>CM077009.1:143276441-145776441 GCA_039090855.1 Macrothele yani | reverse complement strand
CTAAAAACGTCCCTGGGAATGAATTTTTTTTTTTTTTACAGAAGAATATTATTTTTGTATTTTTTTCTTTACAGAATAATATAAAAATCTCAAGGATTATCAGTCAGTCACCAGTTATGATATAAATTCTGAATTGGCACTTTTGGTTTTTTTTATTGGTATCCCGGATATATTGGAACACACTGCGCCAAAAGTTGCATGTTTGTTTACTCTTTTCCAATACTTCTTCTCAGATCATTAGGCGCACAGTGACTGATTCAAAAACGTCCCTGGGAATGATTTTGCAGCTTCGGAGGTTGATCTTGTAGAACTTTGGGCCTGTGTTCTGCACCCAAAAAAAAAAAAAAAAAAAAAAAAAAAAACATTTCTGGTCCTTAGAATAATATTGACATCTGCTCTTACCTGTCTTCTGTAAAGCGCAGAAAAAAAAATGTTTTGTGCAAAACCCACAGCAATTTTGGATAACCTGGTTTAAAGATTAAGGAAATATTTTATTTTGCCTCATATTAAGGTGCTGTGTTTATTCTTTCATTCATTTTCTTTAATTGTTTATGGCATAAAGGAATAAAAGTAGTATTGCCCAAAGGAAGTCTTAATTATAGGAATTATTGAGACTTTTAACTAAGGCAAGTGTCTTGTTCATTCAGTTTGTTTTTAAGAACAATGTTTTGGATTTGGAAAAAAAGGATACAACATCCATCAAACTCTGTTTGATTCAACATAAGTGAGAGCCTGAATTTTAAGTATTCTAGCAAACATATATACACTTAATTTAAACTGAGCATCTGGAGGAAATTAGGAATTGAAAATATCAGGAAAATCTTATAAAATTCAAAATGCAGACAAAATTGATACATGCAGCAACCCATCCAATGATTGAAACCAGATGAACTGAAGTTTGAAATTATTCTGTCAGCAAAAGAATAGGATATCATTAGTGCAATGAGTGTAGTAATGTACAAATGCACTATCAGAAGAAATCCCAAATGAAGAAGCCGTTTGTGTAAGATTTTGCACCAAATTCATGGACTGAAATTGTAAATGGCCATTTCTGGGAAAACTCATCACTTCCTTGCACATTATCATTTAAATGTGCCAAAGTGTATGAAGAATCAGAGCATTTTATAGTACTTTACAGATGGTACATAAAATGCCTTATTATTAGTGCAATTATATCAGAATTATTGGTGCATACTTTTCATCAGCCAGTAGCAGAACAGATTACTTTATTTTGCAAGTACAAAGGAAGCTTTGATCATTGTACATTTGGACATAAATGCAAGGTTACTGCTGCCCTTGGAGAGAAAGCTGTTGAGGCAATATGAAAAAAAAAAAGGGTTTCTCCAAGTGTTTTCAGAAACCATGAAGCCAATGAAACGATGGTGTTTGGAAATTAGGATCCAAAACCATCTACCTATATCAAATGTTTTGCACATCTTAAAGCATAAACACAAAAAATGAAACAAGTGGACAATTTTCCAATAGTTACTGTACATGTGATGATGTCCAACAACATTAAATTATTCGGATATGATCCATTTTTGCGTACATTATCGAATACGATCTCAGATTATTACTCATAAAGCATGCTGCAGAAAATCTGCCTACTCAAAAGTATGTATTGATGCAACTGGTGGTGGTGTAACAGGGTTCCCACTCAACCTGGAAAACAGGGAAAACCTGGAATTATCAGGGAATTTGAAAATGGTTCCAAAAATCAGGGAAAACTCAGGGAAAATTACCCTTTTTTGTAAAAGTCAGGGAAAACTCAGGGAAAATTACCCCCCCCCTTTTTTTGTAAAAATCAATGGATACTTTATTTTGCCAAAAAAACTTATTTTTTCTAGATTTCAAACTTTTGCTTGCAGTTACTGCCTGCCTAGAATTTGGTAGATCTTACTTTCAGTTATATTAAGTATTTCCTTTATTCTCTAAAAAAAAGGTGCAAAATTGAATTTTTAAAATTACCAGTTATTAAGCTTTTGTTCAATTTCTGCAGACAGTTATAACATGGAACAATTAGGCACAATGGCTCCAGCTTGAAGAAACACTTCACAAGAGGAGCAACCAAATTATGGATCAAAGTCCTTTGTTGATTCTCTTGAAACATGTTTCTCTGAACAGAGCCATTCAATCATTAAGCTTAGCTGCATTGTGTTATAGAAATACTGAAACTATTCAACTGACAGATTTTTTCTTACATATGACCTGTTTCTATGGGAATGTATTTACAAATTCTGTGTGGATGGTACTCACAAATGTTCACAGAACTTTGGTACAGAAAATAATGTGCACAGTTAGTTGTTATTAATGAAAAGCAGGTAATTTTATAAAGACAAATTATGTAAAGAATTTACAAGTGTGTGCTTTGGTGAGAAAAATGAATGGAATGAAATGTAACAATTCTTTGCAACATGCCACTCTGGAAAACTTTAAAAACCACCTGGAGAACCTGGAAAAGTCAGGGAATTTTTTATTACTTTTGAGTGGGAACCCTGTGTAAGGAAGCTTAAGAATCTAGGAAATAGTTATTTGGGAAACATTTTTCTTTATGAAGTAACTGTCTATGATGATAACTGCAAAATGTAATATTCTGTGAGCAACATTTTGTCACAGCACCATGATTTGAAAAGTATCTTTCATTGGCTTGTGGTATGGAAGCATGATGTTGCTGTATCACCTGAAGAAGTTGTATGTGATGTCAGCTGTATCACCTAAAGAAGTTGTATGTGATCAGTCAATAGCCTTTTTGTCTGCTGCTACTTGAGCTTTTGCTCATTTCAACAGTCTTAAGTGATTACTACACTTAAGAACTACCCTTCTATTTAAAATTAATAATGCATCATTGCCAAAGTATTTGGTGTGGCATAGCTCATATTAAAAAACTAATAGCTTCATGTAAAATTCTTAACAAAAAACTGTATAATGTGGAACTTATATATTCACAGTTTGCACAAATTGTTATGTCTACAGATATCATGGATATGAAGGAATTTTCTAAATCAATATTTTTTGTGGAACTAAGTGAAACTGAAGATCATGATATTAACACAGGAAGAATTACAAACTGCAAAAAAGTTAAAGACTACCTGAAGTGCTGTATTGCAACAGGATGTCAAAAGTTTCCTTTAAATTTGGATAGTGTAGAACATGATGAAAATGATCAAGAAAAGCCTGCTCCTCAGAGGAATTGGAAAACATCATTTCAAGATTTGATTCATGGCTTCAAACACTTGTAGAAGAATGTGAAAATGTAATTAAATGTAAAGATGGTGACCACAATAATTTGCAATTTCTGCCAGAAGTAATAAATTACTGTATTTGTATGGGGGAACTTCTTCCTCTCTGGTGTAATGATTTCTATTTTGGGGTTTGACATGCCAATAGCAAGTAGTGCACCTATAGAGAGTAGTTTCAACGATTTAAAGACAAGATTTGCGGCTGACAAAAAAACAATGCCATTGTGAATTGATGCATTTTAGATATTTGTATTAAATCTTTGGGAGGATTGGCAAAATTGGTAGCTGCATAAAATAAAAAAAATACTCACAACAAAGTACATAGTAAACCTCAGAAAAAGACTATTTGAAAAAAAAATTGGCTCATAAAACACCTTTTTTGAATGGTAGCAATTCCCAAACCACAAAATGCTTTGCTTGTTTAAGAGGTGATTTCCCTATGGGGATTAATAGGTGTGTGTTTTGTATGGTCCCATTTCACATTATTTTGTAATGTTAATTTCCTTCTCGAGATTCGCTTAAAGGACAACGAGAAGAAAGGATTCATTATCAGTATTTTAGGAAAGCAGAACTTTGAAACTCCAACCGAAGATGATCAGGTAGGGAACTGGGGAAAGATATGGCTCTTTCGTTAAAAAACATTCTAGGAAATCCTATTTGGAACCACAGACTGAGTTGTCAACAGTAAACTGTTCTGCTGAATCAAGAAGGGTCATAGGAATTCTGAAAAATGGTAATTGCCATTTGAATTTAAAGCTAAACTCAATGGAAAATCCTACGTAATCAACAACATGTGCCATGGATTCCCTAGTACAACTTTTGGCAAGTAGTTGTGGACAGTTGCCATTATGAAATTAAAGTAAAACACATTCAAGATGATATCTGCAATGTTGTTAAGGGATGTGACTTATTCTAAGGTAACAACAAAAACCTATCATCAGCTGGCAATTTTGTTATGGAAATTCTGCACTACTGAAGATTTTCAGTCAAAGGTGGCACGATACAGAGGAAATCAATCACGCTTTGCTGAAGAGAAAACATACTCATGTGTCATATGATGTGCCTTCTTGCTCGCTAGCTTGTCTGCTATTGCATTCCTTCATCTGTAGTAATCTTAAAGAATAAAAATACTTGGATTTGGAAATTGTAATGACTTCTCACCTTTTGGGTTTTCTTTATTTGGCATTCCCGTGTAGTGATAAACAGTGAAATACGAGCATATTTTTCAAAAATGTAGACCTAATGCGGCATGTGTTAACATTGTATGGATTTCAGCCTCTGACTGTTGAGTTTCTCATATAAAAGATAAAATTGATGGGTTACTCAAAAAGAGATTTAGAAGTTCAAAAATTAGAACAACCCCAATACATAGTTCATATATCGTTGTTCAATTTTCGCTAAGTTGCGATGAACATACTTTTTACGTGGCTACGATATTCAAATTCAGTTGACATTAAATGTCTGTAAATACTGTTTCACACGTTATACAAGTTCCGCCATCGGGAGTTTGCAAAAGGACATTAACGTAGTATTGGCAATTGAAATCAAGTATAATAATAATAAGTATCTATACTTACAATATTTATAGTGGCTGTAGGTGCTTCATATGTGTGTCATCCAAGAATGTGAATTCTTTCAATTGTGAAGTTAAAATTCATGATACAGTAAAATCTGCGCCAGATAAAATTAAACAAGATGAATTTTTTACAATGCAAAAAAATTCTTTAACATCGATGAAATAAGAAACTGAATTAAAACCTTGTTGAATTTTTAAAAACGAACTACAATCCTGAAGAGGAGACTATCTTGACCGTGAAGCATCCTGATACATAATGAAAACCAAAGATGAATTATACTTTTGCCAAAACCTCAAAAAATAAACAATCTTGAAAAAGAAAATACAAACATACAAATCTCCCGAATGCGAAGCACCAAACTAGTTTCTGCTACTATTTATAGCCATCATCAGTGGTAGGTGCACGGACAATAGGATCACAGCACTCACTCGCTCAGGTATGCAGCCTAACCCCAATGCATGTTCAGCCCTGTCGTGTAGATATTTGCGCATCATGATTTAGGTTCAACTGCACATATCAATGGTGTCGCCATCTGTAGTCAAACAAAAATATACTAGTAGCTTTTACGTATAAATATTCATCTGTATTTTTTAAGTAATATTTGATGTCACATGTTTTTTGTTAATATTTTTCCTCTTGAAATGTTTCCTCTCCTGTTCAATAAGGTACCTCCATGCAAAGTGAAGCTCCACTGGACTATTAACGTTACAGTTGTATCTTTTGGTTTTCTCAATGACTACAGCCTCGGAGGTTAGAATCTGGGCATGTGATCTATGTGATGTTAGAATTTTTGTGTTAGTCCAATCAGGAGTTACATGATTTTTGATACAATGTTGTATTAATGAAGTTTTTTCATCTTTTCTTGTCCAGTTCGTAATATGTTCATTTAATCTAGTCAAAAATCTTCTACGCGTACTTCCGATATATACTTTGTCTTTTTGGTTATCATCCGTAACTGTTGGAATGACATAAACTCCAGATTTATTTAGAATTGATCTATTATTAGTAGTAGTAAGTATGCTTCCATTGTCAATAACTGTTTCTGCGATGTTAATATTGTTGTTGTAACATTCTTTTTTTAAAATAGTACTAATAAGAGGTAAGTATGGAAATTTTCCATAATATTGCTGTATTTCTTTTTTAATGTTATTATCGAAACGATGTATATTGGCCGTAATATTGTTATATAAAGATTTGACTAATCCTTTACTATATCCAAATTCTTCTGCAGTTTTTTCAATCCATTTTAGCTCTTTGATCTTCAATTCTTTATTGGATGAGTTTGTTATTGCTCTTTTAATATAAAAGCGGAATGCTGCAGTCTTATATTTCCAAGGGTGTGTAGAATCTCTTGGGATAATTGCCTGTACATATGATGGCTTCCGGTATACAGAATATTCTATAATTCCGTTATCCTTTTGTATAGATATATCCAAGAAGTTTAGCTGGCCATTAACCTCAATTTCTTTACTAACCTGTATAGATTTATAACAATTGTTAAATTTAGCAATGAAATTATCCATTTCAAGATTGGAGTGCTGCCAAAACAGTAAAATATCATCTACATATCGGAGATATACATATGGTAAGTATATATTAGAATGATCTAATATACAGTTTTCAATATCTTGCAGAACGACTTCGGCCAGTAGCCCTGAAATTGGGGACCCCATAGGGGCGCCATACTGCTGTTTATAAATTATCCCATTAAATGTGAAATAATTATTATTTGCTACAAAAGATAATGCAGATACAATACTGTTTCTGACTTTATCAGTAAGATTTTCTTCATCCAATCTGGAATTAATTAAGTCAATAGCGACATCTGTTGGAGTATTGGGATATAAAGAGATGACATCTAAACTGGCCATTGTGAAATTGGAGGTTTTAATTGTTTTTAACTTGTTGGTAACTTCTGTAGCATTAGTAATACTGGCTTCATGGCTATTGTAGAATGGTTTGATGTAGTTAAATAGTGCTCTCTCTAAGTTAATAGTAGGAGATAAATTCTTATTAACAATAGGCCTAATAGGTTCGCCAGTCTTATGTGTTTTTATTTTACCAAAAATATTTGGTGTACAAGCACCTACTGGTGGAATACATTTGCTTTTAATAATTGTAGGTAAGTCACTGTGATTTTTTATATTAGCTAAGTTCCTAATTATACTGTCAACTGGGTCCTTATTGACTATGATGGCATTCAACTTATTGATTGCTTCTGTCATCTTGTTATTATATTCATCTGTATTTAAGATGACAATCTGCTTAGATTTGTCCGCCATAATACACTTTATAGCAGGGTTATTTCTCAACTCCATTAGGGCTTCGCGCTCATATGTGATTCTTGTATTTTCATTGGTGTTATACATGTTGTTAATAGCACGGACCATTTTAAATCTTGTAGGATTTTTATTTACATTAGGCAATCTTTGGATGACGTTCTCAATTTGCGGAATGAGGTATTCCGTTTTTGGCACTTTTTGTCGATACGCAAATCTTATACCTCTTTCTAGTGCTTTCATTTGCAGATTTGATAGTTCTAAACTAGATTCATTAATATAAAGATTTTGATTATTAATCTCTATTCTATGGTTTTTCTGGTGCTTGTCATTTATTAGATTTTCAATTTTACGAAAGTGTTTTAGTTTACACTTTTCTTGCTGTCTGTCCAAAATTGCATATAGTTTTATAAACTCAATCTTGATCTTGTTGTCCTTGTCTTCATACTGTATACACTGATTGTACAGTTCGTAGTTTTTCACACTTAGTTTATCGATATCTTTGCGTTTACTGCGAATTATAGCTCTTAATCTCTTCAGCTCGCATGTTTCAATGATATTACGATCTTTGTAGTTGATAGGGTTAACCCTAATTTGAAGAAATTTAGGCGTAATATCATTATTCTTACAAGTAGTTAGGAAGTTCAGATGTTCAATTTCCTTGCAAAGTTTAATTCTATTCTTTTTAAAAATACGAATATCTTGCGCAACATACCTTGATAACATATTACTAAGGGCTAGAACAAGACAAAGGGGAATAAAACCTCTGCACTAAGCTTATATATATTGTATCTCCAGTTATATATGACATATATCGTTGTTCAATTTTCGCTAAGTTGCGATGAACATACTTTTTACGTGGCTACGATATTCAAATTCAGTTGACATTAAATGTCTGTAAATACTGTTTCACACGTTATACAAGTTCCGCCATCGGGAGTTTGCAAAAGGACATTAACGTAGTATTGGCAATTGAAATCAAGTATAATAATAATAAGTATCTATACTTACAATATTTATAGTGGCTGTAGGTGCTTCATATGTGCGTCATCCAAGAATGTGAATTCTTTCAATTGTGAAGTTAAAATTCATGATACAGTAAAATCTGCGCCAGATAAAATTAAACAAGATGAATTTTTTACAATGCAAAAAAATTCTTTAACATCGATGAAATAAGAAACTGAATTAAAACCTTGTTGAATTTTTAAAAACGAACTACAATCCTGAAGAGGAGACTATCTTGACCGCGAAGCATCCTGATACATAATGAAAACCAAAGATGAATTATACTTTTGCCAAAACCTCAAAAAATAAACAATCTTGAAAAAGAAAATACAAACATACAAATCTCCCGAATGCGAAGCACCAAACTAGTTTCTGCTACTATTTATAGCCATCATCAGTGGTAGGTGCACGGACAATAGGATCACCGCACTCACTCGCTCAGGTATGCAGCCTAACCCCAATGCATGTTCAGCCCTGTCGTGTAGATATTTGCGCATCATGATTTAGGTTCAACTGCACATATCAATGGTGTCGCCATCTGTAGTCAAACAAAAATATACTAGTAGCTTTTACGTATAAATATTCATCTGTATTTTTTAAGTAATATTTGATGTCACATGTTTTTTGTTAATATTTTTCCTCTTGAAATGTTTCCTCTCCTGTTCAATAAGGTACCTCCATGCAAAGTGAAGCTCCACTGGACTATTAACGTTACAGTTGTATCTTTTGGTTTTCTCAATGACTACAGCCTCGGAGGTTAGAATCTGGGCATGTGATCTATGTGATGTTAGAATTTTTGTGTTAGTCCAATCAGGAGTTACATGATTTTTGATACAATGTTGTATTAATGAAGTTTTTTCATCTTTTCTTGTCCAGTTCGTAATATGTTCATTTAATCTAGTCAAAAATCTTCAACGCGTACTTCCGATATATACTTTGTCTTTTTGGTTATCATCCGTAACTGTTGGAATGACATAAACTCCAGATTTATTTAGAATTGATCTATTATTAGTAGTAGTAAGTATGCTTCCATTGTCAATAACTGTTTCTGCGATGTTAATATTGTTGTTGTAACATTCTTTTTTTAAAATAGTACTAATAGGAGGTAAGTATGGAAATTTTCCATAATATTGCTGTATTTCTTTTTTAATGTTATTATCGAAACGATGTATATTGGCCGTAATATTGTTATATAAAGATTTGACTAATCCTTTACTATATCCAAATTCTTCTGCAGTTTTTTCAATCCATTTTAGCTCTTTGATCTCCAATTCTTTATTGGATGAGTGTGTTATTGCTCTTTTAATATAAAAGCGGAATGCTGCAGTCTTATATTTCCAAGGGTGTGTAGAATCTCTTGGGATAATTGCCTGTACATATGATGGCTTCCGGTATACAGAATATTCTATAATTCCGTTATCCTTTTGTATAGATATATCCAAGAAGTTTAGCTGGCCATTAACCTCAATTTCTTTACTAACCTGTATAGATTGATAACAATTGTTAAATTTAGCAATGAAATTATCCATTTCAAGATTGGAGTGCTGCCAAAACAGTAAAATATCATCTACATATCGGAGATATACATATGGTAAGTATATATTAGAATGATCTAATATACAGTTTTCAATATCTTGCAGAACGACTTCGGCCAGTAGCCCTGAAATTGGGGACCCCATAGGGGCGCCATACTGCTGTTTATAAATTATCCCATTAAATGTGAAATAATTATTATTTGCTACAAAAGATAATGCAGATACAATACTGTTTCTGACTTTATCAGTAAGATTTTCTTCATCCAATCTGGAATTAATTAAGTCAATAGCGACATCTGTTGGAGTATTGGAATATAAAGAGATGACATCTAAACTGGCCATTGTGAAATTGGAGGTTTTAATTGTTTTTAACTTGTTGGTAACTTCTGTAGCATTAGTAATACTGGCTTCATGGCTATTGTAGAATGGTTTGATGTAGTTAAATAGTGCTCTCTCTAAGTTAATAGTAGGAGATAAATTCTTATTAACAATAGGCCTAATAGGTTCGCCAGTCTTATGTGTTTTTATTTTACCAAAAATATTTGGTGTACAAGCACCTACTGGTGGAATACATTTGCTTTTAATAATTGTAGGTAAGTCACTGTGATTTTTTATATTAGCTAAGTTCCTAATTATACTGTCAACTGGGTCCTTATTGACTATGATGGCATTCAACTTATTGATTGCTTCTGTCATCTTGTTATTATATTCATCTGTATTTAAGATGACAATCTGCTTAGATTTGTCCGCCATAATACACTTTATAGCAGGGTTATTTCTCAACTCCATTAGGGCTTCGCGCTCATATGTGATTCTTGTATTTTCATTGGTGTTATACATGTTGTTAATAGCACGGACCATTTTAAATCTTGTAGGATTTTTATTTACATTAGGCAATCTTTGGATGACGTTCTCAATTTGCGGAATGAGGTATTCCGTTTTTGGCACTTTTTGTCGATACGCAAATCTTATACCTCTTTCTAGTGCTTTCATTTGCAGATTTGATAGTTCTAAACTAGATTCATTAATATAAAGATTTTGATTATTAATCTCTATTCTATGGTTTTTCTGGTGCTTGTCATTTATTAGATTTTCAATTTTACGAAAGTGTTTTAGTTTACACTTTTCTTGCTGTCTGTCCAAAATTGCATATAGTTTTATAAACTCAATCTTGATCTTGTTGTCCTTGTCTTCATACTGTATACACTGATTGTACAGTTCGTAGTTTTTCACACTTAGTTTATCGATATCTTTGCGTTTACTGCGAATTATAGCTCTTAATCTCTTCAGCTCGCATGTTTCAATGATATTACGATGAAAGAAATACGGGATTACGCCATATAATACAAATTTTGAAGATGACAATCCGATTTTTGGCGTAAATGTGACAAGGATGGTAAGTCAGATAATATGCGAAAACTTGAAAATTTTCATCGTCCTGGAGCGGGACTCGAACCCGCGTCTCCCAGAAAACGCCTAGGTATGCTAACCACTACACCACCCAGAACGACCAAGTTTCAAGTTTCCGATCAATTTGAATTTAAACCATCACAGGATTCGCTAGTCGAAGCAACCGGCATTCATGTTTAGCGAATCTGGAGGTTAACAATCCTATCCCGTGATTGCCCGGAGAAGCAGATAAATCATGAAAGAAATACGGGATTACGCCATATAATACAAATTTTGAAGATGACAATCCGATTTTTGGCGTAAATGTGACAAGGATGGTAAGTCAGATAATATGCGAAAACTTGAAAATTTTCATCGTCCTGGAGCGGGACTCGAACCCGCGTCTCCCAGAAAACGCCTAGGTATGCTAACCACTACACCACCCAGAACGACCAAGTTTCAAGTTTCCGATCTGCTTCTCCGGGCAATCACGGGATAGGATTGTTAACCTCCAGATTCGCTAAACATGAATGCCGGTTGCTTCGACTAGCGAATCCTGTGATGGTTTAAATTCAAATTGATCGGAAACTTGAAACTTGGTCGTTCTGGGTGGTGTAGTGGTTAGCATACCTAGGCGTTTTCTGGGAGACGCGGGTTCGAGTCCCGCTCCAGGATGATGAAAATTTTCAAGTTTTCGCATATTATCTGACTTACCATCCTTGTCACATTTACGCCAAAAATCGGATTGTCATCTTCAAAATTTGTATTATATGGCGTAATCCCGTATTTCTTTCATGATTTATCTGCTTCTCCGGGCAATCACGGGATAGGATTGTTAACCTCCAGATTCGCTAAACATGAATGCCGGTTGCTTCGACTAGCGAATCCTGTGATGGTTTAAATTCAAATTGATCGGAAACTTGAAACTTGGTCGTTCTGGGTGGTGTAGTGGTTAGCATACCTAGGCGTTTTCTGGGAGACGCGGGTTCGAGTCCCGCTCCAGGACGATGAAAATTTTCAAGTTTTCGCATATTATCTGACTTACCATCCTTGTCACATTTACGCCAAAAATCGGATTGTCATCTTCAAAATTTGTATTATATGGCGTAATCCCGTATTTCTTTCATGATTTATCTGCTTCTCCGGGCAATCACGGGATAGGATTGTTAACCTCCAGATTCGCTAAACATGAATGCCGGTTGCTTCGACTAGCGAATCCTGTGATGGTTTAAATTCAAATTGATCGGAAACTTGAAACTTGGTCGTTCTGGGTGGTGTAGTGGTTAGCATACCTAGGCGTTTTCTGGGAGACGCGGGTTCGAGTCCCGCTCCAGGACGATGAAAATTTTCAAGTTTTCGCATATTATCTGACTTACCATCCTTGTCACATTTACGCCAAAAATCGGATTGTCATCTTCAAAATTTGATATTACGATCTTTGTAGTTGATAGGGTTAACCCTAATTTGAAGAAATTTAGGCGTAATATCATTATTCTTACAAGTAGTTAGGAAGTTCAGATGTTCAATTTCCTTGCAAAGTTTAATTCTATTCTTTTTAAAAATACGAATATCTTGCGCAACATACCTTGATAACATATTACTAAGGGCTAGAACAAGACAAAGGGGAATAAAACCTCTGCACTAAGCTTATATATATTGTATCTCCAGTTATATATGATATATATCGTTGTTCAATTTTCGCTAAGTTGCGATGAACATACTTTTTACGTGGCTACGATATTCAAATTCAGTTGACATTAAATGTCTGTAAATACTGTTTCACACGTTATACAAGTTCCGCCATCGGGAGTTTGCAAAAGGACATTAACGTAGTATTGGCAATTGAAATCAAGTATAATAATAATAAGTATCTATACTTACAATATTTATAGTGGCTGTAGGTGCTTCATATGTGCGTCATCCAAGAATGTGAATTCTTTCAATTGTGAAGTTAAAATTCATGATACAGTAAAATCTGCGCCAGATAAAATTAAACAAGATGATTTTTTTACAATGCAAAAAAATTCTTTAACATCGATGAAATAAGAAACTGAATTAAAACCTTGTTGAATTTTTAAAAACGAACTACAATCCTGAAGAGGAGACTATCTTGACCGCGAAGCATCCTGATACATAATGAAAACCAAAGATGAATTATACTTTTGCCAAAACCTCAAAAAATAAACAATCTTGAAAAAGAAAATACAAACATACAAATCTCCCGAATGCGAAGCACCAAACTAGTTTCTGCTACTATTTATAGCCATCATCAGTGGTAGGTGCACGGACAATAGGATCACCGCACTCACTCGCTCAGGTATGCAGCCTAACCCCAATGCATGTTCAGCCCTGTCGTGTAGATATTTGCGCATCATGATTTAGGTTCAACTGCACATATCAATGGTGTCGCCATCTGTAGTCAAACAAAAATATACTAGTAGCTTTTACGTATAAATATTCATCTGTATTTTTTAAGTAATATTTGATGTCACATGTTTTTTGTTAATATTTTTCCTCTTGAAATGTTTCCTCTCTTGTTCAATAAGGTACCTCCATGCAAAGTGAAGCTCCACTGGACTATTAACGTTACAGTTGTATCTTTTGGTTTTCTCAATGACTACAGCCTCGGAGGTTAGAATCTGGGCATGTGATCTATGTGATGTTAGAATTTTTGTGTTAGTCCAATCAGGAGTTACATGATTTTTGATACAATGTTGTATTAATGAAGTTTTTTCATCTTTTCTTGTCCAGTTCGTAATATGTTCATTTAATCTAGTCAAAAATCTTCAACGCGTACTTCCGATATATACTTTGTCTTTTTGGTTATCATCCGTAACTGTTGGAATGACATAAACTCCAGATTTATTTAGAATTGATCTATTATTAGTAGTAGTAAGTATGCTTCCATTGTCAATAACTGTTTCTGCGATGTTAATATTGTTGTTGTAACATTCTTTTTTTAAAATAGTACTAATAGGAGGTAAGTATGGAAATTTTCCATAATATTGCTGTATTTCTTTTTTAATGTTATTATCGAAACGATGTATATTGGCCGTAATATTGTTATATAAAGATTTGACTAATCCTTTACTATATCCAAATTCTTCTGCAGTTTTTTCAATCCATTTTAGCTCTTTGATCTCCAATTCTTTATTGGATGAGTGTGTTATTGCTCTTTTAATATAAAAGCGGAATGCTGCAGTCTTATATTTCCAAGGGTGTGTAGAATCTCTTGGGATAATTGCCTGTACATATGATGGCTTCCGGTATACAGAATATTCTATAATTCCGTTATCCTTTTGTATAGATATATCCAAGAAGTTTAGCTGGCCATTAACCTCAATTTCTTTACTAACCTGTATAGATTGATAACAATTGTTAAATTTAGCAATGAAATTATCCATTTCAAGATTGGAGTGCTGCCAAAACAGTAAAATATCATCTACATATCGGAGATATACATATGGTAAGTATATATTAGAATGATCTAATATACAGTTTTCAATATCTTGCAGAACGACTTCGGCCAGTAGCCCTGAAATTGGGGACCCCATAGGGGCGCCATACTGCTGTTTATAAATTATCCCATTAAATGGACTGGAGATACAATATATATAAGCTTAGTGCAGAGGTTTTATTCCCCTTTGTCTTGTTCTAGCCCTTAGTAATATGTTATCAAGGTATGTTGCGCAAGATATTCGTATTTTTAAAAAGAATAGAATTAAACTTTGCAAGGAAATTGAACATCTGAACTTCCTAACTACTTGTTAGAATAATGATATTACGCCTAAATTTCTTCAAATTAGGGTTAACCCTATCAACTACAAAGATCGTAATATCATTGAAACATGCGAGCTGAAGAGATTAAGAGCTATAATTCGCAGTAAACGCAAAGATATCGATAAACTAAGTGTGAAAAACTACGAACTGTACAATCAGTGTATACAGTATGAAGACAAGGACAACAAGATCAAGATTGAGTTTATAAAACTATATGCAATTTTGGACAGACAGCAAGAAAAGTGTAAACTAAAACACTTTCGTAAAATTGAAAATCTAATAAATGACAAGCACCAGAAAAACCATAGAATAGAGATTAATAATCAAAATCTTTATATTAATGAATCTAGTTTAGAACTATCAAATCTGCAAATGAAAGCACTAGAAAGAGGTATAAGATTTGCGTATCGACAAAAAGTGCCAAAAACGGAATACCTCATTCCGCAAATTGAGAACGTCATCCAAAGATTGCCTAATGTAAATAAAAATCCTACAAGATTTAAAATGGTCCGTGCTATTAACAACATGTATAACACCAATGAAAATACAAGAATCACCTATGAGCGCGAAGCCCTAATGGAGTTGAGAAATAACCCTGCTATAAAGTGTATTATGGCGGACAAATCTAAGCAGATTGTCATCTTAAATACAGATGAATATAATAACAAGATGACAGAAGCAATCAATAAGTTGAATGCCATCATAGTCAATAAGGACCCAGTTGACAGTATAATTAGGAACTTAGCTAATATAAAAAATCACAGTGACTTACCTACAATTATTAAAAGCAAATGTATTCCACCAGTAGGTGCTTGTACACCAAATATTTTTGGTAAAATAAAAACACATAAGACTGGCGAACCTATTAGGCCTATTGTTAATAAGAATTTATCTCCTACTATTAACTTAGAGAGAGCACTATTTAACTACATCAAACCATTCTACAATAGCCATGAAGCCAGTATTACTAATGCTACAGAAGTTACCAACAAGTTAGAAACAATTAAAACCTCCAATTTCACAATGGCCAGTTTAGATGTCATCTCTTTATATTCCAATACTCCAACAGATGTCGCTATTGACTTAATTAATTCCAGATTGGATGAAGAAAATCTTACTGATAAAGTCAGAAACAGTATTGTATCTGCATTATCTTTTGTAGCAAATAATAATTATTTCACATTTAATGGGATAATTTATAAACAGCAGTATGGCGCCCCTATGGGGTCCCCAATTTCAGGGCTACTGGCCGAAGTCGTTCTGCAAGATATTGAAAACTGTATATTAGATCATTCTAATATATACTTACCATATGTATATCTCCGATATGTAGATGATATTTTACTGTTTTGGCAGCACTCCAATCTTGAAATGGATAATTTCATTGCTAAATTTAACAATTGTTATCAATCTATACAGGTTAGTAAAGAAATTGAGGTTAATGGCCAGCTAAACTTCTTGGATATATCTATACAAAAGGATAACGGAATTATAGAATATTCTGTATACCGGAAGCCATCATATGTACAGGCAATTATCCCAAGAGATTCTACACACCCTTGGAAATATAAGACTGCAGCATTCCGCTTTTATATTAAAAGAGCAATAACACACTCATCCAATAAAGAATTGGAGATCAAAGAGCTAAAATGGATTGAAAAAACTGCAGAAGAATTTGGATATAGTAAAGGATTAGTCAAATCTTTATATAACAATATTACGGCCAATATACATCGTTTCGATAATAACATTAAAAAAGAAATACAGCAATATTATGGAAAATTTCCATACTTACCTCTTATTAGTACTATTTAAAAAAAGAATGTTACAACAACAATATTAACATCGCAGAAACAGTTATTGACAATGGAAGCATACTTACTACTACTAATAATAGATCAATTCTAAATAAATCTGGAGTTTATGTCATTCCAACAGTTACGGATGATAACCAAAAAGACAAAGTATATATCGGAAGTACGCGTAGAAGATTTTTGACTAGATTAAATGAACATATTACGAACTGGACAAGAAAAGATGAAAAAACTTCATTAATACAACATTGTATCAAAAATCATGTAACTCCTGATTGGACTAACACAAAAATTCTAACATCACATAGATCACATGCCCAAATTCTAACCTCCGAGGCTGTAGTCATTGAGAAAACCAAAAGATACAACTGTAACGTTAATAGTCCAGTGGAGCTTCACTTTGCATGGAGGTACCTTATTGAACAGGAGAGGAAACATTTCAAGAGGAAAAATATTAACAAAAAACATGTGACATCAAATATTACTTAAAAAATACAGATGAATATTTATACGTAAAAGCTACTAGTATATTTTTATTTGACTACAGATGGCGACACCATTGATATGTGCAGTTGAACCTAAATCATGATGCGCAAATATCTACACGACAGGGCTGAACATGCATTGGGGTTAGGCTGCATACCTGAGCGAGTGAGTGCGGTGATCCTATTGTCCGTGCACCTACCACTGATGATGGCTATAAATAGTAGCAGAAACTAGTTTGGTGCTTCGCATTCGGGAGATTTGTATGTTTGTATTTTCTTTTTCAAGATTGTTTATTTTTTGAGGTTTTGGCAAAAGTATAATTCATCTTTGGTTTTCATTATGTATCAGGATGCTTCGCGGTCAAGATAGTCTCCTCTTCAGGATTGTAGTTCGTTTTTAAAAATTCAACAAGGTTTTAATTCAGTTTCTTATTTCATCGATGTTAAAGAATTTTTTTGCATTGTAAAAAATTCATCTTGTTTAATTTTATCTGGCGCAGATTTTACTGTATCATGAATTTTAACTTCACAATTGAAAGAATTCACATTCTTGGATGACGCACATATGAAGCACCTACAGCCACTATAAATATTGTAAGTATAGATACTTATTATTATTATACTTGATTTCAATTGCCAATACTACGTTAATGTCCTTTTGCAAACTCCCGATGGCGGAACTTGTATAACGTGTGAAACAGTATTTACAGACATTTAATGTCAACTGAATTTGAACATAGTTCATATATATTTGTTTTTGAAGAGAAGGATGCATAGAAATGCTCCAATAAGCATGTGAAACACTGGCTTTTCATAAGCTCCAATGGTTATGAACAAAAATATTGCATAAAAGACCATCAGAGTGAATTTAAAATGTGCTTTGCAACTTGTGTGTGCTGTACGTGTGTACTCTACTGAAGATGACATGAAGTAAAGTGTTAATATCATGACGTGTTATAAAATTGAATATGTGTGTGTTTTCTTGTTGGTTTGTTTATTAAAGAGTACATATTGTATACATGATCCAAAAGATGCCTGAAACATTGATCTTTGGAACCAGAATAAAAATTATTTGTTTCAAAAAATTATTTCACTTCTTTTCATTGCTTTTTTTAAGTTCGAATTCTGCTGAAGAAAACATTTTCAGGTGAATTGCTAATACGCTGATTTTTTACGAAAGCGAATGTTTTTTTGTTTTTTATAAGAGGAGACTTTTTACAAATGACACAATAGGCACCTGAAATATTAATTTACCATGTGCAGTAGTGGTCATGAGTAAAAATATTGCTTTAAATACAATAGAAGTATATTAGTGTATTAAATGGTGTCTTTTACAATTTGTCCTCTGTATGAAGTTTACTCTGCCAAACTCGTGCTGCTGTGATGTAGCAACCTGTTAATGTGTAATTTGCATTTCATTTTTAAATTAAAACTGATAAGAAATGACCGAATAGGGGAGAAATTTCGCAAATGGCTTTCAAACATTATATGGTAAATGGATTTTTTTCCCCCACATTTGAACACAAACGAATCAAATATTGAAAATGGATTTTCCGAGGTGGGAAAGACTTCTGTTTCTGCAGCCTCCCACACGTTCGTAAGAGGGTAACATGATATGTTGTTGAAAGTGTGAAATTTCCAAGGTTAAGGCTTACGTTTATGCCACCCTTTTCCACCTTGTTTTGTGGATAACTGTAAAACAGTTATGGAAAATGTTTGCAGTTTGTTCCAGCACAAACAAATGACTCTTTGAAATTATGAAATTTCCGAGGTGTCTACCATTTCTGCAGCCCCTTTCCATTTTGTTTTGCAGATAACTGAAAAATGGTTGTGGTACAAATGGAAATTTTTGCAGTTCATTCTAGCACAAATGGATGACATGTTTAGATTATGAAATTCCCCAAATGGGGGTTGACACATCTGCAGCCCTCCCCACTTTGTTTTGCCGATAATCGAAAAGCAGTTGTGGTGCAAACAAAAAATTTTTGCAGTTCATTCAACCACGAATAAATGGGCTATGTAAATTTTAAAATTTGCGAGTTAGGAGGCTGGTAAAATGGGCCTATAATTACTACCACATATTGAACTAAACTTTTAACTCTTGTATTTTCACTTTAAAAGCATTCCATTGCACCAGCCATAATGTGTGTATAGCAACATTCTGTGTCTCCCTCTTATTCTTCCAGCCGAAGTACTAAAGGAACAATGTTAAATTCTTACCAGCAAAGGGTCCAATTAGACCTTCAGGACTGACTGAGGTGTCTGTTGACCATTGTGAAGAGAGGTTCTGTCGTTCGGATGTTATCTCTAACGTTAATCCTACTGCAGCTGTTCTGTACCGACCAAAACTTGCCATTGTTTTGAGGTGTCTGTTAACGGAGATTTCACTTTATCATTTTAGTGTTGTGAAAACTGCTGTATTCTTTATTCTACAGCAGAAAAAAATTGCTCTTTTCGATTGAACTAATTCCAAGTATTTTCTTGAAATTTAGGAAAAATCAAATCCAAAAGAAGAAATCTTTTATTGAGGACTTACCTGGAAAACCAGTAGCGTTGTGTTCATATAACTACATAGCACACTACCAATTTTGAAGATGTGAATCCATTTTTTGGTGCAAATATGACATGGATGGTAAGTCAAATAATATCCAAAAACTTGAAAGTTTTGTCGTCCTGGAGCGGGAATCGAACCCTCATCTCTCAGGTAGCCCACGAATGCTAACCACTACACCACCCAGGACGATGAAAATTTTTCAAGTTTCCAATTAATTTGAATATAACCATTGCAGGATTCGCTAGTTGAAGCAACCGGCATTCATGTTTAGCGAATCTGGAGGTTAAAAAATTCTATCCTGTAATTACCCGGAGTAGCAGATAAATCATGAATGGAATACAGGATTACACCATACAATAGCTTCATGATACATAGCACATTGATCACATGAAGTTCAGATATTTCTTCTGCCCCAAATTTTCCTTTCAAAAGCCCAAAATTATTATCTTTTCAAATAAAATGTTTTTTAATGCCCCAAATTATTATGCCTTCAAAGAATCATTTGAAATGATAATAATTTAGGGCAGAAGGAACCTCTGGGCTTTATGTGACCAAAAAGTGCTATATAAGTTACCATATATACTCGTGTATAAGTCGATAAATTTGGGACAAAATGAGAGCTTCAAAGTAATGGGGTCGACTTATACGCGGGGTCTAAAAAAATCGTAAGTCCAAAAGTTCTTCCCTTGAGGCAAAAGGCAATCCATCCCAAAAGAAATAAAAATGCCGATGCGGTATTAATTACGAAATCGCAACCCTCCGAAAGAAAAAAAAATAAAGAAAGAAAAAACACTGATGTGGTAGAATTACGAAATCGCGACCCTCCGAATTTCTCCGCGCTTTGAAAAGTTTCCTCTCTCCTGGCTTTGCGTATCCACAGCGCAGTCACAGCCGCTCATAGAAAGCTCCGCCCTTCCGACTACCAGTTGAATGCGCTGACCTTCGGCGTAACGGAGCCATGCGGCAGCCAGTGTTAGGTGTTGCTTGTTCTTAATCGCACGTGTCTCGCTTCTCCTATTGTGGGTGACACGGATTGTGTAAAGAAACGGATGTCCTATAATGCAGGATTCAAGTTGAAAGTGGTTTCTTTTGCAGAAAATACTAACAACTGTGCTGCTTCACGTCAATTTGGCCCCGCACGGGGATAACTGGTTTTCCAGTAATTTGGGGAGCGGCGCCCCCACGGCCCGAGCTCACCTTGTGACGTAATACATTTCGTTTACTCTGGAACGATAACATCACCGAAGGGACAGCTGTTCATCCAGCTGATAGGGGATGGCGTCCCCACGGCCCGAACCGATTTTCTCTTATTGTTTTGCTTTTTTCGTCTTAAGTTCATATCTTGACATGTACCCGCCTCAGTTGTAGGCTGCTGAGGTTGTGATGAGGCGCCAGCTCCGGGTTTTTGTTCCTCGTTCACTTCCCTGTCTTTTCTCTTTTATGTTACATTTTCTGTTTTTCCGGAGCTGGTTAGCTTAGACCTACCTGCATGTTTGCCGTGTGCGGTGACCCGTACAGGTGGAAATAAGGATGCTGGAGGCTGAGGTATTTGGGGGCCGGGTTGTAGTGTCTCCAGATGCCAACACTCCTCTTTGCCCTCTGCTTCACCCTAAACGGGAGGCTGGGAGCTAACCCACTCTTGGTCAGGAAGTCTGTGGCCGAGTTGCGTCCAGACTTCTAGCGGCTTGTCGTTCTGTTCGGCTGGGTGAGTTTGGGGGTAGGGTGGGCATGCCAAAGGGGTGTTCTCCGGGTACGGGAAAGTCTGGGTGCACGCTGAGCGTGTGTCTGCCCTACCAACTTGCTATATCCGCTGACTATCCCTAGAGCCGTGTCCTGCGTCCTCTTGGGCTTGCGGACCTCCGGCTCTCCCTCGTTGGGCTCGGTAGTGGATGGGGAGGTCGGCGGACGAATCTAATTTTCTTCTCATGGCAAACCAAAGTGTTTCCCATGCTGTACCTTTAAAGCGCCGTGTGGAGGATGGGTCGCCCTCCTCCACTAAGAAACTACTAACTACAAATTGCAATGCTCTGTTTCTTCTGATTCATTCAGTTGATCCGGCTCAGTCTCTCAGTTCGAAGAGTCCTTTCTGGATTAATAAGGCTCTTCAGGCCGTTGCGGGCTCTCCAAAGAGTGTTAAGAAGCTCCCGTCAGGGGATCTTCTTGTGGAGACATCTCATCCACGTCACAGTGCCACCTTGCTGGAGACGACCGTTCTGCTGGACATTCCTGTGCAGATCTCGCCCCATGGATTCCTCAATTCCTCTCGCGGTGTCGTCAACTCCCGCGACCTGCTCGAATGCAGTGATGAGGAATTGTTGGTTGAACTTGGGGACCAACAAGTCACTGGGGTTCGGCGTATCCTTTTCAGGCGGGATGGGAAGTCTATTCCCTCCCGGAACATCATCCTGACCTTTGACTCACCTACCCTGCCTACTTCCATCAAGGCGGGGTACTTGCGTCTCGATGTTCGACCCTACATCCCGAACCCCCTGAGATGTTTCAAGTGCCAGCATTACGGTCACTCCCAGCAGTCTTGCCGTAATGTAGCAAAGTGTGGGCGCTGTGGTTCCACTGAACACTCTGGCGGACTGCTCCGCTGAGATGGATCACTGTGTGAATTGTAAGGGTTCCCACTCTGCGTCTTCTAAGCAGTGTCCCAAGTGGATCGAGGAGCAGGCTATCCAACGCCTGAAGACCACTGAACATCTGTTATACCCTGAGGCCAGGCGGCGGATAGCTCCTCTTCCATCCGGCTGGCGCTCCTATGCCTCGGTTGTGGTGCAGAAGGCTACTGTTGCGGTTCAGACGGAGGTGACCATCCCGGCGCGTTGTCCTTATGATTTTGAGGACATCGTCGCTGCTGGGCTGGAAGCACTGCAGTCTCGCCGCATTGCTTCCAAGGCGACATCTACATCGTCGCCTACACCTTCTACGCCGAAAACATCTTCTACCAACACAGGGACCCAGGGCACTGCAAAGAAGAAGCCAGAAAAGGTGAAACCCGGCTCATCCTCCCCGAAACAGAGCAAGCAAAAACAGCCTCTCAACACAGGGGGTAAACACAGCCCTGTGTTACCTCCAGACACTGCCGATGGATTGGAGGTGATGGACGACACTGAGACCTTCTAGTCGTCTGTCTTTTCCTTTCTTTCATTTCGTTTTTCATTCTGGCCACGCTCATTCAGTGGAATTGCCGAGGTCTGCGTTCACGCATTGACGATTTAAAAGGCTTACTGTCTTCGCACACACCTGTGTGCGTGTGTCTCCAGGAGACAAAGCTTCGCATGACGGACACTCCTTCGCTGCAGAGCCATTCTTTTTTCCGCAAAGATCACCAGGACGGCGTAATTGCCTGTGGAGGAGTGGCCGTCGTTGTTCCTCATGGTGTCCCTGTCACTGCGGTTGCCCTTCGGACGACTTTGCAGGCGGTGGCAGTGCGACTATCTGTGAACACTCTGCTCACGGTGTGTTCCATCTACATACCACCAACTGAAGCTGCAAGCCTTTCGGATCTGGAAGATTTAGTTGACCAGCTGCCGCCTCCTTTCTTCATCTTAGGAGATTTCAATGCACACAATCCGTTGTGGGGTTCTGCCGCTCGTGACTCCAGGGGCCGTGTTGTTGAGTCTCTTCTCTCCAACACGTCCCTCTGTCTCCACAACACCGGGGCAGTCACTTACTTTCATGAGCCCACCCGCTCGTACTCAGCCATTGATCTGTCCTTGAGTTCGCCATTTATATCCTGACTGGTCCTGGAGCGTGTCTGATGATCCCCTTGGCAGTGATCACTTTCCCATCTTTCTCCGTCTAGCAGGTGACGGGTACCGTCATCCTACTCGCCCTGCTAGATGGGCTCTCGATCGAGCCAAGTGGGACTCATTCACGGCTTTAGCGGTCATTACTCCAGTCATGGTGACCTCGGGTACGATCGATGAAGCTGTTACGGCGGTCACGGATTGTATTGTGCAAGCGGCAGACTTTACCATCCCTCAGACTTCGACTAACCTTCCACGTTGCCCGCGACCTTGGTGGAATTCCACTTGCAAGGCCGCTCGTCAGGCCCAACATCGGGCTTGGGGTAGGTTTCGTCGGTACCCCACCGACGCGAACCTGCTTGCTTTCAAGAAAGCCAAATCTTACGCGCGTTTGGTGCGTCGTCGTAGCCAACGGGAATCTTGGATACGTTACGTATCCGGGATTAACACCGCTACCAGCTCTAAGATCGTTTGGGACAGGATCCGCAAGATTCGGGGTAAGTACCCTTCTGGGGAAACCTCCATTCTTGAGAGTGGTGGAGGGACGGTTGCTGACGCTCAGGGTATTGCTGACTGTCTGGGCGCCGCATTTTCTTCGGTGTCCAGCAGCCGCAATTACGCTGCTGCGTTCCGGCAGATGCAGCCGCGGCTTGAACGGTCCAAGGTTTCCTTTGGACCGTTTTCCGCTACCGATTATAACAGCCCGCTGACTGCCGTCGAACTGAAGATTGCCCTGAATCGGTCCGGCCGAACATCTGTCGGACCGGATAACATCCATTATGAAATGCTGAAGCACCTTTCTCCGTCCTCTCTTGAATGTCTGCTGGTCCTGTTTAACAGGATCTGGCTCGAGCGTAATTTTCCCGAATCTTGGCGCACTGCCATTGTCATTCCTGTTCTCAAACCTGGTAAAGATCCCGCTAACCCGTTGAACTACCGACCAATTGCTATGACGAGCTGCCTCTGCAAAGTTCTAGAGCGCATCATCAATTTTTGTTTAGTTTTTTATTTGGAATCACGTCACATTCTTTCACCTCATCAGAGTGGATTTCGGAAATTCCGATCCACCTCAGATCATTATCTCCGCCTTGAGACATCTGTCAGGGAGGCGTTTGTCCGGCGTCAGCACATGGTTTCCGTGTTCTTTGACATGGAGAAAGCGTATGACCGCACCTGGAGATACGGCATTCTCCGTGATCTGCACGATTGCGGGGAAACCTACCATCTTTCATCGCCGGATTTCTCCAGGCCCGGAGTTTCCATGTGCGCGTCGGGTCGGCCCTCTCTGTGTTATACCCACAAGAGCAGGGTGTCCCTCAAGGCTCCATTCTTTCTGTGACATTGTTCATCCTTCGTGTAAATAATATTTTCACTCTACTTCCTCCGTCGGTTCGTGGCTCCATGTACGTGGATGATCTGCAGATCTCTTGCGCATCTGTCAACATGCGCGCTATTGAGCGGCAGCTGCAGTCGGCCATTGATAAGATCTCTACCTGGGCCTCCCACAATGGATTTGGCTTCTCGACCCAGAAGACCGTTTGCGTGCATTTTTGCCGCAAACGGGGTCTTCACCCAGACCCTCGCCTCCGTCTGGGGTGTTCTACCATCCCTGTGGTGTCAGAAGTCAAGTTCCTTGGGCCAACATTTGACCGAGCACTCACCTTCCGACCTCACATCCAGTCTTTGGAGGTGAAGTGCACGAAGTCATTGAGTATCCTGAAGGTCCTCTCTCGAACATCTTGGGGGCTGACAGGTGCTCAATGCTTCGCATTTACCATTCTCTGATTCGGTCAAAGTTAGACTTCGGTTGCATGACGTACGGTTCGGCTCATCCTTCCGTGTTGTGGCCTCTAGATCCTGTCCATCACCAGGCTCTGCGGCTATGCACTGGTGCTTTCCGTACCTCTCCCGTGCATAGCCTGTATGTCGAGGCCCATGAACCGCCGTTGTGCATCCGTCGTAAGCAGCTGTCTCTTCAATTCTTCACCAAATTGAGGTCTCTTCCTGATCATCCACTGCATGGTTCCATTTTCCAACCACAATGTGTCCGCCTATTCTCACACCGGCCTTCCTGTGTTCCGACGTTTGGGATTCGGTTGTCGACTTTAGTGCGCGATGCTGGTCTAGACTTGTCAAGGATTGGTTTGACCCGGTTCTACAATGAACCGCCTTGGCAGCCGGTTCAAGCAATGGCTGACCTTTCCCTTTGTGTGTGGCCAAAGTCTTCCACTCCTGCTCTGGTGTACCAGCAGCTCTTTGCCAAGATACAGTCTCTCTTCCCGGATTTCGTGCCTGGATTTACTGACGGGTCGAAATCCGGTGAGGTTGTTGGATCCGCATTCGTGTGTGGCAATGCCTCCCATGCTGATAGGCTTCCGCCTGAATCCACCGTCTTTTCATCAGAGCTGCGGGCGGTACACCTCGCTTTGTGTCACATACAGTCTAGATCTCATCGTCGCGCTATGATTTGCTCTGATTCCCAGTCCGTCATCCAAGTTTTATCTTCTCCAGAGGACACGGACTCACCTGTCATCCGTGATGTCCGTCGTCTTCTTGGAACTTTGGAGGGTGATGGCTTCCTGGTCCGATTCTGTTGGGTTCCTGGCCATGTTGGGATCTGGGGTAACGAGCTGGCAGATCTCTCTGCCAGGTCTGGTTCCTCCATGTCGCCAGCTCGGCTGCGACTGTCTTTCCGAGATTATCGGCCGTTGATACGGAAATTTGTTATGGAGGAGTGGCAGTCCCTGTGGTCTCAGCAGGGCAGCAATAAACTTTATGCCATCAAACCACAGATCGGACTTTGGATGTCTAGTTTGCGGAAGAACCGTCGTGAGGAAGTTGTTCTTGCACGTCTCCGCATTGGGCACTGTCGTTTTGCTCACCGCTTTTTGCTGTGTGGCGAGGGTGTCCCGGTGTGTGAGGCGTACAACTGTCGTCTCACTGTCCTTCATGTTTTGTGTACTTGTGTTCGGTTTTGTGATCGTTTTCGTCATTTTCACTCTCATCTGTTGGACGACGGAGCAGCTACGCTGCTAACCATTATTGGCGAAGCCTGCGACATGAAAGCAGTGTTTTCGTTTTTACACGATATTGACTTTTTTAAACTTATCTAGCTTTTAACTTGTTCACTATCATATTTCATTTTTTACCACATCAGCCTGTTTTTAACCTTGTGTACGTTTTTATTGCTTTAGTTTTGTTTTGATGTCTTTTGTTTGGCGCTCTTTGGCCAACCATGGCCCTTGCGCCATTAACATCAATTAACCAACCAACCAACCAACCACGTCAATTTGGCATTAACGAAAAACTGATTCGAGATTGGCGTAAAAAAACAACAACGGACTTGGTGAAAATTCCAAAATCGCAGAAGGCGTTGCGCCGTGGAACGACATTTTTCCCAGAGCTGGAAAGTGTCTTGAATGATTGGCTTGTGGGCTGCAGACAAAATGGTTACATTGTAACACGAACTGGTATACGTTTGTGAGCAATGAAGCTCACAAAAGATGAAAAGTTTGCAGCCGCAAATAACACTTTTCCTGCCTCACCAGGTTGGTGCACAAGGTTCATGAACCTCTATGGGTTGTGTCTACGCCAGCGCACCAAAATTGCACAAAAGTTACCTCGTGACCTCAAAGCAAAGATAATGACATTTCAAAAGTATGTAATTCAAAAGAGAAAAGAGACTGCTTTTGAACTTTCCCAAATAGAGAACATGGATGAAACCGCCATGTGTTTCGACCTTCCTGGAAATAAGACGGTGAACCAAAAGGGCGAAAAAAAAATATCTTGATCAAAACGACTGGCCACGAAAAATCCAGTTTCACGGTTGTTCTTTCCTGTTTGGCCGACGGCAGTAAGCTACCTCCGGTAATTATTTTCAAACGCAAAGCTCTGCCGAAAAGCGTTGTCTTTCTGTCTGGTGTGCTCGTTCGTGCCCATGAAAAAGGATGGATGAACAAATTCGAAACAATTGACTGGTTAAAGAATGTGTGGAACAAAAGGCCAGGTGCACTTTTGAGGAAACCTTCTCTTTTGGTGTGGGATATGTTTGTTGCACACCGTTGTGCAGAAGTGAAAAAAACTGCAGAAAATTCAAAAACAACTCTTGCTGTCATCCCAGGTGGGTTGACATCTGTTCTTCAACCACTAGATGTCTGCCTTAATAAGCCCTTCAAGGACAATGTGCGGAGGTACTGGGCAGATTGGATAAGTTCCGATTTGCCGACCGAAACCAAGGGCGGAAATCTAAAGATGCCGGATAACGTTTTGATTGTGCGATGGGTTAAGGATGCTTGGAATGCAATACCTGCAGAAATGGTCGTGAAATCATTCAAGAAATGTTGCATTAGTAACAAACTTGAATGCACAGAGGATGATGAGATTTTTATGAGTGATGATGACAGTAATTCTGATGACACAGGCATAGATGGGAATACTGATGTTTGTGATGCGCGCAGATGACGGAGAAAGACTTTTTTGAACTGTTTGGCGAGTGTTTTTTTTTTTGATTGGAGGTTTAACGACTACCATGAGCAACTCAATGGGCTATAAGCAGTCGCCCGTCCCTAATTTAGGGTCACTGGTTCCAGGGAAGGGAGAGAGCCAGTGCCGTAAGACAAACACAACATCCATGCCTCACCGGGATTCGAGCCCGGACCCCGTTCGGACGAATGATCAGAGGCCATCGCTTAGACCATTGCGCCACCGGGGCCGCTTGGCGAGTCTGACTCGGAATCGGATTTTGAAGGGTTCCGATGAAATTTTTGGGTATGCAAATTATATTTAGTATTATATACATAATTTTTTTCGTTTTCAAATGTTTTTGGATAAATTCATTGAAAAAAATTTTTTTTCTCATTCTGGGATCGACTTATACGCGAGTTTCCGATTTCTTACTCTGAAAGTGGGGGGGGGGGGGTCGACTTATACACGAGTATATACGGTATATTGATGCTGACCCTGGCTACCTATAACGGACGCTCCCTATCTTCTGATTCAAGGCTTCTTGAATTGGAAGAGGAACTACAAAGGATCAAGTGGGACATCGTGGGGCTAAGTGAGGTAAGGAGAAAAGGAGAAGATCTCATTGAACTGAAAAGTGGACATCTCTTCTATTATCGTGGGACAGATACTGGCAGAACTAGTGGTGTTGGATTTATAATAAACAAGAAACTGAAGGATAAAGTGGTAGAAGTTGAAAGTTCCTCTGACAGAGCTGCACGACTCGTTATCCAACTATCGAGAAGATACCAGGCTCAGATTATTCAAACTTATGCACCCACCACAAGTCATCCTGAAGAAGAAATTGAAGAATTTTATGAGGAAATTCGTCATCTAAATAATAAAGGTAAGCAGCACTTGAAGATAATTATGGGAGATTTCAATGCAAAAATAGGGCAACGGCAACAGAATGAAACTTCAGTAGGTAAATTCGGTCACGGCAACAGAAACCAGCGTGGAAATACTCTCGTTGAGTTTGCAGAGGCAGAAGGATTTTTCATCTTGAACTCCTTTTTCAAGAAAAAGCCACACAGGAAATGGACATGGAGACATCCAATTGGGACGACAAGTGAAATTGATTTTATTATGTGTAACAAAAAATTCGTCATTGAAGACTGCAGTGTGCTGAACAAGTTCAACACAGGTAGTGACCATAGATTGGTGAGATGTAAGATGCACCTCAACACTAAACTGGAACGTGGCAAGCTCATAAGACAAACAAAATGTATTGACATAACCAACCTTAAAAAACACCATAATACTTTCAAGTTGGAACTGAAGAACAGATTCTCTGCTTTAGAAGGCCTAACATCGGAAGAAGTGGATATTTCGGAAGTTAACAGAAAAGTAACCAAAGCTCTAATGGAAACAGCAACAAAATTAGCTGGGTCTAAGAACAAGTTGCATGTGAACAAATTATCAGGAAAAACCAAAATGTTGATGCAAAAAAGAAGAGAGATGAGGACAACTAAAGAAGATGTGACTTCCAAAGTGGAATATATAGAGCTATGCAAGACAGCACGAAAAAGTATCACTGAAGACGTAAGGAAATTCAACTGTGAGCTAGTGAGGAAAGCAATTGAAAACAACCAAAGCCTTAAGATAGCAAAGGGACATCTCAGTAAGGGAAGAAAACAGATTATGGCTCTGAGAAAAGAAGATGGTTCTATAACAAGAAATAGAGGCGAAATTTTGACAAGAGTGAAAGATTTCTACTCCAAATTATATGAAAGGGATGATACATGTTCTCCAGACATCATGAAAGGTACCAGAGTTCTTCCAGTCCTCCCAGCAGAAGTTGCTCATGCGATCAAGAACATGAAGCGGGGGAAAGCTCCAGGAGAAGATGGAATTACTATAGACATCATACAAGAAGCAAGTGGAGAAATTGAAACAGTACTCGCCCAAATTTTCACTCGATGCCTTAATGAAGGGAAAATTCCTGAGGATTGGAACAATGCTACAATGATCCTGCTACATAAAAAAGGTGACATTGAGGATCTCAGGAACTACAGACCTATCAGCCTCCTATCAGTGGTTTATAAAATCTTCACTAAAGTTCTTTCACACCGCTTGAAGGTAACACTGGACATGGCTCAACCGAGAGAACAAGCTGGATTCAGGAGTGGCTACAGCACAATAGATCATATCCACGTACTGAGAGAACTAATTGAAAGAGCGAGGGAATATGAACTTCCATTGTGCATGGCTTTTATCGATTATGAAAAAGCCTTTGATTCGGTGAAACCATCAGCAGTTACCACGGCTCTGAAATCCTGCGGTATTGAAGATGCATACATTAATATTATTAATAACATCTATGAAAATGCAAGTGCAAAGATTCGGCTGTTTGAAAATACAACACATATAAAAATTGGAAAGGGAGTGAGACAAGGTGACACCATATCTCCGAAGCTCTTTAATGCCACATTGGAAAATGTCTTTCAATCACTGAACTGGGAAAACAAAGGGATAAAGATTAATGGAGATTATCTAACCCACCTTCGTTTTGCTGATGACGTAGTCATTTTTGCAACTACCCCATCAGAGCTGCAGAGTATGATCCAGGAACTTGCTGACAAGAGTAAAGAAGTGGGATTAAAAATGAACTTTCAGAAGACAAAAGTGATGTTCAATGCTTTTACAAGAAATGAAGATTTATCGATTGATGGAGAAAAACTGGAGATAACAGATACGTATGTTTATCTTGGACAGCAGATATCAAGTGAGGGTCACATTGATGAAGAAATTAATCGGCGTACAAAACTTGCCTGGAGAGCTTTTGGAAGAAACAGCATAATTTTCAAGAGCAATATGCCATTATGTCTTAAAAGAAAAGTGTTTGATCAATGCATCCTTCCAGTGCTTACGTATGGTGCAGAGACGTGGACCTTAACTAAAAGAGACATACAAAGGCTGCAGACAACTCAAAGCTGTATGGAGAGGTGCATGCTTGGTATAACCAGGAGAGATAAGAAGAGGAACTCGTGGATCCGAAAAATGACGAGAGTGGAAGACATCATGATCAGAGTTAAATCCCTGAAATGGCAATGGGCTGGACATACTGCCAGAAGGACAGACCATAGATGGACAGCCGAAATTTTAGATTGGATTCCAAGGGACAGGAAAAGACCCAGAAAAAGACCACATGGGAGATGGGTGGATGAAATTCGTAAATATGCGGGAGTGACATGGAGGAGACTGGCACAAGACAGACCGTTGTGGAGGAAACTTGGGGAGACCTTCGTCCAGCAGTGGATTGATAATGGTTGACAATGATGATGATGATGATATACGGTATATGTGCACAACTCTACAATTTTTTTTAGGTAAGTCCTCATTAAAAGAGTTTTTCTTCTAAAATGGAATTTTAAACATAAACTTTAAGAAACTTTATTATGGCACATAAAATTAGCTCATAAGTGTGTGAACTGAACATTGAAAGATCAATTTTAGTTTTAATTCCAAGTGATTCCCATTCAAAGAATGCTATTATGTTACAGCCTTGTTCTTAAGCACTATTGATGAGCTCAGGAAATCTAGCAGAAAGGATGAGAGGCACATGATATATGGATGTTTTTAAAAGAAACTGAAAAATTTGTTTAATAAACTGAAGAAATGAAAGAGAAAGACCGATTTCTTTAAGAAGTGGATAGAAACTTCAAGAACTGGAAGTCTGCTGCAGACTTATTTTATTAGCACTTCAGTACTTGTATTTTGATCAGGTGCATTTTAAATCTCCCACATACATTTTCTCTTGAAGATTTTAAAATATCTTATTTCGTGCATTTTGTTATATGGAGAAAAAATTATGTTTTTTATTAGTTACCGATTTCCTCTGCGTTTGCTTGTTATAAAATATTAACGGAGATCTAAAACCAGTGCTTATGATCAACCATGAAATGTGATAAAAAAGGTATTTCAAGGAATCTTGACATGTTAGGACACTTAACTTAGCCATTAATAAAACGCTGCTTGTATCATGTACAAAATTATTTTTGCACAAGCCTAAAATGATTATACGTAATATCTAAGGTATCGTTTACCTGATATTGTCAAAGTATTTTGCACGTTGTTGCTCTGTGAGGCACGTGCTCCGGCCCGAGAGGTCTTTCATGTTACGCGTTTTTGGTTAGTTATAAAAAAAGATTTGAAATAAAGCAATTAGGTTATATATTTTCAGTTCTACATTCATTCATTCGTACAACCAAAGGTTTTAAATTTACTATTAATGAAAAGATTTTAGTAAAATGAGTTATACTCATCGGGTCAGGAGACGTCTCACAAGGGGTTCGTAGTCACCACGTCACGGTGAGCGCTTTGGACACAGCCGGTGTGTCATCATCAGGCCTTCTACATCTACATGAGGGTTTCCTCGTGTGTGTGTGTAGCCGCTGGAGTTGCATGTCTGGAAACGAAGGGAAAGTTTTACGGTTGTACGTGTTATTTTTTTTTATAACTAACCAAAAATCCTGTAACATAAAAAGACCTCTCGAGCCAGGAGCACGTGCCTCACAGAGTAACAACTTGCAAAATACTTTGACAATATCAGGTAAACAATACCTTAGATATTATGTATAATTAATCAAAAAACACATTTATAGCATAAGACAACCCTTAAGGTTGCCTCATGAATTGCATGTTTTGTAAGGCTAAAATGATATTCAGGAACATGTCCTAGGGACAAAAATGTCAATGAAAACTTGTGGAATATTATTTCTTTTTGTAAAGCAGTTTTAGTCTTCAACCTGAGTGAAATATGATGTTTCATGACAACAGAAATGAATTGAGTTTTTAATATTTCCTTAAGGCGTAGCCCAAAAGGGATGATTGAAAATTTTTCTTTCAAACATAGCTGCATAATTGTTTGTAAATACACTGGCAGAAAGTGAAAAAAGAACACCAAGAAGGAGACGTCTGATACCAACGAAATTTATACAGCATAATAACGGAATACAGAGGATAACGTGATCAAAACATTATGGCAAAATACAGCTGTATTTGCTGGTAAACTGAAAAATAACATTTCCATGTAACATGGTTAGTACGAGGTGGAACCGCCATGAACTGCGTCACACTGTGCAGTTCTGGCATGGAGTCTGTCGTACATATGTTGGGTGTAAGTTTGGGGTATTGAGTTCCGAGCATCCTCAGCCTGGACGCGTAAATCGGGGATGGTTGTGGCTGGCCGTGGAGACTGGATAAGTCGTCGTCCCATAAAATCCCACATGTGCTCAGTGGGGGACAAATCCGGTGAACGTGCAGGCCATGGAAGTTGTCTCACACCCTGAAGTGCATGTTGTGTTGCACGTGCCGTGTGTGAGCGTGCGTTATCTTGCTGGAAAACACCACGATGGACCGACCTTACAAATGGCACAACAACGGGCTGAATGATGTTGACGAAGGAGGTGCGGTTTAACGTACCCGGTACAAACACTAGTTGTGTACGGGAGTGAAAGCTGATCGCTCCCCACACCAGGAGAACAGGTGTAGGCCCTGTGTGTCGCTGGCAGATGCAAGAAGGGTGGAGACCCTCCCATGTGCGTCTGCGAACACACATACGGCCATCAGAGGCTCCCAAGCAGAATCTGCTTTCATCGCTGAACTTGACAGATCGCCATTGCGTTCTCCAATGCAGACGTTGGCGACACCACTGCAGCCGTTCCTGACGGTGGGCTGGAGTCAGAGGTACACATGCCAGAGGCACACGTGCACGTAGTCCTGCATCCAGTAGACGGTTGCAGATTGTTCGCACAGTCACCTCAGGTGCAATGGCAGCTCGGATTTGCGTTGCAGTGGATGTTATGCTTGACAACACCGCTCTTCTTATGCGTCGATCGGTCTGCTCATCAGTCCGTCTGTTACTCCCGGTTCCACGTCTTCTCGTGTGGGAATATTCCTCGGACCATCTACGCCACCATCGTACCACCACCGATACTTCCCGTCCAGTTTGCTCCGCAAAACGACGATACGACCACCTGTCCTCGCGGAGTCCGACTAGACGACCTCGCTCAAAGTCCGATAATTGCTGAAATCGTACTCGTCTTCCATGTCCAGGCATTGCAGCTTCTTCAGGGTCTTCGCACGTGTCCGTACGCCGCCGACTGATTACATTCACTTCGCCATACTCCTTAAATACCACCGACGATAATTTGAAAGATGTATAGAAATTATAAAACCAGTATTAACAGACCTAAGAAGGAAAATAACGTTGAGAACATCACAAAATTTTGCGGACGTTTACCTTACATACCACAGTTAAGCAGCATTTTGAAAAAGGAATGTAATATAGTGAATCTAAGATTCGCCGATATTGTAATCGATAATAACAAATTCCTTACAGCCGATTACAGTATAAACGCCATTATGCATAGAGCAGATGTATATGGCATACCCACAAAGAATAACGACACCAGTAATATTAATAATATCTACATAGGTAGTACTAAAAGACGGCTAAAAACAAGAATGGAAGAACTCAAGAGAAATTGGAAAAAGGTTGAGCAACGAACATCTCTTATTACATATTGCATTAATAATAATTCTATCCCCATGTGGGAAAATGCAAAAATATATACTACGCATAACACACATAAAAAGATATTGTATTCTGAGTCCTTTCACAAGTAAAAGCGCATCATAAAGGAAAAAAACATTTGCAGAAACTTCAAAGTAAATTTCAAAATAAGTCCATCCTGAAAGCCTTTAGAGGACGGGATCTTCAGCCCAAAACAAATATTAGTGAAGTACTGAGTCATGATTTACAGTTGGCTAAAGCCGAAGCATTATGCCCCGCACGGGGATAACTGGTTTTCCAGTTATTTGGGGAGCGGCGCCCCCACGGCCCGAGCTAACCTTGTGACGGTTTCTATTGCCTCTGCGGCTTTGACTATTACATCACCGAAGGGACAGCTGTTCATCCAGCTGATGGGGGATGGCGTCCCCACGGCCCGAGCCGATTTTCTCTTATTGTTTTGCTTTTTTCGTCTTATGTTCATATTTTGACATGTACCCGCCTCAGTTGTAGGCTGCTGAGGTTGTGATGAGGCGCCAGCTCCGGGTTTTGTTCCTCGTTCTTTTCCCTGTCTTTTCTCTTTTATGTTACATTTTCTTGTTTTCCGGAGCTGGTTAGCTTAGACCTACCTGCATGTTTGCCGTGTGCGGTGACCCGTACAGGTGGAAATGAGGATGCTGGAGGCTGAGGTATTTGGGGGCCGGGTTGTAGTGTCTCCAGATGCCAACACTCCTCTTTGCCCTCTGCTTCACCCTAAACGGGAGGCTGGGAGCTAACCCACTCCTGGTCAGGAAATCTGTGGCCGAGTGGCGTCCAGACTTCTAGCGGCTTGTCGTTCTGTTCGGCTGGGTGAGTATGGGGGTAGGGTGGGCATGCCAAAGGGGTGTTCTCCGGGCACGGGAAAGTCTGGGTGCACGCTGAGCGTGTGTCTGCCCTACCACCTTGCTATATCCGCTGACTATCCCTAGAGCCGTGTCCTGCGTCCTCTTGGGCTTGCGGACCTCCGGCTCTCCCTCGTTGGGCTCGGTAGTGGGTGGGGAGGTCAGCGGACGAATTTTTTCCTTCTTTCATGGAAACCCCAAGTGTTTCCCATGCTAATAATAATTTCAAGCGCCCTGTGGAGGACAGTGCTCCTTCCTCCACAAAGAAACTTGTCACATCTAATTGCAATGCTCTGTTTCTGTTGATTAAATCTGGTGACTCTTCACAGTCACTCAGTACGAAGAGTCCTTTCTGGATCAACAAGGCTCTGCAAGCCGTTGCTGGCTCTCCAAGGAGTGTGAAGAAGCTCCCTTCCGGGGATCTTCTCGTGGAAACTTCTACTCCATGCCACAGTGCCACCTTGCTGGAAACGACCGTTTTGCTTGGCGTTCCTGTTCAGGTTTCTCCACACGGTTATCTCAATTCCTCTCGCGGTGTAGTCAACTCCCGCGACCTGCTTGAATACAGCGATGAGGAATTGCTGGAGGAACTTGGTGAACAGCATGTCATTGGGGTTCGGCGGATTCTTTTTAGGCGGGATGGGAAATCTATTCCCTCCCGTAACATCATCCTAACGTTTGACTCCCCAAACCTGCCTACTTCCTTCAAGGCAGGTTATTTACGGCTTGATGTTCGACCATACATCCCGAACCCCTTGCGATGTTTCCGGTGCCAGCATTACGGTCACTCCCAGCAGTCTTGCCGTAATGTTGCAAAGTGTGGCCGCTGTGGTTCCACAGAACACTCTTTGGCGGATTGCTCTGCAGAGTCTGATCATTGTGTCAACTGCGAAGGGACTCATCCTGCTTCTTCTAAGCAGTGTCCAAAGTGGATAGAGGAACAGGCAATCCAACGCCTGAAGACAACTGAGCATCTCTCATATCCCGAGGCTAGACGGCGGATCGCCCCTTTACAACCAGGCCGGCGGTCCTATGCTTCATTTGTGGTGCAGAAGGCTTCAGTGGCGGTCCAGACTGAGGTGTCCATCCCAGCGGGGTGTCCTTATGATTTTGGGGACATCGTCACTGCTGGTATGGAAGCACTGAAGTCTCGCCGTATTGCATCCAAGGCGACATCAACATCGTCGCCTAAACCTACCTCTATGCCGAAACCATCTACGGCCATCACAGGGACCCGGGTCCAGGGCACTGGAAAGAAGAAGCCGGAAAAGGTAAAACCGGGTTCATCCTCCCCGAAACAGAGCAGGCAAAAACCATCTCTCAACACAGGGGGTAAACACAGCCCTGTGTTACCTCCCGACACTGCGGATGGATTGGAGGTGATGGACGACAGTGAGACGTTCTAGTCGTCTGTCTTTTTCATTCTTTCATTACATTTTTCATTATGGCCACGCTCATTCAGTGGAATTGCCGAGGTCTGCGTTCACGCATTGACGATTTAAAAGGCTTACTGTCTTCGCACACACCTGTGTGCGTGTGTCTCCAGGAGACAAAGCTTCGCATGACGGACACTCCTTCGCTGCGGAGACATTCTTTTTTCCGCAAAGATCACCAGGATGGCGTAATTGCCTGCGGAGGAGTGGCCGTCGTTGTTCCTCATGGTGTCCCTGTCACTGCGGTTGCCCTTCGGACGCCTTTGCAGGCAGTGGCAGTGAGATTGTCTGTGAACACTCTGCTCACGGTGTGTTCCATCTACATACCACCAACTGAAGCTGTAAGCCTTTCGGTTCTGGAAGATTTAGTTGACCAGCTGCCGCCTCCTTTCTTCATCTTTGGAGATTTTAATGCTCACAATCCGTTGTGGGGTTCTACAACTCGAGACTCCAGGGGCCGTGTTGTTGAGTCCCTTCTCTCCAACACGTCCCTCTGTCTCCACAACACCGGAGTTGCTACTTATTTTCATGAACCCACCCGTTCGTCCTCAGCCATTGATCTGTCTTTGAGTTCACCATCCTTATATCCTGACTGGTCCTGGAGCGTGTCTGGTGATCCCCTTGGCAGCGATCACTTTCCCATCTTTCTCCGTCTAGCGGGTGGCGGGTACCGTTACCCTACTCGCCCTGCTAGGTGGAATATTGATCGTGCCAAGTGGGACGCATTCACGGCTTCAGCGATTATTACTCCAGCTATGGTGACCTCAGGAACGGTCAATGACGCTGTTGCGGCGGTAACGGATTGTGTTGTGCATGCGGCAGAACTTACCATCCCCAGGACGTCGACTAAACTTCCACGTTGCCCGAGACCTTGGTGGAATTCCACTTGCATGGCAGCTCGTCAGGCCCAACATCGGGCTTGGGGTAGGTTTCGTCGGTACCCCACCGACGCGAACCTACTTGCTTTCAAGAAGGCCAAGTCCTACGCGCGATTGGTTCGTAGGCGTAGTCAACGGGAGTCCTGGATACGTTACGTATCCGGGATTAACTCCGCTACCAGCCCTAAGATCGTTTGGGACAGGATCCGTAAGATTCGAGGACAGTACCCATCTGGGGAAATCTCCATTCTTGAGAGTGATGGAGGAACGGTTGCTGACGCTCAGGGTATTGCTGACTGTCTGGGCGCCGCTTTTTCTTCGGTGTCCAGCAGCAGCAATTACCCTGCTTCGTTCCGGCAGTTACAGCCGCGGCTTGAACGGTCCAAGATTTCTTTTGGACCGTTTTCTTCCGCAGATTATAACAGCCCGCTGACTGCCGTGGAGCTGAACACCGCTCTGAATCGGTCCGGCCGGACATCTGTCGGACCAGATAACATCCATTACGAAATGCTGAAGCACCTTTCTCCGTCCTCTCTTGAATGTCTGCTAATCCTGTTTAACAGGATTTGGCTCGAGAATGCCTTTCCCGAGTCTTGGCGTACGGCCATTGTCGCTCCTGTTCCCAAACCTGGTAAAGATCCCACCAACCCGTTGAACTACCGGCCAATTGCTATGACGAGCTGCCTTTGCAAAGTACTCGAGCGCATCATTAACCTTCGTCTCATTTTTTATTTAGAATTTCATCACATTTTTTCGCCTCATCAGAGTGGATTTCGTACATCTCGATCCACCACCGATCATCATCTTCGCCTTGAGACTTCTGTCAGGGAGGCGTTTGTCCGGCGTCAGCACATGGTCTCCGTCTTCTTCGACATGGAGAAAGCCTATGATCGTACCTGGAGATACGGCATTCTCCGTGATCTGCGCGAGTGCGGATTGCGGGGAAACTTACCATCTTTCATCGCCGGATTTCTCCAGGACCGGAGTTTCCGTGTGCGCGTCGGGTCGACCCTCTCTGCGGTGTACCCGCAAGAACAGGGTGTACCTCAGGGCTCCATTCTTTCCGTTACGTTGTTCATCCTTCGTGTTAACCATATTTTCCAACTACTTCCTCCCACGGTTCGTGGAACCATGTACGTGGATGATCTGCAGATCTCTTGCGCCTCTGTAAACATGCGTACCATGGAGAGACAGCTCCAGTCTGCCGTTACCAAGATCTCTCACTGGGCTTCCCAAAATGGATTTGGCTTCTCGACGCAGAAGACCGTTTGCGTGCATTTTTGCCGCAAACGGGGTTTTCACCCAGACCCCAGCCTCCGTCTGGGGTGCTCTACCATCCCCGTGGTGTCAGAAGTCAAGTTCCTTGGGTTAACTTTTGACCGAGCGCTCACCTTCCGGCCTCACATCCAGTCTTTGAAGGTGAAGTGCACGAAGTCATTGGGTATCCTGAAGGTCCTCTCTCGAACATCTTGGGGGGCCGACAGGTGCTCAATGCTTCGCATTTACCATTCTCTGATTCGGTCAAAGTTAGACTTCGGATGCATTACGTACGATTCAGCGCGTCCATCGGTTTTAAAGCCTTTGGACCCCGTCCATCACCAGGCTCTGCGGCTATGCACTGGTGCTTTCCGCACCTCTCCCGTGCATAGCCTGTATGCGGAGGCTCATGAGCCGCCGTTATGCATCCGTCGTAAGCAGCTGTCTCTTCAGTTTTATACAAAACTGAAGTCTTTTCCTGATCATCCACTGTATGGTTCCATCTTCCAACCGGACTGTGTCCGTTTGTTTTCCAACCGCCCTTCCTGTGTTCCGACGTTCGGGATTCGGATGTCTGCCATAGTGCGCGATGCTGGTCTAGACTTGTCAAATATTGGTTTGACCCGGTTCTACAATGAACCGCCTTGGCAGCCGGTTCAAGCAACGGCTGACCTTTCTCTTTGTGTGTGGCCAAAGTCTTCCACTCCTGCTCTGGTGTACCAGCAGCTCTTTGCTGAAATACAGTCTGTCTACCCGGATTTCGTGCCTGTGTTCACCGATGGCTCGAAGTCCGGGGATGTCGTTGGATCCGCTTTTGTGTGTGGCGACGCCTCACATGCTGAGAGGCTTCCGCCTGAATCCACTGTCTTTTCGGCGGAGATGCGTGCGGTGCACCTCGCTTTGTGCCACATACAGTCTCGATCACTTCGTCGCGCTATGGTTTGCTCTGATTCCCAGTCCGTCATCCATGTTTTATCTTCTCCAGAGGACACGGACTCACCTGTCATCCGTGATGTCCGTCGTCTTCTTGGAACTTTGGAGGGTGATGGCTTCCTGGTCCGCTTCTGTTGGGTTCCTGGCCATGTTGGGATCCGGGGTAACGAGCTGGCAGATCTCTCTGCCAGGTCTGTTTCCTCCATGTCGCCAGCTCGGCTGCCACTGTCTTTCCGAGATTATCGGCCGTTGATCCGGAAATTTGTTCTGGATGAGTGGCAGTCCCTGTGGTCTCAGCAGGGCAGCAATAAACTCTATGCCATCAAACCACAGATCGGACTTTGGATGTCTAGTTTGCGGAAGAACCGTCGTGAGGAAGTTGTTCTTGCACGTCTCCGCATTGGGCACTGTCGTTTTACTCACCGCTTTTTGCTGTGTGGCGAGAGTGTCCCGGTGTGTGAGGCGTGCGACTGTCGTCTCACTGTCCTTCATGTTTTGTGTACTTGTGTTCGGTTTTGTGATCATCGTTTTCGTCATTTTCACTCTCATCTGTTGGACGAAGGAGCAGCTACGCTGCAGACAATTATTGGCGAAGCCTGCGACATGAAAGCAGTGTTTTCGTTTTTACAGGATATTGACTTTTTTAAACTTATCTAGATTTTAACTTGTTCACTATCATATTTCATTTTTACTACATCAGCCTGTTTTTAACCTTGTGTACGTTTTTATTGCTTTAGTTTTGTTTTGATGTCTTTTGTTTTGGCGCTCTTTGGCCAACCATGGCCCTTGCGCCATTAAAATATATTAACCAACCAACCAACCAACCGAAGCATTATGGGCCATGAAAGTTGCTAAGGACAATATGTCTTTTGTTTCATGCACTGAAACAGTTGAACTTTTCAAAGAAATGTTTCCTGATTCTGCTATTGCAGCCAAAATGCAACTTAAAGAAAAAAGTTGCTTATGTGATATCACATGGATTGTCAAAATATTTTGAAGAGGATTTGAAAAAAGACATTGCATCAAGTAGCCCAGGAAAGGTTACTATATCATTTGATGAAACTACAAATACACAAGTGAAACGGCAGTTGGATGTGTATCTCAGGTACTGGTCTTCAGAAATAAATTCTGTTTCTTGCCGATACCTAACAAGCGTTTTTCTGGGTCATGCAACAGCAGATATTTTGCTAAAAGAAATTCTTGATGTGTTATCATCCTTCAATATTTCGTTGAACAGAATTATTTGTGTGTCCATGGACAGCCCAAATGTAAATAAGTGCTTTTTACGCAAATTCAATGAAGTTGTAAAACAAGAAACAGGCCAGAAATCTTTGGAACTAGGTTTTTGCAACCTGCATGTTGTTAGTAATGCATTTAAAATTTTTTTGACAAGCTTAAATATAGATTTTGACGAATTTGCTACTGATATGCATTACTTTTTAAAGAGTAGTGCTGCAAGACGAGAGGATTATAAATCTGTCGAGGATATAACATTGGTCACTGCCAAATTTCTTTTGCGTCATGTCAGCAACAGATGGTTAACCGTTGGTTCTGTAGCCCAGAGGCTCTTGGATCAATGGCTAAATATTACAGAATATTTTTTAAACTTCTTGCCATCTCAAAAAATATTTGAAAAACAACTACGCAATTCGGCAAGGTATAAAAGAATTCACTGTTTCCTGAAAAATGAGCTAACTCCTTGCTATTTAGCATTAATTTCATTTTCACACCAAAATTTTGAAAAGTTTTCATTATGTTATCAGAGTGAAGAACCAAAAATACACCAGTTATATTCTGATATAAATACTTTAATGAGGAATGTTATGGCTCAGTTTATCCAAGATGATGTTATTGCAGGGAAATTTGGAGAAGACCTAAAGAATGTAGATTTTGAAAACAAAAATTCATGGAAAAAACTAGGGGAGTTAGAAGTTGGTATGAAGACAAAAATCTCCTCAGGAATGTTCAGGAGACCAGGCAGAAATTATTTCTCTTAGATGTAAGATCATCACTAATTGCAACCACAAAATATTTAAAGTCAAATTTGCCATTCTGCAATCAAAAGCTAAGAGACATAGAAGTTTTAAAGGTAAAAGAACTAAAGAAAGAGTCAACTCCACTTTCAGTCACTGAAGGACTTTCGGAAATAACCAGAATTTCAAGGGTTTTGCATCTTTCTGAGGAACAAATTGATAGAGTAAGAGAAGAGTGGAAACTTTTAAATTGCGATAAGCCAACTCTAGATGAACTAGTGAAATTTTCAGAGGAAGGGCATATTCCAGTGCAGATTGATCATTACTGGTGTAATATCATCATCATCATCATTGTCAACCATTATCAATCCACTGCTGGACGAAGGTCTCCCCAACTTTCCTCCACAACGGTCTGTCTTGTGCCAGTCTCCTCCATGTCACCCCTGCATACTTTCGAATTTCATCCACCCATCTCCCATGTGGTCTTCTTCTGGGTCTCTTCCTGTCCCTTGGAATCCAATCTAAAATTTTGGCTGTCCATCGATGATCTGTCCTTCTGGCAGTATGTCCAGCCCATTGCCATTTCAGGGATTTAACTCTGATCATGATGTCTTCCACTCTTGTCATTTTTCGGATCCACGAGTTCCTCTTCTTATCTCTCCTGGTTACACCAAGTATGCACCTCTCCATACAGCTTTGAGTTGTCTGCAGCCTTTTGTATGTCTCTTTTAGTTAAGGTCCACGTCTCTGCACCATACGTAAGCACTGGAAGGATGCATTGATCAAACACTTTTCTTTTAAGACATAATGGCATATTGCTCTTGAAAATTATGCTGTTTCTTCCAAAAGCTCTCCAGGCAAGTTTTGTACGCCGATTAATTTCTTCATCAATGTGACCCTCACTTGATATCTGCTGTCCAAGATAAATGTACGTGTCTGTTATCTCCAGCTTTTCTCCATCAATCGATAAATCTTCATTTCTTGTAAAAGCATTGAACATCACTTTTGTCTTCTGAAAGTTCATTTTTAATCCCACTTCTTTACTCTTGTCAGCAAGTTCCTGGATCATACTCTGCAGCTCTGATGGGGTAGTTGCAAAAATGACTACGTCATCAGCAAAACGAAGGTGGGTTAGATAATCTCCATTAATCTTTATCCCCTTGTTTTCCCAGCTCAGCGACTGAAAAACACCCTCCAATGTGGCATTAAAGAGCTTCGGAGATATGGTGTCACCTTGTCTCACTCCCTTTCCAATTTTTACGTGTGTTGTATTTTCAAACAGCCGAATCTTTGCACTTGCATTTTCATAGATGTTATTAATAATATTAATGTATGCATCTTCAATACCGCAGGATTTCAGAGCCATTGTAACTGCTGATGGTTTCACCGAATCAAAGGCTTTTTCATAATCGATAAAAGCCATGCACAATGGAAGTTCATATTCCCTCGCTCTTTCAATTAGTTCTCTCAGTACGTGGATATGATCTATTGTGCTGTAGCCACTCCTGAATCCAGCTTGTTCTCTCAGTTGAGCCATGTCCAGTGTTACCTTCAAGCGGTGTGAAAGAACTTTAGTGAAGATTTTATAAACTACTGATAGGAGGCTGATAGGTCTGTAGTTTCCGAGATCCTCAATGTCACCTTTCTTATGTAGCAGGATCATTGTAGCGGTGTTCCAATCCTCAGGAATCTTTCCTTCATTAAGGCATCGAGTGAAAATTTGGGCGAGTACTGTTTCGATTTCTCCACTTGCTTCTTGTATGATGTCTACAGTAATTCCATCTTCTCCTGTAGCTTTTCCCCGCTTCAAGTTCTTGATTGCATGTGCAACTTCTGCTGGAAGGACTGGAGGAACTCTGGTACTGGTATCTTTCATGATGTCTGGAGTGCATGTATCATCCCTTTCATATAATTTGGAGTAGAAATCTTTCACTCTTGTCAAAATTTCGCCTCTATTTCTTGTTACAGAACCATCTTCTTTTCTCAGTGCCATAATCTGTTTTCTTCCCTTACTGAGATGTCCCTTTGCTATCTTTAGGCTTTGGTTGTTTTCAATTGCTTTCCTCACTAGTTCACAGTTGAATTTTCTTACGTCTTCAGTGATACTTTTTCTTACTGTCTTACATAGCTCTATATATTCCACTTTGGAAGTCACATCTTCTTTAGTTGTCCTCATCTCTCTTCTTTTTTGCATCAACATTTTCGTTTTTCCTGATAATTTGTTTACATGCAACTTGTTCTTAGACCCAGCTAATTTTTTTGCTGTTTCCATAAGAGCGTTGGTTACTTTTCTGTTAACTTCAGAGATGTCCACTTCTTCCGATGTTAGGCCTTCTAAAGCAGAGAACCTGTTCTTCAGTTCCAACTTGAAGGTATTATGGTGTTTTTTAAGGTTGGTTATGTCAATAGATTTTGTTTGTCTTATGAGCTTGCCACGTTCAAGTTTAGTGTTGAGGTGCATCTTACATCTCACCAATCTATGGTCACTACCTGTGTTGAACTTGTTTAGCACACTGCAGTCTTCTATGACGAATCTTTTGTTACACATAATAAAATCAATTTCACTTGTCGTCCCATTTGGATGTCTCCATGTCCATTTCCTGTGTGGCTTTTTCTTGAAGAATGAGTTCAAGATGAAAAACCCTTCTGCCTCTGCAAACTCAACGAGAGTATTTCCACGCTGGTTTCTGTTGCCGTGACCGAATTTACCTACTGAAGTTTCATTCTGTTGCCGTTGCCCTATTTTTGCATTGAAATCTCCCATAATTATTTTCAAGTGCTGCTTACCTTTATTATTTAGATGACGAATTTCCTCATAAAATTCTTCAATTTCTTCTTCAGGATGACTTGTGGTGGGTGCATAAGTTTGAATAATCTGAGCCTGGTATCTTTTCGAGAGTTGGATAACAAGTCGTGCAGCTCTGTCAGAGGAACTTTCAACTTCTACAACTTTATCCTTCAGTTTCTTGTTTATTATAAATCCAACACCACTAGTTCTGCCAGTATCTGTCCCACGATAGTAGAAGAGATGTCCACTTTTCAGTTCAATGAGATCTTCTCCTTTCCTCCTTACCTCACTTAGCCCCACGATGTCCCACTTGATCCTTTGTAGTTCCTCTTCCAATTCAAGAAGCCTTGAATCAGAAGATAGGGAGCGTCCATTATACGTAGCCAAGGTCAGCATCAGATGGCAGCCTAGTCCGGTCCTCCGGGGATTCTTAGCACCCTCTGCCTTCATGTCGCACTGGCCGCTGCCTTGGCCAGGTACATTCCAGCTGCCGGAGACTGAGGGCCGAGATTTAAGTTGTGGAATCAATTTGGAATGGTTTGGCCATAACTCACCACGCTGGCCAAGCGGGTTGGTGAGTGTGGGATAGAATTTCCTCTAATCCCGATGGTATAGTTATACCGCTATTGGCGGTCTGGTGTAATATATTTAGTATTAAAGACTCTAGCGGAAAAGAAAAATACTCAAATCTTGCTAAACTCATCAAGTCAAATATAGTTTTACCTCACGGTAATGCTGATGCAGAAAGGGGGTTTTCGGTTAACACTGCTCTGCTAAGGAAGGACAAGGCTAACTTAAAAGACTCAACTATAACATCATTAAGAATAGTTAAAGGGGCCATTAAACGCTATGGATGTGTAAGTAAAGTTCCCATAACAAGAAATTTGTTAAATAGTGTTCATGATTCACATAAATTTTATAAAGAGTATGTTGATAAGCTGAAGGAAGAAGAATCAAAAAAGGTAAAAGAAAGGAAGCAGAAAGAGAGGGAAAATAAGGAAAAGCAGCTAGAGAAAAAAGAAAAGCTGAGTTTGATGACAAAATAAGAGAAAATGATGCAGAAATAAATAGGCTTAAAAAAGATAAAGAAGCCTCCCTAGCAGTAATTCAAGAGGGAACAGAAAGAATGAGAAAAGCTGTAGAAAAACAAAATACTGTTGAAATAGCAGTTGCCTCTAACTTGATCATACAAGGTTCAGCTGAAATAAAGAAAACTGAAAGTAAATTAGTTGTGGTGGAAGCAGAAAAAGATAGGCTTATCAGGAAAAGGTTAAAACAATAATATGAAAAAAGTAATTCAGTGAACAATTGTACATAGTTCTTGGTTTTCAATTACCTTTTTAGGATATTATAATTTAATGTGAAACCTGAAAACTTTACTGTGAAAATCGTGAATTGCTTCTGGTTCAACAGCATATTAATGTTCAAAGTGAAACTTGAATGTGGTAAATATACTTGAATATGATAATAACACGTGAAAAGATAAGAACTGAACATTAGAAGTAAATCATACTTAAACTTTAGACATTAGACGTTATGCAAAAAATTTGGGTGTGAACTTCGACCATATATACTAATGGACTGCGCATTGGCAATAGCTGCATCAAAGCTGCCATGGCTCAAACATTGGGCACGTCATCATCAGATTCCAAATTTCGTGTAAAAATGCTGTTATGATTACTAATTTACGCTGCAGAACTTCAGTGTTTTCGGTGTATTATGTGAATGCGCCTCATATATAATGAAAACTCTTCAGGTAAGTTTACTTATGAGCTATATACATGCATGATCGGGTTGTTTACATTTTGTGATTTATAATGTGATGAACATTTGCGAAGAATTTGGAACATGCATTCCATTTTTTTTTCTTAAGTTACTATATTTTTATATCAATAGCTGCAAGTTTCTGGTTAAGTAATTGAACTTTATTGACTTAGGTATTTAATTCGTTTCTTACCCATGAAAAATCATAGAACTTTCTTTACTCTATCGCTCAGAGCAACCATAAGCACAGCAGGTGTAACCCATCTTTTTGACTGATGTCATGTGATTTTATGTTGGAGCCAGAAATGTTGATGTCATGCGCAGTCTATCAGTATATATGATTGAAGGGTGTGAAGCAAACTCTTTACAATGTATACAAAGTTGTTTTACTAGATGTATCCAAATATACATCTAGTTTTTATTGAAATACACTCCTAAAATTTTCCTAAGAAGTCCTAAAATTCCTACCTAAAATTTTCCAGAAGTATGCTATGATCCCTGTACTTCATAATAGCTTGGCATAGAACAGCGAAATGTTTCAACTGCTAAAATTTTGGCTGCGTCAACGTAACCTAGTCTTGACAACGGTCTCAAAATTATTTTAACTCATCAGCCCCTTCTTGTGGGATTGTGCTGATGTTCGTATTTGTGTTGAACTTTGAACGTGGAATACCTTTAATGATGTGGTACAACACTAGACAAGAAGCATGGTCGATTGCAAGCCAGAATGACGGAAACCGAAGTAAGTTGAGCGCAATATGTGTTGCTCCATTTGCTTCATTGCTGTTTTTATGTCTCACTAAATATAACCTATGTGAGGTTTCAACATTTAAATGTATATATACCGTACATAAAGAAATATTCTTAAGTTCAACTATAAATATTCCATTTTCATTGAAGTCAACTTGTCTTTTCGAAACTCATATACTACGTGTGTAGCAGTATAATAGAGGACTTTGTCGTAATATACATTGCCTATCTCCCACGTAATTTAGTATTCAAATATATGCATGTATAGATTGAACTTCTACTAAAAGATAATTTGCACATTATGCTGTGCTGTGGCGTAAGCGCTCACTGGTTGGTCCCGAAATTAACATCACGCCTACGTAAACTCGACCCATTAACATATGTAAATTTCATGATCGTCCGCCAATTCCTTCTTGGTGTTCTTTTTTCACTTTCCACCAGTGTATGTGCTTTATAATCTCACCAAATAATCTATGTGTCGATTTTGTTATATTTATTTTAAAATATGGATCACCACATAAAAACTGATTTTTTTTTAAAGCTTTATAATATCACATTATGGCTTTGTCAAATAAGGATAACTTGTTTGCTCCTTGCAGTTTTTTAAGATTGTTGAAAAAAAAATCATTTGTCTTCCATTTTTGTAATAAATAAGTTTTAATTCTATTTTTTTTTTTTTTTGGCATTGTCTTGAATTAAAAAATGTAGTCTTCACAGAATTTCCATGTTGATTATGCTAAAGCGTTTAATTTTTCTGCATACTGATATTTCAGTGCTCTTACATGATATGAAAGCTATGTTTTTTTTTTATAAAGCTTGGCTGAAAACCTTAGTTTTTCAGTCTTTAATACGTCAGCCATACTCTAGTAGATCTACTGTGTTAGCAGTTTTGATGCCTCGTGAAAATATTGAAATATCAGTGCAAACAGAAATAAAGTTTTAATGTTTTTTTAGAAAAATTCATTCAGTAGCACGTCATTAGTTCAGAAAAATATTTGTAGCATAAAATTATCTTGTGAAACCAGTAAAAGTAGCTAACGAAAAAAAAGGACATACTCTTGAAGAATGTGCATCTCAAAAAATTAATTTCAAAAAAGGAGTTCTGAAGAGTCTTCTAATGTGCGGGCATTAGTTAGTTTTTGCTGAATAGCTAATTAGTGGTATTCATGTCCCTGACTGGAATGCCTCGCATCTGTTGTCTCACAGCCCAAAGGACAAAGTTTGTTTATTGTACACGGAAAGCAAGTTTATTTACCAGTTTGGTAATAAATGTTGCAACGAGGATATGCCATACCTCATTTCTCGGGCCTGGAAGAACTTGTTGAATGGACTATCGTTACCTTTATAATGAATATTTCTGTGCTTATTATTACAGAGGGCATCACGAATGTTTTTCTGTTTTATATGTCATTATTGTACCGTCAGGTGGCACTATGTAGTTTATTTACCATTGTATTACAACTATTTAAGAACTCTGGTTTCATACGCTATGTATCACCTGATGATGTGGTAGCTGCTGCTGCAAAAGATCTTGTGTTTTTTAAATTTTGTATATAGCTTTTTAACCTGATGTAATAAATACAGTAGGGTGTAATACTTGAGGATATTTTTACATGGGAGTGAATCGTGCAATAATTGGGGTCTATGTTTTTATATGTTATGCACAGCACAAAATGATGTTATAGTGATCCTAATTAGGTAACCATTATAGTCAACATTGAAAGTAGGTGTAATATGAGCACCACAGTTTCTTGGTAGAACATACTGTGAAATATGACATGTCTTTCTGGTACATTCTGGGGTAAAACATTGTGGTTCTTCGAATAATATATGTACACTATCTGATCTGAAGTATCCGGCTGATTTCTGCCCAGCTGCAGGAGGGCAGAAATTTTTCAAACTGACTTGTTGCTAAGATGGCAGCCTATGATCGTGCCACGTTAAAAGTCGTTGAGCTGTACTGTAAGACCAGTTCTACTGTTCATGCTTGTCTATGATGTTTCTCAGGTGAGTATGTGGCTCTCATTCTTATGTTGTATTCCGTGTTCTTTAAGAAAATAAATTTGCTTGTGTAGAGATCAAACCCAAATCTTTCTGCTCTGAAAAGAACTGCTTTCCCAATTAAGCTGCACCGGCGGAATTTATGGCTGCCACTTTGCCGTCTTGGCTTGTGCTTCACCTCCATAGTGTGTCATATACCCTCCCCCCCAACCACCTTGAAAAAGGTGGGGCACGAAATTTCAGGTTTTGTGTCAGCCACAAATTATGCGTAACTCTCTGTAGAAGAAGGAATTCTCACTTATTCCAGACAATGTGTTTCGGAAGAAGCATCGCACATTTTTCAAAGCGTAGAAGGGATTTTCGTTAATTCCAGATGATGTGTGGAAAGAACAGTGTCACACATTTTTCGAAGAATCCAACAACCATTAGAACCATTTCTATGTTCGGGCGCCAATGTGAAAACACAAATTTGCCGGTGACTGAGATTGAATCCTTCTGCTTTGAAGCCAAATGCTTTCCCTGTTAAGCTACACTGACGGAATTTATCGCTGCAACTTTTCAGTCTTGACATGTGCTTCACCAGGGTAGTATGTCACATAGTTTTGAGTGTTTTTTGCTATATTTACCTCCATTGTCAGTCATTTTTGCCTTTGGATATCTGTCAAATTTATTTTGCACTGTTGCTACGTAATCTTTGAGTTTTGACAACTCCTCATCAAAAAGAACCTTGAAGGTTTTCAGATTCATCACCATAATGACTTTTCATGATATAACGTGGAAATTACTTTAAAAGTATATCACTCAGAAGTTTTCAAAGCGATTGGCGACAAGACCTATTCAAATGGAAATCCTACTTTCTGTTTGCAGAAAGTAGGAATTTTTGAAAAATGAAGGAAAAGCTGAAAGAAGCAATAAGAAAATTATTCTCTTTTCTAAAAGAAAATTCTTTCAAGGTATTTGGCTCAATCTTGAAAGTCTCACTTGAGGTGGTTTCACCTAAAACCTCTGCCTTATGTTTCCAATGGTAAAACTTCTGTACATATTTTCTTCGTAATTAATGTGTTCCCAAGGATGAAAATTTGCCCATCGATAAAACTAACTTTAAGCTATAGAATGGGATATTTAATACTTGCTAAAACATAACCATAGTTAAGCAATCCAACATTTGTTTGTTCACTGACGTCATCAATGTACAGGTTGCGCCACCTGTTAACAGGTTTGAACATTACTCAAAGAAAAATGATTGATTTTTAATGTAATTATTGTTATGTTTTAGTAAGTATTAAGTATCCCATGGTATAACTTAAAGTTTGTTTTATGGAAGTGCAAATTTTCATCCTTGGTAATACACTTATTGCGAAGAAAATATGTTAAGGAGTTTTACCATTGGAAACATAAGGCAGCGATTTTAGGTGGAACCACCTTAATGAGTTCAAAATAAATATACGCCAAACAATGGAGGAACTTCTTGAGACTGGAATGAAAGACTGAGACTTTGTGCTTTTACTTGTAATACAGTGATTTCATTCACAGGATACAGAATCGTTCTGTGGAACCACTATCAACCTTATCAGAGACAATTATTATTATTATTATTATTATTCTTTATTCGAAATATACGAATCACAGCCTCTGACAAACAAAATAAACAGCAAATTATCATTGACTGGTATCATTGAACTGATACGAGTTTCCACCGGAAACCTAGGTATCAGTCAAGAATCGGCGTAAAATATACGATGTCCCAAGTAAAGCTGTCTTCTGCAGTTCTGTAGGTGGCATATCAGAAAGCTGCAATTTTTCAAAATGATTCATAAAATTTTTTGACATTGTTCCAAGTGCCCCGATGACAATGGGGACTACTGTTGTATGTTTAGTCCATAACCGGGTAACTTCTATGGCCAGGTCTCTATATATATTTAGTCATTTTTCCCAATTCTTTTTCATTGACTCTGGCATCTCCAGGGATTGCTATATCAATTAGCCAGACTTTCCGATTTTCTATGACTGTTATGTCTGGTGTATTATGTTCTATGTGTCGATCGGTTTGAATTCTGAAATTCCACAAGATCTTGACTTCATTATTTTCTATGACTTTCTCAGCCTTGTGTTCCCATGAGTTTTTCGATGCTGGCAGATTGTGCTTTCTGCATAATGACCAATGAATCTATTGTGCAACCCTATCATGTCTAACTTTGTAATCTGTCTGTGCAATTTTGCTACATTCACATATTAGATGAGACACAGTTTCATCTTTTTCTTGACAAAGTCGACACTTTGGATTATCACTGACTTTCTGGATTTTAGCCTTCATAGCATTTGTTTGCAATGCCTGTTCTTGTGCAGCAAAAATCAGACCTTCTGTTTCCTTCTTGATGGAACCCGATTTCAGCCATGCCCAAGTCAAGTTGTTGTCACTTTTCCCATCAATATTCTTTAGAAATTGTCCATGCAGTGGCTTGTTCTTCCAGCTATCTAATCTGCTTTCAAACTGTTTCCTCTTGTATTCAGCCTTGTTTTCTGTTGTTTTAAAAATATTTTCATTATTCACTGCTTGAAGTAGCTTTTCTCTGCTTCTGTTGACGTAATCATTCAGGCTTCTTTTTCTTCCTCTACTACCTGTTGTACTTGTAGTAGCCCTCTGCCTCCAATCTTCCGAGGTAAATACAATCTGTCAACATCACTTTTTGGATGGAGTGCGTGATGCATGTTCAATAACTTTCGAATTTTCAGATCCAGTATTTCTAATTCACTTTGGGTCCAATCAATTATTCCAGCTGGGTATCTAATTACTGGAATGGCCCATGTATTTATGGCTTTGATTGTATTTCCACCATTTAGTTTTGATTTCAATATTTTTCTTACTCTGAGTTAGACCTTTGACTTTTGCATGTAAGATGTTATCTGATTCAAGAATTCCAAGGTATTTATAATTTTCATTATCTGACAATGATTTCATTATATTACCATTTTCTAGTTCTATTCCATCTATGTTCTGGACTTTTCCCCGGCGCATGGATAGTACTGCACATTTTCCCAGTCCAAATTCCATCTGTATATCATCACTAAATATTTGCACTGTATGCAGCAATGTTTCAAGTTCGGCGGAACTTTTTGCATACAATTTAATGTCATCCATGTACAGCAGATGGTTTATTTTTCCATGTTGGTCCGAAATGTGGTAGCCCATTTTTGTTCTGTTCAAAATTATTGACAATGGAATTAAAGAGATATTAAACAATAAAGGCGACAAAGAATCCCCTTGAAATATGCCTCTCTTGATATTAACTTCTCTGAGTTCTTCACCATATGCATGTAACACTGTTTTCCAGTTTTTCATATTTTCTTTGAGGAATCGGCAGATGTTTTTGCTAACTCCAAATAGTTCCAAACAAGTGTTAATCCAGCTGTGGGGCAATGAGTCAAAGGCCTTTTTATAATCTATCCATGCCATATTCAAATTCGTTTTTCTTCTTTTGGAGTTTTTTAGTAGCATTTTGTCAATAGCAGCTGGTCTTTTGTGCCTCTTGACCTTTTGAAGTTCCCCTTCTGTTCTATTGGGTACAAATTGTTTCCCCATAAGTAGTCATATATTGATCTTGCTAGTACTCTTGTGAAAAGTTTGAATGTTGTTAGGAGGCATGTAATTGGACGATAGTTAGTAGGTTCATTGCCTGTTTCTTGATCTTCATAAAGAATATGCGACCTGTTGTCATCCAATCTTCTGTGGCAGAATTCTGTAGCATTATATTGAATTGCATAGCTATTCGTTGATGAAGACTTGTAAGATACTTCAACCCAAATCCATGCAATTCATCCGGCCCAGGAGCGCTCCAGGCTTTCACATTCTTAACTTGCTGTGTAATCATATCAGTTGTTATCACCAGATTATCCATGTATATTCCTTTCAGATCTTTACGGCCGCCCCGGTGGCGCAGTGGTCTAAAGCGCTGGCCTATGATCATTCGTCCGTAAGGGGTCCGGGTTTGAATCCCAGTCAGGCATGGATGTTGTGTTTGTCTTACGGCACTGGCTCTCTCCCTTCCCTGGAACCAGTGACCCTAAATTAGGGACGGGCGACTGCTTATAGCCCATTGAGTTGCTCACGGTGGTCGTTAAACCTCCAATAAAAAAAAATCTTTACGAACATCTTTGATCCACAATGCATTTTTATTATGTTCAACTGGGCTTTCCCAAATTCCTTTCCAAAATGTCAAGGCATCTTTCTTTGCATGGGTTGATGTTTATTTGGATTGCCTTTTGTCTCAATGATTATAAATATTATGATTTATTATTATTATTATTTTCCACATACTGTTTGGGCAATAAGATATCCCACAATTTAGATTACTATTTCCAGAGCAAAAAGGTAACTGGAGCCAAATACCGTATATACTCGCGTATAAGTCGACCCCCCTCCCACTTTCAGAGAAAAAATCGTAAGGAATCTGAAACTCGCCGCGTATAAGTCGATCCCGGAATGAGAAAAAAAAATTTCAATGAATTTATTCAAAAACATTTGAAAACGAAAAAATATATATATATAATACTAAATTTAATTTGCATACCCAAAAACTTCATCGGAACGCTTCAAAATCCGATTCCGAATCAGACTCGCCAAACAGTTAAAAAAAGCCTTTCTCCGTCATCGGCACCTCATCATAAACATCAGCATTCCCATCTATGCCTGTGTCATCTCATCACTCATAAAAATCTCATCATCTTCTGTGCCATCAAGTTTGTTACTAATGCAACATTTCTTGAATGATTTCACGACCATTTCCGCAGGTATCGCATCCCAAGCATCCTTGACCCATCGCGCAATCAAAACGATATCCGGCTTCTTTAGATTTCCGCCCTTGGTTTCAGTCGGCAAATCGGAACTTATCCAATCTGCCCAATAGCTCCGCACATTGTCCTTGAAGGGCTCATTAAGGCAGACATCTAGTGGTTGAAGAACAGATGTCAACCCACCTGGGATGACAGCAAGAGTTGTTTTTGAATTTTCTGCAGTTTTTTTCACTTCTGCACAACGGTGTGCAACAAACATATCCCACACCAAAAGAGAAGGTTTCCTCAAAAGTGCACCTGGCCTTTTGTTCCACACATTCTTTAACCAGTCAATTGTTCCGGATTCGTTCATCCATTCTTTTTCACGGGCACGAACGAGCACACCAGACGGAAAGACAATGCGTTTCGGCATTTTGCGTTTGAAAATAATTACAGGAGGTAGCTTACTGCCGTCGGCCAAACAGGAAAGAACAACCGTGAAACTGGATTTTTCGTGGCCAGTCGTTTTGATCAAGATATTTTTTTTTTCGCCCTTTTGGTTCACCGTCTTATTTCCAGGAAGGTCGAAACACATGGCGGTTTCATCCATGTTCTCTATTTGGGAAAGTTCAAAAGCAGTCTCTTTTCTCTTTTGAATTACATACTTTTGAAATGTCATTATCTTTGCTTCGAGGTCACGAGGTAACTTTTGTGCAATTTTGGTGCGCTGGCGTAGACACAACGCATAGCGGTTCATGAACCTTGTGCACCAACGTGGTGAGACACGAAAAGTGTTATTTGCGGCTGCAAACTTTTCATCTTTTGTGAGCTTCATTGCTCTCAAACTTATACCGGTTCGCGTTACAATGTAACCATTTTGTCTGCAGCTCATAATCCAATCATCCAAGACACTTTCCAGCTCTGAGAAAGATGTTGTTCCACGGCGCAGCGCCTTTTGGGATTTTCACCAAGTCCGTTTTTTTTGTACGCCAATCTCGAATCAGTTTTTCGTTAATGCCAAATTGACGCGAAGCAGCACAGTTGTTAGTATTTTCTGCAAAAGAAACCACTTTCAACTTGAATCCTGCGTTTTAGGAATCCGTTTCTTTACACAATCCGTGTCACCCATAATAGGAGAAGCGTGAAACGTGGGATTAAGAACAAGAAAAACACGTGCGATTAAGAACAAGCAACACCTAACACTGGCTGTCGCATGGCTCCGTTACGTCGAAGGTCAGCGCAATCAACTGGTGGCGAGTAGTCTAAGGCGTTGGCCTCTGATCATTCGTCCGTAAGGGGTCCGGGTTCGAATCCCGGTCAGGCATGGATGTTGTGTTTGTCTTACGGCACTGGCTTTCTCCTTTCCCTGGAACCAGTGACCCTAAATTTGGGACGGGCGACTGCTTATAGCCCATTGAGTTGCTCACAGTGGTCGTTAAACCTCCAATCAAAAAAAAATCAACTGGTAGTCGGAAGGGCGGAGCTTTCTATGCGCGGCTGTGACTGCGCTGTGGATACGCAAAGCCAGGAGAGAGGAGACTTTTCAAAGCGCGGAGAAATTCGGAGGGTCGCGATTTCATAATTCTGCCACATCGGTGTTTTTTCTTTTTTTTTTTTTTTCGGAGGGTTGCGATTTCGTAATTAATACCTCATCGGCATTTTTATTTCTTTTGGGATGGATTGCCTTTTGCCTCACGGGAAGAACTTTTGGACTTACGATTTTTTTTTAGACCCCGCGTATAAGTCGACCCCGCCGCCCCGGTGGCGCAGTGGTCTAAGGCGTTGGCCTCTGATCATTCGTCCGAACGGGGTCCGGGTTCGAATCCCGGTCAGGCATGGATGTTGTGTTTGTCTTATGGCACTGGCTCTCTCCCTTCCCTGAAACCAGTGACCCTAAATTAGGGACGGGCGACTGCTTATAGCCCGTTGAGTTGCTCACGGTGGTCGTTAAACCTCCAATAAAAAAAAAATAAAAAAAATAAATCGACCCCATTACTTTGAAGCTCTCATCTTGTCCCAAATTTTTCGACTTATACGAGAGTATATACGGTAACCAAAATAGAGCATAAGTCTCGTCCCGTACTCCAACATAAGTTATCACTGTGCGGCAGAAGTCGGCATGCTGACCATTCAGCCACTGGGTTCAACAGCTAGGGTGCTGCCCTTGTAGGCGAGTCATATCACAAACCTCCTGTAAGTGAAGTACATAAATGACTTGTTTCTCTTCTGCAGTACCCAGGTTGTGTCTCAACTAGTTCAATGTGACAGCCAAAAGACTCAAACTGATATGTTCTGTCTCTCCGGAGTGCTTGACGACACCACAACATATGCATGGTTGCCCCATCACTTAATCAATTCGTATGTGCTCTTGTAATGTCAAAATGATTGCGTGCTATATAATAGCACCGCATGCTAATTTAAAAGTGATCGCGTGCTAATTTTTAAACATTGGATTATCAATCACTCGTTCTATTTCATCCGATCTGCAAAATTCGTATTAAAAATCTTAATATCACGGCAAGTTGCGTTTCTATATATTAATTTAATTTAGCACAATTCAAATATTAATTTGTACGCTTTAATTATTTTTTAATTTAACTTTCCGAGTTTAGTGCTGATTTTATTATACATTTTGCAAAATATCAATCACTCTAAGGCCGCCCCGGTGGCGCAGTGGTCTAAGCGATGGCTTATGAGCATTCGTCCGAAAGGGGTCTAGGTTCGAATCCTGGTGAGGCATGGATGTTGTGTTTGTCTTACGGCACTGGCTCTCTCCCTTCCCTGGAGCCAGTGGCCCTAAATTAGGGACGTGCGACTGCTTATAGCCCATTGAGTTGCTCACAGTGGTCGTTAAACCCTCCAATCAATAAAAAAATCTAAGTGCTCTAACCTACAATAAAAACTGAAATCTTTAGTTGTTAAAGTAAGCAAGACTGCATCTGAAAGCAGATGTCGTCCCAATAGCACATTGTCGAGAATTTAGATAGTTCCGATTTCTAATACCAGATGTCGTATTATTTTGTAGAAAACGCTTCGGTATGCAGTTTGAAACCACTAGCGTCTCGCGACAGCGATATTCACATGTATCGAGTTATCTCATTGGCAGCAATAAAATCGGCACCCACCAATTGGCGACCGGCACTGAAACGGCGCTTGTTGTTTACAGCGGAACGCTAGAACAGCTCCGCGAGCAATATACTGTTTTCGATCTGACAACGCTCAGTAAATATTAAGTTGTCCGTCCATATTACCCTTCGATAGTATTAAAATTCCATGGTTGTCGTTGAATTGGTCTGTTATATTTTATAATGTCCCAATGGAATTTGTATAGTCTCGTTAACGATGTCGTACGAGATAGAAAAACATGCATATCATGGTGTGAAAGATATGGTTCGCTACCCACCCTTGAAATAATAAGGGCCGCCCCGGTGGCGCAGTGGTCCAAGGCGCTGGCCTCTGATCATTCGTCCGTAAGGGTCCGGGTTCGAATCCCGGTCAGGCATGGATGTTGTGTTTGTCTTACGGCACTGGCTCTCTCCCTTCCCTGGAACCAGTGACCCTAAATCAGGGACGGGCGACTGCTTATAGCCCATTGAGTTGCTCACGGTGGTCGTTAAACCTCCAATCAAAAAAAAAAAAAAAAAACCTCCAATAAAAAAAAAACACCTCTAATCGCCGCCCCGGTGGCGCAGTGGTCTAAGGCGTTGGCCTCTGATCATTCGTCCGTAAGGGGTCCGGGTTCGAATCCCCGTCAGGCATGGATGTTGTGTTTGTCTTACGGCACTGGCTCTCTCCCTTCCCTGGAACCAGTGACCCTAAATTAGGGACGGGCGACTGCTTATAGCCCATTGAGTTGCTCACGGTGGTCGTTAAACCTCCAATCAAAAAAAAAAAAAAAAAAAAAAAAAAAAAATTAAAAATTTCACTCCGTCACAGGGCGGGCAACATCCCCTATATATTAATATTTATTTGTAACTTAAAAACAACCGTCCTAAGACGGGCTATACGCTAGTACATTATATTAATAAAAAATTATGTGGTACAGTAATTAGGTACAATTGATATAGGTCAGCAATCTACACCATGTGACATGCTGTTCATCACATATAAATAAGAATCTTTAAAATTGCATGCATGTTATGTGCCGTGCATGTCGTAAACAGAGTACAGAAATAGATTAAATTGATAAAAATCATAATTTTAAATAATGACGAATAACGTCTCATAAATTTTGAAGACAGTACGTTTTTTGGTGTATATATGACAAAGATGGTAAGTCAGATAACATCCAAAAACTTGAAAATTTCGTTGTCCTGAAGCGGGGATTGAACCCGCGTCTCCCAGATAGCGCCCAGGTATGCTAACCACTACACCAAACTAAACGACCCAGTTTCCGATTAATTTCATTATATTCATAAAAAATATTTGATCATAATTGATTAATGTTCCATTCATAACTTGATGATCCCCGTGGTCTATACTGCAGCAAAATAAAAGTTTGTTGGAGCTAGTTGTCTGAGTACATTAAATCTTGTTCATTGTCACGTGACTAAACTGTTAATAATAATAGCCGCCCCGGTGGCGCAGTGGTCTAAGGCGCTGGCCTCTGATCATTCGTCCGTAAGGGGTCCGGGTTCGAATCCCGGTCAGGCATGGATGTTGTGTTTGTCTTACGGCACTGGCTCTCTCCCTTCCCTGGAACCAGTGACCCTAAATTAGGGACGGGCGACTGCTTATAGCCCATTGAGTTGCTCGCGGCGGTCGTTAAACCCCCAATCAAAAAAAAAAAAACCTCCAATAAAAAAAACTGTTAAAAGGCCTAATTTCTTATGGAAGATGATTAAAGCCAAGACAAAGCTGACTGTGAGAAACAATACAAAAAAATTGCGGCATGAAATGGTAATTTACAAAAATGACCGATTGGGAGTATTCGTAAGAATATTTATTATATTCTTACGAACATTCACAGCCGCCTCCGGTGGCGCAGTGGTCTAAGCGATAGCCTCTGATCATTCGTCCTATGCCGCCTCGGTGGCGCAGTGGTCTAAGCCATGGCCTCTGTTCATTCGTCCTATGCCGCCTCGGTGGCGCAGTGGTCTAAGCGATGGCCTATGACGCCCCGGTGGCGCAGTGGTCTAACGATAGCCTCTGATCATTCGTCCAGAGGCTTCGAATCCCGGTGAGGCATGGATGTTGTGTTTGTCTTACGGCACTGGCTCTCTCCCTTCCCTGGAACCAGTGACCCAAAATTAGGGACGGGCGACTGCTTATAGCCCATTGATTTGCTCACGGTGGTCGTTAAACCTCAAAAAAATTGTGGGATGGGCGACTGCTTATAGCCCATTGAGTTGCTCACGGTGGTCGTTAAACTTCCATACAAAAAAAAAACGTGTGTCCACGAAGGAGGAAAAAACTGCCAAAAAAACGTGTGCACGAAGTTAAAAACAGACTGCTGGCCTCCTCACACAACCACACAAGTCTTTGCGTAAACTGTCGCAAAGCACATGTCAACGAGCTGCAAAACTGCATGCATATCGAGTTACTGCTGTGCAAGAATTGACACCTTCCGACAAACAGAAGAGGCTGAATTACTGTCATTGGTTCCAGCGGTTTTCAATGCACATCCGGGAGTACTGTCTCATCATGTGGCTCTCCGACGGGGCGTGGTTCCACCTAAGTGGGTACGTTAATTATCAGAATAACCGTATTTGGGGTAGTGAGAATCCTAACATCGTGCATGAGACACCCCTTCATGATGAAAAAAAATAGGGGGTAATGTGCTCTGTCGCGGGGCCACATTATTGACCCAATCTTCCATACAACGGTGGATACCGCAGTCTGCATGGAAATCTTCCATGTCTTTGTGAATTAGTTGGCCGCCGTGGAACTCCGTACTGGCTATTTTCAGCAGGATGGTGCCATTTGCCACACCTCAAATGTTAGCATGGTTGAAATTGTTTCCTTCTTCGAAGATCCTCTAGCCGCAATGGTCTATTGGATGGCCTCTGATCATTCGTCCGAAAGGGGTGCGGGTTCGAATCACAGTGAGGCATGGATGTTGTGTTTTTGTCTTACAGCAATGGCTCTCTCCCTTCCTTGGAACCAGTGACCCGAAATTAGGAACGGGCGACTGCTTATAGCCCATTGAGTTCTTCACGGTGGTAGTTAAACCTCCAATAAAAAAAACAGGTCGGTACTAGACAAACCAACTTCTCCCATTTTTTTCAGGTTAGTGCGTGATACTAAGTACTGATTTCTGCTCTGGCATCGGATGTCGCTTTCCGAAGTTTCATCCCGGGTGGTGGGGATGTTGATTGGATTGTGCTGTCTTAGTAGCTTGGATCCTTCCTGCTAGGTGCTTTGCCTCCCTTCTTCCAACTCTGGGGGCACGGTTACTTTGAGTATTTTCCCAGTGTCTTTAAATCCTATTCTCCTTTCCTATTGACTACACTTACTCACATCTAGCTTCAAATTTGTTTTCCGCAATTAGACCTTAGGTCGGACACTCCCTTACTAAAACTACTTCGAGTGTTTCTTAATCGTCAGTAGTGTTGATCACAATGGGAAAAACAAAGGATCTTTCGGAGTTCGATGAATCGCTTATTGTGGGTGCCCGTCTGGCTGGAACGACGATTTTGGAAACAGCAGAACTGTCTGGTTTCTCAGAAGGTTAAATATACCGAGTCTAATCAGTGGAAATAACCCATATTGCTTGTCTAAGAGGCATAATTGTCGCGCGACGATAATCTGTCAGGAACAAGATCTCCATCGTTTTGGAAGGTTTGTACAGGGAAGCCTGACTTTCTCTGTGCAGCAATTGACAGAAGTATTTCCACAATTAGACCTGGGTCGGACACTCCCCAAAGACCTTGGAGAGAACAGACTGGCAAATACCTAGCTACTTTCGTGAGTTTTTGAAAACCGGATGTTCCGCCATTTGGCAATTTTAGCGGTCCACTCTTCCTCTAGCGGCGAAAGGAAGAATTACTGTAGTAGGAATAACATTTTTAGCTGTTGTTAGATCGTAGCCTAGGTTCGATAGGCTTGTTTTGGGTATTTTTGCATTCATTCTGGAATTAGAGAATAGAATAATCTAGAACTCCGTGAAAAAGAACAATTCATATTGTTGCGTCCCGCCGTGTCGTTCCGAAGATTCCAGCTTTCTTTTTCACAAGTTAGTATAAACGCCTGTGCCTTGCACTTGAAATCCTTCCAGTGAAATACTACTAAGCTATTAACATGTTCGAATGAATAATAAACAATGCATAATTTTATTGCATAGTAATATTTTAAAATTCCGTATTTCTACTAGCTCTTGAAAACAACTAATTGCTGTTATAGATATAAATTCAAACTCCATTACGGAACAAGATTTGCAATGTTCTGTCAATAGTCACCAGCTAAAAAACACTGAGAACACAACGATGATCAACAATTACCAATTGAAAAACACTGTTTTAGGTACATAATGTTCAAAAATTACAAATTGTTACTGTTGACAGAGTATTGAAAATGGATCCTGGAAGTCGTCAAGTGAAACAAAATGTCAGTAATTGTGTAGATTAGCGCTCCAAATTATTTCGTCGGAAAAATGTTAGTACCTGGAAAAAGTGCAACGTGCAGATATTTGAGTATTGAAAATATCGGCAAATGGTGCGGAAATTTCATATTTTAAGTGTGTTTTAAAGTTTTTTGTCGTAATATTTACATGTAAGTGCGATGGTGTTAAGAAACGCTGCGGTAGGCCTAATGCATCGCTGCCGCACGATGTCATGCGTTGCTCCGTTAAAAGGAAGGATCGTTGTACCAAAATGACGGGCGGAACAGAACAAGGGAAAGCGGTTACGTTGTTGGCAGAAGATAGATAAATGTTGTAGTGACACGCTACAGAAAATAGGTCCAGACCACGGTGTATGATAGTCAGGTGATAAGACTCTGAAAACAAAAATCGCCCGTTAATGTCACTTGTCACTAGATGGCGCGACGAACGTGTGGGCAGGGCTCGACTTTGGTCAGTCGAGGCCTTGTGCACATCCTATGTCTGAGACCCCCCATCGATCAAAAATTTTCAGTCAACAGTTGAAAAGAATATTTTCAGGTAAATATTTTGTTGCAATCAGTTTTTCTACGAGCAGTAGCAAAAACGTTAAAACACATCCCGCATGCTAGTCAACTTTATAGCCAATGTGGCTTGTAATACACGAGCATTCACACAAATTATACTTCCCCGCACCCCCAGAGCTTACAGCTATAACATTAATTGCTCTGGAATTTTTTTGTTTTATAGTATCATTTACGGAAACGAATAACTATGCTCCCAGAGTTATAATTTAAAACCTCTAGTTTACTATACGTGTAATGGAAATGATGAACTGATAGTAGTTTAAGCTGTAAGAAGTAATCCCTCACAAAGTGTTACAGCTGACCACACACACTGTGGGATAAATTATTACAACAGTCCATGTAAATTATTATAACAGCAGTGTTCGAATTACCTGGTCCACTGGCCAGTAGAAATTCCATTGGGCCAGTGAATTATTTATGCTACTGGCCTGGATGGCCACTATTTTTTTGTCCGGTTTGTGTTGGAATCTACAGGTTTATAAAGAACTGAACCAAATGTCAAAATATTGAGGTTTGTTTATGGCAGTTTTCAAATTTTTTGAAATTCAGATATTTACTGCTCAAAATCTGAATGTCAGAATTGCATATCATACTTCAGTTTTATGAAAATTTTAGACTGTAGGAAACCGAGGTCCAAATCAAAATATTTGGATTACGACAGCACCACTTTTTGCCCAAGTAGTGACCCCAGCGTACAGGTCTTTTATTATGCTTTCCAACTAGAGGATGAGGACCCATTTATGCTCTGGCTTTGCCCATCTGTCTGAATTCTGCCCACATGGGGGAACCTCCTGCCTTTCACACAGAAGCAAAGTATTCTATGAAGGTGGCTTTTGGTATATTGCAAAGTGCTTCATAATCAATCATTGCCGCCCCGGTAGCGCAGTGGTCTAAGCGATGGCCTCTGATCATTCGTCCGAACGGGTTAAAGGTTTGAATCCCGGTGAGACATGGATGCTGTGTTTGTCTTACGGCACTGGTTCTCTCCCTTCCCTGGAATCAGTGACCCTAAATTAGGGACGGGCGACTGCTTATAGCTCATTGAGTTGCTCACGGTGGTCGTTAAACCTCCAATCAAAAAAAATAATAATAATAATCGATCAATGCATTGTACTTGTTGTACTGTATATGTATATATACAGGGTGTCCAACGATTCATTGGACAGTGGAATATCTCGTGATCGGACGAAGCTATTGAGGTGAAACGAAAAGCAATGTAAATTAGTGAAGATGAGCTACCACGGAATGCAAAAGTTGACCCCCTTCCCCGGGATTTGGGGGAATGGGAGGAAAATGAAAACTAAAATCTGCGATAAAAAAATTTCGTCAATGTACAACGTATGTCCAAAAACTGCTCATTTGAAAGCCATGCTTATGAACAGATCATTAGCGAAAACACAATTGAATTCCACCGAAAGCGCGCGAAATGGCGGGGGGCCGCCCCGGTGGCGCAGTGGTCTAAGCGATGGCCTCTGATCATTCGTCCGAACGGGGTCCGGGTTCGAATCCCGGTGAGGCATGGATGTTGTGTTTGTCTTACGGCACTGGCTCTCTCCCTTCCCTGGAACCAGTGACCCTAAATTAGGGACGGGCGACTGCTTATAGCCCATTGAGTTGCTCACGGTGGTCGTTAAACCTCCAAACAAAAAAAAAAATGGCGGGGGTGCGAAATGTGATGTTCCATGTCTCCAAAACCCCAGAAATAAACTAGAAAGGAAAAACTGTTCGTTGCAAATGTAGATGAATGGAGGCGTGAAACAAACGTGCTATAGGATATTGACTCCTCCCCGATCCTCATATCGGGTCATAAGGACGAGGTGGCGCACCATCTGGCTGAAACCCTGGGTTTTCCGATTCACTTAGTGTAGGTCCTCCAACAAACTACGCAGAATATCGCAAAATACCATTGTGGTGGTAACACATGCTGCGCCATAAGTGTAATCCCCATACTCATTGAAACAGATTACTGCTCATCGAGGGTGAATGTACGACATTCCACGAATAAAAGCAATTGTGCCGTTGGCTGATTCCATTGGTCTGTGTTATGCGGTGTAAAAAAACCACAAGAAATACCGAACAGTAGACACAACAGCTTGTGCAATTAACTGTTCTCCCGTGTTGGTAAGGGAGATGGTGTAAGGTAGAAGTGGACGAAAAACATCGCGAATATGAGTTTGCGGTGTAAAAGATATCTACCAAAAGACAGCTGCTTTCGATGTCGTCATAGGGAATATCGCCATGCTAGCGTTCACGGGATTATGCAGATTTTGTACGAAGCTACATACCAAGAGGTGTGAGGTCATACGTTCCTTGTTCGGCAACACCTTAACCAACCGAATACATGTCGCAATGCGAGGGATTATGCAAATATCGTATGAGACTACGTTTCCTGAAGTGAGATGTCAGACGACGTATGAATGGTGTTCCAGTACTCTTACTGAATACTGGGATTTCCTGCTGTAATCGTGTTGTAGGCAGTAGTGTCATTCAGTGGCATTCCGTAATTATTGCACAGCATTGTCGACTAAGTTTTTCAGGTCAGTTTGTTTTCTTTAATTTCTTTAACCTGAGGAGACCATAAGCTACGATGGTGTTCTCCAATGATGAATATGTAGATATGCTACAGATTTACGGAGTGTAAACGAAATTGTCGTTCAGCAGCCCAAATACACTGAGAGAAATATCCAGACCGTCATACGCCTAGTAAAAACTTATTTCGACATGTGGAACACAAACTGCGCAGTGGTGGCACATTGCCATCCAGGAAAAAGGCGTACCATCCAAGAACTGCAACTGATGAGACACATGCTACTGCAGTACTGGGTACATTTCATTTGAATCCATCTACCTCAGTGCGATAAGTAACCGGTGAAGTAAGCATTTCGAAAACATCTGTTCACCGTATTTTACGCAATAACAAATATCACCCTTACAAGCTGCTCTTAACACAAGGATTGGACGCCAATGATCCGGAAAGGAGGTTAGAATTTCTGGCCTGTTTCTCTGTCTTCATGAACAATGTCATCGTTAAGGCGAAAATTCTATGGAGCGACGAAGCACAGTTCCACAACAATGGAGTTGTAAATCGGCACAATTGCCATTATTGGAATGACATAAATTCTCACTGGATGAGACAAACACGGTTTTAACGTGTTTGGGGTATAAACATATGGTGTGGCATGCTGAATAACCACATCGTAGGTCCTTAATTTTACGAAGATATTTTGACAGGCAATCGCTACCTTCATTTCCTGAAGAATAATTTATCTGGGTTGCTGGAGGACATACCACCAAGTGAAAGGCAGGACATGTGGTTTCAGCACGATGGTGCACCACCGCATACTTTTCGCCCTGTGACAGAAAATTTAAATGTTCACTTTCCTAACCGATGGATTGGTACCCATGGACCAATCAAGTGGCCTCCGAGATCTCCTGATTTGACACCACTGGATTATTTCCTATGGGGTCATTTGAAAACAGTTGTTTATTCAAATGAAGTGCATACACTGGACGAACTGCAACAAAGAATACGCTTAGAATGTGGAAGAATATCGCCCAGAACTGTGAAATCAGCAACACAGAAAGCACTTATGACCAGATTCGAAATGCGTCTCCAGAACAATGGTGGTCACGTTGAACACGTAATGTAATGTGGTTGTAGTTTGCTTCCTTTTATGTTTTGTTATCCAGTTGAACAGCTAATCTGCACACATGATATGTTGTCTGGGCTGAGGACTGCTCTGACATCCAACAAGTTCCACACTCTGGAATTAACGCTGACCCGAACTTGTGCATGCAGGCACGAACACATTTGGGCACTTTATTTTAGTTCATAAGTCACAAGACTTGTACTTTCCAATATGGAAATAAAAATTGGTTTTTCTGTCTCGAAACAATGACTCTTCGGTGTTGTATCCATTTTGTTCTTTAGTTAGCATGCGTAATGTCATCCGTGCATCCAAACAACAAACAGTACTGGCTCGTCATGGCACACACATTACGTGGATGTGTAGGACTACAAGGGTCTGGTAGATCATTGTTTCATGCCTCCATGCATCTACATTTGCAACGAACAGTTTTTCCTTTCTGGGTTATTTCTGGGGTTTTGGAGACATGGAAGATCACATTTCGCACCCCGCCATTTCGCGCGCGTTCGGTGAAATTCAATTGTGTTTTTGCTAATGATCTGTTCATAAGCATGGCTTTCAAATGAGCAGTCTTTGTACATATTTTGTACATTGACGAAAATTTTTTTATCGCAGAGTTTCGTTTTCATTTTCCTCCCATTCCCCCAAACCCCGGGGATGGGGGTCAACTTTGCATTCCGTGGTAGCTCATCACTAATTTACATTGCTTTTTGTTTCACCTCAATAGCTTCATCCAATTACGAGGTATTCCACTGTCCAATGAATCGTTGGACACCCTGTATATTCAATTTGATGACTTAAAAAAGAAATATTTTGATTTTTTATCACCTTTTTTCAAAGTAGTTTGGAGGCCCCCAAAATTCTGAGGCCCTGTGTACGTGCAGAAATCAGTCCCTGCGTGTGGGCCGATGATTTGATGCAACTAAGGTAACCAGATATCGGGACACCGATTTGAGGACAAAGCGGCGTGGCGTCCCCAAATCGGTAGTTCATTTGGGACACATACGTACTCAAAATAAATATGCAAATCTTTTTGCCACAAAACTGCATTGCTTCAAAAAGTGTGATATTACACATTAAAATCTGTGTCTTAAAAGGATATATCTTGTAGAATGTTGGTAATTTGTATTGACAGAGCAGACTATGATGGCGAAAACATATTAGCAAAAGTGAAATGCTTTACCTTAGGTACATGCACTGAATTAAAATTAGGCTGCACACCAAGTAATTCCATCGTGATTTTTTTCATTTTGCCAAAAGTTTTTGGAGAAACTCGGAATAAGTACAGTCGAAATTTGACAGGCCACCCCGGTGGCGCAGTGGTCTAAGGCGCTGGCCTCTGATCATTCGTCCGTAAGGGGTCCGGGTTCGAATCCCGGTCAGGCATGGATGTTGTGTTTGTCTTACGGCACTGGCTCCCTCCCTCCCTGGAACCAGTGACCCTAAATTAGGGACGGACGACTGCTTATAGCCCATTGAGTTGCTTACGGTGGTCGTTAAACCTCCAATCAAAGCAAAAAAAAATATGACAGCGCCAGTGGTGCATTGACCTAGTGCTGGCTACTGACCATTCGTACAAGTTGGTAAAGATTTGAGTCCCGAATGAGGCACGGGTGGTGTGTTTGTCTTGCAGCACTTGGTATCTCCCTTCCCTAGAGCGAATGTTTCCAAATTAGAGACAGGTGAATGCTTATGTCCTTAGAGTTGCTCCTAATGATCGTTAAACCCAGAAAAAAGAAAAAGAAAGTCAAAATTTGTTTGTACAAGAAGCATGTTGGAAAATTAGTAAAACGGAAACTACTTTTAAGAACAGTTTTCATTAGAAATCTAAAAGGTTAATGAGAAAGTGTAAATTCGAGGACATTTGGGAACAAACATTAAAATTTGAGGAAAATTAGCGTCCCCAAAGGCTTCAAACTTTTCTGAGGACAGTAGACTAAATTCGTGGACTGTCCTCAAGAATTGGGGACGTTTGGTCAGCTTAGTACAACCTATGCTTTCTTATGGGAGGAAGCGGCAGAAACATTCTTATTTTACGAATGCTATTTTGCTTGGAATTAAAAAACAATAACCTGGAACGCTTTGCAAACATAAACTTTTGTGTCTATCACATAGAATTGATCAAATAAGCGTTACATATATACATCTTTTTAGCCACAGAATGAGTACTCTTAACGTCACGATTTCTGGGTAAACGATGCTAAGTTTTTTTACTAAGGCAACAGAAAGTAGACCCTTTATCGTCAAAAAAATTGTACTTGTAAAATGCGATGGTGCAGGAGGAGCAATTTTAACACGGAATATCAGATTTTGCATAAGTCATTGGAGCATCGTTAACGGAAACTGCTGGTTTTGAAAATTTACGCAAGTTTTTGCAAAAAGTAATGTTGATAAATCTTCCCTTCGAGAAATCATTCACTACTGATGTTTTCATTTAGCAATAAACAATATGTCTTACACCTTTGCTTTATTTTTGTACCTAACCATACTAATGAATAAGGCTGTGCTTGCATCTGTGCTGTCGATGACGGCATGAAAAGTGCATTGCGGCAAAGTAGCTGCTTTTTCTCGGCGGAGCTTTCCCCGACCTGCGTGCATATACGTAGTACGATAAACATATTTGATATCAAGCGATAAAATTAGTGATCCTGTACTTAAGCAACGGTTAATGCTCTTAACGTAAAATTTTTCTACATTGTAAGGTGTGGAAAAATGTATCACATCCTAATATTTGCCGCCATTTTCCCAACTTTGTTGGGTCATTAAAGGTTGATACAAGTTCTTTATATGTCACATAACCCGTCCGATAACCGATATTTCGGTACAAAACACTTTTGCCCATACCTAAAACAGAATTGAAACAGAATTGAAACACTTTTGCCCATACCTAAAACAAAGGAAAGTTGTTTTCATGTAAACTTACCTTAATAACTTTTACTTTGAATTTTTGCAATAAATTACCTTTTCTCCGGCACACTTGTTATTTCCCTTCATGGCTTGTGTTAGACTGTTCTATTCGACGGTTGGTTTGAAACACTAGCGTCTCACGACAGCGATATCCACATGTATCGAGTTATCTCATTGGCAGCAATAAAACCGGTACCCACCAATTGGCGACTGGCACTGAAACGGCACTTGTTGCTTACAGCGGAACGCTAGAACAGCTCCGCGAGCAATCTACTGTTTTCGATCTGGCAACGCTCAGTAAATATTAAGTTGTCCGTCCATATTACCCTTCGATAGTATTAAAATTCCATGAAGTTGTCGTTTGCCGTCCCGGTGGCGCAGTGGTCTAAGGCGCTGGCCTCTGATCATTCGTCCGTAAGGGGTCCGGGTTTGAATCCCGGTCAGGCATTGATGTTGTGTTTGTCTTACGGCACTGGCTCTCTCCTTTCCCTGGAACCAGTGACCCTAAATTAGGGACGGGCAACTCAATGGGCTTATAGCCCATTGAGTTGCTCACGGTGGTTGTTAAACCTCCAATAAAAAAAAAAGAAGTTGTCGTTGAATTGGTCTGTTGTATTTTATAATGCCGCAATGGAATTTGTATAGTCTCGTTAACGAGTACGTACGAGATAGAAAAACATGCATATCATGGTGAGAAAGATATGGTTCGCTACCCACCCTTGAAATAATAAGGAATTACGAATGGCAATAAATATCGCTGCTTTTCTTCTTTAATTGTCTTTTGCCATATATTTCTCAGTACGAATTAAAAATTTTTATCAGTCTCCCAACGTATATAGCGGTAAGATCGTTCATTTTTTTTTAGTTTTTTTTCAACATCTCAGTTATAGTTTTCATTTAGTACACGAAATATATTTTTTTTATGAAACAAATGTTAGTCATCATGAAAAAAATAAGAACAGAATGCAAAGATAACCACCCATAATGTTTGCATTCGGATGTAAACAACAACAGATGCATTGCCAGATCGAAAACAGTAGATTGCTCGCGGAGCTGTTCTAGCGTTCCGCAGTCTTAGCTGTGAGAAATGAGGAATGCGTCCGTTTGTGGAAGAATAGCCATTTTTATATTTGAATGAATACTGCAAACAGGTTAAATTGTTCGATTTGTACCGACAGCCGCCAATGAAGAAACTAATGTTAACAAAGATTTAAACAACCTGTGTCACGACTTCGACGACGTATGCGAACACTAGCGTCTGTAAACAAGTGCCGTTTCAGTGCCCGTCGCCAATTGGAGGGTGCCAGTTTTATTGCTGCCAATGAGAGAACTCGAAACATGTGGATATCGCTGTCGCGAGACGCTAGTTAATTACACAAAGTAATAAATAAAAAATTCTCAAGATAAATACCGATTTTGCACTGATGAAATCATAAACACCGTACAATCCTATGAATGTTAGTGTGGACGATCGGCCTACAGCCCCTGAACGCCCCCTGGCGAGCTGTGACATTAACAGTCCGTTTTTCAAACTGTTAACATCCCAGAGAGTCGTATTACCTGACTTCTCCTAAACTACGGTCCAGACTATCCACCCTTTATTTTGTTGTATTCTGTACGTTTTTGGCAGGAAACACCAGAAAAAACCTCTTTGATTTGCAAAAGATATGTATCAATGAGCTAGAAACTGACCTGCGAAGAAAGTATTGACAGGAGAACCAAAAGTACAGTGGCACAGCAAACGCTTGACATTGTCACGGTAGCGATGAGTTAGGTCTACCGCAGTGTCTCTTAACAGCATCGCACGAACAGATAAATATTACGATAAAAATCTTTAAAACATGAAATTTCTGCACCATTTGCCATTAATTTCCATAATCTCAAATCTGTACATCGCACTTTTTTCAGGTATTAGCATTTTTCCGACGATATAATTTAGGACGCTAATCTACACATTTATCGAAATGTTAGTCCTGTCGGTATTACTATGTCACTTGTCTGAAAATGTAAAAATAAAAATTACCTGTTACTGTAAAGCATTACTGCTCCACAGTGCTTACGCGTTCCACTGCTGCCAGCTTTACAAGAGCACTCAAAAGACTACAGAAATTTCACAATGATTTCTGTCTAAAACACCGTTGATCGAATGGGGCGACGACGTTATTTCGGTGGATTGAATGCAGAGCGAAACTATGTGGATTTCTTTGCTATCTTCCTTTTTAATTGCACATGAAATTATATAACCTGCATTAAGAATCCTTTCCTCTGCTTTGATGCATCGTGAATTTTTTGTAGCGTCCACAAATTTCATTATCTCAAGAAGTGTTAAACCCCGAGGTCTTTGGTTAGTAAGCAAAATGTCATACTGTTCAGTTCCATTCTATCAATCGAAATGGGAAATTAAGCTGGTCATATCTAAATTGACTTCATATACACGCTGTACTACTAAATGCTCTGCGGAAATTAAAAGATTTCATAGTAAATGTTTTTCCGTTGCTTATCTGTGAAAAGCAACTCTAGGAGGTGGTCGCTCGGAATCGTTCTGACATTCGTAAGCTCAACACACACCATTTCTAAAAAAATGACTTCAAGTTTCGAAAATCAAACATCCCACGTACGTAACCCAATGGCTCAAAACTACCATCAGAGGCTTAAGATGGCCGTCACACCGTCAGCGTCGTCTGATGTATGATGTCACAAACTTGAAGAAAGCTTCAAGCTTGTGACACCATACTTTCTCCCCAGATTCCTACCTCGAAAAAAATGCAAATGCATTAATGCACGTTAAATAATATAATCTCCAATATCGGAAGTAAATTGAAAAAATGAAAATAATTGTTACAACCCTTAACCGTGTAATCTTCCAATGTTTCTGGTGCGACGTTGTATGCCACAGAGTTGTACGCTGTTCTAGTACGTATTGTTTTTAACTCTGATATTTCGTTTTAAAATCGTGATGTTTTTAGGTACTGGCTTGTGAATGGGTTAAGTTCTCTTGAAATATGTTATTTTCTGAGTTACTTGGTGTGATGAAAAATAATTTATGATTAGTTATTCTGGTAAGGGTTTTCTGCAGAACGGCAAGTTTTCATATTTCTTAATTTTGCCCATGTGCGCGTTAGAACGAAATTGAGAAATATTCCAAGGCTCAGTGAATCTGTGAAAACAGATAATCTGTTAACTGGAAATTTAAGTGTCACGTGACGGTCTATGTATTTTAACACCAGATACAACATTGCATTATCAGAAGTTATGTCCTATTCCTACAAAAGAATTAAAAACAAAAAACTATTTTTACTCATTTGGAATTTAAAAACGTGTGTGTAAATGTAAAAAATATGTATATTGTAAAATGGATAGGATTCCGTGCTATAAAACCAGTATAGTGCAAAATTTTAAATAACATTCACAATTCAGATGTTAACTGTATTTGGGAAATGGATTGAGTAAACACATTCCTGGTATTAAGCTACATTCCAGTCAAGTATGATAGCTCCCATGGAACAGAATGCTGCCACCACATCCAATGATGATTTGTGCTCAAAACTTGATGGGAAATATGACCATTTAAAACCTTTGCTAATGTGTGCTGGTGAAGAGTCACAGAAATTCCAATTATTACCAGTGAAATGTAATGATTCACATCATAAAACTGCTTCCATTAACAGTGGAGTTCAAAAAGAAAGTGAAATGTGCTTCAACAAATTTCCTCAGCAAAGTATTCTTAAAGTACCTGTGCTAACTCTTGCAGGTGAAAGCACTGACGAGTGTAAAGTGTGCCACAAAAAGTTTGCACGGAGAAATCTTGCCAATCACCTGTTCACTCATACAGGTGAGAAGCCACACAAATGTGAAATGTGCCACAAGAAATTTGCTCTGAAAAGCAATCTCTCTGTGCACATGCACACTCGTCTACGAGACAGAGATCATGTGTGTAAAATGTGTCACAAAACATTTGCCCAGAAAAATTATCTTACCAAGCACTTGTTCACTCATACAGGTGAAAAGCCACATGAGTGTGAAATGTGTCACAAGAAATTTACACAAAAAGGCAATCTTTTGAGACATTTGCGGGCTCACACAGGTGACCGGCACCACGAGTGTGAAATGTGTCACAAAAAATTTGCACAGAAAATTCACCTTTCCAAGCATCTTCTGACCCATACAGGAGAGAGACCTCATGAATGTGAAACATGTCACAAGAAATTTGCCAGGAAACTTAGTCTTTCAGTGCACTTACGTACTCATACAGGAGAGAGACCCCATGAATGTGAAATATGTCACAAAAGATTTGCACAAAAAAGTGATCTTTCAAGACATAAGCTGTCTCATACAGGTGAGCGACCACACGAATGTGAGATGTGCCACAAGAAATTCACGCAGAAAAGTCATCTTACAAAGCATGTGTTGACTCATACTGACAGTGAAAAAACCTAACAAGAAATTTAGACAGAAAAAGTGTATTTAAACAGTTTGCATAGTTGCTCGACTGTTAGATTCCCTTACAGTTAGATGCGCCAAAAAATCGCTGAGTTAGAAAAGCACTTGAGTACAAGATCTGAGCTTTATCATCTCAGAACAGTGGTGAACTCACATAGGGGTTAGTTGGGATCACCCCCAAATTATGACTCGACATTTTATTTTAAAATAAGTTTTTATAGAAAAAAATGAAATTCAAATTTCAAAAAGAGTTGTATTGTTTGGTAGAAATGCGAAGTTCACACGAACACAACTCAATGTAAACTAAAGTCTAAATTATAAAAAATAATTGAGTTAGATTTATTTTTAATCGATGGAGTACTGGGACAGTGGAAGATCCACCATGATATTGCATGGATGGCAACATTGGTAAATGTGTCGATTAAGGTCCTAAATTATTTCATCAGAAAAAATGTTATTACCTGGGAAAAGTGCGACGTACAGATTTTAGAGTATAGAAATTATTGGCAAATGGTCCAAAAATTTCCAATTTTAAACGTGTTTTAAAGATTTTTATTGTAATATTTACTTGTAAGTGCAATGCTGTGAAGAGACGCTGCAGTACGCCTAAAGCTTCGCTACTGCAATGATGTCAAGCTCTGCTCTGTTAAAAGAAGGTTCGTTGCTGTACCGAAATGACGAGCGGAAGAGCACAAGAGAAAGCAGTTACTTTGTCGGCAGGAGAGTGATAAATGTTGTAGTGATACGCTACAAAAAATAGGTTCATATTATCCACCCTTTATTTTGTTGTATCCTGTACATTGTTGGCAGGAAAAAAAACCTCTTTGATTTGCAAAAGATACGCATTGGAGATAGAAACTGACCTGCAAAGAAAGTATTAACAGGAGAAGCAAAAGTACAGTGCCACAGCAAATCAGCTATGAATGGAAGCCGTTCAAAGCAGAACTGAAAGTTACACTTTCCCAGTTTTCTGTACAACATAGCCATTTTCATACTTTCTATTTGGAATCGGGGAATTGTGTGCGAAAGAACGAAACATTTCTCAACATCTACTTTAAAAACAATGACGAAACATGACCGAACCAGAGTGTATAAAACTAAAATGTATCTGCGTACACAACCATTGGAACAGAAAACTTGCTGCAAACCCACGAATCACGATAACAATAGAATAAGATAATTTAAAGAAAAATTAATAAAACAATAAATAATTATTAGAGCATTACAGATTCTAGTGAGGACAAAATAAGTACATTAAAACTGAACATGCAGCAATGTGTGTGAAAGGGAGCTTTAGGACAAAATATTAAAATATTGGACTATGAACCTCATAAAAACAAGATACTAATTAAAGAAAGTTTTTATATCTAGAAAAACAGTTCCATTAATGAACCTTCAAAAATGATAAATATCATCTTCAACAACTTAATTCAAAAAACTGATCTGTTTCTTTGTCGGAAACCTTTTTACAGACTTACAAAATACATAAGGAAAAGATTTTAATTTAATAACTGACAACTGCAAGAGGAACCTGGCAATAAAATGTAAATTCTTTCTGTGTAAACGAAACTTTTGATAGAGTTCCTATAGATTGAGAACAGGGCTTGATAAAATCTAGAAGCCAGAAACGTCTGTAAAAAGAAAAGAACTTAGAAGATGTGAAAAATAATTGAAAGTTCTTCAAGTGAAAATAAAAACATTAATCTGAGTAATGCCTTGAGTAAGTGTTTTAATTGCTGTAAATAACATTTTATTTTTGTTAATCTCATGCAAAAAACTATCTGCTAATAATTTGGAAACTATCCGTGTACAGCGTGTGCCTGTACGTCTACATTCTGCTACTCTGAACCAAACTATATTCTGTAACATATGAGTACATGATGTTTTGCCCTCCTGGCAAGAGCATACACGACTTCACTTGTAATTATCCGCACGTGAATTACATGCTGCAGCGAATCTTCCTTTCAGTGGAGCAAAATTTGACATCGTCAGTACCGATGTGTTAGGCTTACCGCAGCGTTTCTTCACAGCATCGCACTTACAGGTAAATATTACAATAAAGATCTTTAAAACACATGTACGTCACATTTTCCCAGGTACTAATATTTTTCCGACAAAGTATTTTAGGATGCTAATCTACATATTTACTGCAACATCACATCACACAGTCAATGACACTGCACAAACCAAATTCACAGTTTGGTTTGTGCAGTGTCAAGCACAAAATGGTTTTGCAAAGTTTTATGTGTATTTTGCTAAATAAAACAGGTTTTACCATAAAGCAAGAAAATAGTGCCAAAAAACTGAAAAATACAGGCATATTCTTTATTGTAGTATAGAGAAAGCTGTCGAAAAAATAAAGCTGTGGTGGCTGCATATTCCAAATATTGAAAATATTCCAAGGAACGGTGACAATTCATTTCTCGTATACAGTGAAAATGTATTTCCAACAGTAAAAAAACTTCAAAAAATACTTGTAACATTGCCAGTAACTACACTGCCGGACAATTGCTAAGGACTGATGACAATAGCAATGATAGCAACCATAAAATGGAAGGCAGGAAAATGTGGAAATTAGCATAAGTGCGGGATACAGTAAGACGTGTTGTGCGTATGCAAATTTTGGATTGCCGAACTTGTTCGTGACGTCATAGCGCTGATAAGAGATATAAAAGATTTGACGCGTATTGACCGTTGTTGTTCAAACGCAAAGTTGAAAGGGAAAGAATCAATTGACGAACTTGCAATTTTCAGTATGTCTTCCCGACATCACCTAGATGATTTTACGCGTGGCCGTATTATTAGCAAGATTGAAGAAGGGCGAAAAATAACAGATGTTGCCATGGAGTTCGACGTCAGCCACACTGTTGTTTCAAGGCTTTGGAAATCACTTCAAACAAATGGAGAGTGTAGCAAATGTCACGGGGAGGTCGTGTTCGCAGTACGACACCTGCAGAAGATCGGTACATAGTGCTATCAACAAAAAGACACCGGCGCAGCACAACTAGTGAGGTAGCAAATCAGTTTATGGCTGCTACTGGCAAGCGGATCTCCCGAAAAACTGTCGCCAGACGTTTGCATTAAGGAGGACTATGCGCCCACCGTCCTGTTGTGTGCATCCCATTGTCCAGACATCACCGTACCGCCCGTTTGCAATGGTGCCATCAACATCGCAATTGGACTGATAACGACTGGTCTGCTGTCCTCTTCTCAGATGAGAGTAGATACAGTCTATCGTCTGATTGTCGACAACAACTGATCTGGCGTGATAGTGGTACTGCATATTGTCCAGCAAATATACAGGAAAGGGACCGATATCCGACATGTAGTGTCATGGTATGGGCTGGCATCATGATCAATGGCCGTACGTCCCTCTATGTGCTTCCAACTGGGACTATGACTGGCCAACAATACATTAATGATGTTCTGCTACTTCATGTTTGCATGTTCCGTGGTGCTGTCGGTGACAGATTCATTTTCATGGACGACATCGCAACATGTTATCGAACAGTCGCTGTCCAGGAGTGTCTTGAGAGCGAGGATATTCAACGCCTCGTATGGCCAGCACGTTCTCCAGATATGAATTCCGTTGAAAATGTGAGGGATGCTTTGGGGAGGAGTCTTGCTGGTCGCCAATGCCCTCCAATAAACAAGGACACCCTCATCCGTGCACGGACAGAGGAATGTGATAAATTACTCCCAACAACTGCTTGATTATGTTGTGCAAAGCATGACACAATGTGTGGAACCGTGCATCGCCCTCCATGGTGGCCATATCCCGTATTGACATCTTATGCCGCAACGCCTGCGGACGGTAATTGCATTTTTTTCACGTTTACGTATTCTGCAGAAAATGACCTGTTTGTCCCTTGAACACGTTCCAAAGCCTTCTGGATTTCAAAGCACAATAAATTGTCTTTCTTGTAATGTCCTGGCATTCTGACATTATTTTATTTCACTTTGGCATCCAACCACACTTCCTTTTTTATGCGCTATATAGCCGTTTATGATCCGTCCTTAGCAATTGTCCAGCAGTGTACTACAGTAAGTGAACGATCATTCTCAGTGCTATGACGACTTAAAATGTATCGTTAAAACACAGTGAAAATTAATTAAGCCGCCCGGTGGTGCAGTGGTCTAGGCAATGGCTACTGATAATTAATCCTTGATGGGGTCCGGATTCGAATCCCGGTGCGGCATGGATGATGTGTTTGTCTTATGGTGCTGGCTCTCTCCCTTTCCCTGGAACCAGTGAGCCTAAATTAGAGATGGGCAACTGCCTATAGCCCATTGAGTTGCTCATTGTGGACAATAGCTACTGATCATTCGTCCTTGATGGGGTCCGGGTTCAAAACCTGGTGAGGCTTGGATATTGTGTTTGTCTTAACGGCACTGGCTCTCTCTCTTCCCTGGTACCAGTGGCCCTAAATTAGGGATGGACAACTGCTTATAGCCTACTGAGTTGCTCAAGGTGGTCGTTAAACCACAGTGAGTTGCTCACTGTGGGTGATGGCTACTGATCATTCGTCCTTGATGGGGTCCGGCTTCGGATCCCGGTGAGGCATGGATGTTGTGTTTGTCTTAACGGCACTGGCTCTCTCCCTTTCCTGGAACCAGTGGCCCTAAATTAGGGACGGGGGACCGCTTATAGCCCATTGAGTTGCTCACTTTGGTCGTTAAACCTCCAGTCAGTAAAAAAAAAAAAGTAATTAAATAAATTAGCACTATTAAATATACAGTGGTTTTTAAAAGTATTGCATCATCTGCAAAAACTGTGAATTTTTAAGTTCATTTCTTTAATTAACTAATTTTCATAGGTATTTCAGTGTTCGGCCTGGAAATAGTTTTTCAAAGGGACCATAGATGGTGGCACATTATTGCTGCATTGTTAAGCGCTTTGTTACGTTGTGAAAGTGCCAAAGGAAGTCAATAATATGGATTTAGGGTGGCCATTAAAAAGACCTTTTTGAATGTTGATTGTGGTATATCTGTGAAATATTTATTTTGACAGAACAGCTGTCTTTCCTAATGAATATGAAGCTGTCTAGCTAGCAGAATGAAGGCAAAGAAGGTTTTATCTGCCAGGGAAGGACTGTCGGATCGCACGAATCAAGACTTCAAAGCAGTTTTCAGAGGGAAGATGGCAATTCCTTCATAATAAATATTCCAGAATATGGTCTGCCAAGTACATTTTGTGGTTGCCCTGTGTTAATTTATGTTTTAGGGTACGACAATTGCTCTCTGCTCCTTGAGTATGCGCCCCTGTCATGGGATCAACGAAGATGAGGGAGTGAAATGGTGGTAGCCACAGCTTGGCAGGTCATTGATCCTTCATGATCGTAGTTTCTGGTTCCACATGTTTCAGGATGAGGGGCAGTAATGTATCTGAAGATCAATTGTTATCACGGCAGATCTCCATGCTGAATCGCTTGTATCTCGTTCAAAGTTACCAAGAATCCAAGTGCCCTCAATGAGACAACCTCAGTTGTAATTCCGCTTGCCCACTTTCTCTTTGTTTACTTTCACGATGATTCCTTCACAGCCAAGCCTTCCTTCCTCACATAGCCAGGCTACCGTAAACTGTGAGACTTGTCTGCAATAAGAATACCAGTCACAAACTGTTTCAGTGGATGTGATAACATTGCCATGTGAGGTTTCTTCAATCGCCTCATCGTAGGAAAATCCTTTGGCAAAACAATACGTCAGAATTGTATCTCTATCAATAGGAATCTGAACATTAAAAAAAAAAAAAAACTTACCAAGTGCACGGAAAGAGTACTCATCATTCCCTGAAGCGTGCTTCTTCCGACACCTAAATTGTTCAAAACAATGAAACGCATCAACACGTAGTCGTGGGATGGTCCTCAGAACATCTTTTAGAGGTGGGAAACAAACCCTGTCGTTCACACCAAAAAATAGACGCTTCCTCGTCTTTTGCAACTTCATTAGAAAACCTCTTCCAGTTCCACATATTAAGACTAAAAGCTGAAACAATAGGCAGAAATAACTTACAAGATCGCAGGAGTAGAGGAGAGCTTAAGCGGTACTGTGGCACCATCTGTCATCGCTTTCAAAAACTAGTTCTGGGCCTAACGTGGAAGTTTAGTCGTTATTTCACCATTAATATGTCATTAGATTCAAAATTTAACAGAGATTTCAAAAATGACTTAGTTTTTCTTGTAGCTACTTATGTTCTTAAGCTATGACATAAAACATGGGGTTTGGCAAACGCATTGAAATTCATGTTAGCCGCGTATCAGTTGTTACAGCCAATTGTAGACATTGTTTTACCTAAATGGCCTAATCCTACTCCAGCATTTATAAGGGTTGATGTGAAACTACTAGAGCATTGCAGTGGTTGCTTCTTCTTGTTATTAGGGTATAATTTGTGTACGTTCTCAATAATGGTTAAAACTGCGGAATTGTCCATAGCAAACATAGTAAAAATAGTTGTTCTGCATGAAGAGGGATATTTTCCAAGGCAAATTTCTGAAAGAGTGGGTGGTTGTAATCAATCTGTAGCTATTAGGCTACTGAAGAAAGTAAAAGACACTGTTGATATTAAAAATATGTGTTGTAGGGGAAGGCCCAGATCCAATACAACCAGGCAGGACAGAGTGCTTAGAAAGCTAAGCCAGTAGCTATTAGGCTACTGAAGAAAGTAAAAGACTGTTGATATTAAAAATATGTGTTGCAGTGGAAGGCCCAGATCCAATACAACCAGGCAAGACAGAGTGCTTAGAAAGCTAAGCTTGGCAGACAGGAGGCTCAGTTTACCTGAATTGCTTCAAAGATTATCTGACGTGACTGGTGTTACTGTTAAGAGGAGGTTGTTTCACTGTGACTTACTTGGCAACAAAGGCAGGCCTAAACCAAGTTGTTAACTGCAAATAGAAGACAGCATGTCTCGTGGATAACCGAGTTATGGGAAAATGTTTTTTTCAGTGGTGAATCAGAAATTTGCCTTAATGGAAATCAGAGTAGTGCCTATGTAAGGAGATTCAAGCATGAAGAATTCCATCCAAGTTGCTTAGTGACTACTGTTAAGCATCCGGTGAAGGTCATGGTTTGGAGCTGCATGTGTGCACATGACATTGGGAACCTTTATATTGTCAATGGTATGGTAAATGCCAAGAAATATATCTGGATATTAGAAATCAAGATGCTACCATCATCTAGAAGACTTCATGACAGCAATTTTATCCTTCAAGATGACAATGCTCCCTGTCATCATGTAAAAGTGGTTTCAGGAAAAAAATGTTCAGGATCTTCATTGGCCATCAGTCATCGGACTTAAACCCGATCAAAAATTTGTGGTTCACAGTGTCGTATGAATTATTAAAAAAAGAAGCCAACAACCAAAATTCAACTCATTGAAGATGTTATTCAAATTTGGAATCATATTGTTCAATCCAATCTTTTACAAAACCTTGTTCACAGTATGCCAGCAAGATGGAAAGCTGTGATTAAAGTTAAAGGCTGGGCAACAAAATATTAGGTATGCTTTATAATTTTGCTTCATTATATTTCTGTATTTAAATGTTATTTCATTCTTTTTGAATTACAAAAACAATTTATTAGTGTAAACCTAAGTATTGGATATATGATCCTTTTCTTAATAATTTCGACTTGGTCATGAGTTTTGGGTACGTATGCGTTAGCCGGGCACCTGTAGAAATGCATCAGTAAATGTCATAATTGTTGATAGATGGCGCCACATGAATGGTCATTTCTTTTTAGAATTTGGCTGTAATGAACAACATGATGAGTTCATTTTTAGTAAACACAATTTATGAAGGAAATATATCGCAGCATACAATCATTATATTAGTGGCCTGAAACTTACACAACAATTATTGGGGGCCAAGAAGTTTTAATACAATTTTAAATGAAATCAAATGGGTCTGATGAAACTAAATGATGTTTCCACACGAACTCAGCTAAGTGCGAATCAATATGCTGTCTAGCAGTTCCACGATGACATTTGTTTTTCCATTTAGCTGATCCCCTTAATCTTTCTATTGTTTGAGTATGGGCTCCACTCTACGGGTCGACAAAGTTGTACTGAAAATCCTCCAAATACAGTATGTGGTGTCAGTGAATAAATAAATATATCGCTCTTTCCACATTTTACCAACACACAGCAACTGAAAAATTGTTATTCGGTCATCACCGGGGAATTAAATCCTGGATCTCTCGATATCTAGCCGAGCGTGTTAGCCTTACACGTTGTACTTATGATTGACTTTGAAATGTCCAAAACCTGCCTCTTCTAGCTCCTCAGTCTTATATACCTTCCATGAATCTGAATAGATTGTAGAATGTTCCACAACATGATTTTTAATTTCCTTCAACAAGGTTTTTGCACTTCTCTCTAGCACTTTTACTATAAAACAGTCATTAGTAGAATGACAAATTCTTCCAAAAATTAGTGTAATGAATTAGGAGAATGAAAGTCAATGGCATTTAAATTGCATAACAATTGCATTTACCAAAAATAAACTCATCACGTCGTTCATTACAGCTAAATTCTAAAAAGAAATGACCATTCATGTGGTGCCATCTATTGACAGTTTTGACATTTACTGATATATTTCTACTGGCACCCAGCTAATGCATAAGTACCAATTTTGGCTAAACTTCCACGTTCGGCCCCGCTAGTTCCGAAACCAATAATAGATGGTGCTACGGTAGCACTTCACCTATCCTCCGCATTGCTCTTCTCGCACGTAAAATGCATTCAGCCATCTCATGACTCTGTGTCGATGCGTCTCATCGTTTAGGACAATTCATGTGTCGGAAGAAGTACGCTTCAGGGAATGATGAGTACTCTTACTGCACACTTGGTACGTGTTTTTTTTTATGCTGAGATTCCTATTGATAGAGTGATGATTCTCACATATTTTTTTGCCAAAGGATTGTCTTACGATGAGGCGATTGAAGAAACGTCACATGTCCACATCCACTGAGACAGTTAGCGACTGGTATTCGTTTTGCAGACAACTAGTCGCACAGTTTATGGTAGCCTCGCAATGTAAAGGTACTTCGCAGGCCATATTCTGGAATATTTATTCCGACGGAATTGCTATCTTTCCTCTGAACATTGCTTTGAAGTCCTGATTCCTGCGATCAGACAGTTCTTCCCTAACAGATAAAACTTTCCTTGCTTTTATTCTGCTAGCTACACAGTTTCATATTCTTCCGTGAAAATAAATATTTCACACATATGCCACAATCAACATTCAAAAAGGTCCTTTTAAGCGCCCCCTTTCATCCACATTATTCACTTCCTTTGCCACTTTCACAACGTAACGAAACGCTTCACAATGTAGCGATAACGTGTCGCCATCTATTCGTAAAACTATTTTTGGGCCGAATGTGGAAGGTTTACCTCGATTTTGGTAATGTATCTGAAGGACAAAAGTAGCTACAGAAAAAACTTAAGACATTTTTTTTAAATTTCCATTAAATTTCACATATAATGACATATAAATGATGAAATAACTATGAAAACTATTTAAACAAAGAGTTAAACTTAAAAATTCACGGTTTTTGTAAGTGATATAATACTTTTGCACACCATTGTACATAGAGATATCATGATCATGACTGATGCAGTACTTGATGAACTATCTAAAACATCATGCTTAATTTTGTTTGAAGTAAGTCAAGAAATAAATATTTCATACTCTAATGGGAGCATTGTTTATTTTTTACATTTAAAATTGTGTATATCATGTATGGGATGTAAGGTCAGGTGATGCGTAACATCCCAGCCTCTCCTTGACAAATGTCAACTCCGCCTTCTCGTGGTGCATCCTGTTCCCACTAAAGGGGCTCTGACGACCGCCAATAGCGGTATAACTATACCATCGGGATTAGAGGAAATGCTATCCCACACTCACCAACCCGCTTGGCCAGCGTGGTGAGTTATGCCCCCCAAATGACTCCACAACTTAAATCTTGGTCCTCAGTCTCCGGCAGCTGGAATGTACCTGGCCAAGACAGCGGCCAGTGCGACATGAAGGCAGAGGGTGCTAAGAATCCCCGGAGGACCGGACTAGGCTGCCATCTGATGCTGACCTTGGCAACGTACAATGGACGCTCCCTATCTTCTGATTCAAGGCTTCTTGAATTGGAAGAGGAACTACAAAGGATCAAGTGGGACATCGTGGGGCTAAGTGAGGTAAGGAGAAAAGGAGAAGATCTCATCGAACTGAAAAGTGGACATCTCTTCTACTATCGTGGGACAGATACTGGCAGAACTAGTGGTGTTGGATTTATAATAAACAAGAAACTGAAGGATAAAGTGGTAGAAGTTGAAAGTTCCTCTTACAGAGCTGCACGACTCGTTATCCAACTATCGAGAAGATACCAGGCTCAGATTATTCAAACTTATGCACCCACCACAAGTCATCCTGAAGAAGAAATTGAAGAATTTTATGAGGAAATTTGTCATCTAAATAATAAAGGTAAGCAGCACTTGAAAATAATTATGGGAGATTTCAATGCAAAAATAGGGCAACGGCAACAGAATGAAACTTCAGTAGGTAAATTCGGTCACGGCAACAGAAACCAGAGTGGAAATACTCTCGTTGAGTTTGCAGAGGCAGCAGGGTTTTTCATCTTGAACTCCTTCTTCAAGAAAAAGCCACACAGGAAATGGACATGGAGACATCCAAATGGGACGACAAGTGAAATTGATTTTATTATGTGTAACAAAAAATTCGTCATAGAAGACTGCAGTGTGCTAAACAAGTTCAACACAGGTAGTGACCATAGATTGGTGAGATGTAAGATGCACCTCAACACTAAACTTGAACGTGGCAAGCTCATAAGACAAACAAAATCTATTGACATAACCAACCTTAAAAAACACCATAATACCTTCAAGTTGGAACTGAAGAACAGGTTCTCTGCTTTAGAAGGCCTAACATCGGAAGAAGTGGACATCTCTGAAGTTAACAGAAAAGTAACCAAAGCTCTTATGGAAACAGCAACAAAATTAGCTGGGTCTAAGAACAAGTTGCATGTAAATAAATTATCAGGAAAAACGAAAATGTTGATGCAAAAAAGAAGAGAGATGAGGACAACTAAAGAAGATGTGACTTCCAAAATGGAATATATAGAGCTATGCAAGACAGTACGAAAAAGTATCACTGAAGACGTAAGAAAATTCAACTGTGAACTAGTGAGGAAAGCAATTGAAAACAACCAAAGCCTAAAGATAGCAAAGGGACATCTCAGTAAGGGAAGAAAACAGATAATGGCACTGAGAAAAGAAGATGGTTCTGTAACAAGAAATAGAGGCGAAATTTTGACAAGAGTGAAAGATTTCTACTCCAAATTATATGAAAGGGATGATACATGCACTCCAGACATCATGAAAGGTACCAGTACCAGAGTTCTTCCAGTCCTTCCAGCAGAAGTTGCACATGCAATCAAGAACATGAAGCGGGGAAAAGCTCCAGGAGAAGATGGAATTACTGTAGACATCATACAAGAAGCAAGTGGAGAAATCGAAACAGTACTCGCCCAAATTTTCACTCGATGCCTTAATGAAGGAAAGATTCCTGAGGATTGGAACACCGCTACAATGATCCTGCTACATAAGAAAGGTGACATTGAGGATCTCGGAAACTACAGACCTATCAGCCTCCTATCAGTAGTTTATAAAATCTTCACTAAAGTTCTTTCACACCGCTTGAAGGTAACACTGGACATGGCTCAACCGAGAGAACAAGCTGGATTCAGGAGTGGCTACAGCACAATAGATCATATCCATGTGCTGAGAGAACTAATTGAAAGAGCGAGGGAATATGAACTTCCATTGTGCATGGCTTTTATCGATTATGAAAAAGCCTTTGATTTGGTGTAACCATCAGCAGTTACAATGGCTCTGAAAACCTGCGGTATTGAAGTTGCATACATTAATATTATTATTAACATCTATGAAAATGCAAGTGCAAAGATTAGGCTGTTTGAAAATACAACACACATAAAAATTGGAAAGGGAGTGAGACAAGGTGACACCATATCTCCGAAGCTCTTTAATGCCACATTGGAGGGTGTTTTTCAGTCACTGAGCTGGGAAAACAAGGGGATAAAGATTAATGGAGATTATCTAACCCACCTTCATTTTGCTGATGACGTAGTCATTTTTGCAACTACCCCACCAGAGCTGCAGAGTATGATCCAGGAACTTGCTGACAAGAGTAAAGAAGTGGGATTAAAAATGAACTTTCAGAAGACAAAAGTGATGTTCAATGCTTTTACAAGAAATGAAGATTTATCGATTGATGGAGAAAAGCTGGAGATAACAGACACGTACGTTTATCTTGGACAGCAGATATCAAGTGAGGGTCACATTGATGAAGAAATTAATCGGCGTACAAAACTTGCCTGGAGAGCTTTTGGAAGAAACAGCATAATTTTCAAGAGCAATATGCCATTATGTCTTAAAAGAAAAGTGTTTGATCAATGCATCCTTCCAGTGCTTACGTATGGTGCAGAGACGTGGACCTTAACTAAAAGAGACATACAAAGGCTGCAGACAACTCAAAGCAGCATGGAGAGGTGCATACTTGGTGTAACCAGGAGAGATAAGAAGAGGAACTCGTGGATCCGAAAAATGACAAGAGTGGACGACATCATGATCAGAGTTAAATCCCTGAAATGGCAATGGGCTGGACATACTGCCAGAAGGACAGATCATCGATGGACAGCCGAAATTTTAGATTGGATTCCAAGGGACAGGAAAAGACCCAGAAGAAGACCACATGGGAGATGGGTGGATGAAATTCGAAAGTATGCAGGGGTGACATGGAGGAGACTGGCACAAGACAGACCGTTGTGGAGGAAACTTGGGGAGACCTTCGTCCAGCAGTGGATTGATAATGGTTGACAATGATGATGATATCATGTATTATTGGAGTATGAATCGACTAAAAATTTTAAATGATTAATCAAAATTATTTTGTCAATAAATCGGTTGATTAAAGGTCCCTTTAAAAAAAATCACCTACAACACTGTTTCTGGGAAGATATATTTTTTTTTCTGCTAAACCCACCCCATACCAGCATCCTGTAATGCATCTGTGAGCAAGCATTATTATTATTTTTAATTGGAAGGACATTCAAATCTACACACTTTCAAGTAGTTCCTAACTTTGTGTGTATCACTCCACCATACATACAGTCCCCTCACACGCAACATTAAGGGGCAAAGATCACTAAAGAAAGATAATAAAAACAAAACATAAATGTTATCAATATTATTTATTTCCCATGATCGGAAACAAATTTAAATTAACGTGTGCTTGTAAATATATTGAGTATCTTCAATTATTTGAAAAATTCTTAGCAGTTTGCTTTTGCCATGTTATATTCTGGAAAGTAAGTTGAAATTTTTTTTCGTATTTGAGACATGATATTACTATAAAAAGAAAAGAATAAAAAGGTTGTTTTTTTTTCTTGGTGGTCCTCTTCATTCTATTGTTTTCAATTTTTGACGTTAAAATATCTTGTTTCATGCCTAAAAGGTGATTATGATCTACAAAACGAAGTCTTGGCTAAAAAATCAATGGAGCAGACGAAAAATTTGTTTAACCCTAATTATCAAACCAAAAATTACTTAGGTGAGCATTCAAGCCTTAAGAAACAAAGAAAAATTCATTTTAGAAAACCCAAAGAAACAGATAAAAAATTAAAAATCTTAAAACCTTATGACCGCTGTCTTTCAACCTTTCAAACATTTACGGCCGTCCTCCTTCTCCTCGTGCTGTGTCGCAAGGGACACTCCCACTAGGGTGGAACTTGCACGTGTTTCGGGCACACACGGCCATCTTCAGAGCCAGCAAAGATTGCAACCAACTAGAAAGGCTCTGAAGATGGGCTGTATAGCTTAGTAGACAAGTGCCCGAAACACATGTAAGTTCCACCCTAGTGAGAGTGTCCTTTGCGACACAGCACGAGGAGCAAGGAGGACAGCCAGAAATGTTTGAAAGGTTTGAAAGACAGCGGTCCCAAGGTTTTAAGATTTTTAACTTTTTATCTGTTTCTTTGGGTTTTCTAACGTGATTTTTTTTTTTTTGTTTCTTAAGGCTTGAATGCTCACCTAAGTAATTTTTCGTTTGATAATTAGGGTTAAACAAATTTTTCGTCTGCTCCATTGATTTTTTAGCCAAGACTTCGTTTTGTAGATCATAATCACCTTTTAGGCATGAACCAAGATATTTTAATGCCAAAAATTGAAAACAATAGAATGAAGAGGACCACAAAGAAAAAAACATTGTAAGTAGAGCCTTTTTATTCTTTTCTTTTTATAGTAATACATGTCTCAAATACGAAAAAAATTCAACTTTCCGACGTCCAGAATACAACGTGGCAAAAGCGAACTGCTAAGAATTTTTCAAATAATTGAAGATACTCAATACATAAATGTTATATTTGTAGCATCTTTTTTTTCAGTAACTGTATAGCTTAGTAGACAAGCATTTATGTGGGCTATATTAATTTTTAATATGTAGAACAGTGCTGAGAAGGGCTCAGGTTACCCAATATTTATTGCAGGTTGGGCAGGAGAGGTAGAATATTCTTTTTTTTTTTTAATGTGCTTTTGTATGATATCACATATAAAGCTTTGCTTACACCTTCTAGTTGTAGTAATTAATGACTTCCTCTTATTACTTTCAGTATTATAAATATTTAACGGGAATTAACGAGGATAAATTTATTAAGGTACTTTACCTCTCAAATTTTCGATCTAAACACTAGATCTTCATCAGGAGTTCTTGCTTCCTTCTACTTCCACAGGTCTGGTGACCAAGCCTGATGGATTTTCCATCCAGCGTGGTCATTGATGTTGCCACCTTGTGTCTTGTAAATTTCCAGGGATTCCTCTAATTTCCGGATAATTGCATGGTATTAATGTTTGATCACTTTTAAGGAGTCCCAGTCCATTTTGTGGCCAGTTTCTTGCATGTGCCTGTCTAATCCTGTTTTATTTGAGCTGTTCCTTATTGCTGCTTTGTGTTCTTTAATTCTGGTGGTTAACCTTCTTCCTGTTTCTCCTATATATGGTAATCCACAAGAACAAACTATTTTATAAATGACTCCTTCCTAGAGTAAAGTATTTTCTTCTTTTTGTTTTAGGGATGGTAAGTATTTTTTAATTTTGTTATTCAAACCTGGAGCTAACCTAATTTTATATTTAGTGCTGATTTTTTCAGTTTTTCAAACAGTCCCTTTTGGTAAGTGACTTTTCTTGTGAATAAATATTCAATTTTCTCCTTATTTTTGTCTGTAGTGCCTGTTCTGTTCCTAGTAGGATTTTCTTCCAGTAGTTCACGAATTTCTTTTGAAGGGTAATCATTTTCTAGCCGCCCCGGTGGCGCAGTGGTCTAAGGCGCTGGCCTCTGATCATTCGTCCGAACGGGGTTCGGGTTCGAATCCCGGTGAGGCATGGATGTTGTGTTTGTCTTACGGCACTGGCTCTCTCCCTTCCCTGGAACCAGTGACCCTAAATTAGGGACGGGTGACTGCTTATAGCCCATTGAGTTGCTCACGGTGGTCGTTAAACCTCCAATCAAAAAAAAAAAAAAAAACATTTTCTAATAAGATTGATTTTAACTTATTTTTATGTTTTTTCTCAGCTTCTGAAGTTGAATTCAGCTTTTCAACTTTTTCTTTAAATTGTAAAGCTACATTTTTCTTTATATAATTAGGGTGATCTGATTTATAATTTAAAAATTTTCCAGTATTTGTAGGCTTCTTGTATAATTCTGTGGTAATATATTTTCCTTCCCACTTCAAAATAATATCTAGGTAATTTAGCTTATTTTCGTTTTGCTCTTCTAAAGTCAATTTTAGGGATTCATCTTGGGCATTAAAACCTTCTAGGATTTTTGATGGGTATCCACTCGAATCTTGATCTATGATGAAAAGGATATCATCCATGTATCTAATATACATGCAGAAAATTGAAGGTTTCAATAGGAAGGGCTCTTCTATTTTACTTACGTAATAATTTGCTAGGAGAGGTGCTAATGACGAACCCATTGCTAGCCCACATCTTTGCTTACAGAAGCAGCCTTGGAATTGAAAAACATTGTTGTTTAGAGCAAACACTGTAAGTTCATGAAGGCCTATTGCTTCTTCTTTATTGTATTCACGAAACACTACTAGGTCAGATAGGTCATCTGCTATGTAATCTATGAGTTTGTCCAGGTTTATATTCGTATACATGGACACAACTTCTAAACTTGCCATGGACGGGTTTTCTAATTCTGGAAGTTCTTCTATCTTCGTCAATAGTTCTTCAGTGTTCTTTATCTTAATAAATTTATCCTCGTTCATTCCCGTTAAATATTAATAATAATTCCCGTTAAATGAATTTGAGCCTTTCTATGTGTCATGTATTACCTAAAAGTTTCTATCCAGGTTCTACACTGATAAACACACCATTTTTGTCCAAATTTTAAATTGTCACATATGATTTGATATAAGAAGCATACTTACAGTTCATAGTTGACTCTTAGCACATTTTGGGTGTGAGTGTTCTGGTATTCTCATTTGATTCCTAATTTCAGACATGTCCACAAAAATCTATAAATATACAGTAGGATCGCGACTATCCGAGCTATTGTGGACTGGGCCTAGCTCGGATACCCCAAAACTCGGATAATACAGACCTTATTGCAATTTGAGGTTATAAATAAAGACTCATATGGTACAAGTTACGTTTATTTAAAGGTAACTTGTTACAAACATTTAAACACAAGATTAAGTATATATAATGTAAAATGGGTAGACTTAAAAAAGGAGTCTACTCAATGAGGAATTACTTATAGCGCAGTAGTCGATTCGTGACCAAGTAAATATAAAAATTAATTGCGTAGGAGAATAGCTATATGGCATGAAATAAGAAAAGTCATGGTGATTTTGTTGGAAATGGGGTGTTCAAGAAACTTTTTTTTTTTATTTTTGGAAACCAAATTTCTCAAATGAAAATAAATATGTTACGGCACTCATTTTGAGTGTGGTTTGGTGTTGCATTCAATCGTGGGCGGATTTTTGAAATTCTTTCACTGTTCAATTTTTGTTAAAGCTTATGAACAACTGCATTCATTTTACGTTGCATAGCAGTTCTCTTTCGTCTAGCATCTAACAGAATATTTTTCATGAGGGAATTTCTTCACCTGTAGATATGTGTGTTTTTACAGTGGAACGGAAGACTAAAATTCCCGGCCTGGTTTGGTCGGCCCAATCTGCCCCTGATTCAGGTGGTTTTGAATGCCACATCTATTAGGTACGTAAAACCTTCTTTTCTTAGGTGTTCACATTATTCTGTCCAACCCCTGTATGTTGCACTGGGAAATATGGATACAAATCTCCATAACAAGTTACTATTTTTTCTTAATTTTAGCTTACTTCGTCCCCCCCCCCATAAAGCTGTTTATAAGAGTTTTGGTTTGTAACCTGACAAGGAATCTCTCTCTCTCTCTCTCTCTCTCTCTCTCTCTCTCTCTCTCTCTCTCTCTCTCTCTCTCTCTCTCTCTCTCTAATATCGTTTTAAACTATAATTGCAAAAATTGTGTCTTTCTTCCACTCTATTTGACATTCTCTCAGAGGACTCCGCCTCCATTTCCCAGAAGTACAAACGCTAAATTTAACAAAATATTCGTTTTATATAACAAAATTTCTGTGAAATTGAAAAATTCACATACGTTTATCCAAATCCCATAAAATCTTAAATGGTTGCACTCACCATGTGTTCTAATTGCATAAATAGGTTGGGGAGGGGGCTAAAGGCTTGGCTCAGAGAAAAGTTGGGTGAAGACACCCCCCCCCCCCGTAGCTTTGAGCCTGTCTTATGTCAGTCCTTACCACAGTATTCCTTGAAAATGTGGAGTTCAGTTCACTCTCGTCATGTGCGTGGCATAACGCTAATGCGCAATTTGCAGGTACTGTCAGCAGAGAAAAAATCGTATGCATGTAGTAGCAATGAGATTTTTTTCCCCCAAGAGCTCTAGAATGCAACTTGCCGCCCCGGTGGCGCAGTGGTCTAGGCGATGGCCTCTGATCATTCGTCCGAAAGGGGTCCGGGTTCGAATCCCGGTGAGGCATGGATGTTGTGTTTGTCTTACGGCACTGGCTCTCTCCCTTCCCTGGAACCAGTGACCCTAAATTAGGGACGGGCGACTGCTTATAGCCCATTGAGTTGCTCACGGTGGTCGTTAAACCTCCAATCAAAAAAAAAAAAAAAAAAAAGAATGCAACTTTCTCTTATTTTGTATATACATAGTTTGATTTCTCAGACATACGTGAGAATAGTTTCCTTTAATTTGAAAGCGGCGGCACTATTTGGAAAAATGTTTTGTGTAGGTACATGGCAGCGTGAAATTTCGAAAAACAAAAAAAAAAAAAAAACGACTAGCCCTGTCTACCAGTGTATACCAGAAGTTCGTGGTCCGAACCCATTTTTATTGGTCCGCAAATAACACAAATATTAACGCATTTAATATTCACATTGTATTAGCTTTGCTGCCCTTCAAAATTTGTAAAGCGCATAAACTTTAATGTCAAATTAACTAAATAATATAGTATAAATACACTGCATGACGGAGGAAATGCCACACCACGAAGACTTGAACGCAGCACCATGCAAATCACAGGGTGGGTGCACACGTGCAAGTTATGCAAATGATTGCATCTGCAGGCCAATCGTACGAACGGCGCGCGAAATATAAGCGGACAACCATCTCGTGAGGCTAATCGAGACGTCACGACCCCGAGAAGTGAGTGTTTCTGCTGTAGCCGTGTCTGGAGAACGAACAAGGGGTGCGAATGATGTTAAGACGCCATCGTAAGCGATTTCGTCAAACGGATGAGTTCACAAGAGGTGTCATCGTAGGCCTTTGTACCGCCGGATGGTCCTTGCGTCGTATTGTGGAAGAAACTCAACGTGATTCCACATCCGTCAATCGCATTTGGAGACGGTGGTCCCAAGACGGATCTGTGCAACGTCGTAATTGGACCGGAGCACGGAGACCGAAGTCGGAGAGCTCCGATCGTTGCATCCGACGTCATGCTGTAGCGGACTGACAGGCGACATTTTGCAGAGTGTACGGGAAGGCTTGGATGCTCCGATAGCGACGCAAATAGTGATGCGCCGATTGGCTGCGTCTGGTTTGCTGTCCAGCCATCCGTTGCGAAGGATACTCTTAACAGCGAGCCATCGTCGTCCCCGCTTAGCGTATGGTGCCGAATGGAACAGTATGGTGTTCAGCGACGAATCGCGTGGTTCTGTCTCACCACGGATGATCGGCGTGTGAGAGTCTGGAGGCGACGTGGCCAACGGGCGGATTCTTCCACCATTGTGGAGAGCCACACGGCCCGGCAACGTGGAATCATGGTGTGGGGTGCTATCATCGCCAACAGCCGCTTACCGCTGGTACGCATTACGGGCATATTGACGGCACGCAGCTATGTTGCCGAGGTGCTGCAGCCCGTGGCACTACCGTATCTGCAGGGCATCCCAAATGCCGTTATTCAACAGGATAACGCCCGGCCGCATACCGCTCGGATCAGCCTGAATGCTTAACACGGTGTGTGCATTCTTCCTTAGCCAGCATGATCCCCCGACCTGCGGCTCGTCGAGCACCTATGGGACACGATTAGGCGTCGGTTGAGTACCCTCCCGTCCTCGCAAAATGAAGATGAACTGTGGTCTCGGATTAACAACACATGGTCCACGATACTCCAGGACTCTCGATGCCACGTCGGATTCAACCGCTATATCGCCCAAAATGGGGGCCACACTCCTTATTGATCATCCTGTATATATTCGGCCACTGGAGCCTAGTCTGTATGTGACAATTAAATCATTTGTTCAGGACCTACTGGGTTATCTGTGTTGGCAGTGTGGTCTGTTTTCGAGCATTTCTTCATGGTGTGGCATTTTCTCTGTCAGGCAGTGTACTACAAAGCATTTTCATTCTGGCTACAATTTACGTGCTTTAGCAGGAACTTCTTTCGTCTTCTTCCCGATGGGATTTATAGTACAATGCAGGACGTTGATCGAATTGTACAATTTCTGAGGCATCTAATGCCTTTCATAAAGTCTGAAACAACTTCAGTGTTTAGTTTGTTTCTCCCGCCTGTTTTGATTCCCCCATATTTTGTTCCCCCGTTCACACTCGGCTTATGTGCAAGGAATGGGACATGAACCATCAACTACAGCCCCCCCCCCCCCAAAAAAAAAAAAACATTAAAAAAAGTTCTATGCCTAATATGATACTATGAATTTATATCTCCTTATTGCAATGTACTGGGCTTCACATTACAAGAATACAATGATTTTCTTTTTCAGGGAAATCTACTTAATTTCTGTACTAACTGTTTGAATTTCTGCAGTACATCAGTAGATTCATCACTGAGTGTCATCATTTCGTCCTTCCCAAAGTTTAGTGGTCATGGCAATCTATTTAACATCGGCCCAGGGTTCTTGCTAGCAGGGAGATAGAGCCAGGCTCAACTTCACCCCCTCTGGAAGCCCCTTTCCTGGAAAATACACGTTGTTGTAAATTCTTTTAACTTTTATTTTCGCTGGTTTATGAAAATGATTGTTTCGTTATAAGCATAAATGCATATTTTGTCCTGCATTACATTTCTTAAAAACAAGAAAAATTGAAGTGATACAGCACAAACGATGAATAACTACAGAGAAATTACTTCTAAGGTGGATGCACCTAAAATCTTTGCCTTGTATATCCAATGGGCACACTTCTGTAGCCATTTTTTTCCATAATTAATGCGTTCCCAAGGATGAACATCGATAAAAATAACTTCATATTACAGCCTAGTATACTTAATATTTTCTAAAACGTAACCATAATTATATTAAAAATCAATTACTTTTCCTTTAGTGGTGTAGAGACCTGAAAATAGATAGCGCGACCTGTACATTGATGACGTCAGTAGACAAACATGTTGGATTGCTTAATTATGGGTAAAGTTTAGAAAATATTAAGTATACTAGGCTATGTTATGAAGTTATTTTTATCGATGTTAAAATTTTCATCTTTGGGAACGCATTAATTGCGAAGAAAATGGCCTACAGAAATTATCCCATTGGAAATACAAGGCAATGATTTTAGGTGGATCCACCTTAAAGGTGAATCAGTAGGAGCAGAAAAAGCTGCGACAATGATTCTCTGTAACATCATGACAGAGATTGTTAGTGTTTGGGGCCAGGTAAGAGATTTCTTTCTTTTTCTTGTTTCTCCTGTTTTAGAGAAATGTAATTTAAAAAAAAAACATTACTAAAAAAAGAGTGACGGGGAGGGGGGAGGCCAAGTTGGGCAGAAGACTAAACCCCTGTTCATCATCAGGTAAGTGACAATGAGATGCTAAGCTACTGCTTAAAGCTTCCAGGTAGTTCGTTGCCGACAAAGAAGTCAGATCAGATGATATGTAAAGGATTTTAGGAAGGGAGTGTCTAACCCCGGGTCTTAAACAACTCTTGGAAGTAGGATTTGGGCTAGTGCACGACAGGAAAGTCACGCGGAAGCGAGATAGAAAGGTGAAGAAAAACGCCCTTATTCATAACTGGAGGAGCCGGGGTTTGACACCTTAACTTGCCCATCCGATGCACGGCGGATATTTAGTGTGGTTCCAGTGTGCCGCCCCGGTGGCGCAGTGGTCTAAGGCGTTGGCCTCTGATCTTTCGTCCGTAAGGGGTCCGGGTTCGAATCCCGGTCAGGCATGGATGTTGTGTTTGTCTTACGGCACTGGCTCTCTCCCTTCCCTGGAACCAGTGACCCTAAATTAGGGACGGGCGACTGCTTATAGCCCATTTGAGTTGCTCACGGTGGTCGTTAAACCTCCAATCAAAGAAAAGAAAAAAAGAAAGTGGTTCCAGTGTTTGTACCTGCCTGGGATCGAACCTAAGGTTTCTCCGTGGCAGTCACGAACTTTGACCACTAGGACATCCGCGGCCCCCTATAAAGTGCTGTCATGGGGACGTTTTAACTGAATGTATCCCTCTACGCGTTGGAAAATAGTGTTAAAGGGAAATTCTTGCGCGAGAGCGAGAAGAATTTTCTGTACACTTAATATCTCTTTTCTGTACACTTAATATCTTTTTTTAAGGTTTAACGACCACCGTGAGCAACTCAATGGGCTATAAGCAGTCGCCCGTCCCTAATTTAGTGGTCACTGGTTCCAGGGAAGGAAGAGAGCCAGTGCCGTAAGACAAACACAACATCCATGTCTCACCGGGATTCGAACCCGGACCCCTTTCGGACGAATGATCAGAGGCCATCCTTTAGACCACTGCGCCGCCGCCCCGGTGGCGCAGTGGTCTAAGGCGTTGGCCTCTGATCATTCGTCCGTAAGGGACGAATGATTCATGCCTGACCGGGGTTCGAATCCCTGTCAGGCATGAATGTTGTGTTTGTCTTACGGCACTGGTTCTCTCCCTTCCCTGGAACCAGTGACCCTAAATTAGGGACGGGCGACTGCTTACAGCCCATTGAGTTGCTCACGGTGGTCGTAAAACCTCCAATCAAAAAAAAAAAAAAAAAAGACCACTGCGCCACCGGCGGGGCGGCCCTTTATTGCCTTTCGTTCAGTAGGAGTAGTTTTACGATGCATGTGCTGGGGAAAAGTTTTTTTTTGGCGGGATTCTGGTGCTCTTGGTTTTTGAGATGGGAAAGGAAGTGTGGCTATTGACCACGGTAAGGAATGGCTACCACAGAGCACCGGCGAAGGAATATTAAAGATGGAGAAAAAGTGGAACCGAAAAAAAAATTTGAAAAATTGTAATATGTCATGAGTAAATCCCCGATGACATTGTGTGGATCCCCGGAAACAAGACCAGATCAGTAAACTAGAAAAAAAAATGTACGTTAGTTGGGAGTTATTTCGACTCCAGCGATAAGGAATGCGCAGCTCAACCCAAGGAGGTTGGAATAAGAATATCTGGAGATGCCTTGGTTAATGGAGCAGTACCACTTTGCGTTAAGTCATAACCGCGAGCGACGGCCGTCAAAGTGTGGGAAAGCCGCCCCTGTGGCGCAGTGGTCTAAGGCGTTGGCCTCTGATCATTCGTCCGTAAGGGGTCCGGGTTCGAATCCCGGTCAGGCATGGATGTTGTGTTTGTCTTACGGCACTGGCTCTCTCCCTTCCCTGGAACCAGTGACCCTAAATTAGGGACGGGCGACTGCTTATAGCCCATTGAGTTGCTCACGGTGGTCGTTAAACCTCCAATCAAAAAAAAAAAAAAAAAAAGTGTGGGAAAGCTGATAGTTTTCAAGGCTATTGCAATGCCTTTTGTGTTGGCGAATCGCATTCTTTCGTCGCTAATGTTTCTAATTTTGCACCGTGACTTGCTGTCGATGTATGAGAAAATGCTGGATTTTTTTTTTTTTTTTTTTGAGGTTTAGCGACCACCGTGAGCAACTCAATGGGCTATAAGCAGTCGCCCGTCCCTAATTTAGGGTCACTGGTTCCAGGGAAGGAGAGAGCCAGTGCCGTAAGACAAACACAACATCCATGCCTGACCGGGATTCGAACCCGGACCCCTTACGGACGAATGATCAGAGGCCAGCGCCTTAGAACACTGCGCCACCGGGGCGGCAATACTGGATTTATAAAGCTCCTAATTATTTTGAGGCTCCTTCCTATTTTTATTTTAAATTGAAGTACACGAACGTTAGTGCGAATTCTAAACAAAACATAACGCTAAAATTGAAAACTTCACTCGTGTAAGAAGTATAATTCATTCCGGTTTGATATTAACACGTTTTCTTCAACCAGAAATCACGCAATTACAAAATACACACAGTTGAAATTACATAGTGTTGCGCCCCGGTGGCGCAGTGGTCTAAGCGATGGCCTCTGATCATTCGTTCGTAAGGAGCTGGGTTCGAATCCTGTTAGGCATGGATGTTGTGTTTGTCTTACGGCACTGGCTCTCTCCCTTCCCTGGAACCAGTGACCCTAAATTAGGGACGGGCGACTGCTTATAGCCCATTGAGTTGCTCACGGTGGTCGATTTCCCAAACCTTGCGGCTTCACGGTTAAGAGACCAGGGATCTTTCAAATTCCCAAACCTTGCGGCTTCTTTTTTTTTTTTTTTTTTTTTTTTTTTTTTTTTTTTTTGGGTTGGAGGTTTAACGACCACCGTGAGCAACTCAATGGGCTATAAGCAGTCGCCCGTCCCTAATTTAGGGTCACTGGCTCCAGGGAAGGGAGAGAGCTAGTGCCGTAAGACAAACACAACATCCATGCCTGACCGGGATTCGAACCCGGACCCCTTACGGACGAATGATCAGAGGCCAGCGCCTTAGACCACTGCGCCACCGGGGCGGCCCTTGCGGCTTCACGGTTAAGAGACCAGGGCATCTCCAGAAGTATAATTCTAACCTCCTTGGCTCAACCACCACCAATCAAACTCAAAGAATGCGACTTATTATTTATATTTCAAGAGAGTTCTGTTTACTTCCTCCCTATTTTTATTTCATATTTTGTATTTATCTAATTGATTTTACTTTTTGGCAGAATTATTCGCTAATGAATAAATTAACGAAAGGAGATTTAAAACGAAACAAAATTTGCGTCGTCATTCGTGGAAAAACGCAGTGCGTAGGTGAACACAGAGTGGTCACTCTGGTGGTGCAGTGGTCTAAGCGCTGGCTTCTGACCATTTGACCGAGATGGTTCCGGGTTCGAATCCCGGTGAGGCATGGATGTTGTCCTTTTTTAACGCCAATGGCTCTCCTCTCCCTGGAGTCAGTGGCCCTAAATCAAAGACGGGTGGCCTCCCCGGTGGCGCAGTGGTCTAAGGCGTTGGCCTCTGATCATTCGTCCGTAAGGGGTCCGGGTTCGAATCCCGGTCAGGCATGGATGTTGTGTTTGTCTTACGGCACTGGCTCTCTCCCTTCCCTGGAACCAGTGACCCTAAATTAGGGACGGGCGACTGCTTATAGTCCATTGAGTTGCTCACGGTGGTCGTTAAACCTCCAATCGAAAAAAAAAATGGATGTTGTGTTTGTCTTACGGCACTGGCTCTCTCCCTTCCCTGGAACCAGTGACCCTAAATTAGGGACGGGCGACTGCTTATAGCCCATTGAGTTGCTCACGGTGGTCGTTAAACCTCCAATCAAAAAAAAAAAAGACGGGTGATTTCTCATAGCTCATTGAGCTGCTCAGTCTCCTCATGACTTCAGTCTCCCTGGTTCTGAGACTTAGCTACTGACCTGCATCGGACTTAAGTGAAATGATAGTTAAAATTTTTATTAAAAGCTTACCTGTGCTGATGAACGCAATGCACGCAAATAACTAGCTGAAAATGATAGATTGATTACACATTATGAAGAAACATGTGGCATCATTAATACCTTAAACTGTTGGGCACGCTTTTGTGATAAAAGATAGATAGCTACCCCTACCCTTCAGTATTTAGAAATGACTTTGTATTTCCGCCATTTTTACTCCCTCCTCTTTTGCAGATGCCCATGTCCTCAACTATAGATTCAATTCTCATGAAATCAGTTGCATCAGCGGGTATCCCCAGTGGCGCAGTGGTACAGGGTGTCCCACTCGCTACCGAAACTGACATTTCTTTAATAATACACTGCCGGACAATTGCTAAGGACGGATGACAATAACAAGGATAGCAACGATAAAATGGAAGGCAGGAAAATGTGGAAATTAGCATAAGTCTGGGATACAGTAAGACGTGCTGTGCGTATGCAAATTTTGGATTGCCGAACTTGTTCGTGACGTCATACCGCTGATAAGAGATATAAAGGATTTGACGCGTATTGACCATTGTTGTTCAAACGCAAAGTTGAAAGGGAAAGAATCAATTGACGAACTGGCAATTTTCAGTATGTCTTCCCGACATCTTCTAGATGATTTTACGCGTGGCTGTATTATTGGCAAGATTGAAGAAGGGCGAAAAATAACAGATGTTGCCAGGCAGTTCGACGTCAGCCACAGTGTTGTTTCAAGGCTTTGGAAATCATTTCAAACAAATGGAGAGTGTAGCAAACGTCACGGGGAGGTCGTGTTCGCAGTACGACACCTGCAGAAGATCGGTACATAATGCTATCAACAAAAAGACACCTGCGCAGCACAGCTAGTGAGGTAGCAAATCAGTTTATGGCTGCTACTGGCAAGCGGATCTCCCGAGAAACTGTCGCCAGACGTTTGCATGAAGGAGGATTATACGCCCGCCTTCCTGTTGTGTGAATCCCATTGTCCAGACGTCACCGTACCGCCCGTTTGCAATGGTGCCATCAACATCGCAATTGGACTGATAACGACTGGTCTGCTGTTCTCTTCTCAGATGAGAGTAGATACAGTCTATCGTCTGACTGTCGACGACAACTGATCTGGCGTGATAGTGGTACTGCATACTGTCCAGCAAACATACAGGAAAAGGACCGATATCCGACATGTAGTGTCATGGTATGGGCTGGCATCATCATCAATGGCCGTACGTCCTTCTATGTGCTTCCAACTGGGACTATGACTGGCCAACGATACATTAATGATGTTCTGCTACCTCACGTTCGCATGTTCCGTGGTGCTGTCGGTGATAGATTCATTTTCATGGACGACAACGCAACATGTCATCGAACAGTCGCTGTCCAGGAGTGTCTTGAGAGCGAGGATATTCAACGCCTCGTACGGCCAGCACGTTCTCCAGATCTGAATCCCATTGAAAATGTGTGGGATGCTTTGGGGAGGAGTCTTGCTGGTCGCCAATGCCCTCCAATAAACAAGGACACCCTCATCCGTGCACTGACAGAGAAATGGGATAAATTACCCCAACAGCTGCTTGATAATGACACGACGTGTGATAATGACAAAGCATGACACGACGTGTGGAATCTTGCATCGCCCTCCATAGTGGCCATATCCCGTATTGACATCTTACGCCGGAACGCCTGCGGACGGTAATTGCATTTTTTTCGCGTTTACGTATTCTGCACAAAATGGCCTGTTTGTCCCTTGAACACGTTCCAAAGCCTTCTGGATTTCAGAGCACAATAAATTGTCTTTCTTGTAATGTCCTGGCATTCTGACATTATTTTATTTCACTTGGCATCCAACCACACTTACTTTTTTATGCGCTATATAGCCGTTTATGATCCGTCCTTAGCAATTGTCCAGCAGTGTATTAACACCAATGAAGATATTGCAACGAAATCTGAAGTGGACTTACCTCATTTCGTGCAAAATGTGGTGACATCACGACTTGTGCTGGAAATGGCCACCATTTCCGTCCAGACAGCATTGAACCAGGCGCTGTCCGCAAGCCAGCCGGAGTGCGCCTTAGTGGAAGACACATTCCTAAGTGTGGCGCCACTGACGAGCAGTCCGCCAGCCATCCGGACGCGCCTCTCTGCTGCTTTGTCATGTCATTTCGCTGAGCGTGTCTACACAATACGATTGTTGATAGTGAGTGCTCGTAGCTGTTCGCGTACGTGTGAAAATGTATCGGTACACTCTGGAGGAGCGAGTGTTTATTGTCCGCACTTATTGGAAAACAGAATCGATAAAGTCTTGTCAACAGCAATTCTTGGAGAGGTTTGTAGGCAGACATCCGCCGAGCAAGTCCACCATTTGGCAACTGTCGAAGAAATTGGAAACTAAAGGAACTTCATTAGACGAACATGAAGGAGGTCGTCCATAAATGTCCGAAGAAACGATCCAGAATGCAAAGGGCCGATTACTTGCGGTTCCAGGAAGTGACTTTGCCGACTATCACAGGTAACAGGGTTGTCCAAAAGCACTTGTCAACGTGCTGTGAAAAAAAAAGCGAAGCTTCATGCGTACCGTATCTCCGTGTTTTCGAACTGAAAGAGCTTGACCACGTGAAACGAGTGATATACTGTCGATGGTTTCAGACATTTCTTCAGGAAAATCAGGGCATTCTGGACTACACTTGGTTCTCGGGACTAGGCCTGGTTTCAACTGTCCGGATAAGTCAATTCCCAAAATTTCCGTATTTGGGCCAGTGAAAATCCCAACGCGATACATGAAGAAACCCTTCATTCCATTCACAGAAAATTGGTGTTTGGTGTGGGATGACCCGGCGCCGCATAATTGGTCTCATCTTCAATAAAACCATCCCAACAGGTGCATATATGGAAATTTTCAACACCTTTGTAAATCAATTGGACGACGAAGAACTCTCCAGTGGATATTAACAACATGATGGAGCAACATCACACACCAGTATGGCAGAAAATTCAGTCCTTTTTCGGCGACCGCGTCATTTCGAAGGGTCTATGGCCACCCCGCTCGACCGATCTGACGCCTCCTGATTACTTTTTATGGGGATCTCTAAAAGGAAGAGTCTACCAAAAGAAACCACGAACTATAGATGCCTTGAAAGCAAACATCACCGAAGAAATTCAGGCAGTGACGGCGGACGTACTGGCAAGGATTTTCCACATATGGTGAGCCGGGTTCAATGCTGTCTGGATGCAAATGGTGGCCACTTCCGGCACATGTTGTGATGTCAACACATTTCTCACGAAATGAGGTAAGTCCACTTCAAATTTCGTTGCAATATCTTCATTGGTTTAATATTTTTAAAAACATTTTTAAAGGTAGCGAGTGGGGCACCCTGTATAAGCGATGGCTTCTGAACATTCGTCCGAGATAGGTTCGAGTTCAAATCCTTGTGAGGCATAGATGTTGTGTTTGTCCGCCCCTGTGTCGGAGTGGTCTAAGCGATGGCTTCTGATCATTCGTCGGAAATGGGTCTGGGTTCGAATCCCGGTGAGGCATGGATGTTGTGTTTGTCTTACGGCACTGGCTCTTTCCCTTCCCTGGAACCAGTGGCCCTAAATTGGGGACGGGTGACTGCTTATAGCCCATTGAGTTGCTCACGATGGTCGTTAAACCTTCAATAAAAAAAATAAAAAAAAACCCTAAAAAAATAAATATGAAAAGGAAAAAAATCGTAAATACTCAACCCGTCAACCGTGATAAATTCTCAGCAAACGTTAAACAGTTATTTCGTTTCAATTTAATATCAAGTGGCGTATCATCTAGGAAAGAATCATTTTTATTAGAATACCAGTCTAATTTCAAACGTAGTTTTTCTAGCAAAATCCAGTTTCCTACGCATCGTGTTTACATTTTACGCGGTGTCTACTGACATCTGCCGGTTAAAATTTTTGACAGAGAAGTCTCGAGGATGACAACAGACAAACGGCCTCGGCCTGTGCTTTATTCATGGTTTCTTTCTGGAATGTGTTTCCGTGTTTGAAATCTTGCAGTGTATACTGTGACTCCAAGGTATTTTAGCAGTTTAGTTTCTCGGAATAGCAAGAGAAAGAAAAATTTCGAAACGGAAGTGATACGCCAAATATGATGTCCAGCAGAAGGATTCCTATACCTAGACAGCCATGAAAAATATCTGTTTTTATACCCTCAAGTTTATGAAAACCTCGATAGATGTAAAAAGGATAAATTTCGTTTTTAAAAATTCGCCTCACAGATTCCATGCAATGCGGGTTGGTTTTTTTTTTTTTTTCTGTTACGAAACTGACAAATATGTAACAGCATTTTTGAGTAAAATGGATCTGCAGGAGTTCGTATTGTTCTTCAAATATAAAATTCAGCAACCCCTATTTAACGGAGACGAAACTATTCTTGCATTCGCTTTGATAAAAAAACAAAAAAAAGTCAACCACTTCATAGCATAGATGAGAAAATGATAAAATCAGTGGGTTTTTTTTTATGCCTGTATTTTAAAACCTATTAGAAATTTGCTCGTCAATTTCTGAAAATGTTTTTAAATCCAATATGATGCTGTTTCTGTTTTCCCTGTTGCATGTGTGAATCAAAACCATCAAAAGCGCTTCTAATTTCTTTTAGATCTTCTACAGTGTGCTATGTAGTTCATGAATGCATAAGGTCAAAATAATCCCCCCCCTCAATATGATTAAGGTAGTTGTCTTTTGAATAAATAAAAATTGTAAGTTTGTCAGCATGGAGTCACCATTGAAATATTCTTCAGAGCTAGGGCAAGTCACTCAAGAGTTGATTCCAATGAATGTGAAAGAAGAAACTGATCCCTTACCACAAGTTGTTTTGGACACAAGCAAAGGTAATTGGGAATGTGGAATATGCTTCCAGAAATTTGCAGAAGAATCCAGCTTTGTAAGACATATGCAACTGCATACAAGTAAAAAAACTTTCCAGTGTGATGTGTGTTTCAAGAAATATAGATGCAAACAAAATCTCTTGCAGCATGTAAAGGTCCATGTAGGTGAAAAACCTTACCAATGTGCTTTATGTTCCAAGCAGTTCAGCCAAAAAGGTAATCTTTCAAGTCATATGATGCGTCACACAGGTGAAAAACGTCACCAATGTGCTGTGTGCTCCAAGAAGTTCTTTGAAAAAGGTGCTCTTTCACGACATTTACGTCTTCACACTGGTGATAAACCTCACCAATGTGATGTGTGCTCCAAGCAATTCACTGAAAAAAGTCATCTTTCAAGACATTTGCTTGTCCATACTGGTGAGAAACCTCACCAATGTGATGTGTGCTTCAAAAGCTTTGCTGACCGAAGTCACCTTTCAAAGCACGTGCAGCATCACACAGGTGAAAAACCTCACCAGTGTGATATATGCTCTAAACAATTTACTCAGAAAAGTAGCCTTTTAACACACATGATTCTTCACACTGGTCAAAAGTCTCACCAGTGTGATGTATGCTCCAAAACATTTGTTCAGAAAGGTGATGTTGCAATTCATATGCTTGTTCACACAGGTGAAAAGCCTCATCGGTGTGAGGTATGCTCCAAAGAATTTGCTCAGAAATGTAATCTTTCAAGCCATATGATCCTTCACACAGGTGAAAAGCCTCATAAATGTGAGGTATGTGCCAAACAATTTGCTTGGAAAAGTCATCTTTCGAATCATATGCACATTCACACTGCTGACAAGCCTTACCAGTGTGATGTATGCTGTAAACAATTTGTTTGCGAAGGTACTCTTTCAAAACACATGCGTCTTCACACAGGTGACAAGCCTCACCAATGTGATATATGCTCTAAACAATTTGTTCAAAAAGTAATCTTTTGAGGCATATGCTCCTTCACACAGGTGAAAAGCCTCACCAGTGTGATGTATGTTCCAAACAGTTTGCTCAGAGAGGTAATCTTTCAAAGCATATGCTCCTTCATACAGCTCAGAAGTTTCACTAAAGTGATATATGCTCCACTTTCTTTGGAAGAGTCATCTTTGAACAATATGCTGCTGTACACAGTTGAAGAGCTGCACTAATATGATGTATGCTGTGGAAACAACTTTTGAATAATAATCTCTATAAGACCCATAAAAAAGTTATTTCCACAGTAAACTATGAATAGAGGTGCCATAAATCCACTTCTATGATGTATGCTTCAAACAATTTGATTGGGAGTCTCATCTTTATAGGCACATGCCTTTATGCAGATTAATAACTGCAGCAGTATTATGTGTGCTTGAAGAAAACCAGACATTACAGCAGTTACTTGAAGACTCAATGAACAACCAAGAAAATGAATGTGTGTAATACCCTGGGAGTTAAATGACAACTGCCATCTTAGCACAATCTTGAAGAATAAAATATTTAATGTAAAAAACTTTAGTTAAAATCATATACAGATTAAAAGCACACAAGTCCTTTCAAGTCCACACCGAACTCTTCCTCAGATGTGATTAGTAGCATGTGAATGGTGTGGTTAAATACACTGGGTATGGATATGGCACGTGCATAGGTAGTATAGACATGCGCATATAGGTGATTTAGAATGAGGTAACAAAGACAAACATAAACAATAGTCTTAAAGTCAAATTATGTCTTTTTGAAGAGCTCTTTCCAGGGGTTTGGAATAATGCAAGGAAGGTTGCCATTAAAGCACAATTGTTTGGTGATGAAAAATTTGCATACTTTCCGTAAATAATATTAACTTTCGTTACACTGGAGTGGTTAATATAGTCGTCTCATCCCATTAAGGTTCATATGTCCCTTCATGAACAAGGCACGATAAGGCCATGGAGGTAGATCTGGTTTCAATATTATATTTGTGCTCCGATAAGCGAACCTTAAAATTACCGTGGGAGAAAGGAAGTAGGGTGATTCATAAAGAAGTATGCAGTTTCAACGCACTATAAAACAAGAACAATGTAAGATATTTTATGTTACCTGTAACAGAATTGTAGGGGAATGTTTCAAGTTTTTTAGAAACAGTCACAGATGTTCTATGTGTGCACCCTTAGTCACACAACACGCATCGTGCAGGTAATCCATTTCCTCCCAAGCGTGAGGTGAGATATGTGAATCAAGTGCAGTGACAGTGGCTGTGATACGCTGTTTCAGCTCCGCTAGATCAACAGGAAGGAGAGTTTGTGTCCCTCAGTAGCGGGACACAAACTTTATGAGTACATCTACCTAACGGTTCACAGTTGTGGTCCATGTCTTCAACTGTTACTGTTTTACAGCATCTGGAAACTGGAAACGGAAATGGATTACTGGCTCGATGGGTGACTAAGGGTGCACGCATAGAACATCTGTGACTGTCTCTAAAAAACTTGAAACATTTCCCTACAATTCTGTTACAGGTAACATAAAATATCTTACATTGTTCTTGTTTTATAGTGTGTTGAAACTGTATACTTCTTTATGAATCACCCTGTACATACTTTAGCAAGATAATTTACCTTTTACAAGGGTAACACTTTAGTCAGATCCACCCCTGGTAAAACAAATTAGTTCTACATTTCTTTAGTTTCCTAGTGGCAATAGTGTTTAAGAAAAGAATAATTTAACATTCATGAAGCTTAATGCATTATTTCTTTAATAAATCACCATTGAATTTAGTGATTCCTGGTTGGGTTAGTGTGCAAAACTAAATTTGCAAAGTGTTGGAAAATTATTTTATTTGGTTCCGGCATTCATTTATCAATGTTATGCTGCTGCGCTTCCACATAGTTATTCAGTGCTGTTCTATTTCCTACATAGTTCTTATGAGTCTTATGGATGTAATTCCATGGGTAATCCCACCAGATTCTAAAATTTATGTTAGACAGTGACATCTGCACAACTTTGCTCTTCATGAATTAATGTATTTGGTTTCATTATTCTGATGGACCTAACAGTTGGTCAGGCCAAGGCAGCAGTGTACCAAGAATTGTAGAAGTATCACTTGATCATCATATCGGAAATAATTTCAGTTCAAGATAACCCTCCTTTCCAATAGCAGCAAAATTTCCCTGCATTCAGCAGTGCAGTCAATTTTTTATGTTGACAAAATAGATATAATCATTAACAAATTTCTTCAAAATGGAGTGTGTATAACCTCTGAATTTCATGGAAGCATATTTTGGATGGTGCAAAAAGAAAAAAAAAATGACATATATTACTTTAAACCACTATATTGTAATTTTTGTTAAGTCATTAATTTCTTCCTGTTTCATAAAATAGATTTGTAACTTGATAACAGAGGTATTTCTCAAATATGAAAGAACTAATTATATACTGCATTCCAGGTCTTAATGAAAGGAATACTTAAATGTTAATTACCATATTTTTCCATGCATAAGACGCCCCAATGTATAAGACGACCCTTATTTTTTCGAACCAAAAATTAAGAAATCAATATTTTTATTACAAAAAAGGACACATTTGATATTTTTTAGAAATTTAGGTAATATCACAAAGTATGTGGTAATATATTAAAAAAAAAAGAAGTTTGGAAATTTATATTATTTAGAAATTAGGTAATATTTTTAAGATACAAACTATGAAATTATGCATCACTCTCTTCAGAACTATTAGTTCCAGACATCACTTTTTTCAACCTCAACTACGTCACTGCTGTCATCTGAGTCACTGTCTATATAAATTAGATCATCCTCAGTTCCATCCATGGCATTGCTGATTCCAAATTTCTTGAAGGACTTCACAACCACCTCTTGCTCGACTCCATTCTGAGTTTAGGACCCAGTTGTAGACCTCAGTAATGGTTGGTTTTTTCACTCTCCCTGTCGGTGTCAAGTTATTACCTGCTTTTTGCATCCATTTATTCCATTCTTCTTTCATCAGGACTTTGAAGGGAGAGGGTACTGGCAGTTTCACCCGGGTAACCAGTAACCACAGGTTTCTCTCAACCAGTGTATAAGATGACCTCCAATTTTTGGACTAAAATTTTTTGAAAAAATATCATCTTATACATGGAAAAATGTGGTAATAAATTAAAAATAACAAAAGAAGTAGCTAAAATTGAAAAAAAAAAGGGGATGTACTTCTGATTATGGACACTTTCTTGTAGTACACATGAATCACTGTATTATTTTTACGTACACTCAGCTTATATGTACCACCATAAAAGGGCAAAGGAGCTAACTCCATCACTAAGGAAAGATAATAAAGTCCCCAGACAAAAAAGGAATAGGTATTAAAACTTTAAAAAGATGCATGAGTTATGTAAGTATTTTAAAGTAAGGAAGTTTTCAACTGATAACTTCAGTCTTTTTCAACCTACGAACTGATGGAAAGTGGTTGCCAGATTTGTAAATTAATATTGTTATATTTTTCAAATTGATTTCCATATTAATGAAATAATAAAAGGAAAATACGAGTTACAGTTTTGGGGGCTGAGTAAGATTTGTAAACTTTCCCAATAATGTAATGAAAAATGATTAATGGGGTAATTTGGTGTTGGTCTATAGAGATGCAGCAGAAGTTTCCTCCAAAGTTAGGGTGGCCAGTGAAGTGTCAGAATTCCTTTTATGGATGTTGCTTTTGTACTTCCATAGATGACTGCTTGATGCTGTATTGAAGTGCTTCCATTCAGGGATAAAGTCAAAGCCTGGCTGCTTTTTTCCTAACTGAAGCAAACCTTTTCAAATGTATGTATATACTCAACCATTGCCTATTGAAGTAAACATTTTTTAAACACATAATCTTAACCAAGTTTTTTTTTCCACTTTCTTCTTCTTCTTCTTCTGTCTCTCTTTATTTATTTATTTATTTATTTTCTTTCATGGTGGCTATGTAAAAATCTGTAGATCTTTTGTTTACCGAAACCACCTCTGAAATAACTGGTCAAGTTAGTACCAGACAGTAAATATATTCGATTTCAAAGGTTTGACAATACCCCCCCTCGCATGCCTGCTAGAGTCAATAACACTTGGAATGGTCTCTTAGGAGTTTCAGACCACTTCTTTTTCAGGACTCCACTGATGCTTCCACTGTAGGATGTTTAACCAGAAAATGCTGAGATCTGGTTGAGCTACATTCCATGAATATTAAGGAGGGTTATTTTATCTCTATCATCCAAAATTAATATGATAGATTAGTTGGAACTGGTGGCCAAATAGCTGATGAAGGATAGATACACAGAAATAAAGATTTCCATTGTGGTTTTGTTGGAGGCTTCTTGTTTTTGATCTTGATTCATAACAAAGTGAATAGGTCATTGACTGTTGAAGGAGAACACCCATACAAAATTGGAGTTTCCAAAATTTTCTCGTATTCCTTTTCAAGAAAAAATTATGCAGATAGTGTTAGCTCTATGAATGAAACATCTGATGCAGCAAATTTGTAATAATCAAAGGGGGATGAGTTAAAAGCAATAATATTGGTGGTTGCAGTAGGTCAGTGGTGATGCCAGCCCCTCAGCACTGGGTGGGCTATTACAGGGGCTAAGCATGATGGGAGGGGAGCACAAATTTTGAAGTGTTTAGCAAAAATTTTGGCAAAAAAGTACACTCATGCATATTTTACCCTATGTTGATAATGTTATCCCTAGTAAAAAAGTTTTCAAGTGAATGCTGTATGTAGTATTTATTCAATGTATGTAGTATGCATGTTACCATGAATATACAAATCTCTGTGGCAAATTACTCTTTCCTTGCAATTTTAACTTACTTAAGTCAATCTTTTTTCCTTTTTTTTTTGTGTGTGTGTGTGTGCGCTTTCATAAGGCTGTTCATAAGTTTTAGTTTGTAGCATGGGAAGGAATGAAGGAATCCCCCTCCCCCCTCTCTCTCCCTTTCCCTCCCTCCCTCCCTCCCCCTCTCTCTTTTATCATTTAAAACTATAAAAAAATGGTGTGCTTCTCTATTGCTCTCAGAAATTCATTCAGAGGACTCCTTCCTTTCCTCATGAGTACAAACACTAAATTTAACTAAGAATTCATTTTATACACTGAGTGGCCACTTTATTATGACCACCCTCAGTACTTCGTTGGGCCACCTTTTGCCTTTAATCAGGGCTGTGCCGCCCCGGTGGCGCAGTGGTCTAAGCGATGGCCTCTGATCATTCGTCCGAACGGGGTCCGGGTTCGAATCCCGGTGAGGCATGGATGTTGTGTTTGTCTTACGGCACTGGCTCTCTCCCTTCCCTGGAACCAGTGACCCTAAATTAGGGACGGGCGACTGCTTATAGCCCATTGAGTTGCTCACGGTGGTCGTTAAACCTCCAAAAAAAAAAAAAAAAATCAGGGCTGTTTGTGTTCCGGGTCTAACCCGGATTTCCGGGTTTGGGCGATCTTTCATGCCCGGAATTCCGGATGTTTAGCTTTGAAAACATTTTTAAGACTGTTAAATTTTGAGTTCTAATAAGCGACAAAGCAAAAAAAAAAAAATTAAAATGATTCATGGCAAAAGTATTTACTAAAAAAAATTGCTTTTCACCAATGAATTAATGTGATAATAATATTGTCTTCCTCGCCGATGCAGCTGACTCGAGCTTGACACACGAAGCTGGCAGTTCGTGCTGTGGTTGTCCGTTGTTCTGTGGGAAGGGCATGCGCGCAAATTCTTAGTCATTTCGTCGGAGCTTCTGCTCCTCGATGCAAAAAAACAGGTTTTCGCTCTGATGAGCAGAGATCGCGATAACGCATCTACACGCCTTAAAAACGCCGATTACGCTTTTTTTTTTTTTTATTGAAGGTTTAACGACCACCGTGAGCAACTCAATGGGCTATAAGCAGTCGCCCGTCCCTAATTTAGGGTCACTGGTTCCAGGGAAGGGAGAGAGCCAGTGCCGTAAGACAAACACAACATCCATGCCTCAACGGGACTCAAACCCGGACCCCTTTCGGACGAATGATCAGAGGCCATCGCTTAGACCACTGCACCACCGGGGCGACCCGAATACACTTTAATATTAAGAAATGCGTATTTTTACGCATTTTTTTTTTCATATGCAATTTCCTTTTATAATCGGTGATTACACCGGGATTTTGTCATAAAAATTACCATTTTTTTTATCAAGAAATTGTATGTTAACTTTTATGTCACAGTTTATGAAAAAATCATGATTTGGTTCCCATTGCCGAGCCAGTGAGCTAGGGATCGGCTTTTGGCAATCATTCGGAAGAATCTTCAGGGCAGAGCGGCTCAACCGATGGGCATGCGTATTGGTCATAAGTAACGATTCAGCCGCGTCGGGATTGAGTGTGACAGATCATAAACGGCTATATAGCGCATTAAAAAGGAAGTGTGGTTGGATGCCAAGTGAAATAAAATAATGTCTGAATGCCAGGACATTACAAGAAAGACAATTTATTGTGCTCTGAAATCCAGAAGGCTTTGGAACGTGTTCAAAGGACAAACAGGCCATTTTGTGCAGAATACGTAAACGTGAAAAAAATGCAATTACCGTCCGCAGGCGTTCCGGCGTAAGATGTCAATACGGGATATGGCCACCATGGAAGGCGATGCAAGATTCCACACGTCGTGTCATGCTTTGCACAACATTATCAAGCAGCTGTTGGGGTAATTTATCCCATTCCTCTGTCAGTGCACGGATGAGAGCGTCCTTGTTTATTGGAGGGCATTGGCGACCAGCAAGACTCCTCCCCAAAGCATCCCACACATTTTCAATGGGATTCAGATCTGGAGAACGTGCTGGCCATACGAGGCGTTGAATATCCTCGCTCTCAAGACACTCCTGGACAGCGACTGTTCGATGACATGTTGCGTTGTCGTCTATGAAAATGAATCTATCACCGACAGCACCACGGAACATGCGAACGTGAGGTAGCAGAACATCATTAATGTATCGTTGGCCAGTCATAGTCCCAGTTGGAAGCACATAGAGGGACATACGGCCATTGATCATGATGCCAGCCCATACCATGACACTACATGTTAGATATCGGTCCCTTTCCTGTATGTTTGCTGGACAATATGCAGTACCACTATCACGCCAGATCAGTTGTCGTCGACAATCAGACGATAGACTGTATCTACTCTCATCTGAGAAGAGGACAGCAGACCAGTCGTTATCAGTCCAATTGCGATGTTGATGGCACCATTGCAAACTGGCGGTACGGTGACGTCTGGACAATGGGATGCACACAACAGGACGGCGGGCTTATAGTCAGTCCTCCTTCATGCAAACGTCTGTCGACAGTTTTTCGGGAGATCCGCTTGCCAGTAGCAGCCATAAACTGATTTGCTACTTCACTAGCTGTGCTGCGCCGGTGTCTTTTTGTTGATAGCACTATGTACCAATCTTCTGCAGGTGTCGTACTGCGAACACGACCTCCCCCGTGACGTTTTCTACACTCTCCATTTGTTTGAAATGATTTCCAAATCCTTGAAACAACACTGTGGCTGACGTCAAACTGCCTGGCAACCTCTGTTATTTTTCGCCCTTCTTCAATCTTGCCAATAATACGGTCACGCGTAAAATCATCTAGGTGATGTCGGGAAGACATACTGAAACGTGCAAGTTCGTCAATTGATTCTTTCCCTTTCAACTTTGCGTTTGAACAACAATGGTCACTGCGCGTCAAATCCTTTATATCTCTTATCTGCGCTATGACGTCACGAACAAGTTTGGCAATCCAAAATTTGCATACGCACAACACGTCTTACTGTATCCCGCACTTATGCTAATTTCCACATTTTCCTGCCTTCCATTTTATCGTTGCTATTGTCATCCGTCCTTAGCAATTGTCCGGCAGTGTATTTCTTATTTTAATGTAGAACGTTTGTCCAAATTTATTTTAAAAAATAAATCTTACAATTTGGGGCATTTTTTTTTCAAATAGACTAAAGCATGAAATGGAGAATAAATTGATACTTGATTCCATAACTCTAAAACCCAAAGATGTTTATTTGTCATGCAAGACACTGATATAGATAGTTTTGTGCTCTTTGAAAAAATGCATAGGTGCTTTTGTGCAGGGGTGAAATTTGTGGATTGCTGAAGGTAAGTGGAAATTTGCAGCTGATTAGAACTGATTGGGTGATGTGTAAAGTTTCAGGTGTGGTGGAAGAGGGTGTAAAGCACCAGGGTCTTGCTGCTAAGAAATTCAGCCACTTTTAAATCAAGGTCATACACTTCGGAATTCGGAATAACAGGGCAGCCAATTTCTTTTTTTTTTTTTTTTTTTTTTTGACTTTGCAAATAGTTATTAGGAGTAATAAATTTACTGATATTACTGAGTTGAGCAGAAGAGCTATGGAAAGGGTTTGTTAGTTGAGAAAGAACAATGAAAGAATTAGCCCTAATGAAAGGTTGATAAACGGAAACAGTTTCTTGAATGGTTTACAGGTGATCACAACCTCAGTGAAGGTTGAAAGTGCTTCTGATTTTGTAATTTTTTTACGTAACCTATTCATAAAGAAATACTTTACAGTACCAATATTTTTAAGTGTAGGAGTCAGTTTTGGCACAAAGCAAAAAAAAAAAAAATGAAAAAATGGTATGATTGCAATTAGCTTTTGGAACTAAACAACTTACTTAGAAGTATACTTAGATATTGAATCATCCATGTAAACAGGGATGTAGAAGAGCCTTAGCACGGCTTAACGGTGCTAAGGCACTATTTTTTTTGGCTTAGCGGCGCTAAGGTACTTTTCGTAGTTAGGTGATTGCAAAAGATGGGTAAAGAAACATTTTAGATGATAATATATTCGAAAACAGCAAATACTGTGTTTTATACGATCATAACCAAAATATTCGTATTGCAAGGATGAAATTATACCTTCGGATCACACAACAGGACATTTAAAAAAAAAAAATTTTTTTTTTTTGAAGGTTTAACGACCAGTGTGAGCAACTTAATGGGCTATAAGCAGTCGCCCGTCCCTAATTTAGGGTCACTGATTACAGGGAAGGGAGAGGGCCAGTGCCGTAAGACAAACACAACATCCATGCCTCACCAGGATTTTTTTTTTTGATTGGAGGTTTATCGACTACCGTGAGCAACTCAATGGGTTATAAGCAGTCGCCCGTCCCTAATTTAGGGTCACTGGTTCCAGGGAAGGAGAGAGCCAGTGCCGTAAGACAAACACAACATCCATGCCTGACCGGGATTTGAACCCGGACCCCTTACGGACGAATGATCAGAGGCCAGCGCCTTAGACCACTGCGCCACCGGGGCGGCTCACCAGGATTTGAACCCGGACCAATGATCATAAGCCACCGCTTAGACCACTGTACCACCAGGGGGACTCTTTACTCTTATGATCCGTGAGTCGTCCTGTTTTGCCACCCCGATGACGCAGTAGTGTAAGCGCTGGCTTATGATCATTCGTCCAAAAGGGGTCCGGGTTCAAATCCTGGTGAGTCATGGGTGTTGTGTTTGTCTTACGGCACTGTCTCTCTCCCTTCACTGGAACCAGTGACCCTAAATTAGGGACAGCCGACTGCTTATAGCCCATTGAGTTGCTCACGGTGGTTGTTAAACCTTCAATAAAAAAAAGAGGGTAAAGAGAATGATGTTTGTATTTGGGCATAACTTTTACCATGAGCTACTATCAGGGCTTGTATGCCGATGGCAGTCCCTTGTTTGGGTCGTGGGAGGGGCATCATCCAGTCATCATGCGGAACCCAGACCACTAATCAGAAACCTACACTTCTCACCACTCGGTCACCGAGATGGCCTAAAGATTATATAAAGTCCATTGTCTAAACGGCAGTACTCAGATTATTTCATTGCTCGGAGAAAAAACTGTGGAGAGAAATTATGTAGCAATTAAGGCTAAGAGTTTTATGTGTGTGGAAAATACTTTTACTAAGCTACCCTTTCTCTGATTACTCAACGATAACATAACAGATATCTTATTTATTCACCTCAGAATCTTAAGGAAAAAGGTGTATTAGTCACACTGAATAAATGTGTTGCAATATTAGTTACATTTATTCAGTGTGATTAACTGACTATATTACTTGGTTACATCTGTTCAGTGTGACTCAAATAATAATGACAATGAACATTTGAAATTGTTTTAAATGACAGAGCGTGACTTAAAAAGCCCTGCGTATCTTTAGGAAGTGACTAACAAACAACATTTTTTTCCTTTATTAAAATTTGCTCAAATTAAGCGATTTAAATAAAAGTAATTAGTAATAACAGTTTTAAAAAGTATACTGGACAATAAAAATAGCAAATAAGAATTCGCAATGTTTTTAAAACCGCTTGTGAGAGTCATTTTTCCAAATCTTATTTACCTAATCAGTTTACCGCTAAGGCACTTTTTTAATTAGAACTACATACATCACTGCATGTAAACCATCCATGTGTGAAAAAGTCTCCCTATTGCTTTGTGAATTAATCATGTACCACTTATGTTAGTATGTAATATGCTCACAAGGTACATGTGTTAGTACACAACACTCATTTTTGGAGTAGGAAGTGCAGCTTTCTACTGTTAATATTCATTTTCACAGTAGGAAGGGCCGCCCCGGTGGCGCAGTGGTCTAAGGCGCTGGCCTCTGATCATTCGTCCGTAAGGGGTCCGGGTTCGAATCCCGGTCAGGCATGGATGTTGTGTTTGTCTTACGGCACTGGCTCTCTCCCTTCCCTGGAACCAGTGACCCTAAATTAGGGACGGGCGACTGCTTATAGCCCATTGAGTTGCTCACGGTGGTCGTTAAAACTCCAATAAAAAAAAAAAAAAAAACAGTAGGAAGGACTTTTATTTTTCAAACTATTTTGTGAAATAGTGTATGCATTATAAAAGCATAATGAAGTTCTAAGAAAATCATCTTCCATGAATGTCCTGCACTTATCAGTTCCTAGGTGCTATGGTTGGGGCTCTGTCAATACTCCAATAAATCATAAACTGCTAGATCTGAAATTTCTTTGACATTTTTTTTTTGGTTGGAGGTTTAACGACCACCGTGAGCAACTCAATGGGCTATAAGCAGTCGCCCGTCCCTAATTTAGGGTCACTGGTTCCAGGGAAGGGAGAGAGCCAGTGCCGTAAGACAAACACAACACCCATGCCTCACCGGGATTCGAACCCGGACCCTGTTCGGACGAATGATCAGAGGCCATCGCTTAGACCACTGCTCTACCGGGCTTTGACATTTTGCATAATTCATACCAAATATGAACGTGCATATAGATTAATACGAACTTTCTTTATGTACATCATGCTTATGTATAACTTTTTTCATCGACATACCATCACTTTGAGAAAGGTATGTAGTACAAGTTAACATTGATATTTACATCAGTCATCTCATTCTCATCGTGATAATTAACACAAACATTTCTGAATTGACTGTATTTACTATTCTCACATAATACCAATCACATCAAAAAACTTGAAAATTTCTTATGTTACTTAGATCTTTTTCCTAAACTGGCAATCATATATCTGCTGCTGACAAAGACTTCATAAATTATTCTGATTACCTTCTGCCCCTTGGAAGATGAAAAATGCAATACATTTTGAAATATGTAACTGCAATAGCAAAAACTTGTCATATGACAAAACCTATGGAACGTTGTATATACGTAAACGAATGCAGATTTATTTTCTTTGCGATCGTGTATTTTTCTTTATTTTCAAACTTTTTCTGGAGATCTCTGAGTAACATTGTTTTTCTTTATTGAATCACTAATTATTTTGTGTCAGCTGTTTTTATTTTTGTTTATTGTGTAAAAAAAGAAAAAGAAGAATCAACAGCACTCTTGCCCTTGTTTAGGATGCCCTGGAAACCGATGTTTTTCTTTGTTTTGTTTTGTTTGTTATTATTGTTTTACCTGTTGTGCAATATCTAATATCAATGAGATAGAAAACAATAGAGTGCTTGTCCTGTTGGCCGAGGTCCAGCTGACATGAAGGATTATTATTAATGTCTTGGCGCTATGACGGGCATGCTTGTAAATTTTTAACTTTGATTTCAATGATAGTGGCATAGTTTTCCCAAAAATTAGCCTTATGACAGCTTCTTGTACAACGTACATCTGTACTAATCGATTGAGAGAGGGTTCAGAAATAACCTTGCACATGTTTATGGGTAAAATGTTTTGAAATACATTTTTATAAATATTTATTTTTTAACCTTCTACTTGTAGTAAGCAAAATATAAACTACGGTTCAACACAGGGACATATTAGAGGGGGAGGCAGGCCTTAGCCTCCTGAGAGTGTTTCATTTTTTTGAAACACTTTAAAAAATGCAACTTTTTTCTAAAAAAGTGTCTTAATTTACCTTAATTTAATAAAAATGCATTTATTAAAAAGATAAAAAATATTTATTTTGCTTTGTGGGTGCGGCATTATTATATACAATACAGATATACTGTGTGAATTTCTAACTCAATTGTCTTATAAAAGTAACTAAAACATGTTAAAATTTATTTTAAGGTTTTTTTTATCAATTTTAAAAATGCCAACAATTTTTTCTTCAAATGATTTCTGAGTTAAAATAGGAGGTTAGAAGGGAGGGACATGGCATCAGCCATGTGCCATGCGCGTTTCGTGGGCTCTACTTCGTATCAGCTGTGTATGCCCAGTATGCCCAACTTGGGCTGCTTCTGTACTTTTCTATGGGGAAATCGTTGACTTTGAAGAGATTTTAGAGGCATTTGTGCAGCATGTACAGTTAGGAAAAAATGAGACCGAAATATAAATGCACATTAACTAAAAATTTGCAAAAAGTTCAGAAATACTGTTCAGTATTTTCTAAAAACATTAAACAAAATTATGCTTCGTCGACCGGAACTGCACATTGCGTATTAACCAATCACGGCCTTGCTAAAGCTGTGGGATCCTTGTTGACCTTCAGGGATTGCTGCACAGTGTAAGAGACGTCCACTATCAACCTGTGCTTCAGCACAGTCTTCATCGAGGCTGACGAAAAAGACAGGCTACGGTGCGAAATAGTCACGTGCACAACTTAGTGCTGTCACCAAGTCAATCGGTTGAACAGCCATTGCGTTTCATCGTTGGTTCACATTTGTTTGTATTGAGTGAGTGTTCCGTTTATTGTCATTTGGATACACGTATAGTTTTGTAAGGTAGGTATTATTATATTTCTAAGATAAGGTTAATTCTTAGTAAAAGTTTTATTTAGTTTTGGTGATAGTTATAGGTTTAATGAGTAGATCTTAGTTTCACACGTGTTGAAATCTGTTCATGTCTCGTGAATAGTGAAGTATAAAGAAGTGAGTTATTCTGTAGTGTTGAATTCTTATTTCAAATAGAATAATTAATATATTTTGCCAATGCCGATTCACATAGAGCTTGAATATTACCAGAAATCAGGGCAACTTTTCAGGAAATTAGCCTTCGTAATTTGTATAGCATTTGCATCTCCAACAATCGTTAGCCCTTTCTTTACGAAATTAATGCTTGAACTGTTGCATTGTAATGTGTCTCTGAATTAAAGAGGACATTTTTTAATTTCGTAACTTAATGCAACTGTGATATAGCATTTGTCTGATTGAATTTACTAAAGCTGTCTGAACAGTGTGGACAGATTATGTTGAAAAACTGCATGATCAACTTTATTCTAACTGTACAAAACATAGGGAACTACTTTCGATTAAAAATTTCGTATCTAGTTCTTCACTTGTATTAAAAGGGATCCTAAGCATTTTTTTAAAGAAGGAATTATTTCCAAATTATGTACTTTTAGTGTACAGAAGCATTGTCCTAGAAATAACCCCATTAAACAAAATACATGCAATAATATCAACAATTTAATTTTTTTCAGAACAAGAAAAAAATATAACTTTTTTTAATTTAGTAAGGAACGTTTTAGCCAGATATATATATATGAGAGAACACTTTTTCTTCGACCTCAATATGATTTCGCTTGACGTTTTCCGTTTGCTGTTAATATTCTGTACGCTATTTATTAAACGAATTTGCTTTTCATTGTTGCTAGAAAATCATGAACGCAAAAAGAAAAAAATGAACTACACGGACAACGAAGAAAATATAGTTAATTTCATTAAATCGAGCAACAAAACTTTCGAATATGTCTCTTGATACGACTTTGCTAAAGGAACGGCTAAACGCAAAAATCCACACTACACGGAAAACGAAAAAAAAAAAAATTCAGTAGTGTTAAACGATTAAGTTCAGTAGAACTCCCATTTTAATAATGTTCCTTTTAAACGTTTTCTTCTCTAATAGTTTTAAATTAATATGCAATGATTAAATGTGCCACCTTATATTCGCTGCGTGTTGGAAAAAATAGCTCTCTACTCGGTCACCGTTTGCTCTCGGCAGCCCAAGCAGAGGCAACAGCACTAAGTTGGTCACGTGATCTCGTCGATGCCCTTTCGCACCGAAGCCTGTCTTTCTCGTCAGCCTCGGTCTTCATTAAGTGACGTCACAGAATCCTCCCCACCCGGAGGGTACAAGAAACCAAGTGATCAGATTTAGCTTCACCAGCGGCTGCTGATGACATCTCTCTCTTCTAACCTCCTTGGTCCCCGACTGTCCGAAGATAGGGTGGGTCAATTGGCTGTACAACATGTTTCCGCCTTTATCACTATGACCTCGAATAGGTTCTCTTCTCCAAATGAAGAGCTAGACTTTTGTATTTAGCGGGAACCAGACAAACCGAAGAATTTTCTTTTATAAAGTATAACGAAGTGAATTTCTCCGTCATTTTTATCCGCGCCAGGATTCGAACCCGGGTCCACTCATTCCGGAATAAGTTGCTCTACCAATTAAGCTACGCGGACATTGATTCTAATTGCTATCTGCCTTTATGTCGTGTGCGTCCTTCTGGCAGGTACATCACATCTCCTGGTACGTTACATCATCTCCCCCTTATTTTTCTTTTTTACTTTCGAAGTGCTGCTCATATTTTTCCTATCTCGCGGTGTGGAAATAACATCACACCAATGCGAGATTTTGAACGGTCGGGTCATCCGGGTAGTTTGGGCGCCATTATAACGAAGTGAATTTCTCCGTCATTTTTATCCGCGCCGGGGTTCGAACCCGGGTCCACTCATTCCGGAATAAGTTGCTCTACCAATTAAGCTACGCGGACATTGATTCTGACTACTATCTGCCTTTATGTCGTGTGCGTCCTTCTGGCAGGTACGTCACATCTCCTGGTACGTTACAAAAGGAGGCAGTTTTAAATGCTCTTAAACAATGGTACTTGAGGTATTGTCTGTCGCATCAAATTTGAGGAGCACGAGCAAACACTAATTCTTTTTTGAGGCACAATAAACAGACTGAGATATAAATTTCTATACGCACTTTCTATATATTACTAGTAAACGGGGAATGAATAATAAAAAAACTTGAAGAGTTGATAACGAAAAACAAAATTTATGCACATATATGCGTACGTGTATTTTTCCACGAAATACGAGCAAAAATATTAGGGTTCGAGGAACCAACAACAAAATCATTGGGGGTTCAAAAAGTGTCTCGAACCCACGAAGTCGGCGCCTATGGTTACGTCACAGATGACGCTGCGATGCCGAATTTTCGGCCAATTAAGCGTGGAGCAGTAGAGCATATAGAAGCACTAGGTTTGTCCGAGTAAGTCATTCGTAACGGAAATCACGGACGGTGTAACATGGCATGCGGTAAGGAGTACATTAGACATCGTTTACTGCACGTGTTCGATAAAGGCAGTACTGCAGCCGCGGCTTGTCGCAGCATCTGTCAAGTGTATGAGGAGGAGGCAGTTGATGATAGTAGATGTCGGCGTTGGTTTCGGAAATTCCCGGACGGAGACAGAAACTGTAAAGATCAACCACGTCTTGGACGTCCATTCGTGGTTTCTGACGAGGTTGTGGACCAAGCCATAAATGACCCACATCCAATCGTTCAGGAATTAGCGGAAACGTTGTCAGTATACAGAACAACAGTTGAAAGACTGATGCATGCGCTTGTGTTCATCACCAAGTTCGATAACTGAGTTCCACACCAGCTTTCTGCAAAGGAACGAGAGGAGAGAATCCGTACCTGTGTTTCTTTGCTTTCTCGTCACAGAAATGAACCGTTCTTGGGACGCATTGTAACGGGTGATAAGAAATGGGTACTGTACCGTAATGTAAAGCAAATCGTCGACGGACTGTGTGCAAAGGGGCGGAGCCTGCTCCATCGACCTCAAAAGGAGGACTGCATCCCAAAAAGGTTTTGTTAAGTGTTTAGTGAGATGTCCAGGGAATAATCCACTGGGGGGGGGGGGGGTTGGAACCTAACCGAACGATAAAGGCTGAGCTCTACTGCCAACACTTGGACATTGTGAGGACTGACATCGAAGCGGCCAGACTCGTCAATCGCAATGGCATGATAACGACAAACCTCATGCTGCTTTAATCACTCGGCAAAAATTACTGGACTTTGGTTGGAAATTTTTCCTTACCCGGTGTATTCCCCTGACCTGGCACCTACGGGCTACAACCTTTTTCGATCGTTACAGATCTCCTTCACTCTCCAAACCTTCGATGATGTGGACCATGTGAAAACGGCATTACATGACATTTTTTACTCTGAAACACGAGTTTTTCCGGCCTGGGATTCACCTACTCATAGACAAGAGGTCATACAGAATGATGGCAATTATGTGAAACCCTAAGTACGTTATCTGTTGTGTTCTCCTTCTTTCTTTGTAGCCACGAAAACGGGTAGAACTTATGCGCACACTCAATATAATATGAATGAATTCTTTGTTAAATTTAGTGTTTGCACTTATGGAAAATGGGGGCCTCTGAATGAATTTCTAAGAGAAAACTAGAAACACACCGTTTTTGTAATTATAATTTAAAATGAAAGGGAGAGAGAGAGAGAAATAGAAATTCCTTGTCAAGTTACAAACTAAAATTCATAAATAGCCTTATGAAATAAATAAATAAACAACCTAAATAAGCTGGAATTGCGAATAGTAACCTGCCGTAGAGACTCGTACCCATGGTTCCCATACTACATACATTGAATAAATATTACGTACAGTATTCGCTTGAAAACATTTTTTTAATAGAGATAACATTAGCGTCGGGTAAAATACACTTGAACGGAATTTCTCCCCCAAGATTTCTACCAAACACTTCAACCCCCTCCCCAACCCAAGTTCTGAAGGGTTGGCGTCACCACTGGAGGAAATTCGTGGAACATGCCAAGGGCCCAAACCTTTGAGGGGCCAAAAAAAGAGTTATATATTATTTCCTTTGAATAAAACTGATTCGCAATGTTCATCCACTGAAAAAAAGTTAAAATGGTAATTTCAGAACTGTACGTTGAAACACAGGGAAATGACAATTATAATTTCCACCCATAACTAGAACACCATATTATCCGCGAATTAATGTCGTAATCTGCCAATAATAACCGTGTAACCTGTCTTCAATCATACATAATGCACATAGCACGTGATGCCGGTGGAGAAGGGCAGCCTTGAAAGCCTCTTGCCCAGGTCCCCAGACTGTCTAAGTCGGTCCCTCGGCGCAAGTCGAAAACAAATGTTAGCAATTAGACTAAGCCTAGTTATCATTTCAAAATATAACTAATTTAAGGTGTGTGTGTGTGTGTGTGATTGGCATTTGGCAGTTTTTAAAATTGTTCGAAAAATTGAAAAGATCAACACGAATCGAAATTATAAATGAATGAAGGGATTTTTTTTTTTTAGAAAGTAATGCTCATTTCTGTATCATTCCTTTTTAAAGTATCATTCCCACATTCTTGCTCTCAGCTACAAGTGTCCGCACTGCATGGTATAATATGCATCCTACTAATGCTCTTTTATCTTTGAAGTGCCCAAATGTGAGTTATTCATACGAAATATTAAATTTACTCACAACCGTAGGTGCCAAAAAGGTGCGCTTGTCCAGGGGTTTTATACAATGTGTTGACATAAGCGAGGAAGCATGCTGAAGCATCGAATGTAAGTATATTCACCCCGGGAGCAAAATTCTCAGTACGAAAATTTATTTCAAAAATTGCATTAATATTTTCTTAACACGGTATATCGTTCAGCTAATCCATCGCAAAATATTTTACAAAATGCTTCACAAGATGTGTTTTGCAGAAGTGATTTCGCAATGTGTGTTTTATAAGGTGCTACCAGAGTATTTAAACATTTAAAATTCCAACACTGGAGACAGTGACTGGATTTTGAATTTGGGTATCCATCGAAATTTTGAGAAGTCGATGCTCATGCTGTTCTTAACAGTTATAGCCCTAAGTCCTAACATGATGCTATGCGGTAAGTTCCGGAAGATTTGATCGTCTTACAGCTCGTAAGGCCTGACATGTAGCGGTGGTTTCTGGCATACGTGTTGCCTTGCAGACAAAGAGGTTCCACTAAAATCGGAAAGCACGGGGACTACGGCACGACTCACTAGCTGTTTTAGGCTGGTTTTAGATACTACAACTGGCATTGCAATCATAGAGCAGAAGACTCAGAGGTAAACCTTCATTGAGATACATGGCAACAATTTGGCCCCGAAAATCTCAATAGAGCAGCGCCCCAGTAGACGGACATGGAACCAAAACGTCGAACCGTAAACGTCTGTTGGTTTTCCCCCTTTTTCAAGGGTTTACAACTCAGATCGGATCACATGTAGAGGATTTTAGGAAAGGAGCGTCTGACCCCAAGTCTTAAACAGAAATAGGAAGCTAGGAAATTTGAGCTAGAATGCCCGATAGGAAAGTGACACGGAAGCGAGTCAGTAAGGGAGAGGAAGACGCCCTTATTTATTACCGGGGAACCAGCACCCGGGGTCCGACGGCTTAACGTGCCCATCCGACGCACGGCGGATTTTTAGTGATTCAAGCGTTCATACCTGCCTGGGTTCGAACCTGAGGTTCCTCCGTGGCAGTCACGAACGCTGACCACCAGGCCATCCGCGACCCGAATTTACAACTGACCAGCCATGCTACTTATATAGCCATTGGTACCGTATCGCGATCAGGGTTTACAACTCAAATAATTCATTTCATCATTTTGTAGAGGATTTTTAGGAAGGGAGTGTCTGACCCCAGGTCTTAAACAATCCTTAGAAATAGGAAGCTATAAGAGATTTGGGCTGGAGTGCCCGATAGGAAAGTGACACTAAAGCGAAGTAGAAAGGGGAGGAAGACGCTCTTATTTATTACCGGGGGCAGTACCCGGGGTCCGACGGCTTAACGTGCCCATCCGACGCACGGCGGATATTTAGTGGATCGAGCGTTCGTACCTGCTGGGATCGAACCTGAGGTCCTTTCAGTGGCAGTCACGAACGTTGCCCACTAGGCCACCCGCGGCCCAGGTTTGTAACTCTCGCAGCGGTGCTGGTTATATACTATAAGGTGACCAGATATTGGAACACTGATTTGAGGACAAAAAGGCGTGGCGTCCCCAAAACGGCAGTTCATTTGGGAACACATACGTATTCAATATAAATATGCAAATATTTTTGTCACAAAACTGCGTTGCTTCAATAAGTGATTTGCATATGAAAATTTTTGTCTAAAAAGGAAATATATATTGTAGAATGTGGGTAATTTTTATTGACAAAGTATAACTATGATGACGAGAACATATTAGCAAAAGTAAAATGCTTTACCTTAGCACTTAGGTATATGTGCCAAATTAAAATCAAGCTGCACACCAAAGTAATTGCACGGCGAATTTTTTATTTTGCCAAAGTTCTTCGAGGAACTCAAAACAAGTGCAGTCGAAATTTGACCGTGCCAATGGTGCACTGTCTTAGTGCTGGTCACTGACGATGATTCGTAGAAGTTGGCACGGGTTCGAGTCCCGAACGACGCATGGGTAGTGTGTTTGTCTTACAGCATTTGGTCTCTCCCTTCCCTAGGACGAATATCTCTAAATTAAAGACCGATGACTGCTTATAGTCCTCTTGAGTTGCTCGCTGTGGTCTTTAAACTCGGAAAGAAGAAAAACAAAAATAGGCAAAATATGTTTTTGGAAGAAGCATGTAGGAAAACTAGTATAACAAAATCTACTTTTAAGAACATTTTTCATTAGAAATCTAGGGAGCTAATGAGGAAGTGTAAATTCGAGAACACTTGAGGACAAACATCGAAATTTCAGGATAATTTGCGTCCCCAAAAGCATCAAGCGTTTTCGGGGACAGTAAACTAAATTCGAGGACTGTCCTCAAGAATTGGGGACTTCTGGTTAGCTTAGAAAAAGAATTATCGGGAGGTTTTTTTTTTTTTTTTTTTGATTCGAGGTTTAACGACCACCGTGAGCAACTCAATGGGCTATAAGCAGTCGCCCGTCCCTAATTTAGGGTCACTGGTTCCAGGGAAGGGAGAGAGCCAGTGCCGTAAGACAAACACAACATCCATGCCTCATTGGGATTCGAACCCAGACCCCTTTCGGACGAATGATCAGAGGCTTTCGCCTTAGACCACTGCGCCGCCGGGGCGGCATCGGGAGGTTTAGAAGCCAATTCACCAACAGCTGTATGGCTTGAAGGATGAAAATTTCTCTAGGAATAGGCAGAGCGCCTTGTAAATAGTTTCATAGGGTAAAGATGAAGTAATAGAGTTGGAGGAATATGTCACAGGTGGAAGCATTCCCTTCACTGTGGCTAAGTAAAAAGCACCTTTAAGTATTAAAATTTTGAAAACATGGCTGGGCGTGGAAAGGGCGGGTAGGAAAAATAACGAGGTGTCCGAAGATGACTGGAGGTCTCATGGAAGTTGGTAGTACCCAGTGGCGGCTCGTGGTGTAAAATGCTGGTGAGGCGAACGGTCTTGATGTAAATGTAAAACAGTAACACATATGTTATTGAAAAATATATAAATTCGTATAACGTTATAGGAACATATATATATATCAGTGGCGTAGCCGGGGGGTCGTGGTTTGCACCCCCTAAGTAGGCGAGACAGTTAACTTTTTCTAAGCGCGTTTTATAGATAATTTCCCTATTTAAATTCATTGATTTTTACATAACTTACAATGTAATACAAATAAATTACATTGATACATAATATCAATGCAATTTCTTGATAATAGAACAGAAAGTAAAGCAAAGCAGCCAAAGAAGTTGCTTTATTAACTTTTTATTAAAACAACTATAATTTATTGCATTTTCTTCATTTTATTAAATTAGCTTCGTTTTGTATTAATGTCCAAGATGTGCGTACGTACCAATAGAAAAATATTTGTCGAAGCGCCCCCCCCCCGAAATTGTTACATGTACTTATACACAGTTATACAGCATAAATGCAGAAACCCCTCCCCCCCCCCCCCCCCTCAAAAAGTTTCATGTCAAAGGCAGTATCACCCATCGGATATCTTTGAAGTCCTGGGTTCGAGTCGGCTGAATCATTAAAATCCACTGAGATTCGGAAGTCTCGTTAAGCCATTGGTCTCGGTTAGGCGCCTTGTTATAAACAGCTGTAAACCCCATCACTTAGGGCTCCATCCCATGCCATTTAGCCCTTATATACAAATATTATTCAACAGTAATGGAATAAAATTATAGAAATATATGAAACACGGCGTGGGGAGTCTTTCTTCACGAAAAAATCCAAAAATTTTAGAGGAAAAATGTGCATATACCACTATATATATGTGTGTGTGTGTGTGTAATATACGCTACTTTTGCAACAATATTTTTATGAAAACAATTATTCAATAATTTTACAACAAAGAAAGAAATATTTCACCTGTATTCTTTTATGTAATACACTTGAGCGAAAATACGCAATTTGTGCGGTTTCTTTAGCTAGTCAATGCGTCACTCACATCCCAACGCCAGTCGGAGATCCACTTCTTAAAAAATTCAAAGTAAATCATTTGAATAGAAATTGTTTTCTTACGAAATGTTTCTTGAGCTTGAATAAAAGTCACAGTTCGATTGGCATATTAGTGAAGGTGCATTTAGCACGGGTCATAAACTGAAGTCCAGGCTCGTGATAATTATTAGCTTCGTTTTGTATTAATGTCCAGGAGAAGTCAGGAAGCACATTTCTATATAAAAAAAAGTATTAGGTAATTTAAACCTGGAATTAAAAACAGAGGAATGCGATATTAATTTGCTTTGGTCTCGAACAGAATGCTTTCAGTTTATGTTTTATAAATAAGTTCAATTCTGCGATCCTTTTTGGCTGCAAATTTGTCTATGATCAGATCATAAAATGGTTGAGTGGACATTAGATGGTTCAGCAATTCTTTCTCGATTGAAATTTTAGCGAGTGAAGACAAACGATCTTGTGCCGTTGTATTACGGAGGTAAGTCTTAATTCTCTTCAAACAAGAAAAACTCCTTTCAGCAGAAGAACTTGTTGATGCCAGTGTCAATACAAGAGAAAATAATTTGTAGGCTTCTGGTAACACATCTTTCAGCTCGTTTTCTTTCATTGTTTTCAAGGTTTTCTGAACACCGAGTTCCCTGAAGTTGTGATCATTATATAAAAAATCTAATTCGTTTTTTAGTCGTTGTGTGTCTGTAAAAATGTTTGGATAAATTTTTTGAGAGTGTTAAGGGCACTGGATGGAAATGACTCTGAATAACTATGGTATTTTGAGCTGTCAACTAGCTGCAGAAACTCGAGCTTTCCCATATCTTCAAATCTGGTATTTATTTGGATTATTATGCTGTCAACGATTTCGTAAAACAAAATTTTGTAATAGTTTTCCACTTCTTCTTCAGTCAAATGTTTCTTTTGGCGACATTTAGGACCTCCACTCAAACTAATTGCTTCACTGAAATGTTTCAAGTAAGTGGTTACATTCCTTTTCTTATTTATTCGTTCGCAACATTGTTTAATTTGTCTTTGGCAATAACTGATATCTAAAGTCTTTTTTTGTAAAACATCAAATAATACATCCGTAATTCCAAAAATGTCATCAAAAATCAGTGATAAAAAAGCAAATTCAAAATTAGTGAAATTTTTCAAATATCCTATGGCTCCGTTGATTGATTCTGCCGTTGATTCCGGGTCATTCATTATGTTTTCAAACACATTCTTTAGTTTGCCCCATTCGCTTACAATTAAACGCAAAATGTGTGAAAGTGATGCCCAACGTGTTTCCGCTATTTGAGGAATCCGTTTCCCAACAACTGAATCTGCTACGTGGGTTCTCTTGGCAGATTTATGAAAAAATGAGGGCATGCTGGATACAGTTGCGAAATATATGCGACAATTTACAATACTTTTGCACCCCTGTTGTAGGACAAGGTTAAGGCGGTGGGCGAAACAGTGGGTAAACAAAGCTTGCGGGGCTTCTACCTTGACTCTTTCTGCAGACCGCTCAACTCTCCAGGCATAACGCTTGCACCATCATAACACTGGCCTACTAACTTTGATTTAAAATCAAACTCCTCCAAAACCGATGCTAGCAGATCATACAGTGCCACAGCAGTCCTGTCAGTGCTGATATCATAAAAACCAAGGAAGCGCTCAACTACTTCACAATTTGAGTCCAATATGTATCTGACAATTATTGAACACTGTGATTTTTGAGTAATATCAGTTGTATCATCAACTTGCACTGAAAAAAATTTTGACTCATTAATTTCGCTTTTAACACATTCGTTTATATATTCATGAATACACTCCAGTAAATCATTCTGTATCGTTTTAGATTGTCCAGAAAATAAGCTTCGTATTTCTTCAAAATGTGCTTTTAATTCTGGGGTGCTCCTACGAAGTAAAAATGGAACATCTCCTTGAAATTACCTTTATTTAATGAGGAAATAGATTCATCATGTCCTCGAAAAGGCAGTTCTTGCTTGCTTAGAACGACAACTAAATCGATTATATGTTCCACAAAAAGCCTATTTAGTCTGACCTTTTCATTAAACTTAGCTTTATGAAGCATATCAGAAATAGTGTTTATATTTTTTTCCATCCGTTTCAGACCTACGTGATTAGTTATATGCTCTTTAGAGCTTTCGTGCAATTTTGCACTACGAGAAAAGTTTTTCAGATCAAAATAACCCGTTGTATTCCACACATTTTTCTTATTGCTCAAAAAGTAAACATGGCCAGCAAAAGAGTTTGCTTGTAATAGCTACCAGAAAGCCAGGGGAAAATCTCGTACCATGATTTATTGAAAGACCCTAAGAAACGATTTGCCGCACTTATCTTTAGATATTGAACTTATTACAGGTGTCGGTCTTCCAGATATGAGAACATCCCTTTTATTATAATCTTTCCAATGTTTAAAAGGAATTTCTTCCAGAACACAAATCACGTCGTTTATTGGGCCATTCATATTTTCCAACCCAAATCAAAATATGCTGTTTAGTAACAATAACAAAATAAAAAAGAAGAAAAACTCAACATTACTATGAACTAGCCAACACCCGCAAAAGAGAGGATTGAAAACACACTACAAAAAGTTAGACTCAAATACACTCTGACGAATAGTTAAAGCTACGTAGAAATCATCCTACTTCAAAGCATATAGAGGCGAACGGCGTCATCGCCTGTAAAACCACTTTTTACCAAGGTCATCTGCTCATTTTCCCGCGCCCATTGGATACACAATCCTTGGGTTCTCCAATAACAGCAGAGATGCGATACCAGTTTAAGCGAAATGGAGGGTCGCCTCAGAAATTTCCTTTTCTCTTACTGGAAGTCCGGCACCTCCTTAGGTAGACCTCGGACCGTGGGGGTGGGGAGTTCACTCTGTGGGCTCTTCTCTGATCCCCAGTTCCCAAAACCGGCTTCTCATCGAGACGATTCAGCCGGTCGCCTCTAAGCGCTTAAAACATGCAGCTGCTTTTGCAAAAATAATGATTCATTCCTCTTCTTGAAAGCCTTTTTTAACCTAATTCATGAATCACAATGTAAATTTCAGTGTTTCATTTATCCTGCAAAGTTCTTATATCTTCGTTACTGACCGAAGTTTTTTTTTTTTCACTTCTCATTCTGCGGAATTTCAGGTGAGGCGGCGCCTCACTTGCCTCATCTGACGGGCCGCCACTGGTAGTACCTCAGACTTGGTAATTCCTTGATATGAGGTGGTGTGCTATTTAGAGAGTTTATAGAGAAAACTGAGGAATCGGAAATAAATGCTAATGGATTTCAAGTCAGCGTCATATCAAATCGTGAATTACCATTGGTTCGTGGGCAAGAGGCAGAATGCCGACTCCAGAAATCAGACTGAGCTACACGTAGTTTTGCTCGTTTCTGGTTTCCGTGATCGCTGGAATTTTAAGACATCAATAAAATTTACGGATAGGAAGTTCGGGTAAGGAGAATTACATACTGAGAGTGCCATATGGTCGGAATTGCGTGTTTAAGGTTACATAGCTCTCCTATACTTTCAAGGGCCATACAAGGTCATATGTTCAATTTCTGCTAGGGATAGACCCGGGATAGTTTATAAGTGAAACATATGGAATAGTCATTTTAGTAGCACAATTTCGGTGACCGCAAAGATCAGCCAAAAGTATCTAAAAGAAGGAGCAGTAATTTGTTTGGAAAATAAAATTACAATACATAATTCAATTTTGACTATATCGAAGCTTTTCTAACAATTTGCTGAAAAATATAATACTCTAGCAAAGATAAAATTTTGGGGGTCGTTGATTGTTTATCGCTGTAATTATAAGACCGCAGAATTAAAAGTAAAATTTACAGATAAGAAGTTCGGGTAAGGGAGTTTCCTGTTGGGTTAGCCATATGGTCAGAATTTCGTGTTTAAGGTCACATGGCTCTTCTATACTTTTGCTTTTAAGGGTCTAATACGGTCATATGTGCAATTTCTGCTAGGACTAGACCCGTTGGAGAAAAAGTAAGAGAGTAGTGGTGTAAAAGAGTGTAGAAAAAAAGTCAGCTTAGTTATATAATAAAAAAAAAAAAAAAAAATATCAAGGCTGGTTATATAGCCACTGGTACCGTATCACGTGACAAACGCTATCGTAGCAAAGAATGGTAGTAACGTAGTTTCATGTCGGACAACTGGAGCGCAGGCGCTGTCTTAAACACGAGACCAAGAATTGGACTTTTGTCTCTCCCAAAGGCCTTGGTTTGGTCTCTCCTCCTCAGTGATTGTAATTCAGGATATTTAAACGCTAAGGCAAAACGAACCAAGCTTTGTTTCTTCGCTCTAGTGAAATCGAACAAAATTTCGTTTTCTTAGTAGCACTAGAAAATAAAAATTCTAGAACGTAAGTGATACGCCAAATATGGCCTTCTGTACGTTTTTTTTTTTTTTGAGTGCCATGAAAATATGCTTTTAAGCTGCAAGTGGATGGAAATCTCCGTAAATGTGAAGAGGATAAACATGGCTTTTGAAATTCGCGTTATAGATTGCTTTCCATGAGATTTTTTAAAACTCTTTTTCAACAAACTGACAAAAGTTTGTGAAAGAATGAGTGATGTGGATCTGCAGGAGATATCGTAATTTTCTGCAAATATAAATTCCAACACTATCTTGGACAGAAGTCTTGTTTGATTTGTTTTAATAAGAAATTAATAGCCACTTTCATTTTATAGGTTACAAAATCATATTTTTGTTGCTGTTTTTTTCCTGTAATTTAAAATCTCTGGGAAATTAGCTCAATCATTTGAGAAATTATGCTTTCAAATCTGGTATTGTGTCATTTGTATTTTTCCTGCTGATTTACGAATCTGACCTTTTAAAGGCATTCGAAGTGATAGATGTCTCACATTGCAGGGTGGTGTTTGTTTTGCTTTGCATGTCCAGACAACGCAATTAAAATAAAAGCTGCATGTTTATTTATTTCATAACAGCATAAGATCCAAATTGACAAAAAAAAAAAAAAAAAAAAAGGAAATAATTAGTGTGTGGCTGTCTTCCGAATAAATGCAAAATTGGAAGTTGATCAACATAGAGTCACCATTGAAATATTCTTTAGAGCAAGTTGCTGAAGAATTGGTTCTAGTGAAAGAAGAAACTGAATCTGTACCACATGCTGTTATGGATAGAGGTGAAGATAATTGGGAATGTGGAATATGCTTTGAGAAATTCACAGGACAATCCAACTTTGCAAGACATGTACAAGTGCATACTAGTGAAACATTTTTCCAGTGTGATGTGTGTTTCAAGAAATTCACACGCAAAAAGGTCTCTTACAACATGTGAAGTTCCATGTTGGTGAAAAACCTCACCAGTGTGCTGTATGTTTCAAGCAATTTGGTAAGAAAAATAATCTTTCAAGGCATATGATGTGTCACACTGGTGAGAAACGTCACCAGTGTGATGTATGCTCTAAGCGGTTCACCGAAAAATGCCATCTTTCACGACATTTGCTTCTCCACACTGGTGAGAGGCCTCATCAATGTGATGTGTGTTCCCAAACCTTTGCTGACAGAAGTAACCTTTCAAGGCACATGCAGCGTCACACAGGTGAGAAACCTCACCAATGTGATGTATGCTTTAAACAGTTTTGTCGGAGAAGTGATTTTTTAAGGCATATGATGCTTCACACTGGTGAAAAGCCTCACCAGTGTGATGTATGCTCCAAAAAGTTTACCCAAAAATCTCGTCTTTTGAATCATATGCTTGTTCACACAGGTGAAAAATCTCACAACTGTGATGTATGTTGCAAACAATTTTTTCATAAAAGTGACATTACAGGGCATATGGTGCTTCACACTGGTGAAAAGCATCACAACTGTAATGTTTGCTAAAAAAGTGATTCTATCAAAGCATACTGTCATCCACACAAGGGGGAAAGCCTCACTAGTGTGATGTATGCTCCAAAACGTTTACTCAAATATCTCATCTTTTGAGTCATATCCTTGTCTACATAGGTGAAAAGCCTCACAAGTGTGATGTATGCTCCAAACAATTTATTCAGAAAAGTGATATTACAACACATGTGGTACTTCACACAGGTGAAAAGCGTCCACAATTGTAATGTATGCTCCAAACAGTGTGCTCGAAAAAGTGATCTTTCGAAGCATACGCTCAACCACACAAGTGGAAAGGATCAGTAGTGTAATGTGTGCTCCAAAGAGTTTGCTTGAAAAAGTAATCTTTTGAGGCATATGCTTCTTCACCCAGGTCAAAAACTTCAGTAATGTGATGTATACAATGTGGTCTGAAGTTTCCTTTTTCAAGTCTTGTGTGCTTTTATGCAGGTTCTTAACTGCAGCAGTGTTATGTTAAAGACCATACATAATTGTAATGCACAAAGATTCACTGAACAATGAGGAAAATGCACCTTTGAAATACCAGGGGGAAAACATTTTTGGACCATATTTTTCATTGTTGGGAATGATAATTTGTCTTTTACAACGGTCACTTAGTGAGACAGTTTATCCTTTACAAGACTCAGTTAGTGAGACAATTTATCTTTTACAAGGGTCAGTTAGTGAGATTATTTATCTTTTACAAATGTTACTCTAGTTAATCAAATCTAGCCCTGGTGAATGTTATTAGTTCTTTTTTTTATTCTTTCACTGCCTAGTGATAATGGTGTTTAAGAAAATAATTTAATATTCTTGAAGATGAATTCACTATAATTTTGAATAATTTACCATTGAATTTCATTCTTTTTGTTGAATTTGCTAATTCCTGTATTGATAAGTGTGTAAAATTAATTCTTCAGACTGTGGGGAAAATAGCCTTAATTTGTTCTAGCATAAGTTATCAATATTGTTATGCTGCTGCACTTTTGCAAAATTGTTCATTGCTGTTCTAACTTCTATATACCTCTCTTGATCTTCATGCATATAATTCTATGGGTGATCATGCCAGTTTCTAAAATTTATGTCAGACAGTGACATCTGTGCAACATTGCTTTTGATAACTTAATGTATTTGGTGTACTTTCATAATAGGAAGTCTCTGATGAACCAAACATTTATGAGGCCTGCACAGATCAGCAATAGCATTTTACAAATTATATGGAAGTGTCGCTTTATCCTGGTATTGGAAATAATTTCAGTTCAAGATAAACCTGTTTGCTAATAGCTGCAAAATTTATTTCCTGTAGTCAACACTGCAGGAAATGTTGGCTATCCCTGGCCCTCTCTGCAGTGACCATAGTAAGAGAAGTCCTTCGGATTGTTTGGTAATGTCACATACGAAATGCCTTCATATCACGCTGATGATCAGAAGAAAGAGTTGTGTCAAACATATCGGACAGCTAGCTATTGCTGATACTTAGGGTTTTCTTCACCTACATCTTAATGTCAATTGAGGGATTTCATTTGCTTTTACTTAAACATGAGAGAAAAATGTGTACTGCAGAAGGTTAAAATAGAGAGGCTAGTCAAATTTAAATAATCTGCAACAAAATATGAAAGTACTTCTTTGCAGTTGCATCTTTGAGCACCAGAACATCTTTCTAACTGTGAACATATATTTGCCACTACAGTATTATAATCATATATTTTGAAAACAGGATATACATGTGGTTCACCAAAGATTCACTTTAAAAAAAAAAGTGCGTATGGGTAATGCGGACAAACTGAACTATTAAAGGGAAAGCAAAATAACTGCTGCATTAGTGTGAAAAATATCAGTGAATAATATTTGTGCTCAATAAATTTTTGTTGAAGGTACCAAAAATTTCTGCAATAAACCAAAAAAAAAAAAAAAAAAAAATGAGGTTGTAGCGACCCAAGATAGTGCAATATGTCATTTACAGAAGTCATTGCAGCAGCTTTGGTAGGTTGATTCAAGTTTTAATTTATGATAGTAGGAATATCCACCATGTACCTGAGCTATTTTTTTTTCATTTAAATAATGTCATATATATAATTATGTCTTAAAAGAAAAGTGTTTGATCAATGCATCCTTCCAGTGCTTACGTATGGTGCAGAGACGTGGACCTTAACTAAAAGAGACATACAAAGGCTGCAGACAACTCAAAGAAGCATGGAGAGGTGCATGCTTGGTATAACCAGGAGAGATAAGAAGAGGAACTCGTGGATCCGAAAAATGACGAGAGTGGAAGACATCATGATCAGAGTTAAATCCCTGAAATGGCAATGGGCTGGACATACTGCCAGAAGGACAGACCATAGATGGACAGCCGAAATTTTAGATTGGATTCCAAGGGACAGGAAAAGACCCAGAAAAAGACCACATGGGAGATGGGTGGATGAAATTCGTAAATATGCGGGAGTGACATGGAGGAGACTGGCACAAGACAGACCGTTGTGGAGGAAACTTGGGGAGACCTTCGTCCAGCAGTGGATTGATAATGGTTGACAATGATGATGATGATGATATAATTTTTAAGGTATTTTACCTGATATTGTCAAAGTATTTTGCACATTGCCCGAGAGGTCCCTTCGTTACAGACCTTTGGTTAGTTATTAAAAAAAAAAAAAAAAAATTTGCAGAAATAAAACAGTTAGGTTATATATTTTCAGTTCCACATTCATTCATTCACACTATCAAACGTTCGAAATTTACTATTAATTAAAAGATTTTAGTAGAAAGAGTTATACTCATCAGGTCAGGAGACGTCTCACAATTCTACTAAAATCTTTTAATTAATAGTTAATTTCAAATGTTTGATTGTGTGAATGAATAAATGTGGAACTGAAAATATATAACCTACCTGTTTTATTTCTACATTTTTTTTTTTTTTTATAACTAACCAAAGGTCTGTAACGAAGGGACCTCTCGGCCAGGAGCACGTGCCTCACAGAGCAAACAACATGCGAAATACTTTGACAATATCAGGTAAAATACCTTAGATATTATGTATATTTTAATCAAAAGCACATTTATAACATAAGACAACCCATAAGGTTGCCTCATGAATTGCAATTTTCGTAAATAATGTCATAATCAGATTATGAAACTAAGTGTTACGGATATGTATTCTCTCCATATAAAATTAAACAGACACGTGAGACAGCAAGTTGTAAGCCCATGTAACACATCATTAGGTTACATTTAGAATTGTAACATACTATACTAATCCTTTTTGAAGAAAATACTGATTTTGTGTGGCTTGATATGAAATTATTCTTGCATTCTTTCCACATCACCACAATGCTCAAAATGCATTAATTACCCTTTTTTTTTCCAAGTCACTACAATGCGCAAAATGCATTAATTACCCATTTTTGCGTTGGAGCATGGTGGGTTCTCCAGATCAGATCAGATCATTTGTAGAGGATTTTAGGAAGGGAATGTCTGATCACTGGTCTTAAACAACCCTTAGAAGTAAGAAGCTACTAGATTTGGGCTAGAGTGCCCAACAGGAAAGTCGCACAGAAGCGAGGTAAAGAGAGGGAGAAAGACTACCTTATTTATAACCCGGGGGCCAGCACATGGGGTCCGACGGCTTAATGTGCCTGGGTTCTCCAGGATGCCCATCTTTGTAATACAAAATTTGATAACACTTGCTTTTTAATTTTCCAACAAAAAAGTGCATTTATCTTATGGATCTTCTGACAACAAAGCTTTGAAAATGCATTCTGTCCCACAATTTGAATTGCAGATTAGAGGGATATTGCTGATCTGATTAACCTTGCCTATGCCAATCAGCAAGTGTTTGTAATGATTTATTTCACTAAATTTTATTGTACTTCAGATCTATGTTAATTCAAATACTGATGAATTTCCATTAATCTAAGTTACAATAAATTTGAATTACATCTAGTCATTTTTTAGAACCCTACCATCAGCTGTTGCAAAGGTCAGTAGCCAGTGGCCAAATGGTGACCAGATATTTTGTATTGGCTAGTAAATTTTTTAATATAGTAGCCAACGATGGTCAGTAGATGTTTTTCCCGTCAAGTAAGCAATTATTTTGTTCAACCCCCGCTTGTGAATGAATATCGAGTTTAGTTTTCTTGGCCGTGTTCCGGCAGCTGCTTTAAAAATGAATAGAAGTGAAAGTGGGCTTCAAGAGAAATTTAATTTGCTGACGGATCAGACTGGAGCGACCAAAAGGTCAAAGTTACTACAGCAATCTTTGCCATGGTATACCTTGCACAAAGTATAATGTCACCTACAGGTAAAAGAATTATCTTTTAGTCTCTATTTAGTCACGTATATGCTGAAAAAAAGAAACAAACTGTTACGGCAATGTTTTTAAAATGATGCAGATGCTACATCTAATGACATGTAGTACTGCTCCTTGTGAGCATGGCTTTTCAGCAATGAACCTCATAAAGTTGGCGCAGTGGTCCAAGTGATGGCATCTGATCATTCGTCCGAAAGGGGTCTGGGTTCGAATCCCGGTGAGGCATGGATGTTATGTTTATCTTACGGCACTGGCTCTCTCCCTTTCCTGGAACCAGTAACCCTAAATTAGGGACCAGCGACTGCTTATAGCCCGTTTGAGTTTCTCATGGTGGTCGTTAAACCTCCAATCAAAGAAAAGAAAAAAGAACCTCATAAAAACGAGTAATCGGGCATGTCTGAATAGTGACACTTTAAATGAGTTAATGATGATTAGAAGATTTTGATCCTCTAAATGCTATTCAATTTTTGTGGGCAGATACCTCTGATTGATAGGAAGATCAGGCATAGTACATATTAGTGGTATAAACTGTATCAACATTATTAGTGCTACTTGTATGTATGTATATCCTAGCTTTTGTCCTTTTGTTTTAAATATTAAAGAAATTAGACATCTAACTTCAATGGCCTCTCCAAAATAAATTATGTGTAAATTAAGATACTAAGAGTAGATATTACAGCACTGAAAATAAATTGTCAAAGAATCATTTTGGATCAAAAGCATATGCAATATTTGCAGTCGATCTAATGACCCTATGTAGTAACTGCTCTGCTTCTGTTTTTATGAAGTCAATGGGGGAGGAGTCTCTCATTAGAAAGAAAAAAACAATATTCACCCAATTAATTTCATAGCAACGTAAGTAGAGAAGTTACTGAATTATTATTTTTTTAACTTTGCATTGCCAGTAGATTTTGTCATTTGGCTAGTAAAATTTTTATTCCACTACCCACATTTGCTAGTAGGAATTTCAGCAGTTTTGCAAGGGCTTTCTACCATTCAGTCAATTGCTTGAGTGAATGAATAGGTCAGTGCTGTGGTTGTTATGTTTTCTGTCCCATACTGTTTTTTAACCGAGTGTCTATTGGTCATGAAAGTCATGAAAAAGACACGAATTCAGAGAAAAGGTCATGAAAGGTCAAATTTTGCCTTGGGGTTATGAATTTTTTTTTCTCTTTTTTTTTTAGTAATTGTTCATTTTTTGGCAAAAATCTTAAGTAATTCTCCATGCACTGACCACATAAGATGCAATCCATCTAACAATTTAAGTGTCAAAAAAAGAAGGCATTTGTTCCCTCATCTACAAAGAAAATTGATAGTGCAAAAAATACCTTAGCGTAGAAATGTATGTACTGCTGTTTACAAAATTTGAGATCAATTTAAGAATTTATATTTTGGTACTTATGGAGTCGGGACATTTTTTAGGTATAAACATTACAGAAAGGTGTGTAATGAAATCTTGTAGCAAAAAAATGGTGAGTATTTCAACTTTAAGTGCATTCAAAGTATGACGAGTAGGTTTTTGTTATAGCAGAACAGCAGAGGGCACGTTTTTGTAGAAAAGAAAAGATAATGTTTCCCCTCTTTAGTGTGTGTGTGTGTGAGAGAGAGAGAGAGGGAGAGAGAGAGAGAGAGAGATAGTACTGCAACCTAAATATGTATATATAATATATTTACCAGATACCAAGTAAGTGTCACATTGGTGAGGAAATTAATCAGTGTATAAAACTTGGCTGGAGAGCTTTTGGAAGAAATGGTACAATTTTCAAGAGCAATAGGCCATTATGTCTTAAAATGAAAAGTGTTTAATCAATGCATCTTTCCAGTTCTTTCATATGGAGTAGAGACATGACTTTAACTAAAAAAGGTATACAAAGACTGCAGACAACTGAAAGAACATGGAGAGATGCATGCTTGGTGCAACCAGGAAAGATAAGAAGAGGAACTCGTGGATAAGAAAAACAACAAGAGTAAAAGACATCATGATCAGTGTAAAATCCCTGAAATGGCCATGGGATGGACATGTTGCCAGAAGAACGGACAACCAAAATTTTAGGCTGGATACCAAGGGTCAGAAAAAGACCCAGATGAAGACCCCATCGGAGATGAATGGATGAAATTCAAAAGCTTGCCAGAAAACATTAAGAAGACAGGCTCAAAACAGACAGTTGTGGAAAAAACTTGGGGAGACCTTCATCCAGCAGTGGATTGATAATGGTTGAGAGTGATGATGATATAGTGAAGTCTTTTGAAAGTGGTCATGAAAATTTCTTATTGATTATGAAATTGTGTTTCCCAAATTTGGTAGACACCCCTTTTAACTAGCCTAACAGCCGAACCTTTTTTTCATTCCTATGTTGAATGAAATGCTTTCCAAAATGTTAACTAAAAATTAAAATAAAATGGCAATATATTTTGTACAGTGAAATCTCCATTCGGACGCCTTCGAGCAGCGGCAAGTTTTGGTTGGTATTAGCGTCCATATGATTAACATTAACGATAACCTCCAAACAACGAAACCTCTTAACAGTGGTCAACAGACATCCCAGCCAACCCCAATACACACCCTGTTCCTTGGATTTTACATAATTCCTTTGGTACTTCAGCAAGAGGCATAAAATAGGGACAGAGAATATTTATTGCTAAAGGCATATAACGGGTTGGGTTATGGCTGGTATCGTGGTATGCTTAATTAAAAGAAAGTTAAAAGTTTAGTTCTACATGAAGTGGAGCTTCCATGCAGAGTTGGATTGGCCAGATGCGTGATCATGCTGTGGGCCACTTCTGGAGAATTTTTTATCCCATTATTCGAATTTGAAAGTTTTCCAGACTGACATCTCTTGAAACTATATTGTGCCAACCAAGGTTTATGTTACTATGAATGTAAGATATTCTACCTCCACATTCCATCGCTGGGTTGCTGATGCTCAATATGGAGTTTCACCTCTGACTCTTTCATTTTCATACACTCCATAACGTCTGTAGTGGAATGCTATTATGACTAACCGTTTACCTTACATTCCCCCTTTTTCCCTTTTTTATAAACCAGCAGTACTCATCTAATGGTGTGTTTGCTACTGGCACCTGACAGGCAAAACTATATGTAAAGACTTGGCGTACACTATTTCGTGATTCATACGTCTTAAAAGAAAAGTGTTTGATCAATGCATCCTTCCAGTGCTTACGTATGGTGCGGAGACGTGGACCTTAACTAAAAGAGACATACAAAGGCTGCAGACAACTCAAAGAAGCATGGAGAGGTGCATGCTTGGTGTAACCAGGAGAGATAAGAAGAGGAACTCGTGGATCCGAAAAATGACAAGAGTGGAAGACATCATGATCAGAGTTAAATCCCTGAAATGGCAATGGGCTGGACATACTGCCAGAAGGACAGATCATCGATGGACAGCTGAAATTTTAGATTGGATTCCAAGGGACAGGAAAAGACCCAGAAGAAGACCACATGGGAGATGGGTGGATGAAATTCGAAAGTATGCAGGGGTGACATGGAGGAGACTGGCACAAGACAGACCGTTGTGGAGGAAACTTGGGGAGACCTTCGTCCAGCAGTGGATTGATAATGGTTGACAATGATGATGATGATGACATAGGTTCAAGCTCAAAGTGCCACGTACAGAGGATTCAATTTTTAATATGCAGACTCAGAGGCGTCAGGCGTGGGTTGATGTTCTAAATTTGAATGTTTACTTTATTTCGCAAGCTTTAGATGCTTATTTTTGTCCAAATATGCACAGTTAGAAGCGGCGGTTTCTATGTTAACATACTTAATAAAAAAAAATTATATATATATACACTATCTACCAACAAGTAATTGGACACCTGTGATAGCAAAGGAAAACGTAGTTTATTTACCTTCAATAGTTGGTGGAGCCTCCACGAGCGGCGATTACAGCTGCGATCCTCCGGGGCATACTCTCAACTAGGCGTTGTACGACGGCTAGCGGTATTTTCTTCCTCTCGGCTTGGAGAAGACTAGTCAGTTCCTTCACCGATTTCGGACGGTGGGGGCACCTCTTAAGTCGACGCTCCAACTCGTCCCAGAGGTGCTCGATATGGTTAAGGTCCGGGTGCTGCGCAGGCCAGTCCATTAGATTAACCCCATTGTCACCATACCAAGCCATGGTGGACCTCGCAACATGACAGGTGGCATTGTCATCCTGAAAGTAACATGGGTCCACCCCGTAAAACTGCCACAACGTAGGAAGCGCATGGTCATCCAAAATGGTGCAGTAGTTCTCGGCGTTGAGTCTACCAGGAATTGCGACCAAGGGTCCCGTGCCATACCAGGAGAAACACCCCCATAGCATAATTCCACCGCCGCCGAACTTCACAGTTGGCACAATACATTCCGGCAGGAGGCGTTCTCCAGGCAGACGCAAAACCCAGACCCTGCCATCCGAACGGTAGAGGGTGAACTTTAATTAGTCGCTCCAGAGAACCTGTTTCCACTGTTTAACGGTCCACTGTCGACGTTCTTTGCACCACATTAGCCGAGCAGCGCTATTGGACTTGGTGATCAAAGGCTTGTGGGCGGCAGCATGTCCATGATAACCGAGCAGATGGGCTTCCCGGATCTCTCCAGATGTGTATTCATCAAAAGAACATTCCCGGATGCCTGTTGGAACTCCTCACGGATGTAGCCCATCGATTTGGTGCGGTTCTTCCGAATTTCTCTGGCCAGCACCCGTCGGTCTCTAACTCCCAGTTTTGTGGGTCTGCCGGGTGCGGCCACATTCCGACAGTCACCTCTCATCTTCCACTTGCCAATCACGTAGGCTACTGTCGATTTTGGGAACTTCAACTCGCTGGATATGTCGCGTATAGATCGGCCATTTCTGTGATACCCGACGATTATACCTTTCTCGAAATCGGAGAGCTCTGAACTGCATGGCATCTTGCATGCGACTGGTTGCGTTGTCCCCCACACGATATTTAACGGCGGTGTCCGTGACGTGTATCAGGACCGCAGATATCGTCGATTGCAGGGGTGTCCAATTACTTGTTGGTAGATAGTGTATATACACTGGCGTGCAAAAATTAAGGACGAGACGGTTTTTCGAATGTAACGTCGTGCAGAAGTGCTCCACATCGACTCAAATCATACCATAAGATCCCCAAGATGTAAGAATATGGGACAAGTGAGCAAAACCGTCCGAACAAGGAATCCAAAAGATACAAAGGCACTTTATTGAAAAGGTATATAGCTTCGAGCACAACTGGACAGAAGACAGAAACGTCCATATGACAGGCGGCTGCCAAGAAAAATGCAGTCTTTAGTACGGGATATGATCACCCCTGACTGCGTTGCAGGATTTACAACGTCTGTCTATGCTGAGGACCAGGTTGTCAAGGAGCTGTTGAGGCATCGCGGCCCATTCCTCTTGTAGCGCCAATCGCAGCTGCGGAATCGTTGCCGGCTGCTGGTGACATGCTGCCAAGCGTCTTCCGAGAAGGTCCCACACGTGTTCAATTGCATTTGGGTCCGGGGACCTTGCGGGCCAGTCCATGCGTTGAATATCTTCACTCTCCAACAGCTTCGCGACAGCCACTGTACGATGAGGTGTAGCGTTGTCGTCCTTGAAGAAGAACTCAGGACCCACAGCACCTCTAAACAGACGCACGTGAGGAAGAAGAACTTCGGTACAATAGCGGACACCAGTGACTGAGCCTCCTTGGAAGATGTGGAGGTCAGAACGGCTACCAAGCATAATATCGCCCCAAACGAAAACTCCGCCACCTCCAAACCGGTCCCTTTTGATGATGTTGGAGGTGTGATTACGTGTTCCCTGCTCTCTCTCCAGATGTGTATACGTCCAGAATCGCTCGTCATACTACATCGGCTCTCATCCGTAAAGAGAACTCGACCCCACTGCTGATGTGTCCAGTTCTTGTGTTCCTGGCACCACAGAAACCACCGTTTCCGATGAGCAGGCGTTAATGGCACACACCGTACTGGTCGTCGTGCAGATAGACCACCATTGTGCAGCCTTCTGGCCACGGTAAAACGCGATAACGGACTTTCAATTGTCTGTTGCATGTGCCTTGCGATTTCTTCCGCTGTCTCTTCTCGCCTGTAGGACAATATACCGGTCGTCCGCCGCCGTAGTTGCTCGTGGACGACCACTGCTAAACTCTCGGACAGCTGTTCCTGTCGTTTGAAATGCTCTCCAAGCTCGTGAAACGATGCTGTGAGCGATCCCGAACTCTTCGGCCACACTAGTCACACTTCGAGCTTGTTCCAACTTCCGAATGACGCGACCTCAGGTAAAGTCATCCAGATGTCGTCTACTGGATTGCCTGTTGGCCATATCACACGGTGGCAGCAACTCGACGTCGTTCAAACCGATGTACACCGTGCAATAGCTTTCACCGAATTGCTGAGCGTACACCGCCCGTGTGCTGTATACCCTTCCGACCCCTCCCCTCCCCCTACGTCATGCTGCATATATGCGCATGCCCTAACGTGCCGGACCCAAGTCTATCTCCTGAGTGGTCTTTTGGTCCGTTCTGCCTGCTCGTTCCGCTGTTATGCTAATTTCTCCTCTTCGTCCTTAATTTTTGCACACTAGTGTATATATGGGTCAGTATATGGATCAGATTGCGTGGGCCGATTAGTTGTATCCAGTCCAACCCTGCTTCCATGTATGTTTCAATCCCCCCAGGGACTATGAGGATGGTTGATGGGGCTTGGAATTTTGCCTGTTGAGAACGATGTTTCTTGGTTTTGTCCCTGTGGGCTTTGCTCCTGCTTCACAGCGCACGGCAAGATATAGGGCCTGTGCAGTTACGCTTTATTATCTAACATTTTTCTTTCCTATATCATATCCTAACCATAATCTCCTAGCTTGCTATTTGTAAGGGCGGTTTTACACCATATGTCAAACACGTTTTTTTTTTTAAATCCTCTGCAACATGAATTGTTTATTTAATCATTATATTTAATTTTATATAGAGGACAGCATTTTTAAAAAGCACTGCTTTCTTTATTGTGCATAAGCTTCATACATTTATTCTACGTTTGCAGAAACACAATGGCCTACCAACGTTAACTTAGACCTAACCTGTGTTTGCAAACATTTTTGAGAAGTTCATTCATTGTCAGTTGTTATCTTACATTGACACTAATAATTTACTAAATAAAAAGCAATATGGATTCCATCATTTTAGTTCTACGGAGACAGCTACTCCTGATGAACTAAATTATTTACAAACTAATATTGATAAAGGCTTGAGGGTAGTGGGACTTTTTTGTGACTTATCTCGTGCCTTCAATACTGTTTGTCATAACATCCTCATTTTGAAGCTCGAACACATTGGCATTAGGGGAGTCGCAAGGACTCTCTTGAAAATTATCTTATCGCGGGAAGGCAGTTTGTTCAATTTCAAAATGTTCATTCTTGTATTAAAACTGTTCTTCATGGTGTTCCACAGGGCTCAGTATTAGGGCCATTACTATTTTTAATTTATGTTAATGATATTTTTCATGTTCATTCCTGTGCATACAAACCACTTTTTGCTGATGACATGAGTATTTTTTTCCCAGTCATGAGGTGCCGGACTTCATATCCCATGTTAACAACGCTTTACATTAATTTCGGACTTGGTTTCATTTCAATTTGTTAACTCTTAATACCACCAAAACTAAATGTGTGTTTTTTTTTTCCAGCTGGAATTGATGCTCGACTGGGAGTGATTTTGAATGATACTCCTTTGATTTTTCAAGATAGGGTTAAATTTTTAGGTGTTTTGTTTCAGAAGAATTTAAAGTACGATGACCATGTTGAAGCTATTTCAGTGGACTTGAGATCTCGAATAGGAGTTTTATCTAGTCTCCAGGCTATTACCATTAAATATTAAATTAATACTTTATTCTTCTTTTACGTATTTAGGCCTACCTGTCTTATTGTCTGCTTGCTTGGTGTAGGACTAGTAAATGTAATATTCGTAGAATTTCTTCTTTACAGAAAAAAAAAAATTGTTCGTTTGTTGAATCCACTGGAAAATGTGGAAATCCTTTTCCTACATACATACATATCACTAAGCTGTTATCTGGAGTTTAGAGGTTAGCTCCACAAAGAAACACAAACTACCAGACAAATTTATAACTGATTACACAGGTCTGCAACCAAATAACTGCACAGGATTTTTATACTGTTTCTTATAGATTTTTACTCACTGAAACAGGGAAAAATACTAAAAAAATTCCACCACGTCAGGTTTTCTTGCAAAACTCGTGTTTGTAGTTTCATTTAGAGTGAAACTCCCGTTTAACTCGAAATCTGGTATCCTATTCTTGATTCTAAAAATCCTATGCAAAAGTGATTTCTTACTTTCATTTAATATGTATTAGAGTGAGACTCAAGAATAAATACAAAGAGAAAATGAGCGGAATGGAGAGGGGGCAGTGGAAGGGGGGCAGGGCAAGGGTAGTGTTGGCGGTGTGATGAAGCTCAGGTTGATCATGTCCCAACCGGTTTAATTTGTTTATAGCAAAAAGTGAGCAATCTTACTGGCTGGGTTGAGCATGTTCATACACGTTCTCTAGGCTAGGGTATTAGGAATGAGTATAAACAAGCGTATTTTAGATTTGATCATGTTTCAATATGCTAAATAAGTTCAGGATCTAGGTTGCTTTGGTTATGATGCATAGCTTATATAGATGACTACTGGATATTCGAGGCTAAAAGTGCCTAGAGAATCCTTCGAAAGCATTTATCTTTAAGAACGGGAAAAGAAGAAACTTTTTGCTAAAAAAATCCATTTTGGAATTTTTTTATCGAGCCAGAGGAAGAAGCAGGTGTTGCCGATTAACCTGCCCAGTCACAGAGAGAGAGATGATCGGCAGACGCGTAGGTGTCAACATAACCTCGTTCGCTCTCGTGTTCACCTATGTTTTACGTGTTACACTGCTGGACAATTGCTAAGGACGGATCATAAACGGCTATATAGCGCATAAAAAAGTAACTGTGGTTGGATGCCAAGTGAAATAAAATAATGTCAGAATGCCAGGACATTACAAGAAAGACAATTTATTGTGCTCTGAAATCCAGAAGGCTTTGGAACGTGCTCAAGGGACAAACAGGCCATTTTCTGCAGAATACGTAAACGTGAAAAAAATGCAATTACCGTTCGCAGGCGTTCCGGCGTAAGATGTCAATACGGGGTATGGCCACCATGGAGGGCGATGCAAGATTCTACACGTCGTGTCATGCTTTGCACAACATTATCAAGCAGCTGTTGGGGTAATTTATCCCATTCCTCTGTCAGTGCACGGATGAGGGCGTCCTTGTTTATTGGAGGGCATTGGCGACCAGCAAGACTCCTCCCCAAAGCATCCCACACATTTTCAATGGGATTCAGATCTGGAGAACGTGCTGGCCATACGAGGCGTTGAATATCCTCGCTCTCAAGACACTCCTGGACAGCAACTGTTCGACGACATGTTGCGTTGTCGTCCATGAAAATGAATCTATCACCGACAGCACCACGGAACATGCGAACATGAGGTAGCAGAACATCATTAATGTATCGTTGGCCAGTTTTAGTCCCAGTTGGAAGCCCATAGAGGGACGTACGGCCATTGATCACGATGCCAGCTCATACCATGACACTACATGTCGGATATCAGTCCCTTTCCTGTATGTTTGCGGAACAATATGCAGTACCACTATCACGCCAGATCAGTCGTCGTCGACAATCAGAGGATATAGACTGCATCTACTCTCATCTGAGAAGAGGACAGCAGACCAGTCGTTATCAGTCCAATTGCGATGTTGATGGCACCATTGTAAACGGGCGGTACGGTGACGTCTGGACAATGGGATGCACACAACAGGACGGCGGGCGTATAGTTCTCCTTCATGCAAACGTCTGTCGACAGTTTTTCGGGAGATCCGCTTGCCAGTAGCAGCCATAAACTGATTTGCTACCTCACTAGCTGTGCTGCGCTGGTGTCTTTTTGTTGATAGCACAATGTACCGATCTTCTGCAGGTGTCGTACTGCTAACACGACCTCCCCCGTGACGTTTGCTACACTCTCCATTTGTTTGAAATGATTTCCAAAGCCTTGAAACAACACTGTGGCTGACGTCGAACTCCCTGGCAACATCTGTTATTTTTCGCCCTTCTTCAAACTTGCCAATAATACGGCCACGCGTAAAATAATCTAGGTGATGTCGGGAAGACATACTGAAAATTGCAAGTTCGTCAATTGATTTTTCCTTTTCAACTTTGCGTTTGAACAACAACGGTCAATACGCGTCAAATCCTTTATACCTCTTATCAGCGCTATGACGTCACGAACAAGTTCGGCAATCCAAAATTTGCATACGCACAACACGTCTTACTGTATCCCGCACTTATGCTAATTTCCACATTTTCCTGCCTTCCATTTCATGGTTGGTTGCCGCCCCGGTGGCGCAGTGGTATAAGGCGCTGGCCTCTGATCATTCGTCCGTAAGGGGTCCGGGTTCGAATCCCAGTGAGGCATGGATGTTGTGTTTGTCTTACGGCACTGGCTCTCTCCCTTCTCTGGAACCAGTGACCCTAAATTAGGGACGAGCGACTGCTTATAGGCCATTGAGTTGCTCACGGTGGTCGTTAAACCTCCAACCAAAAAAAAAAAAAAATCATGGTTGCTATCGTTGCTATTGTCATCCGTCCTTAGCAATTGTTCGGCAGTGTATTTCACTGGTCTTTTTGAAGGAAGCGAGGGTAGTTTCCATCTGCTTCACCACAGGAAAAGCGTTTGCTTCTAGATGTACGTAGAGTCAGTGTGTGTACTCAATGCGGTGTATACAAACAGCGAGGAGCCACACTCACTTTACATTTGGCATTCAAACGTGACTGTGCTCGTGTTTTTAGTTGTATATTATGGCTCCAAGAGGTTGTGTTATTTCTCCTGACAACTTTTGTTTTATTTGTGGTGAATACACTGTTAAAAGTCAACAAAGAAACATAAGTGATTTCGTGAAGAAAGTGTATTTTGCTTATTTCAAATTGAAACTTGGGGATCAAGACAAAGCCTGGGCTCCTCATAAGGTGTGCAGAAGGTGCGAGGAAAATCTCCGTTTGTGGTTTAACGGTAAGAAACAATCATTTCGTTTTGGCATTCCTATGATGTGGCGTGAACAGCAAAATCACACTTCCAACTGCTATTTCTGTTCGGTAGATGTGAAAGGTTTCAATAAAAAAAATAAAAAAAAATATCTTACCCAAACCTAAATTCAGCTATTCGTCCAGTGCCTCATAGCTCTGAAATACTAGTTCCACACCCACCTTCCAGTTTGGATGATATCCTGAGTGATTCTGAGGACGGAAACACATTACCTCCCCAGGACGAATCTAGTTCATATTTTTCTGTTGATGACGGACCCCAACTTTTTTTTATCAGAGCGAGCTCAATGACCTGGTTAGAGATTTAGGCCTTTCAAAAGATGCTGCCGAAATGCTGGGGTCAAGATTAAAAAATAAAAACCTGCTGTCACCCGGAACCTCATTTCGTGTTACAAGCACCGAGAGAGAGAATTCACTACATTTTTCTCCAAAGAGAGAAATCTCGTTTTTTGTAGGGATGTTCAAGGGCTAATGAAGTGTTTTGAAATAGAATATGATTCATCTGAGTGGCGCCTATTCATTGATTCCTCAAAAACAAGCCTCAAAGCAGTCTTGCTGCATAATGGGAATAAATTTGCATCACTTCCTGTAGGACACTCGGTTCATTTGGAGGAAAACTATAACGATGTGGCAATGATTCTTAAGAAAATAAAATATCAAGAACATCGCTGGATGCTTTGTGGAGACTTCAAAATACTAACAGCGCTGTTGGGCCAGCAGGCAGGTTATACGAAATATCCCTGCTTCCTTTGCTTGTGGGACAGTCGAGCCAGAGATCTCCATTGGACAAAAACTGACAGGCCACTTCGAGACGCCTTAATCCCCGGCTAAAATAAAGTCATTAATACAACCTTGGTTCCTCCTGAAAAGGTTTTATTACCACCTCTTCATATTAAATTGGGGCTTATGAAGCAGTTTGTGAAATCACTGCCAAAAGATAGGGAATGTTTCAGATTACACTTTAACCACAGCAGCACGCACGCGAACTGTTCACAAACTGCTCTGTTTCAGAAACACTGCCACCTTTGACCCGAGAACTGATGATCATCCCTTTCTGCAAATCTGATAAATCGTTCCTTTTATCCATGACAGCAACGAGTGATATGTTTTCATATCAGTTCATATGTAGAGGATTTTAGGAAGGGAGTGTCTGACTCCAGGTTTTAAACAACCCTTAGAAATAGGAAGTTAGGAGATTTGGGCTAGAGTGCCTGATAGGAAAGTGATACGGAAGAGAGGTAGAAAGGGGAGGAAGACGCCCTTATTTATTGCCGGGGGTTATGTTTTCAGAAGATCAGATCATATGTAGAGGATTTTAGGAAGGGAGTGTCTGACTCCAGGTTTTAAACAACCCTTAGAAATAGGAAGTTAGGAGATTTGGGCTAGAGTGCCTGATAGGAAAGTGATACGGAAGAGAGGTAGAAAGGGGGAGGAAGACGCCCTTATTTATTGCCGGGGGTTATGTTTTCAGAAGATCAGATCATATGTAGAGGATTTTAGTAAGGGAGTGTCTGACCCCAGGTTTTAAACAACCCTTAGAAATAGGAAGTTAGGAGATTTGGGCTACAGTGCCTGATAGGAAAGTGATACGGAAGAGAGGTAGAAAGGGGGAGGAAGACGCCCTTATTTATTGCCGGGGGTTATGTTTTCAGAAGATCAGATCATATGTAGAGGATTTTAGTAAGGGAGTGTCTGACCCCAGGTTTTAAACAACCCTTAGAAATAGGAAGCTAGGAGATTTGGGCTAGAGTGCCTGATAGGAAAGTGATACGGAAGAGAGGTAGAAAGGGGGAGGAAGACGCCCTTATTTATTGCCGGGGGTTATGTTTTCAGAAGATCAGATCATATGTAGAGGATTTTAGTAAGGGAGTGTCTGACCCCAGGTTTTAAACAACCCTTAGAAATAGGAAGCTAGGAGATTTGGGCTAGAGTGCCCGATAGGAAAATGGCACGGAAGCGAAGTGGAAAGAGGGAGGAAGACCCGGTGCCCGACGGCTTAACGCGCCCATCCGACGCACGGCGGATATTTAGTGGTTCAAGCGGTCGTACCTGCTGGGATCGAACCGGAGGTCCTTTCCGTGGCAGTCACGAACGTTGCCCGCTAGGCCACCCGCGGCCCATGTTTTCAGAATGTCTACTCACACCTTATATACCCTCCCATCCAGCTGACAACACGTGCCTTCTTTCATTGGCTACGCGCTGTCGACGTTAATAGTAGGAAGTGGTCACAATAATGTGATAGACTGTGTATATATGTATAAATAACATAGTTTTTGCTATTGTGGGCAGTGTTTGTGGTCAATAAACTGCATCACCCAAAATGCATAGTGAAATCCCTCATATGCATACTTCCACAACCATATTATTCTGTTAAGCGGAGAACACTTATTCTTTTTTCACTCTTTTTTGCCAATGTCAAAAACTTCCGCGTTTGTTTTTCACTCATTTTCATGAAAGTGCAAGAACTCAGAGTTTAAACTGCAGAAAAATGTGCTTTTTGCAAATGTTGAAAAGTCGTCCTGAATACTGTCGATCTTCATATATGTGAAACCAGCCAGCTTTCTGAGAAATGAGGAGAAAAGAGGCATGTCCATGGGCAAATAATTTCTATATGCCAAACGATTCCTCAATAAGTTGGGTTGAGCATATCCTGAAAGTCAAAACGAAATTAGAGACAGATATGCTCTGCGCCTGTATTGATGCGAGGATGCAAACGCAATCGCTTGTCTACAAAAAAACGGAACTTAGTCTAAGAGTGACATTATCCAGATTGAGAACAGTAAAACAATTGCTTATTTAGAGATGACTTGCAGTTTCAATACACGATCGTTATCTTCCATTATGGTCACTAAAATTGGCAGGCCCAAGCAAAGCTTTTACAATCATGCTGAACAAAAAAATGTCACAGACAATGAAATGTAACTGCAGAGTTTTCTGATCGCAATGTAAAGCCGGAACAAGACCCACAGGGACAAAACCAATCGACAATGTCGCCAACGGGCGACATTTAAGGCACCATCCCGTCTAACGCAGGCACGGGGAGATATGGAGTTCGCCTTAAGTAATTACTGCTGTACGTCGAATTAAAGTTTAACTCCCTTATATGTGCTTAAGCATTCCACTGTACCCGCCATAAAGCATGTATAGCAACATTCTTTGTCCCCCTCTTACTACTCCAGACAAAGTACCGAAGGAACTGCGTAAAATCCCTACGGGCAAAGTGTCCATTAAACCTTCAAGGATGTCTGTTGACTTGTTAAGAGGTCTCATTGTTTGGGTTTGGAGGTTACGCTAATGTTCATGCTACTGCAGCTGTTCGGGACTGACTAACACAGGCCATTGTTCGGAGGTGTCCATTAACGGAGGTTTTACTGTATTACCTAAAATGATTTATACAGAAGAGTAACCCATCACCAAACATAGTACACGTTTCTTTTAATGCTGCTGGTTGGCTAGATTATAAAGCTTCTCTATCATCAGTAGAACGTGCTTATTTTAGTCATATGGTAAATTTACCGAATATGTAAATTTAATAAATCCTTGTAACTTCTGATGGCCTTTAATTGCCACCCTCAAATTTATGAAATATCACCATGTCATGTAATTTCACATATTTTCTTTAAAAAATCAAAATATCACTTAATTCGTGAAATTCAAAGTCAAATTTGAAATTGCGTGACCTTGAAATTAAAAATTTTAAATTATGCATTAGTAATATATCATTTTTAAACCAGAAAAAAGAGGTTTAAAAAAAAACCCATCAATAAAAAGAACTTGAGTTTTGTACTTTTATGATATACAAAACACTGAAATTTGACAAATTCTTGAATTTTATGATCTACCTCTGGAAATTTCATAGCTATTGTGCTAAAAATTGGCACACATTCATTTTTTATGTCAACAAATTTACAAAGTTTCATAAAAATCCAAAAGGGTCAGGTTGAAAATGCTATTTTTCTGTGTTAAATTGACATGGAATGACCCACTTTGAAAAATTCAGGGATTCTTCTGATTAAATTTAAGTAAACTGGTTCATGGAGACAGGGGTGCTGCATGTTGTACCAGTGTCATTTTGCACTACAGTTTTACTTGATCTGCTGTGTAAATGCAATAAAATATCTGCTTAAATTGGGTCAGTAATAACAAAACAATTCTTCAACTGGCCTCAGCTGAAACTAGCTTGGTTCATTCTCCACAATGAAATAATAAAACCACGTCAAGCTTGGGTCCGCTGAAACGAAGGACAGCGGTCAACTAACTGGCGGAAGACAACAAGAAGAAGTGGGTACGTTCTTGCAAGGAAAGCGTTCAAATTTGTAGTGCTACCTGACAGAAAATAGGTCTTCATTTCTGTCGCAGTTTTTCAAACACTTGGTGAGATTTGCTTTGTTCTTAAGCATATAATTTCCTGATTCGAAGTAGAAAGTATGCAGATGCCTTTCTATTTTCTAGAAAAGCGTTAAAGTAGATGTCACGTTCTCTCCAACGGAAGTTACATGGCATCGGAAAGTGAGTTTTGCTCCTCCTATTGACGTCGTGATCCGCAGTTCATTCAAATTGGATTACAAAAATTAATAAATAAATAAAACTAAACCCTCGAAGGAGAAATGAGTTCATACATTCCGCATCAAAGAATCGTACGCGAAAAACCAAGAAACTGTCAGATTCTGTTGTGAAAAACTGGGACAGAAATAATGAGCATTTTTATGTAGCGTAGCAGTACAAAATGGAACGCTTTCCTGGCAAGAACGTACCTGGTTCCTCTTGTACTCTTTCGCCAGCCAAATGACCGTCGGAATGAGACCGTTGTTTCAGCGGAGCCAAGCTTGACGCAGTTGCCGCAGCGTTGTGTTAGGCCTGCCGCAGCGGTGTTAACGTCGTCGTACTCAGATGTAAGTTTTACGGTAAAAATCTTTAAAATGCGTTTTACAGATGAATTTTTTTTCGCCGTTTGCCATCAAATTGCATACTCTGACATGTGTATATCTCATTTTTTTCCAAATACGTAGACAAATAATTTAAGACGTTAAACTGCATCTTTACCGATAGGACATGTTTCCGTTTGTTTCTCGGAAATCTATAAAATGTACACTGATTTTTGACAGTCTGGTGATTATAGTACGCTGCGAAACATAAAACCATATCTAATATATTCAGTTTCACCTTAAAAAATCAGTTTTACAGGACTATCGACAGCCGCCAACGATAAAACTAACGTTAGCTAACATGTAAACAACGTGTGTTTATGCACAGTCGCCATTCCGTGACGTCACGACTGCGACGACGTATGAAGTGTTCGTGCTATTCAGCATTCAACGGAATAGAATGTCTGATGCCAAGGGTAGAAAAACCAGTGCAATGTGGAATTATTTTACCAGGGCCGCGGGTGGCCTAGTGGTTAACGTTCGTGACTGCCACGGAGAAGAGCTCGGGTTCGATCCCAGGTAGGTACGAACGCTTGAACCACTAAATATCCGCCATGCGTCGGATGGGCACGTTAAGCCGTCGGGCCCAGGATACTGGCCCGTCGGAAATAAATAAATGCGTCTTCCTCCTCCTTTCTACATCGCTTCCATGTCACTTTCCTATTGGGCACTCTAGCCCAAATATCCTAGCTTACTATAAGGGTTGTTTAAGACCTGGGGTCAGACACTCCCTTCCTAAGATCCTCTACATATGATCTGAATTATTTCACCGTCGTTCATGATAATTTCGCCTCGTGTGATATTTGTAAGCAAAAGCTTTCTTACAAAAGTTCGACTCGCCATTCCGTTATTACGCGGTCACCCCCATCGTAAACAGTGATTTTGTCACTGATACTGGTAAAACGGTGACTCGCCATCCCGTTACAGCTCCGTCATCCCTGTCGTAAACGGGGATGACGGAGCTGTTTAAAGTCACCGTTACTTTCTTGGAACAGTCACTGTGACATTCATTCTTTTTATTTTAAAATTGAATTCCGTATTAATAGAATAGTAAAATATTATGGATTACAGTTTTTGGGGCTAAGAGAAATTTCCAAACTTTCATGAAAACATAATGAGAAACGGTCATTAAAGGGGGCAGTTCCTTTGGTGTCAATCCTTAGAGGTTGGGTAGAAATGTACACCCAAATTAGGGTGGCCTATGAAGTTTCTTCTTTTATGAACATCATTTCTAGAAACAGGTGGCAAGTCATGTGTCTTCATTGATATCGGGATGATACAGTGAAGTGTCTTCATTTACGAGCATCATTTTTATGCTCCAATAACGCGCTGTGAAAATGTTTCCAATGTAGAATGGTGCACCAGAAGACATTGAGATCGGGATGATACAGTTAAGTGTCGTCATTTAAGAACATCATTTTTATTCTCCAATAACTGCAGCTGTGAAAATGCGTCCAATGTAGAATGTTACACCAGAAGACATTGAGATCGGGATGACATACACATAAGCTCCAAGAAATTTGAGGGGGGGGAGGGGGTATTTTACTTCTAGCCGGGTCGGTGGTGCTGTGGTCTAAGTGATGGCTTCTGATAATACGTCCGAGATGGGTCTGTGTTTGAATCCCGGTTAAGCACGGATGTTGTGTTTGTCTTACGGCGCTGGCTCTCTCCCTTCCCTGGAACTAGTGGATTTAAATTAGAGACGGGAGGCTGCTTATAGCCCACTGAGTTGCGCACGGTGGTCGATAAACTCCCAATAAAAAAAATTGCTTCTATCATCCAAAGTTAATTTGATGATAATAAGGTGGTATTAATTTGATTGTTTGGCCCCGTTGGCGCAGTGGTCTAAACGTCGGCTTCTGACTATTTGTCCGAGATTTGTACGGGTTCGAATCCCGGTGAGGCATGGATGTTATATTTGTTTTACGGTACTATCTCTCTTCCTTTGCTGGAATCAGTGGCCCAAAATTAGAGACGGGCACTACTGCTTGTAGCCCACTGTGTTCCCACGGTGGTCATTAAACCGTCAATAAAAAAAAATGATGATAGCTGGTATGAAATTACAGGACACTAAACATCATCACTAATTTATACCTTTATAAATGTCAACCCCGCCTTTTCGCGGTGCATAATGCTCCCATGAAAGGGGCTATGACGACTGCCAAATAGCGGTATAAGTGTACCACCCAGATTCGAGGAAATACTATTCCCATAAAGTATGGCTATCCCACACTCACCAACCCGCATGGCCCAGCGAAAAAAGGAAAGATCTCTTTGAACTGAAAAGTAGACGTCTATCGCGGGACAGATGCTGGAAGAACGAGTGGTGTTGGATTCATAATAAACAAGAATCTTGAAAGACAATGTTCTAGGAGTTGAAAGTTTCTTGGACAGAACTGCGCTACTAGTTATCCAACTCTCAAAAATATAACAGGCTCAGATTATTCGAGCTTACGTGCCCACCACAAGTCATCGTGAAGAAGAAATTGAAAAATTTCACGAGGAAATTCCGTCGCGGAAACAGAAACCAGCGCGGAAATAATCTCGCAGAGTTTGCAGAGGCAGAAAGGTTTTATATCAGGGCGTCTTTTTCAAGAAAAAGCCACATTAGAAATGGACATGCAGGCATCCTAAGGAGATGACAAGTGAAATTGATTTTATTATGTGCAACAGGAATTTTGTCATTGAAGACTGCAGTATGCTAAACAGGTTCAACAACGAAAGTGACAGTAGAACGGTGAAATAGAAGATGCACCTTAACACTAAACTCGAACGCCGCAATCTCATAAAACAAACAAAATGTATTGACATGACCAACCCTAAAAAACATCATGATTCCTTCAAATTGGAACTGAGAAACAGATTCTTCGCTCTAGAAGATGTAACATCGGAAGAAATGGGCATTTCTCAAGTTAACAGAAAACTAACCAAGGCTCTTATGGAAACAGCAACAAAAAATAGGTGGTACTAAGAACGAGTTGCATATGAAGAAAATATCACAAAAACAAAAATGCTGATACAAAAGAGACGGGAGATGAGGATAAATAAAGATGTGACTTCCACAGTAGGATATATAGAGTTATGCAAGACTGTACAAAAAAGTATCGTCGATGACTAAAGGAAATTCAGTTGTGAACTAGTGAGAAAAGCAATAAGCAAAGGGAAATCTTAACGAGGAAAGAAAACAGATTATGGCACTGAGAAAAGAAGATTGTACTGTAAAGAGAGGCGAAATTTTGACGAGAGTGAAAGATTTCTACTCAAAATTATATGAAAGGGATGATACATCTACTCCAGACATTGTGGAAGGTACCAGTACCAAAGTCCCCACAGTCCTTCCAGCAGAAATTACACGTGGAATTAAGAAAAGGAAACGGGAAAGAGCTCCAGGAGAAGATGGAATTACCGTGGACATTATACAAGAAGCAAGTGGACAAAATGAAACTAGACTCGCTCAAGTTTTCAGTAGATGTCTCAATGAATCAATAAAGGGATCTAGAACAATGCTACAATGATCCTGCTACATAAAAAAAGGTGATATTGAGGATCTCAGAAAGTGTAGGCACATCAGCATACTATCAGTGGTTTACAAAATCTTCACTAAGGTTTTTTCATTCTTGAAGATAACACTGGATATACACTGCTGGTCACCCAAAATTCAAAATCAAGAAGGACACGAGATAGCAAATCCAGATTTACTGGACACATAACAACAGATACAAAGATGAAACGATTGAGCTTACAGGCCAGTGCGACTTGCGAAACACGCAGACATCAATAGTTTGTGTGGCCCCAATGGCTGGCAATGACGACCGCTACACGCCGCGGCATCGAACGAAAGAGGCTTTGGATGTGGGCTTGGGGTATGTCGGTCCTGGCTGCTTCCACACGTTGCCAATGTTCATCAGGCGTAGCCGCGAGTGGTGCTTCCCAGGCCACGGCAGCAGTGACACCTGGTGGGCCGTGAAGAATTGTTGCACGATGCGTGCCACGTGCGGGCGCATTGTCAGTTGAAACTTGGCCGCTGGCAGGTCATACAAGTAAGGGAGATGTAGCGCTGGCTGTTGGGTGTACCGGCGATGCGTACCAGAAGGGTGCGGGTGTCATATCCAATTGCGCCCCAAATCATAACGCCAGGCGACGGACCGGCATGGCGATGCATAATGCAGGGGTCATACAGTCTCACCGCGGTGCCGCCACACGCGGATCCGACCATCGTGGTGTTGCAGGCAGAAGCGGGATTAGTCGGAGAAGACAATCTCGTGCCATTCCGTAGTCCAGATGCGGCGTTCAACGGCCCACTGCCGCCGCACTCGACGGTGGTGTAACGTCAATGGTAATCGGAGCAATGGGCGCCGTGCGACAAGTCCCCGCTTCTGCAGAGGACGTCGAACGGTACGTGCTGACACAGGTTGTTGCGCAACACACCCTAATTCCTGCGCTAACGTTCGTGATGCGGAGGTGCAAGCCGTCAATGCCCGCCGCACAACATGCCGGTCCTCTCGTTCGGTGGTGTGCTGCAGCTGCGGCAATCGCTCACGTCGGTCTGTCTGTCCCTTCTGCACCCACCGAATCCATACTCGCCTCATTGTGACTGGATGTCGTTCCACACGAGCGCCGATGTCGCGATAAGCCACTATTCGTCCTCTGTCTAACTCCGAAACGTGCTGGAATGACTGCCGTATTCTGCGATGAGGCATCAGGAAGCTTCCCACGCACAGGTCCGGCAGCACAACTCACTTCCACTACTTTCACCCCGCCTTCTGTGCACCCTTCTTATAGTGCTTCTCGGTGGCGTGCCGGGCACACATGATTTGCATATGCCCTGCAGTGCTAATCGTGTGCATGTCCTCTCGCGGGCGACGCATGCTGCGCATTTCAGGCCAATCGGATGCTTCTTTCTTGGTGTTGCATTTTGGGTGGCCAGCAGTGTATATGGATCAACCGAGAGAACAAGTTGGATTCAGAAGTGGCTACAACACAGTAGATCATATACATGTAATGAGAGTACAAATTCAAGAAGCGAGAGTTTAGTAACTCCCATCATGTATGGCTTTAATTGATTATGCAAAGGCCTTTGATTCCGGGAAACCATCAGCAGTTACAATGGCTTTGAAATCCTGTGGTATTGAAGATGCATACATTAGCATTAATAATAACATCTATGAAAATGCAAGGGCAAAGGTCGGCTATTTGTGGATACAACACCAATAAACATTTGGAAAGCTAGTGAGACGAGGTGGCACTGTATCTCCCAAACTCTTGAATGCCACGTGCCAAATATCTTTCAATCGCTGAACTGGGAAAACAAAGTGATAAGGATTAGTGGAGATAATTTAACTCACCTTCGTTTTGCTGATAACGTCATTTTTACAACTGCTCCTTTAGAACTGCAGAGTATGTTCCAGGTATTTGCTGACATATGTAAGGAAATTAGGATTAAAAATGAACTCTCAGAAGACAAAACTGAAGTACAATGCTTTTACAAGAAATGAAGATTTATCGATTGATGGGGGAAAGTTGGAGATAACCGATACCTACATTTACCTTGGTATATTAAGCAAGGGTCATATTGAGAAAGAAATTAATCGGCCCATAAAACTTGGATGGAGAGCTTTTAGAAGAAACAGTACAATTTTCAACAGCAATATGCCATTATGTCTTAAAATAAAAATGTTTAATCAATGCATCCTTCCAGTGCTTACATACGGAGCAGAGACGTGGACCTTAACTAAAAGAAAAAAAAAATACAAAGACAAGAGGAAGATGCATGTAGAGATGCATGCTTGGTGTAACCAGGAAAGATTAGAAAAGGAACTCGTGGATAAGCAAAATGACAAGAGATGACATCATGATCAGAGTAAAATCCCTGAAACGGCAGTTAGCTGGGCGTATTATTAGAAGGACGGACCACCGATGGACAACCGAAATTTTAGACTGGATTCCAAGGGACAGGAAAAGACCCAGAAGATGACGACGTAGGAGATGGGTGGTTGATTTCAATTTTAGATTGAAATATATGAGATGTTAGTTTTACGGCACTGGCTCTCTCCCTTCCCTGGAACCAGTGACCCTAAATTAGGGACGGGCGACTGCTTATAGCCCATTGAGTTCCTCACGGTGGTCGTTAAACCTTCAACCTTAATATATATCATCATCATCATCATCATCATTGTCAACCATTATCAATCCACTGCTGGACGAAGGTCTCCCCAAGTTTCCTCCACAACGGTCTGTCTTGTGCCAGTCTCCTCCATGTCCCTCCCGCATACTTTCGAATTTCATCCACCCATCTCCCATGTGGTCTTCTTCTGTGTCTTTTCCTGTCCCTTGGAATCCAATCTAAAATTTCGGCTGTCCATCGATGATCTGTCCTTCTGGCAGTATGTCCAGCCCATTGCCATTTCAGGGATTTAACTCTGATCATGATGTCTTCCACTCTTGTCATTTTTCGGATCCACGAGTTCCTCTTCTTATCTCTCCTGGTTACATCAAGCATGCACCTCTCCATGCTGCTTTGAGTTGTCTGCAGCCTTTGTATGTCTCTTTTAGTTAAGGTCCACGTCTCTGCACCATACGAAAGCACTAGAAGGATGCATTGATCAAACACTTTTCTTTTAAGACATCATGGCATATTGCTCTTGAAAATTATGCTGTTTCTTCCAAAAGCTCTCCAGGCAAGTTTTGTACGCCGATTAATTTCTTCATCAATGTGACCCTCACTTGATATCTGCTGTCCAAGATAAACGTACGTGTCTGTTATCTCCAGCTTTTCTCCATCGATTGATAAATCATCATTTCTCGAAAAAGCATCTAACATCACTTTTGTCTTCTGAAAGTTCATTTTTAATACCACTTCTTTACTCTTATCAGCAAGTTCCTGGATCATACTCTGTAGCTCTGACGGGGTAGTTGCAAAAATGACTACGTCATCAGCAAAACGAAGGTGAGTTAGATAATATCCATTAATCTTTATCCCTTTGTTTTCCCATTTCAGTGATTGAAAAACATTTTCCAATGTGGCATTAAAGAGCTTCAGAGCTATGGTGTCACCTTGTCTCACTCCCTTTCCAATTTTTATGTGTGTTGTATTTTCAAACAGCCGAATCTTTGCACTTGCATTTTCATAGATGTTATTAAGAATATTAATGTATGCATCTTCAATACCGCAGGATTTCAGAGCCATTGTAACTGCTGATGGTTTCACCAAATCAAAGGCTTTTTCATAATCGATAAAAGCCATGCACAATAAAAGTTCATATTCCCTCGCTCTTTCAATTAGTTCTCTCAGTACGTGGATATGATCTATTGTGCTGTAGCCTCTCCTGAATCCAGCTTGTTCTCTCGGTTGAGCCATGTCAAGTGTTACCTTCAAGCGGTGTGAAAGAACTTTAGTTTATAAACCACTGATAGGAGGCTGGATAGGTCTGTAGTTCCCAAGATCCTCAATGTCACCTTTTTTATGTAGCAGGATCATTGTACCGGTGTTCCAATCCTCAGGAATTTTCCCTTCATTAAGGCATCGAGTGAAAATTTGGGCGAGTACTGTTTCGATCTCTCCACTTGCTTCTTGTATGATGTCTACAGTAATTCCATCTTGCTTTTCCCCGTTTCATGTTCTTGATTGCATGTGCAACTTCTGCTGGGATGACTGGAAGAACTCTGGTACTGGTACCTTTCATGATGTCTGGAGTACATGTATCATATCTTTCATATAATTTGGAGTAGAAATCTTTCACTCTTGTCAAAATTTCGCCTCTATTTCGTGTTACAGAACCATCTTCTTTTCTCAGTGCCATAATCTGTTTTCTTCCCTTACTGAGATGTCCCTTTGCTATCTTTAGGCCTTGGTTGTTTTCAATTGCTTTCCTCACTAGTTCACAATTGAATTTCCTTACGTCTTCAGTAATGCTTTTTCGTACTGTCTTGCATAGCTCTATATATTCCACTTTGGAAGTCACATCTTCTTTAGTTGTCCTCATCTCTCTTCTTTTTTGCATCAACATTTTGGTTTTTCCTGATAATTTGTTCACATGCAACTTGTTCTTAGACCCAGCTAATTTTGTTGCTGTTTCCATAAGAGCTTTGGTTACTTTTCTGTTAACTTCAGAAACATCCACTTCTTCCGATGGTAGGCCTTTTAAAGCAGAGAATCAATTCTTCAGTTCCAACTTGAAGGTATTATGGTGTTTTTTAAGGTTGGTTATGTCAATACATTTTGTTTGTCTTATGAGCTTGCCACGTTCCAGTTTAGTGTTGAGGTGCATCTTACATCTCACCAATCTATGGTCACTACCTGTGTTGAACTTGTTTAGCACACTGCAGTCTTCTATGACGAATTTTTTGTTACACATCACAAAAACAATTTCACTTGTCGTTCCATTTGGATGTCTCCTTGTCCATTTCCTGTGTGGCTTTTTCTTGAAAAAGGAGTTAAAGGTGAAAAACCCTTCTGTTTCTGCAAACTCTACGAGAATATTTCCACGCTGGTTTCTGTTGCCGTGACCGAATTTACCTACTGAAGTTTCATTCTGTTGCTCTTGCCCTATTTTTGCATTGAAATCTCCCATAATTATCTTCAAGTGCTGCTTACCTTTATTATTTAGATCACGAATTTCCTCATAAAATTCTTCAATTTCTTCTTCAGCATGACTTGTGGTGGGTGCATAAGTTTGAATAATCTGAGCCTGGTATCTTCTCGAGAGTTGGATAACGAGTCGTGCCGCTCTGTCAGAGGAACTTTCCACTTCTACAACTTTATCCTTCAGTTTCTTGTTTATTATAAATCCAACACCATTAGTTCTGCCGATATCTGCCCCACGATAGTAGAAGAGATGTCCACTTTTTAGTTCAATGAGATCTTCTCCTTTTCTCCTTACCTCATTTAGTCCGACGATGTCCCACTTGATCCTTAGTAGTTCCTCTTCCAATTCAAAAAGCCTTGAATCAGAAGATAGGGAGCGTCCATTATACGTAGCCAAGTTCAGCATCAGATGGCAGCCTAGTCCGGTCCTTCGGGGATTCTTAGCACCCTCTGCCTTCATGTCGCACTGGCCGCTGCCTTGGCCAGGTACATTCCAGCTGCCGGAGACTGAGGGCCAAGATTTAAGTTGTGGAGTCATTTTGGAGGGGTTTGGCCAGAACTCATCACGCTGGCTAAGCGGGTTGGTGAGTGTGGGATAGAATTTCCTCTAATCCCGATGGTATAGTTATACCGCTATTGGCTGTCGTGAGATCCCCTTTAGTGGGAACAGGATGCACCACGAGAAGGCGGGGTTGACATTTGTCAATTAGAGGCTGTGATGTTACGCATCACCTGACCTTACATCCCAATATATATATATATATATATATATATATATAGAATGAAAATATTACAGAACAAAAATACAAAATTTCAAAACAAGTAAAAAACTGGAATGCCGCCCCGGTGGCGCAGTGGTCTAAGCGATGGTCTCTGATCATTCGTCCGAAAGGGGTCCGGGTTCGAATCCCGGTGAGACATGGATGTTGTGTTTGTCTTACGGCAGTGGCTCTCTCCCTTCCCTGGAACCAGTGACCCTAAACTAGGGACGGGCGACTGCTTATAGCCCATTGAGTTGCTCACGGTGGTCGTTAAACCTCCAATAAAAAAAAAAAAACTGGAACAGGTTGCCGTCATCAGGAGAGCATCAACCTGTGGGAGTGGCCTTTCTAGTACCAACAAAACGACAAGTCAAGCCAAAATTGTCGGTTGGTCATGCTCCCTGGGCCACAAAACCAAATTCTAATAAGCACAAAAATTACAAAAATCATATTTAAAAAAGAAGAAATAAAAGGTTACCGGCAGAACATAAACCGCCATGATAAAGTGTCAAATAAGACTGAACAGAGCACCCTCAAGAACCCAAATATATACACTGATAAGAAAGGTGGTCACGGTTAAACAACTACCTGGTAAGCCAAAAAATGTGTGAGTTGACAAGATGCAAAACTGTGTACGTAGATAAGATCTATAGCTATTAGGGACCCACCAAATAGCACTTTGTGTTACCTATATATTTAAAATTGTTAGGCTCTAGGTTAATAAAGCATGTCAATGTGTAATTTGAAACTTTTGGACACCGAATTAAATCTCAAAATTAAATGGTTAAAATGATGCCTTAAGAAATTTTTAGGAAAATTGTTAGATTGCAATTTAGAAAGAAAAACTTTCAGATTTTTTGCAAGTAAGGGCTGTGTAGAGCAAATTTTAGCCATTCTATGTAACTGGGAGATGAGTAGATTACGATGTATAACTTTTGCAATGTTGGATGACCAGTGAGTGTAGTGAATGATATGAAACTCAAAAGAGTTTCTTTTATCAAATAAATTCACCACACCTCTTCCCTCCTCGTCCACCTGAACCTCTTAATCGAGGTAACAAACACAAGTAGACGATCTGTTGGTTTTTCTAGGGTAAGGTCGTCAGGATACAAGTCAGCGGCGCAACGCAAAAAGTCCGGAATGTTAATGACAATAATGTCATCAACATATCTTAGAGCAATCCCAGGTAAAGGATACTTGGCAACATATCTATCCTCAAAAAAATGTAGATAGAGATTAGCCAAACTGCTAGAAAAGCGACTGCCCATCGGGATACCACGAGTTTGGAGGTAGAGCCCATCGCCCACGGTGACAAAATTGTTATTGATACAAAAATCCAGTAGGAAATGCCAATACTGTTCTGTAATCCCGGGCTCGAACTTCGTATGGATATTTAGGGCTACCTGCCACAGACCCTTCAATGAAATTGAGATGAAGAGGTTTTTAAAGTCGTAAGTATCCACAGATGTGACAGTCACCGAGCCAAGTGTCTCCAAGACTATTTTATTGCTCCCAATAATCCAGGTCGAACCCAACCTTCGAAGAGCCACGGACAAGTAACTCTGAAGCAACCCACCAGCTTTGCTGTTATAACAGTTGCGTCCACTAGTAATAAAACGGAAGGAAACAGGTTCCCTATGAAACTTAGGGATGGCATAAATAAAAGGAAAGTTTAAGTTGGACACATTAAGCCTTATCCTTTTATGCAGAGCGATTATTTTCTTAACAATGTCTTTATGATTTTGAGAAACCGGAGTGTAAGTATCTGTGGTATTCATCTCCTGTATCAGGAGATCCTGATAGAATTGTTTACAAAAAAAGACAAATTTATTACCAGCCTTATCCACTGGAGAAATTGTGAATAAATTTTGAAGTTCACGAATTTGTGAATTAATCAAAGCAAACTTATGTGGCTGCCGGGTACAAACACCACAGCTCTTGAACTTGTCTAGCTCATGACGAATGTCACATAATACAGAATCCAGCCATTCGTTAAACGCTTCGAGGGGCAAACTAAATTCATACGAAAGTTTTAGTGCGCATTGTAAAAAATTACTGCGTAGAATAGAGACACATTTTTTAGTTTTGAATCGAGGTGTCAACCTGTATTTTGTGCCCAGAGACATAAGTGTGCGTAATTCTCGAAAAGGCACTATGTCCAGGTCACCGGTAACGATATGACCGTGGTAAGGGTTGACAAATTTACTGAATTTGTCAAGATGACAGTAACAGGTGTCATCCTCATTGCCGCTTATAGACTTTAAATCAGCAACGGTTTGCCTGTACTTAAAAATACGGCGACCAAGCGGTTTATCATAGCGGAAACAAGTCACCAAATTCACCTCAGAAGGTCACCGATCAAAATTCCAATGTGTTCAGAGCTGAAGGCATAATTTCGAAGCAGTTGGTCAAAAACCCTGATTTTTTTGTTACTTAGCTCAAATATTTTAGAACGACAACGCTTAACGAAGTAGCCCTCAAGGCAGTCAAGCTCATGAACCAAATCACCGAAGCTCACCCGAACCGATGAGTTCTTTCTGCTACCTCTACTATTCCTTGTTTATCTTTGAGAAACAGCAAAAGGTTTAAATTTAAATTTGAGATAGACACAAGTATCTTGATTCAGCTGCTTACCATTGAATAGGTCGTTAAGCCCATACGGAAAGAGAGTTTCGAATTGCAGCATGCACAGGTTTTCAAGTATTAACCTGTTTTCCAGCACGGACTCAACGAACAAAATTCTAATGGAAACATTGCTGAAATTGTGTGACCGAAAATGTTGAATCTCACAATCAGATTTCCTTTTGAAGGTTCTTATGTCAGACCTATGGCCGTTAATGCGAATATGCAATGGATTACTGCTCTGATCAACATAACCACATTGACAGGTTTCACAAGTAATCAAATACACACAATTGACAGCTTTACAAAAATTGGGTGAATGACCTTCACCAAGATTAGAAGAATGAGCACAACAACAAGTCTTGCACCTGCCATCATTACATTTAGAAAATTTTAACTGAAGAATAAATTGGGGAACTGAAAAAGCATAACCTTCAACAAAATTAACTTGAAATGGAGACCGTAGCTTAGAAGTAACACTGGCCCCCTCTGCCTCAGGTCCAGGCGCCGGAGGCTGTAACACACTTTTCGCTGTGACCTCCCCCTGCCACAGGGTCAAGAGTGGTCCTTGATAACCCACGCGAAAACCGATGTAATATGGTTACCTTATTAGAGCGTAATAGCATAAGAAAAATAATGGTGAATATGCAGCTTTGAATGCGCAAAGCAGCAATCCGGAGGAGCACATAGATAATAAATAGTACATAAAAAAAACAAAAAATGACATTATAAATAAATTATTTAACACAAGAAAATTAGACAAAAAAGGCTAATAACATGAGAAGCGCCGAAGGCAGCTAAACCTCATGTAGTAGCTTATATAGAATGAAAATATTACAGAACAAAAATACAAAATTTCAAAACAAGTAAAAAACTGGAACAGGTTGCCGTCATCAGGAGAGCATCAACCTGTGGGAGTAGCCTTTTCAGTACCAACAAAACGACAAGGCAAGCCAAAATTGTCGGTTGGTCATGCTCCCTAGGCCACAAAACCAAATTCTAATAAGCACAAAAATTACAAAAATCAAATTTAAGAAAGAAGAATTAAAAGCTTACCGGCAGAACAAAAACCGCCATGACAAAGAGTCAAACAAGACTGAACAGAGCACCCTCAAGAACTCAAATATATACACTGATAAGAAAGGTGGTCACGGTTAAACAACTACCTGGTAAGCCAAAAAATGTGTGAGTTAACAAGATGCAAAACTGTGTAATACATAGTTTTGCATCTTGTCAACTCACACATTTTTTGGCTTATCAGGTAGTTGTTTAAACGGTTGAATATCTTCACTCTCCAACAGCTCTGCGACAGTCACTGTACGATGAGGTGTAGCGTTGTCGTCCTTGAAGAGGAACTCAGGACCCACAGCACCTCTAAACAGACGCACGTGAGGAAGGAGAAACTCGGTACAATAGCGGACACCAGTGACTGAACCTCCTCGGAAGATGTGGAGGTCAGAACGGCTACCAAGCATAATACCGCCCCAAACGAAAACTCCGCCACCTCCAAACCGGTCCCTTTCGATGACGTTGGAGGTGTGATTACGTGTTCCCTGCTCTCTCCCCAGATGTGTATACGTCCAGAATAGCTCGTCAGACTAAATCGGCTCTCATCCGTAAAGAGAACCCGACCCCATTGCTGATGTGTCCAGTTCTTGTGTTCCTGGCACCACAGAAACCGCCGTTTCCGATGAGCAAACGTTAATGGCACGCACCGTACTGGTCGTCGTACAGATAGACCACCATTGTGCAGCCTTCTGGCCACGGTAAAACGCGATAACGGACATTCAGTTGTCTGTTGCATGTGCCTTGCGATTTCTCCAGCTGTCTCTTCTCGCCTGTAGGACAATATACCGGTTTTCCGCCGCCGTAGTTGCTCGTGGACGACCACTGCTAAACTCTCGGACAGCTGTTCCTGTCGTTTGAAATGCTCTCTAAGCTCGTGAAACGATGCAGTTAGCGATCCCGAACTCTTCGGCCACACTAGTCACACTGCGAGCTTGTTCCAACTTCCGAATGACGCGACCTCGGGTAAAGTCATCCAGATGTCGTCTACTGGATTGCCTGTTGGCCATATCACACGGTGGCAGCAACTCGACGTCGTTCAAACCGATATACCCCGTGCAATAGCTTTCACCGAATTGCTGAGCGTACACCGCCCGTGTGCTGTATACCCTTCCGACCCCTCCCCCTCCCCCTACGTCATGCTGCATATATGCGCATGCCCTACCGTACCAGAGCCTAGTCTATCTCCTGAGTGGTCTTTCGATACGTTCTGCCTGCTCGTTCCGCTGTTATGCTAATTTCTCCTCTTCGTCCTTAATTTTTGCATACCAGTGTACCAAATCGCTGGCGTACTCGAGGACGTAGTTGTGTTGGTTCGCATCATACGTCACAATAATAACATATAATGGTTACCTTAACCGAAGAAAAGGCTATGACATTAGCGTTGAAGACAATAGCCTTCTGGTGATTGGCTAGTGGGCGTCAGGGACGATTTCAGCCGTTAGATGGCACTGCGTCCCAAGGTATAAACATCTCGGTTTCACGTTGTTTGAATTGCTGGATTGTGTATTTTCGTCGTTTTTTCTTGTGTTTCTTTTAAAAAAACTTAAAGTTTTAAAACCAAACTGTTGTTTTCACAACAAAATCTAACCCATTTTAAAAATGGTTTACTGTTGTGTGCCGATATGCACATTTTCAGAGAAGAAAAACGTTCCTTCAGATCAGAACCTAAAGCAACTGTTGCTGAAAGAAATGTCTCTTCAGGATTTTGCTCTAAATGGCAAGTTACCTTCAACTACTGTTTGTGGTAAGCATTTTCATTCTGATAATTACAGTCCCTCCAGTATAAATCCGAACGATTTTAAAAATTCTAGATCACGTGATGTGTAGTTTCATCCAGAAAAAGAACGCAACCTATCTCCCCGTTATAATCGCTAAAAGAGAAGGAAACCCATCTAAAGCGTCACTAGAAGGGAAGGCCACACAACATTGCTGAAACTAATCTGAAGAGTATTTTTTTAGCGTGAGGTCACCTCGTTATAAAACTTGTTAAAAAAGGGGGGGGGGAGGTGACCTTTTATGTTCCAAAGTAAAGGCGTCAATAAATCTCTATTTAAAAAAAAATAACACCAATGGCTCACAGCCGTGAAACCAGAGAATTTCAGCGCCTGCATTGTGGCGCCCTCTCTCGACACTAAGCACGATCTCTTTTTACAAAAGACGTGCTGCCAGTGAAGACGGCACCATTAATTAGGGCTTATCTCCATTAATTTATAGAGAGGGTGGTCTAAAAGAGAATTATTTCATAATTAACGGATCTTTTTGTGTTCTTAAAATCAAGTTTAAAACAAATTAGAAAAAAAAACTTAAGTAGGGCCAATGTGTGGAGGAATTAACATTTCTGTATAGTTTCAAAGCCAAACAGATATGTTTTCTGAAAAGTACGAGGCGACAATGAAACCTCTTTGATGTTAATAAAGCCTTGATTTTTAACTAACTGTTTGGTTAAAATGAAGAACTTACATTTATTAAATAGATTTTTTATAGATTCCGCGTTGTTGAGGTATTCAACGAGCCACGTAAGGATTGTTCTTAAAAGCTGATGTTAGCGGCGGACAGAAAGTGTTCAGCTGTGTAAACAAACTCACGCCACTCATTCCTGCGCTGATGTCCAAAACCCACGTTGCAAGAGAGCGCCGAATGAATGATTTTTCTGGCTTCACGGTGGCTTCCCCCCCCCTTTTTAAATTCATCGATAAATTATGTTCTTTTCATTCATCGTCACACTAAAATGTCTTCTCGAGTTAGAAAATTTTATATTATTCTCTCTGAAAAGTCTGTTTGTTCTTTCGATAACACTATAAATTTACTCGCCACCCGTTTAACAAGTTCGATAATTTTTTAACCCATGGATATAAAAAAAATGAAATTGTTGAAAAGGTTATTCACCCATTAACCAATGAAGACGTCACTAAAAAAACGTTAATATAACAAGTTAGTAAAAAACATGCAATGCACGCTTTCCAACATATCAGAAATTATTACTCAAGTTATGAGGATAATGGCTGTGGTCTCGCTCCTGACCCCATTTCGATGATATTCAACAGAACCGGTTCAGTACACCTCTAAAGTTTTTGTCGCAATAGAAGCAGTTTTACGCAAGTTATGAGAATGTGGAATAAATCTCGCTCCTGACCCCATTTCGTTGATATTCAACAGAACTGGTTCACTCCGGAACAATATGATAAAGTTTCATCAAACTACACGTGTTATGACGCATAATGAAGTGGATCCCCCTTTTATGCCCCATTCCACCCAATTTCAATAGGTTTCGTTCCCAGGTGGACCACATTGAACCACTTTTTACGCAAATTAATATGACGCATAAAGGCAATGGAATGGATCCCGCTCTTATGCCCTGCCTGACCCCATTTCGCCAGGGTTCGTGCCCAGGCTACCACATCGAACCATATTTACACAAGTTATGGCGCATAAAGGCAATTTGTAGCAAAATCTGGGCTCCTGAAAAAAAAAATTTTCTTTGACCGCTCATAAACCGTGATTCCTAAAAATAATGCATGGTCACCCCCCCCCCCCCCCCCACACACACACACACACCACCACCACCAAAGTCACAACTTGTCGATAACTCTGTTTCTAAGAGTTTCACGATTCCGTTTACAGCAATTATCTGAGGGATTAAAGACCCGATTTGAAAAACTTCCGCTATTGTTTTCCATACCGGTTCCATTGACTTTGAATAGCTTTGATAAATTTAATTTGCGTTAGAATGGATTCAAAAGACCGAAAATTGGGTGTCATTTTTCTTGTTTTTTTAATAGGTTAACCTTTTCATCATTGAACTATTGCAAAAACGCATTTTTTTTATGTGAAACAACAAAAAAGACCATACATTTTTTTTTTGATGCTAGTGAAAGCTTCTAACAACATAAAGACCATCGGGAAGATATAAGAAATTTATGTGAGAGGGAAGACCCAAATTTTAAAACATAATAAATTATTTCTGTTCCAGTGCAAAGTAATAAACTCTAGTATTATAAAATAGAAGGAAAACAACATTTTTTAAGTGAAATTGCCAGCGAAGTCCAACATTTTTTTTATTGGACATATAAGAATTTTATCTTCGTGGTACAACACAATTAGCTATATTTGAATTGTGGACCACCCCTTTTAATGAAAGTATATTTCAATAGGCCCTGATTATCATATTCTTTCCCTCCATTGAATCTGAATTATTACATTGCAGACTGTCACCTAAAAGCATACTTTTCCCGATAATGGATTCAATAGGTCTGCCCCTCTTTTTTTTCCTCTCTATGAATTAATGGACACACACCGTATAACCAATGGTACTTAAAAAAATGGGGGGGGGGGGCATTGGTTTTCTAGAAAAATAGTATTTATATAATAGCAGCAGGGTGGTCTAGTGAGAAGAGAAGCAGCTGTCAGTACTTTTTGTTATGTGGCTGTCCCTTTGGACTTCACGGCCGTAAATATTTTATTCATACAATAATGTACGTCAAAGGTCCTTGATGTCATAACTGACGTACAACGGCTTCGTCTAGTGAGAAGCTGTCGGTACGTTTGCTGCCAATGTACCTTTGGACTTCACGGCCGCAAATATTTATTCAGACGTCCTTGATGTCATAACTGACGTACACCAAGACGTCTGTTCACGTGGCTACAATACAAAGGCTAGTGAGAAGAGAAGCTGTTAGTACGTTTGCTGCCAATGTACCTTTGGACTTCACGGCCGCAAATATTTATTCAGACGTCCTTGGTGTCATTAACTGGCGTACACCAAGACGTCTGTATGCGTGGCTACGAGTATAAAAAGAGGGACAGACTCAGTCGCTTTAGCCGATCGCCATGGACCATCTCCTATCGTTGAAGCCGAACGAGTTTTTTGACCGGTGCCACGGAGAGATCCGTCGTTGGCGCGAAGTGATGGACAAATACGAGGATCAGACGGCAAAGCATCTCGACAAAGTGTGCATAGTGGTCGAGATGCACGGCTTTTGGCTCCAGAGCCAGCGGCGGTTCGTGCCGAGGGAAATGAGTATTGTTCCAATGTTCATCAACGAGCCGGGTTACCACTACTCGTTTGATCTGGGCAAGTATCAACCGGAAGATAAGCGGCAAATTAACTATGAAAAAAGGCACATCCACGGACTTCCTTTTCACCCTTCCATAGAAGAACATTGCTTGGATCTGAAGGAGGTCACTACCATGATCCGAGATGCTCTTCAAAATTACAAAGACCGAAAACATACCCTCATTGCCTTCAGAGGGAATCAGAATGAAGGCTTCCTCGGCGATTTCCACACATTAAACCTGGACAGCGTCCGTTGTCCGTCCAGCGATCGGCTCACACCTGACATAGGGTGGAACTGCCAGTTGCACGGAACGATGATGGAGCACACGTGCTCCTACGTCCGTGCAAAAGCAATTAAAAATGGATTCTTCAACATATGGAGACTCCCCCAAAAGGTAGTTTCACCCAAAGACCCGACACGTGTATCGCCGAGGACTCGTCTGCCAAAGTAGACACGTGGATTGCCAAGGACTCATTTGCCCATCTCAAAGTATGGATCGCCGAGGACTCGTTTGCCCGTCCCGAAGTAGATACATGGATCGCCGAGGACTGGTCAGCCATTCCTGCGCCCCGTCTCAATACACGGATCGCCGAGGACTCGTTTGTCCGTCCGGATACATGGATCGCCGAGGACTGGTCAGCCATTCCTGCGCCCCGTCCCAATACATGGATCGCCGAGGACTCGTCTGCCATTCCTGCGCCATCAGAGATGCCGTGAGACGACTGCATAGAGATGGAGCTAACAACACGATTCCTGGCCTCCATGGGATATAACAGAGTGCCCAGTTCAACGCCATTCATCTACGTTGTGTAAAAAAGAAAGTCTTCCTGATCGATCGGAATAAAATTCATAGTGTCTTTTAATAATTTTGTGAACATTGTGTAATTGAACGTGCTTCATAATTAAAGGTGAAAGCTTCTCTTCATATTTCTTCTGTTTTAGCAATACTTGACAGCATAAGCATTCCAGTGATTGTCCATTGAAAGGTATGTTTGAAACAGGATCATAATATATAATTTTTTCTAACGCTGTAGGCTCGTTTCTTAAAATACCATTATAATCATGAGCTAGATATACTACTGGGCGATGCAACATGATGGAAATTTCGTATTGATATGGTAAATATCCAAATTGTGCTATCATTTTTTGACACGTGTAAACACAAGCATCCGTGTCGTTACAGCTATAAGCTAATCGAAATGTTAATATGAAATTAGTTTCGTCAAAATATAAAGCTGGTTCATCGATGATATCATGTATAATGTTTTCCTTATCATAAAATGCTGAATATAGTTCATTAAGTAGAACAACCGGATGGTTTCCAATTTCCGGACTGTAAGAGAATCTTTACAAAACTCTCGACGAGGAAATGAGCGGTTGAGAATATAAAAACTCTGATTTATGTCTCTGTGTGGCTTTATGTTGTTTCAAGTTGCAATTATACACGTCAATAATATCATTTGAGGGAAACGAAGGGCGAAATAGTTCATTTTTAAGATGAAAAGCATCAGTACGACCTTCGAGATCGCGAATGTCTGGATCTGCACCACTACTGAGTAGTACTTGTATTTCTTCTTCGCTGGTATTTCTATCTTGCAATGCAATCATTAAAGGCGTTTGTCCCCTTTTGTTGGTATTATTCACGTTAACACCCATGGTGAGAAGTCTGCCAAGTATTTGAGGATTTCTCCATGATTTATCAAAGTACGCTGATAAAGCGTTGTCACCTTTGTGATCTTGAACGTGTGGGTTAAATCCATGAATACTAACCATCCAATTGAAGTATGCTTCATTATGTAAACAAGAAAATAACGGTCTACAATGCTCAACGCCGTTTACATCCGCACCAACATCAATCAGATATTTCAGTTTCGTATTACGCGAAAACACTTCCGTTAGTTGATCTTTGGATGGTTTGCACAATTCAATCCAGGTTTTTAAAACAGGAAGATTGGCATCATCCAAATGGATCACCTTTGGATTTAAGAACAATTCATTCAATAACCATGGATGATCCTGTGGGCAGATATGAGATGAAAAATGTTTAAAGTCACGTAATATTCTCCATAATGTAAATCGAACTTGACCATCTATTTTCGCGAAATCCCATTCCCGAGATTTAAATGTGGTCATGTATGAAGAATATCCAGACATTGTACAATTTGTAGTGTATGCAACGTGTTAATATAGTTATTAAATTAAAAAAATAAATAAATTATCTTCTTATTATATTTATTTTTCCAGCCAAATAAACGACTCATCTTTGCTGCATTAAGAGAAAGAGCCCCCCCCCCCCTGTTTTTTTTAATAAAGCATTTGTTTTGGGTAAAATCAAGAATACGGTACTATCTGTAATAGCATCCTCAGGGGGAGTGGAGCTAAAGAAGTAGGCGATTTCATTGAAAGTTGCTTTAGGAGTCGACTTTAGAGATCCATGCACTCAGCTGAATAAACAAATTCCGCCAAACGCAACTTTTTCCGGTGTTTCCCCCCATTCTTTGAGAGTCAAAATTTTGAAAGTCGCAAATGTATGTTCAAAATCTTTGGTTTAAAAAATATTTTAACGAGATCTAATGCGAATCTGTAGATGAATCGTCTAATCGATTTGAATATGAATCTGAACTTGAGTGATACCATATTCTAATAATTTTGTGAACATCATGTAAATTAACGTGCTTCATAATTAAAGGTGGAAGCTTCTCTTCATATTTGTTCTGTTTTAATAATACTTGACAACATAAACATTCGACTGATTGTCCATTGAAAGGTATGTTTGAAACAGGATCATAATATATAATTTTTTCTAGAGCTGTAGGCTCGTTTCTTAAAATACCATTATAATCATGAGCTAGATATACTACTGGGCGATGCAACATGATGGAAATTTCGTATTGATCTAGTAAATATCCAAATTGTGCTATCATTTTTTGACACGTGTAAACACAAGCATCCGTGTCGTTACAGCTATAAGCTAATCGAAATGTTAATATGAAATTAGTTTCGTCAAAATATAAAGCTGGTTCATCGATGATATCATGTATAATGTTTTCCTTATCATAAAATGCTGAATATAGTTTATTAAGTAGAACAACCGGATGGTTTCCAATTTCCGGACTGTAAGAGAATCTACAAAACTCTCGACGAGGAAATGAGCGGTTGAGAAATAAAAACTCTGATTTATGTCTCTGTGTGGCTTTATGTTGTTTCAAGTTGCAATTATACACGTCAATAACATCATTTGAGGGAAACGAAGGGCGAAATAATTCATTTTTAAGATGAAAAGCATCAGTACGACCTTCGAGATCGCGAATGTCTGGATCTGCACCACTACTGAGTAGTAATTGTATTTCTTCTTCGCTGGTATTTCTATCTTGCAATGCCATCATTAAAAGCGTTTGTCCCCTTTTGTTGGTATTATTCACGTTAATACCCATGGTGAGAAGTCTGCCAAGTATATGAGGATTTCTCCATGATTTATCAAAGTACGCTGATAAAGCGTTGTCACCTTTGTGATCTTGAACGTGTGGGTTAAATCCAGGAAGATTAACCATCCAATTGAAGTATGCTTCATTATGTAAACAAGAAAATAACGGTCTTTGGTGTTTAACGCCGTTTACATCTGCACCAACATCAATCAGATATTTTAGTTTCGTATTACGCGAAAAGACTTCCGTTAGTTGATCTTTGGATGGTTTGCACAATTCAATCCAGGTTTTTGAAACAGGAAGATCGACATCATCCAAATAGATCCCCTTTGGATTTCATCATCATCATCATTGTCAACCATTATCAATCCACTGCTGGACGAAGGTCTCCCCAAGTTTCCTCCACAACGGTCTGTCTTGTGCCAGTCTCCTCCATGTCACTCCCGCATATTTACGAATTTCATCCACCCATCTCCCATGTGGTCTTTTTCTGGGTCTTTTCCTGTCCCTTGGAATCCAATCTAAAATTTCGGCTGTCCATCTATGGTCTGTCCTTCTGGCAGTATGTCCAGCCCATTGCCATTTCAGGGATTTAACTCTGATCATGATGTCTTCCACTCTCGTCATTTTTCGGATCCACGAGTTCCTTTTCTTATCTCTCCTGGTTATACCAAGCATGCACCTCTCCATGCTTCTTTGAGTTGTTTGCAGCCTTTGTATGTCTCTTTTAGTTAAGGTCCACGTCTCTGCACCATACGTAAGCACTGGAAGGATGCATTGATCAAACACTTTTCTTTTAAGACATAATGGCATATTGCTCTTGAAAATTATGCTGTTTCTTCCAAAAGCTCTCCAGGCAAGTTTTGTACGCCGATTAATTTCTTCATCAATGTGACCCTCACTTGATATCTGCTGTCCAAGATAAACATATGTATCTGTTATCTCCAGTTTTTCTCCATCAATCGATAAATCTTCATTTCTTGTAAAAGCATTGAACATCACTTTTGTCTTCTGAAAGTTCATTTTTAATCCCACTTCTTTACTCTTGTCAGCAAGTTCCTGGATCATACTCTGCAGCTCTGATGGGGTAGTTGCAAAAATGACTACGTCATCAGCAAAACGAAGGTGGGTTAGATAATCTCCATTAATCTTTATCCCTTTGTTTTCCCAGTTCAGTGATTGAAAGACATTTTCCAATGTGGCATTAAAGAGCTTCGGAGATATGGTGTCACCTTGTCTCACTCCCTTTCCAATTTTTATGTGTGTTGTATTTTCAAACAGCCGAATCTTTGCACTTGCATTTTCATAGATGTTATTAATAATATTAATGTATGCATCCTCAATACCACAGGATTTCAGAGCCGTGGTAACTGCTGATGGTTTCACCGAATCAAAGGCTTTTTCATAATCGATAAAAGCCATGCACAATGGAAGTTCATATTCCCTCGCTCTTTCAATTAGTTCTCTCAGTACGTGGATATGATCTATTGTGCTGTAGCCACTCCTGAATCCAGCTTGTTCTCTCGGTTGAGCCATGTCCAGTGTTACCTTCAAGCGGTGTGAAAGAACTTTAGTGAAGATTTTATAAACCACTGATAGGAGGCTGATAGGTCTGTAGTTCCTGAGATCCTCAATGTCACCTTTTTTATGTAGCAGGATCATTGTAGCGTTATTCCAATCCTCAGGAATCTTCCCTTCATTAAGGCATCGAGTGAAAATTTGGGCGAGTACTGTTTCAATTTCTCCACTTGCTTCTTGTATGATGTCTATAGTAATTCCATCTTCTCCTGGAGCTTTCCCCCGCTTCATGTTCTTGATTGCATGAGCAACTTCTGCTGGGAGGACTGGAAGAACTCTGGTACCTTTCATGATGTCTGGAGTACATGTATCATCCCTTTCATATAATTTGGAGTAGAAATCTTTCACTCTTGTCAAAATTTCGCCTCTATTTCTTGTTATAGAACCATCTTCTTTTCTCAGAGCCATAATCTGTTTTCTTCCCTTACTGAGATGTCCCTTTGCTATCTTAAGGCTTTGGTTGTTTTCAATTGCTTTCCTCACTAGCTCACAGTTGAATTTCCTTACGTCTTCAGTGATACTTTTTCGTGTTGTCTTGCATAGCTCTATATATTCCACTTTGGAAGTCACATCTTCTTTAGTTGTCCTCATCTCTCTTCTTTTTTGCATCAACATTTTGGTTTTTCCTGATAATTTGTTCACATGCAACTTGTTCTTAGACCCAGCTAATTTTGTTGCTGTTTCCATTAGAGCTTTGGTTACTTTTCTGTTAACTTCCGAAATATCCACTTCTTCCGATGTTAGGCCTTCTAAAGCAGAGAATCTGTTCTTCAGTTCCAACTTGAAAGTATTATGGTGTTTTTTAAGGTTGGTTATGTCAATACATTTTGTTTGTCTTATGAGCTTGCCACGTTCCAGTTTAGTGTTGAGGTGCATCTTACATCTCACCAATCTATGGTCACTACCTGTGTTGAACTTGCTCAGCACACTGCAGTCTTCGATGATGAATTTTTTGTTACACATAATAAAATCAATTTCACTTGTCGTCCCAATTGGATGTCTCCATGTCCATTTCCTGTGTGGCTTTTTCTTGAAAAAGGAGTTCAAGATGAAAAATCCTTCTGCCTCTGCAAACTCAACGAGAGTATTTCCACGCTGGTTTCTGTTGCCGTGACCGAATTTACCTACTGAAGTTTCATTCTGTTGCCGTTGCCCTATTTTTGCATTGAAATCTCCCATAATTATCTTCAAGTGCTGCTTACCTTTATTATTTAGATGACGAATTTCCTCATAAAATTCTTCAATTTCTTCTTCAGGATGACTTGTGGTGGGTGCATAAGTTTGAATAATCTGAGCCTGGTATCTTCTCGATAGTTGGATAACGAGTCGTGCAGCTCTGTCAGAGGAACTTTCAACTTCTACAACTTTATCTTTTAGTTTCTTGTTTATTATAAATCCAACACCACTAGTTCTGCCAGTATCTGTCCCACGATAATAGAAGAGATGTCCACTTTTCAGTTCAATGAGATCTTCTCCTTTTCTCCTTACCTCACTTAGCCCGACGATGTCCCACTTGATCCTTTGTAGTTCCTCTTCCAATTCAAGAAGCCTTGAATCAGAAGATAGGGAGCGTCCGTTATAGGTAGCCAAGGTCAGCATCAAATGGCAGCCTAGTCCGGTCCTCCGGGGATTCTTAGCACCCTCTGCCTTCATGTCGCACTGGCCGCTGCCTTGGCCAGGTACATTCCAGCTGCCGGAGACTGAGGGCCAAGATTTAAGTTGTAGAGTCATTTTGGAGGTGTTTGGCCATAACTCACCACGCTGGCCAAGCGGGTTGGTGAGTGTGGGATAGCATTTCCTCTGATCCCGATGGTATAGTTATACCGCTATTTGCGGTCGTCAGAGCCCCTTTAGTGGGAACAGGATGCACCACGAGAAGGCGGGGTTGACATTTGTCAAGGAGAGGCTGTGATGTTACGCATCACCTGACCTTACATCCCTCCTGATAATTTGTTCGAATTTAAGAACAGTTAATTCAATAACCATGGATGATCCTGCGGGCAAAAATAAGGGGATATTTTTTCAAAGTCACGTAATATTCTAAATAATGTAGATCGAACTTGACCATTTATTTTCACGAAATCCCATTCGCGAGATTTAAATGTGGTCATGTATGAAGAATATCCAGACATTATGCAACTTGTAGTGTATGCAACGTACAATTAATAATGTTTCAACCTATTATCTTTATTAATATATTTATTTTTCCAGCCAAATAAACGACTCATCTTTGCTGCATTAAAAGAAAGAGCCCTCACCCTTTTTTTTTCCTTTAATAGAGCAGTTGTTTTGGGTAAAATCAAAAATACGGTACTATCTGTAATAGCATCCTCAGGGGGTGGGGGAGCTAAAGAAGTAGGCGAATTCATTGAAAGTTGCTTTAGGAGTCGACTTTAGAGATCCATGAGCTCAGCTGAATAAACAAACTCTGCCAAACGCAACTTTTCCCAGTGTTTTCCTATTCTATGGATGATCCTGTGGGCAAAAATAAGGTGATATTTTTTCAAAGTTACGTAACATTTTCCATAATGTAAATCGAACTTGACTATCTATTTTCGCAAAATCAAATTCACGAGATAAATATTTGTTCATATATGAAGAATATACAGACATTATGCAAGTGTATGCAACGTACAATAAATAATGTTTCAACCTATTATCTTTATTAATATATTTTTTTCAGCAGCCAAATTTATATAAACGACTTATCTTTGCTGCATTAAGAGAGAGCCGCCCCCCTATTTTTTTAGAGCATTTGTTTTGGGTAAAATCAAGAATACGATACTTTCTGTAATATAACATCCTAAGAGGGGAGCTCAAGAAGTAGGCGAATTCATTGAAAGTTGCTTTAGGAGTCGACTTTAGATATTCATGAGCTCAACAGAATAAACAAACTCCGCCAAACGCAACTTTTTCCGGTCGAAAGAGGGCGCCACAATGGAGGCGCTGAAATTCTCTGGTTTCACGGCTGTGAGCCATTGGTGTCATTCTTTTTTTTTTTTTAATAGAGATTTATTGACGCCTTTACTTTGCAACATAAAAGGTCAACCCCCCTTTTTTAACAAATTTTATAACAAGGTTGAACCATTGGTGTTATATGGTGACCTCACGCTAAAAAAAAATTACTCTTCAGATTAGTTTCAGCAATGTTGTGTGGCCTTCCCTTCTAGTAACGCTTTAGATGGGTTACCTTCTCTTTTAGCGATTATAACGGGGAGATGGGTTGCCTTCTTTTTCTGGATGAAACTACACATCACGTGATCTAGAATTTTTAAAATCGTTCGGATACTGGAGGGACTGTACATACCTAATTCAATTTTAGAAAAAAAAACCCTAAAATATATAAACTCATCTTAAGTAAAATAGGCCGCCCCGGTGGCGCAGTGGTCTAAGCGATGGCCTCTGATCATTCGTCCGAAAGGGGTCTGGGTTCGAATCCCGGTGAGGCATGGGTGTTGTGTTTGTCTTACGGCACTGGCTGTCACCCCTCCCTGGAACCAGTGACCCTAAATTAGGGACGGACGGCTGCTTATAGCCCATTGAGTTGCTCACGGTGGTCGTTAAACCTCCAATAGAAAAAAAAATAAGTAAAATAGTAGGTAAATGTGTAGATTTGCGTTTTAAATTATTTCGTCGGAAAAATATTTGTGCCTTTGAAAAGTGCGACGTACAGATTTTAGATTATGAAAATTAATGACAAATGGTGCAGAAATTTTCTGTTTCTTTTTTTCCTTTTTTTTTTTGATTGGAGGTTGAACGACCACCGTGAGCAACTCAATGGGCTATAAGCAGTCGTCCGTCCCTAATTTAGGGTCACTGGTTCCAGGGAAGGGAGAGAGGCAGTGCCGTAAGACAAACACAACATCCATGCCTCACCGGGATTCGAACCCGGACCCGTTACGGACGAATGATCAGAAGCCAGCGCCTTAGACCACTGCACCACCGGGGCGGCATTTTCTGTTTCAAATGTCTTTTAAAGATTTTTATCGTAACATTTACCTGTACGTTCAATACGTTAGGCGTACGGCAGCGTCTCTACACAGCATCGAACTTACAGGTAAATGTTACGATAAAAATCATTAAAAGACATTTAAAATACGAAATTTCTGCACCATTTGCCATTAGTTTCTATACTCTGAAATCTGTACGTCGCACTTTTTCCAGGTACTAACATTTTTCCGACGAAATAATTTAAGACGCTAATCTACACATTTACCAAAATTTCAGCCCTGGATCGTTGAAGAATAAAGGAGGAATGCGATTTACACATGAATTACACCAGTTCCTACAGAAAAATTCTCTTGCCCAAGTACTACGAATTCAGAATGCAAACTTTGTGCAGCCTTCTGGCCACGGTAAAACGCGATAACGGACGTCCAGTTGTCTGTTGCATGTGCCTTGCGATTTATCCCGCCGTCTTCCGTCTGTCTCTTCTCGCCTGTAGGACAATATGCCGGTCGTGCGCCGCCGTGGTTGCTCATCTGTTCATCTGAAAGTGAATATAAATAAAATCTCAAATGGAAATAATGATACGGAATCAGTTTGTTAATGCGAATACGTCAGCAGATGGCGCTGCGTCCCAACTCATCTTTTCTGTCCTCGCTGGTTTTGCTTAATGTTACAGCCTGGCAGGATCCAGTTCAGCCTTGCCTCCAGAAAAATTTTTGTTCCATGTATTTTATTTCAAAGCCTGCTGTTGAACGAGTGGTTTTGCTCAATGAGCAGTAGCAGTTAACGTCATTCATATGAATCTCGTAATCGGAAGTGTTTTTGTGCTGGGCAAGGAGATTTTTACTCTCGCATAAGATCTGATGAAATGTAATGAAATTTCTTTTTCCGAGTAACAAGGAAAAAACGAATTCTGGGACGTCAGAGATATGCCAAATGAGGATTTGTTTACAGTGATTCGTTTTCCTGGTGAGCTAAGAGAATTTTCGGATTTTATATCTGTTAGTTTATAGGAACCTCCTTAGACGTGAAGGGTAAATTTCGCTTTTAAAATACGCCTCACAGATTCCATTCAGTGAGGTTATATTTTTCACCCTTTGGTAAGAAATTGATAAAATGTTACAAAATTTTAGAGTGATGTGTATTAGCATGAGTTTGCGTTAATGTTGTATTGTTTTGGTAATATAAAATGTAATACCCCATTTCTTACAAGGACAGAAGTCACATTTGTGTGATAAACTCTCAGCCACTTCATTGCATAGGTTATAAAATCAGTGTTTTTATATGCCTGTGTTCTAAAACCTCTTAGAAATTCGCTCAACCATTTCAGAAAATATGTTTTTAAATGCGGAACGGCGTTATATCTGTTTTTCTTGCAGCATCTGTGAATTAAGATAATTTAAAGCATTATTAACATTCTCTTAGATGTTGCACAGTGCACTGTGATATTTTGCTTTTGCACGTGCAGACAACACATTTCAAATCAAAGGTGCATGTTTTGTTCATGACTAAATAAGGTCAAACGTATCAAAGAAAGAAAATTATTACAATTGCTCTCTGGTGAATAAACAATAATTGGGAGTTTTGCAACATGGAAACAATGTTGAAATACCCTTCAGAGCAAGTCACTCAAGAGTTGATTCCAATGAAAGTGAAAGAAGAAACTAATCCTGTACCACATGTTACAGATACAAGTGAAAATAATTGGGAATGTGTAATATGCTTCCAGAAATTCACAGAAGAATTAAGCTTTGCAAGACATGTTCAACAGCATATGTGTAAAAAATCTTCTCAGTGTAATGTATGTTACAAGGAATTCACAGACAAATCGAATTTCTTACGGCATATAAAAATTCATGTAGGTGAAAAACCTCACCAGTGTACTTTATGCTCCAAAAAGTTCAGTCAGAAAGGTGATCTTTCAAGGCATATGATATATCACACAGGTGAAAAGCCATACAAATGTTATGTATGCTCCAAACAATTTGCTCGGAACAGTAATCTTTTAGCTCACGTGCTTCGGCACACAGGTGAAAAGCCACACCAATGCAATGTATGCTCGAAACAATTTGCTCGGAAAAGTGTTTTTTCAAGGCACATGCTGCTTCACACTGGTGAAAAGCCTTATCAGTGCGATTTATGCTCCAAGAGCTTTGCCCAGAAAAGTAATCTTGCAACACATATGCACCTACACACAGGTGAAAAGCCTCACCAATGTAATGTATGCTCCAAACAATTTGCTCGCAAGGAAACACTTTCAAAGCATATGTTCCTTCACACAGGACAAAAACCATACCAATGTGATGTGTGCTCAAAACAATTTGCACAGAAAAATTATCTTTCAAAGCATATGCTCTTTCACGAAGATGAAAAGCCTCACCAGTGTGATGTGTGCTCAAAAACTTTTACCCAGAAGGGTTATCTCTCACATCATATGCTTGTTCACACAGGTGTGAAGCCTCACCACTGTGCTCTATGCTTCAAACGGTTTCCTCGGAAAAGTGATCTTTCACAGCACATGCTTGTTCACACAGGTGAAAAGCCTCACCAATGCACTGTGTGCTCTAAACGGTTTTCTCACAAAAGTCATCTCTCACAACACACACTCCTTCACACAGATGGAAGAAAAACTAACCAATGTGATGTATGTTTCAAACAGTTTGCTCGGAAAAGTAATCTTTTAACTCATATGCTTGTCCACACAGGTGAAAAGCCTCACCAATGTGATGTATGCTCCAAACATTTTACTACAAAAACTCAACTTTTAAGGCATATGTTTGTTCACACAGATGAAAAGCCTCACCAATGCGATGCATGCTTCAAACAATTTGCCCAGAAGAGTTATCTTACAAAGCATATGCTTGTTCACACAGGTGAAAAGCTTCACCAATGTGATGTATGCTCCAAAAGTTTTGCTAGGAAAAATCAACTTTCAAAGCATATTTGTTCACACAGGTGAAAAGTTTCACCAGTGTGATGTGTCCTCGAAACAATTTGACCAGGAAAGTTATCTTTTAAAGCACATGCTCATTCACACAAGTGAAAAGCCTGACCCATGTGATGTATGCTCCGCACAATTGACTCAGAGGTCTCATCTTTGATGGCCTGGACATCTTCATGCATATTAATTGTTGCAGGAGTGTTATGTGTGCTTAAAATGCAGACATTACAATGTGTGCTTAAAATGCAGTTACAGTACAAGAAGACTCATTGGTAAATGTGTAGATTAGTGTTCTAAATTATTTCGTCGGAAAAATATTAGTACCTGAAAAAAGTATGATCTACAGATTTTAAAGTACGGAAAATAATTGCAAATCGTGCAGAAATTTCATATTTTAAATGTCTTCTAAAGATTTTTATCATAATATTTACCTGTAAGTGCGATACTGTGAAGAGAAGCTGCGGTAGGCCAAATGCATTGCTTCGACGATGATGTGAAGCTTTGCTCCATTAAAAGGATTTGTTGCTGTACAGAAATGAAGACGTGCGGAAGAGTACAAGAGAAAGCGGTTACGTTGTTAGTAGGAGAGCAATAAATGCTGTAGTGATATGCTACAGAAAATAGGTCCACATTATCCGCCTTTTATTTTGTTGTATCTTGTACATTGTTGGCAGGAAAAAACAGATAAAACCTTTTATTTGCAAATCAGTGAGATAGAAACTGACCTGCGAACTAAGTATTAACAGGAGAACCAAAACTGCACCGGCACAGCAAATCAGCTACGAATGGAAGCTGTTCGAAGCAGAACCGAAAGTTATACTTCCCCAATTTTCTGTACAGCATAAAAAGGAATATTCATACTTTCTATTTTGAATCAGGAAATCATATGCGAAAGAACAAAAAAAATTTTCAATAACTGCTTTAAAAATAATGACAAAACATGAAGGAACTATATTCTGTATCATTTGAATTCAACATCGTTCGCTCTCCTGGCAAGAACGCACGCTGTTGCACTTGTAGTCATCCGTGCATGAATTACACACCACTGCAGTGAATATTCCTTTCAATGGAGCAAAGCTTGGCATCATCGCCATAACAATGCATTAGACCTACAGGTGCTTCTCTTCACAGCTTCGTACTTGCAGGTAAATATTTCAATAAAAATCTTTGAAAGACATTTAAAATGGGAAATTTCTGCTCCATTTGCCATTCATTTCTATACTCTAAAATCTGTGTGTCTCACTTTTTCCAGGTACTCCCATTTTTCTGACGAAATAATTTAGGACGCTAATCTACACATTTACTGACTCATTTAACACAGGGAAAATGCATATTACCTCCTTGCTGTCCTGGTGGCACAGTGGTCTAAGCGATGGCTTCTGATCAGTCGTTCGAAATGGGTGCAGGTTCGAATCCCGGTGAGGCATGGATGTTGTGTTTGTCTTATGGCACTGGCTCTCTCCCTTCCCTGGAACCAGTAATCCTAAATTAGGGATGGGTGACTGCTTATAGCCCACTGAGTTGCTCACAGTAGTCGTTAAACCTCTAATTTAAAAATAATAAATAACGTCCTGGTGGCACTGTGGTCTAAGCCTGGCTTCTGACCATTTGTCCAAGATGGGTTTGGGTTTCAATCCCATTGAGGCATGGATGTTGTAAGTGTATTATGTGCTACTTCATTGTGTGAAGTTCACATTACTACATGGTCATGTCATTGTACGTACGTGAAGACCCATAACGTCTTACAACTTTCTGTTGCACACGTGTTATAGAGGGTACAGCTTACGGTGGTGTATCCGGTTTACACATTCATATTCACTCAAGAAAAAAAATGAAGAAAATATTTCGTATTCAGTTCGACTAAAATGTTAATTTGCATTTAGTTCGGTTAAAATGTTCATTTGTATTCAGTTCAGTTAAAATGTTTCAAGAAAATTGTTACATAAAAGTGTCCTGTCCCATCCTGCTTATATAGTTGTGTTGGCTTCAACCTTAGAATGATTACTCTATTCACCATTCAATGTAGATTAATTCACTATCGGCAGCGCCGGTGGCGCAGTGGTCTAAGTGATGGCTTCTGATAATTCATCTGGAAGGGGTCTGGGTTCGAATCCCGGTGAGGCATAAATGTTGTGTTTGTCTTATGGTACTTGCTCTCTCCCTTCCCTGAAACCAGTGGCCCTAAATTAGGGACGGGCAACTGCTTATAGCCTATTGAGTTGCTCACGGTGGTCATTAAACATCCGAAAAAAAAAATAATAATTCACTATCGTTGTGAATACATATAAGAGACATGGGATGCAATAGATGTAATGTGACTTCATTCCGTGTCAACATTGAAGGTTTCATGGTTATCAGCTGGTTCTCTTGCCATTTGAAATCTTACTTACTTAGCATTTGGGTGTTAGGGTTAAATTCACTGAAGCACAACTCCCCTTGAAATTGCCAAGGCAATAGCAAACAAACTAAGTTATGTGAAATCCAAAACAGAAGTAATAGAAAGTCAAAAAGCTGAAAATAAAATCTCTATATACACTATATACAACTCACTGCCAACCTCCTGAGGCACTTGTCGTATCCGGACGCACGTTTCGCACAGGTTCAGCCCTGGCGTTTTCAACAGAGATGTCTAACACTTTGTCGAAATTCAGTTCTATGAAGTCTTGCCGTAGTGTGCATGTGCCATTGAGTAACGAATTTTCGATGCCATCTAGTGTAGAAGTATATCAATTGAACTTCAATATTATCTATTCTTCCCTTTTTCTTTTCCTCCCTCTTCTTACTTTTTTATTCAATTTCTTTTTCGTCTCAATCAGGTTCTCCCAAGCATATGAAAGGTCATATGAGCTGTTATTATTACAGTTGAATGACTTAGTCTTATTTATTATAATAGCTTTCATCAAACAGAAGTCATCACTCTTTCCCACGTTTATAAGTGAGTCACAGAAAAATTCTCATGGGCCCGGGAATCGAACCCAGGGTTTTCCAGTTACGCGCCGGACATGCTTCCACTGCACCACAGTGGCCTTGAATTCCTCCAGACTCCCATGCGACTAACTGCCAAGCCACTTGGCAGGTTTCTTCTTGGAGCCCCGCACTATGCTGGGGATTCACCAAAGATGATAAGCAGCAACTGAACAAATAACTAGAAGGGGAATGAGAATTTTTCCGTGACTCACTTATAAACGTGGGAAGAGCGATGACTTCTGTTTGATGTTCCTAACCCACATCAATTGTCTGTATTTGTTATTAATTCGTCTTCTAGTTATTTGTTCAGTTGCTGGTTATCATCTTTGGTGAATCCCCAGCATTGTGCGGAGCTCCAAGAAGCAACCTGCCATTGGCAGTTAGTCGTATGCAAGTCTGGAGAATTTGAGGCCGCTGTGGTGCAGTGGAAGAATGTCCGGCGCATAACTGGAAGACCCTGGGTTTGATCCCCGGTGGCGGCCAATGAGAATTTTTCTGTGACTCACTTATAAACGTGGAAAGGGCGATGACTTCTGTTTGATGTTCTTAATCCACGCCAGTTGTCTGTATTTATAATAGCTTCCTTCTGTGATATGTGTTGTTCTCATATTTTTCTCTTGGTTCAGTATTTTGATTTGTTCCCAATTAGGTACACAACGGTTTTTCAAACAGTAGTCAATAAGTTCTGTTTTATTTTATTTTTTTATTTTGTACCAGTTATTCATGTTCAGTCAATCTGGTTTTCGTACTTTGTTTCGTACTGCCTATATATTGGCTAACACCTTTATTTTAATTGTTTATTATTGGTATAGAATATATACCTGCTTTCTGCAAGATCGAAATCTTTAAGTGGTAATTACTTAGGGAATTTGTTATATTCTTCATCCTCCCACCAAAATCCAACTCAAATTTTTTACATGGTTTCTTCATAAGATTATTAATCTCCTGGATGTATGGCAATGGGTGTTGTGGCTCTCTTCCTTCCCTGGACCTAGTGACCCTAAATTGGGAACTGGCAACTGACTTGAGTTATTCATGGTGGTCGTTAAACCTCCAAACTATTAAAAAAAAAGAAACGTACATTTGAAATCGGTGATGGCTGTAGTGTCAACAGTTAAAATGTTGACACTACAGTCTTCACATAAGTACTAGACGAAACCCGTATGAATCGAAGGTCAGTTTTTTTTTAAAGAATAAACTCATATGAAACAACAAATTAAACTTTGTTTGATTGACAATTTCATTTAACCACTTCAGTAAAGACAATAGTCCAGGTTCGTGATTTTTTTGTTTTGAATGAAGGTTTAACGACCACTGTGAGCAACTCAATGGGCTGTAAGCAGTCGTCCGTAATATTTGCACTAACAATGCCCAACGTAATGTTTATTTACATCTTTACATAATGGGAAATGTCTTACCTACGTGAATAAACTGGATCGAATGAATATTAAATTGTAAATATACATCACACAATCCAGCAGCATAACGTAATCAGGTCTTCGAGAGTGTTCGCTGTTCCGATGAAAAGAACTTTGATGGGAATGCCTGCTAGTGTTGCTTTGCTCAATGGTTCGCTCAGAAAAGAGAAGACTTTGGACTATCTCAGTCCCTCCATGCTTCCGCCTTCAACAGCGCATGAGTCAACCGCACGCTTCTCCCATAGACTTTATATAAGAACTTTGCTACCCCACAACGGCCAAACTGTTGCCCCAATCTTATTTTTCTCTTCGACTGGCACATCTACATGGTAAGACCTTTACTAGATATCTCAAACACATCTTTACATTCAGCCGTTCTCTCAAAATAGAACTCACAGTAAAAAAACTTGTAGAATTAATGTATAGATTTAAGGACTTTCAGATTTCTATGTCTCAGTTGCTTGGAACTTCACTGTCCTGGGTGGTGTAATAGTTAGCATACTCGACCTGTAATCGGGAGATGCGGGGTTCGATTCCTGCTCCAGGATGTTGAAATTTTCAAGTTCTCTGATATGTCAGCAGGGATCGCATTCCTCCTAAAATTCCTAATATTTTGTGACCCTCCTTAAATTCCTAAAATTATACCTAAAATTTGCTATTCATCCTAAAATTTTCGTAAGCTTATTTATTAAAAACACAACCGTTATTAATGCCAATAAATTTACCATTACGGTAAGGTAAAAAGACCTGTTATTGTAGAAACACAGCCTATATGCTGTGCTGCTGAAGGGAGGGAAAATGACGCCATCGAGATGCACTTGCTTCGGGGCGGGCGCTCCACTTTTTGCCTTCAGACAGTTTTCGAGAGTAACAAGAGATCTAAGGGAAAAGGGGGAGGGGTCATTTTCACCCCTGGTTTGCGCTTTGCAGACGAACTCCGTGGCACGCAGAAGATCGTACTTTATTTTTGTACATGCCTTGTGGAACCTCCTCTTTCTGCTGATGTTTTGTTATTGTAAACCGCAGGTGGGTGGAAGCAAAGAGGAAACATGTGATCTCCTTCCGTAACCTCCGGTAATGACGATGGGATGGTAGCCGAGTGTTATCGTGACAGGCAGTAGAGCACGTGATCATTGACCTTCGATCGTGCGCGGCCGGCGACAGCGACCTTCGATGCGCAATATATCTCGGCTCCGACTCGCTTTGACTGAACTTGCGTGAGATGCGTATGATAGTTTCTGGTTTTGTGTCTTTTATGGTGTTCTCTGTGCTGTGTGCAGGTTCAGTTCTCTAGTGGTGACCTGCTTTTTTTTTTTCTATCTTCTGACATCCTCGCAGCCAAATTTCGGGAAGTTGTCTGGTTTTACAATATTGGAACGTGTTTTTGTACTTCCCTTTCATTTTCTGTTTAGTAATACAAGTGTTTAAGATGCCTAAATCCAAAACAAAATTTCAAGATGCGTGGCTCGCCAAAGAATTGGACGGAGTAAAGTTGAAGGAATGGTGTTCTGCAACTGAAACAATATTTTCTGCTAAGTGTATATTGTGTTCAGAAATTTTCAACATTTCTAATAGTGGCTTTTCACAAGTAAAAGCGCATCATAAAGGAAAAAAACATTTGCAGAAATTTCAAAGTAAATTTCAAAATAAGTCCATCCTGAAAGCCTTTAGAGGACAGGATCTTCAGCCCAAAACAAATATTAGTGAAGTACTGAGTCATGATTTACAGTTGGCTAAAGCCGAAGCATTATGGGCCATGAAAGTTGCTAAGGACAATATGTCTTTTGTTTCATGCACTGAAACAGTTGAACTTTTCAAAGAAATGTTTCCTGATTCTGCTATTGCAGCCAAAATGCAACTTAAAGAAAAAAGTTGCTTATGTGATATCACATGGATTGTCAAAATATTTTGAAGAGGATTTGAAAAAAGACATTGCATCTAGTAGCCCAGGAAAGGTTACTATAGCATTTGATGAAACTACAAATACACAAGTGAAACGGCAGTTGGATGTGTATCTCAGGTACTGGTCTTCAGAAATAAATTCAGTTTCTTGCCGATACCTAACAAGCGTTTTTCTGGGTCATGCAACAGCAGATATTTTGCTAAAAGAAATTCTTGATGTGTTATCATCCTTCAATATTTCGTTGAACAGAATTATTTGTGTATCCATGGACAGCCCAAATGTAAATAAGTGCTTTTTACGCAAATTCAATGAAGTTGTAAAGCAAGAAACAGGCCAGAAATCTTTGGAACTAGGTTTTTGCAACCTGCATGTTGTTAGTAATGCATTTAAAATTTTTTTGACAAGCTTAAATATAGATTTTGACGAATTTGCTACTGATATGCATTACTTTTTAAAGAGTAGTGCTGCAAGACGAGAGGATTATAAATCTGTCGAGGATATAACATTGGTCACTTCCAAATTTCTTTTGCGTCATGTCAGCAACAGATGGTTAACCGTTGGTTCTGTAGCCCAGAGGCTCTTGGATCAATGGCTAAATATTACAGAATATTTTTTAAACTTCTTGCCATCTCAAAAAATATTTGAAAAACAACTACGCAATTCGGCAAGGTATAAAAGAATTCACTGTTTCCTGAAAAATGAGCTAACTCCTTGCTATTTAGCATTAATTTCATTTTCACACCAAAATTTTGAAAAGTTTTCATTATGTTATCAGAGTGAAGAACCAAAAATACACCACTTATATTCTGATTTAAATACTTTAATGAAGAATGTTATGGCTCAGTTTATCCAAGATGATGTTATTGCAGGGAAATTTGGAGAAGACCTAAAGAATGTAGATTTTGAAAACAAAAATTCATGGAAAAAACTAGGGGAGTTAGAAGTTGGTATGAAGACAAAAAATCTCCTCAGGAATGTTCAGGAGACCAGGCAGAAATTATTTCTCTTAGATGTAAGATCATCACTAATTGCAACCACAAAATATTTAAAGTCAAATTTGCCATTCTGCAATCAAAAGCTAAGAGACATAGAAGTTTTAAAGGTAAAAGAACCAAAGAAAGAGTCAACTCAACTTTCAGTCACTGAAGGACTTTCGGAAATAACCAGAATTTCAAGTGTTTTGCATCTTTCTGAGGAACAAATTGATAGAGTAAGAGAAGAGTGGAAACTTTTAAGTTGCGATAAGCCAACTCTAGATGAACTAGTGAAATTTTCAGAGGAAGGGCATATTCCAGTGCGGATTGATCATTACTGGCGTAATATATTTAGTATTAAAGACTCTAGCGGAAAAGAAAAATACTCAAATCTTGCTAAACTCATCAAGTCAATTTTAGTTTTACCTCATGGTAATGCTGATGCAGAAAGGGGATTTTCGGTTAACACTGCTCTGTTAAGGAAGGACAAGGCTAACTTAAAAGACTCAACTATAACATCATTAAGAATAGTTAAAGGGGCCATTAAACACTATGGATGTGTAAGTAAAGTTCCCATAACAAGAAATTTGTTAAATAGTGTTCGTGATTCACATAAATTTTATAAAGAGTATGTTGATAAGCTGAAGGAAGAAGAATCAAAAAAGGTAAAAGAAAGGAAGCAGAAAGAGAGGGAAAATAAGGAAAAGCAGCTAGAGAAAAAAAGAAAAGCTGAGTTTGATGACAAAATAAAAGAAAATGATGCAGGAATAAATAGGCTTAAAAAGATAAAGAAGCCTCCCTAGCAGTAATTCAAGAGGGAACAGAAAGAATGAGAAAAGCTGTGGAAAAACAAAATACTGTTGAAATAGCAGTTGCCTCTAACTTGATCATACAAGGTTCAGCTGAAATAAAGAAAACTGAAAGTAAATTAGTTGTGGTGGAATTAGAAAAAGATAGGCTAATCAGGAAAAGGTTAAAACAATAATATGAAAAAAGTAATTCAGTGAACAATTGTACATAGTTCTTGGTTTTCAATTACCTTTTTAGGATATTATAGTTTAATGTGAAACCTGAAAACTTTACTGTGAAAATCGTGAATTGCTTCTGGTTCAACAGCATATTAATGTTCAAAGTGAAACTTGAATGTGGTAAATATACTTGAATATGATAATAACACGTGAAAAGATAAGAACTGAACATTAGAAGTAAATCATACTTAAACTTTAGACATTAGACGTTATGCAAAAAATTTGGGTGTGAACTTCGACCATATATACTAATGGACTGCGCATTGGCAATAGCTGCATCAAAGCCGCCATGGCTCAAACATTGGGCACGTCATCATCAGACTCCAAATTTCGTGTACAAATGCTGTTATGATTACTAATTTACGCTGCAGAACTTCAGTGTTTTCGGTGTATTATGTGAATGCACCTCATATATAATGAAAACTCTTCAGGTAAGTTTACTTATGAGCTATATACATGCATGATCGTGTTGTTTACATTTTGTGATTTATAATGTGATGAACATTTGCGAAGAATTTGGAACATGCATTCCATTTTTTTTTTCTTAAGTTACTATATTTTTATATCAATAGCTGCAAGTTTCTGGTTAAGTAATTGAACTTTATTGACTTAGGTATTTAATTCGTTTCTTACCCATGAAAAATCATAGAATTTTCTTTACTATATCGGTCAGAGCAACCATAAGCACAGCAGGTGTAACCCATCTTTTTGACTGATGTCATGTGATTTTATGTAGGAGCCAGAAATTTTGATGTCATGCGCAGTCTATCAGTATATATGGTTGAAGGGTGTGAAGCAAACTCTTTACAATGTAAACAAAGTTGTTTTACTAGATGTATACAAATATACATCTAGTTTTTATTGAAATACACTCCTAAAATTTTCCTAAAATTTTTCTAAAAATTCCTAAAATTCCTAAAATTCTTACCTAAAATTTTCCAGAAGTATGCTATGATCCCTGTATGTGTTACATGGATAACTAGTAGGTGGTACAAGCAAATTCAGTTTGCTTTGCTTGAATATTCAGTTAAAATGTTGACTGGGTCAAAATGTCCATAGTAACAACGAAATGTAGATTTTTCATTTTCGTTCACTTCTATGTTATTTCAATATTGACATTTTGCCTAAGTCAGAGCACATTTAAGAAGACATGGGGCCTGGGGGTTGGGCAGTATTTTGGGGCCCCAGCATTAGTGGTAGATCTAGGATATTATTGTGGGTGGATGAATAAAGATACCCAGGAGAAAACATTCCCAAAATATGATGAAGCCATAAAAATATCACTGCGATATTGAAGTGTGTGTATCCCATGATTCATGGACGAATCAGTGGTAGCAAGAAAATGTAAAAATGCATGGTTGAAAAATGGATACCAGTTCAGTTCTGCTTTAACCCCCCTCCAGCTTTGAGCTTATCGAAATTATATATCATGATTCAAATGAATTTTTAATGTACGAAAATTTCCCCCAATTACAGATGTGTACAAAAAACCCCATGTGTAATGCTTTCGAAAGATTTTAGGATGGACTGGGGCGACTGTATTTTTTTGGACTCCTCTTAAAAAAGCAGAAAGAAATAGAAAAAAAATTCACACGGTAGTTTCTTATAGTTTTTGCTGTGCTATCTGCAAAAAAAAAAAAAAAAAAAATGTGGAACTCTGTCAATTCTTCAAGCAGCCTGTATTATTCTGGGGCCCCTTAAAATGTGGGGTCCAGGGATGCAGCCTCCCAATCCCCCTCTCAAAGGGGCTCTGCCCTAAGTGTTGATGATTTTTTGTACTTCTGTCGTGTTTTTGAAAGCAAGTGGTCAAGTTTAGGATTATTTTAAATGCACTGATAGTTGGTTGCTCACAGGATCTCCAGATGTTAAATTTTTGGACAGCGTTTTTCATTTTGTTAATTTGAATAATGCAAAATAATGGCTTCTTAAATGTACAAACAGATAAGAAATCCCCCCTTCCCTTTAAACCAATCCTTACATTACATGGTTTTCATTGTTTTTTGATTTTCACATAGTCAAGTGAGTGAATAATAGAATCAGTTGCTGCCAAGCCATCTGGGCAAAATAACTGATTTTTAAATATCAGTGAAGAGGTAAATCTCTTTTTTCTCATAGAGTAACATAAAATTTGCACAAGAACACCTGCTCAAAAAGGGGAGCACAACTGCCTTCATTGTTTCACTTGTGGCCTTAAAACTTGCTCGGGGCTGATCAATAGCCCAACACTTTCTCTGGAATCCAGGTTCAGCATTCAATTTTGTGAAGAACTGCTTAACAGAATGTGTCTAAAACAGTGCTGCCCATTATTTTAACATCTTTTATACCCTTTCTTAATAAAGGTACATGACCCATTTCTGCGATTTTGGTTCCAGAATTATGAGTTGAACCAAAATTCAGTCAAACCCTCATATTAACGAGCTTGCATAATACGAAGTTCTACATAAAATGAAGTTTTTATAGATAACTTGAACTTTGTAGTATTCTCCTTTAGTATTTTAATCACATATTACTGGTTTATGTCTTAGTAATATCTGTGTGTGTGTGCAGATTGCTGTATTCTGATGACTATAACCCAGTCCTGTTGGCAGAGAGCAAAGGTGAGTTGTGGAGTATGTTGTCCCTTATGTATGAGGTTTATATGAAATTCAAACTGAGTTTAAATAAGGGAGAAACCAAAGTTATGGTTTTTCAGCAAGGAACTGTTAGCACTGAATGCGAAATAAGTCTAAATGGCGCAGTGATTGACTAGGTGAATGAGTTTGTGTATTTAGGAAGCATGTTTGACAGAGAGAACAAATTGGATGGTGAAATTAGTGAGCGAGTGAATTCTTAATTGAAAGTCATAGCTACTTTGGGAGGTTTTTACAGGAATGATGGGTTCTCTAGAGAGTCCCGCATGGCTGTGTATGAGAGTGTAATTGTTCCTACTTCGATGTATGGCAGTGAAACCTGGGAACTGCAGAAGAGACATGGGAGTTGTTTGTGTGCTGGAGAAATGTGTTACTTACTTTGGGGGGGGGGGGAGATTGTGGCAAGGCTCGTTCTGATTATGTGAGGAATGAAGATGAGTTGCAGTTGTGTAACATGAGACAAGATGTTGTTAGATCAGATCCTATGTAGAGGATTTTAGGAAGGGAGTGTCTGACCCCAGATCTTAAACAACCCTTAGAAATAGGAAGCTAGGAGATTTGGGCTAGAGTGCCCGATAGGAAAGTGACACGGAAGCGAGGTAGAAATGGGGAGGAAGACGCCCTTATTTATTACCGGGAAGCCAGTACCCGGGGTCCGAAGGCTTAATGTGCCAAGATGTTGTTAGTGAGGTGGAGACTAATATTCTTAGGTGGTTTGTCCATGTAAAAAGAATGAGTAATGTGATGCTTACTAAGAGAATTTATTCAGCCCAAGCGGCAGGAAAGAAAGGTAAAGGAAGGCCAAGGAAATCTTGGGAGGATCAAATTCAGGAATGTCTGCACGAGAAAAAGTTTGAATATGAAGTACGAAAAGTTTTGTGTGCATCACGTGATGGGTGTCAGTGGAGCTCAAGCTCTGTGCCAAGATTATTGTAAGTGGAGGCATTTGATACACCAACAGTAAGAAAAGTCTAGTTCCATCAGGTAAACATTTATCTGGTGGTATGTCTTCCTTTGAGGAGCTAACCTCTGAATCTAAGAGAACAGCTTAGTGATACATAGGTTATGAACAACAATTTTTGAAGAAACAGCATTAAAGTCAAGCATGATTATCAGCAAACAAAGTAAGTAGCATTCACCCAGTTTTTAATCCTCTTATCTCACTGGAAAACTAGAAACTACTCTTCACTACACCATATGGTTCTTATAAACAAGTCAATTTGCATGAAGAAAAGAATGTTTCAGTTTGTTTTTTACTAACATTTGCTGCTTCCTCTGTGCTTACCACACATACATCCCAGCAAATACCCTCCCATTGCCACCTTTTAATCACTTAATCTATTTGTTGAAAATCTTATTGAATTTTGAAACATCTCAACCACCACATCAGATGAAGGTAGAACATGTTTAAAACAGCTGTCATGACGTTTTTTTTGGTAACACCTGCTGTTTCCTCTCTGCATTTATCACACATACAGAGCCGCCCTTAGCGGTGTGCGACAGGTGGTGTCGCACAGGGCACCGTGCTTATACCCAAAGAGAAAAAGAAAGAAAATAAGAGAGGGAGAGATAGAGAGCGAATTTCTTATTTTCAATTATTCTAATTTTATTTTTTAAACTCTGTCTCGTTTAATTCTTCTTTTTAAATATTGATTGCTGGGTTCAAGAGAGAAATGATGGGTTCTGAAGAAAGTCTCGCATGGCTGTGTGTGAAAGTGTAATTGTTCCTACCCTGATGTATGGCAGTGAAACCTGGGTACTACAAAAGAAACATAGGAGTCATTTGTGTGCTGGAGAAATGCTTTACTTAGGTGTTTGTGGCAAGACACGTTCTGATCTATGAAGAATGAAGATGTGTTGCAGTTGTGTAATGTGAAGCAAAATGTTGTTAGCAAGGTGGAGACTAATATGCTTCACTGGTTTGGCCATGTTGAAAGAATGGGTGATGAGATGCTTACTAAGTAATCTTTTTAAAAAGCCCATGTGGCAGGAAGGAAATGCAGGGGAAGGCCAAAGAAGTCATGGGAGGATCAGATTCAGGAGTGTCTGCATGAGAAAAAGATTATGAGTGTGAAGTATAGAAGATCTTGTGTATGCCATGTGATAGATGTCAGTGAAGCCTGAGTTATGTGTCATGATCGCTGCAAATGGAGAAGTTTGATTCAACAACAGTAAGTAAAAATTATCCTTTAGTTAGTATTTCCTTTTGGAGCTAATCTCTGAATCTCAGAGAACAGCATAGTGATATATGATTGCTGAATTCATATTTACCTAAATATCAGCAGCAAACTACAATATTATGTCTAGCGAAACATTAGTATTGAAGCCATATCTTTCAATGTGCACTGTGTACTGATAGTTATCGAAAAAGTTGTGCTGCATAGGTATATTTTTTTGCTTGGGCGCATTTTTATGGCAACAGTGAGAGTCAAGGTCACAAACAACTGGCTAAGCAAACAAAATAAATTTTGATAAAGCAAGCAAAATAAATTTTGATGATTTAATAGCTGACTTTGCTGGGATAAAAGCAAGAAAAGTCCATTTCTTATAAGGTGAGTTCAATAATGTAAGTACTGTCCCATAATAGGTAGAGACAGAACCATTGTGAGGGAAGGATGTGTGCTGGTGTGCTTGTTTTATATACATCATTTAAAAGACATACGCCGCCCAGTAGCGCAGTGGTCTAAGCGATGGCCTCTGATCATTCGTCTGAAAGGAGTCCGGGTTCGAATCCCGGTGAGGCATGGATGTTGTGTTTGTCTTACGGCACTGGCTCTCTCCCTTCCCTGGAACCAGTGACCCTAAATTAGTGATGAGTGACTGCTTATAGCCCATTGAGATGTTCACGGTGGTAGTTAAACCTCCAATCAAAAAAACAAAAAAAAGACATTTACAGAATATCAGTAGTGCTCAAAAAATTTAAAATGCAGTTTTTCATTATTGGTTAATTTTCAAACATCTTTACGTTTCATTACACTGTACAAATAACTGTAATACATTATTTTAAAGTCTAGTGTAAGGGGGGGGTTAAAGCAAGGGTCCCTGCTGCTGCTATGGGTGGCTCTGCGCACATACATCCCAGCAAATACTCTACCATTGCCACCTTTTAGTCACTTAATCTGTGTGTTCAAAATCTTATTGAATTTTAAAACATCTCAACCACCACATCAGATGAAGTTAAAAAATGTTTAAAACAGCTGTCATGACAAGCACAAAACAAGTAACAGTTGACTCCTACTTGTGATGTAACGGGTGAACAGAAAAATGCAACAGGTTAAACTTTCAAAATTTTGGTAGTCACTTAAACATTTACATTAATTAAAAATGTTGCTTATTGCAGATCTCACTTATACTTTAAATTACTAGCTATAATTTTTAGTTAACAAGTATTTACCTTTGACATGGTTAAACTGTCTATGATTGAATAGTTTTAATCATTAATCTGTTGGGTTAGAATGATGTTCGCATATATCAAATATTTTTAACTCTCTCTCCAACTTCATTATGTACGGGTTAGACAGTATTAATTTTTGTGAATATCTGTTCAGCCAGAGAAACCCTGTAATGTATACATAAAATTTTGTGAAGGACAGAGGCATGACTTATCTAATAGGTTCTTTTGCATATGTGAAACAAGAGTTTAAGGCAAGTGGGTACTGTATGACTGGCCACACATACTTTAGGGGGCCATATAAAAAGTGCACTTTCTTTGCCACTTCACCTACATAAAGAAATATTCTTTATGTAAATATGAGGTGCATAACTGATATCACTTTCATTTTTAAAATTAGAACTGAATTTGAAACCCCACTGAAATTAAAAAGTTTCCCTTATGCCAATGGAAACATACTTTGCCGAATTGCATTTAGGGGTTCATGTGGATATTGAACTGTAATTTTGGGAAACAAATTACAGTGAGTTTGTTTACTTTTTAAAGTGACAGTTTTTGATGAAATAACTGACATACTGTGTTATACAATATTAAAAAATGTTGATAAGATAGGATTTCTTTTTGTTTTTTTCCAGGTGGGTAGAATTAGACTTTGTCAAATCAATGCTAAATATTTGCTTTCACAAAATGTTTTTCGTGAATATCTGTTCAGGCAGAGAAACGCTTGTCCAAGTCCTGGACTTCGGACAAACGAAGTCCAGGACTTGGGAGTCACATTTGGTTCGAACTTGGACTTTAAAAGTCATATCAAAAGAATTGTACGTACAGCGTACAGAAAACTTGGATTTATCATGCAACATTCCAAGTATTACTCAAACACTCGGACACTTACGTATTCGCATTTTTGAGACTACGGTCAGATTCTCACTAGAATGTGCGGCGATCATTTGGAGTCCTAGCCAAGTAACTCTAGTAAATGAAATTGAGAAAGTTCAGAAAAGTTTCTTCGACACCTTTTTTATAAATCGACCGGTGTTTATATAACGGACATCCCGACTGCTGACCTTCTGACATTCTTCAAAATGACCTCTCTGCAATTGAGAAGGAAGGCTCTCCAACTCAAGTTCCTGTACGGCATCATCAATGGAGAGATAGACAATACTTAAATTGTAAACCAACTAAGTTTCCGTGTCCCATATTTACCGAGGACAAAATGTGAACTATTTGCAGTGCCATTTTGCAGAGCTGATGCTGGAAAAAGTTATTCCTTATGTAAAATGTATAGGCTTCACAACTCACTTGAAGAATGTCCAGATATTTTTTATGTAAGTAATAATTTTTTTCATAAAGCATGTTTTGCAAGATTGTAAGTATCGCTTGGTAATTATCACTGTAAATATAAATATAGCAATTCCTGTAACTAGATTTACCGTCTGTAGGGATGTGCTTACAATAAATAAATACATGAGTGCGTCACGTCACTCCAGCAGAAAACAGTGGCTATTGGAGCTGTGAAATGCTACACTTTCGCTCAAGAACTAAATAGCTGTAGGCGTGGGTCATTTTGAATCAGCCATGCTCATATCCATAAGGGTTACATAACAAGTAGGGCTGACTAAGACCCCCAGGGCCTGTAAAATTGTGAGGCCTCCATCAAACAAAATCTTTCATTAATGTATAGTGCTGGAGATTTCACGTGATACACATGGCAATATAAATGGATGTAATATTTAGTAATCATAGAATTTGAAAAGAAAATTGTTTGTGATCTTGAAGCGATGCAGAAATTTCAGAAAAGGGTAACACCAGTGGCATATATTTGATGCTAGCTAGGCTAGCTGCAAAGCCCAGAGAATACACAAATAAAAATCAATTAAATATATGCAAATAAAAGTCAACTATCAACGGTATTAAGATATTTTGGTGCGAAAAACGCGAGCGGATTGGTTTCTTTCGATTATGAGAATCAGTCTGGCGAGCAGTCCAACGGCATAACGCAAGCAGGTCTTCACTGTTCTGATGCGAGCAACTTCGATACGATTGCCTGCTAGCGTTTCCATGACAACATGAATGAGCATATGGAAGTGAATGGACCATTGCTTTGCGCAACGGTTTGCTCAGAAAAGAGAAGACTTCGGACTACCTCAGTCCCTCCATGCTTCCGCCTTTAACAGCGTGTTTGTGTGAAGTGTCAATGAATTAAAATCAGTTATATTATATCTTAAATTCGTGGCTTTGTTGGATTCAAACTGTTCTGATAAATTTCGTGAAAGCTTCCCTGAACATCTACTATCAGAGCTTAAAGAACTCTATGCTTCAAATTTTGATACAGCTCGATTAAGAAATGAACTGAAGGTGTTTTATTCCCTTGATGAATACAAAATAAATCAGTAACAGACATTACTTGTTACATAAAGTTGAATAATTGGGCATAGTATTTATTGAGGTGTACAAATTAGCAGATCTAATATTAAACTTTCCATCAGCAACTGCAACTACCGAAAGAAGTTTTTCCATATTAAAATGAATCAAGATGTATCTTAGACCCACACAAGGACATGTACATTCGAGAAACTTGGCTGGTTTGTTAAAGGAGAAAAACATTATTTTTAAATATGAAAAAGTACTCGGAAGAAACATTTTTGTGAAAACGTAACACTCAAGTTCACACAAAAGGAAAGAAGAATGGAGTTTGTGTACAAATAAGTGTTCAAAATATAATCCTCATAATTATTTTGTATCATGTTAGCAATAGCATGTACCTAAAATTTAGAAAAAAATGTAACTTCTATTACTTAACAATTAAAAAATAAACTTCGCAATTTAAAAAAAACAGTACTGGGGGGGGGGGGCGGGGGAGATTGATGATAGCCCAGGTATCTGACCCAAGATATGCCACTGAGTAACACATATAGTGTGAAAGAAATATTCTCATAATATGTGGAAAATACATGTACATCATGATAATTAACACAGCAATCAGACAACTCTGAATTGACTGTATTTTACTATTCATCATGTAATATCAATCGCATCAGAAAACTTGAAAATTTTCATCGCTGTGGTGCGGGAATTGAATCCGCATCTCCCGTTTATCGTCCGAGCATGCTAAGCGTTCCACCACCCAGGATGATAAAGTCCCAAGTATCGGGATATTCTCTGACCGCATTCTTAATCGAAGCAAACTGTGCTGCCATCTAGCATTCTTAAGCATAGAAATTCAACAGTTATGTCATTTCTAGAAACATTTTTTTTTTTTAAAAAAGGGGACCTTATTAGACAGGAAGCCCTGGGGCCCAAGCCCTGATAATAAGTAAAGTTAAAAATGTTGCACTAAGCTACAAAATATTAATTACAAGATTCTAGGCTTTTATAGCAATGATAAATCCTCTGTGTTTATATTCATAAGGTTTGCATAAAAGTTATAACTTAACACTTTTACTCGGGCACAAAATATTAATTAATATGCCCTAGATATAGGCCTTTAACAGTTTTTAATCTGCCAAATGCTCATATTCATAAGGTTGTCCTAGAAAATGTTAACTGTGTTGCATTTTTGCTGACGTACAAATCATTAATAGACTTCAGGCGTAAACCTTTTAGGAAATGTTTAATAAGTGCAACAGTATTGGCTGAACTCTATGCAAACCTATGAATATGATAACAGTGGATTAAAAATTACTAAAACAACCTGTGGCCTATTAATTATTGTTTTTTGCTTGAGTAAAAGTGCAACACAATGAACTTGATTTTGTATGACAACCTTATGAATACACATTGAAAACTGAAAGGAAAAAAAAAAAAAAAAAGAGCCTAGGCCATGGGCCTATTAATTAATCTTTTATCATTAGTAAAAGTGCAACACTGTAATTATGACTTGTTATGCAAAACTTAGCAATGTAAGTTGGGCAGGTTAAATTTTTTAAAAAGACCTATGTCTAGGGCATTGTAATTTATGTTTTGTGATGTGATAGTAACCTTAGTGAGGATTTTCTGAACAACTAATAGGAAGCTGGTCGGTAAGTAGTTGCCGATATCCTCAAGGTCCCCCTTTTTATGTAGGACGATCATTTTACAGTGTTCAGATCGTCAGGAATCTTTCCTTCATTGAGAGATGTGCAGCTTTTAGTGAAAACTTGGCAAGTGTAGTTTCTATTTCTCCATTGGTGTCTGGTATAATGTCCATAGTAATTTCCTCTTCCTTGTTTCATGTTCTTAATTGCACGTACAACTTCTGCTATGAAGATTGAAGGTATTTCGGTGGTGCTACATCTCTTTCTGTTTGTAATAGATATATATCCCTTTCATATACACTCATTGTCATAAAAATCTGCGCACCAAGAAGGAGGCATCGGATTGAAATGAGATTTTAGTAGTGAGATGGTACATACCAAGGACAGAAGTGATTACAATATCGCAGCAGCAGGACGATTTCCCGCTGACATACGGTACACATTCCGGTCAGCGTTAGTACCTCCTCCTGCTTGGACATATGAGGTGATATGGTCCGACATCGAGTCAAAGAGACGCAGTATGTTATCCTGGGACAGATTGGCCCACACTTGTTTCAACTGGCGCTCTAAATCACGAACACTGAGACATGGTGAAAGCTGGCGTCCTATCTGGTCCCACACGTTTTTGATCGATGAGGCAGCCCACGGAAGGCCGCCCCGGTGGCGCAGTGGTCTAAGGCGTTGGCCTCTGATCATTCGTCCGTAAGGGGTCCGGGTTCGAATCCCGGTCAGGCATGGATGTTGTGTTTGTCTTTCGGCACTGGCTCTCTCCCTTCCCTGGAACCAGTGACCCTAAATTAGGGACGGGCGACTGCTTATAGCCCATTTGAGTTGCTCACGGTGGTCGTTAAACCTCCAATCAAAAAAAAAAAAAAAAAAAGCCCACGGAAGTGTCGAAGCATGACGTAGACAGTCCTGGGAAACCAGAGCCGTGCGCGGATGGGCGTTATCTTGTTGAAAAATGGCTGCGGGCCGCCCTTCCAAGAAAGCCAGCTCATGAGGCAGCAGGATTTCCTGTACGAAGCGCTGGGCTGTCAACGTCCCTCGAATCACTGCGAGGGAAGTCCGGCTGTCATACGCTATGGCTTCTCAGATCATCACGCCTGCAGTTCGGGACGTGTGCCGCTGTACAGTGAGGGGTTTGTACCACTCTCCTGCGGTCCTCTACACTCTGACACTGTGGTCGTCCGTTCCCATACAGAAGCGGGATTTGTCGCCGAGAACTATACGTCGCCAGTCCGTAGCATTGCTCGCTGCTGACACCACTGCAATTGACGCCGACGATGGTCAGGTGTTAATGGCAGAAAACGTAAGGGCAGTCGAGAGTGTAGATTTGCCTCTGCCAGGCGTCTGGAAATGGTTCTGTCGCTCCTGTGGCGCAGAGGTCTGAGTGATAGCTTCTGATCATTCGCCCGAGATGGGTCCGGGTTCGAATTCCGGTGAGGCATGGATGTTGTGTTTGTTTTACGGCATTGTCTCTCTCCCTCCCTGGAACCAGTGACCCTAAATTAGGGACGGGCGACTGCTTATAGCCCATTGACTTGCACACGGTGGTCGTTAAATCTCCAATAAAAAATGGTTCTGGCGGACACAGGAGTTCCTTGTACAGCTGCCACGTGTCTCTGGATATTGAACAAGGATGTCGTTGCATCTGTGCGTGCCGCTCTTGCAATCCTCTCTGCTAGCGGTGTGTCTGGGTCGTTCAGAGCCAGTCCGTCGTGTCTGGGTGCTTTCACGTGTCCGTTGCTCCCAACATAATCCCACCGGCCCAAATGGAGACCGACTCAGCGCGCCGGTCACCCTGCCTCTCTCATCTCGACGATACGCCTCGTTCAAACTCTGTCAGTTGTCCGTACGCCCATCTACGGCGGCTCCTCGACATGTCTATCGCTCAGGAATCTCACCTGACTCTTAACGTGCACTTCGGCACGCATGTGGAGTCGCCTGCGCGGCGCCTTATAAGCTCCGCGGATTGCGATTGCAGCGAAATGATTACAATATCACAGTAGCAAAACGATTTCCCGCGGACATACGGTACACATTCCGGTCAGCGTTAGTACCGCCACCTGTTCGGATACATGCGGTGATCAGTGTTGCATTCAGAGTTTTTTTCCGGGGGGGGGGGGGCAAGTACAAATTTGGATGGGACTGAAACTTGTTGACTGATTTACACTGAAGAACAATTGAATTAGAGATACCTGTCTAGTAACGTGTAGCGCAACCTTTCGCCCTGATGACGGCGGGGATTCGTCTCGGCATGGACTCGACAAGACACCGGAAGCGTTGGGAAGCCATACGGATCCATGACCTCTGAACAAGCTCCCACAGTTCATGAAGATTTGATGAAGGGGGAGTCAGAGCCTCGAACATCTCTCTCGATGGCATCTCAGATGTGCTCGATGGGATTGAGGTCAGGTGACCTAGCTGGTCAAAGATGTGCTCGATGGGATTGAGGTCAGGTGACCTAGCTAGGTCACGTCGGTGGAGTGTTCATCTAACCATTCGGATACAGTTCGGGAGTTGCATTGTCTTGTTGCAGGATGAGGTCCCCAGTAGGATGTTGAAGACGCACAAACGGGAGCAAATGGTCTTCCAGGATACCCCGGTAACGTTGACCTGTGAGTGGCGATGTCACACGTACCAGGGGTCCCATTTCAGTCTACGTAAACAGTCCCCAGACGAGAATGTCACCCCTACCAGCTTGAAGAGTATCCTGCTGGCAAGAAGGATCCATTGCTTCATGTGGTTTGCGCCGTACTCGTATCCTGCCATCCGCATGTACCAACGTGAATCTCGACTCATCAGTACAGGCAACATTTTTCCACATGTCTAGGGTCCAGTGTTGATGTTGCTGCGCCCATGCTAATCTTTGCACCCTGTGATGTGCGGTCAGCAGCGGTTCCCTCGTAGGACGATGGCTTCTGTACCCCATAGCGAGGAGATGGTTTTGGATGATGTGGCTGCTTACACGTTTTTGTGCACCAGCGTTAAATTGCCGAGTGATTTCTTGCACTGTGGCCCGTCTATCCGCTGTTACAATGCGAGCTAGCCGACGTTGACCCCCGCTCATCCACACGCTGTTGTCCACGGCAGTTTGCCCTTTCAGGGATGGTTTTACCGGATTCGATGTACTCAACACGGTGCACCCGTGACACAGTGGCTCGTGAAAATCCCAGGGCCTGCACGACTTCCGAGATGGAGTGACCCATTCTTCGGGTCCCGACAATTTGCCCACGATCAAATGCGCTTAGATCCTTCGTCTTACCCATACTGCGTCCGACTCTTACTGATTCCCGACATATCACTCCTTATATTGTCGGATCGCTGCATACGTCATGTCGTTTCCGTTTACAGGGCCGCCCACAGCGCTACATTTTCATAACGCCAGCTGTCTCTAATTCAATTGCTCTTCAGTGTTCAATTGCTCTTCATATGTATATAATCACAATCACAATTTTGTTATTTATGTATACATTAACACATATACAAATTTTAAATAGAGTATAAAAATTTTCTTATGCTCGTAAATCGCAAATGCGAATTCCAAGAAATGTACACATACAAATGATTAAAAATGTAAAAGTGTTATACCTTTATTTTAATTCAGAAATGCACCACGGATTTCACTATGGGGTGGTGTAAAATATTGAGGATGCTAGTAAGATAATGCTGTGCTGGAGGAAATTCCCCACTCCCAACATTAGGAGAGGTAAAAATGTCCTCGCCTTAGTACAAGCGTGTTTCTGATTACTAAGGAATCATTACAACGTTGTCTTAAAACGTATGGTGTAAACCATTCTCTTGCCATTTGGTTTCAGCTCCTTTTGGTTATTTATATTAGCACCTAGTAAACAAAAACTAACCGTTTTTGTGTGTAGATGACAGTTTGAGGTGCTTTGATGTTTATTTTATTTTTATTTTTTTTTTGCCGTCATAGAGCGTAAATCACTTACCGCAATGGAAGAAAAAAAAAACCCTTTTCGTGGGAACAATTTCTCATAATTTGCTATTGTTGAAAATTAGTTAGCAAATATTTTGTTGTATTAGGAGGACTAACATCACGTTAGCTACACTGAGGCTTAACCGTATACATGGAAAGTCGGCATCCAGGAGACTGAAATAAAGCTGAATGCGCCAGCTTCCAAAATATGATGATGTATTGCAGTGCTACTCTGTCACCCTTCATTTCATAAAACGTGCGCTGATGGAAATCATATTTTTGAAGTTGAATACCAGCTTCCAAAACATATCTTCCACCAGTAAAAATCAGTCAGATACGTTTAGAATTCACTTGCTTGGAAATCCAAGCAAGTGAATGCGCAGCGCGCCATCCACTCACCATATGATAATAATGCCTCTAAAATTACAGTTTATGACAAGATGAGAACAAAGAACGAAAAAAAGATGAACAATTTAACTAGGTGATAAATCAAAACACACAGCAAGAATGTGGACCTCCTTCAGTTTGTCTTTTGTTAACTCTGCAGCTGCACAGCATCCATTGCCTAATTTTTCTTTCGGCTGATATCTTTCTTTCCTTATTTCTTGTTGCTTTTTGCCCTCTGATAACCTTTTTTTTTCTTTTTTATGCCCTCTGATAACATTTTCTTTTCTTTTTTATGCCCTCTGATAAATTTTTTTGCTTTTTCTTTCTTTCTTATGCCCTCTATAAACAACAGTTTGGAAGAACTTTCAGCTTGAGGACCATGAGCGCATGATATCAAAGCTTCACCTATTTTAGATAAATGGTGTAACTTAGATAATATTACGTTTACTTTTGAACAACATCACGCATCAATTTTTACAAGCTTTCCAAGTTTGTCACTTCCGATTCCAGGAATTTCCCTCCTTTATCAAACTTAAATGCAAAAACTTATGGAACGGTGTATAGTTAAAACATCGCGGCAAGGGGGGGGGGTAGCGATTACGGGAAAAATCTGTGCTTAGTTTCGGTCCGACTTTTTTAGTTTTGGAAATTTTTCCCCTATTTTTAAGCTGAAGTACAAATTTTTGTGCGGTAAAATGATATTTAGCAATAACACGAGAAAAAATAAATTATGATTACGGATAAAACTCAAATAAAACTCCGCCGACCTTCCGTTTTCGAAAGTTTTGTAAAGATGGAATTTCGTCCTCTGACGAACATTCCCTCCCCTCCGTCACTACCAACCCTCCAAAAAAAAAAAAATCTGTCCACTTGTGCATCGTTCTTGTAAATGACCAAAATAATAACGAAAAAGGCGGAATTCCTCGATTTCGAGGGAAAATCTCGTGCTTGAAGATTACGGGGAAATAATCGTAACGTCTAACTTCCGTTTTCGTAAATTGTTTTCTATAGTTTCGAGCTGAAATGCAAACATTAATGGGATGAAATGATATCTAACAAGAATACTGGACAGAAAGGCAACACCAGGAGAAAAAAAAAATATGATTAAGGTAAAAATTTTCACTCCATTTTAGAAAGTTTTGAAACACCAAATTCCGTCCCCAGGCCGAAAACGACCCCCCCCCCTCCAATTCTCTCCAGTTTTGTATTGATTTCGAGAACGATCTAAACGAATGACAACAACAAAAAAAGCAGAATACACGAATCCGCTTAAGAATCACATGTATATCATGAAATAATAGCAAAATAAAGAAATTAAAACGAAATGAAAGTTTACCGAATCCGTAGTTGCGAGAGTGAGTTCCGTATAAGACAACAAAATCGGTAGGAAAGTGTGTGTGTGTGTGTGAACAACAAATCCGATGGGAGATGTTTTCAAACATATGCTTGTAATTTTAAACTTCAAAAAATAGCATATTTATTAGTGATCTCTTATTTCATAAATTAATTTTGAAAACAAAATAAGTTAACAACTTCGAATAAAAAATATAAGTCTGTAAAGAAACATACTGCTGCACTTCATAGTTCGCAGGAAGTTATATTTAGAAAAATTTAAGGTCAGTGCGAATGTAAATTCTTATAAAATCCAAACTATATTTAGAGGCTAGCCTTTCGATTATCAGCGCATCAAGTATTTTCGTTAATGGGATGAACAAACAAGCTATCGAAAATTATATCATACAGCATCAGCTTGCTACTTCACATCCAGGCATATTGAGCTACAGTGATATAAAACAATAAATTATAAAGAAAAGAAACGAGTTATGAAGAAACAGTATAGACCGTATGCGTATGACGTCACAGCGAGGTAAACCATACGCTTCACAATACAAATCCAATCACTGCTTGGATTTGCATTGTGGAGCGGTAAGGAAGATGATGTTATGTGCTATTTTCGGCTGCAGTAACCGAAGTGGGGAGATAATGATGTGTTCTATTATAGATTACCATCTGAGTGAACGAAGTGGAATCAAAATTATAAAAAAATCATTCAGAAGTGCCAAAATTTGTGGTTATCACGTATCAGCAGAGTTGACACTGATGACCGGAAACGAAGGAACATTAGTGTGTAGTTTACATTTTGTAACAGATATGTTCATAAATTTACTGATGCATTATTTACAAAAACTCTATGAAGACCTTTAGACTATAATTAAGCCGCCCCGGTGGCGCAGTGGTCTAAGGCGCTGGCCTCTGATCATTCGTCCGAAAGGGGCCGGCTTCGAATCCCGGTCAGACATGGATGTTGTGTTTGTCTTACGGCACTGGCCCTCTCCATTTCCTGGAACCAGTGACCCGAAATCAGGGACGGGCGACTGCTTATAACCCATTGAGTTGCTCACGGTGGTCGTTAAACCTCCAATCAAAAAAAAAAAAAAAAAAAAAAATAGACTATAATTAATCTTATGAGTAAGATTGTGCTGTTTTTTATCATGAATGTATCCACTGCTATAGGGGAATGAATATCTTATTAAACCTTCATATGTTAGGTTCCCAGGCCGATTTCGGAAAAATGATCTCATGATTACATTCACTAGTTTATTATTATTGTCATTATTATATATTAGGTAGAGAGACTTAGTACTACTCGCCAGAATTATTATTATTATTATATATATATAGCCTTGGGATGTAAGGTCAGGTGATGCGTAACATCACAGCCTCTCCTTGACAAATGTCAACCCCGCCTTCTCGTGGTGCATCCTGTTCCCACTAAAGGGGCTCTGACGACCGCCAATAGCGGTATAACTATACCATCGGGATCAGAGGAAATGCTATCCCACACTCACCAACCCGCTTGGCCAGCGTGGTGAGTTATGGCCAAACACCTCCAAAATGACTCTACAACTTAAATCTTGGCCCTCAGTCTCCGGCAGCTGGAATGTACCTGGCCAAGGCAGCGGCCAGTGCGATATGAAGGCAGAGGGTGCTAAGAATCCCCGGAGGACCGGACTAGGCTGCCATTTGATGCTGACCTTGGCTACCTATAACGGACACTCCCTATCTTCTGATTCAAGGCTTCTTGAATTGGAAGAGGAACTACAAAGGATCAAGTGGGACATCGTCGGGCTAAGTGAGGTAAGGAGAAAAGGAGAAGATCTCATTTAACTGAAAAGTGGACATCTCTTCTATTATCGTGGGACAGATACTGGCAGAACTAGTGGTGTTGGATTTATAATAAACAAGAAACTGAAGGATAAAGTGGTAGAAGTTGAAAGTTCCTCTGACAGAGCTGCACGACTCGTTATCCAACTATCGAGAAGATACCAGGCTCAGATTATTCAAACTTATGCACCCACCACAAGTCATCCTGAAGAAGAAATTGAAGAATTTTATGAGGAAATTCGTCATCTAAATAATAAAGGTAAGCAGCACTTGAAGATAATTATGGGAGATTTCAATGCAAAAATAGGGCAACGGCAACAGAATGAAACTTCAGTAGGTAAATTCGGTCACGGCAACAGAAACCAGCGTGGAAATACTCTCGTTGAGTTTGCAGAGGCAGAAGGATTTTTCATCTTGAACTCCTTTTTCAAGAAAAAGCCACACAGGAAATGGACATGGAGACATCCAATTGGGACGACAAGTGAAATTGATTTTATTATGTGTAACAAAAAATTCGTCATCGAAGACTGCAGTGTGCTGAACAAGTTCAACACAGGTAGTGACCATAGATTGGTGAGATGTAAGATGCACCTCAACACTAAACTGGAACGTGGCAAGCTCATAAGACAAACAAAATGTATTGACATAACCAACCTTAAAAAACACCATAATACTTTCAAGTTGGAACTGAAGAACAGATTCTCTGCTTTAGAAGGCCTAACATCGGAAGAAGTGGATATTTCGGAAGTTAACAGAAAAGTAACGAAAGCTCTAATGGAAACAGCAACAAAATTAGCTGGGTCTAAGAACAAGTTGCATGTGAACAAATTATCAGGAAAAACCAAAATGTTGATGCAAAAAAGAAGAGAGATGAGGACAACTAAAGAAGATGTGACTTCCAAAGTGGAATATATAGAGCTATGCAAGACAACACGAAAAAGTATCACTGAAGACGTAAGGAAATTCAACTGTGAGCTAGTGAGGAAAGCAATTGAAAACAACCAAAGCCTGAAGATAGCAAAGGGACATCTCAGTAAGGGAAGAAAACAGATTATGGCTCTGAGAAAAGAAGATGGTTCTATAACAAGAAATAGAGGCGAAATTTTGACAAGAGTGAAAGATTTCTACTCCATATTATATGAAAGGGATGATACATGTACTCCAGACATCATGAAAGGTACCAGAGTTCTTCCAGTCCTCCCAGCAGAAGTTGCTCATGCAATCAAGAACATGAAGCGGGGGAAAGCTCCAGGAGAAGATGGAATTACTATAGACATCATACAAGAAGCAAGTGGAGAAATTGAAACAGTACTCGCCCAAATTTTCACTCGATGCCTTAATGAAGGGAAGATTCCTGAGGATTGGAACAATGCTACAATGATCCTGCTACATAAAAAAGGTGACATTGAGGATCTCGGGAACTACAGACCTATCAGCCTCCTATCAGTGGTTTATAAAATCTTCACCAAAGTTCTTTCACACCGCTTGAAGGTAACACTGGACATGGCTCAACCGAGAGAACAAGCTGGATTCAGGAGTGGCTACAGCACAATAGATCATATCCACGTACTGAGAGAACTAATTGAAAGAGCGAGGGAATATGAACTTCCATTGTGCATGGCTTTTATCGATTATGAAAAAGCCTTTGATTCGGTGAAACCATCAGCAGTTACCACGGCTCTGAAATCCTGCGGTATTGAAGATGCATACATTAATATTATTAATAACATCTATGAAAATGCAAGTGCAAAGATTCGGCTGTTTGAAAATACAACACACATAAAAATTGGAAAGGGAGTGAGACAAGGTGACACCATATCTCCGAAGCTCTTTAATGCCACATTGGAAAATTCAATCACTGAACTGGGAAAACAAAGGGATAAAGATTAATGGAGATTATCTAACCCACCTTCGTTTTGCTGATGACGTAGTCATTTTTGCAACTACCCCATCAGAGCTGCAGAGTATGATCCAGGAACTTGCTGACAAGAGTAAAGAAGTGGGATTAAAAATGAACTTTCAGAAGACAAAAGTGATGTTCAATGCTTTTACAAGAAATGAAGATTTATCGATTGATTTAGAAAAACTGGAGATAACAGACACGTACGTTTATCTTGGACAGCAGATATCAAGTGAGGGTCACGTTGATGAAGAAATTAATCGGCGTACAAAACTTGCCTGGAGAGCTTTTGGAAGAAACAGCATAATTTTCAAGAGCAATATGCCATTATGTCTTAAAAGAAAAGTGTTTGATCAATGCATCCTTCCAGTGCTTACGTATGGTGCAGAGACGTGGACCTTAACTAAAAGAGACATACAAAGGCTGCAGACAACTCAAAGCAGCATGGAGAGGTGCATGCTTGGTATAACCAGGAGAGATAAGAAGAGGAACTCGTGGATCCGAAAAATGACGAGAGTGGAAGACATCATGATCAGAGTTAAATCCCTGAAATGGCAATGGGCTGGACATACTGCCAGAAGGACAGACCATAGATGGACAGCCGAAATTTTAGATTGGATTCCAAGGGACAGGAAAAGAAACAGAAAAAGACCACATGGGAGATGGGTGGATGAAATTCGTAAATATGCGGGAGTGACATGGAGGAGACTGGCACAAGACAGACCGTTGTGGAGGAAACTTGGGGAGACCTTCGTCCAGCAGTGGATTGATAATGGTTGACAATGATGATGATGATGATGATATAGCCTTACCTGTGCAAAGCTGAGGATTTTTACCTTATCTTAAGTTTTAGGTTGGGAAATATCTAAATTATCGAAAGGTAAACTTTTAAATTAAATAATTAGCCAAAGATGACACGACGTTTTTATTTTAATTAACGGTGTGAATATGCTGTTAGCACAGAAGCTGGTGCCTGTGCTGGAATGCAACATTTTGAGTTCCTTTCAAGCAAAAACATTCCCCTTCCTACAATATTGTTCAGGAAAATTGAGTATGGAATTTCATATGGGTCACCACAATTGCCCAATAACTTTAATTTATCAGAATAAAGCTGTTTTTGATCACCAGATAACCCACTTACGTATCCCATGCATTGCATCTTTGATCTCTCTTGTACACCTGTTGTTTTGCAAGAAAGCAGCAGACGGAAAAGTGACGCGAACCACGGTTTCGTTACGTCAATGCATACGGTCCTAGTTAGCCTTGATCAGGGCCGGCTAGAGTCTATCTAGTTTGGCCCTGCCTTGATACGGTCTCCTGCGACTGCGACGTATCATGTGTGACGTCCGGCGCAAATACGAGAAAAAGAACATTGCAACTGCGCATCAAAATGGCGTCCTGTTAGTAAGTCAAGACTTTCCAACTCCGTGCTGTGCACGTCAATCTTAACACAGTATCCCCCCGTAAAAGGGACTACACTACAACTGACATGGCATTTCAGAATATTTAAACGATTGACATAATTCTTCTATAAAACATCGAACAAACTTTGTTCTAATTAAAAGGAATTAAATGTCTTTTTGGGAGTAACAAGGACAAAACGAATTCCGGAACGTCAGAGATAGGACAAATCAAGACTTCTTTGCAAGAATTCGTATTCCTAGTGAGCTGTGAGAATTTTCTGTTTTTATACCTGCAAGTTAATAGAAACTCATCAGATGTGAAGAGCATAAATTTCGCTTTTGAAATTCGTCTTCCAGGATTCCATTCAATGAGGTAACATTTAAAAAAAAAAACCGTTGCTAAGAAACTGGCAAAATTTGTACAATTTTTCAGTAATGTGGATCAGCAGGAGTTTGCGTGCATGGTTTATTTTTCTGCTATTATAAAATGCAACACCCCATTTGTTACATGGACAGAAGTGTTATATTTCCTTTGATAAGAAAATGTTGAAAGCTCCCTTCATCACTTTAGGTGACAAAACTATAAAATCAATGAAGCGTGTATTATAGAGCCTCTTGCATATTAGCTCAGCCACTTCAGAAAATATGTTTTTAAATCTGGTACAGTGTTATTTCTATTTTTGCCACTGCATATGTGAATTAAGATAATTTAAAGCATTATTAGGGTTATGATAGATGTGCAGTGTATTGTGGCATTTTGCTTTGTGTAGACAACACAGTTGAGGTTAAAGCTGCATTTTTATTTTGTTCATGATTACATATGATCAAATTTGGCAAAAAAATGTTATTAATGCAGCTGTCTTCTGAATAAATTTAAATAGTATGTTTACCAACATGGAGTCGCCATTGAAATATTCTTCAGACCAAGTTACTCAAGAATTGATTCCAATAAACGTGAAAGAAGAAATTGATCCCTTACCACAAGTTGTTATGGACACAAGTGAAGATAGTTGGGAATGTGGAATATGCTTCCAGAAATTCACAGAAAAATCCAGCTTTTCAAGACATGTTCAAGAGCACGAAAGCAAACTATCTTTTCAGTGTGATGTGTGTTTCAAGAAATTCACATATAAATCGAATTTATTACAGCATGTAAAGCTCCATGCAGGTGAAAAATCTCACAAATTTGCTTTATGCTACAAACAGTTCAGTCAGAAAGCTGATCTTTCAAGGCACATGCTCTATCACACAGGTGAAAAGCCTCACATGTGTCATTTGTGTTCCAAACAATTTGCTCACCAAAGCAATCTTTTGAAGCATATTCGCACTCACACAGGTAAAGAGACACACCAATGCGACGTATGCTCCGAACAATTTGCTAGGAAAAGTGAACTTTCACAGCATATGATCCTTCACGTAGATGAAAAGCTTCACCAATGTCCTTTGTGCTCCAAACAGTTCACCCAGAAAAGTCATCTTTCAAAGCATATACTTGCTCACCCAGGTGAAAAGCACCAATGTGATCTATGCTCCAAACAATTTGTTTCAAGAAGTTATCTTTCCACACACGTGCGCCTGCACAAGGGTGAAAAGCCTCACCAATGTGACGTATGCTCCAAATCTTTTGCTACCAAAAATCAACTTTCAAGGCACGTGTTTGTTCACGTGGGTGAAAAGCCTCACCAATGTCATTTGTGCTCCAAACAATTTTCCCAGAAAAGTTATCTTTCAAAGCATATGCTTGTCCACACAGGTGAGAAGCTCCACCAGTGTGATGTATGCTACAAACAATTTGCTTTGAGAAGTCATCTTTCAACACACATGCTCGTGCACAAGGGTGAAAAACGTCACCAATGTGATGTATGCTCCAAACATTTTACTACAAAAGATCAACTTTCAAAGCACATGTTTGTTCACACAGGTGAAAAGCCTCACCAGTGTGATTTATGCTCCAAACAATTTTCCCAGAAAAGTTATCTTTCAAAACATATGCTTGTCCACACAGGTGAGAAGCTTCACCAATGTGATGTATGCTCCAAACAATTTGCTTTGAAAAGTTATCTTTCAACGCATATGCTCATGCACAAGGGTGAAAAACCTCACCAATGTGATGTATGCTCCAAACGATTTGCTTTGAAAAATCAACTTTCAAGACACATGTTTGTTCACACAGATGAAAAGCTTCACCAGTGTCATTTGTGCTCGAAACAATTTTCCTTGAAAAGTTACCTTTCAAGGCATATGCTTGTTCACACAGGTGAAAAGCCTCACCAGTGTGATGTTTGCTCCAAAGAATTTGCGCAGAAAAGTTATCTTTCAAAGCATATGCTCGTTCACACAGGTAAAAAGCCTGACTTGCTTGATTCATGCTCCACATAATTTGCTCATAAGTTGCATATTTGATGGCATATGTGCATGGAGATTAATAACTGCAACAGTGTTATGTGTGCTTGAACAAGATCAGGCATAACTGCAATACATGAAGAATCATTAAACATGGGGGAAATGCTAATTTGTTATTGGTGGTGAACATGATATTGATGATTAAAATGTCAGAAAGGGTCAATGTGTCTATAGTAATTTGTAAAATGTAGATTTTTCTGCACTTCTATTTTATTGCAGTAGTGACATTTTGGTAAATGTGTAGATTAGCGTCCTAAATTATTTTGTCAGAAAAATGTTTGTACCTGGAAAAAGTGCGACATACAGATTTTAGAGTATGGAAATTAGTGGCAGATGGTGCAGACATTTCATATTTTAAATGTGTTTCAAAGATTTTTATTGTAATATTGACCTGTGAGTCTGACGCTGTCAAGAGAAGCTGCAGTAGGCCTAACGCATTGCTCTGGCGAAGATGTGAAGCTTTGGTCCGTTAAAAGGAAGGTTCGTTGCTGTGCTAAAATGATGGGCGGATGACTAAAGAGAAAGAGTTGTTGGCAGGAGATCAATAAATGTTGTGGTCATACGCTACAGAAAATAGGTCCACATTATCCACCTTTTATTTTGTAATATCCTGCACATTGTTGGCATAAAATAACAGATAAAACCTCTTCGATTTGCAAAAGATACGTATGAGTAAGATAGAAATTGACCTGTGAACAAGCTATTAACAGGAAAAGCAAAAGTGCAGGGACACAGCAAATGAGCCATGAATGGAAGCCATTCAAAGCTGAACTGAAAGTTATAATTTCCCAGTTTTCTGTACAACATAGAAAAGCATATTAGTACCGTAATTTTCATCATATAATCCGCAGATTATCTGCTGAAAAAGATAAAAATATTGGTTCTGCGCATTATACGCCGATTTAAAAAATAAATTATGACCCTTTGATTTTTTTAAAGATATGCAGCGTAATTGTGCAGGGGAGGGGTGTAATTGGAAAAGGAACTCCCTCGGAAGAATTTTCCTCAGTTCAGGAGTTCATATGGAGCGGGGAGGTTGGGGAGCAGGGGAAAGGAATGTAACGAAAGTTCGGGAAATTGTGGGGAGGGATGGCAAGGTTATTTTTTGGCAAAAAGCCAAAGAAGTGCGCACAGCGCTTGCTACGCAAACCTATGTGTTCCTCCTTTCAGATCTCATGCGCTGCCTTGTGTTTAGTTCGTCTTTTGCCATTTTGACCATTGTCATTGCTGCTATTTTCCTTCATTGCTATTCATGATGTCTTTAAGAAGGAAACGTTTCAGTTACACTGCGAAATTTAAACTTGAAGTGGTGAACACAACTGTGAACTATCGCACAGCAACATGATCATATCATGTCACTGCGCAATAGTTTTGAGGTCAGAAAACAATCGCGCAGTAACAGGCGAAAAGCTTCTGTGCCGCAGTTTAAAACAAACAAATCCATAGGTAAATTCTGCCGGAGAATTCACTGAATTTTTTTATTTGCCCACGTATAAGCCGATTCCGAGACTCTCAAAGCAGGATTTCCTCCAAAAACTTTCGACTTATATGCGAGTACATACGGTATTTCTATGACTTGTTCTGTATCAGCCTTTTTGTCATTGGCAATCCCCAAAAATAAGACCAGGTCTTATATTAATTTTTGCTCCAAAAGACGCATTAGGGCTTATTTTCAGGGGATGTCTTATTTTTTCATGTACTACCAACTTTTTTTTTTTTTTTTATCTACATTTATTAATTTATTCATGTACAAAAATCTACATTTATTCATGTACAAAAATCTACATTTACTGATGTACAAAAATCTACATTTGTTCAAATACAGTCATGTCATCTTCTGGAACATCGTCATAACTCTCCAAACCACGAATTCTGGCCTGAATTTCTTGCGACTCCATTTCCTGTAGAACTATTGACCCCATTTCTCATGTCCAGCAATAAAGCTCTTCTTAAATTAGCAGTTCTTGTCCATGTAGCTTGCTTGTAGTGCATTTGCAACACAGCTGTCAGTGATTTTATCCCATGAATTCTTCACCCAAGTCACGACCTCTTGCAGGCTAGGCGTCACGAAGTTTCCACGCTGATTTCTCTCCATTCTATTTTCAATGTAGTCATTGATTTCCATGCGCAAATGATCCTTGAATGGCTTGTTTATTGCAATATCAAGAATCTGGAGATAGACAGTCATTCCTGCAGGAATCATTATTTGATCTATTCTTCTCTCTGCAAGGAAATTCTTCATGTCTTTAGCGCGGTGAGTGCTGGCTGAATACCAGACTAGCAGACCTTTTTGGCCACCTCGCAAAACAAGTGGCAGCTTTATATCAACCCATTTCCTTATAACTGCTTGTGTGCACCAGGCTTTTTCGGGAACATAAATGCCTGAAACACATTCAATCTTATCTTTCTTGCCCTTAGTGATGATTAGAGGTGGGGATTTCTTTCTATCCAGACGAATTGCCAAAACACAGGCAACACATGCACTTTTGTAACCAGTGGAGGGAATGTAGATTGACGAGGCACCCCTCTGATCAATTGTCGTTTGAGATCCTTGGCCCATAAACACTGCAGTTTCATCCATAGCAATCATGTTGGAGAGTTTGTATTTAGAAAAGTCGATGCCATCAACAAAGGACTTGAATGCAAGTGCACGTTTAATAACTTCAGTATCTTCCAGCTTGAACAGTGTTGTCGATCTTCTTAGAGACAGTTCATATCGCTGAAGGAAGCCATCCAGCCAGTGTTGTGATGCTTTGAATTCTTCTGGGGATATTTCTAACTGTGATGTCATTGCATGGGCAAATGTTTGAATATCAGCCCTGCACCCAATCAAAGCCTTTGCTCTCCTGTCAGCAATCCATTCACAGATGTCTTCCAGCTCAGGAAATAATGGTTGCTGACCTGAACCACACTTGCGCTTCTTAGCATTTCCCTCGTCCACCACTGTTGTCTGAGGTTATCGTACTCTGCTCGCCATTTTCGGACCATTCAGAGATACAACTTCTCTTTGCGGAAAACCATAAGATTCTTGCCCCAGGAGTCTTCCACGATTCCTTTCTTGTACTCGACGGAATAGCTCTTTCTTTTTGCATGCAGCTTGTCTGAGAGTCAAAATATTATTCCCTTTAAATATACCATTAAATCAAATGTTAATTGAAGACTGTTAATTTTTAATCGACACAGGAGTGGCAGCAAAAATTATAACGAACTGTTAGAATGTACGTTCGGCCCCAAAATATTAACTCTCTGATTTTTAAAGAATTCTTTCAGTTACTGTTGCCACACAATAACTTGGACAGGGACAAACCCTTTCATAATCCATTGAAGGTGATTAGAACACTTCTTACTTTTCTTTGAGTTTGCATGAGCCCCCCCCCCCCCCTTCTAAAAACACACACTGCCTGTTGATGAATAGCTTTTCCGCCAAAGATAGCGTTCACCGGTAAAGTTTCCCAAGTCGGATTACCTTTTCAGAACTGAAAGTAACAGCTGCCGAACAAAAGATGGTTTCTTTTCATCTCCCGCTAGCTCTCTGAACCGAACTGATGAATTCGCCATAATTACAAAACCATATCCTCGGCTGAGTTCAAAGTTAATCGGCTTTCTTTCTTACTCTGGATATTCAAGGCAAATTAAACTCATTAACAGGGTATCCTCCAGTGATTTTGGCACTCGCTTCAGCCTTTTTTGAACAGTGATAGGCTGGCTGACTACAGTACTACGTATCGTAACTGGGGCTTATTTTTGGGGTAGGGCTTATATTACGAGCATCCAGAAAAATCATGCTAGGGCTTATTTTCGGGGAAATACAGTACTCTGGAGCTGCATCGGCGTGATCTATGGATGGCACATCCTTTATCTGTCCGGAGATAAAAATATGAAAAAGTAACCTTCAAAAATGAATTTCTTCATTTAATAAAATCGTTTTTTTCCCTCTTACTCCTTCGGACTCGTGGGTCATTATGTGACCGACTTTTCTGTCGGAAATTCCACTTCCAGTTCAACATCTATGATGTGCGGATTATACGACAATTTTTTTCCCTGCATGTACACAGTCTGCGGATTACACGAAGGAAAACTTTTTTTATGGGAATTTTGCGGTCTGCGGATAATACAACGAAAATTACGGTACTTTCTATTTCGAATCAGGGAATCATAAGCGAAAAAACGAAAAATTTCTCAACATCTGCTTTACAAACAATGACAAAACATGAACAAACTATATTCTGTAGCATATGAGTACAACATGGTTCACTCTCCTGGAAAGAAGGTACATACTTGGAATTGTTGTCCGCGCGTGAACTACACGCTGCAGCGAATCTTCCTTTCAATAAAGCAAAGCTTCACATTGTCGCCGTGGAGATGCATTAGACCTACCTCAGCGTCTCTTCACAGCATCGCACCCACAGGTACATATTGCGATAGAAATCTTTAAAAGACATTTCAAATAAGAAATTTCTGCACCATTTGCTATTAACTTCCATACTCTAAAATCTACGTCGCACTTTTTCCAGGTACTGGCATTTTCCCCAACAAAATAATTTAGGACGCTAATCTACACATTTACTGACATTTTTACTAAGTTTCGATGACATTTGCATTTCTACTATGTTTTTTTACAAGAAGTGGTTAAGTTTAGGGAACAGCATTATTAGCACATCTTTTGTAAAAAAATATTGTGCTTATGTTACTGGTTTGTCCATCCATCCATTTATGGACACTATATCTCAGCAGCTATTAGTCTGATTTAAAAAAATTCCTTTTACATTGGGAAGCTGAAAATGTTAGGTTAATGATCTTTGCATTCCCCTTTTCTACTGATGCACAACTTCACCACTAGAGGGCATAAATACAGATTATATTGAATTCAAAATACATTTTATTTCATATGTTTGCTTCTAAATATCCAATTGAAAAAAATTCTCTCTTCCTTTCGCTGCCACTTATAACCAAGACTGTTTTAGGCACAGTTTCTTTTTCAAGTAATTCATTTATTTTCTGCTAAGGGGCATAAAGTTAAATTCAGTTTTTCTCTGGTATCTGTGTTTCTAAATATCCAATTTGGAAAATTCTTCCTGCATTGGAAACAGCTGTTTATGGGAAATGTTTTGCATATAATTTCTAATTTTTGGTAAAGAATAGTTTGGCCACCAGGGGCACAAGTATCTTTTTATGCATCTCATGTATTTCCAGCAGAATCTAATCTTCTGAAAATTCATTTGAAAAATTTTTATGTAGACTGATACCGCTCACCTCAGAAAATATTTTCAGAATATTTTCTTAAAATTATGTATATTTTTTTCTGCCAAGGGTGTTGATGTTTATCTTATTTCTGTCAATATCTTTGCTAGTGATTTGAAAAATCCTTTCTTTGTTGACCATTTCCACTGCAAAATGTTTCTCATATAATTTCAAATTTCTCTTAATGCATAAGTTAGCCGCTAGAGGGCATACGTTCACGTTTCTGTTTAGAGCAATATCTGCGTGACTAAAAATGTAGTATAAAAAATTCTTTTTCAGTCAGGTACTACTATCAAAACTCTTTGTGCTCATTTTCATCCCAAAGTAATGCACAGTTTTGCTGCTAGGTGGTATCACTGTTTAATCTGTTTTCCTCAATATCTCTGCTTCTAAATGTGCGGTTTAAAAAATTCGGTAAATTTGTAGATTAGCGTCCTAAATTATTTCGTCAGAAAAATATTAGTACCTGGAAAAAGTGTGATGTACAGATTTTAGAATATGGAAATTGATGGCAAATAATGCAGAAATTTCATATTTTAAATATCTTTTAAAGATTTTTATTGTAATATTTACCTGTAAATGCAATGCTGTGAAGAGACGCTGAGGTAGGTCTAACGCGTCGCTACCGCGACGATGTCAAGCTTTGCTCTGTTAAAAGGAAGGTTCATTGCTGTACTGAAACGACGGGCTGAAGAGCACAAGAAAAAGCGGTTACGCTGTTGGCAAGAGAGCGATAAATCTTGTAGTGATATGCTAGAGAAAATAGATTCAGATCATCCATCCTTTATTTTGTTGTGTCCTGTACGTTGTTGTCAGGAAAAACTGGAAAAAATCCTCTTAGATTTGCAAAAGATTCGTATGAGGGAGATAGAAACTTACTTGCGAACAAAATATTAACAGGAGAACCAAAAGTGCACTGGCATAGCAAATCTGCTACGAATGGAAGCTGTTCAAAGCCGAACCGAAAGTTATACTTCCCCAGTTTTCTGTACAACATAGACATATTCATACTTTTTCTATTTAGAATCAGGGAATCGTGTATGAAAGAACGAAACATTTCTCAACATCTGCTTTAAAAACAATGACAAAACAAGACCGAACTATATTCTGTAGCGTATAAGTACATGATACTTCACTCTCCTGGCAAGAACGTATGTGTTGCACTTGTAGTCATCCACGCGTGAATTACACGCTGCAGCGAATCTTCCTTTCAATGGAGCAAAGCTTGAATCGTCACGGTAGCAATGCGTTAGGCTTACTGCAATGCCTATTGAAAACATCGCACTTACAGGTAAATTATACGATAAAAATCTTTAAAAGACATTTAAAATATTAAGATTCTGCACCACTTGCCATTAATTTCCATACTCTAAAATCTGTATGTCGCACTTATTCCAGGTACGTACTAGCATTTTTCTGACGAAATAATTTAGGACGCTAATCTACACATTTACCAAAAATTCTTTCAACATGGATGCCACCAACCATGTGGAAAACTTTAGGTTCTTATTTGAGGAGTTTAATGGTTCATAGTTCTGTCACTAGATAGCGTTTGTGTATCTCTGTTTGCAACTGTTTCTCCACTTCTAAAAACCCTATTGAGGTTTTTAGAAATATGCCATTGCTACGATAGAGATGTGAAGCATTATCATCATCTTTAAGTAATGCACTGATTTTCTGCTAGTCAACACTTTTTTCTCGTTGTCTTTCCGTCCAGCAGACCTATTTGAAAAGTTATTTTTCCTTAGCATGTTTTTTTCCATGAAGAATATTTTTTGCCTGTTTTCAACTTTCCCATTATGCAAATCTGCTGGTAGAAGTAAGTAGCTGCTTCTATTTCTGGATGTTTTATCGATTGTAGAAATTCAGTTTTTTTGGGGGTTTTTTGTAACCGCTTGCGTTGACTGAATAATTTTGATAAATTTAAATTGCGTCAGGAATGATTCAAAAGATGGGCTCATTCAGTGGCGGCTCGTGGTACAAAAAATAGGTGAAGAGCTACAAGAGCAATATGAAAAGATATCTACTGTCTTCAATAAAAATCAGTTAATGAGAACTTCCCTATTTTTTTATATATTAGATCAATTCTTCTTCTCTTTAAAGCTGGAAATTTGTCAATTATGTCGTCATAAAATGGCTGTTTCTTCGTGACATCAAGAAAATGTCTTTCTGAATAGAAATCTTTGCCAAAGAAGCAAGTTTATCCAGAGAAATAGTGTTTCTTGAGTAAGTTTGTATTCTTTTAAGGCAAGAAAAACTTCTTTCCACTGAAACACTTGCAGATGCAATTGTTAAAATCAGAAAAACCAATTTATAAGCTTCTGTAAAAATACCTTTTTCTCCATGAAGCACTCGAAGAAGTTCATGAGTTGATATATTCCTTAATTTTTCATCAGCATATACAAGACTCAGTTCATTTTTAAGGCGCTGGTGTTTAGTAAATATTTTTCCGTAAAAATGTTGTAGATTTTCAAAAGCGTGAGAAGGAAAGCATGAATTAAATTGGTCAAACTTGGTTGTGTCTGCAAGACAGACAAATTGAAGTTTAAGTTTCTCACAGTCTTGAAATCTTATATCCATTTCCATAAGAATGTGGTACAAAATTTTAAAATACAATTGTTTATAATTTTAAAAAATTGTTTCTTGTGTAAGAGCAGCATATTCCCGTTTAGATCTGCTTATTTCTGTGATTTTGACGATGATGGGCAAAACACGTAACAATAATACCAAATAAAGGTAACTTGATCACGCTAGTTACGTTACATGAAAAAACTTTTACAAGAAAGTTTGTAAGTTGGGAGCTTTCAACCTTTTCTTAGGTCTTCATCACGCCAATGGAGGACTAAGATTGTTGCCAGATTCTACATTTGAATTTTTTCTATTTTTGTTGCCAAAACTTAGAATTGATCTCCAGATCATCGGAATGTAGAGAGGAGATTCGGAATAGCAAGTCATTGAGTTGAAAATAATTTCCAAGCTTTCACGGTAACGGACGGCAAAACGATTGTCAAAAGAAGCAATTCATTTTGCTTCATTCCAGCGGGGAACTGCAGATGTATCTTCCATTTTCAAAATAGACAAGGCTGTATTAGGATTGGCTTTCAATCTTAGTCCTCCATTGGCGTGATGAAGACCTAAGATAAGGTCAAAAGCTCCCAACTTACGAACTTTCTTGTAAAAGTTTTTTTCGTGTAATGTAACTAGTGTGATCAAGTTATCTTTATTTGTTCTGTGATTTTTCTAGCTTTTCCAAACAGTGTTTCAAATACCTAATCGTTCCTGTTATGGCTCAAAATTTAATAAGTTTTTTTTTTAATTTGACTAACTCAGTAGTTTATGTCTAGTGATGTTTTCTGCAAAATTTCGAATAATAGATCGATGAAGCCAAATATTTCATTAAATACCATTCCCAAAAATGTAAATTCAAAAGTGTTCATATTATTTAAAAATCCTTGGGAAAGTTGAATTGATTTTTTGTCTGATTGGTCAGTATTTGTGAGAAATTCGAAGACTTCCTTCAATTTATCCCAATCTTCAACTATTACACTTACTAACTTCGAAGTGGAGGACCATCGAGTTTCTGTTATGGTTGGCATGCATCTTGCGGTTGTTGATGTGAGTGTATTGTTTTTTCACCACTCAGCGCTAAGTGGTGAAAAAACAAAGGAATTACACTAAGGCTTGCAAAAAATATTCGACACTTAGAAATTTTAGAAAAACTCTGCTGTAATACAAGGTTCGAACGATGTATTAACCAATAACAAAAACAGCTTGAGAAGCTTTATGCTTCATTTTTCAGGAGCCCAGTCAAGTGTCCAGACATTACGCTTGCCCCATCGTAACATTGTCCTATTGACTTGTGTTGATAATCAAACTGTTCCAAAATTTTGTCTAGCATTTTGTATAAAGCTTCTGACGTTCTACTTCACTCACACCATGGAAACCCAAAAATCGCTTAACCAATACACCTTCCGAATCAACAGATCTTATTATTGAAGAGCACTCGGAAGTCTGGTTATGTCTTCCCATCTACTTGAATATAAAAGCATTGAACTTCATTTATTTCATATTTGACGTGATCGTTTATATATTCAGAAAGACATTCAATGAATTCATTTTGAATAGTTTTTGAATGACCTGTGAAGACATTTTTTATCGTTTGTATTGATTTTGAATTTGTAAAGGACTTCTTGATATCAATAGTGAAAGCAATTCCTTGAATTTCTACGATTTATCGAGTCAATGCCTTCGTCATGGTCATGGAATGCTAGTTCTTGTTTACTCAAATACAGTACTGCATCAATCATTGTCTGCAGGAAAAGTCTATTTAAACGAACGCTTTCGCTGAAATGCATTTTCAAAAGCCTAGCATTCTCCCTCAGGGCATCGGCAATGGGGTTCTGATTCATTTCAAAATTATTTAGCATTAATTCGCATTTCAGGCGTTCGCCAGAATCACCATGTTTGTGAAGTGACAGTTTTATATTTAAGAAATCTGAAAATTGTATTTATTCCACGCCAAATTTTATTACTAAAAAATAAGCAGGGCCAACAAAATACTTTGTAACACAGAAGCCATTTATATTCAGCAAACCAACAATTTTTTAAAATAATTTTGTAAGATTTACTGCTCTTCTTGATTTCTTTCTTGGCGACAATTGTCAGTGAATCCGTCGGTCGTCCTTAAAGTAAAATGTCTCTTTTATTTTCATCTTTCCACCAATTGAATGAAGTTTTCAATAAATTACAGACAATGTCATTCACAGGATATAAACTGAAAACTAAAACTATCACTGTCAGTTAAACTGTACACAAAACTAAAGTAACTAATGAAGTTTTTAACAAACAATCACAAAACACGAAAAAACAAATCTCTTTCGGAAAGTATGTACCAAAACTCGGCAAGGAAAAAGCCCTAGTGGATTGCAAAGAACCCTTGGCAATCCGTCTCGTTCCACTGCGATCTCTTTGGAAGGTCATGACTCCAGGTGCAGATCCTTGGCGTCTCAAGCTAAAACACTTCACTTGCCCGGCAGATAGGGGAGGGTGATGTCACAGTTACCAAGGCAACTTTGGACGAAAACTGCAGACTTTCAAGCATTCTCATTTCAGCTCTTCACTTGAACTGTTTTGCGTATAAGGACTTGTTTTCTGTATTGAATGCGCTTTGTGAATTGATGTCTAATCAAAATTTGGGGTATTTTGGCACTCAATAAAAGCAAAAAAGAATATACGAAATTATTAAATAAAACCTTATTTCAAATGAAATAGGTGAAGAGGCACTTCACCTGAAAAGCCGTCACTGGCTCATTGCAATCAAAAATTCGTTGTCATCTTCCTTGTTTATTATTTTTATCAAAATGCACATTTATGTGCCGTTCATCCTGAAAATGCTGATACAAAGCCTAGTGAAACCTTTGGTTAACGTGAAAAGTAAAATACAGTTAACTCCCAGTAGAGTAACTAGCAGGGCATGCCCCCATACCTCCAAGATTTACATCAGCACCCCTAAGCACAGCAATTTCCCCAGGATTTTGGACATGTGGTGGTTTTGGAAAGGGGGGAGTCAGGGAGAGTCTGCAAAAGTAATGGTGGTACCTAGAGCCCTGTAGTTTTAACTTTTTAGGTAATAAATATGACAATACGTGTAATTGCTTTGTCCAAAACTAAAATAAATCACTTGAAGAAATCACCCTCTTACACATGGCAGACCTGCAGCTACTGTGAATGACTGTTGATGCTTGTTGTGCACGTAATCCTAGGTAACTGTTTTCCCACATCCTCCATGGGGGAATCCAACTGTGGCCTCGTGCTTTTCCTCAGCAGTGCAGAAAGAGGATGATTGGAGAGCGATCATATTATTTATAACCCATTGCATAGCAATCGTATTACAACCCGAAGTCAAAGATTCGAATATTTTCAATCTGTAGGACTTTCAGTGTTTTAAAAGTGAAACTAGGCATTTGTTTAGGCAAAGCTAAATATATCTTAAAGCAAAATATGAATCTTTGGGTTAATTATTGTGCGTGTTCAAATTTTTCATAAAACTGTAACTGGCAGCTGCAGTGCGCTCCTTGGTTACCTACGCCACCCCCACCCCCCAGCTGTGAGGGCGGTAGTTACACCACCGTCAACTCTGCTTATAGTGAACCTCTTCGGGCTCGCATATTTCATTCACAATGTCCTAGGTTCACTAAAACCGAATCTTCCCTTAACCTGAATTGAGTGAAATGGTGAGCAAGAAAATAAAATATGTACATATGTATCTAAAAAGTATTTTTATGTACATAGTGTATATTCATTAAATTAAGTAAAAATTAATTTTACGTTACCTTAATTAACATGGAAATAGTTTCATGTGCCACTGCTTGCTGCGAACAGTTTTCATAAATATTTTCTCTACGTCCTTTTCTAGAGTCTGTGCTTTTGCTACATTCGATTCTACATTTTCCATACATTCTAGGAACCTTACCGCAGTCTTAATACACTCCAATGCCTCTTTCACAGTTGGAACACGTTCTTCATTATCGTCCTCGTCATCTTCAGCCTTGTTTTCTTCCGTGCTGGAACCACCTTTCACAGCCTTAATAATTGCTTCATCCAACGGGATTTCATTCATTAAACTTCACTGTCAAGATCGATAAAATTTTCAGCTTCACTGGAATTCACACCAATATGCTGACACAGGTCCTTGAGAGACACGCAGGGTGCCCACCCGTCCTTGAAAACCTGGAAAGTCCTTGAATTTCAAAAAAATTTCAAGGCCTGGAATGTCCTTTAATTTCTTTAATTAGCCTGGAATGTCCTTGAATTTTAAAATCCCACCGCCGAAAAATTTCGATTGGAATTTCCGATCTTTTTCCTTTTGTTATTTTTCACTTTTTTTCTGCAATCTCCCATTGACATCGGCAGTCAAAAAGAGTAAACTTCACAGCAACTATGTCACTTGGAGAAAGGGTGCACTGCGGTCTGATGGGGAGTTAAGTAGGTCAAGATTGGATCAGTGAAAAGCAGATAATGGAATTTCATATAAAATGCAGATCAATTTTGCAAAACCTTGTCAAAAAATTGCTGACTAAATGCCCGCTGCAGAATGCTCTGGTGCGGCACATGAAATGTTTAGATCCTAAATTAATGAGTGCTGAGAAGGAATCTTGCTTAAAAAGTTTCAAGATTATTCTAGAAATTCTCGTGGATGCAAATTATCTGAAACCTGGTGTTGTTGACATTATTATGCTGCAGTTAAAGGATTTTATAAGTAGTGTTGCAGCAGTAACTTCAGATTTTAAACTTTTTGATAACAATTATGAAGAATTGAGAATAGATATGTTATTTCATGAACATTTATCCTCAAGTAAAAACTATGATCTGTTGTGGGAAGTAACTGAAAAACTGCTGTTGCTCTCGCATGGACAGGCATCAGTGGAGAGAGGATTCTCCATTAATAAGGAACTAATAATTGACAATATGAAAGAAAACTCTATTGTTTCACAAAGAATAATATATGATTATCTAAGTAACATTGGTGGCATGGAAAAGGTAGAGTTTTCAAAATTGCTTCTGAGTAATGTCAGATGTGCTAGGCAAAGATATGTAATAAATTTAAAAGAAAAAGCTCGGGACAAGGCTAATTCTGCTGTAGCCCAAAAGAGAAAACAATTACTGGATGAAATAGAAAGTATGAAAAAAGAAAAAACATGTGTCAAAAATGAAGTATTAGATTTATTAAAATCAGCTGATGACTTGGCAACAAAAGCAAAAGATACTCATAATTTTAACTGCATTGTTAAGTCAAATAGCTTTAGAAGGACAGCTCAAGACAAACAATCATTGATAAAAGAAATAGATTTTGAACTCAAGAAAAAAATGGATTTAGTGAACAATTGTAAATAAATTATTCACCCATTTGCTTAATATTTTTTAATATACTTGTTAATTATATTTTAACAATGATAAATTTAATGTTGTGAAAAATTCTAATTATTTAAAAATTGATTACAGTATTTTCATTTGTTAAATATTTTCACCTGAAGAAAGTTTGTTCAGTAAAGAACTTTTGCAAAATTTGGAGATGCATTGTTGCTAAGATTTTTTTATAATTGGCTACCAATTACAAATACTGTTAATGATTATCATAATACAACACACCTAATTCTTGATATGTAATACATTCATTGCAGTTTAGGACATTGAAAAATTCATCCTTGAATTTTTTCTTGAAAGTCCTTGAATGTCCTAGAATTTTTTCCCTGAAAAAGAGTGGGCACCCTGTCACACGTCATCCTTTTCTTCGAATACCACACATCCCATAGCCAAAACCAGACCTCCAGAAACAGTTCTGTATAGTGACGGTTGACACACTCCTCCACGCTTTGTTTCCAAAATGTACAGCATTCAGAACATTTAATGATGTGTTCTGCTTTAATTCCAAGGCTTAGATTAAATGAAGCATTACTTCCCTTCTTTAATAGGTTTTAAAGCTGCGAATCACACTTTGATCCATGGGTTTGGAGGACTGATGTGGTGCTGGAACACCTGCTCAATGTTGCTGAGGTTTTTAATCCTGCCTTTGCCCTTCAATGCACTTAAGTAGTAGGCCTACAATATTGTTCTCAACACGTTCTTTCAAGTTTTTACAAGGTTTGGTTTGAAATAAGTTACAATTTCATGTTACAAGTGCATTCTTTTGAATTTTTATTTTTTAGGTTCACTATAACCAAAGTTGAGGGTTCACTATAAACCAAAAAAATTAATGTACATTTCTGATGTTGCGTGTCGGACCAATGATTTAGGTTCACTATAGCTGAATGTTCATTATAACAGAGTTAACCACATCCAGAGTTGACTGTAATTGTGAAATGACATTACTTTTCTTAATCTTATAATCATCACAAAGCTTGTCTACAATTTATGGAGCATAGATAAGTATTCACAAGTTATCTAAATGTCAAGTTTTAATAATTAATGACTTCATGGCTTCTTCTAATTACTTTCAGTACCGGAAATACTTAACAAGAATTATGGAGGATAAATTTATTAAGCTACATTACCCATTACCTCTCAAATTTTCTGTTTATACACAAGATCGTCAGGAGTTCCTGCATCATACTGCTTCCGTTGATTTGTCATCCAGCATGGTCGTTGATGTTGCCACCCTGTGTCTTGTAAATTAAGTTGGTTCCAGTTTTAAATAGCAAAATTAAAAAATACTTACCATTTCTAGATGCGACTTTAAATCTTTTGGGGCCCTAGGCGCTATACAATTCTGGGGCCCCTCCTTCCCCTTCTTATCGCCTCAGAAATTTAATCCGTCAGATTAACAAAAAAAAGGTAAAGTCAAGAAAAATGTGTTTGCGCTGTTTGAAATACGATTCTATCATAAATTATTAGGACGTTTTGTCAGAAACAGTGCTAATGTAATCAGTTTGACTGTTCGCGCACATCAAACTTTTTGTTTTTACAGATATTTCAAAAATTATTTTTGCGGCTAATAGGAAATCAAAGGGCACTAAGTTTGACACTTTAAATGTCCCATATTCTTTAGGAATTTACGACTAAGGGCTGTCAAAGTTGAACATTGAAGAAATTAAAGTTCTCTTGTGAAGAAATATTTTTGTGCCTCAGGTTATGCTTAACAGTTCTTTCTCAAATACTTAAATTTTCGAATCAGTTCATTAACTTCCTGCTAGAGGTACTGAAGAACAATAAATGTGGTTTTCAGAGATTCTTCAAAAATTATTTTTGTGAATGATAGGACATAAAATTTCATTAAATTTTGGCCACTTCAAATTTCACTACCAGTTCATAAATTTCCCTCTAGTTCTGGAATTTTAAATTTAATAAATTTCAGCTTTACGCTACGAGAGACCATTTCGGTTACGGCAAAATTTCTTTTTGAGTTTGATACGTTTGACGAAACTGGCTACATTAGTACATCTTCAGTTGCCATAGTTACTTGGCAAATTTAACGCTAAAGGCGCTGAAAATGGAGTTTCACTAAATTTATCAATACATTTCGTATAAATTGTCATGAAACTGGAATAAGTTTCAGTTACAAAACATGCCCTCTCCATTGCTTCAGCTTTAGAAAATCACCTTGTTTTTACGTTATGAGCAAATTAGTCAAATTAGTAGGCAACGAGCATGGTATCCAGCAAAAATAAAATACTTGAAGACACTGGCAACCGGAAAAGTCCTACACGTTACAAAATATGGGAAAATTTCAATTTGTGCACAGTACTTTGCTTAAAAAGGGTGGATGACTTTTCGTGGAGGAGTTTTCGTGTGGTGAACGATTCTCTAAATTGAAGAGATTCGGCCATCCACGGCATAGACAAAAATGTCATGGACCAAAAAAGTTGGACAGTAAGAATTTTAGCAGTCAGTGTAAAAAAGTGAGAGTGTGAAGAGTTTCTTGAAAACATTTTTCCTTATTACTTTCATCAGAAAATTGAGGTCTGCATTTTCTTTTATGTCTAAAAGATGCGTAAGATTTTCTTTATAGCTCCACCGCAGTTATCAGAAACAGAAGCATAAGGATTAAGTGCAAAAGATCCAGCTTGAAAATGGAAAAGTAGGAACCACAATTTTTCATTGAAACTTTTATTGGCTGCCTGGGTGGCGCAGTGGTCTAAGCGCTGGCTTATGACCATTCGTCCGAGATGGGTCCGGGTACGGATCCCGGTGAGGCATGGATGATGTGTTTGTCTTACGGCAGTGGCTCTCTCCCTTCCCTAGAACCAGTGACCCTAAATTAGGGACGGGCGACTGCTTATAGCCCAGTGAGTTGCTCACAGTGGTCGTCAAACCTTCAATCAAAAAAAAAAAAAAAAAAAAAAACTTATTGCTTTTTCAAATGTTAATTTGTTGTTAATTTAAGGAATAAGAAAGGTGAGAATACTTGATAATTATTAGTTTTAAACAAGGGGAGGAGAAAGGAATAAGAAAATGCTATTGCAATACAATAGAAATTTCTTTTAACACTATTCAATAAGAAAAAGATAGACAGTGCAACATTTTCGAATTTCTTTAATTTGCAGCCTAAGTACACACTTTTTGTGAAAAAAAAAAAAAAAAAAAAAGAACAAAGCACCCCGAGAAAGTCCTTTGATCGTAATGAAACTCTGCATGCAAGTACCTCAGGGCCGAATATGCAAATGATTAATTAAAAAATAACGACCAATGACTAAATAGCGGCCCGCGAAAGAGAACCGTATCAAGAAGGGTATATGAAGAGCAAAGGGCCACACAACAGGTCGTAGAATGCGTCGACGTATTGGACACCATTGTGACAGCGAATCGCTGGTACATTAACCTCCAGACTGTGAGGATGCCATGACAGCAGATCCCTGCACACCATGAGAAGTCGAGCAGGTTTGTGAGAGGATATATAATTGGGCTGATAGAAGCCGGTTGTGACGTCGCCGTATCACGAGGCATTTGGATCGGAGCGACGCGGTAATCAGGTGATGTTGGTGCCAATGGGTTGAACAGGGCATCACAATCCAGCGGCACATGGGCAGTGGACAGTCGAGAACATCGGTGGAACGTGAGATTCGAGCTACCGTGAGAGCCGCGCGAACAGAACCAAATTCGTCGCTCTCAACCATTCGTGGAAAATGTTGCGTAGTCCACAGGCACGGAAGTGGCCGTTCGGACCGTTGCCAGACAAGTTGCGGCACAGGGATTACATTCGAGGAGGCTAATCCGCCACTTACTACTGAACAGAGAGCATCGCAGGCACCAGTTGCAGTGGTGTCGGACCCAATCAACGAGGGATAATGTTCAGTGGTGTCATGTTGTCTTCAGTGATGAGTCACGGTTTGCACTTAGCACCGATGACCAGCGCATGTGTGTCTGGAGACGACCCGACTAGCGCACGAATCCTGCTTTTACCGTGCACGGCACAGTCCTCGGACACCTGATCTGACTGTCTAGGAAGCTATTTCCTACGATAGCTGGACACCTTTCGAAGTCCTCCGTACTACCCTCACGACTAAACGGTATGTCGACTCATTCTACGACCTGTTGTGTTGCCCTTCCTGTAGCACATCACCGAGGAATTTTTTCAACAGGATAACACCCGGCCACACACGGCACAGCTCTCCCAGGCCTGCCTCTGTAATGTCGACACCCTTCCAGGCCAGCCCGATCACCCGATTTATCCCCGATCAAACATGATGGGACCCCACCAACACCCATCCGGGAATGTCGGCGAATTGGCTCACAATTTGGACACGATCTGGCATTTCATACCTCAGAACAGTATCTGTAAACTGTATGTGTCTCTGCCACGCTGAGTTTCTGCTTGTATCTGAGCGAGAGGTGGCGCTACAACTTACTGACTTCTTCTACTCATGTAACTGTTTTATCCGGATACATGGCCCAACTGTGGTGGAATTGCAATGATTTCCTCTCCTATACATGTACATTACACATGCCAATTTTCATTGGATGATTCGTTCTTGGTGCTTCGTTTCCTTCTTTTTTTCTTCTTTTTCTTTTTTTATTCTTCTTTCTTTCTTTTTAGCAAAGATTGTATTAGCTACTTTGGTTTAAGGTGGTGTAGAAAAATTAGGGCTGAGGAAGAACTTAATTATACTACCCCAGAGAGAAAAGGTAGTAAACAGCAAACACCCCAGATTACCAGGACAGTTTTTACAAGCACTCTTCATCGCAGCTCAAGAAAGAGTGGTAAAAAGTTCCAACACAGATATTTTTCCTTGGCTGGAAGTCATATGAAAGTAATTTATATCACAGCCAGCTAAGTATTCACCTTAAACAATGAAAAATGTGGGAAGCATCAATCCTTGTTTCACCTACCACTAAAAGGAAGGCTAGGTTATTTGAACAGTTTCTTTCAAAACAAGTACATCAATAACAATTCGAAATTTTAAAATGAGAAAGTAAAATTGTCAATTGAAAATAAGGTGGTCACTTTAAGGATTGATTTATTTCGGCCCATGAAAAGCAAAACAAAACTGGCAATCCAATTATACCTTTTCGGGGCCCCTCAAACTCTGGGGCCCTAGGCGCATGCCTAGTGGGAAATCCACCCCTGACCATCCCTAAAACAAAGAGAAGAAAATTCTTTACTGCAGGAAGGAGTCGTTAATAAAATCGAGTGTTCATGTGGTTTACCATATGTAGAAGAAACGGGATGAAGGTTAACCACCAGAATTAATAAACATAAAGCAGCAATAAGGAACATTTCAAATAAAACAGGATTAGGTAGGCACATACACTATATTGACAAAAGTCACTGGACACTGCTTCAAAAGCAAATTAACAGATCCCTGTATTGTTAAGATGTGCAGTACAGCTGCAAACTGTATAAAAGCAAGCCTGCAGCTGACCCTGATCATATCACACTGTGAGGTTGAGTGAAAATGTCACGGCGGGAGGAAACTTACTTTGAGAAAGGAAAGATTGTTGGGTATTGTATTAGTGGGTTGCCCATAAGAGAAACCGAGAGGTGTTTAAACATACCCAAGTCAACTGTTTTGGATGTACTGAATAAGTGGAAGACACATGTTGTGTCTGAAGCAGTAAAGCGTACCAGCAGACCAAAGAAAATCAGTGATAGAGGATGTCGAAGCCTCAAGAGAGTCGTTACAGCTAATCGATGGAGTACTACTGCACAAGACCTCAGTGCACAGATCAGTAAAAATGCTGGAACCTCGGTATGTATACATACCATTTGCAGAGAACTTCATTTCATGGGTTATTGTGGTCGTGCGGCTGCTCATTAGCTTTTCATCTCCATGGCATTAGATAGAATTTCCTTTTTGTTTCCAAATGCATCCACCCATCTCCTCAAATTCAACATTTACAACAATAATCCTCAAAAAATACCCATAATCAACAACAACCAATCTTATAATTCCACCATAACATAAACTGTGATTTTTACAACTGCCAGCTGTTATTTTATTACTAGCATTAGCTTCTCTTTAGACGTAGGGCTACTTCCTCAAAACTTTAAGCTCTTGATCTTCATTTAGACCCATCTAAAGTTTGTCCCTGGTCAGAAGGATGACTTAAACAACTAGTCTTCCAGTCATTCTTAGTTAGTATTGGAGAAAAGCATAGTTAGTCTGACATGTTTTATTTCTTCTTTGATTTATGAAAAATTTAGTATAAAGGTCTAGGCACCAACTTACACTGTGCCACTAACTTGTATGGTACATTTTGATTTTTCTCAATGTTTTCTATGCTGCTAGAAAGGTGAAATTTATACAGATAAATATTTGGCAGCCTTATCTGATGAAATTATCACCATATTTGTGCTCAGGGCTTTTTTTTTAGCCGGTATGCACCGATACACCTGCAGGTAAACTTTTTCAAGGAAGGCACTGAAAATTTAGCAAGGCTAGCTCCAAGCTGCTGAAAGTTGGCACGGCACACAATTCCACCCCAGTTGAGCCAATCAAATGAATTTGATTGTAGCACCAACAAGAGCATCAATACACCTTGGTCTTCCTCTGTCTGTCCTTACATAAATTCCTGGTTCCTGAAAAGTAGACATCTAGCAATGTTACTAAGAGCAAGGCACTGGCACGTGAAACTGACTGTAACAATGCATTAATGGCTTTTTGGAATCTCCCTTGATATAAGGTACTCATATGTGTTGTTGTTATTATTATTATTATTATTATTAAATTATTTAATAATAATAGTTTTTTTTATCATTATTTTCATCATTTACATTGTACCAGTGAAAACAATGGAGCTGCATAAGGGGTGGGATGAGAGAGTATGAGTAAACTTTATTCTAGAAAACAGCACTGTTGTGTCAATAACTCATATGTCTAGATGTTACATAAGTATTGCATGAAAATAATGTCATAGTTGTAATGTAATATTATGTCAGTGCACATTTGAGGTTAAGTTATGGTACTCCAAGATGATCTGTCACAATAGAAAGTTTATCATTCCATCAGATATTTAAGCTATGGCCCCGGGGTCAAGAAATAATCAGAGAGAGGTGCTAAAGATTTTGCACCTTGATGTTGGCTAGGTTTCTTTGGCTGTTAATAATATATACAGGCTGAGTAGCCAAAAATAGTCAGAGAGAGGTGCTAAAGATTTTGTACCTTCATGTTGGCTAGGTTTCTTTGGCTGTTAATAATATATACAGGCTGAGTAGCCAAAAATAGTCAGAGAGAGGTGCTAAAGATTTTGTACCTTCGTGTTAGCTAGGTTTCTTTGGCTGTTAATAATATATACAGGCTGAGTAGCCAAAAATAGTCAGAGAGAGGTGCTAAAGATTTTGCACCTTCATGTTGGCTAGGTTTCTTTGGCTGTTAATAATATATACAGGCTGAGTAGCCAAAAATAGTCAGAGAGGTGCTAAAGATTTTGTACCTGCATGTTGGCTAGGTTTCTTTGGCTGTTAATAATATATACAGGCTGAGTAGCCAAAAATAGTCAGAGAGAGGTGCTAAAGATTTTGCACCTTCATGTTGGCTAGGTTTCTTTGGCTGTTAATAATATATACAGGCTGAGTAGCCAAAAATAGTCGGAGAGAGGTGCTAAAGATTTTGTACCTTCATGTTGGCTAGGTTTCTTTGGCTGTTAATAATATATACAGGCTGAGTAGCCAAAAATAGTCAGAGAGAGGTGCTAAAGATTTTGCACCTTCATGTTGGCTAGGTTTCTTTGGCTGTTAATAATATATACAGGCTGAGTAGCCAAAAATAGTCAGAGAGAGGTGCTAAAGATTTTGTACCTTCATGTTGGCTAGGTTTCTTTGGCTGTTAATAATATATACAGGCTGAGTAGCCAAAAATAGTCAGAGAGAGGTGCTAAAGATTTTGTACCTTCATGTTAGCTAGGTTTCTTTGGCTGTTAATAATATATACAGGCTGAGTAGCCAAAAATAGTCAGAGAGAGGTGCTAAAGATTTTGCACCTTCATGTTGGCTAGGTTTCTTTGGCTGTTAATAATATATACAGGCTGAGTAGCCAAAAATAGTCAGAGAGGTGCTAAAGATTTTGTACCTGCATGTTGGCTAGGTTTCTTTGGCTGTTAATAATATATACAGGCTGAGTAGCCAAAAATAGTCAGAGAGAGGTGCTAAAGATTTTGCACCTTCATGTTGGCTAGGTTTCTTTGGCTGTTAATAATATATACAGGCTGAGTAGCCAAAAATAGTCGGAGAGAGGTGCTAAAGATTTTGTACCTTCATGTTGGCTAGGTTTCTTTGGCTGTTAATAATATATACAGGCTGAGTAGCCAAAAATAGTCAGAGAGAGGTGCTAAAGATTTTGCACCTTCATGTTGGCTAGGTTTCTTTGGCTGTTAATAATATATACAGGCTGAGTAGCCAAAAATAGTCAGAGAGGTGCTAAAGATTTTGTACCTGCATGTTGGCTAGGTTTCTTTGGCTGTTAATAATATATACAGGCTGAGTAGCCAAAAATAGTCAGAGAGAGGTGCTAAAGATTTTGCACCTTCATGTTGGCTAGGTTTCTTTGGCTGTTAATAATATATACAGGCTGAGTAGCCAAAAATAGTCAGAGAGAGGTGCTAAAGATTTTGTACCTTCATGTTAGCTAGGTTTCTTTGGCTGTTAATAATATATACAGGCTGAGTAGCCAAAAATAGTCAGAGAGAGGTGCTAAAGATTTTGCACCTTCATGTTGGCTAGGTTTCTTTGGCTGTTAATAATATATACAGGCTGAGTAGCCAAAAATAGTCAGAGAGGTGCTAAAGATTTTGTACCTGCATGTTGGCTAGGTTTCTTTGGCTGTTAATAATATATACAGGCTGAGTAGCCAAAAATAGTCAGAGAGAGGTGCTAAAGATTTTGTACCTTCATGTGGCTAGGTTTCTTTGGCTGTTAATAATATATACAGGCTGAGTAGCCAAAAATAGTCAGAGAGAGGTGCTAAAGATTTTGTACCTTCATGTTGGCTAGGTTTCTTTGGCTGTTAATAATATATACAGGCTGAGTAGCCAAAAATAGTCAGAGAGAGGTGCTAAAGATTTTGTACCTTCATGTTAGCTAGGTTTCTTTGGCTGTTAATAATATATACAGGCTGAGTAGCCAAAAATAGTCAGAGAGAGGTGCTAAAGATTTTGCACCTTCATGTTGGCTAGGTTTCTTTGGCTGTTAATAATATATACAGGCTGAGTAGCCAAAAATAGTCAGAGAGGTGCTAAAGATTTTGTACCTGCATGTTGGCTAGGTTTCTTTGGCTGTTAATAATATATACAGGCTGAGTAGCCAAAAATAGTCGGAGAGAGGTGCTAAAGATTTTGTACCTTCATGTTGGCTAGGTTTCTTTGGCTGTTAATAATATATACAGGCTGAGTAGCCAAAAATAGTCAGAGAGAGGTGCTAAAGATTTTGCACCTTCATGTTGGCTAGGTTTCTTTGGCTGTTAATAATATATACAGGCTGAGTAGCCAAAAATAGTCAGAGAGGTGCTAAAGATTTTGTACCTGCATGTTGGCTAGGTTTCTTTGGCTGTTAATAATATATACAGGCTGAGTAGCCAAAAATAGTCAGAGAGAGGTGCTAAAGATTTTGCACCTTCATGTTGGCTAGGTTTCTTTGGCTGTTAATAATATATACAGGCTGAGTAGCCAAAAATAGTCAGAGAGAGGTGCTAAAGATTTTGTACCTTCATGTTAGCTAGGTTTCTTTGGCTGTTAATAATATATACAGGCTGAGTAGCCAAAAATAGTCAGAGAGAGGTGCTAAAGATTTTGCACCTTCATGTTGGCTAGGTTTCTTTGGCTGTTAATAATATATACAGGCTGAGTAGCCAAAAATAGTCAGAGAGGTGCTAAAGATTTTGTACCTGCATGTTGGCTAGGTTTCTTTGGCTGTTAATAATATATACAGGCTGAGTAGCCAAAAATAGTCAGAGAGAGGTACTAAAGATTTTGTACCTTCATGTGGCTAGGTTTCTTTGGCTGTTAATAATATATACAGGCTGAGTAGCCAAAAATAGTCAGAGAGAGGTGCTAAAGATTTTGTACCTTCATGTTGGCTAGGTTTCTTTGGCTGTTAATAATATATACAGGCTGAGTAGCCAAAAATAGTCAGAGAGAGGTGCTAAAGATTTTGTACCTTCATGTTAGCTAGGTTTCTTTGGCTGTTAATAATATATACAGGCTGAGTAGCCAAAAATAGTCAGAGAGAGGTGCTAAAGATTTTGCACCTTCATGTTGGCTAGGTTTCTTTGGCTGTTAATAATATATACAGGCTGAGTAGCCAAAAATAGTCAGAGAGGTGCTAAAGATTTTGTACCTGCATGTTGGCTAGGTTTCTTTGGCTGTTAATAATATATACAGGCTGAGTAGCCAAAAATAGTCAGAGAGAGGTGCTAAAGATTTTGCACCTTCATGTTGGCTAGGTTTCTTTGGCTGTTAATAATATATACAGGCTGAGTAGCCAAAAATAGTCGGAGAGAGGTGCTAAAGATTTTGTACCTTCATGTTGGCTAGGTTTCTTTGGCTGTTAATAATATATACAGGCTGAGTAGCCAAAAATAGTCGGAGAGAGGCGCTATTATAAAGATTTTGTACCTTCATGTTGGCTAGGTTTCTTTGGCTGTTATTAATATATATAGGCTGAGTAGCCAAAAATAGTCGGAGAGAGGTGCTAAAGATTTTGCACCTTCATGTTGGCTAGGTTTCTTTGGCTGTTAATAATATATACAGGCTGAGTAGCCAAAAATAGTCAGAGAGAGGTGCTAAGGATTTTGTACCTTCATGTTGGCTAGGTTTCTTTGGCTGTTAATAATATATACAGGCTGAGTAGCCTTTTGTAAATGAATTTCACATGTCTTGGCATATTTATTATGTGCTATAAATGTGATTTCATGTATAGAGTCAGGCTGGGGAGTTGTGTTTCAGATTTGGTTACCTCACTTTTAACATACATGAACAATGTTTCCTTATCACTAGTTGGCCAATAAGATTGCATTCATTGCATGTGGAGTTACAGTAAGTGAAGTGCAAAATCCTGGATCAAAATTCACAAATGTTAAGTAATTGGATGTGACATAATAATATATGTTTATAGACAGAAGTGCAACCAATGTTATATCTAAGTAATGTGAACTGATGATAAACTTCATGAGCAATCTAGCACTATACACAGAATTGGATGGAGACTGAATATATAACTCTCCCTTTTGTTGACTTCTATTTGGGTAAAAGATAAAAAAAAAGTGGAAAATATCTTTTTTTTTATTTTTTTATTTATTTATTTTTGTGCATAACACATAAAAATATCAATTTTCATTTTCATTGGGTAAACAAAAACAAGTTTTAAAATAACTAACAACAAACCCCATGTCAGAATTTGGCAGTTTGAAAAATGACTTTATTTTCTTTCATTTTCAATGATTTATCAGGCAGCACTCATACTTCTGAACAAGTGTAAATAAGCATTTATGGCTTCTGTTCATTTGTCTGAGTTGGGTCGGGGTTCAAATCTCGGTGAGGTATGGAGGTTGTGTTTGTCTTAGTTTGAAAATAAAGTTTAAATAAAGTAGAGGTTGTGTATGTCTTAGTTTGAAAATAAGTTGAAAATGAGGTATGGAAGTTGTGTTTGTTCCTGGAGCCAGTGGCCCTAAATTAGGGATGGGCGATTGCTTATAGCCCACTGAGTTGCTCACGGTAGTCGTTAAACTTCCAATACAAAAAATAAAAATAAAGCATTTAAAGGTTCATACACCGATACACCACAAGTATTAAAAAGTGTTATAAGTTAAATGAGACAAATGTAGCACAACCAATTTTCAGAAAGGTAGCCTTTAAAATTTTAGTTTCTTTTAACACATTGCTGCTTGAATATGTGAATTCAAACCAACAATTTTCCATCAGTTTATTTCTCTAGCTTTAGATCTTAAATAAGATGGTCAGGAGATCATCACTGAATGAGTGATTTTGGACCATTTTTCTTATGTTTGTGCCTGTACTTGTGAATTCATAGCTCACCAAGTAACTATCAGTTTATATCAGTACCTAAACCTTTTCAGTAAGGTGGTTAGATGATACAAATTTTTATCTTGATTTTTTTTTCAGTGGGCAGAGGAACTACCTTTTAATGCACTGGTGGTGGTACGAGTAGAGGTAAATTGATAGCTCTCCATTTGCTATCATTTTATTCATGGATAGGTGAACCGCACATGCCAAATAGGTGGTTCCTCTGCCCATTGAAAAGACAAAAAAGGTACTGTAGCATATCTCAATAAGGAACACCTATGGAACCAGATGTTTTGTCCCTTAAATAGAGGTGTTAAATAAAAAATATTAAATATAATAGAGGTGTTAAATATGTATTTCTTTATTATATTTAATAAACATATGAAATATAATATAATTTAATACATATTTATATGTATTAAATAAATGCATAATTGACATTTTAATTTAATAAATTTGAAATAACAGCAAATATTAAATAAGATAAAAGTAATAAATGCGTATGTGTAAAACAGAAATACAGTACATGTATAAAAAATACCGTACCTGTATATGAAACAATGGGAGGTATGTGTAATATGTATTAAATTAAATAATCTGACAAAAGGGTGTGTTTTGAAGCTTTCAATTTACAGGCATTTTTCTCTACATGAATATTAAGTTTACTAATTAAATTGCGTCCCTCATTGTCACTGACATTTTAAAAGAATTTATGCAACTGTATCGCATATTTTAAGAATTCCTTAAAGTTCTTGATATCTCAGCTGTCCTCCTCTTTCTCATCCCTTTTGGGATCCTCCAAGCACCTTTCTGTTATGGTTTCATTATCAACTACAGGTATAAAATCTCTGACGTCTTCATTAGTATCGTCGGTACCCAGCTGTTCATCAATCGTAATATATTCCTCTATTGCAACATTACTGCCACTGTTTTTGACAAGTTCACACAATTCTGTATTTTCTTCAGTGTACTCACTCAGTTCAGTTACACTGGAAACTGGAATAGTAAAGCCTGCCTTTTTAAAAGGCTGTTTAACACAACTTAGAGGTGTAGATTTAACAGCCGTAGTTATGCACTGTATTGCATTCAATACACTGACAGACAAGCTGTTTTCACAAGAACTTTGAGAAAGAACATGCCATGGAAAGCAGTGGTGGCGGAACCGCCCGTGCCCGGTCAATGATTTCAGTCAGGATTTTGATTTTTATTATGTTTTTTATTTGGCATATGTGCGATTTTTGTGATGTGCCTTAAGGCCTCCACACACACAGACTTTTACCTTCGCGCGGATTACGGTTGACCACCTGTGGTCCCTAGAGCGATTGCCCCCTGACTAAGTTCGGCCACAGACACAAACTTAAAAACTTCGCGCTTTTCATTCCCAAGTATCTCAATCAATCTTCATTCCCAGCAGAAATCTACAAAATGTCGTTTTTCCTTTCCGCAAAAAAAAAAAAAAAAAGCGTTAGCAGTAATAATTTCGGCAAACGAGAAAAAATATAAAAAAAATTAAAATAAAGAAAAGTGTATATAAACGAATTTTTTTGGATTTTTGGCTTCGACGTTCAGGATTTTCCATACATAGACAAATGTTTCTCTGAAAAACTTAGACTACATTGTGCTTGGCGCATGCATACTGCATGACAATCTATGACGAAACTCAAAAGGTACATATATACATTGTACCTCTGTGATTTGCAAATACAAACTACAAATTCTGCCGACGCAGCTAAACAAAGCCGTAATATGTATTTGGATTATTTTAATAACAGAGGGAAAGTGCTTGGCAAGACCAAATGGTGGTAAATGCCTGATTTAGAAATGCTAAATGTTGGAGTGGTCAGGGAAGTTACTGTTGGTGATTCTTTCAATCCGAAATATGTTAGTATGAAAATTTTGAAAATGTCTTAAATAAATTAATAGCAATATTTTGGATATGCATTATTTTATATAGTTTTATAATTATTCTTGTTCTTTTTGATATTACAGAAATGTTTGAATGTGTTTATAAACTTAACAGAAATCCAGTGGCGGCTCGTGGGCTCAAAAATAGGGTGTTGCAACACCCATATCTTTTTCCTTAGAAACACTACTTGCGAGCACTGTTTTTTTATTATTGTTGGTGGTGGTGGTGGTGTACTTGGAGGGGGAGGATGCTGCGCAGGAAGAGTTTAACATTATTAAAAGCAACGTAGCAACAAGATACTTTCTACATAATTGCCATATTTCAAATTACGTAATAACAATTAATGGATAAGAACATGAAATCAGTTCTTACCATAAGTTATTTGAAGAGAAAATCCACCCTTCTCTCTTTCTGCGTAGCGAATATGTCAATAACTTTCTAGTTGAAGTCGGGAATATCCATAATAAGATCCTTTTCAATAGAAAGCATGGCCAAGGCTGACAACCTTTCCTGTATCATTGAGTTCCTCAAAAATGTTTTTATTCGTTTTAAAGTGAAAAAACACCGGTCTGCTTCAACTGATGCCATAGGAATTGTTAGGATAAGTTTCAGTTACGTGTAACATTCACTAAATGTTTTTCCTAAATTGTTCTTCATGAGGACCTCGCATAAGCTAACAGCCCCTGAGAGTGATCTGAACTCTTCTGCACAGTAGATGGACAAAAGTTCATGGCGGAGTTTCTTTTTATCTATAAATGGATACACAGCACACATTGTTTTCAATGTCTCTGCTGGGAATTTAGTGGCATAATGAGGGAACATTTGTGGTAAAAATAACAAAGCTGCAACTAGATGCCCTGTGAAAGTAAACCTTTCCTTAGCCTGAGAAATAATGACATCACGGACTTCTTTTGCTTCTCTTATTCACTCAAAGTGGTCAGTTTTCCGTTTTTTTAAAGTAACAGATGTACCCTGTGTCGTGCCGCCCCGGTGGCGCAGTGGTCTAAGCGATGGCTTCTGATCATTCGCACGGAAGGGGTCCGGGTTCGAATCCCGGTGAGGCATGGATGTTGTGTTTGTCTTACGGTACTGGCTCTCTCCCTTCCCTGGAACCAGTGGCCCTAAATTGGGGACGGGCGACTGCTTATAGCCCATTGAGTTGCTCACGGTGGTCGTTAAACCTCCAATCAAAAAAAAAAAAAAAAAAAGTACCCTGTGTCGTTTCACTCTCATCAACATCAATTTGTTTTCTGTCACTACATTTGTCTCAAAAACAGTAACAGCTTTATTTGCTGTAGAGGGATCAAGGTCACTTTTTTGAAGTTGACCGAACAAAATTTCTACAAGAGGCATGATTTTAGCAAAAAATGAAAGCCAAAAGCTGAAGCTGTAACTTGTAAGAACCTTTAAATGACCATTCGCCTAGCAAATAGTACTTTCACTTTTAATGTCAATTAGACTTGAGAATGGTCTTCAGGGATTCGATAATAGTTCTCTTTTTATCAAAAACCGTATTGACACTACGTGAGAGAAAATTCCATCTTATAGGGGAAGCTCGGGGTATACGTTTTTTCACAACCTGATCAAGTACTGCAGTTCGTTGCGGGCTATTTGAAAAAACGTACAGATGTCTTGCAAGCTAGAGAAAACAATTCGTACATTTCTATTTATAGAAGCAGCTTTCATCATAACTAAATTTATTTGATGAGCGTAGCAATGTATGTATTCAGCAGCTGGATAAGATTCCTTCACAACTGCTTGCACGCAGTGGGAAGAAACGGCCATAACAGATGCTCTGTCGTACGTTTGTGCAATTAATTTTTCCAGATTTTCATTAATTTTATGTTTCTTCAGCTCTTCTAGTAAACGAGAAGCCAAGGTTTGTGCGCCATGTTGTGAAGAAGAAATAAAATCCCAAAACCTTTTAACTGGTTTTCCTTTTACCACGTACCGGTAAACAATGGCCATTTAAAATGTCACTTGTTTCATCCGCAATGATGGCTAAAAACTGTGCTTCTTTAATTTCTTTTGTTATTTCATCATGACACACTTCTAACATTTTTTTGGAGGTTTAACGACCACCGTGAGCAACTCAATGGGCTATAAGCAGTCGCCCGTCCCCAATTTAGGGTCACTGGTTCCAGGGAAGGGAGAGCGGCGGCGCAGTGGTCTAAGCGATGGCCTCTGATCATTCGTCCGTAAGGGGTCCGGGTTCGAATCCCGGTGAGGAATGGATATTGTGTTTGTCTTACGGCACTGGCTCTCTCCCTTCCCTGGAACCAGTGACCCTAAATTGGGGACGGGCGACTGCTTATAGCCCATTGAGTTGCTCACGGTGGTCGTTAAACCTCCAATCAAAAAAAAAAAAAAAAAAAGACCACTGCGCCACCCGGCTAACATTATTTGCAAAATTTCATTTTGAATTGCTTTCGATGTTCCTTTAAAGACAGTTGCCTTTTCTAAATGAGTTTTTAATGCAGCATATAGTTCCGAACTAAAATTAACCAAATCTTTAAATATTCCAGGATTAGATAATGTTTCATCATAATCTCTCAATGCTAATACGAAAACCCCGCAAAAACTAACTCAATTTATTAAAATATTTAAAACGTATCTGTTATGCCTAACCTTTTCATTGTCCTCTAAAACTTTTTGTCTATATGCTGTGTCTAACTGTTCAGCTATATTGACAGCACCAAAAAGTGACAATTTTAAAACATTTTTAATGTGCGTCTCTGAAGCCTCGTGATTTTTAATGCGAGTGGTCAAGTGATTAATATTTGTCATGCTTGATTTTGTCCACGAATCCTCGCCTCCGAACAATAAACATGGGAAACAAAATAGTGCATTTTTTACATCACACCCACACAACCACTCATTGTTTACGTAGAACTCTCTTTTTAAAAATCTTTTAAATCGTCGCTTACCAGTTATGTTCTGGCAAGGCTGTACTGGATCCTATCAGGCTGTAATATTACCGTTGAAGACAATAGACTTTTGGTGATTGGCCAGTGGGCGTTAGGGACGATTTCAGCCGTTAGATGGCACTGCGTCCAAGGTATAAACACCTCAGTTTCTGCGTTGTTTGAATTGCGGGATTGTGTATGTTCGTCGTTTTTTCTTGTTTCTTTTAAAAAAACTTCTAGTTTTAAAACCAAACTGTTGTTTTCACAACAAAATCCAACCCATTTTCCAAATGGTTTGGCATTTTCATTCCATGAGTTTCCCTCAAATCAGAACCTAAAGCAACTGTTGCTGAAAGAAATATCTTGTCAGGATTTTGCTCCAAATGACAAGTTACCTTCAACTGTTGTTTGTGGTAAGCATTTTCATTCTGATAATTACGTACCTAATTCAGTTTTAGAAAAAAACCTCAGCTATATAAACTCATATTAAGTAAAATATTGGGTAAATGTGTAGATTTTCGTTTTAAATTATTTCGTCTGAAAAATATTAGTACTTCGGAAAAGTGCGACGTACAGGTTTTAGATTGTGAAAATTAATGGCAAATGGTGCAGAAATTTTCTGTTTCAAATGTCTTCTAAAGATTTTTATCGTAACATTTACCTGTACGTTCGATACGTTATTAGGCCTACGGCAGCGTCTCTTCACAGCATCGAACTTGCAGGTAAATGTTACGATAAAAATCGTTAAAAGACATTTAAAATACGAAATTTCTGCACCATTTGCCATTAATTTCCATACTCTAAAATCTGTACGTCGCACTTTTTCCAGGTACAACCATTTTTCCGACGAAATCATTTAAGACGCTAATCTACACATTAACCAAAATCTCGGCCCTAGATCGTTGAAGAATAAAGGAGGAATGAGATTTACACATGAATTACACCAGTTCCTACAGAAAAATTCTCTTGCCCAAGTACTACGAATTCAGAATACAAATATCAATCTGTTAATGTGAAAGTGAATATGAATAAAATCTCAAATGTAAATAATGATACGGAATCAGTTTGTTAATGCGAACAACGTCAATAGATGGCGCTGAGTCCCAACTCATCTTTTTTGTCCTCGCTGTTTTTGCTTAATGTTACAGCCTGATAAGATCGAGTTCAGCCTTGGTTCTGGACAATATTCAAGTCAGGTAATGGTCGTCCAAGTTTTCGTATATTTTGCTTTTCTTCATAAGAAAGTCCAGGAAAAGCAGTTGATAAAAGATTTTCAACACTATTCATTTTAAATTTGCAAAAAAACCCCCCATTAATTTATTAATAACAACAAAGCTAATAACGTATGTTTCATTGGCACAATAAAATAATAACGAATTAGGAAATTAACAAAATACTACACAGCACACACATAACCTCTCCTGAAACGCAAACGTCCGATGTCAGACTATTAAGTTTGCACGTGGAACCCGCAGATGACAAGAACGCGGAGCTCATCTGCGGGTTTCAGGTTACATGTGATCTCGAGAGCAATGGGTTACTACTGCGCGTGCTCTAGCGGGAGAAAAGCGAAACGAGGTCATTGGTAGTGGGGGTTGCCAAGCGTTTGCAACAACAACATATCTACTGGTTGGGAATAAAACGACTGGGTCTAGCATTTCGCGTCATACCTAGGACATTACTACGCCGAGGTTGCAGCTCGTCTGCAACACCCAGTCAAGCGATGAGCTGGCTCATACACTACTTCCAGCATCGCATCGGTTATAGGATTGTTTGAGTTGACTGCACTGTTTATTTTTGACTGATTTCAATCTATATAAACGACCTTCTCATAAAAAAAATTAATGTTTTATTAACAAAATATTATTTTTCTTTATAATGAAACGGGTTGTTGCGCAACACTGCAATCTGATCACCGGCCGCCGTTGCAGAAATCTATAATGGGGAAACATTTTCACAGTAAATTACTGCTTCAAATTAAATCACGCTCTCATTTTTTGAGCTACTTATTCTTTTATAAGATAATTTAACAAGGACAAATTTGTATTGGTTGTATTGAAGCTCAAAAATGGTGATACAGATTCTGTATGTATATACATATAAATTATAATAGTTAACACCATAAATTGCAAGATTTACTTAATTTTATGAATTAATTAGTTGAAATATTTATAGCATATATATATATATATATGTGTGTGTGTGTGTTATTCGTTGTTATTTTGTGTTATTTATTTTTATTTCCATCATTCAACTTAAATTTTTCAAAAGATTTTTTTTGAAGAAAAGGAAGGTGTGTAACTAAAAAAAGGCACATCATCTGACAAACAAATTCATACAAAAATCCTTTGCTAGTACATATCTCCTATCTGTACCGCGCACCCGCAGGGGTGCTTTGGGGCTTAAGTCCCCCCAAGCCCCGTATGTCAACTCTTTTATCTATCTTATGCACTGTATATATATACATATTGAAACATATTTATATATATTGTATGCATACGTACATTTATACTATGTGCGTATACACACATACCTACATGTACATGTAGCATCACCCCCGCGCCCAACAGGAATTCCTTGGTGCGCCACTGGTACCGTGGGTGTAGAGAAAAAAACTTCACTTTGGAAGGATGTGCCCACACACAGGCGTTCAAAAATTCGAACGCCGCCACGATTCTGAAAAACGTCCTCACCCCTCTCCACGCGCCTCCTCAGGACGCTTAACCCTGTCCACACACGCAGGTTTAAAAGGTTTTGAGGTAAAAAACCTCGGTAAAAGTCTGTATGTGTGGGGGCCTTTAGAAAGTTCCTCTAGGTAAGTGGTTGGGTGGTCTTAATTCCCAATAAAGCTCCCTAGGTATTGTTTTTCTTCTGTTTGCTACAGGAAACGGGAAAGTAGAGGTTGCACCACGATTCGAAATTTCGGGCCCAGTCAACGAACTTCATTTTCCACCACCCCTGATAGAAACAGTTTTCTATGTGCAATCTTGAAGCTTCTGATGTTATTTTGGTCCGTAGGCTGTACTGATGTTATATTAGGTGGAAAGAATACCAATTTCCCAGATTTTAGTTTTAAATCTTTCATAAAAAACAAAATCTTCCTTTTTTGTTTAAACATGTTCTCATTTAAAGCAATCAACCAGTTGGACATAACACGGTGGATCCACCTAAAATTTTTGCCTTGTATTTCTAATGGGAAAATTTCTGCAGCCATTTTCTTCACAATTAATGCATTCCCAAGGATGAAAATTTGAACATCCAAGGATGGAAATTTGGACATAACACTTAAGGTGGATCGACCTAAAATGTTTGCCTTGTATTTCTAATGGGAAAATTTCTGCAGCCATTTTCTTCATAATTAATGCATTCCCAAGGATGAAAATTTGAACATCGATAAAAATAACTTCATATTACAGCCTAGTATACTAAACATTTTTCTAAAATGTAACCATAATTACATTAAAAATCAATAACTTTTTCTTTGGTGGTGTTGAGATCAAAAAATAGATGCCACCACATCTACATGTGACTTACTAAATGCTATCACGTCGCATTTGTTTTCAATAATTTTATTAATTTTGTTAATGGAATCAAAATTTAAGTGTATCCATGCGACAGTCTGGAATGTTTAGAATAATTTTAACTGCTTAGATTAAATGTTTTGATAATAATTTAGCTGAAAATGTTAACAGAATTATAGATGCTGCTAATTCTTAATTCCGAAGTAAACCAGCAAGCTCACTCTGCGTCTGCAACATTACCAACTAAATTAATGTTAGAATATTCAATCTAAATGGTTCTAATCATTCTAAACATTCCGGACTATCGCATGGATAAACACAAGTGTTAATTGCACTCCAAAAAATTAATAAAATTATATTTTAAAAAGATGCGACGTGATAGCATTTAGTAAGTCACATGTAGATGTGGCGCCATCTATTTTCTGGTTTTAACACCACCAAAGGAAAAGTTATTGATTTTTAATATAATTATGGTAAAATTTTAGAAAATATTAAGTGTGCTAGGCTATAATATGAAATAATTTTGCTCGATGTTCAAATTTTCATCCTTGGGAACGCATTAATTGTGAAGGAAATGGCTACAGAAGTTTTCCCATTGGAAATACAAGGCAAAGATTTTAGGTGGATCCACCTTAAAAGTCATCCAAGCTTTTTAGTTTGATTCTCACTACACTAATAATGCTTTTGGATTGATGTTCTTGAAACCTCACAGTTTTTGTTTGTTTGTTTTTTGGCTTTTCTAATGACTAGTGGCACCTCGAAATCTTCTGTGTTACAGCAGAGCAAAACAGTAAGGCACTCCTTAGAAATCTTGTCACCCCTGCACTTTTCACCTTTGAAGCATCTGTTTTATTGGGTAAAACTAAAAAAATGCGCAATTTCATCCGCATTATAATGCTTGTAGCTTCATAATCTTCACAAATTTCATCCAGTCTGTAATTTGTTATGAGTCCACGGATTTTGTTTCACCGCAAACTGCCTTGAACGAAATGTTATGTCTCAGTTTGAATTTCTCCAGCCAACGATTTTGATGCCTTAAATCTCACAATTCCTAAGCTTTCTGCAACTTCCTTTGCTGTTTTGTCTTGCGATTTTATTCCACTAACAGGGATAATTTTTGCTGTTACAGAGCAAAACCAGTTAAATACGATTGAATCATTATCAGACACTTCAGTTTTTTTTTATTTTAGTCTTGGAATTTTTATTAGAATCATTAATCCATAATTTACTGCTTTCATCTTTGTCCTTTATCACATTACGCACTTGATTTTAGCTGATTCCAAATTTCTCACCTAACTCTCGCACGAGTAAACTTAGTTTTTCAGTCTCTGGTACTTCAATCACCTTAACACTTTCTTTTAACGATAACTTTTTTCTCTTTGAGTCAGTGATTTGAGAATGAAAAACGATATTCAACTGTCAAAACTGCGCACCCCTTTTGCTTGCTACACCTAACTTTCTAACTCTGAAAGACTACATGTCTTTGTATTATCAGTCCAACACGAAATTTAACCCTAAAGCATGTTTAACACCAGTTTTCGTAATGGACAGTCTTAGTAATCCGTCTCTAGTCTCTTCTGTACTGTTAATTTTTGCTTCTGATGTATTTGCCATAAAATTTGAGCTTCTAAAATATCGATTGAAAAAATTCTTTCGTGGACTGTTGCCACTCACATCGATAAAACTTTTTGGAATATTTTTTCCCTAAAATATTCCCTAGTTTCTCCGCCAGGGGGCGTAGATGTACATCTTATTTTGGACACTATCTCTATTTCTAGGAGTCTGATTGGAAAAATTCCTTCTTTGTTGGATAGTGTTTTCATTGTGACATGTTTTTCATATAATTTCAAAATTTTCAAGTAATTCATAGACTTTCCGCTAGGGGACGTAGCAGTAAATTGCGTTTACTCATATATCTCTGCTTCTAAATCTCCGATTTGAAAAATTCTTTCTGCACCGCGTACAGCTCCTGATATAAAATCGTTTGCACGAAATTTCTAATTTCTGTAAAAAAAGTGGTTTGGCCACCAGGGTGCGTAAATCTTAATTTCCGCTCCTGATGTATTGCAGCAAAATATGAGCTTCTAAATGCTCGATTGAAAAAAACGTCGTTTGTTGACCGATACTACTCATGTCGACAAACCTTTTAGAAACATTTTTTCTTAAAATAGTGCATGGTTTCTACGCCAGGGGACGTAGAGGTATATCTTATTTTTGTCAATATCTACTTCTAGGAGTCCGATGTGAAAAATTCCTTCTTTGTTGGATAGTGTTTCTAGTGTGACATGTGGTTCATATAATTTCAAAATTTTCAAGTAATTCATAGACTTTCCGCTAGGGGGTGTAAATGTAAATTGCGTTACCCCCTATATCTCTGCTTCTAAATCTCCGATTTGAAAAATTCTTTCTGCACCGCATACAGTTCCTGATGGGAAATCGTTTGCCCATAATTTCGAATTTTTGTAAAAATGGTTTGGCCACCAGGTGGCGTAAGTCTTAATTTCCGCTTCTGATGTATTTGCAGCAAAATATGAGCTAAAATCTCGATTGAAAAAAAAGTCGTTTGTCGACCGATGCTACTCATGTCGACAAACCTTTTGGGAAAATTTTCTTCTTGAAATAATGCATGGTTTCTATGCCAGGGGGCGTAGATTTATATCTTATTTTTGTCAATATCTCTACTTCTAAGGGTCCGATTTGAAAAATTCCTTCTTTGTTGGATAGTGTTTCAGATGCGAAATGTTTTTACTATAAATTCAAAATTTGAAAGCAAATCATAAACTTTCTGCTAGGGAGCACAAAGGTAAATTGCGTTTTCTGCGTTATTTCTGGTCCTAAAACTCCGATTTGAAAACTTCTTCTTGTATCGCATACAAGACCTGTAGGAAAATATTTTTCACATAATTTCTTATGTTTGGTAAAGAATGGTTTGGCCACCAGGGATCATAAGTGTTAATTTCTGCTTCTGATGTACTTGTAACAAAATCTGGGCTCCTGAAAACTCGACTAATTTTTTTTTTTTTATCTCGGACCGATACCACTTATACGGATACACCTCTTGAGAATACTTTCTTCCTAAAATAATGCATGGTTTTCCCACCAATGGACGTAAAGTCACATCTTATTTTTGTCGATATCTGCTTCTAAGAGTTCGTAAGCTCACGATTCCGTTTACAGCAATATCTGAGGGATTAAAAACCAGGATTGGAAATCTTCTTTCTTTTGTCAGATCTATTGTTTTCCATACCGGTTCCATTAACTTTGAATAGCTTTGATAAATTTAATTTGCGTCAGAACGGATTCAAAAAAACGTGCTTATTACACCCGAAAATTCGGTGTCATCTTTCTTGTTAATTAATATGTTGTGTGTTTTATTAGAAACTGATAAATCTAGGGATTCTGCATTAATGTGATAAATATTTGACTAATAGAGAAGTAAAATTTCAAAAATATGTTCTTTGAGAAATGCACCATTGTAATCTAGGGCCTTTACATTGTCACTAGAAACTGCAATTTTCAAGTTTGGTTAGTGAGTTCTTTTAAATGCAATTTTTTTAAAATTGGAACAACTTTTCCTTACACACGATGCCAAAACCAATGGGTCTTTCCGTGGATTCTAAGCTGCCACGTTTGTTGGAAGACCATGGCAAAATGACCTGAGAATACTGGTTCTTTGTATACTCGGGGGAAGGGGAGGGGTTAACAATGAGCAATAGTCTTCGCAGAAATCGACTTATCCACAGGTGGTGGGAGAAATTCCTTAACAAAATAGTCACCAGTAATGCTCACTTACTGCAATGACTTCTTTGCTAATGCTGTAAATACCATGATAGTAAGCTGTATTAAATTTTAGAAAATAACTGTTGCTCATCAAAACCAGGGACGCATCAAGCGGGGCTTCAACGGGTGCTATGCACCCGGGCGCCAGATTCCGGGGGCCGAAAGACCCACAATCAATTTTTTCGGTTGATAAACTAATATCAGTGACGTGGGAGAAGTTATGAAATTGTTATACTGTGAGAAATCGTAATGCTAAGTGGAACGTTTACTTTTCTAGTAAAAATAACTCATTCATAATTAAACAGAAAACGTCTTGAAATCAGAGAATATTTTTACTGTTTTGTTCAGTAACAGATAACGCGGGCAAAGGATTGAAAATTCTTTTTCTAATTTTTTTTTTTAAGGTGGACGTCAAGTAATTTCGCTTCCTATACTTTAAATGGAAAAACTTCTGTACACATTTTCTTCACAATTAATGCGTTCCCAAGAACGACAATTTGAACATCGATTAAAATAGCTTCATTTTATAACTTGGAATACTTAATATTTTCTAAACTTTAATCATAATTATGCAATCCAACATTTTTTTGTCTACTGACGTCATAAAAGTACAGGTCGCGCCATCTTTTTTCTGATTTCAACACCACCAAAGGAAAAGTTATTGATTTTTAATGTAATTATGGTTATGTTTTAGAAAATATTAAGTATTCCAAGTTATAATATAAAGTTATTTTAACCGATGTTCAAATTTTCATCCTTGGGAACACACTAATTGTGAAGGAAATGTGTACAAAATTTTTCCCATTGGAAGTATAGGAAGCAAAATTACTTGACGTCCACCTTAAGTGTTGAAGATTTCAGCATTCATGACTGCGTGGCCAGCGTTATGACAAATGGGGCCAATATGTAGGAAAAACACAATGGACTTCAAAAAGCACAGTTTTTCGACTTAAGACTCTTACGCATTTTATGTACTTTAAGCGGCTCATACTTTAAATCTGGTCGTAAATGCCGACGAAAAAATTTCCCTACAGATTATGAACATTTTCAGCATTGTTCAAGAAATATATGCTAACTTTTCTGAATTACCTTATCGTTGGCAAATGTTCAAGAAAGAGCTTCCAGCGTTGACCGTGAAACATTGTGGGAAAATACACTGAGCCGCCCCGGTGGCGCAGTGGTCTAAGGCGTTGGCCTCTGATCATTCGTCCGTAAGGGGTCCGGGTTCGAATCCCGGTCAGGCATGGATGTTGTGTTTGTCTTACGGCACTGGTTCTCTCCCTTCCCTGGAACCAGTGACCCTAAATTAGGGACGGGCGACTGCTTATAGCCCACTGAGTTGCTCACGGTGGTCGTTAAACCTCCAATCAAAAAAAAAAAAAAAAAAAAAAAAAAAGAAAATACACTGACGGAAAAAAAATCCCAACACCACGAAAAAATAGTTTTAGAGGAATGAAATGGCGGCAACACATTTGTATAGGTAACATATCTAATCGATTAAGGTTTCAAGATCCCAGCTTATTTATTTATTTTTTTTTTTTGATTGGAGGTTTAACGACCACCGTGAGCAACTCAATGGGCTATAAGCAGTCGCCCGTCCCTAATTTAGGGTCACTGGTTCCAGGGAAGGGAGAGAGCCAGTACCGTAAGACAAACACAACATCCATGCCTCACCGGGATTCGAACCCGGACCCCTTACGGACGAATGATCAGAGGCCAACGCCTTAGACCACTGCGCCACCGAGGCGGCCCAGCTTATTGTAAGCGCGAGAAGAGCCATTTCAAATGCGAAATGCTGGTACATTAATAACAGATGTAACCGCCAGAATGTTGAATGCAAGCACGCAAACGTTCATGCATTGTGTCGTACAGGTGCTGGATGTCAGTTTGTGGGATGGAGTTCCATGCCTGTTGCACTTGGTCGGTCAATACAGGGACGGTTAATGCTGGTTGGGGGGACGCTGGAATTATCGTCCAATAATGTCCATACGTGCTCGATTGGTGAAAGATCTGGTGATCTAGCAGGCCACGGCAACATGTCGACACTCTGTAGAGCATGTTTGGTTACAACAGCGGTATGCGGGCGAGCGTTATCCTGTTGGGAAACACCCCCTGGAATGCTGTTCATGAATGGCAGCACAACAGGTTGAATCACCAGACCGACGTACAACTGTGCCGTCAGGGTGCGTGGGATAACCACGAGAGTGCTCCTGCTGTCATAGGAAATTGCTCCCCAGACCATAACTCCAGGTGTAGGTCCAGTGTGTCTCGGCCGCAGACAGGTTGGTTGCAGGCGCTCACCTGGCCTCCTCCTAACCAACACACGGCTATCACTGGCACCCAGGCAGAACCTGCCTTCATCAGAAAACACAATAGATCTCCACTCCGTCCTCCAAAAAGCTCTAGCTTGACACCACTGACGTCGCAAACGGCAGTGGTTTGGAGTAAGTGGAATGCACGCTACAGGGCGTCTGGCTCGGAGCTGTCCTTCAAGTAACCGATTTGTAACAGTTCGTTGTGTCACTGTGGTGGCAACTGCAGCTTGAATTGCTACCGCAGACGCGGTACACGGCGGTCTTCCCACTCAGTAGTGCCACGTGGCTGGCCGGAACCCGGTCTTCTTGAGGCAGTACCTTCCCTTGACCACCGCTGCCAACAATCATGCACAGTGGCTACATTCCTGCCAAGTCGTTCTGCAATATTGCGGAACGAAAATCCACCTTCTCGTAGCCCTATTACACGACCTCGTTCAAACTCCGTGAGCTGTTGATAATGGCTTCTTCGTCTTCTTAAAGGCATTCTTGACTAACATCAACACCCAACGTCGAATCTCAACGATAACTAACGCTCAAGAACGTTACAGCGCGTATTTACAGCAAACCTGCTTTGCATGTTCCGAGGGGCGCTACTAGCGCCACACGTATGCGCCGAGCGCGAAATTTGCATAGACGTCATCTTACAGATGTACTCTCACCGCCTACCAACTGTCGTTTATCTAACACAACCCCTTCTTGGTGTTGGGATTTTTTTTTCCGTCAGTGTATTATAGGATCGATGCAATACGGGTAACGAGCACTGGGGTACAATTTCGATGTATTCCACGATATTAGGTATTTTGGTTAGAATAGTTAAAGAGCCCATCATGTTTAATATTACATATATCATCATCTTCCTTAACCATTATCAATTTCCTGCTGGATGAAGGTCTCCCGAAGTTTCTTTCACAACGGTCTGTCTTGGACCAGTCTCCTCCATCTTACTCCCACATGCTTTCAAATTTCATCCACCCATCTCCCACGTGGTCTTCTTTTTGGGTCTTTTCCTGTCTCTTGAAATCCAGTGTAATATTTCAGTTGTCCATCGATTGTCCATTCTCTTGGCAATATGTCCAGCCCATTACCATTTCAGGGATTTTACTCTGATCATAATGTTTTCCACTCTTTATCATTTTCCTTACCCACGGGTCTTGCTTAGTTATACATACTGTATATATATATGTGTGTGTGTGTATCAATCGAGAAGCTGTAATATGTTTATCATTGTACATGACGAAACTTTTTTACTGGTAATGCAGACTTTTGTGTAAATTGACACACAGAGAGAGAGAGATGGAAGCTCACTTCTTGAATTATTCGTAGCGTCATCTGAACTAGAGTTTTACATATTTTTTTCCTCAGTTTTATATGAGACAGTAGTGTTTTATGGAAAATCTCAATTTACCGGAATTAGAAAAAAATGTTGCTAAAGATATTTATTTCATGTAAAAATGAATAAAAATTGAAAAATATTCTCGTACAAGGGGGCGGCAAATGCCCTTGGCGCGCCCCTGATCAAAAACATGCAAATGCTAAGTGAACTAACAGTGAACTTAATGTCAAATGACTTATCATTAATTTATTGTTGTAGATTTTATTGATTATTTTATTTAGTGGTTGTGAAATATGCAGGAGGATATATTGCTGTTCATATGAAAATAATATGGTTGGCAAGGTTTTATGGTTTAACAGCAGTAATCTTCTGTCATTGTATTTTAATTGTTGAATTAACAGAAAGTGGTGTTACAACTGTATGTAATTATAATAGGAGTTAGTTGGGCAAAGAATGTTCTTAATGCTATCTTGAATGAGATTTGTAAAGATTTACCTTGGGGACAATTATATTGGAATCCAACACTTACAGGTTCAATAGTTGGACCCAATTATTGAACATACTTTTGTAAAATAATTATTTTTATTTGGTTTTCTTGTAAAGGGTGTAATTCTGGCTATGTTATTTTTTTTATTGTAGTTGAACTGTGGGGGAATTTAATGTAATGTTTTTTTTTTTTTTTTTTTGATTGGAGGTTTAACGACCACCGTGAGCAACTCAATGGGCTATAAGCAGTAGCCCGTCCCTAATTTAGGGTCACTGGTTCCAGGGAAGGAGAGAACCAGTGCCGTAAGACAAACACAACATCCATGCCTGACCGGGATTCGAACCAGTGCCGTAAGACAAACACAACATCCATGTCTGACCGGGATTCGAACCCGGAACCCTTTTGGACGAATGTCAGAGGCCATCGCTTAGACCACTGTGCCACCGAGGCGGCGTAATGTTTTTTGGATATATAATAACTATATACTGTATGGGTACATATGCTCATTACGCATTGTGGGTCCACTCTGAAGTGATATGTATATATATTTTTTTTATATTAGGAGCTTTATTTTGGATGGTTTATTTTTGTGTGTGTGAAAATGTGGGGTTTATATCTATGTCACATATGTATACACAAAAATGTTGAATCGTTTTTTTTAAGCTGTTTTCCTTATTTATAGTTATCATTTATTGTAAGTATAGCAGTGTACATAAATAGATTGGATTCTGTGTCCCTACATAATGAATGCAATTTTAAATGTAATGAAAAATAAGTGACCTGCTATTACACCTATGCATATTTTGTGTTATAAGGTAATATCTCTGAAAGCTGATGTGACGTGAGCATAAGAATGACCTTTCTATGGAGAATATATGTGTTATTTGTTTTGTATTTCTTTATTTTTCCATTTTTCCCTTATTCTGGTTGAATACAGTTTGAATGATTTAATACAGAAGCGATATTTAAAAAATATGACTTCTCAAATAGCGACCCTTCATTTACTGTAAAATTAAAAGCATGGTGTGATTTGAAGTAAGGAAATATATTCGACTTCAGAAACTTAAATTAGTGAGATTACTGAAAATATTAAATTATCTGCACATATCAGGCAAGTAATTTTATTCTTTCAGCACTTAAACTTCCGTGAAAAAATCGCATTCCGATTTTTGTTTCGTAAAACCTCCGAGTTTAGATTCCCGAAATTTTTTTTTTTTTTTTTTTTTTTATTGGAGGTTTAACGACCACCGTGAGCAACTCAATGGGCTATAAGCAGTCGCCCGTCCCTAATTTAGGGCCACTGGTTCCAGGGAAGGGAGAGAGCCAGTGCCGTAAGACAAACACAACATCCATGCCTGACCGGGATTCGAACCCGGACCCCTTACGGACGAATGATCAGAGGATAGCGCCTTAGACCACTGCGCCACCGGGGCGGCGATTCCCGAAATGCTGGGTTTTTTTCTTTCTTTCTTTTTTTTTTCTCTTTTTAGAAATCTTGTGAAATTAAGAAGAAAAAAACATTTTCATTCACACAGTTGCTTAAACAGTAAGGTTGTATAATTGATAATAATTATTAAATTCCTTAATTTTATCTGTCTAAACGTCTCGTAGCTTCAGTGGTTTCTGTAGTTTCAACCTACTTGGGCCGCCCCGGTGGCGCAGTGGTCTAAGGCGATGGCCTCTGTTCATTCGTCCGAAAGGGGTCCGGGTTCGAGTCCCGGTGAGGCATGGATGTTGTGTTTGTCTTACGGCACTGGCTCTCTCTCTCTTCCCTGGAACCAGTGACCCTAAATTAGGGACAGGCGACTGCTTATAGCCCATTGAGTTGCTCACGGTAGTTGTTAAACCTCCGATCAAAAAAAGAAAAAAACCTACTTGGTTTCAAAGCAGCTTTTTGCCTGCTTGCGACGCCAGAGGCAGCGCGGGCGGTGACTTATGGCGGCCAATGCTGCGTGGATAGGAGTGGTGTCTCCATCTAATATAAGCTGGATGTTGCGTACTAACCTACTAAATATTGCCCTCTGGCGATTGAAACAGGCTGCAGGCAACCATAAAGTGTTTTCCTTCTGTACAAGAAGGTTTGCTCACACACACTACAACTGGCATGGTATTTAAGAATATTTGAACGCTTCAGATCTTTCTCTTATATAACATTGGAACAAGATTTGTTATAGTCGAATGGAATTAAATGTTAAGGGGGGGGGGGATTAAAAAAAAAAACGAATTCTGGGACGTAAGAGATAACGCCAAATTCTATACAACGATTTGCATTCCTGGTGAGCTATGAAAATTGTCGGTTTTTATACTTGCTAGTTTGTAGAAACCCCCTTAATGTGAGGAGGGTAACTTTCCGTTTTAAAAGTCGCCCCACAGATTCTTTTCAATGAGGTAACTTTTTTTTTTTTCTTTTACCCTGTGTTTTTAGACTCATACAATTTTACACAATTTTTCAGCAATGTGGATCAGCAGGAGTTCGCATGCATGTTTTATATTTTTGCTATTATAAATTCCAACACTATTCGTCATAGGAGCAGAAGCGTTGCTACATTTGCTTTGATAAGAAAATATTAACGCCTTCGTTGCATAGGTGACAAAATGATAAAATCAATTAAGTTATTTTATGCTTGTGTTCTAAAGCTTCTTGGAAATTAGGCCCAGCCATTTCAGAAATTATGTTTTTAACCTGGTACACTATCATACACCGTGACCTGGTACATTATTTTATTTTTCCTGCTGTATCTGTGAAGAATCGGGATCATTTAAAGCATTGTTAGTGTTATGACAGATGTTATTCAGTGTATTGTAACATTTTGCTTTGGGCAGACAACATATTAAAGGTGCATGTTTATTTTGTTAATGACTACATATGACCAAATTTGGCAAAAAACGATCTTATTAACATAACTGTCTTTTTGGATAAATGAAAATGGTATGTTTTCCAACATGGGGTCACCACTGAAATATTCTTCAGAGCAAGTTGCTCAAGAATTGACTCCAATGAAAGTGAAAGAAGAAATTGATCTCTTACCACAAGTTGTTATGGACACAAGTGAAGATAGTTGGGAATGTGGAATATGCTCCCAGAAATTCACAGAAGAATCCAGCTTCTCAAGACATGTTCAACTGCATAAAAGTAAAAAATCTTTTCGGTGTGATGAGTGTTTCAAGAAATTCACGGACAAGTCGAATTTCTTACGGCATGTAAAGCTCCATGCAGGTGAAAAACCTCACCAGTGTTCTTTATGCTCCAAAAAGTTCAGTCAGAAAGGTGATCTTTCAAGGCACATGCTCTATCACACAGGTGAAAAGCCTTACCTGTGTCATTTATGCTCTAAACAATTTGCTCACAAAAGTAATCTTTCAAAGCATATTCGCATTCACACAGGTGAAAAGGGACACCGATGTGATGTATGCTCTGAACAGTTTTCTCGGAAAAGTGAACTTTCAGAGCATATGGTCCTTCACGTAGATGAAAAGCTTCACGAATGTCCTTTGTGCTCTAAACAATTTGCTCAGAAAAGTTATCTTTCAAAGCATATACTTGTTCACACAGGTGAAAAGCACCAATGTGATCTGTGCTGTAAACTATTTGCTTCGAAAAGTTATCTTTCAAAACATATGCTCCTGCATACAGGTGAAAAGCTTCACCATTGTGATATATGCACCAAACATTTTACTACAAAAAATCAACTTTCAAAGCATATGTTTGTTCACACAGGTGAAAAGCCTCACCAATGTCATTTGTGCTCCAAGAAATTTTCCCAGAAAAATTATCTTTCAAAGCATTTGCTTGTTCACACAAGTGAAAATATTCACCATTGTGATGTATGCTTCAAACAGTTTTCTCGGAAAAGTTATCTTTCAAAGCATATGCTCATTCACATTGAAAAGTCTGACCCGCTTGAAGTATGCTCCACACAATTCGTTGAAAAGTCTGATATATGATGACATATGTGCATTCAGATTCATAACCGCAACCATGTTACGTGAGCTTGAATACATAAACACTCGTTAAACATGGTAAAAATGCTAATTTGAAATTGGTGGTGGTCATAATGTTGACAGTTGAAATGTCGGAATGGTCAAAATGTCCGTCATAACAGTAAAAGGTAAATTTTTCTGCACTTTTGTTTTATTGCAGTGGTAACACTTTTACTAAGTTTTGATGATTTTTACTTTTCTGCTGTGTTTTTGACAGGAAATGGTTAAGTTTAGAAGTCAGCATAAGTTTTTATTTTTTCAAAATTCACATTTACATGCCATTCGTCCTGAAGATGCAGATTCAAAGAAGAGGAAAACCTTGGTTGATATGAAAAATAAAATAATTGTGAAATATTGTTGGTTTTCTTAATCTTGTAATCTTCACAATGCTTGCCTACAATTTGTGGTGCACAGATATATGTTCATAAGAATGGGAATGTTCAGTTTTTGAACAGCTTTTATTTTTTAATGATGTAAAAATTCATTACTTAAATGTAGAAGATGATAAGAAATGGGTCTCCCCCTTGAAATGCAACTCTTTGGACACATTGTTTTCACTGTTCCTTGATTTTTGTATAGACACATGAGCAAAAAACGGAATCAGCCACTGCCAAGCCATCTGGCCAAAACCAAAAATAAGATCTTAAATTTTGGCTTAAAGTACAGTGTGGTTGAAAAGTCCCCTTGGGGTTTCAATTGACAACTGTACAAAAATGAACAGATCTAGAGCAATACAGTTTGTGGTATTTGAAAGAGTAAACATTCAAGTTTTTAACATCTCTTTCCAACAGATGGCGTTATGTGCTCACAAATGCTGATGCCGACTGAAAAACAACTGAAAATGTCGTCACCATCGGAGAAAGCAATGTGCATGCGTTGTTTTTTTTAGACGAAGTCTGTGATTACAGTACAAAGAAATTAATGTTGGACATATTGGAAAGATCCACTGAATGATTTTAGTATCAGAGCATGACAGAAGAAATTCTTGGATACTGGTAGCATTCTGGACTAGCAAAGAAGTGGCAGACCCTCTGTCAGTGAAGAAACTATGCAGAGCATAAATAAGTGGTAAGCAATGCACGTAACTAACAAACAAATTAAGAAGAAAGGTAGTGCAGAACACGCTAAGTTACGTATAAAAAGTTTAAGGCAAATATATTTCAGCCGTTACTATGGCCTTGATAAGTGCGACTACGATTGGTTTACATTGCCACCAGATTGGAAAGGTACCGTATAGACTCGTGTATAAGTTGACCCCCCCCCCCCCCCACTTTCAGAGCAAAAAATCGTAAGAAATCGGAAACTCGCGTATAAGTCGATCCCGGAATGAGAAAAAAAAAATTTCAATTAATTTATTCAAAAACATTTGAAAAAAAAATTATATATATAATACTAAATTTGATTTCCATACCCAAAAACTTCATCGGAACCCTTCAAAATCCGATTCCGAGTCAGACTCGCCAAACAGTTCAAAAAAGTCTTTCTCCGTCATCAGCGCATCATCATAAACATCAGTATTCCCATCTATGCCTGTGTCATCAGAATCACTGTCATCATCACTCATAAAAATATCATCATCCTCTGTGCCATCAAGTTTGTTACTAATGCAACATTTCTTGAATGATTTCACTACCATTTCCGCAGTTATCGCATCCCAAGCATCCTTGACCCATCGCGCAATCAAAACGATATCCGGCTTCTTTAGATTTCTGCCCTTGGTTTCAGTCGGCAAATCGGAACTTATCCAATCTGCCCAATACCTCCGCACATTGTCCTTGAAGGGCTTATTAAGGCAGACATCTAGTGGTTGAAGAACAGATGTCAACCCACCTGGGATGACAGCAAGAGTTGTTTTTGAATTTTCTGCAGTTTTTTTCACTTCTGCACAACGGTGTGCAACAAACATATCCCACACCAAAAGAGAAGGTTTCCTCAGTCAATTGTTCCGGATTCGTTCATCCATCCTTTTTCATGGGCACCAACGAGCACACCAGACGGAAAGACAACGCTTTTTGGCAGAGTTTTGCGTTTGAAAATAATTACCGGAGGTAGCTTACTGCTGTCGGCCAAACAAGAATGAACAACCGTGAAACTGAATTTTTCGTGGCCAGTCGTTTTGATCAAGGTATTTTTTTCGCCCTTTTGGTTCACCGTCTTATTTCCAGGAAGATCGAAACACATTGCGGTTTCATCCATGTTTCCTATTTGGGAAAGTTCAAAAGCAGTCTCTTTTCTCTTTTGAATTACATACTTTTGAAATTCCATTATCTTTGCTTCAAGGTCACGAGGTAACTTTTGTGCAATTTTGGTGCGCTGGCGTAGACACAACCCATAGCGGTTCATGAACCTTGTGCACCAACCTGGTGAGGCACGAAAAGTGTTATTTGCGGCTGCAAACTTTTCATCTTTTGCGAGCTTCATTGCTCGCAAACGTATACCAGTTCACGTTACAATGTAACCATTTTGTCTGCAGCCCACAATCCAATCATTCAAGACACTTTCCAGCTCTGGGAAAGATGTCGTTCCACGGCGCAAGCGCCTTTTGCGATTTTGGGATTTTCACCAAGTCCGTTTTTAACGCCAATTTCGAATGAGTTTTTCGTTAATGCCAAATTGATGTGAAGCAGCACAGTTGTTAGTATTTTCTGCAAAAGAAACCACTTTCAACATGAATCCTGCGTTATAGGACATCCGTTTCTTTACACAATCCGTGTGACCCATAATAGGAGAAGTGAGACACGTGCGATTAAGAACAAGCAACACCTAACACTGGCTGTCGCATGTCTCCGTTACGTCGAAGGTCAGCGCAATCAACTGGTAGTTGGAAGGGCGGAGCTTTCTATGCGCGGCTGTGACTGCGCTGTGGATACGCAAAGCCAGGAGAGAGGAGACTTTTCAAAGCTCGGAGAAATTCGGAGGGTCGCGATTTCGTAATTCTACCACATTGCTGTTTTTTCTTTCTTTCTTTCTTTCTTTTTTTGGAGGGTTGCTGTTTCGTAATGAATACTGCATCGGCATTTTTATTTCTTTTGGGATGGATTGCCTTTTGCCTCACAGGAAGAACTTTTGGACTTACGATTTTTTGAGACCCCGCGTATAAGTCGACCCCATTACTTTGAAGCTCTCATTTTGTCCCAAATTTCTCGACTTATACGCGAGTATATACAGTAAGTTTTGCAATGGTAACTTCTTGAGATAATTTTTCGGAACGAACTTCCTATGTACGCGGTTAATCCACGTTAGTCTTGACCAGAATTTTATATACTCCAAGTGAAGAAAACTGAGGTCTTTGGGCCTCTGTCATTTCAAGGATAACAGAAGTTGAAGGTGAAGAATGAATGGCAAGTCTATATCTTTCTCTTTTGAAGATACTGATGAGTTTGTAGGCAAAAAGTTTGCTGGCTCAATCCCTTACCACGAACTTTCTGCCTCTGGAGCTATGTCAAGGACATGGTTTACAGGGAAAGATTAAGCAGCCTTTAGGAGCTCAAACAGCGCATTACAGCAGTGTTTGTAAGAATTGATCCTGACATGTTGGAGTGCACATGGCATGAAATTGAATACCGCCTGGATGTGTTAATTGCCACCAAAGGCGCATGTGTAGAGGTGTGTTAAGTGCCACCAAAAGCGCATGTGTAGAGGTGTGTTAAAGTAAGATTATTAAACTCTAATATTTACTCTTTCAAGTGCCACAAACCTCATTGCTGGAGATCTGTTCACTTTTGTACAGTTGTCAATAGAAACCCCTTGGCGACTTTTCAACCACCCTGTACATGTATAAACTACAGCTACGTATGTGGGTAATAACTTTAAATACATTTATGGTGTAATTTACCATATTATTCTGTTTAACACGTTATATACAGTTCTGTGAAATTTGTCATTGAATAAATCCTGTGTAACTCAATAAAAACAGTTTTCCTTGTACATCATCATCATTGTCAACCATTATCAGTCCACTGCTGGACGAAGGGTCTCCCCAAGTTTCCTCCACAACGGTCTGTCTTGTGCCAGTCTCCTCCATGTCACCCCTACATACTTTCGAATTTCATCCACCTATCTCCCATGTGGTCTTCTTCTGGGTCTTTTCCTGTCCCTTGGAATCCAATCTAAAATTTCGGCTGTCCATCGATGATCTGTCCTTCTGGCAGTATGTCCAGCCCATTGCCACTTCAGCGATTTAACTCTGATCATGATGTCTTCCACTCTTGTCATTTTTCGGATCCACGAGTTCCTCTTCTTATCTCTCCTGGTTCCACCAAGCATGCACCTCTCCATGATTCTTTGAGTTGTCTGCAGCCTTTGTATGTCTCTTTTAGTTAAGATCCACGTCTCTGCACCATACGTAAGCACTGGAAGGATGCATTGATCAAACACTTTTCTTTTAAGACATAATGGCATATTGCTCTTGAAAATTATACTGTTTCTTTCAAAAGCTCTCTAGGCAAGTTTTGTACGCAGATTAATTTCTTCATCAATGTGACCCTCACTTGATATCTGCTGTCCAAGATAAACGTATGTGTCTGTTATCTCCAGCTTTTCTCCATCAATCGATAAATCTTCATTTCTTGTAAAAGCATTGAACATCACTTTTGTCTTCTGATGGGGTAGTTGCAAAAATGACTATGTCATCAGCAAAACGAAGGTGGGTTAGATAATCTCCATTAATCTTTATCCCTTTGTTTTCCCAGTTCAGTGATTGAAAGACATTTTCCAATGTGGTATTAAAGAGCTTCGGAGATATGGTGTCACCTTGTCTCACTCCCTTTCCAATTTTTATGTGTGTTGTATTTTCAAACAGCCGAATCTTTGCACTTGCATTTTCATAGATGTTATTAATAATATTAATGAATGCATCTTCAATACCGCAGGATTTCAGAGCCACTGTAACTGCTGATGGTTTCACCGAATCAAAGGCTTTTTCATAATCGATAAAAGCCATGCAAAATGGAAGTTCATATTCCCTCGCTCTTTCAATTAGTTCTCTCAGTACGTGGATATGATCTATTGTGCTGTAGCCTCTCCTGAATCCAGCTTGTTCTCTCCATTGAGCCATGTCAAGTGTTACCTTCAAGCGGTGTGAAAGAACTTTAGTTTATAAACCACTGATAGGAGGCTGGATAGGTCTGTAGTTCCCAAGATCCTCAATGTCACCATTTTTATGTAGCAGGATCATTGTACTGGTGTTCCAATCTTCAGGAATTTTCCCTTCATTAAGGCATTGAGTGAAAATTTGAGCGAGTACTGTTTCGATTTCTCCACTTGCTTCTTGTATGATGTCTACAGTAATTCCATCTTCTCCTGGAGCTTTTCCCCACTTCATCTTCTTGATTGCATGTGCAACTTCTGCTGGGAGGACTGGAAGAACTCTGGTATTGGTACCTTTCACGATGTCTGTAGTACATGTACATCCCTTTCATATAATTTGGAGTAGAAATCTTTCACTCTTGTCAAGATTTCGCCGTCAAGATTTCACCTCTATTTCTTATTACAGAACCATCTTCTTTTCTCAGTGCCATAATCTGTTTTCTTCCCTTACTGAGATGTCCCTTTGCTATCTTTAGGCTTTGGTTGTTTTCAATTGCTTTCCTCACTATTTCACAGTTGAATTTCCTTACGTCTTCAGTGATACTTTTTTGTACTGTCTTGCATAGCTCTATATATTCCACTTTGGAAGTCACATCTTTTTTAGTTGTCCTCATCTCTCTTTTTTTTTTTTTGCATCAACATTTTGGTTTTTCCTGATAATTTGTTCACATGCAACTTGTTCTTAGACCCAGCTAATTTTGTTGCTGTTTCCATAAGAGCTTTGGTTACTTTTCTGTTACAATCAGAACTATCCACTTCTTCCAATATTAGGCCTTCTAAAGCAGAGAATCTATTCTTCAGTTCCAACTTGAAGGTATTATGGTGTTTTTTAAGGTTGGTTATGTCAATACATTTTGTTTGTCTTATGAGGTAGCCACGTTCAAGTTTAGTGTTGAGGTGCATCTTACATCTCACCAATCTATGATCACTACCTGTGTTGAACTTGTTTAGCACACCGCAGTCTTCTATAACGAATTTTTTGTTACACATAATGGAATCAATTTCACTTGTCATCCCATTTGGATGCCTCCATGTCCATTTCCTGTGTGGCTTTTTCTTGAAAAAGGAGTTCAAGATGAAAAACCTTTCTGCTTCTGCAAACTCAATGAGAGTATTTCCACGCTGGTTTCTGTTGCCGTGACCGAATTTACCTACTGAAGTTTCATTTTGTTGCCGTTGCCCTATTTTTGCATTGAAATCTCCCATAATCATCTTCAAGTGCTGCTTACCTTTATTATTTAGATGACAAATTTCCTCATAAAATTCTTCAATTTCTTCTTCAGGATGACTTGTGGTGGGTGCATAAGAAATAAAGGTAACTTGATCACGCTAGTTACGTTAACTGAAAACTTTTACAAAAAGTTCGTAAGTTGGAAGCTTCGACCTTATCTTAGGTCTTAATCACGCCAATGGAGGACTAAGATTGTTGCCAGATTCTACATTTGAATTTTTCCTATGTTTGTTGCCAAAATTTAGAATTGATCTCCAGATCAACGGAATGTAGAGAGGAGATTCAATTTTCTACTCTCCAAGCAAAAAAGTCAAGCAACATCTCCGTCATCAGCCTCTACTGACAAGCCAAAGTATGTAAATCTTTCTTCTGTCACTATTCCTCCTAGCTTGGATAAATTCTTATCATTAGGCCCAAAATTTTCACCTGCTCTTCCTATCAATCTTCCACAAACTGTTTCTGTTATAGAATCGGCCATCCACAGAACTGAGACTGTTCAGCAGCCTATCCTTCGTGCCAACGCTGCTGTTATCTTATCCAAGCAAAATTCTGTGCCAATCAAGTACTCTTCTTCTTGTTTAAAAGAATTCAGGTCATTTATTCAAGAAAATGACCTAGCCGTATGCAAAGCAGATAAAGTCGGTTGCCCAGTCATCATTGGTAAAGAAACTCTAAACCAAAAAGTGCTTTCTTTTCTTACATCTGCTAACTGCATCCCTTTACAGTCAGACACCACCAACTCACTCAAAAACTCAGTTGACAGATTAGCTAAGAAAGAAACTCTTCAATCCTTCCTTGGTGATATATCACCCCCTCCTTACTTTAGAACTCCCAGGCTCTTCCTGCAAGTGAAACTGCATAAAGCTGGTAACCCCATCAGACCTTTAGTGGAATATTCTTTTTCTCCAGCAGTAAACCTTGAAAAGAGATTGGTCCTCAAATGCAAATCCCTCGCAGCCAACCATCCTCATACAGTTGTCTCTACTTCAAACTTCATCCACAACCTTCCTAATTCCTTTCCTCCTTGTGATAATCTGTATACTCTTGATGTAGAATCTTTGTTTCCCTCTGTACCATATTTTGATTCCTACATGCTCCTCATGAAGAAATTGATTCTTCATTTTGAACCCCTCGGTCCTCTTATCAAAGATCTTTATGATTGTTTCCACACTATTCATCAACACAGTTGTTTTGTTTTCAACAAAATTGTGTATAGGCAACAATCTGGTCTCCCCATGGGCTCACCTCTTTCCCCTCTGCTTGCTGAAATCTACATGCAACATATTGAAGTTTCCATCATTCCTCTACACCCTTTTCAACCTTCCCTATGGTTAAGATATGTAGACGACATTTTCATTAGCTGGCCACATTCAGAGTCTGAACTACAGATACTGATCAACTCCATTACGGAAAAATTTCCTTCCATTAAGCTCACTATATCTAAGGAAGTAAATCACAAAATTGATTTCCTGGATGTATCTATCTGCAGAAACGCTGATCTCTCCATTACTCGTTCCGTCTATCGAAAACCTTCTGCGGCCACTAACATCATTCCCTACAAATCTTTCACCCTGCATCTATCTCTACAAGCTTGCAGCATTGAAGTCTTACATACATCCACAGGGCTCATTCATTTGCAACAACCAACTCTCTCTTCAAGAAGAACTCTCCAAAATTTCTACAATAGCCCTCTCCCATGGTTTCCCTGCTGTTACAGTCAACTCCCTCATAAAGAAATATGAAAACCATTCGAAAATCGAATGCCTCCTTCCTCACAAGAAAGAAGACCTGAAATTCTGTGGTTCTGTTCCTTACCATCCTTCCTATGCTTATAAGTTACAGATTCTTTTTAGAAGTTTTGGTTACCATCTTGCCATTAAATCTACCCCAAACATCTTGAAACTTCTACAAAGGGATAGGGACAAAGTTGAAAGCCTGAACCTCCCAGGAGTTTACTGCATTCCTATCTCTTCTTCTACTGGGGATAACTTATACATTGGAAGCACATACAGGAGCATTAGCCACAGAATTTTAGAACATAGAAAAGATGTTTCGAAAGCCAATCCTAATACTGCCTTGTCTATTTCGACAATGGAAGACACATCTGCAGTTCCCCACTGGAACGAAGCAAAACGAATTGCTTCTTTTGACAATCGTTTTGCCCTCAGTTACCGTGAAAGCATAGAAATTATTTTCAACTCAATGACTTGCAACTCTGAATCTCCTCTCTACATTCCGTTGATCTGGAGATCAATTCTAAGTTTTGGCAACAAAAATAGGAAAAATTCAAATGTAGAATCTGGCAACAATCTTAGTCCTCCATTGGCGTGATGAAGACCTAAGATAAGGTCGAAAGCTTCCAACTTACGAACTTTTTGTAAAAGTTTTCAGTTAACGTAACTAGCATGATCAAGTTACCTTTATTTGTTAATATTGTTACGTGTTTTGCCCATCATCGTCAAGGGTGCATAAGTTTGAATAATCTGAGCCTGGTATCTTCTCGAGAGTTGGATAACGAGTCGTGCAGCTCTGTCAGAGGAACTTTCAACTTCTACAACTTTATCTTTTAGTTTCTTGTTTATTATAAATCCAACACCACTAGTTCTGCCAGTATCTGTCCCACGATAGTAGAAGAGATGTCCACTTTTCAGTTCAATGAGATCTCCTTTTCTCCTTACCTCACTTATCCCGACGATGTCCCACTTGATCCTTTGTAGTTCCTCTTCCAATTCAAGAAGCCTTGAATTAGAAGATAGGGAGAGTCCATTATATGTAGCCAAGGTCAGCATCAGATGGCAGCCTAGTCCGGTCCTTCGGGGATTCTTGGCACCTTCTGCCTTCATGTTGCACTGGCTGCTGCCTTGGCCAGGTACATTCCAGCTGCCGGAGACTGAGGGCCAAGATTTAAGTTGTGGAGTCATTTTGGAGGGGTTTGGCCATAACTCACCACGCTGGCCAAGCGGGTTGGTGAGTGTGGGATAGAATTTCCTCTAATCACGATGGTATAGTTATACCGCTATTGGCGGTCGTCAGAGCCCCTTTAGTGGGAACAGGACGCACCACAAGAAGGCTGGGTTGACATTTCTCAAGGAGAGGCTGTGATGTTACGCATCACCTGAATCCCTCCTTGTACATACCTTTTATAAATAACAACCCCTACTCAGGGCCATGCTCCTCATTTATGAAGTCTTGATGTTATTACACTTATGTTCTTCATTTGTCTGGCTTAATGTTTATTGCAAGCTTTGATGTTGCAAAGCTTAACATTCATGCTGTCAAACTCAACACTAATTCAGAAGTGGATGTAATTTTCTATTCATTGTTCAGACTAAGTAGTTCATAAATTCACTTAAAACATATTGCCATACCGTGTGTAAGACTCCAATGAGATTTCACATGTGATTGCCTTAAATGTTTTGCGTGTGGTCTTAGTCAGTAGCTCTGAAACTTATTGTCCTTCTGCACCTTACTTAACCTTGGGGTTATTGAAAAGCCGAGCACTTACCCTCTCTATGTGGAACCCAGATTTAGCATTAAATTTTGTGAACTTTCATTTAACAGCCGGTTCTCTAGAGCATTGCACCCCATGTTTTTAATGTCCCTTACAACCCCCCTCTTACATGTACGTACACATCCCATTTCTGCCATTTTGCATCTAAAATTATGAGTTGAACCAAAATTTTAATTTTTGTGATCATCTGTTCAGCTAGAGAAATCCCTGTAGCATGTAGAATTTTGTAAATATTTATTATTGGCATATTTTCACTGTATTCCATGTAACCGATGAAAATTTTCAAGTTTTCTAAAGGAAGTGGTTACATGGAATACAATGAAAATATGCCAATAATAGCATTACAATGCTTACCATGTATTTTTGAAGAATTATTTCTTCGGGGAAGTTAATTTCGCAATTGTATACAGGGTGATTATAAACTCCTTCAACAAAACAAGAGGGGTGATAGTACACATCAAGACAAACAATATTTGCAATGGAACCTAGGACCGCATTTCACTCTTAGTGCCAGAAAAGAGTAAAGTTATATATTCACATTGAGTCTTCAACAGTGAAAACAAAGAGACATACCTAATTTAGGAGTTACACAATTCCAATCGTATCAGAGAAAGACTCAAAAGAACTGCTCAAACTGGCATCCAAGGGTGTCGTTCCACAGCCGACACCAGCGAATGAAGGACTGTTGCACCCTCTCGTAGACTCACAATGTGGTGTTGATCTTTTCTTCAGCAACAGTGATTCGCACAATGAGATCTTCCAGGGAGTCCACAGGTGTCTCGTACACCAATGTTTTCATGTGCCCCCAGAAGAAGAAGTCCAGTGGATTAAGGTCCGGGAAGCGTGGAGGCCAAGCCACAGGTCCACCACATCTAATCCACCGCCCGGCATATGTCGCATTTAGAAAGTATTGGACCTCGGTGGCAAAGTGTGCTGGGGCCCCATCATGCATAAACCACATGTCCCTCCATGTGGTGAGCAGAACATCCTACAACAGACTGGGAAGCACTTACTCCAGGAACACACGGTATGCTGCGCCGGTCAGACGTTCTGGCAAGAAGTAAGGTCCCACCAGATGATCACCAAGGTTGCCTGCACAGATGTTGACACTAAATCACTGCTGGTGTTTACGAGGGTCCGTGGTGTGTGGATTTTCTTCAGCCCAAGCGTGCAGGTTGTGATTGTTTTCAGCCCAAGCGTGCAGATTGCGATTGTTTTCAGCCCAAGCGTGCAGATTGCAATTGTTTTCAGCCCAAGCGTGCAGGTTGTGATTGTTTTCAGCCCAAGCGTGCAGGTTGAAAATGCCTTCAGCCCAAGCGTGCAGGTTGTGATTGTTGAAAATGCCTTCCCTGGTAAACGTGAAGGCTCAATGTGGATATGTAACTTTACTCTTTTCTGGCACTAGGACTGGAATATTGCCCTAGGTTCCATTGCAAACATTGTCCGTCTTGATGTGTACTATCACCCCTCTTGTTTTGTTCAAGGAGTTTACAATCACCCTGTATTTGTAAATATCTGTTGAATTAGTATCAGTATCGTAGATAAATAATATATCATCTTGCAAATTCTGTTTAACACATTGTATATATTATTTGGGCCAGGTTGGAGGGGGGATAAGCCTATATGCTGTTATATATACATAGCAAATTTTCAGGATATGAAACAAACAGGTAAAGATTTAGGTAAATGTGTAGTTTAGCGTCCTGGCTGAAAATTTTGAGAAAAAGTTATATACATATTTCAAAGTATGAAATTTGATATGAAATGATAAAACAATTTCAGCTTTACAATGCTTTTTAAAGATTTTTACCATAAAATTTGCCTGCAAGTATGGTAATGTAAACACACACTGTGGCGAGTTTTCCCTCCAAGCTCCACCGCAGTGTTGTTCAAGGCTCCGGCGAAGTGATGAACTTTGAGTCATGCTGGGGTAGCCATTTTGTGGATCTGCCAAAATGAAGGTCCATATCCTTTTTTTTTTAATCCGCTCTCTGTAGCATGTGTTAACATCTCTTACTTGCAGGTCAATTTTATGGTAAAAATCTTAATTCCTTGTACAGCTGAAATTTTTTTTGCCATTTCACATCAAATTACAAACTTCAAAAAATGTATATCCTTTTTTTTTTTTTTTTTTTCGAAATTTTCAGCCAAATAATTTAGGATGTTAAACTACAGATTTACCAAGTTTTTTTCCAAAAGTTAAATTCACCACATCTGTTTTTCAGTCACTGTTCCTAATTCTTTGCCATTGTTGCTGTTTGTCTAGTAGGTAAAAGACAAAAAAGTGTAGAAAATGAATGAATTTGAGTTTAAAACTATTAATGAATGAAGACTGAATTAAAAACCATGAACAAAGAAAATCAAGTGAAAAAAGGATAAAAACTAGGCTTACAATCTTCAGAAACCTTGGTTCCATCTATGTATATCAGCTATATCCTGTACTGTCATGTCCAAACGAGTTTCAATCATGTCAACATAGTCTTAACAAGTGAACAATGTCTTTGTTAACTTAACCATTTCTTCACTGCTTGGAGGATTTACTGCCACTCATCATGGTCGGCATTGTGCATGTTGCCTGCTGCTCTATCTGGTGAATACTTATACAGTGATTTCTTCAGTGTTATAATTTGATTTCTGTTTTCTTTTTTAGGTCATTTTCTTGTTTTATCAAGTATGTCCACGCATATGATCAGGAGTCGGCAACCTTTTGGCACATGTGGGCCACATTTGACTTTTAAGTTATGGTAAGTTGCCGCAAGTTATATATAATACACATTTATTATATGTATTTAGGCTATATGTAATACACATTTATTATATGTATTTATATACAAGGTAATTCAAAATGATTCATCTGATTTCAAATAACTGTATTTACGAAGTTTACAAATACAGAGTGAGTGATGATGCATCAATCAAAAACAAAACTGTCCAAGTTTTGTTTCTCATGTTACAAGTGCTTTGTGTGACTTCCCTTGGTTACACCAGCAACGTGGAGATGATAGTCAATTTCCTCCCATACTCGCTCCAGTATGTCTGCTGTCACTGACTCCACTGCAGTAACAATGTGTTTTTGAGCCCATCCAGGGTTGTAGGCAGCCCTTGCAAAGCTGCTTAAATTTCTACAAGCCAATGTGGCTAGTAGAATAAAAAATTTACTAGCCAAATGACAAAAACTAATGGCCATGTGAAATTAAAAAAAAATAATAATAATTCAGTAACTTCTTTACTTACGTTTCTATGAAATTAAATGGGTGAATGTTTTTTTCTTTCTAATGAGAGACACCTCCCCATTACCATCATAAAAACACATGCAGAGCAGTTACTGCATAGGAACATTAGATTGATTGAAATATTGCATATGTGCTTTTGTTTCAAAATGATTGATTTTTTCACAATTTTTTTCCAGTGTTGTAATATCATTACTCTTACTAATCTTAATTTACACATATATAATTTATTTTTGAGACACCATTGAAAATAGATGTCTAATTTCTTTAATAATATTTAAACCAAAGAGACAAAACCTAGGATATATATGCATAAAGTGGCACTAATAATGTTGATACAGTTTATTGCTTATATGTACTGTGTCTGATCTTCCTATCAAAGGTATCTTCCCACTGCAATTGAATAGCATTTTGAGGAGCAAAATCTTCAATTGAAGGGCCATTGCATCTAATCATCATTAAGTTATTCAAGTGTCACTATTCAGACATACCCAGTTACTCATTTTTATGAGGTTCATTTCTGAAAAGCTATGCTCACAAGGAGCAGTACTGCATGACATTAGATGTAATGGCTGCAACATCTTAAAAACATTGCTGTAACAGTTTTTTTTTTTGTTCAGCATATATGTGGCTAAACAGAAATTCAAAGATAATTCCTTTACCTGTAGATGACATTACAGGGTGATTCATAAAGAAGTGTACAGTTTTCAGATGCTGTAAAACAGTAACAGTTGAAGGCATGGAGCACAACTGCGAACCGTTAGGTAGATGTACTCATAAAGTTTGTGTCCCGTTACTGAAGGAAGTGACGTAGGTATAGCGTGCGTGTCACGTGACTAGTCGGTCAAAATGGCAGTGTCTGCAGTTGAGAAAGTGTTTTGTGTTCTTGAATTGAGCAAAACGGAATCTGTAACTGTTGTGCAATGGCTTTTTCAATCGCGATTCGGAAAAGAACCTCCAACCAGAAAATGATTCCATACAAAGTGCAGTTGTTGCAAAATCTCACTTGATTCAGATATCTTACCTCGCGTTTGGGCAGAAATGGATTACCAGCCCGATGTGTGACTAAGGGTGCACACATAGAACATCTGTGACTGTCTTAAAAAAAAACTTGAAACATTCCCCTATAATTCTGTTACAGGTAACATAAAATATCTTACATTGTTCTTGTTTTATAGTGCTTTGAAACTGTATACTTCTTTATGAATCACCCTGTACTTTGTGCAAGATATGTCATGGCAAAGGTTGGCATGGCAAGGATACATTATACCATGGCAAAGATACATTATACCATGGCAAAGGTTGCTTTAGTAACTTTGACCCTTTGGTCGCTCCAGGCTGATCCGTCAGCAGATTAAGTTTCTCTCGAATCTCAACTTCACTTCCATTCATTTTCAAAGCAGCTGCAGAAACACAGGTGAGAAAACTGAACTTGATATTCATTCACAAGTGGGGGGAAAAGTTGGACAAAATAGTTGCTCCCTCGGAGAAAAAAATCTACTGGCCATCGTTGGCTACTATATTGAAAAATTTACTAGCCACTACAAAATATCTGGTTGCCATTCAGCCATTGGCTACTGACGTTTGCAAGGGCTGGTTGTAGGCAATGGTGGCATGTACATAGTATCCTTAACGTACCCCAAAAGAAGAAGTTTCACAGTGTAAGTTCCAGTGATCTCGGTGGCCAAGTGTAGAGCACCAAGTCATGGGGTCCACTGCGATCAGTCCAATGGCAAGAGAGCATTTCGTTGAGGAAATGGTGAACAGCACATTGCCAATGAGGTGGCCCCGCAGTGACAGTGGAGCCCTCTCATGGTGACCTACCGAAACTCGGGGATTTCCTCTTTCATTTGGTGTATGCCCAGGCCATACATGATTGATAGTATGGAATTATGCTATTTCGAAATCATGAATCACACTCAAGAGACACATGTAACGTATTAAACCTGTTTATTTTTGTGGTGTAGTAAGCACAAAGATTAGCCAAGCTTTCGCTCTCCACTGGGAGGCATTTTCAAGGCAATGGTAGACATAAAAATGCAGGGAATTAGAACACGTAAGAAACAAAGATGATTTTTGAGAATAACAAACTTTAAAGAGACTGCCATCAGGGAAACAGTTGAAATCCTATCCAGCAAACTGGGGTGTGCAATGACATAGTTTCTACTGAGCTACCAAGTGTTTGGTATGTGTTATTAAAAGATGGAAACACATCGCTACGCACCATATAATTGGGTGATAAAAATTTTGTGTTATATGCTCGTGATGTCACCCACGTTATTTTCAAAAATCATCTTTGTTCCTTATATGTTCCGATTCCCTGCATTTTCATGCCTACCGTTGCCTTGAAAAGGCCTCCCAGTGGAGTGCAAAAGCTTGGCGAATCTTTGTGCTGACTGCTGACTACACCACAAAAATAAACAGATTTAATATGCTATATGGATCTCTGGAGTATTCAGAGTGTGATGTATTTATAATTACATCATGAATCATTTTGAATTACCCTGTATTATATATACACTATCTACCAACAAGTAATTGGACACCTGTGATAGCAAAGGAAAACGAAGTTTATTCACCTTCAATAGTTGGTGGAGCCTCCACGAGCGGCGACCCTCCGGGGCATACTCTCAACCAGGCGTTGTATGACGGCTAGCGGTATTTTCTTCCACTCGGCTTGGAGAAGACAGGTCAGTTCCTTCACTGATTTCGAACGGTGGGGGCAACCCTTAGTCGACGCTCCAACTCGTCCCAGAAGTGCTCGATAGGGTTAAGGTCTGGGCTCTGCGCAGGCCAGTCCATTCGATTAACCCCATTGTCACCATACCGAGCCATGGTGGACCTTGCAACATGACAGGTGGCATTGTCATCCTGAAAGTAACATGGGTCCACCCCGTAAAACTGCCACAATGTAGGAAGCACATGGTCATCCAAAATAGTGCAGTAGGTCTCGGCGTTGAGTCTACCAGGAATTGCGACCATGAGTCCCGTGCCATACCAGGAGAAACACCCCCATAGCATAATTCCACTGCTGCCGAACTTCACAGTTGGCACAATACATTCCGGCAGGAGGCGTTCTCCAGGCAGACGCCAAACCCAGACCCTGCCATCCGAACGGTAGAGGGTGAACCTTGATATGTCGCTCCAGAGAACCTGTTTCCACTGTTCAACGGTCCACTGTCGACGTTCTTTGCACCACGTTAGCCGAACAGCGCTATTGAACTTGGTGATCAAAGGCAGCACGTGCACGATAACCGAGCAGATGGGCTTCCTTACGGATGGTATTCATCGGAAGAACACTCCCGGATGCCTGTTGAAACTCCTCGCGGATGTGGCCCGTCGATTTGGTGCGGTTCTTCCAAATTTCTCTGTCCAGCAGGCGTCGGTCTGTAACTCCCAGTTTCGTGGGTCTGCCGGGTCGGGACACATTCCGACAGTCACCTCTCATCTTCCACTTGCCAATCACGTAGGCCACTGTCGATTTTGGGTACTTCAACTCGCTGGATATGTGACGTATGGATCATCACTTCTGTGATACCCGACGATTACACCTTTCTCGAAATTGGAGAGCTCCGAACTGCGTGGCATCTTGCATGCGACTGGTTGCGTTGTTGTTTCCCGCACGATATTTAATGGCGGCGGCCGTGACGTGTATCAGGACCGCAGATATCGTTGATTGCAGGGGTGTCCAATTACTTGTTGGTAGATAGTGTATATTCATATTGAGTGGAGCCCACTTCCAATTTTTAGCTGTTTTTATAGCATAGATAGGTTATTTACAAATAAAAACTATGATTGGTAAGGCGTCCATTGGCCATTTAAAAAGACAGGGTGGTCCACATGCAGCCTGTGGGCTGGGGTTGCTGACCCCTGCATCCGATAGTTTGATTGGCATTACTCATAGTATTACAATTGTATTTCTTCTCAATATGGATGGATTTAAATATTAAAATGTGTATGGTTGTGGTGTGAAGTTATCATATGGGTATTTGTCCAGTCTGGTTCACAATTATTATTGAGGCAGTATTGCATGAATGAGGTTTTAGTTATTTATATGTTCCTTTATTCTGATATTTAAGTTCCTCTTAGTACTTCCTACATAAACAGCACTATTGTAGCTTTTGTTACCTTGTGGTAATATGGCATTTTGATAAATACCTGCTTTATTTAAAATAGAGATGGGGTCATATTACCCTGGGTTAATAATTTGCCAATATCACACACACTGACTTTACCCAATATCATTGATTGGAGCATTACATCTGTGTCCCAAATTACATCCTCCATTGCTTGGAAGTTTCTTGTTCTGGGTGATGTAATAGTAACATACTGGAATGTAAATCAGGAGATGCGGGTTTGTTTCCTATTCCAGGACAATGTAATTTTCTAGTTTTTTGAGGGATGTCTACATTTGCACGATTAGTTTGACACCCATCTCCGCCAGTAACATCTATTTGACTATCATTGACTTTTTCAGCAATCCGAAGGCAGCATGACACTCAGTCTTCAGTATACCGGTAATTGGTTGGATGTGTGGAATTTGGCCACAAATTTTTGAAGGTTCTTTTTCTCTGCTGGGTGTTATATTATTTGCTGAGTTTTTATAGTTTTTGTACAATCTATCAATTGTCTTTATATTGTATCGAAATTTGGAATCTGTGTTTTTAACCCAATTAATTTCATTAATCTCAGTATCACTGTTTGAAGCACATGAAATTGCACTTTTGATGAAAAAATTAAATGCAGCTATTTTGTGTTTCCATGGATGATGAAATTCTTTGGGGATTATTGCTGGTACAAAGATAGTTTTTCAGTGCACTTCATAATCTATTTTACTTTTTTTGTTCATTAATATTAAATTCAAAAATGGGAGCTTGCTATTATTTTCATATTCTTAGGTTAATTTTATTGTTGGATATAATTGGTTATACTGCTCAATAAAAGGTTGCAAGTCCTCATTAGAGTACCTCCAAAAATTCAGAATGTCATCAACATATCTCAGGTACAAGTCACTCTTCATTTTCCTGATTAAGTATTTTAGATTCCGTGTCTTGAAGTATAACTTCAGCCATGAGTCCAGACATGGGGGAGCTCATAGGAGCACCAGTTTCTTGTTTGTATGAACATTTATTATACTGGAAATAGTGGTTGTTAGTAATAAATTTCAGTGTTGTAACTATGCTTTCCATGTTATCTTAAAGCTTGCTTTCGATTAGACAAATAGCCTTATCAGTTGGAGTATTATTAAGATATAATGATGTTTTGCCAAGACTTACTGTAATGTCATCAATATTGTTTCTCAGTTTAATCTCTTTAATAACGACATTAGCATTTTTTGGTTATTGAAGAAATGCTGTAAATATCTAAATAAGGCTCTTTTAAGTTTAATCCTTGGTGATAAGTTTTTACTTGTGATAGATCTGATGGGATTGTTTTCTTCGTGCATCTTAATTTTACCAAATAATTTAGGAATAGTTGCACCAACAGTTGGGTGTGATTTTAATCTGATCCCAGGTGGAAGTTCACTGTGATTTTTTAGTTCAGCGAGATGTCTAATTATTTTATTGGTCAGATTTTTATTTACTGTGTTATAACAGGAATTTGTTGGTGACGGGGATCGAACTCGCATCTCCTCGCTGCGGAGCGAGTTGATCCAACTGACTAAGCTACACCGACAGAATATATTGTTGCAGATTTGTCGCACTAATGGCTGGGTATGCTTTTAATCTGATCTCAGGTGGAAGTTCACAGTGATTCTTTTAGTTCAGTGAGATATCTGATGATTCTATTGGTCGGATCTTTATTTACTGTGTGATAACAGGAATCTGTTGATGACGGTAATCAAATCCGCGTCTCCTCTCTCCGGAGTGAGTCACTCTGACTGAATAAGCTACATCGACAGAATGTATCGCTACAGATTTGTCATCTTAGCATGTGTATCACCTCTGTAGTATGTCGCAACTGTTAATTAACCTGTAATTGCAGTTTGTAATCACAGTCTTCATTATCAAGTATTATTAATTGCTTGGACTTAGCCATAATTCATTTAATGTATGAGTTATTTCTTATATGCAAAAGTGCTTATCGTTCATATTTGATTCTGTTATTAAGCTTATTATTCATATTCTTCAAGTTACTAATATTGGGTTGTCGGAAAAGTCATGACGTATTTTGGCACCCGATGGCGGTTGGGCGGTTTTGGAAGTATTACAGGCATGCGCAGCTTTGTTATCGCTATGGCATTCGACAGGTGCCAGTTCTAGCTGCAGTCTAAAAGGAATAGTGAGCGATTTGGTTGATTTGCGGAGATTTGACATCAAGTTGAAGATGGAACAAACTGTGCATTTTCGCCATATTTTACTGTTTTTACTTCTGTAAAGGGAAGAATGCGCATCAAGCTTGTGAAAAGTTGCGTAAAGTGTACGGTGATAATGCTCTAAAAGAACGTCAGTGCCAGCGGTGGTTCGCAAAATTCCGTGCTGGTGATTTTGACCTCAACGATGCTCCTCGGTCCGGGAGGCCAACCGAGGTTGATGACGACCAAATCAAGGCATTGAGCGAGTCAAACCCACGTTACACGACACGAGAGATTGCAGACACATTGCACATCCATCATTCAAGCGTTCAAGACCACCTGAAGAAGCTGGGATACGTAAGCAAGCTCAATGTGTGGGTTCCTCATGAACTCAAAGAAGCTGAATTGATGGCATGTATAAACATCTGCGATATGCTCATTAAACGTTAGGAAAACAATCCTTTTTTTGAAGCGTCTGATAACTGGTGACGAAAAGTGGATTGTGTACAACAATGTGCTGCGCAAACGGTCTTGGTCCCAATGTGCTGCTTTGCCTCAAACGACATCCAAAGCAGACATTCATCAGCGGAAGGTTCTGGTCTCAGTGTGGTGGAATTTTAAAGATGTCTTGTTTTTCAAGCTCCTACTACGGAACCAAACAATCAATTCGAATGTGTACTGTCGGCAATTGGACAGTTTGAACGAATCCATCATCCAGAAATGTCCAGAGCTCGTTCATCGTAAAGGTGTTGTGTTCCATCACGACAACGCGAGACCACACACAAGTTTGATTACCCGCCAAAAATTATTGGAGCTTGGGTGGGATGTGTTGCCACGCCCAGCATACTTGCTTGACCTTGCGCTGTCAGACTTCTACTTGTTTTGCTCTCTTCAATAGTCCTTGTATGGTATAACGTTCAATTCAGATGAGGCTGTGAATCAGCACCTTGTACAGTTTTTCTCCACGAAAGACAGGTCCTTCTATGAACGAGGCATTCTGCAGATCACTGAAAGATGGCAAAAGGTTATCGAACAAAAGGGGCATTATATCATTGATTAATCTTTGTTCTTTCTATCAATAAATGACCTTTGCAAAACATGGCTAAAATATGTCATGATTTTTCCGAAAACCCAATAGTTCTTGTAATTTTAAATCTAGTCGTTTCTTATCTCTCTATTGACAATTGTCCTATTATATCTTCAGTTGCAGTATGATAACTTCAGTGGCTATATTCATATGAATATTTAAGACCTTTATTCAATGCCTTACATTACGTATCAGTCAGTTCTGTACTATATTGGTTGATATAACAGGATTTCATCATCTTATGGTAAGTCGATTAGTTTGCCAATGTGTAATATTCAACAAGTTTTTCGATTTTGTGAAAGTGTTTATTCTACTGCTACGTTGTTGCTTTTCAACAGTGGCAAATATTTGAGTCCTCTCATCTTCAACAAATTTTTCATTTAGATATTGGGTAATCTTTCAGTAAGCTTCACATGTGTCAGCACTCAATTTATTAATCCATGCTCTTTGTTCACGAATTTGTGTTTGTAATATTTTAATTTCTTAAGTTCTGATTATATCTATTGTCCTTGGTGTTAATTGGTTTGTTATATATTCATAGATACTTTGGGATAATGTAATTATTCTTACATGTTAAGAAATTCAGATGTTCAACTTCTTACTTCTTTGCAGAGTTTAAGTCTGCATTTCTTGAAGATTCATAAACACGTATTTGGAGCAAATGCATTGTTGGTTGTGACATGTAGTTATGCTAAAGCTGTATGTGTAATAGAAAGGCAGCATAGATTAGATAAATCTCCAGTAAGTAGGTTAATTATAAGCACTTAACCTTAAATCTAAGCCAAGTGCAGTAATACATGGACAGAACATATTAATATAATAGATGAGTAATATATCATTTTGCAAATTGTTTCGAACGATGTATACACTATATTCACAAAAGTAACTGCACACCCCTTCAAAAGCAAATGAACGAATCTGCTGCGTTGTTATGATGTGCTGTACAGCTGCAAACGGTATAAAACAAGCCTGCACCTGACCCCGATCATATTGCACTGTGAGATTGAGTAAAAATATTGCAGCGGGAGAGACCTGACTTTGAGAAAGAAAAGATTGTTAGGTGTTATGTTAGTGGGTTGTCCATAAGAGAAACTGAGAGGCGTTTAAACCTACCCAAGTCAACTGTTTTGGATGTACTGAATAAGTGGAAGACACATGGAGTGCCTGAAGCAGCAAAACGTACCAGCAGACCAAAGAAAATCAGTGATAGATGACGTCAAAGTCTCGGGAGAGTCGCTACAAATAATCAATGGAGTACTGCATAAGACCTCAGTGTACAGGTGAATGAAAATACTGGAACCTTGGTATGTACATGTATCATTCGCAGAGAATTCCATTCCGTGGGTTACTGTGGTTGTGCGGCTGCTCATAAGCCTTTCATCTCCACTCGGAATGCTATTCGTCGTTTAGGATGGTGTAAAGAACATTTATCATGGACTGTAGATCAATGGAAACGGGTCATATAGGCTGATGAATCCAGATACAGGATCCATCAGTCTGATGGCCATGTGTGGGTATGGCGGCAGCCAGGAAAATGCTATCACAGTGTACTGTTTCTACTGTCAAGTTTGGAGCTTGGCAGTGTACTAGTGTGGGGGTGTTTTTCATGGTATGGTCCCGACCCATTTGTTACCATGGACAAACCTGTTAACCAGCACGTCTACCTCAATATTCTGAACAATAATGCTCTACCAACTCTGTGGCAATACTATGGAACCAAGTCTTGTTGGTACCAGCAGGATAATGCACCGAGCCATAAAGCAAGGACTGTTACGACGTGGTTTGACAATAATTCCATGATATGAATTCCATAGAGCACCTATGGGGATGAATTAGAGTGCCACATAAGTTTGGAACCAAGGCCTACTACTAAGCAACAGTTATATCAGCAGCATTGTGTACTGAATGGAAGTGCATACCTATCGCTGTGTTCCAAAACCTTGTTGAAAGCATGTCTCGAAGGGTCAGTGCATGCATTAAGGCCAAAGATGGAAAGATAGACCAACACCGTACCAATGTATGTCAATAAATGTTATGTTTTTCTTCTAGGTGTCTGGTGACTTTTGTCAATATAGTGTATATTATTAGGAAGGGGGATAAACCTATGTGCTGTTATGTGTTGAATGATAGGATCATCAAACAAGACAAAGTTAATAGGTTCTTCCACATCTGCAAAACATGATCTGATGTTAGTGGCCAAAATTGCAATTTCTTGGCCACTTCACCTACATAAAGAAAATATCTTTGTGCAAATCTGAGGTGTGCAACTAATACTGTTTTCACTTTTAAAATGAGAATTGAATTTAAAATTCCATTGGAATTAAAATATTACCCTTACACCAATAAAAAATGTACTTTGTTGAATTGCATTGGGGGCTTATGTGAATATTGTACACTCATTTGGTGAAACAAATTGCAATGAATTAATTTATTTTATAAAGTGACAGTTTTCACTGAAATGACAGTCTTATAATATATCATGTTGTATTAGAAAATGTTGCTAAGGTAGGATTTTTTGCCATTTTACAGATGGGTGCAATTACAGACTTTGTCTGTGCTAAATGTTGGCTTTCACGACATGTACGGTACGTGACTCCAACTGAAAACAGTGGCTTTTGAATGTGCTTTCATTGTCTCATTAATGTCAATTTTTTGCTGTTCAACACATTATTCTACATTAGTGTAGAGATTCGAGACGCTCTCAGGACCGATAACAATTCAAATATGTTTATTACAAAATAACATCAATATTTTGTAATGAACATTACGCTACCAGGACCGAATTGTTATCAGTCCTGATAGTATCTTGAATCTCTACACTAATGTAGGATAACTTGTTGAACAGTAAAAGATTGACATTAATGAGTCAATGAAAGCATGCCATGTTACATAACTACTGCAGCTATAGCACTTTAGTGAATATGTTTGAATATTGTGTTCAATATAGTGGCTTTTGGAACTGTGAAATGTCACACTTTCACTCAAGGACTAAATAGCCCTGGGCCTAGGACATTTTGGACATTTTGAATCAGCCATGCTCATAACTGTATTTGTAAGGGTTACATAACAATAAGAGCCTGACTAAGAACACCAGGACCTGTAAAATTAAAAGGCCTCCATCAAACAAAATTTTCCCTCACTGTATAGTGCTAGAGATTTCACATAATAAACATGAAAGTATACATATGAATGTGCAATAATAATTTTTGGTAATCTTAGAATGCAAAAAAAAAAAAAAAAAAAAAATTTATGTGATCTTGAAGTGAGTCAGAAACTTCAGAAAACACAGTAGCACAGGGTTTTGTGAAAATTAAAACTGCTCATTCAGTGGTAGCATTGATGATTGTTTAATAAGAGGGTGCTACAAAACCCTACATAAAACCAATACCCATGCAATAGATATCTGTTCATCATGAACATCAGCTTGTTCACCATCCAACATGACACTGTCACTAGATGATACTGGTGTCTTGGCATACAGAATAAAAATTTGTGGCAGTAACCAGTAGAAAGCATGTGAAAAAAAGATGGTTTTCATCAAACCGCTTTTGCATCTTTAACAAAAAATTGTAGATTTTTTAGGAACATTTTTGCTGCTCTGTGCTTTAACACTGCTCCAGTCTTTCAGCTTATCATTGTTCTGAAACATGAAGTTCTAACTGGTGCTTGACATCATATTGCATCTGCAGAATTTTTAGGAAAATTCTTTGATGCTCTGTGCTTTAATACTGCTTCGGTCTTTAAGCTTATCTTTGTTCTGAAACATGAAGTTCTAACTGGTGCTTGACATCATATTGCATCTGCAGAATTTTTAGGAAAATTCTTTGATGCTCTGTGCTTTAATACTGCTACGGTCTTTAAGCTTATCTTTGTTCTGAAACATGAAGTTCTAACTGGTGCTTGACATCATATTGCATCTGCAGAATTTTTAGGAAAATTCTTTGATGCTCTGTGCTTTAATACTGCTTCGGTCTTTAAGCTTATCTTTGTTCTGAAACATGAAGTTCTAACTGGTGCTTGACATCATATTGCATCTGCAGAATTTTTAGGAAAATTCTTTGATGCTCTGTGCTTTAATACTGCTTCGGTCTTTAAGCTTATCTTTGTTCTGAAACATGAAGTTCTAACTGGTGCTTGACATCATATTGCATCTGCAGAATTTTTAGGAAAATTCTTTGATGCTCTGTGCTTTAATACTGCTTCGGTCTTTAAGCTTATCTTTGTTCTGAAACATGAAGTTCTAACTGGTGCTTGACATCGTATTGCATCTGCAGAATTTTTAGGAAAATTCTTTGATGCTCTGTGCTTTAACACTGCTACGGTCTTTAAGCTTATCATTGTTCCAAAACGTATTGCATCTGCAGAATTTTTAGGAAAATTCTTTGATGCTCTGTGCTTTAACACTGCTACGGTCTTTAAGCTTATCATTGTTCCAAAACGTATTGCATCTGCAGAATTTTTAGGAAAATTCTTTGATGCTCTGTGCTTTAACACTGCTACGGTCTTCAAGCTTATCATTGTTCCAAAACAAGTTCTAACTGGTGTTTGACATATTGCATCTGCAGATTTTTAGGAAAATTCATTGCTGCTCTGTGCGTTAACACTGCTTCGGTCTTTAACAGTGTTCAAAGTGGGCCGGTATGGCATGCCGGTAGCTGTATGTAATAAATTATAAATCCATCACAAACTACGTATAGAAATTTGGATTAAGCACAAATTTTAATGCAAAAATCGGCAAATGACATTTTTAACAGATATAATTATTAAATGATTAGCAGCTGGGACTGAAAGAGACCGCAAACCCTTCAGTGAGGGTTTTTTTATTTAATTACTGCATTAATTTTTTTACTATTATATACATTAATTTTAAATCCCCCCCCCCCAAAAAAAAAATATGTGGAATTTTATGTATTTCTTTCAAAACCTCCTATTTATACTATGCGGATCTATGGTCAACAACATACCAGCAGTAGCTCTGTGCCACTTTGACCACTGGTCTTTAAGCTTATCGTTGTTCTGAAACATGAAGCTCTAATTGGTGCTTGACATATTGCATCTTTCTGCACAGTGCCCGATTTACACAGAATTGGGCCCTGGGCACAGCACAAGATGTGGCCCCCACCCATCCACATTCTTGAAAGAGTAGGTACATTTGTCACCACTAAATATTATCAATTAATTAAAAAGTTGATTTAATGAATGGGACAAATGTGCATGGGAAAAATATGAAATAATATCTACTTTTACTAAATCTTAATATTAGCAAGGAAATTTGCACTTAAAAATATAGACCAGTAAGTAAAACACTATTTAATAATTTAGTATTGCTATTTTTTCATTTAATTATGTAATAATTCAAATATCCACAGATGTTAAGTTATTCATCCCCTTTTAATTGATGAACATTATTTAGACTTGGTACAGAATGATTTTTTGGGGGCAAGGTGAACTTCCGTGTAGCTGATTAATCACCTGTGATGTGTTCCGTGTTATAATAGAATAATTCCATTAACAGAGGAATGATACTTAGATTTGGGCAATCATGTATATAACTGGATAATTCTCACACTCATAAAATTCACATTATTCAGTTCATTAATTCACTTAATTTAGACCCAAGCAATTTTAAAATCTGATGTGTACAACAGTAAATACTCAAAGCTACAAAATGTCTTAGCAATGCCAAACTGCTCTCAAGAGGTGTATAGTTATATGTAGGAGTACGGCACATTTATATTTCATCTGCAAGTTTCAGATGAAAAGCACTGTGATTTTCCCACCTTTTTGATTACTCAATTTTGAAAATAAATGGATTCCACGTAAATCAGTTTTTACAAGTTTCCTAGGTTCTGATATGTGGGTTACTCTTGTTCTGGCACCATATGACATTACTGAGCTGCAGTTGAAAGGAGGTGGTAGTGAAAGAGACTAGTAAAAACACCAGTGTTAATCTTCATTTCAGAACCCCCTCCTCCTCCCCCCAAATGTTTTTTTTTTATTCATAATAATAAATTAATATAAAAAGCATATTTTTTTTTGCATTGTGATTCTGGGGTCCCCTAAAATGCAGGGCCCTAGGCCCAGACCTTGCAGTCCTAGGTGTAAATCAGGCCCTGTATCTGCAAAAGCTCTGTTTTCCAACATAGCTGGCTTGGATTCAACTAAGAATTTTTTCTTTTCTTGCAAGGCCCTATAAGTTACCCTTACACACTGCATTTCTTGTTAGATTTTAATTTGTCCCCATGTACCTAAAATATGGCTTAGGCCAGGAAATGTTATGTGAGTGCTATTAATAACATCTCATGTTCAGCCAGTAGGTTTCATACTTGTGTTTAAAGTGACTATTTCTATAGTTAGAAATAAATGTCTTTACTTATGGACCTAAATTAGGGGTCCCAGATACATTGGAAAAAAATATGGGACACTTACAACTGAGGGTGAAAGTTTAGTATGTGCATCCATCACATATGCCAGTCTTATAAAATGATTTTAACTATTCTTATTAATCAATATTCTTTACAATCAATCAGTCTTGCTGACTCTTGCAATATTTTCCTGAAGAATGAATATCACTTAACAATTGTTTGTTTTTAAGAATCATGTCATGAAAAGCTACACAATCCTCATTGAAGAATGATTTTACAATAAGCATTGATTTTACAGACAATTTGTTTTTCTCATCAGTCCACAGTGCGTTCATGTGAGAAAATAATCTTTCGACACACACATTTGTTCCAGGAATACACATAACGAACTCCACTACTTTCTTTAAATTTGATGGTTCTCCTTCAACATTTTTTAAGAGATCCATCCAGACTTCATCTAAATGTTTGGATTTCAACATGTCCTTCACTTCACTATCTTTTTTAGATTTCAGAACTGTTTTCACTACAATTACTTCATCAAACAAATCAGATTCAACAATGTTTGATATGGCAGCAGTCTGATTAATAGTTTGGACTGTTTGAAGAACATTTTCCCCAAGATAATGCTGTTCTCAGTTTCACCCTAAACATACTGTTACGTGTCCTCCTCTCCCCCAATATCAATCTGCCATGGCTGTGCATGCCTACGTAATGAGAGCATTGATCACAAAGTTAGACACAGGAGATAAGTCAGTTTGGGGAAAGCTTGCCATGCAGGTTAAAAAATATGTTTGTAAAAGAATACAAATTGTAACTCATCGATTTTGTTTTTCAGTCTTAAACTCTAAAATACAGGACAGAAGCTGTCCTGAAGAATTTTCTCAGGACAACAGGACGCATTAGCCAAAAACGGGATGATCCCATATTTTACAAGATGTCTGGGATCCCTATTCATGTGTCCTCATGATTTTGTACCTTCATGTTGTCTAGGTCTCCTTGGCTGTAAACAATATACATATACAGGCTGAATAGTCTTTTGAAAATCAATTTCACATCTCTTGGCATATTTACTGTATTTTCTGTTATAAATGTGATTTTCTATACAGGGTGATGGTATACTCAGACTAGGGAGTTGGATTTTGGATCTGGTTACATCACTTTTTGCATACATTAGCAATATTTCCTCAATCACTAGGTGGCCAATAAAAAGTGTAATTTATTGCATGTGGTATTACAATAAATGAAGTGCTAGATCAAAATTCATGGATGTTAAGTAATTGGATGTGACATAATAGCCTATGTTTATAGCCAGAAGTGCAAGCAATATTATATCTAAGTAATGTGAACTGATAATAAACTCCATGAACTGGCTAGCACTATACACAGAATTGTGTGGAATCAGAATACCTCCCTCCTCCCTTTTGCTGACTTAAATGTGAGTAAAAGTTTTTTTTTTATTATTATTTTTATTTTAGCTGTTTTAATGCAAATACGTGCAAAATAATTGACATTATTATGTTTATTAATACAAAACAGCTAAGAAGAGAGAGGGAAAGGCCAAACAAAGACCTGACAAAGCCCCAGTCTCCCTACGCACACATATCCAGTCAAACACCACAGAGACATCAATCTGTATTACTAGTGCAAGTTAGTAAGCATGTTAATTAATTCAAAAGGAAAGAAGAGATGATAATTAGGACAAAAGAAAAAATGCCATAAAAAAAAAAAAAGATGTAAATGCATTCTCCCCTAATCACCCATTATATTATGTTCACTATATTGCTCACATTTTCCCTACCTTCTCATATTAATATCCCCCTTACCTCCCCATCATTTCTAATTTTTATGTAACAGATGAAGCTTTAATTTCCTCTTTAAAATATTAAAGTTATTGAAATCAGTAATCTTATGTGGTAATGAGTTCCAATATGCAAACAAAAGCGGAAGATATCTTTGTTTTACATATCACACAAAAATATTGATTTTTGTCATTGCGTAAGCATGAACAAAATTTAAAGTAACTAACAACAAACCCCATGTCAGAAGTTGGCAGTTTGAAATTACTTTCTTTTCCCCTTTCATTTTCAATTATTTCAATGGCAGTGTTCATGCTTTTGAACAAGAGCAAATAAACATTTAAATACTCGTGCACCACACGTATTGAAATGAGTTTTAAGTTAGCTGATAACTATGTAGTGTAACCAGTTTTCAGAAAGGTAGCCTTTAAAATGTCAGAAGTCTTTTCTTTAATACATTGCTGCTAGAATCTGTGAATTCAAACCAACAAAATTGCCATCAATTTATTTCTCTAGCTTTGGATCTTAAATAAGATGGTCAGGAAATCACCATTGAATGGCAGATTTTGAACTCTTGTTATGTTTATGTCTGTATTTGTGAATTCACAGCTCGCCAAGTAACTATCAGTTTATATCAGTGCCTTTAAACCTCGTAAGTTAGTTTGGGGCAAAAACGAAGTGGCAGCTCATTGACATAAGAACGCTGCGTCATCAGGCGCGCATTGATACATGACATCATTGTATGGCACGTGGCAAATTACCCTATGAAGGCTGCCACACTCTGTACATAGGAAAGGAAAAAATATTGTACAAAGCCTGTAGCAGAGATACGCTGGGAAATAGTGAAGAGACATCTAATGATGCCATAATGAAATGTTGGCCACAGGGATCAAAATACTTGATAACATTGAGAGCTTTGAGGGCTCCCTGCACGGCGTACTTCGATGATTAAAAGAAGGGAGCCAGAAAGGTTGCCAGAAAGGTTGCATGTGCTTTTTCCAGGGGCCGGGTGGAATTATTGAATCCGGATACCAAAGGACGGACTGGGTAGTCTTCTTTATGAATCTTGATCTTTCCGAATACCTGTGGTATTCTAGGTCCTCTGGGTGGGTGCATCTGAGAAGATATAGAAAAGGGCAGATGCCCTTGGTTTCTCAATTTGCTTAGAGATTTTATAGTAGCTGCGGTTGGATCAAACGAAATAACCCTATGGGGAATATTATCAAGAGCCTCAAGCATTTTCACGTGATATTCACTCTTGTCCAAAAGAACAATTTGCCGACTTTTGTCTGCTGACAGAATTGGTAATTCAGGGTTACGGGTTAGTGCCAGCAGTAGGTTCCTTTCATACTTTAATATTCTTTGATCTTGTTTATTGCGTGTTTGTTATGGGCAAGGACCTTGGTCACAGAATACCGAACAAAGTCCTGTTCCTCAGAATGCAGAGATGAAATAACATTCTCAACTTGAGGTATTACCTTCAGTGGGTCCATTCTAAAGAATGGGTAATTGAACTTGAATCCTCTTTGAAGTACATTTTTCTGAATGTTGGACAGCGGTACAGAACTTAAATTGAAAAAGTTGGGTAAGTAACAACTTGGCCGACAGTAGCAGGGTTGGTTGACTTTACACGTACATTAACTTTATCTGACACCAAGTTCCTGAATTTATGAATGCGCCGTTATTGGACAACTTGTACTTCGGTTTGTGAGGTAGTATAGTAAACAGTCAAAAACTTGCCCAATATGATAGGATGTACTCGTCTTGATAGATAAACTCTGCAGGTTGTTCTTTTGGACAAGAATGAATATAACGTAAAAATGCTTGAGGCTCTTGATAATATTCCCCATAGGGTTATTTCGTTTGATTCAACCGCAGCTACTATAAAATCTCTAAGCAAATTGAGAAACCAAGGGCATCTGCCTGTTTCTATATCTTCTCAGATGCACCCACCCAGAGGACCTAGAATACCACAGGTATTCGGAAAGATCAAGATTCATAAAGACTACCCAGTGCGCCCTTTGGTATCTGGATTCAATAATTCCACCCAGAGGCAGATTGGCCCACCGCAGTGGCGTAGCCAGGGTGTGTGTGTGTGTGTGGGGGGGATTTGGAGTTTGAACCCCTCCCTTGAGGGGGGACTGAGCACGAATTTAAAGCGGTGTATACGAGGCTTTCACCAATGAGCCCAACCCATGACACCTCTCCCCTTCAGCAATTTCTGGCTACGCCACTGGCTCACCGGGATATTTCTCGGTGGCCCGCTCGAGAAATGGCCAACTTTCTTGTATCCTCTTTGTCTGGATTGCATGGAAAGAACCAATAATTATTTTAGTAATTATGAATAAAAATCGTTAACTTCACAATGATTTTTTTGTTATCTGTCTAAAACATTATTATCTTAAAGTCGTTTCCTTCTATCGATCTATGTGTTTGGGCGTTTATTTTAAAATGGCAAAGCAAAACTATCTCTACTTCAGTAAAAAATTTTCAGTGGGACCAAGCACGCTGTTATAAGTAACTAAACTTGGATCCAAAGGGACATTGGTAGGCCTTACCCTCATTTTATAATCTTGAAGAAGGACTAGAAACAATTATAATAGTCCATGATCCCCACACCCTGATCCCCGTACGGACATACACTATATTGACAAAAGTCACCGGGCACCCTTTCAAAAGCAAATAAACGGATCCACTGCGTTGTTAAGATGCGCGGTACAGCTGCAGACGGTATAAAAACAAGCCTGCAGCTGACCGCGATCATATCGCACTGTGAGGTTGAGTGAAAATGTCGCGGCGGGAGAGAACTGATTTTGAGAAAGGAAAGATTGTTGGGTGTTATATTAGTGGGTTGTCCGTAAGAGAAACGGAGAGGCGTTTAAACATATCCAAGTCAACTGATTTGGATGTACTGAATAAGTGGAAGACAAATGGCGTGCTTGAAGCAGCAAAGCGTACCAACAGATCAAAGAAAATAAGTAATAGAAAACGTCCAAGCGTCAGGAGAGTCGTTACAGCTAATCGACGGAGTACTGCACAAGACATCAGTGTACAGGTGAGAAAAATGCTGGAACCTGGGTATGTACACGTATCATTCGCAGAAAACTTCATTCCGTGGGTTACCGTGGTAGTGCGGCTGCTCATAAGCCTTTCATCTCCACTCGGAATGCTACTCGTCGTTCAGCATGGTGTAAAGAACATTTATCGTGGACCGTAGATCCATGGAAACGGGTCCTATGGACTGATTAATCCAGATACACGATCAATCAGTCTCGTGGCCGTGTGTGGGTATGGCGGCAGCCGGGGGAGCGCTATTTACCACAGTGTACTATTTCTACGGTCAAGTTTGGAGCTGGCAGTGTACTCGTGTGGGGGTTTTTTTTTCGTGGTATGGTCCCGGCCCATTGGTTATTGTGGACAAACTGGTTAACCAAGCACGTGTACTTCGATATTCTGGACAATTATGCCTTACCAACTCTGTGGCCATACTATGGAACCGAGCCTTGTTGGCACTAGCAGGATAATGCACCGAGCCATAAAGCAAGGACCGTTACGGCGTGGTTTGACGATAATTCCGTATCGTGTGTGCACTGGCCAGCACAGAGCCCTGATCTTAAGCACCTATGGGATAAATTAGAGCGCCGCATAGGAAGTTTGGAACCAAGGCTTACTACTAAGCAGCAGTTAGCGACAGCATTATGTACTGAATGGAAGCGCATCGCATACTAATCGCTGTGTTCGAAAGCATGTCTCGAAGGGTCAGTGCACGTATTAAGACCAAAGGTGGGCCGACACCGTACTAATGTATGTCAATAAATGCTATGTTGTGTTTCTCTACCAGGTGTCCGGTGATTTTTTGCCAATATAGTGTAGAGGAGAAAGCAATCCTCGGGCAGAGATTTTACGAAATCCGTGTCCCACTCACATTTATCTTTAAAGAAACAACGATTTACCGCTACTGGTTCGTGAATCAAAATGGTAGTTTATCAGTCGAAATAATGGGTAGGTAAAAAAGACATCTATTCAAGGAGGTGGTGCGAATATCGTTGCGCAATAGGCGATCAATGACCAAATAAGTACAGTATAGTTATCTGGCAGAATACCCCGTTTTGACGTTTTGAGTATGGTTTCATATGTTACATCCAATCATGATTGGATTTTTTAAATTCTTTCTCTCTTAAATTGCTGTTAAATTGGTTAACGGCTGAATCAGTTTTACCATGCATATTTCAAAAGTTCTCTTCCAGGAGTTAATTGAATTTTTTTCCGTTAAGGAATTTATGAAGTGTTTCTCTGTGGGAACATGCGTTTCTATAGTGGATCACGAGACTACAATTCCCGGCCTGATTTCGTCTACCCAATCCGCCCCTGCCCACCCAGCTCCTGGAAAAAGCCCTTGCAACCTTTCTGGCTCCCTTCTTTCAATCATCGAAGTATGCCGTGCAGGGAACCCTCCAAGCTCTCAATATTATCAGAGATTTTGATCCCTAAGGCCAACATTTCATTATGACATCATTAAATGTCTCTTCACTATTTCCCAGCGTACCTCTGCTAGGCTCAAGAGATTATCGAAGAAAGACTAGCTTCAGTGCTGAGCATTTCTCCAGTTGAAAATCAAGCTATTATTGCAGCTTTAAAATTAATTGCTCAACGAACCTATTAAAATTTAAGGGAGTTATCTACCAACAACTGGGTGGGACACCAAAAGGGGTCCCCATCTTCCCCATGTTGGCTGAGGTGGTTCTTCAACACCTAGAGAATAATGTTATTCATAACAGTCCGTTCAAACCTACATTGTACGTATATCAGCTACGTCGATGACGTTTTAGTATTCTGGCCACATTCGGTTGAACGATTACAACAATTTGTTCAAGCTTTATCGTCCTATTTTACATCAATTAAATTTAATATCGAACACGAAGAACGCCGCCCCGGTGGCGCAGTGCTAAGCGATGGCCTCTGATCATTCGTCCGAAAGGCGTCCGGGTTCGAATCCCGGTGAGGCATGGATGTTGTATTTTTCTTACGGCGCTGGCTCTCTCTCTCTCTCTCTTCCCTGGAACCAGTTGTGGCGGGGTGAAGGACAGGGACGATAGGGACCAGTATAAAAAGTTACTCTGATCAAGGGACCGTAGAAAATGTTACGTCAAGATTGCCAGAAGATGGTCAGCTTTCTCAGAACTGAGAAGGATGCGGAGGTCAGGAGTGCGTGGGCGTGTCCCATAGCAGCAGGCGGATAGCTTGGGAGCATGGAGAAAAAGAGAGTGACATCGACTTATGTCATCGGAGTGCTAGCGGCTGGGGGAGGAAATCACGTCTGTGATTGGCAGAGAAAGTGCAGAGGACCCCGGGAGAAACGGTGGCTAAACACGGAGTGGAGATTTTCGGGCACTTTTCGCTGCTCACGCCTGGGTCTGACAACATGGCCACGAGTGATCTCTGACACCTGAGGGTGCCGGAGAAATTAGGGAAAGTGTGTTACTGAGGTCACAAGAAAATCCAGTAACTGTGCTTAGCAATGTACTGCGGTACATGAATGCAACTGACAACATACTGAGGTAAAAACAGTATAAAGAGTTTGAGAACTCAGGACTTGCTGCATCACTGGTGACTCACCCAGCAATAATAACGGAACTTTCGTCGCTCACGGAGGAGTGCATGACCTGGACTCTCCTATTGACAATGGCATCCTGCTCTATTGAAGTGCGTATATTCATGTCTGATATGTTGGTGAACCATATGTTAAACTCTGGCGACATCAGCCGATCAGTGTACATAAACCGGATTCCCTTCCGGGATGTTTGTAAATAAAATTGTTCATAGGAACTCCGAGTGCTGTAAGTATTAATCTGAAGCAGCAGAGTGTTGCGGCAGGTGAATGATGTACTGATTCCAACCGGTACAAGAATAGTCTGAATGGTGGCAGCATACCAATGTAGTGGTAATAAATGCTTCTCATTCCAGTGCTATAAAATAACCGCGAAGCCATAGCCACCGTATCACACCACCACACCAGTGACCCTAAATTAGGGACAGGCGACTACCTATAGCCCATTGAGTTGCTCACGGTGGTCGTTAAACCTAGAATAACAAAAAAACTCTTAAAAACAGTTTTCCCTGCCGTTTCTTGATATTCTTCTTACCAGAGATACTGTTAAGAACGTTGTAACCTACTCCGTGTACCGGAAACCTATCCATATTCCGATTCAATTCTCTTCATCTCACCCAATGCAATATAAACTTGCAGGGTTGCGCTCAAATATCAAAATAACTTTCACGCATTCTTTGTCCATACTTCTAAGATGTATTGAACTCGATTACATAGTAAAAACTGCGAAGCAATTTGGTTACCCAGCGAACTGTGTTAATAAAATAATTCGACGACTGTCTTTCACATGATTACAACGCGAGCATGTTACCAGACGCTTTGTGGGTTCGGTGGATTACCACCCAACCATTATTAACACTTTGAACCGATTCTGTAACAAACATCGTGTAAGTTTTAGAATACGGACATCAAACATCTTTAAAATGATAAAACAAGACCGTGATCGGGTGTGTGCGGAACAAAAACATGGTATAAAACAAGACCGTGATCGGGTGTGCACTGAACAAAACTGTATGACATTGCAACCTTAGCTTTCCAATGACCAAATTGTGACATAGTATATAGGCTCTTCATTTTGAACGATAAGTGTCCGGGTTTTGGAACACAAGTATGATATTAAAACCGAGGCAACAACTACAGCCATTGCACCTTTGGTAGCCGAAGGCAATTATACCACACGTTTGGAAAGCGTGGATCATCTGGCTTTTACCGAAAATAAATGAGATGCATTTTTCACGGAATCATTATTTATTACATGGTTTGACGATCTATGTTGCAATGAAGACTTTCCCAGTATTTTACTATTACCTTGGCGTCAATACGTTAGGACATTAAAACCACCGGATATTTAGATAAATTGTCAGGAAAGTTCATTTCTATGTTTACAGTACATGCACACCTAGCTGTTGCTATAGTTACAGATGCATGACGGTCATTTACTTGTACATATATGGTCTTGTTCATTGCACATTGGGTTGCACTTTGACTTGATAATGAGTCTTGAGAAGACTCGAAATTTCTTGCCTGTTTTTAAAGTTACCTTTATCTGTACATACTGGGTTTTAGATGTAAATAAACACCAAAGACCTTGGAGAGAATAAACTGGCAAATACCTAGCTACTTCCGTGAGTTTTTGAAAACCGTATGTTCCGCCATTAGTGAGGAGTGAAAGCTGTTCCTGAGCATATGCTGATTGCGTGCGTGTTGCAAATCGTGCTTTAAATAGTTCTCATAAAAAATAAATATTGTTAGGTTTGGGTCAGATACTGTTTTAGACATGTACACAACCTAAAAAATCAGTATTTTCACAAGTAAGTTAAATGTTTTGCTCATTGTTGTTCATAATGTCTTTGGCTGTAATTGCATAGATGATGCTTTTTCCCTGTATGAATGAATATATGTTTTAAGTATGAAGGAATATATGGATATTACATCATGTTCAAATTATAATAATTATCTATAGAACAATGTTTTTTTTGGTTTTAATATAGGACTGTTAACAAATTTTGAACACCCTCTCTTGTTCATTTCAATTTTTTGTATTCAGTGTTCAAAAAATCAAACCACGAAACATCCACGAAACACATGTTCGACATTCCAATAGTCACATTTGGGGCCTAAGAAATGTTTGCACTTGAGGTTTTCGAACATGGGATTCTAAAAATTTCAAAAACTTCGTGTTTTGAGACATCAGAATTTCTAAATTAGGCCTGGGAGCACAAAAAGGCAAATACAGTTCCTCGACAATCACCCCTGTAAAAAGCGACTTGCTGTTGCTCCCCTGTGGAAAGAAGAAATATATTTATTGCCTCACATTTTTTTAATTTGCTGAAAAACAACAGTTGGAAACTATTTCTTCATGAATTAAAATTTTTAATCACGTTTTTTGAATAAGATTGCCCAAAACATGGTGAAAAACGTCCAAGGCTCTCTGCGTAAACAGCTATGTATGTGTGTTCCTACACTGTGGAGGAATAAAGTATTTGTATTTGCCTCACATTTTTTTTTATTTGCTTTTTAGTAAAATTACTTTTCAATAAAACAATTTGAAGAGCAAAAGTGGGTGATTAAGGGAAATATGAAAGAACATAATGCGGTGTATTTAAATTCGCATTGCTGCAACTTCACGTATCAGGTGTTCGTTGTATGTAGCGGCGTATTCTCTATTTCATTGCTGATTTTCATCGAAATTGGCCGCTCCATTGGCGCAGTGGTCTAAGCGATGGCCTCTGATCATTCGTCCGAAAGGGGTCCGGGTTCGAATCCCGGTGAAGCATGGATGTTGTGTTTGTCTTACGACACTGGCTCTCTCCCTTCCTTGGAACCAGTGACCCTAAATTAGGGACGGGAGACTGCTTATAGCCCATTGAGTTGCTCACGGTGGTCGTTAAACCTTTAATCCAAAAATCAAAAAAGTAATCGAAATTGAGAACTTGCTAATTAAATTTTGATCTAGGAATTTGTTGGTTCGCATTCGCACACGAATATTTCTTCTGCGCTATTTATACGATATATTATGCGTTGAATCAAACACTGTATGTATCTTTCCAATAGCTATGAATTTCTCATCAACTCCTCGCGGCAACAGATGGCGCTGCTGTCTCAATTGCTGTTCATTGCCTCCGAAGCGCAGCATTAGGTTTGCGAGTCTATTCTCTCCGAGGTCTTTAATAAATACCTTATACTTCTGAGGCTTTTGTGTATTAGATGGAAGTGTTCTAAATCGTGCTGAGACAGCTTTACGTAAGCTTAAAAACAATACAATGCCAGGAAGAGGCAGCGTTGCAAATTTAGTGTGTTTGTCCGCGTTCTCCACAAAGTCGTTTTTTTTTTAACGGAAGTACCACCCGTCCAAGTAAACTTCTGGATCGGACCCTGGTCTCGCATTATATTGCCAATAATTACCGTGGTTCAAAATTATATATTCGTTACGTAAATTCCTACTTACCCATATATTCCATGTCTTGCGTTTCTATATCTTTTCAAAGCCAATGGATATCTGAAAATAAAAGATCTCGTAGTTCATCTCGACTGCCGATGGCTGTACATATGAAAATATTTAACTTTTCACACTGAATTGTATTAAAGTGGACCCACCTAAAATCTTTGCCTTGTATTTCTAATGGGCAAACTTCTGTAGCCATTTTCTTCAAAATTATTGCGTTCCCCGGGGTGAAAATTTGAACAACGGTAAAATTCACTTTATATTATAGCCTAGTATACCTAATATTTTCTAAAACGTAACCATAATTATGTTAAAAATCAATAACTTTTCCTTTGGTGGTGTTGAGACCAGAAAATAGATGGCGCTACCTGTACATTAATGACGTCAGTAAACAAGCAAATGTTGGATTGCTTAATTGGCAACCTCAATTAACTATAGGGGGCGCTGTTCAAACGTAAACTTCTTTTAGTACGGATAACGTCGCACGTGTTCCCGTGAAGTCGTATGTAGGGATGGCTGGTTTAACACACTCAATCCTTGGGATAATGAAGTTTGTGGACGCTACCAAAAATTCAGGATGCATCAAAGCAGAGGAAGGGATTCTAAATGCAGGTCATATAATATCATGTGCAATTAAGAAGGAAGATAGGGAAGAAATCCACATAGTTTTGCATTGCATTCAATCCACTACAATAACGTCGTCGCCTCATTCGTTCAACGGCGTTCTAGACAGAAATAATTGTGAAATTTCTGTAGTCTTTTGAGTGCTCTTGTAAAGCAGGCAGAAATGGAACGCGTAAGCACACTGTAGCAGTAATGCTTTACTGTAACAGGTACTTTTTATTTTGACATTTTCCGACAAGTGATATAGTAATGCCGGCAGGGGTGACATTTCGGTAAATGTGTAGATTATCGTCCTAAATTATTTCGTCGGAAAAATGTTAGTACCTGAAAAAAGTGCAACGTACAGATTTGAGATTATGGAAATTAATGGCAAATGGTGCAGAAATTCCATGTTTTAAAGATTTTTATCGTAATATTTACCTGTAAGCGTTTGCTGTGCCACTGTACTTTTGGTTCTGTCAATACTTTCTTCGCAGGTCAGTTTCTATCTCACTGATGCGTATCTTTTGCAAATCAAAGAGGGTTTTCCCGGTGTTTCCTGCCAAGAACGTACAGGATACAACAAAATAAAGGGTGGATAGTCTGGACCTATTTTCTGTAGCGTATCACTGCAACACTTATTCCTCTTTTGCCAACAACGTAACCGCTTTCGCTTGTAGTTTTCCGCCCGTCATTTCGGTGCGGCTACGAACCTTCCTTTTAACGGAGCAACGCATTACATCGTGCGGTTGTGATTCGTTAGACCTACCGCGGCTTTTCTCAACACCATCGCACTTACAGGTAAATATTACGAAAAAAATCTTTAAAAAACATTTAAAATATAAAGTTCCTGCACCATTTGCCATTATTTTTCATACTCTAAAATCTGAACGTTGCACTTTTTCCAGGTACTAACATTTTTCCGACGAAATAATTATGGAACGCTAATCTACACCTTTACCGACATTTCGTTTCACTTGACGATTTCCAGCATCTATTTTCAATACTCTGTCAACAATAACAAATTTGTAATTTTTAAGCTTTCTGTTCCTAAAACAGTGTTTTGGAACTGGTAATTGTTGATCATCGTTGTATTCTCAGTGTTTTTGAACTGGTGACTGTTGACAGAACATTGCAAATCTTGTTCCTTAATGGAGTTCAAATTTATATCGACAACAGCAATTGCTTGTTTTCAAGAGCAAGTAGAAATACGGAATTTTAAATTATTACTATGCAATAAAATCATGTCTTGTTTATTATTCTTTCCAACACGTTATTAGGTCAGTAGTATTTCACTGAAAGGATTTCAAGTGCAAGGCACAAGCGTTTATACTAACTTGTGAAGAACATAGGTGGAACCTTGGGAATGACACTGCGGGACGTAACAATATGAATTGTTCTTTTTCACGGAATTCTTTATTATACTATTCCCGAATGAATGCAAAAATACCCCAAAACAAGCCAACCGAACCTAGGTGCCGATCTAACAACACCTAAGAATTTTATCCGTATTATAGTAATTCTTTCTTTCGCCGCTAGAGGGAGAGCGGACAGCTGAGATTGCCAATTATGGCTACATTTTAGAAAATATTAAGTCTGTATACTACGCCATAATATAAAGTTATTTTTATCGATGTTCAAATTTTCATTCTTGGGAACGCATTAATTGTGAAGAAAATGGGTACAGAAGTTTACCCATTGGAAATACAAGGCGGCCGCCCCGGTGGCGCAGTGGTCTAAGCGATGGCCTCTGATCATTCGTCCGAAAGGGGTTCGGATCCCGGTGAGGCATGGATGTTGTGTCTGTCTTACGGCACTGGCTCTCTCCCTTCCCTGGAACCAGTTACCCTAAATTAGGGACGGGCGACTGCTTATAGCCCAATGAATTGCTCACGGTGGTCGTTAAACCCCCAATCCAATCCAAAAATACAAGGCAAACATTTTAGGTGGATCCACCTTAATGAGTTCACACCACAAGTTTCTGTCACTTCCACTTTTTACCATATTATAGAGCAGGATGCCATTGTCAATAGGAGAGTCCAGGGATCGACAACCAATCGATCACAGCTCCATTTTTAGGCGCAGGAGGGGAATTTTTAGTCACAGAGGATTATTGTGGGCTACTTGTTTCTGTGAGCGGACATATTTTAACATGAAGTTTATAAAGAATAAATATAGGAACGGATGGACATCTGGATTTGTGTATCCGGCTTAGTATAACTAAGTACGAACCCACTATGAACAAGACGTCAAGAAACTGACTGAGAAAATGGACTGTCAAATATCGCATTGAAAAGATTATTTCGTTATTAAAGTGTTATAACAGCCTAACGTTACAAAATCATTTGTATTTTAAACATTTGTTTACTTTTATTTCGTTATGGGTTATTTACTGTTTGTCTTTGCTCTTTTCGCCTAATTAAAAGTTTGAAGTTGATTGAGGACATTTATTTCTACCTCCAGTAGTACTTTCATACTATACATGTTCAATCATAGTAAAAAAATAGTTTGAGTAAAACATAAAATTTGTTTGAGTTCACAAACCGCACTTTCCTTTAATCTGCTTAAAAAAAGATTGTGATAACGAAATATTCGATTTTTAGTGTCTTACATAAATTAATACAAATAAGCTAGTATATGAAAATTTTTATAAAGATTTTACATATTATTCATATATTATATGTACTAGAGAATAGGCCTATATGAATGATGTGAAAACAGTATAAATACTTTTATGTGTATGCCTACACTACTTCATATTTCGCACTAGATCCTCTGCAGTGAGCCATTTTGTTAAGTAGCTTACGTACTGTACATCCGTTGGTTGCCGAACCCTGGATTAGATTACTGTATTTTAAACTGACCAGAAGTCCCGAATTCTTGAGCACAGTCCTCAAATTTAGTTTACTGTCCCCCAAAACGTCTGATGCATTTGGGGGACGCAAGTTGTCCCGAATTTTGATATTTGCCCTCAATCATCCTCGAATTTAGACTTTTTCATTAGTTCATTAGATTTCTAAGGAAAAATGCTCTCAAAAATAATTTTCGTTGTGCTAATTTTCCAACATGTTTCTTGTAGAAACAATTTTTGATTGTTTTTTCTTTCCCTTTTCCAAGTTTGACGACCAATGTGAGCAACTCTAAAGGCTATTAGCAGCCACGTCTCTTTGATTTGGGGACATTCTTTGTAGGGAAGAAAGAGAGACAGTAAGTGCTGCAAGACAAAAACCCCATCCTTGTCTCATTTGGGATTCGAACCCATCAGTGGCGGCTTTTCAGGTGAAGTGCCTCTTCACCTATTTTATTTGAAATAAGATTTTATTTATTAGTTTCGTATAATATATTCTTTTTTTTTGCGTTTATTGAGTGCCAAAATACCAAACATTTTTATTAGATATCACTTCACAATGCGCGTTCAATACGGAAAACAAGTCCTTATACGCAAAATAGTTCAAGTGAAGAGCTGAAATGAGAATGCTTTGGAAGTCTGCAGTTTTCGTCAGAGTTGCCATGATAACTGTGACGTCACCCTCCCCTATCTGCCGGGCAAGTGAAGTGTTTTATCATGAGACGTCAAGGCTCTGCACCTGGCGTCGTCACCTTATGAAGAGTTCGCAGTGGAACGGGACGGATTGCCAAGGGTTCTTTGCAATCCACTAGGGATTTTTTCTTGCGGTGTTTTGGTATATACTTTCTGAAAGAGATATGCTTTTTCGTGTTTTGTGATTGTTTGTTAAAAACTTCATTAGTTACTTTAGTTTCGTGTACAGTTTAACTGATAGTGTTAGTTTTAGTTTTCAGTATGTATCATGTGAACAACATTGTCTGTAATTTATTGCAAACTCCGTTCAATCGGTGGAAAGTTGAAAATAAAGGAGGCATTTTACTTCAAGGACGACCGACGGATTCACTGACAATTGTCACCAAGAAAAAATCAAGAAGAGCGGTAAATCTTACAATATTAATTTTAAACATTTTTGGTTTACTGAATATAAATGGCTTTGTAGCACTTCTGTGTTACAAAAATTATTTTGTTACCCCTGCTTATATTTTAGTAATAACATTCGGCGTGGAATAAAGACAATTTTCAGATTTCTTAAATATAAACTGGTCACTTTACAAACGTGGTGATTCTAGCGAACACCTGAAATGCGAATTGCCGTCCCGGTGGCGCAGTGGTCTAAGCAATAGCCTCAGATCATTCGTCCTAAAGGGGTCCGGGTTCGAATCCCGGTGAGGCATGGCTGTTGTGTTTGTCTTTCTGCACTCGCTCTCTCCCTTCCCTGGAACCAGTGGCCCTAAATTAGGGACGGGCGACTGCATATAGCCCATTGAGTTGCTCACGGTGGTCGTTAAACCTCCAATAAAAAAAAAAAAAGAAATGCGAATTAATGCTGAATAATTTTGAAAAGAATCAGAACACCATTGCCGATGTCCTGAGGAAGATTGCTAGGCTTTTGAAAACGCAATTTCAACGAAAGCGTTCGTTTAAATAGACTTTTCCTGCAGACAATGATTGATGCAGTACTGTATTTGAGTAAACAAGAACTAGCATTCCGTGACCATGACAAAGGCATTGACTCGATAAATCGTAGAAATTCAAGGAATTGCTTTCACTGTTGATATCAAGAAGTCCTTTAAATTTCAAAATCAATACGAAACGATAAAAAATGTCTTCACAGGTGACTCAAAAACTATTCAAAACGAATTAATTGAATGTATTTCTGAATATATAAACGATCACGTCAAAAATGAAATAAATGAAGTTCAATGCTTTTATATTCAAGTAGATGGGAAGACATAACCAGACTTCCGAGTGCTCTTTAATAATAAGATCTGTTGATTCGGAAGGTGTATTGGTTGAGCGATTTTTGGGTTTCCATGGTGTGAGTGAAGATAGAACGTCAAAAGCTTCATACAAAATGCTAGACAAAATTTTATAACAGTTTGATTTTCAACACAAGTCAATAAGACAATGTTACAATGGGGCAAGCGTAATGTCTGGACACTTGACTGGGCTCCAGTAAAAATTAAGCATAAAGCTTCTCAATCTGTTATTGTTATTGCTTAGTACATCGTTTGAACCTTGTATTACTGCAGAGTTTTTCTAAAATTTCTAAGTGTCGAATATTTTTTGCAAGACTCAGTGTAATTCCTTTGTATATTTCACCACTCAGTGAAGCGATCGCTTCGCTGAGTGGTGAAAATACAATACACTCACATCAACAACCGCAAGAGGCATGCCAACCATAACAGAAACTCGATGGTCCTCCACTTCGAAGTTAGTAAGTGTAATAGTTGAAGATTGGGATAGCCGCCCCGGTGGCGCAGTGGTCTAAGCGATGGCCTCTGATCATTTGTCCGTAAGGGTGTCCGGGTTCGAATCCCGGATAGACATGGATGTTGTGTTTGTCTTACGGCACTGACTCTCTCCCTTCCCTGGAACCAGTGGCCCTAAATTAGGGACGGGCGACTGTTATAGCCCATTGAGTTGCTCACGGTGGTCGTTAAACCTCCAATCAAAAAAAAAAAAGAGATTGGGATAAATTGAAGGAAGTATTCGAATTTCTCACAAATAGTGACCAATCTGACAAAAAATCAATTCAACTTGCCCAAGGGTTTTTAAATGATATGAACACTTTTGAATTTACATTTTTGGGAATAGTATTTAATGAAATATTTGGTTCACCGATCTATTATTCGAAATTTTGCAGGAAAAATCACTAGATATATACTGTGTTACTCAAATTAAACAAAAACTTATGAAATTTTGAGCCATAAAAGGAACGATGAAGTATTTGAAACACTGTTTGGAAAAGCTAGCAAAATCACAGAAATAAGCAGATCTAAACGAATATGTTGCTCTTACACAAGAAACAAATTTTCAAGTTTATAAACAATTGTATTTTGAAATTTTGTACCACATTCTTATGGAAATGGCTATAATATTTCAAGACAGTGAGAAACTCAAAATTCAATTTCCCTGTCTTGCTGACACAACCAAAGTCGACCAATTTAATTCATGCTTTCCCTCTCACGCTTTTGAAAATCTACAACATTTTTACGGGAAAATATTTACTAAACGCCAAAGCCTTAAAAATGAACTGAGTCTTGTAATGCTGATGAAAAATTAAGGAATATATCGACTCATGAACTTTTTCGAGTGCTTCATGGAGATAAAGGCATTTTTACAGAAACTTATAAATTGGTTTCCCGGATTTTAACAATTGCATCTGCAAGTGTTTCATTGAAAGAAGTTTTTCTTGCCTTAAAAGAATACAAACTTACTCAAGAAACACTATTTCTCGAGATAAACTTGCTTCTTTGGCAAATATTTCTATTCAGAAAGACATTTTCTTGATGTCACGAAGATACAGCCATTTTATGACGACATAATCGACAAATTTCCAGCTTTAAAGGGAATAAGAAGAATTAATCTAATATATAAGAAAAATAGGTAAGTTCTCATTAACTGATTTTCATTGAAGCCATTAGATATCTTTTCATATTGCTCTTGTAGCTCTTCACCTATTTTTCCTACAACGAGCCGCCACTGGAATCCATACCAATTTGTACGAATAGTCAGTGGCCAACACTGCACCACTGGGGTTATCAAATTTCGACTGTGCTTGTTCTGAATTCCTCCAAAAACTTTCATCACAAAATGAAAAATTCTCCATGAAATTTGTTCCTTAGTGTGCAGCTTAATTTATATTTAGTACATATACCTAGGGCAAAACGTTTCCCTTTTGCTAATATATTCTCGTCATCATAGCTTTGCTTTATCAGTACAAATTACCAACATTCTACAAAATACACTGCCTGATAGAGAAAATGTCACACCACGAAGACGTGAATGCAGCGCCATGCAAATTGCAGTGTGGGTGCACACGTACAAGTTATGCAAATGATTGCATTGCAGGTTAATGCCACGAACGGCGCGTAGGATATAAGCGGATAACCAGCCCGTGAAGCCATCAGTCGAGACGTAACGACCGCGAGAAGTAAGGGGTTTGCTGTAACCGTGTCTGGAGAACGAACAAGGGGTGCGAATGCCGTTAAGACGACGTCGTACGCGATTTCGTCAAACGGATGAGTTCACGAGAGGTGTCATCTTAGGCCTTCGTACCGCCGGATGGTCCTTGCGCGTCGTATTGCGTAAGAAACGCAACTTGATGCCACAGCCGTCGGTCGCATTTGGAGACAGTGGACTCAGAAAGCACCTGTGTAACGTCGTATGGGTACCGGAGCATGGAGACGGACGTCCGAGCGCACCGATTATCGCATCCGATGTCATTCCGTAGTGGAATCGCAGGCATCAACGAACAACATTTTGCGGAGTGCATGGGGAGGCTTGGATGATCCGATATTGACGCGGACAGTGTAGCGCCGAATGGCTGCGTCTGTCCAGACCTACGTTGCGGGGGCTACTCTTAACAGCGAGCCATCGTCGTCACTGCTTGGCGGGATATCGCTCCAGAGCTGCGTGGGGCGCCGAATAGAACAGTCTGGTGTTCAGCGACGAATCGCGGTTCTATCTCACCACGAATGATCGCCGTGTGAAATTCTGGAGGTGATGCGGACAACGGGCGGATTTCTCCGCCATTGTGGAGCACCACACGGCTCGGCGACGTGGAATCGTGGTATGGGGGCTATCAGAGCCAACAGCCGCTCACCGCTGGTACGCATAACGGGTATATTGACAGCACGCCGCTATATTGAGGTGCTGCGTCCCGTGGCACTGTCGTATCTGCAGGGCATCCCAAACGCCCGCCGCATACCGCTCGGATCAGCCTGAATGCTTTACACGGTGTACTTATGCCTTCGTAGCCAGCACGATCTCACCGACCTCTCGCCCATCGAGCATTTGTGGGACACGATTGGACGTCGGTTGAGTATCCTCCCATCGCCGCAAAATGAAGATGAACTATGGACTCGGATCAACACCACATGACCCACGATATCCCAGGACTGTATTCGGCCTCTCATTGCCTCGATGCCACGTCGGATTCAACGTTGTATCGCCCAAAATGGGGCCATCCTCCTTATTGATCATTCTGTTTATTCGGCCACTGGAGCCTAGTATGTATGTGACTATTAAATCATTTGTTCAGAACCTATTTGGATATCTGTGCGCGCAGTTTCGTCTGTTTTCGATCATTCTTTCATGGTGCGGCATTTTCTCTGTCAGGCAGTATATATACTTTTAAGACAAATTTTCACATGTAACATCACACTTATAGAAACAATACGGTTTTATGGAAAAAAGGTTTGCACATTTATTTTGAGTATGTGTGTGTCTCAAAATGATCTGCTGATTTGGAGACACCACGTCCTTTTGTCCTCAAATCAGTGTTCCAATATCTGGGCACGTTACTGTATTTGTATTTCTCTATCCTTGATTCCTGTCATCGTTTGTTTTATTGCCAGGTTCAACACGGCTTGTTAGTTAGTAAATATCGCCCTCTGGCGGGTGAAATAGGAAACCTAATAAAACACAAAATCATGAGTGTTCGAGCTGTTCAACAGCGTTATAAGAATAACTTTCACCTTGCTGCAACTGACGTCGTATTTCCGAATATTTAAATCCGTGAGGTAATTTTACTATTATAACATCCGAACAATTTTTGTTCTAGTGAAAAGGAATGAAATTTCTTTTGGGGAGTTACAAGAAAAAAAAAATGAATTCTGGGACGTCAGAGATTCGTCAATGCCGACTTCTATACAGTGATTCATATTCCTAGTTAGTTACGAAGAATTTCGGTTTTTATACCTGCAAGTGTATAGAAACCTTAGATATAAAGAGGGTAAATTTCGCCTTTAAAATTCCCTTCACAGATTCCATTCAATGAGAGAACCATTTAAAAAAACTTTGTTCAGGAACTGACAAAATTTTACAGAGTTTTTCGGTAATGTCTATTAGCAGGAGGTTGCATGCATGTTTCCTTTTTTTTTTTTTTTTTTTTTTTTTTGTTGTTATAAAAGCCGGCACTCTCTTTCTTACAGACAGAAGTGTTACATTTGCTTTGATAAGGAAATGTCAACCCCTTCATTGCATAGGTGACAGAATGATAAAATCAATGAAGTTCTTTTATACTTGTATTATATAGCTTCTTAGAAATTAGCTCGGCCATTTCAGAAAATGTGTTTTTAAATCTGGTAAATAATTTTATTTTTCCCGTTCCATCTGTGAACTGAGATAATCTAAAGCATTATTAATGTTATGTTCGATGTTGTGCAGTGCATTGTGCTGTTTCGCTTTGCATAGGCAGACAACACTATCCAGATCAAAGGTGCATGTTTATTTTATTCATGACTACATAAATTCAAATGTATCAAAAAACGGTGTTACTAAAGTAGATGTCTTCTGAATAAATGAAAATGTTATGATTACCAACATGGAGTCACCATTCAAATATTCTTCAGAGCAAGTTACTCAAGAATCAATTCCAGCTAAACTGAAAGAAGAAGCTGATCCTATACCACAAATTGTTAATGATACAAGTGAAGATAATTGGGAATGTGGAACATGCTTCCAGAAATTCACAGAAGAATCCAGCTTCTTAAGACATGTTCAACTACATACTAGTAAAAAATACTTCCAGTGTGATGTGTGTTTCAAGAAATTTACAGACAAATCGAATTTATTACGGCATGTAAAGCTCCACGCAGGTGAAAAACCTCACCAGTGTGCTTTATGCTTCAAACAATTTAGTCAGAAAGGAGATCTTTCAAGGCACATGCTCTATCACACAGGTCAAAAGCCTCACCCGTGTCATTTGTGCTCCAAGAAATTTGCACACAGAACTAATCTTTCAAATCATATTCGCATTCACACAGGTGAAAAGACGCACCAATGTGATGTATGCTTAAAACTATTTGCTCGGAAAAGTGATTTTTCAAGGCATATGCTGCTTCACACAGGTGAAAAGCCTTATCAGTGTGATATATGTTGCAAGGACTTTACTCAGAAAAGTAGTCTTGTAACACATAAGCTCCTGCATACAGGTGAAAAGCCTCACCAATGTGATATATGCTCCAAACAATTTGCTAAGAAAAATTATCTTTCGAAGCATATGCTTATTCACACAGGAGAAAAGCCTCACCGATGTGATGTGTGCTCAAAACAATTTGCGCAGAAAATTTATCTTTCACAGCATATGCTTATTCACAAAGCAGAAAAGCCTCACCAATGTGATGTGTGCTCAAAAATGTTTGCCCGAAAAGGTTATCTTGCACATCATATGCTTCTGCATTTAGGTGAAAAGCCTCACCCATGTGATGTTTGTTCCAAACAATTTGCTCAGAAAAGTGAACTTTTACAGCATATGGTACTTCACACAGGTGAAAAGCTTCACCAATGTCCTTTGTGCTTCAAACAATTTGCCCAGAAAAGATATCTTTCAAAGCATATGCTTGTTCACACAGGTGAAAAGCTTCACCAATGTAGTGTGTGCTCCAAACAATTCACTTCAAAAAGTTATCTTTCAACACATATGCTCCTACACACAGGTGAAAAGCCTCATGAATGTGATGTATGCTACAAAAGTTTTACTACGAAAAATCAACTTTCAAGGCATATATTTGTTCACACAGGTGAAAAGTCTCAACAGTGTCATTTGTGCTCCAAACAATTTGCCCAGAAAAGTTATCTTTCAAAGCATATGCTTGTCCACACAGGTGAAAATGTTCATCAGTGTGATGTATGCTCCAAACAATTTGCTCAGAAAACTTATCTTTCAAAGCATATGCTCATTCACATAGGTGAAAAGCCTGACCCACTTGATGTATGCTCCACATAATTTGGTCAAAAGTCTCATTTTTGATGGCATATGTGCATGCAGATTAATAACTGCAACAGTGTTATGTGTGCTTGAATAAGACCAGACGAAACTGCAATAGATGAAGACTCCTTAAACAAGGGGGAAACACTAATTTGAAATTGATGGTGCTCATAATGTCAATGATTAAAATCTTGCAAAGGTCAAAATGTGCATAGTAATGGAAAATGTAGACTTTACTTCTATTTCATTGCAGTTGCGACAATTTTGCTAAGTTTTGATCGTTGTTACATTTCTACTGTGTTTTTGCCTGGAAGTGGTTAAGCTTAGTGATCAGCATTAGTTTTTATTTTTTCAAAATGCACATTTACATGTCATTTATCATGAAGATGTTGATCCAACGCTCAGTGAAACCATGGTTGACATGAAAAGTAAAATAATTGTGAAATAACTAGCCTGCAGAACCTTCCCCTTCCCTTCTTTAACTGAAAACAGTTTGTTATTCCTGAAATGTTTGAAGAAGTAATTACTATATCAGGTATGTATATAGAATTTTTCTTGGGGGGAGGGGGGCAAAAAAGGAAGTTTTTGAAATTTACCATCTGCAACAAAATTAAAGTTAATGAAAAATTGAAGAAAAATTAAAGCATTTTTTTTTAAATGTAAGTTGATACATTTTTATTAAATTAAGGCATTTTTTTTCTAATGTAAGTTGCATTTTAACAAAAAACAAAAAAAATGAAGCATATTCTGGGGAAGGGGGGCTCTAAATGTGCCCCTGTTCTAGATATGTAGTTTTTACATCTATATACACAAATTTAGTAGTTAAAATTATATATGTATATATAGTAAATGGAAATCTTCCCCTTTCTAAGGTTCCTAAATAAGCCACCACAAACCTATACACTGTGCTAACCTGTACACTGTGCTTTATCTGTCTCGCCCAATTTAGTAGATTTTTTTAAAAAGCAGAAATTCGGTTTTTAGAGCATCTGTAAAATCACGCTTCCTTTTCGGCATTTTCAACGTTCAACAGGGCCACAGGAGAATTGATAAACCATACATTTTAACAGCAGCATTGTACAGTAATTAATACTATGCAAGCATCAACCTGTTTCTCTCGGAGCAAGCTACTAAAATGCCATGGGCCAAGCGGACCATTCCGTTGCGTTTAGATTACTGACTGCATCCACGAGATGTCGAGGTGACATGCCCCCCCCCCGGTATCAATCTGCGACGGCTGTGCTTGCCTATGTAATGAGAGCATTTACCTCAGAATTAGATATGGGAGATAACAGTCAGCTTGGGAGAAGCTTGGCGTGCAGGTAAAAAATATGTTTGTAAAAGAATAGAAATTGTACCTCATTGATTTTGTTTTTCAGTCTTGAACTCTAAAATACAGAACAAAAAGCTGTCCCGAAGAGTTTTCTAGGGACAACAAGATGCATTAGCCAAAAACGGGACGATCCCGTATTTTACGGGACATCTGGGATCTCTATGTATGTGAAATTGAGTCTGAAAGTCGTTGGGAAATAGTTGTATTTTGTGCTGTCGGTCATTACTGATACTGGTATGTTGCCATGCTTCACAAAGTCATACAATGCTATGCTATCTGTCATGTACTTTCTAAAATTTGTTGAAACAATGACACTTACACAACATTACTCTGGGTAAATTCAAGTTACTCTGATTAACCAAACAGTTAGTCAAACCTGTACAGAGACGGATTTCCCAATAGGCCAACTAAGCCTGGGCCTAAGGTGGCAAATTTCAGGAGTGGTAAAACTCTATATAATCTGTTAAAAGCTCATAAAATATTGAAAGAAACATTTAAAATAAAAGCAGAAATTAACATTTATTCAAAAAACTACTGTATACAAGATTTTGTTTCTGAATTCCCGTAATCCCCTTCCTCTTTAACTTGAGAAACTATTGACAAATACGTGTTAATCTTTTTAGAATTTCCTTAAAACTTGGCAATTTTCAGTATTGTTAAAATTTTAAATAATGTAGCACTTGTGCATGAATTCTAAAATTCCAATTTATTTCAAATTCATAATTTATTTGTTACTTCACTGCATTAAAAGAAACATGACACAACAAATTGTATGTATTAAAATTGCAAACAAAATCAGTCTTCCAGAGGTAAAGAATCAGTTAGTTTTTAGCCAACTGGTGTGCTTAGCTGATGAGCGAAAATTATGGCGAAGTATACATGCAAATTGTCCTGCCTGAAAGGCTTCTTAGTACCATGTATAAAAACATTAAACAATTTAAAAAAACAAAAAATGGGAAAGAAAAAGAGAGAAACTTCAACCAAAGCAACTTATTAATTACAAATATCTAATCAATTTAGGATTTGATGGTGGAAGTCAAAAGTAAGGAATCTTTGTCAACGATAGACAAAATATTGTTCTTAATTGTTATAAAAAAATTATTGTGTACAGTTTCACCACATTTAAGCTATAAATTATTATTTTTATTCATACTTTTCTTTAGATAGGCTACATCTCCCTCCCCATAACATTTCATTTTGCTCGTGAATCGAATCCGATTGAGTTATACGAAAATGTAGCCATCAAATTCTTTATTTTAAAAGGGAATAGCGGTGGCAAAACTCTAAATCTGTCTCTGGGCCTATGACAAGCAGTGTTCAATGAATTTTGGAGAGTATTGCTTTTTCCTGATATTGGAAATTGTTTCAGTTCAGCATAAAACTTTTTGCCAATAAATGCAAAATATTTTTGCTGTTTCCAGCAGTGCAGGAAATATCAATAAAACGATATACAGAGCATGAGTCAAAGGTTCTGCAATATTTGGATCACTTTATGTCTTTATACGTACCTTTACGACGAACGCTGACTAGCATTCAAAGTACTGGCCATTGTGTTGCACCATCTTCAGCCATCTCTCTGACAGTTCTCTGATTCCAAGGCAGTACCAGTTCTTGTCCTTCGGAATGAAGAACTCCTTCACCCCAACTTCCACCTCCTCTTTGTTGTTGAAGTGTTGCCTGCGAAGGAAGTGGTTGTAGACTACAAGTATTAATCCGGTGGGGAAAGATCCGGACTGTATGCTGGGTGTGGCATCAGTTTGATGCTCTCAAGTTCCTGGAGTTTTGCTCGGGTCGTTTGTGCGGTATGAGGCTGAGTGTTGTGTTGGCCTAGAGGTAGAGGTACTATTGGTGGCACTATCGATAGTATCGATAGTTCTGTCCAACTTAGTGCATCGATAGTTTTTCAGTTTTCAATGCTATAAGTGTAAATCACTATGGTGTAAATTATTCAGCTTCCACAGATGGCTTTGATGACTGGTGCTCATTTTCACCTCATTTGCATTGAGCCCAGCCATATTGATACACGATGACAGTGCGAAACTAAAGCTAACTGTAATCAGAAGAGTAAACAGTGAGGCTGTTTGGTTTTTGCACTCTGTTGTTTTTCACGTTAAGTCAAGCAGTGTATGTTTCAGTCAGATAAAGACCAAGTCAAAAAGCGTTGTCCTTGTTGTTTGTACCGGAAGTTTAATGGTGCGTCAGGTGCTGAAACAGTTTTTTGTTTAAAGTAAGTAATCAGTAATAATGAGTAAACATAATATGACTTTTGCGGAACATTTTTTTTCTTTTGGTAATGATAAGGTCTATGCAGAATATAGCCTTTGCGGAAAGAACTGCAAAACGTCAGGCAGTACGACAAATCTTATGGATAATTTAAAACGACTGCACCCAGCTGCTGTCGTTTTAAATTATCCCAGAAAAAAACAAGTGACACACAGTCCCACTCAAAATTTTATTTATTTAGTTTCATTACCACGATTTTGCTAAACATTATGGAAAAAATTATGTTTGCATACAAAACTGCAGAATTTTCTTAAATTTTGTGAACAGAAACATAAAAAAATCCTAGAATACAAACAGAAAATGAGAATTAGCTCGTTCTTCAGGCAAAACATTCCATGAATTAGCTCGTTCTTCAGGGCAAAGCATTTTATTTGTGACTTTTGATCACTGACTTCGGGAAGATATCGTCAAAACGTAGATTCCACGCCCCAGTGGTGCAGTGATCTAAGCGCTTCTGACCATTCGTCCGAGATCAGTCCGAATTCGAATCCCATGAAAAATAGATGTTGTGGTTGTGTTTATCTTACAGCACTGGCTTCTCCCTTCCCTGAAACCAGTGGCCCTAAATCAGGGACGGGGACTGTCTACAGCCCATCGTGTTGCTCGCGGTGGCCGTTCAACCCCAAACCAAAAAAAAAATAGTTTCAAAGTTTGTCAGTGCTCAGCTTTCTGACAATGTAAAAGTAAGAAAAATTATTTTTAGAAATAATTTTTCATCCCAGAAAACAAATTTTCTCCCGAGAAACTTTGCCAACACACTATCAATAGTTATGGATTGTTATTTTTTGACTATCGAAAGTTCTCCACCTTTATGTCCTGCTGTAAAAGAGTGCGCTTTCTGTTCATCAGTGCTGAGTACTTCTCCAAAATGGCATGCATCCGCTCCAGCTGTTTAGAGTAGAGGTTGGCTTTAATGGTCCCCACTGTCTGGAACAAATTCGTAATGGATTATTCCCTCAAAATTCCACCACACGCAGAACATCACCTTGTGCTCGAAGTTCCCATGTTTGGCAACGGGCTCAACCGCTGCCCGTTGTGTGTTAGAACTATGGAAATAGATCCACTTTTCATCGCACATAACAATTCTCTCAATGAAACGTACATCGCGCTGGTTTTCTAGGAGTTTTGCGCACGCTTTCACTTGCAGTTTGCTTCAGCTGGCGTCAGTTCACGAGGAACAATGCAGCAGCTCCTGTAGACCTTGCCGAGGTCCTGAAGGTGAAGAACTGTGGTAGTCTGTGATGTTCCCAGCTCGCCCGATAATCTCCAAATGCTGCTTGTCGGATTTCTCTCAACGGCCTCCGAATCCACGGTTCGTGGCCTACCTGACCTTGTCTGATCATCGAGGTTTCTATCGTCCGAGCGAAATTTCTTGAACCATCTGGTCGCTTTGCTGTGGCCCATGGAAGCTTTCTCTTTCGCATGACAAATGTTTCGTGATGCTTGAGCAGCGTCATGGCCGAGTTCAAACTTGTAAAGCAAATGTTCCCTGATTAGCCGGTTGTGGCTGTTCATCTTTTAGGCACCCCAACCACTGGCAGAATGACAACATGCAATGCTGTTCATGGCAACGAGTACCACTTTATATCCCTTTCGACTGACTGCTGTGCACGACTTGAACTAGTTTAAATACATGACACGCTCAGCACATGCGTTCATGCAAATATTGCAAAACTTTCCACTCACCCTCCGCAACTACCCCATCAGAGCTGCAGAGTATGATCCAGGAACTTGCTGACAAGAGTAAAGAAGTGGGATTAAAAATGAACTTTGAGAAGACAAAAGTGATGTTCAATGCTTTTATAAGAAATGAAGATTTATCGATTGATGGAGAAAAGCTGGAGATAACAGACACGTACATTTATCTTGGACAGCAGATATCAAGTGTGGGTCACATTGATGAAGAAATTAATCGGCGTACAAAACTTGCCTGGAGAGCTTTTGGAAGAAACAGCATAATTTTCAAGAGCAATATGCCATTATGTCTTAAAAGAAAAGTGTTTGATCAATGCATCCTTCCAGTGCTTACGTATGGTGCAGAGACGTGGACCTTAACTAAAAGAGACATACAAAGGCTGCAGACAACTCAAAGAATCATGGAGAGGTGCATGCTTGGTGTAACCAGGAGAGATAAGAAGAGGAACTCGTGGATCCGAAAAATGACAAGAGTGGAAGACATCATGATCAGAGTTAAATCCCTGAAATGGCAATGGGCTGGACATACTGCCAGAAGGACAGACCATCGATGGACAGCCGAAATTTTAGATTGGATTCCAAGGGACAGGAAAAGACCCAGAAGAAGACCACATGGGAGATGGGTGGATGAAATTCGAAAGTATGCAGGGGTGACATGGAGGAGACTGGCACAAGACAGACCGTTGTGGAGGAAACTTGGGGAGACCTTCGTCCAGCAGTGGATTGATAATGGTTGACAATGATGATGATGATGATGATGATGATATATATATATATATATACTACTAAGTAGATACAGTAATAATTTTTTTTTTTTAACTAGGTCTTTGTGGAAGTGAGAAAATGCAGAGTTTTGCTGGTCCTTGATAAAGCCAAGGCTCGGCATTCTCGACACTTTCTTCATTCAGGTTTGCTATTACTTTATTTTCTTTTTTCACTCATGCCTGTTGGGCTTTGAAGTTTCTATGTTGCTTTAGTACTTGTTAAAAAATTTTTTTATTACTGTATCTACTTAGTAGTGTGAGTTCTGAATATTCATATATATATATACACATCATCATCCATTACCAATCCACTACTGGATGAAGGTCTCCCAAAGTTTCTTTCACAACTGTCTGTCTTGAGCCGTTCTCCTCCATGTTATTCTGGTATGCTTTCGAATTTTGTCCGTCCATCTCTCACGTGATCTTCTTCTTGGTCTTATTCTGTCCCTTGGTAACCAGTTTAAAATTTCGGTTGTCCATCAGTGGTCCACTCTTCGGGCAACATGTCCCGCCTATTGCCATTTCAGGGACTTTACTCTGATCATGATGTCTTCCACTCTTGTCATTTTCCTTATCCACAAGTTCCTCATCTTATCTTTCCGGGTTACACCAAGCATGCATCTCTCCATGCTTCTTTCAGTTGTCTGCAGTCTTTGTATGTCTTTTTGTTAAGGTTCATGTCTCTGCTCCATATATAAGAACTGGGAAGATGCATTAATTAAACACTTTTCTTTTAAGACATAATGGCATATATCATCTTTCCAAGTGGGTGGGTGTGTGCAATGCCGCATGTAAGGCTTTTGAGGCCCTAGGCCAAATTTTCTATGCACCCCCTCCCCTCCCCTCCCACCCGGCCACCTGTATTTGAATTTGCTCCTATAAGGTTTTCTAATAAACTTATCTTTAAGTTAAGAATATAATAATTGGTAGTATAATTTTATTGTTAAATAACTATTATTTAAATAAAAATTATTTTGATTTAACTTGTTAAAGGTTATAAAAAAAAATTGTAAACATAGACAAAGAGGTTCATGCTTATCCAGGAACAACACTTTACATTGTAAAACTTTAGAACCACATTTGAAACTGACACATGATGCATTCTTATAACAGGAAAGTAAACAATAATATTTCTTGTTTTGATTCTTTAAAATTGCTTTACAACAACAAAAATTAATAAAGTATATAAAAATTAATTGTAAGGTGTTTTGGGAAATGATATAAACTGAAACATTTTTTTACAAGTTTGATTTATTTGTTCATAAGAAAAATGGAATCATAAGCTTAAATAAGTAATCTGCTACAGTATGAGTACTCGGCTCTTGCTATACTTTATAAAATGATTCCCTTATTTCTAACATTTCTAAATACAGCAAAACCTAATAGACAAAAGTAGTTATGATTGAGTTAGTACAATAATTAAACAACAAATGAAATGCACGAGCTCAGAGCTGGGTATAGATTTAACAACTTTACGGGCTTTAATAGAAGAAAAGTCTTTAATTAGATCATCAAAATCTAAATTTTCAAAAAATTCTGTGTTGGCAACAAAACTTGCAAAACTAGATAACTTCGAGTCTGTGTTTGAATTTCTTAAAGTTTTTTATTATTTTTAAAATGCTAAAGGGCCTTTTCCCTGATGCATTTGTCGTCATCATGCACAAAATAATTCTTAAAGCTGTATCCAAGTTCGGAAATAGTGTTATTTTTTCATGCCAGCAAACTGTATCCAAGTTCGGAAATAGTGTGTGCTCGCAATAGAGCTATTATTACATTCTTATTTCTTTAGTTATCATTCAAAATCAAATAAAAAATTACCACTACTTTATTTTATTCAAGTAAATTAAAATAACAATACCTCCCTTTTTTAAGTCTTTCTGTTCTATTCTCTCCATTTTTCTGGATTCTACACCTTCAGCCCTCTAGAGTCTGTGGCCCCTACGCCGTGGCCTAGTTAGCCTAGTGGTGAATCCACCGCTAAGTGAGTGTGGGATAGTATATCCTCTATTCCCAGTGGTACAGTTATACCGCAACGTGGTTGTTGCCAGAGCTTCTTTAGTGGGAACAGGATGCATCACAAGAAGGCAGGGTTGATATATGTCAAGGAGAGGCTATGATATGTTTGTGCATCACCTGACCTTGCAATATATACATACATAATGCATACTGCAAATAAATGAACAAAGAAAAAGAAAAATTAGCTGCAACTAACACATATTTTTTTAAGTAGCTGTATAAGAGAAATATATATATATTATTTTTTTTAAGTAGCTGTATAGTAGCTGTATAAGAGAAATTTAAAATAAAGGCAACAAGCAAAAAGCATTAAACAATGAAATAAAAAATAAAAAAATAATTATTGCCAAATTAAACCAATTTAGAATTAAAAAAAAAAATTAAGATCCTGGCAAATGCCCAGTGTGAGATTAAGTGATCGCAGAAAATATTGGCAGCCGACACCTGTGGCTTTTTCAAGGTCTGACACAGATCACAACTCTCATTTCTACACAGACCAAACAAGTGTAGGTTTCAGCTAAATCAAATTTATAGAATTCCTAATAAATTAAATTAATCCAACTAAAAAAAGATTAAATTAAGCTGCTAACCCTAGCGAAGTTAGCCAATTGAAACGCACTTGTAGCTCACTGAAACCAATCGGGGAGACTTCTACACAAGAGAAAAAAAAATTCTAATTAAAAAGAAAATCAAGAATTTAGAGAAAAATTAAAATTAATTTTGGCATATACAAATTTTATATACCAAGCCCAAACTCCCTTGTGAACATATGCAAAGCATTTTTCAAGACTAATAACAGTCAACTGTTAAGAAATATGGATGTAATAAATAGCTTCAACAAATTAGCGTTATATACACTATTATTGTATCCAGTGAGAAAAAGTAACAAAGGTTTGCAGTGGAAAAATTAAAGAAATAGAGTTTGCTACTAACATTCTTAAAAACAGCATGGCTATGGTAGAACAGAGGACAGGCCTAAAAGGAACTAGGGAGGCTGAAAAACTAAAAGCAAGCAACTAACATGTTCAGCTATAATAATAAAATTTCCCAGAAAACACCAAGAAAATTAAGCTCAATGCAAACTTAAACAAATTTACTAAATAAAGAACAGCAAGAACAACCAAACTGGGGAACTTACCTAAACTTCCTCCTTCATTTCCTGAGCTGCAAGAACACACTGCAAAGAAGCAAAAGCAGCGCACTCTGTCAGCCAAAACACTAGCCAACCAGCTTGCACTCTGGGCAGGAGGCTAAAACTTACACCAAAACTACCACAACAAAATCAAACTTAAGAGCGCACTAGGCTAAATACAAGAAAAGCATTTGAATTTGTGCAGATGCACAGAACGGAATACTGGAAGGTACCCCCTTGAGCCCAAAATATCTGTGCATAACAGGTACCACCAGTATTTAATTACCTAAAATAGCAATCTTCCTTCCCACACCTTTAATTATTAAAATTGTACTCTATGTGATATTTTATATTTTTATTTTCTATGTTTTTGTTATTTTTTGTGTAATATACTTTTTACCGTAATAAACTTTTTGTCATATCAAAGGAATGGAAGTTAATAAGGTATTTTAGGTTTCATTGAGATGAGTCACTACAATTATCCTCTGAATTTCTATAAAATAACTTTAATTGAAAAAAATAATTTCAACCACAAAGTTAATTAAAATAAGTCTGAAATTTCAACGCTATATTTTAGTAATTTTCTTAATGCTAGCTAGCTTTAAGGTCTGAGGTACTGATTATTAGTAAACTGAACTATAAGTACTTTAATGTGTTTTTTTTAAACTGGCACTTTTGGTTACATATCCTATCTATCCTGAGAATTTGTGAAATAAATACACATTCTCTATTTCTTTACGTTAGATATTACTGTACCAGTTAATGCATTTATTAATTTTAAATTGAAAATTATTTCTTTTATCAGACAAACTAATAACTGGGTTACCTTCATTCAGATTAATAGCTAAATCTGGGAAATGTAGCTCCTGGTTACCAGTGTTAGTTTTATTTAAATTAAGGCCACTTGGATTATTTCTGGAAAGTCCCTCTGTATTGCTTCAGAGTTATTTATACCAAGTAAATCATCTATACATCTGTAAGTATATTAGTAGCTATCACTATTAGTAGATTTGTATTTAATGAACTGACATCCTTTAAAGCACAGGAACAGGTTGCAAATACTAGTTGAATGAGAGCATCCCATGGGTATACCATTAACCTGTTTCTAAAAAGCATTACTGTGAAGAATATAGCTTTTTTTAATGCCGCAATTTAATAAACAATTCCAGGTGCTTGCTTTTAGTAGGGGCAGGAGGGGGCATGGTAAGATGGTATTTTTTTTATCTGGGGAAACTATTACTTCATTTTTATTACTTATGAATAAAAACCTGTTTACCATTTCTTGTAAGGCATTTTAAAATTCTCTACAATTTTTGTTGTAAAATATTTCTCAATATAAAAAATAGTATTTAAAACATGCTTGTCCATAAAGTTGAAGGCAATATTAATTATTTGTACTAGTGCATTCCTGATAAATCCTAGTGACTAACCAATTGTAAAATATATGCATAAAACTTTTTTCTTTCCATTGTCAGAATTTTTTATTGTACACCAACCCAGCATCAGGACTGTTTCAAGAGATCCTAATAATCCCTGTAAAGCAAAAGTGTTAAATTTTGCAACAATATTAATTCCAGAGTTCTTGGTAAAATCCACATTCTTTCACAGTTTAAAGGCCAGTTTATTTGTTATCCTGACTTAAGTTTTGTGCTCAGTGTAGTTATATTTTCCAAAGACAAAGTTTATAGACTGGAACGTGAAAGAAAGGAAACACACCCTTCCCTCTCTGTGGTGCCTACCACTTCATCAATATGTGGGATTTTCACCTTGGTCACACTATATCTGCACTGTTTGCCGGTGGCTTTCTCTGATTGGTGGGCCAGTAGTGAGGTCATGGTTTTAGCAACTATAAACAAGTTTTCATCACTGGGAAATGAAGTAATATTCTCCATAAATATAAATACCTGCTTCCCATGTCCAAAGAAAAATGCAAAGTATTAAAAATTGTGAGAGATAATATTTCTGGATAATAGATGATGCATTCTAGTTCTTAATGAGAGGGGTACGTTGTAAATTAAACAATTAAATTAGCAAAGGCAGTCTCTACCATTGGAGAAAAAAAGTAAGTGAGGTCTCTTTTTATGTCTTTGAGTAGAATTGCAATATGCAGTATTATTCAAGTCTAATGCTAAACTTAAAGTGATTTGTTGTTTATTCATAGATAGATGGAGTAATAAGTCTTCCAGTTTATGTAACCTTTTTTATAAGGTTATATGGTGGAGCAACAGGATTCATAGCAAAAATCAATTCTTATTTTCCCCAAAGTCACTTCTCTTGCACCTTCCACTAAAGAAAAGAAAAATGGCAGGCGAAGTTTATATCCTGGATCAGAGAGATCTAAGTACGTACATCCGAGAAATTCTGAATTACTGTTGGAGCACGGTGGGTTTCAAGAATTAATTTCCTCAGTCCTTTGATTTTGCTTCACTTTATTTTTCTGCAGAATGGGATAGGCAAAAGACAGATGTCATGAAAATGGAATTCATTTTATTTAGCAAATGACAGGTTGCTTTCAGCTTCTTATAGGGAAAGTTCTACTTTAATGTAAACATTTTGCTTTGTGAAATGGAGTAATAAGCATTCTCTTCTGGTAATTTTAACTTCAGTTATTTTATTTTAACAAATTCTTAGCTATAGTTGGTCTAGATCAAGATTACTCTTAATGTTTGTGAAAAATTTGGTAAATTCCAGCGAGACTGGTTGCTATGAGTTTTTTTTCTTTTAATTTGTTTATGCTAAGTCCCAAGGGAAGTACTTGTACCCAAGTCTAAGTAAGCTTTGATTTTTATGACTCCCAGTTGTTACTTTACTACTAGTGTTAGGATTCTCTTCAGACGTAGGCAGCGATGTAGAAGGGCCTTAAGCGTGGCTTAGTGGCACTAAGGTACTTTCCATAGTCAGATGATAATAGAAGCAGCGCAAAAGAATTTTTTTGGACAACTGTGTACGCAAAAATAGCGATTGCCATTTTTATATGCAAACACATTCTTATATTAAATGAATGTTCGTAATACTGGATGAGGCTAAACAGCTGGTACAAGCAATAGGTCATTTCATGAACCAAATGAGATCTAGGGCAAAAAAGAGAATTGCAACTGTTTTGTCAAGACCCCGTAGTCTTCAAAATGGTGTTGTAGGAGATATCTTCTGCGTATGTATAGCATTTGTGTGTAGTTTACTTACTAACACACTACATAAATCAAAACTTCACCTACAGTGAAATGTGAGTCACTCAAATAAAGTTCAAGAAGTTTTATTTACAGCTAATCCTTTATTGCTGTCAATAGTCACTTGATTGTTTGCACTTCAACATGTTGAGATCAACATATCCACAATTAACTATGAAACACAACACTGGGACTTGAGTTAATATTCACAATAACATTGACTACGAAAGACAACACTGTCATTAAAGTACAACACGTAACATTGAACAATACTCAAACGGCAATTAAGCAGTCTCGTATCCAAAAGGGAGCATTCACATTTAAAATCCCCCTCTCACAGCTACTGCGTAGCCATTATATACCCCGTCTTGTTCTTATCACATGCATGCATCTCTTACGTACGGACCTAATGGCGTTGCCAACCTCCATTCATGTGAGAGAGAAGGTATCACATTAAGTTTGTAAACTGTAAAAGAGAACAAACAAAAATTTACGTAGGAAAAGGAACCAGAAATTAAAGTTATAATAGAATATACCTCACATATGTTAAGGCTTCATTGCTAGGGGAGAAATCAAAATAGTGATTGTTATTTGATCAAAATTTTTTAAATATAACAATGTCCAGAAGCCAAGACTAGAAACCTGGTCAGAACACACACACAAAGACAAGAAACCCACACGTTTCTGGTCTTTGTAGATATATGGGAGATTTTCTTTATGCTTGTCCCTGACGAAGCCATAAGAAACTACCATACGAATACGATCTACAATCCCTGTGTTCTAGTTACGCAAAAAATTCATTTGTTTTTTTGTTTTTGCTTGGTACAGTGCACGTTTATATATATATATACAGTGGCGGAAAGTGAAAAAAGAACACCAAGAAGGAGACGTCTGATACCAACGAAATTTATACAGCAAATAACGGAATACAGAGGATAACATGATCAAACATTATCAAAACATTATGGCAAAATACAGCTGTATTTGCTGGTAAATTGAAAAATAACTTTCCATGTAACATGGTTAGTACGAGGTTGAACCGCCATGAACTGCGTCACACTGTGCAATTCTGGCATGAAGTCTGTCGTAGAGATGTTGGATGTAAGATTGGGGTATTGAGTTCCAAGCATCCACAACCTGGACGCGTAAATCGGGGATGGTCGTGGCTGCCCGTGGAGACCGGATAGTCGTTGCTAAAAAACACCACGATGGACCGACCTTACAAATGGCACAACAACGGGCTGAATGATGATGTTGATGTAGGAGGTGCTGTTTAACGCACCCGGTACAAACACTAGTTATGTACGGGAGTGATAGCTGATCGCTCCCCACACCAGGAGACCAGGTGTAGGCCCTGTGTGTCGCTGACGGATGAAAGATAGGTGGAGACTCTCCCCTGTGCGTCTGCGAACTCGCATACGGTCATCGGAGGCTCCCAAGCAGAATCTGCTTTCATCGCTGAACACGAGAGATCGCCTTTGCGTTCTGCAGTGCAGCCGTTCCTGACGGTGGGCTGGAGTCAGAGGTACACATGCCACAGGCGCACGTGCACGTAGTCCTGCATCCAGTAGACGGTTGCGGATTGTTCGCAAAGTCACCTCAGGTGCAACGGCAGCTCGGATTTGCGTCGCAGTGGATATTCTGCTTGACGACGCCGCTCTTCTTATGCGTCGATCGGTCCGTTCAACAGCCTATCTGTGACTCCCGGTTCCACGTCTTCTCGTGTGGGAATGTTCCTCGGACCATCTACGCCACCATCGTACCACCACTGATACTTCCCGTCCAATTCGCTCCGCAATACGACGATACGACCACCCGGCCTCGCGACATTCACTTCGCCGTACTCCTTAAATACCACCGACGATAATTTTCATAGTATGCCGTGTTGTGGCGTAAGCGCTCACCGGTTGGTCCCGAAATTAACATAACACCTACGTAAACTCGACCCCATTAACATATGTAAATTTCATGATCATCCGCCAATTCCTTCTTGGTGTTCTTTTTTCACTTTCCGCCAGTGTCTATATGCATATGGGATGTAAGGTCAGGTGATGCGTAACATCACAGCCTCTCCTTGACAAATGTCAACCCCTCCTTCTCGTGGTGCATCCTGTTCCCCCTATAGGGGCTCTGACGACCGCCAATAGCGGTATAACTATTCCATCGGGATTAGAGAAAATGCTATCCCACACTCACCAACCCGCTTGGCCCAGCGTGGTGAGTTATGGCCAAACCCCTCCAAAATGACTCCACAACTTAAATCTTGGCCCTCAGTCTCCGGCAGCTGGAATGTACCTGGCCAAGACAGCGGCCAGTGCGACATGAAGGCAGAGGGTGCTAAGAATCCCCGGAGGACCGGACTAGGCTGCCATCTGATGCTGACCTTCTACGTATAATGGACGCTCCCTATCTTCTGATTCAAGGCTTCTAGAATCGGAAGAGGAACTACAAAGGATCAAGTGGGACATCGTTGGGCTAAGTGAGGTAAGGAGAAAAAGAGAATATCTCATTGAACTGAAAAGTGGACATCTCTTCTACTATCGTGGGACAGATACTGGAAGAACTAGTGGTGTTGGATTTATAATAAACAAGAAACTGAAGGATAAAGTTGTAGAAGTTGAAAGTTCCTCTGACAGAGCTGCACGACTCGTTATCCAACTCTCGAAAAGATACCAGGCTCAGATTATTCAAACTTATGCACCCACCACAAGTCATGCTGAAGAAGAAATTGAAGAATTTTATGAGGAAATTCGTGATCTAAATAATAAAGGTAAGCAGCACTTGAAGATAATTATGGGATATTTCAATGCAAAAATAGGGCAACAGCACAGAATGAAACTTCATTAGGTAAATTCGGTCACGGCAACAGAAACCAGCGTGGAAATACTCTCGTTGAGTTTGCAGAGGCAGAAGGGTTTTTCATCTTTAACTCCTTTTTCAAGAAAAAGCCACACAGGAAATGGACATGGAAACATCCAAATGGGACGACAAGTGAAATTGATTTTATTATGTGTAACAAAAAATTCGTCATAGAAGACTGCAGTGTGCTAAACAAGTTCAACACAGGTAGTGACCATAGATTGGTGAGATGTAAGATGCACCTCAACACTAAACTCGAACGTGGCAAGCTCATAAGACAAACAAAATGTATTGACATAACCAACCTTAAAAAACTACAATAATACCTTCAAGCTGGAACTGAAGAACAGATTCTCTGCATTAGAAGGCCTAACATCGGAAGATGTGGATATTTCTGAAGTTAACAGAAAAGTAACCAAAGCTCTTATGGAAACAGCAACAAAATTGGCTTGGTCTAAGAACAAGTTGCATGTGAACAAATTATCAGGAAAAACCAAAATGTTGACGCAAAAACGAAGAGAGATGAGGACAACTAAAGAAGATGTGACTTCCAAAGTGGAATATATAGAGCTATGTAAGACAGTGCGAAAAAGTATCACTGAAGACGTGAGGAAATTCAACTGTGAACTAGTGAGGAAAGCAATTGAAACCAACCGAAGCCTAAAGATAGCAAAAAGACATCTCAGTAAGGGAAGAAAACAGATGGTTCTGTAACAAGAAATAGAGGCGAAATTTTGACAAGAGTGAAAGATTTCTACTCCAAATTATATGAAAGGGATGATACATGTACTCCAAACATCATGAGAGGTACCAGTACCAGAGTTCTTCCATGCCTCCCAGTAGAAGTTGCACATACAATCAAGAACATGAAGTGGGGAAAAGCTCCAGGAGGAGATGGAATTACTTAAGACATCATACATGAAGCAAGTGGAGAAATCGAAACAGTACTTGCCCAAATTTTCACTCGATGCCTTAATGAAGGGAAGATTCCAGAGGATTGGAACAACGCTACAATGATCCTGCTACATAAAAAATGTCACATTGAGGATCTCAGAAACTACAGACCTATCAGCCTCCTATCAGTGGTTTATAAAATCTTCACTAAAGTTCTTTCACACCGTTTGAAAGTAACACTGGACATGTCTCAACCGAGAGAACAAGCTAGATTCAGGAGTGGATACAGCACAATAGATCATATCCACGTATTGAGAGAACTAATTGATAGAGCCTGGGAATATGAACTTCCATTGTGCATGGCTTTTATCGATTATGAAAAAGCCTTTGATTCGGTGAAACCATCAGCAGTTACAATGGCTCTGAAATCCTGCGGATTTGAAGATGCATACATTAATATTATTGATAACATCTATGAAAATGCAAGTGCAAAGATTCGGCTGTTTGAAAATACAACACACATAAAAATTGGAAAGGAAGTGAGACAAGATGACACCATATCTCCGAAGCTCTTTAATGCCAGATTGGAAAATGTCTTTGAATCACTGAGCTGGGAAAACAAAGGGATAAAGATTAATGGAGATTATCTAACCCACCTTCGTTTTGCTGATGACGCAGTCATTTTTGCAACTACCCCCTCAGAGCTACAGAGTATGATTCAGGAACTAGCAGACAACAGTAAAGAAGTGGGATTAAAAATGAACTTTCAGAAGGCAAAAGCGATGTTCAATGCTTTTACTAGAAATGAAGATTTATTGATTGATGGAGAAAAGCTGGAGATAAGAGACACGTACATTTATCTTGGACAGCAGATATCAAGTGAGGGTCACATTGATGAAGGAATTAATCGGCGTACAAAACTTGCCTGGAGAGCTTTTGGAAGAAACAGCATAATTTTCAAGAGCAATATGCCATTATGTCTTAAAAGAAAAGTGTTTGATCAATGCATCCTTCCAGTGCTTAGGTATGGTGCAGAGACGTGGACCTCAACTAAAAGAGACATACAAAGGCTGCAGACAACTCAAAGCAGCATGGAGAGGTGCATGCTTGATGTAACGAGGAGAGATAAGAAGAGGAACTCGTGGATCCGAAAAATGAAAAGAGTGGAAGACATCGTGATCAGAGTTAAATCCCTGAAATGGCAATGGGCTGGACATACTGCCAGAAGACCATCGATGGACAGCCGAAATTTTAGATTGGATTCCAAGGGACAGGAAAAGACCCGGAGGGAGACCACATGGGAGATGGGTGGATGAAATTCGAAAGTATGCGGGAGTGACATGGAGGAGACTGGCACAAGACTGACCGTTGTGTTGGAAACTTGGGGAGACCTTCGTCCAGCAGTGGATTGATAATGGTTGACAATGATGATGATGATGATGATATGTACGTATAACATTATCTTCAACCACTATCAATCTACTATTGGATGAAGATCTCCCTAAGTCCATAACTTCTGTGTTAAGCCTATTTCCTTTATGGCATGCCGACATAGTTCTGAATTTCATCCTTCCATCTGTCACATGGTTTTCTGTGTCTCCTCTTGTGCCTTGGAATTCAGTATAGTACTTCTGTTGTTCAACAATGGTCAGTTCTTTGTAGTACGTTTTTCAGCACATTGCTATTTCAGGGATTTTACCTTAATCATGATTTCATCAACACTTGTCGTTTTCATGATCCTGAGTTCATCTCCCTATAGTTCCTGGCTATACCAAGCATCCACCTCTCCTTGTTACTTTCAGTGGTTTGCAGCCTCTGAATGTCTTTTTTTTAGGGACCATATCTCTCATCCATATGTATGAACTGGAAGGACGCATTGATAAAACACTTTTGTTTCAAGATGCCATGGTAAACTATTTTTGAAAATTGTGCTGTTCCTTCCAAATACTCTCCAAATAAGTTTTAATGCCTATTTTTTTCTTCTTTGATGTGTCCCTAACGTGATATTTCTTTTCCAAGGGAGTGTGGGTAGTGGTTACTTCTAGATTTGCTTCATCAATAATTAAACCTTCAGTTCCTGAAAAAGTATTGCCATCAGTTTTGTCTGTACATTCAATTTTAGATCCACTTCCTTACTCTTGCCAACAAGTTCCTAGACCATATTCTGCAGCTTAGAGGGGTGCTTGCAATAATTACTATGTTGTCAGCAGAATGAAAGTGTGTTAAATAGTCACCTTTGATTCGCATGTTCTTGAATTCCCCGAGCAATGATTGAAAAACTTTGTGCAATGGGGTATTGAAGACTCAGGGAGATATGATGTCATCTTGTATGACTTTTCATTGCCAGTTTGTATATGTGCTGTTTCTTCAAACAGTTGGATCCTTGCCTTTTCGTAGATAATGTTAACAATATTAATGCATGCACTTTCAATACTGTAAGATTTCAAACACAGTGCAACTGTTGATGTTTTCATTGAAACTTGAAGCCTTTTCTTGGTCAATAGACTCCATGCATAGTGGGATCTCATATTTATTCACTCTTTCGATTAGTTATCCCAGTATTACGTATAATGTTATAACCACTCCTGAATCTGGCTTGTTCTCATGGTTGAGGGACAGTATCTTAGTGAGGAGTTTGATGTGATAGTAATACCTTAGTGGGGAGTTTTGAAACAGCTAATAAGAAGCTCGTGAGTCTGTACTTCCTGAGATCCCCAAGGTCCCCTTTCTTACGTAGTAGGGTCATTGTAGAATTGTTCACATATTTGCGGGAACTCAAAGTTGACAGTATATGTACCAAAGGTCCCAAAGCATTCCAGCTGAAGACACCCCAGACCACCACTGAGCCATCACCAGCCTCTACTCTTTCAACTTGACACGAAGTATCTATGGCTTCATGAGAATGACGCCCGATCCGCATTCTTCTGTCCCATCGATTCAATTGAAATCTGTATAGCCGCCCCCGGTGGCGCAGTGGTCTAAGCGATGGCCTCTGATCATTCGTCCGAACAGGGTCCGGATTCGAATCCCAGTGAGGCATGGATGTTGTGTTTGTCTTACGGCACTGGCTCTCTCCCTTCCCTGGAACTAGTGACCCTAAATTAGGGACGGTCGACTGCTTATAGCCCAATGAGTTGCTTACGGTGGTCGTTAAAATTCCAATTAAAAAAATTGTATAATCTTCCATCACTCCTGGCTGTCCGCTTCCAGTTCTCTGTGGTCCAGTGTCAGAGTGCTTTCTCCCAGGAAAGGCGTTGAGCCCAGTGCTGTAAGCGGTTTGATACTTGTGGACCGGCGGCTCCCGGACCCTACCCGCTTAAAGCTTGCTACAATTACCGCGGAACGGGAAAAAGATTGGCGACCATTATTTCCAGCGGAAGCGCACACTTTACGTCTGAAACATGTCGGAATTCTTGATTCGAAAGCGACCAATGTGGATATTGCTTGCTGAGAATATTTCTTCCGAAGCACTTTTTCCCAAAGCATTTGCGCATGCGTTAAGTCAAGAACATCTGCCTCAGCTGCTCATTTTATCACATCGACAGACGGGCAAGCTCTTGTCGCGATCTGTACTGCCTGCGCTATATTCTGCTTGTACTTCAGAAGCGGATCCAGGATTTTCGGGGGAGGTGTAAATGTCAGGAATAACTGGGGACCTATCTGAAAAAGTGTTCCTTGTATGTCTATAAATTTATCATATTTCCCACAAATCTCTCAGTTCATCAAAGGATGTGAACTTTCAAGTATCACTATAGGGGGTAAGGCGAATCTTGCTACCCTAATAATTTTACTTGGGGGGGGGGGCAGTGCCCATCCAATATTTTTCGTCCTGTTTAATTAAATAATCGCTTTGGCCTCATAAAGTGGACCAAGCTCCACTTTATGAGGCCAAAGCAATTTATTTCCGAAAAATTTATAAATAACAGAATAAGTAAACTTTTTTCCATATAAAGCATTGCTTATTTGATAAGAAACTTGATTGCGGGCCCGTATTTTGTTCGACATGTTCTCGTGATGTTTAAAACAATTATGAAAAATAAAAATACACAAACGAATTTTATTTTTTGCTCTTCTCGTTCTTTGTTTAAGGTGGACGTCTAGTGATTTTGCTTCCTATACTTCCAATGGGCAAACTTTGTTCACAATTAATGTGTTCCCAAGGATGAAAATTTGAACATCGATTAAAATAACTTCATATTATAACTTGGAATACTTAATATTTTCTAAAACGTGACCATAATTAAGCAATCCAACATTTGTTTGTCTACTGACGTCATCAATGTACAGGTCGCGCCATCTTTTTTCTGGTCTCAACACCACCAAAGGAAAAGTTATTGATTTTAAATGTAATTATGGTTATACACTGGCGGAAAGTGAAAAAAGAACACTAAGAAGGAGACGTCTGATACCAACGAAATTTATACAGCATAATTACGGAATACAGAGGATAACGTGATCAAAACATTATGGCAAAAATACAGCTGTATTTTCTGGTAAACTGAAAAATAACATTTCCATGTAACATGGTTAGTACGAGGTTGAACCGCCATGAACTGCGTCACACTGTGCAATTCTGGCATGGAGTCTGTCGTACACGTGTTGGATGTAAGTTTGGGGTATTGAGTTCCAAGCATCCTCAACCTGGACGCGTAAATCGGGGATGGTCGTGGCTGGCCATGGAGACCGGATAAGTCGTTTTCCCACAAAATCCCACACGTGCTCAATGGGGGACAAATCCGGTGAACGGTGCAGGCCATGGAAGTTGTCTCTCACCCTGAAGTGCAAGTTGTGTTGCACGTGCCGTGTGTGAGCGTGCGTTATCTTGCTTGAAAACACCACGATGGACCGACCTTAAAAATGGCACAACAACGGGCTGAATGTTGTTGTTGTTGTAGGAGGTGCTGTTTAACGTACCCGGTACAAACACTAGTTGTGTACGGGAGTGATATCTGATCGCTCCCCATACCAGAAGACCAGGTGTAGGCCCTGTGTGTCGCTAGCGGATGCAAGAAGGGTGGAGATGCTCCCCTGTGGGTCTGCGAACACGCATACGGCCATCGGAGGCTCCCAAGCAGAATCTTCTTTCATCGCTGAACACGACAGATCGCCATTGCGTTTTCCAGTGCAGACGTTGGCGACACCAATGCAGCCGTTCCTGACGGTGGGCTGGAGTCAGAGGCACACGTGCACGTAGTCCTGCATCCAGTAGACGGTTGCGGATTGTTTGCACAGTCACCTCAGGTGCAACGGCAGCTCGGATTTGCGTCGCAGTGGATGTTATGCTTGACAACGCCGCTCTTCTTATGCGTCGATCGGTCCGCTCATCAGTCCGTCTGTGACTCTCGGTTCCACGTCTTCTCGTGTGGGAATGTTCCTCGGACCATCTACGCCACCATCGTACCACCACCGATACTTCCCATCCAATTCGCTCCGTAATACGACGATACGACCACCCGGCCTCGCGGAGTCCAACTAGACGACCTAGCTCAAAGTTCAATAACTGCTGAAATCGTACACGTCTTCCATGTCCATGCATTGCAGCTTCTTCAGAGTCTTCGCACGTGTCCGTACGCCGACGACTGATTACATTCACTTCGCCGTACTCCTTAAATACCACCGACGATAATTTGCATATTATGCCGTGCTGTGGCGTAAGCGCTCACCGGTTGGTCCCGAAATTAACATCACACCTACGTAAACTCGACTCCATTAACATATATAAATTTTATGATCGTTCGCCAATTCCTTCTTGGTGTTCTTTTTTCACTTTCCGCCAGTGTATTTTAGAAAATATTAAGTATTCCAAGTTACAATATGAAGTTATTTTAATCGATGTTCAAATTTGCATCCTTGGGAACGCATTAATTGTGAAAAAAATGTGTACAGAAGTTTGCCCATTGGAAGTATAGGGAGCAAAATCACTAGACGTCCACCTTAACATAGCGCTTATTTTTCATTCTTTTGATAAACGCAATTTTTCATATTTTTGATAGCATATTTTTGATAATTATAAAATCACAGGCTGAATTTCATTTTTTTAATGTTAATATTCAGCAAAAGAATATTTCTATTTCCGTGTTCATTTGCTGATGAGTAATTACAATTGAGTTTCAAAATATACGTCGAATTTCGTAGTTTATCTTTTTGCTCTCCCCCTACCTTTAATGTTTATTTTCCTCCCGACAAGGGAACAGACGTGCTCCTTCCACGTATGATCTCTTCACGCCTACCCCTCAATAATTTTGTGTAGTCGGTGCTCCTGAGTATCACTGAAAATTTGATAGTTTTCGAAAAAATCTAGATTCATCTGATTGACAATTTTCAAAAACGTACGGTCATTCGGTCCCAGCGGTGTCGAAACACAATTTTTCGGTTGCTGCGTGTTAATTAAAGAAAAACGTGGAAGTCTCCCTAATTCTGCTAAGTATTATTCTTTTCGCGTTTAATAAAATTACTGTATGTTTAACTTAAAAAATACATGCGCATGAAGAATAGCGTCTTTACACTATTGCATGTCGTCGCTATAGGATCATCTTATTGCCCATATTCCATGTTTTTTGCTTATGAAGAATTTAATTATATCAGTGTCATTTCATTTTCAGTTCATTCAGACATAATGCAATTATTTTACGAGTCCACAGTTTCTTCTGCCAACAAAGAAGGCAAATGTTTCTTCACTGTATGTCTACTTATTATTCTCACTTAATTCAGTTTTCGCCTTCGTCTGTTCAACATCTCATTTTGTCAGACTGCCGTCCCGATGGCCAAATGGTATTAAGCGCTGGATATTAATTATTCGCCCCAAATAGTTCCGGGCCCGAATTCCAGGTGTGGCATGAATGGTGGGTTTGTCTGACGGCAATTTATCCAGTGGATCCGCATTCAGATTAGGGGGAGGAAGACGCCCTTATTTATTACCGGAGGGCCTGTACTCGGGGTCCGACGGCTTAACGTGCCCATCCGACGCACGGCGGATATTAAGTGGTTGGAGCATTCGTACCTGCTGGGATCGAAGCTGAGGTTCCTCCGTGGCAGTCACGAATGTTGACCACTAGGCATCCGCGGCCACTGGACCCGAATTGGGGACGGACGCATGCACTTACAGTCAAACCCCTATTTAACGGACTGCGATGTAACGAATTCCGCGATTTTACGTATATTTTTTTATGGTCCCGACGGAATCACATTGAAATTAATGCTACGTTTCCCGATTTAACGAACACATTTCCTCAATGTATCGAACATTTTTTTTTACTTTTTAAACCACAAAAAAGTGTGTTAACAAGCATTTTCACGTTAAACGTTAGCCCAAATGCAATCCCTTGATGATGTTTTCGATGAACAGATTGGACTACATGCATCAGATTCTTATGAAGCAGAACTGAGAGTTAGCTGCTCTAGTGATGCTGGTAATAGTATATATAGAATGTGCTAAAAATACTTGATGCCCTTCGATATTAATGATGATGTTTTTCATGGACTTCATAAAATTCAAGCTGCAATTTATAAAGCTAAACGTTCAGAAAAAACATAAGCAATATTCTCTGAAGCATTTCTTTTCTACAATGTAAAAATGTAATCAACACATATTCTGTTTTTACAAGTTAATTAGCCCTAACTCATATTCTGTTTCGTGCGGTTTAGTAGGACACTGAAATCATTATTTAAGAAGCTAAATGCTTGGGAAAAAATCAGCTTTCGTAATTTTCTCGCAATTTTAAAGTACGCTTAAATTTTGATGCTACATATTGAAGTCTAATATCTACGAATTGTGTATTTAATATTCAATGTAAATGTGTACGTATTATAACAATTTTGATAATAAATTCGTAATTAAAAGTACTATACATAATTTTAATGTCAGTGAAAGAAAGAGAACATAGCTGCTTACGTATTCTATTGTGAGCACTAGTTTGATTTGAATGTTTCATTCGAAAGGCTTCCTCGATTTAGCGAATTCCGCGATTTTACGTACAAGGCTGTCGGTCGCTTGAAGTTAGCTAAATCGAGGTTTGACTGTATACGTATACCGGCCACTGAATTAGAAACTTTTATTCAATACCGGATTAGACCTTCTTTAACCCGCGTGAAGCACGTATGCGGTTTGGCATGGAGTCCACAATGTGTTGGAGTCATCTACGTTTACAGCATGCCAAGCGTTCACCAGACAATCGTTTAACTGGCTCATATTTGATGAAAGAGGTCTTTGCTGCCAGATCTGATTTTATAAGTCATCCCATACATTCTCAATAAGGTTCAGATCCGGACTTCGTGGTAGTCTGGGAAGATGGTGGAAGTGGCTGTCATGCTCGCTGAACCAATCTTGCCTTAAGGACTGTAGCATTGTCTTTTGTGAAACAGCCATCACCTGCTAAATAAAAAACAAAGCAATGTACGATGGACTTGATGGGCAAAAATGTTCAGATAATCATTGGAGGACTCCCGACATTCCAGCAATATGAGGGGACTCGTTCCGTTCCTACAGAACGTACCCCACAGCATGACACCACCCCCAGAACCTCGAGTAGTGTTCACAAGGCAAGATGAGTCCGCTGCTTTGTGAGGCTTCCTCCAAAATCCCTGCCTACCGTCGGTACAGAACAAGCTGCACCGCGACTCTTCAGACCACATGGCTGTTTTTCAATGTCTAGTCACGGTTTCTTCCTGGCACCACTGTAGACACACTTTCCGGCTATTACAGAAATCAGTGTTTTCCTTATAGTCGAGCGATGGCCAGTACTGATCCTCTTTGGTTCCCTACTTACAGTTCCCTGCAATATGGGTTGGAACCGCCTTCACTGAATTCTTCGGTCAACTGCTGCCCGAAAGAAATCCTGTTTCTTCTCACAAGCTTCAGACGATAGAAAACTTTATGCCAGGAACTATTATCATCCATAGTTCCTGTCATAAAGTTTACTATAGAAATAGAAAAAGAAGGGTCACTTCCCTTCGTTGACTTCTTGGTTTCACACTCCCCTAACCATACAAACTTTGAGTTCTCTGTATATCGTAAGCCTGCCTCTATCTCGGTTTTGATCCCCTTCAATTTTTGTACACCAACCCCTATAAGTATTCAGCACTTAGATTCCTAGTTAATAGAGTCTTTACCCATTCTTCAAATCCCTATCATTGTAATCAGGAATTGATGAAGATTAACGAGATTGCAAAAGTACATGGGTACCCCACGGATTGTGTTAAAAAACTTATACAACAATATAAACAAAAGACTTCTATTACCCTCACCAGAAGTGTACCCACAACTACCTTCGTGGGAAGTATAACGTATTTGAAACCAGTTGTTCTTTGCTAAAAAAAACACCAGCAAAAATATTCTTTGGGTTTTGGTGTCAAGACCCAAAACCTTTTTTGTATGATTAGGCATGATAGAGAAACAATACTACCAACTCTATCCCATTTTGGTGTGTACAGTATCCCACTGTTGGGCATTAATGGACAAACTGCAAATCTCTGCTATGTTGGTTTGACCTACAGAAGGTTGGGAATCAGATGGGCTGAACAGAAATGTGCAATTCGTAAAGGAGTAGTTACTTCGACTTTGTCAAGAACTGTAATTGAGGAAGACCTAAAACAGGATTGGGACAATGCAAACTTGCTATCAACAGCCTCGACAAAAAGTTCTGTTATCTACAGAGAGTCTTCACATTATAAAACTGGGACCTGAGTGCTGCAATGGGGATATACCTGCTTATGTTCCTAATGCCCGGAGAGATCTCATGTTGGAATGTTCAAGCGAGGAAACCTCAAAATAATTTAGGTAATTTTGTAAATAGTTTGCAGTGATTGACATTTAATATCTTTTACTCATCTCATTTACATATATTTGAAATCTTGTGCTCATCTCTGTTACTATATAAGTCATGTACCACTTCATAGTGATTTCACTCCTTAACCTGATGATGCACCCATAGTGGTTCGCGAAAGTGCTCGCTAGAGCTTTTAAACTCACCCTTTTAATTGTAAATAAAGACGTTTTTTAACCTACGTTTTTAGATAGTGATTGGGAGGTGTGGTGTTTGTGTTCTATATTAAGACGAATCTGATCGTGCATTGACAGCCTTAACTACTCTTTGACTTGTTGCACGAAAGTACAACCTCTGGTTTTTAAAGCGATCTCGTTCTTGACAGATCGTCGTCGTACTACAGTTACGCTTCTTTGGCAAGCAGTGGCGGTTATTTTCCGCTCATTAAAGGTCCGGGATATCTCATGTTTTCAGAAACCAGTCAGCACTGCTGTTTTCAAAATCGTGGCTCCAGCCAAACTGGCAGCCGCAAAAGCCCTTTGTCGAACTCCGAACCCGCAATTATTTGTTTTTCCCATTGCGATCAACACAACTGACGAGCAGTAATATTAATTTAAATTCAGTGGTACATTGAGTTACTCACGCTGGTCGTTTAACCTTCAATTTATCAAAAAAAGTTGTTTGATGATATTTCTCGAATTAAAAAAAGTGTAAATTCAAGTGTCCTCGAATTTACACTTCATAATTAGCTCGTTCGATTTCAAAGGAAAAATGTTCTTAAAACTAGTTTTCGTTGTCATAATTTTCCAACATGCTGACTATGAAAACAAACTTTGATTTTTTTTTTTAGTTTTTCCGAATTTAACGATAACTGTGAGAAACTCTAACGGCTCTAAGCCGTCATTTGTCCCTAATTTGGGGACACTCGTTCTAGGGAAGCGAGAGAGCAAGTGCTGTAAGACAAACACACCACCCATGCCGCATTTGGGACGCGAACCCTTACCAGCTTCTGCGAATTGTCAGTGGGCAGAACTAGGAGCCCTACACCACCAGCGCGGCCAAATTTTGACTGTACTTAAGAGTACAGTCAAAATTCTGAGTTCCTCCAAAATCTCTGGCAAAATGAAATATTTGCCATCCAATTCAATTATCAGTGTGCAGCTCGATTTTAATCCAGCACATATACCTAAGTTAAAGAAAACATTTAACTTTTGATATAAGGTCCTCGCCATCATAACTCTGCTTTGTCAGTACAAATTACAAACATTCTACAAGATATATCCTCTTAAGACACCAATTTTCATATATAGCATCACACTTATAGAAACCATAATTTTGTGAAAAAAAAACTGTGTCCCCAAATGAACTGATGATTTCAGGACAACACGCCATTTTGTCTTCAAATCTGTGTTCCAATATGTGATTCAACAGTTTCTTAAGAAATACAGTATTGAAATCATGCCACAGCCTGCCTGCAGTCCTGATCTCGCCACGTGCGATTTCTGATTGTTTCCAACAATGAAGAAGAATCATGAATGGAATACGGGATTACACCATGCAATACAAATTTTGAAAATTGCAATCCGTTTTTGTGTGTGTGTGTGTAAATATGACAAAGATGGTAAGTCAGATAAGATCCGAATACTTGAAAATTTCGTCTTCTCGGAGCGGGAATTGAACCCGAGTCTCCCAGATAGCTCCCGGGCATGCTAACCACTACACCACCCAGAACGACCAAGTCTTCAAGTTTTCTGGGCCGCCCCGGTGGCGCAGTGGTCTAAGCGATGGCCTGTGATCATTCATCCACAAGGGGTCCGGGTTCAAATTCCGGTGAGGCATGGATGTTGTGTTTGTCTTACGGCACTGGCTCTCTCCCTTCCCTGGAACCAGTGACCCTAAATTAGGGACGGGCGACTGCTTATAGCCCATTGAGTTGCTCACGGTGGTCGTTAAACCTCCAATCAAATCAAAGTTTTCGGGTATTATCTGACTTACCATCTTTGTCATATTTACACCAAAAAACGGATTGTCATCTTCAAAATTTGTAATGAAGGAGAAGTTCCGTAGCGCGACATTCAACACAGATGCTGCCGTTATTCAAGCTGTACAGGGTTCTCTAAAGCAGTTTCCACAAAATGCCTTCACCACATGCTTCGAAAAGTGGACTGAATGATGGCACCGTTGCATGTCATCCGAGGGAAGATACTTTGAGAAATAATAACACATATTTGGCTGTACCTGTATTTTTTTATTTTATGTGATTTTACTCTGTTTTTATGGAACGGCCGTGTACAATCCATTTTCAAGCTCATAAAAAATACATTTCAAACACAAACACAGGATTTCATTGATTTCAAACTTTATTTTCTTTTAATCAGCTTAAAAAAATATTCAAATAACGAAGAATCCCGTTTTTATTGTTCATAATTTTTTTTACGTTGCATCCAAGGTTCCAAATGTGCTCAAAATGGGCCAGTATAGCATACCGGCACTTTTTTCACTCGGAATTCACATACCGGCAATAATTTTAGTAATGGGAACTGCAGAAATGATTTTTTTGTCCTTGACTTACGAGTTCTCATTCTTAAGGTGGACGTCAAGTAATTTTTCATCCTATAGACCGTATGCATATGACGTCACAGCAAGGTAAACCATCCTAACAGATGGTGTACATCAACTGGTGTACAAACATTGCTTGGATTTGCATTGTGGAGCGTCGAGGAAGATGGTGTTATGTGCTATTTTCGGCTGCGGTAACCGAAGTGGGAGAGATAATGATGTGTCCTATTATAGATTACCATCTGAGTGAACGAAGTGGGATCAGAATTATAAAAAAAGTTATTGAGAAGCGCCAAAATTTGTGGTTATCACGTATCAGTAGTGTTGACATTGATAACCGAAAACGAAGGAACATTAGAGTGTGTAGTTTACATTTTGTAACAGGTATGTTTATAAATGTACTGCTGCATTATCTACAAAAACTCTATGAATATCTTTAGACTGGAATTAACCTTTCTTTACGAATGAGTTCCAGGGCCTGATTTCTGCACGTGCACAGGGCCTCGGAATTTGGGGGAAGAGCTCCAAACTACCTTCAAAAATCAAATGTATTTTTAAGTCCTTTCATGCCAAATTAATGAAAAAAGGGACTGCTTCGTTAAGGATTATCTGGGACAACATTACAACGAATCAACAAAGTGAGCACTTCCCTGCAATCTTCTATGGACAATTTGTCATTAGTTCTACCATTATATGAGTCAGTTATTGACTTCATCCTGAATTTTGCGAGAAAAAACTTCGAGCTGTTCGAAAAAAGAATCCAACCGGTTGCTAGGGAGAGAAATGGGTTATGAATCCTCAAGAAGAAAGAAAATACAAAAGAGCCGACTTTTAGATGATTCATCAACTCCAGATGTTGTTTTTAATAATCGAGATTCCTTCATCACTCAAACGTTTTACATCATATGTGATAATCTTGTTTCACAGCTGCAAATCAGGAAGAAGTCATTTGAGGAATCGGACTCCAGATTTGGATTTGTCTAAAGAATGACTTAAGGGATATGATGGAAGCAGCTGAATTGTTGCAAAAGCAGTATTCAAATGAACTTGAAGAAGACTTTGCTAAAGAGTTCCTTCAGTTTTGAATGCTGACAAAAAATTCATTGAGAGCGCAGAGTCCCTCATTTGCCTTGGAAAGTTGAATTTAGTTCATATTTTTCTCAATTATGACACATGCCTCAGGATTTTTTAAACACTGTTCAAGCGAACTCTCGTTTTCGGTTCGAAAAAGAACTACGCATAGACTACTAGAGCAAATTTAAAAGAAGAATCAATTGATGCTTTTGGTATGTACTGTCCACTGAAAGCCATGTAACAGCAGATTTAAGTTTTGACGATATAATTGATGATTTTGCAGCCTCAAAAGTTAGAAAAAAAAAACATTTTTTTAAATGTCCAGCTGCCAATTCAACAGTTAAAAATTATCAGGTATTTTTTAAATATTTTTACTCATACATTTCTAATGGTTTGTTTTAAAACGGGGTGTGACTTATAATCACGTTCCTGTAAAAACATGTAGGTATGGTTCGTTTTTTCTTGAGTTCTCATATCACGGGAATAAGCCTATATTCTGAGCAATACGGTATGTTATACATGAAAAGCATTTCAGCAAAACATATGGAATTTGCTTAAAATATTTGTTAATATTAATATTAGTTTTGTGAGAACAAGATTTGTGAATCAATATTCATAATTATATTGGGTTTATTTTTACATAAATAAAAATACGAAAAAGTTCAATTTACACCACTTTATTTAAAGGCTGTTGTAATAATTTACATGGATTTGCAATAATGTATCCCACAATGTGTGTGATCAGCTGTAACACTTTGTGAGGGATTACTTCTTACAGTTTAAATACCATCAGTTCATCATTTCCATTAAATTTATGGTAAACTAGAGGTTTTAAATTATATCTCTGGGAGGACAATTATTTGTTTCGTGAATGATACTATAAAACAAAAATAGAATTCAGAGTAATTAATGTTACAGTTGTAAGCTCTGCAGGTGCGGGGAAGTACAAGTGATGTGAATGCTCGTCTATTACAAGACACATTGGCTATAAAGTTGACTAGCGTGTGAGACGTGTTTTACCGTTTTATTACTAGAAAAACTGCTTGCAAAAAATATTTACCAGCAAATATTATTTTTCACTTTTGAAGATGATAATCCGTTTCTTTTTTGTGTGTAATTGTGACAAAAAAACGGATTATCATCTTCAAAATTTTTGTTATATGGTGTAATTCCGTACTTCATTCATGATTCTTTTCAACTGTTTACTGAAATTTTTAATCGAGGGGGCCCCAGACATAGGATGTGCCCAAGGCCTCGACTGACCTAAGTCGGGCCCTGTGAATGACTTGCACGATTTCATTTGCTCGGGATTGAAGGCGTTAGTGCAAAAAACGAAATAATTAATTATATCGCCGTGTTTTATTCGTGGCAAGACCTCAAAATTATTCAGAAAAAATGAGTATGGAATTACATATGGGTTACCACAATTGCCCAATAACTTTAATTTATCAGAATAAAGCTATTTTTGATCGCCAAATAACCCACTTACGTAGCCCATGTAATGCATCTTTGATCTCACTCGTACACCAGTTGTTCTGCAAGAAAGCAGCAGACGAAAAAATGACGCCAACCGCGGTTTCGTGACGTCAATGCATACGGTCTATACTTCCAATGGAAAAACTTTGGTACACATTTCTTTCGCAATTAGTGTGTTCCCAAGGATGAAAATTGGAACATCGATTAAAATAACTTCATTTTATAACTTGGAATACTTAATATTTTCTAAAACATAACCAAAATTATATTAAAAATCAATAACTTTTTCTTTGGTGGTGTTGAAACCAAAAAAAAAAAAAAAAAAAAAAAAGATGGCACGACCTGTACTTTGATGACGTCAGTAGACAAAAAATGTTGAATTACATAATTATGGTTATGTTTTAGAAAATATTAAGTATTCCAAGTTATAAAATGAAGCTATTTTAATCGATGTTCAAATTTTCATCCATGGGAACGCATTAATTGTGAAGAAAACGTGTACAAAATTTTTCCATTGGAAGTATAGGAAGCAAAATTTACTTGACGTCCACCTTTTTCCACTTCGGACTTTTATCTTGATTGAGGGTGGTGAGATTGCTATTAAGACTGAATATTTATTCAGATTGCCAAGGTTCTATTTGCACGACTTTCTACTTCATGGAAGTACCTATTGGAAGGTAGCTGCCCAATGGGCATTTCATGAAGTTGAAAGCCTTCTCCGCTCGGGATTTTAAAGTTCTGGGTTCAAGACCAACTGGACCACTAATTATTAGCTGAGGTTCAGAAGTCCCGTTATTCCGTTGGTCCCGGGGTGGAGACTCTTCGTTACAAGCAAGTCTAACCCCAGTCTTCAATGTAGCATAAGTAGTGCCCGCTGGATCGACAAACCAACTAACTGAAATCAATCGCCATCGTTTCTGACTTATGGTGCAATAGTATTGCACGAAATTGTCGATTGCATTTTCAAACACGGGAGGTTTTTCATCCAGGAACTTTTTTCTTTTAATTTTTTTTTCAATTTTGGAGATTTCCTGGCAAAGTATTTTTTCCGGATGATTTTTTTAACAAAATAAGAGCATACAAGCTCTTCAAAATTCCCATTTCGAGCACTGCATTACATAAGTTCATACAGGTATGCCCACAGAGTAGAGATAGGCCAGTATATAAAAGTGTTTAAAAAGATTTTACATATTTTTCACATATTATATGTTTTGTATTAGGTGTGCAACATAATTCTCGGCCACAGGCACGACACGTTGACAGCAAATTATAGCAAATCGAATAGGTACCTAATCAGGGAAATAATCCCCTCGTGTTGGATACATTTGAGCCATCGGTCAGGGAGCTGCCGAATGCCACCACGGAAGAAGAGGGCTGTTTCGAGTTGATAAAATAATCAATACCTGTGTAGACCTCCTCGAAAGAAGGGAAGTGAGTGTCACTCAGGTGATGTTGCAGGCAGCGAAAGAGGTGATAATCCGACGGGGCGAAGTCTGAAGAATACGCCGGGTGAGACAAAATCTCCCATCCCAGGTCGGTGATCGTGTTTAAAGTCATTTTCGCTGTGTGAGGACGCACGCTATAATGATGCAACAGGACCAACTTTCTGCCCTTGCCGGTGTATGGCCTTTTCGCCTCCATTGAGTCACTCACACGAATGAGTTGCTGACAATAACGCTTAGCATTGACCGTTTCACCAGGTTTGAGCAACTCATAGTGTACGACACCGCGCTAATCCCACCATATAAACAGCAACAACTTCCTGGCATGGATATTCAGTTTGGCCGTACTGGTGGTAGGCTGACCTGAGTGTACCCACGATTTGCGCCGCTTAGGATTATCGTAGAGGATCCACTTCTCATCACAGGTCAAAATCTTGTGGAGGAAATCCTTCTTCTTGAATCTGGAGAGGAAGGACACAGCAACATCGTAGCTCCTAGACTTTTTCGCAGCTGTGAGTTGGTGGGTCACCGAACGGCCCACCTTGTGAATCCGTCCAAGCTTGTGCAGGCGGTTTGCAATGGCTTGCCGTGTTACTCCGAGTTCTTGGGCAAGCTCTGACTGTGTGCGGCAGGGATCCGTGTCCAACAGTTGTTCCAGTTCCTAATCGTCAACTTTCTGTGGCTGTCCTGGACGTTCTGTATCACGGAGATCGATATCTCCCTGCTTAAACCGCTGGAATCAATTCTTACACGTACTGTAGGACACAGCAGCCTCACCCAAAGCAGCACAGATCATTTGCTGGACTTCCGCGGCACTTTTTTCAGCTGAAACGCGAACAGGAGGCAGTGTCTCGAATGTTGCTTCTCGAACGGCATTGCCTTCACCGTCAACTTTCGTCTCTTCTGTCACTACAGCTGTGAGCGGTTACGGTTGCCTGGAAAGCTGTTGGATGGCGCTGCAATCAGCCATTATCGCATACAGCTATTTGCATTTGCCGAAGTTCTACGATCGCTTGTGATTAGGGGCCGAGAATTAAGTTCCACACCTAATAGAATAGGCCTATAATGTAGAAACAGTGTAAATACTTTTATGTATAGGCCTAATGTACTTCATACGTCGCAATAGATCTTCTGCAGTTAGTCATTTTGTTAAATAGCTTATGTATATCCGTTGGTTGCCGACCCCTAGAGGAGATTATTTCTATATCAGTCACTATCTATAACTAGATCCGCATGTGGTTAGAGGTACGACTTGCTCAAAAGGTGAAATGACGCCGAAAAGGCGTTCGGTTTTTCTGTTTGAATTAAGTCAGAAGTAACCGCATGGTGGCTCTAGTTACACGCACAAACCTCGCAATTCACGCCCTCACCGTATTGAGGTTTGTTTGGTATTTGCCGTTGAATCTTGCCTTTCTGAAGTCGACTTATATTTATCAGTACAAAAGCTTATGAAACTTACCTTTCTGAGCATAACTTATAATGCCTCCTTGTTGGTGCAATGGCTTAAACGCTGGCTTCTGACCATTCGTCCAAGATTGGTCACCGCCCCGGTATCGCAGTGGTCTAAGCGATGGCCTCTGGTCATTCGTCCGAACGGGGTCCGGGTTCGAATCCCGGCGAGGCATGGATGCTGTGTTTGTCTTACGGCACTGGCTCTCTCCCTTCCCTGGAACTAGTGACCCTAACTTAGGGACGGGCGACTACTTATAGCCCATTTAGTTGCTCACGGTGGTCGTTAAACCTCCAAACAAACAAACAAACAAAAAAAAGATTGGTCCTTCTTCGAATCCCTGTAAGGCATGGATGTTATGTTTGTCTTACAGCACTGGCTCTCTCACTTCTCTGGAACCAGTGGCCCTAAATTAGGGACGGGCGACTGCCTATAGCCCACTGAGTTGCTCATGGTTGTCGTTAAACCCCCAATCAAAAAAATATAATAACATTCTATGTTTTATCAAAACAAGTAACTGTTCTCTGTGAATTCGTCGAATATGAGGGACAGCAATCTGAAATCTTGAGCCCTTTTTGCTTTGTTATTGAAGGATTAGTCAGTTTTAAATACATCATTCCATCTCCCATTACTTGTAGAAAACGTTTTTAACTTTTGAAGGTTTCGACAATTAATGACATTATGAAACGATTTATGAAATTTAGGACAAACCTTGCCGAACAATTGTGTTGGTTCAACACGTTTTTCCCTTTGGATCCGTCAGAAATTCATGAGAAGAGACTTTATCCTGCTCCTTTCTGTTTTTATCACGGCTGTCTGAAACACAGAATGGTATATAACATCGCATGATGGAAGTACAGAAACAAAATCACTAATTTAGATTTCTTAGTTGCAGAAATATTCACAATTAAGAAAACACAACAGCGATGCAAAATTAATTTAGGCCGCCGTGAGTTGTGCAGGTAATAAGAGATCCCTGGTGAGACGCTTGTGCGTAAACATTTGAAATAATAGACACTAGCTACAGTTCGAGTGGCTACTTTATTATGTCCACCTGGCAGTTTTAAGCAAATGAGCTATGGCTGCATTCTGTTGCCGCTAGAGGGCGAGGCTAGTATAAAAAGGGGAAGCTTAGTGATTGCGACAGTAGTAGAAGTGATTTTTGGGTGACGAGATGCGTAAAAAATGCGATTTGACGGACTTTCAAAGTGGGAAAATTGTAGGAGCTCGGAGCCATGGAGCGAGTATCACCGAAACCGCCGCATTCGTGAAATGTTCCCGAGCAGCTGTTGTTAAAGTGTTTAAAGACTGGACTGTCAGCCAAAAAACTGGGTCTCTACGTGCAACGTGTAATTGTAATCGACTAGTGACTGCTCGGGAGGAACGGAGAGTATCCAGACTGGTAACAGACGACAGAAGGGCAACAGTGCAGCAAATTACAGACGATCTTTATCAAGGATCCCCTCGAATGATCTCTGCATGCATTGCTCGCCGTACACTGCATCTGATGGGATATGGCAGCCGAAGGCCTATTCGAATACCTTTGCTGTCTGCAGTTAACAAGAGAAAACATCTCCAGTTCGCACAAGGATTGGACAGTCGATAATTTGAAATAAATTATGTGATCCGATGAATCACGTTTTGAGTTGCACCATGCCGATGGCCGAGTGAGAATTTGGTGGAAACAGCACGAAAGCATGGACCTCAAATGCATTGCTACAACCCTTCAAGCTGGTGGAGGCAACGTTATGGTTTGGGGAATATTTTCCTAGCATGCTTTGGGCCCTTTAAATCGTGTTGATCAACGTCTGACTGGCACCTCATATCTAAACATCGTTGCGGACCAAGTGCATCATGTCATGTGGATGGTTTATCCCAATGGCGATGGCTATTTTCAACAAGATAATGCGCCTGCCATAGTGTTCGTATTGTACAGGATTGGTTTCAGGAACATGCCGGTGAGTTTACTTTGCTTAGGTGGCCCCCACAATCTCCAGATCTCAACCTCATTGAGAATTTGTGGGATGAAGTTGAACGAGCCATCAGACAGCTGGATCCACAACACTGCAATCTCATACTCCTGGAAATTGATATTCATCAATCATGGTCTCAGATTCCACAAACCACCTATCAACATCTCGTGGGCCACCCCGGTGGCGCAGTGGTCTAAGCGATGGCCTCTGATCATTCGTCCGCCGTCCCGGTGGCGCAGTGGTCTAAGGCGCTGGCCTCTGATCGTTCGTCCGTAAGGGGTCCGGGTTCGAATCCCGGTCAGGCATGGATGTTGTGTTTGTCTTACGGCACTGGCTCTCTCCCTTCCCTGGAACCAGTGTCCCTAAATTAGGGACGTGCGACTACTTATAGCTCATTGAGTTGTTCACGGTGGTCGTTAAACCTCCAATCAAAAAAAAAATCATTCGTCCGAAAGGGGTTCAGGTTTGAATCCCGGTGAGGCATGGATGTTGTGTTTGTCTTACGGTACTGGTTCTCTCCCTTCCCTAAAACCAGTAACCCCAAATTAGGGACAGGCGACTGCTTACAGCCCATTGAGTTCCTCACGGTGGTCGTTAAAACTCCAATAAAAAAACATCTCGTGGAGTCCATGCCACGAAGAATTAACGCAGTATTAAAGGCAAAATGTGGCCCAATGAAGTCCTGAGGGGGTGGTCATAATAAAGTGGCTACTCAGTGTATAAGGATTAATATACATGTATATCAACAATATAATATCATACCTAATCATTACTTTGCAACCAACATTTGACTGGAAGATATGATACACAATTTTAAAGTTCAACTATGGATTAAATATTTGAATGTTTCAAGCGTATAAAAAAAGCAACAAAAACTACCATAATCACTCATTGTGAGTTTAGATAACTTATAAGGCAGGCTTGATAATCAGAGTCAGGATGGAAATTAATTTCTAAGGTAGTAATTTGTCTTCAAATATACTTAAGTCTAAATTTTGATCATAGAAAACAGCTCCCAGCAAGTATATCTTAAAGATCATGGACTTGAGAAACATCTAGGTAATTTCATTCTGAATAATCAATTCCCAGATAAATCTCACAAGAGGTTTCAAAGTGCCTCTGTAATCAAAATAGAACGTTTTTTATTATCTTTTCAGTTTTAGAAGCATGTGGTTTGTTATGTTCGTGGGAAGCACTTTCAGATGGGTTCACACATATATCTTTAGAATGAACACTGCAGGTCAAGAGCTTCCTTCAGGCAAAATCTAGTTTCATCTTTCACACATTTAAAGTACACAGAAAAACTTACCTTTGATTCTGCTAAGCAGCTTTCAAAGTCCACCTCGTGCTAAATACAGTGAAACAAATTCCCTTTACACCATGGCTGTCAAGAACACTAGTTTTATCAACACGTTTCGAGGTACTGACTGATAATACCTGCATAAAAAAGCAACTACTATAAGGGCAAATTTAGCATGTAACCACGAATTTTATGCAGTTCATATACACAGTCCAGTCAAAAAATTATGACCATCCCTGATATAAGAAGGAACCGTAACCAGCAGCCAGATGCAAATCATGTAAAAACCATGGAGGTAAGAGTGAGGAGAGAAAGTATGACGTCAAAAACTTGAAGCTTTCTTAATGACGCTGACGGTGTGACGGCCATCTTAAGCCTCTGATAGCGGTTTTGAGCCATTTGGTTACGTACGTGACAAGTTTGATTTTCGAAATTTGAAGGGTTTTTTTTTTCGAAATGGTGTGTTGTTGCGCTTACGGATGTCACAACAATTCCGGGCTACCACCTCCTGGAGTTACTTTTCACAGGTAAACAACGGAGAAACATTTAATATGAAATCTTTTAATTTCTGAAGAGCAGTTTGTAGTAAAGCGCGTATATGAAGTCAATTTAGATATGACCAGCTTAATTTTCTATTTTGATTGACAGAATGGTACTGAACAGTATAACATTTTGTTGTGCTAACAAAGGAATAAATTCTAACAGAAACTCGGAAAAGTCATCTTTTGGAGCATGTTATGCACACAGATGAAAAGCCTTACCAATGTGATGTATGTTGCAAGCAATTTACTCGAAAAACTGATCTTTCGAAGTATTTACCCATTCACACGGGGGAAAAGCGACACCCATATGATGTATGCTCCAAATGATTTGCTCGAAAAAATACTCTTTCACAGCTCATCCTCCTTCACACAGGTGAGAAGAATCATAAGTGTGATCTGTGCTCTGAGCAATTTGCTTAGAAAAGTCATTTTTCAAGTCATAAGCTTGTTCATTCAGGTGAAAAGCCTTGTCGATGTGATTTATGCTCCAAGCAATTTCCTCGGAAAAGTAATCTTTCAAGGTTTACAGGTAAAAAGGCATTTCTCATTTTTTTTGGAGGTTTAACGACCTCCGTGAGCAACTCAATGGGCTATAAGCAGTCGCCCGTCAATAATTTAGGGTCACTGGTTCCAGGGAAGGGAGAGAGCCAGTGCCGTAAGACAAACACAACATCCATGCATGACCAGGATTCGAACCCGGACCCCTTTCGGACGAATGATCAGAGGCCATCGCTTAGACCACTGCGCCACCGGGGCGGCCATTTCTCATTTAGATTGTATAGTCAAGGTGTATTATGAAGCTATGGGATATGTAACGGAACCCTGCATGCACTTTTTAAGTTTCATTTAGTGGTGTTGCTATGTAAGGATTTTGTATTGCTTTTGAAATTGTGCCCTTCTTTGGTGCAAGATATATTTTCACCATAACATATGTAATATAAAGTAATATTGGGGTATTACAGCTTAACATTAATTTATGTACACTATCATATTCTCTTCATTTTAATTGAGCAGATCTCTGTGAAACGTCACTAAACTTAGATTAAAACTATTCACTAAACTTAGATTATCATACACACAACTTTACAAACTATGAAATTTCAACTCCTGTACGTACCTACGCTGATCCCTCAGAATCCAGCCGAAATGTTTCCCAAATTCTAAATACCTGGAAATAGCCGGAACACCCTAGACATTGATAAATCAACTAATAATATCATGAAGAACAGTATATCAATGATTAATGTAATAAAGAACGGCAAATTTATTAGTATTAATAGCAAATTGCCAACTTCATACCTCGCACAACGTTAACAACTATCGCATAGTCTGCGCGTGTTAGGCTTAAGATGGCTACCGTGACGTCACGTACGTGCCTTTTTTTGGCTTCACTTCAATTGCATTGAGCTAACAGAGACTGCTTTCTCTCCATGCGCTACAGTTTGCCATTGGTATAGTGGCTAGAAGAGATGTGTGCCGTGCGATAATACTTCACTGTTCAAATTTCAGTTCCTTCTTTTCATGAAACCGCTAGATGGCGCTCCTGCGAGTTTCGATGCTATGATTTCGAAACGTTAGCATGCTTTTCTATGGCGTGTTTGGTGGATAGCGAATAAAAAAGTAATTCATTTGTTAGAGCGATCATGAAAAGAAGAAATAATAAGAGTGTAACGTTAAGAACGTGTTTTGTACCTGGATGTAACAGTGGTTACAGATCTTGTAAACAAAAAGTAACTCTGTTTTCCGTGCCGAAAGATGAGACAATGCGGGAGGAATGGAGCAAAGCAATTCCTCGTGGTGACAAACAGCTAGAACAGAAGTGTGTGGTATGTTTACGTCATTTTGATGAACGTTTTATAGAAAGAAATTTTAAAACGCTTATAAATAGTGAAATACTATTAACGTCCAAAGCTCGGCCAGTACTTTTAGATAACGTCCAAAGCTCGGCCAGTACCCAAAAATTTCCCAAATCTCCCTGCATATTTAACCAAACGCTTACCAAAGCAACGTAAAATTAAGCATAACAATGTGCAACCTGCCAAAAAGATTAAGTTGAGCAAAACAGAAGACACACACTACCCCGCGTCTAACTCTGATGAGAATAACACATACTTGATTCCGTTAAGTAAATTCTGTGATATTAAATTACCAGAGTACTGGACCATTATCAAATATAAGAACATAACAAATATCATTTCATTTGCCACATGGTTTTCTCTGAAATCGTTTTGAACATGTTACCAATAGTATTATTCGATCCGGGGTTTAATAAAATCGGATGTCAAACGATGTTTTTCATGTTTCAATTTACCAATAAAATTTCGTTTTGGGGTATCATTGAATTTCATTACTTTTATCTTTTAATCGCCAGCGAGATACGAACGGGACAGCCATTTAAAATCCTTACTGAGAGAAAGAGTTGTTTCCTGAAATGCTCATGAACGATCGAGCGTTCTAAGGGGCCTATAATTATTAACATTTTACGGAAAAGTCACGTAAATTCAAGTGTTTAATTAGATATAATTACGGAGAAAATTGGTGTCCAGTAAGGTATTTGTACTTATCAGCCTTGTAACGCGCACGTTCAATGCCAGATTACGCATTTCCCGATTAAAGTTAACGAAGGTACCCCAAAACCCCCATTTGGAAGAATATTCACTTATATCTGTGCATGCATGATATTATTAACTTTTAGTATAACTGCAGGATAACGAAAAATATATTTTTTTGGTAAAATTTTAGTGAAATTAGCACGGAACGAGAAGCACGTATATCTATAAGAGCGTAGTTCACAGCAATAGTGTCGAAGCTGTCTTCAGCGTCCTCTGTGATTTCATGATTTCAAGAACCCGTTTGGTGCCGCCCTGGTGACGCAGTGGCCTAAGGCGCTGGCCTCTGATCATTCGTCCGAAAGGGGTCCGGGTTCGAATCCCGGTGAGGCATGGATGTTGTGTTTGTCTTACGGCACTGGCTCTCTCCCTTCCCTGGAACCAGTGACCCTAAATTAGGGACGGGCGACTGCTTATAGACCACTGAGTTGCTCACGGTGGTCGTTAAACCTCCAAAAAAAAAAAAAAAAAAAAAAAACCTGTTTGCAGCAAAGGTCTGCAGGTTCAATGTTGCTTGTTGCTTAGTAAATATCGCCGTCTGGCGGCTGAAATAGAAAAACTTTTAAAACAACTGTGCAATGTGAGATCCGTGAGATTTTACCCTCTTCATAATACGTTATTTAACGCCTTGGTACAATTCACATGGTATTTCAGAATATTTAAACGCTTGAGATAATTTTATTTTAATAACATCGGAACAAGTTTTGATCCAGGAATGAAATTTCTTTTTAGGGACTAACAAGGAAAAAATGAATTCTGGGACGTAAGAGATATGATAAATGAGGACTTCTTTCTTTCCAAGGATTCTTATTCCTGGTGAGCTATGGGAATTTTCTGTTTTTATACCTGCAAGTTTATGGGAACCTAAGATGTGAAGAGGGAAAATTTCGCTTATAAAATTTGCCTCCCAGATTCCATTGAATGAGGTAACCTTGTTTTGGTAACTTTTTTTAAATCCTTTGTTAAGAAATTGACAAAATTTTACAGAATGTTTCAGTAATGTGGATCAGCAGGAGATCGCGTGCATGTTTTATTTATTTATATTTTTTGTTAATATAAAATCCAGCACCATCTTTCATGTTACATCTGCTTTTTTTTTTTTTTTTTTAATCAGAAAATATCAGCCGTTGCATTGCCTCCATGATAAAATGGGTGACATTTTTTTTTATGCTTTTGTTATACAACTTGGAAATTAGCTAAGCCATTTTAGAAAATGTTTTCAAATCCGGTACGACATTTGATTTTTCCAGTGCCATCTGTGAACTGATATCACTTAAAGAAATTAATGTTTGATGTTGTGCAGTGAATTTTTTTTTTTTTTTTTTTCATGTGCAGACAATATAGTTGAGATCAAAGGTGCATGCTTATTTTATTCATGACTACATAAGATAAAATTTATCAAAAAAAGATTCTATTAAAGCAGCTGTTTTCTGAATAAATGAAAATCTTATGTTTACCTATATGGAGTCACCTTTGAAATATTCTTCAGAACCAGTTATTCAGCAGTTGATTCCAATGAAAGTTAAAGAAGAAATTGTTCCCTTAGGAGTTGTTATGAATACAAATAAAGATGAGTGGGAATGTGAAATATGCTTCCAGAAATTCACAGAAGAATCTAGCTACGAAAGACATGTTCAGCTGCATACTGGTAAAAAATATTTCCAGTGTGATGTGTGTCTTAAGAAGTTTACAGACAAATCGAATTTATTACGGCATGTAAAACTTCATGCAGGTGTAAAACCTCACCAATGTGGTTTATGCATTAAACAGTTCAGTGAAAAACATGATCTTTCAAGGCATATGATGCATCATACAGGTGAAAAGCCTCATCAATGTAATTTGTGCTTCAAAAAATTTGCGCATAAAACTAATCTTTCAAAGCATGTTCATATTCACACAGGTGAAAAGGCTCACCAATGTGATGTATGCTCAAAGCAATTTGCTCAGAAAAGCGATTTTTCAAGGCATATGCTGCTTCACTCCGGTGAAAAACCTCATCAGTGTGATATTTGCTGCAAGCATTTTACTCAGAAAAGTAGTCTTTTAACACATAGGCTTCTGCACACAGGTGAAAAGCCTCACCAATGTGATGTATGCTCCAAACACTTTGCTAAGAAAAATTATCTTTCAAAGCATATGCTTGTTCACACAGGTGAAAAGCCTTACCAATGTGATGTATGCTCCAAACAATTTGCTCGTAAACATGAACTTTCACATCATGTGGTCCTTCATGCAAGTGAAAAGCTTCATCAGTGTCATTTGTGTTTCAAACAATTTGCCCAGAAAAGTTATCTGTCAAAGCATATGCTTGTTCACACAGGTGAAAAGGTTCACCAATGTCATTTGTGCTTCAAACAATTTGCCCAGAAAAATTATCTTTCAAAGCATATGCTTGTTCACACAGGTGAAAAGCTTCACCAATGCGACGTATGCTCCAAACAATTTGCTTCAAGACGTTATCTTTCAACGCATATGCTCCTGCACACAGGTGAAAAGCCTCACCAATGTGATGTATGCTCCAAACTCTTTACCACGAAATATCAACTTTCGACGCATATGTTTGTTCACACAGGTGAAAAGCCTCACAAGTGTCATTTGTGCTCCAAACAATTTACCCGGAAATGTTATCTTTCAAAGCATATTCTTGTTCACACAGGTGAAAATGTTCCCCTAACGTGATGTACGCTCCAAGAAATTTGCTCAGAAAACTTATCTTTCAAAGCGTATGCTCATTCACACAGGTGAAAAGCCTGACCTGCTTGATGTATGCTCTACACAACGTGATGAAAAGTCTCATCTTTGATGGCATATGTGCATTCAGATTAATAACTGCAATGGAGTTTTATGTGCTTGAAGAAAACAGACATATGGAGACTTATTAAACATGGGGGAAATGCTAGTTTGAAATTGGTGGTCATATATATCAATAGTCAAAATGTCCATGGTAATTGTAAAGTGTAGACTTTTCTTCAATCCAGTGTCATTGGAGTACTGATATTTTTGCCAAGTTTTGAGGATTTCTGCTGTGTTTTTGATAGGAAGGGGTTAAGTTTATGGATCAGCATTATTTTAATTTTTTCAAAATTCCCATTTATGTACCACTCATCCTGAAAATGCTGATACAAAGTTTTGTGAAATCTTGGTCGACGAAAAAATTTAATTAATTATGAAATGACATTGGTTTTCTTTATCTTATAATTATCACAGTGCTTCTTTGCAATTTGTGGTTAACAGACAGGTGTTCATAGAATCTCTAAATGTGAAGTTCTTGGACAGTTTTTTGTTTTATGGTGTTTTCAACATTTGTTGCTACTTAAATAGACCAACAGATAAGCATTTGGCAACCCTCTTTAAAGGCAACCCTTACAACTCATTTGTTTCACCACTCCTTCATGTTCGTGTAGACAGCTAAGGATGGAATCAATCACTGCCAAGCTATCTGGCCATAACCAACACTAAGATTTCATGCGAGAATGCCTTTCTTGTTTCGCTTGGTCTTAGGAGGTAGCCATAAGACTTGGTGTGTCCTGTGTCTTACTTAATCTTGAGGCTATTGAGAAGCCAGGCCTTGTCAATGTGGAGCCCAGATTTAGTACTAAATTTTGTGATCGTTCATTGAACTACAGGGTCAGTACAGGATCACACCCCATTATTTTAAAGCAATGACAAATTATATTTTTGAATAATTTGCCATTGAATTTCGTACATTTTGTTGAATGATTCTGGGATTGGTGAGTTGCAAAATTCATTCCATAAGTCATTGGAAAATATTTATTTTGTGCTGACAGTCATTACCAATATTGGTATTTTGCTATGCTTCACAAAGTCATACAATGCTGTTCTATCATCCATATACAGCTCTAAAATTTATGCAAGACAATGACAGGTACACAACATTACTCTTGATAATTTTGAGTGATCCTGATTGACCAAACAGTTGGTCAAACCCGTCCAAGCCAGTGTTTGACGAATTTTAAGAAGCATTGCTTTTTCCTGGTATTGAAAATTATTTCAGTTCAACGTGAAACTTTTTTTTAATTGCTGCAAAGTATTTTTGCTGTAGCTGTTGGGAACAGTGCAGGAAATATTTACCGATATACAGGGTGATTCAAAAAGAAGTATACAGTTTCAACGCAATATAAAACAAAAACAATGTAAGATATTTTATGTTACCTGTAGCAGAATTGTAGGGGAATGTTTCAAATTTTCTTAGAGACAGTCACAGATGTTCTATGTGAGCACTCTTAGTCACACAGCACACATCAAGCCGGTAATCTATTTCCAGTTTCCAGATGCTGTAAAACAGTAACAGTTAAAGACACGGACCACAACTGCAAACTGTTATGTAGATGTACTGATAAAGTTTGCGTCCCGCTACTGAGGGACACAAACTCCCCTTCCTGTTGATCTAGTGTAACTGAAACAGCGTATCACAGCCACTATCACTGCACTTGATTCAGATATCTTACCTCGCGTTTGGGCGGTGATGGATAACCGGCTCGATATGTGACTAAGGATGCACACATAGAACATCTGTGACTGTCTCTAAAAAAACTTGAAACATTCAAACATTCCCCTACAATTCCGTTACAGGTAACATAAAATATCTTACATTGTTCTTGTTTTATAGTGCATTGAAACTGTATACTTCTTTATGAATCACCCTGTTTATATTAATTCCATGTTACTTATTTCATGTTCCTTTTGTTTGTACACAGTGCATCAAAGAATTTTTAAGACTGGCGCTAGATTTCAGCCTACGGTGGTACCACCAGTGTAATCGCGAATGCATTATAAACCGTGACCATCTGCTTGCTTTCTGCCAAAAGTACTGCGCCGTTGTTAAAGTAACTCAAACGAAACGGCCGTTCATTAGAGAAGTAAAATTTTTTTTCATGTTGAATTATTAAGATGGAACAAAGGGCTGTTATTAAATTTAACGCAAAACTTGGTAAAAGTGCCTCGGAAACGTACCAAATGATGAAGCAAGTTTAATGTGAGTTTTGTTTAAGTAGATCAAATGTTTTCCTGTGGCACAGACGTTTTTTGGACAGAAGAGATATGCTAGAAGATGATAAGCATGCCGGAAGAACAAGTTCATCTAGGACACCTGAGATTATCGAAAAAGTGTGTGATTACGTGACAAACAATCGATGTGCGTCACTAAGAATGATGGAAGAGTTTTTAAACATCAACAAAGAAACGATTCGAACCATCCTGCATGAAGATTTGGGCAAAACAAAAGTTTGTGCTAAATTTGTTCCACAAACGTTAACCAATGAACAAAAATCAAGGAGAAGTGCACATTGCAGAGACATTTCAGCGGCTGAAAATGACCCAAACTTCTTAAAATCGATTGTTACAGGTGATGAAACATGGTGTTTTCAATGTGATCCTAAAAGAGAGTGAGAAAGTGTGGAATGGAAGTCAAAAACCTCACCACAAGCCAAAAAAACAAGAAAAGTTCCATCGAAAATCAAAACAATGCTCATTACATTCTTCGATAGTAAGGGCATTATCCACAAAGAATTTGTTCCAAGTCGACAAACAATTACTGGTGAGTTTTATTTAAATGTTTTGAGGCGTTTGATGGGCAGAATTCGTCGCATTCGTCCAGAATATCGGAATGAAAACAGTTGGTGTTTGTTGCACCTCACTTCTTGTTCGTAGATTTTTGGTGAAAAATAACGTCTGTGTGTTGAAACATCCACCGTATTCACCTGATTTAGCACCCTGCGGCTTTTCTTTATTCCCAAAACTTAGAATGACGTTAAAAGGGTGTTATTTTGATGATATATCGACCATACAAACAGTTTCGACGCGCGCTTTGGAGGCAATTCCGCAAAGTGAACTGGAACAGGCATTCGAATCATTATTAAATCGCTGTAACAAGTGTATTGAAGCCAGAGGGACTTATTTTGAATAACAAACCAAAACAAATTATAATTTCTTGTTTCTGTTTCATTTTACAGACCCAGTCTTAAAAATTCTTTGCCACACTGTGTATTTTAGTCTCTCGAGTTTTAGTAACCTTACTCAGTCCGGCTGTGCGATTAACGCCACCTTCGATAAGTTATAATTCCCTAACTTTATTACAGTTTTGTAATTTTAGGGAGGATTCTTTTTATTCGAGGAGGGGGGGGTCAGAGTGGCTTTGGGAGCATGGTCAGTCAACTATTGGGTTTTCCCTAGTCGTTTACTGATACCAGAAAAGCCACTCCACCAGGTTGATGCTCTCCTGATGAAGGCATCGTGGTTTCTAATATATGTTTTCTGCATTCTTCAATTCACCATTCATATAAATGTTAGTACTTTGAATATCACAGCCTCTCCTTGACAAATGTCAACCCCCGCCTTCTCGTGGTGCATCCTGTTCCCACTAAAGGGGCTCTGACGACCGCCAATAGCGGTATAACTATACCATCGGGATTACAGAAAGTGCTATTCCACACTCACCAACCCGCTTGGCCAGCATGGTGAGTTATGGCCAAACCCCTCCAAAATGACTCCACAACTTAAATCTTGGCCCTTAGTTTCCGGCAGCTGGAATGTACCTGGCCAAGGCAGCGGCCACTGCGACATGAAGCCAGAGGGTGCTAAGAATCCCCGGTGGACCAGACTAGGCTGCCATCTGATACTGACCTTGGCTACGTATAACGGACGCTCCCTATCTTCTGATTCAAGGCTTCTTGAATTAGAAGAGGAACTACAAAGGATCAAGTGGGACATCGTCGGGCTAAGTGAGATAAGGAGAAAGGAGAATATCTCATTGAACTGAAAAGTGGACATCTTTTCTACTATCGTGGGACAGATATTGGCAGAACTAGTGGTGTTGGATTTATAATAAACAAGAAACTGAAGGATAAAGTTTTAGAAGTTGAAAGTTCCTCTGACAGAGCTGCAAGACTCGTTATCCAACTCTCGAGAAGATACAGGGCTCAGATTATTCAAACTTATGCACCCACCACAAGTCATCCTGAAAAAGAAATTGAAGAATTTTATGAGGAAATTCGTGATCTAAATAATAAAGGTAAGCAGCACTTGAAGATAATTATGGGAGATTTCAATGCAAAAATAGGGCAACGACAACAGAATGAAACTTCAGTAGGTAAATTCGGTCACGGCAACAGAAACCAGCGTGGAAATACTCTCGTAGAGTTTGCGGAGGCAAAAGGGTTTTTCATCTTGAACTCCTTTTTCAAGAAAACGCCACACAGGAAATGGACATGGAGACATCCAAATGGGACGACAACTGAAATTGATTTTATTATGTGTAACAAAAAATTCGTCATAGAAGACTGCAGTGTGCTAAACAAGTTCAACACAGGTAGTGACCATAGATTGGTGAGATGTAAGATGCACCTCAACACTAAACTTGGACGTGGCAAGCTCATAAGACAAACAAAATGTATTGACATAACCAACCTTAAAAAACACCATAATACCTTCAAGCTGGAACTGAAGAACATATTCTTTGCATTAGAAGGCCTAACATCGGATGAAGTGGATATTTCTGAAGTTAACAGAAAAGTAACCAAAGCTCTTATGGAAACAGCAAAAAAATTAGCTGGGTCTAAGAACAAGTTGCATGTGAACAAATTATCAGGAAAAACCAAAATGTTGATGCCAAAAAAAGGGAGATGAGGACAACTAAAGAAGATGTGTCTTCCAAAGTGGAATATATAGAGTTATGGAAGACAGTATGAAAAAGTATCACTGAAGACGTAAGGAAATTCAACTGTGAACTAGAGAGGAAAGCAATTGAAAACAACCAAAGCCTAAAGATAGCAAAGGGACATCTCAGTAAGGGAAGAAAACAGATTATGGCACTGAGAAAAGAAGAGGGTTCTGTAACAAGAAATAGAGGCGAAATTTTGACAAGAGTGAAAGATTTCTACTCCAAATTATATGAAAGGGATGATACATGTATTCCAGACATCATGAAAGGTACCAGAGTTCTTCCAGTTCTCCCAGCAGAAGTTGCACATGCAATCAGGAACATGAAGCGGGGAAAAGCTCCAGGAGAAGATGGAATTACTGTAGACATCATACAAGAAGCAAGTGGAGAAATCGAAACAGTACTCGCCCAAATTTTCACTCGATGCCTTAGTGAAGGGAAGATTCCTGAGGATTAGAACAATGCTACAATGATCCTGCTACATAAAAAAGGTGACATTGAGGATCTCAGGAACTACAGACCTATCAGCCTCCTATCAGTGGTTTATAAAATCTTCATTAAAGTTCTTTCACACCGCTTGAAGGTGACACTGGACATGGCTCAACCGAGAGAACAATCTTGATTCAGGAGTGGCTACAGCACAATAGATCATATCCACGTACTGAGAGAACTAATTGAAAGAGTGAGGGAATATGAACTTCCATTGTGCATGGCTTTTATCGATTATGAAAAAGCCTTTGATTCGGTGAAACCATCAGCAGTTACAATGGCTCTGAAATCCTGCAGTATTGAAGATGCATACATTAATATTATTAATAACATCTATGAAAATGCAAGTGCAAAGATTCGGCTGTTTGAAAATACAACACATATAAAAATTAAAAAGGGAGTGAGACAAGGTGACACCATATCTCCGAAGCTCTTTAATGCCAGATTGGAAAATGTGTTTCACTCACTGAACTGGGAAAACAAAAGGATTAAGATTAATGGAGATTATCTAACCCACCTTCGTTTTGCTGATGACGTAGTCATTTTTGGAACTACCCCATCGGAGCTGCAGAGTATGATCCAGGAACTTGCGGACAAGAGTAAAGAAGTGGGATTAAAAATGAACTTTCCGAAGACAAAAGTGATGTTCAATGCTTTTACAAGAAATCAAGATTTATCGATTGATGGAGAAAAGCTAGAGATAACAGACACATACGTTTATCTTGGACAGCAGATATCAAGTGAGGGTCACATTGATGAAGAAATTAATCGGTGTACAAAACTTGCCTGGAAAGCTTTTGGAAGAAACAGCATAATTTTCAAGAGCAATATGCCATTATGTCTTAAAAGAAAAGTGTTTGATCAATGCATCCTTCCAGTGCTTACGTATGGTGCAGAGACGTGGACCTTAACTAAAAGAGACATACAAAGGCAGCAGATAACTCAAAGTAGCATGGAGAGGTGCATGCTTGGTGTAACCAGGAGAGATAAGAAGAGGAACTCGTGGATCCAAAAAAATGACAAGTTCGTCCAGCAGTGGATTGATAATGGTTGACAATGATGATGATTGATCAGTGGCATATATTCGAGGCTAGCTATGAAGCCCAGAGAATGCAGAAACAAAAGTAAATTAAATATACACAAATAAAAGTCAATTATCGACGGTATTAAGATATTTCGGTGAGAAAAATACATTAGCTGATTCACTTCTTTCGATTATGAGAATCAGTCTGGCAAGCAAGTCTTTGCTGTTCTGATGTGAAGAACTTTGATATGATTGCCTGCTAGTGTTTCCAAAACAACATGCAGAAGCATACAGAGGTGAATGGACCATTGCTTTGTACAACGGTTCATTCAGAAAAGAGAAGTCTTTGAACTGCCTCAGTCCCTCCATGCTTCCAGCGCGTGTTTGGCGAGAGTTGTTTCAGTTTGTGTGATGTGTCAATGAATTAAAATCAGTGATATTAATCTTAAATTCGTGGCTTTGTTGGATTCGAACTGTTTTGATAAATTTTGTGAAAGCTTTCCCTGACATCTACTATCAAAACTTAAAGAACTCTGTGCTTCAAATTTTGATACAGCTCGGTTGAAAAGTGAACTGAAGATGTTTTATTCCCTTGATTAATACAAAACAAATCAGTAACGAACATTACTTGTTACATAAAGTTGAATAATTGGACATAGTGTTTATTAAGGTGTCCAAATTAGCAGATCTAATATTAAACTGTTCCATCAACAACTGCAACTGCCGAAAGAAGTTTTTCCGTTTTAAAAAGAATCAAGATGTATCTTAGAGCCACACAAGGACATGCACATTTGAGCAACTTGGCTAATTTGTTTATAGAATATAGAGAAAAACATTATTTTTAAATATGAAAAAAGTACTCAGAAGAAACATTTTTTTGAAATCGTAACACTCAAGTTCACACAAAAGGAAAGAAGAATGGAGTTCATGTACAAATAAGTGTTCAAATCCTAATCCTCATAATTATTTGGTATCAAAATTTAGCATGTACCTAAATTTTAGGAAAAAATGTTACTTCTGTTACTTAATAAAAAAATAAATTTCGCAATTTAAAAAAAAAACAGTACTGTGGGGATGGGGGTGGGGTTGGGCAGGTGAGATAGCCTAGGTCTCGGACCCAAGATATGCCACTGATATTGATTATTAAATTTCTTCTCTTAAAATTGAGTAATCCCAAATGATTTTCTTCTTAATTTTTTGAAAGCTTATTTCGGATCTGCATTATTAACACTGCTATCAGGCATCTGAATATTGCATGTAGTTGAAGTGTTTCTCACATAACATTAACCACATCAGAAAACTTTGAAAATTACATCACCCTGTAGTGGGAATCGAACCGGCATCTCCCAATATCCGCTTGAGCTTGCTACCTGTCACATCACCCAGGACGACTTGGATCTTCCTCGTCCTAGTATCTGGGTCAAACACTCGGATACTAGGACGAGGAAGATCCAAGTATCTGAGTGTTATGACCCAGAATAGTCTCTGATTTTTACCATTTGAAGCAAATTCCGCTTCATCATAACCAATGTTTAAGCTGGAATTTTTTTGTCTTGTAGCTATTTGGCTATTTTGTTAGCAAAAGTTGTAGCAGAATGCTATACAGGTTAGCCAAATTTTTAGTTCTGCTAAGTATGAAAATACAAGCACGCACAATTGATTGACTAAATAAAATTTTGTACTTTAAATAGAATTCAAGAATAAAAACAAACAGGCCTCTATGTATACACTTCTAATTTTAGGAACAATACTTAGATTTGCTGATGTACGCAGTTTGTGAAAATTTATACAAAGACCACGACTGAGTAAAGCCACAACTGATGACACACCGATCGACTTGAACCGAAACATTGTGTGCTGCAGCGAACCACCAAAGAAACGAAAGAAATGGCTCTTTCCTTATTCATAACAGCAAAGCCCCTGTGAATGGTGCTTTTAAGGATTACCGGTACTTTTCTGCAGTACAGCAGTAATGCATTCAGGCATCTTCTTGGGAGTGAACACCCCCAAGAAGATGCCTGAATCCATGAACACCCCCAAGAAGATGCCTGAATCCATGAACATCCCCTTAGGTTTTTGGGTGTTTTCCCCTTATGTTTAGTCTAATTATTTTCATTTATAGCTGCTGAATATTTGGATAAATTAATTAAGAAATCTTAAGAAAATGAGGGGAAATGTTACAATAATGGAAAAAAAAAAAAAAAAAAAAAAAAAAAACCACCAACAATCTGAAATTTCTATCATCCTTCAGTACAATATTAAACTACTTCCTATATAATCAAATATTTGCTACCTAATGTTTAACAATTGCAAATTAGAAATTGTTTCCATAAAAAGTTTTTGTTTCCCTGGAGGTAAGTGGTTTACACTCCGTGACAAAAAAATAAAAAAATTGGTCATCTCAAAGTGGCATCCAAACAGTTCGTTAATTCGCTTGTTTTTTACTACTGTGCTAATCTAAATAATCTAAAGGGGCTGAAACCAAGTGGCAGGGGTATGGTTTACACCATACATTTTCAGGTAACATTGTAATGATTCCTTAATAATCAGATACATGCTTTGTAGTAAGACGAGGATATTTTTACCACTTTTAATATTATTGTTTTTTTTTTTTGGGGGGGGGGGGGTCTTCTCCAGCACAGCATTATCTTACTAGCATTCTCAATGTTTTACACCACCCCGTGGTGAAATGCGTGGTGCATTTCTGAATTAAAGTAAAGATATAATATTTTTACAATTTTAATCATTTGTATGTGTAGATTTCTTGGAATTTGCATTTGCAATATACAAGCATAAGATAAATTTTAAACTCTATTTAAAATTTTGTTATACACTGCCGGACAATTGCTAAGGACGGATGACAATAGCAACGATAGCAACCATAAAATGGAAGGCAGGAAAATGTGGTGAATAGCATAAGTGCGGAATACAGTAAGACGTGTTGTGCGTATGCAAATTTCGGATTGCCGAACTTGTTCGTGACGTCATAGCGCTGATAAGAGATATAAAGGATTTGACGCGTATTGACCGTTGTTGTTGAAACGCAAAGTTGAAAGGGAAAGAATCAATTGACGAACTTGCAATTTTCAGTATGTCTTCCCGACATCACCTAGATGATTTTACGCGTGGCCGTATTATTGGCAAGATTGAAGAAGGGCGAAAAATAACAGATGTTGCCAGGGAGTTCGACGTCAGCCACAGTGTTGTTTCAAGGCTTTGGAAATCATTTCAAACAAATGGAGAGTGTAGCAAACGTCACGGGGGAGGTCGTGTTCGCAGTACGACATCTGCAGAAGATCGGTACATAGTGCTATCAACAAAAAACACCGGCGCAGCACAGCTAGTGAGGTAGCAAATCAGTTTATGGCTGCTACTGGCAAGCGGATCTCCCGAAAAACTGTCGCCAGACGTTTGCATGAAGGAGGGCTGTACGCCCGCCGTCTTGTTGGGTGCATCCCATTGTCCAGACGTCACCGTACCGCCCGTTTGCAATGGTGCCATCAACATCGCAATTGGACTGATAACGATTGGTCTGCTGTCCTCTTCTCAGATGAGAGTAGATACAGTCTATCGTCTGATTGTCGACGACAACTGATCTGGCGTGATAGTGGTACTGCATATTGTCCAGCAAACATACAGGAAAGGGACCGATATCCGACATGTAGTGTCATGGTATGGGCTGGCATCATGATCAATGGCCGTACGTCCATCTATGTGCTTCCAACTGGGACTATGACTGGCCAACGATACATTAATGATGTTCTGCTACCTCATGTTCGCATGTTCCGTGGTGCTGTCGGTGATAGATTCATTTTCATGGACGACAACGCAACATGTCATCGAACAGTCGCTGTCCAGGAGTGTCTTGAGAGCGAGGATATTCAACGCCTCGTATGGCCAGCACGTTCTCCAGATCTGAATCCCATTGAAAATGTGTGGGATGCTTTGGGGAGGAGTCTTCCTGGTCGCCAATGCCCTCCAATAAACAAGGACACCCTCATCCGTGCACTGACAGAGCAATGGGATAAATTACACCAACAGCTGCTTGATAATGTTGTGCAAAGCATGACACGACGTGTGGAATCATGCATCGCCCTCCATGGTGGCCATATCCCGTATTGACATCTTACGCCGGAACGCCTGCGGACGGTAATTGCATTTTTCACGTTTACGTATTCTGCACAAAATGGCCTGTTTGTCCCTTGAACACGTTCCAAAGCCTTCTGGATTTCATAGCATAATAAATTGTCTTTCTTGTAATGTCCTGGCATTCTGACATTATTTAATTTCACTTGGCATCCAACCACACTTACTTTTTTATGCACTATATAGCCGTTTATGGTCCGTCCTTAGCAATTGTCCAGCAGTGTACGTATTGATGTATATAAATAACAAAATTGTGATTATATATATATATAACCATTGTCAATCATTATCAATCCACAGCTGGCCGCCCCGGTGGCGCACTGGTCTAAGCGATGGCCTCTGATCATTTGTTCGAAAGGGATCCGGGTTCGAATACCGGTGAGGCATGGATGTTGTGTTTGTCTTACGGCACTGGCTCTCTCCCTTCCCTGGAACCAGTGACCCTAAATTAGGGACGGGCGACTGCTTATAGACCATTGCAAGTTCAATTCCCTCTCCAGGACGATATAATTTTAAAGTTTTCTGATGTGATTGATTAATGTTACATGACCATGACAAACAGTAAAATACACGCAATATTCAGAGATGTCTGATCACAGTGTTAATAATTAAGATGTATTTCCACATATTATGAAAAGAATATTTCTTCCTAACTGTTTGTTTTGGATGGTGCAAAAAAAAAAAAAAAAAAAAAAAAAAAAAAAGAACTCAAGTTCCACAGCATATCACTTCAAATAACTTTGTTGTACTTTTTGTTAAGTAAATCATTAGTTTGTTCCTGTTTCCTGTTTGATAAAATGGTTTTGCAGTGCTGACAACTTAGTTACTTCTTTAAAAATATGAGAGAACCAAATGTTATACTGCATTCTATTAAATTCAGTTCTCCACAAATATCTATCTATTTGGGTAAAATATTAATTCAACATGAAATTTCTTTAGCCTATTATCTGAAAATTTCATTACCACCCATGGTCTTTAAAACTTTTTTCACATTTTTTTGGATGGGGGGGGAGGGGGAGGGGCATTGTAAGCAGGTATTTTTATGTAGAAAAAATAGTACTTCATTTTTACGCTTAGTGATAAAAATCTGTTTACAGTTGCTATAAAGTATCTTTAAATGCTCTAGCAAATGATGTAAAATATTTCTCAATATAAAAAAAGGAATAGTATTTAAAACTGAAACATACCTGTCTATAAGGTTGCAGACAATATTAAGTACACGTACTAATGCATTTCTGGTAAATCCTAGTGTGACTAATAAATTTTAAAATATAACTTTAGTTTTTCCAGGATTAGTAGGATGACCCCCCCCCTGTCAAAATTAAATTTTCGGTTGCACACTAAACCATCATTAGGACTGACTCCGGAGATCCTAATAATCCCCATAAAACTAAAGTCAAATTTTACAATATCAATTTCACAGTTCTTGGTAAAATCCACATTCTTTCACAGTTTAAAGGTAAGTTTATTTGTTATCGTGACTTAAGTTTTGTGGCTCAGAGAAATCACGTTTTGAAAAGACAAAGTTTATAAAGACTGGAACCAGAAAAGATAGGAAATGCCCTTCCCTTTCTGTGATTACTATCACATCATCAACATGTGGAATTCTCATATTGGTCACACTATAACTGCTCTGTTTACTGGTGGCTTTCCCTCATTGGTGGGCCTGTATGAGGTCATGGTTTTAGCAACTATAAGTTTTCAATATATCTCATGTGATTCTATCATAAAGTTCACATACCATTACGTGACTACAAAGTTCTTCACAAAGGCGCTTTAACGTTTGTAAGTTTTTTGTTTTATACTTTATAAAGTGGGTACAATCTGCGGTGGTGCATTAAGTTATTCAATTCAGATACAATTCAGTTAAAAGTCCTAAAAATGTTACTTACTGAAGTGTGTCTTCGCTCCCAAATCGGTAGTTTATTGAGAGCCTTTTGGTCAAAAGTTGTACCCTACTTCTACGTATATATTCAGTCATTAGGTGTTAACTCGAGAGCCTTTTGGTAGGATACAACTTTTGACCAAAAAGCTATTCAGTTAACCCCTAACAACTGACCATATAGAAGTATGATACAACTTTTGACCAAAAGGTTCTCAATAAACTACAGATGTGGGACCAAAGACACACCCCCGCACGGGGATAACTGGTTTTCCAGTTATTTGGAGAGCGGCGCCCCCACGGCCCGAGCTGACCTTGTGACGGATCAATTTATCATTTCGTCTTGAACGATTATGTAACCGAAGGGACAGCTGTTCATCTAGCTGCTGGGGGATGGCATCCCCACGGCCCGAGCCAACATGTACCATATGTGATGATTTTCACATTTTTTATGTTTTTTGTTTTTTTTCACTTGACACGCTCCCGCCTCAGTTGTAGGTTGCTGAGGTTGTGATTATGCGCCAGCTCAGGATTTGAGTTTCTCGTTTTCTTTCCTGTCTTCTCCATTTTATGTTCCTTTTGTTTTTCCGAGCTGGTTAGCTAGACCTGCCTGCACGTTTGCCGTGTGCGGTGACCCGTAAGGTGGAAAAGGGGATGATGGAGGCTGAGGTTTCTGGAGGCCTGGGTGTTGTTGTCTCCAGTTGCCAACACTCCTCTTTGCCCCCTGCTTCACCCTAAACGGGCGGCAAGGAACTAACCCACTCCTAGTCAATGAGGTCTGTGGCCGAGTGGAGCCCAGACCTCTAACGGCTTGTCGTTTTGCACGACAGGGTGAGTCTGGGGATAGGGTGGGCAGGCCAAATAGGTGTTCCCCAGGCATGGGAAAGTCTGGGTGCACGCTGAGCGCATGTCTGCCCTATCAACTTGCTATATCCGCTTGCTATCCCTAGAGCCGTGTCCTGCGTTCACTTGGGCTTGCGGACCTCTGGCTTTCCCTCGTTGGGCTCGATTGTGGGTGGGGAAGTCGGCGGACGAATTATTAATTTATTCCATGGATGAAAATAAAGTTTCCCACGAATCAAAAACCAAAAGAGGTAATGAGGAAGGCTCATCCCCTTCCGCCAAAAAGCATGTGCCCGATTCTTGTAACGCTCGTTTCTTTTTTGTTCATTCATTAGACCCTTCAAAGCCTCTGAGTGCTAAAAGTCCATTTTGGATAAATAAAGCACTTCAACCCATCGCAAGCTCTCCTAAGAGCGTAAAGAAGCTCCAATCTGGAGATCTTCTGGTTGAAATGTCCACTGTGGCCTACAGCTCTACACTTCTTACCACCACGCTGCTTGAGACTCCGGTCAAAATAACACCTCATGGATACCTAAATTCATCTCGAGGTGTTGTCTCCTCTTAGGACCTCGTTGAGTGTTCTGAGGAGGAACTATTGAAGAACTGAGGAGTCAACACGTTATGGGTGTGCGGCGTATACTCTTTAGTCGGAATGGGCAGCCCGTCCCATCCCGCAATGTCATTTTAACATTTGACAGCCCTTCCCTGCCTACGTCCACCAAGGCAGGGTATCTTCACCTTGAGATACGTCCGTACATCCCTAACCCTCTAAGATGTTTTAGGTGTCAGTCGTACGGCCATTCTCAGCAGTCTTGCAGGAGCAATACTAGGTGTGGACGCTGTGGTGCCACAGAGCATCTTTTATCAGAATGTGTGGCCGAGGCTGAGTTTTGTGTGAACTGTAAGGGTTCACACGCGGCATCAGCCAAAGATTGTCCCAAGTGGAAGGAGGAGAAGGAAATCCAAAGGCTCAAAATGGTGGAAAATATTTCCTATCCTGAGGCCAGAAGGAGGGTAGTTCCTGCCTCTTCTGATCGGCGCTCATATGCATCAGTGGTGGTTGCTAAATCTACAATCGGCATTCAAACCGACATTCAGATCCCTACTAAATATCCCTATACGCTGGACGATATCATCGCAGCCGGACTGGAGGCACTCCAGTCTCGAGCTAGGGGTCTGAAAGCGCCACCCACCACTTTGCCGAAGCAGACTCATCCCACCACCAACAAGGGAACTCAGGCCACTTCTTCTAACAAAAAAACCAAAGCCCAGGATAAGAAAAGCATTTCTTCTCCTCCAAAATCTCAGGAAACGACTCAACGTCGTGCGCCTCCCCTTAAGACACTTGGGACAAAGCATGCTCCCATCTTGGCCCCTGGTCACACGCCTCCAGATCTGGAGGAACCCCCATCAGAGGTGATGGAGCCTGACTTCGTTTGACCATTTTCATTTCATTTATAACCATGGCTTCAATCATTCAGTGGAACTGTCGAGGTTTTCGGTCTAGTTTTGATGAAGTGAAACATCTGCTTTCATTTTACTCTCCGGTGTGCCTTTGTCTACAGGAGACGAAACTTAAACCATCAGACCTGCTTTCAGTTCGAGGCTACAGTGTGTATCGGACGGATAATGCATCGGGAGACATCGCCTGTGGGGGAGTCGCTATTCTTGTCCCTCACAGTGTTCCGGTGTCTTCCGCTGCGATATCAATAACTTTGCAGGCCGTGGCGGTGCAAATATCTGTTCCTGGGGCTCTTACTGTCTGCAGTGTCTATCTGCCGCCGGACGAGAACGTAAGCGTCTCTGTACTGGAGAGATTGGTTGATCAGCTACCTTCACCCTTTCTTTTACTGGGTGACTTCAATGCCCATCATCATTCATGGGGTAGTGTCAGCATCAGCACGAGAGGTCGTCGCATAGAGTCTCTTCTGTCCTCGGCCTCTTTGTGCCTTTTTAACACCGGTGCTGACACGTACTTCCATGAACCGACAAGATCCAGTGAGATCGATTTGACCTTGGGATCACCATCAATTATTGCTGACTGGTCGTGGACGGTGTGTAATGACCTCCACGGGAGCGACCACTTTCCAATTTCCTCTCGCATCATACGAACATGCCATCTTCTGCCTCCCGCCCTCCTCGTTGGAGGATGGAGCGTGCGAGATGGGAGGTCTTCACGCCGTCAGCTTTGATATTTTCTGCAATGGTGACCCAAGAGTCAATCGACGCAGCGGTTCTTGAAGTCACAAATTGTATTCTTCAGGCAGCTGATCTTTCTATACCAAAAACATCTACGACACTCTCCAGAAGTCCGAAACCTTGGTGGACCCCTGAATGCGCAGCGGCTAGGAGAGCTCAACATAAGGCCTGGTCTACGTTTCGGCGTTATCCGACCGATGCTAATCTCGTTACATTCAAACGAGCAAAATCCTATGCTCGGTTGGTGCGTCGACGTAGCAAGAAGGAGTCTTGGATCCAGTATGTTTCATCTCTCACTTCACGTGCCAGTTCGAAAAGTGTGTGGGAAAAGATTCGAAAGATCCTGGGTAACTACAGCTCTCACCAGATCTCCATTCTCGAGAGCAACGGCTGCACATATGCTGGAGTCGGGGAGATTGCTGATTGTTATGGGGAGGCGTTTGCCTCCGTGTCGAGTGACCTGGCGCATCCTTCGTCCTTTCTGAGGATTAAATCTACTGCGGAACGCCAGAGAATCTCCTTTGCGCCTTTTATTGACACAAGCTATAACTCCTCCTTCAGCATGGTTGAACTCAGGGTGGCTCTGCATCGGTCCGGCGCTACATCTGTCGGTCCCGATGGAATCCACTATGACATGCTCCGTCATCTCTCGCAGCCGTCTCTCGAGAATCTATTAATCTTGTACAATCGTATTTGGTCGGAGCACAGTTTCCCGGAATCTTGGCGAAAAGCTTTTGTTCTGCCTTTTCCCAAACCTGGCAAGGATCTCAAGTCTCCACTTAGTTATCGTCCAATTGCTCTCACTAACTGTCTGTGCAAAGTTCTTGAGCGCATGGTTAATTCCCGGTTAATTCATTTTTTAGAATATCTTCAAGTACTTTCACCATCACAAAGCGGCTTTCGCCGTCATCGTTCACCTCATGATCATCTCCTGCACCTTGAGACATCTGTGCGCGAGGCGTTCGTGCGTAGGCAGCACCTGGTTTCTGTTTTTCTCGATATTGAAAAAGCCTATGATCGAGCGTGGCGGCACGGTATTATCCGTGACCTCCACGCATGCGGATTGCGAGGAAATTTTCCGACTTTCATCATTAATTTTCTTCGCAATCGGGTGTTCCAGGTGCGCCTGGGTACGACGCTCTCGGCACCGTTCCATCAAGAACAAGGTGTTCCTCAAGGTTACATTTTATCTGTCACATTGTTCATCCTCCGCATTAATTGTCTTTTCATAAATCTTCCTCCTGCGGTTTCGGATACTGTCTATGTTGATGACTTGCACATTTTCTGCCCGTCATCAAGCATGCATTTTATTGAAAGGCAGTTGCAGTCTGCAATTAACCAGATCTTTAAAGCGGCGAATAGCAATGGTTTCGTTCTTTCTCTCGACAAGGCAGCGTGTGTCCATTTCTGCCAGAGCTGTATTTAGACCGTGCAGCCATACCAGTTTTGCCGGAGACTAAGTTCCTTGGTCCGACCGTCGACCGTGCGCTTACGTTCCGTGCGCACGTTCGGCGGATCAAGATTTCCTGTCTGCGGGCGCTATCTATTCTTAAGATCCTTTCGAGAGTCTCGTGGGGCGCAGACAGGATGTCTTTGTTTCGAATTTACCATTCATTAATACGGTCAAAACTGGATTATGGTTGTATCGTGTATGGCTCTGCTCGTCGTTCCGTTCTCCGGCCTTTGGACACTATTCACCATCAAGCGCTGCGTCTTTGTTCGGGAGCATTTCGAACATCTCCCATTCCCAGCCTTTACGCTGACGCGAACGAACCATCGCTTGAATTACGCCGTCTGCTGCTGTCTATTTAATTCTACCTGAAACTTAGATCTCGTCCAGACCATCCTTTATACGATGCAGTTTTTCATCCCCAGCATACTCGTCTATTCGGGAACCGGCCTTCGTGCATTTTAACATTCGGTCTTCGTATGGCTGCCGTAGCCCGTGATGTAGGTCTCGACTTGTCTCTTGTTGAAAAGACCAGGGGCTTTGGGGATCCTCCATGGCACCCACTTGGTGTCATGGTTGATACCACCTTACATCTTTCGAGAAATCCTCAACCCCTGCGTCAGTGTACCAGCAGCTCTTCGCTGAGCACCGTGCCCTCAATTCTGAATACACTCCCATTTTCACTGATGGTTCCAAGATGCACGGAGTCGTTGGATCCGTGGCTGTCTGTGTTGATGACGTCTCTGTTGCGCGGATCCCAGCTGAGGCCACGGTGTTTTCGGCGGAGATGCATGCTGTGTATCTTGCACTACTTCATGTTCAGTCGGGTTCTCATCAACGGGCTGCGGTGTGCACTGATACTTTGAGTGTTGTACAGTCATTGTCATCGTTGGACGGCTGTGACCACCCTTTTCTTTTTACCGTACGAAAGCTTCTTTGTTCTTTGCTCGAGGCCGGTGTCCAGATACAATTTTGTTGGATTCCCGGGCATGTTGGAATCTCGGGTAACGAGTGTGCTGATGCGGCTGCTAGATCTGCTTTCTCTTTGGTCGTCACTCCCTTGCCACTGTTTCACCGGGATTTCCGCTTTCTTGTTCGCGATCATATCAAGCGAACGTGGCAGGGTCTGTGGGACCAAGAGGTGGAAAATAAACTGCATCGTATTAAACCTAATCTTGAAATTTGGAAATCCTCATATCGTCGGAACCGTAGGGAGGAAGTGGTGCTTGCGCGTCTCCGCATTGGGCATTGTCGTTTCACTCACCGCTTTTTGCTGTGTGGCGACACTGCGCCGATGTGTGAGACGTGCAATTGCCGACTCACCGTCACTCATCTTCTGTGTACCTGTGTTCGTTTTCGTGATGTGCGTTTTCATTTCTTTCATTCTCATTCGTTTAACGAGGACGCCGCTACACTGCAGCGGCTCCTAAATGACCACTGCAATACTGTTGCTGTTTTTTCATTTTTTGAAGAAATTGACTATTTTAAACGTATCTAGATTTTAGCCCTATCATCATCCTCATTTCTCAGTTTTACTGAATCAACTAGATTTTAATCATTGTATCATGTTTTTAATACTGTTTGTTTCATTATCTTTTTTAGCCCTTCCATCGTTCTCATTTTTCAGTTTTACATGATCAGTCAGATTTTACGCTTTTTACCACATTTTTAATAGTGTTTGTTTGTCTTGTGTCTGGCGCTCTTTGGCCAAACGTGGCCCTTGCGCCATAAAAATCAATCAACCAACCAACCAACCAACCAAAGACACACTTTGGTAAGTAACATTTTTAGGACTTTTAACTGAATTAAATCTGAATTGAATAACTTAATGCACCACCGCAGACTGTAACCACTTATAACATGTAAAACAGAAAACTTGCAGATGTTAAAGCGTCTTTGTGAAGTATAAGTTTTTCATCACTGAAAAATGAAAATGAAACAATTTTCTCCATAAATCAAAATACCTGCTTCCCATGTCCAAATAAAAAAATGCAAAGTATTAAAAATGTTGGGAGATAATATTTCAGGATAACAGATATTGCATTCTAGTTCTTAATGAGAGGGGTACTTTGTTAATTAAACAATTAAATTTAACAAAGAAAGTTGCTACAATTGGGAAAAAAAGTGGAGTGAGGTCTTTTTTTGTCTTTGAGAAGAACTGTAATATGCTGTGTTGTTCAAGTCAAATGCTAAACTTGAAGTGATCTGTTGCTATTTCATGAATAGGGTGATAATAAGCCTGCAAGTTTATATAACACTTTTTATAAGGTTATATGGTGGAGCAGTAGGATTCAAAACAAAAAGCAATTCGTATTTTCTCCAAAGTCGCTTCTGTTGCCTCTCCAACAAGAAAAAGAAAAATGGCAGCCAAGACTGCCATTATTTAGATCTTGGATCTGACATGTATAAGTAAGATACACCCAAAATTCTCTGGCTTACCACTGCAGCAAGTTGGTTTTCAAAATTTAATTTCCTCTATCCTTTAGCTTTCCTTCACTTATTTTATTATGAAGAATGAAAAGGACAAAAGAAAGATGTCATGAGCATTGAGTTCATTTTGTTTAGCAAATGACAGTTTGCTTTGAGCTTTTTATGGTGGAAGTTCCACTTTAATGTAAGCATTATGCTGTGTGAAATGGAATAATAAGCATGTTCTTCTGGTTATTTTAATTCCAGTGATTTTATTTTAATGAATTCTTAGCTATACATTTTGAAGATGACAATCCGTTTTTTGGTGTAAATATGAGAAGGGTGGTAAGTCAGATAATATCCGAAAACTTGACTGCAGCGAGATCCGAATCCGCGTCTCCCAGACAGCGCCCAGGTATGCTAACCACTACACCACCCAGAACGACCAAGTCTCAAGTTTCCAATTAATTTGAATATAACCATCACAGGATTTGATAGTCAAAGCAAATTTGTATTGATGGTGTAATCCCATATTCCATTCATGATTCTTAGCTGTAGTTAGTCTTCGTCAAGACAACTCTTAATATTTGTGTGTGTGAACATTTTGGTAAATTTCAGAGGGACTGGTTGCTATGAGATTTTTTTCTTTTAATTTGTTTATACTAAGTTCCATGGGAAATATTTCTACCCTAACCTAAGTAAGCTTCGATTTTTAGTATACCCAATTGTTACCTTACACTACCTTTAGGCTCATCTTCAGACATAGAGCTACTTCTTCAAACATTTAAGCTCCTGATCTTCTTTTAGACCCATCTAAAGTTTGTCTTTGTGGGAAAGGTGATTTGACAACTCTTAGTCCGCCAGTCATTCTTAGTTAATGCTTGAGGAAAGTATAGTCAGTCCCCTGATATGCTTCATTTCTTCTTTGTTTTAAGAAAAATTCAGCAATAAGATATAGACATCAATTTGTACTGTGCCACTAACACATATGGTACATTTTGATTCTTCTCAGTTTCCAATGCTGCTAAAATGTGAAATTTATACAAATAAATATTTGGAAGACTTATCTGATGAAATTATTACCATATTTGTGTCGATAACTCATGCCAAGATGTTGCACAAGTATTGGATGAAGATAATGTCATAGTTTTGCACATTTTAGGTTAAGTTATGATACCCTAAGATCTCTTGCTGTAGAATGTTTGTCATTCCAAAAAATATACAAACTGTGGCCCCAGAGTTTAAATATATATTATATTTAAGCTAAAAATTATATTCAAAATCTTTAGCTCAAGTATAAAACTTAGAAAATCTTATAAATCTGTAGCTCCTGATATATAAGTGAAAACAAACATCAGGAATTAGTAAATAAATTTAAAAAACAAAAATTTTTACCCCTGAAAATCCAGACGTGCAAAAGCAGTAGAGAAGAAATTTCAGAAAAACACTCAAAAACAAGAAGCATTTTTAATGGGAGCCAAGAGCTAAAGGAAAATAAACATTGTAAACAAGCAGAGAAGAGGATGCAAGAATGCAGAAAGTTTTATAAATGCAGAGCTCTGGCTTTTCATGGTCCAGAAAAACGCAGCATAAACTCATCTCTACAAAGACTTAGTTGAATATGGTTTTCTGCTATGTCATAAATTTAATGCAGGCAAAGGAGCCCACAAATCAAAAACCACCTTTTAACTTTGAAAGGTGAAATTAATAATAATCATCAAATTTTTCACATCCCTTGGCATATTTATTTTGTGTTATAAGTGATTTCATGTACAGAGTCATGGCAGACTCAGATTGGGGACTTATATTTCAGACCTGGTTATGTCGGTTTTTGCATACATTAGCAACTTTTCCTCATCACTAGGTGGCCAATAAAAGATGTCATTCATGGGTTGTTGTGTTACAATAAACAAAGTCTTGAAACCCATATACACTCCAGACATCAAGTATTTGGATGTGATCTAATAACATATGTTTACAGCCAGAAGTGCAACTAATGCTATTTATTTTAATAGTGTGAACTGAAAATAAACTTCATGAACAGGCCAGCACTATACACAGAATTGTGTGGAGACAGAATATCTCCCTCCCATTCCCACATGCTGACTTCAATTTGGGTGAAAGTTAATGTAAACAAGACTGTAAGATATCTTTTTTTTTTTACATATCACAAAAATATTCCTTTTTTTCATTGTGTAAAGAAAAACAAAATTTCAATAACTAGCAACAAATTTGATGTCAGAAGTTGGCAATTTGAAAATGGGTTTTTGTTTTCTTTCATATTCAATTATTGCAACAGCAGCAGCACTCGTACTTCTGAACAAAAGTGAATAAACATCTAAATATCATGCATCACATGTATTGAAAAGTGCTTTAAGTTAGATGACAATTATGTAGCATAACCAATTTTCAGAAAGGTAGCCTTTAGAATTTCAGACTTTCTTTAATACATTGCTGCTTGATTCTGTGAATTTAAACCAAGAATTTGTCATCAATGTATTTCACTAGCTTTGGATCTTAAGGTATCCCACTACGTTGAAAAGGTTGTTTTGGGCCAAATTTCACATTTTGTGCAAATGCACTCATTTTAAAGCCCCATTCTTTAGGATTCCAAAACTGCCTTTGTTTCTTGTCTACGATGAATAGATAGAGTTAAAGCAATTTGAATATCTAAACCCAGGTGTCAAACAAACAGGAAGTGACACTTGAAAGGCTGGAAGTTGGGAAATAATTAGGTTAGTCTTACTATTTGTGCATAAAATTGCAGTAGAAAATATTTTGTACAAGGTTTTAGGAATCTGGCAGTACTTTGGATAAAATTATGTGATGCAGTTTATATTTGTGAATGTGACAAACATAAACATACTTTTCATCCCATCAAAACTGTCTTTTAAACTTTAATCGCGAGTTTGCAGGATGAGATTTTTGTCCCGAACTCTTTACAGAAAACCTGATAACTGCAAAAGGTATGTAAATAAATTAATGAAACTTGGTATACATCTTTCTTATAATGTTGTACATGCAGTGAACTAAACTTTTTGCTGTTTGTCAGTTCAAAGTTAGGTTACAGCTGTTTGCATTCAACATAGTGAAGAAATTTGTGGAAAATTCACACTAATGCATGTGGAATTAGTGTATCTCAGCAGTGTTTAGGAACATCACTTACCTTTTAGTTCACTTTATAGATAATAGTCATGCGCGTATACTGATGCACACAATGCCATCATATATCTGTGACCCCATTGCTGATGTGTCCAGTTATTGTGTTCCTGGCACCACAGAAACTGCCGTCTCCGATGAGCAGGCGTTAATGGCACACACCGTACTGGTCGTCGTGCAGCCTCCTGGCCACGGTAAAACGCGATAACGGACGTCCAGTTGACTGTTGCATGTGCCTTGCGAATTCTCCCACTGTCTGCCGTCTGTCTCTCCTCGCTTGTAGGACAATATACCGGTCGTCTGCCGCCGTGGTTGCTCGTGGACGACCACTGCTAAACTCTCGGACAGCTGTTCCTGTAGTTTGAAATGCTCTCCAAGCTCGTGAAACGATGCTGTGAGCGATCCCAAACTCCTCGGCCACACTAGTCACACTTCGACCTTCTTCCAAGTTCCCAACGACGCGACCTCGGGTAAAGTCATCCAGATGTCTACTGGATTGCCTGTTGGACATATCACTCGGTGGCAGCATTTCGACGTCGTTCAAACCGATGTACGCCGTGCAATAGCTTTCACCGAATTGCTGAGCAGATCAGATGTAGAGGATTTTAGGAAGGGAGTGTCTGACCCCAGGTCTTAAACAACCTTTAGAAATAGGAAGCTAGGAGATTTGGGCTAGAGTGCCCGATTGGAAAGTGACACGGAAGCCAAGTAGAAAGGGGAAGGAAGACGGCCTTAATTATTACCTTGGTGCCAGTACCCGGGGTCCGACGGCTTAACGTGCCCATCCTACGTACAGCGGATATTTAGGGGTTCGAACGTTCGTACATGCCTGGGATCGAACCCAAGGTCTTCTCCGTGGCAGTCACGAACGTTGACCACTAGGCCACCCGCGGCCCTAATTGCTGAGCGTACACCGCCCGTGTGCTTTGTACCCTTCAGACACCCCCCTACGCCATGCTGGATATATGCGCATGCCCTACCGTACCGGACCCTAGTCTATCTCCTGAGTGGTCTTTCGATCCGTTCTGCCTGCACGTTCCGCTGTTATGCTAATTTCTCCTCTTCGTCCTCAATTTTTGCACACCAGTGTAGTACATCACCGATCAGATATAATTATGCAACGCACTTCTCGTTTTCTGTAAAATTAATACTTTCAATATGCACACATAGTAACAAATACAGTAGTATTTCAGTCTGATTGCGACTTCTATTTTCCAAAACACGAATGACGACAGGTTAGCAACACATTTCACTCACATGCTGTCTCCCAATCGTGATGCAAATTTAACTTGAATTTTTAAGGCGATGCTTGAACAAATACTATACAAATGATTAAGAGTACTACTTACCTTGCTGAAGAAATTATATTATAAAATAGTTCTGAGAAATACCTGAGATCCATGACATATCTCTTACGATGTGAAAGCTAACCTTTCTGTTAACACGAAGAGCAAAGCAATAGCACCACGATTGTGACGTCACAAATCTTTGTGGCAGGCCTGGTGAGGTATAAAGATGGCCTTGGTTTAAGCCATAACAATTACCGCAGACCTCTCGTATTTGTTCGACAAAAACGATTAGCCCAAAAAAGACTGATCAACTCTGACATCTGTACTTCATGAGCACGTGTTTACGCTTTCAAGTTTACATATTATTTTTGTGCTTCTTTTAATTGTTTGTCATGTGTGTTTTGTCTGGAAACAGATGGCGACATGGGAAAGTGAATGCGCGAAGTCTGGCAAAAAGTGCTCTACTACATGAGAGAAAGATTCTGCTTTGAAGGGTAAATTTGGTTATTTTAAAAAGGTAAACTCCAGTATTGTTCAATTTCACCCTTGAAATTGAACAAAACCGGAGTTTAACTTTTTTGAATTTTATTTTGGAATGGACCCTCGAACCATTTGCCGTTTTCAGAAAACAGACTTCCAGCGTTGAAATTATACCCTTCTCGTCTTATCACGCGACTAATTGCAAATTTGCGGCTATTCGATTTTTATTACGTAGAGCATTTTCACATTCGTCGAACCCTAGATTACGGCATTTGGATCTGGTCAACATAAAACAAATTGCTTGTCATTATGGATATGAGTACTCGGTGGTGGATCGCTTGCTCCGGTAAAATAAGAAGTATAATATTTTGACTCTTTCTAGAGACTTACGTAAACCCCGTTTTGTGGGATCGCTTCCGTATGTGCCCAGGATTGTTAATGTATTAAGAAATAAATGCAGACATATAATATTGACTTTGGCTTCATGACTAGAAATATTTATGCCTTAATCAAGAAGGATTGGGACATGGTGCCTCCACATACTAGATACGGCGTATACACCATACGTCTGCAAGCTGTTGTTCCAGAGACTAATAATATTGTATATATTGGTTCTACAAAAAGGAACTTGAGTACCAGAGTCAGGGAGCATAAATATGATCTTCGTAATGGCAAGTTAACAACCGCCATGTCTCGTCTGGTTGCGACCGATTCCCATATTCCAAAGTGGAATGAGGTATCCATTATAAACTCTCCAGGTAAGGTCTCACTGTCATTATTTATGGAGAGCCTATAAATTGCATCATTCGGATCTCGTTGCTGTAATGATTATCTCCCTAAAGTTATATAAAAACCATAGACTATTTTATTTAAACATTTTCAGAATTTATTTTAAATGCATTGTGTAAATCCTAGATGGCGTTGCGATATTGCTGGTTTTTTACGATGGTATTATATATATATATATATATACTGTATAACATCGCTTAACCATTTAATCTGTCTTCAGAGGTAGTGCTACGCAAGTACGATTTTACTCTCCGGAGGTTTGAGAAAGACTGTTCCTCAGAGCTTGTTGATACTGGCCAAACACATGAAATCTTCAACAGTTTATGTACATTAGGATATATTGCAATACTGCATTGTTTCAAAACGTCAGTTGAATTGCGTAACTCCGCATTTCCTATAAGGCTACTTAGGCGTCTTCTCCATAGCTGTATTTCGGCTTTCACAGTTCTGCTGTCATCCAGCTCACTTGAATAAAAATGCAGTGTTTGTTCTAAGTCGTTCTCCTTGATAGATAAGAAATTGTGAAAAGACAGTAAACACTGAAATCTTTTAATAACGGTTTTATGCATTACAAATTTTCGATCAATTTCTTGTACGAACGAATCTAAAAACGGCAGGAATGCAGATATTCTGTAGTAATCTTAAGCAGAATCTGTTTCTACGTTGAAACGATTCATTTGTCTGTTATATAAACGTGGTACTTTGATGTCAAAATCTAGTAATTTCGATTTTTCAATTAATTCTAGAAATATTTTTTAAAATTTGTAACAGGGTTTTTTTTCGTTGATTGTATTTCATGTTTTAAATCCTCTGCAAGATTTATAGCTTCAACTAAATCTATGTTTCTTTCTGTAATGCTTTGCACGGTAAAATTGGGTACCGAAAAACCACATCAATGACAGGAACGCTAATGTTGAATTCTATATCTTGTATTGCCAACGAAATCTGCATGGCTTTTGATGTTTCTCTGTCATCCCAGGAACTCATTTCTTCTAAAGCATTTGAGACTGCCGGCTGAAGCTCCAAAAATGTGCTAACGGAATCATGTCTATCTACCCATCTTGTTGGGAATTAACGCTTTAGTTTCTCCTTTCTGGAATGTGGAAGTATACTTTTTACCTTTGTTTGTAAGAATGACTGACGTTTAGAGGTATTAAAAATTCATAAACGTTCTCTACTGTACCCATGGCATTGCGAATGCCTTGAACCTTACATAAATGGCTAAATTTAAGCTGTGTGAACTACAATGAACAAACATAGCAGACGGGAATTTTTCTTTAATGACTGCTTGAGCACCATTAAATTTTCCTGCCATTGCTAATGCTCCATCATAGCCCTGACCCCGGAGGTACTTGATTTCCACACCAAATTTATCCAATGTGGTTATTATTGTTTGAGTTAATTCTTTTCCTGTGGTATTACCACTCACTGGCACAAACTGCAAAATTTTTTCGTTTATCTTTGCTGTTTCGTCCTTAACGTAGCGAAGGCTCAAAGAAATTCGTTCAGTTCCCCCAACGTCAGCAGTTTCATCCGCTAAAATTAAGAAGCATTTCGATGCATTTACCATGTTCACAACTTTTTTTGTAAGCAATTTATTGCAACTTTCAATTACATCGTTCTGAATTGTAGGACTTATATACTGAGAATTTTTCCTCGTGTGTTCACGAATAGTCACAAAATCACTCGTGCCAGTCCCTTTTGCAGCCATTTTAAATCAGAAACAGAGAATTGACTTAAAATTTCTTTCATTCTCAGTAAATTTTTGATCTAATTTCAAAGTTCCCAACTCACAGTGGCCCCGCAATGCCAGTCCTTGTTTGCCGCACAAAAGTACTGTTTCAATAACAGGAGCAATGAGCTTCCGATTTCTTTCCACGTCGGCTTTTTCAGCAGCACTTAGCCTATGATCAATCGGTTCACTTTTTTTTCAAAACAACATATTCTAGATCTTGGGCAGCCTTCAAACATTGCTTATGGTAATTCGTGATTTGATGATAGTTATATTGCTCCACAGCATTTTTTCAATTTTTAAACGGTTTCTTGCACAGCTGTCCTAGTGGCTGGTATGCAGTTCCTGCTCCACTTAAGGAAAAAAAGGACGCCGCCCCGGTGGCGCAGTGGTCTAAGGCTCTGGCCTCTGATCATTCGTCCGTAAGGGGTCCGGGTTCGAATCCCGGTGAGGCATGGATGTTGTGTTTGTCTTACGGCACTGGCTCTCTCCCTTCCCTGGAACCAGTGACCCTAAATTAGGGACGGGCGACTGCTTATAGCCCATTGAGTTGCTCACGGTGGTCGTTAAACCTCCAATCAAAAAAAAAAAAAAAAAAAAAAAAAGGACAAAATATTTGCAGTAAGCTTCGTCTTCCAATTGGGAGTAGGATAACCATTTTCATCTTTCCAACCACTTAATCTGGAATCTGAGATATTTTCCCTCGACAGCAGTCGCAAGAAAATCGAAGATACTCTCTGGCACCCAAATGTCTTGTAACGCGTTAAATCTTTCGTACTTGTTAAACTTTTTACTTACCAGTAATGCAACGTCATTTGGACTTCAGTTTTTGGGACGTCTCTAACTTCAGATGATTCTAGGTCCGAGGCCTCTCGCACAGCAGCTGTTTCATTTGCAACCGATTCTGAGGGAATTTTCTCACTCCTAATTTTCTTCTAAAAATGATCATGTGAAGTACACAAACGTTTAGACATCGCAAATGATGAAGTGAAAAGAAACAACCTAAAGGTTTGCAGAACCGAAGGTGACTGTGGGTCCGTACTGTAAGAACGCGAGAGCCTCGATCACGAAACCGGTTTTTCCTCCCTTCATTGTCTCTAAAACAATGAATTCGTCTTAACTCACGAGCCGGTGTCGTTTTCACATTGCAGTTTCTTCCAGAATCAACTTGGGTTACGTATGCGCCCTACATCTCAGCGCATGCGTCAGGTGAAGTTCGTTCCGGAATGGGTCTCTTCTAGTGAAAAAGCAGTACAGCTGATCGTTTTGGCAAGCCTCGAACGGAGAGATAATGTGGGCGGGCGGGAGGGCGGATAAGGCAAGTGGCCGAACAGGATTACACTAGCAGGCGCGTGTTGTGAAAATGCAGCCGCCTGTTTGTGGGGCGATTTCGGTCTTCGTTTGGAGTTTATTCGTAATCATCTAGGCTCATGGGGGTCCAGACCCCCAAGGATTCCCTCTTCCCTGGACCTTACCAAACACTTTCTCTGGCACACTCAACACTCAGTATGCTAATACCACCATAGTTCTTGCAGTTAGTATGATCACTTTTGCCCTTATACAAGGAAACAATAACTTGGTCATGGGCTCAGTCTAGACCCACATTTGATTAGAGAAAGATCTAGCCAAGTGGCAAACTGTAGCGTCTTTTTATTTCAAATGTTTAGGCGCAAGCGTCTCTCCACGGGTCTCTTATTACCCGCACAGCTTACGGCAGCCTAGATAAATTTTGCATTGTTGTTGTGTGTTCTTAAGAGTAAATATCTCTGCAACTTAACAATCTAAATTAGTGATTTTTATTTTTGCACTTGCATCATGCGATGCTGTGTACAATTCTCTGTTTCATTCTCATGTGTTAAGTACTCCTGTTATTCTACTAGTGACATATTTCATGTCTTCATAGCTTCCACTAAGATCTAAAGTATATACATTGCATTTATGTTCGTACAGCATACCGTACTATTACGACCTCTGTTAGTTTCTTTTTTTACGAGTAAAATTCTTCAAACTGGCTGATAATCAGTTTAGATATTTATTTTAAATTCTACGCAAGTTTCTTATTAAATACTTCGATATTGATACTAGACAATCTGTAAATACGGAAAGTTGATAGAATGAACATTCCCAACAAGAATAAATATCTCCACGTCATTCATACAATAAATAGCGGTTAAAACGAAGACACTAACTAATTTCAATAAAAATATTACTTATGCATCACTTGGTGCAACATTTTGGACTTCGCCGCCCCGGTGGCGCAGTGGTCTAAGCGATGGCCTCTGATCATTCGTCCGAACGGGGTCCGGGTTCGAATCCCGGTGAGGCATGGATGTTGTGTTTGTCTTACGGCACTAGCTCTCTCCCTTCCCTAGAACCAGTGACCCTAAATTAGGGACGGGCGACTGCTTATAGCCCGTTGAGTTGCTCACGGTGGTCGTTAAACCTCCAATAAAAAAAAATTTGGACTTCTTAAAGGTAAGTTTCAACGGCAAATTCTAAACAAACTTCAACATGGCGAAGGCGTGAATTGTGATGTTTGTGCGTGTAACTAGAGCCACCATACGTACATTTCTGTCGTAACTAAAAAAAAATTAAAATGGGATGCTTTTTCGGCGTCATTTCGCTCAGCATGAGGCTCAGTAAATAATTATTTCGAATAAATCGATTAAGGTTTTCATGAGGGCTGGCAACACTGCTCTGATTAGCCGCCCCGGTGGCGCAGTGGTCTAAGCGATGGCCTCTGATCATTCGTCCGAAAGGGGTCCGGGTTCGAATCCTATTTTTAGTTACGAATGGATGTTGTGTTTGTCTTACGACACTGGCTCTCTCCCTTCCCTGGAACCAGTGACCCTAAATTAGGGACGGGCGACTGCTTATAGCCCATTGAGTTGCTCACGATGGTCGTTAAACCTTCAATCAAGAAAAAAACTGCTCTGATTACATCACGAGCATCTCGCTCTTAGCTCCGAATATTCGTGCTCAAAGTGTTGTTCTAAGTGCTTTTTGAGTTCTATTTTTGTGTTCCTGTGCGTCTAAAGTTATCGTGCTTCATTCAGTTCTACTTACAAGTCCGTAAGTACGTTAATTTCTTCAATATCAGCTTTGTTTATCCTCTGTTCGAGCTGGCCAGAGGAACTACTCGGCGCTGCCATTAGAAATGGCATCATCCGGTGGGGATCATGAGTCTGTTTTCCTCACTTCCGGTTCTTCCGATATTAGTCTCTCAACCGGTGACTCCACCACCTTCCTTCAGTGCGTCATCACGCTCTGCTTCCGGTGTTCCACAGACTGCCTGCTAGTTCTCCACCAGTAAAGAACGATGACGTCATGGATACTTGTGGAAGTGTTCATCCTCTGCCCTCAGCTTTTCAACAGCCGTCTTCGTCTAACTGCGGTTACTGCTGCTATAGCTTCTCGTGTATCACTGCACCCCGTGTATGCAGATGCTGTGTCTCTACAACCTTTTCTACTACGCGACGACGATGAGATAACCCTAAATCTCCCGCTGGATTCTTGTGCGGGGGCTCTTTTTCCTCGATTCTCGCGCAAGGGGTCAGTTTTGAAGCCTTTCCGAACACACCTCTAAAGATTTATGCCACTGCCCTCAAACGCATGTTCTTTTCCTGTGCCATCTTACACATGTCACGTCGTCTACGGTTGGTGATCGTGTACTTCACGGAGGCTGCCTTTGCTCTTTCTGTTCTTCAGATAGGACTGATGATTCGGAATCAGCTTCTCTTTCCTGAACCTGTTTCACAGCGCACTGTCGCTATTTCGTTGTACCCCGTTCCTCCAGAGGTGACGGACACAATGATATACGCCGCCTTCTCCACTGTCGGTCGAGTTGTCAGCCGCACCACGAGTTACAGCAGATCGCTCAATCCTGAGCACCCGGCGAGCAGCCCAGATGGTCTTCGCCTCCGCTGACTATATTGCTCGTTGCCCTACGATTGGCTGTCAAGTGTGATGGTCAAATCTGTCGCATCACTTTCCTGACCTCCCATCACTGTGAACATTGTACAGTGTTTGGACATCATAAAGCGGTGTGCCCTGTTCTTGTTTCTATTCCGCAATCGCTAGCTAGACAGACGACTGCGTCTCTGGGTTCGGACGCTTCTCCGTCGACGGCGGCATTTCTTTCGGATCGCGGTGCTGTTTCTTCGACTCTTACGATTTCTTCTGTGGATCAATTCCCTCCGTTTCAAGTGTCTCACACTTTGGTTCCTCCGGATCTGTCTGGCCTGGATGACGGGAGTGTTGCCTCTGACCCAGTGCTTTCATCGGCTGCTCCCACTGATGGTTCTTCGGCTATGGGATTTCCTGTGGTTAGTCTGATGCTGTCGCTACAGTTGCGTCATCTGGTGCAATTCCTCCTGTTACTCCGACTGTTCCTGAACTTGCGGTCAGCGTTCCCAGCGATGACTCCAGGAGTGATTCTCGCTCCTGTGGTGATAAGAAAAGCACTTTCAAGCACCCCGGGGGCACGGCTAAGCGTGGTCGTCCGCGTGTTTATCGTTCCCGGTCCTCATCCCGAACTTGCTCTCCTCCTGCATCCCCGAGAGGGTGTGGGATCACTGACGATCGAATTGAATTTGCGGAGGCTGCCTTACAGGCGTTGTTCCAAGAGTTTTGTCAAACTGTCGACATAGTCGCAAGTTCAGTTGCCTTTATCTCACCGGCAACTTTTTCGTCTTTTTGCACTTGCCTGCGATGAGTGGTTTGACTATTCTACCTATCTCACTCAATGTACATACCGTCCAGCCGACGTTGCTCTCCAGGTGTCGCACATTTTGCAACAGCTTCGAACTTATGCCCGGACAAATTCTAAATTTCTTGTCTGCAATAATAGACTTACTTTTATGTCCTCAGAAATGAATTCTGCTCCTCAGTTTCTTGCACAGTGTTCCAGAGGCTGAGTTGGTCTCTTCCTGTTTTTTTCCCTCGACCGGCTCCGCTATTCTCCTCCTGTGTATACGTTCGTGTCAGTTTTTGAGACCCAGTGATTTATTGCTCCCAACTCTCAATTATTATTCAGTATCCTCTTCGGTACTGGATATGCCCACTATGTAATATCTCTGTTTTCTGTCCCTCACCACTGAATTCTTCCTACCTGGACTTGTGTCTGGGCTCTACTTATTATTATTATTATTATATCATCATCATCATCATCATCATTGTCAACCATTATCAATCCACTGCTGGACGAAGGTCTCCCCAAGTTTCCTCCACAACGGTCTGTCTTGTGCCAGTCTCCTCCATGTCACCCCTGCATACTTTCGAATTTCATCCACCCATCTCCCATGTGGTCTTCTTCTGGGTCTTTTCCTGTCCCTTGGAATCCAATCTAAAATTTCGGCTGTCCATCGATGATCTGTCCTTCTGGCAGTATGTCCAGCCCATTGCCATTTCAGGGATTTAACTCTGATCATGATGTCTTCCACTCTTGTCATTTTTCGGATCCACGAGTTCCTCTTCTTATCTATCCTGGTTACACCAAGTATGCACCTCTCCATGCTGCTTTGAGTTGTCTGCAGCCTTTGTATGTCTCTTTTAGTTAAGGTCCACGTCTCTGCACCATACGTAAGCACTGGAAGGATGCATTGATCAAACACTTTTCTTTTAAGACATAATGGCATATTGCTCTTGAAAATTATGCTGTTTCTTCCAAAAGCTCTCCAGGCAAGTTTTGTACGCCGATTAATTTCTTCATCAATGTGACCCTCACTTGATATCTGCTGTCCAAGATAAACGTACGTGTCTGTTATCTCCAGCTTTTCTCCATCAATCGATAAATCTTCATTTCTTGTAAAAGCATTGAACATCACTTTTGTCTTCTGAAAGTTCATTTTTAATCCCACTTCTTTACTCTTGTCAGCAAGTTCCTGGATCATACTCTGCAGCTCTGATGGGGTAGTTGCAAAAATGACTACGTCATCAGCAAAACGAAGGTGGGTTAGATAATCTCCATTAATCTTTATCCCCTTGTTTTCCCAGCTCAGTGACTGAAAAACACCCTCCAATGTGGCATTAAAGAGCTTCGGAGATATGGTGTCACCTTGTCTCACTCCCTTTCCAATTTTTATGTGTGTTGTATTTTCAAACAGCCTAATCTTTGCACTTGCATTTTCATAGATGTTATTAATAATATTAATGTATGCATCTTCAATACCGCAGGTTTTCAGAGCCATTGTAACTGCTGATGGTTTCACCGAATCAAAGGCTTTTTCATAATCGATAAAAGCCATGCACAATGGAAGTTCATATTCCCTCGCTCTTTCAATTAGTTCTCTCAGCACATGGATATGATCTATTGTGCTGTAGCCACTCCTGAATCCAGCTTGTTCTCTCGGTTGAGCCATGTCCAGTGTTACCTTCAAGCGGTGTGAAAGAACTTTAGTGAAGATTTTATAAACTACTGATAGGAGGCTGATAGGTCTGTAGTTTCCGAGATCCTCAATGTCACCTTTCTTATGTAGCAGGATCATTGTAGTGGTGTTCCAATCCTCAGGAATCTTTCCTTCATTAAGGCATCGAGTGAAAATTTGGGCGAGTACTGTTTCGATTTCTCCACTTGCTTCTTGTATGATGTCTACAGTAATTCCATCTTCTCCTGGAGCTTTTCCCCGTTTCATGTTCTTGATTGCATGTGCAACTTCTGCTGGAAGGACTGGAGGAACTCTGGTACTGGTATCTTTCATGATGTCTGGAGTGCATGTATCATCCCTTTCATATAATTTGGAGTAGAAATCTTTCACTCTTGTCAAAATTTCGCCTCTATTTCTTGTTACAGAACCATCTTCTTTTCTCAGTGCCATAATCTGTTTTCTTCCCTTACTGAGATGTCCCTTTGCTATCTTTAGGCTTTGGTTGTTTTCAATTGCTTTCCTCACTAGTTCACAGTTGAATTTTCTTACGTCTTCAGTGATACTTTTTCGTACTGTCTTGCATAGCTCTACATATTCCACTTTGGAAGTCACATCTTCTTTAGTTGTCCTCATCTCTCTTCTTTTTTGCATCAACATTTTCGTTTTTCCTGATAATTTATTTACATGCAACTTGTTCTTAGACCCAGCTAATTTTGTTGCTGTTTCCATAAGAGATTTGGTTACTTTTCTGTTAACTTCAGAGATGTCCACTTCTTCCGATGTTAGGCCTTCTAAAGCAGAGAACCTGTTCTTCAGTTCCAACTTGAAGGTATTATGGTGTTTTTTAAGGTTGGTTATGTCAATAGATTTTGTTTGTCTTATGAGCTTGCCACGTTCAAGTTTAGTGTTGAGGTGCATCTTACATCTCACCAATCTATGGTCACTACCTGTGTTGAACTTGTTTAGCACACTGCAGTCTTCTATGACGAATTTTTTGTTACACATAATAAAATCAATTTCACTTGTCGTCCCATTTGGATGTCTCCATGTCCATTTCCTGTGTGGCTTTTTCTTGAAGAAGGAGTTCAAGATGAAAAACCCTTCTGCCTCTGCAAACTCAACGAGAGTATTTCCACGCTGGTTTCTGTTGCCGTGACCAAATTTACCTACTGAAGTTTCATTTTGTTGCCGTTGCCCTATTTTTGCATTGAAATCTCCCATAATTATTTTCAAGTGCTGCTTACCTTTATTATTTAGTGACAAATTTCCTCATAAAATTCTTCAATTTCTTCTTCAGGATGACTTGTGGTGGGTGCATAAGTTTGAATAATCTGAGCCTGGTATCTTCTCGATAGTTGGATAACGAGTCGTGCAGCTCTGTCAGAGGAACTTTCAACTTCTACCACTTTATCCTTCAGTTTCTTGTTTATTATAAATCCAACACCACTAGTTCTGCCAGTATCTGTCCCACGATAGTAGAAGAGATGTCCACTTTTCAGTTCGATGAGATCTTCTCCTTTTCTCCTTACCTCACTTAGCCCCACGATGTCCCACTTGATCCTTTGTAGTTCCTCTTCCAATTCAAGAAGCCTTGAATCAGAAGATAGGGAGCGTCCATTGTACGTTGCCAAGGTCAGCATCAGATGGCAGCCTAGTCCGGTCCTCCGGGGATTCTTAGCACCCTCTGCCTTCATGTCGCACTGGCCGCTGCCTTGGCCAGGTACATTCCAGCTGCCGGAGACTGAGGGCCAAGATTTAAGTTGTGGAGTCATTTTGGAGGGGTTTGGCCATAACTCACCGCGCTGGCCAAGCGGGTTGGTGAGTGTGGGATAGAATTTCCTCTAATCCCGATGGTATAGTTATACCGCTATGAGCGGTCGTCAGAGCCCCTTTAGTGGGAACAGGATGCACCACGAGAAGGCGGGGTTGACATTTGTCAAGGAGAGGCTGTGATGTTACGCATCACTTGACCTTACATCCCTATATATTATATATATATATATATATTTTTTTTTTTTTTGTATTTTATCCGAATGTTTTTTTTTTTTCTGTTACTTGCTACAAAGGTGTGTGTTTCATCGTGATCACGAGACATTTTCCGTATTACAGTTCGGCCAACTAGTTGCTCTGAGGCACAAACTCCGTCTATACGCCTCATCATCTTCAATAAAGAAACAAAGTTTTCATCGAGTAAACCAATTTTTTTACGGATTTCAGTTCCTGCAAGTTGGCAGGTATGGAAGTATATTTGTGCTTTTTAAAGAGATTTTAAACCACTGTAGAATACCTTTTACCATGCTACAAATGACATGGTATTACAGAATATTTAAACGCTTGCGATAATTCGACTATAATAACAAAGTTTTGTTCTAGTGAAAAGGAATGAAATTTCTTTTTGGGACTAGCAAGGAAGAAACTAATTCTGGGACCAAAGAGATATGCCATTAGAGAAGCTTCAGCAGTCTTTAAAGTCAAGTGATACCCTTCTTCCTTTACAACGATTCGTACTCCTGGTGAGCTATGAAAATTTTAGATTTTTATACCGGCAAGTTTATAAAAATTTCAGATCGGGGTAAATTTCGCTTTTAAAATAAGTAGTGACAGAATTTTATAGAATCTTTGAGTAGTTATGGATCAGCAAGAGTGTGCTTTCATGTTTTATCCTTTTGCTAGTGTAAAGTCTAACATCGTCTGACCGGTATAGAGGTGTTACATTTGCTTTGATAAGAAAATGTCTGCCTCTTCATTGCATAGAGGATAAAATCAGTGAAGTTCTTTTATCTTTGTATTATAAAACTTGAAAATTGTTTTAAAATACGATACGTATTTTGTTTTTCCTGCTGCACCTGTGAACCAAGATCATTTAAAGCATTATTAATGTTATGTTAGATGTTGTGCAGTGCGTTATGATGTTTTGCTTTGCATGTTCAGACAATACAGTTGAGATCAAAGGTGCATACTTATTTTGTTCATGATTACATAAGATCAAATTAATAAAAAAAATACGATGTTTTTAACATAACTGTCTTCTGAATAAATAAAAATGGTATGTTTACCAACATGGAGTCAACATTAAAATATTCTTCAGAGCAAATTACTCAAGAAGTGGTTCCAATGAAAGTGAAAAAAGAAATTGTTTCCTTAGGAGTTGTCAAGGATACAAGTGAAGATAATTGGGAATGTGGAATATGTTTCCAGAAATTCCCAGAAGAATCCAGCTTCTCAAGACATGCTGAATCGCATACTAGTAAAAATTATTTCCAGTGTGATGTGTGTTTCAAGAAATTTGCTGACAAATCAAATTTATCACGGCATGTAAAGCTCCACACTGGTGAAAAACCTCACCAGTGTGCTTTATGCTCCAAACAGTTCAGTCGGAAAAATGATCTTTCAAGGCATTTGTTGCATCACACAGGTGAAAAGCCTCACCTATGTAATTTGTGCTCCAAACAATTTGCACATAAATCAAATCTTTCACAGCATATGCTTATTCACAGAGGAAAAACGCCTCACCAATGTGATGTGTGCTCAAAAACATTTTCCCGAAAAGGTTATCTTGCACATCATATGCTCATTCACACAGGTGAAAAGCCTCACGGATGTCATTTGTGCTCTAAACAATTTTCCCAGAAAAGTTATCTTTCAAAGCATATGCTTGTTCACACAGGTGAAAAGCACGAATGTGATGTATGCTCCAAACAATTTACCACCAAAAGTTATCTTTCAATGCATGTACTCCAGCACATTGGCAAAAAGCTTCACCAATGTGATGTATGCTCCAAACATTTTACTACAAAAAATCAACTTTCAAGGCATATGCTTATTCACACAGGTGAAAAGCCTCACCAATGTGCAGTATGTTCCAAATATTTTACTACCAAAGATCAACTTTCACGCCATATTCTTGTTCACACAGGTGAAAAGCTTCACCGATGTGATGTATGCTCAAAGCAATTTTCTTCGAGAGGTTATCTTTCAACGCACATGCTCCTGCACACAGGTGAAAAGCCTCACCAATGTGATGTGTGCTCCAAACATTTTACTACGAAAAATCAACTTTCACGGCATATGCTTGTTCACACAGGTGAAAAGCCTCACCAATGTGATGTATGCTCTAAACATTTTAGTACAAAAAATCAACTTTCAAAGCATATGTTTGTTCACTCTGGTGAAAAGCCTCACCAATGTCATTTGTGCTCCAAACAATTTTCCCAAAAAAGTTATCTTTCAAAGCATATGGTTGTCCACACAGGTGAAAATATTCAGCAATGTGATGTGTGCTCCAAACAGTTTTCTCGGAGAAGTTATCTTTCAAAGCATATGCTCGTTCACACGAGTGAAAAGCCTGACCCACTTGATGTATGCTCCGCACAATGTGATGAAAAGTCTCATACATGATGCCATATGTTCATTCAGATTAATAACTGCAAGAGTGTTATGTGTGCTTGAAATAAACCAGACATAACTGCAACACATGAAGACTCGTTAAGGTGGTTCCACCTAACATCTCTGCCTTATGTTTTGAATGTTTCGAATTTTTACATCTTTTCTTTGCAATTAATGTATTCCCAAGGATAAAAATTTGCACATCGATGAAACTAACTTTAAATTATAGCATGAGATACGTAATACTCGATAAAACACAACCATAACTAAGCAATCCAACATTTGTTTGTCTACTGACGTCATCAATGTACAGGAGGTCGCACCATCGATTAACAGGTCTGAACATTACTCAAAGAAAAATGATTGATTTTTAATATAATTAATGTTATGTTTTATCAAGTATTAAGTATCCCATGCTATAACTTAAAGTTAGTTTTATTGACGTGCAGATTTTCATCCTTGAGAATACATTATTTGTGAAGAAAATATGTAAAGAAGTTTTGCCGTTGGAAATATAAGGCAGAGATTTTAAGTGGAACCACCTTAAACATAAAATGCTAATTTGAGATTGGTGGTGGTCATAATATTGACAGTTAAAATGTCAGAATTATCAGAATGTCCATAGTAACAATGAAATATAGATTTCTCCTTATTTTTTTTATTGCTGTGGGGGCATTTTTACTAAGTTTTGATGATTTTTGCTTTTGTACTGTGTTTTTTGACAGGAAGTGGTTAAGTTTGGGGATTGGCATTAGTTTTTATTTTTCAAAATGCACATTTATGTGCCATTCAACCTAAATATGCTCGTCCAAGGCCCAGTGAAAGCATGGTCTACAAGAAAAATAAAATAATTGTGAAATGATGTTGGATTTTCTGTTCTTGTAATCATCATAATGTTTGTTTACAATTTGTTGTGGACAGACACATACATATTCAAGTTTACCACGGTCCTTATAAATCCTTAAAAGTTCCTAAAAAGTGCTTAAATTTTCTTAGGGTACTTAAGTCCTTTAATTTTGCCAGAAATCCGCCAAAGTGCTTAGAAAGTACTTTTTTTCTTTATCTGCCTGCATAAAATGCAGAAGTTACAATGTAGTGCATACAACTTCTACTGCTGGTTGGGTATGTTGATGACGATACTGTGTGATGTCAGCAGAAAGCCTGTGAGAGAGCACTGGGCAGGAGGATCTCTCATCAGTAACACATGGTACACTTGACTTTGGCTTTACAATTTAAGCCATGAAATAATTATGTTAAATCAGTGTTAGAATTAGAAGTAAACTTTTTACTGGCCCAGCAGACAGTGATGTATTCAGGCATCTTCTCAGGGGTGCTTGCCCCCCCCCCTAAAATCCATGAACACCCCCGTAGGTTTTTGGGCGATCTCCTGAAAACCTTGGGGGAGGGGGGTATCCTTTCTTATTTCCAATTGTGTTTGTTTATAGCTGAATATTTCGAGAAATTAATTTAAGAAGAAATAAAATGAAGGAAAATATAATAATAAAAGAAAACATCCATATGGACTTTAATCTGAAATTACTATCATCCTTCAATAAATCATTAAACAGTCCTCGCTGGAGGAGCAATTTTTCAAGTGCTGACCACTCAGACTACTCCCGCAATTAAAACCTAATTCCACAGAGTAGAGATGTTTGCACTGCAATGCATCATCATATTTTGTTTCATTCTTCTGGATGCCGACTTCCCATGTATATGTTTAAGCCTCAGTGTAGCAAACACGACATTAGTGCTTCGAGGACAACAAATATTTGCTAAGTAATTTTTAACAATAGCAAATTATTAGAAACTGTTCCCATAATGAGTTTTTTTTTTATTATTATTTGGAGGTGGGTAGTTTACACTGTGAACAAAAAAAAAAAAAAAAAAAAAAATCGAGGCACCTCAGACTGGCATCCAAACAGTCAGTTTTTTTACTCTCTACTATGTGCCAATCTAAAGGGGGCAGAAACCAAGTGGCAGGGGAGTGGTTTACACTATTCATTTTCATTGAACACTGTAGTGATTCCTAAATAATCAGAAACATGTTTGCAGTAAGGCGAGGACATTTTTACCACTCCTAATGTTTTGGGGGAGATTTTCTCCAGCACAGCGTTGTCTTACCAGCATCCTCAATATTTTACAACAACCCATGGTGAAATCCGTGGTGTGTTACAGAATTAAGCAAAGACATTTTATACATTTTTAATCACTTGTATGTGTCGATTTCTTGGAATTTGCATTTGTGATATATGAGCATAAGAAAATTTTTATACTCTCTTTGAAATTATCTATATATACAGCATATTAATGTATATATAATAAACTTGTGATTATATGTATATAATCAGTCAAGTTTCAGCTCCCTTAAATTTTTTTTATTCCCCCCGAAAAAACTCTGAATACAACACTCCCAACGGACCACTAGAATTTGCAAACCACTGGTCCACCAAAATGCCCGCTGGTCCAAAAAAAAAATAACCAAAAAACCCTTAGACATTTACAATACATGCAGAAAATAATGTATCATTTCAATGGAATTATCTTCTGTGTTTGTTTTTAAAACATCTAATTTGAAAGCGCAACTCACAGAACAACGAATGCTTCCAGAATAAGATTCTGTTGGATTGGTGATACGGCAGAGTAAGAGTGCATTCCCAATCTGTTTTTAAGTAAAAAGAGAACAAGGTGACTTCAAGGGTACAAAAATTCATATACATTTGCAACCTTTTTTTTTTTTATATGTTTTATTGATTAGGGTTTAGCTTCTTTTTCCTTATTTTAGTCTTACTGCTCATCCCTCCTACTTTCCCATGAAGTTAGTTTCAGTCTCCCATTGGACACTGTTTCATGTGAATTGCTGTTTTTCAAAAATGAGCTTCTTGCAGCCAATTGACATTCTCCGTTAGTGTGTTTTCTCAGGGCAGAAACAAAGTCTGGCGTCAGTATCTGCTGCATTCACTAGGGTGGGCAAATTCAGGGAACAGAAACAAAGTCTGGTGTCAGTATCTGCTGCAGTCACTAGGGTGGGAAAATTCAGAGAACAGAAACAAAGTCTGGTGTCAGTAACTGCTGCATTCACTAGGGTGGGCAAATTCAGGGAACAGCAGGACATTTATTGTGCTTACTTCTGCTCATTACGAATGGTGGGGATGGAGGTAACAAAAAACGGCTATTGCAGTTACAAGACAAGAACTGGGAAACTGCCTTTCTGTATTTGTTGTTTCTTCCATTCTTTATAAAACATGAGTGATAAAAAGAATAGCTGTTATTGAATAGCATTTCATGAACCTATTACTAGTTTGCAGACTAAAAAGAAAACCTTACAGCGAAGTAAAAGAAATAAAAATTCATTTTTAACTTGTGGCAACTTAGAAAGAATAAACTTACTGGCCATCTGGGCCAGTAAAATGAATAGTTCAGTGGTCCATCAGAAATTTTACTGGCAATGACCAGTGGACCACTGGGTAATTCAAATGCTGACAATATCCAAATCTAGATTTGTAAGATATAGTTTTATGATTTACATTCTTTTTGTTGCATATATGATTATTCTCTCATATGACAACTGATTCAGCAGAACCAGTGGCGCACCCAGGAATTCTTGTTGAGGGAGCTATATATATATATATATACATTTTTTTTTAATAAAAAAAAATATATAAATAAAGGCAAGCAGCACATAAAGATAATTATGGGAGATTTCAATGCAAAAATAGGACAACGGCAACAGAATGAAACTTCAGTAGGTAAATTCGGTCACAGCAATAGAAACCAGCATGGAAATACGCTCGTAGAGTTTGCAGAGGCAGAAGGGTTTTTCATCATGAACTCCTTTGTCAAGAAAAAGCCACACAGGAAATGGACATGGAGACATCCAAATGGGAAGACAAGTGAAATTGATTTCATTATGTGTAACAAAAAATTCGTCATAGAAGACTGCAGTGTGCCAAGTTCAACACAGGTAGTGACCATAGATTGGTGAGATGTAAGCTGCACCTCAACACTAAACTCGAGTGTGGCAAGCTGATAAGACAAACAAAATGTATTGACATAACCAACCTTAAAAAACACCATAATACCTTCAAGTTGGAACTGAAGAACAGATTCTCTGCTTTAGAAGGCCTAACATCGGAAGAAGTGGATATTACTGAAATTAACAGAAAAGAAACCAAAGTTCTTATGGAAACAGCAACAAAATTAGCTGGGTCTAAGAACAAGTTGTATGTGAACAAATTATCAGGAAAAACAAAAATGTTGATGCAAGAAAGAAGAGAGATGAGGACAACTAAAGAAGATGTGACTTCCAAAGTGGAATATATATAGAGCTATGCAAGACAGTACGAAAAAGTATCGCTGAAGACGTAAGGAAATTCAACTGTGAACTAGTGAGGAAAGCAATTGAAAACAACCAAAGCCTAAAGATAGCAAAGGGGCATCTCAGTAAGGTAAGAAAACAGATTATGGCACTGAGAAAAAAGATGGTTCTGTAACAAGAAATAGAGGCAAAATTTTGATAAGAGTGAAAGATTTCTACTCCAAATTATATGAAAGGGATGATACGTGTACTCCAGACATCATGAAAGGTACCAGTACCAGAGTTCTTCCAGTCCTCCCAGCAGAAGTTGCACATGCAATCAAGAACATGAAGTGGGAAAAAGCTCCAGGAGAAGATGGAATTACTGTAGACATCATACAAGAAGCAAGAGGAGAAATTGAAACAGTACTCGTCCAAGTTTTCACTCGATGCCTTAATGAAGGGAAGATTCCTGAGGATTGGAACAATGCTACAATGATCCTGCTACATAAAAAAGGTGACACTAAGGATCTCAGGAACTACAGACCTATCAGCCTCCTATCAGTGGTTTATAAAATCTTCACTAAAATTCTTTCACATCACTTGAAGGTAACACTGGACATGGCTCAACTGAGAGAACAAGCTGGATTCAGGAGTGGCTACAGCACTATAGATCATATCCACGTACTGAGAGAACTAATTGAAAGAGTGAGGGAATATGAAATTCCATTGTGCATGGCATTTATCGATAATGAAAAGGCCTTTGATTCGGTGAAACCATCAGCAGTTACAATGGCTTTGAAATCCTGTGGTATTGAAGATGCATACATTAATATTATTAATAACATCTATGAAAATGCAAGTGCAAAGATTTGGCTGTCTGAAAATACAACACACATAAAAATTGGAAAGGGAGTGAGACAAGGTGACACCGTATCTCCCAAGTTCTTTAATGCCACATTGAAAAATGTCTTTCAATCACTGAACTGGGAAAACAAAGGGAAAAAGATTAATGGAGATTATCTAACTCACCTTCGTTTTGCTGGTGACGTAACCATTTTTGCAACTACCCCATCAGAGCTGCAGAGTATGATCCAGGAACTTGCTGACAAGAGTAAAGAAGTGATATTAAAAATGAACTTTCAGAAGACAAAAGTGATGTACAATGCTTTTACAAGAAATGAAGATTTATCGATTGATGGAGAAAAGCTAGAGATGACAGATACGTACGTTTATCTTGGACAGCAGATATCAAGTGAGGGTCACATTGATGAAGAAATTAATCGGCGTATAAAACTTGCCTGGAGAGCTTTTGGAAGAAACAGCATAATTTTCAAGAGCAATATGCCATTATGTTTTAAAAGAAAAGTGTTTGATCAATGCATCCTTCCTGTGCTTACGTATGGTGCAGAGACGTGGACCTTAACTAAAAAGGACATACAAAGGCTGCAGACAACTCAAAGCAGCATGGAGAGGTGCATGCTTGGTGTAACCAGGAGAGATAAGGAGAGGATTTCGTAGAAACCGAAAAATGACAAGACTGAAAGACATCATGATCAGAGTTAAATCCCTGAAATGGCAATGGGCTGGACATACTGCCAGAAGGACAGACCATCGATGGACAGCCAAAATTTTAGATTGGATTCCAAGGGACAGGAAAAGACCCAGAAGAAGACCACATGGGAGATGGGTGGATGAAATTCGAAAGTATGCAGGAGTAACATGGAGGAGACTGGCACAAGACAGACTGTTGTGGAAGAAACTTGGGGAGGCCTTCGTCCAGCAGTGGATTCATAATGGTTGACAATGATGATGATGATATATATATTATACGTACACAATGTGTGTACATATATACAGTGTACGCCTATAGTTTATGTACGTTTGTGACATACGTCGCTCTTAATCTCTTTCGGGCTTTGGGAAGAAGCGCCATGTAATAGAAGACATTATGTCAGACACTATAATTTTTTGAACATGTAAAATAATATTTTTGAATGTTTAATTTGTGACGTACATCGCTCTTAATATCTTTGGGAAGAAGACAGTATGTAATAGAAGACACTATGTCAGACACATAATTTTTTGAACATATAAAATAATATCTTTGAACGTTTAATTTGTTATGTACATCACTCTTATTCTCTTTGGAGAGGGCTTAAGCATCCAAAGCCCCCTCCATGTGTGCACCAATGAGCAGAACTATCTTTGAAATTGCATAAATTCTAATTTATTACATCCACAAACTTGAATTATGTGCAACAATATTAAAAGCTTCATCAGCAGGCTTCAGTTTGTGTAGTTAAGTCATGTGTAAAAGTATATTTGTATATAGTATGTTATTTTCTTGTGTGCAATTTGTAAGGTCCTTCAATTTTTTTTTGTAGGGTGCTTAAAAGTTCTTAAAATGTGCTTACATTTTTCGGGAGAAAATGAGTGGGAATTCTATTAACAGAATCTCTAGATGCTAAGGAAAATTGTTAACAGGATTTTGAATTGTTAACAGTGGGAACATTGTCAACAGGATCTCTAGATGCTAAGTTCTCAGGCATTTTTTTTTTCTTTTTTTTTTTTTTGTCATGATGCTCTACAAATTTGTTGCTCCTTAAACAGGCAAACTGATAAGCAACTGGGTTTTTCCTTTAAAGACAAACCTTACAACACATGGTTTTCAGCATTCCTTGATTTTCTCGCAGACACGAGCTAATAATGGAACCAGTTGCTGCCAAGCCATCTTTGCCGGAACCCGCAGTGAGATTTCATGCAGGCCTTAATGGTTTTGCTTGTGGTCGTAGTCAGTAGTATTGAAACTTAGTGTCTTCCAGCATCTTACTTAATCTCATGGCTAATGAAAAGCCCAGCGCTTACCCTCTCAATGTGGAACCTAAATTTAGCTTTAAATTTTGTGAACATTCATTTAACAACAGAGTTCCTAGAGCACTGAACTCCATTGTTTTTATGCCCCTTACATGCTCCCCAAATGTAGATATGTGGCCCATTTCTGCCATTTTGCTTTCAAAATTACAAACTGAATGAAGATATTGATTTTTGTGAATATCTGTTCAGCCAGAAAAATCCTTGTTACCTGTAAAATTTAGTGAATATGCATTGATTGACAGGACCATGAAGTATGACTTTTCGCCCTTATGAAATATGAGTTTAAGACTAGTAGCCACCCACACTTTAGGTGGCTGTATAAAACTTTTGCTCTCTTGGCAACTTCACCTACATAAAGAAATTGTTTTTCTGTAAATCTGAGGTGTGCAACTAATATTGTTGTCACTTTTAAAATGAGAACTGGAATTGAAATTGCTTTGAAATGAAGAAATTGCCCATATACCAATGGAAAATGTACTTTGTTGAATTGCATTATGGGTTCATGTGAATATTGTACAATTATTTGGCTAAAAAATTGCAGTGACTTTGTTTCCTTTCTTACAGCAGTGGTTCTCAGTGAAATAACTGACATGTCATGCTATATTAGAAAATGTCGATAGGGTAGGAATTTTTTGTCTTTTTTGAGATGGCTGAAATTACAGGGATTTTGTCAGTGCTAAGTTATTTGCTACAAAACAATTATGGATTTGAAACACATCTAAAAATGACTTTCAATCAATTTCGAACTTTAAAGCATGTTATTTATTTCCTGGAGCCCATATGATCAGACAAGAATGAGGTGTTACAGGGAAAAACCAAATAAACAAAAAAAAACAAAAAAAAACAATGAAAACAGAGCCATTGAAATATAGTACTTTTACTAAAAAATTACTAGATGGAACAAACACTGTACCACAAGCAAAACCCACCATTACCAGAATATGTATTTTTTAAACCAAAGCTAATATAATATGGTCAAAAATATCAGTAAAAACCTTATATTAAAAAAGCCAGAAAGTAAACATTTCAAAACAGAGTGTAAAAGCATTGTCACAATTGTTCAGTTTCTGAAAAATTATGATAATTAAAATCATAATGATGAGGTAAAAGCATACATAAAGTAAAAATTTCGATGAACGTTGTGTGTTTTTACCTCATTGTTACGATTTTAATTATAATTTTTCAATTCTGTTGTTAAAAAATTTGGTTTTTAATTTTAATTATAATTTATTATAATTTTTCTGAAGAATTATGATAATTAAAATCGTAACAATAGGGTAAAAGCATACATAAAGTAAAAATTTCGATGAACGTTGTGTGTTTTTACCTCATCGTTGCAATTTTAATTATAATTTTTCAAGTCTATTGTTAAAAAATTTGGTTTTTGATTTTAATTATGATTTATTACGACTTTTCTGAAAAATTATGATAATTAAAATCATAACAGTGAGGCAGAAGCATACACATAAAGTAAAAATTTTGATGAACGTTGTGTGTTTTTGCCTCGTCGTTACGATTTTAATTATAATTTTCCAGAAACTGAAAAATTATGACAGTGCTTCTGTTTCGAAATTTTTATTTTCTGGCTTTTTTAATGTAAGGTTTTTAGCGATATTTTAGTCCATATTATAATAACTTTGATTTAAAAAAATAAGTACATATTCTCTTTTTTATTTTATTGTACATATTCTCATAATGTTGTTGTTGTTTTATTTTTGCTTGGAGTACTTTGTGCAGTGTTTGTGTCACTTAGGACTTCTTTAGTAAAAGTAAGTACTGAATTTTACTAGCTCTGTTTCTTTTGTTTATTTTTCTGTAACGCCTCATTCTTGCCTGTTTGCATGGGCTCCAAGAAATAACATGCTTAAAGTTCGAAATATATTGAAACAGTCATTTTTAGATGTGTTTCAAATTCATAATTGATTTGTGGTTAGATAGCATGTTTTTACCATCACTATATGTAGTAAAAAACTTAAATTTACTTTCATAGCATGTACATGACTTTACTCTAGCTGAAAACAGTGACTTTTTGAGCTGTGAATGTCTCACTTTCACCCAAGAACTAAACATTAATTGTAAAACCTGGACCTTTTTTGGCCATTTAAATCATCTATGCTCAGATTTGTAAGTGTTTCATACAAGTAGAGTCTGGCTAAAAAGACTGGAGGGAGGAGGTAGGGGGCTGGAAAATTGCGAGGCCTCCAGGCAGTCACATGACCATATATATGAATGTGCAATTATAATTTTTAGTAATCTTAGAATCTGAGAAGAAATTTGATTGTGATCTTGAAATGATGCAGGAATTTCAGAGAACAGTAACACAAGGTTTCTGTCAACATCGAGACTGTTCCTTCAATGATATCATGGATGATTGGCCAATATGAGGGTGTACAAAATCCCACATGAAACATTATCTTAACAGTAATAATAATGAAAAGAGAACTTACTATTAGTAGTATTAATTACATAGTCGAGTCACATTATTGTGACCACCTCCTCCTTTTGACGTCAACAGCACGTAGTCTATGCAAGAAGGCACGTGTCAAGAGCTGGCTTGGAGGGTATATAAGGTGTGCTGTAGGTAAACTGAAAACATATCACAGGTTGCTGTCATGGATAAAAGGAGCGATTTATCAGATTTAAGGTATAATTTTGTTTACCCAATTCATAGGGATGAAAATCATTCTCTCATTCAAAACAATAATCAAACTCAAAAGCTATTAGCAAACTGTTCATATTTATACTGAGAAATTAATTATTAACAATATTTCAAAACCCAAAAACGTACACCCAATTTGATGAAGATGACCTAACAAATCCTACAGCCCATGCACAAATAAGAAATATAAATAAAAAATACATAAAATTGAAATAAATGAAACAGGTTCTACTTTTTAAATTCAAATTTCATTTTAAGGATACAAAGGCACATTTCATGCTTCAGTAATCAGTTTCATCATCTAATTTAGCAATATCTCCTACATCAAAGCCACATTTTTGTTGTTTCAGCATTACATAACAAAAAACAAGTTTTAAAACATTTTTTGTTGAAAGCCTATTCCGGATTTTGGAGTGCACAAATGAAAATTTTGAAAATATTATTTCTACTGCAGCACCGTTTGATGGACATGTTTGAAAGTGAGTGATTAACATACAAAAGTCTTTAGAAATTTTGCTTAATCTTACCACACTTTTCCACCACTTATGAGCATTTATTGTTGTTGTCACATGTTCTGTAAAATATGTACTAGGAAAAGGCTTTTCCTTAAGCTCAAAGTTTAATGATGCATGATACATAGTCAGGATTACTTTTTCCCAACCATGCTTTTGCATCTTCCTTTTGTGCAAAATTTAGGTGTCCACCTCTATATTTAGGGTGCAGCAAATATGCAACAAAATGACATGGCAGAATTGCTTCTGCAAACCGTCTTTTTACTGTAGAAAAATGTGGCTTCAAATTATCATTTTTTAATAGATTGCATCATGTATGGCAAGCATGTACTAATGTTGTTGAATCACACTGAAGAATATCTGAGGCACTTGATACAGGTTTCAATTGCTTAATAAGATCCTTGACTTGCTGATAAAAATTAAAATCACGTATACAAGTTACAATGTTTTGCTCCATCTCTTCAAAATGTTCATTTACTATTTTTATGTATGAGCTGTGGTTTTGCACAAAAGTTTCTAGACAAGTCAATTGGCTGTTCCACCTTGTTTTTCCCGGGAACTGAGCAGAAATATGACTACTACATTTTTGGAGCCATGATCCAGGAGCATGATGATTTTGGAAATATTTATGCACCTCCACTACATGCTTTAGCACACTACTAGGTGTCATATCTTCATCTAGAAGGTTCAACCAGTGAACTCCGCATCCATATGATATCAATGTAGAGTTTTCATCTTGTTTTTCAAGTTCAGTTCTAATTTTTTCCATGTTCTTAGCATTATCGGTAACGATGCTTTTAATTTCACAGTCATACTTGGTTTTAACAGTCAAAATGACCTTATTGCTTTTCTTAATCAAGAATTCTGCTGTCCTTTTAGTTGTGCATGTAGCTACTACATCCACAATATATGATGTTCCACAAACTTGAATCTGTTATCAGTTCATTATGAATGTTACTCCATCCATCAATCACAAGAGTTCCTTCTCTTCCTTTCAAATTTTCTTTAAGTGATTGTTCCATTTCATTATAAACAGCATCTAAAAAGCCATCTATCTGCCAGTTCTTTACGTGAAGGTAATTTATAGCCTGGCCTCAAGATGTGAATTACGTTTTTAAATGCTTCACTTTCCACAACAGTAAATGGAATATTACAGACATAGAATAGTTTAGCAACCATCAAATCAATTTTTACTTTATCACGAACTGATGTTTTTGAGACAAACTTGTTAATACTGCCTCCTAAACACAGTATCTTTGGAGGTGGCTCATCAACTTCTTTCCCACACCCTGTCTCTGAATTACTAAGGTAACCCTTGTTCTTGGTCACATCTGTTGGCATGGATAAAGGAAGTAGTTTCACACGTTCATTTTAAGCCTTTTTCACACAGTTTTTAGAAACGTACTTTCATTCTGGCTACTTTATTACTCTGTACATGTCCACATCTTTTGCACTTTTTCTATTGATAGATACTTCATCAAAAGATTCCCAAATAGGGTCTTTTCTCCTGCCTCCTTTGTACATTATTTGCCTTAAAATGTTTGTTTGTTTTACTTTTCTTTTCAATTTATGAAGTTGAGAAGCTCTTGGTGAAATAAAATTGCAGAAGTTGCTTTCCAGGTTGCTTATGATGATTAATTTTTCAATATTACAGGCATTTTTTTATAATAAAATGCCCAATTGGTACTTACATTTGTGGTGGTAACTTTTACAAATATTTAGAGGTAATAATGTTGCCAAAATAATTAATAATACTGTCACAATATTTTAGCAATAATACCATTCTCTTCCTGCAAACGATGCGCGAAACTGGCTGTAAATCGCTATCATGTGACATCAGTGATTCACACGCGCTTCCTTCGCGCTTCGTAAAGCACAAATCACAAGATCCCCGATGTTGCTCTTTCTTGTATGCCATACAGTGTTGAAGCAATCAGTAATTTGGACTAATTCTTGCTTTGTTCGAGTGAGAAATCACGAGATCTTCCGATGTTCTGCCGTTTTGGCGATCTGTTCAACATAGCTCCCCAGAACTAAGTGATGTAACGTCTTGAACGAAACATCACGAGATCATCCGATATTTCGCCACCGTATGCGGCTATGCGCAGACCGGATTGGGCAATGTGAGATCGAAGCTACAAATTCTCATGTGCATCCCTCACATCGCTGGCTGCATCAGCGAATCCCAGGGTTTGTACGATTCTTCACTGAACATCATGGTTGCGGTGTTCTCAGAGCTTGACATTGATGCATCGATGTTAGAAGTACATCTGTTTTTTCGATGTATCGCACAGCGCTACTCCCCTCCATGCAAAACCTTGAATTTCAAGTTATGATTATGTTACTTAGGCTAAAATCTTTCTGCAAAAAAATAGTATAAAAGCATATCAAAACTCAAGTCTACTAAACTAAGATTTAAAAAAGCTTATGACATTAAATTAATCAATGTAGAAGTCAGTTCATAATTTATATAAACCCTTGTATCTCTTAAAAAATTGATGACTGACAAAAATTTGCATTTTAAAAAATATTTTAATAAAATGGGCACCACAGCATAAATTATAATTAATTCCCAAAATAATTTATTTTAATAGATTACTTATATGGTTTCTTATTAATTTCTAAGAATCAGTTTTATCCACTGATCAAACAGATTCTTGGAACACTTCAATTTTTTTTCAACATTGAAATCGTTTTACAATGTACTTAAAATTGTTTTTAATTAACAAAATTAATAAATGATACTGAGTGATATAAAAAAAATATTTCACTGTTGATATGACTATAAATCATTGCTATGTAAAGTGCATTATTATGTTTAGTCTAACGTATTTCCCCCTTTTTGCCGGTTTTTTCCATTTTTGCCTGGTTTTTACCAGTTTTTGCCACTGTCCCGGCGAAAATACCTTTTTGCCGGAAAAATAACCAACCCTGATATTGACAAAAATCACCAGACACCTAGAAGAGAAACACAACATTGCATTTATTGACATACATTAGTACGGTGTCAGTCCGCCTTTGGCCTTAATTCATGCACTGACCCTTCAAGACATGCTTTTGACAAGGTTTTGGACACACAGCGATAGGTATGCCCTTCCATTCAGTACATAATGCTGCAGCTAACTATTGCTTAGTAGTAGGCCTTGGTTCCAAACTTCTTATGCAGCGCTCTAATTCATCCCATAGGTGCTCTATGGGCTTAAAATCAGGGCTCTGTGCTGGCCAGTCCACACACGATACGGAATTATTATCAAACCACGCTGTAACAGTCCTTGCTTTGTGGCTCGGGGCATTATTCTGCTAGTACGAACAAGGCTCGGTTCCATAGTATTGCCACAGAGTTGGTAGGGTATAATTGTCCAGAATATCGAGGTAGACGGGCTGGTTAACAGGATTGTCCACGATAACCAATGGACAAGGCTTTTCTCCGGGCATACTTCACTTGCAAAGGATGCAACCAATACAACAGAACGAGTCAAAATGGCAAGCACGCGCAACGGGACGACCTTGTATAGCCGGTCAGACACAGCGCTACGACCTCTCCTTGCTTGCGTCACATGCGCGGCCGAGCGTGATACTTGAATCAATTGCATGTTTCACGATGTCAAACCTACCCACGAAGTTTCATTCCTTACGGTTGCTTCCTTCTGGGTACAACTATTTTTTTGAAGTAGAGTTACTACGTCGTCGCTATAACCTAGAAGCCTGTCAATAGCAGCTTTAACTTTCAATCACATTGATAGAGGTAAAGTCCTTGCTCTGAAGTGTATCGATGGAATCTTCGGATCAGAAACGAACCGGTAGGATCTTCGTGCGATCCAATTCCTCCTCAGACATGTCTTTAAACTCCCCTAGGACTCGATCGACATGATTTGTTAGTCGCCGCGGTGACTCAGTAGCTTAAGCGATGGCGTAACACCATTTGTCCGGGTTCGAGTCCCAGTGAGGCATGGATGTTGTATTTGTCTTACAGACTGGCTCTCTCCCTTCCCTGGAACCAGTGGCTCTATATTAGGGATGGGCAACTGCTTATAGCCCATTTAGTTGCTCACGGTGGTCATTAAATCTTCAATAAAAAGAAAAAAAACTTGTTACTATACACTGAAGAGCATTTCAATTAGAGATACCTGTCTAGTAACGTGTAGCACCACCTTTCGTCCCGATAACGGCGACGATTCGTCTCGGCATGGACTCGACTAGACACCGGAAGCGTTGGGAAGCCATACGGATCCACGACCCCTGAACAAGCTCCCACAGTTCACGAAGATTTGATGGAGGGGGTCAGAGCTTCGAACATCTCTCTCGATGGCATTCCAGATGTGTTCGATGGGATTGATGTCAGGTGACCTAGCTGGTCATGGAAGCGAGGTCACGTCGGTGGAGTGTTCATCCAACCATTCGGATACAATTCGGGAGCGATGGCACGGTGCATTGTCTTGATGCAGGATGAGGTCCCCAGTGCAATGTTGAAGACGCACAAACGGGAGGAAATGGTCGTCCAGGATATCCCGGTAACGTTGACCTGTGAGGGACGATGTCACACGTATCATGGGTCCCATTTCAGTCCACGTAAACAGTCCCCAGACGAGAATGCCACCCCCACCAGCTTGAAGAGTACCCTGCTGGCATCCATCGCTTCATGTGGTTTGCGCCGTACTCATATCCTGCCATCCGCATGTACCAACGTGAATCACGACTCATCAGTCCAGGCAACGTTTTCTCACATGTCTAGGGTCCAGTGCCGATGTTCCCGTGCCCATGCTAATCTTTGCACCCTGTGATGTGCGGTCAGCAGCGGTACCCTCGTGGGACGATGGCTTCTGTACCTCATAGCGAGGAGATGGTTCTGGATGGTGTGACTGCTAACACGTTTTTGTGCACCAGCGTTAAATTACCGAGTGATTTCTTGCAATGCGGCCCGTCTATCTGCTGTTACAATGTGAGCTAGCCGACGATGACCCCGCTCATCCACACGCTGTTGTCCACGGTAGTTGGCCCTTGCAGGGATGGTTTTACCGGATTCGACGTACTCACGGTGCACCCGTGACACAGTGGCTCTTGAAAATCCCAGTGCCTGCACGACTTTGAGTGACCCATTCGTCGTTGGAGTGACCCATTCGTCGGGCCCCGACAATTTGCCCACGATCAAATGCGCTTAGATCCTTCGTCTTTCCCATACTGCGTCGGACTCTTACTGATTCCCATCGCATCACTCCTTATATTATCGGATCGCTGCACACGTCATGTCGTTTCCGTTTACAGGGCCGCCCACAGCGCCACATTTGCATAACGCCAGCTGTGTCTAATTCAATTGCTCTTAAGTGTAGAATAACACCAACTAAACGCATACCCAATAAGAGGAACCATTCGTGGCTAAAAGGGCTTCCTCATGTACGCTTAGTAATACGCAGCCGCATCTGTATTCTGACAGTCTTCTTCATACATAAAATTTAAATACAAGATTAGTATTGGTATTAGTATAGATAAAAGAAATAGGCTATGTCCACCGGAAAGAAGTAAACTTCCCAACGGTGAAAGAATTAACCGAATGGCTTTGGGTTTCGAGATTAGTAAAAAAACATCAGTATATTATCGTGAACTACTTTCTTTCACGTTGGGTGTGATCAGGTTGTTTGTAAACAAAGCGGAACGATACATGCGAAATTGGAAACTACTTGAAAGCGATGATATTCGGTAGTACAACTAAAAATAATAAAAAATAAACGAAATAGCCTATGTCGTCCGGAAAGCTTCCCAACGGTGAAAGAATTATCCGAATCGGTTTAGTTTTCGAGATTAGTAAAAAAAATCCGTATATTATCGTGAACAACTTTATTTCACGTTGGGTGTGATCAGGTTGTGTATCTACACTCTAGAAAGCTGAATGCGGAGTGGAGAAAGTGCATTATTGTGCATGTTTGCTATTTCGAGTTTTTAAGGCTCAGAACGGCCATTATAAATTGTGATTTTTATAACAATTTTCATCAAGTGTGGTGAAATGCCTCCAAAAAAAAAAAAAAAAAAAAAACGCAAACCCATCGGACAAGTTCAGCCGAAAGCAAAGAAAGTAAAATTACTTCGAGAGAGTGAGACAACCGAACAACGTGATCGAAGACTTATGGATCAGCGGGAAAGAGCCAGTGTATCTAGGGCGGCAGAGACCTTGGTACCAGGGACGCGCCAAGCGGGGGTTCAAAGGGTGCTAAGCACCCAGGCGCCAGAGTCCGGGGGCGGCAGGACGCCTAAGTCAAATTTTACGGTTGATAAATTAATATCAGTAACGTGGGATAAGTTAAGAACCCTTTTACTGTGAAAGATCGTAATGCTACGTGACACGTTTATTTTTTTAGTAACAATAATTCATTATATAATTCAATACAAAACGACTTGAAAGCCGAGAATATTTTTTATTGTTTTTGTTCAGTAACAGATACCGCTGGCAAAGGACTGATAATTCTTTTTCTAAATCTTTTTTCAAATCTTCTAGATTTCAGCATTCATGATATGCGTTACCAGCGCTATGACAGTAGGATCAATATGAAGGGGAAAACACAGTGGACTTCAAAAACACAATTTTTCGACGTAAAACCCTAATGCATTTTATGTACTTTGAATAGCTCATACTTTAAAACTGGTCGCAAATAACGAAGAAAAAGTTTCTCTAGAAATTGTGAACATTTTTGTAAATTGATAAAGAGGAAGCTGACTTCTTGGGTTATATGCAGCGTCATCTGAACTAGAGTTTTAAAGATTTTATTTCCTTCAGTTTCATATTAGATAGTCGTGTTTTATGAAAATTCTTAATTTACGGAAAATGGAAAATGATGCTGCTAAAGGTATTTATTTCATGTTAAAATGAATAAAAATTAAAAAACATTCTCGTACAAGGGCAACAAATCTGGGTTTGCACCCGGGCGGCAAATGCCCTTGGCTCGCCCCTGCTTGGAACAGCGTGAGGCCCGACTTGAGCGTTGCTCATCATGGTAGGATTTTTTAATAGTACGATTTACATTGTTACTTGAAAATAAACTTTATGTCTATCCCGGTCAACTCCGGGTATCTCCGCTGGTTAACTATGTTTCATGGTAGTTTTATTAATTCGTTTTCTTTTAGACCTATAAATATTTTTGTAAAACCAAAATTATTGCACTTTATTGTGTACAACACGAGTATGCACGTTGTAACTTAAATGATTGTCCTAGTTTTATACGAATACAAAGTACTAAAATACGCTTACGTCAAAGATAATCATATTCAAATTTATTCTTTTACGGAACCTTTTTATTATAAATTTGTTCTTTGAAAACCAACTTTGAAATCCATTACGAACCCGCACATAAAACCCGTAATTGCCGTTGGTTGGAGTTTATTAGCGCAAAAGCTTCCGCGGGCCAAACAGCGTCATGCTAAACGGTTTACATCGGAAACAAGAACAGCATCGAGATTATAACAAAAGGAAAGGTACAAAACAGAAACATCAGAAGAAACAGGGTGAACCAGACAGTGGACTCCACAAAAGAAACAAGATGAGGATGTGCTAATCAAACAATGGACCACACAAAACGGAAAAATCATACGTAATGTATATTAGGACAAAGTCCTCTATAATACTCTTACACACGTTGTAGTATATGAACTCCGAAAAGACAAGTTTACTTCAGTGATAATGGAATATTTATATTTGAATTTAAGAATGTTTCTACATGTACAGTATATATACATTTAAATATTGAGACCTCACATAGGTTATATCCAGTGAGATATAAAAATCAGCAATGAAGCATATGGAGCAACACACATTGCGCTCACCTTATTCCGGCTTCAGTCCCTCTGGCTTGCAATCAATCATGCTTCTTGTCCGGTGTCCACTGTTGTACCACATCATTAAAGGTATTCCACGTTCAAAGTTCAACACAAACACGAACAACAGCGCAATTTTACAAGAAGGGGTGATGAGTTAAAATAATCTTGAGACCATTGTCAAGACTAGATTATGTTGACGCAGCCAGAATATAGCAGTTAAAACATTTCGCTGTTGTATGCCAAGCTATTATGAAGTATCAAGATTAAAAGATTTAAAAAAGTCAAGTCCCTCCTCGCTCGTCCGGACATGTTTCAGGCTACACTGTGCCCATCTTCAGCGGTCGGTTGTAAATTATTAAATGTAGAGGATTTTAGGAAGGGAGTGTCTGACCCCAGGTCTTAAACAACCCTTAGAAATAGAAAGCTAGGAGATTTGGGCTAGAGTGCCCGATAAGAAAGTGACACGGAAGCGAAGTAGAAGCGCCCTTATTTATTACCAGGGGCACAGTACCCGGGATCCGACGGCTTAACGTGCCCATCCGATGCACGGCAGATATTTAGTGGATCGAGCGTTCGTATCTGCCTGGGATCGAACCTGAGGGTCCTTTCCGTGGCAGTCACGGACGTTGGCCACCCGCGGCTCCTCATCAGTGAATAAAAATATTCACTGATGAGGCGCATCAGTGAATGAAAATCTTATTCGGTTGTAAGAGACATCCATATGCTTTTATTGTACTGATTACCTCCCTGTCACCAGTCGACTCATCGCTCATTGGTCCTATATCTGTGCGTAGATTAATCATGTGATTTACGACTTTTGCTATTGTTGCCCCCATCTGGTGTTCTTTTTCTGTAATTTCATTATTAATCGTTGTTGGATGAGACATTTTCAACAAATTTAGTTTTATGTACTTTTCTTCAGTTTCTTTTTCTTTTGTTATTATGTATCGCCAGGCAAACGGCAATATACATTGCCTATCTCCCACGTAATTTATTGTTCAAATATATGTATGTATAGACTGAACTTCTACTAAAACATCATACGTACTTAGGCGTAGCCAAGGGGGTGGTCCTCGGGTTCGCTCCTCCCCCTTGAGGGGGATTGAGTACGCATTTAAAGTCACGTGTACAGGGTGTCCGAGAATTATTGCACACATTACAAAATTATGTACAAAAAAACGGAGCATTGTCTGTTTTTCTATGTCACGTACTACTAACACGGTTTCTATATTTTTGTTTGGCAGAATTGATATTCCCAGAATCCGATAGATGGCTCTAGGTGTGGCCTGATGAGGAATGTATGAGAAATGCGCAATCAGTAGTCATGTCATCCGTACAGCAGAAGGCGATGTGTGTGTTATGGCTTGCGGAATTACAGTCTGTCATTAAAGTTAAAAGACGATACCATTTAAAGTATGGTTGTAATCCTCCGTCAACGAATTCAATTAAGCGGTGGATGAAACAGTTTAAAGAAACTGGCAATGTGGGACATCGTGGAGGAGCCGGCAGGCCTAGCGTCAGCGTTGAGACAGTTGACCAAGTTAATGAAAGTTTCCAACGAAGCCCCAGGAAATCCATTCGTGAAGCAAGCAGAGAACTGCGCGTTCCGAAATCGACAGTTCACGATATCTTGCACAAGAAATTAAAGTTTCATGCTTATAAAATTCAAATAGTGCAAAAGAGGCATGTAAATGATCACACTCTGCGATATGATTTCGCTGTGGATATGCTGAATCGAGTGGAAAACGACGAAAACTTTCTCAGTACTGTAATTTTTAGTGATGAATCCACATTTCATGTATCAGGTATTGTGAATCGTCACAACTGTAGGATATGGGGCAGTGAACCGCCTCATGCTGCTATTGAACTTGATCGTGATTCACCAAAAGTTAATGTGTGGTGCGCCATTGGATGCGCCCTATCAAAAAGAGAAGTGGTTGGCCCTTTCTTCTTCTGCGAAAAAAACATAAATGCTGACATTTACTTGGATATGCTAGAAAATTCCGCTATACCCCAGATCAAAAGATATGACAGCGTCGTTTTCCAACAAGACGGCGTGACTCCGCATTGGTCAACGTGTGTACGTAAGTGCCTAAATGAGCATTTCCCCAACAGATGGATTGGGCGTGGTGCTCCCATTTCCTGGCCTCCTCGCTCTCCAGATCTAACTCCATTAGATTATTTCATGTGGGGTTATGTGAAGGATCGTGTCTATCAGACGCCTTGTAGTGATTTGCAGGAACTGAAGCAGCGTATCACAACTGCTATTAACACCCATAACTCTTCAGATGCTATCCAATACATGGCATGAAATCGAATATCGCTTGGACGTACTACGAGCAACCAAGGGGTCTCGCATCGAAATTTATTAACTTGTGTAGTTACATTGTAAGTTAGTACAGTCAGTTTCTTTCTATTTAATGTTTTGCTTTATATAATTTTGTAATGTATCCAATAATTCTCGGACACCCTGTATATGTATGTATGAGGTCTTCATCAATAAACCAAATCCATGGACCCCTTCCTCCCCTTAAGAAATTTCTGGCTAAGCCACTACATTATTTACGCTTAAATTTAAGAAAACCCATTTAACAGCATGCCACAATATTTTTCGCGTGATGAAAAGCCCCACGAAGAACATCTTTCAGTTTATTATATTCTGAAGGATGCGTAGCTGTGTGCGAACGATTGTTACACATAGCTCCTTATCCTCATTGGTATAAAAATTTCTTTCATTGGACTGTGTCCTTCAGATTTGCTATGGCTGACTGATTTTTGTTCTACATACATGTAGATCTCGGTACACGCGGTTTCGTTATCCGCGTTTTCGGATTTACGCAATTCAGTGGTGCCATCTGTTAACACTACAAGGAAACAATAATGGGTTTGCGCATCTTTCGATGTTTTTGTCAAGAAGTGAGTGGTCGCTCAGATCAGATCGCCGCACCGGTGGCGCAGTGGTCTAAGCAATCGCCTCTGATCGCCCCCCCGAAAGGGACCCGGGATCGAATCCTGGTGAAGCATGGATGTTGTGTTTGTCTAGCGGCACTGGCTCTCTCCCTTCCCTGGAACCAGTGGCCCTAAATTAGGGACGGGCGACTGCTTATAGCCCCCTGAGTTGCTCATGCTGGTCGTTAAACCTCCAACCAAAAAAAAAAAAACAAAAAAAAAACACCAGATCAGCTCGGTGGAGCTGTAAAGCTGCATGTGAGAGGATCTAAAGTGTCAGGCAAAAGGAAAGAAAGTGTGTCTTTCGAGGGGAAGAAGCGTGTACGAAGGTCGTTTTTTTTTTTTTTTTTTATTATTGATTGGAGGTTTAACGACCACCGTGAGCAACTCAATGGGCTATAAGCAGTCACCCGTCCCTAATTTATGGTCACTGGTTCCAGGGAAGGGAGAGAGCCAGTGCCGTAAGACAAACATCACATCCATATCTCACCGGGATTTGAACCCGGACCCCGTAGGACGAATGATCAGAGGCCATCGCTTAGACCACTGCGCCACCGGCGCGGCAGGTCGTATTCGTTAGAAATAAAGTTAGAAGTTCTAGATCGCTGTGAGAAAGGTGAGCGTATCGCTGATATTCAGCGAGCTTTGGGACTTAGTGAATCCACTGTGAGAACTATCCGTGACAATGCGGAATCAATTCGAAAAAGTGCTCAATGTTCAAGTAATTGGAGTGTAACTAGTGTGACCAAATCTTGCTCGGAGGCAATGGAAAGAATGGAGAAGATACTAAGCCGTTGGATTGGGCATCATAACCAGCGGCACATGCTTCTTAGTGAAGCAGCCATTCAAGCTAAAGCTAAAAGTTTGTATGCAGACTGACGAAAGAAGAGGATGATCTACCACCTTTCCCGGCCAGTTAAGTTGGTATGATCGTTTGAAGCATTGTTTTGGCTTCCACAATATAAAATTGGCGGGGAGGCAGCAGCGGCAGATGAAGTCAGGGCAGAGGAATTTAAACAAAAATTTAAGCAAATTGTGACAGAGAAAGGATACACACCGAAACAAATTTTTAACTTGGATGACTCTTAAAATTGGACTTTATATAACCCGATTATTTAAAGCTGAATTTGTGAATAACTGAGAACCTAACCCTATATGGTTCGCATAAAATGCCTCCCATTTTACGCGAATTCGGTATACACGGCGATTTCGCGGAACGTATATACCGCGTATACCGAGATCTACCTGTACTCTGGGCATTCTTCGTTTCCAAAATCGACGTGACGCATTTTTAAATCCACATCGCTTACTTTCATAACGTTCACTCACCGCAACTGTAGATTGAGATCTTTATGTTTACTGAATCACGAATTTACCCTCGTAAGAGTGCATTTTACGTTTTACCTTGTTACAACTGATATCGTTATTAAGAATGTTTAAACGCTTAAGACAATTCTACAATAATAACATCCGTATAAGTTTTGTTCTGCTGAAATGGATTGAAATGTCTTTTTCAGACTAAGAAGAGAAAAAAATCTGGAACGTAAAGTGATATGTCAAGTATGGCCTTTGCCTACAACAATGATTCATGTTCTCAGTGAGCCATAAAAAAATACTTGGTTAGCAGAAAATGTCAGCTATTTCATTGCGTAGATGTAAAGTAATTTTTTTTAATGCCTCCATTCTAAAACCTCTAGGAAGTTAACTTGCAAAAAATACGTTTTTTAATCAGTATGGTGTCATTTCTATCTTTCCTGTTGCATGTGTGAATCAAGATCATGTAATACATTCTTAATATTCTCTTATATGCCACACAATGCATGTTTACATTGTTCATGACTATATACGGTCAAATGTATAAAAAAAAAAAGGAAATTATTAGAATTGCTATCTTCTGAAATATTCTTCAGAGCAAGTCACTCAAGCATTGATTCCAATGGAAATGAAAACAGAAACTGAACCCACATCGCATGTTATGGTTACACGTGAAGATAATTTAGAATGTGGAACACGCTTACAAAAATTCATAGAAGAATCTGGCTTTGTAAGACCTGTGCAACAGCCCACAAGTAAAAAATATTTCCAGTGTAATGTGTGTTTCAAGAAATTCGCACACAAGTGGAATTTTCTACGGCATGTAAAGGTCCATGTAGGTGAAAACCGATATCAGTGTGTCATGTGCTCCAAAAACTTTGCTAGTAAAAGTAAACTTTCAAAGCATGTGCAACATCACATGTGTGAAAAACTACAACAATGTGATTTAAGCTCTAACCAGTTTACAGAGAAAGATATTATTTCAAAGCATATACCTATTTACATAGGTGAAAAACCTCACCAATGCAATGTATGCTCCAAGCGATTTGCTCAGAAAAATTATCTTTCAAGTCATATGCTCCTTCACACAGGTGAAAAGCCTCACCAATGTCATTTGTGCTTGAAACAGTTTACCCTGAAAAGTAATCTTTCAAAGCATATTCTCATTCACACAGGTGAAAAGCCACACCAATGTGCTGTTTGCTCTAAACAATTTGTTTCTAAAAGTAATCTTTCGACACATATGCTCACGCACACAGGCGAAAAGCCGTATCGATGCGATATATGCACCAAACAATTTGCCCGGAAAAATTATCTTTCGAGTCATATGCTCCTTCACACTGGTGAGAAACCTCACCAATGTCATTTGTGCTCCAAACAATTTGCTCAGAAAAGTAATCTTTCAACGCACATTCTCATTCACACAAGTGAGAAGCCACACCAATGTGATGTGTGCCCAAAACAATTTGCTCACAAAATTGATCTTTCAAAGCATATGCTTATGCACACAGGTGAAAAGCCTTATCAGTGTGATGTTGGCTCAAAGCAATTTGCCCAACAAGATGAATTTTCAAAGCATATGTTTATTTACACAGAAGAAAAGCCCCATAAGTGTGATGTATGCTACAAACAATTTGCTCAGAAAAGTCATCTTATAAAGCATATGCTCATTCACACAGGTGAAAAGTATTACCAGTGCGATGAATGCTCCAAGCAATTTGCTCAGAGATGTGATCTTTCAAAGCATATGTTGGTTCACTCAGGTGAAAAGCCTCACAAATGTGATGTATGCTCCAAACAATTTGCTCACAAAGATACTCTTTCAAAGCATATGCTAATTCACACCGGTGAAAAGCCTCACCAGTGTGTTGTATGCTTGAAACAATTCGCTCGCGTGAGTTATCTGTCAAATCATATGCTCCTTCACACAGGTGAAAAGCCTTACAGATGCAATGTGTGCTCCAAACAGTTTGCTCAGAAAAGTCATCTTTCAGATCATATGATTGCTCACACAGATGAAAAGCCTCACCAATGCGGTGTGTGCTTCAAACAGTTTCCTCGGAAGCGTTCTCTTTCAACACATATGCTCTTGCACACAGGTAGAAAGCTTCACCAATGTAATATATGCTCGAAACAATTTACCCAGAAAAGTTACCTATCAAAACATATGCACCGTTCACACAAGTGAAAAGCCTGACCCGCTTGATGTGTGTTGCACACAATTTGCTCAAAAGTCTCATCTTTGAAGGCACATGTACCTTCACACAGATTAATAACTGTAGCATTTAACATTTTATAAGTACACATAACACTTTATGTGTGCTTGAAGATGACCAGATAAAACTGCAATACATGAACTCTAGACAACGAGGAAGAATGGATCTCAGAATTGAGTTGGGAAAAAGTTTCTGTAAAAGTGTACTATATTATTTATAAATTATTTGGCTAAAAATTTTACAAAAATTTCAAAAAACTGAGACGTACAGATTTTCAAGTATGCAATTTAAAGGAAAATGGTGAAAAAAATTCATTCCTATACTGCATATTAAAGATGTTTACCGAAAAACTTACCTCCAAGTACGACGATTGACCACACGATACAGCGACGTACTCAAGCTTTGCTCCATTAAAATGAGGTTTGTTCCGGTGGGCAGTTCATGGGCAGAAGAATACAAGAGGAACCGTGTATGTTCTTCTCAGGAAAGAGTGTAGTGATACGTTACAGAAAATAGTTCTTGATTTCTGTCTCAGTGTTTCAAAACACATGCTGAGAATTGCTTCATACTTTTGCATATAATTCCCTGATACGAAATAGAAAGTACACGGATGCCTTTTTTGCTTCTAGAAAAGCATTGAAGTAATTGTCGTTCTCTCCAACGGAAGTTACACGGCAGATCAGTAAGTGAAAGTCTTAGTTCTGTATTGATGGCGTGGTTCACAGCTCATTTTATATTGGGGGAAAAGTGAGTTTGTACATTCGACATTAAAGAATCGCCGCCCTGGTGGCGCAGTGATCTAAGGCGCTGGCCTCTGATCATTCGTCTGTAAGGGGTCCGAGTTCGAATCCCGGTGAGGCATGGATGTTGTGTTTGTCTTACGGCACTGGCTCTCTCTCTTCCCTGGAACCAGTGACCCTAAATTAGGGACGGGCGACTGCTTATAGCCCATTGAGTTGCTCACGGTGGTCGTTAAACCTCCAATCAAAGAAAAAAAAACCGTCAAAGAATCATATGCAAAAAAACAAAAACAAGAAATTCTCAGATTATGATGTGAAAAACTGATACAGTGATACAGAAATAAGGTATTTTCTGTAGCATAGCTCTACCAAATGGAATGCTTTCCTGGCAAGAACATAACTGGTTTCTCTTGTAGTCTTCCACACGTGAGTTAGCCCTCAGGGTGACAGCTGAGCCCAGCTTCACGTCATCGCCGCAGCATTGTGTTAGGACTGTCGCAGTGTTTATTGATAGCATTGTACTTGGAGGTCAGTTTTACGGTAAAAATCTTTAAAATGCAGTGTAAAAATGAAATTCTTTCACCATTTGATATTAAGTTACATACTTTAAAATTCACTGAAAGGACAAATTATTTCATATACCCTGGTGAAAATACGCAAATCAGCAGAACAGCAGCAAATCACAGTGTGCAGGAAAACCAGTTGGGGCTATAAATACAATGGGTTGATATGCACAGGAATACATTCCATCAAGTGCCATCCAGCATGGATCGAGGACAATACTTTTTTTTTTTTTTTATTGCAGGTTTAACGACCACCGTGAGCAACTCAATGGGCTATAAGCAGTTGCCCATCCCTAATTTAGGGTCACTGATTCCAGAGAAGGGAGAGAGCCAGTGCCGTAAGACAAACACAACATCCATGCCTCAGCAGAATTCAAACCCAGACCCCTTTCGGACGAATGATCAGAGGCCATCACTTAGACCACTGCGCCACCGGGGCAACGGACAAGACTTAGTGAATTTGATCGAGTTCAAGTCGGCTACCCTGGTGGCGCAGTGATCTAAGCAATGGCTTCTGATCATTCGTCCAAGATAGGTCCGGATTCAAATCCCACTGAAGCATGGATGTTGTGTTTGTCCTACGGCACTGGCTCTCTCCCTTCCCTGGAATCAGTGACCCTAAATTAGGGATGGGCGACTGCTTATAGCCCATTGAGTTGTTCACGGTGGTCGTTAAACCTCCAATCAAAAAAAAAAAAAAAAGAGGTCAAGTCATAGGAGCCAGGAAGGTCGGATGTTCAGTCATTGCAACGGAGAAACTGTTAAGAATTCCATGACAAACCATAAGAAATGTGTACCAGGAGTACATGAAATCCAGCAAAACCACTTACAGTCTGATGAAATGTGGCTGTGCCACCCCTGTGACGCAGTGGTCTAAGCGATGGCCTCTGATCATTCGTCCGAATGGGGTACGGGTTTGAATCCCGGTGAGGCATGGATGTTGTGTTTGTCTTATGGCACTGGCTCTCTCCCTTCCCTGGAACCAGTGACCCTAAATTGGGGATGGGCGACTGCTTATAGCCCACATTGAGTTGCTCACGGTGGTCGTTAAACCTCCAACCAAAAAAAAAACAAAACAAATGTGGCTGTAAAAGTGCATTGGATGATTGAGGACTCTGACGATCGGCCCGCATCATACAGACAAATCGGAAGGCTTGTTTGCAGCAAATCAAATCACAATTTAATGAAGAAGCATACACAAGCCTATGCTCAAAGACAATTTTTCAACACATGGCACAACTTGGCTGGAGCAGTCGACAACCACATTGTGTCCCAATGTTAACGGCACAGCATTCTGTGATTCGGCTGCAGTTTGTGAACGTCAATCGAAGCTGTAGCATGGATGATTGGAAACGTGTCATATGGTCTGAAAAATCCTGTTTCACACTGTATCGCCCAGATGGCAGGCAGCGTGTGTTGCTTAAACCACACGAAGCTATGGACCCTGCATGCCAAGTCGGGGTAGTACAGCCCGGTGGACGTGGTGTAACGATTTTGGCAGCTCTCACGTGAGCGGGCCTGTGTCCTTTGGTACCTCTTGAGTCTTCCGTCACTGGTTCTAGCTATGTGCAGCTGCTAGGCAACCATCTTGACCCTTTCATTACGTATCTCTGTCCGAACCAAGTTCCGATCTTTCAACAGGACAACGCTCCACCACATCAGTTCCGGCTAGCGACTTACTGGCTCCAAAAGCATAGCAGTGAGCTTACCACACTCGCACGGCCTCCTCGATCATGGGACATCAACCCCATAGAGAATTTATGGGACATATCGGAACAAACTGTCCGTGATCAACCATCCCCACCTACATCTCTGCCTGCTGTATGCCAAGCACTCTTAGATTGTTGGTCAGCGATGACTGAGTCTGTGTTTCGGAACCTCGTTGCGTCCGCACCATGACATATGGATGCTGTCCTGCATGCAAGAAATGATGCCACAAGCTATTTGGTGGATGTACGTAATAATTTGTCCTCTCAGTATACCTATATCTCATTTTTTTTTAATTTTTGTAAATTTTTAGCCAAATAATTTAGGACGCTAGGGTACACATTTACCAAAGTTTCAGCCCATTATTTTTCAGTATTGGAAGTATCTACTTAAGCAAGATATTAGATTGCTTTTATGAGGGTTACACAGTTATTAGTAAGATGGGTGCAGACAGAACAAATTATAAGTTCTCTCTTTTTTTCTTTCCTTGGCTATTGACAATGGTGATAAAACAAAAGTAGTCTTTTTGTGTACAAAACTAATTCTGCAAGCTATTGGAAAATAATGCTATTTTGCTCTGGCAGTCATTACCAATATTGGAGTGCTGCTAAACTCCATCCATCCGAACCTGGCAGTCAGCGAAATTGAACTCTCCCACATTTAGGGGTGGTAGCAGGCATGATAGTGTGCCTCGTTCCCTGTAGAACTTGCTTGAATGACAAGGTGTTAAAATGCTGTCTTTAGTCGTTTATGGGGTGGGGGGGGGGGTATAGACAGAAGATTTTCTTCCTATTACAAGAACGGAAAAAAACAACAACAAAAAAAAACACCTGACAGATGATCGGGAACCTAATTGATTGCTCTCTGTGTGGTCAGCTGAGTTTTTGGAAAGTGACTGTTATAATGGAACTCGCTGGCAGTAACACTTTTTGCCCCCACACCCTCTGACAGAAATGATGCCTTTAAGCAAATGACATTGGAACAAACTGGGTGGGGGTGGGGGTGGGGGAGGCTTGCAAATCCTCACTTCTGTTTGGTTGCGACAAACTCCTGTTGGTTTTCTTCAGCGTTCGACTAAATGCCAAATACTCCGACAGAATACTTTGTTATTTGCGTCAAAAAGATATAAAATAATGTTTTCAGTTATTCGGAATCTGAGCAATGGCATCAAGCAAATTTAAAGGAGGAAAAGTTTTGAAAAGCCAAGCACCAGAAATTGTGAGCAATGTTATTACATGTATGGGTGATGAAAAAAGAGTTGATTATTGCAGATCTAATGAGCGGGCAGCAGAAGCAACTGATTTATCTGTAAGAACAATAAATCGTATTTGCAAAGAGGCAGCTTTTGGTAAAGGTTTTTCAACTCCAGGTAAAGAAACGCCGAGAAAAGCTTCTAAGCGCAAAGTTGATGATTTTGACAAAGCTGTCATTCAAAGAACTGTCTACTCCATGTTTGAAAATGAAGAAATTCCAACCCTTTCATCGCTGCTAGAAAATTTGAGAGATCCAATCAATTTTGGTGGAGGAAGAACTACACTCCATAAAATTTAAAACAACATTGGCTTTAAGTGGAAGAAATGGAATAGTAGAACATTTTTTAACTGAGCAACAAGATATCATTGCGAAACGAAGATAATTTCTAAGGGAACTTAAAAATAATGATGCTCTACCAGTTTCTAAAGCAGTTGTCTATCACGATGAAACTTGGATATTAACATCCCATGTTTGTCCCAAAGGTTGGAAAGAAGTGACAAGCAGCAAGGCAACAGGGCTGAAAGTACCACCCTCAAAAGGCAGTCGTTTGATTATTTCCCATGAGGGTACAAAAGACGGCTTTATCCCTGGGGCATCTCTGTGTTTTCATTCCAAGACATCTAAAAAGAATTATCATGATGATATGAATTCCACAAATTTTTGAAAATTTTCCAAGACATCTAAAAGAATTATCATGATGATATGAATTCCACAAATTTTTGAAAATGGTTTGAAACACAGTTAATCCCAAATTTACCAGAACAATCAATAATTGTTATGGATAATGCTCCATATCATTCCATGGTAATGGAAAACTCCTCTACAACAAGTTAGAAAACACTGGATATACAACAGTGATTAACTCGTAACAATATCAGCTTTGGTGCTGACCTGCTGAAGGGAAAATTACTGCAATTAGTCCGCCACTCAAAACCAAAAAAATGGTTTGTAATTGATGAACTTGCAGCATCTCGTGGACACAAAGTGTTGCATCTACCACCATATCATTGTGATCTAAATCCCATTGAGATCATTTGGGCTGACACAAAAGGTGCCCGACATGAAGCACCGTTCACCAAAGATTCTGTCAAGGCTCTCGGGGAAAAAACGCTTTGAACCAAACAACAGCTGAACACTGGGCAGCGTGTGTTGCCCATGTAAATGCTTTGTCAGAACAATACTGGGTGAGTGACGACATGCTGGATGAATTAACAGACACTCAGATAGAGCATTGCATTATTAGATTAGGGGAGAGCAGCAGTGAAGAATTATCAGAATATTCAGACGAAGGTACTGTCTTGGGCATAAAGCCACTCTCCGATTCCCAAAAGTATTTTCATAATACGTGGAAAAGTGCAATTCCATATAATTTAATTTAACATGATTTCATATATGTGATGCGTTGTAATGTAAATCTAGAAAATACAAAAAAAAAAAAAAAAAAAAGAACAATGTATGCAGGGTAAAGAGTCGAAATACACAGAGATTGGCATAGGGTGTCTTCCTTTTGAGGGTAGACTCCCACCATACAGTGATCCTGCTGAAAACATGATGCCGATTCTCGCAAAAAAATAAGGAAATGGGATAAAACATATACCAAGCAATATTATGTTGAAATTTATTTGTTTTGCCAAAGATGTTACAATTTTAAGACACTCAGGTGGCTCACTTAGTATCGAAAGCAAAGGGGTTTCGGACAACTGGACACACATGCAATTTGAGATCCCCATGAAATTGCTTTGCACATAAAAAAAAATAAAAAAATGCAGTGCTCTTATGTTTTAAAAATAGTTTTCTTCGTGTCTTATTATTAAGAAATTAAGACATTTTTATGATTTTCTGGATAAAAGACAAAGTGGGATACTGGCCACATAATTGTAAAGGAGCCGTACAAAAATTTCACGTCCACTTCCATGTAAGCTGACAACAAAACCGCTAGAGAATTTTACAAAAATCACACTTTTGTTTTCACCATGCCGATTCCCCCCCTAGGTCGCCTGTAAATATCACATTTTTTACAGGTGACCTCAAAAAAAAAAAAAAAAATGTCACCGCCATGTTCATACATATTCAGAACATTTACATAACAAATCAAGTTAATAAAGCTGCAATTTTACTCTGTTACAAAGCATTAATGAATAGTCCCAGAGGTCGACAATTATTTTTTGCCCATTTAGTCTCGGACTAACCGGAATGTGAATTCTCTAGTCCCAACTTAGTTCCGTCTAGCCCCATGCAAATTAGGATAAAGTAAAGCTCTAATATTTAGGAAATGTCAATTATACAAACTATGACATACAGACAAAACATCCTTTATATGCTCTCCCGATAGAGCCCACCCCCATCTAACCTGAGGGGCTGATTTTTTTTTAACTCCGTCAGTTCACCAGCACTGAAAAACAGATAACCTTGATCAATATCGGGTTATCTGCTTTCCAGTGTTGGTGAACTGAACCTTGGTCAATCATAATATACCGATAACCTTTATCAATACCGCTCACAACACTTGTACTCCACACGACACAGCAGATGCGATTCCTGAAGTGGTAATGTATGGTTCCACAGCTATATGTATATCTTATATAAGAAAAAATCATTTAAAATATCTGAGAAAACACACTTGCCCAAGTGCCACAGCTTTGAAAACAAACCTTTAAACGGCAGTCCCAGGCTAGTACAAAAAAAATATTTTGCTGTAGTCTGAACATAAAAACCGATAGTACTAGGCATCGGACTAGCCGATTTTTTGACTCCTGAATTTCTGAGTCTTTTCAGACATTTTTAATCGGACGTGATGACATTCATGGAGTTTATATAACGAGTATGTTTTGCTTATTATAAATTTCTAAAAATGCCCAAGCCCAGGTACTAATAATAATTAGTGCTTGGTGCGTATGTAAAAATGCAACTTGTCATACAAACTTTATGAATGTGACCCTGGTGAACCCCCCCCCCCTCTCTCTCTCTCACACAAAAATTGTCAAAAAAGCATAGGCCCCATTAATTAATAATGTTTTTGTGCCTGAGTGTAAAAATACAATGTTGTAACCTTGATTAGTTATGCAATGGTTATGTGAACCTTATAAATATCAGCACGGCTGAATCAAATGTGCTGAAAAGACACAAGCCTAGGGCCTTGTTATTAATGTTTTGCGCAGAGGCATAACTAGGGCGAGGCAGGCAGGGCAGCTGCCCCGGGCACAACTCAAGAGAGGGCGCAAAATTCACTGTTTCCAATCTGATTAAAACTGTAATTTAAACTTTTGCACCTGTTTCTGCTACAATTTTCTTCACACCATACTTTGTCATTTATCTATTTACAGAATTTGCTTATGTTTTGCCAGTATCTGTAGTCTTGACAGCATATAAAATTTGTATTTCTTCCACAAAATTTTCAGGGGATGTTAGTTGCTCACATTCAGAAAGAAGGGGTGGTTGTACGTATATTGCAAGATAATGATGTTGCATTTATTATTTATAAATGACAATGATGTTGCGCATGTCAGATTTAAACACAAATACATATATTTTTGTTATGTGGGTGAAGTGGTCAAGAAAGTGCAATTTTATATGGCCAGAATTCATTAAGTATCTTATGTTAAATAATAAAATTTTGGTCAAAAATCATAGAAACTTTAGACATTCTTAACTATCAGAGTACCTAACATATTAGCGTTAAACACAAAAAATAGCCCTAGAAGAATCGCAAAGAAACTTGCTTTTCTGGCACCCAGGGAGAAATCTTTTTTCTGACAACTTCACCCCACTCTAGTTGTTCCAGCACCAATTGCTTAAAGTCATAATTAGAGCATCAATATGTCCTTTTCTGGCACACAGAGAGAAATCTTTTGTTCTGTACCCCCACCCCACGAATGACTGCAATTATCCTAAGAGAGCAAATTAACACCTTGTCATTCAAGAGAGTTCGACAGGAAATGAGGCACATTATCATGCCTGCTACCACCGCTAAATGTGGGAGAGTTCAATTTTGCCGACTGACAGGTTCGGATGGATAGAGTATACACAAAGTTGTATAGTGCTGTTCTGTCGTTTACATACTTCTGTGAAATATATGCCAGCCAGTGACTAGTTTATGCAATAATGCTTCTTATAAATCTATGCATTTGGTTTTATAATGGGAAGTGACTGTGCAGAGCAGCAGCATGACACGAATTTGTGGAAGTACGGTGGTATTGGAAATAATTTCAGTTCAAGATAACCATATACGTATTTCAATAGTAGTTGTAAAATACATTTCCTGCAGTCAGCAGTGCAGGGAATTTCTACAAAGCAAAATGATATACACTGAAGAGCAATTGAATAAGAGACAGCTGGCGTTATGCAAATGTGGCGCTGTGAGCAGCCCTGTAAACGGAAACAACATGACGTATGCAGCGATCCGACAATATAAGGAGTGATGCGACGGGGAATCGGTAAGAGTCGGACGCAGTATGTGTAAGACGAAGGATCTAAGCACATTTGATCGTGGGCAAATTGTCGGGGCTCGACAAATGGGTCACTCCATCTCGAAAGTCATGCAGGCACTGGGATTTTCACAAGCCACTGTGTCACGGGTGCACCATGAGTACATCGAATTCGATAAAACCATCCCTGCTTGAACCAACTGCCGTGGACAACAGCGTGTGGATGAGCAGGGTCATCGTCGGCTAGCTCGCTCGCATTGTAACCACAGATAAACGGGCCACAGTGCAAGAAATCACTCGGCGATTTAACGCTGGTGCCCAAAAACGTGTAAGCAGCTACGCCATCCAAAACCATCTCCTCGCTATGGGGTACAGAAGCCATCGTGCCATGACGGTACCGCTGCTGACCGCACATCACAGAGTGCAAAGATTAGCATGGGCGTGAGAACATCGCCACTGGACCCTAGATGTGTGGAAAAATGTTGCCTGGACTGATGAGTCTTGATTCACGTTGGTACATGCAAATGGCAGGATATGAGTACGGCGCAAATCATATGAAGTGATGGATCCTTGCCAACAGGGTACCATTCAAGCTGGTGGGGGTGGCCTTCTCATCTGGGGACTGTTTACGTGGACTGAAATGGGACCCCTGGTACATGTGACATCGTCCCTCACAGGTCAACGTTACCGAGATATCCTGAACGACCATTCTCTCCCGTTTGTGCGTCTTCAACATCCCACTGGGGACCTCGTCCTGCAACAAGACAATGCACCGTGCAATCGCTCCCGAATGGTTGGGTGAACACTCCACCAACGTGACTTCGCTTCCTTGGCCAGCTAGGTCACCTGAGCTCAATCCCATCGAGCATAGCTGGGATGCCATTGAGAGAGATGTTCGAAGCTCTGATTCCCCTCCATCGAATCTCCGTGAACTGTGGGAGTTTGTTCAGGGGTCGTGGATCCGTATGGCTTCCCAACGCTTCCGGTGTCTTGTGGAATCCATGCCGAGACGAATCGCCGCCGTCATCAGGAGGAAAGGTGGGGCTACACGTTACTAGACAGGTATCTCTAATTCAATTGCTCTTCAGTGTATACTGTATATAAATATACACAGTGAAGTGCCAAAAGTCATGGGATACCTACCTAGTATTATATAGGACTTCCTCTAGCCTGGCGAAGTGCAGCAGCTCGACGGGCCATCAATTTCACAAGGGGCCAGAAGACTTCTGGAGAGATGTTGAGCCATACCATCTGAACAGCTGCCCACAGTTCCTTGGTATTTATAGTTGCAGAATCTTGGGTGTAAATGGACCTTTACACCACATCCCATAAGTGCTCTATTGGGTTCATGTTGGGCGGACGTGGTGGCCACACCATCCATCAGAACTGTACAGAATGCTTCTCAAACCAATTTTGGACAACTTGGGCACGATGACATGGTGCATTGTCTGCCTAAAAAATCCCATCGTTGTTGGGGTACATGAAGTCTGTGAAGGGCTGAAAATGGTCACTCAGAAGAACAACAAAACAATTACCAGTTAATGACGTGTTTAGGAGGACCAGAGGTCCCAAACCATGCTACGCGAAGACACCCCACACATCTATGGAACTACCATCAGCTTGCACAGTGCCTTGTTGATAGCTTGGGTCCATGGCCTCGTGGGGTATGTGCCACACCGGAACCCTACCATCAGCTTGTAACAGCTAGTAGCATGACTCATCGGACCATGCCACATGTTGTCAGTCTTCCAGGGTCCAATTACTGTGTTCACGAGCCCTGGTGATTCACTGTGTCCGATGTGGTGTTGTTAACAAAGGCAATCTGGTGGGTCTTCTGCTCCCGTGGATGCTAAATTACGTTGCACTCACTTGATGGATATGTCTCTGGTACCTCCTGCATTGAATGTGGATATTATTTGAGCTAGTATCACTTGTCTGTTAGCATGGACAATCCTGGTCAGATGCCACTGGTCAGGATCATTCAGCGCCGTGGTCAGCCACTGCACTGTCCACAGTGCGTGGTAATGCCTTCCATGACTCCGTGGGTCGAGGAATGTTGAATGTTCGCACAACTTCGGAAATTGAATATCCCATCTGTCTAGCTTCCACTACCATGCCTTGTTCATACTCCAATAATTCACGTCGACTTGCCATAATCCTACAGGCAGTTGTTCAGCCTGACTCACAAGATTACACTTTGCAAGTGATAAAAATCATGGCATGCATGGAAGCCTTTATACGACAGCAGTGCCAGTTAAAAATTTGCATACTGCTTTCCCATGACTTTTGGCACTTCAGTGTATATAGTACACTGGGCAGTTGTTAATGAACTATGATAAATATTTGTAATGCATGCCTATTGCCTCCGCTTGGGTCCTTCTTTCATGCAGTAGGGACTTCTGCTACTTTACCTTTATCATTTATGTGTGTATATGGTATCAAAAAAGTCATCAGAGTACGTGCAACTTAGCAGTCATATCACCTGTATGTTGGATAACGAACACTCTTTATTAGATCAAGAGATATTGGTGTCTTGGGTGATCACATCCAGTATTGTTAGCAATCCAAACAGCTGCTCTCTTATAAAACTTCAGTTTCCCCCAGACCAGGACATTCTCCTGAAAGCTCTCTTGACTAAAGCCCCCAATGCTGGGCTTTCTGCACTGAAGAAATACGCCTTCCAGCATGTTCCTTGCTCCCAATGACCCATGGTAATTGTCCATCACCTCCTCAAAGCTAATTCTCTCCCCCAGCCAAAGACCAAATACCCCATGGTTAAAATGCCAGCTGCTTTTATAGTAAAACTTGTTCTTTGCCCTAATGCAATACCATGTTTTCTGATTAGCCATGTCATGCTGTTAGAAGCCAAGTGATAAGGTACACAACTAGTTTGTCATTAACAAACAAACCTTGCCATCACATTATAATGGCAGAGGATAAGTTCTACAGAATGTCTTACAAATCCTAGATGTACATTAACTATTTCCAGCATAATGCTGGTAAAAGCCATTAGAGTGAATAGTGAAATGTTCTAATCACATTACCCAGATGCTGGGCATGATTCTAGAGTTTCTGTGAGTAAACAGTGTGCTTGCTTTGGTATGTGAGACAAAGAGAATTTAATATTATAAAATAATTGCAAAAATATCAGTATGTACATATTATGTTTCATTCATAAATTTCTCTCAAAATCAAGGATGTCTAACTTTTAAATGATTATCTTCTTAACTTTTTGGTAGATATTTTGGATAGTGCAAAAAATCAAAATCCCTAATATATTACTTCAAAGTAATGTGTTGTGATTTTTGTTAAGTAAATCATTAATTTGTTTCTGTTTGATAAATATATTTGTACTCTAACAACATAGATATTAAATTTATGATAGATATTTATCATAAATTTAAAAGAACTCCAAATAATATGCTGCATTCTAAGTCTTAATGAGAGAAGTGCTTTTTTAAAATTAAAAAATTGAAAACAGCAAAGGGAGTAGCTAAGTTAAAAAAAAAATGGTGGGGTAAGATCTGTTATACCTTTTAGCAGAAAGAATTGTGAAATACAGCATTGTTCAAGTCCAATGCTAAACTTGAAGTCATCACTTCTGATTCCTGGGTTAATAAACCTGGGTGGTTCATGTAACCCATTTTAAGAACCAGCGGTGTCTCCACACATTCTCTTTAAAGAACAATGAAAATATAGTGAAACCACAGTTGTACACTCTCCACTTATACTTTTTTCACATTTACACATAATTCTGCATTAGTCTCAATATGGTACTGTGGTTTCTATCACTTTTTCAACTAGGTTATATGAGGGTTGTACTTAAAGTAATTTAAAGTGGGCATAATTTTTTTATTAACTGACAGAGTTCGTTCAAATTGCACATGTTGGTTGGTAGAGTAACTCTTTCTCTATATAAAGATTCTACTCAACATAGCCTCCATCACAAGTGATGCAGTTGCGCCATTGTTGAACTCAATTCTCAAATCCTCTTTGAAAAAATTCAGGCGTGGACTGTCATACCCACTTCTTCACAACCACTTTCACCTTGTCTGTGTCATCAAATCGTTGTCCCCAGAGACTGTCCTTCATTGAACTGAACAGGTGAAAGTCGGAGGGCACAAGATCTGGGCTGTACGATGAATAGGGAGAACACAGACGAGCCTAATTTGCTGATGACCTGATTTGTTGCCAAAGAGGTGTGTGGTCTCACATTGTCATGGTGAATGTCGATCTTTTTCAGACTCTTGTGCAGTCTCTTCATCCTTATGGCTTCTTTAAGCTTCTTGAGTGTCTCAAGAAGCTTAGAGAAGCTTCCACACTCTAGGTAAAATGTGCCATCGACTTTTAAGGAAGCTGCATCTTCTTTTGAAGTGGTCCGGGGATTTTTGTTCTTTTTTTTTTCTGCCATGAAATATATTATGCACCTAAAATTTTACTAAGTAACTTCCACTATTTTTGTTTTCATCTGAAATTGAAAAAAATTTAAGCAAAGATTAGTGAATATTTTACTTGGCTCTAATGCTAAATCAACTAGTGGACATACTGCTCTGAAAGGAGTGAAGAAAAAGGCATGTAAAATAGTATTGAATATAAAGAAAAGAGTGTTCTTATTTACTATGAAGTTTTTTTTCATAAAGCTTTTTTGTGTTCTTTTTATGTATATATATATATTGAAAATATGAATAGTACAGAATCTTTTTTAATGAAATTAAAAAAAAAAAAAGTTCAATATAAAATTCAAAAGGGACATTGGCTTAAGGCAGCAAAAAAAAAAAAAAAGTATTCTTATATGTATGTCTTATAAATTAGCATATATAAAATTAAGAGCTTTTTTTCTTTCATTTTGGAGGCATTCAAAATTTTATAATAGTATTTAATATTTTGAATTTTTTTTTTATGTTTTGTAAGGTGATTCCCTTGAAAAACGTATTACTGTGGTTTCACTATATAAATATGCACACTGCTGTTTATAGAAATTGCTAAACCAGGATAAACACAAAATGACAAAATAGAATATAAATGACTGATTACTGATGAGACAAGATAGAAGTGATCAGATCTACAGTACCATAGGTATAAAGAAAGACAATACTTGGTATTCAGTATGCTGTACCCATTTCGAATTGAGGTGTTGTAGGTGGGTGTCACTAGTTTCTTTTTTTTTTTCTTCTTCTTGTAATGGATAGCGGAGGTAACAGGGTCTCGAATAGCAGGATACATGTTAATTTTATTGGTGAGTAAATTTCTTGCAGATAACTGGGTGTTGCATGTGTAATACTTACGGTCAAGCCTCGATAAAAACCTCCGACCTTTAAACTGCCACTCCTGTTTTCCACCCACTGCTCATGGGGTACATAACTTATCCTATTCTGCTAAATGGGAATTTCCACCCTTCAAGTCACTGATGCTCATCAACCAGAACATTCTAGACATTTTGGTGTTCCTCATTGAAGAATACCTTGTTGAACTGCCTCTCATAACTATGCAATGATTTCCTGATATGCTGTTCAAACTTGTAATCTGAATCAGTTACTTTATCTTTTTAAGTATGCAATCAAAGCACACATTTTAGATGGGTTCTCCTCAAAGAAGTTTTTGGAATGGGTGAGACAACAGCCACTTCCATGCTCAATCCCTGTGGAAAAAGAATTATGCAGTTAGTGAGAAGTGTGGTCACCTGCAGAAAATCAAAAGCAGACTCTTCTGGGATTTTTGCATCTAATAGAAGAGAGACAACTGGTGTATATACTTTGTTTTCTGAGAATAACACCTCCTTGGTTTGTTATTGAAAATAAAGCTACAGTTCCATTTATCTCCTTGGTTTATTATCAGGAATAATGCCACAGTTCAATCTATCTCCTTGGTTTTTAATCAGAAGGAACACAGCAGTTTCCATTACCTCCTTGGTTTCTTATTGGGAATATATAGTATCATTTATCTCCTTGGTTTGTTATTGGGAATATATAATATCATTCATCTCCTTGGTTTGTTATTGGAAATAAAGCTATAGTATCATTTATCTCCTTGGTTTGTTATTGGAAATAAAGCTATAGTATCATTTATCTCCTTGGTTTGTTATTGGAAATAAAACTATAGTATCATTTATCTCCTTGGTTTGTCATCAGGAAGAACACAGCAGCTCCATTTATCTCCTTGGTTTGTTATTGGGAAGAACACAGCAGTTCCATTTATAGCCTTGGTTTGTTATTTTTTGTGGTTCATGAATAATGTTATACAGTTAAGTTTCCTACATTGGTAATATTTTGCCATGATTTTACTTCCTCACAAAAATGAATCACAGTCAATCTAAAGGGTGAGTATAAACGTGTGTATAAAGCTTTTGGTTCTTCTTCTTTGAACTTTGTAGCAACCCCTTAAAATCTTCCATTCACATTTTCTGCCCCATTGTAGGCTTGCCTTTGCTTTTAAATTCTCCCAAGTCAGGTCCTACCCCCCCCCCAAGCTATGCCTATGTTCAGTTGATAACACACCACCTGGCAAGGCACATATCATGACTAAATGGTTCCATGAATAGGCTAAGGAGATCTACTTCATTCAGCAGCCTGCACACTCACTAGATTTAAACTCCATCGAGCAGTTCTGGGATGAGGTGGAACGGGCCATCTGCTGTGAGACTGTTCCTATTTCTAAGCTGCAGCAACCATCCAACTCAATCATTTCCTTGTTGCACAACATTTCTGCATTAGCATCTGGTATGTACCATGTCCTGAAAATTTCAGGCTGCTTTGCAGGCCAAGGGTTGCGCAATAAATACGCCACTAGGTAGGTTTATCAAACATGTACCTTTTATTTTATTCCTTAGGTTTTTAATGTGGTTATGACCTTTAGAAACAGTTGTTTGCTGCCTTTGGAAAGAAGTCTGTGTTTGCCTAATACAACGGTAAATTTTGTTTTGCATGTTAGATTCTCAAATACCTGACCAACTTTATAGTCTCATTTTTTTTTAAATAAATTGATTTAAAAAAAAATGAGACTATAAAGTTAGTCAGGTACAGGCAACTGAAAATAACCACCATGCAGAAGCATTCCCATGATGGAGACTACAAGCTACTTCGGTATTGTGATTTTATTTACATCTTGCCCTAAGAGTTGCACACATAGTTGCGCCTGTCCTAGTTATCTAGGGCATGCGCAACTCTAAGGTGGGCTTCAACCCACCCAAATTTTCTGTGAGCCCACCCCCTTTAGCATCCCCCCAATATTTAAGCAGGTAGAACATATGGTGGATGCAATCATCTAAGATTTTAGGGAATTTGGATAAACGTACATGAATTTTTCTGATTCACAGAAATTTTGTTATATAAAATGAATTTTTTGTTTAAATTTAGTTTTGTACTGTTCTCTGAAATGGAGAGAATCATCTGGGGAAACGTCTAAGAGAATAATAGAAAAACATAATTTTTGTAATGAGAGAGAGAGAGAAACAACTTTGATAAGCTGAAATTCCAAAGAACGAAAAAATAGTAACCTGTGAAAGGATATGAAGGTTCGTATCCATGTTTCCCATACTACATACACTGAATAAATACTACGTACAGTATGCACCCGAAAAGTTCTTTTTGCTAGAATAAGTGAGCAGCATTTATTCACAATTAAATATTTTATTTGAAGATCTATATTTTCTTTAAGCATTTGGCTCGGCTTCATCAGGACAAGTGCTATTTGTCCTGATGAAGTTGAGCCAAATGCTCAGCAAAACTAAAAGTAAAATATTTGATTGTAAATAAAGGTTGCTGATTTATTCTATCTCAACATCACAAGTATTGTAGTTATAAAATATATTAACGTTATCAGCGTCTTCTACCAGGCACTTCAAAATGTGTGCTCTCCCCCCCCTCAGCTCTGATGAGTAGTTGGCGTCACCACTGAACTAGGTGAAGCATGTGGGGTGGCTGCCTAGGGTGCAGCTCAAGAGAGGGTGAAAAAAATCCCTGCTTATAATCTGATAAAAATCGGAATTAAAATGCAGTTGTACATATATTACATGATAAGGATGTCATTTACATTGTTGAAGATTCTCTGGTAACTAACCAATCATTACTATGATTGTGAAGTGCAGCTACATTTGGTCCGTTTGATGTGGTACTTAAAAGTCCAAACTCTGAAGCGCCGCCGCAGTGGAGCAGAGGTATAAGCACTGACTCATGAACATTTGTCCAAGAAGGGTCCCGGTTCGAATCCTGGTGCGTATAGATGGTGTACTTGTCTTACGGCAATGGCTCTTTCCCTTTCCTGGAACCATTAACCTTAAATTAGTCATGGGCAACTGCTTATAGCCCACTGATTTGCTCATGGTGGTTGTTAAACCTTTAATAAAAAAAAACTGAACCAGATAGGAAAAGCTGTACAAATATATGGGGTTATCACAAATGAAATAGGCAGTTTCAACATTTTATAAAACCAAACTGCATACGTACCACCACGACACACCGTTCTATCACCAATAGTAACGATTTCATTATTATTGGCAGTCTCAGCGGTCCGCTCTCCCTCTAGCGGCCAAAGGAAGTGTTACTATAGTACGAATAACATTCTTAGCTATTGTTACATCGTTGCCTAGGTTCGGTTGGCTTGTTTTTGGGTATTTTTGCATTCATTCTGGAATTAGAGAATACATAGTATAATGGAGAATTCTGTGTAAAAGAACAATTCATATTGTTGCGTCCCACAGTGTCGTTCCCAAGGTTCCAGCTGTGTTTTTCACAAGTTAATATAAATGCTTGTGCCTTGCATTTGAAATCCTTCCAGTGAAATGCTGTAGTAACCTAGTAACGTGTTTGAATGAATAATAAACAAGACAGCATGTTTTTATTGCATAATAATAATTTAAAATTCCGTATTTCTACATGCTCTTGAAAACAAGTAATTGCTGTTATCCATATAAGTCTAAACTCCATTAAGAACAAAATTTGCTATGTTCTGTCAACAGTTTCTTTGACTAATTAAATAAAAAGGAACTGTACACTAACTGTACTTAAATAGTATAGTTATACTACAATAGATACCCGAAATCTCTTGGTGTAGAATAGAAATCAAAATTTCCAAGCTTTCGCACATCAACCAGATGGCTTTTTCAAGAAATGTAGACAGCAAACTGCTGTCTACAGTTTGCTGCTTACCTTCATTGAAAAAACCATCTGGTTGATGTGCGGAAGCTTGGAAATTTCTATTTCTATTGTACACCAAGAGATTTCGGATATCTAGTATAGTTATACTATTTAAGTCACTTTGATTTTACAGATCCAATTGTTTTGTCTAATTTAGAGACGGAAAAAACTAAACTCTAATTTGCCAGTATACATACTAATGGTGTGGCGGGTGAAGGGGGACACCGAAATGTGACTTTTCCAGGGTCCCACTAATTCTTGCTACACCCCTGTCGGTATTACTATATCACTTGTCTGAAAATGTAAAAATTTCCTCTTACAGTAAAACATTGCTGTTACACAGTGTTCACACGTTCCACTTCTGCATGCTTTACAAGAGCACTCAAAAGACTACAGAAATTTCACAATTATTTCTGTCTAAAACCCCGTTGATCGAATGAGACGACGACGTTAATGCAGTGGATTGAATGCAATGCGAAACTATGTGGATTTCTATCTTCCTTCTTAATTCCACAAGAAATTATATGGCCTGCATTAAGAATCACTTCCCCTTCTTTGATGCATCATAAATTTTTTTAGCGTCCACAAATTTCATTATCTCAAGGATTGAGAGTGTTAAACCAGCCATTTCTACATACTACTTTACGGAAACACGTGCAACGTTATCTGTACTAAAAGAAGTTTGTTTACATTTGGGCAGCGGCCCCCTATAGTTCATTTAGGTTGCCAATAGATGGCGTCACTAAAAGATTGCGCATTTTCACTGTCACGTCACCAGCTAGGCAAGATGGCAACAAATGTTGTGGAGAAGGCGTCCTGTGTGCTTGAATGAAGCAAAATGAATTCCATTACTGTTACAACGCCGTTTTTGAACGAATTTTGTTTCACCAAGATTTCAGCTTCCCTGTTCAAGATCATATCAAGCGAACGTGGCAGGGTCTGCGGGACCAACAGGTGGAAAATAAACTGCCTCGTATTAAACCTATTCTTGGAATCTTAAAAGTCCTCATTTCGACGGAACCGTAAAGAGGAAGTTGTGCTTGCACGTCTCCGCATAAGGCATTGTTTCACTCGCCGTCTGTGTGGCGACACTGTGCCCATGTGTGAGACGTGCGATTGCCGACTCGCTGTTACCCATCTTCTGTGTAGTTGTGTTCGTTTTCCTGATGTGCGTTTTCACTTTTTTCATTTTCATTTGTTGACCGAGGACGCTGCTACGCTGCAGTCTCCTAAATGACCACTGCGATACTGTCGCTGTCTTTTCCTTTTCAAAATAAATTGACTTTTTTAAACGTATCTAGTTTTTACCCCTTCCATCATTTTCATTTTTTCACTTTTACTGAATCAGCCTGATTTTAAGCATTGTACCACGTTTTTAATACTGTTTGTTTGATTGTCTTTTGTTTGGCACTCTTTGGCCACACATGGCAGTTGTGCCATAAAAATTCAACAACCAACCAACCAACCAACAAGTTTCAAGGAATTACCACTGAATAGGCAATTTATCTATGATTGGCACAAGAAATTTGACACAACAGGATATGTAAAGATAAAAGTCCGAGGAGACCACATGCATCTGATGAGCAAGTGGAGCGTGTTTGTGCCAGGCGAGTCGCGAGTTCCACAACCATCTCCAAATATCCTATTCTAACCTCCTTGGGACCTCCCCAGGGGTGCAGTGGTCTAAGCGATGGCCTCTGATCATTCGTCCGAAAGGGATCCGGGTTCGAATCCCGATGAGACATGGAAGTTGTGTTTGTCTTCAGCACTGGCTCTCTCCCTTCCCTGGAACCAGTGACCCTAAATTAGGGACGGCCGACTGCTTATAGCCCATTGAGTTGCCCACGGTGGTCGTTAAACCTCCAATAAAAGAAAATTTGAGGAAGCAGCTCAAAATGATTCCTTGCAAAGTTGACAATGACAGAACCGCAAGTCGCGATTTCTGTACAGAAATGCAGGAGCGTTCTGAAGAAGATGGCTTTAGTGGGCGTCTAACTTTCAGCGATAAATCAACATTCCACATAAGTGGGAAAGTTAACAAACATAATATTCTCATATGGGGGACTGAAAATCCTAGAGTAACAGTGAAGCGTGTGCGGGATTCCCAGAAGATTAATGTGTTTTGTGCTTTATTCCATAAAAAAGTGTATGGTCCCTTATTTTGGTTCAATGAAAAAAGTGTATGGTCCCTTATTTTGGTTCAATGAAAAAAGTGTATGGTTCTTTCTTTTGGTTCAATGAAAAAAGTGTATGGTTCCTTTTTTTGATTCACTAAAAAAGTATGGTTCCTTTTTTGGTTCAATGAAAAAAGTATGTGGTTCCTACTTTTGGTTCAATGAAAAAAGTGTGTGGTTCCTACTTTTGGTTCAATGAAAAAAGTGTGGTTCCTTCTTTTGGTTCACTGAAAAAAGTATGGTTCCTTTTGGTTCAATGAGAAAAAGTTTATGGTTCCTTCTTTTGGTTCAATGAAAAAGTATATGGTCCCTTCTTTTGGTTCAATGAAAAAGTATATGGTCCCTTCTTTTGGTTCAACGAAAAAGTGTATGGTTCCTTCTTTGGTTCATTGAAAAAAGTGTATGGTCCCTTCTTTTGGGTCAATAAAAAAGTGTATGGTTCCTTCTTTTTGTTCTTTTCTTTTCCAATGAAAACACTGTAACAAAAAGTTCTTATCCCGTATGCTAATTATCTGGTTGATGCCTCAACTGCACGAAGACAGTGAAAACTTCATTTTCCAATAGGATGGCAGCCCACCCCACTGCCATGGGGAATTCAGAAATTCCCCGATTAAAATCTGCAGCCCTGGTTTGGCCCCGCAACATGAGACATGTCACATGTTACCCACCACGAAGTCCTAATTTAGCCCCGTCTGACTATTTTATGGGGCTTTCTCAAAGACAAGGTCTTTGTCCCTTCCCCTTTCTGTTAATTTAGATGATCTGAAACAACGTGTCACGACAGCTGCTGTTGGAGTTAATGTGTGTTTGGCAACAATTCGACTCCCTCGTTGATATAAACTATATTGACAAAAGTCATCAGACATCCCTTCAAAAGCAAATGAATGGATCCACTGCAAACAGTATAAAAATAAGCTCTGCAACTGACCGCGATCGTATCGCACTGTGAGGTTGGGTGAAAATGTCGCGCCGGGAGAGAACTGACTTTGAGAAAGGAAAGATTGTTCGGTGTTATATTAGTGGGTTGTCCATAAGAGAAACTGGGAGGCGTTTAAACATACCCAAGTCAACTGTTTTAGATGTACTGAAAAAGTGGGAGACACATCATCCTAATTCGCATTCAATTAGGTGTATCATAATTCACATTCAATTAGGTCTATCATCCTAATTCACATTTAATTAGGTGTATCTTCCTAATTCTCATTCAATTAGGCGATTAATCTTTTTTATGCTCAGCCAAGCATTCAGTAATGCTGGAAAAGTGTTGCCGACATAAACAGTCGTACCAGTTGAAGCAGAAATGGGAATTTTGTACACACCAAGAACATTGAAGTCTCAAGTCACTCCTATCATTTGGCAACTAATCTTGCCAGGGGTAGATTTATCAGTGTGCACACTGTGCCAGGCCCCGGAGCCAGAAGGGGCCCCTAGTTCTCACACATACCCCGAGAAGAAAGGTTAAACTAATGAGCATCAAATTTTCTGAAAATTTGGAAGCAATAATGTAAATTGCTACGTAGCTCATGGTGAGGGAGGAGGAAAATCAGAGTGAGGCTTAAATAAGGACCATTTCTACAGGATCAAGAAAATGGGGAAAAGGAAAACTGCCAGTGGTTAGACTACTGTTCAGGGTCTTCTAAATGTGTTTATTGCTATATCCAATATAAACTCTTCCCAGATCCAACTATAGTCCATTACTTTTAAGTCGGCTGATCAAGGTCACCCGCCCGCTTCCTACCTTTGCTCATAACCCTGAATCATGATAGCGTCGGGCACAATCGAGACGTTGAACTCGTTTTTTGCCCCACTTCACTTTAGGCTAGAGATTTGTGCGTATATGCATTTTTTCCTTGTTTATAACCTATGTCATAAAATTAGAGAAATTTTGCTTCAGAAAATGAAATATTCTGGGAGTACAAAAATGGTGTGGATATTTTTAAAAGAACTTGGATTTCAGTATAGAAAGTGTAATGATCAACACAGATTTCTCACAGAAAGAGATGATATTGTGGCTGCTCGTATTACTTTAGTGAGAAAAATACACAATATAAGAGAAGAACCTTCTACTTGGACTATTATATACCTTGATGAAACTTTAGTGAATAAATGATGATCATATGTAGAGGATTTTAGGAAGGGAGTGTCTTAGCCCAGGTCTTAAACAACCCTTAGAAATAGGAAGTTAGGAGATTTAGGCTAGAGTGCCCGATAGGAAAGTGACATGGAAGCGAAGTAGAAAGGGGGAGGAAGACGCCCTTATTTATTACCGGGGGGCCAGTACCCGAGGTCCGACAGCTTAACGTGCCCATCCAACGCCCGGCGGATATTTAGTGGATCGAGCGTTCGTGCCTGCCTAGGATTGAACCTGAGGTCCTTTCCGCGGCAGTCACGAACGTTGCCCACTAAGCCACCCACGGCCCCTCATCAGTGAATAAAAATCTTTCAAAGAAATATATATGGCAAGATTAAAAAGTAACAGAGGTTTTAAAGTATCTGTGGAGAAAGGTTCTCAGCTGATCATTTGCCATGCTGGATCAGCTCACAATTTTGGGAAGGACAACTGGTTTTTATCTGTGACCAAATGGGGGTTGTTTGCAGAGTTGAATAAACAGAAAAGGTATCTGCGTACATGATTGACACAGAGAACTTGCTGCTAATCAGCGAAGAGCGAAACGCTATAACAACAGAATAAAATAATTGAAAAAGTTAATAAAAACAAAAGGACTCAGAAGATGTGAAAAATAAGTGAAAGTTCTTCAAGTTAAACTAGAATTAAGTATATTAATCTAAGTAAAGCCTTAAGTAAGTGTTTTAATTGCTGTAAATAACTTTTTATTTTTACCTGCAAGCAAAACCTATCTGCAATATCGTCTAATAATTTGGAAACCATCTGCGTATGGCATATATCTACATTCTACTATTCTGGTTGTTTGTGCTCAAACTTATCCTAGAGTAAAGTGGAGAAAGTGAGTTTGCCACCTTGTGTTTCCTTCGCGCTACACGCTACCATGGTTAAAGGGTAGGGTAGGGCGGGAACGGGTGAACTTCAGCCGCTGATTTAAAAGTAATGGACTATAGTAGATTCAACTACCTCCCAGATCCAATTTCTTTCCCTTCTGCCTTCTTCAATCTATATACATAAACTCTTCTCAATCCAAATCTGGGCAATGATTTATTTTTTCTTTAAAAAGTGCATGAAAAAAAAAAAAAAGCTTATCCGTCATGAAGAGTGAACTCTCCCCATCTAAAAACATATTCCTGTGATGTATTTTTGCATGTTGTGATGTGTGCGATTTGGTTACCACTACCTGAGGTCTGGCAAAACAGAGCAAGTCATTTTTTATTTATTTATTTCAGGCGTGAGGCACTCACCTACTGTACTATAAGTTATTCCCTTATAAGTGTGACTGATGACTGATTGCACTTACTCTAAAATCATAGATTAGTGATTACTGGTAAGGTCTTGTTAAATGTTCACTGTGAGGCTATTGTAATAAATTTATAGAATGGTAATTGTTGTAGAGTGATTGTTGCCCCTGAGCCTTGCTGTTTGTTTACGACTGATCAAGAACCCAGTGGGGATAAAAGTGCAATTATGTTTTTAATTTGCTTTACATAACAAAAGCATGCTTAATACTTTTAACCAGTGGAGTTTGTTAATTGGAAAAAAGTACAGGAATGTGCAGTGCCATCACATCTTCAATACCTTTTCCTTCTCATCCCTCTCCCATTCTGCCTCTCCTTTTTACTTTCTTATATTTATGGTATAAGAAAGTACATATAATCAGTCGAAATAAGATTTCTGGATTTACACATTCAAGGAACAAGAAGATATCACCGTTTTAGAAAACACTGAAATGTTGCAGCCATTCTGGGGTGCAAAAAATAAAATCAGCTCCACATTATCAAGCAAGATGTTGGAAGCAGAAACTAATTTGGAGTGCAATACTGAAGGCAATTTATACCTGGGAGCCTTAATTCACAAGATATTTGAATAGGGGAAGTTTGGGTACAGCATGGACAATTCTATAGTGCCCCTGAAAATTAGCAATGAACAGCCCAGGCCTTGATTTCAGGTTTTTTTGTTTGTTTTTTTTTACCAGTAGCAATACTTGCTATGACCTTATTTTTTACTAGCATATTGCATTACCTACTAGTGAAGTTTATTAACATTAAACAAAAGAAACTTTAACATGTCCCTCTCCATTAGTCAACCATGACAAATTTTGATTTCACCCTTGTAACTGTCACATTGTAATGCTGAAAAGATTACAAATATTTGGATATAACTCACTTTTTCATGACCCAACAGATTCATTCTAATAATTTAATTCGAATGCAAATATTTAAATTTTTTTTTTTATTTAATTTGATTTTACAGAATTCAAGAACATGAAATATGCAATTCATGAGGCAACCTTAAGGGTTGTCTTGTGCTACAAACGTGATTTTTGATTAATTATACATAATATCTAAGGTATTGTTTACCTGATATTGTCAAAGCATTTTGCACGTTGTTGCTCTGTGAGGCATGTGCTCCCGGCCCGAGAGGTCTTTATGTTACGGGTTTTTGGTTAGTTATAAAAATTTTTTTAAATAAAACATCATCATCATTGTCAACCATTATCAATCCACTGCTGGACGAAGGTCTCCCCAAGTTTCCTCCACAACGGCCTGTCTTGTGCCAGTCTCCTCCATGTCACCCCTGCATACTTTCGAATTTCATCCACCCATCTCCTATGTGGTCTTCTTCTGGGTCTTTTCCTGTCCCTTGGAATCCAATCTAAAATTTCGGCTGTCCATCGATGATCTGTCCTTCTGGCAGTATGTCCAGCCCATTGCCATTTCAGGGATTTAACTCTGATCATGATGTCTTCCACTCTTGTCATTTTTCGGATCCACGAGTTCCTCTTATTATCTCTCCTGGTTACACCAAGCATGCACCTCTCCATGCTGCTTTGAGTTGTCTGCAGCCTTTGTATGTCTCTTTTAGTTAAGGTCCACGTCTCTGCACCATACGTAAGCACTGGAAGGATGCATTAATCAAACACTTTTCTTTTAAGACATAATGGCATATTGCTCTTGAAAATTATGCTGTTTCTTCCAAAAGCTCTCCAGGCAAGTTTTGTACGCCGATTAATTTCTTCATCAATGTGACCCTCACTTGATATCTGCTGTCCAAGATAAACGTACGTGTCTGTTATCTCCAGCTTTTCTCCATCAATCGATAAATCTTCATTTCTTGTAAAAGCATTGAACATCACTTTTGTCTTCTGAAAGTTCATTTTTAATCCCACTTCTTTACTCTTGTCAGCAAGTTCCTGGATCATACTCTGCAGCTCTGATGGGGTAGTTGCAAAAATGACTACGTCATCAGCAAAACGAAGGTGGGTTAGATAATCTCCATTAATCTTTATCCCCTTGTTTTCCCAGCTCAGCGACTGAAAAACACCCTCCAATGTGGCATTAAAGAGCTTCGGAGATATGGTGTCACCTTGTCTCACTCCCTTTCCAATTTTTACGTGTGTTGTATTTTCAAACAGCCTAATCTTTGCACTTGCTTTTTCATAGATGTTATTAATAATATTAATGTATGCATCTTCAATACCGCAGGTTTTCAGAGCCATTGTAACTGCTGATGGTTTCACCGAATCAAAGGCTTTTTCATAATCGATAAAAGCCATGCACAATGGAAGTTCATATTCCCTCGCTCTTTCAATTAGTTCTCTCAGCACGTGGATATGATCTATTGTGCTGTAGCCACTCCTGAATCCAGCTTGTTCTCTCGGTTGAGCCATGTCTAGTGCTACCTTCAAGCGGTGTGAAAGAACTTTAGTGAAGATTTTATAAACTACTGATAGGAGGCTGATAGGTCTGTAGTTTCCGAGATCCTCAATGTCACCTTTCTTATGTAGCAGGATCATTGTAGCGGTGTTCCAATCCTCAGGAATCTTTCCTTCATTAAGGCATCGAGTGAAAATTTGGGCGAGTACTGTTTCGATTTCTCCACTTGCTTCTTGTATGATGTCTACAGTAATTCCATCTTCTCCTGGAGCTTTTCCTCGCTTCATGTTCTTGATTGCATGTGCAACTTCTGCTGGAAGGACTGGAGGAACTCTGGTACTGGTATCTTTCATGATGTCTGGAGTGCATATATCATCCCTTTCATATAATTTGGAGTAGAAATCTTTCACTCTTGTCAAAATTTCGCCTCTATTTCTTGTTACAGAACCATCTTCTTTTCTCAGTGCCATAATCTGTTTTCTTCCCTTACTGAGATGTCCCTTTGCTATCTTTAGGCTTTGGTTGTTTTCAATTGCTTTCCTCACTAGTTCACAGTTGAATTTCCTTACGTCTTCAGTGATACTTTTTCTTACTGTCTTGCATAGCTCTATATATTCCACTTTGGAAGTCACATCTTCTTTAGTTGTCCTCCTCTCTCTTCTTTTTGCATCAACATTTTGGTTTTTCCTGATAATTTGTTCACATGCAACTTGTTCTTAGACCCAGCTAATTTTGTTGCTGTTTCCATAAGAGCTTTGGTTACTTTTCTGTTAACTTCAGAGATGTCCACTTCTTCCGATGTTAGGCCTTCTAAAGCAGAGAACCTGTTCTTCAGTTCTAACTTGAAGGTATTATGGTGTTTTTTAAGGTTGGTTATGTTAATAGATTTTGTTTGTCTTATGAGCTTGCCACGTTCAAGTTTAGTGTTGAGGTGCATCTTACATCTCACAGGGTTCCCACGCCACCTGGAAAACCGGGAAAACCGGGAATTCTCAGGGAATTTGAAAATTGTTCCAAAAATCAGGGAAAACTCCGGGAAAATCGTGTTTTTCCGTAAAAATCAGGGAATTTCTTATCAGGGAACTGAAAAGTCAGGGAATTTTTTATTTTGCCAAAAAAATATTTTCTTTCAGACTTTTGTAGAATATATATATTTCTGTATTGCTAAGTTTTAAAATAATTCCGAGTTGTTTTATCCTTCGAGGCAACCACCCACCGATTAAAGTGCAGCTGTGCTGGTGAGTGCGTCTCTTCGCGGTTTCCCCGATCTCCAGATGCTCTAAACTACAACCGAACAAACGGACACGTCAAAGCGTGAGAGAAAGCCATTAATTACACCCCCACTTCGCAGGCTCTTATCTGCTGCGTTCGCGCAGAGGCAGTCACTTGTTCCTAAGTAGGTGCCCTGGTTCTCTGTGTAGACTGGGAAAAAAATTATGAAAAAGCTATTTCCTCAATTTTTTAAATAACCGACTGAAATTTTTACAGTGGGCAAGATATGTGAAAATAACGTTCCATTTTAAATTTCGCCGAAATTCATCGGAAATTTTAGAAGTTGCGCTTTTTTTTTTCCCCCTTTCTTTTTGCATGTTTCACTTGTCTTTTATCAAACCGCACAAAAACATTTTATTTTGCCGGATGTTGGTTATCCTAATAAATTCGTCCCCCCCCCCCCCTTCAAGAGCAGTGTGGATGAATGTTACAAATTGAGGGCACAATTTATTTTTGAAAAAAGTTCGTATCACTTACGAACTAAAGCTTCACTTTCGTAATTCTGTAGCAGAGTTGGTATAGTTGGAAAAGTATGTACCTTCAAATGTTTGAACAGGGAAGATATGAAATAGGGAAGATTCTTCAAAGAGGGGGAAAGATTAATTTTTTCATAGTACTTACGAGTATTTTGTATGAAAAATACCATGCAATGAAGCCGGTACTATTGCATACCTACCAAATTTCCCAGATTTCACGGCCGTTTTCTAGATTCGTTGTTTTACGGCCGGAAAGAGATTTTCTTGATTCTGTCTTATTTCTATTTCATAATGCATGAAGAAATTAATTTATAGCTATTTTGGCGATATTCCGATTACTGCAAGAGCTGGCTGGTTGCGAAAAATAGAGTAGTCCGACGCCCGGAACCATAGATTTTCACATCTGGGTCATTCCACGCAAAATCGTCAGATATTGAAATAATTTTCCACCAACACATCTCCGATTCTTACGGGTAGCTGCCTTCAAGTTATAAAAAAACCCTAAAAGTTTCAACTTTTTTTGTTTCTGATAGATTAGAAGATATTATTTTTTGAATTTCTGTGCATAGTGAAACCGTTTTCCGTAAAAACGCAAATATCTCCGTTATTTTGAATAAGAAATATAAAATTTATCATTCTCTCGTAATTTTTCCTAAGGTTTCAGCTTATACATAAGGAAAAAAATTTGCGAGAACAAAAGTTAGACGGGGTAGACATTTTCTTGTAATCGTAAATTATTTTTCATGCGTTGCTGCACCTCACAAGAGTTGCATAAATTTTTCATTTCACATCTTTACCCTCACATTGCCGAAAAAAATATAAAAATAAAAAATCTACCTAGTTACTACTGATTTAAATCTTTGCCGTGCGTGCTCTATTGGTTTCAGGTTTGTCAGTGCAGGCGCTAAAGCTTCGTCTCCGTTTTGTATGACGTTATTTGTGAGTTACTGCAAATGACCTGAGTGGGCTCCAGACCTTTCTCGCACTTTGCCTGATCAACATCGCACAAAAATGTATTGCCCTTCGTAAAGATATTGTTAAGTATAAACATGCCACTCGCCACAGGATGAAAAATTATGTTGAAAAAAAGTGTTAGGAAGATTTTATGAGCACACATGCACACAAAACTTCCTCTAATTGTTTCCCGTACAAGTAATTTGACGTAGCGTGGAAATGAACTGTGACCTACGAGAAAAGTTCAGTACTAATGTTTGTGTCACAAACGTAGCCAATCAATTTTAAGACTTCCGGATTTTGGAAGTACTTGTATGAATTGTAGATTCTCAGGCAAAATGGTATTCCGTATTAACTGTTAGTTTTCTCCACTTGTTGCTTCCATTATTTTTTCTTTATCCAGGGTTTAATTTTTTTTTTTTTTTTTTTTTTGCCGTTATGGCATTAGGATCTCTGTGTGCCAGCTTATTGGTTATGAAATTTAACTGCACAATGTTTAAATATCCTATGCTGCGTTATTTAGAAGCAAATAGCAGAGGTGTCAACTATTACGAATTGTCCGTAATTATTACGGTTTCGACTGTCAGATTACGGAATTAGGGGCAGGTTGGAAGAATTACGGATTTCAGTGTGTTTTGGAGAATCTCAATTTTGTATCCTTTTTCGTTAAACCCTTTTAGTGCGACGCTGCCGATTTGTCGGCCTTCGATTTTGATCCGCATATTTTCCGAATCAGACTGCAGATTTCGGTGTCTCAATGATCATATCGTTTTGAAATGGAATGTCCCGCAGTGGTTTAAGCGATGGCCTTTGATCATTCGTCTGTAAGGGGTCCGGGTTCGAATCCCGTTGAGACATGGATGTTGTGTTTGTCTTAAGGCACTGGCTCTCCCTTCCCTGGAACCAGTGACCCTAAATTAGGGACGGGCGACTGCTTATAGCCCATTGAGTTGCTCACGGTGGTCGTTAAACCTCCAATCAAAAAAAAAAATGGAATGTCCATGAATCATATCGTCGAACAGCGATATTATCGGAAGAATGGTACCGTAATTTTCTTCGTATAATCCGCGGATTATCTGTTAAAAAAGTTAAAATTATAGGTTTTGCGGATTATACACCGATGCGGTTAATACGCCGATTAAAAAAAATTACAACCTTCTGATTTTTAAAAAATCTGCTGCGTGATTGTGCAGGGAAGGGTGTAATAAGTGGAAAAGGAACTCCTCGGAAGAATTTTCCTCAGTTCAGGAGTTTGTACGGAGCGGGGAGGAGAGGGAGGAATGTCGTAACGAAAGATCGGGAAAGTTGTGGGGAGGGATGACAGGGGTCATTTTGATATCGTTGAGGAGAGCTCTGACTGTCGTGCCGGCTCTGTTTTTTTGGCAAAAGCCGAAGAAGTACGCACAGCACTTGCTGCACGGACCTATGCGTTTCTCCTTTCGGATTTCATGTGCGCGACCTTGTGTCTAGTTTGCTTTCGTTGTTTTGGCGAACGTCGTTGCTGCTGTTTTCCTTCATTGCTAATCATGTCTCTGAAAAGGAAACGTTTCAGTTACACTGTCGAATTTAAACTTGAAGTGGTGGACAGAATTGAGGATATGATCGTGTCACTGCGCGATAGTTTTGAGGTCAGAACACAATCGTGCAGCAACATACGGAAAGCCTCTGTGTCGCGATCTAAAACGTAAACAAATCCGACGGTTTATTCCGCGGAAGAATTCACGGGTTTTTTATTGGCCCACGTATAAGACGATCTCTCAACTCTGAAAGCAGGAATTCCTCCAAAAACTTTCGACTTATACGCGAGTACATACGGTATTTCTACGACTTGTTCTGTATCAGCCTTTCGTCATTCGCAAGGTGTAATGCAATACTCTGGAGCTGCATCAGCGTGATCTATGGATGCCACACCCTTTATCTGTCCGGAGATAAAAAATATAAAACAGTTACCTTTAAAAATGAATTTCTTCATTTAATAAAATCGTTTTTTTTTTTTCTCTCTTACTTCTTCGGACTCATTATGTGTTTCTGGAACGTGGAAAGAGCGATGTATTTATTTATTTTCTGACTCCACGTATTTGGAGGATTTTCACTTTGGATCTTGCCCTTTGGATTTAACTGCTATAATATATATAGCCAGTGCCGTTAATACCCACATGATGGAGACGTCTCAGTAGCTGAGCCCATCTTACGGATTTATGATGTCAGAAGCTGACTTAAAATACACATAGCACCGTGGATTGTTGGCCACCATGGTGTAAAGTTAACGCGCTAGGCGCAGAGATCCGTGGATTCAATTCCCCGGCCGCGGCTGAAAACAATTTTTCGGTTGCTATGTGTTTCTGGAACGTGGAAAGAGCGATGTATTTATTTATTTATGTGACGGACTTTTCTGTCGGAAATTCCGCTTCTGGTTCAACATCTATGATGTGCGGATTATACGGCGATTTTTATTTCCTGAGTGTCACAGTCTGCGGATTATACGAAGGATTTTTTTTTTTTTTAATATGAATTTTGCGGTCTGCGGATAATACGACGAAAATTACGTGTAATATGCCGTAAGTGTCATCGTAAAAGAGTTTGCGCTTGCTATCGGTTCCCCACGCAATTTCTCCGTGTGACAGGAGAAAGGTTACTTTAGCCAAAACGTTTCCTACTGCAGTTGAGGCAGGGCTGTTCACTTGGAATTGTTGGTGTATTATAAGACTTCGTACTGTCGGAAATCACTTTTTCGAGCCCCGTTCGAAGTGCAATAACGATCAACTCGTCGCAACGCGTGGTCCCGCGATGACGGATGTTTATATTTCTTGCGGACTTTCGCCGCGCGGGAGAACGAAGTGCGGTGTTTTATTACTAGAAGCTCTTCACAGTATTCATTTCTTTTTCCTAAACAAACAGACACAATCGCAAAACTCCGTGAAATACGAATCCCCCTCTTTTTCCAAACTCGTGTTAGCAGAGGATGACTTTATTGACAGCTTGTTCCTCAGACTAGGAGACGTGCTTTTTCCCACTGCGTGAAATTGTTTTCTAAGGTTATTTGAAGTGGCTTGTGTGAGAGTGAAAGTTTGCCAAGTGATGGTGATGATTTTGAATCATCTGAGAGTGATATTGGCCTAGCAACATCAAGCCAGAAAACTAGCCACCGTGCCACGCACACCATATCTTCTTCAGAAGGTGAAGATCTTCATAGTGAATCTTCAGATCATGAAAGTTCTGAAAGTGAATGGGAGGATGTTAATAGAGAGAAGTGATGGACAACCTCAGCATCTGTTTTTATTAACATGAAATGCAGGGGCCCAAACATGCTCCGGCAACTGATGTGGCACCTATTGCATATTTTTTACTTGTTTTTTACCAATTTCATCCTTGGAATTATCGTTTCTGAAACAAATAAATATGCAAAGAGGTTTCTCCAGGAACATCTAAATCTTTCTCCCAAATCTTGAGCAAGGAAATGGAAAATGTTACAAATGCTGAAATAAAGGTTTCCTTGCGTGCCTTCTAATATGAGAGTAATCAGTAGCCCATGTAGGACGACATGATTGCCGAAGGCATATCCAGTCAAAACAAACACCAGGATTGTGTAAATTTAAAGACTCGATCAAAGCCTTTGGATAATTTTTTTGCAAAAAAGAATGAAAATAGCGTGATAAACGCTGAATTGCTGTTAACTACAATCGTTGTGGAGCATAACCTACCTATAGCAAGCTGTGATCATGCTGGTCGCTTCTTTCATGCTATGTTCCCAGACTGATATTGATGAAGCTGGATATCCTTGAGCATATGTGGCATGGGATGAAATATCTAAGACAAAGGATTCATCTGGCCTTCCCAAGTATTCCACATTGCCTAAACTAATGTTGGTAATATTGACTATCCCTCACAGCAATTCCTCTACGTATAGAATATTTAGTATAGTAAGGAAATACCTCACATACAATGAGCACCAAAACATTTAGTGCCCTTCTTGTACAGAAAAGTAAAGCATTTTCCTAAGGTGAGCTGTGTTATAAAACATTTTCTGAAAAAGAATATACCACTGCAAAACAAGCAACAAGGGAGTTTTTATGTCAGCAATGACATGAGGTAAGTACAATATTGATAATTTAATTTCATATTTTTTTTTGTGAGAATAGTGTAAACATGCAAAGTTATTACATATTTCATGCATTAATTTCTCATGAAATACCCATTCCACGCGTTAACGACCTATGGTGATTACCGATAGGCACCTCATACAAGTATTACAAGTTACACAGTAATACTATAATATTGTCCTTAACTTTTTAAAAAAAAATGGTGTGTTACATTACTGAAAGTTTGTGTTACATTATTAAAACATTACTGAAAATTCCCCTATTGATTACTGATATGTTCTGCTAGAGGTTGGCAACTCTGAAATAGCATAGATTCGATGTTCTCATTGCCAAGTGCAAGAACTAACTTTAGCTAAAATAATTACAATTTTGATTTTTAAATGTCAGCAGTATTTTCCCTGATTGCTAGAATTGTTGGGATGGTACTGGCACACGTTTTTCCTCAGACACAGAAATGCTGTCATGATTTCCGCTCTCTCTGTTCTTTTTTTTTTATTTTTTAATAGCTGTTTTAGTTTGCTTTGTCTTTAAAGATTCTAAATGAATTCCAATAGAAAATACAAATTGTTAGATCGATTTGATAGAACCGCTCTAACAAAATGTTAAGACTCTGTCAGACACTCTCCATTTTATCATTCCCATTAGACTTCAATTTCAGCAAAAGTTTCTGTGTTCTTTAATATTTATGTAAAATAAGCACTTAAAGGATTTAAAGTTTCAGCATTGTATCATTTAACGGCAATTTATTCTCTTCAGTCACATTCTCCCAGGTTGCATTTTTAAACCTAACTGGAACTCTAAATGTTGTGAGTCGTTTAAAATGTTATTTATATACTTGTGTGCACTTAAAATACAGATAAATCAGCTATATAATTTCACCTAATCGATTGAAATATTTCATTATATGTAGAATTTAAATTAAGTCTTTGTTCAAATATTCTTTAAAACATGTAAATACATGGTTTGCCACCTCGGTGGTGCAGTGGTTTAAGCTCTGGCTTCTGACTATTCGTCCAAGTGAGCCTGGATTCAAGTCCCAGATGAGGTATGGGTGGTGTGTTTATCTTATGGCACTGGCTCTCCTTCGTGAAGCCAATGGTCCTAAATTAGGGATGGACGGATATAGCCCAACAAGTTGCTTATGGTGGTCGTTAAACCCTGAAACAAAAAATAAGACATGATTTTGTTAAATATTATGTAAAATTTATGTTAAATACACTAATTTTTGTAACTATAAAGTAATTAGGGAAAATGAAAGTTATTTATCCTTTATATTCCATATTTTCTGTTTATCTTTATGGACTGTATAATCGGGACGTTCATTATGTGGTGTCTTTTTAATTCTCCCTCATATGTGAGATGAACATAACATTATCAGTATTAATTTCAGGTAAGCAATTATTTGCAATTACAGCCTGTCTAGAATTTGATAAATCTTGCTTTCAATACATTACATTATTCCTTAGTTCTCTAAAAATTATCAAAACTGAATTTAAAAAATTGCCTGTAGACATTACGGTTTTATTCGATTTCTGCAGATAGTTAGCTTCATATTTTGTAACATGGAACAATTAGGCACAGTGGCCTGGTACACTCTTGCTTGGAGAAACACATCACAAGAGAACCACTTAAACAATGGATCAAAGCCTTTTGTTGGTTGATTCTCTTTCGACATTTCTCTGAGCAGGAGTCCATTCGGTCATTAAGCTTATCTACACTGTGCTATAGAAGAAAGGAAAACAAACTATTCAACATACAGATTTTTTCTTACATATGAACTGTTTCTACGGGAATGTATTAACAAATTGTACATGGGCAGTATACCACTTAGGTTCAGAAAAGATCATGGAATTATAATACCAAAAATAATATACCTCATGCATTTAATTGTTATTCATAAAAAGCAGGTAATTGTATAAAGAACAGTTATTTAAAGAATTAACAAATGTATGCTTTCGTAAGGAACGCAAGAATGTAAGGAAATGCAACAATTTGTCGCAATGTTATTTGATTTGCCGCTCTGGGAAAACTCTCAGAACCACCTGGAAAACCTGGAAAAGTCAGGGAATTTTTTTCTACTTTTGAGTGGGAACCCTGTCTCACCAATCTATGGTCACTACCTGTGTTGAACTTGTTTAGCACACTGCAGTCTTCTATGACGAATTTTTTGTTACACATAATAAAATCAATTTCACTTGTCGTCCCATTTGGATGTCTCCATGTCCATTTCCTGTGTGGCTTTTTCTTGAAGAAGGAGTTCAAGATGAAAAACCCTTCTGCCTCTGCAAACTCAACGAGAGTATTTCCACGCGCTGGTTTCTGTTGCCATGACCGAATTTACCTACTGAAGTTTCATTCTGTTGCTGTTGCCCTATTTTTGCATTGAAATCTCCCATAATTATTTTCAAGTGCTGCTTACCTTTATTATTTAGATGACAAATTTCCTCATAAAATTCTTCAATTTCTTCTTCAGGATGACTTGTGGTGGGTGCATAAGTTTGAATAATCTGAGCCTGGTATCTTTTCGAGAGTTGGATAACAAGTCGTGCAGCTCTGTCAGAGGAACTTTCAACTTCTACAACTTTATCCTTCAGTTTCTTGTTTATTATAAATCCAACACCACTAGTTCTGCCAGTATCTGTCCCACGATAGTAGAAGAGATGTCCACTTTTCAGTTCGATGAGATCTTCTCCTTTTCTCCTTACCTCACTTAGCCCCACGATGTCCCACTTGATCCTTTGTAGTTCCTCTTCCAATTCAAGAAGCCTTGAATCAGAAGATAGGGAGCGTCCATTGTACGTTGCCAAGGTCAGCATCAGATGGCAGCCTAGTCCGGTCCTCCGGGGATTCTTAGCACCCTCTGCCTTCATGTCGCACTGGCCGCTGCCTTGGCCAGGTACATTCCAGCTGCCGGAGACTGAGGGCCAAGATTTAAGTTGTGGAATCATTTTGGAGGGGTTTGGCCATAACTCACCACGCTGGCCAAGCGGGTTGGTGAGTGTGGGATAGAATTTCCTCTGATCCCGATGGTATAGTTATACCGCTATGGGCGGTCGTCAGAGCCCCTTTAGTGGGAACAGGATGCACCACGAGAAGGCGGGGTTGACATTTGTCAAGGAGAGGCTGTGATGTTACGCATCACCTGACCTTACATCCCTAAATAAAACAATTGGGTTATATATATTTAGTTCTACACTCAAATTTAAAACATTTGATTGTAGGAAGGAATGAATGAATGTAGAACTAAAAATATATAACCTAATCGTTTTATTTCAAAGATTTTTTTATAACTAACCAAAAACTCCTAACATAAAGACCTCTCGGGCCGGGAGCACATGCCTCACAGAGCAACAATGTGCAAAATACTTTGACAATATCAGGTAAACAATACCTTAGATATTATGTATAATTAATTCAAGAACACTATTCAAAATCTTAAATTATTTTCTGTATGGTTTACGATCCAGGTTTCGAGTCTTTTCATAACACCACTTTAAAACAGCAGGCCTTCGGATGGACCTTCGACCTCAATACTCATGAGAGCATTCAATGTTTGTAAATTTAAACTCCCCTCCAATCACATTGGATTCTCTTCATGAAACTGAACCCAACCTCAAATGCAGATGTAGTTCAGGGAAATATACTGGATATTTCTACTAGTGCCAAAATGTCTTTATAATGTTTGTACTTTTCAAGAAACATTCATTTCCAGAAAGCAGTTGTTCCTTTTTGTATGTACGTCTAAAATATTACACACGTGCAATGTAGTAGTGCGTTACAGTTCACACTAAAACATTCAAAATTTTTCCACTAGCAACTTTCACAAGAACCACTTTTTATCACTAGAAAAATGTATTTGCTTGTTAGCAATTTGCTACTAACTACCGGTTGAAATCGAGCCCTGGAACAACCTGGAGATTTTTTGCTTCAACAGATTTTTCCACCTGTGTGTAATAGGCCTAAAGCTCCAGAGAGAAAAATAATCTCCTTTACTTGCAGCGTAATTAATGGGCACTCATAACTGAACTAAATTCACTGAGACACAACTCGACTCCCTAATTGTGACTAGATTAATTAAATTCTCAATTACAATCATTTTTCCACTACAATATCCTCACCTCAACATTCTTAACAGTAGAAAAAGGAGTTTCAAGGGACTGCTAATTGAGAATGGAATTTTAGACTAACTCTATCTTCAAACAAACATGGGATGTTAATCCCACTAACTGTGCAGTTTACCTGTCACATTTTTTGTATTGGGGAAATAATTATAGGACATTTGAATTTTAAAAAGAAAGCAAATTATGCTGTATAGTGTTTACCGGAAAGCATGCTGGCTAGAAAAAAAAAAAAAGTACAGGAACACTGTTCTGACCCCACTACTTTTAACATACTGCATTTAGATCCTTTTGAGGTGTTACTTGAAATTAATTGATATACAGGGTGAGAAAAAAATATTTTGACAGATATTTAAAAACTATTTCATTCAGGAACAGATTGCTAATCATCTGTGGAGTTGTGCCATTTGCAAAATTAATATTGTGAGCAATTCCTTTTGCACAGGAATTGGCAGTTCCAGAGAACTAAAGGTAAGTGGCAACCAGTAGTTGGTGGGGATGAATTGACTTGTATAAGGTTTAACTGAATAAAACATACATACATACATATCATTAACCTGTTCTCTGATATTCAGAGGTTAGCTCCTCAAAGAAAGACCATCTGACAAATAAACATTTAACAGATAATACAAACCAGCAGATAAACTTTTAACTGATTATTTACTTACTGTTGCCGTATCAAATTTCTCCATTTACAGCGATCTTGACACACAACACAGGCTTCAGTGACATCCATCACATGATGTACACAAGACCTTGTATACTTCATACTCATAATCTTTTTCTCATTCAGGCACTTCTAAAGCTGCTCCTCCCACGACTTCCTTAGCCTTCTTCTGCCTTTCTTTCCTGCTACTTGGGCTGAAATTTTTTTCTTAGTAAGCATCTCATCACTCATTCTTTCAACATGGCCAAACCACCGAAGCATATTAGTCTCCACCTTGCTAACAATATTTTGCTTCACATTACACAACTGCAACACATCTTCGTTCCTCACATGATCTGAACGTGTCAACCCCCCCCCCCCCCCCCGGTAAGTAACACATTTCTCCAGCACACAAACAACTCCTATGTCTCTTCTGTAGTACCCAGGTTTCACTGCCATACATCAGAGTAGGAACAATTACACTTTCAAACACAGCCACTCGGGACTCTTTTGAGAATCCATCATTCCTGTGAAAATCTCCTAAAGCAGCTTTCAATGAAGAATTTACTCATCTACTAATTTTGCCATCTAATCTGTTCTTTCTGTCAAACAAGCTTCCCAAATATACAAACTCATTTACCTGAATAAAACATACATTATATCAATATTCTGATATTATTTAGTGTGAAACTAACTTAATTTTTGTGCACAAAAGAAATTTACATTATGTATAAAATTTACATTGTTTCTAAAAATTGTCTGCATGCAATTTCTGCAGAGCTACTTCTTTTGCTCAATGATGGTGGGTGTGAGCCAGCAAACACGGTGCAATTATACTTAAGAACTTTGGAACTACATGAAAGCATTTGTAATTAGAAGATCACCCCTGCTGACTGCAGGAATTTGTAGCTACTGGAAAAGTTTTATCTCAAACTGAAATCGTTTCTAATACCAGGATAAAGCAATACTTCCACAAATTCCTGGAATGTTGCTGCTTGGTACAGGTCTGACCAGCTATTTGGTCAATCTCAGTCACTTTCCATGATGAAATCAAATGCATGAATTTATAAGGAACAGCATTATCCAAATGTCACTTCTGGCATAAATTTTAGAATCTGATGTGATTAGCCATGGAATAATATCTGAAAGGTTCAAGAGATGTATGTAGAAGAGAGAACTGCATTGTACAACTTTGTGGAAGCATTGCAGCATACCAATATCAGTAATTATATATCAGTAATTATATATCACTAAGCTGTTCTCTGAGATTCAGAGGTTAGCTCCAAAAACAAATACAAACTACCAGATATTTTCACTTACTGTTGTCATATCAAACTTTTCCATTTACAGCGATCATCACATACAACTCGGTCTTCACTGATATCCATTACACACCGTACACAAGATCTTTTATACTTCATACTCATAATCTTTTTCTCATGCAGACACTCCTGAATCTGATCCACCCATGTCTTCCTCTGCCTTTCCTTTCTGCCACTTGGGCTAAAAGATTTTTTTAGTAAGCATCTGATCATTATTGCAAGTGTAAAACAAAATTATTTTTTATTTTCCAGTGGCTTGTGCAATTAATTTTACACTCAACAATCCACAAATTATTAAATTCAGTGGTAAATTATTGAAAGATTTAGAGCATCAAGAATTCTGTTATTTTTACTAATCATTATTGTCATTAATAAATAGGGCATGGGGGGGGCTCTGAATTTCTTTTGCCTGAGAAAATCTACCAAAGTAACCCTTATAAAAGATAAATTATTTCACAGTGGAAATAACTATTTTACGGGTCTTATAGAGGTACTTATTTAAACGAGTTGGTGGTAAAATTTCCAAACTAGAACCTAGTTCATCAACAGGACTATGTCACTGGAGTAATTACCTCTATAATACCCATAAAATAGTTATTTCTGTAGTAAACTATGAATAGAGGTGCCATAAATTCATTTACAATTAAATTATTTTTGGCTAAAATAGATATCTCCAGTACTGAAAAATATGGTCTGACACTGCTTTTTTCCAAGGGCATTTCAAAGATGCATTTTCCTGGATTTTCAATTAAGTTTCATGTATTACAGTTACCTCTGATCTTTTCGAGCACACATATAACTGCAGCAGCTATTAATCTGCATGAAGGCACATGTGCTAACAAAGATAAGACTTCTGAACAAATCGTATGAAGTGTACATCTCGCTAGTCACACTTTTCACCTGTGTGAAGGAGCATGTGTCTCAACATACGATATTTCCGAGAAAATTGCTTAGAGCATACATCACATTGGTACGGCTTTCCACCTGTGTGAACAAGCAAATGCCTTGAAAGGCCACTTTTCTCAGCAAATTGTTTGAAACATACATCACATTTGTGAGGTTTTTCACGAGTGTGAACAAACATATGTCTTGAAAGATCACTTTTTCGAGCGAATTGTTTGGAGCATACATCACACTGGTGAGGCTTTTCACCTGTATGTAGAAGCATATGTGTTGAAAGATGAGACTTCTGAGCAAATTGTTTGGAGCAAACATCACACTGGTATGGCTTTTCACCTGTGTGAAGCAGCATATGCTTTGGGAGATCATTTTTGCGAGCAAATTGTTTGGAACATACATCACACTGGTGAGGCTTTTTACCAGTGTGAAGGAGCATGTGCTTCAAAAGATCACTTTTCCTAGCAAATTGTTTGCAGCACACATTGCATTGGTGAGGCTTTTCACCTGTATGGTGTAACATATGTACAGAAAGATGACATTTCTGAGCAAAATTTTTGGAACACAAATGACATTGGTGAGGCTTTTCACCTGTGTGAACAAGCATATGCTTTGAAAGTTCACTTTTCTGAGCAAATTGCTTGGAGCATATATTACACTGGTGAGGTTTTTCACCTGTGTGAAAGAGCATATGATTTAAAAGTTCACTCTTCTGGGCAAATTGTTTGGAGCACACATGACACTGAAGAGGCTTTTCATCTGTATGCAGGAGTGAATGTCTTGAAAGGCTACTTTTCTGAGTAAATTGTTTTGAGCATACATCACACTGGTGAAGTTTTTCACCTGGTTGGAGAAGCACTTGTTTTGAAAGATTACCTTTCTCACTGAGCTGCTTGGAGCATAAAGCATATTGATGAGGTATTTCACCTACATGGACCTTTACATGCTGTAAGAGACCTTCTTTGTGTATGAATTCCTTGAAACACGCATTACACTGGAATTCTTTTTTACTTGTATGCAGTTGCACATGTCTTGCAAAGCTGGATTCTTCTGTGAATTTCTGGATGCATATTCCACATTCCCAATTATCTTCAGTTGTGTCCATTACAACTTGTGGTAAGGGATCAGTTTCTTCTTTCACTTTCATTGGAATATTTTCTAGAGTGACATGCTCAGAGGAATATTTCAGTGGTGATTCCATGTTGATTAACTTACAATTTTCATTTATTTATAAAAGAGATACTTTAATCATTTCCCCTTTTTGATAATTTTGATCTTACACAGTCATGAGCCAAAGTAAAAATTCGATTTGCCTGTGTTGTCTGTATGTGCAGAGCAAAACATTACAGTGACATGTAGGACATCTAAGAGAACGTTAAGAATGCTTGAGAAATGGCTTCCTAGTTTCTTAATTCAATTACTAATCAAAAACAACTATTATGGGAATTTTACTAGGAATTTTTTTATTTAAATAGCATATTTTCGGAGAAAACTCTTCTCCTTCTTCAAGTTGTCTTTTTGTTGTCACTTATTTTCGTCATTATCGCGGTTACGATTAACCTTGAAGGTTACGGTTATTTTTCATGAAATCCTGCCAGATGTTAGGCAGGGAAAATCCTTTGCAGTCATTGATGATGGAATTTTGATTTTTCTCAATCTCTAATCATTCTTTCAGCTTTCTTTTTGAAAATTCCTTTAGAAACTGATGAAATTCCCTTAAAGTCATCAGTTTCCAAAGCAATTTTCAAAAAGAAAGCTGAAAGAAGGAATAGAGATTGAGAAAAATCAAAATTCCATCATTAATGACTGCAAAGGATTTTCCTGCCTAACATCTGGCAGGATTTGATGAAAAATAACCGTAACCTTCAAGTTTAACCGTAGCCACGATAGTGACGAAAATAACTGACAACAAGAAGACAACTTGAAGAAGGAGAAGAGTTATCTCCGAAATTTTGCAATTTAAATAAAACATTTCCTAGTAAAATTCCCATAGCAGGTGTTTTTGATTAGTAATTAAGAATGCTTTACATGATCCTGATTCGCACATACATCAGAAAAAATAGAAATGACACCATACTGGATTTGAAAACATATTTTCTGAAATCGCTGAGCTAATTTCCAAAAGGTTTTAGAATATGGGCATAAAAAAACTTCGCTGACTTTATCACCTATGCAATTAAAAAGCTGGAATTTTCAAAGTAAATCTAACAAGAATTCTTTCTGTCTCTACAAGATAGAGGGCCAGATTTTAAATTTGCATTAAAATAAAATATTCAAGCAAATTCCTGCAGATTTACAATACTAAAAAATGAAGTAACAACATTTTGTCAATTATCTGACAGAGGGTTACAAAATACTTCATTAAATGGAACCTGTGAGCCAAATTGACTCGTTTTACAGCTATGCGAGTTTCTATGAACTTGTGGGTGATATTTTGCGCAACTCACCAGATACAAGATATTTTTCGCAACTCACCAGGAAGACAAATCGAATAGTTGCACAAGCCACTGTGGCCTATCACTTACATTCCATCCCCCCCCCCGATGCTACGATATCTGTAACTAACTACGTTAGACTCAAAGACCTTTTGGTTAGACTAGTCAGTACTTTTAAAGCCTCCTCGCGAAAAGAAAAAGTATTGTAACGAAAACGCAATTCGGCTTGAAGCCGAAGAAAAATTAAAGGCATAGTTGGGAGACAAAACGCGTGTCGTCTGGGAATGTAGGCTGAGGGGGGGAGGGGGGAGTGAATGTGGCCACCAACCAGGTATAAGTTTAGTCTAGTGGTTTGTTATTAACAGGCGAGAGAGAACGGGTCATAGAAACTATGTTTTTGCCAATTGCGAGGCTATCGTCGAAAGTGACTGACAGAAAAAAAGAGGGTATACGCTATCCGTTTCATTTTATCACCTCTTGAAATAATAATTTGCCATTTAAACTGCCCTGTTTTGTAGAAAAAGACTAATGGAAACAGTAAAAGTTATCACTTATTGAAATAAAAGGGTTTTCCCAAATGACCTTTTTAACATGTTTGAATTTGTTAAATCAGTTTTGAAAATTTGGTAGAACATTTTAGATGTTTGATTTTCGACAAATAATGAGAAAGATACTTTATCACTGTGCCTTGTGTTCAACTAACGTAAGTCTGATCATTCGTTTTTCTTTATTAGTAACGAACTGTTTGATTAAATGGTACTTTATAGGGTTACCTGGGGCCCAGACCTTATTGTAATATTGGTTACTAAGTAACGAGGAACCCACACAGACTTAAAAGTGATATAGAATAAATGGCGTAGTGTGAATGGACGCTAGTTCGTTCAGCGTCCCTTGAAAATTCTAGAATAGTTCCTTTCCTTGCATGTAAAAGATTGTATCATTTTATTTCCTTCCGCAATTTTAAATATTATTATTAACAAAAATAGCACTGAAATCACTATATTGGCGTTTATTTTTCCAAAAAGTAAGCTTCTCAGTTTCCTCTTTCTGCTCATCTGATGTAAAGTTCTTGTTACCTCAATGCCAGACGCTCAACTAGTCTAGCATCTGATGGCCTTAGGGAGGGAGAAGAGAGCTTTGAATTCACGTGACTGCGCATGCCAGCGAAAAGTAATCATCCCAGTTTCTCTGCGGCAGAAAACGCCAGCGTATAGTATGGCTGTTAGCTTTCGGGGAGCCAATTCTTTGTTCTTCAGTGTTGTTTTTTGCGTTGTGTTATTTTTACTGTGAAAAATTTGACTGACGTGGAAAGAATGTTGGACGAGGATATTATTGATTACTTGCATAAAACTCACAGCTGTAATGTTACGCTGGAGAAACGGTGCTATTTAAGAAACAAAAGATCTACGCCATACTTCAGCATTAAGCAAACAAGTAAAGGTAGAATTAATACTTGTACTTGGCAGTCTTCGAGGCTGATAGATACAAATGGACTACTGGATTCAGTAAAAAACAAAAAATGCATTGCTACGTTTGCTTACTATTTGGAGAGAAATGCAACGATGGTGCATTAATGGCATTGAGACTTGAGCTATTTCATCAAAAAAGCAAATAAACATGCCTCGTCAAGAGGGCATTTGCAACATATGGAGTCTCGTTTTGCTTAGAAAAAATCGTATAGAGCATGTTTTATCAGAAGCAGCACGCATTCAAGCCATCAAACATAATCAAGAAGTTGCAAATAACAGAGAAATTCTGAAAAGAATTATCCACTCAATTATATTCCTTGCAAAACAAGAACTTGCACTAAGATGGCACAAGGAACGTGCGGATTCAGTTAACAAAAGAAATTACTTAGAGCTTTTAGAGCTATTGACTTTGAACGAATCAACCATGCGATAGCACTTACAGTCATCTTCATTCAGAAAACATCGCTTGACATACAGAATGATTTGACTGCAGTTATCACGACTGTGTTAAACGAACTATTAAATCTGAAATGAAAGAAACTTCCTTGGTGTATCTTGCAAAAGTCTGGTGACTGTAATATTAAGTTATTGTGTTGAAGACAGGACTGAGGAAATTTCTTAGATTTTACGACATTTCAAGAGATAAAACAGCTGAAGGCTTAGCAGATGTAATTTGCAAAACTTTAAACAATTGGAACGTCACAGAGAAAGTCGTTACTTCAATGGGCTATAAGCAGTCGCCCGTCCCTAATTTAGGGCATCTGGTTCCAGAGAAGAGAGAGAGCCACTGCCATAAAACAAACACAACATCCATGCCTCATCGGGATTTAAACACGGGCCCGTCTAGGATGAGTGGTCAGAAGCTATCGCTTAGACCACTGCGCCACCGGGGCATAGCGCGTAATAAGAATCACAGACTAGGTATGAGGACAGAATGCCAACGAAAGAAATGACAACTTCGCGAAAACAGGGGAAAAAATGCATACCTTGAAAGTAGTAAAATACACCAGAGGCGGCCAGGGGAGTTCAGTGCCTAACCAGATAGTTTTGTCCGAAAGCACCTTTTATAGACTGTTATGCACATCAGTTGAATCTGGTGCTCTTACATGATTTAAAACATTTAAAAAAATTAAAACTGTTTGTGTGTACGCTGACTGCTATTCATAGTTTTTTAGCAAGTCGTCCAAACGAACTGTTCTTGTGACAGAGCAAGGTTTTAAGCTTCTACAAGCAAGCAGTACTCGTTGGAACTTCTACTGAAGAGCAATTCAGACAATTAAATATCATTTTCATGAACTTTACAAGGCCATTTCTAATATTATTAAGGACGAAAATTCGCAATTGGACTGTGATTCTATAAAGTGTGCCATTGGGTTGAAAAGACATTTGGATAGTTCGATTTTTGTTTTTCTTCTGTGTGTTTATGACGCCTGCGTTATTTATATTGAACCCTTGATCAAATTACTTCAGTCAACGTCAGTTAGCATTGTTCCGTGTCATAATGAGATTCGTCAGAACATTCATCAGTTAGAAAATATTAGAAAGAGTGACGATTTCATTTATAATTGTGTTAAAAAAAGTAAGAAATTCAATGACAACTTGCAGTTTGGTGAAAGCAAGAAAATGAATGTGACTTAGGTGTGCTACGAAATACTTGATTCTCAAATTGTTCGAATGGAACAGAGATTCAAAGATTGTGCTAGCTTACAGTTCACAGAACTCGTGAATAAACAGAAGTTCAGGGAATATCAAAAACTATTTCCTGTTGTGGCTCTGAATAACTTGCTTGAAAATTACTATATTTTTTGCGAAAGATAAACTGCAAAATGAGCAAGTCAGTGTCTACGCGGATGACAAGAAAGCTTCGCAGCCTACAGATTTGTTGAAGTGTTTAGTACCAAATGGTTTGTGGACTGTATTTACGAAATTACTTCGCCTAATTTTCACATTACCAGCAAGAAATACAAGTATAATAGTGATAGAAACGTGAGTACTTTAAAGCCCGTTAAAACTTTCTTTAGAAACTATGACAAATGACCGTCTAAGTCACTTCAGCTCATTAGGTATTGAAAAGGCTTTACTTCTAGAGCTTTCAAGTGATCCTGTGTTTCTTATAGGTATATTGACGTATTTGCTGAAAACAAAAATCGAAGAATAGAGCTAATGCACAAATTTGTTTAGAGGAACACAGTATCCACAAAAAGGTCAGATTATTGATTTTTTCTTTTATTAGCTCAAATTATAACTCTAACCCTTATATATATACACTATATGTAGGTGAAATTTCAAAACTGTATACTCAATATTACAGAGGAGGAGAGACAGAGGTTCAACTCTCGTGTTTAAGACAGCGGTCCAGTGGTCTGACATGAAACTAAGATAGCTTCTGTCACGTGATACGGTACCAGTGGCTATATAAGTAGCACCGCGGAGAGAGTTGTAAACTTGAGCCACGGCTGGCCTAGTGCGCAACGTTCGTGACTGCCACGGAAAGAACCTCAGGTTCGATCCCAGCAGGTACGAACGCTCGAACCGCTAAATACCCGCCGTGCGTCGGATGGGCACGTAAGCCGTCGGGCAGAGGGTACTGGTCCCCCAGTAATAAATAAGAGCGTCTTTCTCCCCCTTCCTATTGGGCACTCTAGCCCAAATCTCGTAGTTTCCTATTTCTAAGGGTTGTTTAAGACCTGGAGTCAGGCGCTCCCTGCCTAAAATCCTCTACATATGATCAGAGTTGTAAACTCGGACAGTGGGTGGCCTAGTGGTCAACGTTCGTAACGGCTACGGAGAAGACATCGGGTACGAACGCTCGAACCACTAAATATCCGCCGTGCGTCGGATGGGCACGTTAAGCCGTCAGACCCCGGGTACTGCCCCCCGGTAATAAGGGCACCTTCCTTCCCTGTTCTACCTCGTTTCCGTGTCCCTTTCCTATCGGGCGTTCTAGCCCAAATCTCCTAGCTTCCTATTTCTAAATGTTGTTTAAGACCTGGGGTCAGACACTCCCTTCCTAAAATCCTCTACATGTGAACTGATCTGAGTTGTAAACTATTGGGTCGCTGGTGACCTAGTGATAAACGTTCGTGACTGCCACGGAGAAGACCTCTGGTTTGATTCCAGGCAGATCCGCCGTGCGTCGGATGGGCACGTTAAGCCGTCGGACCAAGAGTACTGGCCCCCGGGTAATAAATAAGGGCGTCTTCCTCCCCCTTTCTACCTAGTTTCCGTGTCCATTTCCTATCGGGAACCCTAGCCAAAATCTCCTAGCTTCCTATTTCTAAGGGTTGTTGAAGACCTGGGGTCAGACACTCCCTTCCTAAAATCCTCTACATATGATCTAATCTGATCTGAGTTGTAAACTCTTGAAAAAAAAAAGGAAAAAGAACAGACAGACGGTTACAGTTCGACGTTTTATTTTCATGTCCGTCCGCTGGCGCGCTGTTCTATTGAGATCTTTGGAGCCAAATTGTTGCCATGTGTTTCTATTAAAAATTAACCTCTGGGTCTCCTGCTCTGAGCTCAATATAAACACCGATCAAAACTTCTGTATATCACAAATTTTGTATATTAACTTTAAATAAAAAACTATATGCTCAAAACTAAGACCAAATGACATTTCATGATAATTATGATATGGTATTCCGTTTTGTATAAATGTTTTTGTGTATTCCCTTCTTTTTAGTGCAATACAGAATTTTTAAATAGTCCCCTTGTACAAGACTTACTGTATAGGACATGAACGAAATTACATTGTTCAAGAAATTTCAGTCGCCCCGGCGGCGCAGTGGTTAAAGCGCTGGATAATGACCGTCCGAGAAAGGGTCCGGGTGTAAACCCGGTGAGGCATGGATGTTGTGCTTGTCTTGTGGCACTGGCTCTCTCCCTTCCCTGGAACCAGTGACCCTAAATTTGGGACGGGTGACTGCTTATAGCCTATTGAGTTGCTCACGGTGGTCGTTAAACCTCCAGTAAAAAAAACTTTCAATAAAAAACAAACAAAGACAAATTTCTTGATGCTCAATCTCAAAGTGGCGACAGGTCATTTGCCAATTTACTTTGCCTGGTATTGCAAGAATAATAATGAGAACAATGCACTGTTTATAAGATGTATTTGTAGATCGTTATCTAGGAATGAAGTCCAGTTTAACGCTTCATTATCAGCCAAGTGAATGCCATTCAAACTCCCTAAAAATAGGCTATTTGGGCCCTCTTGCATCATGTGAGGGATTTTCTGCAATTCTGAGCAGCCTCAGAACAGAAATCCCACTACTTTCCTTATACGCATAATGACTATAAAGTCGTGCATTTGTTTTAATGTAGATTCCTTTCATTGTAAATTCTAAACAACTGGAAACTTTCTGGCTGGACGGTACACATAAATGCAAGTGAAACTAAACACCATACCGCTTCAATAAAATACGTACAGATATTTATTGACGTTGCAAACCCAGCTAGAAATGAGCCAAACAAGCGTTGAGTAAACACGCAAAGGGTCTGTTCTTGTACCAATGCAAATGGCCGCCACCGACTGGCAGCTGATGGAGAAGGGAGGAAGTGGCTTCATCAACTTTACCTTGCGCCTAAATACCAGGGCATCTCCTGTTGTATTCCAACCTCCTTGATATCCTTCATTCTGTCCAAGGTCTTTGTTGAGATCATATTCGAATTCCGAGTATGCCATGGATGTTGTGTTTGTTTTGCCGCACTGGCCCTCTCCCTTCCTTGGAATCAGTGGCCCTAAATTAAAAACAAGCGACTGTTTATGGCCCATTGAGTTGTTTACGGTGTTCTCTAAACCTCGAAGCAAAAAAGTAAAAAAAATCTTACCCGTATATATAACTTTCACCGAGGCGTCTGTTAAGTGTTCAACACAGCGAGATGTGTGGTGGTAACATACTCATGTAGTTACGTCTTCCTTGGAATGGCATACAACAAAATGCCATGCCGAATATGTAAATATTTATTCTAACAAGATAGTTGAACGTAGAGATAAAGTTTTATTTGCACAACATACATAATATACTCGATTTCTAAACATGGCGCAGTGGTCTAAGGCGCTGGCCTATGATCATTCGTCCGTAAGGGGTCCGGGTTCGAATCCCGGTCAGGCATGGATGGTGTGTTTGTCTTACGGCACTGGCTCTCTCCCTTCCCTGGAACCAGTGACCCTAAATTAGGGACGGGCGACTGCTTATAGCCCATTGAGTTGCTCACGGTGGTCGTTAAACCTCCAATAAAAAAAAAAATAATAAACATCGCATGACACATACACAGGAGTTAACCTCACGATGCCGCCCCGTTGGCGCAGTGGTCTCAGCGATGGCCTCTGATCATTTGTCCAAACGGGGTCCAGGTTAGAATCCCGGTGAGGAACGGATGTTGTGTTTGTCTTACGGCACTGGTTCTCTCCCTTCCCTGCAACCAGTGACCCTAAATTAGGGACGGGCGACTGCTTATAGCCCATTGAGTTGCTCACGGTGGTCGTTAAACCTACAATAAAAAAAACCTCACAATTTCTACGCCAGACTGACTTGCTCTAAGTTCTGATTCCCGTTAACCGTGTAAGCTTCCGGTGCTCTGGAGTAGTTTTACGTGGCTTTTTGGTGAAATTTTTAGTACTCATGTCTGGTTTTGAATATTGTAATGTGCTTGTGAAAGGGCATTCTAAGAGCGTTAGAAATAATTTGGTGTGCGTATTTCATCTTCTGAGAGAATTTTTGAAATGAAAAACTCAATTATTTGGTTGTTTTGGTAAGCCCCGTGTGCCTGTTTTCATAAGAATTGCGAACTTCATAATTTTTATTTTTTCCGATGTGCTTAACGGAACGAGCCGAGAAAATATTACTCAGTTTTATCAATCTCTGAAAGCAACGGAAATTCCATTCCATCGGGGTTAATCTTTGTTTTTCTCTATAGATGATAAGAATTTTGAAATCCTGTTATAACACTCCATTTTCTAAAGTGTCATATTACAAAAGAATAAAAGAATTATTATTGATAATTTGGGATTAAAAAATTTACGTTTAACTGCAAAAAATGTAAATATGTTCTTTACGACTGTATTATTAAAAAGAGCGATAGAAACCACAGTAAAGAATTGTGAGTGTTACAGAATAGAAATTGAAAATAGTATAAAAAATATCTACCATATTCGGAAAAACTATTTGGTAAAAAATTCTCATAAAATTCTGCAATCAAATCAAGTATGACGACCCCTGTGGAAGAGATTGCTACCTCAACATCCAGGGAAAATTTATCCACAGAACTTGCCACTGAACATGTACATTTAAAATCTTTGCAAATTTGTGCTGGTGAGCAGTCTCAGGAATGCCAAATGACACATGTGAAATGTAATGCATCCCATAATTCTCTTTCTAGTGGAGCTCAAGAAGGAACTGAAATGTGCTCCAACACTGAACAAAGGGTTCGTGAAAGACCTTTGCTTGCTCATTCAAGTAAAATTCCTAAGGAGTATCTAGTGTGCTACAGGAATTTTTCACCGAAAAAAACTTTATAATCAAGTGCAAACTCATCCAGATGAGAAACCACATGAATGTGAAATCTGCCACAAGAAATTTGCCCAAAAAAGCAACCTTTCAGTGCACATGCACACTCATGTAGGAGACAGATGGTACGAATGTGAAATGTGCCACAAGAAATTTGCTCAGAAAAGCAACCTCTCTGTGCACATGCACACTCATCTGGGTGACAGATGGTATCACTGTGAAATGTGCCACAAGAAATTTACGCAGAAAAATTCTCTTGCCAAGCACTTGCTAACTCATAGTGGTGAGAGGCCACATGAGTGTGAAATGTGTCACAAGAAATTTTCTCAGAAAGGCAATCTTCTAAGGCATTTGCTGACTCATACAGAAGGCAGAGATCATGAGTGTGAAATGTGCCACAAAAAATTTACACAAAAAATTCACCTTTCTCAGCACCTCCTCACTCATACAGGAGAGAAACCTCATGAGTGTAAAATGTGCCACAGAAAATTTGCACAGAAAAGTGATTGTTCAAAGCATATGCTGACCCATACTGGAGAAAAGCCCCACGAGTGTGAAATATGTCACAAGAAATTTAGACAAAAAGGTGATGTTTCAAGACATATGATGTGCCATAGACGAAAAACTTCGTGAATCTGAGATACGCCACAAAATTCAATTGAAAAGTCATCTTTCGAGGCACTTGCTGACTTATACTGATGAAAAATGTTATTGACGTGAAATTGGAGCAAAAAATTTGGGGAAGAAAGTGCTGATTTAAACAGTTTTCTGAGTAGTGCATATTCTAGGCACTGTGAAATGTGTCAACATGAGAAAAAAAGTCGCTCTGGTACTTGAGTAGTCTGAGGCATTGGCTTCTGCTCTTGTGTGAGATGGGCACAAGTGAGGCACTTTCCTGAAGCCAGTGGCTCTAAGTTTAGGGACAGGTGAATGTCTATAGCTCTCTGAGTTGTCCTGCAAGCTTTTCATTAAAACAAAAATTGGAGCAAAAAATTTGGGGAAGAAAGTGCTGATTTAAACAGTTTTCTGAGTAGTGCATATTCTAGGCACTGTGAAATGTGTCAACATGAGAAAAAAAGTCGCTCTGGTACTTGAGTAGTCTGAGGCATTGGCTTCTGCTCTTGTGTGAGATGGGCCTAAGTGAGGCACTTTCCTGAAGCCAGTGGCTCTTAGGGACAGGCGAATGTCTATAGCTCTCTGAGTTGCCCTGAAAGCTTTTCATTAAAACAAAACAAAAAGAAAAAGGTCACATTGTAGAGAACTGAGACACAAAACCTAGGCTATGCCATCTCTGAGCTACTATAATAATATTTTTTTTCTATTACTTCACAGGAAACATTGTTCCGTAAGCAGTAGAAATGTTATTTTAAATGCTAGTGTTATTACAAAAGACCCGTTTCATCAGAAAGAAACATTTCTTAACAGAACAGTCTTGTGCCACTTTATCAAATTTACCCAAAGTATTTTTGGCAGTTCTTTGCATTATCCCAACTAGTATAGGTATAAAAAGTTCTTGCATTGAATCTCAAGTTCTTAATGTGTTAGCTAAGATTTTCTGTTGTATATACTTCTAAGTTTATCACGGCCACCTGGTGGCACAGTGATAGTGGTAGCTTCTGGTCATTCATTAGAGATGGGTTTGGGTCCTGGTGGGGCATAGATGTTATGTTTGTCTCATCGCACGGGCTCTTTCTCCTGGAACCAGTAGCCTTACGTTAGTGACGGATGACTGCTTACAGCCCATAGAGTTGCTCACGGTGGTCGTTAAACCTTAAAAGAAAACTTTATCATGATATCAAAGCTAAGAGAGTCATATTTTCTAAGAAATCATTAATGAATTAATAACAAGGAACTGTGCACCAATTACACTTAAAATAGTACTAGTAATCCAAATTTCTTGGTGTAGAATATAGATAAAAGTTTCCAAGCTTTCACACATCAACCAGATGGCCTTTTCAAGGAAGATAGACAGATAACTGCAAACTGGATAATAGGACACTTCAGCAATTTGAACTCTGTGACTTAACTAGACAATAAATGAATAGGCGCAAATGTGATCAGTCATTCAAAGAAACAAGGTCATGTTGGTTGGGCATGTGGTACCGTGGTAGAAAACAGCATTATTTGAAGAATTGATTCCAAATGCGTGGCAACTTGAGAGAGACGCTGCTTGTCAAGATTTCATGAATGGCAGTAGATTTGGGTGTGGAGTATGAAGCTAATTTCTTTATATCATTCCACATTGGATCAGCGGACTTGAACTCGGCCTCTCTTGATAAGGCAGTGGTTATTTTCCGACCTTTTGTATTCCTTTTATGTTCGTTGATTCTAATTCCAAACAAACGTTCGGTCATTTCCTCGTAGTAAACCAGCCGTGTCAATCTTTCTATGCCGCAACTTTGCTACCTGGGCTCTTGAAAATGCCGTCTGGTTGATGTGCGAAAGTTTGGAAACTTCGATTTATATTCTACGCCAATAAATTCAGATTACTAGTACTATTTTAAGATCATTAATGAGTTTAGTCATTTTAATTTGCTATGTACTTATTGCACCCAGCACAAAAAATATTAGTCATTTTCTTGGCATGTAGTTAGTGTGCATGGCAGCCAACTAAAATAGTTGTTTAAAAACATTTGCATAATCATAAGCAAAAGAACAAGTACACGGAAGGCTAGCAGCTTTTTACTGAATGACTTACCAGTGCACAAGTAGGCAGTAATTGAAGTAGTGAAATACATGTAGCATGCTACATTTTCAGCAGTGTGAAATGTGGCATCTTTACAAATAAAATAATGTAATTGTAGCAGTAGCAGCTACAAAATAAAATGGCTTGTAGCAGAAAATTATGCTACAAATCTTGCTACTTTAAGATAAATAAGGCCGCCCCGGTGGCGCAGTTGTCTAAGGCGTTGGCCTCTTATCATTCGTCCGTAAGGGGTCCGGGTTCGAATCCCGGTCAGGCATGGATGTTGTGTTTGTCTTACGGCACTGGCTCTCTCCCTTCCCTGGAACCAGTGACCCTAAATTAGGGACGGGCGACTGCTTATAGCCCATTGAGTTGCTCACGGTGGTCGTTAAAACCTCCAATCAAAAAAAAAAAAAAAAAAAAAAAAGATAAATAAGTAAAAAAGAAATATCTTCATGTGAAATTTCCAGATTTGATGAAGTGTTATTCAGAGTTAAATAAAAAGGCAATGTATCTGCGTACACAACTGTTGAAACTGAAAACTTGATGCAAAACTATGAAACCAGAAACATGATAACAATAGAATAAGGTAATTTAAAGAAAACTTAAAACAATAAATAATTATTAGAGCATTACAGATTCCTATCAGGACAAAATAAGTACATTGTGATTGAATGTCCAGCAGTCTTTGTGAAATGGACCTTTATGGCAAAATACAGGGTGATTCATAAAGAAGTATATACTGTAGTTTCAACACACTATAAAACAAGAACAATGTAAGATATTTTATGTTACCTGTAACAGAATTGTAGGGGAATGTTTCAAGTTTTTTTAGAGACAGATGTTTATGTGTGCACCTTTAGTCACACAATACACATCGAGCCGTTAATCCATTTCCGCCCAAACGCAAGGTAAGATATCTGAATCAAGTGCAGTGATAGTGGCTGTGATATGCTGTTTCAGCTCCGCTAGATCAACAGGTAGGGCTGGGGCGAATACCTTGTCCTTTACGTACCCGCACAGGAAAAAGTCGCAAGGTGTTAAGTCAGGACTGCTGGTTGGCCATTGGGTCAGTGGCGTGTTGTAGTCCGCTGCTCGTCCAATCCGTCGGTGAGGAAGATGTTCGAGATAATCTCGCACGTTGCCTAACCAGTGCGGTGGTGCACCATCCAATTGGAGAATAAAGTTATCACTGTCGTCCTGCAACTGTGGCATCAACCAAAGACTTAACATATCCAGAAAAGAGCCTCCCATGACAGTTTTCTCGTGAAAAAGGGGACGTACACTTTCTTTTTGGACACAGCACAGAACACATTTGCTTTAGGGGAACCTCGCACGTGTTGCACTGTAAATCTAGGATTCTCTGTTCCCCAAAAGTGAACATTGTGCTTGTTTACCTGGCCACTCACGTGAAATGTAGCTTCATCGGTGAAAACTAAGTGATCAGCAAAATCATCATTTTCAAAACGGTGCTGCATTTCGGCACAAAATTCAAAGCGCTTTGTCTTGTCCAGGTCAGTGAGATTTTGCAACATCTGCACTTTGTATGGAATCATTTTCAGCTTCTTTCTCAGAATTCTCCAGACAGTGGGCTGTGAAATCTGCACTTCATGACTCACCCTCCGCGTTGAGTTTCCTGGGTTTCGTTGAATGGCTGTGCAAACACTATCGACGACTTCTTCCGATACACGTGGTCGTCCAGGACTTTTAAGTTTGCACAAACAGCTCGTAGTTTAAAAATTTTTATGCCAATCATAGATAGATTTTCTGGTTGGAGGTTCTTTTCCGAATTGTGATCGAAAATGCCGTTTCACAACAGTTACAGATTCCATTTCGCTCAATTCAAGAACACAAAATGCCTTCGCCACTGCAGACGCTGCCGTTTTGACTGACTAGTCACGTGACATGCGCGCTATCGCCTACGTCACTTCCCTCAGTAGCAGGACACAAACTATGAGTGCATCTATCTAACGGTTCGCAGTTGTGGTCCGTGTCTTCAACTCTTACTGTTTTACAGCATCTGGAAACTATACTTCTTTATGAATCAGAGTGTATTAAGATACTGGACTATGAACCTCATAAAAACAAGAGACTAATTAAAGAAAGTTTTTACATCCAGAAAAACAGTTCCATCAGTGAACCTTCAAAAATCATAAATAGCATTTTCAACAATTTAATTCAAAAATAGTAGACTTACAAAATACATATGAAATTTTTTTTAATAACTACCAACTGTAAGAGGAACCTGGCAACAATTTTTTTTTTTTTTTTTTGTGAAAAAATTGATAGTTTCTGTACATTAAGAACAGGCCTTGATAAAAAAAAAAATCTAGAGGCCAGAAACACCTGTAAAAACAAAAGAACTCTGAAGGTGTGTAAAATATTGAAAGTTCTTCAAGTTAAAATAGAATTATGTACATTAATCTGAGTAAAGCCTTGAGTAAGTGTTTTAATCACTTTCAATGACATTTTTAATCTAATCTACGAGCAAAAACTATGGAAATCTGCTAATAACTTGAAAACTATCCACGTACAGCGTACATCTACATTCTGCAACTCTGGTGTTTTTGGCTCGAACCAAGGAGGTTAAAATGAGATATCTGGAGACGCCCTTATCAGTAGAACAGAACAAAGCCAAGCTAGATTTCTTCCGGGCCCAAGCGTTAAAGCAAAGTTTGTGTTGTGACATCATGAGAGGAGTCCGTACAAGAACACCAACGCTCGGTCGCCACTCGGTTTGGCGGGTGCTTTGACCATAGCCCCGTAATGGCATTTGTATGTTGATGGGTGTTTCTGTGTTGATAATGTTGATAAAATGGGGAATTACAATTTAATATTTTGGATTACACGTAATCGAATGGTAAGTTCATTAACGTTAATAAATCTTATTATTGTGTTGCTAACGATAAACTGTCAAGCTTGGTCACATACCGTTTATTTTTGTTGAAGCACGTGGTTAGGCTTAACACGTGGGAACGCTGGTGAATGTTGCATTTTTTACGTCGGTCGTAATCAAAGATCAGTAATTTATTTTAATCAACAAAATGTAGATCAGGAATGTATTTTAATCGGTGAAATGTATATCAGGAATTAATATTTGTTTCGGCAGAAAGCTCGGGAATATTTTTGTAAAACTCACAAATGATCTGAAATTGCGTTATCGTGAGATGCCCTTGTAACATACATACAAATGTCCAATGTAAACATAGCTTTTCTAATCTGTTTGTGTATAAAGGGTTTGAAAACATGAAACTTGTAAATCATAAATTTAACCTTAAAATGTTTTGTCGAAATACCAATCAGTTTGGAAGTAATGCCTTGATAAACTACTGTCTTAAAATGGTTTTTGTTAGATGTTATGAGTGTTTCCTGTTAACACAAGAATGGGAATTTTGCTAGAAAGGTATGGGATTACTTTTCTCTAAATATGTTCAGTAATATTAGCAATAAAAATGAAAGTAGCTGTAGTTTAGTAAACAAATTTCTATTCCCTTGGGATGTTGATTGCTAACTGAGTAGAAAAGAAGTAGGAAAAATAAAATTGAAAATGGAGTAGGAAAAATAAAATGGAATTTGGGCAGTAAAGCCTCAATTTATGTTAAGTACATGTTAAAGTGCTACAAACCAATGTAACTTGATTGACATTAAATGTCTGTCATTACTGTTTCACACGTTATGCTAGTTCTGCAATCAGGAGATTGTTAAATGATGTTAGATATGTATGAGGCATAGTATCGACAATTAAAATCAAGAAACAATGAACTATATATGTACTTACAATATTTGTAGTGGCTGTCGGGGCTTCTTATATACACCTGTAATGTGTTTATTCATAAGACATTGCCGTAAGTATCCGACTCATTCAAAGAATGTGAAATTTTTTCAATTGTGAAGTTTAAAAAAACAACAACATGATATTGTAAAATCTGCACCAGATAAAATTGAACAAGATGAATTTTTACAATGAAGGTAAACAATTATTTTAACAACAACGAAATGTGAAACTGAATTAAAACCTTGCCGAATTTTTTTAAAAAACAAACTATAATCTTGAAGAGGAAATCATCTTGATTGCGAAGCACCACGACAACAACGAAACATGAAAACGAATTACAACTGTGCCGAAATTTTAAAAAATGAAGTCTTGAAAAAGAAATTATCATCTTGATTGCAAAGCGTAAATAAATAAATCTCCCGACTGCGAAGCACCAAACTAGTTTCTGCTAATATTCATAGCTATCATCAGTGGTATGTGCACGGACGTTGTAATTACCGCACTCACTCGCTCAGGTATGCTGCTCAACCCGAATGCATGTTCAGTCCTGTTGTGCAGATATTTGTGCATCATGGTTTGGGTTTTATTACGCACATCTATGGTGCCACCATCTGTAGTTAAACAAAATAAACAAGTAGCATTTAGGAGTAAAAGTATGCACTTGTATTTTTAAGTAATGTTTTATGTAAGCTGTTTTATGTTATTGTTTTTCTTCTTGAAACGTTTTTTCTCCTGTTCAATAAGGTATCTCCATGCAAACTGAAGCTATACTTGACTATTAGCATTACAGTTGTATCTTTTGGTTTTCTCAATGACTACAGCCTCGGAGGTCAGAATCTGGGCATGTGATCTATGCGATGTTATAATTTTCGTGTTAGTCCAATCAGGAGTTACATGATTTCTGATACAATGTTGTATTAATGAAGTTTTTTCATCTCTTCTTGTCCAATTCACAATATGTTCATTTAATCTAGTCAAAAATCTTCTGCACATACTTCCAATAAATACTTTGTCTTTTTGGTTATCATCTTTAACTGTTAAAAAAGTTCACATTCTTTGAAGGAGTCGGATACTTACGGCAATGTCTTGTGAATAAACACATTACAGGCGTACATAAGAAGCCCCGACAGCCACTACGAATATTGTAAGTACATATATAGTTCATTGTTTCTTGATTTTAATTGTCGATACTATGCCCCATACATATCTAACATCATTTAATAATCTCCCGATAGCAGAACTAGCATAACGTGTGAAACAGTAATGACGAACATTTAATGTCAATGAAGTTACATTATCGTGGCCACGTAAAAAGTATGTTAATCACAAATTGGTGAAATTTGAACAGCGATATAGCTACAAACCAATTTTAAGTGTTGAATGTATCATTATTTTTCAGCATAAATGTAAAATTAATTTCCTCGGCCATTCATTATAGCCCAAATTTTTAAATTGTTTAGCGAAACAATATGCTTAATATATATGTTTATTTTTTGTTTTTGTTTTCTTAAATATTGGTCTTGCCATTCACTCATTCGAATGTTTGGTTCAACTTTATTATCTACAAATAACAAAATTATTGCACATTAACAAAAAAAAAAAAAAGTTGCTGCAGGGAAGACTCGGGTCGGGGCAGTTTAAAGTTAGTCGTACTTAATTTAAGGGGAAAGTGTCGTCAATTGCAAATTCTATGCACATATATTCTAACTGGTAAATTAATGATTTAGAGGGGTAATTTTGACGTGTTACTCTCATCTGTTTGTATTGCAAATGTGATGTCTACATCAACAAAATCAGGCTTCACATAAGTTTTAATTCATCATATCAACTCAAAATTCCACACATGGCAAATCGTTGCATGCCCATAGGTTACAGCAAGGACTCGTGATAAATTTTCTGCCTGAATATTAAAAATATTTATATGATGCAGACTTGATAAGGTATGATTTCCAATATCTACATTTTCCCAAGTATAACGTATTGTTGTAGTGATACTTCCTATTACGAGAATTAATCCCAATTTATGTATTCACAATGGAATTAAGTTTTTAATGTCAATTAGAAAAACACACCTAATATGGCATATGAAAGGTGAAACGTGTAAATTTTGAAGTTGTCATGTTTAAAGGGATTTGTGTATGTATAATATGACTTCCACTTTCAAACTAAAGTTCCATCTGTTTTGTCATGTTCACGTAACTTAATTATATGGATATTTTTTATACATTAAGGGCACTTCTCATGATTTTTATTAAGTGGGATAGTTTAAGAATGGGTCACACACAATTTTCTTAGATGTCCTCTGCAAAGGTCACAGGGAAAATCCAAGTTTTGTGTGAATACGTAATTTAAATGGCTGTGTATTGGTTCAAACATGTTTCATGGGGATTTTGTTGTAAGGAAGTACAAAGAAACTAACTAAAGTACAAACAGAAGTAACTGCTTCAAAATACAGACCTATGCAGGAAAGTAAAATAGTCACACAGGTTGTGTCAAACCATGAATTTGTCAGAATGTAGCATAAATTATTTTCCTGAGTTTTTACTGTACGGATTATTGCATTACATGTATCTCACTGGAAACAAATTCTGACAAGATAGAAGCAATGAGAAATAGGTAAACAAAAGAGAGAGAGAGAGAGAGAGAGAGAGAGAGAGAGAGAGAGAGAGAGAGGAAATAATTTGATCATTGCAATACTTGTGTATATTGAATTGAGTAAATGCATCAAAGAAAGCTTTTCCGAAATAAATGTTTTACTTATTTTTTCCTTCCTTTCGTAAAAGTGATCTGTGTAATATTGAAATTTTTGTTTTCCAGTTCTGAAATTAGTGTTCACTACCCTGTCATATTTGAAATGAAATAGTCGAAAATAATGAAATGAAAAGTCGAGTCAGATAACTTGGTCTTTTCATCATTTCTGATATTAAAATTGCATACTGAAAATCAATTGCTCAGTCTGCTGATGTTTCTCATTAAAAAACGACAATGGATGATATGATTACTTACGTCATTTCATCTGTTTAGTTACATTTTCCAGTTTATGTGTGTTCGTGCAGTAAGCATTCGTGACTATACAAACGATGCAAAAATCACTCCCATTGTTTACGCTGATATGCATATATTCAAGTTGTAGTAGGTAAGAAAATACATCGACAATATCAGGGTCGTATCCATTCAAGGGTTTTGGGGGTTTAAACCCTCCCCGAAATGCCATAAATAAATAAAGCAGGGATAGATAGATAGATCCATATTCTTCTGTAAGTAGTATAGCATGTAAGTCAGTATTTGAAAAATGGGGAGTGTTAAATAGAAGAATTTCATGTGTAAGTACGATGCCACAGAGAAAAAATTTAACATATGTATAACTTACGGTGAAAGTTAAATTTCAAATTCAGAAACCCTACCCGAAAAATTTTTCTGGCTATGGTCCTGGACAATATCCCGTTATTCGGAGGAAGAAATCGTAAGAATTGAAGAGAAAAAAAATTATCAAGCGACGATGCAAATCATGCATTTAGTTGCGTTGAGCTTTAGCAATCAGACTCCTTTCGGAAGCGTGGGCGTGGCATGCTCAGGCCCAGAGAATCTAGCCGGCCCTGAACAGTACCACTTTGTGTGAAGCCTATAACCACAAACCGCGGCCATTAAAGCATGGGAAAGTGAGTGGTTTTCAAGGCTATTGTAATGCATTTCGTATTGGCCAAACCAGATTATTTTGTCGCAAGTATTTTTAATTTTACATCGTAACTTGTTGCCGATGTGTGAGAAAATGCTAGATTTTATAAAATTATCAGTTATTTTGAGACATCTTTTCATTTCTATCTTAAATTGGAATCATGAAATGTTAGTGCAAGTTTAAAACAAAATGTTTGTAGAAATTAATGACTTCATATATACAAACATAAATATCACTTAGCAGTTTTCTGAGATTCAGGGGTTAGCTCCACAAAGAAATACACACTACCAGGTAATTTTTACTTTCTGTTGCTGTATCAAACTTCTCCATTTACAGCAATCTTGTCATACAACTCGAGCTTCACCAACAGCCATCACACGTGGTACATAAGACCTTTTATACTTGTAATCTTTTTCTCATGCAGACACTCCTGAATCTGATCCTCCCATGGCTTCCTTGTCCTTCCTCTGTATTTCCTTCCTGCCATTTGGGCTAAAAAAAAATTCTTACTAAGCATCTCGTCACTTATTTTTTCAACATGGCCAAACCACTGGAGCATATTAGTCTCCACTTTGCTAACAACATTTTACTTCACATTACACAAGTGCAACACATCTCTGTTCTTCACACAATCAGAACATGCTTTTGCCGCAAACCCCCATAAGTGATGTATTTCTCCAGCACACAAACAACTGTTTCTTCTGTAGTACTCAGATTAACTGCCATACATCAGAGTAGGAACAATTACACTTTCATACACAGCCATGTGGGACTCTCTTGAGAACTCATCATTCCTGTGACGACTTCATGGCTTCCTCTAATTACTGTCAGTAACGAAAAAAACTTAACATGAATTATAGAGGATAAATTTATTAAGGTGCATAATCTCTTAAATTTTTGATCTATACATTATATCATCATCAGAAGTTCATGCATTGTACTACTTCCACAGGTCTGCTGACCAAGCCTGGTTGATTTGCCATCCAGCATGGTCATTGAAGTGTCACCTTGTATCTTGAAAATTTCCAGGGATTCTTCTAATTTCAAGATAATTGAGTGGGACTGATGTTTGATAACTTTTAAGGAATTCCAGTCCATCTTGTGGCCAGTTTGTTGTATGTGCCTATCTAATCCTGTTTTATTTGATGAACACAAAGCAGCAATAAGAAACATTTCAAATAAAACAGGATTAGATAAGCACATACAACAAACTGGCCATAAGATGAAATTTAAAACATTATGTTAAAATTGAAAACTATACTTGTCTATGAAGTATGAGTCATTCTGGTTTCCTATTAACACAATTTCTGCAACCAAAACCAATGCAATTCAAAAGTACATGCAGCTAAAACTGCATGGGTATCATGTAAAGAACATAAAGTTCCCACACTTTGTGGCTTCACGGTAAAGGGACCCAGGGCATCTGCATAAGTCTTGTTCTAACCGTGGCTCAAACACAGGGTAAGAGTGTCATATCTATAATCACATACATGACTTCACATACATACTCTGTGAAAGTTTGCCACACTGTTAATTAAAGAGAACTACCTTACTTTATGCTAGTAAGAGCAAAGTCTCTGTAAACCTGTGAAGACAGCACATAAGAGAGTCACCCCGCTTAGTGAAGAGTACGAAGCTTTGGCTTGTAATGCTTCATCCGAGAAAGATCAAATCACTAGTGAGACATACACTGGCGTGCAAAAATTAAGGACGAGACACGAATGTAACGTCGTGCAGAAGTGCTCCACATCGACTCAAATCATACCATAAGATCCCCAAGATGTAAGAATATGGGAAAAGTGAGCAAAATCCATCCAAACAAGGAATCCAAAGGATACAAAGGCACTTGATTGAAAAGGTAGCTTCAAGCACAACTGGACAGAAGACAGAAACATCCATGTGAAAGGTGGCTGGCTGGCTGCCAAGAAAAATTCAGTCTTTAGTAGGGGAAATGATCACCTCTGACTGTGTTGCCGGATTTACAATGTCTGTCCATGCTGAGGACAAGGTTGTCAAGGAGCTGTTGAGGCATCACAGCCCATTCTTCTTGTAGCGCCAATCACAGCTGCGGAATCGTTGCTGGCAGCATGCTGCCAAGCGTCTCCCGAGAAGGTCCCACACGTGTTCAATTGGATTTAGGTCCGGGGACCCTGCGGACCAATCCATGCGTTGAATATCTTCACTCTCCAACAGCTCTGTGACAGCCACTGTATGATGAGGTGTAACGTTGTCGTCCATGAAGAGGAACTCGGGACCCACAGCACCTCTAAACAGACACACGCGAGGCAGGAGAACCTCGGTACAATAGCGTACACCAGTGACTGAACCTCCTTGGAAGATGTGGAGGTCAGTATGGCTACCAAGCATGATACCACCCCACACGAGAACTCTGCCACCTCCAAACTGGTCCCTTTCGATAATGTTGGCGGTGTGATTGCATGTTCCCTGCTCTCTCCAGATGTGTATACGTCCAGAATCGCTCTTCAGACTAAATCGGCTCTCATCCGTAAAGAGAACTCGATCCCATTGCTTATGTGTCCAGTTCTTGTGTTCCTGGCACCACAGAAACCGCCGTCTCCGATGAGCAGGCGTTAATGGCACACACCGTACTGGTCGTCGTGCAAATAGACCACCTTTGCGCAGCCTCCTGGCCACGGTAAAACGCGATAACAGACATCCAGTTGTCTGTTGCATGTGCCTTGCGATTTCTCCCGCTATCTGCCGTCTGTCTCTTCTCGCCTGCAAGACAATATACTGGTCATCCGCCGCCGTGGTTTCTCGTGGACGACCACTGCTAAACCCTCGGACAGCTGTTCTTGTCATTTAAAATGCTCTCCAAGCTCGTGAAACGATGCTGTGAGCGATCCCAAACTCCTCAGTCACACTACAACCTACTTCCCAATGACGCGACCTCGGGTAAAGTCATCCAGATGTCGTCTACTGGATTGCCTGTTGGCCATATCACACGGTGGCAGCAACTCGACGTCGTTCAAACCAATGTACACTGTGCAATAGCTTTCACCGAATTGCTGAGCGTTCACCGCCTGTGTGCTTTATACCCTTCCAACACTCCACCCCTACGTCATGCTGCATATATGCACATGCCCTACCGTACCGGACCCTAGTCTATCTCCTGAGTGGTCTTTCGGTCCGTTCTGCCTGCTCGTTCCGCTGTTATGCTAATTTCTCCTCTTCAACCTTAATTTTTGCACACCAGTGTATGATGTGCTTGTCTTATGGCACTGGATCTGTTTCCTGAAACCAGAGTTTAAGCTGGCTCAAAAAATGCTGCAGGTAAAATGCTAAAAAAGTTGTAGGAAACGTTAGCTGCTTTTGTTGCTCAGAAAATTGTGACATCAGCTGAATCATTCACACCAACAGCAGAGTTGTATAAAAATAAAATGTATTTATGTACACAACCATTGAAGCAGAAATCTTTGCTGCAAACCAGGTAATCACGATAACAATACAATAAGATAATTTAAAGAAAAATTAATAAAAAAATAATTAGAACATTACAGATTTCAGTTAGGACAAAATAAGTACTTTCCAATTGAATGTGCAACAATGTGTGTGAAATCGACCTTTACGGTAAAATATTAAAATATTTGACCATGAACCTCAAAACAGTTCCATAATAAACTTCAAAAATTATAAACAGCATTTTCAACAATTTAATTAAAAATAATAAACTTACAAAATACATAAGGAAAATATTTTAATTTAATAACAAGAGGAACCTGGCAACAAAATTTGAATTTTTTCTGTGCAAACAAAACTTTTGATACAGTTCCTATACATTGAGACCACGCCTTGGTAAAATCTAGAGGCTAGAAATGTCTGCAAAAACAAAAGAACTCAGAAGATGTGAAAAATAATTGGAAGTTTGAGTTAAAATAGAATTAAGTATATCAATCTGAGTAAAGAATTGAGTAAGTGTTTTAATTGCTGTAAATAGCATTTTTATTTTATTTTTAATCTACAAGCAAAAACTATCTGCCAAACCTGCTAATAATTTGGAAACTATCCACGTATGTCTACATTCTGCTACGCTGACCAACAGTGCAAAACAAGTTATTTTGGAAGATACTAACACATTTGAAAGAAAACTGATATACAGCTAACAGATATGGATATATTTCTAAATTCCTGATTTAAATAAGCATAAAATCCAAACCTGAAATTGGATTTTGTGGGCTACAACATTCATTCAGTAAAAATTGAATCAGTATAAAATAGTAATCACAAAAGAAAAACAACAAATTTTTACAATTTATTGCCATTTAGAGGCTACAAACTTTTTAATCTTCCTATCAAAGGTGTAACTACGAATTTCTGCGCTCGGGGCAAACCATAAAATATTGAGCCCCTCCCCCACCCACCGAAGTCGTTAAGACAAAAAGCTTTACTGCCTGAAATATTATAATCCTGTTCATCACATGAGTGTGTCGGATTGCAAAATTGGTCTTGTGTGCTGATCACTTGCAGATTTGCACAATTTAGTGTCCATTTTTCCTTTTTTCATCATATTATCTTGTAGAAAAATTGATAAGTGATAATTGTGCAATAGATTTTAAGAATGAGCTAGTTTTTCAGCGGACTAGAGGAAGGCCTTTCCGAAGTTATTGCCATTTTACTTGTGGTTTAACAACCTAATTTTTAAATATATTTATCAGGGTATGATACTACAAATAAGGTATTAGGGAACTAGGTGTCATTCCCTATCCCAACGGAGACAGCATTTTATTAATTGGAACGAAACAAAATTAGGAAACGTGAGACAGCACTCAGCAGAAGGGTTTTATGCATTTCTCTTACCTTTGCTTACATCAAGGATGTTCTGGGTAGTAAAACTGAATTAGATGTGGAACATCATTTAGGGTTATAAAATACATAATGTCAAGAGAGCGGCAAGATTCCCTACTGCTTCAGAGTTCCGACCTTTGGTACCACATTAAATGGACCAAATGCAGCTTGCAGTAGTGGCAGTAATGATAGAATCATCCACAGAGTATCTTCAAAAATATGAACAACTTCCGTATGAAAAACTGTGCTTTCATTTCTGATTGTGGGTAACTGAAATCTCTTGCACACTTTGAGGAAGAAATATGAATTTTAACTTGCCAAAAAATTACCTCTGGTGAAAGATAAATTACCTCTGGTGTACCATAAACTGGTGCGAAAGTTTCAATTCCAATTTTTATGATATTTTATGCAGTGATTTTTAGGCCCTCTCTTGAGCTTTGCCCAGGGCAGCCTCCCTACCTGCACTGCCCTAGTTATGCTTTTGCTTCCTATAATTTCTTGAATGGTTTTCCCCAGAAATTCTTCTGTTTTTCTTATTGGTCTATCCCTGAAATGCCCATTTTAAATCAAACTCTCCTGTTCCTGGCACTTCAATGTTGATCATTAATTGAATATATTATTTACATTGGAGAATAAAAGCCTGCTTCTAACTCTGGCTTTCACTAAATTTAGAGTGCTGAAGCCAAAATTAAGAGCGCCCTTTATGGAAAGCTCTGGAGTGGTGGGGGGTGGGGGTTGAGCCGACAGGTGCTGTAGGAACATTCCAATTTTTATGATATTTTATGCAGTGATTTTTAGGCCCTCTCTTGAGCTTTGCCCAGGGCAGCCTCCCTACCTGCACTGCCCTAGTTATGCTTTTGCTTCCTATAATTTCTTGAATGGTTTTCCCCAGAAATTCTTCTGTTTTTCTTATTGGTCTATCCCTGAAATGCCCATTTTAAATCAAACTCTCCTGTTCCTGGCACTTCAATGTTGATCATTAATTGAATATATTATTTACATTGGAGAATAAAAGCCTGCTTCTAACTCTGGCTTTCACTAAATTTAGAGTGCTGAAGCCAAAATTAAGAGCGCCCTTTATGGAAAGCTCTGGAGTGGTGGGGGTGAGGTTGAGCCGACAGGTGCTGTAGGAACATTCCAATTTTTATGATATTTTATGCAGTGATTTTTAGGCCCTCTCTTGAGCTTTGCCCAGGGCAGCCTCCCTACCTGCACTGCCCTAGTTATGCTTTTGCTTCCTATAATTTCTTGAATGGTTTTTCCCCAGAAATTCTTCTGTTTTTCTTATTGGTCTACCCCTGAAATGCCCATTTTAAATCAAACTCTCCTGTTCCTGGCACTTCAATGTTGATCATTAATTGAATATATTATTTACATTGGAGAATAAAAGCCTGCTTCTAACTCTGGCTTTCACTAAATTTAGAGTGCTGAAGCCAAAATTAAGAGCGCCCTTTATGGAAAGCTCTGGAGTGGTGGGGGGGTGGGGGTTGAGCCGACAGGTGCTGTAGGAACATTCCAATTTTTATGATATTTTATGCAGTGATTTTTAGGCCCTCTCTTGAGCTTTGCCCAGGGCAGCCTCCCTACCTGCACTGCCCTAGTTATGCTTTTGCTTCCTATAATTTCTTGAATGGTTTTTCCCCAGAAATTCTTCTGTTTTTCTTATTGGTCTACCCCTGAAATGCCCATTTTAAATCAAACTCTCCTGTTCCTGGCACTTCAATGTTGATCATTAATTGAATATATTATTTACATTGGAGAATAAAAAGCCTGCTTCTAACTCTGGCTTTCACTAAATTTAGAGTGCTGAAGCCAAAATTAAGAGCGCCCTTTATGGAAAGCTCTGGAGTGGTGGGGGGTGGGGGTGGGGTTGAGCCGACAGGTGCTGTAGGAACATTCCAATTTTTATGATATTTTATGCAGTGATTTTTAGGCCCTCTCTTGAGCTTTGCCCAGGGCAGCCTCCCTACCTGCACTGCCCTAGTTATGCTTTTGCTTCCTATAATTTCTTGAATGGTTTTTTCCCCAGAAATTCTTCTGTTTTTCTTATTGGTCTATCCCTGAAATGCCCATTTTAAATCAAACTCTCCTGTTCCTGGCACTTCAATGTTGATCATTAATTGAATATATTATTTACATTGGAGAATAAAAGCCTGCTTCTAACTCTGGCTTTCACTAAATTTAGAGTGCTGAAGCCAAAATTAAGAGCGCCCTTTATGGAAAGCTCTGGAGTGGTGGGGGTGGGGGTTGAGCCGACAGGTGCTGTAGGAACATTCCAATTTTTATGATATTTTATGCAGTGATTTTTAGGCCCTCTCTTGAGCTTTGCCCAGGGCAGCCTCCCTACCTGCACTGCCCTAGTTATGCTTTTGCTTCCTATAATTTCTTGAATGGTTTTCCCCAGAAATTCTTCTGTTTTTCTTATTGGTCTATCCCTGAAATGCCCATTTTAAATCAAACTCTCCTGTTCCTGGCACTTCAATGTTGATCATTAATTGAATATATTATTTACATTGGAGAATAAAAGCCTGCTTCTAACTCTGGCTTTCACTAAATTTAGAGTGCTGAAGCAAAATTAAGAGCGCCCTTTATGGAAAGCTCTGGAGTGGTGGGGGTGGGGGTTGAGCCGACAGGTGCTGTAGGAACATTCCAATTTTTATGATATTTTATGCAGTGATTTTTAGGCCCTCTCTTGAGCTTTGCCCAGGGCAGCCTCCCTACCTGCACTGCCCTAGTTATGCTTTTGCTTCCTATAATTTCTTGAATGGTTTTTCCCCAGAAATTCTTCTGTTTTTCTTATTGGTCTATCCCTGAAATGCCCATTTTAAATCAAACTCTCCTGTTCCTGGCACTTCAATGTTGATCATTAATTGAATATATTATTTACATTGGAGAATAAAAGCCTGCTTCTAACTCTGGCTTTCACTAAATTTAGAGTGCTGAAGCCAAAATTAAGAGCGCCCTTTATGGAAAGCTCTGGAGTGGTGGGGGGTGGGGGTTGAGCCGACAGGTGCTGTAGGAACATTCCAATTTTTATGATATTTTATGCAGTGATTTTTAGGCCCTCTCTTGAGCTTTGCCCAGGGCAGCCTCCCTACCTGCACTGCCCTAGTTATGCTTTTGCTTCCTATAATTTCTTGAATGGTTTTTCCCCAGAAATTCTTCTGTTTTTCTTATTGGTCTATCCCTGAAATGCCCATTTTAAATCAAACTCTCCTGTTCCTGGCACTTCAATGTTGATCATTAATTGAATATATTATTTACATTGGAGAATAAAAGCCTGCTTCTAACTCTGGCTTTCACTAAATTTAGAGTGCTGAAGCCAAAATTAAGAAGCGCCCTTTATGGAAAGCTCTGGAGTGGTGGGGGGATGGGGGTTGAGCCGACAGGTGCTGTAGGAACATTCCAATTTTTATGATATTTTATGCAGTGATTTTTAGGCCCTCTCTTGAGCTTTGCCCAGGGCAGCCTCCCTACCTGCACTGCCCTAGTTATGCTTTTGCTTCCTATAATTTCTTGAATGGTTTTTCCCCAGAAATTCTTCTGTTTTTCTTATTGGTCTATCCCTGAAATGCCCATTTTAAATCAAACTCTCCTGTTCCTGGCACTTCAATGTTGATCATTAATTGAATATATTATTTACATTGGAGAATAAAAGCCTGCTTCTAACTCTGGCTTTCACTAAATTTAGAGTGCTGAAGCCAAAATTAAGAGCGCCCTTTATGGAAAGCTCTGGAGTGGTGGGGGGTGGGGGTTGAGCCGACAGGTGCTGTAGGAACATACCTTAAGGATTAAGAAAATAACAGTGGAGTGTGGATCATTGCCAGAATTTTGGAAACTTTAGTTTTCAGAGAAATGCAAAAGCCAGAGCAGAATCTGCTGATGGGTTGATATTTGAACGGTTGGTGCCATTTTGCAACAGACATTCATTTTTTTCTCGCATTTTGTATTAACTCATTGCATTTTGCAAAAATAGACACTGAAGCTTAAACTCTGCCTGAAACCAGCATCCCTAAATTAGGGATGGGAGACTGCTTATAGCCCATTGAGTTGCTCACAGTGGTTGTTATACACCCAAACAAACCAAAACAGTGCATGTGAGATGAACATGACAGTGGTTTTGTTGAGGACAGTTGATAGTGAGATCTAATTCACATAGGCAAAGAAATAAATTCTCATGTACTTGATAGTGTTTTTGATTGAATTCCCTGGGCATCTCAGCTAGCCTGGAATATAAGCCACTGAATGTGTTAAAATGTATTACAGTACAAATGATAATCAGATCTGAGTGAAATTCAAAACTAAATTGTGTAATTTATATTGATATTTAGCTCTGAATGCCATATGTAAGAATGGAATTCAGGGATCAAAGATAGTTCATGTAAAGATTGTTTACGAATCTGCACTTTTAAGTTAAGATTAAATGTAAAAAAAAGTAGTGAAAGTAGCTAATTTTCAGAAAATCTGTAGCTAGCTAGTAGCTACAGTTCAAAGATAGTTGTAGCAAGCTACTTTTTCAAAATGTAGTTGTAGCCAGCTACTTTTTCAAAAGTATAATTGTAGCCGGCTACTTTTTCAAAAATGTAGTTGTAGCCAGCTACTTTTTCGAAAATATAGTTGTAGCCAGCTACTTTTTCAAAAATGTAGTTGCAGCCAGCTATTTCAAAAGTGTAGTTGTAGTGAGCTACTTTTTCAAAAATGTAGTTGTAGCAAGCTACTTTTTCAAAAATGTAGTTCTAGCCAGCTGCTAAAATACACATTATACAGTGATAGATATATGTAGCTGAATAATATTGCACATAAATATTGAAAAAAAGCATGTGAAGTGATTTATTGTGTGTGGTTTTGAATACACGCAGTTTCAGCTTTACATGGTCTCTTTGGAACGTAACGCCCACATAAAATGCGGCACTACTGCAATGTTTTTAAAATCGCTGAATAATTGACCTCCATACATATGTAGCCCAAAACCAGCTTTGTTGTTGTCCTTTTTGTTTCTTCAAATTTAAGTATCTGGTTTGTACATAAATTGAATACATAAAAGTAGGAGCCACAAAATGATAAAATTTAATTTGCTATTTCATGAATCCGGAAAATATTAAGCTGTTACAGTAATTTCAAATCTGCAAATCTCAGTATCTGTATGGTGAAGGATAATAACTATTTAAAAATGGGAGGATTGGAAACAAGAAAAGAAAAAAAGACTTTTAAAATATACCTGTTGTTTAAGGGCCTCGCATTCCAAAACTTACAAAAAAATAATTAAACAAAAATTCTACTGAATTGTTTTTGTTTTTTTCCCCCTCCTAAACTGTGGGGCCCTGCTGAGTGATCACTTAGTGCAAGAGGCCCAGCGTTTGGCCTGTCTTGGCTTTTGACATGCCTTCCTTACTAAGTTTAATCATTCCTAGCTTTTTGTTTATAGTGGGATACATGTGACTCTTCCTGGCAGTAGCCTGTGAAGTCTCCATTTGTGTGGGGACGTGCATTATCATGGTGTAAAACAACAATGAAGTGGAATGTCACGTCTTTTCCTTCTGATAGCTTCCTTTAGCTTCTTCAGTGTCTGCACATAGTGAGCACTGTTTATTGTTGCAACTCCTGGTTGATGACATGATGATCAGCTGTGATGAGGTCTCACACTCACTTCTTGTTGGCATCTATCACTGCAGTTGCGGATCTTCCACTCCGTTGTTTGTCTGACACTGAACTTTCTTCCTCTCAAAACCATTTCATCCATCTTCGGACATTACTGATATCGATTGTTAGAGCTCCATTCACCGGCAGGAGTTTTCTGTGGATTTCTGGAGCCTCACATTCCTCTTTTTCCAGGAATTCAATTGCCACTGGCTGCTTGTCTCTTGTCATTCATGATCTTTATTTCCGATTCTGAAATTTTTTTTTACCCACATTGCTAACATATCATAGTACATGTCAGTGCAGCTTCATTAAAATTCCTTAAAAATGTCAAAAGTTACTTTGTTTTTAAGGAGGTGGCATTACTTTCAGGATGCCTCTTGTATAAGTCTGTTTCAGCCTGAAAATCGAGGTAAAATACTATGTTCAGAGGTCAGTGCTTTTCATCCTAGTGATTATTGCACTTTCTGTAGCACCTAGGCTAGATTTTCTTTCTTTTTTTCTTTTTTTTTTTTTTTTTGGTGGAAGAAATATAAGGTGGTCAGTTTCTTTTCTCTCCTTTTTTTTTGTTTGTTTAATTTTTACCTGTTTAAAATTTTTATTGTTATTCGCATTTAGTAGTTATCTTGCCCAGTGATTACCTGCAAATTATTTTGTGGCACCATGATAACTGTCAGCAGTCTGATCAGGAAATTTCTGCCATGGGTCGTGAGCTATATACCCTCTACCATCCAATAGGGGGCACAGTCACAGATAACTGGCAATGTGATAAGTACTTGAAGTACAATTATGGATAGACTGCATAGTTGAATTTTATTAGTTTAAAATGTGTTTGTTTTCCTATGGCAAAAATTCTGCCCTATAGGCAGCTGAAACAAACTTGGAGTGAGGGGGCAGATGGATAAAAAAAAAAAAAATCCCATTCTATTATTCATTGCATTTCCTTCATATAAAAGAATGCATATTTGTGTGTAGAAAAATCCATGTTATTAGAGAACTGAAATTATTTTTCTATAAAAGTACTATGCATGAAATTCATGTGGAGCTGGTTTTCTTTGACATTCAGTGGTGGATTTCAACTGACTGTATGTCAACAAAGCAGAGTTATACAAGCATAAGTTGGGAACTATTTAAAGATATCTAGGTTTGGAAGTTCTCCTGAACTAATGTAGACATTTGATGTCTAGGTTTTGAAGTCCTCCATTTAGATGTCTAGGTTTGGAAGTCCTCCTGAACTAATGTAGACATTTGATGTCTAGGTTTTGAAGTCCTCCATTTAGATGTCTAGGTTTGGAGGTCGACCTGAACTAACGTAGACATTTGATGTTTAGGTTTTGAAGTCCTCCTGAACTAACGTAGACATTTGATGTCTAGGTTTTGAAGTCCTCCTGAACTAACATAGACATTTGATGTCTAGGTTTTGAAGTCCTCCATTTAGATGTCTAGGTTTGGAGGTCGACCTGAACTAACGTAGACATTTGATGTTTAGGTTTTGAAGTCCTCCTGAACTAACGTAGACATTTGATGTCTAGGTTTTGAAGTCCTCCTGAACTAACATAGACATTTGATGTCTAGGTTTTGAAGTCCTCCATTTAGATGTCTAGGTTTGGAAGTTCTCCTGAACTAATGTAGACATTTGATGTCTAGGTTTTGAAGTCCTCCATTTAGATGTCTAGGTTTGGAAGTTCTCCTGAACTAATGTAGACATTTGATGTCTAGGTTTTGAAGTCCTCTATTTAGATGTCTAGGTTTGGAAGTCCTCCTGAACTAATGTAGACATTTGATGTCTAGGTTTTGAAGTCCTCCATTTAGATGTCTAGGTTTGGAGGTCGACCTGAACTAACGTAGACATTTGATGTTTAGGTTTTGAAGTCCTCCTGAACTAATGTAGACATTTGATGTCTAGGTTTTGAAGTCCTCCTGAACTAACATAGACATTTGATGTCTAGGTTTTGAAGTCCTCCATTTAGATGTCTAGGTTTGGAGGTCGACCTGAACTAACGTAGACATTTGATGTTTAGGTTTTGAAGTCCTCCTGAACTAACGTAGACATTTGATGTCTAGGTTTTGAAGTCCTCCTGAACTAACATAGACATTTGATGTCTAGGTTTTGAAGTCCTCCATTTAGATGTCTAGGTTTGGAAGTCGTCCTGAACTAACATAGACCATTCTATAGAAGAAGATGACTAACAGAAAAAAAATTATTCACAAGTTGATCTTGTTTTGCAGAATGTTTTTTGTTATGATGACAGTCCATGCTTTCTTTCCATTTCAGGCAGGAGAAATAATGTTTCACATTTTTTTTATCCATACAGATTTATTTTACATATATCAACTCAGAGGCATATGTAGAATTTTTTATGGGGGAGGCAGTGAAGATGGAAATTCTTGAAATCCACCTGGGCAAAATGGAAAGTTAAAGCACATTTTTTTCTAATGTAAGTTGTGTTTTAATGAAAAACAAAAATGAAACATTTTTTTTTTTTTTTTGGGGGGGGGGGACTCTGACCCTCTCTAAATACCCCCTGTACAACTTATCTGTGACATGCTTTGTATGGAAGCCAATACTAAGTTTATGTTTGTAAGACTATCAATCTCCACAACTATCATACACAACAGTTATCATCAGTAGTTGTTCCCATGGCGCTCTTTGGCCAAGCCTGGCCCTTGCGCCACTAAAATCAATTAACTAACTAACTAACCAAATAGTTATTGATGTGGCTCATGAAAGGTCACAAAACTTGCATAGATTGTAGAGCTAAGCCCAAGAACTGGTGCCTTTTAGCTTAACCTAACCAGTACTACCAGTGCAATGATAAGCAATAGGATGACCTGATTCAATAAAAAAAAAGCACATTTTATGATAGTTTTGGTGGCTGTTTACCTATTACATCCCTGTTATGCTCCTCCCCTTGGAGGAGGGGGTTGGGGTGCAGCTATCAATGATAACTGGTATGTATGATAGTTGATGGTTTCAATTGCCCAAACTAGACAAACTGGATGTTGACTTACCAATTGTCAAAATAAAAAAAATGTTCTCTCATGCAAGAACATGGCATCACATCATACAGGTGTGTCCTGCTTGTAAACAGTGTTGAGCTATAAATTACTGGTATGATTTTCTCTAGCATCTGAAAATGTTCTTTTAATTCATTGTTCTGGAATTATTATGGAAATGGGCTGGGCATGTTGCCAGAAGAGCAGACCACCAATGGACAACTGAAATTTTAGACTGCATTCCAAGGGACAGAAGAAGACCCCATGGGAGGTGGATGGATGAAATCTGAAAGCATGCCAGAGTAGCATGGGGGAGACAGGCTTAAGACAGGCAATTCTGGAAGAAACTTGGGGAGACCTTCGTCCAGCAGTGGATTGATAATGGTTGATGATGATTATATACGTGCATTGTGCTATGTCCGAATACTTGAAAGAATTATTTTGTATGAAATAGAGCTTTTTACAAACGTTTTACATGTATTTCTAGAGTTTTAGAATCTTGCCTCTTTTTGAGAATTTCTAGGTTAGCTGGTATGCAACCTGCACTGTGGCAGTAATCACATGTAAAAGTGACCCTGATCTATAAATGAAAAAAACCAGACTTATTTGACACAGCATAGAGAAGACAATGTAGCTCAAGTCAGGAGGTATAATTATCCCCCTTCTGTTCATTGTCAGTGTTCCTTACTTCCCTATACTCTCAGCCAGGTTAAAGGTCGAGGTTGAAGATTGTTAGGAAAAGGTAACATTTAGTTTCTTAGGAAGAGGTAAAAAAAATTTGAGATTCAAAATTTGGTGAGAAAAAGGAACAAATGAGTTGCCTAAGCTATTTGTGTTGCACATTATTGGGTAGGTATAGTATCAACATAAAGTGTTCCAGCACAACAGGGGCTGAAAGAGGTGGTGAAAGGCGTGTTGTGTTTGAAAGCAATGTGTATGATTGTTCTGGTAAAAGAAATGAACCACTACCCTGTGTAAGGAAGAGATGGAAGGAAATGTTTAGGTGAACTGCTCTTTTTTTATGGCATCAAAAAGCTTAGCAGGTTCTCATGGTCCTTATAAATCCTTAAAAAGTGCTTAATTTTCTTAGGGTGCTTAAAAGTCCTTAATTGTTGCCAGAAATTCACCAAAGTGCTTAAAAAGTACTTATTTTTTCTCCCTAACTGCCTGTGTGAAATGCGGGAGTTACACTGTAGTGCATACAACTTCTGCTGCTGGTTGGCTGTGTTGACAATGATGTTGTGTGACATCGGCAGAAAGCACATGGGAGAGCATGGGGAAGGAGGAGCTCTCGTCAGTGACTCATGGTGAACTTGACTTTGACTTTGTAATTTTGACTTTGCTTTTACAATGCAAGCCATGAAATAATTATGTGCAATATCCAAATCTAGATCTTGTAACTTTAACTGCAGTCTTGTGATTTATGTTCTTTTTGTTGCATATGTGATTGTTCTCTCGTATGAAAATTGATTTGACCAGCAGAACTGTTTTAAATTGCATAAATTCTAGCTTATTACATCCACAAACTTGAATTATATGCAACACTATTGCAAGCTTCATCAACAGACTTTAGTTTATATACTTAAGTCATGCGTAAAAGTACAATCGTGACCAAATATCCTTCATCAATAGACTGAAAGTCAAATTTTGGATGTTTGAAGTCACCTTGTACAGCATAATGGTAAAGTCAGGAATGCATATTATACAACATTTTAAAGGAAATTTTATGCTGAATTCAAATATTTTTAGAGAATGTTATTATGAGTAACAGAAGTGAAGTTAGAAGCAAAAGCACAGCATCTAGTCATAAAAAGCAAAAAATAGCGGAATTTGTGAAATTAGTGTACAATGCATTTAACGTAAAATTACTGTACAGTACATTATTGACACTTGCAGGGCACTTGAAATAACTTAGCAACAAGCAAAATACGCTTTAATATTTAATTGGATAACCACGGTTACTTGGTAATAAAGTGCACCTTCTTGGTATGGAACTAATAAGCTTCTCTAGTTGTCCATTGGTGATGACATGGTGCCATGCGGCCCTTACAGACTCAAAGGCTAAATAATTGAGTCTGCAAAGGCCATAGGTGCACTTTGTTACTAAGAAACAATGGTTATCCAATTAAATATTAAAACGTATTTTGCTTGTTGGTAAGTTATTTCAAGTGTCCTGCAAGTTTCAGTTATGTACTGTACAGTAATTTTACATTAAATGCATTGTACACTAATTTCACAAATTCTACTATTTGTTGTTTTTTATGACTAGATGCTGTACTTTTGCTTGTAACTTCACTTCTCTTACTGGTAATAATATTCTGTAAACAAATTTTGAATTCAGCATAAAATGTCCTTTGAAATGATGTATAATATGTATTCTTGACTTTACCATTACACTGTATAAGTTGATTTCAAAAATCAAAAAATTGACTTTTGGTCTACTGGTGGAGGACTTTTGGCCACAATTGTATGTTTGTATATATGTTATTTTTGCATGTGGAAGGTCCTTAAAATTTTTTTTTTTTGTGGGGTGCTTAAAAGTCCTTAAAAAGTGCTTATATTTTCTGGAAGAAAATGAGTGGAAATCCTATTTAGGGATGATCTTCATTCACCACTTTGTATGTGAGAACAAAATTTCTGAGTATGTTGAAGTGGTGGTTAATATAATGAATACAGTTGGGTATGTAATATTTTAGACCATTGTACTCATTTTTATGAATTTGAAGTAACCCAGTACTTTCATTTTGTCATTTGGGTAGCTAAATTAACATTTCCAGTGGAGGAAATAATATTTCGTGTGTTTTTCTTTTATTCAAACAACATCATAAAAAAATATGTCCATCATGCTCTATGGAAAAACCAGCATCTGGTGTATTTACAACTGAAACCCTGAGCAACTGTAGGTGAAAGTTATTATCCCTAGCAGAAGGTCAGAAAATATATATCTTTCAGAACAAAACTCATGAATTGTATACATTTTTCTCAAAACACATTATGGCAGCTTGCTTAACCCAACATTGTGCACATTGCAATAATAAATGATGAGGTGAGTCTAAATATAAGTCAAAACTTAACTATATGATAGTTTTGTAACCTCACATCAGTTATATACCAACTGCACTCCCAGTAGCCCAGAGAAAGGTGGGGCAGCTATGGATTATAACTATTGCCTATGACAACTGGTGGTTGGTATTGTTAACAGACCTGATGTTGGCTTTACTATACAGCATATTCTACATATTTCTAACAAGTAAGAATTGGAATTATGCACTGATTAAACACCTGCCTGCCACCCCCCACCCCCCACCCACCCCAATATACAAGACTGAAAATATTCATTTTAAGGGATATTTGGGTATTTGCTTTGAACAATAAAGTAGATAAGTATTTAAAACAATCAAAAAGCTTCAATTAAGGTGCAGTCTAGCTACAAATGTCCTAGTGGGAAGCATTTGGGTGGGTGAGTTCCAAGCCAAAATCTGCTCTATGTCAAACAGAAGTCACTGCTCTTTCCACGTTTATAAGTGAATCACGGAAAAATTCTCATTGGCCGCCACCGGAAATCGAACCCAGGGTCTTCCAGTTACGTGCCGGACATGTAAGTCTGGATAATTCGATGCTGCAGTGGTAGCATGTCCGGCGCGTAACTGGAAGACCCTGGGTTTGATTCCCGGTGGCGGCCGATGAGAACTTTTCCGTGACTCACCTATAAACGTGGAAAGAGTGATGACTTCTGTTTGATGTTCCTAGTCCACGTCAATTGTGTGTGTTAATTATCTGCTCTATGTTCCCAACAGAAAATGCTCAAAGCAGAAAAAAAAAGTCTATACATGATAGTGAGTAGAAGTTCCCAGCATTTGTATTTGGAGTCTTCATGTTGTTTGTAATGAAACTGTTATTATAATCATTTCAGGTTCAATATATGAGCTGTACTCTTCATATCTTGTAAGGTAAAAACAGTATATTTAAAGATCCAAACAGCACAAAATGTAGTTTTTATACCTCCTTTAAACAGAAGCAGTATGCAGGGTTTCTCTCCACCCTGTATACTGCTTCTGTTTAAAGGTGGTGTGCTATACATCTATACAATACTTGCTTCTTGCTCACGTACTGGTAATGTGTGCTGAAACTTATAATTTTTTTCACTTAGTTGATTAACATGTATGCCTTTTTTTTTTATGCTAAATGTACATAGTGAGCACCCCCCCCCCCCAAATAAATAAATAAATAAAGGGGTGTTAGGGAATCAATTCTCTCACAAATCCAATTACTGGGAAACTGATAAGCAGAATGACTTGAACAAATATAAATGAAGCAGCATAGTTCACCACCCAACTGAAAAGCTCTTTCTGTTGGAAAATGAAAAAAAAATATTTAGAAAGTATGCAAAAACAAGTAAATAAAGGTTGTAAAAAAAAGGCATGTTCTGTCCCTGTGGCACAGGGGTCTAATTTCTGGCTTCTGACCATTCATCTGAGATGGGCCTGGGTTCGAACCCCAGCCAGGCATAAATGTTGTTTGTCTTACAGCACCTAGCTATCTTCCTTCCCTGCAGCCAGTGACCATAAATTAGGGACAGGTGACTGTTCATAGCCCATTAAGTTGCATCTTAAACAAACAAAATCATGCTAGTTCTGTTAAGAATTTTTAGAAATACAGAAGCCTTTTGACCCAGCTTGGATCTTAATCACTTGTAAACATTCAGAGTGAGACTGGTTGATAAAATTCAGAGCAAGACTGGAAAATGTTCACAACAAAACCAGTATTGCTCTGAATGTTTACAGGGGACCAAGAACCAAGCTGGACTGAAAAGCTTGTATGTTTCTGAAGTTTCTTAATATAACTAGCATGCTTTTCCTGCAACCTTCATTATAAAATAAGTTGTTCTTCATCATAGCTAAAAATGTTCTGTCAGTTGTCATGTTTTTGTTTTACTAATAAGAAAAGATCAATATAATTGTACTTCACAGAGCACCTTACTGATTAACCTGTAGCAAATTGTGCTTCTGTTTAAGCACTAGGCTTGCCACCCCTGTAGCTGAGCAGTCAGACGTGCAAGCCTTTCATTGTTACTCATTGTTGGGCTCAAGTTACGGATGAAGCATGGGTTTGCTGTGTAGCTAACTCTCTCCACCCTGCAAGCTGTGAGCCAAGATTAGGACTGGCCAACTGTTTGTAGCTCTAAATGCACAAGTAGTAATTAAAGCCTAAAACAAAACAACAACAACAACAACAACAACAAAAAATGCCTTGTGCGGATATTTATTTCCCCCATACTCCACAATTGTGCATGTTCACTATTCTTTAAATGAGAAAGTATAGAATATTTTGCTGCTTAATGTTATCTTGTCTAGTGTCAATGGTCTAGAAGAGCCATAACATTGCTAAGGCCCTTTATCTCGAGGCTTAGTAGAGGTAAGGCTTTTTTCATGGCTAGCTGGTAAGAAAAGCCAGTCAAATATTTTTTAGATTGACATGTGTGCAAAAAAAAAAATACTTTTATTTTTTTAGAACTATGCTTTATATTCAGTCATACTCAACTGAATGTTAGCATTGCAAGGATGAGACTAAACCCTCGGATCACTCAGTATGGCATCTTACAAACAGATGAGTTCTAGTGTAAAGAGAATTAGAACTCCTTTGTCAACATGGCAGACCTCAATAAATAAATAATAAATGTTATAGAAGGTGCCAAAGATTTTGGAAAGAGGCTTCTCCTTGGGTTAAGACTGTACTGCAAGGAGCAAAATCAACACTAAAAAGTTCTGTAGATAGAGTGACAAGTATTTTATGGTTGAGGACATTTCTACTAAACTTTGCACCAACTCCAACAAGCAGTGACCGTTCGTCCAAGTGGGTCTGGGTTCAAATCCCAGTGAGGCATGGATGTTGTGTTTGTCTTGCGGCACTGGCTCTCTCCCTTCCCTGGAACCAATGGTCTTAAAGTAGGGACACGCAACTGCTTATAGCTCATTAAGCTGCTCACTGTGGTCCTTTAACCTCAATAACAACAACTCCAACAAAAATTTCCTTGAGTCCAGAATGGCCCTGAGTTAAGGCTAATTGCTTGAGCTGGGTCTGAGCCACCCTGGAATTTTTGGCCCAAAATCAGAGATGAGTGGCCCTTGATGCACATAGTGGTCATTAAACCTCAAAAGAAATGTGAAATAACTCCAAAGATGTGTGCTAGTAGGACTCCATAAACCTAGCAAAAGGGGTGTATAAGTCACATCTATTCAGTGTGACTGATTCATATCATTCACACTAAATATTTGGAATTGTATGGAATGGAAGAATAGCATTTAAAAGAAAATTATGTCTTCACAGCATCTGACTTCCGCATAATATTTTTTCTTATATTTAAAATTGTCCAAATTTAGCAGCTTTGATGAAAATTGATAACGATAATTAAAAATCAAAATTTAATAAAAAATACTAAATGTGTGATAAAATGAAATTTAACTTTAAATTGATTTTGAGGTTTCCTTCCCACATGTGGGTCTTTGTTTCACTCATTGCTAAGGCACTTTTATTTTCTTAGAACTACATGACTGGGTATTGTCATAATTTTATCAACATCATTGGAATCATTAGAACTTGAACAGATATATTCAATTGTGATTAGCACATCTGTTGTTATAACTGTTTTAACCAAGTGTTAATCAAATAACAAGGTGTAGCAAAAACTTTTAACAGAAAATACATTTCATGCCAATGTTAGTTAAGGTTGTCACTTGTCTATGTTCATCAGAGTTGCATTCCATATGGCCGCCCCGGTGGCGCAGTGGTCTAAGGCGCTGGCCTCTGATCATTCGTCCGTAAGGGGTCTGGGTTCGAATCCCGGTCAGGCATGGATGTTGTGTTTGTCTTACGGCACTGGCTCTCTCCCTTCCCTGGAACCAGTGACCCTAAATTAGGGACGGGCGACTGCTTATAGCCAATTGAGTTGCTCACGGTGGTCGTTAAACCTACAATCCAATCCAATCCATTCCATATGTTTGTGGTGCTCTTTCATAAAAGACGGAGATTTTCTGAAAATGAGTTTTTAAAAAAATTGCTTCAAAGTTATTTCCACATGTTTATCCAATAATGTTCCTGATGCTACCAAAAGTAAGCTTTACTGTGGTGCTTTTAATGAGAAACAATTATTTGTGAATATTTATACAAAGCAAAAATTAAGGGCTCTAACAATGTTTGCCTGGATATAGAAAAAGTCTCATTAATAGTAAAAAAAACAACTTATGTATTTTCCCACCCAAGTTCTAATTTCCTTGCTTTTGCATTATTATTCTTGAAACCTGAAAAATTAAGATGCCGATGTTTTCGACTAGTCACCAGATGCATACAATATCTTTTTTCTTCTCTACTATACAAAATATTTTCAGGACAGCGCAATGTCATATGAGTAGACAGACACAGTATTTCTTTGAGAATATTTGTCAAAAAAAAAAAAAATAACTGGCAGATATTTACATTGCCTCTAACATATCACTGAAGTAAAGCCATATGCTAAGTCGATCTAGGATTTCTCGATATCCTGACGACCCTCTATCTACTGCAATTAATTCATTGAATCTTTCTGAGTTGGGTGGCACAGTTCAACCGGATTGCATCTCTCTCATTTGGTGGTATGCTTACAAGAATACTCCCCACGGCTGGTATTATTTCTTTAGGTCGAATTTTATTTTGGAGCGCAAACTTCGGATCTTTGTTGAGGATTTTTTAGTTCTTCCTTGGAAAACGTCCTAGAGCCGCCCCTGTGGCGCAGTGGTCTAAGCGATGGCCTCTGATCATTCGTCCGAACGGGGTCCGGGTTAGAATCTCGGTGAGGCATGGATGTTGTGTTTGCCTTACGGCACTGGCTCTCTCCCTTCCCTGGAACCAGTGACCCTAAATTAGAGACGGGCGACTGCTTATAGCCCATTGAGTTGCTCACTGTGGTCGTTAAACCTCCAATAAAAAAAAAAAACAAAAAACATCCTAGATGATAAATTAACAATGGGTACGTCAAACTGTGACTGAGTGGATCTCTGCATTGAACGTAGGCGCTGTAGTTTGTTCTGGTGCCTCGCGTGGGGCAAAATGGACTGTCTATCGGCCAGCATACTTACATGTCGGAGAACAATATCAAATTCTAAAGGGGTGACTTCCGTAACCAACCGTTTGTATAGAACCCACGCCTGATATCTTATTCAAACCTCCTTGGTTAGAATAAGACTTCTGGAGATGCCTCTAGTGTCGTAACTGGGAAGCTGCAAAGTGTGAGAATTTTGATTTGTATACATGATACCTATGCAATTTCAGCTGTGCGTATTTTTGAATTGCGTGATTTTTGGTTGTGAAAAATCGTGTTAATATCAAACCCGAGTGAATTATACTTCAAACACGAGAGTGAAGTTTTCAATTTTAACATATTTGTTTTGAACTTTCACTACAGTTTCATGTATTTTAATTTAAAATATAAATGGAAAGGTGCCTCAAAGTAATTACAAATTCAGCATTTTCTCACTTTGTGGCGAAAGAATTCGATGCCGCCCCGGTGGCGCAGTGGTCTAAGGCGCTGGCCTCTGATCATTCGTCCGTAAGGGGTCCGGGTTCGAATCCCGGTCAGGCATGGATGTTGTGTTTGTCTTACGGCTCTGGCTCTCTCCCTTCCCTGGAACCAGTGACCCTAAATTAGGGACGGGCGACTGCTTATAGCCCATTGAGTTGCTCACGGTGGTCGTTAAACCTCCAACCAAAAAAAAAAAAAAAAAAAAAAAGAATTCGATTCAGCCAACACAAAATGCAATGCAATAGTCTTGGAAACCACCAGCTTTTCCACACTTCAATGGCCGCTGCTCACGGTTATAGGTTGCACGCTAAGTGGTACTGCTCCGTTAACAAGGGCAGCTCCAAATATCTTATTCTAACCTACAGTAGTGGCCAAAATTGTGGAAACCTTTTGGAAAAAGTATTTTTGAGGTTTGATGGCTCATAACACCACTTTTATTTGGAGTAATACCGTAAAATTATATATCAATGGAAAGATAATTTAATCAAGAATGAAATGCAACAAGGTCTGTTCAAATATCTGTATTCTATGAAAAGTTATATCCAAATAACTAGAAAAAGGAAGCACAACTTGCTTAGGTTCATATGAAGTAGCTTTGCTTCATTTGAATGTAGCCAATGAGCATGAGCCGCCCCGGTGCCGCAGTGGTCTAAGGCGTTGGCCTCTGATCATTCGTCCGTAAGGGGTCCGGGTTCGAATCCCGGTCAGGCATGGATGTTGTGTTTGTCTTACAGCACTGGCTCTCTCCCTTCCCTGGAACCAGTGACCCTAAATTAGGGACGAGCGACTGCTTATAGCCCATTGAGTTGCTCACGGTGGTCGTTAAACCTCCAATCAAAAAAAAAAAAAATGAGCATGAGTGTTTAGAGAGAAAATCAGGTGTTATCTTGTTTTGGCAATGAGCCAATCAGGTCACAGTAGGATCCAGCTATTGATGTCATGTATTGGAGCTGAGAGGAGGAAATTTGTCAGTGTGTTATGTGATTGCCATCAATTTTTTTTTTTTTTTTTTTTTTTTGTGTGTGTGTGTTCTTTCATTTAGTGAGCGTGTAAAACATTTTAAAATTAAGGAAATGGTGCAACGAGTTGGGTGGTTACCCAGAAAGCGATATAAAATAGTACTTTTAAGTGAACAAGGCTTCAGTTATGAAGAAATTTGAAGAAAAATTGGTGGAAACTTAACCAAAGGTGGCATTTCTAAATTTTTGAAGAGGTATAAGAAGACTCGGTCACTACAAAACCAGACTGGAAAAGGTGCACAACAGCAAGTGATGATAGAATAATTAAGAGACTGTGCCTAGGTGACAAAAGAATAATCATCTGGGTGTATTTTTTTTTTTGATTGGAGGTTTAACGACCACCGTGAGCAACTCAATGGGCTATAAGCAGTCGCCCGTCCCTAATTTAGAGTCACTGGTTCCAGGGAAGGAAGAGAGCCAGTGCCGTAAGACAAACACAACATCCATCCTCACCGGGATTCGAACCCGGACCCCGTTCGGACGAATGATCAGAGGCCATCGCTTTGACCACTGTGCCACCGGGGGCTTTGGGTGTATTCAAGATGAAATGGCGCAATGCAATGTGAAGTTGAGTGCAAGGACTGTTCGGCGCTGACTGTAGGAATTTGGTCTAAAATCTAGAATTCCACCAAAAAAGCCATTTTTATCTCTCAAACAAAGGTTGAAAAGATTAAACTGGGATAAAACCCATGTTAACTGGACAGCGGAACAATGGGACAGTGTTATTTGGAGTGATGAGACCAAAATCTCCCTGTTTGGTAGTGATGGCATAAAATACGTAAGGAGAAGAATTGGAGAAGATTTACATTACATGTACCATGAAACACCCAGTTAGTGTTATGATCTGGGGTTGTATGACATCAAAAGGTGTGGGCAGCATTTGCGTGATTAATGGGAATATAAATGGCCAAAAATACATTAATGAAATACTTGAGCCCAAACTGAAGCCTTCCGCACGTGATCTTTTCCAAGATAATGGAGCATTTATATTTCAACAGGATTCAGCTCCATGTCATGTTGCTGCTGTGTGCAAAAAGTGGTTTGAAGACAATCATATTCCACTGCTAGAATGGCCTGGAATAGCCCATACCTTAACCCCATCGAAAAGCTATGGAGCCGAATAAAGAAACTTGTTAGTCAGAAGCAACCCAGCAATAAAACCCAGTTAATAGAAGCAATAATTCAATCTTGGTTTCACATTATAACAGCTGCAGAACTAAAAAACTTGGTTCACTCCATTCGAAGACGTTGTAAGGCCGTAATTAACGCTAAGGTTACCCAACTATGTATTAACTGACATGGTGAAAATTTTTGTATAATTCATTTTTTCTATGTGTTTCACTTTTCTTCTTTATAACTGCTGTTTTAATACAAAATCCTTCATAAAAGTTATTGCATTAAATTTTTGATGAAATTATCTTTCCATTGATATATAATTTTATGGTATTACTCCAAACAAAAGTGGAGTTGTGAGTCACCAAACCTCAAAAATACACTATTTTCAAAAGGTTTCCATAATTTTGGCCACTACTGTATTTGTGTTTGACGTCGCATATGACTGAGTTGGAAACCAATCGAAAGCTTTGGTTTCCGCGTGATGTCATAAAAAGGGGAAACACATCTCTCTAATGTCATGGCCTTGTATTTTCTGGATGACCGTGGTTTATGCGGATGACTTTCATATCTTTTACTCATCGGCCGCCCCGGTGGCGCAGTGGTCTAAGGCGTTGGCCGCTGATCATTCGTCCGTAGGGGTCCGGGTTCGAATCCCGGTCAGGCATGGATGTTGTGTTTGTCTTACGGCACTGGCTTTCTCCCTTCCCTGGAACCAGTGACCCTAAATTCGGGACGGGCGACTGCTTATAGCCCATTTGAGTTGCTCACGGTGGTCGTTAAACCTCCAATCAAGAAAAAAACAAATCTTTTACTCATCTACAAGTATATGTTTCATTGAAGGGCGATTTTTCCAGGTCTTTAAAACGGCGAAGGATAATGGCTGTATTTTCCCTGAAAAGACGGCCTGCATTCGTTTCTGTCGGAGACACAGCCTACATCTAGAACCAGTTTTATAAGACTGTAAGTACGTTCGACGGCTTAGAAACTCCTGCCTGAAAGTTCAGAACGTATGGAAGGCCCTTTTGAACGTATCTTGGAGACAGAATTTCTTTATCCCGTGCATCATTTTGGGATTCGTTCGACACAAATGGGTTCGAACACAAACAGCAACAAATGGCCTTGTTTGAACCTAAACAATCCGCCCCGGTGGCGTAGTGGTCTAAGTGATGGCCTCTGATCATTCGTCTGAACGGGTTCCGGGTTCGAATCCCGGTGAGGCATGGATGTTGTGTTTGTCTTACGGCACTGGCTCTCTCCCTTTCCTGGAACCAGTGACCCTAAATTAGGGACGGGAGACTGCTTATAGCCCATTGAGTTGCTCACGGTGGTCGTTAAACCTCCAATCAAAAAAAAAAAAAAAACCAAACAAAATGCACTGGAGACATGAAATGAGGTGTTCCACATGCGTTCTGTTTTTGATTTTGTTTTTTATAGCAGCACAAGTTTGTGATTTTTGTCTGTTTTACAAATTATACGTGGTTACATCCTATTACATCATTACTTTCAGATCTGTATGTGCTCATCGTTAATTGCAGGAACATTTTGCTGCATCTTTAGCCGATCGTTTGTTCAATATGCCCCATTTTGTTAACTATACTTAACTTTTGGACATCAGTATATTCGCTTCCATAGGAAGGAATACGAATGGAATTACTCCGTATATCCTCACGGTAAGCTGTATATATGGTCGCTTCGTCTTATAAAATTTCATATTTCGAAGACTTATTTGTCAACTTCGAACAAACCAAGCTCTGCTAAATTTATATATTAAGTAGAATAGGACGAATTCATACATAGCTGCGACACGTTTTCTCCTGATTTCTAATCCTTCAGTGCTGCACTGGGAGTCCATAACTCGACTCTTTCGACAATATACAATCATAATTTTTATCGCAAGTACAGAAAAATTATCAATGGCTAGAGACATTCGTTACTTCTTCGTATCATTTCGTTAGTAAATTGAAAAATATATTAGAATAATGGAATTGATTTTTTCTTTTCTTTCCTTCAAAATCTGTCCTATTAGCGGAAAAGAATATTCAGCCGGAGTTCTAAAAAGCTCTAACTGAACTGAACTGAACTAAACTAAACTGATTGTTGGAAAACAAATCTCTTTCAAACGAGGTATTCGAGGAAACGACAGCGAAATTGTACGTTAAAGTAACAATAAGGAGACACATAGTGTATAGAAGTGAAATAAAAATGACAACATTGGGCTGAAGTGTTTTCGTGATGCAGAGTTTCAAAACTACACGCCTGTGTGCTCTTACCTTGGTCACTTGGTATTGGCAATCTCAGCGGTCCGCTCTCCCTCTAGCGGCAAAAGGAAGAATTACTGTAGTACGAGTAACATTTTCGGCTCATTGCTTGGTTGTTGGTAGATCGCTCATTACGTTCATTTGTCGTAGTTTGGTGTATTTTTGCATTCATTCTGGAATTAGAGAGTTGTATAATGGAGAATTCCGAGAAGAAGAACAAATAATATTGTTGTGTCCCTCAATGTCGTTCCCAAGGTTTCGGCTATGTTTTTCACAAGTTAGTATAAACGTTTGTGACTTGCGTTTGAAATCCTTCCAGTGAAATGCTACTTACCTAGTAACGTCTTTGAATGAATAATAAACAAGGCAGCATGTTTTTATTGCATAGTAGTAATTAAAAAATCCGCATTTCTACATAATCTTGAAAACAAATAATTGCTGTTATCCGTATAAATTTAAACTACATTATGGAACATGATTTGCAATGTTCTGTCAACAGTCATCGGTTCAAAAACGCAGAACCCAATGATGATCAACAATTACCAATTCACAAACACTTTTAGGAACAGAATGTTCAAAAATTACAAATGTTATTGTTGACAGTATTGAAAATGGGTCCTGGGAAACGTCAAGTGAAACGAAATGTCAGCTTTTAATAGTAATCCGGATTTTTTTTTTTTTTTTTTGATTGGAGGTTTAACGACCACCGTGAGCAACTCAATGGGCTATAAGCAGTCGCCCGTCCCTAATTTAGGGTCACTGGTTCCAGGGAAGGGAGAGAGCCAGTGCCGTAAGACAAACACAACATCCATGCCCGACCGGGATTCGAACCCGGACCCCTTACGGACGAATGATTAGAGGCCAACGCCTTAGACCACTGCGCCACCGGGGCGGCAATCCGGATTAGAACACCACTGTCGGTATTACTTGCCTGAAAATGTAAAAATAAAAATTACCTGTTACAGTAAAGCATTACTGTTACACAGTGCTTACACGTTCCACTTCTGCCCGCTTTACAAGAGCCCTCAAATGACTTTATAGAAATTTCACTGTTACTTGTATCTAAAACACCGTTGATGGAGTGAGGCGACGACGTTATTGCCATGGACTGAATGCAGTGCGAAACTATGAGAATTTCTCTTCCATCTTCCTTTTTAATTCCACAAGAAATTATATGGCCTACATTAACAATCACTTCCCTTTCTTTAATGCATCTTGAATTTTTGGAAGCGTCCACAAATTTCATTATTTCAAGGATTGAAAGCGACAAACCAGCCATTCTAACATTCGACTTTATGGAAACACGTGCGACGTTACCCGTACTAGAGAAGTTTGTTTACGTTTGCGCAGCGCCCCCTATAGTTCGTTGAGGTTTCCAATGGAAAGTTAGCGAAACTTCTCTGGTAACGCTACTAAGCTTTCAGTGAGCTGTTATCAAGTGTCCGTTAAGGAAACATTATCCGTACTTTATAAGGTATGTGGTCATACATCCTGGTAGTAAGATTTGTTCGGACAAAAAAAACAAAAAAACCTCGTAAGTTTCAAATAACGCAGTGCCGTTAAAAAAGAAAAGTAAAGTTGATCAGCAATCGGGTTCTCCTTTCATCGTCATTTTGTGTTTTAAATATTGCTGTCCTTCTCACTTTGTGTTGAAGTGCAGTCATTAACCTAGCTGTGATATTTGTCAAGATACAGTTAAGTACCACAAATGCTCCGTGAAATATGCATTTTGTCTTGGTTACATTTGTAACAGAAATATTGCCAAATGAGTCAAAGAGTTTTTTGCAGTTTGTTTCATTGTGAATGCACCTTGGCCCTCTGTGTTTGGTGTTAGTAATAATAATTAGACAAAATAAGAAATCGCAACGCTATGTTCAAAACATTTCCAAAAAATATAAAATATTTTTTTCATATATGGGCAAAAATATGCTTCACAAAATATCTCTTAAAATAACATCTGTGTCAGTTGATGTAAAAACGCACTACGTTATTATGTATTATTATTATTATTATTATTGTAGAAAAATGTCTTTAGAGTGTATGATGTTCCAGAAAAAAGCAAGCTACTGAAGGTTACCCTTCAAAGCATTCATGTATTCCTACCATGGAGGTAGGAATACATGAATGTTTTTATTCCTACCTCCATGATTCCTACGCAAGGTCTGATGACTGGTAGAGGTGAAGGTCCACGTACTTTTATGAAAAGCATGAACGTGCAGTGTGTTACAAGACATTTGCCGAAAGGAGTGCTCTTTCAAAGCATCTGAGCAGTCATGCAGGTGAAAAACCCAAGTGGGAATTCTGCCACACGAAATTTGCACAGAAATGTTATCTTTTAAAGCACTTGATCACTCACTCAGGCGATGAACCCTACGAATCTAAATTATGCCACAAGAAGTTTTTACAGAAGTGTGCTCTTGGAAAGCACTTGCTCACGCATATAGGAGAAATGTGAAATATGCCAGAAAAGATTTTCCGAGAAACGTGGTATTTTAAGGCATTTGTTGTCATACAGGGGAAAAGCCTTACAAGTGTGAATTCTGCCACAAGAAATATGCACAGAAGTGCCATCTTTTAACGCATGCGCTCATGCATACAGGAGAAAAGCCTCACGAATTCAAATTCTGCCGCAAGAAATATGCACAGAAGAACCAAGCCTTGGAAGAACCATCTTTTAACGCATACAGGAGAAAAGCTCCATGAGTGTGAACTGTGCCATAAACAATTTGCAATGAAGAAAAATATTATACAGCATTTGCTCACTCATACAGGTAAAAAACCTCATGAATGTGAAATCTGTCACAAGAAGTTTGCGTGCAAGAATTATCTGTGAAGGCATTTGATCTCTCACGCAGGAGATAAAATACACGAGTGTGAAGCATGTCACAGGAAATTTTCAATAAAAAGAAATCTTTCACAGCATTTGTTCATTCTTAAAGAAGAAAAGCCACGCGAGTGTGGAATATTGCTCAAGATATTTAGGCAGAAATGTTCTCTTTCGAAGCATCTCTTGACTCATACAGGTGAAAGACCTCATCAGTGTGGAATATGTTTCAAGAGATTCGCACTAAACACTACACTTTCAAAGCATCTATGCACTCACAGAACAAAGGCATCACAAAATGAAAAATGTGCAATGAGAATCAAATTTACAACATTTAACCACTGATGCTGTGAGACAGTCTGATGATCCTGAAAGCTGGAACAAGCAATTGAAATTAATTTTGTTTTTTACCATATCCACATTTCTACTGGTGCAAAAATGTTCTGCAAAACATTTATGCCAAGTTAGTCGTTCGTCAGAGCACTGTATTACGTTATTTGGAAGAAAAATCAAACTGACAAATATTAAATATGCTGGAATAAATCATGACAAAAATGACTATCAAATTGCTCACCTGTATAATAGATTTCTTACGTGAACTATTTCACCAGATGTTTGTGTTGAAAAGTTGTTTTTAAATCCCTCATCTGTTTTTGCAGATAATATGGGCTGAATATGAAAAATAATTAAACATATAGTAAACAAAGATGTGTTAATATTTGCTCTTATGTACACTTCAAGGGTGAGACTGGAAACTTGAATGTAGACAGAAAATAAAAAAACTTCAGCAGATGATCTACCATTATTTCATTCACCCAAATGAATTTTAAAACTATGCTAGAAAGAAATGTACGCAATGTAAATGAGCAAGTCGGACATACACAATCCAGTCAAAACATTATGACCACCTGTTAGTATATGATATGACCTCCACGTGCTATCGCAGATATACGACGTGGCATTGATTCAGTGAAGCCTTTGAACGTTTCTGAAGGGACTGTATACCATGCAGGCATCAGAGCTTCTCACAGATCATCATCAAGTCATTGGTAGTGGATCCATACGTCGAACCTGTTGATCAAGATAATTCCACAAATATATATAGTATATATTTTTTTTATTGGAAGTTTAACGACCACCGTGAGCAACTCAATGGGCTATAAGCAGTCGCCAATCCCTAATTTAGGGTCACTGGCTCCATGAAAGGGAGAGAGCCAGTGCCGTAAGACAAACACAATATCCATGCCTCACCGGTATTCGAGCCCGGACCCCCTTTCGGACGAATAATCAGAAACCATCGCTTAGCCAACCACAAATATTCAATGGGATTGATATCCGGCGAGTACGGTGGCCAGGACAGTAAGCTAAAGTCACTAGAATGCTCCTCAAACCGTTACCGCACATGCATAGCAACATGGCAACGGGCCAGGAACGTCGCTAGATTTCGAAAACAGGATGGGCGATGGGTGGGTGAGCATTATTTTTTGCTGGGGAATTTTTTTCTATGAAACACTGAAAGAACTCATTTTCAATGCTTTTAACTACCGGCTACAAAGGAATTCACGCAATCTCACCCCCTCCACCTGGACACACGTACACCTGTCTGACTAGTTATGCCACTGGTGTAAGATACAAGTGTTGGTAGAATGTCGCCTTTAACTTTTTTCTTGCTCTGAATGCATTGTCTTAAAATGCTTTTCAAAATTTGCATTTTTGTTTACGAAAATAGTACCGTACTTGAACATTTTGAAGGAAAACGTCGTTTTTATTTATCTAAATCAAATTTTAACGTCGTACCACGCAGACTCAATACCTCCCCTCCCCTCCTTAACACTTCCTTCCTTCAAGCCAGCGACTTTGCCTTACACTCATTTCCTACAAAGCAGTCGTCAGCACTTTCACTGTCCCGGGACAGTCTTAAGAGCGTTTGTGTAGCTTTAGACTCCACTTTCCGTGTTGGAATCCCCTATTTTGCAAAGAAAACAAACGGCAGAGTAATTAGTAGTGATCCCCTCAGTTAATTCTTATCCACCCTCCTCATTAGCCCTCCTGGCCGTGCAAACATGAGAAAGAGGAAGAGTGGTGAGCAATTGAATTTTCATGGCCCTACGGATACTGTTTTGATAACCATTCTACTGAGAAGTAAACAACGCGCTTCCTAGGGAGAAACACGTAGGATTACATGAAATAAAATACAAGACTTATTACTTGACGAAGTCCAGATTATATTTTAAAGTTAAGGTGGTTCCACCTAAAATCTCTGCCCTATGTTTCCAATGGTAAAACTTATTTACATATTTTCTTCGCAATTACTGTATTTCCAAGGATGAAAATTAGCAAATTGATGAAACTAACTTTAAGTTATAGCATGGGATACTTAATATTTTGCTAAAACATAACCATCACTAAGCAATCTAACATTTGTTTGTCTACTGACGCCGTTAGTGAACATCTATTAATAGGTCTGAACATTATTCAAAAAAGATTGATTTTTGATATAATTATGGTTATGTTTTAGCAAGTATTAAGTATCCCATGCTATAACTTAAAGTCAGTTTTATTGATGTGCAAATTTTCATCCTTGAGAATACATTAATTGCGAAGAAAATATATAAAAGAAGTTTTACCATTGGAAACATAAGGCAGAGACTTTAGGTGAAACCACCTTAAAATGTACAGAAAAATGGCTCACTTTGAACTGGGTGGGCGGCAGGGTGGGCAAGACAAATTTCAGGGTGGGTTCAACCCCTAGGCGACGTCCTTTGCAACGGGCGTTATCTTGCTGGGAGCAACAAATGCCATCGGGGTAGAGAGTCATCATGAATGGGAGCATCTGATGCGCTACAGTGGATAAAGCATTCATCGTACGATCGAGGGGAATGATTGCTCCAAATGATTTCCAGGAAAACATGCCCCACACGAGCATACTGCCACCTCCTGCCTGTTTCTTTTCGAGCATCGTGTTGTGATGATTTCTGTCAGTAGTGCTTCGCCGTACTGTCCGTCGACCATCCATACGGTAAGGCAGAAAACGTGATTTGTATGAAAAGGCTATTTTATTCCACTGCTCGATGATGTAATGCCTTCTCTGAGATGTAAATTCACGCCGTAATCGTCGGTATCTGTGGTCAGAATAGGTACCTTGAGTGGACGGCGGTTCCAGAGACTTGTAGATAGCAGAGCCATTGGGCTGTGCTACGCGATAGGCTCTTCTATGTGCCTGCATTAAATACTCTGGGGTCCGTAATTCCACTGTTACCTGTCTGTTGGATCGTATTAGCCGGGATAACCGTCGCTGCCCACGGTCATCAGTGCTCCTCTTGCTGGTTTCCTTCCATTCATGGAGCACTTTAACAACTGCACCACACAAACAGCCCACAATATAGGCCGTTTCTGTAATGCTACTATCCTTCAGTCGGTAACCAACAATAATTATTTTTTCAAACTGTCAGGTCACGTCTTTTTCCCATTTGCAGGCGAAACTGTATATCGTCCGCGATTGCGTGTCATTTAAGTGCCTTACATGATTTCCATATGTTGCTACGCACTGGTTGCGTTTTGTTTTGGGTTTTACCAACGAAGTTAGAAGAAGAGTAGGTGAAAGGACCCGTTTTGAGTGAAGCCAAAACAGATCAGCTGTTTCGATCCTCTCTCTGAGGTGGTGGGCGTCTGCGGGAGTTCGGAAACGTGACGTCACTCCTGTGCCTGAAGTAGTTTTTTATGGTTGGAGGTTTAACGATCACCATGAATAATTCAGTGGGCTATAAGCAGTCGCCCGTCCCTAATTTAGGATCACTGGTTCCAGGGAAGGGAGAGAGACAGTGCTGTAAAACAAACACAACATCTATGCCTCACCGGGATTCGAACCGGGACCCCTTTCGGATGAATAATCAGAGGCCATCGCTTACGCCACTGCGTCAACGAGAGTGGGGGCGACGCTGTTTCGAGCGCACACAACAAACTAAGGATGCAAACAAGCAATAATTCGGACTTCGTATTTCTCAACATTAGGGTTTTGGTTATATTTTAAACACGGTTACTTGCACATACTCAGTGTGCAAGTAACCATGCGCAGTATGCACTTTCGCTCAAAAAATCATTATTTTGTTCAATTTAAAAAAAAATACCAACACATATTTTCCTATATTTTTTTTTGTTTGGAGGTTTAACGACCACCGTGAGCAACTCAATGGGCTATAAGCAGTCGCCCGTCCCTAATGTAGGGTCACTGGTTCCAGGGAAGGGAGAGAGCCAGTGCCTTAAGACAAACACAACATCCATGCCTCACCGGGATTCGAACCCAGACCCCTTTCGGACGAATGATCAGAGGCCATCGCTTAGACCACTGCGCCACCGGGGCCGGCTTTCCTATTTTTTCTGGATTTTTTAGCACATCTTTTGTAAAAAAAGATCGTGCTTATGTTATCGGTTTGTTCGTCCGTCCGTACGTCTGTACCCACGGAAAAATCTGCATATGATTTCAAATTTTTGGTACAGAATACTTTGGCCACCAGGGGGCGTAACTGTTAATTTTTGCTTCTGATGTATTGCCATAAAATCTGAGCTTCGCCGCCCCGGTGGCGCAGTGGTCTAAGGCGTTGGCCACTGATCATTCGTCCGTAAGGGGTCCGGGTTCGAATCCCGGTGAGGCATGGATGTTGTGTTTGTCTTACGGCACTGGCTCTCTCCCTTCCCTGGAACCAGTGACCCTAAATTAGGGACGGGCGACTGCTTATAGCCCATTGAGTTGCTCACGGTGGTCGTAAAACCTCCAATCAAAAAAAAAAATCTGAGCTTCTAAAATATCGATTGAAAAAATTATTTCGTGGACTGATGCCACTCACATCGATAAAACGTTTTGGAATATTTACTTCCTAAAATATTCCACAGTTTCTCCGCTAGGGGGCGTAGACGTACATCTTACTTTTGTCAATATCTCTACGTCTAGGAGTCCGACTGGAAAATTTCCTTCTTTGTTGGATAGTGTTTCCAGTGTGACATGTGGTTCATATAATTTCAAAATTTTCAAGTAATTCATAGACTTTTCGCTAGGGGGCGTAACGGTAAATTGCGTTTTCCCTATATCTGCTGTTCAATCTCCGATTTGAAAAATTCTTTCTGCACCGGATACAGCTCCTGATGGGAAATCCTTTTAACATAATTTCTAATTTTTGTGGAAAATGGTTTGGCCACCAGGTGGTGTAAGTCTTAACTTCCGCTTCTGATTATTTGCAGCAAAATATGAGTTTCTAAAAGCTCGATTGAAGAAAAAGTCGTTTGTTGACCGATACTACTAATGTCGACAAACCTTTTAGGAACATTTTCTTCTTGAAATAATGCATGGTTAGATATATATCTTATTTTTGTCAATATCTCTACTTCTAAGAGTCCGATTTAAAAAATTCCTTCTTTGTTGGATAGTGTTTCCGATGCGAAATGTTTTTCCCATAAATTTAAAATTTACAAGTAAATCATAGACTTTCCGCTAGGGGGCACAAAAGTAAATTGCGTTTTCTGCGTTATTTCTGCTTCTAAAACTTCGATTTGAAAAATTCTTCCTGTATCGCATACAAGACCTGATGGAAAATATTTTTCACATAATTTCTAATGTTTGGTAAAGAATGGTTTGGCCACCAGGGGGCATAAGTGTTAATTTCTGCTTCTGGCGTATTTGTAGCAAAATCTGGGCTCCTGAAAATTCGACTAATTTTTTTTTCTTGGACCGATACCGCTCATATGGAAAAACCTTTTGAGAATGCTTTCTTCCTAAAATAATACATGATTTTCCCCACCAGGGGACGTAAAGTCACATCTTATTTTTGTCGATATCTCTGTTTCTAAGAGTTCGTAAGCTCACGATTCCGCTTACAGCCACATCTGAGGGATTAAAAACCCTATTGAAAAACGTCTTTCTTCCGTCAGATACCTATACTGGTTCCATTGACTTTGAATAGCTTTGATAAATTTTATTTGCGTCAGAACGGATTCAAAAGACGTGCTTATTACACCCGAAAATTCGGTGTCACCTTTCTTGTTTAATTATGGGAATGAGTATTCAGCCTCAGTTTTTTTCATGACTGTATGAGTAGAGTAAGGGTCCGAAAAACCCGTTCAAAATCGCGATTTCCCTATAGAGCTATACAGGAGATTCTCGGGTTGGGCGTATTGGCGTGGTCAGCTGATAAAAAGTGGCGTCACGCCAAAAACACAGGGAGAAGGGCTTTTGCCAGCAGCTCCACCTTCTTCTAACCTCCTTGGTTTTTACATGATTTGCATCTGGCTGCTGATTACGGCTCCTTCTTATATCAGGGATGGTCATATTTTTTTGACTGGACTGTGTATAAGAACTGCATAAAATTCGTGGAGTTACATGCTAAATTTGCCCTTATGGTATGTAGTTGCTTTATTATGCAGGTATTATCAGTCAGTACCTCAAAACGTGTTGAGAAAACTAATGTTCTTGATAGCCATGGTGTAAAGGGAATTTGTTTCACTGTATTTAGCACGAGGTGAACTTTGAAAGCTGCTTAGCAGAATCAAAGGTAAGTTTTTCTGTGTACTTTAGTTGTGTGAAAGATGAAACTAAATTTTGGCTGAAGGAAGCTCTTGACTTGCAGAGTTCATTCTACAGGTATATGTGAGAAACCATCTAAAAGTGCTTCCGCGAACATACCAAATCACATGCTTCTAAAACTGAAAATATAATAAAAAATGTTCTATTTTGATCACAGAGGCACTTTGAAACCTCTTGTGAAATTTATCTGGGAATTGATTTTCAGAAAGAAATTTCCTAGATGTTTCTCAAGTCCATGATCTTTAAGATATACTTGCTGGAAGCTGATTTCTATTATCAAAATTTAGACTTAAGTATATTTGAAGACAAATTACTACCTTAGAAATAAATTTCCGTTCTTACTCCGATAATCAAGCGTACCTTATATGTTATCTAAACTCACAATGAGTGATTATGGTAGTTTTTGTTGCTTTTTTTTTTTATACACTTGAAACATTCAAATCTTTAATCCATAGTTGGACTTTAAACCTGTGTATCATATGTTTCAGTCAAATGTTGGTTGCAAAGTAATGATTATGTAAGACATTATATTGTTGATATACATGTATATTAGTCATTATATAAGATTGACCTGTATTCTTTCAGAATTACTGATCTTTACAATATGCGATGCTGTGTGGATATCTAAAATTCATGTATAAAGGGCACGTACTGAATGAAAAAGGTAAATGCATTAGCAAAATTTTTTAATGCCATAAATAAGGGTTATTTTACCTCGGGTGGCTGTGTATTGCAGCTTTACATAAAAAAAAAAAAAAACTTGGTAAAGATTGTAAGTGGAAACACAAGGAGGCATACATCCGAACACCCGAAATGCAAAATTACATTTATTTCGAAATCGTACGAAATGTAATATTCTGTCCCCAGGAATTTGTTTAAAAGGTGTTACAACTTACAAGAGGTATTTCCGTTTGACAAAAATATCACAAAAATCGCCTTGATTTTTAAGTGGAGCTATTGCATGGCACCACTTATTTAAAATGAACTGTTGCTTCCAATTATTAAGCTTATCTTATTTAATATTTCCGATTGAAATCAATAGTTCTTTTGGCTTCTGATTTCCATCTGACTCTGCGATAAAAATAGCAAAGGGTAGCTCACGCTGGAAGCATTGCTCTGGTTTAACACACTCGTGTGACTTTTTTCTTTAACCTTTGCGCGGAGGATTCTCCAACTGGTTGATCAGAGTCCATCGCTTAGACCACTGCGCCGCCGATGCGGCGATGCTGAGTTTAGAGATCACTGTACCTAAATTTAAATAATATGATTTACTGTATTATAAATGTCACCAAAAGGCTCAAAAATTTAAGTGTGAATTGTTTGTTATGTTAAAACATAATCAAATTATCAAAAGTTATTGTTTGTCGGTATTCAGATTTTTGTTCATTGTGTTGACTTATCTTATGCCACGTTTCAGTTTTGCATGTTTTCATAATTTTTTGCATCCTTCCATAATTATTAGATACATACACTGAAGTGCCAGAAAAACTGGTACATACGAGCTTATGCAAAATACATAGCAACGTCACCTATGCGCGTACTCGGTTACGTCCGCCATAATTTCATGATTCATTTTGAGCTGTGTAAACTTTTTTTATTTTTTATATTAGACTTTTTTTGCTTTGGTATGTTTCTCTCTTCATTTTTAGCAGCACAAATGATTATGTATCTTCTAATCATGTTTTGAGGAAAACAAGAATAAAAACTTGAGGGTTAATAACGTATTTGAAATTTCTTTGGTAACAATTATTTTTCTTGTGATACCAATATATTGCCACCCAGAATCAAATGATTAGCAAGGTGATATGAATTATCTAAAATATTATATGAATTGTTTGTATATAAATGCTGAATTTTATTTTTTTATTCAGAAGATAGTACAACAGTTAGTTTATAAGCAATCCACATCTACATCTATCTGATCTCATTATGATTGTGACATACAAAGATCTGCTTGTCATCTCATGAAAACGCTTTATGAAAGGGCAATTGAAGAAAATTCAAATAATTGCTGTTAAGACAAGTATGTTGCAAATGAAATATTTACTTTTGTATATGTTTTATAATAGTATCACCATCATCATTGTCAACCATTATCAATCCACAGCTGGATGAAGGTCTCCCCAATTTTCCTCCACAACGTTCTGTCTTGTGCCAGTCTCCTCCATGTCACTCCCGCATACTTTCAAATTTGATCCACCCATCTCCCATGTGGTCTTCTTCTGGGTCTATTCCAGTCCCTTGGAATCCAATCTAAAATTTCGGCTGTCCATCGATGGTCTGTCCTTCTGGCAGTATGTCCAGCCCATTACCATTTCAGGGATTTAACTCTGATCATGATGTCTTCCATTCTTGTCATTTTTCGGATCCACGAGTTCCTCTTCTTATCTCTCCTGGTTACACCAAGCATGCACCTCTCCATGCTACTTTGAGTTGTCTTCAGCCTTTGTATGTCTCTTTTAGTTAAGGAAAGCGTCTCTGCACTATACGTAAGCACTGGAAGGATGCATTGATCAAACACTTTTCTTTTAAGACATAATGGCATATTGCTCTTGAAAATTATGCTGTTTATTCCAAAATCTCTCCAGGCAAGTTTTGTTCGCCGATTAATTTCTTCATCAATGTGACCCTCACTTGTTATCTGCTGTCCAAGGTAAACTACGTATCTGTTATCTCCAGCTTTCCTCCATTAATCCATAAATCTTCATTTCTTGTAAAAGCATTTAACATCACTTTTGTCTTCTGAAAGTTCATTTTTAATCCCACTTCTTTACTCTTGTCAGCAAGTTCCTGGATCATACTCTGCAGCTCTGATGGGGTAGTTGCAAAAATGACTATGTCATCAGCAAAACGAAGGTGGGTTAGATAATGTCCATTAATCTTTATCCCTTTCTTTTCCCAGCTCAGCGACTGAAAAACACCCTCCAATGTGGCATTAAAAAGCTTCAGAGATATGGTGTCACCTTGTCTCACTCCCTTTCCAATTTTTATGTGTGTTGTATTTTCAAACAGCCGAATCTTTGCATTTTCATAGATGTTATTAATAATATTAAGGTATGCATCTTCAATACCGTAGGATTTCAGAGCTATTGTAACTGCTGATGGTTTCACCGAAACAAAGGCTTTTTCATAATCGATAAAAGCCATACACAATGGAAGTTCATATTCTCTCTCTTTTTCAATTAGTTCTCTCAGTACATGGATATGATCTATCGTGCTGTAGCCACTCCTGAACCCAGCTTGTTCTCTCGGTTGAGCCATGTCCAGTGTTACCTTCAAACGGTGTGAAAGAACTTTAGTGAAGATTTTATAAACTACTGATAGGAGGCTGATAGGTCTGTAGTTCCTGAGATCCTCAATGTCACTTTTTTATGTAGCAGGATCACTGTAGCGTTGTTCCAATCCTCAGGGAAAAAATGATGCACATTAATTGAAACTAACGAATATATCAACTGCTTCAGAAAATACATACTCGTATAATAATTCATTTTTTCTGTAAAGCTGCCCCCACCCTTCAATATTTAGACTCCTTTAATTAAATACGAGGAACTGTACATTCACTACAAATAAAATAGTTAAACTATATTAGTATTTCGACTTTATTGGCGTAAAATTAGAAATAACCGTTATTTCTATTTTTACGCCAATAAAGGCGCATTCATTACTAGCATAGTTTGCTGTTTTAAACCCCTTTGTATTCAGTGGGGGCTCGTGGTTGGAAAAATTGGTGAAGAGGTACAAGAGCAGTATGAAAAGATATATATTGTCTACAATGAAAATCCCTTAATGAGGACTTACTTATTTTTTTTATATTAAATCAATTTTTCTTCCTTTTAAAGCTGCAGATTTGTCGATTATGTCGTCATAAGATGGTTAGATGGTTGTTTCTTCGTGAGAATCAATAAAATGTCTTCCTGAATAGAAATATTTGCCAGAGAAGCAAGTCTATCTTGGGAACTAGTGTTTCTTGAGCAAGTTTGTATTCTTTTAAGAAAACTTCTTTCCACTGGCACACTTGTAGATGGAATTGTTAAACTGAGGAAAACCAATTTATAATCTTCTGTAAAAATGTCTTTGTCTCCGTGAAACACTCGAAGGTGTTTTTGAGTCAATATATTCCTTAATTTTTCATCGGCATATACAAGACTCAGTTCATTTTCAAGGCGCTGGTGTTTAGTAAATATGTTTCCGTAAAAATGTAGATTTTCAAGACCGCGAGAGGGAAAGCAAGCATAAAATTATTCGAATTTGTTTGTGTCAGCAAGTCAGACAAATTGAAGTTTCTTACAGTCTTGAAATCTTATATCCATTTCCATAAGAATGTGGTCCAAAATTTTAAAATAGAATTGTTTAAAATTTTGAAAAATTGTTTCCTGTGTAAGAGCAGCATATTCCCGTGCTTATTTCTGTGATTTTGCTAGCTTTTCCAAGCTATGCTTCAAATAACTCATCGTTCTTTTTATGGCTCAAAATTTCACGAGTTTTTTTTTATTATTATTTGAGTTACACAGTAGTTTATGTTTAGTTATTTTTTTCTTCAAAAGTTCGAATAATAGATCGGTGGAGCCAAAAATGTAAATTCGAAAGTGTTAATATCATTCAAAAACCCCTTGGCAATATGAATTGATTTTTTTCTGATTATTCGCTATTCGTCAGAAATCCGAACACTTCCTTTAATTTATTCCAATCTTCAACAACTACACTTACTAATTTCGAAGTGGAGGACCATCGAATTTCTGCTATGGTTGGTCTGCATCTTGCAGTTTTGCCGTCCCGGTGGCGCAGTGGTCTAAGCGATGGCCTCTGATCATTTGTCCGAACGGGGTCCGGGCTCAAATCCCGTGAGGCATGGATGTTGTGTTTGTCTTACGGCACTGGCTCTCTCCCTTCGCTGGAACCAGTGACCCTAAATTAGGGACGGGCGGCTGCTTATAGCCCACTGAGTTGCTCACGGTGGTCGTTAAACCTCCAATCAATCAATCAATCAATCATTTTGCGGTTGTTGATATAAGTGTATAAGACCGCTTCGCAGAATGGTGAACAAACGAAGCAATTCCACTGAGGTTTGCAAAAAGTATTCGACACTTAGAAATTTTAGAAAAACTCTAGTGTAATACAAGATTCAAACGATGAACTAAGCAATGAACAAAAACAGCTTGAGAAGCTTTATCCTTGACTTTTTTTTCTGTAGCCCATTTAAGTGTCCAGACATTATACTTGCCTCATTGTAACATTGTCCTATTTATTTCTGTTGGTAATCAGACTGTTCCAAAATTTTGTCTAGCATTTTGTATAAAGCTCCTGACGTTCTATCTTCATTCACATCATGGAAACCCAAAAATCCCTCAACCAACACATCTTTCGAATCAAAAATTATTAAATTTTTGACGTGATCGTTTATATATTCAGAAATACATTCAATTAATTCATTTTGAATAGTTTTTTATCCTTTCGTATTGATTTTCAATTTCTAAAGAACTTCTTCATATCAACAATGAACGCAATTCAATGAAATTTCTACGATTTATCGAGCCCATGCATTCGTCATGGCCATGGAATGCTAGTTCTTGTTTGCTCAAATACAGTACAGACTAATACTGCATCAATCAATGTATGCAGGAAACGTCTATTTAAACGAACGGTTTCGTTAAAATGCGTTTTCAAAAGCCTAGCATTTTCCCTCAGGGCATCGGCAATGGTGTTTTGAATTTTTTTAAATTCCTTAACATTAATCAGCATTTCAGGTGTTCGCTAGAATCCCGATGTTTATGAAGTGACCGTGTTACGCTTAATAAATCTGAGAATCCGTCTTTATTCCACGCCGAATGTTTATTACTAAAAAGTAAGCAGGGCCAAAAAAAAAAAAAAAAAAATTACACCTGCTTCACCGAGATCTCTCATGACTTTACGCTCAAAAACTAAAAGATGCAGAGGTAAGGCGCGTGCAGCTGAAATACTTCACTTGAGCGAGCAGATTGGGGAGGGTGACGTCACGGTTACCATGACGTCTCGGCCGAAAAATGCAGACTTCCAAGCATTCTCATTTCGGCTCTTCACTTGCGCTGTTTTGCGTGTAAGGATTTGTTTTCTGTATTGAACGCGCCATGTGAATTAATATCTATTCAAAATTTTGAGTATTTTGGAACTGAATAAACGCAAAAAAGAATATATTATAAAAAAATACTGAATAAAACTTTATTTTGAGTAAAATAGGTGAAGAGGCACTTCACCTACTTCACCTGAGAAGCTGCCACTGTTTGTATTGCATTTCGTGATATCCGCGTGGTAATATATTGTTATTATTATCACACCACGAATTTTTATTATGCGTCTGTCTCCATGATCATACACACTTCTTGAAAAAAAACGCTCTCAACCGCAGTTAATACTCTCAGCAAACATCTATTTCGTTTTTCTTTAATTCCAAGTGTTGTGGCACTTCGAAGCCAATAATTTTGGTTAAAGTATCAATTTACTTACGGAAATCAAACACAGTTTTCATTCGCATCCTGCTTGCACTTTATTTCGGGTTTGTGCTGCTGTCTTGCGGCTAAAAGTTTCGACAGCGACAATGATTCATACAGATCTCGCCATCGTGTAGGTCATTTGGTCACGCTGGTCTCGGCTCCGAAAAATTGAAAATATGGCGACCTGTTTGGAAGATTGACAGTAAAGACAACTTTAGTGCTGTGTAAGGTATGTGATTCGTGATTATGTATGCATCGTTCTGTATGATCGCGAGTTTAGGTGAGAAATTTATGAAAGAAGCGCTATTGCGAATCTCAGTTTGGTTGCAGTTGTTAAAGGTTGATTCCCGTATGGTTCTAGCTAACTTGAACTGCTGTCCTATGTGCCTTCGTACTCAAAAGTACTAATGGGGTGTTGGTGGGGATATATTGAATGTCTGAAAGTATTCCATGCAAGCTGGTTTCACAACGTGCCTTTTACGGTGGCCATTCGTGTTTGAGTTTTAAAAACTTTTGTTCACTGCCAGAGATATGTCTGACCAGTTCATAATATCCCAAAGCACATTTTCCTGCGTAACGGACGTTTCAAGGGATTCACTTCAATGTAGTTTCAATGGGTCTCGAGAATGTGAAATGCACTGCAACCAAACAACAGAAAAGAGCAATCCTTCTCAACATCTGAATGACAGAGCTGAAAGGCAGCATGAGTGCATAACATGCCGTAAAAAATTTTCAAGGAAGGATTGCCTTTCAAGGCATTTGCTTACACATACAGGTGAAAAACCCCATGTGTGTGTAACATGCCACAAGAGATTTGCAGTGAAAGGTAATCTTTCGAAACATTTGCTGACTCATACAGGTGAAAAACCTCATGAGTGTGTAACATGCCACAAGAGATTTGCAGTGAAAGGTAATCTTTCGAAACATTTGCTGACTCATACAGGAATGAAGCTATATGAATGTGAAATGTGCAACAAGAAATTTGCCAGGAAAGTTTATCTTTCAAGGCACATGCTTACTCATACAGGTGAAAAGCCATATCAGTGTGAAATGTGTTGTAAGAAATTTACGCAGAAAGATTCCCTATCAAAGCATTTGCTCACTCACACTGGTAGAAAACTTCATGAGTGTGAAATGTGCCACAAGAAATTCTTGCAGAAGGCTGTTCTTTTTAGGCATTTACTTAGTCATACAGGTGAAAAAAACTATTCCTGTGAGACATGTCAGAAGACATTTTCGCGAAAAGGTAACCTTTTAAAGCATTTTGTCATTCATACAGGAGAAAAATCTCATGAATGTGAAATCTGCCACAAAAAATTTTCAGAAAAAGGTCATCTCTCAAAACATTTGCTCATTCATACAGGTGAGAAGCCATATGAGTGTGAAATGTGTTGTAAGAAATTTGCCCGAAAAATTACTCTGTCTGAACATTTGCTCACCCACACAGGTGAGAAACCTCTCAAGTGTGAAAAGTGCTACAAGAAGTTTGCTCAGAAAAGTGCTCTTGCAGTGCATTTGCTAACTCATACGGGTCAGAAGCCATATGAATGTGAAATATGTCACAAGAAATTTTCCCAGAAATGTAATCTTTTAAAGCATTTGCATACACATTCAGGTGAAAAGCCTTATGAATGTGGAATGTGCTACAAGAAATTTGCAGTGAAAGATTGTCTTTCAAAGCATTTACTCACTCATTCAGGCAAAAAATCTAAGCTAACAGAACAATGGTGACAACTTTTCTGGGGGAAAAAGTACAATTTTTTTTAGCATTTATTCGTTGATGCTTGTGATAACTCTGATGAATGTGAAATGTACCATAAAAATCCCTGCTACAAATTATATGTTGAGTTCCTTGCATATTCATCAAGGAAAAAGTATTTAAAAAATGTGAAATATTACACTACAAATTTACCCTGAAAAGTCATCTGCATGGTGAAGTGGTTTAAGCGCTGGTTTCTGATCACTTGTCCGAGAGAGTCTGGGTTCAAATTCCGGTGAGGCATGAATGTGTTTGTCTGATGGCACTGGCTCTCTCCCTTCCCTGGAATCAGCAGCCCAAAATTAGGGACAGGTGACGACGCATTGAGTTGTTAAACTCCCAAAGAAAATGTGCTACAATTCTGAAGTTCATACGTGGTAGTTGGGCTCGATTGTGGTTCTGATTTTCCTAATTTTTAAGTGGTGATGTTTCAAACTTTTCTCTCAAAGTTGCAACACATTGGGTTATGTACAAGGTGCTCGAAAAGTTCCGGAACCCTGATTTGAACAATTTTTATTCGCATTATACAGATACATAAAGTTTACTTAAACAGCTGTGATACATCTTTCATCGACTTTTGAGCAACTGATGTTGACCTAAAGAAAGTACTGGAAATGACCTCTGTGTTGCTTTAGGTAACTATCCACTCGGCGGCACGTGTTTTTCATAATGCATTTCAGCATAGATGGCGTGATTTCCACTATAGCCTGAATAATGTTTGTTTTGAAGGACTGCAGGTGATGTGGGTTGTTTGCATAAATACAGTCCTTTAAGTATCCCCACAGGAAAAAAAAAACATTATTCCATAAAGAAAACATTGTTTAATAAGCCATTGTTGTCTCGAGTAAATTCACGAAACCAACGGTAATACAGCAGGCACATATGCATATTAGGTGCCTTCAGTTCTAAAACAACTTTGCAGTGTGAAGCTGCAATCTTTTCGTCGCTTTCTGTACTGAGCCGTAAAAAAGTTTCATTTGCTGAGATAAGCACCGAAGTGATTTTGTAGGTGACCATTAAAGTTTTTCAACGTCATTTCTCACTTCCAGCATTAACACTCTTGGCCGACCATTTCTAGGCATATCATCAATATTTCTAGCTTTCCGAAATCGCACGAGTAAACTGTGTTTTGTTGATTTACTTACCACAGTATGCTGCAGAAATTTTTTCTTGAACTTTTCTATACACTGTTTGTAAGACTGTGCAAATAAGCTTCAAGTAAACAAATTCTCTGCTCCCTTGTCAAACCCATGCCACTGTGCAAATGGCGATGCTAAAGTGGGCAAACTACATAGCACACATAGAACCAGTTATTCATTTCTGGCACTCTGCCAATTTCTTTCAGGCATTCGACAAGCGCAGTATTTGATCTCAACGAGTGCTGACTCATGTTGCCACATCAATTGGTTGAACTTTTGCTTACAGCATATGCAATAATTTTTTTAATTCAAGGTTCAGGACTTTTGCGATCACTCTGTATAAAGGAATGTAAGAACTGTGTATTTTTGAGAATCTGAAATTCAAATTTTATTGTATAATTGCAAAAAGCATATAAATGAATTTGCATATAACAGAGTTAAAAAAGCATTAGAAACTTCAGTAAAATATCGAGACTAGCATGGAATTATGTTTAAAGTGAAAAATGTATAACAGATCATTTTTTCTGATTATCATATGAATGAATGAGCAAAGCAATTGCACAGATTTTCATAGTGTCAACAGGGAATATGTAAGTCAAATGAAGGATTCATTGGCATGAATGAGGGTGAGTAAACTCTAGTCTTTTTAGTTTGTACAGTCTGATTTAGGTTTTTCCTTGAATGTTGAGTAAGTAATCAGAAGAAGGTGATCTACATAATTCAGACGTGAAAAATCTGTATGACTTTTATGTCATACAGTTGAATTAGAGATGAGCACAGGCTCCTTTATTAAGGTCTAAGCCCAGGCCTGTTGTATCATTATTTATGGCCAGTCAGTGTTTAAACACTGACTGGCCATAAATAAAGTGAAAAATGTATAACAGATCATTTTTTCTGATTATCATATGAATGAATGAGCAAAGCAATTGCACAGATTTTCATAGTGTCAACAGGGAATATGTAAGTCAAATGAAGGATTCATTGGCATGAATGAGGGTGAGTAAACTCTAGTCTTTTTAGTTTGTACAGTCTGATTTAGGTTTTTCCTTGAATGTTGAGTAAGTAATCAGAAGAAGGTGATCTACATAATTCAGACGTGAAAAATCTGTATGACTTTTATGTCATACAGTTGAATTAGAGATGAGCACAGGCTCCTTTATTAAGGTCTAAGCCCAGGCCTGTTGTATCATTATTTATGGCCAGTCAGTGTTTAAACATTTGTGCAAATTTTCCCTATGCGCATAAGGAAGGAATGAAACAGATTGTTTTACGTTAAGTGCTTCTCATTAATGTCACCACCAACCCCCAAAGAGAATTATTGTCATATTCAGGTAACAAAATGTCTTTAATTTTGTTTCCCAAGAGTATTAAGTTAATTAATTTAAATCAATGAAGAAATGTTCCTCATAATACATGGGAAATTGATAGAATATTCGAAGCAAACAGAATATAAATTCTGAATTTGTTTGTACTACTTACTAGTCATCCATGTAACACCGCTCAGAAAACTTGAAAATTTCATTGCCCTGGAGCAGGAATTGAACTTGCATCTCTCTATCAGCATACTCGAATGAAAATAAAAGCGAGAGATACGGATTCAATTTCTGCTCCAGAACGATGAAATTTTAAAGTTTTCTGAGCAGTGTTACATGGATGACCAGTAATAGGACAAACAAATTCAGAATTTATATTCTGTTAGCTTTGAATATTAATTTGTTTACCTAATTAACTGTATTTAATTTTTTTCAGGGAAATTTAAATAAGGATTTTGAACCCTTAAATTTCATTATAAAATTATTATAAAAAATATCTCATTTTTGCATGACATGAGAATTGCATATTTGTATTTTGCTATTGAATTAGGTTCAATTAAGTGTTTAGTATTATAAATGTACATATATAGGTCATAGTGCTGTTTAATACGTGAATATTTATATTAGCTCTACTAGGACAGAGCTGGTTTTGGTATTTATTTCATTTATTATTTGGTGAAAAGGGCACATGTGCTCTTATTTATAAATACAATAACCTTTATTAAAAAAAATAATTTAACTGTTTTCGGTTAGTTAGAAAAATTGCATGAAATACAGCATGGAACTTTGTGGTTTGGCTTTACTCTGGCTGCTCTAAATAAATAAATTATGTAAAAATGCAAGTACAGCACTGAATGATTCACAATTTCACAATGCAATTTACAATTGTTTGTACTATGTATATATAATTCTGGATATCCTTGTTTTCTCAATGTCAGATATACTGGGTTGATGCATAAGTTCATGGCAGGTTGTTTTTTTTTTTTGCCATACTAGAGGAATGTATAAATTACATCAGAAGGGAATATAGAATCAATCAACTATGTATCCCCCCCCCATTATTTATGATTGTGTCCCAACATCTGGATAGGTCTGCAATGCCATTCTTGAAAAAATGTGCAAGTTTTGCTGCAAAGAAATCATCAAGGAAATTCCAGAGATCAACATCATTGTTGAACATTCTGCCACAAAGTGCATTCACCAGAGATCAGAACAGGTGAAGGGATGACATCTGGGGAATAGGCCGGATGTGGAAGGATTTCCCATTTCATGTCCTGAATGGCCATTTTCATCATGTTTGCACCGTGAGGGTGTGCGTCATCATGTTGGAGGACACCATGGCGCCAATGTGACCATTTCTGCCGAATTGCTCCCTCCGCACAGCAGAGTTGCTCACAATAGAGTGCAGCATTGATGGTCCGATTCCTCGGCAGCATCATTTCCCTGTGAATAATATCTTTCATGTCCCACCAGACACAAAACATGATCTTCGCATCATGAAGGCCATGTTTTGGACATGGTGGGGCATCTTGTTTGGGCTTAACCATTCCCTCCAATGCCTGAAATTCATGTACAGGCACTACTTTTCATCTCCAGTAACAATACATGACAGAAAGGGTTTATTTTGCTGAGAACATTCGTGATAACAAGCGAGCAAGGAACCACACATGGCATCACGCTGATTCTTGTCCTCAGTGAGATTGTGAGACGCCAAAGACCCCAATTTCTGTACCTTTCCCATATGTTCCAGGTGTCACATTACTGTGGCCTGTAATGTGACTCCTGTGTCCATCTCAGGGGCCAATTTGCATGTAGTTTGACTCAGATCCAAGTGAATGAGATGGTTCAAACGATCATCGTCAAAGTGAGATGAACGACCTGAGCATGGGAAGTGGTTGTAGACAAAACTGCACCTCTGAACTGCTCAAACCATTTGCAGGCTGTCCTCGGAGCGAAGCATCCTCCCCATACACAGCACAAATTTGTCGAGTAGCGTTGGTCACTGTGGATCCCTTGTTAAACTCGTAGAGGAGCAGATGTCAGAAATGTTCATTCCTCTCTACTTGACGCTCCATACTTCCGCACTTGAAAACTATTAGCCACTATCACACAATGCAATATAATTTGGATACACAATATTACTAGCTACATTTTGATATACAACTGGCCTCTGCATCATCACTACTGATCTGGGGAACACTCTTGAAATAAAACGGCATGAACTTATGCATTAACCCAATATATGCGTAGTTAGTTAGCAAGTATATTTGCCTAGCACAATCAAAGCCCTCATAATTTTCTTTTTTTCAAAGGTAATCAAAATTAAGAAAAGTATGGCTTGATACGCTGGTTTGTAATCCCTATTCATTATACCAGGAACGGGGTTGCTCCGGTGGGGCAGTGGTCTGAGCAATGGCTTCTGATCATTCATCCGAAAGGGGTCTGGGTTTGAATCCTGGTGAGGCACGGATGTAGTGTTTGTCTTTTGGCACCGGCTCTCTCTCTTCCCTGGAGTCAGTGGCCCTAAATTAGGGACAGGTGACTGCTTATAGCACATTGAGTTGCTCATGGTGGTCGTTAAAGCTCCAGTAAAAAAAAAAAAAAAAAAAAAAGATACATGGACCAGGGCAATTCTTATGCTACAATAGGAGCTAGATCGCCTGGGCTGAATGCCCCAAGGGCCAGGAACTAAATTTGTTTGTAACAAGAAGTTAATCATCTTAATGAAACATTAGAACTCTAAAGGCAAAAGTTGTATTTGAGATTTTCAGTTGGCAATGGATATCCTTCCTAGCAGCCGTGGAGAATTGGCCTTTGGGCAGCCTCGAGCCACCTATAGTTGGCTCACCTTCATGTTTTCATCCTAGTTGTAAATGAATTTATGGCACCTCTATTCATAGTTTACTGTGGAAATAACTTTTTACGGGTCTTATAAAGGTTATTATTCAAAAAAGTTGGTGGTCAAATTTTCGAACTAAAGCCTAGTTCATCATCAGGACTACGTCACTGGAGTAGTTGCTGCCACTCAGTCAGAAGTGTCTAACTGCAATTATCGTTGATTGTGGTACTTCTTCTTCTCGTTATTTTCATCCCTTCTTCTAGTTTCCCATTTATTAAGTTTGATTGGTGGGTGATTATTCTTAATGAGTCCCAATTTATGGAGTGTCCACTTGCTTGTATATGTCTGTCTAGCCCTGTTTTGTTACTAATGTTCCTTTACAGAGTCCCAGTTCATGGAGTGTCCACTTGCTTGTATGTCTGTCAAGCCCTGTTTTGTTACTAATGTTCCTTTACTGAGCCTCAATTCATGAAGTGTCCACTTGCTTGTATATGTCTGTCTAGCCCTGTTTTTTTACTAATGTTCCTAATAGCTGCTTGGTGTTCTTTCATTCGGAGTTTAATACTTCTTTCTGTTTCTCCCATATAGCTTAGCCCGCAGTTACAGTCGATGCAATAGACTACTCCTTCCTGCTTCTCCTATATAGCTTAGCCCACAGTTACAGTCGATGCAATAGACTACTCTTTCCTGCTTCTCCTATATAGCTTAGCCCACAGTTACAGTCGATGCAATAGACTACTCCTTCTTGCAATTGGATGTCTGTTTCTTTCTGTTTTAGAGCTGGGAGGAATTTCTTTAATTTTTATTTAGATCTGGAGCAAGTCTGATATTATATTTTGCTCCTATGCTCTTCAGTTTTTCGAAAAGTCCCTTGTGGTAAGTAATTTTGCTGGCTAATTTGAAGTTGTTTATTTCCTGCTTCTTTTTATGTTTTCGTCAAATGACTGAAAATTCCATTTTTCATATTGTAGCTAGCAGAACTTTAAATTTCAGTCGCCAGAAAATTTTATTTTGTCAGTTTTATTGTAGCTAGCAGAACTTTAAATTTTAGTCACCAGAAAACTTTATTTTCTCAATTTATTGTAGTTAGCAGAATTTTAAATTTTAGTCACCAGAAAACTTTATATTATCTGTTTTCATCGTATCTTAGAAATAATGCGTAGTGGTTACTTAAAACACTTGCAGATGTTTTTGAATTACAAACTGCATGCAAAATATGCTATATAAAATAATTAAAACATTTAGGCAAAGAACAAAAGAAAGACTGTAGCCTAACCACTTAGTTGTGTGTTTCCCATTTTGTTAGTAAATTCGATTAGGAGTGCTAAGTAAAATTAATTTGAAAAGTAAAAGCTGTCCTGGTGACAATGGTCCAAGTGCTGGCTTATGGCCGTTCGTCCAAGAAGGGTCTGGGTTCGAATCCTGGTGAGACATGGATGTTGTGTTTGTGTTATGGCACTGGCTTTCACTCCCTTTCCTGGAACCAGTGACCCTAAATTAGGAACGGCCAGCTGCTATGTCATAAAAACTTTTTAAAAACTATTAAACATGATGCTGAAAATGCAGTTTGAATGATGAAGTGCACTTGGAAAGCATCCTGATTTCTCTTCATTTCACATGTTTCCACTTCTTTCAGTTACAAAGGGATTTACCCAGCATACTTATTATTATTCCTTTAATGTGTAATAGACACATTCAATAATTCAAAAAGAGAGCATACAATTTTGATGGCATGCATAGCAAAATATCTTGTTGTAAGATAAATACACAAAATTATAGACTAACATATGAGCTGACACAAGCTTTCCATATTTTGATTGTATTTGAATGAAATATGCAATTTACAGGGTTTTTTTTTTTTTTTTTTTTTTGAAAACTTTCAAAAACAGTCTTCTGAGATACAGACTTAGATATATTGATTCTTCAAGTCAGTGTCACATTCCTATACTGGTGCACAGTGTTTTTACACTTTGGCTACAGCACATTGCATTTAAGTGTTAGGTAAAATGAAGAACAAGTAATTAACAGCAGATTAATCACCAGAAGGCATCAAACTACAAACTTTACAATCACTCATCCTCGAATCGATTAGCTTTTATTTTTCTTTTAAAGATGGTAACTTGTAACAAGAGTTGTATAAAAATACAAGGGACATCCAGAAGGTGAGTACTGTGTGAAGATAAACAAAACAAAAAGCATTGCTTGCTAATTTTAAATGTGTGATGAATTCTACATACCTTAATCTACTTTTCAACATATTCCCCATCAGTTAAGGCATTTGTCATATCACGGCACAAGTTCCTGGATACCCTCCTTATTGAAGTCTGCTGCCTGGATTTTGAGTCACCTCACAACCGTTGTCTTCTGCTCATTGTTGTCATTGAACCACTGCCTGGCAAGAAATTGTTTCAAGTACTGTGGAGAAACAAATGATAGTCACTGGGTGCCAAATCTGGGCTGTAGGGAGGGTGAATTACTTGCTCCCATTCAAATTTGGTGACCAGGTTTTGTGTCACATTCACAGCATGAAGCCTTGTGTTGCCATGGAGGAGAACAACTTAACTTTTATCAGCAGGCCACTCCATTTGTTTTAAATTGCACAACACAACTTTTTTAGTGTCTCGCAAAAACAGCTACATTTACTGTTGTGTCTTTTGGCAGGAATTCCACCAAGAAATTCCTTTCCTGTCCTAAAAGACAGTGCACATGACCCTCCTCATTGTCATTGTCTACTTGAATTATTTGGCTGTAGGCGAGGCTTTGTATTTCCATTGCAGGGACTGTTTTTTGTGCTTTGTTTTATGTTCTTCTGTCAACATCTTTGGTACCCATTGTGAACATGCTTTACAGCACTGAAGCTGTTCTGTAATGATTTCAAAACTTCAGGGAAATGTTCTGCATGATCAGAAATTGTGAAGTATTAGTTCTCCGTAATGTTTTTCACTTGGTCTGACATTTCTTGCATTCAGAAACTTTATCACAGCCTGATCTTCAAAGCCAGCAGGCATTCTATTAACTTAAGCATTATTTACACACAGCACAAACCTTTAACATAAGCACAATTTCACAAAATGGCATCAGGGCATGGCTGATGTATGAGGCAACACAACAGTGTACGCACAACTATGAAGTGAATACTTGCGCAGGAATGATGCACACATGATACTTATTTTCTCTATGACCCTAGTACTTAACCAATTATATACACTATATTGACAAAAGTCACCAGAGACCTAGAAGAGAAACACAACATAGCATTTAGTGACATATATTAGTACGGTGTCAGTTCACCTTTGGTCTTAATGCATGCACTGACTCTTCGAGACATGCTTTCGACAAGGTTTTAGAACACAGCGATAGGTATGCGCTTCCATTCAGTACATAATGCTGCTGCTAACTGTTGCTTAGTAGTAGGCCTTGGTTCCTAACTTTTTATGTGGTGCTCTAATTTATCCCATAGGTGCTCTATGGAATTAAGATCAGGGCTTTGTGCTGGCCAGTCCACACATGATACGGAATTATCGTAAAGCCACACTGTAACAGTCCTTGCTTTATGGCTCGGGGCATTATCCTGCTGGTACCAACAAGGCTTGTTTCCATAGTATTGCCACAGAGTTGGTAGGGCATAATTGTCCATAATATCGAGGTAGACGTGCTGGATAACAGGTTTGTCCACGATAACCAATGGGACGGGACCATACCACGAAAAACACTCCCACACGAGTACACTGCCAGCTCCAAACTTGACCGTAGAAACAGTACTGTGGTAACTAGCATGTCCCCGGCTTGTGTGTGTGTGTGTGATTGGAGATTTAACGACCACCGTGAGCAACTCAATGGGCTATGAGCAGTCGCCCGTCCCTAATTTAGGGTCACTGGTTCCAGGGAAGGGAGAGAGCCAGTGCCGTAAGACAAACACAACATCCATGCCTCACCAGGATTTGAACCCGGACCCCTTCCGGACAAATGATCAGAAGCCATCGCTTAGACCACTGCACCACCGGGACAGCGTCCCCGGCTTCAGCCATACTCACACACAGCCATCGGACTAATGGATTGTGTATCTCTATTCATCAGTCCATAGGACCCGTTTCCATTGATCTATGGTCCATATGATAAATGTTCTTTACACCATGCTAAACGATGAGTAGCATTCCAAGTGGAGATGAAAGGCTTATGAGCAGCCGCACGACCAGAGTAACCCATGGAATTGAAATTCTCTGCCAGTGGTACGTGTACGTACTGAGGTTCCAGTATTTTTTACTCACCTGTACACTGAGGTCTTATGCAATATTCTGTCGATTAGGGGTAACGACTCTCCTGAGGCTTCGACATCCTCTATCAAGGATTTTCTTTGGTCTGCCGGTATGTTTTGCTGCTTCAGGCACTCCATGTGTCTTCTGCTTATTCAGTACTTCCAAATCAGTTGACTGGGTATGTTTAAACACCTCTCAGTTTCTCTTATGGGCAACCCACTAATATAACACCCAACAATCTTTCTTTTCTCAAAGCCAGTTCTTTCCCGCCGTGACATTTTCACTCAACCTCACAGTGCAATATGATCGCGGTCAGCTGCAGGCTTGTTTTTTTACCATTTGCAGCTGTACCGCACATCTTAAAAATGTAGCGGATCCATTCATTTGCTTTTAAAAGGGTGTCCGGTGACTTTTGTCAGTATAGTGTAGTTCCAAGAGCATTAATTTACTGAACAGTCATCTGTGAACTGACTGCATGATTTGGGAAGTTTCTGTAAACCTTCTTTTTACATAGATCAAAATCAGCATTTAACCTTGACTGGTATAAATACTGATTTAAATTAGTTATACAGTAGCAAAAGTAATGCAGTGTTAGAATTAGAAGTAAATCTTTTACTGGCCCAGCAGACCACTAGAATTTGCAAACCCCTGTTTCGTAAAAAAAATAATAAAAAAAGCCTTAAAGACATTTACAATATATGTAGAAAATAACGTATAATTTCAGTGGAATTACCTCAAATATTTGTTTTTAAACCTATCATTAGTTTGTAGCCTAAAAAAAATCCCACACAAGGTAAAAGAAATAGGAATTCATTTTTTAACTTGTGACAAATTAGAAAAAATAACTTACTAGCCATCTGTGCCAGTACAACCATTAGTTCAGTGGTCCGACAGAAATTTTACTGGCCAATGGCCAGCGGACCACTGGGTAATTCAAATGCTGTAATGTGTACAGAAAGAGCTAGCTATAATAATAGCATATGAACATAGTTTTGCTCTATACATTGTTATGCTTTTTTTGCATTTGATAAGGACTTTAACTTTCATTTCTAAAATTCCAAAATAAAATTAATGTGGTTTTTGTCATGGAAAAAAAAAAAAAAGACACTAGAATGCTGTTTTATGATAATATCCAATACTTCCTTCCTATTTCTGATGATGGAAATATTTCCATGTCCTGCTGCCTTCTTTTTTTTTTTTTTTTTTATTCACATAGATTTGTTTGCTTTTTTCATTCACACTGATTGTACGACTGCTGAAACCACCATCGTACACAAGGGTTATCATCCACACATGGGCTCCTTGCCAAAGAAAGGTTGGGGGAGGGGGGGGGGTCTGTGGTATAACAGGGGTAAAAGGTAACAAAAATATCATACAGTTTGCTTTTCGACTGATTTTATCATGCATTAATTGCAATGCTGAGCTCAACTAGTCAAATTAATGCACCTGGATGGACTTTCAGATCTTGACACTTTCTTAGTAGGTAGTTTCCAATTTTGCATTGTTTATGTACAGCCTGCTCACACCTACTGTGAAGATGCAAAGGGACTAACTAGTTCTACATAAATTTCATGAGTAGTAATTTCATAGAAAATTAATTTCAATGCTGTAATAATAGATTTTTTTATACACAAAAATGCAAATTTTTTATATGAAGGAAATAAAAAACAATAATAGAACAGGCATTTTTGTAGTTAGGCTGCAGCCATTAGCTCTAATCATCTGTTAGTTTGCATTTACCTTCAGCCGTCTGTGTCTAGGAGTATGTGCACAATGCTAATTTTGCCAAGGCCAGAAACGTCATTTTTTACTGTCAGAAACTGGTCCATTCCTTTACTTAGTAATAATTGAAGTCATGGCCATTCCCAGACAATAATATGATAGATAAAACACACAGATTATGGGATTTTCTTAGGAATAAATGGATGTTATCTATAAACGTCAAATTTTTGGGTGGTAACCGTACCCTTCATCAGGACTACGCTGTAGTAAGTGTTGCCAATCTTGGGTAAAACTCCAACCTTTAAAATAGTTTAATGTAGTTCCTCTTCTCTCAATTTCTAGCCCTTCCAGCAGTTTTCTCTTGAAAAAAATGTTGTTGGTGGGTCCCACAGTATTTTATGTCCAGTAGATTGAACATGTCTGTCTGAGCCAGTTTTGTTTGTCATGTTTTTAATAGCTTCTTTATGTTCTGTCAACCTGGTCTTGAGCTATCTGCCTGTCTCTCCTACATAGCTGAGACCATTTAATGTACATAGTTTCATAGCTGAGACCATTATAATGTACATAGTTCCTCTTCACTCAATTTCTAGCCCTTCCAGCAGTTTTCTCTTGAAGAAATGTTGGTGGGTCAGAATTTCTACTGAGTCCCACAGTATTTTATGTCCAGTAGATTGAACATGTCTATCTGGGCCAGTTTTGTTTGTCATGTTTTTAATAGCTTCTTTATGTTCTGTCAGCCTTGTCTTAAGCTGTCTGCCTCTCCTACACATATAAAGTCTCAGTGTGATCTCAGCTATGTAGGAGATATCCTGGTCCTTAGCTGTCTGCCTGTCTGTCCTACACATATCAAGTATCAGTATGATCTCAGCTATGTAGGAGAGATGCTGTCTGCCTGTGTCTCCTACATAGCTGAGACCACACTCACACTTGGTATTGTAGACCACTCCTTTTAATAAGATGTTAGTTTCTTGCTGTAATTTAGAAGGTAGTTACTGATTTTATTTCTTAAGCCTGATTTGAATGTTTTTTTTTTTTTTAAACCAGTTCAGCCATTTGGGAAATTGAGTCACTCACTCTCCGAGCTTCCACGATCTGTCCTTTCTCAAAGTATGACAAATCCTTCTGTTTACCCATCACACTCTGAATTTTATTATCAACAGCTCCACTTATACCTTATATATGCTACAGCAGTTGATTAATCGCACCCTCTTGGAAATCATGTGGTCAACAGGCTGCATCCACTCTTTATATGGGTGGTCATAATTCAGTAATCATGAGGTGTATTTACATATTGTGCCTTAAAATCGATCATGATCCAAGTACCTGAAATGCAGTATTACATTTATTTTGAAAGCATACAAAATGTACCTTCTGTCCTTAAGAACTTGTTTAGAAGCTGTTGCAACAGATATCTCCATTTGATAGAAATATAATAATTAATGACATCATGGCACCTCCAATTATTAACCTATAGTAAAAAGAATTAATTGCTTTTTATAGAGATAATTTTTAATACACTTGTGGTGGTCAAATTTTAGAACTAGAACATAATTCATCGTCAGGACCATCACTGAAGTAGTTGTTGCCCGTCAGTGGAGAGTGCTCGACCGTAATTATCAATAAGCATGGTACTTCTCACTGTTGCTATCCCTTCTTCAAGTTTTCTCTTCACTACATGTGTTTCTCTGAAAACTGTCCCGCAATATTAGACTTTCAATGGTCTGAGTGGTATGAATTGTAGTCTAATATCTTGTCTGTGTTTGTGGGTTTTCTGTAGATCTGTGTTAAGATCCTTCCTTCTAATTAGGTTAGGGTTAAATCCAAGTTGTGGTTATGATGTTTTTAGAGTTGTAAAATGAATTTCAGGGAGTGAGGGTTCCAGTGAGTTTAATTGTGTCACAGTGTGAGAGGGTAGTGATTGATCTTTATTATCTATTACAAATAATGTGTAATCCATGTATCACACATATAGGACAAATATTGAGGGTTGTATCAATACAAAGTACTTTGCCAGAAGAGGTACCACCAGTTATCCAAAATTTCAGTTGATTGTAAATTTATAGGAAACTAGCATGTTTCAATCTTGATTGCTTCTGATTCAGCATACCAATTTGTGAAAAAAAAAATCATTAGTTTAAGAAAATGGATAAAATTAACCTCACTCCAGTAGCAGAAAAAAATAAAGTAGAAGAAATAGCTTGCATATAGCCAGTAGCAAGAAAATATGAATATAAATAAGAACAAATTAATTTAGAGCCTGTGTACGAGTGAATGGTGTTTTATCAAAACGGCTTTCTATTGGTACAGGAGTCAGACAAGGTTGTGTAATATCGCCATGGCTATTTAATATATTTATGGATGTGTGATGCCAAGATGGACAATACTGGTAATATCCGTGAGTGCAGATTGCTGTATGCTGATAACACAGTCCTGTTGGCAGAGAGCAAAAGTTAGTTGCAGAGTATGTTATCTCGGATATATGAAGTTTGCATAAAATTCAAACTGAGTATAAATAAAGGAAAAACCAAAGTTGTGGTTTTTGATTGAGGAACTGTTAACACTGAATGTAATATAAGTCTAAATGGCACAATCATTGACCAGGTGAATGAGTTTGTATATTTGGGAAGCTTGTTTGACAGAGAGAACAGATTGGATGGTGAAATTAGTAGGTGAGTGAATTATTCATTGAAAGTCATAGCTGCTTTGTGAGGTTTTCACAGGATGATGGGTTCTCAAGATAGTCGTGCATGGCTGTGTATGAGAGTGTAATTGTCCTTACTCTGATGTATGGCCGTGAAACCTGGGTACTACATAAAAATCATATGGGGTCGTTTGTATGCTGGAGAAATGTGTTACTTACGGGGGATTTGTGGCAAGACATGGTCTGATTGTGTGAGGAATGAAGATATGTTGCAGTTGTGTGATATGAAGCAAAATGTTGTTAGCAAGGTGGAGTCTAATATGCTTCGGTGGTTTGGCTATGTTGAAAGAATGAGTGATGAGATGCTTACTAAGAAAATCTTTTTAGCACAAGTGGCAGGAAGGAAGGGCAGAGGAAGGCCAAGGAAGTTGTGGGAGGATCAGATTCAGGAGTATCTGCATGAGAAAAAGATTATGAATATGAAATGTAGAAGGTCTTGTGTACGTTGTGTGATGGATGTCAGTGAAACCCGAGTTTTGTTTCAAGATTGCTGTAACTGGGGAAGTTTGATATGGCAAACAGTAAGTAAATAATCAGTTAAAAAAATTTCTGGTAGTTTCTATTCATTCTGGAGCTAACCTGTAAATCTCAGAGAACAGCTTAGCAGTGTATTATATTTGCACTTTTAAGGTATTAACCTCTTGCAAAGTGCGCATAGTTTACGTGCAATTCATAAATGAAAAAACCATTAGGAAGAACCATTCACTCACCATAAAGATCATGGTAACCTCCAATGACCACACACTTCCAACACGTCATTCATCGTGATGTAACTGGGCTTCCACAGGTTTACAGACTTCTTGCTTACGCTTCTTATTTTCGGGTGTGAAACATCGTTTTTTTTTTTTTTTCTCTTTTGCCTTATAAGATGTTACTATAATGCTTGTCAATTCGATAAAAATCACACATACAACTCATTCATACCAAGTAAAAACTATGTACATAACCTTACATTCACAGGTGATTAAACCTTGGTCAACTCTAATTATCAAACTCCTCCTTCTGTTTCACAACCTCTGCTACTCCCACTGCAAGTGTCACACCCATTCAGCCCCACACATCCAATCCTCTAGTACTTTCGACAGGTCCCTGTCATCTTCAGGAGGCAGGTGTGTCTCACCCGCCCACCACAGCTCAAGTGAGCAGAGCCATCGAGGCCCGGGCTCCAGTCGCTATCTCTGAATCGTTGTGTCTCTGGCGCCATCTATTGTCCCTGCTGCTCTTTTTTCCCTCTTTCTTTTTATGCTGCTGTTCAATTTTTATTAGGGCTTTCCATTGTTCGTTTAGGTTATTTGGCTCATTAATGTTGCATAATCTTGATCTGTTTTTTTCAATTAACACTGATTCTGCAATTCTTAACTGCTTTTCGTTTTTACAGCTCTTAATAATTTTAATATCTTCAAACCTTGGGCATTTTTGATTTTCCATACAGTATTGGGTCAATGCTGTCTTAGCTTCTTTTATTCCAATTATTAATATGCTGGTTCAATCTATAAGTTTCGAATGGTTCTTCCTAATGGTTTTTTCGCTTAGCAGTGTGTGTGTGCACTAATTGATTTATCAATATAAAAAAGGCAACCAAGATAGAAAAAGAAGGAAAACACATGAGTTCTTTTCCAACACGTGAGAAACAACACATGAGTTCTTTTGTGAGTTATTTTCCATACATGAAGAAATTAACTAAAGAACTTAAGGCCATTTTTTAAAAGTTAATGATGATAAAAAAAAAGTTACATAATAAACAATAAACATAAAACAAAATCATTAGAAAAAGCTTGTGTCTATGAGGTCCCAAATAAAATTAACCTTTTTAATAATTTTTTTTGTTGACAGCACTGAAAAAAAATTAAGCAAAAGAGTAACATAGCACATATGGAATTGGCAAAAAAAAAAGGGGGAAACCAGCACTAATTTAATATTATGTAAATAATAATAATAGCTTTCCAAAATTCGAAACTTATAGTACTTTCATCACGTAAATCTAAATCAGGATTACAAATTTCTGAAACAGACATTATCAAAATAATAAACTGGGCAATATTCAAGATCCTTCAGTACTTGCAAAACTATGGTAACTACTGATTTAAAAAGAAAATAATAGTAATATACCATAAATAAAAAAAGAAATAGATACTATAGCATTAAAAAATGGGGAATATGACTAGTAATTCAAAAAGTACAATTCATTTTAAACTCATCTAATAGATGGCAGCATACCAATTTATTTCCTTCCAAAAGTACGAAACTCCATGTGTGCGTAAGCGACCCTTGAACGCATCCAGGGAAAGAGCATTATGCTGTTCTGTCATTGGTGAAATTAGTCATAGTAAATGTGGCCTGTCAGCCAAGGCATTTTCTGTGTGGATCTGAAAATGAAAATATATTCATAAATTTGTTCATCCTGAAAGACTCGTCCAACCAAGGGCCAATGTAGTAATGATGATCTACAATGTCTCTCATTTTTAAATAATTTAACAAACTTTAATAATGTTCTGTGACATGGGTGTAGACTTATCCCAAGGGTATGTGTGTGTGTGTGTTATGATTAAACAAAATATTATACACTATAAAATTCACTAAATTGTGGGTTTTTACACAGGAATAAAGGAAATTAATTACAGTCAAAGCTGCAATTAGAAATTTGACAAAGAAAACTGGTTTGGACAGACATGTTCAAAATACATGACATAAAGTGCTTTGGGACTCTGTAGAAGTTCTGACGCACCAACAGCACTTTTACAAAAGAAAATTGTCAGAAGGACTGGAAATTGAGAGAAGAGGAGGTACAACATTTAATGATGTGAAAGGTTGGAATTTAGATAATGAATGGCAACACCTGCTGTAGTGTAGCCTTGAGGAAGGGTAGGGGTGCTACCCAAAAATTTGACTAAGTAATTTCCTTTATTCCTGTGTAAAACCCATAATTTAGTGAAATTTAAAGTATATTAAGTCTAGGAATAGCCATGACATCAATTATCACAAAAGAAAAAGTAAGACACAATTATTTTTCATTAAATAATTGCTAATTACTATAATTCTAATAAGAAATCAGCATATGTTTCATTTAAGCAACTGAAGAGCATAAATGCCTGAACTGCAGGGTAAAAATAATTAAAAACCTCTATGGGAATATTATACATATGCATTTTGCTGTGAAACATCTCCAAATGTTAAGTCTCCTGTCATTACAGCCAACAAATTTCTGAAATATTTCTACTGCAGTCAGCATGTCCAGTTTTTCATCAGCTAAAAGGCAATTCAACAGTTACAACTGAAAAAATAAATAAATAAAGGCAATTCAACTTGGTGAGATTAGACATTTTAGCAAAGAACAGTTCTAATAAAATAAATGTGGGGAGTCAAGGAGATTATCTGTAGCCTTAACAAAATCCGTTAGAACTCAAGTAGTTATGGTGCAATGATTCAGTTTTCCATTAGAAGATCATAGAATGGGGAGGCCATTGAATGACTGGCATGCCATAAAGTAAGAGACAGCAAAAGCAATAAGCTAACACTTCAAACTTCGACATCAGATATTTATTTCGTGCCTAAATGTTTACGTCCTCAAATAACTGTCTTTGCACGATTTAAAGAACTCTCATCTAATACACCACCATTTGCAAGATTAAAATATATTTATTATTTACACTTAAAAACAGTATGTACAGATAAAAGCTTCGAAAAATAAGTTGGCGAGATCTTTCGGCTCCCCCGGGAACCAATGTCAAGCTTAAGAGTGCCACCCGAGTGGAGTGCGCAATGCATCTTATACAAGCAGAAGAGACACGTCATACATTCGTTATCATAGATACAATTATAAACAGCACACCTCTGTACAACAGGAGTTAAGTAAAGCATGTGAGCAACTAATTAATAAATTTTAAAGACAGTACAGCATGGGGAACAAACTAGTAATTCACAGACTAGGAGGTTTTAAAATCTTAATATATTGCCGCCAAGTTAGTGACATATTGGTGGGTAATTCCTAATTGCAGCATAAGTCATTAAACCACATAATAAACATTGCTTCAGTGAACAAAGTGTTCCTTTTATTTTTAGTGGAAGCTAAATGTTGAACATCCGTCCAACATGGTGTATATTGTCCAGTTGACACTAGACGAGCGAGTACTTCAAACTTCACCACTCCTTCGGAGAGTGAAAATGACAGTTGCAGCCTACAGTTATTCTTACTGTGGTGTACAGTATGAAGACCACCAAACAGAGGGTATAATTGAATGACATGCCATAAAATAGGATCACTCTGGATGAAAAATGCATAAGACATCTGGAACAAACAAGGAGGATTAGGAAGGGTGCAATGCCAGAGAGTGGAGGCTCTGAAATTGGGCCACGCACTGTCCACCCATGGCATCCAGCAAACTTTTTTCCCATGCAATAACATTGGTATTGTGGCAAAAAATACAGGGTGTCCCAAAAATGCAGTAACATTAGTATTGTGGTAAAAAATACAGGGTGTCCCAAAAATGCAATAACATTGGTATTGTGGTAAAAAATACAGGGTGTCCCAAAAAGGTGTAACTAATTTCAAATGATAACTTTTGATACAAAACTAATATCAGTATTCTGGTTGTTGCAGGTGGTGAGGAAGACCCTCAAGTTTTCTAGAAGTGTACCCCATGGATCCTGCGCCGAAAGCACAGATTGTGGAGTGGTTTATTGAAACCCAATCCGAAACGCAGGTTCAGCGAAATTTTAGAAAAAAATATGGGAACAAACAGCTCACACGTAACAGCATCAGAAAGTGGTACAAATCATTCAAGGAAACTGGTAGCACCATTAAAAGAAAAGCCCTGGATGACCATTGCTAGTTCCAGAAAGGGAGGATGTTGTGAGACAAACATTCACTCGCAGCCCTTGAAAGTCAATCAGACAAGCAGCACGACAGCTGGCCATTTCCAAGTCAATGGCCCACCCAGGATTTTGGCAAGGGGGAGGGGGGAGGTCCAGAAAATATCTTCTCGTAGAAAAAAAATGTGTGTGTGTTGACCTCGTATAGATAAATACTGACACTAGAAATATCATGGATTGGACTCATGCCTAATACTTCGTTGAACCTCCTTTGTCGGAGACTTGAAGTTTGCAGGATGGCTTTAAGGTCAGAAAGCAACTCTTACCCTAACCCCAAAGTTAGCACTTTTTTGTCAGTCTGTCTGTACATCCTCCTGTTTTTGATAAATATCTTGCTAACCGTTGGAGATAGATATGAAATTTTGTAGACTGTTATTATGGACTGTACATATCTGTCACACCATGTTTGCACTTTGTGTGCCTGTTCGTCCGTCAGTCTATCCTGTGTTTCCGATGAACATCTAGGGAGCAGTTTGATGTGAAAACAAGAAAATTTCTGGTTAGCCATTAGGAACCTGAAGTATCTGTCCGAAGGATCAGAGGTCACTGCAGCCTTCAGCAAGGTCACGGGCTCTTTTACCGAGCAAATGTATCAACAGTGTTACACATCCCTTACTGCCTACCCCCCACCCCCCGACCGATTAAAGCAACAGCTTAAGCTCATGTAGCCAAGCAGCCCACTCCCACACCTCCCCGAAGACGTAGAACAAACACTCAGATCCTAGCTGAAGCTCACGTTTTCCCAGAAGGACTGAAAGAATTCACATGCATAAACTATTTTCTTAATTTAAAGAACATATCTTGCGTGTGCATGCAATATAGTATGCATGAATTAAATATTTGTTATTTTCGTAATAGCACAATATCTTAGGGTCATTGCTATTATTTTAGGGGGTGGGGGTCCGAACCCATTGGACACCCACCGTCGGTACGCCACTGCCTCAAGTCGTCAGTGCATAGTATGTTACGTCAGAGATTGGGAATGCACCCGTATAAAGTGCAGATAACCCATCACATAAACCCAAATGATCATGTGAAACGCAAACAGTTTGCTGAGCTGAAGAGATGTTGGAGAACATTGCAAGTGCTGGATCTTTCGTGAGACAAATCGGTTTCTCGGATGAGTGCACTTTCCATGTTTCTGGAAAGCTTAATAAACAGAATGAAAATCTGGGGAACTGAATACCCACGTTGCACAATGGAGCATGAACATGCTAACCCAAAAGTGAATGTTTGGTGTGGCATAATAATCGACCGTGTTATTGGACCCTTTTTCTTTCAGAAAGCAACTGAGAGAGCTAATAACTACCTGGATATGATTGAGCAGTTTTGTGTATTCCCAGTTGGATGAACTTGCAAGTCTGGTCATTTTCATAACAAGATGGGGCGCCACCTCATTGGTCTTTGATTGTGAGGCGGTCCCTTGGTATACCAAATTTCCCAATCGATGGATTGAGTTTGGTGATCCCATTGCATGGCCCCCACGTTTGCCGGACTTGAACCACAGTGGCTTTTTTTTTTTTTTTTTTAGGATTCATCAAGGGTTAAGTTTGCAGCACTCCTGTTGCAGACATTGCTGACCCAAAGAGGAGGATTACACAAGCACTGCAGAAAGTTAATACGGACATTCTCGAACGAACATGGTTGGAACTGGAATGCCGTTTAGATATTGTTCGGGTGACACATGGTGCCCTTGTCGAATGTCTATAAAGCTTCATGATCTGCTCCGTCAACACAAGTTGTGTATTGAGATCATTTATATTAAAACTGTTACGATTATTTCAAATTAGTTACAACTTTAGAGATACCCTGTACTTCACAACAATACACCGATGAACCATTACATTATAATCATCCCCAGCCTAGAGAAATGAGCGCGCCTGGAGACCTAACGGTGGCGCATATGAAGTTCACAGAACAGTATATATTCAACCTGAGGACCGGCTTTAGGTTAGTAGTGTGTTCGGAGTCAGAATGGGAAAAGCTGCCGATTTATCGTAGTTTGATGAAGGACAAATTGTGATGGCATGCCGCCTCGGAATTACGATCTCGGAAACGGCGCGGCTCGTGGATTGTTCACGTGCCGCTGTAGTGGGTACGTATCAAAAGTGGTGCACAGTGGGTACTGTCGCACATTGTTCACAGCGACCGCAAGGTCACAGTGCGACAAATTACCCGCAGTGACAACAGTGGTAACCAGAGCAATGTGTCACAGCATACAGCTCATGGCAGCCTTCTGCGCATGGATCTGCGTAGCAGAAGACCCAGCCGCGTCCCCATGCTCACTGCAGATCATCTCCAACAACGCATGAAATGGACCCAATATCATCGAGATTGGACTGTGGATGATTGGAACAAAGTGGCCTGGTCTGACGAATCAAGATTCCTGGTGCATCACGTATACGCCGATCACCAACGGAGGTTATGGCACCTGGTTGCATTGTTTATCGGAAACGGCGGTGTTATGCTGTGGGGCGATGTTTTCTTGGGACACTTTAGGCCCCAATACCACAATCCCTGACAGCTGTCAGGTATATCTGAACACTGTTGTGGACCAAGTTCTCCCATTCATGGCAACTGTGTTCCCTGCTGGTGATGGTCATTACCAACAAGATAATGCGCCATGCCACAATCCTCAAGGAGTGGTTTGAGAAACATGCCGGTGACTTTCTGTTAATACGCTGGCCTCCAAATTCACCTCTGCCGCCCCGGTGGCGCAGTGGTCTAAGGCGATGGCCTCTGATCATTCGTCCGAACGGGGTCCGGGTTCGAATTCCGGTGAGGCATGGATGTTGTGTTTGTCTTACGGCACTGGTTCTCTTTCCCTTCCCTGGAACCAGTGACCCAAAATTAGGGACGGGCGACTGCTTATAGCCCATTGAGTTGCTCACGGTGGTCGTTAAACCTCCAATCAAAAAAAAAAAAAAAAAAAAATTCACCTGACATGAACACATCGAAGATTTGTTGTTTGAGTTGAAGAAGCGAGTTCGCGCTAAATCGCCACACCCCGAAATGTACGGGAACTGAAGAACCTGCTATCGACATTATGGTACCAGAAATCCCATGATGCCTATCGCCACCTCATCGAATTGATGCCTCACTGAGTGGCCGCTGATTTGCGGGCTAAAGAGGGTCCTACAGCTCATTAAGTAGGTGGTCATAATGTAATGTCTTATCGGTGTAAGTTTGGTATTAAAAAATGTAGCACCCAATTATTCTAAATTTTATTTTAAATTCCAGAAATAATAAGCTTTTTAAGTTTAAAAAAATTAGGGCGGCCTAGTATGTTGGGTTACAAACTAAAATCAAAAATTTAGGGTGGCCTCGCCCCCTCCCTCCGTCCCCATATAATTATAAGCCCATAATATATTATTTTATTATTAGAAGTTCATGTCAAAATGACATCCCGCCCCGGTGGCGCAGTGGTCTAAGCGCTGGCTTATGACCATTCGTCCGAGAAGAATCCGGGTTCGGATTCCGGTGAGGCATGGATGTTATGTTTGTCTTACAGCACTGGCTCTCTCCCTTACCTGGAACCCGTGACCCTAAATCAGGAACGGGCAACTGCTTATAGCCCATTGAGTTGCTCATGGTGGTCGTTAAACCTTCAAAATAATAAAGAATGACATCAAAAACTTAGCATTCGAAATGGAACCAAATTATTTTTTACTGCTCAAGCGTGTAAGTTTTAAAACGCAGTTTCAGACGTTCCTTTTTAATAATGCTTGAACTGTTATGAATAAGTATAAAAATGATGTAAATAAAAAAATATAAGAATTTTTTATTAATTTAAGGCGAGTGAGCGACTGTAGGAAAACATATATGCAAAACTCTATGAGGTTCTTCAATTGCTGTTTTGAGGTAAGTCTAATTTGGTGAACTACTTTTCAGTTTTTGATATGTGTCCTTAAAACTAATAGAATTTTAATCATTTATTAACATGTAGAATATGCAATTTAGTTATTACAAAAGTGTGGAAAACGCATTTTTTTTATTGGAGGTTTAATGAACCCCGTGACACCTCAATGGGCTATAAGCAGTCGCCCGTCCCTGATTTAGGGTCACTGGTTCCAGGGAAGGGAGACAGCCAGGGCCGTAAGACAAACACAACATCCATGCCTCACTGGGATTCGAACCTGGACCCCTTTCGTACGAATGGTCAGAGGCCGTCGCTTAGATCACTGCGCCACCGGGGCGGGCGGCGAAAAATCATTTTGTTATCTATTATAACATGCAGTGTTTTCCTAGGACATGGGTGGCAGACATGACACATGAAACGTTTTTATTTGCGTATGACACGCAGTGCCTCCGCTTCATCCTTTTATTTAAGGAGGTTAGAATAGTGTTTCTGGAGATGTTCTGAGTCTCTTAACCGTTAAGCCACAAACTGTGGGAATTTGACGATGTTTACATGATACCTATGTAATTTCAACTGTATGTATTTTATAAATTTTTTAACGTTGTGTTTTGTTTTAGAATTCACACTAACGTTCATGTATTTCAATTGAAAATAAGAATAGGAAAGAGCCTCAAAATAATTAACAGCGACTGCTTGAGTTGTTCACGTTGGTATTGAGTCCCATTGAGTTGCTCACCGTAATCGTTAAACCTGCAATCAAAAAAAAAAAAAAAATAAAATAAGAATTTTATAAATTAAGCATTCTCTCACTCATCGGCAACAATTTACGATGCGAAATTGGAATCACTTGCGACGAAAGAATGCAATTCGGCCAACAAAATGCATTGCAATAGCCTTTAAAACCATGAGCTTTCCCATACTTTGACGGCCGTCGCTCGCGGTTATAGGCTTTACGCAAAGTGGTACTGCTTCATTAACAAGGGTATCTCCAGATATCTTAATTAACCTCCTTGGCTTTTTTGTTTTGATTGGAGGTTTAACGACTACCGTGAGCAACTCAATGGGCTATAAGCAGTCGCCGTCCCTAATTTAAGGCCACTGGTTCCAGGGAAGGGAGAGAGCCAGTGGCGTAAGACAAACAGAACATCCATGCCTCACCGGGATTCGAACCCAGACTCCTAAGCAGAATTTTTGGGAAAAATTGTGTACCAATTCAAACAGGGTACATAATAGCCAAAACACTTGCACAAATTAGTTTATACACTACTGGCCACCCAAAATGCAATACCAAGAAAGAAGCATCCGATTGGCCTTAAATTCGCAGCATGCCTCGCCCGGGTGAGGACATGCAAACGATTATCATTGCAGAGCATATCAAATCATATCCGCCCGGCACTCCACCGAGAAGCACTATAAGAAGGGTGCACAGAAAGCGGGGTGTAAGTAGTAGAAGTGTGTTGTGCTGCCGGACCTGTGCGTGGGAAGCTTCCTGATGCCTTGTCGCAGAATACGGCAGTCATTCCAGCACGTTTCGAAGTTCGACAGAGGACGAATAGTGGCTTATCGCGACAGCGGTTTATCTTATTGAGACATCGGGGCCCGTGTGGGACGACATCCAGCCACAGTGAGGCGAGCATGGATTCGGTGGGTGCAGGAGGGACGGACGGACCGACGTGAGCCATTGCCGCAGCCGCGGCACACCACCGAACGAGAGGACCGGCATGTTGTGCGGCGGGAATTGACTGCCTGAACTGCCACATCACGAACGTTAGCGCAGGAATTAGGGTGTGTTGCACAACAACCTGTGTCAGCACGTACCGTTCGACGTCGTCTGCAGGAGTGGGGACTTGCCGCACTGCGCCCATTGCTCCGATTACCATTGACGTTACACCACCGGCGAGTGCGGTGGCAGTGGGCCGTTGAACACCGCACCTGGACTACGGAATGGCACGATATTGTGTCATCTCCGACGAATCCCGCTTCTGCCTACAACAGCACGATGGTCGGATCCGCGTGGGGCGGCACCGTGGCGAGAGACTATGACGCCTGCATTATGCATCGATATACCGGTCCGTCGCTTGGCGTTATGGTTTGGGGCGCAATTGGATATAACACCAGCTTTCTTCTGGTACGCATCGCCGGTACACTCAACAGCCACCGCTACATCTCCGACGTTTTAGAGCCTGTAGTCCTCCCTTACCTGCAGGACCTGCCAGCGGCCACGTGGCACGCATCGTGTAACAATTCTTCACAGCCCACCAGGTGTCACTGCTGCCGTGGCCCGCCGGTTCTCCCGATATGTCGCCCATCAAACACGTCTGGTCGCTGATCGGCAAGCACCACCCGCGGTTACGCCTGATGAACTGTGGCAACGTGAGGAAGCAGCCTGGTCAGATATACCACAAACCCACATCCAAAGCCTCTTTCGCTCGATGCCGCGGCACGTAGCGGCCGTTATTGCCAGCCATGGGGGCCACACGAACTATTGATGTCTGCGTGTTCCGCAAATCGCACGGGTCTGTAACCTCAATCGTTTCATCTTTGTATCTGTTGTTATGTGTCCAGTAAGACTGGCTTTGCTATCTCGTGTCTTTCTTGGTGTTGCATTTTGGGTGGCCAGCAGTGTATATACATTAAACTAATTTTGCAGACTCTGTAAAGGCAATATATTTTATTTTCCTTTGCAGAGCCCAAGTCGCATTGCATAACTTTTTACTTCTCATTAAGGCGCTATATCTTCTGTCGTTGGGGTTCCGCAAGGTTTTTGTGGTCCTCAGTGTTTGCAGAAACTGTGGTCTGTGTATAAACAGAAGTATTCAGCTCCTCAGAACTGCTAATTAGAGGAATCACATTTGCCGCCGGGGCGGGAAATGTGATCTAAGCGATGGCCTCTGATCATTCGTCCGAAAGAGGTCAGAGTTCGAATCCCGATGAGGCATGGATGTTGTGTTTGTCTTACGGCACTGGCTCTCTCCCTTCCCTGGAATCATTGACCCTTAATTAGGGATGCGCCACTGCTTATAGCCCATTGAGTTGCTCATGGTGGTCGTTAAACCTCCAATCAAAAAAAAAAAAAAAAAAAAAAAAAGGGATAGCACAACGTAGGGATGTCGAATAGCACCAATAAAGGAAATTTTGGTAGAACTTCTAGAACTCATGACGAAAAATGACCCCATCCTGAAACGAAGTTGAATATTGGTCCCGGAAATGCAAAGTACACTCACCACTCAATTCAAAATGTAATATGTATTTAGTGTATTTGCAGAAATCACGTTAGAAACCATAAAAAGAGAAGTCGTTACTGCCAAGTATTTTGCTCTTGTAGTCGACGAGTCGAAGAACATTAGTAAAGTTGAACAAATTTCTGTGGTGGTTAGGTATTACTTGCGTGGCACACTTTGTGAAAGATTTTTGGACTTTCATAATTCTGACAAACTTGATGCAAGATCCTTATTTAAATACATAAAATAACTTTTGGGAAGATGAGGCATCAATCGACAGGACTGCATTGCGCCGACATATACGATGGTGCAAATGTCATGAGTGGGCGGTTGAATGGAGTTCAAGCTCTCTTCCAGGAAGAAGTACCGCAAGCGGTGTATGTTCACTGTATGAAGTATAGACTGAATTTGGTTATTGTAGATTCATGCAAAACCATTAAAGCAGCTAGAGTTTTCTTTGCATTATTAGAAAAGTTGTATGTTTTCCTCTCTGATTCGCAAACACATGTAAATTTGTTTCGGTGCAGCGTGAAATGGGTTTGTTGTGGAATTGCAACGCCTTAGCGATACCAGACGGACATGCCATTTCTCAACATAGTCAGCAGTTAAAAAACATTTCCAGCAATTATTGTTTTGTTTTCATCGCTGTCGGAAGACTGACCTGGCAGCTGAAGCTTGCGGTCTTTTGGGGTAACTGGGTAGAGATGTTGTTATCCAATTTTGTGTTTTCTCGTGCATTTTGAATAAACTGGCATTAGTTTCTGCAAAAGAAAGCCTTTGAGACAATTGAAATAACAGTGCATCTTTTTTCTACCATGCGTGATTCGGAGGTAGAATTTGCTACAATTTTGATGAGGCAACAGATATCGCAGACGCAAACTGTTTGGAAGAGTTCAGTGAACAGAAATCAAGGGGAAGAAATCTCCCAACACACCTGGGGAAGAATGTTACTGAAGTTTCGACTAAGAATATCCTGTTAACTAAAACAGATTTTCGATTGCACTTTTATATCCCTGGTTTGGACACAATCAATGAAAGAACTCAAACGACGTTTTACAAGACATACTACACTCATTCCTGGCTTCAGTTCTTTAGACCCCAGAAAGGAGAATTTTTATTTATCAACGATCCAAGGCCTTTTGCCGAGCACTATAAATGCGGCGTAGATAGTGTGGAATCGGAGGTCACCTTGTTACCCAGAATTATAAAGCGTTATGTAAAAAAAAAAAAAAAGAGGAAATGCGTTGTGGGAACTCTCTGTAAAAAAAAAACAACCTTTAACGCTCTGTAAGTTAGCTGAAGTTTTGGAGGAATACAAATTAGCTTTTCATGAGCTGTATAAGCTTGCAGTCATTACATTAACCATATCAGTGACTAGTGCATCCTGCGAAAGAACATTTTCATGCATGAGAAATTTGAAAACCTATCTCAGAAATCGAATGGCTAACGATCGTCTACATAATCTTGCTGTCTTAGCTATAGAGTCGACAATTGCAAAACGAATTGATTTAAGCGAAGTCGTTGATCGATTTGACGCAACCCATAAAAATCGACGTATTAATGTGCACTGAAAGAAAATTCTTATATTCATTTCATTTTGGTATGAAATAATATTAGTTGATTTGGGTTATCAGATTTCAGTCACATTTTGTCGCGCAATGCGGATACCCGGCAATGGACTTTACAAATGAGACTCCCTGCCTTTATTATCTTTTATTATTGCTATTAGATATGCCAATGCACTAAGACATTTCGAAAATAAATTGTGAATGAAATCGGATGCTCAGTTGTTGAAGGTAAATATTTTATATTACACATCATTTCGGAAATCCTCTAGAACGAAAAGGCTGACTATATGTATTCCTATCAAAACCTTAGTAGTATTACAGGACATATTTTATTTTCAGGGGTAATTTAAAAGTAAGTTTCTTGTAATTTACTAATGCTTTTAGTTCTAGTCTTTATTGCCGGAGAAATGTATTTACTTAAAAACTAAGTAACGCTAGTACACACACGCGCGCGCATATATATGTAAATAATTAGAAGAATATCTAATTTTGAAGCAAGTTGAGTGTAGTAGATGCATTTAGTAGTTTATTGTAGTTGATGCATTTAGTAGTTTATTGTAGTAGATGCATTTAGTAGTTTCTTTTTATTTTGTAGCAGATGCATTTGCAAGGAACAGTAAATGCATTTGCCCAAACCAGAGCTCATTCCTCGCCCAGCAAGGAAGAGGTTTCTGAATCTGGCTAGGCGAAGAATGAGCTCTGGTTTGGGCAAATGCATTTACTGTTCCTTGAACTGGTTACTTCTACTTTCTCTTCTCTACACTTGAGAAAAATACTCAGATTTTATTAGTATTGTTTTTTTTTATTAGTACTTTTGATCCTCAACTCAATATTATAGATTTATTCATTTCCTCATATGCGTGGAAGAGACTGGTTTTCATGGGCCGGTATAGTAATATTTCATAGTTAATCTCATCCCTTCGGTTATAACATGAAAATATTTTTGGCATTTATTTCATATCTATTATTTTTGGCAATTATTTCACATCTACTTTTATTATTGAGAACCTCAATAATTAAAGGGGTCGCAGCTTAATATTGTGTAATTATTTATTTTCTCTCTCCTTCTCTTTTGCTATTTTTGCTTCTTGCCTACTCTGCTTTGATGGTTGAAAGGTAATTTTACATCGGTTGCCATGCTGGTTTTTAAATTCTTTCTTAATTAGAAAGTGCTCTGAAATACCTCAATTAGAAGATGTTTAATTCAATGGAACCATTCCAGCTTCACATGCAGGTCGTAGTAAAATTTATTGCTATTTGGCAAAAAGCCTCTCCTGTTGATTAATTTTTGTCATCTAGCAGTATGCATTGCTTTCAATATATCATCATCATCATTGTCAACCATTATCAATCCACTGCTGGACGAAGGTCTCCCCAACTTTTTTCCACAACGGTCTGTCTTGTGCCAGTCTCCTCCATGTCACTCCCGCATACTTTCGAATTTCATCCACCCATCTTCCATGGGGTCTTCTTCTGGGTCTTTTCCTGTCCCTTGGAATCCAATGTAAAATTTCGGCTGTCCATCGATGGTCTGTCCTTCTGGCAGTATGTCCAGCCCATTGCCATTTCAGGGATTTAACTCTGATCATGATGTCTTCCACTCTTGTCATTTTTCGGATCCACGAGTTCCTCTTCTTATCTCTCCTGGTGACACCAAGCATGCACCTCTCCATGCATTTTTGAGTTGTCTGCAGCCTTTGTATGTCTCTTTTAGTTAAGGTCCACGTCTCTGCACCATACGTAAGCACTGGAAGGATGCATTGATCAAACACTTTTCTTTTAAGACATAATGGCATATTGCTCTTGAAAATTATGCTGTTTCTTCCAAAACCTCTCCAGGCAAGTTTTGTACGCCGATTAATTTCTTCATCAATGTGACCCTCACTTGATATCTGCTGTCCAAGATAAATGTACGTGTCTGTTATCTCCAGCTTTTCTCCATCAATCGATAAATCTTCATTTCTTATAAAAGCATTGAACATCACTTTTGTCTTCTGAAAGTTCATTTTTAATCCCACTTCTTTACTCTTGTCAGCAAGTTCCTGGATCATACTCTGCAGCTCTGATGGGGTAGTTGCAAAAATGGCTACGTCATCAGCAAAACGAAGGTGGGTTAGATAATCTCTATTAATCTTTATCCCTTTATTTTCCCAGTTCAGTGATTGAAAGACATTTTCCAATGTGGCATTAAAGAGTTTCGGAGATATAGTGTCACCTTGTCTCACTAATTTTCCAATTTTTATGTGTGTTGTATTTTCAAACAGCCGAATCTTTGCACTTGCATTTTCATAGATGTTATTAATAATATTAATGTACGCATCTTCAATACCGCAGGATTTCAGAGCCATTGTAACTGCTGATGGTTTCACCGAATCAAAGGCTTTTTAATAATTGATAAAAGCCATGCACAATGGAAGTTCATATTCCCTCGCTCTTTCAATTAGTTCTCTCAGCACATGGATATGATCTATTGTGCTGTAGCCACTCCTGAATCCAGCTTGTTCTCTCGGTTGAGCCATGTCCAGTGTCACCTTCAAGCGGTGTGAAAGAACTTTAGTGAAGATTTTATAAACCACTGATAGGAGGCTGATAGGTCTGTAGTTCCTGAGATCCTCAATGTCACCTTTTTTATGTAGCAAGATCATTGTAGCGTTGTTCCAATCCTCAGGAATCTTCCCTTCATTAAGGCATCGAGTGAAAATTTGGGCGAATACTGTTACGATTTCTCCACTTGCTTCTTGTATGATGTCTACAGTAATTCCATCTTCTCCTGGAGCTTTTCCCTGCTTCATGTTCTTGATTACATGTGCAACGTCTGCTGGGAGGACTGAAAGAACTCTGGTACTGGTACCTTTCATGATGTCTGGAGTACATGTATCATCCCTTTCATATAATTTGGAGTAGAAATCTTTCACTCTTGTCAAAATTTCGCCTCTATTTCTTGTTACAGAACCATCTTCCTTTCTCAGTGCCATAATCTGTTTTCTTCCCTTACTGAGATGTCCCTTTGCTATCTTTAGGCTTTGGTTGTTTTCAATTGCTTTCCTTACTAGTTCACAGTTGAATTTCCTTACTTCTTCAGTTATACTTTTTCGTACTGTCTTGCATAGCTCTACATATTCCACTTTGGAAGTCACATCTTCTTTAGTTGTCCTCATCTCTCTTCTTTTTTGCATCAACACTTTGGTTTTTCCTGATAATTTGTTCACATGCAACTTGTTCTTAGACCCAGCTAATTTTGTTGCTGTTTCCATAAGAGCTTTGGTTACTTTTCTGTTAACTTCAGAAATATCCACTTCTTCCGATGTTAGGCCTTCTAAAGCAGAGAATCTGTTCTTCAGTTCCAACTTGAAGGCATTATGGTGTTTTTTAAGGTTGGTTATGTCAATGCATTTTGTTTGTCTTATGAGCTTGCCACGTTCGAGTTTAGTGTTGAGGTGTATCTTACATCTCACCAATCTATGGTCACTACCTGTGTTGAACTTGTTTAGCACACTGCAGTCTTCTATGACGAATTTTTTGTTACACATAATAAAATCAATTTCACTTGTCGTCCCATTTGGATTTCTCCATGTCCATTTCCTGTGTGGCCTTTTCTTGAAAAAGGAGTTCAAGATGAAAAACCCTTCTGCCTCTGCAAACTCAACGAGAGTATTTCCACGCTGGTTTCTGTTGCCGTGACCGAATTTACCTACTGAAGTTTCATTCTGTTGCCATTGCCCTATTTTTACATTGATATCTCTCATAATTATCTTTAAGTGCTGTTTACCTTTATTATTTAGATGACGAATTTCCTCATAAAATTCTTCAATTTCTTCTTCAGGATGACTTGTGGTGGGTGCATAAGTTTGAATAATCTGAGCCTTGTATCTTCTCAAGAGTTGGATAACGAGTCGTGCAGCTCTGTTAGAGGAACTTTCAACTTATACAACTTTATCCTTCAGTTTCTTGTTTATTATAAATCCAACACCACTAGTTTTGCCAGTATCTGTCCCACGATAGTAGAAGAGATGTCCACTTTTCAGTTCAATGAGATCTCCTTTTCTCCTTACCTCACTTAGCCCGACGATGCCCCACTTGATACTTTGTAGTTCCTCTTCCAATTCAAGAAGCCTTGAATCAGAAGATAGGGAGCGTCCATTATACGTAGCCAGGGTCAGCATCAGATGGCAGCCTAGTCCGGTCCTCCGGGGATCGTTAGCACCCTCTGCCTTCATGTCGCACTGGCCGCTGCCTTGGCTAGGTACATTCCAGCTGCCAGAGACTGAGGGCCAAGATTTAGGTTGTGGAGTAATTTTGGAGGGGTTTGGATATAACTCACCACGCTGGCCAAGCGGGTTGGTGAGTGTGGGATAGCATTTCCTCTAATCCCGATGGTATAGTCATACCGCTATTGGCGGTCGTCAGAACCCCTTTAGTGGGAACAGGATGTACCACGACGAGGCGGGGTTGACATTTGTCAATGAGAATCTGTGATGTTACGCATCACCTGACCTTACATCCCTTCAATATATATATAAACATAATTCGCTCCCCTCCCCCCACAGCTTTTTTGGAGCGGCCACCCTAGAGCTCCCCCGTTGAAAAATTTCTGACGCCGTCCCTGGTACCCAGGGAAAATATCAGGAACTGATTCTTTTTTCAGACTACTAACTTTGAGGCCAGAAACGTAATCATCCTGCTGAAAGTGTACGTTGCAAACTGCAGTCGGTGGAGAAAAGTAATTTATAATAAGATTGTCTCTTGAAACAACCTTTCCCCGCACGGGGATAACTGGTTTTCCAGTTATTTGGGGAGCGGCGCCCCCACGGCCCGAGCTAACCTTGTGACGGTTACTCTTGCCTCTGCGGCTTTAACGATTACATAACCGAAGCTACAGCTGTTCATCTAGCTGATGGGGGATGGCGTCCCCACGGCCCGAGCCGATTTTCTCTTATCATTTTGCTTTTTCGTCTTTAGTTTATTTATTGACATGTACCCGCCTCAGTTGTAGGCTGCTGAGGTTGTGATGAGGCGCCAGCTCCGGGTTTTGTTCCTCGTTCCCTTCCCTGTCTTTTCTCTTTTATGTTACATTTTCTGTTTTTCCGGAGCTTGTTCGCTTAGACCTACCTGCACGTTTGCCGTGTGCGGTGACCCGTACAGATGGAAATGGGGATGCTGGAGGCTGAGGTATCTGGGGGCCGGGTTGTAGTGTCTCCAGATGCCAACACTCCTCTTTGCCCTCTGCTTCACACTAAACGGGAGGCTGGGAGCTAACCCACTCCTAGTCAGGAAGTCTGTGGCCAAGTGGCGTCCAGACTTCTAGCGGCTTGTCGTTCTGTTCGGCTGGGTGAGTTTGGGGGTATGGTGGGCATGCCAAAGGGGTGTTCTCCGGGCACGGGAAAGTCTGGGTGCACGCTGAGCGTGTGCCTGCCCTACCAACTTTCTATATCCGCTGACTATCCCTAGAGCCGTGTCCTGCGTCCTCTTGGGCTTGCGGACCTCCGGCTCTCCCTCGTTGGGCTCGGTAGTGGGTGGGAAGGTTGGCGGACGAATATTCTTTCTCCCTAATGGCAACACAAAGTGTTTCCTATGCTGTTAATCTGAAGCGCCGTGTGGAGGAAGGGACCCCCTCCTCCACTAAGAAACTACTAACTACAAACTGCAATGCTCTGTTTCTTCTCATTCATTCAGTTGATCCTGCTCAGTCTCTCAGTTCGAAGAGTCCTTTCTGGATTAATAAGGCTCTTCAGGCCGTTGCGGGCTCTCCAAAGAGTGTTAAGAAGCTCCCGTCAGGAAATCTTCTTGTGGAGACATCTCATCCACGGCACAGTGCCACCTTGCTGGAGACGACCGTTCTGCTGGACATTCCTGTACAGATCTCGCCCCATGGATACCTCAATTCCTCTCGCGGTGTCATCAACTCCGCGACCTGCTCGAGTGCAGTGAAGAGGAATTGTTGGAAGAACTTGGGGACCAACATGTCACTGGGGTTCGGCGTATCCTTTTCAGGCGGGATGGGAAGTCTATTCCCTCCCGGAACATCGTCCTGACCTTTGACTCACCTACCCTGCCAACTTCCATCAAGGCAGGGTACTTGCGTCTAGATGTTCGGCCATACGTACCGAACCCCTTAAGATGTTTCAAGTGCCAGCATTACGGTCACTCCAGCATTACGGTAATGTAGCAAAGCGTGGGCGCTGTGGTTCCACTGAACACTCTTTGGCGGAGTGCTCCGCTGAGGCGGATCACTGTGTGAATTGTGAGGGTTCCCACTCTGCGTCTTCTAAGCAGTGTCCCAAGTGGATCGAGGAGCAGGCTATCCAACGCCTGAAGACCACTGAACATCTGTCATACCCTAAGGCCAAGCGGCGGATAGCTCCTCTTCCACCCGGCCGGCGCTCCTATGCCTCGGTTGTGGTGCAGAAGGCTACTGTTGCGGTCCAGACGGAGGTGACCATCCCGGCACGTTGTCCTTATGATTTTGAGGACATCGTCGCTGCTGGGCTGGAAGCACTGAAGTCTCGCCGCATTGCATCCAAGGCGACATCTACATCGTCGCCTAAACCATCTTCTACGCCGAAAACATCTTCGGCCATCACAGGGACCCAGGTCCAGGGCACTGCAAAGAAGAAGCCGGAAAAGGTGAAACCCGGCGCATCCTCCCCGAAACAGAGCAGGCAAAAAACCACCTCTCAACACAGGGAGTAAACACAGCCCTCTGTTACCTCCAGACACTGCCGATGGATTGGAGGTGATGGACGACATTGAGACTTTCTAGTCGTCTGTCTTTTTCATTCTCTCATTTCATTTTTCTTTATGGCCACACTCATTCAGTGGAATTGCCGAGGTCTGCGATCCCGCATTGATGATTTGAAAGGCTTACTGTCTTCGCACACACCCGTGTGCGTTTGTCTCCAGGAGATAAAGCTTCGCACGACGGACACTCCTTCGCTGCGGAGACATTCCCTTTTCCGCAAGGATCACCAGGACGGCGTTATCGCCTGCGGAGGAGTGGCCGTCGTTGTTCCTCATAGTGTTCCTGTCACTGCAGTTGCCCTTCGGACGACTTTGCAGGCAGTGGCAGTGAGACTATCTGTGAACACTCTATTCACGGTGTGTTCCATCTACATACCACCAGATGAAGCTGTAAGCCTTTCGGATCTGGAAGATTTAGTTGACCAGCTGCCGCCTCCTTTCTTCATCTTAAGAGATTTCAATGCACACAATCCGTTGGGGGTTCTACCACTCGAGACTCCAGGGGCCGTGTTGTTGAGTCCCTTCTCTCCAACACGTCCCTCTGTCTCCACAACACCGGGGCAGTCACTTATTTTCATGAACCCACCCGCTCGTACACAGCCATTGATCTGTCCTTGAGTTCGCCATCGTTATATCCTGACTGGTCCTGGAGCGTGTCTGATGATCCCCTTGGCAGTGATCACTTTCCCATCTTTCTCCGTCTAGCGAGTGGCGGGTACCGTTACCCTACTCGCCCTGCTAGATGGAATATTGATCACGCCAAGTGGGACACATTCACGGCTTCAGCAATTATTACTCCAGCTATGGTGACCTAAGGAACGGTCAATGCCGCTGTTGCGGCGGTAACGGATTGTATTGTGCATGCGGCAGAACTTACCATCCCCAGGACGTCGACTAAACTTCCACGTTGCCCGAGACCTTGGTGGAATTCCACTTGCATGGCAGCTCGTCAGGCACAACATCGGGCTTGGGGCAGGTTTCGTAGGTACCCCACCGACGCGAACCTACTTGCTTTCAAGAAAGCCAAGTCCTACGCGCGATTGGTTCGTAGGCGTAGTCAACGGGAGTCCTGGATACAATATGTATCCGGGATTGATTCCAATACTATCACTAAGATCGTTTGGGACAGGATCCGTAAGATTCGGGGACAGTACCCATCTGGGGAAATCTCCGTTCTTGAGAGTGATGGAGGAACGGTTGCTGACGCTCAGGGTATTGCTGACTGTCTGGGCGCAGCTTTTTCTTCGGTGTCCAGCAGCAGAAATTACCCTGCTTCGTTACGGCAGTTACAGCCACGGCTTGAACGGTCCAAGATTTCTTTTGGACCGTTTTCTTCCGCAGATTATAACAGCCCGCTGACTGCCGTGGAGCTGAAGACCGCTCTGAATCGATCCGGCCGGACATCTGTCGGACCAGATAACATCCATTACGAAATGCTGAAGCACCTTTCTCCGCCCTCTCTTGAATGTCTGCTAATCCTGTTTAACAGGATTTGGCAAGAGAATGCCTTTCCCGAGTCTTGGCGCACAGCCATTGTCGTTCCTGTTCCCAAACCTGGTAAAGATCCCACCAACCCGTTGAACTACCGGCCAATTGCTATGACGAGCTGCCTTTGCAAAGTACTCGAGCGCATCATTAATCTTCGTCTCATTTTTTATTTGGAGTTTCATCACATTTTTTCGCCTCATCAGAGTGGATTTCGCAAATATCGATCCACCACCGATCATCATCTTCGCCTTGAGACATCTGTCAGGGAGGCGTTTGTCCGGCGTCAGCACATGGTCTCCATGTTCTTCGATATGGAGAAAGCTTACGACCGCACCTGGAGATACGGCATTCTCCGTGATCTGCACGAGTGCGGATTGCGGGGAAACTTACCATCTTTCATCGCCGGATTTCTCCAGGACCGGAGTTTCCGTGTGCGCGTCGGGTCGACCCTCTCTGCGGTGTACCCGCAAGAACAGGGTGTACCTCAAGGCTCCATTTTATCAGTCACTCTGTTCATCCTTCGTGTGAATCACATGTTCCACCTGCTTCCTCCGACGGTTCGTGGAACCATGTACGTGGATGATCTACAGTTCTCTTGCGCCTCCGTTAACATGCGCACCATCGAGAGACAGCTCCAGTCTGCCATTACCAAGATCTCTCACTGGGCTTCCCACAATGGATTTGGCTTCTCGACGCAGAAGACCGTTTGCGTGTATTTTTGCCGCAAACGGGGTCTTCACCCAGACCCCAGCCTCCGTCTGGGGTGTTCTACCATCCCTGTGGTGTCAGAAGCAAAGTTCCTTGGGCTAACTTTTGACCGAGCGCTCACCTTCCGGCCTCACATTCAGTCTTTGAAGGTGAAGTGCACGAAGTCATTGAGTATCCTCAAGGTCCTCTCTCGAACATCTTGGGGAGCTGACAGGTGCTCAATGCTTCGCATTTACCACTCTCTCATTCGGTCAAAGTTAGACTTCGGATGTATTACGTACGGTTCAGCGCGTCCATCGGTTTTAAAGCCTTTGGAACCCGTCCATCACCAGGCATTGCGGCTATGTACTGGTGCTTTCCGTGCCTCTCCCGTGCATAGCCTGTATGCGGAGGCTCATGAGCCGCCGTTATGCATCCGTCGTAAGCAGCTGTCTCTTCAGCTTTATACAAAACTGAAATCTCTTCCTGATCATCCACTGCATGGTTGCATCTTCCAACCGGACTGTGTCCGCTTGTTTTCTCACAGCCCCTCCTGTGTTCCGACGTTCGGGATTCGGATGTCTGCCATAGTGCGCGATGCTGGTCTCAACATGTCTAGGATTGGTTTGACCACCTTTTTCAACCATCCTCCTTGGCAGCCCGTCCAAGCAACGGCTGACCTTTCCCTTTGTGTGTGGCCAAAGTCGTCCACTCCTGCTTTGGTGTACCAGCAGCTCTTTGCTGAAAAACTGTCTGTCTACCCGGATTTCGTGCCTGTGTTGACCGATGGCTCGAAGTCCGGGGATGTCGTTGGATCCGGTTTTGTGATTGGCGATGCCTCACATTCTGAGAGGCTTCCGCCTGAATCCACCGTCTTTTCGGCAGAGATGCGTGCGGTACACCTCGCTTTGTGTCACATACAGTCTCCATCACATCGTCGCGCTATGGTTTGCTCTGATTCCCAGTCCGTCATTCAAGTTTTATCTTCTCCAGAGGACACGGACTCACCTGTCATCCGTGATGTCCGTCGTCTTCTGGGAACTTTGGAGGGTGATGGCTTCCTGGTCCGATTCTGTTGGGATCCGGGGTAACGAGCTGGCAGATCTCTCTGCCAGGTCTGTTTCCTTCATGTCACCAGCTCGGCTGCCACTGTCTTTCCGCGATTTTCGACCTTTGATCCGGACATTTCTCCTGGACGAGTGGCAGTCCCTGTGGTCTCAGCAGGGCAGCAATAAGTTGCATTCTATCAAACCACAGATCGGACTTTGGAAGTCTAGTTTGCGGACGAACCGTCGTGAGGAAGTTGTTCTTGCACGTCTCCGCATTGGGCACTGTCGTTTTACTCACCGCTTTTTGCTGTGTGGCGAGGGTGTCCCGGTGTATGAGGCGTGCAACTGTCGTCTCACTGTCCTTCATGTTTTGTGTACTTGTGTTCGGTTTTGTGATCATCGTTTTCGTCATTTTCACTCTATTTGTTGGACGAAGGAGCAGCTACGCTGCAAACTATTATTGGCGAAGCCTGTGACGCGAGAGCAGTGTTTTCGTTTTTACAAGAAATTGACTTTTTTAATCTCATCTAGATTTTAACTTGTTCACTATCATATTTCATTTTTACCACATCAGCCTGTTTTTTTAACCTTGTGTACGTTTTTTATTGATTATGTTTTGTTTTGATGTCTTTTGTTTGGCGCTCTTTGGCCAACCATGGCCCTTGCGCCATTAAAATATAACCACCAACCACCACCGAAACAACCTTTAACCTTTTTTCTCTCAACTCAGTCTCAATGGGAAATTCATAATAGCTCATGCACTCCTTTGGTTTTCCCTTTTTTAGAGTTACAATAAGGTACATTGTACTACACTTTGACAGCTAGTGAATTCAATCAAGAAAACGTTTTGAATTTGTGTACAATACATGCTATAAAATAAATTTTTCACTTTATTTTGCCTTCATACAGTTGCTTAACTAAACTGATTAACTTCACGAAAAAATAGATTAAAACAGACCATCGATTTACCTCACTGTAATGCACGTTTAAACTAGTCGGTACATAAAAAATTAATGAAGATCAGCTGAAAAAATCACCAACTGGGGTTGCCTTTTACACCCTCTAGCGACGAAAAGTTGCATTTTTTGTACGCTAATCCCTGTAGAGATCGCCGAAGTGACAGGACCTTGAGCAGGTACAGTTGATGACCCCAGTTAGCCGTATTACTGATCAAGGAGATAAAAACAGATGGAGTAAAAGCCAACCGCTCCCTTCGTGTAATCAAAGTTAAGCCACCGAAACGTCACAGCCTCTGCCGCCATGTTGGTGAGACGATTGAGCATTCAAGTGGTCTGCTCAAAGTGCTTCAAGTTTGTGATGTCATTGTTGCTCCATCTATTTCAACTTCCCTGGTACTGATCTTCTGTACTCGTTACATTGTAACGATTACGGAAGTACAGACCCATCGATAGTAACCAGGTCCAAGGAACAAGGAAGTTAGAATAATACTTCTGGAGATACTGTGAAGCCACAAGGTGTGGGAATTTGACGTTTTTTTACATGATACCTATGTAATTTTAACTGTGTCTGTTTTGGAATTGCGTAGTTTTAGTTCTTGAAATCGTGTTAATATGAAACCGGAATGAATAATACTTCTTACACGAGTGAAGTTTTTAATTTTAAAGTTATGTTTTGTTTAAAATTCGCACTAACGTTCGTGTATTTCAATTTAAACTTAAAAATGGGAAAGAGCCTGAAAATAATTATGAATCTTATATATTCAGCATTTTCTCACACATCGGTAGCAAGTTACGATGCGAATTTTTTTTTTTTTTGATTGGAGGTTTAACGACCACCGTGAGCAACTTAATGGGCTATAAGCAGTCGCCCGTCCCTAATTTAGGGTCACTGGTTCCAGGGAAGGGAGAGAACCGGTGCCGTAAGACAAACACAACATCCATGCCTCCCTGGGATTCGAACCCGGACCCCTTTCGGACGAATGATCAGAGGCTTTCGCCTTAGACCACTGCGCCACCGGGGCGGCTGCGAAATTTGGAAACGGTCGCGAAGAAAGAAGGCGATTCGGCCAACACAAAATACATTGTAATAGAATTGAAAACAACCAGTGGTACGGACGCAGTGGTCTAAGCGATGGCCTCTGATCATTCGTCCGAAAGGGGTCCGGGTTCGAATCCCGGTGAGGCATGGGTGTTGTTTGTCTTGCGGCACTGGCTCTCTCCCTTCCCCGGAACCAGTGACCCTAAATTAGGGACGGTGACTGCTTATAGCCCATTGAGTTGCTCACGGTGGTCGTTAAACCTCTAATGAAAAAAATAAAAGAACAGCTTTCCAACACTTTGACGGCTGTCGCTCGTGCTCGCAGGCTTCACGCAAAGCGGTAGGCAAATTGTATGGCACAGTGGTCTGAGCGATGGATTCTGATCATTCGTCCGAAAGGGGTCCGGGTTCGAATCCCGGTGAGGCATGAATGTTGTGGCCACCCCGGTGGCGCAGTGGTCTAAGCGATGGCCTCTGATCATTCGTCTGAACGTGGTCCGGGTTCGATTCCCGGTGAGGCATGGATGTTTTGTTTGTCTTACGGCACTGGCTGTCTCCCTTCCCTGGAACCAATGACCGTAAATTAGGGACGGCGACTGCTTATAGCCCATTGAGTTGCTCACGGTGGTCGTTAAACCTCTAATCAAAACGAAAAAAATGTTGTGTTTGTCTTACGGCACTGGCTCTCTCCCTTTCCTGGAACCAGTGACCCTAAATTAGGGACGGGCGACTACTTATAGCCCACTGAGTTGCTCACGGTGGTCGTTTAACCTCCAATCGAAAAAAAAAGTGTTAGTGCTCCATTAATAAGGGCACCTCTAGATATTTTATTTTAACCTGTTTGCCAAGTTACGACTGCCGTGAATTGGTACTTGTTCTGAGAAAAAAAAAAAGTAACGACTAAAATACGAAATCACGGATCTTCTGTACTGGTTACATGGTAACGGTTACAGATGTTCCGACGCATCACTAACATCTACTGTAGTCGCAGTACTGAGAAATAGAAGGGGTGCTACCCGAAAATCCGACATATTCCTGAGAAAAAGCCGATAATTTGGAGATATTTATAGCAGATAAAGGATAAGTAAGACATGGAACCGTAACCGTTAGACACAAAAAGCATAGCGAATATCTGCATTCTGCAGTAGGAGAAAATTGGTATAAGGAATGGTCATTCAGAAGATACTGTATCTGTAATACTTGCCGTGTATATAATGTGAAGTGGTAAGTTGGGAACTTTGCCAAAGCTTCATGGGGTACATTTTCTTAACTGTTTCCTTATGTACCTTTGTAAAGTGAAGTCGAAAGCGTTCCCCTCAAAACTGATGAAATGGACTGCCTGTTTGAGAAGTGTCAATAATGTGTAACACCTTCAGGGAAGTGAAGTGTAGGTGATTATGTTTCATAAAACTGCAAGGTAGTGAATTTTGTTAAGAAATTGTGGAAACCAGAACTATTGGGGACTTTTTATGCAGCAGTTATTGTGCGAAATACAATCACTGTTGTGGCTGTGGTATGAGTTAAAATGAAAAGTCATCAGATCCTGCTTAAAATATTAAATTGTTTTCAGTTGAATTATAGGGAGTTTTAGGTTTCGGGTTTCAGTCAATGGTGAGAGATGGGGGAGGGGAACGCCGTTCCCCTCCCCAAGTAGTGGTGAACTAAAGTACACAATATTTGAAAAAAAAAAAAAATGTGCTGCAGAATTATACAGAGGTAATTTTGTCTTGCAGTCTATTTATATCTGAGTTCTATTCGTAATTTGTGTAAGATTTTTTACATTTTAAAATTTTGTCTCTGATTTGGCAGTTTTCAAAGCTTTTGACACAAGACAATGAATTTTGTCCTTATGGACTCAGCTTAAAGGCCTGTAGCCAGAGGTTATGATCACATTCAACTGTTTTGCTTTCATATCATTTAGTACATTATCCCACAGGGTGGAATGGTGAACTAGTAACAGTGTTGCAGGCTTGATTTAGAACAAGGTTTTAATAAAATATACTAATCTTGGCTTTAGAATACCATACACAAATTCATTCAGAGTAACATTTCAGTATATAGCAGCTAACCAAGACCGCACAGGTTTCAGGCAAAGACAGCATCCTCTAATATTTTAAAGTGGTGTCTAAACACTTTCTTTGGTAACTAAGTTTAAATTACTGGGGTGTGTAGTTTGTGTCCTTTTGTTTCTGCATAATGTCAATGAACTGAATATGCTCATTTATTATGATAAGTATTATGTACAATTAGGTAGGAAAGCAATTAGTGAATTCCAAATGTTTTAATTGTTTTCCAGATGCGCAATTAAGAAAAATGAAACACCTACAGTTGATGCGTAACCTGTTCTTTGTGTTATAAACATTTTTAGCTGAAATATAACTTTATTAGGGTTTAGTTTTTATTCATTGTAATATTTTTATCTATGTGCATGTAAAAGAACACAAATGTATGAAATCTGTGAGAGAGAGAATCCGCTCAGACTTTGAACACTAACCATTGCGTTCCTCTAAAACAAATCATCTACTTTTATCACTGGCTTCAGTTTATCTATACTTTGAATAAAGTAAAAGTGTACCACTATGTAAGTTATGGAACAGCTATGAAAAATAGTATGTAGTGTTTAGAGCAAAAAACAAAATAATTATTACTCAGAATCCATTTTTGTTTGCTCAGCAGTTTATCAAACAAAATGGCAATCTGAAACAAATTTTCCTAAAGTCAGAACAGAAATAAATTTGGTATGAGCAGAATCAAGAGCCTCACACTTTCAGCTACTTCTATCCAGTTGGAAAGAAACTTGGAGGCCGCCCCGGTGGCGCAGTGGTCTAAGGCGTTGGCCTCTGATCATTCGTCCGTAAGGGGTCCAGGTTCGAATCCCGGTCAGGCATGGATGTTGTGTTTGTCTTACGGCACTGGCTCTCTCCCTTCCCTGGAACCAGTGACCCTAAATTAGGGACGGGCGACTGCTTATAGCCCATTGAGTTGCTCACGGTGGTCGTTAAACCTCAAAAAAAAAAAAAAAAAAAAAAAAAAAAAGAAACTTGGAGAGAGGGAGGAAAAGGTTAGTAAACCTCATTCAATGTAGAAACAATAAATTGACAATTGGAGAAATTTGAGAAGGTTACTTGCAGAGGTAGTAAAAGAAAAATGTTTGGGTTGTATCACACCCCCATTCACAATCCCCACTGTGTGATGTGTGGGGGTTGGTGCGAAAGTATTGTGCTTGAAAGAAAGGAAACTGCATGAGTGCACAGTAACGTGGATTGATACTGTTTTGCGTTCCGTGGATAGGTCGTTATGAGGCTCCCTGCCGTTAACAGCAGTACACTCTTAGCAGGGCTGGACTGGGGGAGGGGATGCAACCCTGGCAGTTTTAATTATGGCAGCCCACTTTGACTTAAACTGGAAAACTTTTTGACATTAGTAAAATTTGGTTTTTGGCATTTGCTATGCCGTACAGAGCAGCTCCAATAAAACTAGTAGCCCAACAAGGCTGCATTAGAGAAAACATTTATATATATATATATATGTATATAGCTTCCCTTTTCTTTGTCTTTACCTGGCCTTCCTCACACTTCCGCATTTTGGAGGAATCGTCAAAAAGATTCCTCCAAAATGTGAAAAGATTGTTAACCTTCAAAATCTCAATTCACCAAAAAAAATTTCCTATTATTTCCAATTGCAAAAGCCACATGTGTAAAGGTAGAATCAGTAAACAACTGTAGTGCTACTTCCTGTTACTTGGGGGGAGGGGAGGGCAGCTGTTGCCATTTTCATTGACTTGAGACTATTAGTGTGACCTCAGTATCAGGTAAAACTACATCACAAACTGTATGTCCTCAAAAAGCAGATTAGAGCATGTGATTGGGGTACCTTGGTGCAATTTGACAGTGATCCAGTTTGCTGTTAACCTTCACTTATTGTGCCTGCTTAGTGCTTAGGCAATCTGTCTCTCAGCTCGTGCTGTATTTTTCTGTTTTTCTTAATTTTGTTTGGACTTGTTGAACAGAAATAACTTGACATTGATGCCCCAACGGCAGAGTTTTGCAATGGCCCACCAGGCATTTATCCAGTGATTCCTATGGCCAGTCCGGTCCTGACTCTTAGGGATACTTGGAGGCCATTTACTCATTGTTTTTAATAAGAATCCAATACAGTCAAGTTGTAATAAGCTGTTTTTTTTTTTTTGTTGTTAATGTTCCAGAACATATTAATTTTTCACATGGAAATAGTGAGTACTGTATTTTTCCTTGTTTAAGACTAAATTTTTTGACCAAAAATTGGGGGTTGTCTTATACACGGGTGGTTACCGGTTGAGAGAACCCTGCAGTTACTGCGGTGAAACTGCCAGTACCTCTTATCCCCTCTCCTCACAACGACTTACAAGCAGTTATTCCTGGTGGACTTGCAGGTCAGCTACAGCCTCTAGCTGTTTCCATCAACATGCCCTTCAAAGCCCTGATGAAGCGATGGCCTCTGATCATTCGTCCGAACGGGGTCCGGGTTCGAATCCCGGTGAGGCATGGATGTTGTGTTTGTCTTACGGCACTGGCTCTCTCCCTTCCCTGGAACCAGTGACCCTAAATTAGGGACGGGCGACTGCTTATAGCCCATTGAGTTGCTCACGGTGGTCGTTAAACCTCCAATGAAAAAAAAAAAAAAAAAGCCCTGATGAAGGAAGAATGGAATAAATGGATGCAAAAAGCAGGTAATAACTTGACACCGACAGGGAGAGTGAAAAAACCAACCATTACTGAGGTCTACAACTGGGTCCTAAGCTCAGAATGGAGTCGAGCAAGAAGTGGTTGTGAAGTCCTTCAAGAAATGTGGAATCAGCAATGCCATGGATGGAACTGAGGATGATCTAATTTATATAGACAGTGACTCAGATGACAGCAGTGATGTAGTTCAGGTTGAAAAAAGTGATGTCTGGAACTAATAGTTCTGAAGAGAGTGATGCATAATTTCATAGTTTGTATCTTAAAAATATTACCTAATTTCTAAATAATATAAATTTCCAAACTTTTTTTTAATATATTACCACATACTTCGTGATATTACCTAATTTCTAAATGTATAATACTTCAATAATATTACCTAATTTCTAAAAATATCAAATGTGTCCTTTTTTGTCATAAAAATATTGATTTCTTAATTTTCTATTCGAAAAAGGGTAAACCTTCCGAAAGTGGCCCCAAAGTAGTTTTTGAAGCGACGATAGATGGCGACATGTTATCGCTAAATCGTGAAGCGTAGCGTAACGTTGTGGAATGGGGAAAGGAAGTGAATAATATGGATTTTAGGTGGCCCTTAAAAGGGCCTTTATGAATGTACATTCTTGCATATGTGTAAAATATTTATTACGACGAAAGAGTGAGATTTCCTCATGAATCTGAAACTGTCTACCTAGCAGAATAAAAGCCAGAAAACCTTTATCTGCCAGGGAAGAACTGCCTGATCGCACGAATCAGGACTTCAAAGCAATGTTCTGAGGAAATTCGGCAATTCCGTCGGAATAAATATTCCATAATATGGTCTGCCAAGTACATTCTGTGGTTGCCCTGTGTTAACTTATGCTTAAAAGGACGTCAATTGCTCTCAACTCCTTGTGTATGTGCCCCTGTGATGGGATCAATGAAGCTGAGGGAGTGGTTGACTGTGAAATGTGCGTAGCCAGAGCGCCATCTATCGGAGCGGGCCACTTTTGGAAGGTTAGCCCGAAAAAGTAGGGGTCGTCTTATACACAGAAAAATACGGTATGTACAGAATTTTGACCAAATTGAGAAATTTCAAATTACAATGTTTTGTGTAAAAAGCTTTGTCTTTAGTGCTGCACTATTAGCACACAATATCCTGTGTATCTAATATGCATCTGTATAAGCACGGTATCTTTGAACAAATTTGTCTGTAGGATAGCTTCTTCATGGCAGTTATTGTTTTATTTTGATGCTGTGCAAAATGCACCACAATAAATGAAAAATGCACCACAATAAATTTGCTCAACAGTGTTGTCTCTCTCAACATGTGTTAGCCGGGGAAAGTGAAAAAGCACATCAGAGTGAAATGTGCTTCTGGAAATTTTCTCGCAAGAATCATCTGTTTAAACATATGCTCACCAATGCCGGTGGGAGTACTCATGAATGTGAAACGTGCTGCAAAAAAGCTGAAGTTAGCTCAAACCACGTTCTTACTCATACAGGAGTAAAACCTCACAAATGTGAAATATGTCACAAAACATTTGCACAGAAAGACGCTCTTTCAAAACATTTGTTTACCCATACAGAAGAAAAACCTCACAAATGTGAAACCTGTCACAAGAAATTTGCACTGAAAAATTCTCTTTCAAAGCATATGCTAACTCATACAGGAAAAAAATCTCATGAATGTAATGTGTGTCACAAGAAATTTCTGCAGAAATGTGATCTTTCTAAGCATTTTCTTACTCATTCAGGTGCCAAACCCCATGAATGTGAAATATATCATAGGGAGTTTGCCCAAAAGACACACCTTTTACAGCATTTACTCACTCATACAGGTGAGAACCTCATGAATGTGAAATGTCACAGGAAATTTGCACAGAAAGGTAATCTTTCTCATCATTTGCTCATTCACGCAGGAGAAAAACTTAATGAATGTAAAGTGTGCCACGCTAAATTTACAGACAAGAGTAATCTTTCAAAGCATGTACTCACTCATACAAGTACAAAACCTTACGGATGTAAAATGTGCCACAAGAAATTTGCACTAAAAAACAGCCTTTTGCACCATTTGCTCACTCATACAGGAGGAAAACCTCATGAATGTGAAATGTACCACAAGAAATTTGTACGGAAAAATGATCTTCCAAAACATTTGCTCACTCACACAGGGGAAAAACCTCATGAATGTGAAACCTGTCACAAGAAATTTGCAAGGAAAGGGGATATTTCAAAACACGTGCTCACTCATATAGGGGAAAAAACTCACGAATGCGAAATGTGCCACAAGAAATTTGTGTGGAGAGGTGATCTTTCAAATCATTTGCTCACCCATACAAGAGAAAAATTTCATGAATGTGTAAGTTGCCACAAAGAATTTGCACGAAAAGGCGATCTCTCAAGACATTTGCTCATTCACACAGGAGAAAAATCTCACGAATGTGTGATGTGCCACAAAAAATTCACACTAAAAGGTAACCTTTTGCACCATATGCTCACTCATACAGGAGAAAAACCTCATGAATGTGAAATCTGCCATATGAAGTTTGCTCAGCATAGTGCTTGTTCAAGGCATTTGCTCACACATATGAAGCCGGAATGAGTTGGTAAGTGAAAAAGTGATTGTTGAAAGTATTTGGAAACTGTTTAAAAAAAAAAAAAAATGTGGAATGAAAACTTGGCAGGCATAGGTTGCTTTTTTTTTTTTTTTTTTTAAAGTTTGCATTTGTCGACTTGTGCAGTTGTAAAACATTGAAGGTTCCACAGAATTTTTGCTATCTGTTTGATATATTGGTACAATGTAGAATACAACTTGTGCTGTGCTGGTGAATGCATACAAAGCTAATATTTCAGTTTTCTTGTGTTGTTGTGACAAGAACACTGTCTATATTTTCAGATAAGCAGTTTCTGAGAGTTTCTTATGCCAAACAATTATTTATGATACTTAAACATTTGTTTCCAGAAAGCAGTTGGTCCTTTTTGTATGTGCCTAACTTTTTATACTCATTTATGCTTGCTGTTCTGCAAACTGAGTTGGAATTTTGAAATTATGATGTTGCTCTCATTGTGAAGTCAGAGAAAGAAAGGAAGGTGGGTGATAGGTAAAAGTTCTGTATGTGTTTAAGGTTTTAAATTGTACAGGGAACAGGCCTTGATTTAATTTTTTTTAGCCGTAGTAGTGCTTGCTAGTGGCCTTATTTTTTACTAGAAAATTGCATTATGTACTAGCGAAAGTTTATTAACATTATACAAAAGGAACTTTAATGTGTCCTCCTCAATTGGTCAATCATGACAAATTTTGATTTTATCCCTATAACTGTCACATTGTAATGCTGAAAAGATTCCAGATATTTAGATACAACTCACCTTTTCATAAAAAAATATTTATTATAACTCACCATTTTTCTTTTTTGATAGATTAATTTATTACAATATAATTCGAATGCAGATATTTAAATTAAAAATTATTTAACTTTATTTGCAAAACTCAAAAACACTATTCAAAATCTGAAGTTATTTTCTGTATAATTTAGGATCTGTGTTTTCAGGTCTTTTCACCATGCACTTTAAAACAGCAGGCTTGGGGTCAAACTTTAATCTCAGTACACATGACAGCATTCAGTGTTTGTCAGTTTTAAACTGCCCCTCCAATCACCCTGTATTCTCTTCATGAAACTGAACCCAGCCTCACATGCAGAAGTAGATAAGGGAAATATACTGGATATTTCTACTAGTGCCAAAATGTTTTTATGTTTGTACTGTTCAAGAAACATTTGTTTCCAGAAAGCAGTTGGTCCTTTTTGTATGTGTCTAAAATATTCCACATGTGCTTTACAGTTCACACTAAAACATTCAAAAATTTTCCACTCGTGACTTTTGTTGGAACCACCTTTTATCACTTAGCAAAACCCATTTGCTTGCTAGCAATTTGCTGCTAACTACCGGTTGAAATCGAGCCCTGTCAGGGAATCTCATCTGCACACATTTAACTACATAGGTCCCACATACAGGGGTTGGACAGAATAATGTGAACATCTAGGAAAAGAAGGTTTTACATACCTAATAGGGCGTGGGACCACCTTTGGCATTCAAACCTTCCTGAATCCTTCTTGGAATGGATGCATATAAATCCTGGATGGTGGTTCATGGGATATTGCACCATTCTTCATGCAGAAACTGCTCCAGGTCTTTTAGAGATGCAAGAGGAGGATAACGGAATTTTACTCTTGTTTTCCAACACAGACTATAGTGTCTCGATGATGCTTAAGTTTGGTGATTGGGGAGGCCAAGGAATGTGTGAAAGTTCGTCCTCATGTTCCTCAAACCACAATTGGACATTCCGAGCTCTATGAATTGTTGTTATCATCTTGATAGATAGCATCCCCTGTAGGAAACAATGCCTGAGCCATTGGATGGACTTGGTCGGCCAAAATGGTTTCATACATCCTGCCAGTCATCTGTCCTTTCAAGGTGATCGGAGGACCTGCTGAAAACTACGATATGACTGCCCAGAGCATTACAGAACCACCAGGCAGTATAGGTTGTACGCTTCTGGTGGTGTTCTCCACATGTAAGCACGTCCTGTGGTGGGGAATAGTGTGAATGTGGATTCATTAGACCACATTACATGCTTCCATGCATCGGCAGTCCACATTGTATGCTCCTGCACCGCTGCTGTCACTGTTGTGCATTCATCTGGGTCACCAGAGGTTTTGCAATAGCATCTCTGCCATGAATATCTTGTTTGTGCAGTTCTCTGCGCACTGTTTTCTTTGATACTGGGGTCTGGAGATGCAGATTGAGCTCTACACTAATTTTTGGCACCGTGGTTTTCTTATAACAGGTAAAAATCCTCTTTAATGCTTTCCTGTCTATCAGTCAGGGTCGTTTTCCAGCGGCTCTTGTGTTTCGTAGACGAGGTTTTGCCATGAACATGGTATGCTGTCATGACGCTAGACACAGTAGCTCTCGGTACCTCCACTACCCTGGTTACTGTTGTCACAGAAGCACCTACTAGCCAGCCACCAACAATTTGCTCTCTTTCGAAATCCATTAGGTCACTCAATTTGTCATCACCCGAAAGAAATTTTTCAACAAGACACTTTCTTTAGGTTCTAAACAAAACTATTACAACCAAAAAGTGGTGGATACCTTTGCATATTGCGACGAACCCAGCTGCATTAAAAGTCACGTCTCTGAGTGTGGTGTTTACATTATTCTGTCTCACCCCTGTACTTTTTCCTCATTAGTCAAAAGTATGGCAATTGTTTACAAATTGGATGCACATATTTCACATGTTTTTGTGCAAGAATGAGTTTTTCTGTTATTATTAATTATAGTTAAATGTTTTCTTTAGTTGGATGGTGGAAGTAATTTAATATATATATATATTTTGTTTAATGACTTCATTATAAATATGTCAAGCAGTACACACCAGAGAACCGAACATTCAATTTGTTTAGATCTGTAGAAAAATCAAAACCGCCAACTATCATTTGTGGAAAATGTTTAACATCTTGAGCAATTTTGGCAAAATTATATGCATATTTATTTATGTATGTTTTTATGCACATAAATGCACTATGTAGACCAAAGTTTATGGACTAATCTCTGGAATCTTGGTACACAAGCTATTCATGCATTATATGCAAATTTTTGTGAGATGGTATAAAAAAGCTTCTTGTCTCCCAGAATGTGTACTCAATGGCTGGGTGTTATGATATCAATGTTCCAAGTTTATAAGGTGTATTATTTTAGCGTACCACATCAGTCGTGTTTCAGTAAGAGAGAGAAAATTATGGTGAATTTTCAGTTATCAGCTCTTTAAGTAATATGTATCATTCCACTCTGTTCACATAAGACCTGTGCACACCTACCGTCACGTGGCTAGGTCTGCCTCTACATTTCACATGGAGTGTTTGTTAGAATAATTACAATTTAGACACTGTGATGACAAAGGTCTTTTTTGCATGAATTAAAATGGCTTTTATACAAAGAAAATGCAGAATAATAATAGAACAGCCATTTTATTTTTCTTCAAGGAATTGTTACAATTAGCTTAAAAGATTTTGTGTGGTTCTTAATGAGCGGTGTTTGAGTGGAATTATGTAATTTGTAAAGATGTATTAGGTCAAACAGATATTAATTTCAAAAATTCTTTCCTTTAAAACATATTTTTTAATTTGATATTTATTATACTTAGGTGTTCATTAAAGGAAGCAAAAGCTTAGAATCCATACTTCCACGTCAGAAAATTTGACTGATAGCTGTAGGAATTTAAATATATCCTATTAAGAACACTCTGAATTGCAAGATTTCTTTTTCTCTTATGTTTTTAGAACAGAGTGATATGTGGAATAAACTGTCTCGCCGGCACAGTGGCTTAAGTGCTTGCTGCTGACTTGTTCCTTCAGGTGGACCTGGGTTTGAGTCATAGATGAGAAATGGGTGATGCATTTGTCTTGCAGTGCTAGCTCTCTCCCCCTTCCTTGGAACCAATGGCCCCAAATTAGGGATAGGTGATTGCTTGTAGGCCTTAGAGTTGTTCACTGTGGTAGTTAAACTCGCACTTAAAAAAAACATAACATGGAATTACTTGAAGTCCACCTGGAAATCAGCTAAAGCATTCCTAGGTCAACTGTGTTGAATATAGTGCATTGCTGGCACTCCACAGAATGCTGCTGTTTATCGGCATGATGCATCAATCATGGGGTCTGGAATTAAAGGTCTTGTGTATAGATGAATCACAGGACACAATGTTCCAGTCAGATGGGCATGTAAGTATACAGAAAATGCCAGGAAAATTGTTCTTGCCATAGTTTTACTCTTGAAATGGGCTTGATTCATTAGTGGTTCTGTAAAACACTCTTAAGGCAGAATATTACATCGATATTTTGGACTTGGTCAATTCCAATGCTGCGGCAGTGCTATGGAGATGAAACCTGCTGAGCCGTCCCGGTGGCGCAGTGGTCTAAGCGATGGCCTCTGATCATTCGTCCAAAAGGGGTCCAGGTTCGAATCCCAGCGAGGCATGGATGCTGTGTTTGTCTTACGGCACTGGCTCTCTCCCATCCCTAGAACCACTGAACCTAAATTAGGGACGGGCAACTGCTTTATAGCCCATTGAGTTGCTCACGGTGGTCGTTAAACCTTCAATAAAAAAAAAAGAAATCCTGCTGTTATCAGAAAGACAATGCACCCTACCAAACCAAACTAATTGTTGCTGACTGTAGTGTTCTCCCTATATATATATTTTATAGCTGGGAGGCAAGAAATTTTAGCTTTTAATGACCCCTTCCCCAATTGAAAGAAGAAAAAAAAGATTTTGATTTTGCTTAACATTTTGTAGTTATTAAACATTGTTAGTAATGTGGTAGGCATTAATGTAACATAATATGATAAACAACATTAGAAAATTGTACATAAATGGTACAATTTTCTAACGACACAGATATCAGCCAGTTTTCATCAGTATTTATGGTGTATGTGGGAATAAGTTTTCCACTCTTACTATTATGTGCATTATGAAAACGTTCACTAAATGAAATTAAGCTAGGCGGTAGAAAAAATTAGCTGGGCTCGCCACCCGGTAAAAAGGCTCTAGGGAGAACTCTACACTGGTTTATGGAAAATCAGGTTTCACGTTTGGACTGGCCTTCACAAAACTCTGATTTAAACCCCAGTGATTAACACTTATGGAATGAATTGAAGGTCGCCCCGGTGGCGCAGTGGTCTAAGCGATGGCCTCTGATCATTCGTCCGAAAGGGGTGCGGGTTCGAATCCCGGTGAGGCATGGGTGTTGTGTTTGTCTTACGGCACTGGCTCTCTCCCTTCCCTGGAACCAGTGACCCTAAATTAGGGACGGGCGACTGCTTATAGCCCATTGAGTTGCTCACGGTGGTCGTTAAACCTCCAATCAAAAAAAAAAAAAAATGAATTGAAGCATCATGTCAAAACTTTGAAAAGTCCTTATGCTTCACCCTAAAAGATGGTAAAAGGCTTTTCAACATTTAGTGGAAAGCATGCTTAGAATACTGTACTCAAGTATTCAGGCTAAAGGTGGATTCATTACTAATTCCTGAAATAAATTGTCTTTTTTGGTTATGGTTTTAGTTTTCCATGACTTTTGTCTGTATAGTGTATGTATAAAACAATTGCATAAAATTGTGACAATAAAATGCTTTTGAAGAATTTTGCTCTAAATTCTGCAGGCAAGCATGGGGATCTATAGGAATGCTGTGGTGACTGTAGTTGAATCTCCAGAATGACACTCATCAGTCTTTTTATCTCAGTAGGCTTTAGCCACTATAGGAATGCTTGAAATCTCAGTCCTAAACCAACTACAGGGCCCTACACCTATTATTAGGAATCAATATGGTAGCTGTTATATCTTTTGCTATCCATCTTGTTTCTCCCTGAAGCTATAATTAGCCATAATGCAGTGATGCCAATTTTTTCAGTATCATTTCATATGAGACTAATAATAATTGCTGACTAGTAACAGAATTATGGTGGACTTCTGAATCTCTACTCAAGTAGTTTCCAACTTCAAATGTATTAGGCAAGCATGAGAATCTGTAGGAATTCTGCGATGACTAGCTAAAACTCCAGAATGACACCAATCAGTCTTTTTATCCTAGTAGGCTTTAGCCACTCATGAGAGCCATCGGATCATGTGACTATCAATTCTTCAAACATCTCAAGGTGTTGAATTTTTTACGTGGTTATAATTCATATTATACATAAATGTCAACTATTCAGTGGTTGCATTATTTACTGTTTCTCAGTGCTTTCGGGAAATGTCTTTGTTTTACAAAGGGTTATAATTATATAATATGCCCTAAAGTTTATAATATAGAAATAAATCGATAATAAGAGTTTCACAATGTTACTCACATTTGGTCATGGAGCATTCCGGGATATTGCAGGGTCCTTTGTAGACCTATTGTGGCGAAATGCTGTTCATCATGTTTCAAATGGTAGACATCTCTTTTTCACATGAACATTGATTCAATCAAATCTTTGTATGAAGGGTTAGGTTTAGGCTTGATATTCAGTCAAATCTTCGTATTGAAGGGTTAAGTTTAGGCTTGATATTCAGTCAAATCTTCGTATTGAAGGGTTAAGTTTAGGCTTGATATTCAGTCAAATCTTCGTATTGAAGGGTTAAGTTTAGGCTTGATATTCAGTCAAATCTTCGTATTGAAGGGTTAAGTTTAGGCTTGATATTCAGTCAAATCTTCGTATTGAAGGGTTAAGTTCAGGCTTGATATTCAGTCAAATCTTTGTATTGAAGGGTTAAGTTTAGGCTTGATATTCAGTCAAATCTTTGTATTGAAGGGTTAAGTTTAGGCTTGATATTCAGTCAAATCTTCGTATTGAAGGGTTAAGTTTAGGCTTGATATTCAGTCAAATCTTCGTATTGAAGGGTTAAGTTCTGGCTTGATATTCAGTCAAATCTTTGTATTGAAGATTAAACATCAAGCCTGAACTTAACCCTTCAATAGGAAGATTTGGCTGAATATCAAGCCTAAACTTAACCCTTCAATAGGAAGATTTGGCTGAATATCAAGCCTAAACTTAACCCTTCAATACGAAGATTTGACTGAATCAATGTTCATGTGAACATTGATTCAGTCAAATCAAGAGATGTCTACCATTTGAAACATGATGAACAGAACAAGATTTCGTCACAATAGGACTACAAAATACCCTGCAATATCCCAGAATGCTCCATGACCAAATGTGAGTAACATTGTGAAACTCTTATTATTGATTTATTTCTATATTATAAACTTTAGGGCATATTATATAATTATAACCCTTCGTCAAACAAAGACATTTTCCCAAAAGCTCTTCAACAACAACGTGAGAAACAGTAAATAATGCAACAACTGAATAGTTGACATTTTATGAATAAGATCACGTGACATCTGCAATGTTATTATATGCAGCCTGCTCATGCCCACCATTAGCTGGCAAAGGAACTACCTCCACTGCTAAAGAAATACAATAAAAACATAGGACACGAAAGAAATCTTTCAAGTTTTTTTTTTTTTTTTTTTGAAGTAGGTTTACTTCTGAAGTATTATGTGTATACTTCCATGGAAATTGCCAGTGGGTCTGTTTACATTTCATATTGCGGCTTTCCACATGCCACTACATGATACAAATACGTTACTTCCCTTTGACCACATGTAGTAATAGACCGCGCACTGGTAATGGCTGCCACTGAGCCACCGTGGTCCCAACACGAGAGCCGTCGGATCACATGACATTGGGAAGAAGTGATTTCATGCTATCCATTTTCAGTGCTTTTCTATGGCCTGACAGATTCCTTTTAAATATTGCCACTTAGTAAATCATGTAAGTTACAATTGTAGTTTTAAAAAATGATAAACCTGAGGATATATTCATTCAAAAATTGTTATTGATAGAAATTTTATTCCAACCATTTTGATGTTACAAGATGGAGATCATTCGTTTTTAATGTGTTCTTGTGTCAACCAGTCGCATTTTTGCTTGATACTTCATGTCAACTGGTGTTCTCATTAATAATTTATGATACAGAGCTACAGTATTTCCAGCATATGACGTATAATGTGAAAAATTCTGATGTACCCAGTTAAAGTGTAAAAATATACAGCAATGACATTGCCATACTATCAGTAAGTTTACTTGAAATATGAATATGCATAGACAGGCTTGATTATAGGACATGATTAGAATATTGTGATGAATATTTGCAAAAAAAAAAAAAAACATGTACATTTATTTATTTTTTTTGTCGCAAATGCTTATATTATTTTATTAATAGGTACACATTTTCTAGATTGAGAATTGGACCTCTATATTGATTATATCTTCCTGTATATATGATAACCAGTACTGCAAATATGAAAAACTTAGGTGGAGTGGTCACCCTTACTAACCAGAATAAAAATTAATGGACAATTGGAATCACTTATTACTATAGATACATAGAATCAGTTTAATCATTTAATTTATTTCTCACCAGTGAAAAGGTTTAGAATTTTGTTTTAGCATTATTGCCTAAGATCACGTAACATTTCCCTTTTTCGTGTTGGAGCCAGAAATTGTGACTTCATTCGCAGTCTACCTGTATATATGAGGGACTGGTCGATATTTCCACAATGAAATACAAAGCAGGGTTGGATTTTTTTGTGAATACGTGATGATATATATATATATATATATATATATATTCTATTAAGAAGATACCTAAGCAAAAAAATACATATATAATTTTGACTCACACCAAGTACAACATAGAAAAGGTTATGTATCTACCTGTGTGAGTAAAAGGAGAAAAGATAAAAAAATAAAATAAAACAACAGAATGTAGAAGGTGTCCAGAATACTGAGCCTTGGCTTTATCAAGGACCAGCAAAAACTCTGCATTTTCTCACTTCCACAAAGACCTAGTTGGAAATGGGTTTCTGCAAGGCCATAGATGCAAGTAACATTCCCACCTAAAATAGTTTAAAAAATATATATATAAGTCATGTCCTCCGCAGAGTTGCATGACCTAGCACTAGTTAACAATTTCGCTTGCATCCATTAACCTTCCTGGCCCGACCCATGCTCTTCATCTGTTACTATTAAACAGAGAGAAGAAGATTAAAGAGAACTCAAGCTGTGAGAGTGACATAATAATTAGAAATAATTTTCAGCTATAACGAAATGCCAAGTTCGTTTAAGAGAGAATTTAAACCTGAAAATCAATGCAAAAGAAATCCAAATTTTTTCATTGCAATTAAAAAAGGAAATATTAATTTTTTAAAAAACAGATTTTTGAAAGAAAACTTGAGTCTAAAACCCCCTACTCTACAACTTATGACAGCACGAAAACGAGAATAAGTTAAAGACAATAATTAACTAAACAAAACTTTGTGAAAGTTATATTATGCACTTAAAGCACTGCTGAAATACTTTGTACATAATGCAACTAACTGTTTAAGTCATATAACTTTCACAAAGTTTTCTTTAGTTAATTATTGTCTTTAACTTATTCTCGTTTTCGTGCTGTCATAAGTTGTAGAGTAGGGGGTTTTAGACTCAAGTTTTCTTTCAAAAATCTGTTTTTTAAAAATTAATATTTCCTTTTTTAATTGCAATGAAAAAATTTGGATTTCTTTGCATTGATTTTCAGGTTTAAAATCTCTCTCAAACGAACTTGGCATTTCGTTATAGCTGAAAATTATTTCTAATTATTATGTCACTCTCACAGCTTGAGTTCTCTTTAATCTTCTTCTCTCTGTTTAATAGTAACAGATGAAGAGCATGGGTCGGGCCAGGAAGGTTAATGGATGCAAGCGAAATTGTTAACTAGTGCTAGGTCATACAACTCTGCGGAGGACATGACATATATATATTTTTTAAAACAATTTTAGGTGGGAATGTTACTTGCATCTATGGCCTTGCAGAAACCCATTTCCAACTAGGTCTTTGTGGAAGTGAGAAAATGCAGAGTTTTTGCTGGTCCTTGATAAAGCCAAGGCTCAGTATTCTCGACACCTTCTACATTCTGTTGTTTTATTTTATTTTTTTATCTTTTCTCCTTTTACTCACACAGGTAGATACATAACCTTTTCTATGTTGTACTTGGTGTGAGTCAAAATTATATATGTATTTTTTTGCTTAGGTATCTTCTTAATAGAATGTGAATTCTGAATTTTCAAAACTGCTGCGTTGCGCGTTTTGATCTTCAGGTTATTTTCCAACTTTCGTTTTAAATTCTAAAGTTTTTCCTTAGTCTTCAGTTTTGCTCTTAAGTATATATATATCATCATCATCATTGTCAACCATTATCAATCCACTGCTGGACGAAGGTCTCCCCAAGTTTCCTCCACAACGGTCTGTCTTGTGCCAGTCTCCTCCATGTCACCCCTGCATACTTTCGAATTTCATCCACCCATCTCCCATGTGGTCTTCTTCTGGGTCTTTTCCTGTCCCTTAGAATCCAATCTAAAATTTCAGCTGTCCATCGATGATCTGTCCTTCTGGCAGTATGTCCAGCCCATTGCCATTTCAGGGATTTAACTCTGATCATGATGTCTTCCACTCTTGTCATTTTTCGGATCCACGAGTTCCTCTTCTTATCTCTCCTGGTTACACCAAGCATGCACCTCTCCATGCTGCTTTGAGTTGTCTGCAGCCTTTGTATGTCTCTTTTAGTTAAGGTCCACGTCTCTGCACCATACGTAAGCACTGGAAGGATGCATTGATCAAACACTTTTCTTTTAAGACATAATGGCATATTGCTCTTGAAAATTATGCTGTTTCTTCCAAAAGCTCTCCAGGCAAGTTTTGTACGCCGATTAATTTCTTCATCAATGTGACCCTCACTTGATATCTGCTGTCCAAGATAAACGTACGTGTCTGTTATCTCCAGCTTTTCTCCATCAATCGATAAATCTTCATTTCTTGTAAAAGCATTGAACATCACTTTTGTCTTCTGAAAGTTCATTTTTAATCCCACTTCTTTACTCTTGTCAGCAAGTTCCTGGATCATACTCTGCAGCTCTGATGGGGTAGTTGCAAAAATGACTACGTCATCAGCAAAACGAAGGTGGGTTAGATAATCTCCATTAATCTTTATCCCCTTGTTTTCCCAGCTCAGTGACTGAAAAACACCCTCCAATGTGGCATTAAAGAGCTTCGGAGATATGGTGTCACCTTGTCTCACTCCCTTTCCAATTTTTACGTGTGTTGTATTTTCAAACAGCCTAATCTTTGCACTTGCATTTTCATAGATGTTATTAATAATATTAATGTATGCATCTTCAATACCGCAGGTTTTCAGAGCCATTGTAACTGCTGATGGTTTCACCGAATCAAAGGCTTTTTCATAATCGATAAAAGCCATGCACAATGGAAGTTCATATTCCCTCGCTCTTTCAATTAGTTCTCTCAGCACGTGGATATGATCTATTGTGCTGTAGCCACTCCTGAATCCAGCTTGTTCTCTCGATTGAGCCATGTCCAGTGTTACCTTCAAGCGGTGTGAAAGAACTTTAGTGAAGATTTTATAAACTACTGATAGGAGGCTGATAGGTCTGTAGTTTCCGAGATCCTCAATGTCACCTTTCTTATGTAGCAGGATCATTGTAGCGGTGTTCCAATCCTCAGGAATCTTTCCTTCATTAAGGCATCGAGTGAAAATTTGGGCGAGTACTGTTTTGATTTCTCCACTTGCTTCTTGTATGATGTCTACAGTAATTCCATCTTCTCCTGGAGCTTTTCCTCGCTTCATGTTCTTGATTGCATGTGCAACTTCTGCTGGAAGGACTGGAGGAACTCTGGTACTGGTATCTTTCATGATGTCTGGAGTGCATATATCATCCCTTTCATATAATTTGGAGTAGAAATCTTTCACTCTTGTCAAAATTTCGCCTCTATTTCTTGTTACAGAACCATCTTCTTTTCTCAGTGCCATAATCTGTTTTCTTCCCTTACTGAGATGTCCCTTTGCTATCTTTAGGCTTTGGTTGTTTTCAATTGCTTTCCTCACTAGTTCACAGTTGAATTTCCTTACGTCTTCAGTGATACTTTTTCTTACTGTCTTGCATAGCTCTATATATTCCACTTTGGAAGTCACATCTTCTTTAGTTGTCCTCATCTCTCTTCTTTTTTGCATCAACATTTTGGTTTTTCCTGATAATTTGTTCACATGCAACTTGTTCTTAGACCCAGCTAATTTTGTTGCTGTTTCCATAAGAGCTTTGGTTACTTTTCTGTTAACTTCAGAGATGTCCACTTCTTCCGATGTTAGGCCTTCTAAAGCAGAGAACCTGTTCTTCAGTTCTAACTTGAAGGTATTATGGTGTTTTTTAAGGTTGGTTATGTCAATAGATTTTGTTTGTCCTATGAGCTTGCCACGTTCAAGTTTAGTGTTGAGGTGCATCTTACATCTCACCAATCTATGGTCACTACCTGTGTTGAACTTGTTTAGCACACTGCAGTCTTCTATGACGAATTTTTTGTTACACATAATAAAATCAATTTCACTTGTCGTCCCATTTGGATGTCTCCATGTCCATTTCCTGTGTGGCTTTTTCTTGAAGGAGTTCAAGATGAAAAACCCTTCTGCCTCTGCAAACTCAACGAGAGTATTTCCACGCTGGTTTCTGTTGCCATGACCGAATTTACCTACCGAAGTTTCATTCTGTTGCCATATATATATCATCATCATCATCATTGTCAACCATTATCAATCCACTGCTGGACGAAGGTCTCCCCAAGTTTCCTCCACAACGGTCTGTCTTGTGCCAGTCTCCTCCATGTCACCCCTGCATACTTTCGAATTTCATCCACCCATCTCCCATGTGGTCTTCTTCTGGGTCTTTTCCTGTCCCTTGGAATCCAATCTAAAATTTCAGCTGTCCATCGATGGTCTGTCCTTCTGGCAGTATGTCCAGCCCATTGCCATTTCAGGGATTTAACTCTGATCATGATGTCTTCCACTCTTGTCATTTTCCGGATCCACGAGTTCCTCTTCTTATCTCTCCTGGTTACACCAAGCATGCACCTCTCCATGCTTCTTTGAGTTGTCTGCAGCCTTTGTATGTCTCTTTTAGTTAAGGTCCACGTCTCTGCACCATACGTAAGCACTGGAAGGATGCATTGATCAAACACTTTTCTTTTAAGACATAATGGCATATTGCTCTTGAAAATTATGCTGTTTCTTCCAAAAGCTCTCCAGGCAAGTTTTGTACGCCGATTAATTTCTTCATCAATGTGACCCTCACTTGATATCTGCTGTCCAAGATAAACGTACGTGTCTGTTATCTCCAGCTTTTCTCCATCAATCGATAAATCTTCATTTCTTGTAAAAGCATTGAACATCACTTTTGTCTTCTGAAAGTTCATTTTTAATCCCACTTCTTTACTCTTGTCAGCAAGTTCCTGGATCATACTCTGCAGCTCTGATGGGGTAGTTGCAAAAAATGACTACGTCATCAGCAAAACGAAGGTGGGTTAGATAATCTCCATTAATCTTTATCCCCTTGCTTTCCCAGCTCAGCAACTGAAAAACATTTTCCAATGTGGCATTAAAGAGCTTCGGAGATATGGTGTCACCTTGTCTCACTCCCTTTCCAATTTTTACGTGTGTTGTATTTTCAAACAGCCGAATCTTTGCACTTGCGTTTTCATAGATGTTATTAATAATATTAATGTATGCATCTTCAATACCGCAGGTTTTCAGAGCCATTGTAACTGCTGATGGTTTCACTTCCGAATCAAAGGCTTTTTCATAATCGATAAAAGCCATGCACAATGGAAGTTCATATTCCCTCGCTCTTTCAATTAGTTCTCTCAGCACGTGGATATGATCTATTGTGCTGTAGCCACTCCTGAATCCAGCTTGTTCTCTCGGTTGAGCCATGTCCAGTGTTACCTTCAAGCGGTGTGAAAGAACTTTAGTGAAGATTTTATAAACTACTGATAGGAGGCTGATAGGTCTGTAGGTTTCCGAGATCTTCAATGTCACCTTTCTTATGTAGCAGGATCATTGTAGCGGTGTTCCAATCCTCAGGAATCTTTCCTTCATTAAGGCATCGAGTGAAAATTTGGGCGAGTACTGTTTCGATTTCTCCACTTGCTTCTTGTATGATGTCTACAGTAATTCCATCTTCTCCTGGAGCTTTTCCTCGCTTCATGTTCTTGATTGCATGTGCAACTTCTGCTGGAAGGACTGGAGGAACTCTGGTACTGGTATCTTTCATGATGTCTGGAGTGCATATATCATCCCTTTCATATAATTTGGAGTAGAAATCTTTCACTCTTGTCAAAATTTCGCCTCTATTTCTTGTTACAGAACCATCTTCTTTTCTCAGTGCCATAATCTGTTTTCTTCCCTTACTGAGATGTCCCTTTGCCAATTTTAGGCTTTGGTTGTTTTCAATTGCTTTCCTCACTAGTTCACAGTTGAATTTCCTTACGTCTTCAGTGATACTTTTTCTTACTGTCTTGCATAGCTCTATATATTCCACTTTGGAAGTCACATCTTCTTTAGTTGTCCTCATCTCTCTTCTTTTTTGCATCAACATTTTGGTTTTTCCTGATAATTTGTTCACATGCAACTTGTTCTTAGACCCAGCTAATTTTGTTGCTGTTTCCATAAGAGCTTTGGTTACTTTTCTGTTAACTTCAGAGATGTCCACTTCTTCCGATGTTAGGCCTTCTAAAGCAGAGAACCTGTTCTTCAGTTCTAACTTGAAGGTATTATGGTGTTTTTTAAGGTTGGTTATGTCAATAGATTTTGTTTGTCTTATGAGCTTGCCACGTTCAAGTTTAGTGTTGAGGTGCATCTTACATCTCACCAATCTATGGTCACTACCTGTGTTGAACTTGTTTAGCACACTGCAGTCTTCTATGACGAATTTTTTGTTACACATAATAAAATCAATTTCACTTGTCGTCCCATTTGGATGTCTCCATGTCCATTTCCTGTGTGGCTTTTTCTTGAAGAAGGAGTTCAAGATGAAAAACCCTTCTGCCTCTGCAAACTCAACGAGAGTATTTCCACGCTGGTTTCTGTTGCCATGACCGAATTTACCTACTGAAGTTTCATTATGTTGCCGTTGCCCTATTTTTGCATTGAAATCTCCCATAATTATTTTCAAGTGCTGCTTACCTTTATTATTTAGACGACAAATTTCTCATAAAATTCTTCAATTTCTTCTTCAGGATGACTTGTGGTGGGTGCATAAGTTTGAATAATCTGAGCCTGGTATCTTTTCGAGAGTTGGATAACAAGTCGTGCAGCTCTGTCAGAGGAACTTTCAACTTCTACAACTTTATCCTTCAGTTTCTTGTTTATTATAAATCCAACACCACTAGTTCTGCCAGTATCTGTCCCACGATAGTAGAAGAGATGTCCACTTTTCAGTTCGATGAGATCTTCTCCTTTTCTCCTTACCTCACTTAGCCCCACGATGTCCCACTTGATCCTTTGTAGTTCCTCTTCCAATTCAAGAAGCCTTGAATCAGAAGATAGGGAGCGTCCATTGTAAGTAGCCAAGGTCAGCATCAGATGGCAGCCTAGTCCGGTCCTCCGGGGATTCTTAGCACCCTCTGCCTTCATGTCGCACTGGCCGCTGCCTTGGCCAGGTACATTCCAGCTGCCGGAGACTGAGGGCCAAGATTTAAGTTGTGGAATCATTTTGGAGGGGTTTGGCCATAACTCACCACGCTGGCCAAGCGGGTTGGTGAGTGTGGGATAGAATTTCCTCTAATCCCGATGGTATAGTTATACCGCTATGGGCGGTCGTCAGAGCCCCTTTAGTGGGAACAGGATGCACCACGAGAAGGCGGGGTTGACAGTTGTCAAGGAGAGGCTGTGGTGTTACGCATCACCTGAAAAATCTCTGAAATCTTTTTTTTTTTCCTTCGTCCATGATATGAAATCAATTCCTCCTGTGGCACATGTACTCCATTGACTGATGGAAGAAGTGGTAGAGCAGAACAATCTTATGTGCCAATTATTTTTCATAGCTGTGCTCCCCATCTTTGGGAGGGGGAGGCACAGCTGAGGATATATCTGACGGGAGGTCAGAAAATTATTGTATAGTGGCTCACAGCTGCGGTCTAAAACGTAAACAAACACTCTAGCAATTGTGGCATACGGTTACGTGTAACTCTTCAGAAATAGACTATATTATTAGCCCAGTAAATAAAGGCCAAAATTAGGTCAAACCCTGAACAAATTAGGTAAAAGCTGAATTTTTGCAGGCTGGTAGAACTCATTGGGCTTAGCATTTTCACAAAAGTCCCCTCCCCTCCCCCGCTTGCTTCCCCCTACACCCCCATAAAGGGGGGGAATGAGGTCTAATATTAATCCACTCGTAACTCCCGAAATAATTGGCGTACAGCGATAATTTTTTTTAATTTATTCCTCTTGATATGGTTTATAAATTTTGTTCTATTCATTTTTACTATACCTCCAATAGTTTTGCAGCAATTTGCAAAAACCCACAAAATAGCACATTTTTCTCTCGACACTTTTCCGATTAATTCCAATTACCGCTTCATAGAGCCAAAATTTCCGAAAAAAGGCTCCTAATAAAAGTTGTAGCAAATTTTATAACCTTTACAGCAATATATTATTTGTCTTACAGCAATATATAGTTTCGCTTACACTGTATCTAAACCATGTCAGCCTTAAGGTGGTAACACCTAAAATTTCTGCTTTATGTTTCCAATGGTAAAACTTCCTAACATATTTTCTTCTCAATTAATGTATTCCCAAGGATGAAAATTTGCACATCGATAAAACTAACTTTAAGTTATAGTATGAGATACCTAATACTTGCTAAAACATAGCCATAATTTAGAAATCCAACATTTGTTTGTCTACTGACGTCATTAATGTACAGGTCGCGCCGTTTATTACTTAAAAAAATATCAATTTTTAATATAATTATGGTTATGTTTTAGCAAGAATTTACTATCCCGTGCTATAACTTAAAGTAAGTTTTCTCGATGTGCAAATTTTCATCCTTGGAAATACATAAATTGTGAAGATAATGTGTAAAGAAGTTTTACCATTGGAAACATAAAGCAGAGATGTTAGTTGGAACTACTTTAAGTACTTCTGTTACGAAGAATTTGTCGTGGGAAGAACATAGTGCTGATAGAGAGATAAAAGGCATTGACTCACGCAATTTGTTTATTTATTTGACACGTGGGGAGAATAAAATGCATTCCTAAAACTCCTCCACTGTCCGCACATATGCCACAAAAGCAAATAGAATTAGGTAATCGGATAGGCAAGATGTCCGCATGGGAGGTTCGCTGAGACAACGAACGAAATGTAAGTTGATCGTTTTTTAGCCTCTAAAAAGTTAACCAAATTCTTAATGCATTCCCGTTTTGTTTTACCTAACGGAATAAAAAATGGACAAATGCATGATTTGCGATAACCATCTCTGTGAGGGAGAATCAAATTCTTTTCTGGAATATGGACTGATATGTGCATTGAGCAATCGCTTATGCGTTCTATAAAGTCAGTTGATGGGTTAACCCATGGAAGAGGTATAACTGATAACGTGCTATCAAAATGGGTCTTAGGTGCCCCACCATTTTTAGAAATCAGTGAAGCAGTACAATACTTCATTGGTAGTCCATCTTCATCACTCACTGAGCAGCATGTTGAATTAAGAGAAAGTCGGCAGGCTAGAGATGCACATGATATTTCCAAATTTGCACACTGGTTGAGAGAACACAATCCTTTCACGAAACAATCTGGAGACCTTGTGTGTCTATCTTCTGGCTTGGTATCTGATGTAACTGTCACTTGTGATACAGCTTACGAGATAAAATCAGCAATTATGAAAAAACTAGTTGGAGGAAACTTCAGGGACATTAAATTACACAGAAAAGACATGGTTGTAACTCAAGCTGTTGGCAGAATGGGATTGAAAGTTAGATCTGAAGCAGTTTCAATAAGTACACAACAATTGTTCAACAGAGTTATTTGTGTTTGTGACAGTCCTTTGAAATTGAAATCATACTTCAGATATGAACTAGCATCTCGTCCACCATCTTTATTTGAAGAAGTGTCACTGTGAAAAGGTACAAAATCCTCCATAACTAAATCTTTTGTTGGTGGTATTGTTGAACAGGAGGATATACCTGCTGGTGCAACTGTTATAATAGATGGTGGTTATCTCCTTCATTCAGTAACTTGGCCTAAGCGCACAACATTTGATCAAATTCTGCAAAATTATGTACTCATGTACTTTCCCATTATGGTACAAATTGCTACGTTGTCTTTGATGGATACCCTGAAATGCCAACAACAAAGCAGGAAGAACAAACAAGAAGATTTGCTAAAAGGACGTCAGCGAACATTATATTTAGAAATAACATGGAGTGCACCACAGCGCAGAGTGATTTTCTGTCCAATTCCCACAATAAGAAAAGAATGATTGCAGCATTAAAAGAAAAATTCTTCTCTGCCACTAATATCACAGTTCTCACGGCTAATAACGATGCTGATGTAGATATAGTTCAAACCTCTATAGAAATGTTGAAACTAAACCCTACTGTAGTCACCGTAGGTACGGATACAGACCTTATCGTTTTATTAATTACACTGGCGCCAGAAGAAACAAAATCTTTGTACTTTCTCAAACCGGGCACTGCTGCGATACCTCCAATATTTTACAGCATTGAGAAACTGATATCTATTTACAGCCATGTATGCAAATGTCTGTTATTCACGCATGCCATTACAGGGTGTGATACAACATCTGCAATTTGCGGACTTGGGAAACAAAAGGCAGTTAATGTGATAAAAAGTTCTCAGGAGGCTCGGTCACAAGCAATGGTTTTCAACCGCATTAATGCTTCAAAAGAATTCTTTCAAAATGGAGAAAGCTTCCTTTTGGATTTATATGGTTTGAGCAAACGCAGTAATTTAGATGATGCCAGATACTTTTATTACAAAAAATCAATTGCTAAACTATCACTGAGATCAAACTTTGAATTGGGAAAACTTCCACCTACAGTAGCAGCAGCTCGACAGCATTTATTGCGGGTATACCTTCAAGTTCAAATGTGGTCAGGGAACAAACTTGACCCCACCAACTGGGGATGGAAGTTAGAGGGAGGAAGACTAAAGCCAATTGCAACTACTTTACCAGGGGCACCAGATGAACTTTTGTGTTTAATTTCATGCAACTGTAAGAAAGAATGAATGATTTCCTGCAGCTGCCGAAAAGCCAGATTCTCATGTTCTGCTATGTGTGGACGTTGCAGTGGACTGTCATGCACAAACAAGCCTGATATGAGTGACAACATTGATATTGATTTATGATAATTCTGCCACAACTGTGCGATATTCAAAAGAACCACAGAAGAAATGTAAGACAAAATATATATCATTTTAAAAGTTATAAATTTAATCACCACATTTGTTTGTAGCCTTTTCTTTTATAATTACAGTTTAACGAAATTTTAATCTTAGTTCATTTAGGAAATTTGAAAATAAAAATGTTTTTTTTTTTTTTAATTTATTTTGAAATTGTAGAAACAGCACCAGTGCATGGAACTAAATTCTTACTTTATAAGCATTGTATAAAGAAGAAAAAATGACATTGTCAAATTTCAATTCAACAGTTCGCTTGCACATAATAATCATTAGTCCCACCCCTCCGGGGGTGGGGGTGGGGGGAGTTGGGTGTGAAGTAAACAGGCAAGAGTTGACTTTTTTGCAGGTGCGAAGCCGAGTTTTCTTTCCTTTTTTTATTTTTTACCTATCGTTGAAAATTATACTCCCCGCAAAATTATTGCATGTTTTGCCCGATTTTTTGTCATTTTGTGGCTACAATGCATTCGCAGTTTCGGTACCACAGAAGGTAAACTATAAACCGTATTAAGGCAAATAACATATCATTGTAAAGGTTATGAAGTTTTCTACAACTTTTATTGGGAACCTTTTTTGGAAATTTTGGCTCTGTGAAGTGGTAATTGCAATTATTGGGTAAAATGTGGAGAAAAAAATGTGCTATTTTGCGGGTTTTCAAAAATTGCAGCAAAACTATAGGAGATATAGTAAATGTGAATAGAACAAAATTTATAGACCATATCAAGAGGAATAAATTAAAAAAAATTATCACTGTACACCAATTATTTCGGGAGTTACGAGTGGATTAGTATTAGACCAAATTTCTCCCCTTTATGGGGGTGTAGGGGGGGGAAGCAAGCAGATGGAGGGGTGGGGACTTTTGTGAAAATGCTAAGCCCAATGAGTTCTACCAGCCTGCAAAAATTCAGCTTTTACTTAATTTGTTCCGGGTCAAGTCCTTTATTTACTGGGCTATATGGAATGGGGGAGAATTAATACATTGTAGGGCAGAACAGAAATTTGTAGCTTAACAAAAGACTTTAACTGACATTTATTGCACAGATATACACTATATTGACAAAAGTCACCAGACACTTAGAAGAAAAACACAACATAGCATTTATTGGCATACATTAGTATGGTGTCAGTCCACCTTTGACCTTAATGCATGCACTGACTCTTCGAAACATGCTTTCGACAAGGTTTTGGAACACAGCGATAGGTAAGCACTTCTATTCAGTACATAATGCTGCTGCTAACTGTTGTTTAGTAGTAGGCCTTGGTTCCAAACTTATTAGGCAGTGCTCAAATTCATCCCATAGGTGCTCTGTGGGATTACAATCAGGGCTCTGTGCTGGCCAGTCCACACAGGATAACAGTCCTTGCTTTTTATGGCTCGGTGCATTAACCTGCTGGTATCAACAAGACTCGGTTCCATAGTATTGCCACAGATTTGGTAGGGCATAATTGTCCAGAATATTCAGGTAGACTTGCTGGTTAACAGGTTTGTCCACTATAACCAAGGACCGGGGCCATACTATGAAAAATATCCCCACACGAGTACACTGCCAGCTCCAAACGTGACTGTAGGAATAATACACTGTGGTCAATAGCGTTCCCCTAGCTGCCGCCATACCCACACACAGCCATCAGACTGATGGATCACATATCTGGATTCATCAGTTCGTAGGACCCGTTTCCATTGATCTGTGGTCCACGATAAATGTTCTTTCTGCCATGCTAAATGACGAGTAGCATTCTGAGTGGAGATGAAAGGCTTATGAGCAACCGCACGACCACGGTAACCCATGGAATGAAGTTCTCTGCGAATGGTATGTGTACATACCGAGGTTCCAACATTTTTACTCACCTGTACACTGAGGTTTTGTGCAGTACTCCATCAGTTAGCTGTAACAGCTCTCCTGAGGCTGTGACGTCCTCTGTCACTGATTTTTCTTTGGTCTGTCGGTACGTTTTGCTGCTTCAGGCACACCATGTGTCTTCCACTTATTCAGTACATCCAAAACAGTTGACTTGGGTGTGTTTAAACACCTCTCGGTTTCTCTTGTGGACAACCCACTAATATAACAACAAACAATCTTTCCTTTCTCAAAGTCAGTTCTGCGACATTTTCACTGAACCTCACAGTGCTTTATGATGGCGGTCAGCTGCAGGCTTGTTTTCATACCGTTTGCAGCCACACTGCGTATCTTAACAACACATTGGATCCGTTCATTTGCTTTTCAAGGGGTGTCTGGTTACTTTTGTCAATATAGTGTGTAATGCTGCTCCTAAACTGTTTATTCCATTTTGTTGAGTGAATTACTTTGATTTATTCCTTAAAGGAATCTGAAAACTGCATTTGGCACGTACAGTGAAATAAAATTTCCAACAGCCAAGTCAGTCAAATGTTGCAATGTAATGTGGCTTCTCACTTTTGCTTCAATAAAAAATAACACTTCAATGCTTAAAAAGTATCATTTGAAAAGAAAACCAAGATGTCTCTGTTCTGTTATTATTCTGTATTTTCTTTGTGTAAAAGAACCCACATTTTTACATATGAAAATCCACAGCATTACAGCACTGAAACTATTATTAGCTTTGCATAAAAAATGAAAAAAAAATAGTCCATTGTATTACTTTTTTTATATTTCGGTTGAACATATTTATTTTATACAATATCAATTTGATGTTTCCATGATTCTGTCTCATTTTTTTTTTTTTTTTTTTTTGAGAACACATTTAAATATTTGCGGGTTTTTTTTTTTGAAAAACAAAATGTTGCTGAATTTTTAACTAAACCAATGTCCTTTGATAATCAGAAATTTTATTGCAATTGGTCATTTGTGAATGTGAAATATACAATGAATGTGAAATATACTAGAAAATCCTGGAAGCAGGGGGAGTTGTGTTAGACATGCTTTTTATATTGTATTAACTTGATGTTACCGTGATTCTGTCATGTTTGTTTTTCTGAAGTTATTTTTATATTGGACATTCAAGTGAATGTAATTTCTTATACCTGTTCATGCGAATGAGCTGTTACATCAGGTATGATGAAACAGTTCATAGGCCTGTTCTTAGGTCTGAAGTAATGTTAACAGGAACTCTAGCTAATCTCAGTAGGTCAACCTCAGTATGGTTGAATGTTGTTATTATTGCTATGGGCTAGGTGTCCTAAGTGATGTACTTCAAAAATCTGTTTCAATCCATGTATATATGAATAATTATGTATATATGAATAATTCTTTTCAGCTTCAAATAAAAGCTGATGATACTTCAATAATAGCCACTTATTTTTGGCATTCAAGGTGTCTTTATTTAAGTATGTGTACAATCATCGAATGGTCACAATAAGTCGCCACCTGTGCTACAGGTGACTTCACATCCAGGCAAAACTGTTTTAAAATTACTGAAACCAATGGAACAAACACTCCGAGGTGTATAGACAGATAAAATAAGGGATTTAATAATCTTTATAATTATACAAGCTTACTGTTTTGTCAATTGTATAATTTAGTTTGTTTTTGCCTGCATATGGTGTCTCTCCAAAAATTAACTGTGACGTATGGCGGCAGAGCCAGTGGTGTCTCCACTTAATATAAGCTTGATGTCTACAATAGTCAACCTGATAACAAAGAATTAGATCCAGCTATGACCTAACAATTTTCTTTGTATAAAAACGCATTTTTTTTTTTTGCATATAAAAAAATCCATGTTATTAGAGTGTTGAAATTACTTCTCTGTAAGAACCATCCCCATAAAGCTTATGCAGCGCTAGTAGTTCTGCCTCCTAATGGTGGGTGTGAGCAGGCTGTATGTGAATAAGGTGGATTGATATATGCAAAGCTGGAAACTATTTGAAAGTCCACCCCAGAATTATTGCATCACCATGAAGATACACACTAGCCCCTAATGTAACTCATAAGAGCTCCCTTAACAGATGCCAATAACGTGTAAGAGGATGTACAAAGTATGGAGCGGCCATGTTGAGCTTTTAGTTTACTATAGGGAAGAACTGGAGTACTTGACCTATGACAATTTCAACAACTTTGCCTGTGTCCTTAGCCTGCATACTTTCCCATCCAGTGAAACCTACTGAGACATAATCGCTCGCTTCTGGCAAATAAGCTTTGTAATCACCACAGCCTTTTTCTAACAAAAACCGATATCCCTTCAGCCCTGTGGTGATGTGTGAGACTGTCTCCACAGTCCAGTGAGAGGCTCACTGCAGAGTTTGTTTGCATCTTCATGCTTACAGATAAGTTTTACAATAAAAATATTTAAAATGCAACATAAAGCTGAAAAGTGCCACTGTGTATGGATAATACAGAATCTATATACAGCGTGATTCATAAATATTGGGGTTTCCGTGGTCTGGCATGGTCAAACCGTAACCGACCAAATAAAACTGCCTGCAGCATAAACAAATTCACTGCGGAAAGTTTTGTGTGGCAACACTGTGCCAACTGAATGGACCTTATTCACCTCGCATTGCATCATGGGAAAGCCTTTCCGTGGCCGAGGACCAATAACAGTTTGTTTACATGCGTTTTCTCATTGCTTAACGTGGCGTTACGTTTCAAGGGTTCAGGAAAATCGCGATTTTCGTAAATTTACTAACGACATGTCTAACTTTTGCTCATCGAATGGTTGTGCTGATAAATCCAGCAACTTAAATTGTGTAGACGAAAGAAAAACATTCCTTAATTTTCCTCTGAAAAAGACAAAATTATTAAAGGAATGGCTGTGTAAAATGAAACGCGGTGATTTCCAATCCGATGTGCGCTCTCGAATATGTTCTGTCCACTTTAGCGAAAAAACTTTTGGATATTATGACACTACGAATCAAAGGCAGTTAAAACCTTGTAGTATTCCTTCAAATTTCAAAAAAAACAAAAAACAAAAAAATTGATGGAATATTTGGATCGGTAAAATACGAATTAAGTTCTACTTTCCTCAAAGAATAAAACAAACATATCTGTTATTTCCATTTTATTTAAAGTTACGCGTTCATTTAATATTTAAGCAGATTGTCTAGCGTGCGAACCCTATTGTGTTTCCTTATTACGTATTTGTCTGAGCTTCTAAATGTTTTTGTTTTACAAAACAAGGTACTAAATTTTATGTTTCAGATATGTCTCCAACGTCTGCTGATAAGAACATGAAAATGTAATATACCGTGTACGAGAAATGCTACATTAAAAACTGATTACTAACGGCGATGGTCTCCTGCGTCATGTGAAATAAACATTGAACACAAAATTGCCCTGGTATATTTTTGCAACCTTGATTTGTTCTAAGAAGTTAATTTCTTCTTCCCCCTGTAGCTGTATTAATTCCTCGGCAAAATCCATAACGTTAGGATTGTAAAAATTAGGCAACAGTAAGGGATAATCAAATAGCGAAAACATTGAATCAGCAGCCATGTTGGTCAGCATAAATCCACTTCTGACGTCACATGAATAAGGTCCATTGACGTCGTACTTCAAAATGGTGATGGCGCAGTGGTCTAAACGATGGCCTCTGATCATTCGTCCGTAAGGGGTCCGGGTTCGAATCCCGGTGAGGCATGGATGTTGTGTTTGTCTTACGGCATTGGGTCTCTCCCTTCCCTGGAACCAGTGACCCTAAATTAGGGACGGGCGACTGCTTATAGCCCATTGAGTTGCTCACGGTGGTCGTTAAACCTCCAATAAAAAAAAATGGTGACTATTCAAGAAAAACCAGTGTGCGTACTCTGGTTCTTTGAAACAAAGTCAGTTATCGCTGCGCAACGTCGTGACAGAACGCAGTGTGGCAGAGCTTCCCCTTCCAATAATGCCATCCGACGTTGGTTAAAGCAGTTTCAAAAGACTGGTAATGTGCAGTATCAAAACGAAACGGGAAGACCGAGCACTTCACAGGACGATGTTGATCGTCCTGGGCGTGGTGGGCCCATTCCGTGGCCTCCTTGCTCATCCGATATTACGCCACTGGATTTCTACCTGTGGGGATACGTGTAATACATCGTTTACCAGACCCCTGTGATCCGATTATATGCCACTGATACCACGACATTATACTGCGAGTCAACCTAAGAGTGTACCACTATGAAAGGTAGGAAACAGCTATCTCCGCTAGGAAAAATAGTTCCTAGTGTTTAGAGCAAAAAGCAGTAGAATTATTGCTTAGAATTCATTTTTGTTTGCTCGACAGTTCATCAGACAAAATTTCTATCTAAAAAAAATAAAATTCCAGAAGTTAGAGCGCTTTTAGAAATAAATTTCCTGCGAGAAGTTGCTGAATCAAGAGCTTCGCACTTTCGGTTATTTCTGCCCACTTGGGATACATCTCGGGAAGGGGTGGAAGACCTCTCCGAACATTAACAACACAGAGACAATAAATTGCCAATCGGGGAAACTCGAAGGGTGCGTTACTTAAACAGGCAGTAGGGGAAAGCAGTTCGGCCACCAGACCCCCACTGCTTGTGAGATGTGTACGTGGGTGGAGAGATCAGAAAGGGAACAGTAGAAGAGCTAATTAACGCGGATGGATACTGTTCTTGCGTTCCACGACGAGTTATGATAAGGCTCCCTCGTCTTTACTAATAGTACACTTTTAGGTTGAATTGCAGTATAATTATGAATCACCCTGTGTATTATTGTGTTTAAAAAACATTATAACCTGAATTAGGAGACACCTCCCAACAGCAGCAAATACCAGTTGATACAAAACAGTTTTAGGATTCGAATTGAGAGCCTCTTAACAATTACCAACGGACTCCCTCACCAGTTGTGAAAATCCAGTAGTCCTCTTTTATTCATACTTATAATTTTATGTTTTTTAACAGTTGTGGAATGACATCGCACACCTACTGTTACAGTTCTTCAATAGAAAGATGTTGAAAACACAATTTTGCTTAAGATATACTGGGTGGGGTACAAATGAAATACGATGGTATCAGGGCCGTAGCTAGAAAGAATATTTGGGGAGGGTTTCGGAATTTGAAAATCAATTTTCACCGTACGTTTTACTGCCAGGGTGAGACATAAGTTCGTAGCGTTTTCGGGTACAATGTTCAGTCCGATACCACATGTTGCCCACATATGGCTATTCGGCAAAATACACTCCATCAGAATTTGTAGTCCTTCGCCAACGTTAAGCCAAAGATGCAATGCTGTTGCGATACCAGGCGGCTGGCTTAGATGCAAAAACTCAGTGATGTCATCCTTCACAGCCTCCAAGGAATGGAGCCGGCCAAGAAGTGCGCAATGGAACGAAACAGGTGAAAATCCGACGGGCCATCCAAATCCTGCATTTTCTGGCGGACAATCCGTGGCCTATGGCATGAGACGTTGTCGAATTGCAGGAGGACCTTTTTTGGTTCACTATTGCGGGATACTGGCGTAGAACGTCATAAACGTGTTGTAACTTGTCTGCATAAAAGTTCCCATCGACGGCCTGACCATGTGGCACAAGCTCCCAGTGGACAGGACCCTCGAAATTTCACAGTACACACACCATTGTCTTTACTTCAAGACGCCCTCTTTGAACAACTGCTTGAGCTTCATCCTCCGGCCCCAGCCATTGGTTTCCGGTATCAGGAGGACGTAGGAAGATCCACTTCTCATCATTCGTTATTATTTTCTGCCAAAACCGGTAGTCCCATGGATTTTGCAGAAATTCTCGACACAGAGCGACACACTCCTCAGCTTGCTTTGGGCTCAACTCATGCGGAACCATTCGCGGACGTCTAGAGTGAAAACAGAGCTGGACGAACGATGGCGGTGTGGTATGCCTGGACATCCGCTGCTAATCGCCAGGTGCTGGTTCCTGGATGCTGTACAGCATCTAGGCGCAGGGCTTCTGTGTTTGTGGTGAGTGGTCTCTCATACCCCGATTTGTCAACGAGCTCTGTGCCGCCCCGGTGGCGCAGCGGTCTAAGGCGTTGGCCTCTGATCATTCGTCCGTAGGGGTCCGGGTTCGAATCCCGGTGAGGCATGGATGTTGTGTTTGTCTTCCGGCACTGGCTCTCTCCCTTCCCTGGAACCAGTGACCCTAAATTAGGGACGGGCGACTGCTTATAGCCCATTGAGTTGCTCACGGTGGTCGTTAAACCTCCAACCAAAAAAAAAAAAAAACGAGCTCTGTGTCTCCGGACTTAGAAGCGTAAGAACCATTTTCTTGCTGTTGCAGGGTGCAATGTTTCCTTTTCCATCTGTACCGCGAAACGCTACGAACTTATGACTCACCCTGATATGTTAAATTTTTTCTCTGTTACATTTTACTTGCACATTAAATTATTCTCTCTTTAATACCATTTTTTTTTCAAATACTGACTTGCTACTTACTCAAATATATGGATCTATCTACACCACTCTCTTTATTTAAGCACGGCATTTCGGGGAGTTTCGACCCCAAAACCCCTCCCTGGCTACGGCCCTGGGTGATATGCTTACTTAAAAAGAAATGCATTAAAACTTTCCTGAAAGTAAAGTATGCGTTAGATATTATAGAGCATCACTCAAGTCTGCGTTTGTTTTTTTTTTTTTTTTTTTTTTTTTTGAGGTTGTTGTTTTTTTTTTTATTGGAGGGTTTTTTTTTTTTTTTTTTTTTTTGAATTGGAGGTTTAACGACCACCGTGAGCAACTCAATGGGCTATAAGCAGTCGCCCGTCCCTAATTTAGGGTCACTGGTTCCAGGGAAGGGAGAGAGCCAGTGCCGTAAGACAAACACAACATCCATGCCTCACCGGGATTCGAACCCGGACCCCTTCGGACGAATGATCAGAGGCCAACGCCTTAGACCACTGCGCCACCGGGGCGGCTATTGGAGGTTTAACGACCACCGTGAGCAACTCAATGGGCTATAAGCAGTCGACCGTCCCTAATTTAGGGTGTGCCGAAAGACAAACACAACATCCATGCCTTACCGGGATTCGAACCCGGACCCCTTCGGACGAATTATCAGAGGCCATCGCTTAGACCACTGCGCCACCGGGCGGCGGATTGGAGGTTTAACGACCACCGTGAGCAACTCAATGGGCTATAAGCAGTCTCCCTTCCCTAATTTAGGGTCACTGGTTCCAGGGAAGGGAGAGAGCCAGTGCCGTAAGACAAACACAACATCCATGCCTCACCGGGATTCGAACCCGGACCCCTTACGGACGAATGATCAGAAGCCAGCGCCTTAGACCACTGGGGCGGCCAAGTCTGCGTTAGAATGTCGGCATGAGAAAGAGTCGAGCCTTTAACCTGCTTTGAAAAATCCGCAATAAATTCCCCATTATTAAATTCCCAAATCAAGAAAACCACAGCTTCATAAATTCCCTAGATTAACAGTTTATTAAAACCACCTGCATAGGTCTGTGTGTAGAAAACTCGCTGCTGTAACAGACGAGTTTAGGACAACTGGTCCCATTCAGTTTTAGAGCTACAAAATTGCTTTGCATAATTTTTTTTTATAGTTTTCCTATATTTCTCCCTACTTGAGAATTAGCGTGCACATTTTTTTTCCCTTTTCCTCATATCTCATGGCCGCCCCGGTGGCGCAGTGGTCTAAGCGATGCCTTCTGATCATTCGTCCGAGATGGGTCCGGGTTCAAATTCCGATGAGACATGGATGTTGTTCTTACGGTGCTAGTTCTCTCCCTTCCCTGGAGCCAGTGACCCTAAATTAGGGACGGGTGACTGCTTATAGCCCATTGAGTTGCTCACGGTGGTCGTTAAACCCTCAAAAAAAAAAAAAGATTCTGTGTGCAATACACCACTTTAACAAACAAAAAAGCATTTTCGGGGCACTGATTTCTGAAATCTCAGTGTCGCACTTTTGTGTAGCTATTTTTTTTTTTTTGGATTGGAGGTGTTTTTTTTTTTTTTTTTTTTTTTGGAGGTTTAACGACCACCGTGAGCAACTCAATGGGCTATAAGCAGTCGCCCGTCCCTAATTTAGGGTCACTGGTTCCAGGGAAGGGAGAGAGCCAGTGCCGGAAGACAAACACAACATCCATGCCTCACCGGGATTCGAACCCGGACCCCGTTCGGACGAATGATCAGAGGCCATCGCTTAGACCACTGCGCCACCGGGGCGGCGATTGGAGGTTTAACGAGCACCGTGAGAAACTCAATGGGTTATGAGCAGTCGCCCGTCCCTAATTTAGGGTCACTGGTTCCAGGGAAAGAAGAGAGCCAGAGCCGTAAGACAAACACAACATCCATGCCTCACCGGGATTCGAACCCGGACCCCTTTCAGACGAATGATCAAAGGCCATCGGTTAGACCACTGCTACACAGGGGCGGCGCGTAGCTATTTAATAGATGAAGTGATTATCCAGGCTTTTTTTTTTTATTTATTTAGGGTCCAACGACCACTTGAGCAACTCAATGAGCAGTCTCCCGTCCCTAATTTAGGGCCACTGACTCAACGAAAGGAAGAGAGCCAGTGACGTAAGACAATCACAACATGCATGTCTCACGGTATTTGAACCACGGACCCCATGTTGGACGAATGATCAGAAGCCGTCGCTTAGGCCTCTGCGCCACCGGAGTAGCTTATCTAGGTTCCTTGGGTACATGGACTTTGAATTCTCAAATCTGATATGAGCTATGTTGCCATAAATTATATAATAGGAATTTTTAAGGAATACTAAAAAATATAAGTATGGCAGGTACCTACTTCGGAATTCTTTATAAGATAGATAAAATGTTAACTGCATCGTTTCTTTTCCCGGAAGTTAATTTTTAAGGGCAGCTTATGACCATTTGTCCGAAATGGGTCTATGTTCGAATCCCAGGGAGGCATGGATGTTGTATTTGTCTTATGGCACTTACTCTGTCCCTTCCCTGGAACCAGTAACCATAAATTAGGGACGGGCAACTGATTATTGCCTGTCGAGTTGCTCATGGTAATAGTTAAACCTTCAGTGAAATTTTAAAAAAAATGACAAAGAATTCTGCTAAACGTAGTTAATTGTGCTCCAGAGGAGCTAGAACAGGACACTTTAAAAACTCGCCCTCAAAAATCTTGTAGTGATCAGTGACATCTAAAAGTAATAGCGACTCTTAAAAAGAATCACTAAGCCCTGGTGGCGCAGTACTCTAAGCGCTGGCTTATGACTAGGGTTTAATAATTTTATCACGGGGGAAAAAAAGACAAAATTCGCGGTGCGGTCGCGGGGTAAATCGCGAAATTTTGGGACTTACTCCGAAATTTCGCAGAATACTGTATTTCCTCAAAAATTGGGCTTTCAGGCTCTTTTCCCACGCTTTGGATATGTAAAATGCGTTGTCTGTCTCAGAAGTGGTTATATTCGCAAAAGGTATTTCATACATATTAACGCACTGAAGTATTGCCTGGTTAACTGCTTTAAAATTTACGGATTCCAAAGGGATGCACTTGGGGGAGGATTGCATTCAAAGAAATTTCAGCACTACAGCTTTAAACATTCGTTTCTGGTGATGGAACAGCAAGCCGTGGCGCAACCATGTTTCAAAATCTGGGGGAAGGGGTCCGATCACACACGGACCCACCACCACCCCCACCCAGATTATACACTGCCGGAAAGTGAAAAAAGAACGCCAAGAAGGAATTGGCGGACGATCATGAAATTTACATATGTTAATGGGGCCGAGTTTACGTACGTGTAATGTTAATTTCGGGACCAACCACAGCACGGCATAATATGCAAATTATCGTCGGTGGTATTTAAGGAGTATGGCGAAGTGAATGTAATCAGTCGTCGGCGTACGGACACGTGCGAAGACCCTGAAGAAGCTGCAATGCCTGGACATGGAAGACGTGTACGATTTCAGCAGTTATCGGACTTTGAGCGAGGTCGTCTATAGTCGGACTCCGAGAGGCCGGGTGGTCGTATCGTCGTATTGCGGAGCGAATTGGACGGGAAGTATCGGTGGTGTTACGATGGTGGCGTAGATGGTCCGAGAAACATTCCCACACGAGAAGACGTGGAACCGGGAGTCACAGACAGACTGATGAGCGGACCGATCGACGCATAAGAAGAGCTGCGTTGTCAAGCAGAACATCCACTGCGACGCAAATCCGAGCTGCCGTTGCACCTGAGGTGACTGTGCGAACAATACGCAACAGTCTACTGGATGCAGGACTATGTGCACGTGTGCCTCTGACTCCAGCCCACCGTCAGAAACGGCTGCAGTGGTGTCGCCAACGTCTGCACTGGCGATCTGTTGTGTTCAGCGATGAAAGCAGATTCTGCTTGGGAGCCTCCGATGGCCGTATGCGTGTTCGCAGACGCACAGGGGAGCGTCTCCACCCTTCTTGCATCCGACAGCGACACACAGGGCCTACACCTGGTCTCCTGGTGTGGGAAGCGATCAGCTATCATTCCCGTACACAACTAGTGTTTGTACCGGGTACGTTAAACAGCACCTCCTACATCAACGACATCAGTCAGCCCTTTTTGTTGTGCCATTTGTAAGGTCGGTCCATCGTGGTATCTTCCAGCAAGATAACGCACGCCCACACACGGCACGTGCAAAGCAACATGCACTTCAGGGTGTGAGACAACTTCCATGGCCTGCACGTTCACCGGATTTGTCCTCCATTGAGCACGTGTGGAATTTTATGGGACAACGACTTATCCGGTCTCCACGGCCAGCCACGACCATCCCCGATTTGCGCGTCCAAGTTGAGGATGCTTGGCGCTCAATACCCCAAACTTACATCCAACAACTGTACGACAGACTCCATGCCAGAATTGCACAGTGTGACGCAGTTCATGGCGGTTCAGCCTCGTACTAACCATGTTACATGGAAATGTTATTTTCAGTTTACCAGCAAATACAGCTGTATTTTGCCACAATGTTTTGATCACGTTATCCTCTGTATTCCGTTATTATGCTGTATAAATTTCGTTGGTATCAGACGTCTCCTTCTTGGTTTTCTCTTTTCTCTTTCCGCCAGTGTATGTATTCATACAGTATATACAGTATTTACAATAACATATACACTGAAGAGCAATTGAATTAGAGATACCTGTCTGGTAACGTGTAGCACCACCTTTCATCATGAAGACGTTGGCGATTAGTCTCGGCATGGACTTGACAAGACACCGGAAGCGTTATGAAGCCATACGGATTTACGACCCCTGAACAAGCTCCCACAGTTCACGAAGATTTGATGGCGGGGGGGATCAGAGCCCCGAGCATCTCTCTCGATGGCATTCCAGATGTGCTCGATGGGATTGAGGTCAGGTGACCTAGCTAGCCAAGGAAGCGAGGTCACTCGGTGGAGTGTTCATCCAACCATTCGGATTCAATTCCGGAGAGATGGCACGTTGCATTGTTTTGTTGCAGGATGAGGTTCCAGTGAGATGTTGAAGACGCACAAACGGGAGCAAATTGTCGGTTTTTTTTTTTTGTTCTTTATTGAAGGTTTAACGACCGCCGTGAGCAACTCAATGGGCTATAAGCAGTCGCCCGACCCTAATTTAGGGTCACTTGTTCCAGGGAAGGGAGAGAGCCAGTGCCGTAAGACAAACACAACATCCATGCATCACCGGGATTCGAACCCGGACCCCGTTCGGACGAATGATCAGAGGCCATTGCTTAGACCACTGCGCCACCAGGGCGGCAGCAAATGGTCGTCCAGGATATCGCGGTAACGTTGTCCTGTGAGGGACAATGTCACATGCACCAGGGGTCGCATTTCAGTCCACGTAAACAGTCCCTAGACGAGAACGCCACCCCACCTGCTTGAAGAGTACCCTGCTGGCAAGAAGGATCCACCGCTTCATGTGGTTTACGCCATACTCGTATCCTGCTATGCGCATGTACCAACGTAAATTTCGACTCATCAGTCCAGGCAACATTTTCCCACGTTTCTAAGGTCCAGTGGCGATGTTCCCGCTCCCATGCTAATCTTTGCACCCTGTGATGTGTGGTTAGCAGCGGTTCCCTCGTGGGACGATGGCTTCTGTACCCCATAGCGAGGAGATGGTTCTGGATGGTGTGGCTGATTACACGTTTTTGTGCACCAGCGTTAAATTGCAGAGTGATTTCTTGCACTGTGGCCCGTCTATCCGCTGTTACAGTGCGAGCTAGCCGACGATGACCCCGCTCATTCACACGCTGTTGTCCACGGCAGTTGGCCCTTGCAGGGATGGTTTTACCGGATTCGATAGTGCACCCGTGACACAGTGGCTCGTGAAAATCCCAGTGCCTGCACGACTTCCGAGATGGAGTGACCCATTCATCGGGCTCCGACAATTTGCTCACGATCAAATGCGCTTAGATCCTTCATCTTACCGATACTGCGTCCGAGTCTTACTGATTCCCGGTCGCATCACTCCTTATATTGTCGGATCGCTGCATACGTCATGTCGTTTCCGTTTACACGGCCGCCCGCAGCGCCACATTTGCATAACGCCAGCTGTCTGTAATTCAATTGCCCTTCAGTGTTCATACTGTATAAAATAGTTTGGGACTCCCCTACACACACACACACATACATGAAGGAGCAAAGCAGTTGCTGAGGCGCGATCTAACGGACACGACAATGGCGCCTCTGTTGGCGAATTGTGGAACTTAGTGAACACAACTGTAAAACTATGATAGATAGGGCAGAAATGTGAATTATAAAGTTGTAGAGCTGACTATGCTTATTAGGAAACGATATCGCTGTTTCATTACGTACACATTATACACGTGTTTGCATTCTACGAAAAATCGCAATCATATATTATTAAATTTAGTCGGTTCACATCATAAAAAAGTGTGCATTATATTTCCGAAATTTTTTGGGGGGTGTCCTTTACATTGCGTATCCCCGACTCTGAAAATAAAGAGGGATCCTGACCCCCTAGTGGTTACGTCAATGAGAGCAAGAATATTCAAAATGTACTTATCTTTTGAATCAGTTGTTTTGTCTGCTATAATACTTACACCGGATACTGATTTAAAAAAAAATGTTCGCTTGTTGCTTCTGAATATCATATATTTTCGGAAAATAGCATTTCCGCATCCAATTTGCATTTGGAATAACACCAATATCTTTCAACGAATTTTCCAAGTATTTTTTTTAATGTAGGGTTAACCAGTTTAGGAAATAGGATGTTAACTGCAAAAAAGTCACCAGTTAATTTCGAAAGTTTAGTTGAGTGATGCTGTTCTTGTTTCGTACTTTTCCCAATCAATTCATCAACACATTTCTGCATTATTTTCAGTTGACTGTTCGGACACAAACATTTTTTGCAGCTTGCTTGCTAACTGCTTTTCACAATTGAAAATGAACTGATATGTTGCAACACAAACAAAGCAATAGATTTTTGTTCTCATGAAACGTTCCCTTGCTGTTGTGCTTGCAACTTTCAGATACACTCTTTTTACTCACGTGGCTCATTCTCAAAATTAACAAAGAATATGTAGAAACTTTAGAAACTAAATACTAACACGAAAGCACAAACATTTCCTAAGCTAAACGTCTGCGAAACTCAAACACTCTTTTCTGTGAGCTGCTTTTCCCAGCTAAACCTTGTAAGCTAAATACTCACACAGAAGCATAAAAGCATAAACATTTTCTAAGCCAAACGTCTGCGAAACTCAAACACTCTTTTCTGTGAGCTGCTCTTCCCAGCTAAATATTGTAAGCTAAATACTCACACAAAACCACAAAATTTTCTAAGCTAAGAGTCTGCGGAACTCAAACACTCTTTTCTGTGAGCTGTTTATCCCAGCTAAAACTACTATGCAATACAAGGGGCGACATCCGGTTTAAGTTTACTAGCTGGGAAAGAGGTAGTTGATTTTCAGCTGCGGACGCCGTTGCAAACCGTGCGAACACAGATGAAAAAAGCCACGATGGTGGAGTGGCAACACAGATGGGACGAATGGGATACGGGTATAGAAGGGCACACCGTATTTTTCTCCGAGTCTAAATTAGGCTATCGAGAGTAATGGGTTCGTAAACCAGGTACTCACTGGCCACGGTGTCTCGCCAGAGTACTTCCGCTGTTTTGCGGTACGGGAACGAGTGTGCGGATGCGGTGCCCAGACCGCTGACGTCGCACACATGATTCTAGATAGTGATTCCTTTTTAGGTAGGAGAAGAGCTCTGGCGCCAGAATTGGCAAAAACGAGAGACCTCTCGATCCTCCTCGCGCATCCCAGAGCGAGGCAGGGACTCATCGATCTGGTCAAGGAACTAGTGGAGAGACAGACGGATTACCTAATCGAAGGGTAACCAATGAAGACAGGAGACTGCAAGTGAAGAGGATCCGTATGACTCCGGCCCAGAGTCATCATCACCGCAGTACAGGCCCTAGTCTTGCGGAATTGTAAATACTTTGTAAATAATTTATTTCTCTGTGAGAGAGAGAGAGCTCATTACATAAAGGATTTATTTCCCGCTAAATGAGACCCTCAGCATAAAATTGCATATATCTTTTCTTTTCTTTTAATAAAGGGCTATTGCCCCAAAACACAATCCTGTTAGCGATCAGATCTCCCTACCACAGGCAGAGGGTAAATCATGCCCCTGCCCAATGGCGCGCACACAAATGGGCCATGACGGAGAAGTGGGAAGTATCGGTCTCACGGGGGCAGCAGGCTCCTGTGGGTATCTGGACCGATCCTATCCGGGCAAAGGACTGCCGGATCCTGGCGGAATTGTTCGCGCAACGCCGTCACTAATAACGTTTGAGAGAGTTCAATCTATCCCTGCGGGCTCCGCATTTGGACAGTGGAGGAAATGGTCTTCAGTTAGCTTACTAGTGCAGCAAGTCGCCAAAGTCATTCAACAGTAGCGGGAATTAGAAATCACGAAAGACTATCGTGCATTCTTCAGCAGAGTGCATGTGACTTTGAATTACCCGTCAAGTTTGTTCGAGAAGAGTCTCTTCGTGCGGACAATCTTCAGGTGTAATTCAAGGTTTGAAGTTTTGGTTTAGACTTTTGGAGTAGTATTACTTTGCGGTATATTTTTCGAGTAAGTTCTAATAAAGGCAGTAACAAAATTATTTAAATGTGAAAAATAATTTGAAAATTATAATAGAAATTCAGCACAAAATAGGGAAAAAAAATCTGAAATTCGCGGATGTATTTGATATTCGCGAAATTACAGACCCCCCCCTTCCGCCGAAATTCGCGACGCGAGAGACTTACTAGCCTACTTATGACCATTCGTCCGGGTTCGAATCTTAGCGAGGCATGGATGTTGGTGTTGTCTTACGGCACTGGCTCTCTCCCCTCTTTGGAATCAACGGCCCTAAATTAGGGACAGGCGACTGCTTATAGCCCATTGAGCTGCTCGAGGCGGTCGTTAAACCTCCAATAATAATAATAAGAAGAAGAAGAATCACCCATTCTTAGCATGTAAGATTATTTGAAAGTAATAAAAATATAATTACAAGAGAAAGTAATATATAATGAACGGGCAGTTAATCCCTCTAAGTTGCACAAAATAGGGAAAAAATCTGAAATGCAATTAGCACACTGGCACAAAATAGGGAAAAAATCTATGGCAAACTGCAATTAGCACACTATTAGCTATTCCCTATCACAAAGATGGATTTCTACTGATTGATGCGCAGAATTGTAATTGTTCACAACACCGCAACGGATCTTACGCATAACGAGAAACAAATAAATCACTTGATTCACATTCTTGATGATGTATGACGAATTACCGATTATGTGAGACATGGACTGCACCCCGAGATCACGAACAGAGCCATCGGTAATGCAGGATCAAGGAGATTAGAATAAAATTTCTGGAGATGCTCTGGGTTTCTTAACCGTGAAGCCGGAAAGTTTGGGAATTAGATGATGTCTACATGGATACCCTAAGAAGTCTCAGCCACGTGTATTTTTTAATTGCTTGGTTTTTGGTTGTAGAAATTGTGTTAATATCAAATCGGAATAAATTATATTTCATACACGAGTGAAGTTTTCAATTTTAACGTTATGTTTCGTTCTGAATTCGCACTAACTTTCATGAATTTCAATTTAAAATAGAAATGGGAAGATGCCACAAAATAATTAAGAATTTTATAAATCCAGCATTTTCTCACACATCAGCAGCAAGTTACGATGCAAAATTAGGAACATTTACGATGAAAGAAGGCAATTCGGCCAACACAAAATACATTTTAATAACCTTGGAAATCTCCACATTTTAACTGCTCCACTCGCGGTTTTAGGCTTCACCACGCAAAATTGTACTGCTCTGTTGACGAGGGCATCTTTTTTTTTTTTTTTTTTTGCGGTTTTAGGCTTCACGCAAAATTGTACTGTTCTGCTGACGAGGGCATCTTTTTTTTTTTTTTTTATTGAAGGGTTTTTTTTAATGATTTATCAGACCTGGTGGTACAAAGACATGAAAAACAGGCAGACATAGACAGGAGACAGCAGTTTCACATCAACAAGTGCATATCAAACATGGTTCTTACAGTTTGCTAAATGACCAGGGATGACGCCAACGGGGTACAAGAGTGAGCTTGAGCCCACCCTAAAATTTGTCTCACCCACCCAGTTCCAGTGTGCCATTTTTCAATATACATATTTAACTTTAAAAGTATAGTCTGCACTTTGCCAAGTAATAAGTCTTGTGTTTTATTTCATGTAACCCTAGGTATTTCCCCCTAGGAAGTGCGTTGTTTATGTCTCCAAAAAAAAGTTATCAAAATAACACCGCAGGGCCATGAAAATTCAGTTGCTCTCCACTCTTTCAATTCCTTAGTTTAAGCGGGGGTCACTACTAATTGTTTTGTTTGTTTTCTTTACAAAATAGGGGATTCCAACGCGAAAAGGGGAGTCTAAAGCTACACTAGTATCCTTAAGACTGCCCAGGGACAGTGAAAGTGCAGAAAGTGGCTGACGACTGCTTTGTATGAGAGGAGTGCAAGGCCAAGTCGCTGGCTGGAAGGAAGGAAGTTGAGGAGGGGTGAGGTATTGTGTCTGCGGAGCACAACGTTAAAATTTGATTTAGATAAACAAAAGCGACATTTTCTTTTTAAAAAAATGTTCAAGTACAGTACTATTTTCGTAAGCAAAAATGGAAAATTTTGAAAAGAAATTTAAGACAATGCATCCAGAGCAAGCAAAAAATTGAAGGCGACATTCCACCAACACTTGTATATTACACCTATGGCGTAACTAGTCAGGTCCATGTATGTATGTGTGTCCAGGTGGTGGGGGTCGAAATTGCACGAATTCTTTTGTGGCCGGTAGTGAAAAGCATTGAAACCGCCTCAGTGGCGCAGTAGTCTAAGCACTGGCTCATGACCATTCGTCAGAGAAGGGTCTGGGTTCGAATCCCCGTGAGGCATGGATGTTCTGTTTGTCTTACTGCAGTGGCGGCAGAACCGTCCTGGCCGCCAGGGCCTGGGCCCTTTCAATAATTTCAACAATTTCAGCCAAGAATTTTATTATTATTATTTTTTTATTGGCATATATGCGATTGTTGTGATGTGCCTTAGAAAGTTCCTCTAGGTAAGTGGTTGGGTGATCCTAATTCCCAAACAAAGCTCCTCAGGCATTCCATTTGTTCCGGGAAGTGGAAAGGTAGAAGGTGCACCGCAATGCAAAATTTCAGGCCCGGTCAATGAACTTCACTTTCCGCCGCCTCATGTCTTACGGCACTGGCTCTCTCCCTTCCCTGGAACCAGTGATCTTAAATTAGGGATGGGCGACTGCTTACAGCCCGTTGAGTTGCTCACGGTGGTCGTTTAACCTTTAAAAAAAGGAGGGAAAAAAAACTTTAAAATTTTGTTCTTTCAGTGTTTCGTAGAAAAAGAAAAGGTTGCTACGAAGCTTGCTCCACCAAAAATATTGCTCGCCCATCCTGATTTCGAAGTCTAACGACGTCCCTGTAAATGACCAATGTACACAGAGAGCCAGTGTTGATCAAGTAACACATTATGAACAAGTACACATCAAACATGGTTTTTACAGTATGCTAAAGACCAATGTACGCAGAGAGCTAGTGTTTTTTTTTTATTTTTTTTTGGTTGGAGGTTTAACGACCACCGTGAGCAACTCAATGGGCTATAAGCAGTCGCCCGTCCCTAATTTAGAGTCACTGGTTCCAGGGAAGGGAGAGAGCCAGTGCTGTAAGACAAACACAACATCCATGCCCGACAGGATTCGAACCCGGACCCCCTACGGACGAATGATCAGAGGCCAGCTCCTTAGACCACTGCGCCACCGGGGCGGCCAGAGCCAGTGTTGGAAAAGTAACACATAGAGAGCCAGTGCCGAAAGACAAACACAAACATCCATGTCTCACCGGGATTCGAACCCGGACCCATCTAGGGCGAATGATCAGAAGCCGTCTCTTAGACCACTGTGCCACGGTGACGAGGGCATCTTAGACCACTGTTCGGTGACGAGGGCATCTCAAGATATTTTATTATAACTTGCTTGTGCAGAATTTATGGGTTGATGACATCGAAAATGATAACATGGTAGCTCCATCTTAGAAAAATGACGAATTTCTAAGTAACTGTTTCTCTTCAGTACCTTTCCGTGTCAGAAGAAATGAGCTCTTTGTTATATATATTTCCTTAACACAAAAAGCTCTCCGAATAATAACTACATTTTTTTCTCGTTTGATTGTGAAAATGGAGACGATGATTCACATTTTGCATCATTAATTACTTCTCCTCTGTCTGGCCGGAAACTAAACAATCAGAAAATCCAATTAATGAAATTAACGATGACAAGAGTTACCCTTAACTGTTGTAAATCGTACGTGTCAGAAACCGAAGAGGACAAACAAACGAAAGTAACAATAAGTTAACTTATAGGGCATACAACATGAAGTGGTAATATGAGAACTTCGCCAATGCTTTCTGGAGTAGATTTTCCGGTATTAATATAGATTAGATACTCCAGAAAGCATTGGCGAAGTTCTCATATTACCACTTCATGTTGTATGCCCTATAAGTTAACTTATTGTTACTTTCGTTTGTTTGTCCTCTTCGGTTTCTGACACGTACGATTTACAACAGTTACTGGTAACTCTTGTCATCGTTAATTTCATTAATTGGATTTTCTTATTGTTTAGTTTCCGGCCAGACAGAGGAGAAGTAATTAATGATGCAAAATGCGAATCATCGTCTCCATCTTCACAACCAAACGAGAAAAAAATGTAGTTATTATTCGGAGAACTTTTTGTGTTAAGGAAATATATGTAACAAAGAGCTCATTTCTTCTGACACGGAAAGGTACTGAAGAGAAACAGTTACTTAGAAATTCGTCATTTTTCTAAGATGGAGCTACCCTGTTATCACAAAAACACCTGAATGTGTTTTTATGATAACAGGGTAGAATTACATCTTCTGTACCAGAAAAAAAGAGGAAATTGTAGGACAATCCTCGTTTAATAGATACCAACACAAAAATGAATAAAGACCTTATTTCATTTGAAGAAATATGCAACGTTACTTTGCCAACAAAATTTTGGGTAACTGTTACATATGAAGAATCTTCAAATGTTGTGTGCTTTATGAAATGGAAAACATACTCAAAAGAACTTACCAATCCTGATACCAAAATTGTTGTTGAAAAATTTTCAGAATCTGAAATTTCATGTATTGTGTACCATAAAGGTATAGAAATTGTTAAAGAGAAAGTAAATTCATGTAAAAGTTTGGAAACCATACTGGAAAAGGCCAATTCCTATCACAGCTGTCGTTTAGTTGGAACTCTTGAAGAATTTCCAGAAATACCTAAGCACAAAACAGGTGAGCAACTCCTTACTCGAAATCGGAAGTTTTGGCAAAACAGGAAATGTGTTGGTCATGTTAGTGAAAATGGAGCAATATGTTCAGCATGTCAATACCAGCGCAAGCTTTTATTAAATCACAGATCTATGTTAAAAAGACGAAGAAATGGTAGACCTGTTCTGACATGTGGAATAAAGTTAGAAATGGCACATCAAACTTCAAAGCGATTAAAACAACATACAGTCTTTTTGAGAAATAAAATTAAAAACTTAAAAGTTAGAAACAAAAAATATACATCTAATAACTTGACTAACAAGTTGAAATTTTTATCTCATAAGCAACAATTAGCCATAGGTGAATGCATTAAAGCTTCAGAGCGGAAGAGTGTAAAAGGTATGAGGTATGACAGCAGTTGGCTGTTAGAATGCATTATAATGAGAATGAAAAGTCCCCGGCTCTATGAGCACACGAGGTTAAACAAATGACTTATTTTGCCTAGTTGAACCTGTTTGAGAAAATATGTAAAATAATATCAAGCTGGTTATGGATTTAATAAGAAAATGTTTGAAACTTTGAAAGGTGAACTGCTGAATTAAGTTCTTTTGAAAGGCATGGTTGCATAGTTTTTGATGAGATGAAACTTTCTGAGCACCTGCAACTAGTCAAGTGGGACTATTCAGGTATATGTTGATTATGGATTGTTTACACCTGTGGAGAAAAAGCATGAGTTATGTGACCATGGTTTGGTATTTCTATTTCAGCCGTTTACTGGGGATTGGACCCAAATTTTAGCAGTATTTGCCACAAAAAGTAATATGAAAGGGGATATGCTCAGTAAATTTTTAACTGAAGCAATAATATTATCTGAAAAAGCTGGATTATTTGTGGATGGCATAATAGGTGATGGAGCATCATGGAACAGATCCATGTGGCGTAAATTTGGCATTGGCTTGACTAGCACAGGAGACATTAAATGAAAAGTGCCTCATGCTGTTGATGGACATAGATATCTGCACTTCTTTTTAGATTTTCCCCATTTAATCAAATGTGTACGTAATGCATTTAAAAAAAATGGATTCAGTCTTTCAGGAGGTCGAGTACATTCAGAATTTATAAAAGCTGCATGGAAGTTGGATTGAAACGCTCTTAGTTTAAGAGCAACGCCAACAATAACTCAAGCTCATCTTACTCCAAACAGTTTTGAAAAAATGAAAGTTAACTTGGCATTTCAGATATTCAGTTTAGAAGTTCTTAAAGGCCTGTTTATTTATAAAGACCAAATAAGTTTTCAATACGGGGATCCAGAGCCAACTATTATGTTCATAACAAAAATGAATGCACTCATTAAAATAATGACATCAAGAACTCCTCAGAATTCTTTATACCTGAATAGCTCAAAATATGAGTTTCTTAAAGAGTTCTTGCAGTTCTTAAATATTTGGGAGATGCATGCCAAAGGTAATGGTTTCATCTCTGAAAGTACTGCTACAGGTTTAAAGATATCGATTAGTAGCACTTTATCCCTTGTTGAATATTTGACGCATAGTGCTCATTATTTTTACCTTTTAACATCTAGACTAAGTCACGATAAAATTGAAATAATGACATCAAGAACTCCTCAGAATTCTTGAAATAATGACATCAAGAACCAAGAACTCCTCAGAATTCTTTGTACCTAAATAGCTCAAAATATGAGTTTCTTAAAGAGTTCTTGCAGTTCTTAGATATTTGGGAGATGCATGCCAAAGGTAATGGTTTCATCTCTGAAAGTACTGCTACAGGTTTAAAGAAATCGATTAGCAGCGCTTTATCCCTTGTTGAATACTTGACGCATAGTGCTCATTATTTTTACCTTTTAACATCTATACTAAGTCATGATAAAATTGAAATAATGACATCAAGAACTCCTCAGAATTATTGAAATAATGACATCAAGAACTCCTCAGAATTATTGAAATAATGACATCAAGAACTCCTCAGAATTATTGAAATAATGACATCAAGAACCAAGAACTCCTCAGAATTCTTTATACCTAAATAGCTCAAAATATGAGTTTCTTAAAGAGTTCTTGCAGTTCTTAGATATTTGGGAGATGCATGCCAAAGGTAATGGTTTCATCTCTGAAAGTACTGCTACAGGTTTAAAGAAATTGATTAGCAGCGCTTTATCCCTTGTTGAATACTTGACGCATAGTGCTCATTAAGTCAGGATAAAATTGAAAACCCTTTCAGCATTATTCGCCAATGCAAAGGATGTAATGATCACCCTAATAGCACTGAATTTCTGACAATTGTAGAAATGCTAAGTTTTTATAACCTTGCTAAACCTCCAAGAGGTGGTAATGCTCCACCTTGTGTAGTAAATTCACTAATCGGTGTCCCACCAAAGGAACTAGAAAAATCGGCTCTTTCGGTTATTGATTCATTTTTTGAAACTGGAAGTCCTAATGAAAAATTTTCTGACCTTACAAACAAAGAAAGCAGTTTAGAGCATAATATTCTGGTCCAGCAAAAGAATGATGTTTGTCTCATATATTATATTTAAGGATTTGTGGCTCGTGTTTTTAATAGAAAAATTGCGTGCGAAACTTGTAAAAGCCTTCTTCAATGGGATAAGATGTCTATCAATGATGTTAATGCAGAATACACAAAACATTTTCATCAAGGAGGGCTGACATATTCGTCAAACAAACTTTCTGCCTTGATCTATGAAATTGAAGAAGAATTTACTAAGTGCTTCAGTTTTCTTGAATTGTATCGAGATAGCATTTTGGACATGATACAGGCTTTACGTGGTTCCACCTTGAAAACAGTTGGTTGCAAAAATCATGAAATAGAGACCACTAGTAAAGTTATTCAGTATTACATTATGAAAAGACTTAATTTCTATTTAAAACAACAAAATAAGAATCGTTCATCCAAAAGGGAACGACAAAAACACTTAAAAATGCAGAGGTGCAATTGATCCTGCAATTAACAGCTTACTAAATTCAGTTTCATATGCAAATCGTCAAAAAAAACTTTTGAGTCAGTCCATTAAATTTAAACTGGAAATAGTAACAGAGAGAAGACATTCAAATAATAATATAATTGTGATACTTCTGTTGTAATTATGATTATACATATGGATTCCAAATACTACATGATTAGTTTTATATCCCACCTAATTTTATATCTATGCTGATATACACAGTCATAGGTATTCTGCATATAATACCAAACTTGCAACATGTTTCTAATTTCTGAAAGAAACCGGACAAAATTATTGTGTTAACATGTACTGCATATCGGATACTCCCGAAGAAATGAAGCCTGTGCTGATACACATAACTAGGCATTCTTCCAACCAAGTTTGAAACAAACTGTTCAAGTGTAATTTTTTTATTTATTCATAACAAACAAATAGATTTAGATCTTGAATAATCTTACAGCTTTGTTTATTTAACTGCAACAGATTATGGTAAGCTTAACTATCCTAAAGATTCAGTAGTGTTAACTACCACTGCCTGCTATTGTATTTTCTTGTGGCTGTTAAAGGAAGAACATGAGCACAAATTTATTTCTCTCACATCAAAAGGAGATTATCAGTTAACTCTGCATCATCCACAAGACTATGTGAAAGTGCAATCAAAAGCAGGACCACAATTCATTATTACTTATTGCAGGGCTGGGAGTGAAATATGTGATCGAAAAGCAGAACATCTATTTAATGTTAACATATTGAAAGGGGGAAATGTGCAGGTTGAATGAAAACAATCTTAGCTATGTGCATTTTTTCTGGTCGTGTAGAAAATAGATCTGTGAAGGCAGTACAAGAAGAGGTAAGCATGAAACAAATTCATAATAATATTTTTTATCACAAATGTTTAAAACCAGCATTTTGTTTCCCACTATTACATGGAAGTTGGCCATGTATTCTAATAAAACATCACTGCCTTGAACTTTAGCTTTGAGTCACCCTGAAATTTCTGTGCTTAATCATTTCATTAACAATTCATTAAGAATTTAATTCTCCTGACATGTATGCACATAGGCGTAGTGTGGCCAACGGGCAATTTTTTTTTGGGAGGGGGGGCACGAATAAGTGTAAACTGGTGTTTTCTTGGGTTGGGGGAGCATTTTCGAAAATATTTTTCCTGAAAAGGCACCTGTTCAGTTGCCATTGGTGCCAAACCTGTAAGGTGTGCCAGGATTTGTTGATTCACCTTAATGAGTACACAAAAAGCAACTTCTTTCGAAGCACCTCATGCATGGCCATCTTAGGGGTGGGCCAACGGGGCTGGTGCCCAGGGCCCCTACCGCCCCAAGAGTCTTATGGGTTTACAAAAAGTTAAAATCTTTTACCACTCACCAGCAGGTTTTTTTATTTAAAGAAAAGAAGAAACACCAATCCAGAAAGTTGGAAGTTTTTTTGCCTTTTTTTTTTTTTAAACCTTGCTCGTAGTTTCGATTTCCCGAGGAGGCAGGAAGAAAGTTAGGGTGGATCTTTTGTGACAAAATAAGAAACAAAGAAAGCTGGCATCCCTCCCGATCCTGAATGCGGGTGAGGCTTGAGGGCCACGCACAAATCGCATTTTTTTCCGAATAATTTTTTATCTTTTAAACCGTCGTTTGTGTTATATATATGAAGAAGCACACTTATGTTTATCACTAGGGTTTGCCCACCTGGGCTACTTTTTTAATTTTTTTTTTTTTTTTTTTTTTTTTTTGCATCGTCGCTGTTTACACAAATAACTGATGGGGGCTGCATATCCGCATTTTTGTCCGGTGCGTCATGTCTGAAAAGGGCGCTGGTTGGTTTCTTTCTTCTGTTTCAATTTAATTTTCGTTTAATAATTTGTAAGATAGGGAAGAAATATTATATCTTCCAGCACCCATTTTCTTGTAATTTGCTGAACAACAAAATGTGAATGCATTTGGTACACTTCATGAAGTCCTACAATTTTTGTCATGTACCATTTTTCCAGTGATCAAAGTGGCACAGAGCTACTGCCAATATGGTCGACACCAAGATTTTAAATCGAAAGCCATTCTGCTTCAGTATGTTAAGTGCTCTGCTGCTACACTAAAACTGTAGTGTAACAGCAGAGCACTTCACGTCTTTTCAATCCCAGCTGCTAATCATTTTTCAACTTTAGCCATTAAAAATATCATTTGCTGATTTTTGCGTTAAAATTTGTGCTTTCAACCTAATTTCTTTATGTAGTATGTGACGGGTTTATAATTTATTACATACCAGGATGGTAAATAATGTTTTTTTTAACTGCCGGTATGCTCACTTCCATTTTTGTTAACTACCAGTATGCCATACTGGCTCACTTTGAACACTGCATTTTTTGTTCAAGTAATATTTCAAAAGTTACTGGATATTGAATATTGCTTCTCATAGGGGTAACATGGTGATGGTGGTGTATATAATAATTCTCATACATTGTATATATATATCCATATGACGATTATGGGCAAAACACGTAACAATATTAACAAAGAAAGGTGACTTGATCACGCTAGTTACGTTAACTAAAACTTTTACAAAAAGTTCGTAAGTTGGAAGCTTTCGACCTTATCTTAGGTCTTCATCACGCCAATGGAGGACTAAGATTGTTGCCAGATTCTACATTTGAAAGTTTTGGCAACAAAAATAGGAAAAATTCAAATGTAGAATCTGGCAACAATCTTAGTCCTCCATTGGCGTGATGAAGACCTAAGATAAGGTCGAAAGCTTCCAACTTACGAACTTTTTTAAAAGTTTTAGTTAACGTAACTAGCGTGATCAAGTCACCTTTCTTTGATATATCCATATGTTGTATATGTTCTGTATATACATAATTGGGGGCCTCGAAAAGTATGACAGCCCAGGGCCCCCAAAAGCGTTAAGACTGCACTGACCTCATGCTGTTATCTGATGATGAAACCCATCGTAAGATGACTCCATGCTAATGCGCATGAATTTCGGCTGGAAAGCAGTCATAACAATGATGGCTATTACGTAGTGTTCCCTTGGCTGTATGTCACTCTTTATGGCATTTAAAAGGAGAACGACTAATTAGTTTTTCCAATTTTTAAGGGAGGGGAGGGGGGGCACATGCCCTACTGTGCCTTCCCCATGTTACGCCTGTGTGTATGCTACATTAATAATTTCCTTTTTTTTAAGGGTAAAAATAGTTTACAGGAACTGCATAGAATTATCCCATTTAGACAGACTCCATGAACACCCACTTCTTAATTTTTACCTTATTAAACTTTTTACTTAAGGTGCAAAACAACTTTCCTCTCTTCACTGCAAACCCATTTGAATAGCAAAATTTAATCACATAATTATTATAAGGTGAAGAAAAGTAAAGAAAAATGTTATAATTATTTTTCTTTAAAAGAATGTCATCATATACATTCAGGTTTTGTATATTTACTTCTGTCCAGTATGATTCATTTTGTTTATCGTATCACAGGGAAAGTTTTTTTAGGAATGATTTTTATAAATGGATTACAGTTGGTATATTATTAGAAAATAGACCAATTTTAAAAATAGTAATCACATTTGTTGTATTCTATTTTCAACTCATTAAAAGGCTTCTTTTCAAAGCCACACTCTGCACCTAAATGGAAAGCATTAAGTTTCAATATTTATTTTGATCCCATATTCTTACCAAGAAATTTAGTCACTCATTGCTGAAAAATGAAGTACATTATTAAATAATTTATTAAGTTTTTAGGTTACTGAATTTCAAGACCTAATTGGATTATTGGAATGCAAATTATAAAGCCGATGTCTAACTGAAAAAATATTTCCCCCTTTTTTTCCGGTAAGGTTTTGAGGGGCAAAACATTTTCTTTTCTTTTTTTTTATTTTTACTTTATACTGTAAGTTGATGTTTCAGTGATTGTAAACTGCATATTGGTCTCCAGTGTTTTTGCATAATGTAACCCATGTATGACTCTAAAACTTCCGAAATATCTAACATTAATGTTGACGTTAGCACAATGCAAAGCTTAACTTAAACTATAATACCCTTATTAATGAATCTTGAGCACCCTGTTCGTTCTTTGGGAGGGGGCGTGAAAGAGGTGTGTCGATTATTTCTTATATACTTAAGTTATCTGTTTATAAAATATCGTTCAAGGAGTACACATAATACTGACGAGCTGGGTGTGTGTCATAGAAAGATGTGCGTTCTCGTCGTCCTTCCTCCCTGAAAAGCGACGTGACATCCGATCACAACGCCATCTACTGCTTTCATGATTGCGGGCAGCAAGTTTTTCTGCGAGCACGACTCACTAATTCTTCTAGGCACTGTACCTAAATGTATCATCAATATTCTTGTTTCAAATGGATGCACTCAGAAAAAAAACTGTTAATTCAAGAGTTCTATCAGAAGCAGTGGATTCTTAGTTGTGAGAATTTCACTTAATCTAGAATTGGGATTCTTATAGACATAGCTGTCAAAAGAGAAGTTTGATTTTCATGGGATTTGTGATTTTTGTAATGCTTTCTCTTTTTCTTCTTTTGCCGCCAATTTGACGTTAAATAAATCATTAAAGAATATCATATACTTCTTTAATGCATAAATTTTACAATAGTATTAAACATTTTGAAATTTCATTTATACTTTTTTCAAACCATTCCCTACAAAAACATATAACTAAGGTTTCACTGTATTAAATTGTTTTCTTTGTCAAGTCAAAGAGGAGAAAGAAACTTCTGGCTATGGGTAAAAGTGTCAGGATGTGTGTTTTGAAGTTTTTGTATTCTACAGGAAACCATGTTTGCACACTCTTAGCCACATAGATTTGGCATAACTTTTTCTCACTAAGCAAAAAAGTGGTATACCAATTAGTCTCACTGGTTTTATTCACTGTTTTTACACAAGAATACTTTTTTTAATGAGGATACTTAGTGTTTGCTTTCTATTTCAGATTGCAGAAACAATATTTAATGTGTTGCTAATGTAATTATCTAACTTCATTATAATTATCTTACATGGAATGAATTAATTTTACAGGTTTCATAGAGTTAATTTTTGGCTGGAGATGAGGAATTCCAAAGTGTTATCAGCAGTGTTTAAGCTTTTGCTCGCATTTTTGCTAAATCACGATAAAGACAGTAATTTTGAGAAAAAATCCCCACTGAATCTCTTAAAATGTGAATTTTTCTTTTTTTTTTTTTTTGTCATTCCGCCCACCCGTTTTGCCATCCCCAGCATTTTTTTTAATCTCCTATAAAAAAATGTTTGTCATTCCGCCTACTCGTTTTGCCATCCCGATCATTTTTTCATTCCGTCTTTGCTGCTTTACCCTGCCTTCTTTCCACATCCTCCCACTCACCTCTGCTTCACTCTTTCATTGTTTTTTCGTACCGCTACTTTGCCCCACCAACCTGGTTTCCTTCCCCGCCATTTTTCTTTCTACCATCCTGCCCACCCCTGCTTCACCCTTGCATTGTGTTTTTCATCCCTGTCATACTTTTCTCCATCATGGCGCCCACCCTTGTCTCTCTCTTTTTTTTTTTTTAATACCAGTCATTTATTAGTTTTATCATCGTCGTCGTACGCCACTTTGTCCTGTTGCTGTTTCTCCATCTTTGTCTTTTTTTTCCATTGCAGAAAAGAACCAGTAAGCCTCAAGATCCCCTTGTCTTTTCTTCTATTTATAGCCCTTTTGCAAGGGCTTTGCTGTGATGGATAAGGAAAGAGGCATTTCATTTGTTTCTTTAGTGGTTTGTCATCACAGCAGCATGCACCGTTTCGGTCCAGGTCAACCAGTTGGTCAGTGTGTTGTTCAACCCTTGCGAAACTGCTGAAATCTCCACTAGCCACATTGGCTAGTGGAATAAAAATTTTACTAGCCAAATCACAAAATCTACTGGCCATGCCAAGTTTAAAAAAATATGAATTCAGTAACTTCTTTACTTACGTTTTTATGAAATTAAATAGGTGAATGTTTTTTCTTTCTTTCTAATGAGACCCCTGACCCATTAACTTTATAAAAACGGATGCAGAGCAATTACTGCATAGGATCATTATATTGACTGCAAATATTGCATATAGGCTTTTGTTCCAAAATTATTGATTTTTTGACAATTTATTTTCAGTGCTGTAATATCATTACTCTTACTATTTTAATTTACACATACATAATTTATTTTCGAGAGGCCATTGAAGTTAGATGTGTACTTTCTTTAATAATATTTAAAACAAAGGGACAAAAGCTAGGATATGTATACATAAAGTGGCACTAATAATGTTGATACAGTTTACCACTGATATGTACTGTGTCTGATCTTCCCATCAGAGGTATCTGCTCACCACAATTGAATAGCATTTTGAGGATCAAAATCTTCAGTTGAAGGGCCATTGCATTTAATCATGAAGTCAGTATTATTATTATTAAGTCATTAAAGTGTCACTATTCAGACATGCCCGATCACTTGTTTTTATGAGGTTCATTGCTGAAAACCATGCTCACAAGGAGCAGTACTACATGACATTAAATGTAGCAGCTGCATCATCTTAAAATATTACCATAACAGTTTGTTTCTTTTTGTTCAGCATATATGTGGCTAAACAGATATTAAAAGATAATTCTTTTACCTATAGATGACATTATACTTTGTGCAAGGTATACCATGGCAAAGGTTGGCATTACAGGGATACATATACCATGGCAAAAAACAAATATACCATGGCAAAGATAATTATACCATGGCAAAGTTTGCTTTAGTAACCCTGACCCTTTGGTTGCTTTAGGGGTGATCCGTGAGCAGATTAAGTTTCTCTCGAATCCCACCTTCACTTCCATTCATATACCATCACAAAGATCCCATTTTCACTTCTATTCATATACCATGTTGAAGATACATTATACCATGGCAAAGGTTGCTTTAGTAACTTTGACCCTTTGGTCACTCCAGGCTGATACATCAGCAGATTAAGTTTCTCTCGAAGCCCACCTTCACTTCCATTCATATACCATCACAAAGATCAAATATACCATGTCAAAGATACATTTTACTATGGCAAAGGTTGCTTTAGTAACCTTGACCCTTTGGTCACTCCAGGCTGATTCGTCAGCAGATTAAATTTCTCTGGAATCCCACCTTCACTTCCATTCATATACCATCACAGAGATCCCACCTTCACTGCCATTCAAATACCATTCACATACCATCACTTCCATTCATATACCATCACAAAGATCAAATATACCATGTCGAAGATACATTATATCATGGCAAAAGTTGCTGTAGTAACCTTGACCCTTTGGTCACTCCAGGCTGATCCGTCAGCAGATTAGGTTTCTCTCGAATTTCACCTTCACTTCCATTCATTTTTGAAGCAGCTGCAGGAACACGGGTGAGAAAACTGAACTCGATATTCATTCACAAGTGAGGGGAAAAGTTGGACAAAATAGTTGCTCACTTAGGAAAAAAAAATCTACTGGCCATCATTGGCTACTATATAAAAAAAAATTTACTAGCCACTACAAAATATCTGGTCGCCATTTGGCCACTGGCTACCGACAATCGCAATGACTAGTGTGGTTGGTTGTGGCTTTCCTCAGTCTTGGTCTGTTAGATATTTTCACAAACTGCATGCATTAGCAAACATAGACTTTTACACTTCTAATTAAAATTAGAAGTGTAAAAGTCTATTTGTTTTTGTTCTTGAATTCTATTTAAAGTACAAAATTGTATGTAGCCAATGCACTGTGTTTGTATTTTCACATGTATAAATATAGAAAAAAAAAAAAAATAGAACTGTAAATTTGGCTAATCTGCATAGCATTTTCCTGACCAAATAGCCAAATTGCTGCAAGAAAAAAATTCCATCTTGAACACTGGTTATGTGTATCCTTTCACCACAGTTGCTAGCACATTAGGTTATGTTTTAGACTGCGGCTCTCTGTATTTCAATGTATGGTAGTTTTCTGTCAGTTATATCCCCAGCTATTCCCCCACCCCCTCGTTAGGGGTATAGTACAGCTATGGAAAATAACTGGCACTTACGATTATTCTGCTTTCAAGACATCTGCTGAATGTGATCAATGTGATCTGCTGAATGCTTGTAGCCCAGGAATCCAGTCTGAAATTTGAGTTGCCCATCGGTGGTTTGTGCTTCTGCCAATATGTCCATGCGATTGCCATTTCAGAGATTTTACTCTGATCATGATATCTTCCATATATACAGTACTTACTTATATCTGTAGCTCTGTGCAAGAGATCTTGTGGAACAATAATACCTCACCAAAGTATGTCCCTATGTTTAGATATAACTATAATTTTAATTGAACTTTTTGACTGTTTTGTTTCAACTTACTTTAGTGTTTCATTAGAGTTCTTACTGGGCATGAATATAGTCTTGAAAATTTTTATTTGAAAAGTCCTCGAGTTTTTTGGTGGAAAAAGAGGGAACTATATTAACCTTAATGGTTACGTTTATTTTTCATCAAAGCCTGCCAGATGTTAGGCAGGGATAATCCTCTGCAGTCATTGATGATGGGAGGGGGGGGGGATCAGAATTCCATCATAAATGACTGCAGAGAATTATCCCTGACTAACATCTGGCAGCATTTGGTGAAAAATAAACATAACCGTCAAGGTTAACTGTGACTGGAAAAAGTGACAACAAAAGGCAAGACAGCCTGAAGAAGAAGAATTTTCTACAAAAATTTGCAATTAAAATAAAAAAAACTTCCTAGTAAGAATTCCCATAATAGAAGTTTTTGATTAGTAATTAAGTAGTGGTTTTATTTTTTACCGCACACACACACACATGCTTCTTAAAACACAAATGTTTTATAAGATGGCCTTGTTGGCTATAAATAAATTGGTGTAGGGCAGTGCTGTCTAGCCAGCAACCTCTGGAATGAAATTTTGCAGCCTGTAAATGAAAGGTAAACAAAATTTTGCTTCCAACTGAAAAGAGATGGAATCAAATTTGAAATGTTACATTGCATTATACATTAACAAGAATTATGTGGGTTTTTTCTACAAGTATCAAATACAGTGGACAAGGTACTGAAAATAATGAATTTCATTAGGGATGGAAACCATGCTCTTACTCTTAGAAAATTGAAAAACATTTTTTGATCAACTTTATGCTGAATATGGTGACTTGCTTCTGCACAATGGAATCCATTGGTTGATGCTGGAAAATATTTAGTAAGACTTTTCTAAACTTGGAAAGAACTTTTGCTTTTTTATTAGAAGAAAAAATAAAATGGAATACTGATCTAACTAAAAGTCTCAGTAATTTCACTGTTTTTTATTGGAAGAAATAAAATGTGATACTGATCTAGCTAAAAGTCTCAGTAATGTCATTGTTTTTTATTGGAAGAATTTTTTTGGGGGTTAAGGGTTTAATGATCACTTGCGAGCAACTCAACGGGCTATAAGCAGTCACCCGTCCCTAATTTATGGCCACTGGTGCCAGGGAAGTGAGAAAGCCAGAGCCATAAGACAAACAACATCCATGCCTCACCAGGCTTCGAACCTGTACCCATCTTGGACGAATGATCAGAAGCCGTCGCTTTGACCACTGCACCACCGGGGCGTCATTGGAAGAAATAAAATGTGATACTGATCTAACTAAAAGCCTCAATGATGTCACTGTTTTTTTATTGGAAGAAATAAGAAATAAAATGTGATACTGATCTAACTAAAAGTCTCAGTGATGTCACTCTTTTTGTTGGAAGAAGTAAAACGTGATAATGATCTAACTAAAAGTCTCGGCGACATCACTGTTTTTTTGTTTTTTTTTTGTTGGAAGAAATAAAATGTGCTACTGATCTAACAAAGTCAGTGACATCACTGGTTTTTTTTTATTGGAAGAAATAAAATGTGCTACTGATCTAACTAAAAGTCTGTGACGTCACTGGTTTTTTTATTGGAATAAAATGTACTACTGATTTAACTAAAGTCTGTGATGTCACTGGGTTTTTTATTGGAAGAAATAAAATGTGCTACTGAGCTAACTAAAAGTCTGGGTTATACTACCTAACTTGTTGCAGCATTTGAATGCACTAAATATTGCACTGCAAGGGAAAGATCTATAATTTTTACCATCATATGGTTGGTTTCCATAACAAGCTGCCATTGTTAAAATCAAATCTAGAAAGAAACAATGTGAATTGCTTTGAAACCTGCAATGAACTTTTTGATAAAATAAGAATGCTTAGCAAAACAATAGATTTTGAAGTCTTTGTTCCTCAGCCAGACATTCTTATTAAGAATTTTGATGACAGGTATAAACAATTTGACAAATTCAAACCAAGCATGCATCTATTTAGCAATCTGTTGAATGCTGGCATTGAGAGCGCAAATCTCATTTATCAAATGGAATTGTACGAACTTCAAGCCAGGGCTTGATTTAAGCAGTATCGCATTGCAAACTGTGAATCAAATCGCCCTGCAGATATGACTTTGCTTCGCATACATTGCAATACATTTCATTTTGAACTCCTGTTACGCTGACCTTCAATGAACTTTTCGAACTTTTATGGTGGTTGCTGTGGCCCTTCTGTCAATAGTACTTTTTTCTCCCAAAGATGATTTCCTTTTTTTTTTTTTTTTTAAGTGTTTGGTGGACAGAAATTGTTCAAGGTTAATTGCTGTTAATAAGTGAACCTCAAAGACCTGAAGGAGAGAATCAGTCATAGATTTGCAGACATGACAAGTGATACAGTGAAGTGTCTGAAGGTTTTAGATGTGGCATTATGGCCGGAAGATCGTGATTTCCTTAAAAGTTTTGGTCAGGATGAAATTAGACACATGATTCAACATTTTGCCTTATTCCTTTAAGCCAAGAATGGGAGCTTAAGGAATTCTGGCTCCAGAATATGGCAACTTCATCAAGAAAAGACCTGTGGTTTTTTATTTTAAAATCCAAAACGAAATTTTTCCACTTAATCAAACATGTAATATGGGTTTTTTCTTCTAGGAAAATAATTTAATTAAAAAACACAAATTTTTAGAGAAAACTTCTTCTTCGGGAAGTCTTTTGTTGTCACTCTTTTTCTATCACTATCACAGTTACGGTTATTTTTTTTACCAAATCTTGCCAGATGTTAGGCAGGAACAAACCTCTGCAGCCATTGATGAGGGAAGTCTGATTTTTCTTCCTTCTCTTAATTTTCTTTTTTGATAGTTGCCCTGGTAACTGATGACTTTTAGTGAATTCCAGTCCATGTTGTGTCCAGTTTCTGTAACATGCCTATCTAATCCTGTCTTGTTGGAGCAATCTTTTATAGCTGCTTTATGTTCTGCTATAACAGTTTCTAGTCTGCGACCTGTCTCACCTATGTAGGATAGTCCCCAACTACAGTTTACTTTATAGATTTTGACGAAATTTCCCTAAAAAGGGGAAATTTTTCCTGAAAGTGGAAGCCCTGATAGCGGCGTATATCAGCCCATTTCGAGCACTGATTACCTAGACAAAATACATAGGTATATGATTTGGGGTTATAAAATGATATTCTTATACCAGTACGTTCAAAAAGTTCCTGAACTTTTTATATTAAAAAGAATGAGTACAGATAATACCTGTTTATGCGGTGTTTCCTTTGAAGTAGTTACCCTGCACAACTATGCATTTTTGCCAGTGCTCATACAAAGATTTACATGCAGATTGCAAGCCTTCTTTTGCCACATCCTCCAGTGCCTCCGTTGCAGCTCGTTGCACTTCTTCGGAACTTGAGAAGGCTCACCGCGTAAACAAATTCTTCATCCGGGAAAACAGGGAAAAGTCACACGAGGCGAGATCAGGGGAATAAGCCGGTTGTGGAAGAACAGGAATGTGATGTTTGGACAGATAATCTGACACCAGGAGGGATCTGTGAGCCGGCACATTATCGTGATGTAGCACCCACGAGTTGGTCTTTCAAAGATCGGGTCGCTTGCGTCTCACTGATTCTCAGAGACACTGTACTGCCATGTTAAAGGAATTCCTTGTGTATGACCCCCTTGCAATCGAAAAAAAACTGATAACAAGACCTTTCCTTTGGAGCGGTCAGCCTTGAACTTTTTTTGGTCATGATGACGATGGTGATTTCCACACTTTTGACTGTTGGTTGGATTGGGGGTCGTATAGAAAGCACAAAGTCTCATCGCCAGCGATCAATCGAGTCAAGAGATCGAGATCTGAATGCACTGCATTGATGTTAACCCCTCAAACTTGCATCAGCTCATCCATTTTTCTTGTGTCAGGTTTTTGGGAACAATTTGTTGGCACACGTGATGCATGCCCAGTTTCTCGGTTAAAATGGCATGGCAACTTCTGCAATCGCTGCGACAGTTTTTCGACAGTCATTTTTCGCAATTTCTTTGACAATGGCGATTTGTTCATCCGTTGTGGATGTTGAAGGTCGTCCTGACCTCTTATCATCCTTGATACCCTGTCGCCTGTTTTCGAATCGTCCATGCCACTCATAAACTCTAGTTCGACTCATTGCACTCTCACCATACGCTGACTTAATCATTTGAAAAGTCTGAGCGAAAGATTTTCCGAGCAGAACACAAAATTTTACACTTGAACGCTGTTCAAAATTCGACATCACTGTCCCCGTGACGGAGAGTCTCGAATGCCTGTAATCATGAACTACACACATATGCTGTACGTGTTGGATCTGGATCAAACCAGTTCTGGATGGTTGGTCACATGATGCTCCTCGGTTGCTCAACGGGGAATGATGTAATTCACTGACATTTGGCAAATATTCAAAAAGTTCCGGAACTTTTTGAATGTACTAGTATTTGACTGATGTAGTGTTTTGAGATCTCCATTCGCCACATGAATTACATTTATATGGTATTTGAGAATACTCTTTATATGGTATTAATTTATTTTGTATATCTTTCATATGTGCCATAAAACAATAGAATCCAAGAAACAAACAAAAACGCTCTGGGGGGGGGGGGGTGAAGAAACCTGTCAAACGGAGCTCCGCAAATACTAAAGCTGGCCCTGGTAGGTATGCAGTTCCATGTAACCATGCAGGAGAGTCTGTGCTAACTTCAAGATTCAGTTGCATGTTTACGACCACATTTCTCCCATTGGTTGGAAGTTTTGCCTGTTTCATGTAGTCTTGGTATGCATGTACAATGGTGACCTGAAAATCCCAGCAGTTGCGGAAATTGAATAACCGGCTGTCCTTGCCCCGACCATCTGGCTACGGTCGAACTTTCTAACGTAGCTGACCTCACCCATGATTACTTTTTTATTACTTATTTCCAATGTGTAGAGACCTGATATATTTATAGGCATTGCTAGTTTCAGTGGCCCACATGACTGAATGCAAAAATTCTGTTTTGCACACTGTTACCCAGGTGTATATTATTTGTCCATTTGGTTAATTAACCATTTAAAAGATTACACTGAACAACAATGGTTTGTTACAAAGAAAACTTTAACGGTTTTGTATGTATTTACAGGTGCTGAAACCAAATATGAAGTCACAATTGCTCTACTGGGTTCCAGTTTCTTGTAATGGAAGTCTCTATTGGGGTGAGTGTTGTGTTACTTAAAGAAATTTCCCTATGTTTCCCAATGGAGACATCTGTCTGCATCCAGAATAGCTGTATCTCTGAGAGTAGACAAACTGGCACCATTACTTTGTTGTGTAATTCCTTCTGAGAAGGGGGAACAAAGCAAACTTTTTGTCATTCAAAGGAATTTAATCGGTATTGAAGGATGCGCATTTTCTCGTGGTTTTAAAAAGTTGTGTGGATTGTGCAAAGTGTACGTTAAATAATGCTGCGTACTTTTGTGTACCATCCTAGTTTCTGCAACATTTGTGGACAATTTACTGTAAAGTCTCAAAGGCGACGTTTCACACCATTGATTAGAAAATTGTATTAATTTTATTTTCAGTGCAAAATGGGTGATGAAGATAAATCTTGGATGCCTCACATTTGTTGTAATTCATGTGTAACTATGATATCTGGCTGGTTGAAGGGATCATCACGTCAAATGCCATTTGCAGTACCAATGGATTGGAGAGAACCGAAAGACCACTCAACAGACTGCTACTTCTGCATCACTAAGATATCTGGAATTACAGCTAAGACCAAAGACATGATTCAGTATCGCAGTATTCCTTCAACCATAAGACCTGTTCCTCCACAGTCATGGAGTTTAGATGATAGTGATACTGATGAAATAAATCTTCACAGCGAAGAAGATATTGAAGTCTGATTTCTCAGAAGATTCTGTGCCTCACCTTATAAGTCAGAAAGAATTAAATGATCTGGTCCGTGACCTTCATTTAGCAAAAAGTCAATACGAAATATTGGCTTCAAGATTGAAGGGATGGAATCTTTTACAGCTAAGTACAAAAGTATGTAGTTTTCATCGACGACAGCAAGAGTTTGAACACTTATTTTCGAAAAGTGGTGATCTTGTGTACTGCAATGATACAGATTTATTGTTTGAAGCCTTAGGACAGCAACACAAACCTGAAGAAGAGACTTTTTATAGATTCCTCAAAAATATGCTTAAAAGATGTTCTTCTTCATAACAGAAACATGTATCCGTCAGTACCTGTTGCATATGCTGCATACACAAAAGAAACATGCAAATATGGAACTGTTGCTTCAAAGTATAGTATACAAAAAAAACACTCATAGAATATTTGTGGCGATCTTAAAGTGATAGCTTTACTTCTTGGATTCACAAAATACTGCTGCTTCCTCTCTGAATAGAACAGTAGGGACAGAAAAGCTCATCACATTAAAAAGACCTGGCCTAAAAGAGAGTCCTTAGTTCCAGGAAATAAAAATGTTGCTGAGCCTTAAGTAAGTCTTCAGAACGTGTACTTACCACTGCTTCACATCAAACTGGGTTTGATAAAAAAATTTGTAAAGGCATTGAATAAAAATGGAGAAGCCTTTTGCTTTCTTAAGAACAAGTTCCCCAAAATATCTGAAGCCAAAATTAAAGAAGGCATTTTTATTGGTCCGCAAATAAGCGAACTTATGCGTGATCTTGCATTTGAAGGCACTTTGAATGAGACCGAAGCTGCTGCATGGAAGTCCATTAAAGATGTGGTACTGAACTTTTTATTTAACTGGAAGGCAGAAAATTATAAAGAACTTGTTACTGAGCTTCTAAGAAACTATAAGGCCATGGGATACAATATGTCCCTCAAAATACATTTCCTTCACTTGCATCTGGACTTTTTCCCACAGAACTTAGGAGCTGTAAGCAATGAGCACGAAGAACATTTTCATCAGGACATATGCACCATAGAAAACTGCTGTAAAGGAAAATGGAGCCCTAAAATGCTAGCTGGTTACTGTTGGACTCCAAAAAGGGATGCAGTACAACCAAAGTACAGAAGAAAATCTAAAATAACTACTTCTTAAGGTAAGTGTAATTAATTGCTTGCAGCGAAATATACATGCCAAAATGAAGGCTTATTTTATTGTACACTGAAACAACAGGTTGCTCGAGAACTATGTCCGATAGCACAATTTAGCAAGCTGATTTGTAATCACTGTATGATTCAGCATATGCAATCTTTGTAACAAACAAAAAGTTTATTTTTGTTGTTCAGTGATTATTCATCACCTCTGCAGTGAATTTCTTCCATACATTTTTTGCTAAGAAACACATTTCCACTGTATCTATTGATTTGTTTCTTATTTCGTGTTTTAAACGTATCCCATTAAAAAAAAAAAAAAAAATGTTGTCTTATGAAAAAAAAATATTTTTCTTAGCAGCAGAGCTAACTTCTTTGCCGTGTAATTGTGGGTGTCCGAAGCCTTATATAAAAAAAGAATGATGCACAGAACTACACTGCTGGCCACCCAAAATGCAACACCAAGAAGGAAGCATCCGATTGGCCTGAAATTCGCAGCATGCATAGCCTGCGAGAGGACATGCAAACAATTAGCATTGCAGGGCATATGCAAATCATGTGCCCCATCGACAAGCACTATAAGAAGGGTGCAGAGAAGGCGGGGTGTAAGTAGTGGAAGTGTGTTTTGCTGCCAGACCTGTGTGTGGGAAGCTTCCTGATACCTTGTCGCACAATACGGCAGTCATTCCAGCACATTTCAAAGTTCGACACAGGACGAATAGTGGCTTATCACGACAGCGGTTTATCGTAACGAGACATTGGCACCCGTGTGGGACGACATCCAGCCACAGTGAGGCGAGTATGGATTCGGTGGGTGCAGGAGAGACGGACGGACCAACGTGAGCAATTGCCGCAACCGCTGCACACCACCGAACGAGAGGACTGGCATGTTGTGCAGCGGGCATTGACGGCTCGTACCGCCACATCACGAACGTTAGCGCAGGAATTAGGGTGTGTTGTGCAACAACCTGTCTCAGCACATACTATTCGACGTCGTCTGCAGGAGTGGGGACTTGTCGCCCGGCGCCCATTGCTTCGATTACCATTGACGTTACACCACCGCCGAGTGCGGTGGCAGTGGGCCGTTGAACGCTGCACCTGGACAATGGAATGGCACGACATTGTCTTCTCCGACCAATTCCGTTTCTGCCTGCAACACCATGATGGTCGGATCTGCAGCGAGAGACTGTATGACGCCTGCATTTGCATCGCGATACCAGTCCATCGCCTGGCGTTATGGTTTGGGGCGCAATTGGATATGACACCCGCACCTCTCTGGTACGTATCGCCGGTACACTCAACATCCACCGCACCATCTCCGACGTTTTGGAGGCTGTAGTCCTCCCTTACCTGCCAGCGGCCACGTTTCAACAGGACAATGCACGCCCGCACGTGGCACGCATCGTGCAACAATTCTTCACGGCCCACCAGGTGTCACTGCTGTCGTGGCCCGCCTGTTCTCTCGATATGTGGCTCATCGAACACGTTCGGTCGCTGATTGGTAACAGAGTGGCTTGGCAAGCACCATCCGCAGCTACGCCTGATGAACTGTGGCAACGTGTAGAAGCAGCGTGGACCGACATACCCCAAGCCCACATCCAAAGCCTCTTTTGTTCGATGCCGCGGCGCGTAGCGGTCGTTATTGCCAGCCATGGGGTCCACACGAACTATTGATGTCTGCATGTTCCGCAAGTCGCACGGGTCTGTAAGCTCAATCCTTTCATCTTTGTATCTGTTGTTATGTGTCCAGTAAATCTGGCTTTGCTATCACGTGTCCTTCTTGGTGTTGCATTTTGGGTGGCCAGCAGTGTACATGATGTACTGAAATTTGGATGCCTAACCCTAAAATTCTAAAGGCTACATTACTGCAAATTGTGTATGCTTCATAGTACATCTCATCTATCATAAAACTTTATTTAGCATTTTTGGTCCATTGGGAATTCAAGTGTTTTCTAAATATGACAAAGTACTTACACATCAATTCTCCAGCTTCAAATTTAGTGTAAGATTTGAACAGCACTCATGAGTGTATTTAGAAATTTAGAAAAGGGGGAGGGGCAGTGGTGATGCCAGACACTCAAAACTGGGTGGGCAATTAAGGAGCTAAGCGCAACAGGAGGGAGGTGTGAATTTTGAAGAAAAATTCCGTTAACGTGCATTTTACCCAACGTTGATAATGTTATCCCCAGAACAAAAAGTTTTCAAGTCAATACTGTACTTAGTATTTATTCAAATATTTGTAGTATGGGAATCGTGAATATGAATCTCTGTGGCAAAGTTACTATTTCTTTGCCATTTTAGATTGCTTAGTTTGATTTTCTTCTTTTTTTCTTTTTTGTTTTCATAAGGCTGTTTATGAATTTTAGTTTGTAACCTGACAAGGAATCTCTCTCTCTCTTTCTCTCTCTCTCTCTCTCTCTCACACACAGTTTTAAAGTATAATTACAAAAGTATTGTGTTTCTATTACTCTCTTAGAAATTTGTTCAGAGGATTCTCTGCATTTCCCATAAATGGAAACATTAAATTTAACAAAGAATTCATTTCAAATTAAATTTAACAAAAATTTATTTCAATTAAATTTAACAAAAAATTCATTTTAAATTAAATTTAACAAAGAATTCATTTCAAATAAAATTTAACAAAGAATTTATTTCAAATAAAGTTTCAGTGAATTCAAATTCATATACATTTATCCAAGTTCCCCAAAATCTTAGATGATTGCATCTGCCATGTGTTCTAACTGCTTAAATATATATTTTTGGGGTGGGGAGGAGGGGGTAGGGATGAAGGGTGGGTTCAAAGAAAAGTTAGGGGGCTGAGCCCACCAATAACGTCATGCTGGGTGGGAAGGCAAGGGACCTAGGCTTCCCTCCTAAAAGTGTTTATATTGCAAAGTACAACTTACATTAAAAAATAGTGCTTTACTTTTTCTTCTATTTTCATTAACTTTTTTTTTGTCCTGATGGATTTCAAAAACTTCAATTCTTGTTGCCCCCTCCACCTGCCTGATTTTTTTTTTTTTTTTACATATGCTCCTGGCAGCACTGGACATTAGAATTTTGATCAAAGACAAAAATATGTCCTAATCGTTATTTTTTAAAAATCTTATCCACTTCTTCAGTTATCTTAAATATATTATTCATTAATTAATATAGTTTCCCTTTCATGAAGCGTTAGGAGCAGGGGCGGGTTTACCATTGGTCAACCTGAGCCAAGGAGTTAGATATTGAGGGGTGCCAAAATTCTGGGAATACATGTGAGAAAAGCTGTTTTACCTTAAAAGAAATGGTCAGGAATCAACAGATAAGGTGAGTTCAGAAAGCTGACAAAGTTTATTCTCCCTGGGAAGCTTAAACTCAGAACTCAAAATAAATGGAGATAGTAGGGGGCAAGGTCGCATTTCTTTAATAGAGCTTGTTGGCAGCCTGAGATGCACAAGATTGGGAGGCTGGAGCAAATAGTTTTTGCAAGGCATTTCAACAAATTTGAGGGTGACAGTGGGAAACCTGAAATTTTGGAATAGTATTACCGTATTTTCCAGCACATAATTCACGGATTATCTGTTCCTAAAAGTTTAAATTCTATTCTAACCACTGTGGATTATATGACGGTACAGATAATACAGAGCTTTTTCTTCCACATAAACTTAAAAAATGAGGCAGTTTTGCTCTTCATACCGTGCCAAATCTATATCACGTCAAAGCTTTAAGAATGCCACGTGTTCGGCAATAATGTGAAGTGTCACTGCATCAACATATCCCTCTCCCCCCCCCCCCTTCCGGCTTTGACAAAAACATGTGTGTATGTGTAGACATTTCCTCTCTGCGGATTGCTGCTTTGTAAAAGTTAGGGAGAAAACATTGCCTGCAGCAAAGTGCATTGACCTTGAATATGGGAGTGCTGTTTCCATTCCATGCTGCTCTGACCCATGACCTCCGTAACGTCACCCCTCCCCCCATCACACATACACACACACTCTTCCCGAGGTTCCAACCCCACTCCCACTTGTTTATTTTGCTCTACTTCAGAGAATGCCTCTGGCACTACAGCTCCAAGACTGAGGGGAAGAACTTTGACACCATCACAAATTACTTGCGGTCTGAAATCCAGTGTTTCAGTTGTTGATGTAATTTAAGCATGACAGCACAATTGCCACATAAATTAAAAATGTATATCACAACCATTTGAAAGTTGCGGAATATTGTAACAGTAACTTTTTTAAATTTTAAAAAATGTCAGCAATTTTATATTTTGAACTCATTAAATGGAAAGAAAGTATATAAATATATATATATATATGTATATATACTTAAGAGCAAAACTGAAGACTAAGGAAAAAATTTTAGAATTTAAAACGAAGGGTGCAAAATAACCTGAAAATCACCTGAAAATCAAAACGCGCAACGCAGCAGTTTTGAAAATTCAGAATTCACATTCTATAAAGAAGATACCTAAGCTAAAAAAATACATATATAATTTTGACTCACACCTAGTACAACATAGAAAAGGTTATGTATCTACCTGTGTGAGTAAAAGGAGAAAGATAAAAAAATAAAATAAAACAACTGAATGTAGAAGGTGTCGAGAATACTGAGCCTTGGCTTTATCAAGGACCAGCAAAAACTCTGCATTTTCTCACTTCCACAAAGACCTAGTTGGAAATGGGTTTCTGCAAGGCCATAGATGCAAGTAACATTCCCACCTAAAATAGTTTAAAAAATATATATATAAGTCATGTCCTCCGTAGAGTAGCATGACCTAGCACTAGTTAACAATTTCGCTTGCATCCATAAACCTTCCTGGCCCGACCCATGCTCTTCATCTGTTACTATTAAACAGAGAGAAGAAGATTAAAGAGAACTCAAGCTGTGAGAGTGACATAATAATTAGAAATGATTTTCAGCTATAACGAAATTCCAAGTTCGTTTGAGAGAGAATTTAAACCTGAAAAACAATGCAAAAGAAATCCAAATTTTACATTGCAATTAAAAAAGGAAATGTTAAATTATAACGAACAGATTTTTGAAAGAAAACTTGTGTCTAAAACCCCTACTCTACAACTTATGACAGCACGAAAACGAGAATAAGTTAAAGATAATAATTAACTAAAGAAAACTTTGTGAAAGTTATATACCTTAAACAGTTAGTTGCAATATGTACAAAGTATTTCAGCAGTGCTTTAAGTGCATAATTAATTAGTTATTAAGAACTTAACTACATTGAAAAAACAGCGCATAGACAGCGCATAGAAAAGGAACAAGCTTAGCCATCTTCTGTTCCTAGGTACCCCAAAAGACGCTCAAAGTTACAAAGAAAAGTAAGAGTTAAAACCCGCAAAAATGTTAACAGACAAACCAATGCTTAAAAGCTGAAAAGCTAAAAAACGACAGAGAAAAGGTACATGAAGTACAAACATTGAACTTATAAAACCTAGCACCCAAAAACAAGGAAGAGAGCTTACCTCTTGTGTGACAAAAACTTTTCTCCTCACAAGAGAAGAACATGGCTGACCTCTTCCGCCACTCCCTAGACGCTGGGGGGCAGTGAGGGTGGGGCTGATGGCCTCCTCATACAGCAAGAAACCAACGCGCGGAGATTTTAACCAGAGAAAAAAATATATAAACTTAAGACTGTGGATCTGTATGATCAGAAAGAGCAGAATTAACTCTCCAGAATACATGAGAAATATTATAAAATACACGAGCAGTTTATTTAATAATCTTTGCATGTATTAAATCACCTTAGTGAGCTTGTATAGATTAATCAGAATCTTATTAATTTTAATGTTGGTTTTACTATTTTTAGTATAGCTATCCTAGTGATGAATAACTAGTTTTCTTTTTTATTTGTTTTTATTTTCTTTTATAAACAGATTTTTAAGCTTTTTTTGTGATTTTGTTTATATTATTTAATTTTTTGTTTTAATAGGACCGTCATATCCATAGCACTAAGGTTCCTTTAGGTAGTTAATAGGCATCCTCTAGCCAACTTCCTTACGGCTTTGATTGGTCAGAATCATATTATTAACTGTGTAGAAAATTAAAGCAGATCTGCCAACCTTACTCTATTATTCAGAATAATTTTTCTTAAAGTTCTTTTGATGAAAAGAAGAAGGAATTTCGTTCTCTAGAAAACTTTCTAATAGTATATTAATGTGGTAATTGAAGTCCAAATTGTTGCTGCAAATTCTTGAAATTCTTAGGACCTGAGAAATTAGTACATTCTCAATTACTTTGGTTGAAATGTTATTATTCCAGTGTAGATATTTAATTACTTTGAAAGGAAAATTAACTCTTTTATCAAAGAGGCTAATAGATGGGTTACCTCTGTTGAGCTTAATGCTTAAGTCTAGGAACTCAAGTTCCTGATTACTGTGGTTGGTTTTACATAAGTTAAGAGAGCTAGGATAGATATTATCAAAATCACTCTCTATAACTTCTGAATTATTGATACACAGCAGATCATCAATATATCTAAAAGTGTAAAGGTAGTTATCTGAGCAGGTGGGGTGATTTTTAATGAATTTATATTCCTTAAAGAACAGGAATAGATTAGCGATATTCGTGGACGTTGATGTTCCCATTGGAATACCGTTCACTTGCTTATAGAGAGTATTATTATATAAGATATGGTTATTTTTTATGCAGCAATTGAGATAAGAGTTCCAAGTTCCTACATCAACAAATTGGTTAAGTTTAAATTCTGCATACAGCTCTTTAAAGGTAGTGATTATATCTGATAGAGGCAGATTAGTATATAGGTTTTCAAAATCATAACTATTAATATCTAGGGGACAAACTTTGAGTATAGTAGAAATTACTTCAGCATTATTATTAATTATCCAAAAATCTCTGTACATCAAGTTAGAACAGTTTCTAATGTGTTTCAAAACCTTCTTTAAGACCTCTTCAAAAGCAAGATCTATTTACTTTTTATGACTCTTTACTCCACTAGCTATGAACCTGAACTTCACAGGATCCTTATGAAACTTAACCGTTGCAAAAAGAAATGGAAATTCAGGCTCATATCTTCTAGTTTGTGGAATTTTAAGTTTCTTGAAGAATGCCTTAAACCGATTTTCTAACTGCTTGGTAGAATAACTTACGGGCTCGTATGTTACTCTATTATTGAGTTCCATAGTTAACAATTCAAAATAGAACTTCTTACAGATAATTCAGGGATCGCATTCGTCCTAAAATTCCTAAAATTCCTAATATTTTGTGACCCTCCTTAAATTCCTAAAATTAGACCTAAAATTTGCTATTCATCCTAAAATTTTCGTAAGCTTATTTTTTAAAAATACAACCGTTATTAACGCCAATAAATTTACCATTACGGTAAGGTAAAAAGACCTGTTATTGTAGAAACACAGCCTATATGCTGTGCTGCTGAAGGGAGGGAAAAATGACGCCATCGAGATGCACTTGCTTCGGGGCGGGCGTTCCATTTTTTTGCCTTCGAACAGTTTTCGAGAGTAACAAGAGATCTAAGGGAAAAGGGAGGGGTCATTTTCACCCCTAGTTTGCGCTTTGCAGACGAACTCCGTGGCACGCAGAAGATCGTACTTTATTTTTGTACATGCCTTGTGGAACCTCCTCTTTCTGCTGATGTTTTGTTATTGTAAACCGCAGGTGGGTGGAAGCAAAGAGGAAACATGTGGTCTTCTTCCGTAACCTCCGGTAATGACGATGGGATGGTAGCTGAGTTATCTTGGCAGGCAGTAGAGCACGTGATCATTGACCTTCGATCATGCGTCGGCGACAGCGACCTTCGATGCGCAATATATCTCGGCTCCGACTCGCTTTGACTGAACTTGCGTGAGATGCGTATGATAGTTTCTGGTTTTACGTCTTTTATGGTGTTCTCTGTGCAGGTTCAGTTCTCTAGTGGTGACCTGCTTTTTTTTTTTTTTTTTTTTCATATCTTCTGACATCCTCGCAGCCAAATTTCGGGAAGTTGTCTGGTTTTGCAATATTGGAACGTGTTTTTGTACTTCCCTTTCATTTTCTGGTTAGTAATACAAGTGTTTAAGATGCCTAAATCCAAAACGAAATTTCAAGATGCGTGGCTCGCCAAAGAATTGGACGGAGTGAAGTTGAAAGAATGGTGTTCTGCAACTGAAACAATATTTTCTGCTAAGTGTATATTGTGTTCAGAAATTTTCAATATTTCTAATAGTGGCTTTTCACAAGTAAAGCGCATCATAAAAGAAAAAAAGTTCCCATAACAAGAAATTCCCATAACAATAAATTTGTTAAATAGTGTTCGTGATTCACATAAATTTTATAAAGAGTATGTTGATAAGCTGAAGGAAGAACAATCAAAAAAGGTAAAAGAAAGGAAGCAGAAAGAGAGGGAAAATAAGGAAAAGCAGCTAGAGAAAAAAAGAAAAGCTGAGTTTGATGACAAAATAAAAGAAAATGATGCAGAAATAAATAGGCTTAAAAAAGATAAAGAAGCCTCCCTAGCAGTAATTCAAGAGGGAACAGAAGGAATGCGAAAAGCTGTAGAAAAACAAAATACTGTTGAAATAGCAGTTGCCTCTAACTTGATCATACAAGGTTCAGCTGAAATAAAGAAAACAAAGTAAATTAGTTGTGGTGGAAGCAGAAAAAGATAGGCGTATCAGGAAAAGGTTAAAACAATAATATGAAAAAAGTAATTCAGTGAACAATTGTACATAGTTCTTGGTTTTCAATTACCTTTTTAGGATATTATAATTTAATGTGAAACCTGAAAACTTTCTGTGAAAATCGTGAATTGCTTCTGGTTAAACAGCATATTAATGTTCAAAGTGAAACTTGAATGTGGTAAATATACTTGAATATGATAATAACACGTGAAAAGATAAGAACTGAACATTAGAAGTAAATCATACTTAAACTTTAGACATTAGACGTTATGCAAAAAATTTGGGTGTGAACTTCGACCATATATACTAATGGACTGCGCATTGGCAATAGCTGCATCAAAGCCGCCATGGCTCAAACATTGGGCACGTCATCATCAGACTCCAAATTTCGTGTAAAAATGCTGTTATGATTACTAATTTACATTGCAGAACTTCAGTGTTTTCGGTGTATTATGTGAATGCGCCTCATGTATAATGAAAACTCTTCAGGTAAGTTTACTTATGAGCTATATACATGCATGAACGGGTTGTTTACATTTTGTGATTTATAATGTGATGAACATTTTGCGAAGAATTTGGAACCTGCATTCCATTTTTTTTCTTAAGTTACTATATTTTTATATCAATAGCTGCAAGTTTCTGGTTAAGTAATTGAACTTTATTGACTTAGGTATTTAATTCGTTTCTTACCCATGAAAAATCATAGAACTTTCTTTACTATATCGCTCAGAGCAACCATAAGCACAGCAGGTGTAACCCATCTTTTTGACTGTTGTCATGTGATTTTATGTTGGAGCCAGAAATTTTGATGTCATGCGCAGTCTATCAGTATATATGGTTGAAGGGTGTGAAGCAAACTCTTTACAATGTATACAAAGTTGTTTTACTAGATGTATACAAATATCATCATCATCATCATTGTCAACCATTATCAATCCACTGCTGGACGAAGGTCTCCCCAAGTTTCCTCCACAACGGTCTGTCTTGTGCCAGTCTCCTCCATGTCACTCCCGCATATTTACGAATTTCATCCACCCATCTCCCATGTGGTCTTTTTCTGGGTCTTTTCCTGTCCCTTGGAATCCAATCTAAAATTTCGGCTGTCCATCTATGGTCTGTCCTTCTGGCAGTATGTCCAGCCCATTGCCATTTCAGGGATTTAACTCTGATCATGATGTCTTCCACTCTCGTCATTTTTCGGATCCACGAGTTCCTCTTCTTATCTCTCCTGGTTATACCAAGCATGCACCTCTCCATGCCTCTTTGAGTTGTCTGCAGCCTTTGTATGTCTCTTTTAGTTAAGGTCCACGTCTCTGCACCATACGTAAGCACTGGAAGGATGCATTGATCAAACACTTTTCTTTTAAGACATAATGGCATATTGCTCTTGAAAATTATGCTGTTTCTTCCAAAAGCTCTCCAGGCAAGTTTTGTACGCCGATTAATTTCTTCATCAATGTGACCCTCACTTGATATCTGCTGTCCAAGATAAACATACGTATCTGTTATCTCCAGTTTTTCTCCATCAATCGATAAATCTTCATTTCTTGTAAAAGCATTGAACATCACTTTTGTCTTCTGAAAGTTCATTTTTAATCCCACTTCTTTACTCTTGTCAGCAAGTTCCTGGATCATACTCTGCAGCTCTGATGGGGTAGTTGCAAAAATGACTACGTCATCAGCAAAACGAAGGTGGGTTAGATAATCTCCATTAATCTTTATCCCTTTGTTTTCCCAGTTCAGTGATTGAAAGACATTTTCCAATGTGGCATTAAAGAGCTTCGGAGATATGGTGTCACCTTGTCTCACTCCCTTTCCAATTTTTATGTGTGTTGTATTTTCAAACAGCCGAATCTTTGCACTTGCATTTTCATAGATGTTATTAATAATATTAATGTATGCATCTTCAATACCGCAGGATTTCAGAGCCATGGTAACTGCTGATGGTTTCACCGAATCAAAGGCTTTTTCATAATCGATAAAAGCCATGCACAATGGAAGTTCATATTCCCTCGCTCTTTCAATTAGTTCTCTCAGTACGTGGATATGATCTATTGTGCTGTAGCCACTCCTGAATCCAGCTTGTTCTCTCGGTTGAGCCATGTCCAGTGTTACCTTCAAGCGGTGTGAAAGAACTTTAGTGAAGATTTTATAAACCACTGATAGGAGGCTGATAGGTCTGTAGTTCCTGAGATCCTCAATGTCACCTTTTTTATGTAGCAGGATCATTGTAGCATTGTTCCAATCCTCAGGAATCTTCCCTTCATTAAGGCATCGAGTGAAAATTTGGAGTACTGTTTCAATTTCTCCGCTTGCTTCTTGTATGATGTCTATAGTAATTCCATCTTCTCCTGGAGCTTTCCCCCGCTTCATGTTCTTGATTGCATGAGCAACTTCTGCTGGGAGGACTGGAAGAACTCTGGTACCTTTCATGATGTCTGGAGTACATGTATCATCCCTTTCATATAATTTGGAGTAGAAATCTTTCACTCTTGTCAAAATTTCGCCTCTATTTCTTGTTATAGAACCATCTTCTTTTCTCAGAGCCATAATCTGTTTTCTTCCCTTACTGAGATGTCCCTTTGCTATCTTCAGGCTTTGGTTGTTTTCAATTGCTTTCCTCACTAGCTCACAGTTGAATTTCCTTACGTCTTCAGTGATACTTTTTCGTGTTGTCTTGCATAGCTCTATATATTCCACTTTGGAAGTCACATCTTCTTTAGTTGTCCTCATCTCTCTTCTTTTTTGCATCAACATTTTGGTTTTTCCTGATAATTTGTTCACATGCAACTTGTTCTTAGACCCAGCTAATTTTGTTGCTGTTTCCATTAGGAGCTTTGGTTACTTTTCTGTTAACTTCCGAAATATCCACTTCTTCTGATGTTAGGCCTTCTAAAGCAGAGAATCTGTTCTTCAGTTCCAACTTGAAAGTATTATGGTGTTTTTTAAGGTTGGTTATGTCAATACATTTTGTTTGTCTTATGAGCTTGCCACGTTCCAGTTTAGTGTTGAGGTGCATCTTACATCTCACCAATCTATGGTCACTACCTGTGTTGAACTTGTTCAGCACACTGCAATCTTCGATGACGAATTTTTTGTTACACATAATAAAATCAATTTCACTTGTCGTCCCAATTGGATGTCTCCATGTCCATTTCCTGTGTGGCTTTTTCTTGAAAAAGGAGTTCAAGATGAAAAATCCTTCTGCCTCTGCAAACTCAACGAGAGTATTTCCACGCTGGTTTCTGTTGCCGTGACCCGAATTTACCTACTGAAGTTTCATTCTGTTGCCGTTGCCCTATTTTTGCATTGAAATCTCCCATAATTATCTTCAAGTGCTGCTTACCTTTATTATTTAGATGACGAATTTCCTCATAAAATTCTTCAATTTCTTCTTCAGGATGACTTGTGGTGGGTGCATAAGTTTGAATAATCTGAGCCTGGTATCTTCTCGATAGTTGGATAACGAGTCGTGCAGCTCTGTCAGAGGAACTTTCAACTTCTACCACTTTATCCTTCAGTTTCTTGTTTATTATAAATCCAACACCACTAGTTCTGCCAGTATCTGTCCCACGATAATAGAAGAGATGTCCACTTTTCAGTTCAATGAGATCTTCTCTCCTTTTCTCCTTACCTCACTTAGCCCGACGATGTCCCACTTGATCCTTTGTAGTTCCTCTTCCAATTCAAGTAGCCTTGAATCAGAAGATAGGGAGCGTCCGTTATAGGTAGCCAAGGTCAGCATCAAATGGCAGCCTAGTCCGGTCCTCCGAGATTCTTAGCACCCTCTGCCTTCATGTCGCACTGGCCGCTGCCTTGGCCAGGTACATTCCAGCTGCCGGAGACTGAGGGCCAAGATTTAAGTTGTAGAGTCATTTTGGAGGTGTTTGGCCGTAACTCACCACGCTGGCCAAGCGGGTTGGTGAGTGTGGGATAGCATTTCCTCTGATCCCGATGGTATAGTTATACCGCTATTGGCGGTCGTCAGAGCCCCTTTAGTGGGAACAGGATGCACCACGAGAAGGCGGGGTTGACATTTGTCAAGGAGAGGCTGTGATGTTACGCATCACCTGACGTATACATCTAGTTTTTATTGAAATACACTCCTAAAATTTTCCTAAAATTTTTTCTAAAAATTCCTAAAATTCCTAAAATTCCAACCTAAAATTTTCCAGAAGTATGCTATGATCCCTGATAATTGAAAAATTATTGCTAGCTTTATCCGTAGTGGTAAAAATAAATTGGTCTTGTAGTTTGGAGAGTGACCTTTTAGCCTCTCCAGAAGAAAAAGAGATTTCTGTCGAAACAAAAAGTCCAGACCTGCCAACTCACCGGTGAAGCTATTGATTATATTATATTTCCATTCTGCGAAGGCCTCAATAGGCTGATTGTACGTTAAACTGGTTTTACGATGTACTTATTTACATCTTGAGTGAAGCTCTCAAAAATCCTTTCTTTGGAAATTGTGAAGGAAGGTCTGAATTTAGAGCCATACTCTAATAAATTCCTAAGCTTTTCATTTTCAACAAAACTCAAGTTTCCAGTGATAATATGGTTGTAATTCTTATCATAGTGAACTGTTTCTTTATGTTCATCACAAGAACAAGTAGTAATTACAGGAATGTAGCCCGAAGAGTTAAGTTTGTAGTTTTTAACTACTGACCCTAAGGTCTTAACGTATTTAAAACTTACAATAGACTGGTGCCTGTGGATGGGAAAAAAAATTGCATTATTGTAGAACAGCTTCCTTACATTGAGATTATCGTAGGCTTTATTTAGGAACCTGATGGTAACAAAATTACTGGAAAATTCTTTAAGAGAAATTTTATCTTTAAGAATATGTTTAAGAATGTCCAGAACCAAATCAAAAACATGCTTATCAACATGGTCAGCAGTTTCATTCCAGAATTTGAAAAAACATTTAAGGACAGAGTGCTTGAAGGACTTGAGAATTTTGTAAGTATTTTTAACAAAATTAGTGCCAGTTTTAAAGCATTCCAGAGTTTTTAGCAAGTTAGCAAAATCAACTTTGCTTGATGTGCAGAAATAACCTCTGTCCTCTATTACCTCTAGAGCAGCTCTTATTATTAACAAGAAAGAAGAGTTCACGAATTGAAAATTTATGCTGATTATGCTTATTGTCAGATAGAGTGGAATTAAGGCCATAGGGATAAAGAGACTGATGCTGCAAAATTTCAAGGGATTCAGTTTCTAGCCGAGCATAGAGGTCAGGGATAATATGTAGTACCTCTATTTTCACTTTGTCAAAACCATGAGTATGGAAATGCTCTAATTCAAAGGTAGAGTACTGGTTGGCGTTTGTGGAGGGGTTCACTCCTGAATTAGAGAACTTGTTTACTAGAGACCTGTGACCATTAATCCTAAGATGAAGAGGATTTTTACTTTGGCCAATATAGCTAACGTAACATCACAGCCTCTCCTTGACAAATGTCAACCCCGCCTTCCCGTGGTGCATCCTGTTCCCACTAAAGGGGCTCTGACGACCGCCAATAGCAGTATAACTATACCATCAAGATTAGAGGAAATTCTATCCCACACTCACCAACCCGCTTGGCCAGCGTGGTGAGTTATGGCGAAACCCCTCCAAAATGACTCCACAACTTAAATCTTGGCCCTCAGTCTCTGGCAGCTGGAATGTACCTGGCCAAGGCAGCGGCCAGTGCGACATGAAGGCAGAGGGTGCTAAGAATCCCCGGAGGACCGGACTAGGCTGCCATCTGATGCTGACCTTGGCTAAGTTCAACGGACGCTCCCTATCTTCTGATTCAAGGCTTCTTGAATTGGAAGAGGAACTACAAAGGATCAAGTGGGACATCGTGGGGCTAAGTGAGGTAAGGTGAAAAGAAGAAGATCTCATCGAACTGAAAAGTGGACATCTCTTCTACTATCGTGGGACAGATACTGGCAGAACTAGTGGTGTTGGATTTATAATAAACAAGAAACTAAAGGATAAAGTTGTAGAAGTTGAAAGTTCCTCTGACAGAGCTGCACGACTTGTTATCCAACTCTCGAAAAGATACCAGGCTCAGATTATTCAAACTTATGCACCCACCACAAGTCATCCTGAAGAAGAAATTGAAGAATTTTATGAGGAAATTTGTCATCTAAATAATAAAGGTAAGCAGCACTTGAAAATAATTATGGGAGATTTCAATGCAAAAATAGGGCAACGGCAACAGAATGAAACTTCAGTAGGTAAATTCGGTCACGGCAACAGAAACCAGCGTGGAAATACTCTCATTGAGTTTGCAGAGGCAGAAGGGTTTTTCATCTTGAACTCCTTCTTCAAGAAAAAGCCGCACAGGAAATGGACATGGAGACATCCAAATGGGACGACAAGTGAAATTGATTTTATTATGTGTAACAAAAAATTCGTCATAGAAGACTGCAGTGTGCTAAACAAGTTCAACACAGGTAGTGACCATAGATTGGTGAGATGTAAGATGCACCTCAACACCAAACTTGAACGTGGCAAGCTCATAAGACAAACAAAATGTATTGACATAACCAACCTTAAAAAAACCATAATACCTTCAAGTTGGAACTGAAAAACAGGTTCTCTGCTTTAGAAGGCCTAACATCAGAAAAGTGGACATCTCTGAAGTTAACAGAAAAGTAACCAAAGCTCTTATGGAAACAGCAACAAAATTAGCTGGGTCTAAGAACAAGTTGCATGTAAACAAATTATCAGGAAAAACGAAAATGTTGATGCAAAAGAAGAGAGATGAGGACAACTAAAGAAAATGTGACTTCCAAAGTGGAATATATAGAGCTATGCAAGACAGTAAGAAAAAGGAACACTGCAGACGTAAGAAAATTCAACTGTGAACTAGTGAGGAAAGCAATTGAAAACAACCAAAGCCTAAAGATAGCAAAGGGACATCTCAGTAAGGGAAGAAAACAGATTATGGCACTGAGAAAAGAAGATGGTTCTGTAACAAAGAAATAGAGGCGAAATTTTGACAGGAGTGAAAGATTTCTACTCCAAATTATATGAAAGGGATGATACATGCACTCCAGACATCATGAAAGATACCAGTACCAGAGTTCCTCCAGTCCTTCCAGCAGAAGTTGCACATGCAATCAAGAACATGAAGCGGGGAAAGCTCCAGGAGAAGATAGAATTACTGTAGACATCATACAAGAAGCAAGTGGAGAAATCGAAACAGTACTACCAAATTTTCACTCGATGCCTTAATGAAGGAAAGATTCCTGAGGATTGGAAACACCGCTACAATGATCCTGCTACATAAGAAAGGTGACATTGAGGATCTCAGAAACTACAGACCTATCAGCCTCCTATCAGTAGTTTATAAAATCTTCACTAAAGTTCTTTCACACCGCTTGAAGGTAACACTGGACATGGCTCAACCGAGAGAACAAGCTGGATTCAGGAGTGGCTACAGCACAATAGATCATATCCACGTACTGAGAGAACTAATTGAAAGAGCGAGGAATATGAACTTCCATTGTGCATGGCTTTTATTGATTTTGAAAAAGCCTTTGATTCGGGTGAAACCATCAGCAGTTACAATGGCTCTGAAAACCTGCGGTATTGAAGATGCATACATTAATATTATTAATAACATCTATGAAAATGCAAGTGCAAAGATTCGGCTGTTTGAAAATACAACACACATAAAAATTGGAAAGGGAGTGAGACAAGGTGACACCATATCTCCGAAGCTCTTCAATGCCACATTGGAGGGTGTTTTTCAGTCGCTGAGCTGGGAAAACAAAGGGATAAAGATTAATGGAGATTATCTAACCCACCTTCGTTTTGCTGATGACGTAGTCATTTTGCAACTACCCCTTCAGAGCTGCAGAGTATGATTCAGGAACTTGCTGACAAGAGTAAAGAAGTGGGATTAAAAATGAACTTTCAGAACACAAAAGTGATGTTCAATGCTTTTACAAGAAATGAAGATTTTTGATTGATGGAGAAAAGCTGGAGATAACAGACACGTACGTTTATCTTGGACAGCAGATATCAAGTGAGGGTCACATTGATGAAGAAATTAATCGGCGTACAAAACTTGCCTGGAGAGCTTTTGGAAGAAACAGCATAATTTTCAAGAGCAATATGCCATTATGTCTTAAAAGAAAAGTGTTTGATCAATGCATCCTTCCAGTGCTTACGTATGGTGCAGAGGACGTGGACCTTAACTAAAAGAGATATACAAAGACTGCAGACAACTCAAAGCAGCATGGAGAGGTGCATGCTTGGTGTAACCAGGAGAGATAAGAAGAGGAACTCGTGGATCCGAAAAATGACAAGAGTGGAAGACATCATGATCACAGTTAAATCCCTGAAATGGCAATGGGCTGGACATACTGCCAGAAGGACAGATCATCGATGGACAGCCGAAATTTTAGATTGGATTCAAGGGACAGGAAAAGACCCAGAAGAAGACCACATGGGGAGATGGGTGGATGAAATTCGAAAGTATGCAGGGGTGACATGGAGGAGACTGGCACAAGACAGGCCGTTGTGGAGGAAACTTGGGAGACCTTCGTCCAGCAGTGGATTGATAATGGTTGACAATGATGATGATGATGATATATATATATATATATATATATGTGGAATCATTTTGGACATCGTGGGGCTAAGTGAGGTAAGGAGAAAAGGAGAAGATCTCATCGAACTGAAAAGTGGACATCTCTTCTACTATCGTGGGACAGATACTGGCAGAACTAGTGGTGTTGGATTTATAATAAACAAGAAACTGAAGGACAAAGTTGTAGAAGTTGAAAGTTCCTCTGACAGAGCTGCACGACTTGTTATCCAACTCTCGAAAAGATACCAGGCTCAGATTATTCAAACTTATGCACCCACCACAAGTCATCCTGAAGAAGAAATTGAAGAATTTTATGAGGAAATTTGTCATCTAAATAATAAAGGTAAGCAGCATTTGAAGATAATTATGGGAGATTTCAATGCAAAAATAAGGCAACGGCAACAGAATGAAACTTCAGTAGGTAAATTCGGTCATGGCAACAGAAACCAGCGTGGAAATACTCTCGTTGAGTTTGCAGAGGCAGAAGGGTTTTTCATCTTGAACTCCTTCTTCAAGAAAAAGCCACACAGGAAATGGACATGGAGACATCCAAATGGAACGACAAGTGAAATTGATTTTATTATGTGTAACAAAAAATTCGTCATAGAAGACTGCAGTGTGTTAAACAAGTTCAACACAGGTAGTGACCATAGATTGGTGAGATGTAAGATGCACCTCAACACTAAACTTGAACGTGGCAAGCTCATAGGACAAACAAAATCTATTGACATAACCAACCTTAAAAAACACCATAATACCTTCAAGTTAGAACTGAAGAACAGGTTCTCTGCTTTAGAAGGCCTAACATCGGAAGAAGTGGACATCTCTGAAGTTAACAGAAAAGTAACCAAAGCTCTTATGGAAACAGCAACAAAATTAGCTGGGTCTAAGAACAAGTTGCATGTGAACAAATTATCAGGAAAAACCAAAATGTTGATGCAAAAAAGAAAGAGAGGTGAGGACAACTAAGGAAGATGTGACTTCCAAAGTGGAATATATAGAGCTATGCAAGACAGTAAGAAAAAGTATCACTGAAGACGTAAGGAAATTCAACTGTGAACTAGTGAGAAAAGCAATTGAATACAACCAAAGCCTAAAGATAGCAAAGGGACATCTCAGTAAGGGAAGAAAACAGATTATGGCACTGAGAAAAGAAGATGGTTCTGTAACAAGAAATAGAGGCGAAATTTTGACAAGAGTGAAAGATTTCTACTCCAAATTATATGAAAGGGATGATATATGCACTCCAGACATCATGAAAGATACCAGTACCAGAGTTCCTCCAGTCCTTCCAGCAGAAGTTGCACATGCAATCAAGAACATGAAGCGAGGAAAAGCTCCAGGAGAAGATGGAATTACTGTAGACATCATACAAGAAGCAAGTGGAGAAATCGAAACAGTATTCGCCCAAATTTTCACTCGATGCCTTAATGAAGGAAAGATTCCTGAGGATTGGAACACCGCTACAATGATCCTGCTACATAAGAAAGGTGACATTGAGGATCTGGAAACTACAGACCTATCAGCCTCCTATCAGTAGTTTATAAAATCTTCACTAAAGTTCTTTCACACCGCTTGAAGGTAACACTGGACATGGCTCAACCGAGAGAACAAGCTGGATTCAGGAGTGGCTACAGCACAATAGATCATATCCACGTGCTGAGAGAACTAATTGAAAGAGCGAGGGAATATGAACTTCCATTGTGCATGGCTTTTATTGATTTTGAAAAAGCCTTTGATTCGGGTGAAACCATCAGCAGTTACAATGGCTCTGAAAACCTGCGGTGTATTGAAGATGCGTACATTAATATTATTAATAACATCTATGAAAATGCAAGTGCAAAGTTTAGGCTGTTTGAAAATACAACACACGTAAAAATTGGAAAGGAGTGAGACAAGGTGACACCATATCTCCGAAGCTCTTTAATGCCACATTGGGGGTGTTTTTCAGTCACTGAGCTGGGAAAACAAGGGGATAAAGATTAATGGAGATTATCTAACCCACCTTCGTTTTGCTGATGACGTAGTCATTTTTGCAACTACCCCATCAGAGCTGCAGAGTATGATCCAGGAACTTGCTGACAAGAGTAAAGAAGTGGGATTAAAAATGAACTTTCAGAAGACAAAAGTGATGTTCAATGCTTTTACAAGAAATGAAGATTTATCGATTGATGGAGAAAAGCTGGAGATAACCGACACGTACGTTTATCTTGGACAGCAGATATCAAGTGAGGGGCACATTGATGAAGAAATTAATCGGCGTACAAAACTTGCCTGGAGAGCTTTTGGAAGAAACAGCATAATTTTCAAGAGCAATATGCCATTATGTCTTAAAAGAAAAGTGTTTGATCAATGCATCCTTCCAGTGCTTACGTATGGTGCAGAGACGTGGACCTTAACTAAAAGAGACATACAAAGGCTGCAGACAACTCAAAGCAGCATGGAGAGGTGCATGTTTGGTGTAAACAGGAGAGATAAGAAGAGGAACTCGTGGATCCGAAAAATGACAAGAGTGGAAGACATCATGATCAGAGTTAAATCCCTGAAATGGCAATGGTCTGGACATACTGCCAGAAGGACAGATCATCGATGGACAGCCGAAATTTTAGATTGGATTCCAAGGGACAGGGAAAAGACCCAGAAGAAGACCACATGGGAGATGGGTGGATGAAATTCGAAAGTATGCAGGGGTGACATGGAGGAGACTGGCACAAGACAGACCGTTGTGGAGGAAACTTGGGGAGACCTTTCGTCCAGCAGTGGATTGATAATGGTTGACAATGATGATGATGATGATGATATATATATATATATATATATATATATACAGTAAAATCTCGAAAATCAGACTTCGATGGGACCGGACGAATGCTGGATTTATGAAGCTATCCGAAAATTGTGTAACAGGCGTTACGTAAAGCACGTACGTACACATAAGATTGCTAATGAAAATTTGCGCATCTATGCCTTATAAATATGCAAGGGTCACGCTGCCAATTGCATTCTCAATGTGCAAAAAAAAAAAAAATTGCCTATGTAAAAAAAGTTTTGGCAAAAATATTGGCGATTACCTTTTTGTATTATTTATTATAAAACTCTGTTGTGGGTTATGCATCTGTTTTTTAATCTTTACTATGAATTTTGTTGGCGGATTATACGACAACTTTTTTTCTCTCATGCTGAATTTTACCATCTGCCGATTGTATGCCAAAATATACGGTACGTACTCCATGAACATGGGAGCCTATAGCTTAGTTTTCAGGAGGGGGCAAAAATAGAAACTGTAAACACAAATAGCATAAAAAACATAAACTTCCACTGTGCCATCTGTATTTTCTAACCATTTTTATCCCTCACACCTAAATAAATTTAACTGAAAACCAGATGACCCAAAAACTGCATACAAGAGACTGATAGATAAAGTTAAACAGCATTTGAGACAATAAAAAGATTACTTTGTTATTCATTGTTTGAAAAGTCACAGTGTTACTATAACCATTCAAAAGTTTATGTGCCTACAATTACTTTAATGAGAGTAATAAGAACCTTACCTTTGCTAGAAGGTCTGTTCTTATTTGGAAATACATTTCTCTGCACGTTTTTTCCCATTTTCAGTTCTACAGTTGGTTTGGGCTTCTGGTGTAGCGGTTTTATGTTGTCTTCAGCTCCTTCTTTATTTGACAGAATGAGTAATTCTTTTATCCATACTGTGGCAATGATACTTGGTCCAAGAACCTCTATTTGACTTAAAAACCTATTATCTCACTGATGTTTATATAACCCTAACCTTATGTAGTTCAATTGACTTATAAAACTTACTATTCAGTAAACCCACATGCATGAACATTCACTAACATAAACTAACTTCTTATTTACAAACACCAAAAACATCTAACTAAAAAATTAAAAACTAATATACAATTATTTACACAAACTCAACTCATTGCCCTCTATACCATTCTTTCATTCCTCAGAACAAATCTCCACCTCATTCATACACCACACATCTGCCATTCCCAATGTAGATTGCCTCTAGCAGCTTTCTACCCGGCCAGGGTCATCTTCAGGAAGCTCTTAGGTGGTATCAGCCCTGCTATCACAGTGCAAGTGAGTGAGAGAAGCAATTATCAGCGTCAGCCCATCTCTTACGTCATATTGAAAACTTTGCCACCGTGGCTCCATCTGTTAGGAACTTTAGTTAATATTTTATTTTCTTCTGCAGTATTTTTTTTTTCTGTTTTTATTAGTTCTTTCCATTTTTTGTTAAGTATATTTGGGTCATTATGATTACATACTCGAACCCTATTTTTTTTCAATTAGCACAAATTCTGTAATGCGCAAATGTCTTTCATTGTTACATGCTTTAATTATTTTGATGTCTTCAAATTTCGGGTATTTTTGATTGTCTAAGCAATACTGTATCAATGCTGTTTTTGCTTCTTTTTTTAACCTTCTAGCAAAGGTAAGGTTCTTATTACTCTCATGAAAGATTACTTTGTTGTTCATCTGAGCTTTGTGCCATTTGGTCATTTGTATCCCATGTATCACAAAACTCCAGTGATCATTCAATTGATTATCAAGAAGAAAAAAACACCATGTTCTGGAAAAAGCTTGTAGAGCTCTTTGTCCAGCAGCAAATGGCTGTTGTAGAGGTTGTGCTTTTTATTTCCTAGTCTTTCACACTCCCTACACTGTACGCATATTTGCTCTGACATCAGTGGCAAATTTCAATATTATTACTTTCTACTGCAAATTCCCAATTTACTAAATGAACACACACGCACACTCCAGAAGTTCAACACAAAAATTAGCAATCAAAATGAATAATATGGCAAAAATCTTTGCAGTGCCTCCCAAGAACTGAAATGATGGTCAGATTTCGAGGGGAGGGAGAGTGTCCCCTCTTGTCCCTTCCTATGGGCCCCCATATCCGTGGAGATTTCTACAAGATCAAGGCCCCCAGGGTCGGTGCGTGACAGGGGAGATTGAACTAGTTACACAATATTTCCTGCAGCGTGCAGTCCCAGTTGGATTATCTCAATTCGAACAACTATGTCTGCATTTTCAGAAATTCTGGCACAAATTAGATAGGCAAGTAACAGATTCGAGTATTCTTGTTGTGAATATGTTGCAGTATTATTAGGGGGAAAAGATTTTATTCAACTTTTCTGTAAATCAATGTTATCCTAAGGATTTACTTACAACACATATCCATCAGTAACACCTCTGGATAATGAAGTTTTTCTCTTTTGAAAACTATCCATAATTATTTGAAGACATCTAGTTCTCAGGAACAAATGAGTGCATTTGCAGCTTTTTCACTTCATTCAAACATTGTAGAAAGATTAACATTCAATGACATAGTGAAAGATTTTCCTACAAAAGAAAGAAGAAAAAAAAATCTTTTAGTTGTAAGTAATTTTACTAATTTATGTTTATTCATTTCCTCAATCTCTCAGTCAGCCATCAATTTATAATTATCACTGGTTAGCAGCATTATAAAAAAAAAAAAAAAAAGATGCTGTATTGTTTAACCCCATTTCTGGTTACAAACCCATTTTATCAAATGGAATCAAATTAATGAGCAATGCTATTAATTTCAAAGAACAACAAATGTTATGTTGTAGAGTTGAAATTGCTATAATAATTATTGAACTTATTTACGTGGTGCGTTATTATCATAAGTACATTATTATCATAAGTACGTTATTATCATAATGCATGGTGCGTTATCATAAGTATGTTATTATCATAGTATATGGTGCGTTATCATAAGTACATTATTATCATAGCATGTGGTGCATTATTATCATAAGTACGTTATTATCATAGTACATGGTGCGTTATCATAATGCATTGTGCATTATTATCATAAGTACGTTATTATCATAATGCATGGTGTGTTATCATAGTATGTGATGCGTTATTATCATAAGTACATTATTATCATAGTATGTGGTGCGTTATCATTAGTACGTTATTATCCTAGTATGTGGTGTGTTATTATCATAATACGTGGGGCATTATTATCATAAGTACGTTATTATCCTAGTATGTGGTATGTTATTATCATAGTACGTGGGGCATTATTATCATAAGTACGTTATTATCATAGTATGTGGTGCGTTATTATCATAAGTACGTTATCATAGTATGTGGTGCATTATTATCATAAGTATGTTATTATCATAGTATGTGGTGCATTATTATCATAGTACGTGGGGCATTATTATCATAGTACGTGGTGCGTTATTATCATAAGTACTGCATATTATATTCAGCGACATCTACTGTTACACATGTTATAATATTAACTTAGTGGTCGTTGGACAAGGACATATTTCGGCTACACTATTGTTGTAATAGATGGGTGAGCCAAAACTTTTTACCTATTACAACAATAGTGTAGCCGAAATACGTCCTTGTACAATGAACACTAAGTTAATATTATAATGTGTGTAACAGTAGATATCGCTGCATATAATATGCAGTTCATATGATAACTACAAATGTTTTTGTATTAATTTAAAATTGTGCTACTGCAAAATTAAGAAGGTAATCCTTTAGAAGTTGGACTCAATTTATTATGAGGAAATTTACTGGATTTTTCTCTTTCCTTTGATGATGTGTCTTACATTGCTAAATCCAGGAAATAACTTTTGTAGCTATTAGAAATGGGATACTGAAATCTTTCTCAATAAGAAATCTTGTACTGAAATATTTCTCAATATTGAGATAAAACAATGTTTCCATAAAACCATGGAATACTTTTGTCCAACACAGGTCTGACCAGCTGTCCATAATAATCACTTCTCACCATGAATCTAAATGGATATATTGTTATATTTTGGGTCCTTGTCAGTGACAGGAATAAATTTTAATGTACGATCAGATTACCCATTACACCGAGAAGAGCATGAAAAACAGTACAGTATGGTGGAGCTTTGTGCATGTTGATTTGCAGCAGCATTGCAAATAATTGCAAGTGTAACAAAGTTGTGTAATGACAACAAACGGAAGTCATTGCTCTTTCCACGTTTATAAGTTTGTCGCAGAAAACTTTTCATTGGCCGCCACTGGGAATCAAACCCAGGGTCTTCTAGTCACACGCCGGACAAGCTACCACTGCACCACGGCGGCCTCGAATTCTCCAGACTCACGACTAACTGCCAAACCACATGGCAGGTTGCTTCTTGCAGCCCTACACAATGCTGGGGATTCACGCAAAGATAGAAAGCAGCAACTCAACAAATAACTAGGAGGCGAACGAATAATGAATACACACAATTGATGTGGATTAGGAACATCAAACGGAAGTCATCGGTCTTTCGACTTTTATAAGTGTCACGGAAAAATTATCATCAGCCGCCACCAGGAATCGAACCCAGGATCTTCCAGTTATGCGCCGGACATGCTACCACTGCAGCCTCGAATTCTCCAGACTTGCATACAACCCTCGGTTCGATTTCCCGGTGGCAGCCGATGAGAATTTTTCCGTAACTAACTTATACACGTGGAAAGAGCGATGACTTCCGTTTGATGTTCCTAATTCACGTCAATTGTGTGTAATGACAACAAGTGTTGCAACAAAACTCGTACAATATTCATTTCCCCCAATTGTACATGTACATAGCTGTTCTCTGAGATTCAAAGATTAGCTTCTCAAAGAAAGTTCATCTGTCAGATTAAAGATGATGGTGCTAGATTTTATTCACTGTTGATGTATCAAACATCTCTGTTTACAGTGATCTCGGTACACAACTTAAGCTTCACAGACATCTGTCACATATGTCTCACACAAGATCTTTTGTACTCCATACTCATTATCTTTTTCTCATGTAGACATTCCTGAATGTGACTCTTCAATGATTTCCTTGATCTTCCTCTACCTTTCTTTCCTGCCACTTGGGCTGAATAAATGGCAAGCATCTCATAACCTTGTTTTTCAACAAAGCCAAAACAATTAAGAATATTTGTCTGCACCGTTCTAACAAAATTTTGCCTCACATTACACATCTGCAACACATCTTGGTTCCTCACATAATCAGAGTGTGTCTTGGCCCATAAGTAATACATCTCTCTAGCACAGAAACAACTCCTATGTTTTTTCTGCAGTATCCAGGTTTCACTGCCATACATCAAAGTAGGTACAATTATGCTTTAATATACAGCCATTCAGAACTTCCACAAGAAGATTTCATTCCTGTGAAATCCTTCTAAAGCAGCTACGACTTTCAAAGAATTCACTTGCCTACTAACTTTGCATCTAACTTTTTTCTCTCTGTCAAAACATGCTTCCCAAATATACAAAGTCATTCATCTGGTCTATCGCTGTGCCATTTAGACTGATCTTGATTTTAGTACACTTCCCCACTCAAAAACCATGACTTTGAATTTCATACAAATTTCATACATCTGGATCAACATACTCTGCAACTCACTTTTGTTCTCAGAGATATTTTGTCTTTGTTTTGTTGGGAAATGCAAAACGTTGACTGTGCTTGTGCCCTCTCTTTGGCAATCGGCCAATAAAAATGTATGCACAGCACTTGCTGAACAAACCTACACAATGCACGCCTCATTTCAAAGTTCCATGTTCTGGATCTCATATGCGCTATGCCTTGTATTTTAGTTCATCCTTCGCCATTTTGACCAAAGTCTTTGGTGCTAATATTTTCCTTCACTGCTATTATGATCTCTTCGAAAAGGAAACATTTCAGTTACACTGCCAAATTTAAATTTAAAGTGGAGGTTGAGCTGAGGATATGATCATGTCACTACGCTACAGTTTTCAAAAGGTCAGAAAACTAGGGTGCAGCAACACGCGAAAAGTCGCTGTCTAAAACATAAGCAAACCCTTCGGTAAATTTCATGGGAGAATTCACTGAAGTCCAAAACTTTTTTTTTTTACCTGTGTTTAAGCTGACTCCCCTACTTTGAAAGCAGGATCTCTTCCAAAAGCTTTCGACTTACACACGAGTACATACAGTATTTCTATGAATTGTTCTGTATCAGCGTTTCATCATTGGCAATGTGTAATGCAATTAGAGCTGCTGCATTGGCTTGATTACATTTTTTGCTCTGTGGATGCCACACCACAAAGCTGCTTTTGTGTCCAAAGATAAAAATATATTAAAGAAAGTTTCTTTAAAAATGAATTTCATTTAATTAGATCGCTTTTTTTAATTTCTCAGACTCTGGGGTCTTTATGTGACCAACTTTTCTGTCGAAAATTCCGCTTCTGGATCAGCATTTGTGATGTGCGGATTATACGGCAATTTTTTTTTCTGAAAGTGACAATCTGCGAATTATACGCCGGCGCAAAAAAAAAAAAAAAAAAAAATATGTGCGAAATACAAAGTCTGGGGATAAATGAAGAAATTTATGTTTAATCAAAAATTTGCAAGCCCCAGACAAATAATAATAAAAAAAAAAAGAGTGTGCACCGTTTTTTTTTTTGCAAGGGAGAGAGAGGTAAGCTGAGTGTAGAACATTATTTTGGACAGAAGTGTACATGACTTTGATATTATATCCCCCCCCCTCCCGTGTGTGTCCAGTGTCTGGCCAATAAGAAATTTAGCTGGCCACCAGATTTCAGAATATTTTTCTATCCCTGCACATCCATGAATACATTAAACCATGGTGACATTACACAACCTTGTCTGACTCCTGCACCAATAGAAAGAAAACCCAAAAAATACTGAATGAAACAAAAAGAATGAAATTCAATTGTAATTTTTTTTAATGTACTGCATTCAACTTTTGAAAAATATACTTGTCAAAATTAAAATTAATCAATCGATGGAAAAAAATCTCGAAATCTTAATTTGAATTGCAACTGGCAGATTTTACCAAACAACACACAAGGTATAATGTAAAAGATAAACAATCTTACTATCATGAAAAAAATACAGGATTAAACCACATAATACAAATTTTGAAGGTGACAATCCAATTTTTGGTGTAAATGTGACAAGGATGGTAAGTCAGATAATATCCGAAAACTTGAAAATTTAATCGTCCTGGAGCAGGACCCGAACCCACGTCTTCCAGTAGCGCCCGGGTATGCCATCTCCAGGAATATTTCATCTCCTGGACGATGAAATTTTCAAGTTTTCGGATATTATCTGACTTACCATCCTTTTGAAGATGACAATCCGTTTTTGGCGTAAATGCGCCAAAAACGGATTGTCATTTACGCCAAAAAACGGATTGTCATCTTCAAAATTTGTATTATATGGCGTAATCCCGTATTTCTTTCATGAATTACCATCCTTGTCACATTTAGATCAAAAATCGGATTGTCATCTTCAAAATCTTACTGTGGTTTATATTTCCAATAATGAAAAGGAGTATGAAACAGTATTTTTGCCAAGGCACTCCAAAAATGCAATTACTACCCTCTTGATTGGAATCTTCATATATGGCACTTATGAGTGGTTCTGTTGGAGCATACTAATTATTACACTGATACAATTGCTCATTTGCATGTAGGTGCATATGCCTTGAAAGGTACCTTTTCAGAGCAAATTGTTTGGAGCATATGTTACACTGATGAGGCTTTTCACCTGTATGAAGGAGCATATGCACTGAAAGATCACATTTTCGAGCAAACTGTTTGAAGCATACATCACACTGGCGAGGCTTTTCGCCTGTATGCAGAAGCATATGCCTTGAAAGGATACTTTTCTGTGAAAATTGTTTGGAACATAGCTCACACTGATGTGGCTTTTCTCCAGTGTGAAGAAGCTTATGCCTTAAAAGATTACTTCTATGTGTGAATTGCTTGTAGCATACATCACAGCTGTAAAGCTTTTCACCTGTGTGAACATGCATATGACTTAAAAGTTCATTTTTCTCAGCAAATCGTTTTAGGCATATAAAACACAGGTGACGTTTTTCACCCGTGTGAACATGCATATGCCTTGAAAGATGACTTTTTTGAGCAAACTCTTTGGAGCAGACATTACACTGGTGAGGTTTTTCACCAGTATGAAGAAGCATATGGTCTGAAAGATTACCTTTCTTAGTGAATCGTTTAGAGCACACATTACATTGATGAGGCTTTTCACCTGAGTGAAGAAGCATATGCCCCAAAAGGTTGCTTTTCTTAGTAAATTGTTTGGAGCATACAATACACTGGTGAGGCTTTTCACCAGTATGAAGAAGCACATGCTTTAAAAGAGAACCTTTCTGAGTGAACTGTTTGGAACATATATCACACTGATGAGGCTTTATACCTGTGTGAACAAGCATATGCCTTAAAAGCTGATTTCTTATAGCAAATTGTATGTAGCATACATCACACTGGTGAGGTTTTTTATTAGAATGAAGAAGCATATGCTTTGAAAGAGTACTTTTACCAGTGAAATGCTTGTAACATGTATTACACCGATACAGTTGTTCATGTGCGTGGACTTTCACATGCCTTAGGAGACTACATTTCTGGGTGAATTTCTCGAAACATACTTCACACTGGAATGATTTTTCACTTGAGTGAAGTTGCATGTCTTGCAAAGATGGATTCTCCTGTGAATTTCCGGGAGCACATCTTACACCCCCAATGACATTCACTTGCATCTCGAATAATATGTTGTGAGCGGCTAGCTATGCTCTCTTCCTTTGCATTCCGATCACGAGGGACTTCACCTAAAGTATGTTGAGCAGTGGCTCAATGCTAATAATCTTAAAATTTTCATTTATTCAGTAGAAAGTCACTAAAAATTTTCCATTTTTATAATTTTGACCTCATATAGTCATCAAATGAACAATTATACCATTTATATTGCGGTCACTACACACAAAAACGAAAAACATGTCCTGACATCTAAAGGAACATTACGATATTTTCAAAGATCCCACTAATTAAAACATGTAGCAGGAAAAATCCAAATGAAACCATACTGGATTCGAAAGTATTACTGCTGAAACGTTACAGCAAATTTCTAAGCAATTTCAGAATACGTGCGTAAAACAGCTTCAGTGATTATACAATTTATCATCTATGTCATAAGGAGTCTGACACATAAGGTGGGCAAACATTTTCTGTCAGAGTAAGAACGCGGTTTTATCCCTGCTGTAGGACGCTAGTTCGTTGCAGAAAGTAAAAGAAGAGTAATTCCTGTAGATCCTCATTATTAAATTTCCCAACAAACGTTTAAAAAGAAATCACGGCATACAAGTATACGACTTTTAAAAGCCAAAGCTACGATGGAAGATAGTATCGATTATAAGAATCGCCGGCATTAACATGCACCATTACACGTGTTCTAAATAAGGGTACTATATTTTTCGAGTTTGTTGTTCCGGTGGCACAGCAGTTAAGTGCTTTTTTATATTTGTTTGAGATAGGTCTGGGTTCGAATTCCGATAAAGAATGGATGTTGTCCTTGTTTTTACAGCACTGGTTCTTTCCCTTCCCTAAAACTAGTGGCCCTAAATTATGGATGGGAGACTGCTTATAGCCAATCGAGATGCTCATGGTGGTCGTTAAACCCCAACAACACAAAAATTAGATAGCATGTTAAGATAATCAGGAAATTTCTTTGCCGTTGGTTTGATCCTTTTGATCAGCTGGGTCGCAACATCACAAAACCCACATAGCTCACTCAGTTGGTCAAAGAGTGACGAAATACATTGAAGACAAAGTTCTCCAAAAAATTCCAGAGATCTTAGTAAATAGCTGCTGCAAATGATATATTTTCCATACTTTTTCATAATGAACGTTGGTACACTGTTCTCCAACATGCATACACAATGGGAAATTTCGTTATTTTCTATTGTAAAGTTTCACTGAAGACAATATTGTAAATTTTCGGTTTTTCTACTGGAATTTTTTTCTTTGATTGGAGGTTTAACGATCATCGTAAGCAAATCACTGGACTTTATTCACGTGACGCCAGAAATTTATTTATGCGGACTAACATGGCTGCTGATTCAATGTTTTCGCTATTTGATTATACTTTACTGTTGGCTAATTTTTTCAATCTTAACGTCATGGAGTCTGTCAACGAATTAATAGAACTACAGGGCGAAGAAGAAAATTTTTAGAAGAACAAATCAAAGTTGCAAAAATATACCAAGACAATTTTGTGTTCGATGCTCGTTTCGCATGACGCTAGAAAGCATCGCCATTAGTCATCATGTTTTAATGGAGCATTTCTCGTACACAGTATATTAATTTTTCATGTTTTTATTGTCAGACATTGACGAAACATCTGAAACATAAACTTGTGTACGCCGCCCCGGTAGCGCAGTGGTCTAAGCGATGGCCTCTGATCATTCGTCCGAACGGGGTCCGGGTTCGAATCCCGGCGAGGCATGGATGTTGATTTTGTCTTACGGCACTGGCTCTCTCCCTTCCCTGGAACCAGTGACCCTAAATTTTTTTTTTTTGATTGGAGGTTTAACGACCACCGTGAGCAACTCAATGGGCTATAAGCAGTCGCCCGTCCCTAATTTAGGGTCACTGGTTCCAGGGAAGGGAGAGAGCCAGTGCCGTAAGACAAACACAACATCCATGCCTCACGGGATTCGAACCCGGACCCCTTACGGACGAATGATCAGAGGCCAGCGCCTTAGACCACTGCGCCACCGGGGCGGCCGACCCTAAATTAGGGACGGGCGACTGCTTATAGCCCATTGAGTTGCTCATGGTGGTCGTTAAACCTCCAATAAAAAAAAACAAAAACAAAAGAACTTGTGTACCTTGTTTTGCAAAACAAAACATTTAGACGCCCAGGCAAATATAGAATATGGAAACAAATTAGGGTTTGCACGCTACGTAATCTGCTTAAAAATGAAATAAATGCGTAACATTAAATAAAAGAGAAATTATTTATATATGTTTGTTTATTTCTTTGTGGAAAGAACGCGGAACTTAATTCGTAATTTACCCCGACCCACCATTAATTTTCTCCTGCAGTTTTTTTTTAATCGAAATTCGAAGGAACACTACAAGGTTTCAACTGCCTTTGATTCGTAATGTCATAATATCCAATATTTTTTTCGTTAAACTGGGAAGAACATAGAGAATGCAATTTGGGAGAGAATTCACCACGCTTCATTTTACACTGCCTTTCCATTAACAATTTCATCCTTTTCAGAGAAAAATTAACGTCACAGCAAGGTAAACCATCGTAGCAGATGCCCTAGTGATCAACTGGTGTACAAGCACTGCTTGGATTTTTGTTTTTCGTTATGATTGGAGGTTTAACGACCACCGTGGGCAACTCAATGGGCTATAAGCAGTCGCCTGTCCCTAATTTAGAGTCACTGGTTCCAGGGAAGGGAGAGAGCCAGTGCCGTAAGACAAACACAACATCCATGCCTCACCGGGATTCGAACCCGGACCCCTTACGGGCTATTGATCAGAGGCCAACGCCTTAGACCACTGCGCCACCGGGGCGGCCGGACCCCTTTCGGACGAACGCTTGGATTTGCATTGTGAGGCGTTAGGGAAAATGGTGTTATTTGCTTTTTTCAGCTGAAGTAACCGAAGTGGGAGAGATAATCATGTGTCCTATTATAGATTACCGTCTGAACGAAGTGGGATCAGAATTATGAAAATTTAATTCATAAGCGCCAAAATTTGTGGTTATCACGTATGTTGACATTAATGACAGGAAACGAAGGAACACTGGAGTGTGTAGTTTACATTTTGTAACAAGTATGTTCATAAATTTACTGATGCATTATCTGAAAAACTCTATGGAGATCTTTAGACTAGAATTAACCTATTTATGCGTAAGATTATGCTGTTTTTTTTTTTATCATGAATGTATCCACTGCTGTAGGGGAGTGAATATTTTATGAAACCTTCATATGATGGGTTCCCAGGCCGATTTTTTTTTTGATTGGAGGTTTAACGACCACCGTGAGCAACTCAATGGGCTATAAGCAGTCGCCTGTCCCTAATTTAGGGTCACTGGTTCCAGGGAAGGGAGAGAGCCAGTGCCGTAAGACAAACACAACATCCATGCCTCACCGGGATTCGAACCCGGACCCCTTACGGACGAATGATCAGAGGCCAACGCCTTAGACCACTGCGCCACCGGGGCGGCAGGCCGATTTTGGAAAACTGATCTCATGATAACATTCACCAGTTTATTATATATAAGGTACCGAGACTTAGTGCTACTCGCCAGAATTATTATTATTATAGCCTGTGTAAAGCTGAGGACCTGTGTAAAGCTGAGGACCTGTGTAAAGCTGAGGATTTTACCTTATCTTAAGTTTCAGGTTGGGGAATATCTAAATCATCGATAGGCAAACTTTTAAATTAAATAATTAGCCAAAGATGAAAACTTTTTTATCTTAATTAACTGTGTGGATATGCTGTTAGCACAGAAGTTGGTGGCTGTGCGTGAATGCAGAATTTCGAGTTCCTTTCAAGCAAAAACTCTCCCCTTCCTACAATATTGTTCAGGAAAATTGAGTATGGCATACAATATGGGTCCCTACAATTGCCCAATAACTTCAATTTATAAGAATAAAGCTGTTTTTGGTCACCAGATAACCTTCTTACGTAGCCCGTGCGATGCATCTTTGATCTCACTTGTACAATAGTTGTTCTGCAAGAAAGCACCAGACGAAAAAGTGACGCGAACCGCGGTTTTGTGACGTCAATACATACAGGTCTATACAATTTAGGAGGCAGGATTTATTAGCACAACCATACGATGAGCAAAAGTTAGACATATTAATAAATTTACGAAAATCGCGATTTTCCTGAAACCCTTCAACGTAACGCCATGTTAAGCAATGGGAAAACACATGTAAACAAACTATTGTTGGTCCGCGGAAACGGAAAAGCTTTCCCATGATGCAATGTGTGGTGAATAAGGTCCATGGGCCTTAAACAGTAGCCCGTCCCTAATTTAGGGCCACTGGTTCCAGGGAGGGGAAGAGCCAGTGCCATAAGACAAACACAACACCCATGCCTCACCGGGATTCAAACCCGGACCCCTTTCGGACGAATGATCCGGAGCCATAGCATAGACCACTGTGCTACCGGGGTGGCCTGTAAATTTCCAACGATTTTTGTATTTTTGCGTCATACACACGCATCCAAGAGCTTTACCGAAAAATTAGCAATAAGGATTGGCTATCGCAAAAATCACTGAGCCGCCCCGGTGGCGCAGTGGTCTAAACGATGACCTCTGATCATTCGTTTGAACGCGGTCCGGGTTCGAATCCCGGTGAGGCATGGATGTTGTACTTGTCTTACAGCACTGGTTCTCTCCCTTCCCTGGAACCAGTGACCCTAAATTAGGGACGGGCGACTGCTTATAGCCCATTGAGTTGCTCACGGTGGTCATTAAACCTCCAATCAAAAAAAAAATCACTGTAGTTTTTTTTTTAAGGTTTAACGGCAACCGTGAGCAGCTCAATGGGCTCCCGTCCCTAATTTAGGGTCACTGTTTCCAGAGGGGAGAGAGAGAGCTAGTGCCATCAGACAAACACAGCCACCCCGGTGGCGCAGTGGTCTAAGCGCTGGCTTATCATTTGTACGAGAAAGGTCCGGGTTAGAATCCCAGTGAGGCATGGATGTTGTGCTCGTCTTACGGCGCTGGTGTGACCCTAAATTAGGGACGGATGAATGTTTATATCCATTTAGTTGCTCACGGTGGTCGTTTAATCTTCAATGAAAAAAAAAAAAGGCAAACACAACATCCATGCCCCACGGGATTCGAACCCGACCCACTTGGACGAATGGTCATAAGCTAGCGCTTAGACCCTTGGTCGGCTTGTTGTAGTTCACTTCAAGACTAGAAATGGCATGGTCCTACTCCCAGAGGAGGGCAAATGCACCCCTTCTGCTCTTCTATTTGGCGCCCATATTTCCATGAATAAAAGTTTTCATCTATGAAGACCAGAAGGTCTTTGGACTAGACATACAGAGGAAGAAAATGGTTCATTCTAAAAATTTACACAAATTGATGAAATGTGTTGAAATTCTTATTCGCTCTCTTTAAAAATCACAGATTTTTCCTTCGAACGAAACTAAATGAGGCAGGAAACCAATAGCTTTTATTTATTAAACAAAACAATAGATCTCACCTTAAACACAGAGTCAGGAATAGATGAGTTCTATGATCGGCCATGTACTGGCAATCATTTATTGTTGCACAAGTCTCTTCCACAGGCTCTGAAAATGAGGTCACAGTGGTCTGAGGTGAACCCGGGTTCTTTTTTTTTTTTTTTTTTTTTGATTGGAGGTTTTACGACCACCGTGAGCAACTCAATGGGCTATAAGCAGTCGCCCGTACCTAATTTAGGATCACTGGTTCCAGGGAAGGGAGAGAGCCAGTGCCGTAAGACAAACACAACATCCATGCCTCGCCAGGATTCGAACCCGGACCCCTTACGGACGAATGATCAGAGGCCAGCGCCTTAGACCACTGCGCCACCGGGGCGGCCCCCCCGAAATAAAAACAAAACAGACGGGAGCGAGAAGATGAAAAGTGCATAAACACTATTTACGTTCCAAGCTGCAAAACTGAAAAACACTGGTGTCCAAAATTAACATACATACACAAATCCGAGAATATGTCCAAAACGATAACACCGATTACAAAGATTTTTCAGACATGCTCGTGGAAACGCTGAGTCATGTACCCAAGGAACATTGGGCTGGCTCCTATGGCGATACCCAAATGACCGTACATGGAGCTGACAGACACGCCACTTAGATAAACGTTATTCTGAGCTTGAGTTGAACTGTTAGTGGACGAATGGATACGAACCATTGCTTAGATGACTTTTTACGCTGGAAACCAATAGGTAGTTTGGAAGCAGGGCAGTCGCAAGCTGAGTTAGCAAGATGGCTGAATGTGTCGAGGCAAGTGATCTTCAGTCTCTGGAAACAGTTCCAAGAAACCGGAATAACCTGAAAGCCGGGACAAGGACGCCCAGTAGCACAAGTCAAGATGACCTGCATTTGTCTCTAATAGCTCGTCGCCATAGGAAATCGATAGCCTGGCAACTCTCCTCTGCCACGGGAACCGCGATATCATGGCAAACAATTTACAGAAGACTCCGCGATAGAGGTCTATGTGCAAGGAGGCCAATGGCCTGTATACCAGTCGCCGCACCGCACAGAAGGGTCCGTCTGAATTGCGCCCGACATGGACCCGTGATCAATCGGTCTGTGTTCTCTTCAGTAACGAGTCACGATAATCCCAAAACACAGATTACCAAAAAACGTTTGTAGTTCTTTGAAATTAAAAAAATATCTGAAGCCAGAAAATTACTGTACACTGAGCGGACAGAAATCATGGGATACCTGTATGTTACCTCTGTGAGAAAGAATATTTCAAGTCCAATGACTTCACTTGAAAAAACAGTTTAATGAAAAATGTACTGAGCAAAAGCTGTCGAACTCTCAATAGAATCAACCAAATGCAACTAAATTTAGCATCAACCACTTATTTAATTGCAAAAAAGTGAATGCTGAAAAAAATGAGATTTATTTTCCATCCTATAAATATTTTAGTTAAATCCAATTAAAACAGAAACGATAACACCAAGATTATTGAGATGACTTTGTTCGATGCTTGGGCAAGGCTGAACTCGATCCTATCAGGCTGTAACATTAAGCAAAAACAGGGAGGACAGAAAAGATGAGTTGGGACGCAACGCCATCTATTGACGTTGTTTGCATTAACAAACTGATTCCGTATCATTATTTACATTTGAGATTTTATTTATATTCACTTTCACATTAACAGATGGATATTTGTATTCTGAATTCGTAGTACTTGGACAAGAGAATTTTTCTGTAGGAACTGGTGTAATTCATGTGTAAATCTCATTCCTCCTTTATTCTTCAACGATCTAGGGCCGAGATTTTGGTAAATGTGTAGATTAGCGTCTTAAATTATTTCGTCGGAAAAATGTTAGTACCTAGAAAAAGTGCGACGTACAGATTTTAGAGTATGGAAATTAATGGCAAATGGTGCAGAAATTTCGTATTTTAAAAATTTTTATCGTAACATTTACCTGCAACTTCGATGCTATGAAGAGACGCTGCCGTAGGCCTAATAACGTATCGAACGTACAGGTAAATGTTACGATAAAACTCTTTAAAAGACATTTGAAACAGAAAATTTCTGCACCATTTGCCATTCATTTTCACAATCTAAAACCTGTACGTCGCACTTTTCCGAAGTACTAATATTTTTCCGACGAAATAATTTAAAACGTAAATCTACACATTTACCCACTGTTTTATTTAATATGAGTTTATATAGCTGAGGTTTTTTTCTAAAATTGAATTAGGTACGTAATTATCAGAATGAAAATGCTTACCACAAACAACAGTTGAAGGTAACTTGTCATTTGGAGCAAAATCCTGACGAGATATTTCTTTCAGCAACAGTTGCTTTAGGTTCAGATTTGAGGCAAACTCGTGGAATGAAAATCCCACGTTTTTCTTCTTAGAAGATGTGCACATCGGCACACAGCAATAAACCATTTTTTAAATGGGTTGGTGTTTGTTGTGAAAACACCAGTTTGGTTTTAAAACTAGAAGGTTTTTTAAAAGAAACAAGAAAAAACGACGAACATACACAATCCCGCAATTCAAACAACGCAGAAACTGAGGTGTTTATACCTTGGGACGCAGTGCCATCTATCGGTTGAAATCGTCCCCAACGCTCACTGGCCAGTCACCAAAAGTCTATTGTCTTCAACGGTAATGTTACAGCCTGATAGGATCCAGTTCAGACTTGGCTTGGGCATGTCTTCCATGAGTATTGCGTGATTTCTAACTTAATTCAAAGAAAAATTCATCCGCTTCAGAATATAGTTCCAAACCTTCAAGAGTCCATTTTCTTGCAATAAAATGAGTAAATCATGCTTAATTTGGTTGCATTTGGTACATCTACTTGAGTTCTACGACTTTTGTGTGTGTTTAGCACATTTTTTCCTGTTTCAATTTTTTTGGAAAATTTCAAAAATTGAGGACAAAAAATAAGAAATTGAGGACATTTTACGCCCTCAATCAGTTTTTACGGAACTCAGGACAAAGAATTGAAATTGAGGATTGTCCCCAGAAAATGAGGACGTCTGGTCACCTTACGGTTGCTAGATGTCTACTTTTCAGAAAACAGGAATTTACGTTAGGAAAGTGTCGAATCACACGTAGAGCACTGGCCAGCTTAATGAACATTAGTAAACTTACATTCTTTAGGTGTATTGATGCCCTTGTTGGTGTTACAATCAAATTTATTTGCGAGAAACTGCGTTCACACTTGCTGGTAGAAATTGGCATGCTGTTTATGTTTAGAAGAGGCGAAAGGGCAGGTGGGTGAAAAAGTAAATAATAATAATAATAACAATAACAGTCTAGCCGCCAAATACAACCAAAGGCTGAGGAGACTAATGAAGACCAAAATCAAACCGCTCGCAACATCACCTCGGGCTACCAACACATACGCAATTAAAGTCCTCACGTATTCCTTCGGAATCATCAAGTCGACAACAGAGCTTGAGAAATAATGCGCAATACCAGGACAACCTTCACTAGACATATCCAGCACCACCCGAAGTCAGCAATAGAAAGGCTGACCATTGGACGGGCAGAAGGAGGACGGGGAATGATTGATCTCCTGGAACACCGAGACAAAGAAATCAGCTGCCTCAGAAAATACTTCCATCAGAGCAAGGAACCCCTTCACCAAGCGATAAACCAGAGTGACGAGAAGTACACAGCCTTAGATCTCTCTACGCAGAACATCGAGATTGGAACGAGGGAGCCAAAAGTAGAAGCTTTGGGCAAGAAAGTCATGCACGTAGGGCACAACGATCTGCAATCGGACCATGTGGACAAGACTGCATCCAATGCATGGCTAACAAACGGATCACTCTTCCCCGATATCGAAGGGTTCCTGATGGCTATGCAAGATCAAGTTGTAAACACCAGAAACTACCGGAAGCATATCCTGAAGGGCACGTCGGCAATGCCATCAAACGTCAGAGATCATCCAACATATCGCAGCAGGGTGCAGTCCTCACACAAAGTACACGAACAGGCAAAATCAAGTCGCCAAGGTTGTCCATCAAAAATTGGCAAGAAAGCACCACCTCATTACAACTGAGCCTGTCCCCTAATACAAGTATGAGCCAACAACGCTTCTAGAGAACAACACCCACAAGATGTACTGGGACAGATCGATCAGAACGGATAAGACCATCCCCCACAATCGGCCCGACATCGTCCTGGACGACAAGGAGAAGAAGTCTACATACCTCATTGACATAGACGAGCCCAACACGTGCAACATCCAGAAGACGCACGGAGAGAAGCAGTCAAAGTATAACGACCTACGATGCGAAGTCAAGGAAATGTGGCATATGGAGAACGTCACAACCGTCCACATAGTAATATCAGCCACAGGAGTTGTACCTATGACCATTCACAGCTCTATACAGACACTAGACCTTCAAGCTAACACCTACATGGAACTACAGAAGGCAACTATCCTGAAGACTTGTAGGATAGTAAGGAAGTTCTTTGACAACTGAGAGAAAGAAATACCACTTCCCAGACTTGGTGCGTTGTACCCGTCCCGGAAGGAAGAGAAGAAGAACCACAGGAAGAGGTGACCTCTAAAAAAAAAAAAAAAAAAAAAAGAAAATAATAATAATAAAGAACTTCAGCATGTAAGCTATAAATTTCAGCATAATGCCACTTACCAGTATGTGAAACAGGGGAGAATGCACTTTTTATTTTTTTCCAAGAGCGAAATGAAAAACACATCAGAAAACTTGGATGAGCTGAAGCCATTTTGTACAAAACTTATGGAAAACTAATTCCGTGAGCTCTAAAAATTGCAATGACTACGTTACCATACAGAAACTATCGCAGTATTACATTCCTAAAATTCATCAAATATTGCCACATTAGACTTGTAGATTTTAACAAATGTTTTTTTTTTTTCAATTTTCTAGACACTAACATGGGTCGGTCCTGAAAGTGGGAATAAGTCCAAGATGCAATGCCAGTCTGCCACTATTTCAATGCCAGTGTGGTGACGTCCATTAAATGCATCTCATACTAAAACCTATCACTCCACTAAAGAAATGCAAAACCAATTCCAATTCTTACTGTTTTTGCTCATAACTACAATAATAAATCAAAGGGCATATCAAGTTCACATATAACTTTCAATAGTACATTTTTTTTATTTACCAAAAATTTTGAACACCATAGTCATGGTGACGCAAATACAGTGAAACCTCCGAACAACAGTTACTGCATGACCTGGGAAAGAGTGACCATTGTTAAAAGTTAGGCCTAAGTTGACATTGCTAGGCCGTTGCTTTTGTGCAAAAGCAGAATAAATATATGAAGCTTATGCACAACAAAGAAAATGGTGTAGTGTTTTTTTTTACAAATGCTGACAGCTGAATGAAACTGAATTTAATAATTAAATAAATATATACCATCCCCATAGTCCCGGGGGTGACTGAAACATACATGGCAGCTGCAGCTCGCCTAATGTCGAACTAAACATTTTTTCTTTTCATTTAAGCACCAGCCATAATCCAAACCATTATGCTTTTAGCAATAAAGATTCTTTGTCCCTATTTTTTCCCTCTTACCAAAGTAACTATGCAAAATTCAAGGGACAGGGTGTCCATTAGATGTCCTTCAAGGCTGATTGGGGTGTCCATTTACCATTGTTAATAGGTGTTGTTGTTCGGAGATTATCAGCAGTGTCAATCCTATGGAAGCTGTTCAGTACCAATCAAAACTTGCTGTTGTTCGGAGGTGTCCGTTAATGAAGGTTTCACTGTCATTCCAAAACCTTGCAGTGGAATTGAGTATTTTTACAAATCACTTTTAAGTAATTCCATTCACCACTCCACTTTATATTTACATAGGCCAATGCACACCCACAGTTATGGGGCAAAGAAAGCTAGCTCAGCATAAATTTCATGTGGAACACTTTTATAGAAAAAAAAATTAACACTTTAATAACACATATTTTTTATACCCAAAGCATACAGACTGTTTTATACAGAGGAAATATAAAATAATAATAGGATTATTATATTTGCACTTTTAAGGTATTGAAACCCTGCAAATTGTGCATAGTTTACGTGCAATTCATAAATGAAGTACTATTAAAAAGCACCAATCACTTATCCTAAAGATCATGGTAATTTCTATCGACAAACACACTTCCAGCACGTCAATTATCGTAATGTTGTTGGCCTTCAAAGGTTTACAGACATCTTGCTTACGATTCCTTCTTCCGGGGATGAAACGTCGGTTTTTTTTTCTTTTGTTTTTTTTAAGCCATGTGAGATGTAACTAATAAGCTTGTCAATTCCATAAAAACCACACAAGCATACTACTCATTCATACAATTCAATTAAAAAACTATGTACATATTTACACAACCTTACATTCCTAGGTGGTTAAGCCTTTGTCAACTGTGAGTAACAAAATGCTCCATCTGTTTCAAAACCCCTGCCACTCCCAATGCAAGTGTCACACTCATTCAGCCCCTCACACACATTCCTGTTGAAAGCGCTAGAGGATTGTGTGTGAGGGGCTGAATGAGTGTGACACTTGCATTGGGAGTGGCAGGGGTTTTGAAACAGATGGAGCATTTTGTTACTCACAGTTGACAAAGGCTTAACCACCTAGGAATGTAAGGTTGTGTAAATATGTACATAGTTTTTTAATTGAATTGTATGAATGAGTAGTATGCTTGTGTGGTTTTTATGGAATTGACAAGCTTATTAGTTACATCTCACATGGCTTAAAAAAAAAAAAAAAAAAAAAAAACCGACGTTTCATCCCCGGAAGAAGGAATCGTAAGCAAGATGTCTGTAAACCTTTGAAGGCCAACAACATTACGATAATTGACGTGCTGGAAGTGTGTTGTCGATAGAAATTACCATGATCTTTAGGGTAAGTGATTGGTGCTTTTTAATAGTATTTAATAATAGGATGTTTCATTTTCTTACTTCTCTGAGTTGTTACCATTCGTTCAAATGATTTTGCATGGTTTTTAATGAAAAGTACTGGGAAGAATTATGTAATTTATAAATCTAATAGACACCAGTTGCTAGAATAGATGTCTGTATAAGGCTTTTGATACTTGAATTCTCCCTAATGAAACAGAAGCAAACGCTGAGAATCCATATTTCTATGTTGGAATATTTGAACCTGAGTGTGACGAAAGCAGTATACAGATCCAGGAATTAATCAATGCAATTCAGTAGATAGAATGGAAGAAATAATTATGAAAAATTAACTGTATAATGAATTTCATCCATTCCTCTTTTGTTGAACTGCAAATTTCTACCTCATTTATTAATTTTATTCCTATTTCATGTTTTAAATATATTCTATTAAGAAAAAAACATTTTTTTCATCTTATATACTTTACTGCCTTCTTTTTTTAGTGGAGGAACTAGTTTCTTTGCCCCCATATTGTGGATGTTTGCAGGCTTATGTAAACAAAGGAGGGATGATACATAGAACTACTTGAAAGCACTGAGATTTGAAAGTCCATTCATGGAATCATAATTTTTTATATGGACTAAAAAAATCAATATAACTGTTTGCAAATTACAACTTATGCGTTTTAATACAAAAGTCTTTATATTAAATTTTGTATGAAATTACTTTTTTTTTTTTTTTGTACACACCAGATTAATTCATGTACATCAGTGTATTAGGGATCATAAGAAAACCAATATGAGAAGTGATTATGATTTGAGCATTTACAATTTCTCTTCCTCAACAATAACAGTTTAACTACCTTGAATTAGGCTTGATAGGAGTGGCAAAATAAAAGTAGAAACTGGTGAGTTATGATTTCATAATCACAATGACAAAGGAAATCTAAAATTTGGGTGGGCTTCCAAATCTCAGCACATCAAATAGTTCCGTGTATCAATTCATATTAGTTATGTAAAATGTGTGCACACCAATATCACAAGACAAAGAAACTTGCTCTGCCATAAGGTTGACGCAGAGAAAGACAATAACTTTGACACTGAAATAACACAGCATTTTTATACAAAAAAAAAAAAAAAAAAAAAAAATAATAATAATAATAAGAATCTTTTATATGAAGGAAATGTAGAATAATAATAGCAGGCAGCAGTAAAGCAAAAGCTGCACAACTCTTGCACATCAAAACTTTTTGCTCTCCAGCTGATTCTTCTTTTTCTGATTTTATTGCATTTTACACATTTAATGTTTTAAAAATATTCCATTAAAAAAAATATATACTCCAACTCTTTGTTCATACTGTTTGTCCTTTTTCAGTGGTTGAACTATTTTGTTTACCCTAAGATGATGATTGGTATAATTATGGATAATTGACATGTATGATTAGTAATCAAACTATGGGTTTATTGCGTAGTTCAATGACAATTTTTTTCACTGTATTCTTTCTCTTACAGCAGAAGACAGGACCAGGTAGAAGATGGCTATAATTTACACTCCGTCCCTTCCTGCTTCGTCCAATGGAAGTTTGTTATCATTCTGCATGTTCTTTATACAGAAGGATCTTTATATTTGCATATAAAAATCCAGTGTTATTACAACACTGAAATTAGTTTTCTGCAAAAACACTGCATGAAATTAACATGGAGCTAGTTTCTTTGCTCTATGATAGTGTGTGTATGTATAGGCTTATATAAATAAAGCATATTGAAACATAGAACTATATGCAAAACACTGAGATTCAGAAGCCAACCTCAAAATTATAAAGGCTGCTTTTTTGCAATAAATGTCATCAGGGCCAGATTTGGAGCGATGCCACTGCACAAGCTCAGGGAAATGCCAAGCTGAACTTTCCCTCCCTGTTTGCGAAATGGTGCAGTAAATCAGAAAAAACAACAACATAAAAATCTCCTGCGAGTATTGTGACAATGACTGATGGCTGGAAAACAAAAAATGCTTTTGGCTTATATGCAAGTATATACAATACTTTCCAAGAACTACAACATAATTCTTAAGATAATGTGTTTATTTTCTTTTGCTCCATTAGAAATCTATTTCCACAAAATTAAGGAAATCATTTTTAAAGTTGGACGCACTGTGGAAATTTACTAATTTTTTTCATTTTTGTTGATGTTATATCTTACATAGCTAAACATAGGAAATAAATTTTGTAGTCATGGCAAAATGGGGTTTGTCATGAGCTGAAATCACTTTCAGTACTGGAATACAGCAATGTTACCATATAACTACGAAACACTTTTGTCCAGTACAGGTCTGATGAGTTGTGTGACCAATAACAGTCACTTTGCACTGAGAATCATCTATTAGGGGTATCCAAAAGTTTCCGCCGCTCCAGCTGGCAGGCGCTGTAAGGATCTAATCGGCTGGCGGCCCATGCTGTCAGTTTGTACATGAATCCAAACCTGTCGGTCAATAAAGTTCATTTGTGGCACTGTTTGTTATTTGTGTTTAATTCAGGGGAAAGTGCAAGTGAAACACATGGTTCAATATGTCAGGCATATGGCGGAACGGTTATGGATGAGTGGATGTGTCGAGAATGGTTTGCCAGGCTTAAGAAAGGTGATAAAAGCTTGGAAGACAAGCCATGTGCAGGAACTCTCAGACGAGGAGCTGGAATCGCTGTTGCAAGAGGATGCCACACAATTGACCATACAACTGGCGAAACGTTTGAAAGTCACTCAATGGATGGTGGTACAGCGTCTACAGGCCTTGGGGAAGATCCGGAAGATTAGTAAGTGGGTTCCGCATAATTTAATGGAGCGTAATATTGGTCGATGATTGGACATCTGCATGTTGCTGCTGAAGAGGTTTCAAGGGAAGAATTTCTTATGGAAGGTTGTCACCGGGGATGAAAAATGGGTCTATTGCAAAAACCCCGTACGCAAGCAATCCTGGGTCGACCGAGGCCAGCCATCAACATCCGCTGCAAAACAGGATGTCCACGGGGAAAAGGTGCTGTTGCGTGTGTGCTAGGATACGCAAGGAGTGCTGTACTTCAAACTGTTGAAACTGGGCGAAACAATAACTGCCCAATGATATGGCAATCAGTTGATGAAAACGAATGCCGCAATTGAGTAAAAGCATCCATGGATAGGTAACGGTCAGCACGTAGTCATCCTGTTACATGATAATACCAAACCACATGTCAGTGCAAAACAAAATCAACCCTTGAACAGTTACACTGGGAGGTTTTACCGTACCCGGCTTACTCCCTGGATATTGCACCCTCAGAGTTTCACCCTATGCAACATGACCTAGCTCAACAACAGTTCACCACAGTTCCAGAGGTGGAAAATTTCGTTAGTGTTCTTCAGCTTAAAACCCAAGTCCTCCTATCATGGCTTTCTACCAGTATGAAGAAGCATATGTTTCGAAAGATGACTTTTCTGAGTAAATTGCTTGGAGATACATATTAGTGAGGCCTTTCACTTGTGAAAACAAATGCTTTGATAACCTTTCTTCGCAAATTGTTTTGAGCATATATCACACTCATGAGGCTTTCAAACAGTATGGAGAAGCATATGCTTTAAAAGATTATTTTTCTTAATGAATTGTTTTTGGCATACATCACATTGGTGAGGCTTTTCACTTGTGTGAACATGCATATGCCCCGAAGAGAGAACTTTTTTTAGTAAACTGTTTGGAGCATGCAGTACACTGGTGAAGCTTTTCACCAGTGTGAAGAAGCACATGCTTTAAAAGCGTACTTTTCTGAGTAAATCTCTGGGAGCATACATCACACTGGTGAGGCTTTTCACCTGTATGAACAAGCACATGCTTTGAAAGATCACTTTTTCGAGCAAATGGTCTGGAGCATGCATCACACTGGTGAGGCCTTTCACCTGTGTGAACAAGCATGTGCTTTGAAAGATCACTTTTTCGAGCAAATGGTCTGGAGCATGCATCACACTGGTGAGGCTTTTCACCTGTGTGAACAAGCATGTGCTCTGAAAGATTTCTTTTGCGAGCAAATAGTTTGGAGCATACAACACAGGTGTGACGCATTTCACCTGTGTGAACAAGCATATGCTCTGAAAGATTACTTTTCCAAGCAAACTGTTTGGAGCATACATCACACTGGTGAGACTTTTCACCAGTATGTAGAAGCATATGCATTGAAAGATTATCTTTCTTAGCGAACTGTTTACAGCATACATCACACTGGTGAGGCCTTTCACCTGTGTGAACTAGCATATGCCTTAAAAGATCACTTTTGTAAGAAAATCGTCTGGAGCATACATCACATTGGTGAGGCTTTTCACCAGTATGAAGCATATGCTTTGAAAAGGCACTTTTACTAGTGAACTGCTTGCAACAAACATCACAATATTTTTGTTTACCTGCATGACTTTTTACATGCCCTAAGAGACTACGTTTCTGCGTGAATTTCTTAAAACATACATCACACTGGAATGATTTTTCACTTGGGTGAAGTTGCATGTGTGTTGCAAAGCTGGATTCTGCTGTGAAATCTTGGAAGCATATTTCACACTCCCCAGGACCTTTGCTTGAATCAGAAAAAATGTGTGATAAAGAGTCAGCTTCTGTTTTCACTCCTTTTGCATTTCGTTCTTGAGAGATTTCCCTTAAAGTATGTTTCAGTAGTGGCTGCATAATCTTAAAATCTTCATTTATTCAGTATAGTGGCTCGAATAATTTTGATCTCATGAAGTCATGAACAGAAAATACATGCATCTTTGGTTTAAATTGCTTTCTACGCATAAGAAAAACGTCACAATGTGTACTGACATCAAAAGGTGCATAAAAGATCTCATTACTTAAAACGTGTAGCAGGAAAAATCGAAATTACACTATACCGAATTTGAAAGCATTTTCATTGTCCCAGTTGTAGAAATCCGAAGAGTAGAGGACACTTACTCTATTACTTACTTCCAGAATACCTTCTTTTTTCCTCTGCAGAAAAAGCGTTTTCATTCCATTTTCTAGCAGAAAATCCTGTCCCAATGGTATTACAATACAACTATCCACAAGGGTTTAAATTAATTTGCTATGCAATGTCACTTGTAGTATTAGAGTAACGCTTATATTAGTTATATTAGTGACAAGACTTTCCCTTTTTGCTGCACTCTTCAAATCCTCTGGTACTAGTACAATATACCATTGTTACACAACAAGCACGAATACACAATGAAAAATATACTGACGTTAGAATAGATCATCAAGAATGTAAGAATTTCGTATTTACTAAAGAGACCTAACGTACCGCCGAGGTATCGATTGCTGATATGGAATAGCTAACTCGATGTTGAAATCTAGTATTTTGCTCATCGATAGTATCGGTGAAACATAAAATTATAATTTTCCATGTTTTCTGCCTGGAGGTACTTTTCTGTAATTTTCTACTCACCAATGTGTTTGATTCCTTTCTCAGGAATCAATTTAAGTCAAAGTGCCTCTTTATTTATTACATTTTCTCTTTAGGTGCATATTTTGAAAATAACGGACGTTTAGAAAAAATAAAATAAAAAAGGTTAATTTCTTTTTTTTTTTTTTTTTTTTGGAGGTTTAACGACCACCGTGAGCAACTCAATGGGCTATAAGCAGTCGCCCGTCCCTAATTTAGGGTCACTGGTTACAGGGAAGGGAGAGAGCCAGTGCCGTAAGACAAACACAACATCCATGCCACACCGGGATTCGAACCCGGACCCCGTTCGGACGAATGATCAGAGGCCATCGCTTAGACCACTGCGCCACCGGGGCGGCTAAAGGTTAATTTCATTATATATAATATGCTTTTATTTGATAAATTACGAGCATATTATATATAAGAAAAAAAAAAGTTATGCAGGTTATTCAGAAAAAAAAAAAAAAAGATTATTTCATTTCATATCAATAAATTCTTATTTGATATACTTAGTCTTTACTTGAAACTCTCTGTCTGGCGGAACTACGAATTTGATTTTTTTTTCTTTTTTTCAAACATAATAATACGCACTTTAGTCAAGGTGTGGTTTACTCCTGTCGATTTTTAACTTTACGAACTACATTTACGATGTTAGCCTGATGTCTAAAAGTTGAAGAACTTTACTGTGTTCATAGCGGAAGCCATATCATTCCATCGTTTGATTTCGCTACGTATATCTCCCTCTAGGGATGTAAGGTCAGGTGATGAGTAACATCACAGCCTCTCCTTGACAAATGTCAACCACGCCTTCTCGTGGTGCATCCTGTTCCTACTAAAGGGGCTCTGACGACCGCCAATAGCGGTATAACTATACCATCGGGATTAGAGGAAATTCTATCCCACACTCACCAACCCGCTTGGCCAGCGTGGTGAGTTATGGCCAAACCCCTCCAAAATGACTCCACAACTTAAATCTTGGCCCTCAGTCTCCGGCAGCTGGAATGTACCTGGCCAAGGCAGCGGCCAGTGCGACATGAAGGCAGAGGGTGCTAAGAATCCCCGGAGGACCGGACTAGGCTGCCATCTGATGCTGACCTTGGCAACGTACAATGGACGCTCCCTATCTTCTGATTCAAGGCTTCTTGAATTGGAAGAGGAACTACAAAGGATCAAGTGGGACATCGTGGGGCTAAGTGAGGTAAGGAGAAAAGGAGAAGATCTCATCGAACTGAAAAGTGGACATCTCTTCTACTATCGTGGGACAGATACTGGCAGAACTAGTGGTGTTGGATTTATAATAAACAAGAAACTGAAGGACAAAGTTGTAGAAGTTGAAAGTTCCTCTGACAGAGCTGCACGGCTTGTTATCCAACTCTCGAAAAGATACCAGGCTCAGATTATTCAAACTTATGCTCCCACCACAAGTCATCCTGAAGAAGAAATTGAAGAATTTTATGAGGAAATTTGTCATCTGAAAAATAAAGGTAAGCAGCACTTGAAAATAATTATGGGAGATTTCAATGCACAAATAGGGCAACGGCAACAGAATGAAACTTCAGTAGGTAAATTCGGTCACGGCAACAGAAACCAGCGTGGAAATACTCTCGTTGAGTTTGCAGAGGCAGAAGGGTTTTTCATCTTGAACTCCTTCTTCAAGAAAAAGCCACACAGGAAATGGACATGGAGACATCCAAATGGGACGACAAGTGAAATTGATTTTATTATGTGTAACAAAAAATTCGTCATAGAAGACTGCAGTGTGCTAAACAAGTTCAACACAGGTAGTGACCATAGATTGGTGAGATGTAAGATGCACCTCAACACTAAACTTGAACGTGGCAAGCTCATAAGACAAACAAAATGTATTGACATAACCAACCTTAAAAAACACCATAATACCTTCAAGTTGGAACTGAAGAACAGGTTCTCTGCTTTAGAAGAAATAACATCGGAAGAAGTGGACATCTCTGAAGTTAACAGAAAAGTAACCAAAGCTCTTATGGAAACAGCAACAAAATTAGCTTAGTCTAAGAACAAGTTGCATGTAAATAAATTATCAGGAAAGACGAAAATGTTGATGCAAAAAAGAAGAGAGATGAGGACAACTAAAGAAGATGTGACTTCCAAAGTGGAATATATAGAGCAATGCAAGACAGTACGAAAAAGTATCACTGAAGACGTAAGAAAATTCAACTGTGAACTAGTGAGGAAAGCAATTGAAAACAACCAAAGCCTAAAGATAGCAAAGGGACATCTCAGTAAGGGAAGAAAACAGATTATGGCACTGAGAAAAGAAGATGGTTCTGTAACAAGAAATAGAGGCGAAATTTTGACAAGAGTGAAAGATTTCTACTCCAAGTTATATGAAAGGGATGATACATGCACTCCAGACATCATGAAAGATACCAGTACCAGAGTTCCTCCAGTCCTTCCAGCAGAAGTTGCACATGCAATCAAGAACATGAAGCGGGGAAAAACTCCAGGAGAAGATGGAATTACTGTAGACATCATACAAGAAGCAAGTGGAGAAATCGAAACAGTACTCGCCCAAATTTTCACTCGATGCCTTAATGAAGGAAAGATTCCTGAGGATTGGAACACCGCTACAATGATCCTGCTACATAAGAAAGGTGACATTGAGGATCTTGGAAACTACAGACCTATCAGCCTCCTATCAGTAGTTTATAAAATCTTCACTAAAGTTCTTTCACACCGCTTGAAGGTAACACTGGACATGGCTCAACCGAGAGAACAAGCTGGATTCAGGAGTGGCTACAGCACAATAGATCATATCCATGTGCTGAGAGAACTAATTGAAAGAGCGAGGGAATACGAACTTCCATTGTGCATGGCTTTTATCGATTATGAAAAAGCCTTTGATTCGGTGAAACCATTAGCAGTTACAATGGCTCTGAAAACCTGCGGTATTGAAGATGCATACATTAATATTATTAATAACATCTATGAAAATGCAAGTGCAAAGATTAAGCTGTTTGAAAATACAACACACATAAAAATTGGAAAGGGAGTGAGACAAGGTGACACCATATCTCCGAAGCTCTTTAATGCCACATTGGAGGGTGTTTTTCAGTCACTGAGCTGGGAAAACAAGGGGATAAAGATTAATGGAGATTATCTAACCCACCTTCGTTTTGCTGATGACGTAGTCATTTTTGCAACTACCCCATCAGAGCTGCAGAGTATGATCCAGGAACTTGCTGACAAGAGTAAAGAAGTGGGATTAAAAATGAACTTTCAGAAGACAAAAGTGATGTTCAATGCTTTTACAAGAAATGAAGATTTATCGATTGATGGAGAAAAGCTGGAGATAACAGACACGTACGTTTATCTTGGACAGCAGATATCAAGTGAGGGTCACATTGATGAAGAAATTAATCGGCGTACAAAACTTGCCTGGAGAGCTTTTGGAAGAAACAGCATAATTTTCAAGAGCAATATGCCATTATGTCTTAAAAGAAAAGTGTTTGATCAATGCATCCTTCCAGTGCTTACGTATGGTGCAGAGACGTGGACCTTAACTAAAAGAGACATACAAAGGCTGCAGACAACTCAAAAAAGCATGGAGAGGTGCATACTTGGTGTAACCAGGAGAGATAAGAAGAGGAACTCGTGGATCCGAAAAATGACAAGAGTGGAAGACATCATGATCAGAGTTAAATCCCTGAAATGGCAATGGTCTGGACATACTGCCAGAAGGACAGATCATCGATGGACAGCCGAAATTTTAGATTGGATTCCAAGGGACAGGAAAAGACCCAGAAGAAGACCACATGGGAGATGGGTGGATGAAATTCGAAAGTATGCAGGGGTGACATGGAGGAGACTGGCACAAGACAGACCGTTGTGGAGGAAACTTGGGGATACCTTCGTCCAGCAGTGGATTGATAATGGTTGACAATGAAGATGATGATGATCTCCCTCTATACTGTGAGATGGAAGATCATTGCCATCAGGGGAGGATTTGGTCGAATAAACCAGGCCGGGAATTTTAGTCTTGTTATCCACTACAGAAAAATATGTACCCACAAGGATACACTTCATAAATTCCCTTATAAAAAAAATCTATAAACTCCTGGATGAAAGAAAACTGTCGAACTATTCATTATAAAACGATTTCAGTCGTGAACAAATTTCAACAGTAATTTAAAGGTGATAAAATTTATAATAGCGTGCTTGGCCCGGCTACAAAATTTTCAGTGAAGTAGAAAGAATTTTCTTTTTGTTGTTATTATTTTAAAGCAAACGCCCAAGACATTATATATACACTGACGGAAAAAAAATCCAAACACCACGAAAAAATAGTTGTAGAGGAATGAAATGGCGGCAATACATTTGTATAGGTAACATATTTAATCGATTAAGGTTTCAAGATCACAGCTTATTGTAAGCGCGAGAAGAGCCATTTTAAATGTGAAATGCTGGTACATTAATAACCGGTGTAACCGCCAGAATGTTGAATGCAAGCACGCAAACGTTCATGCATTGAATTTTCAGTAAAGTAGAAAGAATTTTCTTTTTGTTGTTATTATTTTAAAGCAAACGCCCAAGACATTATATATACACTGACGGAAAAAAAATCCAAACACCACGAAAAAATAGTTGTAGAGGAATGAAATGGCGGCAATACATTTGTATAGGTAACATATTTAATCGATTAAGGTTTCAAGATCACAGCTTATTGTAAGCGCGAGAAGAGCCATTTTAAATGTGAAATGCTGGTACATTAATAACCGGTGTAACCGCCAGAATGTTGAATGCAAGCACGCAAACGTTCATGCATTGTGTCGTACAGGTGCTGGATGTCAGTTTGTGGGATGGAGTTCCACGCCTGTTGCACTTGGTCGGTTAATACAGGGACGGTTAATGCTGGTTGGGGGTGATGCTGGTTATGGGTGACGCTGGAGTTGTCGTCCAATGATGTCCCATACGTGCTCGATTGGTGAAAGATCTGGTGATCTAGCAGGCCACGGCAACATGTCGACACTCTGTAGAGCATGTTGGGTTACAACAGTGGTATGCGGGCGAGCGTTATCCTGTTGGGAAACACCCACTGGAATGCTGTTCATGAATGGCAGCACAACAGGTTGAATCACCAGACCGACGTACAACTGTGCCGTCAGGGTGCGTGGGATAACCACAAGAGTGCTCCTGCTGTCATAGGAAATTGCTCCCCAGACCATAACTCCAGGTGTAGGTCCAGTGTGTCTCGGGCGCAGACAGGTTGGTTGGAGGCGCTCACTTGGCCTCCTCCTAACCAACACACGGCCATCACTGGCACCCAGGCAGAACCGGCTTTCATCAGAAAACACAATAGATCTCCAATCCGTCCTCCAATGAACTCTAGCTTGACACCACTGACGTCGCAAACGGCAGTGGTTTGGAATAAGTGGAATGCACGCTACAGGGCGTCTGGCTCGGAGCTGTCCTTCAAGTAACCGATTTGTAACAGTTCGTTGTCACTGTGGTGGCAACTGCAGCTCGAATTCCTGCCGCAGACGTGGTACGATGCGCCACGGCCATACGCCGTACACGGCGGTCTTCCCTCTCAGTAGTGCTACGTAGCCGGCCGAAACCCGGTCTTCTTGAGGCAGTAACTTCCCTTGACCACCGCTGCCAACAATCATGCACAGTGGCCACATTCCTGCCAAGTCGTTCTGCAATATTGCGGAAAGAAAATCCACCTTCTCGTAGCCCTATTACACGACCTCGTTCAAACTCCGTGAGCTGTTGATAATGACTTCTTCGTCTTCTTAAAGGCATTCTTGACTAACATCAATACACTACGTCGAATCTCAACGATAACTAACGCTCACGAACGTTACAGCATGTATTTACAGCAAACCTGCTTCGCATGTTCCGAGGGGCGCTACTTGCGCCACACGTATGCACCGAGCGCGAAATTTGCATAGACGACATCTTACAGATGTACTCTCACCGCCTACCAACTGTCGTTTATCTAACACAACCCCTTCTTGGTGTTTGGATTTTTTTCCGTCAGTGTAGTTGAGTTACATTATTGTGACCACCTCCTGCTTTTGACGTCAACAGCGCGTAGCCAATGAAAGTCGTGAGCTGACTTGGAGGGTATATGAGGTGTGCTGCAGTCATTCTGAAAACGTGGACCGAGTGTGGCCTAGTGGTCAGCGTCCTTTACTGCCATGAAGAAAACCTCAGGTTCGAACGTTCGAACCACTACATACCCGCCGTGCGTCAGATGGGCACGTTAAGCCGTCGGATCCCGGGTACCGGCCTTCCGGTAATAAATAAGGAGTCTTCCTCCTCCTTTCTACCTTGCTTCCGTGTCACTTTCCTATCGGGCACTCTAGCCCAAATCTCCTAGCTTCCTATTTCTAAGGGTTGTTTAAGACCTGAGGTTAGACACTCTCTTCCTAAAATCCTCTAAATATGATCTGATCTGATTTCAATCGTTGCTGTCGTGGGAAAAGAAAGTGATTTTCCAGGTTTGCAAAAATGGATGATTATCGGGCTTCGGCACAAAGGTGGCAGTATTTCTGAAACAGCGCAGTTTATGAACTGTTCGCGTGCTGCTGTGGTTGAAGTGTATCCTGATTGGAGAATTAGCGATGCGCAAACTGCGGAGCACCAGGTGCCATTGATGTGAAAGGTGAATATCGGCTGCGAAGGTGCGTGAGGGCCGATCAACACGCTGCAGTGGAACTCACTGGCCGAATGAACCAGGGGCTGTCGGAAGAGTGTCTATAACGACAGTTCAGTGAACCCTGCTGCGTATGGAGCTTCAATGCAGAATGATGGTCACTGCACTTCTGATAACGAAGGTGCCTCAGCAGAAGAGGCTTACATTTGCACGGCAGTGTCGGAATTTGACCTCCGCTGATTAGCAAAGGATTGCCTTCTCTGATGAGTCACCTTTTCTGTTTCTTCGAACGGATGGACGCTGGCGTATAAGGCGAGAAACATTGGAGAACAAACACTCTTCCATTGCTGGAAGAACACAAGATGGTGGGGCCAGCGTTATGATGTGGGAAATGTTTTCGTGGCATTCCCTGTGTTCACTCATACCTGTGGAAAGCACTATGGACTGAATTCATTATGAATCCATCATTGCAGACCACGTACACCCATACATGCTGATTGTCTTCCCTGAGGCGGATGGGATCTTCCAGAACGACAATGCGACGTGTCACAAAGCTAGAAATGTCCGAGAGTGGTTGGAAGAGCACGACGAAGACTTCGAAGTACTTCCCTGGCCCCCTAATTTTTTTTTTTTTTTTTTGGTTGGAGGTTTAACGACCACCGTGAGCAACTCAATGGGCTATAAGGAATCGCCCGTCCCTAAATTAGGGTCACTGGTTCCAGGGAAGGGAGAGAGCCAGTGCCGTAAGACAAACACAACATCCATGCCTGACCGGGATTCGAACCCGGACCCCTTACGGACGAATGATCAGAGGCCAGCGCCTTTGACCACTGCGCCACCGGGGCGGCCCCCTAATTCCCCAGACTTAAACCCAACTGAGCATCTGTGGAACCACCTCGATCGTGTTACTCGCTCTATGGATCCTCCACCACGCAGACTACAGCAGCTATCAGAAGCACAGCATGGCTCCACATATACCTGTGAACACCTTCCAGCACCTGATTGAGTCACTCCCAGCCCGTCTAGCTGCTATCCGCGCTGCACACGGCGGTTGCTCTGGATATTAGCATATTAGCTGGTGGTCACAATAATGTGACTGACCTTGTATATATGGTTCCAAACTCAGAAGAGTGCTCCTCGACCCATGCCTAGGTGCTCGAGGCGCGGTGCATTGTCCTTCTGAAACAGACCATCTGCCGCAGAAAGCGCGAAGGCCATGAGAGCGCTTAGGTGATCAGTCATCACATGCTGATACACTGAGAAAAACGTTTTGTTAATTCAGCAAAAAAATTGTTGAATCAACCAAAACATTTTGTCGATATACAGTCAACAAAAATGTTTGTTGAACTCACAAATGTATTTTGTTGAAAATTATTGTTTCAACAAAATTTATTATTATCATGACAAAACGTTTTGTTTGTTTAACAAAAATAATTTTCTCGATTTTGGGGAATTTCTTTGATCCAACAATATGTATTGTTATCGTGCAAAACGTTTTGTTGCTGCAACAAAACATATGTTATCGTGACACAGTAATTTCTTGCTCCAACAAAATTTAGAGTTTTGTAGCTTGCCCACTTTGTTCCTAAACTTTTTTCCGATGGCAACACTTCGCTTTGCCGGTGCAATAACTTTAGGCGGTGCCCTTCGACGCTGGGTGTCCGTGATTTTTTCTCCCGGCATCTTTTTGTCCCCCTACGTATTTTAATTTTTCCGACGTATTAATTTTCTAGTGGTGTTTAAATGATTTCGGACAGTGTTACGTCACGAGGAAATTTTTTCAGAGCCAGCGAAAAATCTCTCACCGAGCGGATTCGATCCTGAAGCCTTTAGGAACTAGGAGTGCTAACCACTCGGCTATACCTGCCCTTGCAAGCAAATTCTTATCTGCGAATTCAGCATTTGTAGGTCGGTTTATTACCTTCTGGAACGTTCACGAACGATTTGTACTTCACATAACGATGTACTGACACTATTTTGGTGCGTGTGTAACATGTTTCTAAATCCGATTTCTTTTTAAATGTTTTATTTAGTTTTTTTATGAAACAAATTATTGACATTTTTGGTTAGACTAAAAAAATCGTAATATTTTTTTTAACATTCTATATGTTCCAGGGTACTATCACCATGCAATCTTTGGTTGCCGCACGAATTTTGAAACACCCTGTATATAATACGCGTATATATAGCCTATACATGAAATCAAGCTCTCTCTATATAAATTACAACTCTTATCAGCATCACTTCATGTGCAAATTTTTATTTGCGATTTTTTTTTTGAGATTTAACGACTACCGTGAGCAACTCAATGGGCTATAAGCAGTCGCCCGTCCCTAATTTAGAGTCACTGGTTCCAGGGAAGGGAGAGAGCCAGTGCCGTAAGACAAACACAACATCCATGCCTCACCGGGATTCGAACCCGGACCCCTTCCGACGAATGATCAGAGGCCAACGCCTTAGACCACTGCGCCACCGGGGCGGCTTTTATTTGCGATGAGGAACCGTTAGCCGTTATAAGAAATGTATCATTGCTTTATCAGAAATCTGGGTTTAAATTTAATAAGTGCCCCTGTGCATCTAATAAGATGCGGATTCTATCGTGTTCATTGTAATTATGAGTCTACAAAGTGGGGCCAAATTATCATTAAAATTCACTCGATCCAAATAAAATAACACACAATAAACACTAGTATAAAAATACGTCGGAATTGTAAAGATACAGTATATTAGAAATTCTTACCTCAATGTCTCTATCAGAGTTGACAGTTCCAAGTCTTCTAACAATGCACTCGCTTCGTAGTCAACCATAATTCAAAGCGAGATCTTAAGCACAAAACGATATTCTTCTGGTCGTCTGGTAGTGCCCGTATGGAATAGCTAGTAATCACATGCGCGTTGTCGTAAGGTCGATGCCACCTCCATATAGTTGAATTAACAAAATATAGCCAACGAAATAACTTTGTGTTGCCAACAAAACAGTTACGATGGAGTTTTGCTAAAGGAACAAAATCAATCGACAAAACAGCTCAACAAAATTATTTTGTTGTTTCAAACAAACTTTTTTCTCGATGTAGCGCGCAGCGGTAAAGGACCTATCTAAACACACTAAGGGACTTAATGTGTCTCATGAGAAACCTCCCAGAAGTTCTCTCGGAGGGACGGTTTTTCGGGTATAAAAAGTGGGATAGAAGCCACTATGAAAGAGTTTTTTAGATATAACGTTAGTCATCATCATCATCATTGTCAACCATTATCAATCCACTGCTGGACGAAGGTCTCCCCAAGTTTCCTCCACAACGGTCTGTCTTGTGCCAGTCTCCTCCATGTCACCCCTGCATAGTTTCGAATTTCATCCACCCATCTCCCATGTAGTCTTCTTCTGGGTCTTTTCCTGTCCCTTGGAATCCAATCTAAAATTTCGGCTGTTCATCGATGGTCTGTTCTTCTGGCAGTATGTCCAGCCCATTGCCATTTCAGGGATTTAACTCTGATCATGATGTCTTCCACTCTTGTCATTTTTCGGATCCACGTGTTCCTCTTCTTATCTCTCCTGGTTACACCAAGCATGCACCTCTCCATGCTGCTTTGACTTGTCTGCAGCCTTTGTATGTCTCTTTTAGTTAAGGTCCACGTCTCTGCACCATACGTAAGCACTGGAAGGATGCATTGATCAAACACTTTTCTTTTAAGACATAATGGCATATTGCTCTTGAAAATTATGCTGTTTCTTCCAAAAGCTCTCCAGGCAAGTTTTGTACGCCGATTAATTTCTTCATCAATGTGACCCTCACTTGATATCTGCTGTCCAAGATAAACGTACGTGTCGGTTATCTCCAGCTTTTCTCCATCAATCGATAAATCTTCATTTCTTGTAAAAGCATTGAACATCACTTTTGTCTTCTAAAAGTTCATTTTTAATCCCACTTCTTTACTCTTGTCAGCAAGTTCCTGGATCATATTCTGCAGCTCTGATGGAGTAGTTGCAAAATGACTACGTCATCAGCAAAACGAAGGTGGGTTAGATAATCTCCATTAATCTTTATCCCCTTGTTTTCCCAGCTCAGCGACTGAAAAATACCCTCCAATGTGGCATTAAAGAGCTTCGGAGATATGGTGTCACCTTGTCTCACTCCCTTTCCAATTTTTACGTGTGTTGTACTTTCAAGCAGCCGAATCTTTGCACTTGCATTTTCATAGATGTTATTAATAATATTAATGTATGCATCTTCAATACCACAGGTTTTCAGAGCCATTGTAACTGCTGATGGTTTCACCGAATCAAAGGCTTTTTCATAATCGATAAAAGCCATGCACAATGGAAGTTCATATTCCCTCGCTCTTTCAATTAGTTCTCTCAGCACGTGGATATGATCTATTGTGCTGTAGCCACTCCTGAATCCAGCTTGTTCTCTGGGTTGAGCCATGTCCAGTGTTGCCTTCAAGCGGTGTGAAAGAACCTTAGTGAAGATTTTATAAACTACTGATAGGAGGCTGATAGGTCTGTAGTTTCCGAGATCCTCAATGTCACCTTTCTTATGTAGCAGGATCATTGTAGCGGTGTTCCAATCCTCAGGAATCTTTCCTTCATTAAGGCATCGAGTGAAAATTTGGGCGAGTTCTGTTTCGATTTCTCCACTTGCTTCTTGTATGATGTCTACAGTAATTCCATCTTCTCCTGGAGCTTTTCCCCGCTTCATGGTCTTGATTGCATGTGCAACTTCTGCTGGAAGGACTGGAGGAACTTTAGTACTGGTATCTTTCATGATGTCTGGAGTGCATGTATCATCCCTTTCATATAATTTGGAGTAGAAATCTTTCACTCTTGTCAAAATTTCGCCTCTATTTCTTGTTACAGAACCATCTTCTTTTCTCAGTGCCATAATCTGTTTTCTTCCCTTACTGAGATGTCCCTTTGCTATCTTTAGGCTTTGGTTGTTTTCAATTGCTTTCCTCACTAGTTCAAAGCTGAATTTTCTTACGTCTTCAGTGATACTTTTTCGTACTGTCTTGCATAGCTCTATATATTCCACTTTGGAAGTCACATCTTCTTTAGTTGTCCTCATCTCTCTTCTTTTTTGCATCAACATTTTCGTTTTTCCTGATAATTTATTTACATGCAACTTGTTCTTAGACCCAGCTAATTTTGTTGCTGTTTCCATAAGAGCTTTGGTTACTTTTCTGTTAACTTCAGAGATGTCCACTTCTTCTGATGTTAGGCCTTCTAAAGCAGAGAACCTGTTCTTCAGTTCCAACTTGAAGGTATTATGGTGTTTTTTAAGGTTGGTTATGTCAATAGATTTTGTTTGTCTTATGAGCTTGCCACGTTCAAGTTTAGTGTTGAGGTGCATCTTACATCTCACCAATCTATGGTCACTAACTGTGTTGAACTTGTTTAGCACACTGCAGTCTTCTATGACGAATTTTTTGTTACACATAATAAAATCAATTTCACTTGTCGTCCCATTTGGATGTCTCCATGTCCATTTCCTGTGTGGCTTTTTCTTGAAGAAGGAGTTCAAGATGAAAAACCCTTCTGCCTCTGCAAACTCAACGAGAGTATTTCCACGCTGGTTTCTGTTGCCGTGACCGAATTTACCTACTGAAGTTTCATTCTGTTGCCGTTGCCCTATTTTTGCATTGAAATCTCCCATAATTATCTTCAAGTGCTGCTTACCTTTATTATTTAGATGACAAATTTCCTCATAAAATTCTTCAATTTCTTCTTCAGGATGACTTGTGGTGGGTGCATAAGTTTGAATAATCTGAGCTTGGTATCTTTTCGAGAGTTGGATAACAAGTCGTGCAGCTCTGTCAGAGGAACTTTCAACTTCTACAACTTTATCCTTCAGTTTCTTGTTTATTATAAATCCAACACCACTAGTTCTGCCAGTATCTGTCCCACGATAGTAGAAGAGATGTCCACTTTTCAGTTCGATGAGATCTTCTCCTTTTCTCCTTACCTCACTTAGCCCCACGATGTCCCACTTGATCCTTTGTAGTTCCTCTTCCAATTCAAGAAGCCTTGAATCAGAAGATAGGGAGCGTCCATTGTACGTAGCCAAGGTCAGCATCAGATGGCAGCCTAGTCCGGTCCTCCGGGGATTCTTAGCACCCTCTGCCTTCATGTCGCACTGGCCGCTGCCTTGGCCAGGTACATTCCAGCTGCCGGAGACTGAGGGCCATGATTTAAGTTGTGGAATCATTTTGGAGGGGTTTGGCCATAACTCACCACGCTGGCCAAGCGGGTTGGTGAGTGTGGGATAGAATTTCCTCTAATCCCGATGGTACAGTTATACCGCTATTGGCGGTCGTCAGAGCCCCTTTAGTGGGAACAGGATGCACCACGAGAAGGCGGGGTTGACATTTGTCAAGGAGAGGCTGTGATGTTACGCTTCACCTGACCTTACATCCCATAACGTTAGTATATACCTATATATATATATATATTGGTGTAACCAGGAGAGATAAGAAGAGAAACACGTGGATCCGAAAAATGACAAGAGTGGAAGACATCGTGATCAGAGTTAAATCCCTGAAATGGCAATGGGCTGGACATACTGCCAGAAGGACAGACCATCGATGGACAGCCGAAATTTTAGATTGGATTTCAAGGGACAGGAAAAGACCCAGAAGAAGACCACATGGGAGATGGGTGGATGAAATTCGAAAGTATGCGGGAGTGACATGGAGGAGACTGGCACAAGACAGACCGTTGTGGCGGAAACTTGGGGAGACCTTCGTCCAGCAGTGGATTGATAATGGTTGACAATGATGATGATATATATATATATATATATATATATATATATATATATATATATACAGGATGATCGGAATCGACCGCACAATAAACCTACCAGGAGATTCCTCGTGGAGAAAGAATCCGAAAACCGTTGTCCGATGGGACGTCGCATTCCGGAGATTCCGGCGCTATACTCGTATATCGCAGTGCTTTCCGAGGCCGTATGTCATGCAAAAGGGCGACCAATTCCGTTCGTCTAGACTCTAGACAATTGCGGACGTAACACGACTCCGGAACAGGCTGGATGACTGTTGTTCTACTGCGACTGCAGCATCAGGCATCCGCCACGCGTTTCCCTGCATGACACTCGGGTTATGCTTGAAGCCTCAAAAACAGGGGATTCCGAACGTGACGTCACGCACCTTTGAGCGCTTATATCTGGAAAACTAAGCCCTAAATCCAAAAATGTCAGAGAACATTTTATGCTTTAATTGACTCAAGGATTCACCCCCTGGAGTGTTTATGCGGTCGTTTCTTTCCACCATGTATATATACACTCTTTGTCATAAAAATCTGCGCACCACGAAAAACCGTGCGATTAACGCGAAATTCGGCGAATAGCTACGGGTAGGGCAGACATGCATATGATTAGTTTCGAGCGATTCCGCATGCCCGTGCGTCCACGACCGGAGCTGCAATGGCAATCCTTGGGACTTATAAGGCGCCACGCAGAGGACTCCACATTCGTGAAGTGCACGGTAAGGGTCAGGTGAGATCCCTGAGCGATTGACATGCTGAGGATACGCCGTAGAAGTGCGTACGTGCAACTGACGGAGTTTGAAAGAGGCCGTAACGTCGGAATGAGAGGCAGGGTGGCCGGTGCCCCGAATAGGCCGTCATTTGTGTCCGTCGGACAGTACGGTGCGATCGTGCTGGTAGCAATGGACGCGGAAAGGCACCCAAACAGGGCGGACTGGCTCTGGACGACCCAGACACACCACCAACAGAGAGGGCCGTCGGATCGTGAGAGCGCCACCCACAGATGCAACGACGTTCTTGTTAAATATTCAGACATGTTGCGGCTGTACAAGGGACTCCTGTGTTCGCCAGAATCATTTCAGACGCCTGGTAGAGGTGAATCTGCTCTCCCGACGGCCCTTACGTTTCCTGCCATCAATACCTGACCATCGTCGGCTTTGATTGCAGTAGGGTTAGCAGGGAGCAACGTCGAATGTTACGGACTGGCGACGTAGTGTTCAGAGACGAATCCCGCTTCTGTATGGGAACGGACGACCACCGTGACAGAGTGTGGACCGCCGGTAGGCGCTACAATCCCAACCTCACTGTAGAGCAGCACACGTCTCGAACTGTAGGCGTGATGGTCTGGGGAGCCATCGCTATGACAGCCAGACTTCCCTCGCAGTGATCCTACGGACGTTGAGAGACCAGCGCTACGTAAGGAGATCCTGCGGCCCCATGTGCTGCCTTTTCAGGCGGGGTAGACCGTAGCCATTTCTAAACAAGATAAGGCCTGTCCGCACACGGCTCGGGTTTCCCAGGACTGTCTACGTCATGCTCCGACCCTTCCGTTTCCTGCCAGATCGCCTGATCTCTCGCCCATCGAGCACGTGTGGGACCAGATGGGACGCCAGCTTTCTCCATCTCCCAGTGTTTGTAATTTAGAGCGTCAGTTGCAAGAAGTGTAGACCAATCTGTCCGATAATATACGGCATCTCTTTGACTCCATGCCGGACCGCATCACCCCATGTATTTCAGCACAAGGCAGTCCGACGCGATACCAACGCTGACCGGAATGTGTACGTATGTTCGCGGGAATCACTTTCGTCCTTGGTATGTGCGATCTCACTACTAAAATCTCATTTCAATACGACGCACCTCCTTCTTCCTGCGCGGATTTTTATGACAATGAGTATATATATACAGTATATATCAAAAAATAAAATATTTACCTTTTGATGCATGCCCATACCACTCTGATACTGCGCAATGCAGCTAGAAACCAAGAGTGAACAGTACAGACATATACACTGGTGTGCAAAAATTAAGGACAAAGAGGAGAAATTAGCATAACAGCGGAACGAGCAGGCCGAACGGACCGAAAGACCACTCAGGAGATAGACTAGGGTCCGGTACTGTAGGGCATGGGCATATATGCAGCATGACCTTAGAGGGGGTGTCGGAAGGGTATAAAGCACACGGGCGGTGTATGCTCAGCAATTCGGTGAAAGCTATTGCAAGGTGTACATCGGTTTGAACGACGTCGAGTTGCTGCCACCGTGTGATATGGCCAACAGGCAATCCAGTAGACGACATCTGGATGACTTTACTCGAGGTCGCGTCATTGGCAAGTTGGAAGAAGGTCGAAGTGTGACTAGTGTGGCCGAGGAGTTCGGGATCGCTCACAGCATCGTTTCACGAGTTTGGAGAGCATTTCAAACGACAGGAGCAGCTGTCCGTGAGTTTAGCAGTGGTCGTCCACGAGCAACCAAGGCGGCGGACGACCGATATATTGTCCTACAGGCGAGAAGAGACAGACGACAGACAGCGGAAGAAATCGCAAGGCACATGCAACAGACAACTGGACGTCCGTTATCGCGTTTTACCATGGCCAGGAGGCTGCACAAAAGTGGTGTATTTGCACGACGACCAGTACGGTGTGTGCCATTAACGCCTGCTCATCGGAGACGGCAGTTTCTGTGGTGCCAGAAACACAAGAACTGGACACATCAGCAATGGGGCCGAGTTCTCTTTAAGGATGAGAGCCGATTTAGTCTGACGAGCGATTCTGGACGTATACATATCTGGAGAGCAGGGAACACACAGTCACACCTCCAACATCATCGAAAGGGACCGGTTTGGAGGTGGTGGAGTTCTCGTTTGGGGCGGTATCGCGCTTGGTAGCCGTACTGACCTCCACATCTTCCAAGGAGGTTCAGTCACTGGTATCCGTTATTGTACCGAGGTTCTGCCTCACGTGAGTCTGTTTAGAAATGCTGTGGGTCCTGAGTTCCTCTTCATTGACGACAACGCTACACCTCATCGTACAGTCGCTGTCGCAGAGCTGTTGGAGAGTGAAGATATTCAACGTATGGATTGGCCCGGACCTAAATCCAATCGAACACGTGTGGGACCTTCTCGGCAGCACGTCACCAGCCGCCAGCAACGATCCGCAGCTGCGATTGGCGCTACAAGAGGAATGGGCCGCGATGCCTCAACAGCTCCTTGACAACCTCGTCCTCAGCATGGACATACGTTGTAAATCCTGCAACGCAGTCAGGGGTGATCATATCCGCTACTAAAGACTGGATTTTTCTTGGCAGCCGCCTGTCACATGGATGTTTCTGTCTTCTGTGCAGTTGTGCTCGAAGCTACCTTTTTAATAAAGTGCCTTTGTATCCTTTGGATTCCTTGTTTGGACGGTTTTGCTCACTTGGCCCATATTCTTACATCTTGGGGATCTTACGGTATGATTTGAGTCGATGTGGAACACTTCTGCACAACGTTACATTCGAAAAACCGTCTCGTCCTTAATTTTTGCACGCCAGTGTATAAATAACCATAAGCAGCAACACCTCTCAAACATGCACATGACAGCAAATGAACTCCAGACCACAGCAAAAGAAAAAGAAGCACGATAAACGGTACCTTAAAAATCACACAGCAAAAAATATAAAGTTATTAATAAGGAAAAGAAAAAACCCAAATGAAATATATGAAATGGATGATGTTGCTTGTGAAACAGAGATAAGCAAGCAAAAAATAAAATTTAAAAATAAACGTCGATTTGAACAAGCAAAAAATCGATAATTTAAACCTAGAAAAAAAAAAACAGGGACTACAGAACATGTGGCAAATTTACACATGGCTTCGTCAAGTGCAATCTTGAATAAAATCTCTCACACTTCTATCATCATCATCATCATCATTGTCAACCATTATCAATCCACTGCTGGACGAAGGTCTCCCCAAGTTTCCTCCACAACGGTCTGTCTTGTGCCAGTCTCCTCCATGTCACCCCTGCATACTTTCGAATTTCATCCACCCATCTCCCATGTGGTCTTCTTCTGGGTCTTTTCCTGTCCCTTGGAATCCAATCTAAAATTTCGGCTGTCCATCGATGATCTGTCCTTCTGGCAGTATGTCCAGCCCATTGCCATTTCAGGGATTTAACTCTGATCATGATGTCTTCCACTCTTGTCATTTTTCGGATCCACGAGTTCCTCTTCTTATCTCTCCTGGTTACACCAAGCATGCACCTCTCCATGCTGCTTTGAGTTGTCTGCAGCCTTTGTATGTCTCTTTTAGTTAAGGTCCACGTCTCCGCACCATACGTAAGCACTGGAAGGATGCATTGATCAAACACTTTTCTTTTAAGACATAATGGCATATTGCTCTTGAAAATTATGCTGTTTCTTCCAAAAGCTCTCCAGGCAAGTTTTGTACGCCGATTAATTTCTTCATCAATGTGACCCTCACTTGATATCTGCTGTCCAAGATAAACGTACGTGTCTGTTATCTCCAGCTTTTCTCCATCAATCGATAAATCTTCATTTCTTGTAAAAGCATTGAACATCACTTTTGTCTTCTGAAAGTTCATTTTTAATCCCACTTCTTTACTCTTGTCAGCAAGTTCCTGGATCATACTCTGCAGCTCTGATGGGGTAGTTGCAAAAATGACTACGTCATCAGCAAAACGAAGGTGGGTTAGATAATCTCCATTAATCTTTATCCCCTTGTTTTCCCAGCTCAGTGACTGAAAAACACCCTCCAATGTGGCATTAAAGAGCTTCGGAGATATGGTGTCACCTTGTCTCACTCCCTTCCCAATTTTTACGTGTGTTGTATTTTCAAACAGCCTAATCTTTGCACTTGCATTTTCATAGATGTTATTAATAATATTAATGTATGCATCTTCAATACCGCAGGTTTTCAGAGCCATTGTAACTGCTGATGGTTTCACCGAATCAAAGGCTTTTTCATAATCGATAAAAGCCATGCACAATGGAAGTTCATATTCCCTGGCTCTTTCAATTAGTTCTCTCAACACGTGGATATGATCTATTGTGCTGTAGCCACTCCTGAATCCAGCTTGTTCTCTCGGTTGAGCCATGTCCAGTGTTACCTTCAAGCGGTGTGAAAGAACTTTAGTGAAGATTTTATAAACTACTGATAGGAGGCTGATAGGTCTGTAGTTTCCGAGATCCTCAATGTCACCTTTCTTATGTAGCAGGATCATTGTAGCGGTGTTCCAATCCTCAGGAATCTTTCCTTCATTAAGGCATCGAGTGAAAATTTGGGCGAGTACTGTTTCGATTTGTCCACTTGCTTCTTGTATGATGTCTACAGTAATTCCATCTTCTCCTGGAGCTTTTCCTCGCTTCATGTTCTTGATTGCATGTGCAACTTCTGCTGGAAGGACTGGAGGAACTCTGGTACTGGTATCTTTCATGATGTCTGGAGTGCATATATCATCCCTTTCATATAATTTGGAGTAGAAATCTTTCACTCTTGTCAAAATTTCGCCTCTATTTCTTGTTACAGAACCATCTTCTTTTCTCAGTGCCATAATCTGTTTTTTTCCCTTACTGAGATGTCCCTTTGCTATCTTTAGGCTTTGGTTGTTTTCAATTGCTTTCCTCACTAGTTCACAGTTGAATTTCCTTACGTCTTCAGTGATACTTTTTCTTACTGTCTTGCATAGCTCTATATATTCCACTTTGGAAGTCACATCTTCTTTAGTTGTCCTCATCTCTCTTCTTTTTTGCATCAACATTTTCGTTTTTCCTGATAATTTGTTCACATGCAACTTGTTCTTAGACCCAGCTAATTTTGTTGCTGTTTCCATAAGAGCTTTGGTTACTTTTCTGTTAACTTCAGAGATGTCCACTTCTTCCGATGTTAGGCCTTCTAAAGCAGAGAACCTGTTCTTCAGTTCTAACTTGAAGGTATTATGGTGTTTTTTAAGGTTGGTTATGTCAATAGATTTTGTTTGTCCTATGAGCTTGCCACGTTCAAGTTTAGTGTTGAGGTGCATCTTACATCTCACCAATCTATGGTCACTACCTGTGTTGAACTTGTTTAGCACACTGCAGTCTTCTATGACGAATTTTTTGTTACACATAATAAAATCAATTTCACTTGTCGTCCCATTTGGATGTCTCCATGTCCATTTCCTGTGTGGCTTTTTCTTGAAAAAGGAGTTCAAGATGAAAAACCCTTCTGCCTCTGCAAACTCAACGAGAGTATTTCCACGCTGGATTCTGTTGCCATGACCGAATTTACCTACTGAAGTTTCATTCTGTTGCCGTTGCCCTATTTTTGCATTGAAATCTCCCATAATTATCTTCAAATGCTGCTTACCTTTATTATTTAGATGACAAATTTCCTCATAAAATTCTTCAATTTCTTCTTCAGGATGACTTGTGGTGGGTGCATAAGTTTGAATAATCTGAGCCTGGTATCTTTTCGAGAGTTGGATAACAAGTCGTGCAGCTCTGTCAGAGGAACTTTCAACTTCTACAACTTTGTCCTTCAGTTTCTTGTTTATTATAAATCCAACACCACTAGTTCTGCCAGTATCTGTCCCACGATAGTAGAAGAGTGTCCACTTTTCAGTTCGATGAGATCTTCTCCTTTTCTCCTTACCTCACTTAGCCCCACGATGTCCCACTTGATCCTTTGTAGTTCCTCTTCCAATTCAAGAAGCCTTGAATCAGAAGATAGGGAGCGTCCATTATAAGTAGCCAAGGTCAGCATCAGATGGCAGCCTAGTCCGGTCCTCCGGGGATTCTTAGCACCCTCTGCCTTCATGTCGCACTGGCCGCTGCCTTGGCCAGGTACATTCCAGCTGCCGGAGACTGAGGGCCAAGATTTAAGTTGTGGAATCATTTTGGAGGGGTTTGGCCATAACTCACCACGCTGGCCAAGCGGGTTGGTGAGTGTGGGATAGCATTTCCTCTGATCCCGATGGTATAGTTATACCGCTATGGGCGGTCGTCAGAGCCCCTTTAGTATGAACAGGATGCACCACGAGAAGGCGGGGTTGACATTTGTCAAGGAGAGGCTGTGATGTTACGCATCACCTGACCTTACATCCCCACACTTCTATATAGACCAGAAAGTGTGGATTTCTGTAAATTCGGTTTGCAATAAAGGACCAAATTAATAAATTAAGGATTTAATCAACTACTAAACACGGGAGAAAACCCGCTTCCCAGCAAACCGAATAACCATTGCCCTACTCACACTCAACAAAAAACAGTTCAAAAGAATTCCTGCTGAAGACATCACAAAAGAATTACAAAAATCCATTACACCACAAATCCAGATAGAAAAACAATTAATTAAAAATAACAAGTGGAGCATTTTTGAAAAATTTACCTATGCACAAATTATTGCTCAAATTTTTCTTAAGGTTGAAAAACAGGCATACGCCTAAAAAGCAAGAGTGCTACTTCAAACTAAAAAACGTAGTTACTTAAACAAAGAAGCAAGTACGCAGATCTAAAAAGACCGGAAAAACTTAAAAACCACTGTACCGAATTTCAAATCTCAAAGGAGATAGAGGAAAAACCCAAAAAATAAATAAAAAATATATAAAAAAAATGCTCAAACTTACCAAACCAAAGAAGATAGGCCAGGAGCCAGCCACAAGCTGCCCTAAAGTAAAATCCAAACGAGAAATGACGTTGCAGCGTCACCTAGGGGAAGCCGTAGAACCACCTAAAATGCTACGAGTAGGAGGTTAACATTGGAGGAGCCCAATATGCATACCAGGAGACGATTTTTCTATAGAAACTGTTTTAAATTTGCAGCAGCAATCCAGAATGCTAAAAAATTCCCTCTGGGAACAGAAAATATTTTTATCTCTGTACCCAAAAGGTTTAAAAAGTATTAAAACACCTAAATAACAGAATCCTTTCCAAATCTTTAATTATTAACTATTACTATTTTTATTTGGTTTTTGCTTTCCATATTTTTTTATATATGAGATTTTTATGTTACAAGCACTTTTTTGTATATTTCTAATTTTAAACTTTTTTTGAATCAAAGGAGAGGGAATAAATCAGGTATTTAAGGTTTCAAAATAAGTGGAGGTGACCACATCGTCATCTAAACCTCTAAAATTTAGCTTTGATTTAGAAGATTCATTCGGTCACCAGGTATTTAAATTAAGTTTGCCATCCTAACTCTATACTTGAGAACTGTTTTCCTTAATGCTACTTTTAAAAAGTTTTGAGGTACTTGGTTAACAATAAACGATTGATTAGAGCTTTAACACGTTTCTCAAGTTCTGAATTGAAGCTACAAATCCTTGCAAACCTTAAAACTTTTGAAATAAACACGTTTTCAATTACCTTACTAGAAATACAGTATTACTCCACCACATCCCATATTTGATCATTTTAAAATTAAAGTTGTTTCTTTTATCAAATATGCTAATAACAGGGTTACCTGAATAATGATTAATAGCCAAATCTAAAAACTCAAGAACCTGGTTACTTGCATTAGTTTTATTTAGTTTAAGGCAGCTAGGTAGGATATATATAGCAGAAAAATCATCAAGACTTTTCATTATTCAAGCAAAGGTCACCAATGTACATACCACAGCAAAAGAAAAAGATATGAAGAAATTGACTTCATGAGCTGATGTTCTTAAAAAAATTGCATACACTTTTATGGAATGTGAGCAGCCGATAGTGATTGGTTCGGATCCCGGTGTGGCATGGATATGTCTGTCTTACGGTAGTGGCTATCTCCCTTCTCTGGAACCAGTACACTAAATTAGGGACTGGGCACTGTTTATAGCCCATCGAGTTGCTCACGTGGTTATTAAACCCCCAACCAAAATAAAAAAAATAATAATAATAATAAATTAGATAGCATGCTAGGACCATATAGAAATATCTTTGTCGTCCGTTTGATCACTTAGGTCACTTGCGCCACGAAACCCCCAGAGGAAACTCAATTGGTCATCAAGAATGAAGAAATACACTGAACACAAATTTCTCAGGAAAATTTCGAGATATCTAGTGAATAGCTGCTGCAGATGATATATTTTTCATTTTTTTATGTTTCATACTTTTCCATACTGTACGTCTACCAAGGAGATTGGAATGATACTTCTAGAGATGCCCCGAGTCTCTTAACCGTTAAGCCGCAAGGTGTGGGGATTTGAGGTTGTTTACATGGTACCTATGTATTAGGTTAATGCATAAGTTCATGTAATTTTTTTTTCACCGCGCTACAGAAATGTATTACATCAGAAGGGAAAACGGAATCAATCAACTATGTATTCCCCTCACCCATTGTTTACGATGGCATCCCAACGTCTGGATAGATCTGCAATGCCATTCTTAAAAAAACGCGCAGCAAGGAAATTCTGGAGATCAACATCATTGCTGAACATTCTGCCACGGACTGCATTCGACATAGATCAAAAAACAGCTGATAGTCTGAGGGGCGAAATCTGGGGAATAGGCCGGATGTGGAAGGATCTCCCATTTCATGTCCTAAAAGACCATTTTCGTTATGTCTGCATTGTAAGGGGTGCATTATCACGTTGGAGGACACCATGGCGCCGATGTGGCCGTTTGTGCTGAATTGCTTCCTCCACACGGCGGAGTTGCTCACAACAGAGCGCAGCGCTGATGGTCCGATTCCTAGGCAGCGTTTCCCTCTGAATCATGTCTTCCATGGCCCACTAGACACACACCCTCTTCGCAGGATAAAGGTCATGTTTTGAACTTGGTGTGGGCGTCTTGTTTGGGCTTAACCATTCCTTCCGATGCCTGAAATTCACGTACAGGCACAACTTTTCATCTCCGGTAACAATACGTGACAGAAAGGGTTTGTGTCGCTGAAAACATTCGTGATAACGTGCGAGTTAGGAGCCACACATGGCAACACGCTGATTCTTGTTGTCCTCGGTGAGAGTGTGAGGCACCCAAGACCCGGATTTCTGGCCCTTTCTCGTACGTTCCAGGTGTCGCACCACTGTGGCTTGATCAGTCTATATCAGTGGCCAATTCGCGCGTGGTTTGACGTGGTTTGATGGATGAGATGGTTCAAACGATCTTCATCAGTGAGATGGACGACCTGAGCGCGGAGAGTCGTTGAGGTCAAAATTGCCGCCTCGGAACCACTCAAACCATTTTTGGGCTGTCCTCAGAACAATAGCATCCTCCCCATACACAGTACAAATTTGTGGAAGTAGCCTCGGCGGCTGTGGATCCCTTGGTATGCTCGTAGAGGAGCAGAAGTCGGAAATGTTCTTTCCTCTCTACTTGGCACTCCATACTTCTGGACCTGAAAACCAAAAAATCATTAGCCGCAATCACACAACGCAATACGATTTAGATACACGATATTACTGACAACATTTTGATGTACAACTGGCCATCTGTACCGTCACTACTGACCTGGGAAACACTCGTGAAATAACTCGGCATGAACTGATGCATCAACCAAGGAGTTTCAACTGTATGCATTTTGGAACAGCGTGGTTTTTGGTTGCAGAAATCGTTTTAATATCACACTGGAATGAATTGTACTTCGTACACTTCGTTCAATTTTAACGTTATATTTTGTTTCGAATTCGCACTGACTTTCATGTAATTTAGTTTAAAATAAAAATGGGGAGAAGCCTCAAAATAATTAAGAATTTTATAAATTCAGCAATTTCTTACACATCGATAGCAAGTTGCGACACAAATTAAAAACATTAGCGACGAAAAGAGTACGATTAGGCCAACACAAAATGCATTGCAATAGCCTTGAAAACGATCAGCTTTTTCCCACTTTGACGGCCATCGCTCGCGGTTATAGGCTTCACGCAAAGTGGTACTGCTCCATTAACAAGCGCATTTCCAGATATCTTATTCTGACCTCCTTGGTTTGTACACTGTCCTCCAACATGCAATGGGAAATTTAATCATTATTTTCTACTGTCAATTTTCGCTTTTGCTACTTGAAATTTCCAACGCTTTTCCTATTCTTACGACACACACACACACGTTTTACAGAAAAATTAGCAATTAGAATGAATGTTATCGCAAAGATAACTGTAATTCAGTCAAAGAATAGAAAGAGCATGCCCCTTCTTGCTTCCCTGAAAGTTTTTCATTTACGAGGACATACCAGAAAATGGTTCATTCTAAAAATTTACCCAAATTGATGAAGTGTGTCGAAATTCTTATTATTTGCTTTCTTTAAAAATAATAGATTTTTCCTTCAAATCAAACAAATTAATGACGGTCTTTTAGGTAGGAAACCAATAGCTTTTATTTATTAACCTAATCAATAGATCTCACCTTGAACACATAGTGAGGCATGAAGACTAAATGATCATATGTAGAGGATTTTAGGGAGTGTCTGACCCCAGGTCTTAAACAACCCTTAGAAATAGGAAGCTAGATTTGGGCTAGAGTGCCCGATAGGAAAGTGACACGGAATCGAGGTAGAAATGAGGAAGAAGACGCCTTTATTTATTACCGGGAGGCCAGTACCCGTGGACCGACGGCTTAACGTGCCCATCCGACGCACGGCGGATATTTAGTGGATCGAGCGTTCGTACCTGCCTGGGATCGAACCTGAGGTCTTCTCCATGTCAGTCACGAAGGTTGCCCACTAGGCAACCGGTGGCCCTAGAAAGATTAATTCTATGATTGGCCATGTATACTGGTAATCATTTATTGCTGCACAAATCAGGCTCTGAATATGAGGGCACAGTGCTCTGCGGCCCTAGCTACACACCATTTATCTGAGGTGGAACTGGACTCAAGTACCAGATGAGGCTTTCTATGAAGCCAGTGGCCTGACTTATGTGTTTCAATACAAAAGTCTTTTACACCAAAACTTGTATGAAATCAGTTTTTATGTATACATCAGACTAATTCACACACATAAGCGAATCCAGGGTCATAAAGAACCAATATGAGAATTGATTATGATTTGATCATTTATAATTTCTCTTCCTCAACAGTAACAGCTTAACCACCTTGAATCAGGTTTGATAGTAGTGACAAAAAAGTGGCAACTAATGGGTTATGATTTCATAATTAATATGAACAAAGGAAATCTAAAATTTGGGTTGGCTTCCAGATCTCAGTACATCAAGTAGTTCTGTGTATCAATTCTTATCAGTTATGTAAGGTGTGTGCACAACACCTTACATAACTGACATTTTTGATTGTAGGTTTAGCTTTGAAACATGACGATGATGGGCAAAACACGTAACAATATTAACAAATAAAGGTAACTTGATCACGCTAGTTACGTTAACTGAAAACTTTTACAAAAAGTTCGTGAAATCTACATGCAACATATTGAAGTTTCCATCATTCCTCTACACCCTTTTCAACCTTCCCTATGGTTAAGATATGTAGACGACATTTTCATTAGCTGGCCACATTCCGAGTCTGAACTACAGATACTGATCAACTCCATTACGGAAAAATTTCCTTCCATTAAGCTCACTATATCTAAGGAAGTAAATCACAAAATTGATTTTTTTTTTGAGGTTTAACGACCACCGTGAGCAACTCAATGGGCTATAAGCAGTCGCCCGTCCCTAATTTAGGGTCACTGGTTCCAGGGAAGGGAGAGAGCCAGTGCCGTAAGACAAACACAACATCCATGCCTCACCGGGATTCGAACCCGGACCCCTTCGGAAGAATAATCATAGGCCAACGCCTTAGACCACTGCGCCACCGGGGCGGCCAAAAATTGATTTCCTGGATGTATCTATCTGCAGAAACGCTGATCTCTCCATTACTCGTTCCGTCTATCGAAAACCTTCTGCGGCCACTAACATCATTCCCTACAAATCTTGCACCCTGCATCTCTACAAGCTTGCAGCATTGAAGTCCTACATCCACAGGGCTCATATCATTTGCAACAACCAACTCTCTCTTCAAGAAGAACTCTCCAAAATTTCTACAATAGCCCTCTCCCATGGTTTCCCTGCTGTTACAGTCAACTCCCTCATAAAGAAATATGAAAACCATTCGAGAATCGAATGCCTCCTTCCTCACAAGAAAGAAGACCTGAAATTCTGTGGTTCTGTTCCTTACCATCCTTCCTATGCTTATAAGTTACAGATTCTTTTTAGAAGTTTTGGTTACCATCTTGCCATTAAATCTACCCCAAACATCTTGAAACTTCTACAAAGGGATAGGGACAAAGTTGAAAGCCTGAACCTCCCAGGAGTTTACTGCATTCCTATCTCTTCTTCTACTGGGGATAACTTATACATTGGAAGTACATACTGGAGCATTAACCATAGAATTTTAGAACATAGAAAAGATGTTTCGAAAGCCAATCCTAATACTGCCTTGTCTATTTTGACAATGGAAGACACATCTGCAGTTCCCCACTGGAACGAAGCAAAACGAATTGCTTCTTTTGACAATCGTTTTGCCCTCCGTTACCGTGAAAGCATAGAAATTATTTTCAACTCAATGACTTGCAACTCCGAATCTCCTCTCTACATTCCGTTGATCTGGAGATCAATTCTAAGTTTTGGCAACAAAAATATGAAAAATTCAAATGTAGAATCTGGCAACAATCTTAGTCCTCCATTGGCGTGATGAAGACCTAAGATAAGGTCGAAAGCTTCCAACTTACGAACTTTTTGTAAAAGTTTTCAGTTAACGTAACTAGCGTGATCAAGTTACCTTTATTTGTAGGTTTAGCGACCACCTTGAGCAACTCAATGGGTTATAAGCAGTCGCCCGTCCCTAATTTAGGGTCACTGGTTCTAGGGAAGGGATAGAGCCACTGCCGTAAGACAAACACAACATCCATGCCTCACCGGGATTCGAACCCGGACCCATTTCGGACGAATGATCAGAGGCCATCGCTTAGACCACTGCGCCACCAAGGCAGCACACCAATATCACTGGACAAAGAAACTTGCTCCACCACAAGGTTTCATGCAGAGTATTTGTTAGAATAACAATAAATTTGGCATTGAAATTACAGCATTTTTATCCAGAAAAGAATAATCTTTTATATGAAACAAATGTAGAATAATAATGGCAGACAGCTTTACAGCAAAAGCTGTGCTGCAACACTTGCACATCAAAACTTTTGGCTGTCCACCTGATTCTTCTTTATGTTCTGATTTTACACATTTGATGTTATAAAAAATATTCTATTTGAAAAAAAAAGAAATATTACTCCAACTATTTGTTTATCCTGTTTGTCTTTCCTTAGTGTTGAACTGATTTGTTTACCCCAAGATGGTGACTGGTATAGTTATGTATAATTTACAAGTACAATTAGTACTCAAGATTAAATTATGGGCTTATACTGCTTAGTTCAATGACAAATTTGTATTCTTTCTCTCATAGCATAAGATAGAACCAATATAGCTGTAAATTACACTCCAACCCAACCCCCCAACCAAAGGAAGTTCTGTTTTTTTTGGTTTTTTTATTGGAGGTTTAACGACCACTGTGAGAAATTCAATGGGCTATAAGCAGTCGCCCGTCCCTAATTTAGGGTCACTGGTTCCAGGGAAGGGAAAGAGCCAGTGCCGTAAGACAAACACAACATCCATGCCTCACCGGGATTCGAACACAGACCCCTTTTGGACGAATGATCAGAGGCCATCGCTTAGACCACTGCGCCACCGGGGCGGCAAAAAGTTCTGTTATCATCCCGTGTTTTCTTTACACAAAAGGATCTTCATTTTTGCATATAAAAATTAAGTGTTACTACAGGACTGAAATTATTTATCTGCAAAAACACCCTGCGTGAAATCAACATGGAGCTAGTTTCATTGCCCCATTATGGTATGTGCATGTGTTCAAGCTTATATAAATAAAGCATATTGATACACAGAACTACAGTATGCAAAACACTGAGATTTAGTAGCCAACTTCAAAATTATAAAGGCTGCCTTTTTGCAATATATGTCATCAGGGCCAGCTATAGAGTGGTGCCACTACACAGGGTGGGTGCCAAGCTGAACCCCCTCCTCCCCATGTTTGTGAAATGGTGGAGTATATGAGAAAAAAAAATACCCCCTGCGAGTATTATAATTTGTGACAATGACTGGGGAAGATGAAAGATCTTGCTGACACTGGAACAATCCAAATTATCACAATAACGTATTGTAGCAATTAATCATCACAATAATGTAAATTGTTCTAAATGGTTGGTTGGTGTTTTATGGTGCAAGGGCCTCAAAAGGCCAAAAAGCGCCAAGTCCGATGGTGTCAGAATTTTATAAACCAAATTAAAAAGGAAACGACACAGAACAGAACAAGCGGTGTAAAAGGCTAATAAAACAACAACGCACTAAAAACAACAACACTGCAACAAGAAATCATATGCAGCAGAACAAAAACAATATAAAAGGTAACTAATTATGATGAGATAAAAACAGAATATAAAAAGGTGTAACAATGATGGTATAAATTAGATCAATAGAAAAGGTGTGAATGGCCGATAAAACAGAAACTATTACAAAATGAAAAACACCTGTAGAATGAAGAAATGACAACTCACAAGGCACATTACAATGATAATTTAAAAGATGACAAGGTTTCTGAGTCATCTGGCAAAGTGGGTAAAAAGGAAATGACCAACACGATCATGAACAAAACGATGACATGAACATAAAATATGAACAACTGTTAAAGGTACATTACACGTCCCACACATTGGGGCAGTGTCGTCACACCGCAAATAGCGGTGAGTGAAATAACAATGCCCAATGCGCAGACATTGTTCCAAGTGGAACGTAGCTTTAATTTTTTTGGTGTTGACCTTGGGCTCAACGCATGCATTTGCCACTCTTCCAGAAATTTCGTACAGCAAAATTCGATCAATAGAATGCTTAGCTGTCTTTTGATTTGGCATGAGTGCTGAGCTTCTCAAATGTTCCACACAATTCTAGGATTCCTAACAGCAAATATAAAAGGCAGTCCTCCTCTCAATAGTGGAGACAAGACTGTGAGTGGCCGAGTGATTAGAGCAACCACTCTCCAACAGAGGGTCACAGGATCAATTCCAAGTAGGCTGAGTTGCTCTGATCTACCAAACACCCACAGTGTGCTGAATGGGCACGTCAAGACACAGGCCTTAATATACATGACCCCATGCCACAAATAAGGCCATCTGACTCCCTGCCCCAGTGCCAACTGCAATGTTATAGTCCAACTACACAGACTCTCCCCTAATCCCACAATCTCACCTCCCTGACCCATCCACTCTGTAGTGTCTAAGCCTCCAGACTCAATCTAATGTAATTTTGTTTCTCATATGCAGCACAAAAGTCCCATGCAACACAAGAACTTGTGTCTAAAACCTGAGAGAAACTGTTGTGTTACTGGAAAAAATCGAGAGTGGAGACAGATTGTGAGGCACATTGACATTTGTCACTTTACATAAATTTATTACGTGAAAAGTTTCCTGTTGATACTGTTTTTCAAATAATATTGGTAATAATTGATGCCATGCCTATTCCTGGACTTGATACACTATAAATTCCACTGAATTATGGGTTTTACACAGGAATAAAGCCTACTTTGAAAGCAGGATTTCTTCAAAAACTTTCGACTTACACGCCCCTCTTGTTTACTGACCTGTGTGTAAGCCGACTCCCCTACTTTGAAAGCAGGATTTCTTCAAAAAATTTCTACTTACATGCCCCTCTTTTTTACTGACCTGTGTGTAAGCTGACTCTCCTACTTATAAAGCAGGATTTCTTCCAAAAACTTTCCACTTCCACACCCCCTTTTTTTACTGACCTGTGTGTAAGCCAACTCCTATACATTGAAAGCAAGATTTCTTCCAAAAACTTTTGACTTACATGCAGGTATATACAGGGATGTAAGGTCAGGTGATGCGTAACATCACAGCCTCTCCTTGACAAATGTCAACCCCGCCTTCTCGTGGTGCATCCTGTTCCCACTAAGGGGCTCTGACGACCGCCCATAGCGGTATAACTATACCATCGGGATTAGAGGAAATTCTATCCCACACTCACCAACCCGCTTGGCCAGCGTGGTGAGTTATGGCCAAACCCCTCCAAAATGACTCCACAACTTAAATCTTGGCCCTCAGTCTCCGGCAGCTGGAATGTACCTGGCCAAGGCAGCGGCCAGTGTGACATGAAGGCAGAGGGTGCTAAGAATCCCCGGAGGACCGGACTAGGCTGCCATCTGATGCTGACCTTGGCAACGTACAATGGACGCTCCCTATCTTCTGATTCAAGGCTTCTTGAATTGGAAGAGGAACTACAAAGGATCAAGTGGGACATCGTGGGGCTAAGTGAGGTAAGAAGAAAAGGAGAAGATCTCATCGAACTGAAAAGTGGACATCTCTTCTACTATCGTGGGACGGATACTGGCAGAACTAGTGGTGTTGGATTTATAATAAACAAGAAACTGAAGGATAAAGTTGTAGAAGTTGAAAGTTCCTCTGACAGAGCTGCACGACTCGTTATCCAACTATCGAGAAGATACCAGGCTCAGATTATTCAAACTTATGCACCCACCACAAGTCATCCTGAAGAAGAAATTGAAGAATTTTATGAGGAAATTTGTCATCTAAATAATAAAGGTAAGCAGCACTTGAAAATAATTATGGGAGATTTCAATGCAAAAATAGGGCAACGGCAACAGAATGAAACTTCAGTAGGTAAATTCGGTCACGGCAACAGAAACCAGCGTGGAAATACTCTCGTTGAGTTTGCAGAGGCAGAAGGGTTTTTCATCTTGAACTCCTTCTTCAAGAAAAAGCCACACAGGAAATGGACATGGAGACATCCAAATGGGACGACAAGTGAAATTGATTTTATTATGTGTAACAAAAAATTCGTCATCGAAGACTGCAGTGTGCTAAACAAGTTCAACACAGGTAGTGACCATAGATTGGTGAGATGTAAGATGCACCTCAACACTAAACTTGAACGTGGCAAGCTCATAAGACAAACAAAATCTATTGACATAACCAACCTTAAAAAACACCATAATACCTTCAAGTTGGAACTGAAGAACAGGTTCTCTGCTTTAGAAGGCCTAACATCGGAAGAAGTGGACATCTCTGAAGTTAACAGAAAAGTAACCAAAGCTCTTATGGAAACAGCAACAAAATTAGCTGGGTCTAAGAACAAGTTGCATGTAAATAAATTATCAGGAAAAACGAAAATGTTGATGCAGAAAAGAAGAGATGAGGACAACTAAAGAAGATGTGACTTCCAAAGTGGAATATATAGAGCTATGCAAGACAGTACGAAAAAGTATTACTGAAGACGTAAGAAAATTCAACTGTGAACTAGTGAGGAAAGCAATTGAAAACAACCAAAGCCTAAAGATAGCAAAGGGACATCTCAATAAGGGAAGAAAACAGATTATGGCACTGAGAAAAGAAGATGGTTCTGTAACAAGAAATAGAGGCGAAATTTTGACAAGAGTGAAAGATTTCTACTCCAAATTATATGAAAGGGATGATACATGCACTCCAGACATCATGAAAGATACCAGTACCAGAGTTCCTCCAGTCCTTCCAGCAGAAGTTGCACATGCAATCAAGAACATGAAGCGGGGAAAAGCTCCAGGAGAAGATGAAATTACTGTAGACATCATACAAGAAGCAAGTGGAGAAATCGAAACAGTACTCGCCCAAATTTTCACTCGATGCCTTAATGAAGGAAAGATTCCTGAGGATTGGAACACCGCTAGAATGATCCTGCTACATAAGAAAGGTGACATTGAGGATCTCGGAAACTACAGACCTATCAGCCTCCTATCAGTAGTTTATAAAATCTTCACTAAAGTTCTTTCACACCGCTTGAAGGTAACAATGGACATGGCTCAACCGAGAGAACAAGCTGGATTCAGGAGTGGCTACAGCACAATAGATCATATCCATGTGCTGAGAGAACTAATTGAAAGAACGAGGGAATATGAACTTCCATTGTGCATGGCTTTTATCGATTATGAAAAAGCCTTTGATTCGGTGAAACCATCAGCAGTTACAATTGCTCTGAAAACCTGCGGTATTGAAGATGCATACATTAATATTATTAATAACATCTATGAAAATGCAAGTGCAAAGATTAGGCTGTTTGAAAATACAACACACATAAAAATTGGAAAGGGAGTGAGACAAGGTGACACCATATCTCCGAAGCTCTTTAATGCCACATTGGAGGGCGTTTTCAGTCACTGAGCTGGGAAAACAAGGGGATAAAGATTAATGGAGATTATCTAACCCACCTTCGTTTTGCTGATGACGTAGTCATTTTTGCAACTAGCCCATCAGAGCTGCAGAGTATGATCCAGGAACTTGCTGACAAGAGTAAAGAAGTGGGATTAAAAATGAACTTTCAGAAGACAAAAGTGATGTTCAATGCTTTTACAAGAAATGAAGATTTATCGATTGATGGAGAAAAGCTGGAGATAACAGACACGTACGTTTATCTTGGACAGCAGATATCAAGTGAGGGTCACATTGATGAAGAAATTAATCGGCGTACAAAACTTGCCTGGAGAGCTTTTGGAAGAAACAGCATAATTTTCAAGAGCAATATGCCATTATGTCTTAAAAGAAAAGTGTTTGATCAATGCATCCTTCCAGTGCTTACGTATGGTGCAGAGACGTGGACCTTAACTAAAAGAGACATACAAAGGCTGCAGACAACTCAAAGAAGCATGGAGAGGTGCATGCTTGGTGTAACCAGGAGAGATAAGAAGAGGAACTCGTGGATCCGAAAAATGACAAGAGTGGAAGACATCATGATCAGAGTTAAATCCCTGAAATGGCAATGGGCTGGACATACTGTCAGAAGGACAGATCATCGATGGACAGCCGAAATTTTAGATTGGATTCCAAGGGACAGGAAAAGACCCAGAAGAAGACCACATGGGAGATGGGTGGATGAAATTCGAAAGTATGCAGGGGTGACATGGAGGAGAATGGCACAAGACAGACCGTTGTGGAGGAAACTTGGGGAGACCTTCGTCCAGCAGTGGATTGATAATGGTTGACAATGATGATGATGATGATGATGATATACAGTAAGGTCAGACAGTAAGGTATATACAGTAAGGTATATACAGTAAGGTATGGGATGTAAGGTCAGGTGATGGGTAACATCACAGCCTCTCCTTGACAATTGTCAACCCCGCCTTCTCGTGGTGCATCCTGTTCCCACTAAAGGGGCTCTGACGACCGCCAATAGCGGTATAACTATACCATCGGGATCAGAGGAAATGCTATCCCACACTCACCAACCCGCTTGGCCAGCGTGGTGAGTTATGGCCAAACACCTCCAAAATGACTCTACAACTTAAATCTTGGCCCTCAGTCTCCGGCAGCTGGAATGTACCTGGCCAAGGCAGCGGCCAGTGCGACATGAAGGCAGAGGGTGCTAAGAATCCCCGGAGGACCGGACTAGGCTGCCATTTGATGCTGACCTTGGCTACCTATAACGGACGCTCCCTATCTTCTGATTCAAGGCTTCTTGAATTGGAAGAGGAACTATAAAGGATCAAGTGGGACATCGTCGGGCTAAGTGAGGTAAGGAGAAAAGGAGAAGATCTCATTGAACTGAAAAGTGGACATCTCTTCTATTATCGTGGGACAGATACTGGCAGAACTAGTGGTGTTGGATTTATAATAAACAAGAAACTGAAGGATAAAGTGGTAGAAGTTGAAAGTTCCTCTGACAGAGCTGCACGACTCGTTATCCAACTATCGAGAAGATACCAGGCTCAGATTATTCAAACTTATGCACCCACCACAAGTCATCCTGAAGAAGAAATTGAAGAATTTTATGAGGAAATTCGTCATCTAAATAATAAGGTAAGCAGCACTTGAAGATAATTATGGGAGATTTCAATGCAAAAATAGGGCAACGGCAACAGAATGAAACTTCAGTAGGTAAATTCGGTCACGGCAACAGAAACCAGCGTGGAAATACTCTCGTTGAGTTTGCAGAGGCAGAAGGATTTTTCATCTTGAACTCCTTTTTCAAGAAAAAGCCACACAGGAAATGGACATGGAGACATCCAATTGGGACGACAAGTGAAATTGATTTTATTATGTGTAACAAAAAATTCGTCATCGAAGACTGCAGTGTGCTGAACAAGTTCAACACAGGTAGTGACCATAGATTGGTGAGATGTAAGATGCACCTCAACACTAAACTGGAACGTGGCAAGCTCATAAGACAAACAAAATGTATTGACATAACCAACCTTAAAAAACACCATAATACTTTCAAGTTGGAACTGAAGAACAGATTCTCTGCTTTAGAAGGCCTAACATCGGAAGAAGTGGATATTTCGGAAGTTAACAGAAAAGTAACCAAAGCTCTAATGGAAACAGCAACAAAATTAGCTGGGTCTAAGAACAAGTTGCATGTGAACAAATTATCAGGAAAAACCAAAATGTTGATGCAAAAAGAAGAGAGATGAGGACAACTAAAGTAGATGTGACTTCCAAAGTGGAATATATAGAGCTATGCAAGACAACACGAAAAAGTATCACTGAAGACGTAAGGAAATTCAACTGTGAGCTAGTGAGGAAAGCAATTGAAAACAACCAAAGCCTTAAGATAGCAAAGGGACATCTCAGTAAGGAAGAAAACAGATTATGGCTCTGAGAAAAGAAGATGGTTCTATAACAAGAAATAGAGGCGAAATTTTGACAAGAGTGAAAGATTTCTACTCCAAATTATATGAAAGGGATGATACATGTACTCCAGACATCATGAAAGGTACCAGAGTTCTTCCAGTCCTCCCAGCAGAAGTTGCTCATGCAATCAAGAACATGAAGCGAGGAAAGCTCCAGGAGAAGATGGAATTACTATAGACATCATACAAGAAGCAAGTGGAGAAATTGAAACAGTACTCGCCCAAATTTTCACTCGATGCCTTAAGGAAGGGAAGATTCCTGAGGATTGGAACAATGCTACAATGATCCTGCTACATAAAAAAGGTGACATTGAGGATCTTAGGAACTACAGACCTATCAGCCTCCTATCAGTGGTTTATAAAATCTTCACTAAAGTTCTTTCACACCGCTTGAAGGTAACACTGGACATGGCTCAACCGAGAGAACAAGCTGGATTCAGGAGTGGCTACAGCACAATAGATCATATCCACGTACTGAGAGAACTGATTGAAAGAGCGAGGGAATATGAACTTCCATTGTGCATGGCTTTTATCGATTATGAAAAAGCCTTTGATTCGGTGAAACCATCAGCAGTTACCACGGCTCTGAAATCCTGCGGTATTGAAGATGCATACATTAATATTATTAATAACATCTATGAAAATGCAAGTGCAAAGATTCGGCTGTTTGAAAATACAACACACATAAAAATTGGAAAGGGAGTGATACAAAGGTGACACCATATCTCCGAAGCTCTTTAATGCCACATTGGAGGGTGTTTTACAGTCGCTGAGCTGGGAAAACAAAGGGATAAAGATTAATGGAGATTATCTAACCCACCTTCGTTTTGCTGATGACGTAGTCATTTTTGCAACTACCCCATCAGAGCTGCAGAGTATGATCCAGGAACTTGCTGACAAGAGTAAAGAAGTGGGATTAAAAATGAACTTTCAGAAGACAAAAGTGATGTTCAATGCTTTTACAAGAAATGAAGATTTATCGATTGATGGAGAAAAACTGGAGATAACAGATACGTATGTTTATCTTGGACAGCAGATATCAAGTGAGGGTCACATTGATGAAGAAATTAATCGGCGTACAAAACTTGCCTGGAGAGCTTTTGGAAGAAACAGCATAATTTTCAAGAGCAATATGCCATTATGTCTTAAAAGAAAAGTGTTTGATCAATGCATCCTTCCAGTGCTTACGTATGGTGCAGAGACGTGGACCTTAACTAAAAGAGACATACAAAAGCTGCAGACAACTCAAAGAAGCATGGAGAGGTGCATGCTTGGTATAACCAGGAGAGATAAGAAGAGGAACTCGTGGATCCGAAAAATGACGAGAGTGGAAGATATCATGATCAGAGTTAAATCCCTGAAATGGCAATGGGCTGGACATACTGCCAGAAGGACAGACCATAGATGGACAGCCGAAATTTTAGATTGGATTCCAAGGGACAGGAAAAGACCCAGAAAAAGACCACATGGGAGATGTGTGGATGAAATTCGTAAATATGCGGGAGTAACATGGAGGAGACTGGCACAAGACAGACCGTTGTGGAGGAAACTTGGGAGACCTTCGTCCAGCAGTGGATTGATAATGGTTGACAATGATGATGATGATGATGATATACAGTATTTCTATAAATTTCTCTGTAACAGCATTTTGTCACTGGCAAGGTGTAAATCCATCTACATATTTCTAGAGCTGCATTGGCGTGATTAAATTTTGCGCTCTATGGATGCCATGCCACTAGGCTTTATCTGTATCTGAAAATAATATAAAATATTAACTTTTGAAAATGAATTTTTTTATGCAATCTGACCTAGGATTTTTTTTTTTTTTTTGTATTCTTTGGATTCCTGAGTCATTATGTGATCGACATTTCTGTCAGAAATTCTGCTTCCAAATCAAATTTGCTATGTGCAGATTATACGCTGGTGAGGATTATACGAAGGTAAAAAGAAAATGTGTGTGAATCCCAGGGTCTGAGGTTTATAAGACAAAAATTACGGTAATTATTCTGAAAATTCAGGACATTCAATTTCCAAAAGATAAAAAATGCAACTTCCACTTTCTTATCCACACTGTAATTCATAAATTGAAATTAAAATCCAGAATCCTTAATTTGCATTTGGACTGGAATACTTGATGAATAGAGCAGAAGGCAAATATACAATACATAGGTATTTCCAAGCTACTAGTTTCCATTAAGGGCTTTATATAATTTACCCAAGTTTCTTCATGAAACCCAAATTTTCCAGTTATTTGCGGTCTCACAATGCTATATCAGTAGCAAGAGTATGCACTTTTGCCATTTAAATTTGTCAAAATCAATATTGAAAGTAGCACCCACCCACTGTGGTGCTTCAGCAACCGCCGTTTGTGCATATAAAGTTGTTTTTACTGCACACAGGTTGTCTACAATGTGTTGGGTGGAGGTGGTGCTTGCTACCCTATCAAATACTTTGCATGACAGCATATTTGGATTTATGAAAGTTTAAGGAATATTTGACAAATGTGTAGTTTAGCGTCTTAAATTATTTGGCAAAAAATTGCGAAAAAATTTGAAAAAATGAGATACATATATGTTAAAGTATGTAATCTGATGGCAAATGGTGAAAAAATTTCATCTTTAAAATGCATTTTACAGTTTTTAACCGTAAAACTTACCTCCAACTATGAAGATGTGAACACACGCTGTGGCAGGCCTAATACAACGCTGCTTCAAGCACATCAAGATTGACTCTGCTGAAATGAAGGTCTTGCTTCGGCGGCCAACTAACTGGTGGGAGACTACAACAGGATGTGGATTCGTTCTTGCGAGAAAAACAATCCAATTTGTAGTGCTACCTGACAGAAAATAGTTCTTCATTTCTGCCGCAGTTTTTCAAAACACATGGTGAGAATTGCTTCGTTTTTATGAAATAGAAAGTATGAAGATCCCTTTCTTTCTTAAATAGAAAAGCGTTAAAGTAGATGCAGTGTTCTCTGCAACGGAAGTTGCATGGCATCGGAAAGTGAAAGTTTTGGTTCTGGTATTGATGGCATGATTAGCAGTTCATTCAAATTGGATTACAAAAAAAAAAAAAAAAAAAAATCATGAAGGAGAAGTGAGTTCATACATTCCTCATCAAAGTATCATATGTGAAAAAAACAAGAAATTCTCAGATTGCGATGTGAAAAACTCAGACAGAAATGACGAGCTATTTTCTACAGCGTATCATTACAAAATGGAACACTTTCCTGGCAAGAATGTACCCACTTCCTTTCGTAGTCTTCCGCCAGCGAATTGGCTGCCAGAATGAGACTATCGTTTCGGCAGAGCCAAGCTTGGCGTCGTCGCTGCAACATCGTGTTGCCGCAGTATGTGTTGTACAATCGTACTTGGAAGTAAGTTTTGTGGTAAATATCGCATTTTAAAGATGACATTTTTTCACCGTTTTGCCATTAAATTACATACTTTAGCATATGTGTATCTCATTTTTTGAAATTTTTAGCCAAATAATTTAGTATGCCAAACTACACATTTACCCCTTAATGAAGATTTTGTTACATTTTACTAAATTTCTAAACATGCTGTTGATAAATCAGAGTCATATGTGTTTCTGAACTGGTTTTTCGTGTTTTCAACTCTACTTTTCTTCTACGCCATACTCTCGCTACGCAGTTCAAACAGAATTTATAATCAAATGAATCCATGGTGTCACAAGCATTGTTCATATCTTAATGTTCACAAGATCTATTTGTAAAGTGGAGCAGACAGTCATGAAACCAGAAGTTCCACATAGCAAATTACCTCTATGCTGTGAAAACAACTTTATGTGCTATCACAAATTGCAGTTGCCGAGGAAGGTAGGTACCAATTTTCAAATTTCATGTTGACAAATTTAAATGGCAAAAGTGTAATCTCCCATTTTCTTTCGAACAACATTATGTTATTGCTCTAAAAATTAATGTTTTACACTTTGTAAGTGATAATGTCATTTGGTACTGGATGCGTTGCTATAACTGTTAAACAATAGAATGATTTAGTATAGTATCAAAATAATTAACTTATAAGATATGGTCTTAGGTTGTCATTTCTATTTGTTGAATAATTCTCTCATTCATGCATTTGGTTTATGTATTCAGAATTTTTCTCCCTATTTTCCCAAAAAATATCCGACTGCCTGTGTCATCCGATCCGGTGCCGCAAAGTCGGCATATACAACCACTGAATATGACAGTGGAGATATGCTGTTGAAACTAGTCAGGTAATGTATGAGGGCTGGATGTAAAGTTTGCTTTTCTCAACTATTTTTAAGTTTTAAATACTTTAGTAGGACTGTTAAGATTCCTTTGCTTCAAATTGCTGTTACATGATTTTACGAGGTAGACTTCGTTTTATAAATTCTAATCATTGATTTTGGTAAAAAAATCTTATCTTCGCCTTGAACTTACAACAAACTATTTGAACCTTGGATCACAAATAACTGAATACTAAATCAACATATTCAGAATATAGATCATCAAAGAATACCGTTTACGCACTAGATGGAATGACAAGAACAATCGGCCTTTGTTGGAAATAAGACGAAAAAGAACTACGATTAAAGGAACCAAATGCTTAGCCGTGAACCTACAACGAACCATTTGAACCTTGGATCAAGAAGATCTGAATGATAAATCAACATATTCCGAACATAGCTTGTCAAGATCAACAAAGGATGCAGTTTACGCACCGGATCGGATAACGAAGGCAGTCTGATCATTTTTTCAGGAAAACAATAAGAGAAAAATTCTGAATACATAAACCAAATGCATGAATGAAAGAATTATTCAACAAATAAAAATGACAACCTAAGACCATATCTTATAAGTTAATTATTTTGTTACTATACTTAATCATTCTATTCTTTAACAGTTATAGCAATGCATCCAGTACCAAATGACATTATCACTTACAATGTGTAAAACAGTAATTTTTAGAGCAATAACATAATGCTGTTCGAAAGAAAATACAATACCATGTAATATATATGGTTGAAGATCTTACAACAACCATAATAAGATTATGTGTAATCTCCCATGTCTGAAATGGCATCGTAAGACCACAAATAACTGGAAAACATGGGGTTCATGGAAAAACTCTGGTAAATGATATAAAGTGTTTAATGGATACACATCATAAAAGAAATAAATTACAGAATAAAAAATACTATTTAAAACCAATCAATGAAGGAAGAAATATTCCTCATAATACATGGAAAATTGAAAGCAAACAGAATATAAATTCTGAATTTTCTTGTACCACATTACTGGTCATCCATATGTAACTCTCTCAGAAAACAGCACACTCGAACGAAAATTGGGAGATGTGGGTTCGATTCTCGCTCCAGAGCGATGAAATTTTCAAGTTTTCTAAGAGGGTTACATGGATGGCCAATAATGTAATATAAGCAAATTCAGAATTTATATTCTGTTTGCTATCAGTATTTTATTAAGACCATTGCAAAGTTTATCTTATCTTTGCAATGATTTTAAATGTTTTGCATTTTCATTTTAAGGATCTGCATTTGAAATGTTCAATGCACAAAAGTGTGTATTTCAAATTTTAAGTAATGATGCTTAAATTGGTATGAGATGGTATTTTAAAAATTTAGTGATTCTGCCACGTTTCTTTGGTTGAAGTTTTCATCCTTTGTCACTAAACACCAGAGGCTAGTTCGATCAGAGATATGCATCTCATCACCGACAACATTTGGAGCAAAACTACATGTGGTTCTAATTTCTGGACCTAGAGCAGCTGAAGAGCATAATACAGTGTAACTTGTCTAATTCAAATTCTTGGTTAATTCAAATTTTTCATTTGGTCCCTTGAATTTTCTATATAAATAATGTAAAAAAAAAAAAAACCCTTCAATTTGAACTTTTTTTTTGTTTAATTCGAAGAAAACCACATTTTCGTAATCCCGTATTTTCAGCAATTACCTTTTAAAATAGGTATGTACTGTTCTAGATGAAGCAGCAAGTTAAACCTGAAACTATAGCCAACTGCTTCGGAAAAGCAGGCTTCCAGCACCTCGATGATGAGTCTCAACTACATCAAGGTAATGGTGGTGAGGAGATCATACCCACTGTGGAGTACTGGGAAGACGTAGGCCGTGATGTACCGTATGAGGCTTTTGTGAGAGTTGATGACAATTTAGCTGTTTGTGGTGAGCTCACAGATGATGAGGTCTCGGCTGATGTTATGAATAAGAAGACCTGCTCTGTATCTTCAGATGAAGAACTGGAACGGCCAGAATTTCCTGAAGAGCGCCTTCCAAATTCAGTAGAGGCCTTGGTTCACCTCCAACAGTTAAGGAAGCTTGTTGAGGGACAGCAGAATGTAAGTGACTCTCTATTTCATTCACTCGATAAACTTGAGGAATTTACACTTACCCATAACATAAATTCTAAGAAGCAGGCCAAAATTTCACGTTTTTTTAACAATTTTTTTTTTAATTTACTGTACTGTACTTTTTTTTTTTTTTATGTTATGAATAAATATGTTGTTTTTTATAATACTTGAATTTGCTCATATTCAAACTTGCCTAATTCGAATTATTTTGGTGGTCCCTTGATTTTGAATTATCCAAGTTACACTGTATAATTAAAGAAGTGATATTCTTTTGATCTTGGCACTCTGTAACAATAATGCAACTTCCAGAGATTACCAGTGAAATCAAACCCGACATGTGACAACTGTCTATTTTTTTTTGTAGTGGGAAATTATATTCCACACTTTTTTGTTTTTTAAATTTAGTTGCCCACACCAGGAAACTAGATTTTTTATTTACCAGGCCAATAATAGGTAAATGTGTAGATTAGCGTCTTAAATTATTTCATCGGAAAAATGCAACGTACAGATTTGGAAAACCTGGAAAAAGTGCAACGTACAGATTTTGGAGTATAGAAATTAATGGCAAATGGTGCAGAAATTTCATATTTTAAACGTGTTTTAAAGATTTTTAACGTAATATTGACCTGCAAGCCCGACACTATGAAGAGAAGCTGTAGGTCTAAAGCTTTGCTCCGGCGAAAATGTGAAGCTTTGGTCCATTAAAAGGTTCGTTGCTGTGCTGAAATGATGGGCGGAAGAGTACAAGAGAAAGAGTTACGTTGTTGGCAGGAGAGCGATAAATGATGTAGTCATACGCTACAGAAAATAGGTCCACATTATCCACCCTTTATTTTTTGGAAAAACCGGGTGAAACCTCTCAGATTTGCAAAAGATACATATACGTAAGAAAGAAACTGACCTGCGAACAAGCTATTAACAGGAGAACCAAAAGTGCAGTGACACAGCAAATCAGCTACGAATGGAAGCCGTTCAAACCAGAATAGAAAGTTATAGTTCCCCAGTTTTCTGTAAAATATAGAGAAGCATATTAGTACTTTCTAATTCGAATCAGGGAATCATATGAGAAAGAACGAAAATTTTCTCAACATCTGGTTTATAAAAAATGACAAAACATGAACTATATTTTGTAGCGTGTCAGTACATGATGCTTAGTTCCCCTGGCAAGAACGTATGCGGCTGCACTTGTAGTAATCCGCGCGTGAATTGCACGCTGGAGCAAATCTTTTTTTCAATGGAGCAATGCTTGGCATCGTCGGGGTAGCGATGAGTTAGGCCTACCGCAGTGTGTCTTCACAGCATTACACTTATAGGTAAATATTACGATAAAAATCTTTAAAACACATTTAAAATATGAAATTTCTGCACAATTCGCAATTAATTTCCATACTAAAAAATCTGTATGTCACACTTTTCCCAGGTACTAACATTTTTCCGACGAAATAATTTAGGACGCTAATCTACACATTTACCCAATAATTTGCATGCCCCAGGTATGGTATTTTCCAAGCCCTGCTCGCAAGATATTTTTCCAAAGCAAATGATTCGGAGCATACATCACACTAGGGAGGTTTTCACCTATATGCAGATTCATAAGCACTGAAAAATCACCATTCTTAGCAAATGTTTTGAAGCATAAATCACACTTGTGAGGCTTTTCCTAACTATAAAGAACCATATGCTTTATAAGATCACTATATTAAGGAAATTGTTTGAAGCACACATCACATTAGTGAGGCTTTTTACCAGTATGAGCAAGCATATGCTTTGAAAGACACTTCTAGGTAATTTTTTTTATTTTTTTATTGGAGGTTTAACGACCACCGTGAGCAACTCAATGGGCTATAAGCAGTCGCCCATCCTTACTTTAGGGTCACTGGTTCCAGGGAAGGGAGAGAGCCAGTGCCGTAAGACAAACACAACATCCATGCCTAACCGGGATTCGAACCTGGACCCCTTTCGGACTAGTGATCAGAGGCCATCGCTTAGACCACTGCACCACCGGGGCAGCGTAAATTGTTTGGAGCATACATATTAGAGAGGCTTTTCACCTGTGTGACCAAACAAATGCTTTGAAAAATAACTTTTCTTAGCAAATCGTTTTGAGCATATATCACACTCATGAGGCTTTAAACTAGTATGGAGAAGCATGTGCTTTGAAAGCTTATCTTTCTTAATGAATTGTTTGTGGCATACATTACATTGGTGAGGATTTTCACCTGTGTGAACAAGCATATGCTCCGAGAGATAACTCTTTTAGTAAATTGTTGGAAGCATACAGCACACTGGTAATGCTTTTTGCCAGTGTGAAGAAGCACATGCTTTAAAAGGTTACTTTTCTGAGTAAATTTCTGGGAGCACACATCACACTGGTAAGGCTTTTCACCTGTGTGAACAAGCATATGCTTCGAAAGACCAGTTTTCCGAGCAAATTGTCTGGAGCATACATCACACTGGTGAGGCCTTTCACCTGTGTGAACAAGCATGTGCTCTGAAAGATTTCTTCTCCGAGCAAATTTTTTGGAGCATATAACACATTGGTGAAGCATTTCACCTGTGTGAACAAGCATATGCTCTGAAAGATTACTTTTCCACGCAAACTGTTTGGAGCATACATCACACTGGTGAGGCTTTTCGCCAGTATGTAGAAGCATATGCGTTGAAAGATGATCTTTCTTAGCAAACTGTTTACAGCATACATCACACTGGTGAGGCCTTTCACCTGTGTGAACTAGCATATGCCTTAAAAGATCACTTTTGTGAGAAAATCGTCTGGAGCATACATCACATTGGTGAGGCTTTTCACCAGTATGAAGAAGCATATGCTTTGAAAAGGCACTTTTACCAGTGAACTGCTTGCAACATACATCACAATGATGTATTTGTTTTCCTGCATGACCTGTTACACGCCCGAGGAGACTACATTTCTGTGAGAATTTCTTAAAACATACATCACACTGGAATGATTTTTCACTTGGGTGAAGTTGCATGCGCGTTGCAAAGCTGGATTCCGATGTGAACTTTTGGGAGCATATTTCACACTCCCAATGACCTATGCTTTCTTCTGGAAAAACATGTGGTGAGGAGTCAGCTTCTATTTTCACTCCTTTTGCATTCTGTTCTTGAGAGACTTCCCCTAAAGTATGTTTTAGCAGGGGCTCCATGCTCATAATTATAATAACTTCGTTTATTCAGTAGACAGTCACTCAAATACACGGCGAGCTCAAATAATTTCTTGCTTTAATAATTTTCTGATGCAGTCATGAATGGAGCAATGCATGCATTTTTGGTTTACTTTTTCTACGGATAAGAAAAACGTCACAATGTGTACTGACATCAAAAAGTACATAAAAGGTCTCTTACTTAAAATGTGTAGCAGGAAAAATCGAAAATACACTATACCGAATTTGAAAGCATTTTCATGGCCCCAGCTATAGAAATCCAGAGTAGAGGATACTTGCTGTATAACTCACATTCCCGAACACTTTCTTTTTTCCTCCCGAGAAAAAACGTTTTCATTCCGTTTTCTAGAAGAAACTCCGGTTCCGATGCTATTACAGTACAATTGTTCATAATGGTTTAAATAATTTGCAGGAGAATGTCACTTGTAGTATTAGTCAGGCTTATATTAGTATCAAGACCTCCTTGCTGCACTCGAAAATTTCTCTGGTACTGCAATATATAGTGTCCACTATATTGTTGCATGATAAACATGAAAACACAAGCCAAAAAATACAATAAAAAATATACTGACGTCAGAATAGACCATAACAAAATTTAAGAAGTTTCAACTAGAATGACAACTGATGACAAGACAACTGACATTTATTGTTACATAGGTGAAACAGGTCGCAGACTAGAAACTCGTATAGCTGAGCATAAAGCAGCTATAAAAAATTGCTCCAACAAGACTGGATTAGATAGGCATGTTAGAGAAACTGGGCACAGCATGGATTGGAATTCCCTTAAAGTAATCAATTTCCAAAGCAATTTCCAAAAAAGAAAACTGAAAGAAGGAATAGAGATTGAGAAAAAACAAAATTCCATCATCAATGACTGCAAAGGATTTTCCCTGCCTAACATCTGGCAGGATTTGGTGAAAAATAACCTAAACCGTCAAGGTTAACCGTAACCGTCAAGGTAAACCGTAACCATGATAGTGACAAGCAAAAAGTGACAACAACTAGAGAGCCTGAAGAAGGAGAAGAGTTTTCTCCGAAAATTTGCTATAAATGAAAACATTTCCTAGTAAATTCCCATAAGTTGCTTTAGATTATTAAAAAAATATCGATGTTATTCCCACAATCCCTTTATGGCGCGATGGCTTCTGATCATTCGTCCGGAAGGGATCCGGGTTTGACGCCAACGGATCTCAGATCTTATGTGGAGGATTTTGGGATGGGAGTGTCTGACGCCAGGCCTTAAACAACCCTTAGAAACAGGAAGCTGGGAGATTTGGGCTGGAGTGCGCGATAAAAAAATGATACGGAAGCGGGTAGGAAGACGCCCTTATTTCTTACTGGAGGGCCAGTAACCTGGGTCCGACGGTTTAACGTGCACATCCGACGCACGGCGGATATTTAGTGGTTCCAGCGTTCGTATTTGCCTAGGATCGAACCCAGTAGCGGCTCGTGGTAAGCTGAGATGGAGGGGTTGTATCATAATTTTGTAGATATCACTTCGAAAGCTAAGTTACCCAGCATGCTGATGCTGTCCGTTTAATAATAATTTATATATATAATCGTATATTGATCGATAGTGCTTTTTTTACAAGAAATGAATATTTAGATTTTACATTTAGTGATTGATAGGGAAATTCTAGAGGTAACCGATACCTAAATTAGGCAACATATATCAAGAGAAGGCCACATTTATGAAGAAAATAATCTGCGTATAAATCTTGGTTTGATGCATTATTTCTTAAAAGAATAGTGTTTAATCAGGGCATCCTTCCTGTTGTTACGCATGGAGCAGAGACACGGACCTCAACTAAAATAGATATACCGAGGTTGCAGACAACTGAAAGACGCATATAGAGATGCAAATTTGATGTAACCAGGAATAGAAAAGATACAAAGAGGAACTCGTGGATCGGGAAAATGACAAGGGTGGAAGACATCAATGATCAGAATCCCTGAAATTTCAACGGGATGGACATATTGCTAAAAGAAAGAGCCAGCGATGGAGAGTTGAAATATTAAACTGGATAGCAAGGGAACAAAAAAGAAAGATCCAAAAGATGACATGTGGGAGATGGGTGGATGAAATTCGGAAGTATGAAGGAAACTGGCTCAAGGCAGACTGTTGTGGAAGGAACTTGGAGACTTTCATCCAGCAGTGAATTGAGATAGTGGTTGTAAATGATATATAAATGATATACTGTTAAGAGCAACACGTACTCAATTAAGGGAACCAGTTTTAAACGACAAAAAAATTAATGCGCATGCCAGTGGCAGCGGACACACACACTCATCGTCATATTCGCGTTTCCAGTGTCAATTGTGACCGCTAGAAATATAAAAAATATTTTTTCTTCTGATATGCTCCCTTTGGAACTTCGACTTGAAACCAAACACTGCAACTCGGACGGCGATGAAATACATTTTGCGGAATTTTGAAAGATCTGCCACAATTTTGCGATGAGTTGTTACTGCGATACTCACACACAGGCATTCTCTTTAATAAATACGAATTGCTAACATATTCATTCCAGTTTTAATTTTGAAGCCATGGTTACAATTTAGTGTAGAAAAATTTGTTTTTAAAATTTACCAACTTCGTAAATTTTCTAAACAATTGTATTTTTTTATTGGAGGTTTAACGACCACCGTGAGTAACTCACTGGGCTATAAGCAGTCGCCCGTCCCTAATTTAAGGTCACTGGTTCCAGGGAAGGGAGAGAGCCAGTGCCGTAAGACAAACACAACATCCATGCCTCACCGGGATTCGAACCCGGACCCCGTTCGGACGAATGATCAGAGGCCATCGCTTAGACCACTGCGCCACCGGGGCGGCCAACAATTGTATTTGATTAAATGTTGTTGACAAAGTAATTAGGTATAAAGTACCAAAGGCGCAGCTTATTTTTTGGGGTGAGGGTGCAGTGGGAGGAGTATGCAGCAGAAAAGTGAAATGTAGCCATTGGAGCAACTTCAATGATTTTTGATGAATAAAAATTTACATGAGTTTAAAAGCGAAAATTTCGTTGTGCTTGGTAAGTGAAAATATTAATTTTGTGCAGGTATTTCGCTGCAGAAATCAGTTTTTTTTTTTCAATCTATGCGTTACCGAACTTTATTCTTAATCGCAATTTGTTCACACGCCCATTTTGACCAGAAGAGAAAATATAAGGGAAACTTTTTTGCAAAAAACTCGACAGCTGAGTATTTGTTGTTAGCAAATACGAATAATTTACAGTTGTTAAAATTATCATGTTGAATAAAAGCAGGAACAAAGCAAGAATTTAAACGGCCGCCCCGGTGGCGCAGTGGTCTAAGCGATGGCTTCTGATCATTCGTGCGGAAGGGGTGCGGGTTCGAATCCTGGTGAGGCATGGATGTTGTATTTGTCTTACGGCACTGGCTCTCTCCCTTCCCTGGAACCAGTGACCCTAAATTAGGTACGGGTGACTGCTTATAGCCCATTGAGTTGCTCACGGTGGTCGTTAAACCTCCAATAAAAAAATTGAAAGGAGAAAAGGAAAAAAAAAACAAAAACAGGTTTAATAATACATTCAAAGAAAACACTCGTCATGATTTTTAATTCATTCCCATATTTTTTTTCTTATTCGGAAGCACAACAATCGTATTAAACAACGAAGCTCACAGTAAGGCCCGGAGATGCATTCGCAGCCGACAAGAGGCTGCATTGTAGCTACATCACCCGCGAGCAATTCCAAGGACCACTCACATCTGCTGTACCAGCGAGAGCTGCAATCCAAGCAGCCCCATGGACGTTTTTTTTAAAGGAAACGAACTGGTGTGAGAATAAGCAGAGTTTCCCACATGAGTTGGTTTCAGTAGCAGTCAGAGCTGCAAGCAGAGCAACGCGCCGGCGTTCCTTTCACTCCCAGTGGCGTGTAAGGAACGCCGGCACCTTCAAAATGAGTTCAGAAAAATTAGCTCTCTCGGTACGGCATGAAAAAAAAACGGCTTTGGGTAGGGGGTTTGAGGTCTGCAGCCATATAGCAGAAGCGGCCCCTGATCGAACCTGTGACAGTCACGAACGCTGACCACTAGGCCATCCTCGGTCCCTGCGCCAATCGGGCGGCTCTACGTTATCATAAACAGTACTTGCACTTTCTTAGATGCAGAGCGAAACGTATCGTAAAGTTAAAACTGAGGATGACTACAAGAAGTTGCTTAATGAATATAAGCAGCCCTGGTGGCGCAGTGGTTTAAGCGATGGCTTCTGATCATTCGTCCGAAAGGGATCCGAGCTCGAATCCCCGTGAGTTATGGATGTTGAGTTTGTCTTACGGCACTGGCTCTCTCGCTTCCATGGAACCAGCGGCCCTAAATTAGGGACGGGCGACTGCTTATAGCCGATTGAGTTGCTCGCGATGATCGTTAAGGTGGTTCCACCTAAAATCTCTGCCTTATGTTTGCAATGTTAAAACTTCTTTGCATATTTTCTTCGCAAATAATGCATTCCCTAGGATGAAAATTTGTACCAACTTTGTTTGTCTACTGACGTCATCAATGTACAGGTCGCGACATCTATTAACAGGTTTGAACATTACTTAAAAAATTATTCATTTTTAATATAATTATGGTTATGTTTTAGCAAGGATTAAGTATCCCATGCTATAACTTAAAGTTAATTTTATCGATGTGCTAATTTTCATCTTTGGTCTTTGGGAATACATTAATGGCGAAGAAAATATGTAAAAAAGTTTTACCATTGGAAATATAAGGCAGAGATTTTAGGTTGAGCCACCTTAAACCTCCGATCAAAAAAAAAAAATGAATGTAAAAGACTTGAAATTGGACGATAGGTGGCAGTACATCAATTCTGTTCAAATCGTGATTCCCCCTTTTTTTTATTGAAAGTTTAACCACCACTGTGAGCAATTCAATGGGCTATAAGCAGTCGCCCGTTAATAATTTAGGATCACTGGTTCCAGGAAAGGGTGAGAACCAGTGCCATAAGACAAACACAACACCCATACTTCTCGGGGATTCGAGCCCGTACCCTTCTTGAACAAATTGTCATAAGCCTGCGCGTACACCACTGCTCCAGCGAGGTGGTTCTTCTCTTGTGGAAAAGCCTCAAATGCCCAAAACCAATACAGGATTTTGGCTGACCCATAACGCAGCCTTTAGCAATGAGAAGTCTCTCCCTATACAGAAATATTTATTCTGACATTAAAGTCTTGTTTCCTCATTAACGTGAAGGTATCAATCAATCAGGAACGGGTCCAAAATCTAACCTGGGGAGGAGAGGGGTTGCTCTGCCCCTCCCCCCAAAGAGAGATGTTGGACTTTGTGGAAGACACACACACACACACACACACACACACACACAAACCGGCAAAGTTGTCCCTCCCTACCATTACATGAGTTTTTAAGAACTTTTACCATAGAAATAATTGTGCTAAAGTTTTAAATAAAAAAGTACAGTACAAAAAAAAAAAAACAGGTGAAAACTCAGCACTATTTTCTGCCTCAGTCGTGCTTTTTAAATATTAAGTCTGGACAGAATCTTTCAAAATAAATTGCAGCCTTTCCATTCGGGCTGCGAAATTTATTAAAAAAAATCCACTTGATTCATCGAATCCTTCCTAAGTAACATAATCGGTCATTCCTTTTATTATTTTTTGTTTTGATTGAAGGTTTAACGACCACCATGAGCAACTCGATGGGCTATAAGCAGTCGCACGTCCCTAATTTAGGGTCACTGGTTGCAGGGAAGAGAGAGAGAGCCAGTGCCGTAAGACAAATACAACAGCAATGCCTCACGGGATTCGAACCCTGACCCATCTCGGACGAATGGTCATAAGCCATCGCTTAGACCACTGCGCCACTGGGGCGGCGCATTCCTTTAAAAAATATTCGTCTATTCTTTCGCAATGCATGATTCCGGCTTCTTTAGAAACGAACACTTCCATTCGCTTTATTTCATCAGGTCATTTCTGCGTAATTTGGTGTCTTACTGACGATTTTCTTTCGTTCGTTTATGGAAATATTGCATCAAAACAGCACACTCATTGCTTTTCATGATCAGTCAAAATCTTATACCTTTTCCTCAGTGAGTTTCCTGTTTCTCAATTTTTTTTTCTACCTGTGCTCTCTGGTTCTCTGAAGCTAGAACAGAATACTTAATCTCCAAATTCACAGCAAATTTAAATCGTTATAAAGACCTTTACGAAAATCTCTGCATTCATTGCTATAATTTTGCAACAATATGTACATTTAATATTTACGATCTTAGCTATTATAAGAGGAAAAGTCTCTTCGTCCCCCGCTGGGTCTACTGCTAGCAATCGCAACGCCAAGCTCGTCAAAACTGTGAGAAGATGCCATATGGAGCAAATTTTGAAGGACTTGATAGAAATTTCGTCAAAAAACTCCGTTCACGTAAATTTTACCTGACGATGATGATGTCATTCTCACTAAAAAAAATATGTATTTAGGTCAAGGAGGTTAGAATAATACTTTAGGAGATGCCCTGAGTCTCTTAACCGTGAAGCCGCAAGGTGTGGGAATTTGATGTAGTTAACTTGGTACCTATGTAATTTCAATTGTGTGTAGTTTGGAATTGCGTGCTTTTTGGTAGTAGAAACCGTGTTAATATCAAACCGGAATGAAACATACTTTTTACACCAGTGAAGTTTTCAATTTTAAGACGTGTAGTTTAGAATTCGCACTACCGTTCTTGTACTTCGTTTTAAAATAAAAATGGGAAGGAGCTTCAAAATAATTAAGAATTTTATAAATTCAGGAATTTATTACACATCGACAGCAAGTTACGTTGCAAAATTGGAAACACTTGCGACCGAAAAAGGCGATACGGCCAACACAAAATGCATTGTAATAGCCTTGAAAACTATCAGCTTTCCCACACTTTGGCGGTCGTCGCTCGCGGTTATATGCTTCACGCAAAGTGGTACTGCTCCATTAACAAGGGCATCTTCAGATTTCTTATTCCAACCTTGGTTTAGGTACACATTGTACGCATGTGTTTAGTAAAATGATCCAAATCTTATTTTTTCAGTATTAAAAAATAGCACTGAAACGTTTTCAATACTTGTCAGTTGTATTAAACTTGTATGAGAAATTAGACTATAGTATCCATTAGAAAATCCATGAATAGTGATACCTCCCCTCTGTTTAAATTCTCTCGTCGTAAATTGTTTCAAGCAGTTGGTTTATTGCGTAGTTCAGTAGAACTACAACGGAAGGGAGATCCATGTGCCTACTAGCTCAGCTGCGAAGACGTCGTGTGCCACGTGAGCCGTGGCTTTCTATATATAGAAGGCTTTGGCAGGAACAAGCTTCTCCCTCTCAAACCACTGATCGGACTATGGGCATCTAGTTTGCGGAAAAATCGTCGTGAGCACCCATTGCTTTTTGCTGTGTAGCGACACTGCCGACACCACGCAATTTTATCCTCAAATCAGTGTTCCAATATCTGATCACCTTACCCTTGCTAAGGTAACCAGATGATTTCATTTTCTGCGGACAATCTTCAATCTCAATGCGACGTCCTCAATTTCGAAAAAAAAAATGATTGAGGACGTCAAACGTCCTCAGTTCCTTATTTTTCGTTTCAATTTTTGAAATTTCCTAAAAATATTGAAATAGGAAAAAATGTGCTAAACGAAAGTCATAGAACCCAGTTGGATCAACTAAATGCAACCAAATTTAGTATCAATTGCTTATTTAATTGCAAGAAAATGGACTCATAAAGATACAGAACTATTTTCTGAAGCTGATAAACTTTTCCTAGAATTAAGTTAGAAATCACGTAATATTAATGGGAGACATGCCGAAGTATCGAACAAAGTCATCTCGATAATCGTGGTGTTATTTTGTTCCTGTTTTATTTGGATTTAACTAAAATATTTATAGGATGGGGAATAAATCTCGTATTTTTCAGATCCACGTTCCTTCAATTAAATAAATAAATGATGCTGAATTTGGAAATATTTCGTTGATTCCATTGAGAGTGTTACAGCTTTTGTTCAGTACATGTTTTCATTAAACTGTTTCTTCAAATGAAGTTATTGGACTTGGAATGTTCTTTCTTACAGAGATAACATGCAGGTATTCCCTGATTTCTGCCAGCTCAGTGTATAGCAATTTTCTGGCTGCAGATATTTTTTCTTGTTCAGAATCACAATGAAATTTCAGTACAAATTCAAAATGAAGCTTTGTTTGCATAGGCTGCCCCGCATGAGTAACATTTAAAATTTATCAGAAGTAATATTCTGCGTGATAGTACATTATCTACCAACAAGTAATTGGACACCTGTGATAGCAAAGGAAAATGAAGTTTATTCACCTTCAATAGTTGGTGGAGCCTCCACGAGCGGCCATTACAGCTGCGACCCTCCGGGGCATACTCTCAACCAGGCGTTGTACAACGGCTAGCGGTATTTTCTTCCACTCGGCTTGGAGAAGACAGGTCAGTTCCTTCACCGATTTCGGACGGTGGGGGCACCCCTTAAGTCGACGCTCCAACTCGTCCCAGAGGTGCTCGATAGGGTTAAGGTTCGGGCTCTGCGCAGGTCAGTCCATTCGATTAACCCCATTGTCACCATACCAAGCCATGGTCGACCTCGCAACATGACAGGTGGCATTGTCATCCTGAAAGTAACATGGGTCCACCCCGTAAAACTGCCACAACGTAGGAAGCGCATGGGCATCCAAAATGGTGCAGTAGGTCTCGGCGTTGAGTCTACCAGGAATTGCGACCAAGGGTCCCGTTCCATACCAGGAGAAACACCCCCATAGCATAATTCCACCGCCGCCGAACTTCACAGTTGGCACAATACATTCCGGCAGGAGGCGTTCTCCAGGCAGACGCCAAACCCAGACCCTGCCATCCGAACGGTAGAGGATGAACCTTGATTCGTCGCTCCAGAGAACCTGTTTCCACTGTTCAACGGTCCACTGTCGACGTTCTTTGCACCACGTTAGCCGAGCAGCGCTATTGGACTTGGTGATCAAAAGCTTGTGGGCGGCAGCACGTTCATGATAACCGAGCAGATGGGCTTCCTTACAGATGGTATTCCTCAAAAGAACACTCCCGGATGCCTGTTGAAACTCCTCGCGAATGTGGGTGGCCCATCGATTTAGTGCGGTTCTTCTGAATTTTTCTGGCCAGCACCCGTAGGCCTCTAACTCCAAGTTCTGTGGGTCTGCCGGGTCGGGGCACATTCCGACAGTCACCTCTCATTTTCCACTTGCCAATCACGTAGGCCACTGTCGATTTTGGGTACTTCAACTCGCTGGATATGTCACGTATGGATCGGCCATTTCTGTAATACCATTACACCTTTCTCGAAATCAGAGAGCTCCGAACTGCGTGGCATCTTGCATGCGACTGGTTGCGTTGTTGTTCCTTTTTTTTTTCTTTTTGATTGGAGGTTTAACGACCACCGTGAGCAACTCAATGGGCTATAAGCAGTCGCCCGTCCCTAATTTAGGATCACTGGTTCCAGGGAAGGGAGAGAGCCAGTGCCGTAAGACAAACACAACATCCATGTCTGACCGGGATTCGAACCCGGACCCCTTACGGACGAATGATCACCGGCCAGCGCCTTAGACCACTGCGCCACCGGGGCGGCACCGGGTTGTTGTTTCTCACACGATATTTAACTGCGGCGGCCGTGACGTGTATCAGGACCGCAGATATCGTCAATTGAAGGGGTGTCAAATTACTTGTTGGTAGATAGTGTATTTTATTGCTATTTTATACTTAATTCACATGAAAATCATCCTTCAGATCCAACGTATGTTTTCTTATGAAACTGTGAAATTATACTAGAGGACCACGGTGCAGGACATAACATCCTTTGTTAATCTTCGGCTTTACCAGAATGTGTCAAACGTCCTCATTTTGAAATGAAATTGTCCTCAACAGCATGTCATTTTGTCCTGTTTCGTTCTCAAAAATCTGGTCACCTTACCTAGCGCAATACAATTCAACCAACTAACCAAATGGTTATGAATCAGATGCTTCGCCCCGGTGGCGCAGTGGTCTAGGCGATGGCTTCTGATCATTCGTCCGACATTGGGTCCGGGTTCGAATCCCGGCGAGGCATGGATGTTGTGTTTGTCTTACAACACTGGTTCTTTCCATTCCCTGGAACCAGTGGCTCTAAACTAGGGACGGGCGATTGCTTACAGCCCATTGAGTTGCTCACGGTGGTAGTTAAACCTGGAACCAAAAAAAGAAAAAAGATAGCAAGAAGCAGGTGCTCCTTTTGGCCTAGCAGTTCCAATTCTACTGATGTAAATGGTTGGCATTTGGCAACATCTTCGCGCATCTTATATTTTTCATCTGTTTGTGAGTTAACAGTTGATAAATAAATAATTAATGATAGTCCAGGGTTTGTGTCTCTGGAAAATTCCTGCAATTTGATTTCCCTTTTTCCACGACTGGAAAGTCTTTGAATTTTCATATTTTCGCAAAATATCCTGGAACTTTTTCTTGCAACAAAAAATTAAGTTGGTTGAAACGTTTGGATTGATTGCATCAGTTTGCTCTAGCTACCTGTGGCGTCTGTTCATGATGACACTACTTTCTTCCATAGAGTGTGGAGATGTGATTTCATCTTGTGACGCTGCAGTGAAAGATTTTTGAGTGCCATATTTCCAGTGGCCTTGGTTTGCAAAACGGCAGTTGGAATTCCTCTAGCATGTGAAAGGAATCCTTCGTGCGAATCCAAAATGATCCTTTCTTCGAGCACATACTTTCCTCACTGAAGGAGATTGATATCTGGCTTCCCTGCCACTAGTATGCCTGGGAATGATTATGGTATACATTACTTTGCATAAATAAACGTGGGAAGCAATTATGACGAAATATTTTTAACCTCTGGATTACTTTTACAATAAACACGCACACACTTTTCTGTTTTTAGTAATCAGAGAAATATATGTATACGAGTGTTGCACCGAAAGTAATGCAAACGTATGCATACCTTTTTAATTAACTGACAGAGATCGTTCAAATCGTCCCCCCCCCCAGGTTTCCTGTGTTTGCACATGCCCGCAGAAAATATTTTGAGCTGTAATTTTTAAACCTTAAAATTCTTTTGTTGAGTTTATAGATTATAAATATTTTCTATAAGGAATTACATTAAGTATCACAATTAAGAAAATACGAAATTACGGAAACTTTATGTGAGTTAGATAACCAATCTCTGAAGACGTGGCCACGTAGCAGCCAAGAATGCAATTTTTATATGGCCCCTTGGAATTTTTGTGACCAGTTCTTTAGGTGGCCAGTTCTTCTGGGGTCAGTTCTCCGCTTTGTCTTTGGCTGGCCCCAAAATCATGGAAATGTCTACACTTCTTATTGAAAATGAAATATTAAAAAAAAAAATGTTTTGTGAACAATAGTTGCTGAAGTAGTGGGAAATATAGCCACACAGTATTTGTTTATTCAGAACAATTTTATGTCACTAAATTTGCAATGTGGTCAGTTTTCTGTATTTGAATTTTTCATGTGCATAAAAATGATAACACAAAAACCTGAAAACTGATTCATCGCGGGTTTTTTTTTTTTTTTTTTTTTTTTTTGTGATCTTTTCATCGATAAGTTCTGCAAATTTTCAAATGAGCGTATTTTCCACTAATTGTTTTTCTATTCTAGAAAATAAATTGTATGTAAATACGAAATGGCAATAAAAATTGCTGCATACTATTTTAAAACCAAAAAAAAAAAAAATTACATACCTGTTTACACAATTTAACTTTGCTTAGTATGTAATATATTTCCAGTTTATTCAATTATAATTAGAACTCTAATGTATGAAATATTCTGCTTAACAAATAATAAAATAAAATTTGAAGCACAATGCACAAGTTAAAAGAATAATGAATGATCTCTAGTTTTCTCCTGTGAAAGAGCAAACATGTGTCCGCAAACTGGAGCCTTCGTTATAAATTTGTTCATCAAGGAATCTAAATCCAGATCATGAGTGGCTTCGTAGTGTGCTTAAACCAAAGTTAGAGAATTCCACTTCTGTTGCGATATAGTTGAGAGCAAATATGTTTTCAATCTTCTCAGAACTGAAAATGAGCGTTCTGTAGTGCACGATGAGACGGGAATAGTCAACATTATTTGCACTAATTTCGAAAATACCGGCACCGTGATTTTTAAAGAACTATTGCTCTTCAAAAAATTCACAGCGTTTTTATTTTTGAAATCTCGAGAAACATGTTTCTGTGTAAAAGTAGCCTTTCGCAATCTCCTTCAAAATCGTGTTCGTACAAATTGATTACATCCTGTCTGCTAGCACTTTCTTTTCCGACTACGAAATTTTCTATCTTATTGAGAATATTCATGGTGCTAGAGTCGAATCTTATTTATAAGGAAGTAAGCACCTAGTCTAACACTTTACAATATCGAGATCTATAATATTCACATCGTACTTTGAATTGATGGGCTTTTGAGCATGAATCCAGCTTCTGGGGAATTTTCCTCTGGCGTGGAAGCGTTGGCTTGTATAGATTTAATTTGTGAGCTTCTTCCACCGAAGAATTCCGCATTTTTTCAAATCCCGAGTTTCGCAAAGAAGCCAAGCCATCTACTGTTAAATTAACCTTTTCGTGGGACTCGTTTATACAATGACTCTATTTCTGCAGTTCATCATTCAAAATTTTTACTCCTTCAAAAATATTGATTGTCACCTTAAGAAAATAAAAAAAATTCAAACTTCTGAAGTTATTTTTGAAGAAGCCTGGTGCTTTAGCTGCTACAGCAGCATCAATGAACCGGTTTTCGCTTATGTCGTAAAAAAATGTTATGAGAACTTTGTAGTTGAACAAAAGAATTTGAAGTGATTTGACACGCATACACCATCTTGTCGGGCAAAAAGGCGATAAAGCAGGAGAATCATCAGCTTGAAGACTTTTAAAGAATTCAACCCGCTTTGGCGAGTGTCTCACAAAAGATATCATGTCTTTAACACACCAATAAAGTTACGGAGGCACACAACATTGTTCAATGCATTTTGAACGCATAGGTTAAGACGATGAACCACACAATGTACAGACAAGGCTCGAGGTTCAGCTTCTCTTATACGAGAGTGCAGTCCCATAAGTTGACCCTTTAGTTGGTTGCCCCGTCGTAACATTACCCACGCACTTTGTTTATATTCAGGGCGAAACGGAGGAGAACGTCTTTCACGATATTATACAAAGTTTCGGATTTTGTTTTGCTCGTTTCATAAAAATCCAAAAGATTTCGTGCATTTCAGTGTCTTCGGAAACAAAACGAAACGCATAGCTACATCGCACATCTCTTGCTCGTGCGTAGCTACATCGCACATCTCGTCGAGTATGATGGCGAAGAACACAGGAGCTCTTATTTCATCATGGTACTTTCGGACCACTGCTTCTGCCATTAAATTATTTCATTCATAGCTTCATGATGAAGCCATTTGTAATTTGTTCTTTTTAACCAGATATCAAGTTCTGGGCTATCTTCAGCTCGCATCTGCAGTAATTGTTTTAAATTAGAATTGCCATCAATTCCATATCCTCTCAAAGCTATGTCCTGCAGGCTGAGAAATTTAATAGTGCTGAAATTTTTTTTTTGAGGACAACGCGTGCTTCTTACATTTTTTTCGGCTTTGCGCTAGAAATCATACGTACAACACTTTCCTCATTTGTTAAAGTAGACTTTGTACTTCTGTGATAGTCACAGTTTTCGTTATTTCGAAAAGCATCCTTGGCGCGCGCCCGAGCTTAAAAGCTGTGCGCTGCACAAAAGCTTCGTGATACCTCTGTGAGTTGCTGTCCTTAGACAAAGGTAAACTTTTTCATGCGCTTCGGTGCAGATGTGGCAAATAGCTCTCACATCAGCATTTAGTCTTAGCCAAGGGAATTGAATTTTCCACTGCACTCGAAATTTACCACCTGAAGCGTTGGGAACTCTATCCGTTCTGCACTCAGCCTTATCTTGCGGGGATAGGCAAAACCCCCTGAAGATTAGGAAAGGTTCCGAACTGGTCTGTGAAGTCAGAGCTAGTGGGCCGACCGACTCCAGCCTCGAGCTCTACGCTCCTAAAAATGCCAACGAAGTACTGCGGTGTTGACGCAGAAAAATAATTTCTCGAGTGCAATACTAGATAATTTGCGCACACAGCAATAAATCGACCATGTTTTCTTTTTTTTTCTATGTAATTTTTATCCTTAGATAACATCGAAAGATTATATCTTTAGCTTTCATTTTTTTTCTCAGTATACAGCAATGATACCTGCAAATCGGGGAATTACAAAGTTTTGCTCTTGTGCTGGGAAATGATTTCATATACGGGTCTTAAAACTAAATATTTCAGGAAATTTTTCCTTTTGTTTGCAATTTGGCTAAAGGAGCACAAACATAAGTTTTTTTACGCGTAACGTGAAAAGCCCAGCATTTTACGTTAAGCATTTTTGCAACAACGATTTTTTAAGTGCGTTAATGGCAAATCGGTAGGACCGTATGAACATAATCATTTCACTTAAAACTTTTAGAAATTCCCTTCGCGTTCGATTCACTAAAATGAAAGAAAAAAAAAACGATTTTTTCTTAAATACGTAACAAATGCGAAAGCAAAATTTCCGATTTAGTGTATTTACTGAAAATACGTTAAGATGTGTGCGCAAATCTTGCAAATACTTCTAGAAGGTAAAAAAATAATAATTATAAATTAGAATTTATGCACATAACACTGCAAATTTTATGCTGGAAAATCTGAATGTCACATTTGTTTTTTCATTTTTCAATATCTGTAACGATATTGAAGATATGAATTAACACATTAACGGACTCCCTAAAAAGCGGAAAACACATGCATTAATAAATGTGTTAATTTATTATGCATAAGTACTTTCTTTTTTGTACGATGTTCTTCTTGCAGGGAGGAACGTTTCACTGCCAATATTTCTGAAACTATCCTTATACATGTGACTATATGAATGTAAGTAGGAATTAAAGTGCTGCTTTGCAAAAGAGTTCAATGTAGATAATTCAAGTACATAGTTCTCTAATCCGAACCTCAATCTCTACCACAACTTAATTTGAATTAAATTGTACGTTCACTAACTTAAAAAAACTGTAAGCCCATGAATATATGTATATACATACATTTTAACTTATCAGCCAGTAAACTTCAGGTGTCGTGCTGAAGTTTAACGATATAAGTGAATTCTTTCGGGCGCATTCCAAACTTTCGGATACATTTGTTAGACATTCCAATAAACTTTTCTTTGGCCTAGCCTTCAGATTATCAGCGCATGAAGTAGTTCTGTACATTTCGTGCGAATTCTTGTTTTAATTAGGACACTGATACACAGCAATTCTGTGAAGAAAAATGACATTTTATAGAAATGAAATGTTGAATGGTAAGTAATATTATTATTTAAACCATAACAAATAATGAGCTGATAATTGGAAGGCTAGCCCTTAATTTTACTTCGTCAATCAAAATAACGACCAACAATTCACTAAATTATAATTGTATTTACAGCGAAAGCAGAACATGCTATCATGAGAACAATTAGGCTGAACTATGTACATAGCCTTTGATTTCACAGTGGTTTCAAAATTCTTTATTCTTACGGAAGAAACCTTCATCTTCGAAAGCTTTCACCTTCAGGATAGCTGAAAACAGTGGCTTTTGGATGTGCTTTGTAATTAGATCTACATAAAGGCACTCAATATCTTCCAGGACCAGGCATGTTGCATAAAAACGCTAAATCACGTGCACGACTACCGAAAGTTCAATACTGACCAATGCCACATGAACGCGCAGCTAATATCGGCATTCCCCTTACGCTTGCCCTTTGAATTCTCTGGAGAGAGGAATTGCGATGGCCCTTTGACTGTGACGGGGTTTTTGGGATAGGCCAGTTTTATTTTGCGTTGATGGACAACAGTACTTTCGCGCTCTTCACTTTTCTCACCTGCTTTGATTTCGCACTCATTGAAGTTTTCATCATTTTCGTTGTTTCCTCTCCATTTTTTTCACAAAAGAAAATAATGTTGATTGCCGTCTTTTAGAGCTCATAGCAGTGGCGGCTCGTGGTGTAAAATGCTGGTGAGGCGAACGGTCTTGATTAAATGTAAAACAGTAAAACATATGTTATTGAAAAATATATAAATTCGTATAACGTTATACGAATATATATATATATATATATAAACGCTAAATCAATATATATATATATCATCATCATCATCATCATTGTCAACCATTATCAATCCACTGCTGGACGAAGGTCTCCCCAAGTTTCCTCCACAACGGTCTGTCTTGTGCCAGTCTCCTCCATGTCACCCCTGCATACTTTCGAATTTCATCCACCCATCTCCCATGTGGTCTTCTTCTGGGTCTTTTCCTGTCCCTTGGAATCCAATCTAAAATTTCGGCTGTCCATCGATGATCTGTCCTTCTGGCAGTATGTCCAGACCATTGCCATTTCAGGGATTTAACTCTGATCATGATGTCTTCCACTCTTGTCATTTTTCGGATCCACGAGTTCCTCTTCTTATCTCTCCTGGTTACACCAAGTATGCACCTCTCCGTGCTTTTTTGAGTTGTCTGCAGCCTTTGTATGTCTCTTTTAGTTAAGGTCCACGTCTCTGCACCATACGTAAGCACTGGAAGGATGCATTGATCAAACACTTTTCTTTTAAGACATAATGGCATATTGCTCTTGAAAATTATGCTGTTTCTTCCAAAAGCTCTCCAGGCAAGTTTTGTACGCCGATTAATTTCTTCATCAATGTGACCCTCACTTGATATCTGCTGTCCAAGATAAACGTACGTGTCTGTTATCTCCAGCTTTTCTCCATCAATCGATAAATCTTCATTTCTTGTAAAAGCATTGAACATCACTTTTGTCTTCTGAAAGTTCATTTTTAATCCCACTTCTTTACTCTTGTCAGCAAGTTTCTGGATCATACTCTGCAGCTCTGATGGGGTAGTTGCAAAAATGACTACGTCATCAGCAAAACGAAGGTGGGTTAGATAATCTCCATTAATCTTTATCCCTTTGTTTTCCCAGCTCAGCGACTGAAAAACACCCTCCAATGTGGCATTAAAGAGCTTCGGAGATATGGTGTCACCTTGTCTCACTCCCTTTCCAATTTTTATGTGTGTTTTATTTTCAAACAGCCGAATCTTTGCACTTGCACTTTCATAGATGTTATTAATAATATTAATGTATGCATCTTCAATACCGCAGGTTTTCAGAGCCATTGCAACTGCTGATGGTTTCACCGAATCAAAGGCTTTTTCATAATCGATAAAAGCCATGCACAATGGAAGTTCATATTCCCTCGCTCTGTCAATTAGTTCTCTCAGTACGTGGATATGATCTATTGTGCTGTAGCCACTCCTGAATCCAGCTTGTTCTCTCGGTTGAGCCATGTCCAGTGTTACCTTCAAGCGGTGTGAAAGAACTTTAGTGAAGATTTTATAAACTACTGATAGGAGGCTGATAGGTCTGTAGTTTCCGAGATCCTCAATGGCACCTTTCTTATGTAGCAGGATCATTGTAGCGGTGTTCCAATCCCCAGGAATCTTTCCTTCATTAAGGCATCGAGTGAAAATTTGGGCGAGTACTGTTTCGATTTCTCCACTTGTTTCTTGTATGATGTCTACAGTAATTCCATATTATCCTGGAGCTTTTCCCCGCTTCATATATATATATATATATATATATATATATATATATATTCATATATATATATATATATATATACATATATATATATATATATATGGGATGTAAGGTCAGGTGATGCGTAACATCATAGCCTCTCCTTGACAAATGTCAACCCCGCCTTCTCGTGGTGCATCCTGTTCCCACTAAAGGGGCTCTGACGACCGCCCATAGCGGTATAACTATACCATCGGGATTAGAGGAAATTCTATCCCACACTCACCAACCCGCTTGGCCAGCGTGGTGAGTTATGGCCAAACCCCTCCAAAATGATTCCACAACTTAAATCTTGGCCCTCAGTCTCCGGCAGCTGGAATGTACCTGGCCAAGGCAGCGGCCAGTGCGACATGAAGGCAGAGGGTGCTAAGAATCCCCGGAGAACCGGACTAGGCTGCCATCTGATGCTGACCTTGGCTACTTACAATGGACGCTCCCTATCTTCTGATTCAAGGCTTCTTGAATTGGAAGAGGAACTACAAAGGATCAAGTGGGACATCGTGGGGCTAAGTGAGGTAAGGAGAAAAGGAGAAGATCTCATCGAACTGAAAAGTGGACATCTCTTCTACTATCGTGGGACAGATACTGGCAGAACTAGTGGTGTTGGATTTATAATAAACAAGAAACTGAAGGATAAAGTTGTAGAAGTTGAAAGTTCCTCTGACAGAGCTGCACGACTTGTTATCCAACTCTCGAAAAGATACCAGGCTCAGATTATTCAAACTTATGCACCCACCACAAGTCATCCTGAAGAAGAAATTGAAGAATTTTATGAGGAAATTTGTCATCTAAATAATAAAGGTAAGCAGCACTTGAAAATAATTATGGGAGATTTCAATGCAAAAATAGGGCAACGGCAACAGAATGAAACTTCAGTAGGTAAATTCGGTCATGGCAACAGAAACCAGCGTGGAAATACTCTCGTTGAGTTTGCAGAGGCAGAAGGGTTTTTCATCTTGAACTCCTTCTTCAAGAAAAAGCCACACAGGAAATGGACATGGAGACATCCAAATGGGACGACAAGTGAAATTGATTTTATTATGTGTAACAAAAAATTCGTCATAGAAGACTGCAGTGTGCTAAACAAGTTCAACACAGGTAGTGACCATAGATTGGTGAGATGTAAGATGCACCTCAACACTAAACTTGAACGTGGCAAGCTCATAAGACAAACAAAATCTATTGACATAACCAACCTTAAAAAACACCATAATACCTTCAAGTTAGAACTGAAGAACAGGTTCTCTGCTTTAGAAGGCCTAACATCGGAAGAAGTGGACATCTCTGAAGTTAACAGAAAAGTAACCAAAGCTCTTATGGAAACAGCAACAAAATTAGCTGGGTCTAAGAACAAATTGCATGTGAACAAATTATCAGGAAAAACCAAAATGTTGATGCAAAAAAGAAGAGAGATGAGGACAACTAAAGATGTGACTTCCAAAGTGGAATATATAGAGCTATGCACGACAGTAAGAAAAAGTATCACTGAAGACGTAAGGAAATTCAACTGTGAACTAGTGAGGAAAGCAATTGAAAACAACCAAAGCCTAAAGATAGCAAAGGGACATCTCAGTAAGGGAAGAAAACAGATTATGGCACTGAGAAAAGAAGATGGTTCTGTAACAAGAAATAGAGGAGAAATTTTGACAAGAGTGAAAGATTTCTACTCCAAATTATATGAAAGGGATGATATATGCACTCCAGACATCATGAAAGATACCAGTACCAGAGTTCCTCCAGTCCTTCCAGCAGAAGTTGCACATGCAATCAAGAACATGAAGAGAGGAAAAGCTCCAGGAGAAGATGGAATTACTGTAGACATCATACAAGAAGCAAGTGGAGAAATCGAAACAGTACTCGCCCAAATTTTCACTCGATGCCTTAATGAAGGAAAGATTCCTGAGGATTGGAACACCGCTACAATGATCCTGCTACATAAGAAAGGTGACATTGAGGATCTCGGAAACTACAGACCTATCAGCCTCCTATCAGTAGTTTATAAAATCTTCACTAAAGTTCTTTCACACCGCTTGAAGGTAACACTGGACATGGCTCAACCGAGAGAACAAGCTGGATTCAGGAGTGGCTACAGCACAATAGATCATATCCACGTGCTGAGAGAACTAATTGAAAGAGCGAGGGAATATGAACTTCCATTGTGCATGGCTTTTATCGATTATGAAAAAGCCTTTGATTCGGTGAAACCATCAGCAGTTACAATGGCTCTGAAAACCTGCGGTATTGAAGATGCATACATTAATATTATTAATAACATCTATGAAAATGCAAGTGCAAAGATTAGGCTGTTTGAAAATACAACACACGTAAAAATTGGAAAGGGAGTGAGACAAGGTGACACCATATCTCCGAAGCTCTTCAATGCCACATTGGAGGGTGTTTTTCAGTCGCTGAGCTGGGAAAACAAGGGGATAAAGATTAATGGAGATTATCTAACCCACCTTCGTTTTGCTGATGACGTAGTCATTTTTGCAACTACCCCATCAGAGCTGCAGAGTATGATCCAGGAACTTGCGGACAAGAGTAAAGAAGTGGGATTAAAAATGAACTTTCAGAAGACAAAAGTGATGTTCAATGCTTTTACAAGAAATGAAGATTTATCGATTGATGGAAAAAAGCTGGAGATAACAGACACGTTCGTTTATCTTGGACAGCAGATATCAAGTGAGGGTCACATTGATGAAGAAATTAATCGGCGTACAAAACTTGCCTGGAGAGCTTTTGGAAGAAACAGCATAATTTTCAAGAGCAATATGCCATTATGTCTTAAAAGAAAAGTGTTTGATCAATGCATCCTTCCAGTGCTTACGTATGGTGCAGAGACGTGGACCTTAACTAAAAGAGACATACAAAGGCTCCAGACAACTCAAAGAAGCATGGAGAGGTGCATGCTTGGGGTAACCAGGAGAGATAAGAAGAGGAACTCGTGGATCCGAAAAATGACAAGAGTGGAAGACATCATGATCAGAGTTAAATCCCTGAAATGGCAATGGGCTGGACATACTGCCAGAAGGACAGATCATCGATGGACAGCCGAAATTTTAGATTGGATTCCAAGGGACAAGAAAAGACCCAGAAGAAGACCACATGGGAGATGGGTGGATGAAATTCGAAAGTATGCAGGGGTGACATGGAGGAGACTGGCACAAGACAGACCGTTGTGGAGGAAACTTGGGGAGACCTTCGTCCAGCAGTGGATTGATAATGGTTGACAATGATGATGATGATATATATATATATATATATATATATATATATATATATATATATATATATATATATATATATATATATCAGTGGCGTAGCCTGGGGGGGGGGGTCGTGTTTGCACCCCCTTATTAGGCGAGACAGTTAGCTTTTTCTAAGTACGTTTTATAGATAATTTCCCTATTTAAATTCATTGATTTTTATATAACTCAAAAAGCAATGTAATTTCTTGATAATAGAAGAGAAAGTAAAGCAAAGCGGCCACAGAAGTTGTTTTATTAAATTTTATTAAAACAACTATAATTTATTGCGTTTTCTTCATTTTATTAAATTAGCTTCGTTTTGTATTAATGTTCAAGATGTGCTTACGTACCAATAGAAAAATATTTGTCGAAGCTCCCCCCCAAATTGTTATATGTACTTATACACAGTTCTACAGCAGAAGTGCAGAGCCCCCCCCTCCTTCAAAAAGTTTCATGTCAAAGGCAGTATCACCCATTGGATATCTTTGAAGTCCTGGGTTCGAGTCGGCTGAATCATTAAAATCCGCTGAGATTCGGAAGTCTCGTTAAGCCATTGGTCCAGGGTAGGCGGCGCCTTGTTATTAACAGCTGTAAACCCCACCCCTTAGGGCTCCATCCCATGCCATTTAGCCCTTATATACAAATATTATTCAACAGTAATGGAATAAAATTATAGAAATATATGAAACACGGCGTGGGGAGTCTTTCTTCACGAAAAAATCCAAAAATTTTAGAGGAAAATGTACATATACCTCTATATATATGTGTGTGTGTAATATACGCTACTTTTGCAACAATAGTTTTATGAAAACAATTATTCGATAATTTTACAACAAAGAAAGAAATATTTCACCAATATTCTTTTATGTAATACACTTGAGCGAAAATACGCAATTTGCGCGGTTTCTTTAGCTAGTCAATGCGTCACTCACATCCCAACGCCAGTCGGATATCCACTTCTTAAAAAATTCAAAGTAAATCATTTGAATAGAATTTTTTTTCTCACGAAGTGTTTTTTGAGCTTGAATAAAAGTCACAGTTCGATTGGTATGTTGGTGAAGGTACATTTAGCACGGGTCACAAACTAAAGTCCAGGCTCGTGATAACTATGTACAGGAGAAGTCAAGCTAAGGAAGCACATTTCTATATAAAAAAAGTATTAGGTAAGTTAAACCTGGAATTAAAAACAGAGGATTACGATATTAATTTGCTTTGGTCTCGAACAGAATGCTTTCAGTTTATGTTTTATTAATAAGTTCAATTCTGTGATCCTTTTTGGCCGCAAATTTGTCTATGATCAGATCATAAAATGGTTGAGTGGACATTAAGATGGTTTAGCAATTCTTTCTCGATTGAAATTTTAGCGAGTGAAGACAAACGATCCTGTGACGTTGTATTACGGAGGTAAGTCTTATTTCTCTTCAAACAAGAAAAACTCCTTTCAGCAGAAGAACTTGTTGACGCCAGTGTCAATACAAGAGAAAATAATTTGTAGGCTTCTGGTAACACATCTTTCAGCTCGTTTTCTTTCATTGTTTTCAAGGTTTTCTGAACACTGAGTTCCCTGAAGTTGTGATCATTATATAAAACATCTAATTCATTTTTAGTTGTTGTATGTCTGTAAAAATGTTTGGATAAATTGTTTTGAGAGTGTTAAGGGCACTGGATAGAAATGACTCTGAATAACTATGGTATTTTGAGATGTCAACTAGCTGCAGAAACTCGAGCTTTCCCATATCTTCAAATCTGGTATTTATTTGGACTATTATGCTGTCAACGATTTCGTAAAACAAAATTTTGTAATAGTGTTCCACTTCTTCTTCACTCAAATGTTTCTTTTGGCGACATTTAGGACCTCCACTCAAACTAATTGCTTCACTCAAATGTTTCAAGTAAGTGGTTACATTCCTTTTCTTATTTATTCGTTCGCAACATTGTTTAATTTGTCTTTGGCAATAACTGATATCTAAAGTCTTTTTTGGCAAAACATCAAACAGTACATCCGTAATTCCAAAAATGTCATCAAAAATCAGTGATAAAAAAGCAAATTCAAAATCAGTGAAATTTTTCAAATATCCTATGGCTCCGTTGATTGATTCTGCCGTTGATTCCGGATCATTCATTATGTTTTCAAACACATTCTTTAGTTTGCCCCATTCGCTCACAATTAAACGCAACATTTGCGAACGTGATGCCCAACGTGTTTTCCGCTATTTGAGGAATCCGTTTCCCAACAACTGAATCTGCTACGTGGGTTCTCTTGGCAGACTTATGAAAAAATGAGGGCATGCTGGATACAGTTGCGAAATATATGCGACATTTTACAATACTTTTGCACCCCTGTTGTAGGACAAGGTTAAGGCGGTGGGCGAAACAGTGGGTAAACAAAGCTTGCGGGGCTTCTAGCTTGACTCTTTTCTGCAGACCGCTCAACTCTCCAGCCATAACGCTTGCACCATCATAACACTGGCTTACTAACTTTGATTTAAAATCAAACTCCTGACAATTATTGAACACTGTGATTTTTGAGTAATATCAGTTGTATCATCAACTTGCACTGAAAAAAATTCTGACTCATTAATTTCGCTTTTAACACATTTGTTTATATATTCATGAACACACTCCATTAAATCATTCTGTATCGTTTTAGATTGTCCAGAAAATAAGCTTCGTATTTCTTCAAAATGTGCTTTTAATTCTGGGGTGCTCCTACGAAGTAACAAATGGAACATTTCCTTGAAATTACCTTTATTTAATGAGGAAACAGATTCATCATGTCCTCGAAAAGGCAGTTCTTGCTTGCTTAGAACGACAACTAAATCGATTATATGTTCCATAAAAAGCCTATTTAGTCTGACCTTTTCATTAAACTTGACTTTATGAAGAGCAGCATTTTCTTTGAGCATATCAGAAATAGTGTTTGTTTTTTTCCATTCGTTTTAGACCTACGTGGTTAGTTCTATGCTCTTTAGAGCTTTCGTGCAATTTTGCACTACGAGAAAAGTTTTTTAGATCAAAATAACCCGTTGTATTCCACACATTTTTCTTATTGCTCAAAAGTAAACATGGCCAGCAAAAGAGAGTTTGCTTGTAATAGCACCAGAAAGCCAGGGAAAAATCTCGTACCATGATTTATTGAAAGACCTAAAAAACGATTTGCCGCACTTCTTATCTTTAGATATTGAACTTATTATAGGTGTCGGTTTTCCAGATATGAGAGCATCCCTTTTATCATAATCTTTCCTGTGTTTAAATGGAATTTCTTCCAGAACACAAATCACGTCGTTTGTTGGGCCATTCATATTTTCCAACCAAAATCAAAATATGCTGTTTAGTAACAATAACAAAATAAAAAAGAAGAAAAACTCAACATTACTATGAACTGGTCAACACCCGCAGAAGAGAGGATTGAAAACACACTACAAAAAGTTAGACTCAAATACACTCTGACGAATAGTTAAAGCTACGTAGAAATCATCGTACTTCAAAGCGTACAGAGGCGAACGGCGTCATCGCCTGTGAAACCACTTTTCACAAAGGTCATCTGCTCATTTTCCCGCGCCCATTGGATACACAATCCTTGGGTTCTCCAATAACAGCAGAGATGCGATTCCAGTTTAAGCGAAATGGAGGGTCGCCTCAGAAATTTCCTTTCTCTTACTGGAAGTCCGGCACCTCTTTAGGTAGACCTCGGACCGCGGGGGGTGGGGGTTCACTCTGTAGGGATCTTCTCTGATCCCCAGTTCCCAAAACCGGCTTCTCATCGAGACGATTCAGCCGGTCACCTCTAAGCGCTTAAAACATGCAGCTGCTTTGCAAAAATAATGATTCATTCCTCTTCTCGAAAGCCTTTCTTTAACCTAATTCATGAATCACAATGTGAATTTCAGTGTTTCATTTATCCTGCAAAGTTCTTATATCTTTGTTACTGACAGAAGTTTTTTTTCTTTCACTTCTCATTCTGCGGAATTTCAGGTGAGGCGGCGCCTCACTTGCCTCATCTGACGGGCCGCCACTGGCTCATAGCAAAATAATTCTACAGTATTTCGTTTAACACTTTAGTAATAGTAGAACTGAAAACATTATTGCTTGGCGATATTTGAATGCTAAGCTTTTAAATCGATGTCGATCTCACTGACTGCTGAGTGTGAGTGATCTAAACAATTCTTTTTCGTTTTCGGACACGCATTCGCATTGCCCCTTGGGCCTTCTTTACTTCGGAGATCTAGCTCATCAGACAAAGTCTTATTCCACGAATCTATTGTTCTTCAATAGCACATTTTCCATTTCCTGATGCCTGAAGTCGAAGGAGAGTAAGAGCACTTGCCATAACGCATGGAGCGAAAGACCCAGGAAAACTTCAAAGAACCCTTAATGCCCTTGTGGGTACGCTACGCAAATGTGTGTGTAGGGGAGGGGAAGAATTAATTCGGCCTTTTTTGAAAAGTGGTTTTTAGTATATTTTCCCATGCTGACCAGCAGAGGGCAATCCCAAACAAGTCCTCCTTCTTAGCCCCAAGAAATTCTTTCCCCGGCGAGGTCTAGGTGCGATGTAAGATAAGGAACTATCGAACCACACGTTGAAAGCACGGCTGTAAACATCAGAGGAACACAGATTAGGTGGAGTGCAATTAGGACATTGATTTACAGAAAACCGGTTACTTCGGCGTTGAAAGATCCCAAAGAGCAGCATTTGGTTTTAATGTGACTCTCATTTCAGTTCAGAAATTTCTTGCTTTTTCTTTGCGCCCAGAAAGAAGCCCCACCCCCACCCCGCTGTCCGGCCCGTATTCTGGAAGAAGTCACTGAAACTTTTGAAGGTCTTCATCATACAATGCTTCGTGCCTACATGCTGCTGTAACCTGTTAAGCCACCCACACCTCACTTGAAAATTGCCTTCTGGGATCAGGGGGTATTTGAGTTAGCGAACGGCGCTCACTTGGAAATTGAAAGACCCTAGTTAACCCTCTAAAACAAAACGCCTACTAGGCTTAACATATTTTATTTTTTCATTTTCTGAAAGGAAAGATTGGGAAAAACACATACATCTCTATCTTTTCTTATGATAATAACATTTATAACACGATTAATGAATTTGGGGTGGTGCATTGCAATACACAAATTTGCTGGAGTGGTGCTAACGCACCACTCGCAATACAAAAGTCGCCGTCCCTGTATTCACTATGGGGAGGGAATCTTCAGACCACTATGGAATAAAGAATCTTAAGGCTATTGACTATAGAATTTTCAGACTATTGACAATGGAATCTTACGGGTATTAACTATGGAATATGGAATTTTCAAGCTATTGACTATGGAATCTTCAGGCTATTAACTATGGAATCGATAATCTTTAGACTATTGAATATGGGACAGGGAATCTTCAGGAAATTCGCTACGGAATAGGAAATCTTCAGTGTCATTGCAAAATTGCTTCGTATTGTTATCATTGTGCTTAGTTCCAGCTGGCATATGAGAGTTTTATACATAACAATTTTTATATGGAGGAATTAGGCAAATTTTGCATTTTGGTTTTAACCTGTCATGAAGTAAATACATGGTTTTATTATTTGAGGTTTGAAGTATTTGCGTACTTTCATTATTCTGTTACTCATGTACACTGCCGGACAATTGCTAAGGACGGATGACAATAGCAACGATAGCAACCATAAAATGGAAGGCAGGAAAATGTGGAAATTAGCATAAGTGCGGGATATAGTAAGACGTGTTGTGCGTATGCAAATTTTGGATTGCCGAACTTGTTCGTGACGTCATAGCGCTGATAAAAGATATAAAGGATTTGACGCGTATTGACCGTTGTTGTTCAAACGCAAAGTTGAAAGGGAAAGAATCAATTGACGAACTTGCAATTTTCAGTATGTCTTCCCGACATCACCTAGATGATTTTACGCGTGGCCGTATTATTGGCAAGATTGAAGAAGGGCGAAAAATAACAGATGTTGCCAGGGAGTTCGACGTCAGCCACAGTGTTATTTCAAGGCTTTGGAAATCATTTCAAACAAATGGAGAGTGTAGCAAACGTCACGGGGAAGGTCGTGTTCGCAGTACGACACCTGCAGAAGATCGGTACATAGTGCTATCAACAAAAAGACACCGGCGCAGCACAGATAGTGAGGTAGCAAATCAGTTTATCGCTGCTACTGGCAAGCGGATCTCCCGAAAAACTGTCGCCAGACGTTTGCATGAAGGAGGACTATACGCCCGCCGTCCTGTTGTGTGCATCCCATTGTACAGAGTCACCGTACCGCCCGTTTGCGATGGTGCCATCAACATCGCAATTGGACTGATAACGACTGGGCTGCTGTCCTTTTCTCAGATGAGAGTAGATACAGTTTATCGTCTGATTGTCGACGACAACTCATCTGGCGTGATAGTGGTACTGCATATTGTCCAGCAAACACACAGGAAAGGTAACGATATCCGACATGTAGTGTCATGGTATGGGCTGGCATCATGATCAATGGCCGTACGCCCTTCTATGTGCTTCCAACTGGGACTATGACTGGCCAACGATACATTAATGATGTTCTGCTACCTCATGTTCGCATGTTCCGTGGTGCTGTCGGTGATAGATTCATTTTCATGGACGACAACGCAACATGTCATCGAACAGTCGCTGTCCAGGAGTGTCTTGAGAGCGAGGATATTCAACGCCTCGTACGGCCAGCACGTTCTCCAGATCTGAATCCCATTGAAAATGTGTGGGATGCTTTGGGGAGGAGTCTTGCTGGTCGCCAATGCCCTCCAATAAACAACGACACCCTCATCCGTGCACTGAGAGAGGAATGGGATAAATTACCCCAACAGCTGCTTGATAATGTTGTGCAAAGCATGACACGACGTGTGGAATCTTGCATCGTCCTCCATGGTGGCCATATCCCGTATTGACATCTTACGCCGGAACGCCTGCGGATGGTAATTGCATTTTTTTCACGTTTACGTATTTTGCACAAAATGGCCTGTTTTTCCCTTGAACACGTTCCAAAGCCTTCTGGATTTCAGAGCACAATAAATTGTCTTTCTTGCAATGTCCTGGCATTCTGACATTATTTTATTTCACTTGGCATCCAACCATACTTACTTTTTTATGCGCTATATAGCCGTTTATGATCCGTCCTTAGCAATTGTCCAGCAGTGTATATTTGCTTTTATAGGGAACAAACGACCAGAAAATCGAGTAGTGATTTTATAATACTTTTGCTTCATAAGTTCATTTGGTAAATACGATTAGGTTTGCCAGATGTGTTCTTGATCTATGACGAGTTCCAAAGTTAATATTGTCCCATTCTCAGGAATGCGGTCATCGCAGTGAATCGAATCTAGTGACGTTGAACCTGGGAACGGAGCGAAATGAATGTTGGAACTCTCAGATCAAGAACATACCTCGTAAATCTAATCTTATGTTCATACTTACCAAATGAAATTATAAAGCAATAATATTACAAAGTCACTACTCGTTTTATGGTCGCTTATCCCCTATAAAAGCAAATGTACGTCAGTAACAATGAGTAACAGAATAATGAAAGTATGCTCAAATATGGGGAAATTTTTCGGTAAATGTGCACTTTAGCGTCCTAAATTATTTCGTCGGAAATGTTAAAGGATTTAGAAAAAGTTAGACGTGCAGATTTTAAAGTATGTATAGTGTATTTTAAAGATGTATACCGTAATATTTACATATAGGTACGACGACGTAAACAGCGCGGCGGCAGGCCTAACACAACGCTGCGGCGACCACGTCAAGCTTCGCTCTGCTGCAACGGTCTGGTTCCGGCGGCCATTTTGCTGCCGGAAGATTACAAGAGGAATGGGGACCCAGCAAAAACAGTATTGCTGGGCCAACAGTGGGCCATTGCTGGCAGCCAGCACTGCCAGCAATGGCCCAGCACTATGTTGCCGCTGCCGAACCGTCAATAAAATGTCTGGGCGGCCAACAGAAGGGCCAGCAGTTCAGGCCAACAGCTGGCCAACAGTTGGCACCCCATCAGTTGTCATATGCCACAACAGGGCCATCAGTGGTCCATCACAGGCAGTAGCTGCCACAAGTGGCCCTTCAGTGGCCCTGCAAGTACTTGCCAGAAGTGATGGTTAGCCTAATGTGGTCCGCTAGTGGGCCGTTAGTGGCAGCCAGCAACCACGTGACGTAACTGGTGGCTTGCCGAATCTTGTCCGCCAATTTCCCAGTAGTAGCAATAATAATAAAAAAAAAAAAAAGGCAGGATAACCGCAGTTTCCTAAAGCTACAATTTTTTTCTTCCCTTACGAAGCTTGTGAATTAACGCACTGCGCTGCGGAACTTTTCTCGACAGACCGGAAAAACGCCGTTTGTATCTGACTGGATTCGATCCTGGGCCGTCTACGTGAAGCCGCGCTCGCTACTGACCGGACTAATTCACGACGCTCAGGTACGTGCTGGAAGCTATCTGTTTGGTATGCATATTGTAATCGAATGCTTCCCTCTTTCATTTTATAATATTGCGAGGTATTTTTCATAAAAGTCAGTTTCATATAATTGATAAATTAATTTTTTCAACGTAACGATAGTTTTTTTTTTTTACCTTAAGGGGACTTCACTCATTTTCAAGGCGTGTACATACTTAGAGTCGCATTCCAAAGTTTTGTACTGTCCTTGCCGTCTTGAAAAAAAGATTGTTGAATAAATATATATTTACCCGGGTTCATGTCACATTCTGTTACATTTTTAACGTTGTGTCTTTCCTTTCCGTTGTCCGAAGCTACATTTGTTTTAAAGAGTAAAATATATTTTATTTTACTTCTCGTTATTTTTAGAAGCGAATTCCTCCCAGTCTTGTGTATTCAACCCATGGATGAGTACACCACATACCGTTGCTTTTTTTTTTTCTTTCAAATAGTTAATAAATTTTGTACGCGTATAATTCTTTTTTTTTTTCCCCAACAAACGCTATTTTAATGGTTTTCCAGGATATGTGTTTCAAGCGGTTTCAAATTTTTTCTTGTTATTTATCCACTCTATTCCATGAATTGTTATTCATGGGAATGGAGTGGGTGTATTTCATGGCTGTAATCTAGTATTTCACGGCTTATTAATCTGATATCTTCGTCGACGTAAAATTTCATTAGGAAATTAATTCGCCTCTCCACATATGGATTTTTTTCTTAACATCCACTAAAATAACACGATGGCGATAGCGTCGTCTTCAACTAACTGGTACCATGAGAGACACAGCAAGTGTTGCTTCCGCGCATGCGCAGTCCCGATGCTTCCACCTGCCGATGGGGGGTTGCATTGGTTGCCAGCAACGGGCCACTAGTGGCACTTGCTTGGAGGCCCACAATTCACGGCGATGCTGCAGGGCCATCAATGGCTCACCAACTGATAGCGCTGCCACCAACGGACCACTACCGGGCCGTGAGCGGCAGATTTCAGCCAGCAGTGACCCATAACTGCCAGCTGGTGGCCAGCAGTTTCCCAGCACTTGTGTTTTTGCTGGGGAACGTTCTTGCCAGGAAAACGTTCTAATTTGTAGAGCTGCCTTAAAGAAAATTGTTCTTCATTTTTGTCACAGTTTGTCAAAACACATGGTGACAATTGCTTCGACCTTACGCATATGATTCCCTGATACGAAATAGAAAGTACGCTGATGCTTCGTGCTTTTTATTCTTCTAGAAAAGTGTTAAAGTAGATGTCGCGTTCTCTCCAACGGAAGTTACGTGGCATCGGAAAGTTAACATTTTGCTTCTCCTATTGACGGCGTGGTTTGCAGTTCATTCAAATTGGATTACAGAAAAAAAACGTCGACGAAGAAGTGACCTCATACATTGCGCATCAAAGAATCACACGCGAAAAAAACAAGAAATTGTCAGACTGTGATGTTAAAATTTGAGACAGAAATGATGAGCTACTTTCTGTAGCGTAGAACTACAAAATGGAACGCTTTCCTGGCAAGAACGTTCCCCTTTCTGTTGTACTTTTTCGCCAGCAAAATGGCCGCCGGAACGAGATCATCATTTCAGCGGAGCAAAGCTTGACGTCGTCGCCGCAGCGTTCTGTTAGGCCTGCCGCAGCATCTGTTCACAGCGTCGTACTGATATGCAAATATTACGGGAAAAATCTTTAAAATGCACTATAAAGATGACATTTTTTCACCCGTTGCCATGAAATTGCTTACTTTAAAATCTGTATGGGTCACTTTTTCGAAATCCTTCAACATTTCCGCCGAAATAATTTAAGGCGCTAAACTACACATCTACCAATTTTTCTACTTCTTTGAAGATGTAATACACACCGAAGAATGCTATATAACAGCAGAACCCATTAGACTTTGTAAGAATTCTAAATGCATAATAAATTTATTAATATGCATTTGGAATTCTAAATGCATAATAATAAATGCACCCCAGTTTGCAAGATATGAAACAAAGCCCTGTGATTCTAGCAAAAAATTAAAAAGCTTCTGGAATTTTGTTATGAACTCCTGGAAAAGTCATAGAATTTATTTTCTGTAAATGTGTACAAACTCTGTAATCTGGAGCTCAAAATTCCCATGGGTACTTTAGAAAATTTTAAGATTATTGCCAATGTGGGCAAAATATTGAACTTCCTGAAAGTACATTTTTAGTGATATTTACCAAACTTCACGAGAAATGCATTAAACATTATCTCAGTTATTTCCTTAAGTAATGTAACATGTAAAGTAAAACACTATAAATTCACAAAAGTCAAGCACTGTATAGTTTTTAACCAAAACTCACCTCTGCCTATAACTTTTTAGTAGGTACATATGCATTTACACACGTAACACCTCCGACATATGCATAGGGACAACCTCCAGTGAAGTACGAAAGCAGTTAAAAATCTAAATTAAAAAAAAAACTCTAACCTTTATTCAACTATTTCTAGTAATTATATAGTAATATTCTCTCATAATTAAAATAATCATGAAAGTTAAAAAAGACTAAGCTAAAAAAGTATTTAAGTTAATTACTAAACATTAGAAATATACATTTCTATATCAACAAGGCTACAAAACTTTCCAGTATTAAAACAAACTATTTTAAATTTAATGACTTTAAAAAACACACAAAACGAACTTAAAATCTACCCTTAGCACTCCAACCGGCAGCCTCCGACCCTTTCCGGCAATTCTCACATTTAATTTAGCTAAACCAAATTTGAGTTTTGTAGTTGTTGATAACGCCTATACAATTAATATACAAATTTATCAATTTGTATATCAATTGTATATTTCTTGTTATCAATTTGTATATTTCTAGTGTTTAGTAATTAACTTAAATACTTTGAAAGTTATGAGTAAGTCTTTTAGCTGTCTTTTTAAACTTTTATGGTTATTTTAATTATGAGTGAAAATATTTCTATATAATTATTAGAAATAGTTGAGATAAATGTTGGGTTTTTTTAACTTAGTTTTTTAACGGCTTTCATACTTTACTTGAGCTTCTACCTAAAAAATTTGTCCGTATGCATATGTCGGAGGTGTTGCATGAGTAAATATGTGCCTACTAAAAAGTTATAGGCAGAGGTGAGTTTTGGTTAAATAACTATACCATGCTTGACTTGTAAACTTATAGTACATTTTTAGATAATCAGAACATTGCCAAACTCATTATTTTTATTATAGTACTGAGTTAATTTTTCAACTGAATTATATCAGTTAATGTTATTACGGTCGAACCTGCTTAATGCAATAGCCTATTTGTCATAAGAAAATATTCAAATAAGCGGAAAATTCCATTATCCAGGATCTCTCCAAATAAATTCACATACGTATGCATTTAAATACAAACTCAAGTACAGTACACATAACAACATAAATACATAGTGAGGAAAAAAGTGTTTAAAGAACAAATAAAAACTAAGTTAAATGTTACTTTATAGCAACTTAAAATTTTATACAGTACAGTATTGTACATATAATAGCATACAATTTGATAAAATACAGTACAGTACTGTAGGTGTAACATTCATGGCTTGGCTAAATAACCAGTTATTTTACATTACTTTTTTTTCAAAATTTAATAAATTTGTTACTTGATTTTCCAGTTTATAATATGTGGAGAAGCCCACATTATTCTTATTTTCTAAAAAGCATATTAAAATGCTGTGTGCATTATTCACTTCGATATGAGAATTCAATATCCACATGATGATGATGATCATCATCTATAATCTTATTTTGCAGGATTTCACTATCAGATATCTCTCCAAACACCTCTAAGTCATTATCAAAGTTTACAAAAATAGAAAAGTAATCTTCCGTCATTCCTTCGGGTGCGGGATTGAGGAGAAGTAAATTCCCTTCATCAAGAGTAGCAACTACCAAAAATTTACACTTAAGAAAACAATTTCTTATGCTTCCTGTTGAAATTGTATTCCATGATTCATTCATCATGTGAACTGCAGTAAGTATTGATATTTGCTTAATAATGTCACCATCCTCAGCAGCATATCATTAAAATCCAAACGGACAATGATATTTTTCACCACTTCTTTTCAGAAGGGTGAGATAAGGTAGATGTCAAGTCTGGGGGAAGAGGACCACTTTAACCTGACCATCGTTTAGAATTCGAAGAGGCCTGTTCTTAGCCCACCACACTTTGTACATGTGTTATGGTCTGTGAACAATCACAACACAAATTCCAAGAAAGATGCCTGAATAAAGAAACTGCTTTTCTACTTTGTAACCTTGAAAGAGCAAAAATTTATTCCAATATTTTTATTCTATTAACAGGGGCATTTTATCATTATGTACAATGGTTGCTGTTTGGGACACAGGAATTTTATTTTTTTAAGCGGGATATTCCACTATCCAACAATTCCATTAAGTGGGTCTAACTGTATTGCAATGAAAACAACCTAAAACTGTCTTTATATGTACATTTACAGAAGTTTGTTACATCCATCAAATATCCCAATATTCACTCTTGTCAAGAAATGTATAATTGTCATCAAATATCCCAATATTCTCAATATTCACTCTTTTCAAGAAATGTATAATTTAAGAGGAGAAACCATTTAGTCTATATGTTCTTATCCCCATTGTACACTGTATTTTGTTTTGGAAAATAAATTGAGGGTGTTTCTTTTATATTTTTTGAAGGGAAATCATCAAAATAAAACAACTAACGGAAACAATATGAAAAAATCTGACAGCTTCAAAATCAGAACACTTCAAATACACAAAAAGCATACCTGGAGTGTACTTGTTGAATTATTGTACCAAACTTCCTTACTGATTCCTTGAAAGCCTTACTTTAAGGAAACTCTCTTAGATATGAACCTTGCAATGGAGCAACAATATGAAATGCCTGCAAATGAATTTCACTTTGATGTTAGTGCCCTTGAATGCATTCTCATCACTGGAAGAAACTCAAAGTGAAATAAGTTGCTTATAATTCTTTATTAATAAATTCATTCCACATATGCTTAAAATTATCAAATGCCTTATTTCTGTTCTGCTTAGTATTGCAAAAAGGTACAGACAGATGGAGTTCATGTGTAAAAGAATGTCAATTGCAAGTGATTTTCAACATTCCTCACATGACGATTTATTAGGGTTTTAATTTTTCCATGGAGACACTTTTCTAAAACTGATAGGCTGTGTAATATAGGCTTTATGTATTCCAAAACTGCATAAAGAAGATTAAGTTTCTGAATATAGGCTTATGTAACCAAACCTTTCAAATGAAAGTTTTAAGGTGTTGCATAGAGTTTTTGTACTTTTAATATATTCTGACAGTTCATGTTTCATACATTTTTTTTTTCACATAAAACAAAATTCAATTTTGTTTTTTGTTTTTTACTTTCTTAGGTTCAGTCTCTTCTTAAGGCATAATGTAACAAAACACAAAATTGCAAAATATATTTGATAAAGTATTTTAGAAGATGTGTACTTTAGCATCGTAAATTATTTGGCTGAAAATTTAGAAAAAAATTGAAAAACTGAAATGTACAGATTATAAAGTACGCAATTTAAAAAGAGATGGTGAACATTTTCATCTTTTACTTTATACTGCATTTTAAAGATTTTTACCATAAAACTGACCAAATACGATGCTATTAATAAACGCTGTGGCAGGCCTAACACAATGCTGCGGCGACGACGTGAAGCTCGGCTCCGCTGTTGCTCTGGGGGCCAATTTATGGGCAGAAGACTACAAGAGGAACCAGTTACATTCTTGCCTGAAAAGCATTCCATTTGGTAGTGCTACTCTACAGAAAATAGTGCATCATTTCTTTCTCAGTATTTTACTCATAATCTGAGAATTTCTTGTTCTTTCCACGTATGATTCTTTGATGCGGAATGTACAAACTCACTTCTCCCTTGATAAAAATCAGCTGTAAACCATGCCATCAATACAGAACTAAAACTTTCCCGTACAGACCTGCCATGTAACTTCCATTGGAGAGAACTTAACATCTACTCAACGCTTTTCCAGAAGCAAGAAAGGCATCTGTGTACTTTCTATTTCATATCAGGGAATCATATGCAAAAGCACAAAGATATGTGCTTTTGCATATGCTTTAGCATGTGTTTTGAAAAACTGAGACAGACATGAACTATTTTCTGAAATGTAACACTACACTCTTTCCTGACAAGAACGCACCCACTTCCTTTTGTACTCTTCTGCCCGCGAATCGCCTTCCGGAGCGAACCTTTGTTTCAATGGAGCAAAGCTTAAGGTTGTCATTGCAGCTGTGTGTTAGGCCTATCGCAGTGTGTTCACTCATTTTACTTGGAGGTAAGTTTCTCTGTAAAAAACCTTTATTATGCAGTATAATGATAAAAAAATGTCACCATTTTCCCCAAATAATTTAGGATGCTAAAGTACACATTTACCAGTATTTCATCTTGGTGAATACTGGTTTCCCTGTTCTGGCAAAGTTGCATTACCAGTATGGTGTTGATCTGATAAAGAGCTATATTTGCACAGTATCTACCTACAATTCTCTTTTGAATGTATTTTGTAAACATTAAAAATCCTTCTTTTCCTGTGTATGAATAAAAAAGCCCTGTTTTCAACAAAGTGAGGGACGCTGATGGCATAGTGGTCTGAACACCGGTTTCTGACTGTTCATCTGAGATGGATCCAGGTTTGAATCATGGTGAAGCATAGATGTTGCGTTTGTCTTACTGAACTGGCTCTCTCCCTTCTCTGGAACCAGGGGTGCAAAATTAGGGATGAGCAACAGCCAGTTAAAATAAAGTGAAAAATAAAAAGTGAAAAAGTTTAAAAAAGGAGCCCAAAATTAGGAATGTTAAACCTTCAATTAAAAAAAAAAAGTGAAAAATCACAGTATATGCTTATGCTGCTGAAATGGCATGGCAGTAATTGTACCTGTGCAAAACCACTTGGATGACAACACAGTTAATACTAATGGATTATAAAATACAGTGGTCACAGAGTGGTCCAGTGATCTGTTGTGTAGACTTCCTGAACTTGTCTTGCCTCATAATCCAAGATAAAAGAAGGGTTTTTGACCAATCAGTAGCGAGGGAATTGGAAGTTTTATTTTGTAAATTATCAAACTTTTACTGGCAGCATGAATATATATATATGTACAAACATTGTGTATATTTTATGATTACAAATCTATCCTTGCAGACCACGTAAACCCATACATGCTGATTGTTTTCTCTGGGGCTGATGGGATCTTCCAGCACGACAATGCGAAGTGTCACACAGCAAGAAATGTCTGAGAGTGGTTGAAAGAGCATGATGAGGACTTCAAAGTTCTTCTACGGCCCCCTGATTCCCCAGACTAAAACCCAATTGGGCATCTGTGGGACCACCACGATCGTGTTGTTCGCTCTTTGGATCCTCCACCACGCAGCTGTCAGATTCACTGCAGTCAGCATACCTGTGAACACCTTCCAGCACCTTATTAAGTCACTCCCATCCTGTCTAGCTGCTGTCTGTGCTGCACATAGTGGTTACTCTGGATTTTAGCTGGTGGTCATAATAATGTGACTCGACTGTGTATTTTATAAGTGGGCACTGATTTTCTTATACACATACTCCTCAACTTATGAAGGACTTCTGTTTCAAAAATCCAGTGGCAAATTTTAAACCCTCTCATGTTATGGAAAAATATAAGAATATGTAAGCCATTAAGATACATAAATGCTATGTAAGTAATGGATATGGTAAGCTCTGCAAATCAGACAAACTGCAGAGATAATCAAATAACAGAATTCATAAAGTAGGATATGCATATATCCAAAGTCCTGAAAATCATGGGAAATGAAAGAAGTTGCTGATCTCAAGACTGATCATGCACGGACAACTGACAGACCACAACGATTCCACGATTGCTTTCTGCAATCAGTGGAGGACAGATTTATTCCTACAGGTTTTTTAGCACAGCAAATAGAATATCCTCAATTGTCTATGTTTACTCTTCACCATGTAGCATCACAATTGAAAACAGCAGGCTTCATGCGATTATAACGACTACAGAATTAAGTGAGAACACACAGAATTACGTATAGTAATAAAATTCATCGCGTGGAAGTTTTAGACCATTCTACGATTTCAGTTACTTGCGATTAATTCTAGCAATCAGTCCCCTTATTCAGTTGATTGCTAGTGATCAAGACAATTGAACAGCTGAAAGCTTCCGCTGATGAATTTTCTTACTGTACATTACTCTGTGTGTTCTCACTTCTGTGGTGGTTAATTTAACATAACATCAGAAAATTTAAAAATTAGATCACCCCAGAAGGTGAATCAAACCCACGCCTACTGATTTCCATTTGAGCATGCAATCAATTAATCCACTGAGGTGAACGAAGTTCTCAGTAGCTAAGGATGACCTGCAGATGCTTGGAACTGCATTGTCATGGATAGTCCAGCTGGCTCCGGATGACATGTGCTAAACTTCCAAATTCCTTCATCTTCAAATTTCCTTCAGAGTCTAAAGAAAAATTGGAGATGAGAGGGATCATTTTCCACTGCAGGGTCATGCAATTTTCAAGTTTTCTTGCATGCTGTTTCATGCTAAACAGTAAAAGTAGGCAATTCAGGATATTCTGATTTCTGTGTTAATAATCCAGTAGTTGTTCCATGTATTTGTGAAGAATATTTCTTCCATGGTTTCCAGATTTATCTCTAAATTAGCAGCATATATATTTCTCTTAGGTCATGGATGTTATGACCAAATGTCACTACTTGAGAATAATATAATTACAGTAATGGGATGGCCATTGTAAGTCTGCCTGGGCATCTTATGTCATAAGTCAAGGAGTACTGGTAAAACATTCCTTTAAATAGTTTCTTTTTTCTGATACATTTTTTAGCAATTGATTTTTAATGCAAGGTGGAGTGACCGACAAATCAGTGAATGTTTTTTTTTTAATTTTTATATATGCTCACGTATGAAAATTGCTTTTTTTTTTTAAATTTCCAATACCATTTTTAATGTTATTGAACAGTTGGCTCCATATACATAGCTCCAAACAACTTTAATATTCAAACAGAGGTCATCGCTCTTCCCACATTTATAAGTGAGTCACAGAAAAAGTCTTGTTGGCCGCCACCGGGAATCTAACCCAGGGTCTTCCAGTTATGCGCCGGATATGCTTCCACTGCACCACAGTGACCTCAAACTCCTCCAGACTCACATACACTAACTGCCAAGCCAATTGGCAGATTGCTTCTTGGAGCCCCGTACAATACTGGGGATTCACCAAAGATGGTAAGCAGCGACTGAACAAATAATTAGAAGGCAAATGAATATTAACACAGACTTTTGGTGAATCCCCAGCATTGTGTGGGGCACCAAGAAGCAATCTGCCAATTGGCTTGGCAGTTAGTATGAGAGTCTGGAGGGATTCGAAGCTGCTGTGATGCAGTGGAAGCATATCCGGCACGTAACTGGAAGACCCTGGCTTCGATTACCCATGGCGGCCAATGAGAATTTTTCTGTGACTCACTTATAAACATGGAAAGAGTGATGACCTCTGTTTGATGTTCCTAGTCCATGTCAAATGTCTGTATTAATTTTTCATTCGCCTTCTAATTATTTGTTCAGTTGCTGCTTATCATCTTTGGCGAATCTCCAGCATTGTACGGGGCTCCAAGAAGCAATCTGCCAATTGGCTTGGCAGTTAGTGTATGCGAGTCTAAAGGAATTCGAGGCCGCTGTAGTGCAGTGGAAGCATATCCGGCGCGTAACTGGAAGACACTGGGTTCGATTTCCGGTGGTGACCAATGAGAACTTTTCCATGACTCACGTATAAACATGGAAAGAGCGATGACCTCTGTTTGATGTTCCTAGTCCACGTCAAATGCCTGTATAAACTTTGATATTGTTCTTTTTATTATTTTGAATTTAAGAACCTGGTTTATACACAAATTGTTGAACATATAAAAGTTGGGAGTTGAAAAACTGAATTCAATTCACTATTTCATGAGTGTGGAAAATTTGTAAGTTGGTTACATAATAATTTGAAATCTGCTAATTTCAGTGTCTGTACAATGAAGGGTGAAAGTGGTCGGGGATTGGAAACTAAACAAAAATTTACAGAAAATATCTTTTTAAGGACTCTGTGATCTGTAACTAAAAAATACATATTATTAATAATAAATATAGAATTCTACCTAAATGATTTTGTTTTTACTTCCTAAACTGTGGAGCTTCGAGAAGGGGCAGGTCCGAGGACTCCTGCTCCGGCTGCACCTATAGTCCAGCCGGCGCTACAGTCACTCAGCTGACACTATCAGCAACCTGGGTAAACAGTCATCTAGAGAGCATACTACAGGATTAATGCAAAATAAAACCCTTTCCCAAAGGATATAACATTTTATTTCCCACAAAAAATCTAGGAAATGTTAAATTCAAGAAAAAATTTATTAGTGATTTTTCTTTTTAATTCTGAGCAATCACTCTTAAATAGATTCAAGCTTTATCCTCATAGTCATTGTCACCAGCCAATTAAAAATCCATCACTTGTTTCATAACTGGAATATTTGAGCGTAAATGTGTAGATTAGCGTCCTAAATTATTTCGTCGGAAAAATGTTAGTACCGTAATTTTGGTCATATAATCTGCGAATTATCTGCTAAAAAAATTTAAAATATAGGTTCTGTGGATTATACACCGATTTAAAAAAAAATTAAGTTTTTATGGCCCTCCTGCTTTCAGAGTTGGGGGATAGTTTTATTGTCAATTTTTTATAATTATTTTGGTCAAGTCAAGTATGTTGCAGAGTAAGGGTTGAGCTTCCCCCGGCTCCGTATTATATATCATGAAAAGGATATACGACCTAAATGTTATTACTAATACATGTATGTGGTGATGGATCTCTTGTAGCAAATTGATTTGTAGATTGAGTTGAATTAAACTTCAAAACTACAGTTGTATCATGGTGGTGCTTGACATGTGTGAAATCTTCAGTCTTTGGGAGTCCTTTTGCCGATTCAGTCTAGAAGACAGGTACTCTTGCTAGTAAAATGATTATTCTTTGCCTTGGAATGTGGTACATGAAATAATTTTTTGTCTACATGTTCATATTTACTTAATTTATTTTGACTGAACCTGAAGAAATAGAATAACAAATTCTTGAATAAGGTGCCAATGTGCTGCCCTCTGGTGTGACATCCACAAGTTGATGATTGACTGATATATATATATTTTTTTTTCTTTTCGGATGTGACATTATGACCACAAGAAGTAAACAAAATATATCGAATAAATTGGGGAGTAGTCCATGTTTGAATCATTCTAATCCAGTTAACATAGAACTAATTTTGAAATCACTACAAGATATCAATGAAAAGATTGACTCCACAAACCTAAAAGTTAGAAATGATCTAAGACAGGCCTTGGATGACATAAACAAAAAATTAGAACCTATTTTGGAATTGAAGAAAGAACTGAAGGAATGTAAGGCATCTATAGTACATATGTCGACAAACTATGATTCAGTTTTGGAACAACTGGAGTCATTTAGGAAAGAAAATGAAGGTTTAAGGATTACACAAGATAATCTCTTGTAGCAGATGGAGTTCAAACAACTTGAATTAAATAAATTACAATGTGACTTTAATGAATTGGCGTAATATTTATGTAAAAAAATCTGGAATTTCATGGTCTTGATTTGACTCATATACAAGATGAAAAAGAACTCAGAAATTATATGAGTACATTGGCAGAAGCTTTTGATGTACATCATTTCAATTTACAGGATATTGACATTATACATCCCTTAAAACCAGATTCTTTCAAAAAACCTAATGCAAATGTGCTTGTTCAGTTTTTGTCCAGAACTTCAAGGGATAGCTGGCTTGATAGGAAGAGATCCATTATATACAATTGTGATTTTAATAGTATTTTGCCCAAAACTCGTGTATTTATAAATGAAAATCTTATTCCACCATATAAGGAATTATTCTGGCATGCAAGAAGACTGCTACATCAGAGATTAGTGAGATATGTTTGGGTTAATAATGGACATATTTATGTCAGGAAAAATGACTCATCACCAAGAAACAATATAATTTCTATGAATGATCTGACTGAGTTTAGTTTACCATCTACTTCCACTGAATCTACTGGTGTATGACTTTGGTATGAGAACTGACAAATGTAAACTGTATATGGTTTGTTGTTATTATTCTACTTTATTTTATTCCTTTCACTTCTTGATTTGCTGCATTGGACTATTGTACATAGTTGCTTTTGTACTATGTAATCAACTTATTTAATATTTCAGTAATTTCAGCAGGTCATTGGAAATGCTTGATGACCTATTTTCACCTAGCCATTATTTGTGTATGTTTGCTGGATTTTTGATTTGAGGGCCAAGAAATCTGATTTATATTTGTTTGGATGCTATTAGTTTATAGTACCATTTTCTTATTATTTCTTGGTTTATTACATTATACCATCATACTTAATTATTGTTTTTATTTGGAAGAAAAGAAGAAATTATAAGGTGTATAGAGGTTATTTCCTTGAACCTAACTTCTATCTTATATTTACATGTTATTGGAGTTGATTGATGGCAGATTCCATCACAGTCATTAGCTCTTGTTTAATCACTGGAATTTGGGCATGGGAACTCAGGGGTTTACCTACTTGTCAAAATTTTATAATTATTGAAATTTTAGTATGGTAATTGGAAATTTGAACTGTATTTGGTTAGCTATTTTTGTATTATATTTTTGACTACCTACCGTTCTTAGTTTAAATTATATTTGACTGCTGTATAGTGGCTGGGGACCACTGGGAGGTATCAGGGAATTTGTACTGTGTATAGAGGTTACCGATATATATAATATAGTTTTGACTGTCATTGGAGTTCCTAGTGACATACCGTAAATACTCGCGTATAAGTCGACCCCCCACTTTCAGAGGAAAAAATCGTAAGAAATCGGAAACTAGCGTATAAGTCGATTCCGGAATGAGAAAAAAAAAAATTTCAACGAATTTATTCAAAAACATTTGAAAACGAAAAAAATTATATATATAATACCAAATTTAATTTGCATACCCAAAAACTTCATCGGAACCCTTCAAATTCCGATTCAGACTTGCTAAACAGTTCAAAAAGTCTTTCTCCGTCATCGGCGCGTCATCATAAACATCAGTATTCCCATCTATGCCTGTGTCATCAGAATCACTGTCATCATCACTCATAAAAATCTCATCATCCTCTGTGCCATCAAGTTTGTTACTAATGCAACATTTCTTGAATGATTTCACGACCATTTCCGCAGGTATCGCATCCCAAGCATCCTTGACCCATCGCGCAATCAAAACGATATTAGATTTCCGCCCTTGGTTTCAGTCGGCAAATCGGAACTTATCCAATCTGCCCAATACCTCCGCACATTGTCCTTGAAGGGCTTATTAAGGCAGACATCTAGTGGTTGAAGAACAGATGTCAACCCACCTGGGATGACAGAAAGAGTTGTTTTTGAATTTTCTGCAGTTTTTTTCACTTCTGCACAACGGTGTGCAACAAACATATCCCACACCAAAAGAGAAGGTTTCCTCAAAAGTGCACCTGGTCTTTTGTTCCACACGTTCGGTAACCAGTCAATTGTTCCGGATTCGTTCATCTATCCTTTTTCGTGGGCACGAACGAGCACACCAGACGGAAAGACAACGCTTTTCGGCAGAGTTTTGCGTTCGAAAATAATTACCGGAGGTAGCTTACTGCCGTCGGTCAAACAGGAAAGAACAACTGTGAAACTTGATTTTTCGTGGCCAGTCGTTTTGATCAAGATATTTTTTTCGCCCTTTTGGTTCACCGTCTTATTTCCAGGAAGGTCAAAACACATGGCGGTTTGATCCATGTTCCCTATTTGGGAAAGTTCAAAAGCAGTCTCTTTTCTCTTTTGAATTACATACTTTTGAAATTCCATTATCTTTGCTTCAAGGTCACGAGGTAACTTTTGTGCAATTTTGGTGCGCTGGCATAGACACAACCCATAGCGGTTCATGAACCTTGTGCACCAACCTGGTGAGGCATGAAAAGTGTTATTTGCGGCTGCAAACTTTTCATCTTTTGCGAGCTTCATTGCTCGCAAACGTATACCAGTTCGCGTTACAATGTAACCATTTTGTCTGCAGCCCACAATCCAATCATTCAAGACACTTTCCAGCTCTGGGAAAGATGTCGTTCCATGGCGCAGCACCTTTTGCGATTTTCACCAAGTCCGGTTTTTTTTTACGCCAATCTCGAATCAGTTTTTCGTTAATGCCAAATTGACGTGAAGCAGCACAGTTGTTAGTATTTTCTGCAAAAGAAACCACTTTCAACTTGAATCCTGCGTTATAGGACATCCGTTTCTTTACACAATCCGTGTCACCCATAATAGGAGAAGCGAGACACCTGAGATTAAGAACAAGCAACACCTAACACTGGCTGTCGCATGGCTCCGTTACCAAAGAAAAACGCTTCGCGTGATATTCTTTGCCGTTACGTCGAAGTACAGTGCAATCAACTGGTAGTCGGAAGGGTGGAGCTTTCTATGCGCGGCTGTGACTGCGCTGTGGATACGCAAAGCCAGGAGAGAGGAGACTTCTCAAAGCGCGGAGAAATTCTTAGGTTTGCGATTTCGTAATTCTACCACAGCGGCGATTTTTCTTCTTTTCTTTTTCTTTCGGAGGGTTGCGATTTCGTAATTAATACCGCATCGGCATTTGGGGGGGGGATTGCCTTGTGCCTCACGGGAAGAACTTTTGGACTTACGATTTTTTAGAACCCGCGTATAAGTCGACCCCATTACTTTGAAGCTCTCATTTTGTCCCAAATTTCTCGACTTATACGCGAGTACATACGGTATTCCTCTCCTGTTATGTGAGCATACCTGTTGGAATTTCGGTATGGGAACTGAAAAACTTGAATTGTATTTGGTTTTCACTATTATTTTTTATTAGTATATTTCGTTCATTAATTTACAGATTTGTTGATCACTGGGAGAAAGTGGGGAATTTGTATTACATATAGGTACTATTCAAATAAACACAATCTTTATTTAATTCCTCTATGTCATGAGAGTTACTTATTGACATTCTTCTATCCAGTCACTGAATATGTTTAGCTACTGGAATTATGACATGGCAACTGAAAAAAATTAATTGTACATGGTCCCTTATTATTACTAACTTTTTTATCATATTTCCCTTCATTGTTTGGTTTATTAATTGATTATACCACAGAATTGTTGATTATTGAGGGAAATATAGAATTCGTACTGTGTATTGAGGTTATTAATATGTTTATAATTTTTTATTGAGTTCTTGTATGTCACTGATTATAACTATTGGAGAATGTCTTGATGTTTACATGGTACTTGAAAGATATTATATTATGCAGCAATAACTAACTGTTAGAATTTTTTATTTTTTTAATGCCTTTGGCAAAAAATATATGTATATAGATATAAGGAGATAAGGGCAATTAATTATTAATTGGTGCAGGGGTGGCCACCATTTTGTGGGATTCTCAAATAGTGCTTAGGGGTGGTGACTTAATCTTACAAAACTGCTTGGGGTAAATTGATATATGACTATTAATTATTATTCAGTACAGCATCTTAATGATACAATATCTAATAACCCTAATAATTCTCTAAATATTATTCATCTTAATGCCGGATCATTAGTCAATAAAATATCTGATCTAGAGGCATTAGTTAAACTATTAAATTATCAAATAGATATAATTTGCGTTTCGGAAACATGGTTTCCTTCTGAAGACTATTGTCTACATCTCCCACTCTATCAGACTTTTAATAAAAATAGGACTGAGTCTAGAGGAGGAGGAGGAATTGCAATTTTTGTTAAAACAAATAATTTGGACTACACCCAAATTGAAAAATTGACATTTATTAATTCTGATATTTAAATTATTACAACTGAAGATCAATATAATATAATTTCAGCCTGTTATCGTCCACCAACAGCGAACCCTTCTTTATTTATTGAAAAATTTACTGATATACTTAATTATATAAATTTTACAAAGAAAAAAGGACTGTTACTTGGAGACTTTAATATTGATCTGTCACGGAATCTTTCATACCCACGGGAATTTAATTCTGCAATTGCTACTGCAGGATTCTATAACACTATTTTTTCAGCTACAAGAATAACTCAATATACGGCCTCAATTTTGGATCTATGTGTAACAAATATACCATCAGACTCTATTTTATCAGGTATTCTTAATTTTCATTTCAGTGATCATCTACCAATTTTCTTAATTTACACATATAATGATGTACAAGCATCTAGACCAACAAATACTTTCACTCGAATTATTAATGAGAATAATACGAATCTATTCATAAACCTAGTACAAGATACAAACTGGGATGAAATAATGCAAATTCCTAATCCTGATGTGGCTTATAATTTATTTGAAATAACTTTGAAGATATTGTACAACAAGGCTTTTCTATTTAAAAGAACCATGTCTAAATTCAGGGAAGAGCAGAAACCTTGGCTAACAAGGCACTGTCTTAATCAGATAAATAAAAAAAAATAAACTGTTCACAAAATTCTTAAAATTAAGGTCACAAATTGATTATAATATTTTTAAAAAAATTAGAAATAATCTTAACTCCTACATTAGAAAATTAAAAAGATTATTATTTTCATATTTTTTCTAAAAATAATCCAAAGGTAACCTGGAAGCACTTAAACATATTATTAGGTCGTAGGAATGTACCAAAGACTTCGTTTCACCTCACTCGGGGTAACATCAAAATCACTGATAAAACTGAAATTGCTAATCAATTTAATAATCATTTTATTGTATCACCACAACGTATAATACAACAACTTCCTAAGCTGAACGATCAACAATTACCTCATTACTCCAACTCATGTACCTTAAATTCAATGCATACTTTGGAAATTACTAGAACCGAAATAATCTTCCAACTGCAGAATATTAACATAAATATACAACCAGGCCCAGATGATATTCTTCCCAAAATTTTAAAAACTATAACTTTTTTCATTGTTACTCCCCTATTATACATTTTTGATTCCATTCTAGCTACAGGTATTTTCCCAGATTCGTTAAAAATTGCAAAAATTACTCCTGTCTTTAAAAAGGGTTCTTTGACAGATATTAATAACTATCAACCTATAGCTAAATTATCCATATTTGCTAAAAATTTTGAAAAAATACTATTTGATTTGCTAGATTATTTACTTATATTGAAAAATACAAAATTTTGCACAAAAATCAATTTGGCTTTTTACCAAATTCCTCAACAGAAGTCGCCCTTTTACACTTAAAAGATAAAATTCAATCTAATTATATTAATAATAAATTTACATTGGGACATTTCATTGATTTATCAAAAGCATTTGATACTTTAAACCACAACTTATTATTATCAAAATTGTATGCAATTGGTATTCAGGGTACATTACATAATCTCTTTAGAAACTCTCTCACTGGTCGCCAGCAATATACAGAAATTGAACATACCAAATCTAACTTACAATCAGTCATTTCAGGAGTCCCTCAGGGCTCGGTACTCGCTCCATTATTATTTAATATTTATATTAATGACTTCTGTACCTGTCTACACAATTCAGATATTATTTTTTATGCAGATGATGCAACCATATTAATACATGGAAATGATGTTGAAACACTGGTGCGACAACTACAAGTCCGTTTTATATCTATCACTAATTGGTTAACTAAAAATGATCTGGCTATTAATATTAACAAAACAAAAGTAATGATTTTTTCAAGTACGTCAACCCCTATTTCCTTAATTCAGAATATTAATTTACTCGGATCATCTATAGAAGTGGTTCAAAATCATAATTATCTTGGTATCATTATTCAGCATGATTTAAAAGCGAATTCACATGTTGACTACTTATCTAATAAGATCTCAAGAAATATAGGGGTTATTAGTAGTGCAGTGGCCAATTTAACCCCAAAACTAATGATTTTATTATACTATACTTTAATTCAGTCTCATCTAATCTATTGTATATCTGTATGGGGATCAACTACCTTTTATAATATGAAAAAACTTCAGTCGTTACAAAATAGATTCATGAGACTAATACAATTTAAATTACAATATACTCAATTTTCAAATACAGTCTTTCAGGCTAGACTCAGTCCAAATGATTTTAATATACTAACTATTCAACAAATGCATATCTATAGTATAGGTAAACTGATGTTTTTGAGAATAAAAAATGGTTACTACCAAGATTTAATTTCAATAAGTACTCGTGGTCATGATTATTCCACGAGACAAAAAACAACACTAATCCCCATGTTTCCACTAACAGAACGATTTAGATCATTTGTTAATTATACTGGTCCGGCATTATGGAATACATTTCCTACTGATATTGTATCACTTAATAATATTAATATATTTAAATGAAAACTTAGGTATTTCTTACTGACCAAAAGCTCATAATGTATTATTTATTACCTTTATTAATTTATAGTACCACCCTAGCTGTGTTTGATATTGTGTGGACTTGTTCATGTTTTTTTTTTATTTTTTTATTTTCATGAAAATTTTGATGCTTTGGGAGAAGAGGGCACGTCAGGCCTATCAGGCTTTTTCCCTCCTTATTCCCTGTTGTTACAAAAATATAATGTGTGCTATATATTTATGATTACATAATACCATGTCTGTAACAACTAAAATGCAATAAACGAAATGAAATATCTTGGGGATGGTACAATTATCTATCCACAAGATAATTGCACAGAAGAGGCGTATAATTGGAAAAGGAACTCCCTTGATTTTTTTTACCTCAGGTCAGGAGTTTGTACGGAGTGGAGAGGAAGAGTGTGGTAATGAAAGTACGGGAAAGTTGTGGGGAGAGATGGCAGGGGTTGTTTTGTATCGTTGAGGACAGCTCTGACTGTTGTGTCGTCTCTGTTTTTGGCAGCCAGCCAAAGTACGCACAGCGCTTGCTGCATGAACTTATGCGTTCCTCCTTTAGATCTCACACGCGTCGTGCCCTCTGTTTAGTTCGTTCTTTGCCGTTTTGAGTTGACCAACGCCTTTGCTGCTGATGTTTTCATTCATTGTTATTCATGATGTCTTTGAAAATGAAATGTCTCAGTTACACTGCCGAATTTAAACCAAAAGTGGTGAACACAGTTGAGAATATGATTAAGTTACTGCACGATAGTTTTGAGGTCAGAAAACAATGACGCAGTAACACACGGAAAGCCACGATCTAAAGCGTAAACAAATCCGCCGGTAAATTCTGCGGGAGAATTCGCGGAAGTCCAGCCCTATTTTTTTACTGGCCAACGTATGAACCAATCCCCCAACTCTGAAAGCAGGATTTCCTCCAAAAACTTTCCACTTATACGTGAGTACATCTGGTATTTCTATGACTTGTTCTGTATCAGCTTTTCGTCATTGGCAAGGTGTAATGCAATACTCTGGAGCTGCATCGGCCTGATCTATGGATGCCACGCCACTGAGCTTTATATGTCCAGAGATAAAAATATGAAAAAGTAACCTTTAAAAATGAATTTCTTCATTTAATGAAATAATTTTTTCTTACTTTTTCAGACTCGTGGATCATTGTGTGACCAACTTTTCTGTCGAAAATTCCACTTCCTGTTCAACATCTATGATGAGCGAATTATACAGTGATTTTTTTTTTTTTTTTTTTTTTTGAATGTCACAGTCTGCAGATTATACGAAGAAAAAAAGAATTTTATGTGAATTTCGCGGTCTGCGGATAATACACTGGTACTGATAATACAACGAAAATGACAGTACCTGGGAAAAGTGTGCAACACATAGATTTTAGAGTATGGAAATTAAAGGCAAATGGCACAGAAATTTCATATTTTAAATGTCTTTTACAGATTTTTATTGTAACATTTACCTGTAAGTGCAATGCTGTGAAGAGACGCTGCAGTAGGCCTAACGTATCGCTACTGTGATGATGTCAAGCTTTGCTCCGTTAAAAGGAAGGTTCCTTGCTGTACCGAAATGACGGGCAGAAGAGTAAAAGATAAAGTGGTTACGTTGTTGGGAGGAGAGGGATAAATGTTGTAGCGATACGCTACAGAAAATAGGTCTAGATTATCCACCCTTTATTTTGTTGTATCCTGTATGTTGTTGGCAGGACAAACCAGAAAAAACCTCTTTGATTTGCAAAATGTATGTATCAGTGAGATAGAAACTGACCTGCAAACAAAGTATTAACAGGAGAAGAAAAGCTGCAGTGGCACCGCAAATCAGCTACGAATGGAAGCCGTTCTAAGCAGAACCAAAAGTTATACTTCCCTAGTTTCCTGTGCAACATAGAAAGCCATATTCGTACTTTCTATTTGGAATCAGGGAATCTTGTGTAAAAGAACGAAACATTTCTCGACATCTGCTTTAAAAACAATGACAAAACATGAACGAACTATATTCTGTAGCGTATGAGTACATGATGCTTCGCTCCCCTTGCAAGAACATACGCTGCTGTACTTTTAGTCATCCGTGCGTGAATTACATGCCACAGCAAATCTTCCTTTCAGCGGAGCAAAGCTTGACATTGTCGCGGTAGCGATGCGTTAGGCCTACCACAGTCTCTTCCCAGCATCACACTTACAGGTAAATATTATGATAAAAATCTTTAAAAGACATTTAAAACATGAAATTTCTGCACCATTTGCCCTTAATTTCCATAATCTAAAATTTGTACGTTGCACTTTTCCCAAGTACTAACATTTTTCTGACGAAATAATTTAGGACGCTAATCTACACATTTACCGATATGAGACGTAACTGAATGACAGTGGTAAAAGGAACATTATCTTACGGTGGCACGTTTCTGATAAAGAAAAATGTAACCAGTAACTGCAGTTTCCATGAAGGTATTTAAAAGTTACCTTTCAATTATTACTTCAATGAGTTTTCACAAATTAAAATCAAGATTGGTGTTCTTCAAGCACAAAAAGTTCTCCTGATGTTATACATCTTAGTGAAGAAACATATGGTTTGAAGAATGACTTTTCTGAGCAAACTGTTTTGGGTATGCATCATATTGGTGATGCTTTTATAATATTTCAATAATCACATACTTTTAAAGAACACTTTTCCAAGTAAATTCTTTGCAGCATGCAATACACCGGTGAGGCTTTTTACCCGTGGGGAGAATAATATGCTTCAAGAGATTACTTTTGTGAGCAGTCTTTGAAACGTATGTCCCATTGGTAAGGGTTTTAAAACACCTGGATGAAAGAGCATATGCAATGAAAGATGACTTTTCTGAGTAAACTGTTTGGAACATAACAACACAATGGGGATGCTTCTTCACACCTCTGTGACAATGAAGATGAAGTGAAGGAACATTTTAGTCAGTGAATTATTTGGATCATCATACTAGCGAGGTTTTTCACATGTGTGAAGTAGCACATGCCTTGAAAGAATACCCTTCTGAGTAAGGTGCATGAAACATACATCACAATGCTAACGCTTTTCATCTGTGTGAATCAGCATATGCTTTGAAAGATATCTTTTGCAAGTAAACTGTTTGGAGCACACATCACAGTTGTATGGTTTTACACCTGTGTGAATGAGCATATGCTTTGAAAGAGTACATTTCTGGGTAAACTGTTTGGAGCACACATCACATTGGTGAGGCTTTTCACCTGTGTGAATGAGCATATGCTTTGAAAGGGTACATCTCTGTGTAAACTGTTTGGAGCACACATCACATTGGTGAGGCTTTTGACCTGTGTGAATGAGCATATGCTCTGAAAGATAGCTTTTGCGAGTAAACTGTTTGGAGCACACATCACATTGATGAGGCTTTTCACCTGTGTGAATGAGCATATGCTCTGAAAGATCACTTTTGCTAGTAAACTGTTTTGAGCATACATCACATTGGTGAGGCTTTTCACCTGTGTGAGTGAGCATGTGCTTTGAAAGATTACTTTTCTGGGTAAACTGTTTGGAGCACACATCACATCTGTGAGGCTTTTCACCTGTGTGAATGAGCATATGCTCTGAAAGATAACTTTTGCGAGTAAATTGTATGGAGCATGCATCACATTGGTGAGGCTTTTCACCTGTGTGAAGGAACATATGCTTTGAAAGAGCACCTTTCTGAGTAAATTGTTTGGAGCATACAACACATTGGTAAGGCTTTTTACCTGTGTGAATGAGCATATGCATGGAAAGATTACTTTTCTGAACAAATTGTTTGGAGCATACATCACATTGGTAAGGCTTTTTGCCTGTGTGAATGAGCATATGCTGTGAAAGATTACATTTCCAAGTAAACTGTTTTGAGCATACATCACATTGGTACTTTTTACCTGTGTGAACGAGCATATGCTTGGAAAGATCACTTTTCTGAATAAATTGTGTAAAGCATATATCACATTTGTGTGGGTTCTCTCCTGTGTGAAGGGGCATGTGTGCTAGAAGTTGATCTTTTTGCATATATTGTTTACAGCAAACATTGCACTGGTAGCATTTTTCATCTGCATGAAACAACTTATGTTTTGAATGATGGCCTTCTCCAATGTGTTTCAGGCAATGAAAAGGTTTCTCACTTGAGTGAAGTAACCCGTGCATTAAGAACTGTCCTTCACTGAACTGCTTGGAACATTTATCAGAATCATTAGGCTGTTCCTCTGCATGAGCCTTTGCATGCCTTAACAGACTACATTTCTGTGTGAATGTCTCAAGACACACATCACACTGGAAAGATTTTTCCCTTGTGTGACGTTGCACATGTCTTTCGAAGTTGGATTCCGTTGTGAATTTTAGGAAGCATACTTCACACTCCCAAATATTTTCCCTTACATCTGCTACATGGATTGTTGAAGTATTTGATTCTTTTTCCACTTCCTTCATAATAAATTCTTCAATTACTTCTCCAATGGTACTTTTCAGTGCTGATTCCATGCTGATAAATTTACAATTTCTGTTTATTCAACAGGCAGCAAGCCTGACGATTTCTTTTTTGATAATTTTATCATTAAGCAGTCACCTGGACAAAACATGCCCTTCTTACTTATATTGTGTGGTGTGCACATACTAAGAAAAATTTTTCGTTATCAAACATAACATTAGGTATGCTTTGAAACACCTTGTTATTTCAAACATGTAGCAGAAAAAATAGAAACACCATATGCTTATGAAGAATATTTTCTGAAATCTTCAGCAAAATCAAAATAAATATACGACCATTTTGTACTTGTAGACTTGAGAGTGCTGGAAATTGTGTTTGCAGAAAAATACATTCATACAAACTCCTGTTTATCTACATTACTTAATTTCGTTTAAGAATAATTCACCATCTTTCTCGAAACAGTGTTAAAAAACAAATTCACAGGATGCTATCTGGAAGAGGAATTTTAATGGCGAATATTACGTGAGAGCGCTGAATCCTTGAGGGAGATGCTATGTTCCCAAGGCTTGGATACCATGGTGACGTCACAGATTTAGTCAGTGCGATAACAGACATCATAAGTGGGCACACATGTTCGCAAAACCAGCAACACGTACACATGACCAGCAAAGAAACCCTTAGGTTGCTTAGGAGGGTTGCCGGACGTTCCGTGATTAGCTTACGTATCACGTGACTTAGACGGAGAATTAATGGCATACTCTCGACGCAGAAGAAGTTTACTCATGGAGGCAGAGACCACTTTAAATGTTTTGGGGCCCTAGGCCCTAAACGATTCCGGGGCCTCTCCTTCCCCTTCTTATTGCTTCAGAAATTTTCATCCGTCAGATTAACAAAAAAAGTAAAGTCAAGAAAAATGTTTTTGCGCTTTTTGAAATGCGATTCTATCATAAATTACTAAGACGTTTTTTTTTTTTTATTGGAGGTTTAACGACCACCGTGAGCAACTCAATGGGCTATAAGCAGTCGCCCGTCCCTAATTTAGGGTCACTGGTTCCAGGGAAGGGGGAGAGCCAGTGTCGTAAGACAAACACAACATCCATGCCTCACCGGGATTCGAACTCGGACCCCGTTCGGACAAATGATCAGAGGCCATCGCTTAGACCACTGCGCCACCGGGGCGGCTAAGACGTTTTGTCAGAAACAGTGCTAATGTAATCAGTTTGACTGTTCGCGCACATCGAACTTTTTGTTTTAACAGATATTTCAAAAATTATTTTTGCAGCTAATAGGAAATTAAAGGGCACTAAGTTTGGCACTTTAAATATCCCATATCCTTTATGAATTTACGACTAAAAGCTGTCAAAGTCGAACATTCGAGAAATTAAAGTTCTCTTGTGAAGAAATATTTTTGTGCCTCTCAGATTAGACTTAACCGTTTTTTCTCAAATACTTAATTTTTTTTTTTTGTTTGGAGGTTTAACGACCACCGTGAGCAACTCAATGGGCTATAAGCAGTCGCCCGTCCCTAATTTAGGGTCACTGGTTCCAGGGAAGGGGAGAGCCAGTGTCGTAAGACAAACACAACATCCATGCCTCACCGGGATTCGAACTCGGACCCCGTTCGGACAAATGATCAGAGGCCATCGCTTAGACCACTGCGCCACCGGGGCGGCTAAGACGTTTTGTCAGAAACAGTGCTAATGTAATCAGTTTGACTGTTCGCGCACATCGAACTTTTTGTTTTAACAGATATTTCAAAAATTATTTTTGCAGCTAATAGGAAATTAAAGAGCACTAAGTTTGGCACTTTAAATATCCCATATCCTTTATGAATTTACGACTAAAAGCTGTCAAAGTCGAACATTCGAGAAATTAAGGTTCTCCTGTGAAGAAATATTTTTGTGCCTCTCAGATTAGACTTAACCGTTCTTTCTCAAATACTTAATTTTTTTTTTGTTTGGAGGTTTAACGACCACCGTGAGCAACTCAATGGGCTATAAGCAGTCGCCCGTCCCTAATTTAGGGTCACTGGTTCCAGGGAAGGGAGAGAGCCAGTGCCGTAAGACAAACACAACATCCATGCCTCACCGGGATTCGAACCCGGGCCCCTTACGGACGAATGATCAGAGGCCATCGCTTAGACCATTGCGCCACCGGGGCGGCCTTAAATTTTTGAATTCAAAAATTATTTTTGCGAATTATAGGACATAAACTTTCATTAAATTTTGGCCATTTTAAATTTCACTACCAGTTCATAAATTTTCCTCTAATTCTGGAATTGGAAATTTAAGAAATTTCAGCTTTACGCTACGAGAGACCATTTCGGTTACGGCAAAATTTCTTTTTGAGTTTGAAACGTTTGGCAAAACTAGCTACATTAGTACATCTTCAGTTGCTATAGTTACTTGGCGAATTTAACGCTAAAAACACTGAAAATTGAGTTTCACTAAATTTATCAATACATTTCGCATAAATTGTCATGAAACTGGAATATTTTTCAATTACAAAACGTGCCCTCTACAAGTTTCTTCGATTCTCTAAATCGAAGAAATTCAGCCGTCCATGGCATAGACAAATGTCGTGGACCAAAAAAATTGGACAGTAAGAATTTCATCAGTCAGTGCAAATAAGCGAGGCTGCCCCGGTGGCGCAGTGATCTAAGCGATGGCCTCTGATCATTCGTCCGAACGGGGTCCGGGTTCGAATCCCGTCAGGCATGGATGTTGTGTTTGTCTTACGGCACTGGCTCTCTCCCTTCCCTGGAACCAATGACCCTAAAATAGGGACGGGCGACTGCTTATAGCCCATTGAGTTGCTCACGGTGGTCGTTAAACCTCAATCAAAAAAAAATGAGCCAGAGGGTGAAGAGTTTCTTGAAATCATTTTTCCTTATTACTTTCATCAGAAAATTGAGGTCTGCGTATTTTTTTATTGTGTCAAAAAAATGAGTAAGATTTTCTTTATTCCTCCACCGCAGTTATCAGGAACAGAAGCATGAGGATTAAGTGCAAATGATCCAGCTTGAAAATGGAAAAGTAGGAACCTCAGTTTTTCGAGTAAGAGTATCATTGAAACTTTTATTGGCCGCCCGGGTGGCGTAATTCGCATTTCGACATGCAGTGCACGATTACGTTCTCTAGACCAATCACACGCTAGCCAGAGATTCAGGATTTCGGTTAAGGCGCGGAGCTAGAAACTTTGGTCACGTGGCTACCTAGTATGACCCAGCTACCCATTATTTTCAGGTGGTGCTTTATATGTAAACTGCGCGTTGAATTAAAACACGGCAATGATTTTCAGTTGTGGCTTCAGAATTTTGCAGACAATACTCATACCTCCTGGATTGTGAGGAGCACTGTTGCATGCAGTGAAAGATCAAAATTTGTTTAACAGAGATTATGTCTGTCAACATTCAGGACATGGAAAATATAAAAACGTAAGGGTTCGGTATTTACTAAACAAAATTATTAAAAAAATGATAAATAAAATAAAATAATAATAATAAATAAATAATAAAAATTAAAAAGTAAATAATAACAGTAAATAAAAAGTAAATAATAACAGTAAATAAGAAGTAAATAATAATGAATAAAAATATATAATAACAAATAATAATATCTGTTTCTTTTTTACAAGGATGAAGAAAAATAAGAATAAATAATAAAGTAAATAATAAAAATTAAAAAGTAAATAATAAGAGTAAATAAAAAGTAAATAATAACAGTAAATAAAAAGTAAATAATAACAGTAAATAAAAAAGTAAATAATAATAAATAAAAATATATAATAAATAATAATAATATCTGTTTCTTTTTTACAAGGATGAAGAAAAATAAGAATAAATAATAAAGTAAATAATAAAAATTAAAAAGTAAATAATAAGAGTAAATAAAAAGTAAATAATAACAGTAAATAAAAAGTAAATAATAACAGTAAATAAAAAAGTAAATAATAATAAATAAAAATATATAATAAAAAATAATAATAATAATATCTGTTTCTTTTTTACAAGGATGAAGAGCTGACAAAGAAAAATAAAAACTGCAAAGCAAGTTTATCCATAAGAATAAAACGGGATAGTAAAGATGTTCGCTACAGAGATGCATATGTTAAAGAAGGCCTCACTGCTATCATAGAAGTAAATCATAACCACAGCCATTTAGTAGAAAATGCTGAAGCTTGGACTTGGCTTAGAAGGAGTGATGAAACCAGGGATATCTTTCTCAATTATTTTAATAAAGGTAAGCAGCATTATTATTGATGTTGTGTCATAGATTCTTTTTTTACTAATAATACTGAAATTTTACTGTGAAGGATTTCATGCAAGAGCGTTTTTCTGTAACACAGAGTAATACGACAAGTGAAATCATTCTCTTTTGCACGGAGCAGGAGATGATCATTGCATGGGAAGCTTGTGTGCCCCCTAGCTTGATATTTTTTTTTTCCAGAATTGTTTATTTTCCTGCATCTCTAAATTAACAACTAACATTAAGCAGATAGGCCCAGCGTAGAGATTCTTACTTATACACAAGCTTCACCCCCATAAACAGTACTCGGTGAGAGCTACTAACCAACTAATCCCCTAATAGCTACATTTTTTTCCCAGTTTTAAAAAGACAAAAATTGGTTGTATTACACATAAAGAAACTTCAAAAAATTAAATTCGGGAAAGAAAAAAAGAAAGTGTTTTTTTCTCCTCTGACACAGAAAAAAATGTAAAATCCAGTAAACGAAGGAAATACTAGAGGGGGGAGGGGGGAGTAAAAAAACTAAATTCAGTTTAGCAGTTTCCTTTGCTGAGATATGAAAATCCAATTTTGATTGATGGCCAGTGACTGAGCAAGGGAGAGATCCACTAATCTTTTTTTAACAGGTTGAAATCTGTAATATATATCATCATCATCATCATCATCATCATCATTGTCAACCATTATCAATCCACTGCTGGACGAAGGTCTCCCCAAGTTTCCTCCACAACGGTCTGTCTTGTGCCAGTCTCCTCCATGTCACTCCCGTATACTTTCGAATTTCATCCACCCATCTTCCATGTGGTCTTTTTCTGGGTCTTTTCCTGTCCCTTGGAATCCAATCTAAAATTTCGGCTGTCCATCGATGGTCTGTTCTTCTGGCAGTATGTCCAGCCCATTGCCATTTCAGGGATTTAACTCTGATCATGATGTCTTCCACTCTTGTCATTTTTCGGATCCACGTGTTCCTCTTCTTATCTCTCCTGGTTACACCAAGCATGCACCTCTCCATGCTGCTTTGAGTTGTCTGCAGCCTTTGTATGTCTTTTTTAGCTAAGGTCCACGTCTCTGCACCATACGTAAGCACTGGAAGGATGCATTGATCAAACACTTTTCTTTTAAGACATAATGGCATATTGCTCTTGAAAATTATGCTGTTTCTTCCAAAAGCTCTCCAGGCAAGTTTTGTACGCCGATTAATTTCTTCACCAATGTGACCTTCATTTGATATCTGCTGTCCAAGATAAACGTACGTGTCTGTTATCTCCAGCTTTTCTCCATCAATCGATAAATCTTCATTTCTTGTAAAAGCATTGTACATCACTTTTGTCTTCTGAAAGTTCATTTTTAATCCCACTTCTTTACTCTTGTCAGCAAGTTCCTGGATCATACTCTGTAGCTCTGATGGGGTAGTTGTAAAAATGACTATGTCATCAGCAAAACGAAGGTGGGTTAGATAATCTCCATTAATCTTTATCCCTTTGTTTTCCCAGTTCAGTGATTGAAAGACATTTTCCAATGTGGCATTAAAGAGCTTCGGAGATATGGTGTCACCTTGTCTCACTCCTTTTCCAATTTTTATGTGTGTTGTATTTTCAAACAGCCGAATCTTTCACTTGCATTTTCATAGATGTTATTAATAATATTAATGTATGCATCTTCAATACCGCAGGATTTCAGAGCCATTGTAACTGCTGATGGTTTCACCGAATCAAAGGCTTTTTCATAATCGATAAAAGCCATGCACAATGGAAGTTCATATTCCCTCGCTCTTTCAATTAGTTCTCTCAGTACGTGGATATGATCTATTGTGCTGTAGCCACTCCTGAATCCAGCTTGTTCTCTCGGTTGAGCCATGTCCAGTGTCACCTTCAAGCGGTGTGAAAGAACTTTAGTGAAGATTTTATAAACCATTGATAGGAGGCTGATAGGTCTGCAGTTCCTGAGATCCTCAATGTCACCTTTTTTATGTAGCAAGATCATTGTAGCGTTGTTCCAATCCTCAGGAATTTTCCCTTCATTAAGGCATCGAGTGAAAATTTGGGCGAGTACTCTTTCGATTTCTCCACTTGCTTCTTGTATGATGTCTACAGTAATTCCATCTTCTCCTGGAGCTTTTCCCCGCTTCATGTTCTTGATTGCATGTGCAACTTCTGCTTAAAGGACTGGAAGAACTCTGGTACTGGTACCTTTCATGATGTCTGGAGTGCATGTATCATCCCTTTCATATAATTTGGAGTAGAAATCTTTCACTTTTGTCAAAATTTCGCCTCTATTTCTTGTTACAGAACCATCTTCTTTTCTCAGTGCCATAATCTGTTTTTCCCCCTTACTGAGATGTCCCTTTGCTATCTTTAGGCTTTGGTTGTTTTCAATTGCTTTCCTTACCAGTTCACAGTTGAATTTCCTTACGTCTTCAGTGATACTTTTTCGTACTGTCTTGCATAGCTCTATATATTCCAGTTTGGACGTCACATCTTCTTTAGTTGTCCTCATCACTCTTCTTTTTTGCATCAACATTTTGGTTTTTCCTGATAATTTGTTCACATGCAATTTGGTCTTAGACCCAGCTAATTTTGTTGCTGTTTCCATAAGAGCTTTGGTTACTTTTCTGTTAACTTCAGAAATATCCACTTCTTCCGATGTTAGGCCTTCTAAAGCAGAGAATCTGTTCTTCAGTTCCAATTTGAAGGTATTATGGTGTTTTTTAAGGTTGGTTATGTCAATACATTTTGTTAGTCTTATGAGCTTGCTACGTTCGAGTTTAGTGTTGAGGTGCATCTTACATCTCACCAATCTATGGTCACTGCCTGTGTTGAACTTGTTTAGCACACTGCAGTCTTTTATGATGAATTTTTTGTTACACATAATAAAATCAATTTCACTTGTCGTCCCATTTGGATGTCTCCATGTCCATTTCCTGTGTGGCTTTTTCTTGAAAAAGGAGTTCAAGATGAAAAACCCTTCTGCCTCTGCAAACTCTACGAGAGTATTTCCACGCTGGTTTCTGTTGCCGTGACCGAATTTACCTACTGAAGTTTCATTCTGTTGCCGTTGCCCTATTTTTGCATTGAAATCTCCCATAATTATCTTCAAGTGCTGCTTACCTTTATTATTTAGATCACGAATTTCCTCATAAAATTCTTCAATTTCTTCTTCAGCATGACTTGTGAAGAAATTGAAGAATTTTATGGGATATATATATATATTAGAGTATATGGGTTCATAGGTTTGCTTCTATTTCCATGTGTTTATTACGCTGGATTGTTTTGGTTAACTACCTTAAAAATCAGAGTAAAAATCCAGGAAGCTGTAACATATACTGGAAGAAACTTCAGTTCATGATCTTTAAATAACTGTTTGCAGAATTTGAATCGGCACAGTAGTTTGGATTTTATAAGCCACTATATTTGTAAACAAATCGTCGGTTCTTCGCGTTTTTCAGTGTTTTCGCTTACACTGCAGGCAATATGCATCTCATTTAAATTCTAAACAACTTGAAACATTCTGGATGGACGGTATACGTAAATACAAGTGAAGCTAAACACCATACCACTTCAATAAAATACGCGCGGATTGTTATTGATGTTGCAACACCAGCTAGAAATAGAAATGAGCCGAACAAACGTTGAGTAGCACGCTCCCAAAGGGTTCTGCTCTTGTACCAGTGCAAATGGCCGACAAGGACTGGTGGCTGATGGAGGAGGGGAAAGAAACGGCTTCGTCAACTTTACGTTGCGCTTAAGCTCGCTTCTTGTTGTATTCTAACCTCCTTGGAGATACCTATGAACAACAAACGGTGTCAAAACAAAAATATCACCATTCCAAAATATGTTAGCGCTAATCAGCCACCACCTGAAAATAGTGGGTAGCTGGGTCATACTAAGTAGCCACGTGACCCCAGTTTCTAGCTCCGCCCCTTAACCGAAATCCTGAATCTCTGGCTTGCGTGTGATTGGTCTAGAGAACGTAATCGCGCACTGTATGTCGAAATGCGAATTGCGCGCCCGCGTGGCGCAGTGGTCTAAGCGCTAACTTATGACCATTCGTCCGAGATGGGTCCGGGTTCGGATCCCGATGAGGCATGGATGTTCTTTTTGTCTTACGGCACTGGCTCTCTCTCCCTTTCCTGGAACCAGTGACACTAAATTATGGACGGGCGACTGCTTATAGCCCATTGAGTTGCTCACGGTGGTCGTTAAACCTTCAATCAAAGAAAAAAAAACTTTTATTGCTTTTTCAAATGTTCATTTGTTGTCAATTTAAGGAATAGGAAAGGTGAGAATACTTGATAATTACCAGTATTAAACTAAGGGAGGAAAAAGCAATAAGAAAATGAGATTGCAATAAAATAAAAATTTCTTTTAAAACATTCAATAAGAAAAAAATAAACAGTGCAACATTTTCGAACTTCCTTATTTTGCAGCCTAAGCTGACACTTTTTGTGAAAAAAAAGTAAAGAACGAAGCACACCGAGAAAGTTCTTTGATCCTAATGATACTCTGCATGCAAGTACCTCAGGGCCGAATATGCAATTGATTAATTAAAAAATAACTACCAATGACTAAAAAGCGGCCTGCGACAGCGCATGGGAACCGCATCGAGAAAGGCATATCAAGAGCAAAGGGGCCGCCCCGGTGGCGCAGTGGTCTAAGGCGCTGGCCTCTGATCATTCGTCCGTAAGGGGTCCGGGTTCGAATCCCGGTGAGGCATGGATGTTGTGTTTGTCTTACGGCACTGGCTCTCTCCCTTCCCTGGAACCAGTGACCCTAAATTAGGGACGGGCGACTGCTTATAGCCCATTGAGTTACTAACGGTGGTCGTTAAACCTCCAATCAAAAAAAAAAAAAAAAGAGCAAAGGGCGACGCAACAGGTCGTAGAATGCGTTAACGTACCGGACAATTGTGACAGCGAATTACTGGTACATTAACCTCCAGACTGTCAGGCTGCCACGACAACGGATCCGTACACACCAGGAGAAGTCGAGCGGGTTTGCGAGAGGATATATACACTGGCGGAAAGTGAAAAAGAACACCAAGAAGGAATTGGCGGACGATCATGAAATTTACATACACTGGTGGAAAGTGAAAAAAGAACACCAAGAAGGAATTGGCGGACGATCATGAAATTTACATACACTGGCGGAAAGTGAAAAAAGAACACCAAGAAGGAATTGGCGGACGATCATGAAATTTACATACACTGGTGGAAAGTGAAAAAAGAACACCAAGAAGGAATTGGCGGACGATCATGAAATTTACATACACTGGTGGAAAGTGAAAAAAGAACACCAAGAAGGAATTGGCGGACAATCATGAAATTTACATACACTGGTGGAAAGTGAAAAAAGAACACCAAGAAGGAATTGGCGGACGATCATGAAATTTACATACACTGGTGGAAAGTGAAAAAAGAACACCAAGAAGGAATTGGCGGACGATCATGAAATTTACATACACTGGTGGAAAGTGAAAAAAGAACACCAAGAAGGAATTGGCGGACGATCATGAAATTTACATACACTGGTGGAAAGTGAAAAAAGAACACCAAGAAGGAATTGGCGGACAATCATGAAATTTACATACACTGGTGGAAAGTGAAAAAAGAACACCAAGAAGGAATTGGCGGACGATCATGAAATTTACATACACTGGCGGAAAGTGAAAAAAGAACACCAAGAAGGAATTGGCGGACGATCATGAAATTTACATACACTGGTGGAAAGTGAAAAAAGAACACCAAGAAGGAATTGGCGGACGATCATGAAATTTACATACACTGGCGGAAAGTGAAAAAAGAACACCAAGAAGGAATTGGCGGACGATCATGAAATTTACATATGTTAATGGGGTCGAGTTTACATAGGTGTGATGTTAATTTCGGGACCAACCGGTGAGCGCTTACGCCAAAGCACGGCATAATATGCAAATTATAGTCGGTGGTATTTAAGGAATACGGCGAAGTGAATGTAATCAGTCGTCGGCGTGCGGACACGTGCGAAGACCCTGAAGAAGCTGCAATGCTTGGACATGGAAGACGTGTAAGATTTCAGCATTATCGGAATTTGAGCGAGGTCGTCGAGTCGGACTTCGCGAGGCCGGATGGTCGCATCGTCGTATTGCGGAGCGAATTGGACGGGAAGTATAGGTGGTGGTACAATGGTGGCGTAGATGATCCGAGGAACATTCTCACACGAGAAGACGTGGAACTGTGAGTCACAGACGGACTGATGAGCGGACCGATCGACGCATAAGAAAAGTAGCGTTGTCAAGCAGAATATCCACTGCGACGCAAATCCGAGCTGCCGTTGCACCTGAGGTGACTGTGCGAACAATCCGCAACCGTCTACTAGTGCACGTGTACCTCTGGCATGTGTACTTTTGACTCCATCCCACCGTCAGGAACGGCTGCAGTGGTGTCGCCAACGTCTGCACTGGAGAACGCAATGGCGATCTCTCGTGTTCAGCGATGAAAGCAGATTCTGCTTGGGAGCCTTCGATGGCCATATGCGTGTTCGCAGACGCACAGGGGAGCGTCTCCCCCATTTTTGCATTCGCCAGCGACACAGGGCCTACACCTGGTCTCCTGGTGTGGGGAGCGATCAACTATCACTCCCTTACACAACTAATGTTTGTACCGGGTACGTTAAACAGCACCTCCTACATCAACAACACCATTCAGCCCGTTGTTGTGCCATTTGTAAGGTCGGTCCATCGTGGTGTTTTCCAGCAAGAAAACGCACGCCCACACACGGCACGTGCAACGCCACATGCACTTCAGGGTGTGAGACAACTTCCATGGCCTGCACGTTCACCAGATTTGTCCCCCATTGAGCACGTGTGGGATTTTATGGGACAACAACTTATCCGGTCTCCACGGCCAGCCACGACCATCCCCGATTTACGCGTCCAGGTTGAGGATGCTTGGAACTCAATACCCCAAACTTACATCCAACATCTGTACGACAGACTCCATGCCAGAATTGCACAGTGTGACGTAGTTCACTGCGGTTCAACCTCGTACTAAACATGTTACATGGAAATGTTATTTTTTAGTTTACCAGCAAATACAGCTGTAATTTGCCATGAGGTTTTGATCACATTATCCTCTGTATTTCGTTATTATGCTGTATAAATTTCATTGGTATCAGACGTCTCCTTCTTGGTGTTCTTTTTCACTTTCCGCCAGTGTAATTGGGCTGAAAGAAGCTGGTTGGTCAAGTCGCCGTATCGCTAGGCATTTGGATCGGAGTGACGCGGTAATCGGACGATGTTGGCGCCAATGGGTCGAACAGGGCACCACAATCCAGCGGCGCACGGGCAGTGGTCGGCCGGGGGCAACGACAGAACGCGAACATTGAGCTATTGTGAGAGCCGCACGAACAGAATCGAATTTGTTGCTCTCAACAATCCGTGGCCATGTTGTGTCATCCACAGGTACGGAAGTGGGCATTCGGACCGTTGCCAGACGAGTTGCGACACAGGGATTACATTCGAGGAGGATAATCCACCGCTTACTACTGATCAGGTGGAGCATCGCAGACACCAGTTGCCGTGGTGTCGTACCCGATCGTCGAGGGATAATGCCCAGTGGTGTCATTTTATCTCCACTGATGAGTCACGGTTTGCACTTAGCGCCGATGACCAGCGCAGGCGTGTCTGGAGACGAGCTGACCAGCGCACGGATCCTGCTTTTACTGTGCAACGACACAAGGCTCGGACACCCGATCTGACTGTCTAGGAAGCCATTTCCTACGATAGCTGGACAGCCTTCGGAGTCCTCCGTTCTACCCTCACGGCTCAACGGTACGCCGACGCATTCTACGACCTGTTGTGTTGCCCTTCTTGTAGCACATCACCGAATAATTTTGCAACAGGATAATACCCGGCCACACACGGCACAGCTCTCCCGGGCCTGCCTCTGTAATGTCGACACCCTTCTAGGCCAGCCCGATTTCTCACCAATCAAACATGATGGGACCCCACCTACACCCATCCCGGAATGTCGGCGAATTGGCCCACAATTTGGACACCATCTGGCATTCCATACCTCAGAACAGTATGCGTAAACTGCATGTGTCTCTGCTACGCTGGGTTTCTGCTTGTATCCGAGCGAGAGGTGACGTTACAATACAACTTACTGACTTCTTCTACTCATGTAACTGTTTTATCCGGATAAATGGCCCAACTGTTGTGGGATTGCAATCATTTCCTCTCCTATACATATACATTACACATGCCAATTTTAATCTTGATTGGATGTTTCCTTCGGGGTGCTTCGTTTTCTTTCTTTTTTTTTTTTTTTTTTTTTAGCGAAGAGAAGTTTGTGTCAGCTACTTTGGGGTGGTGTAGGAAGATTAGGGCTAAGGAAGAACTTGATTATACTACTCCAGACAGAAAAGGTAGTAAACAGCAAACACTCTGGATCATCAGGATAGTTTCTACAAGCACTCTTCATCGCAGCTCAGGAAAGATAGGTAAAAAGTTCCAACACAGATGTTTTTCCTTGGCTGGAAGTCATATGAAAGTAATTTATATCACAGCCAGCTAACTATTCGCCTTAAACAATGGAAAGTGTGGGAAGCGTCAATCCTTGTTTCACCTACCACTAAAAGGAAGGCTAGGTTATTTTAACAGTTTCTTCCAAAACAAGTACATCGATAACAATTCAAAAATTTAAAATGAGAAAGTAAATAATACTAATATGCAAGGTTTTGTTGTTTTGAAATGAATAGGTGTAGCTGAATGGATTTTTTGCGCAGATTCCGAAAATGCCCTTCAAATTTCCGTATCACGTCAAGTTTTTTCACAAATGACGAAAATGTGAAAATTGGAAAAAAATATTATTTAAAAATGACGTTGTTATATGGCAACGTTTGTAACGTGTGAAAATGTTCTCTGGAGGAGAGGAATGATTGTTTAAGGAATAGAAAAACATAAATACTGTATATAGCTGATAATGGAAATGCAACTGTTTTATCTGTATAACGTCACGATTTGCGCCACTCACAAAGGCGGAACAAGAGAGAATGTTATCTTGGCACGCCAGTATGACTCATACCTCACGCCATTGCCATTGCTCCCTTCTGTCTATTAGTCACATGTGGCGCCATTCGGGGCAGATCGTGTTACACTAGTCAGTGCAAAGAAGGGACTGGTCCCATTCGGTTGTGTCTTTGTGCCTTGTGCAATGGCTTTACGTGTTTGTGTAAATCATCCAGACATATTTTGCTACATATGTGGCTGTTATACGACAGGAAAAAAACAGAGGCAAAATATTACGCCTTTCGTGGAAAATGCTTATTTTCAATACTTCGGCACTAAACTAGCACATCAGGACAAAGTTTGGTCTCCTCACAATGTGTGCCATGCATGTGTGGAGGTGTTGAGGAACTGGAAAAATGGAAAAAGAGCATCAATGCCTTCGGTGTACCCATGGTGTGGCGTGAGCCAAAATATCACAGTGACGACTGCTACTTCTGCACAGTGAATATCGTGGGCCATACCTGAACCAGTAAGCGTAACATTGTGTATCCCAATATCCCATCTGCCATAAGACCAGTGCCCATAGTGAATCCATCCCTGTGCCATCCCCGTCTAATATCAAGCCCCCAACAGACACCAATTCAGACGGTGATACAAGTGATGAGATGTACCAACCGGACAGCATGGAGAATGAAACCCCATTGCCATTTACCCAGCATGAACTGAATGATTGGGTTCATGATCTGAATTTACCTAAAGACGCAGCAGAGCTTTTAGGATCACGACTTCAGGAAAAGAATTTATTACATGTATGTCCTAATACGAGATTCTCCTGGTACAGACATCGAGAAGCAGAAATGGTTCCGTTTTTTACTGAGGAAGGCGGTTTGGTATATTGTCGAGGCATTCCGGCAGTCATGAAATACTTCAACATTAATTACAATTCAAGACAGTGGAGGTTGTTCATTGATGCCAGCAAATCTAGTTTAAAAGGTGTTTTATTACACAATGCCAACATCCATTCATTTCAGTAGCACATTCTGAGACTTTGAAAGAGACATACGAGAACCTTAAATTACTGCTGGAAAGTGTGCAGTACAAGTTTCATGAATGGTCTTTGTGCGGGGATTTCAAGGTGATTGGAATATTGCTCGGCCAACAAGCAGGCTACACCAAATTTCCTTGCTTTTTGTGTGAATGGGACTCCAGAGCAAGGACGGAACATTGGGTTCGGCAGCAGTGGCCAGTCAGAAGTACATTCACACCTGGCGAAAAAAACATTGTTTCACTTCCACTGGTTGATCCCTCGAAAATACTGTTGCCACCTTTACACATCAAACTTGGCTTAATGAAGCAATTCGTGACAGCTTTAAACAGGGACAGTAAATGCTTTTAGTATCTGGGTGGTAAGTTTCCATCAATCACGTCTGAAAAAATTAAAGCTGGCATTTTCATAGGCCCTCAAATACGAAAATTAATGACAGACAACATATTCGAGGAAACCATGAGTGAGTGTGAATTGCGAGCATGGACTGCATTCAGAAATGTGGTACACAACTTTTAGGGGAACACGAAGGCTTCAAATTACACCACTTTAGTCGAGGACATGCTGGAATCCTATAAACTGCTTGGTTGCAACATGAGCGTCAAAGTTCACTTTCTTCATGCTCATCTAAATTACTTTCCTAACAATCTTGGTGATTTTTCGGAAGAACATGGCGAGCGCTTCAATCAGGATATTAAAGTGATGGAAAAGAGATACCAAGGAAAGTGGACTGTACATATGATGGCCGACTATTTTTGGATGTTGAACAGAGACTGTACGGTCGCACACCGAAGACAATCCAAAAAGAGGAAGTTTGAAGGGGAGCCCAGTGGCGAATGTTAGGTATGTTTGCTTTTGAATATGTATTTATGTTTATCTATTCCTTAAACAATCATTCCGCCCCTCCAGAGAACATTTTCACACGTTACAAACGTTGCCATATAGCAATGTCATTAAAAAATAACGGTTTTTTAAATTTTCACATTTCCGTCATTTGTGAAAAAACTTGACGTGATACGGAATATTGAAGGTGATTTTCGGAATCTGCGCAAAAAATCCATTCAGATACACCTATTCATTTGAAAACAACAGAAAAAAGTTGAAAATTTGCAGATCAGTGTAATCAATTGGCAATAAATTAAGGATTTATTTATTTCGGTCCGTGAAAAGCAAAACTGGTAATCCAATTATACGTTTTCGGGGCCCCTCAAGCTCTAGGGCCCTAGGCGCGCGCCTACTGCACCTAGTGGGAAATGCCGCCCCTGCATGAACGTAGGAATATCCTGTCTGTCATAGGAAAGCATCGGAAATTTGTGATGTTCAGAAGCTCGTAGTTTTTGTTAAAATGGTTTGCCAGCGTAGATTTTTTGTGTGTGTGTGTTTGACAGCATACTTCAGTGTACTCATAATTAGTTTCGACGGGATGTTGCGTGGCATTTGGCTGTGCAAATAAATTAAAAAAAAACACACCTGGTATCACTTTCCACCGGTTAGTATCACTTTATTTTATGTTTTCTAGGTATAAATTCTTAGGTTATTTGGATTCAATCGTTTACTGCAATTGATTGTGATAGTTACTGCATAATTTGCTGCGATTTTCTCGCTTTTAGCTTATTATATAGTATTCTGAATTTGTGGCAAAGTTACGAAGTCGATGTGTTTACGTACATAAGTTGTAGGGAGCTGTTTACGAAAGTTGTAGCAAATTTCTGAGGAATAGTGTAGGTTATGTAATCGGATTCATATTCATAACTTCACGTTTAAAATGTTCAATATCACTATAGCATAAAGATAATTGTCTTTGAATTATTAGCAACACACCTAGAATCATGACTGTGTTCATTTCCAAAACCGTCACATTGAACAACCATAGGGGTTAGGAATTAGCTGCATATACAAAAAGTTTATCGGTCTTTTTTTTTTTTTTTTTTTTTTTTTCCTGTTTTAGGGCTTGGTAAGTATACTAGATTGTAGACTTGATCATAGCCAATAAAAAGTACTCATTATAAAGTAATAGCCAAGTTGGATAAGATCAGTTAAGTAACAGCATTGGAGCACTTTTAATGAAAATTAAATTTCACATTACATGAACAGATTTTCTGGAGTAGCAGAGTGCATTAAAACAGTGACTTGCATGTCAGTCACTGCACTCACAGTTTCTTAGAAATTATGTGACAGTGGAAAACATCACTGTTAATAACACCTAATTTACAGCAGATCTGTTTTATGTATGGAACAAACAGATATGTTGATACTAAAATCAGCGGATGAAAAGGGTGAAACACAAAGGAGGCACGTATATTTAAAATATTAAAACAGAATGGAAGTAAGAGACAAATGAACAAGGAAACACTTGTAAAATGACCAAATATGAGTGTTTTACAGTAAAGTTTTATGCTTCTGGCCCCAATAGAGCTATAACCTTGTGAACATATTTTTGAGCATCATGATTTTGTTTGTAAATATATAATTAAACATGTATTAAAAACCTCTCAACATTCCATTGTACCCCCCCCCCTCCCCTCCCCTTCTAAGTATCTGCTGAAATTCTCAAAAATCATGTTTCTAACTTTCCTCACAGTTTGTAAAATGTATTCATATAAAGCCTTTCAATTGTTAAAATTGACTCAAGGTACTGTTTGTATTTCAGTTGTTTTTTTATGTATGCATAGAACCTATTTTCCATTTCAACAAATGCTTAGGAGTTTTGAATTATACTGTATTTGCATACAGGTTTCCAAGCAATGAAGAACAGAGAGCTACATTTTTTTTGGAGGTTTAACGACCACCGTGAGCAACTCAATGGGCTATAAGCAGTCGCCCGTCCCTAATTTAGGGTCACTGGTTCCAGGGAAGGGAGAGAGCCAGTGCCGTAAAACAAACACAACATTCATGCCTCACCGGGATTCGAACCCGGACGCCGTTCGGACGAATGATCAGAGGCCATCGCTTAGACCACTGCGCCACCGGGGCGGCAGAGAGCTGCATGAATACAAGCCATATGAAGAAAAGACTGGAAACCTTCAAAGTTCAGCAGAATTTGTTCAGAACACTTTGAAGAACATATGTTTCAGAGAAAATAACATAAATGCCGTTTTAACTATATTCAAAGCATTTCCAAGATATCTGCAACAGGTATGAAATATTTTTTTCTACTCATTTTTATTTACTCTTTTTATGTGGGCAAAATAGCAATTTATTCTATACGGTGCTTGACAGGAGTTTATCCAGAAAATTAAAATGGGGGATTGTGATGAAAAAATCGGGGGAGATGTTGGGTGAAAGCTACACTTTTTGAAGACTGAAAAGTTTTGCTGAAATATTCAGGCTTTAAACCTGTAATTAAACACCAAACAGAAGTCATCGCTCTTTCCACGTTAATAAGTGAGTCACGGAAAAATTCTCATCGACCGCCACCGATGAGAATTTTTCCGTGACTCACCTTATTAATGTGGAAAGAGCGATGACTTCTGTTTGGTGTTCCTGATCCACGTCGAGTGTATGAATTAATTACCTGTAAAAAAAATAGGCAAATCTTTAATGCTAGAATTAACTAGTCACACAGTTAACTCCTTTTCAATTACAGATTATATTGTTACTAATAAATGTCATGATGAAAATAAAGAGTGCATATTATTTTCAATGAGCATTAAATCATGTTAATTTTATAGTATAAACCAGTACTTAATGTGTAAGATAGTGTCAGTAGCTTCTTAATTGTTTGAGTGTCATAATTGAGTTTCAGTAATAGGAGGTTACCCAGCAAAAACACAAGTGCTGGGAAACTGCTGGCCATCAGCTGGCAGTGATGGGTCACTGCTTCCTGAAATCTGCCGCTCACGGCCCGGTAGTGGTCAGTTGGTGGCAGCGCTATCAGTTGGCGAGCCATTGATGGCCCTGCACATCGCCATGAATTGTGGGCCTCCAAGCAAGTGCCACTAGTGGCCCGTTGCTTGCAACCAATGCAACCACCCAACAGCAGGTGGAAGCAACGGGACTGCGCATGCGCAGAAGCAACTCTTGCTGTGTCTCTCATGGTAGCAGTTAGCTGAAGACGACGCTATCACCATCGTGTTATTTTAGTGGATGTTAAGAAAAAATCCATATGTGAAGAGGCGAATTAATTTCCTAATGAAATTTTACATCGACGAAGATATCATATTAAGCCGTTAAATACTAGATTACAGCCATGAAATCAGTGGCGGCTCGTGAGTACATCTACAGGGGGTTCACAATTAATAATTTGCAGTTTTTTAGATACACTGTGTCACACACTTGTGTGTTACTTACAATATTCACATAATTTAGGCGCTGCTATACCTTGATGTAATGTATTAATTTTGAAACGAAATGTTTTTATAGATATTACTGTACTTTAACTGTTTCACAAATTAATAATAAAGGATTACTTTATTGATCATACTTGTTATAATATGCTAATTGTTCTTTTTTACTGAAACAATTATTTTCATTTAATTTTATGGTAAAATAAACGCAAAACAGAAAGCTTGTTTTAAGTGTTAAATATTTAGATAGTTAGTCATAAGGCCTCATGCTCTCAATTATTAGATTAGATTATTAAACACACAGAAAAAGGAAAATAATCAAAGCTGCTGCATATGATGGTAAGGTCTAGTATTTACTTACACAAATTTACTTGGATGGTAGCTTACACAAATATTTTCTTTAAGTACAGTTTTTGTAAACAAAGTCCATCCTTCTATCTTTTCTTGACACAAAAACATCAATAACTCTTTCATTGAAATTATTGATGTTAGAAATAATTTCCTTCTCGATTGCAAGCATGGCTAAAGCTGTAAGCCTCTCTTGACACATCGTAGACCGCAAAAATGTCTTTATCCGTTTTAGGGTTGAAAAACACCTTTCAGCTTCAGTAGTCGTCATTGGTATTGTTGCAATAATTAATAACAGTTTATAACTTTCAGAAAATGATGGCAATAAGTTGTTTTCAATAAAAAAAACTGTAAAAGACTAACCGCACCACGCATGTTTCTGAAATCAGTTCTTTTGTAAATGATTTCAAGCTCTGTCTTGAGACGATTTTTTTCAAGAAAAGAATACACATTTATTGTATCTTCAAGCAATTTCTCGGGGAATTTCTGTTCAAACTCTTCAAACTTTTGTGATTCAAAAAGAGATACAGCTGAGCAAGATGTTGTGAATGAAAATCTTGTTTTTATTTGCGTTGTAATAATGTCACAGGTTTCCTTGGGAGCCACTGTTCTACTTAAGTAAAAATCTTCTTCACGCCTCGATCGTTTAGGTGCATTTTCTGGGTACTGATTAACCAGCTCTGTCGTCGCTTTGTCCATGTTACCTCTTTCCTTATCAATGGCTTTGACGAAGTGGTTAACATTGGCTTTAGTTCTCACAGCATCAGTGTAAGTTAGCTGTAATTAGTTGTACAAAATACAAAATATCCACATGTGGCATCAATTTGTGAAAAACAGAAAGCCAAAATATGAACTTATTATCTCTAAGGAGACCAGCCAGAGCACCAGCTTTAATTATGGTGGTTGGTTGCTTAGAGGTTGATTGGATTTCCTCCATACATTCAATTAATTTCTCTCTGTACTCAAAAACAGTATTAACAGTTCTACTCTTAAAATTGCACCTTGTAGCTGACGCCCGAGGTATTCGTTTGCCAACTATCTTGTCCAAAACAGACACTCTCTGAGGGGAATTCGAAAAAAATTTTGTTATATCGCTTAAGTCCGAAAAAAATTTCTGACATCTTGGTTTTGGTTTGTTGCTTGAGCTACAATCAAGTTCAACTGATGAGCGTAACAGTGAACGAAAAAAGCATGTTTATAGGTTTGTTGCACTATGGTCTGCACGCCAGCATGGTGCCCACTCATTACATTCGCACCGTCATAGCTTTCAGATACGAGTTTTTCTGGATTTTGCACAACATAATCTAAACTGGTACAAATACATTTGGCTATAGATTCTGCGTCGTGCCCTTCAGGGTTATCAAATTTTCAAAATCTTTCAACAGGTTGGCCATTAGCTAAAACATAGCGGAAAACTATAACTAACTGAAATACAGACGAGCCGTCTGATGTTTCGTCCGCAATCAAAGAAACATACTGTGCAGTTTTTATTTCTTCTATTATGTTTTCTTGACATACAAAAAGCATACAATCTAACAATTCATTTTGAATTTCTTTCGAGGTACCTTTAAAGACAGTAGCGGTACTCTAATGTTCTTTCAAAGATGAGTCAAGTTCTACAGAAAAGTTTACAAGCCCTTTAAATATGCCAGGATTTAAGGAATCGTCATCCTCACGATGACCTCGAAGGGCCAACTCAAATGCACCGCAAAATTTAATACAGTCTATAAGCTTAGAAAGGACATACCTATTTTTAGTCACTTGTTCATTGTGCTTTTTAATATTTTGTCGATAAGCACTGTAAAGCTGCTGACGAACGTCAACCTTTCCCAGCAAATTGAAATCCAATGTAGCATTTATGTGTCCATGAGAACTTGCGAGTTTTTTAATTTTTTGTGTCAAATGAGCTAAGTCACAAACGCCGTTTTTCACCCAAGTAGGATCGCCCTTTTCACGGGAAAATAACAAACAAGGAAAGCAAAATATTTTGTTTGTTTGTTCACAACCACAAAGCCAAGGAATTTTTTCGTATAGCTCTTCTTTAAATTCTCTTTTAAAAGTTCTAGATTTTGATGTCGATGTTTGACTTATATTAAGTCGGGGCGTTGGCCTGCCACTCTCTTTTATTGCTATTTTAACTTCTATGAGTAAATTGCCAAACGCAATTTACTCATAGAAGTTAAAATAGCAATAAAATTACTAATTGAGTACTTACAGGTACTTTCCATTATTGTACAGTAAATAAAAACAACAGTTCACTAGCTACACTACAATAGATAAACTGTAATAAGTGTAATTTCAACTAAAACTTTATCACCAAAAAAAATAATCGAAACTGGAAATTCCAAAACACAAATGTAACACGCGCGCAAAGGTTAGGAGCATCTGACGTCAACTACAGCCGTGCAACAACTGAGCTGAGCTGTGTCACAGGCAGCTCATCGGTATTCTCCGTTAAGTCGCTTGTAGACATGTTTCCCCCTACCGCGAGCAAATGGACTCGCCCGTCTGTCGCATATCCCGTGTGTCCAGTATCGAGAGCGGCACATTCAGTCCGCTCCTAGCCACAGGCGCGTCATTACACTTAACCTCACTTTGCGCGTCCTACGCTGTTTTTCATTGTCCGCTCTTTTAAACTTACTGAAGATAAGCCATTTTGTACTGTGTCAATAAAGATGTATTATTTATATGGTATAATTATTTTTCTATTTTTTATAGGGGGTTCACGTGCTCTTGTGCTCTTATGGACGAGCCGCTACTGCATGAAATACACCCACTCCATTCCCATGAATAACAATTCATGGAATGGAGTGGATGAATAACAAGAAAAATTTGAAACCGCTTGAAACAAATATCCTGAAGAACCATTAAAACAACGTTTGTTGGAAAATAAAAAGGATTAATTATACGCGTACAAAAGTTATTAATTATTTGAAAGAAAAAGAAAGCAACGCTATGTGGTGTACTCATCCATGGGTTGAATACACAAGACTGGGAGGAATTCGCTTCTAAAAATAACGAGAAGTAAAATAAAATATATTTTACTCTTTAAAACAAATGTAGTTTCGGACAACGGAAAGGAAAGACACAACGTTAAAAATGTAACAGAATGTGACATGAACCCGGGTAAATATATATTTATTCAACAATCTCTTTTCAAGACGACAAGGACAGTACAAAACTTTGGAACGCGACTCTAAGTATGTACATGCCTTGAAAATGAGTGAAGTTCCCTTAAAGTAAAAAAAAAAAAAACTATCGTTACGTTGAAAAAATTAATTTATCAATTATATGAAATTGACTTTTATGAAAACTACCTCGAAATATTGTAACATGAAAGATACCAAACAGACAGCTTTAAGGATATGTTCGAGCGTGGTAAATTAGTCCGCCGGTCGGCAGAGAGCTCAGCTATCACGCCAACGGCCCGGGTTCAAAGCTACTCAGATACAAACGGGTCTTTTTGCGATCTGTTGATAAAATTTCCCCAGCGCATTGCGTTGGTTCACAAGCTTCGTAAGGGTAGAAAAAAAATTGTAGCTTTGGGAAACTGCGGTTGTCTTTGCTTTTTTTATTATTATGGCTACTACTGGGAAATTGGCGGACAAGATTAGGCAAGCCACCAGTTACGTCACGTGGTTGCCAGCTGCCACTAACGGCACACTAGCGGACCACATTAGGCTAGCCATCATTTCTTGCGCGTGCTTGCAGGGCCACTGAAGGGCCCCTTGTGGCAGCTACTGCCTGTGATGGACCACTGATGGCCCTGTTGTGGCATATGACAACTGATGGAGTGCCAACTGTTGGCCAGCTGTTGGCCTGAACTGCTGGCCCTTCTGTTGGCCGCCCAGACATTTTATTGACGGTTCGGCAGCGGCAACATAGTGCTGGGCCAGCAAAACTGTTTTTGCTGGGTAGTGACCTGCTTGAACCCTTTGTGATGTACATCAAATAATGAAATGTGTCAGTGATCCCATAGCAGTATTACACTATTTAATGAAACTTAAAATCACGTGTCAGTTATTATACATATCTGATGGCTTAATATTTGAGCATATATATATCATCATCATCATCATTGTCAACCATTATCAATCCACTGCTGGACGAAGGTCTCCCCAAGTTTCCTCCACAACGGTCTGTCTTGTGCCAGTCTCCTCCATGTCACCCCTGCATACTTTCGAATTTCATCCACCCATCTCCCATGTGGTCTTCTTCTGGGTCTTTTCTTGTCCCTTGGAATCCAATCTAAAATTTCGGCTGTCCATCGATGATCTGTCCTTCTGGCAGTATGTCCAGCCCATTGCCATTTCAGGGATTTAACTCTGATCATGATGTCTTCCACTCTTGTCATTTTTCGGATCCACGAGTTCCTCTTCTTATCTCTCCTGGTTACCCCAAGCATGCACCTCTCCATGCTTCTTTGAGTTGTCTGGAGCCTTTGTATGTCTCTTTTAGTTAAGGTCCACGTCTCTGCACCATACGTAAGCACTGGAAGGATGCATTGATCAAACACTTTTCTTTTAAGACATAATGGCATATTGCTCTTGAAAATTATGCTGTTTCTTCCAAAAGCTCTCCAGGCAAGTTTTGTACGCCGATTAATTTCTTCATCAATGTGACCCTCACTTGATATCTGCTGTCCAAGATAAACGAACGTGTCTGTTATCTCCAGCTTTTTTCCATCAATCGATAAATCTTCATTTCTTGTAAAAGCATTGAACATCACTTTTGTCTTCTGAAAGTTCATTTTTAATCCCACTTCTTTACTCTTGTCCGCAAGTTCCTGGATCATACTCTGCAGCTCTGATGGGGTAGTTGCAAAAATGACTACGTCATCAGCAAAACGAAGGTGGGTTAGATAATCTCCATTAATCTTTATCCCCTTGTTTTCCCAGCTCAGCGACTGAAAAACACCCTCCAATGTGGCATTGAAGAGCTTCGGAGATATGGTGTCACCTTGTCTCACTCCCTTTCCAATTTTTACGTGTGTTGTATTTTCAAACAGCCTAATCTTTGCACTTGCATTTTCATAGATGTTATTAATAATATTAATGTATGCATCTTCAATACCGCAGGTTTTCGGAGCCATTGTAACTGCTGATGGTTTCACCGAATCAAAGGCTTTTTCATAATCGATAAAAGCCATGCACAATGGAAGTTCATATTCCCTCGCTCTTTCAATTAGTTCTCTCAGCACGTGGATATGATCTATTGTGCTGTAGCCACTCCTGAATCCAGCTTGTTCTCTCGGTTGAGCCATGTCCAGTGTTACCTTCAAGCGGTGTGAAAGAACTTTAGTGAAGATTTTATAAACTACTGATAGGAGGCTGATAGGTCTGTAGTTTCCGAGATCCTCAATGTCACCTTTCTTATGTAGCAGGATCATTGTAGCGGTGTTCCAATCCTCAGGAATCTTTCCTTCATTAAGGCATCGAGTGAAAATTTGGGCGAGTACTGTTTCGATTTCTCCACTTGCTTCTTGTATGATGTCTACAGTAATTCCATCTTCTCCTGGAGCTTTTCCTCTCTTCATGTTCTTGATTGCATGTGCAACTTCTGCTGGAAGGACTGGAGGAACTCTGGTACTGGTATCTTTCATGATGTCTGGAGTGCATATATCATCCCTTTCATATAATTTGGAGTAGAAATCTTTCACTCTTGTCAAAATTTCTCCTCTATTTCTTGTTACAGAACCATCTTCTTTTCTCAGTGCCATAATCTGTTTTCTTCCCTTACTGAGATGTCCCTTTGCTATCTTTAGGCTTTGGTTGTTTTCAATTGCTTTCCTCACTAGTTCACAGTTGAATTTCCTTACGTCTTCAGTGATACTTTTTCTTACTGTCTTGCATAGCTCTATATATTCCACTTTGGAAGTCACATCTTTAGTTGTCCTCATCTCTCTTCTTTTTTGCATCAACATTTTGGTTTTTCCTGATAATTTGTTCACATGCAACTTGTTCTTAGACCCAGCTAATTTTGTTCCTTTTTCCATAAGAGCTTTGGTTACTTTTCTGTTAACTTCAGAGATGTCCACTTCTTCCGATGTTAGGCCTTCTAAAGCAGAGAACCTGTTCTTCAGTTCTAACTTGAAGGTATTATGGTGTTTTTTAAGGTTGGTTATGTCAATAGATTTTGTTTGTCTTATGAGCTTGCCACGTTCCAGTTTAGTGTTGAGGTGCATCTTACATCTCACCAATCTATGGTCACTACCTGTGTTGAACTTGTTTAGCACACTGCAGTCTTCTATGACGAATTTTTTGTTACACATAATAAAATCAATTTCACTTGTCGTCCCATTTGGATGTCTCCATGTCCATTTCCTGTGTGGCTTTTTCTTGAAGAAGGAGTTCAAGATGAAAAACCCTTCTGCCTCTGCAAACTCAACGAGAGTATTTCCACGCTGGTTTCTGTTGCCATGACCGAATTTACCTACTGAAGTTTCATTCTGTTGCTGTTGCTCTATTTTTGCATTGAAATCTCCCATAATTATTTTCAAGTGCTGCTTACCTTTATTATTTAGATGACAAATTTCCTCATAAAATTCTTCAATTTCTTCTTCAGGATGACTTGTGGTGGGTGCATAAGTTTGAATAATCTGAGCCTGGTATCTTTTCGAGAGTTGGATAACAAGTCGTGCAGCTCTGTCAGAGGAACTTTCAACTTCTACAACTTTATCCTTCAGTTTCTTGTTTATTATAAATCCAACACCACTAGTTCTGCCAGTATCTGTCCCACGATAGTAGAAGAGATGTCCACTTTTCAGTTCGATGAGATCTTCTCCTTTTCTCCTTACCTCACTTAGCCCCACGATGTCTCACTTGATCCTTTGTAGTTCCTCTTCCAATTCAAGAAGCCTTGAATCAGAAGATAGGGAGCGTCCATTGTAAGTAGCCAAGGTCAGCATCAGATGGCAGCCTAGTCCGGTTCTCCGGGGATTCTTAGCACCCTCTGCCTTCATGTCGCACTGGCCGCTGCCTTGGCCAGGTACATTCCAGCTGCCGGAGACTGAGGGCCAAGATTTAAGTTGTGGAATCATTTTGGAGGGGTTTGGCCATAACTCACCACGCTGGCCAAGCGGGTTGGTGAGTGTGGGATAGAATTTCCTTTATTCCCGATGGTATAGTTATACCGCTATGGGCGGTCGTCAGAGCCCCTTTAGTGGGAACAGGATGCACCACGAGAAGGCGGGGTTGACATTTGTCATATATATATATATATATATATATATATATACATAGTATATATGTTCATATTTTATTGGTACATAACTTGTATGGCCGCCCCGGTGGCGCAGTGGTCTAAGGCGCTGGCCTCTGATCATTCGTCGGTAAGGGGTCCGGGTTCGAATCCCGGTCAGGCATGGATGTTGTGTTTGTCTTACGGCACTGGCTCTCTCCCTTCCCTGGAACCAGTGACCCTAAATTAGTGACGGGCGATTGCTTATAGCCCATTGCGTTGCTCACAGTGGTCGTTAAACCTCCAACAAAAAAAATAACTTGTATGTCATGTACGTAACACACAAACTCTGCTTCAAAATTATTCTACGTATATTCACCTACAGTGTGTGCATCTGTTTAGCTCTGGGCTGATGCATGTTCATTCATGTCAGTATGCATGTGTTAAGAACACTATAGAAATGCAGCCATTAACAGACTGGTGAGTCTGATGCAGATGCATTACTATAGTCTGTTGCATTATATGCCATAGTACTAAATGTCACTTTAGCTTATGTGTCATCTTTAATGCAAGTGTGCCCTCTTTAGGAAATTTTATATTTAATGTTATTTAAAGTTAAACAGCTCAAAGTAATGGTGAAGTCTTTTATGATTGCAGTGTTATAAGAAGGTAATATTAACTAAATATTAAATTAGAAGTTTTATGCTGTAGTAAAAGCTAAGTTAAATAAAGCATTGGTAACTTGATTAAATACAAATCCATGCCGAGACGAATCGCCGCTGTCATCAGGACGAAAGGTGGTGCTACACGTTACTAGACAGATATCTCTAATTCAATTGCTCTTCAGTGTACTTTAATGCAGTGCCTCCTTTGACTCAGAAAAAAAAAGTTTGATTTGAAAATATTGTCAATAAATAATTTGTTTCTGTATCGTTGATATTATTTACTGCAGTCTATTTATATGTGGTCCCAATTTATGGAATCAATAGCGTGTACAAAAAATATTGAAATATGTAGCATGGAAAGAACTTTTGAAAATATTTTTTTATTCTGGGCATATTTAAAACGTTTGGTATACTTACCTGTCGTTTGTGGGAATTATAAAATGTCATCTTTTTTTAAATTAAAGTTTCGAAATCAAAATGCTAATAATCCATGCACCTATTCCACATTTGGATAGTTTCGTGGGCCTCGCTTTATATTAACTAAATAAATGTCGCTGTATCTAAAATATACGCTATAAATGCTTTCTACGTGTGTGTTTGTGGTGGAAAATTGTTGAGAATAAATCAAACGAAATTATAACTGCCTTAAAATATTTTGCATATTGCAAAAACCTAAAGTTTGGTACGTGAGCGTACACTGGCGGAGATGACCAATAGATTTTCCAGTTTGTTGTGATCACGTGATACTACTGAAGCTCCTCCCATATGCTGTTCGAAAGCAGGCCTGTCACTGGCCAGAATTTTGCCTCACATGTCTCAATGTACGGAATCCTATACGCGGCCCGGCAGGAGAAGAAGCAGGGCTTCTCAGGTCGACATCATGCGAAATCCCTACACAAATATTGCAACATGAAATGTTCGTACAATGATGAGAATGGGCAAACTGGAAAATATTAAAAGAGAAATGGTGAAGCACAGGATTTATATCCCTCGACTGTCTGAGACTAGATGGAAGGAGGAAGGAGAATTTCAGAGTGACAACTATCACGTGATTCATTCTGGAAGTGAATATTTCTAAGGTGGAGTGTCTCAGGTGTTGGATAAGCAGTCTATGGCTGCCATAAAGGATGTTAGAGTATTGAGCCACAGAGCGATTATGATCAGGCTGTTTACAAGAACTGTTGATACGGTGATAGTTCAAGTCTACATGCCGACTACAAGATATGATGACCAGGAAGTGGAAAATATGTATGAATGTTTGGAATAAATATTGAGTTCGACAAAATCAGTTGACAATGTAATCCTAATAGGAGACTGGAACGCTGTGGTGGGGGAAGGTCCGGAAGGAGATATCCTAGGAAGATACGGATTGGGACTGAGAAATGAGAGAGGACAAAGGTTGATCAACTTCTGTGAACAAGAAAAACTAGCAATTACAAATACGTGGAATCTAGTTCATAGACGGAGAAGATACACATGGAAAAGCCCGGGGGATAGAAATATGTACCAAATTGATTACATTTTGGTTAAGAGACGTTATAGAAATCAAGTGAAAAAGTCTATAGCCTACACGGGAGCAGATGTTGATTCCGATCCTAACCTCCTTATGATGACTTATCATTTAAAATGGAAGAAGATAGAAAAACCAAAGAGAAGAATGAAATTTAATCTGGAGGCGTTAAGACATAAAAATATAAGGCTGAATTATCAGACCAGGATTATAAATGGTATTGAAGCAGTTCAGATGGACATTCAAGAACCTGAACAGCATTGGAAGATGATAAAAAACATAGTAATAGATGCTGCAAAGGAAACAATCGGAAGACAAAACTTAGAAATTAGAAAGAAATGGCTGGCACCGGAGGTGATAGTCAAAATGGAAGAAAGACGCAAATGGAAAAATATTAACACAAAAACAAGGAGTATTCATGTATAAGAAACCAAAAAATGAAGTGGATAGAGAATGTAAAACAGCAAGAGAAAAATGTTGGATGGATCGTTGTGAGGAAATAGAGGAAATAAAAAACCAGGGCCGGTCAGACCTTGTTCACAAGGCTATCAAAAGCACGGCACAGAGGAAGAAAGGAGTGCAATCCCGTACCATCAAAAACAAACAGGGAAAGCACCTGACTAACCCAAAGGAGAAAAAAGAGAGGTGGAAAGAATATGTGTCAGAACTATATAATGAAAAGAAGGAACAAGAACCAAATCGGTCAAATTCATACTTAGTCAATGATGGAATAGAGAGGGGACAGGAAATTACAAGAGAAGAATTTGAGGAGGCGCTTAGATCAATTCCAAACAATAAAGCTCCAGGAGTAGATGAGATACCCATCGAACTACTTGAAGAATCTGGTGAAGCTTTAATTAATCAATTATTTGTTTTTGTAAATTGTTGCTATCAAAAAGGAATTTGGCCTGTTGACCATTCGACCTGCATAATAATTCCTATACCAAAGAAACCTAAGGCACCAGAGTGTGAACAATACAGAACCATAAGCTTAATATCACATGCATCAAAGATTCTGCTGAAGATTATTGAAAAGAGATTGAATTTTAAGGTGGAAGAGGCGTTAGGAAAGTACCAATTTGGATTAAGAAGAGGAAATGGTACTAGGGATGCGATTGGCACCCCCTGAGATTGCTGGTAGAAAGAATGATTGACAGGGGCTCTCCCTCTACATTTGTTTCATTGATTATGAGAAGGCCTTCGACAGAGTGACTTGGACAAAACTTTTTCCCATCCTAAAGAGACTTGGCATGGATAATAACAGTATCCAGCTTATCAAAAATCTCTATGTAAATCAGGAAGCATCGATTTCAATTCAAGAGGAAATGACTGATCCAGTCTCAATAAATAAAGGTGTAAGGCAGGAGTGCTTGTTGTCACCCGCCCTTTTTGGTATTTATGCCGAAGTTATCATGGATCAGGCCTTGGGGAGCGCCAGCGAAGGAGTTGGGGTTAATGGAGAGAGAATTAAGGCCATTAAGTTTGTTGATGACCAGGCAATTGTTTCAGGATCAGCCAAGTCATTACAGCGCATGATGTAAAAAATACACAAAAATGCGGATATCTATAGAATGAAGATAAAAAAAAAATAAAGCAAAAATAATAGTAATAGGGAAGGATCCAAAATAGGCTTTCCTTAAACTTGAAGGACAATGCATCGAACAAGTTAAATCATTCCACTATTTGGGTCAAATTATTACTGAAGATGCGAGATGTGAAAAGGAAATTAGAATGAGACTGGGGATTGCAAAAACGGCTTTTAGTGAGAATCAAAGGCTACTGACATCCAAAAATATAGATCTAAAACTGAGGAAAAGAATTTAAAAGGCATATGTTTGGTCAGTAGCTCTCTACGGTTATGAGACATGGTCATTGACCAAGAGGGAAGTGAAGAGGCTGGAGGCATTTGAGATGTGGAGCTATAGAAGAATGGAGAGAATAAGCTGGCTCGATAGAAAGACTAATCAGGAGGTCCTGGAGATAGTAGGATAACCCAGGAATCTGATCAACATGTTAAAAAGAAGAAGAATGTTATGGATGGGACACACATTGCGCCATGGAGGCCCGATTCTGAAAGTTTTGGAAAGTAAAATTCAAGGCAAGATAGGAAGAGGACGACCAAGGAATGACTTTGTGGCACAATTACTCCAAGACACTAATACTAGCATAGGTGTCGACTTCTAAAAATTTCAAGGGGTGCTTAAATTCAAAAGGCAGGTACCGTTTCCAGTGTTGAAATTTTAGATGTTTAAATGGACCGTGTCTTCAGTGTAAACGCAAACAAACCGATACATTATTTCATGATAAAGATATTACATTTTTTTATAGCAACCAAATTCTTGAACCCCGTTTTAATTTTTCCGATTTATTTTTCTGCAATGTGCGCACAAGAGCTCCTATATATATATATATATATATATATATATATATATATATATATATATTTTGGACAAAATTTGAGCATTTTTGGGGGGACTACTACCAGAAAACCAAACCTGTTGAAAAAGGCTGAGATTGACAGTATATATCATTAGTCAAAACACACAGTAGGTTAATAGCGATACCTTTCAGGAGCACACTCTAGCAGTAGCAAACAAACTATGACGTGTTCAGTGTTGGAATGGAACGTGCTTCATAATCACTGCACTGTATTATTTTCCTTGTTATTGTTAGCATTTAACGTATAACGCAGCATATATCACAGTAATTTTTTTGCTTTGATCAACAAGTGTAACTTGGAAATCTCCACCCCGCCATCACTCATATTGCAGTCCATGTGAACCGGTTGTTATCGACTTGGCATATCACCCCTGCGTAGATTGATTGGTGTTACTATTGGTGACTGCTTATATGTTTTATAAAGCTAGGGAGAGAAAAAAACCTCAACAAAATTATGTCAAACAAACAATAACTGTAACAAAAACAGCAAAAAAAAAAAAAAAGAAAACCCCTTCAGAATTATCTTTTGAGCGAAAAAAGATCATTCGCAGTCTTGCTGTGTGTCTTTTGCTCTCGGACGGTTACTCGCTACTCCCGCTCTGACATTTAAGGCTTTATGACCCTACCGAAGCTCATTGTTCGTGCATAGTGAGCTGCTGACAACTGCAAGGAACGTGACAGCGAAAAAAGAAATCGGTAGCTTTAAACAATTAGGAAGGTACGGTACAAACCACATCTCACGCATCCCATTTCTTGCTTGCTTGGCTGTCTTATTTCTTAAGTTTTCACTCGGTATCGGTGGTTAAAACACAATTTTTTGAAGATAATGTTTTTTTTATAGAAACCAAATACACTAACGGAAAAAAAATCCCAACACCAAGAAGGGGTTGTGTTAGATAAACGACAGTTGGTAGGCGGTGAGAGTACATCTGTAAGATGACGTCTATGTAAATTTCGTGCTCGGCGCATACGTGTGGCGCTAGTAGCGCCCCTCGGAGCATGCAAAGCAGGTTTGCTGTAAATACGCGCTGTAACGTTCGTGAGCGTTAGTTATCGTTGAGATTCGACGTAGGGTGTTGATGTTAGTCAAGAATGCCTTTAAGAAGACGAAGAAGCTATTATCAACAGCTCACGGAGTTTGAACGAGGTCGTGTAATAGGGCTACGAAAAGGTGGATTTTCGTTCCGCAATATTGCAGAACGACTTGGCAGGAATGTAGCCACTGTGCATGATTGTTGGCAGCGGTGGTCAAGGAACGTACTGCGTCAAGAAGACGTGGCACTACTGAGAGGGAAGACCGCCGTGTACGGCGTATGGCCGTGGCGCATCGTACCGCGTCTGCGGCAGCAATTCGAGCTGCAGTTGACACCACAGTGACACAACGAACTGTTACAAATCGGTTACTTGAAGGACAGCTCCGAGCCAGACGCCCTGTAGCGTTCATTCCACTTACTCCAAACCACTGCCGTTTGCGACGTCAGTGGTGTCAAGCTAGAGCTCATTGGAGGACGGAGTGGAGATCTGTTGTGTTTTCTGATGAAAGCCGGTTCTGCCTGGGTGCCAGTGATGGCCGTGTGTTGGTTAGAAGGAGGCCAGGTGAGCGCCTGCAACCAACCTGTCTGCGGCCGAGGCACACTAAACCTACACCTGGAGTTATGGTCTGGGGAGCAATTTCCTATGACAGCAGAAGCACTCTCGTGGTTATCCCACGCTCCCTGACGGCACAGTTGTACGTCAGTCTGGTGATTCAACCTGTTGTGCTGTCATTCATGAACAGCATTCCAGGGGGTGTTTTCCAACAGGATAACACTCGCCCGCATACCGCTGTTGTAACCCAACATGCTCTACAGAGTGTCGACATGTTGCCGTGGCCTGCAAGATCACCAGATCTTTCACCAATAGAGCACGTATGGGACATCATTGGACGACAACTCCAGCGTCACCCCACCAGCATTAACCGTCCCTGTATTGACCGACCAAGTGCAACAGGTATGGAACTCCATCCCACAAACTGACATCCAGCACCTGAACGACACAATGCATGTACGTTTGCGTGCTTGCATTCAACATTCTGGCGGTTACTTCTGTTATTAATGTACCAGCATTTCACATTTAAAATGGCTCTTCTCGCGATTACAATAAGCTGTGATCTTGAAACCTTAATCGATTAAATATGATACCTATACAAATGTATTGCCGCCATTTCATTCCTCTACAACTATTTTTTCGTGGTGTTGCGATTTTTTTCCGTCAGTGTATTTGCGCTATATTCCGATTACCTTATTTATTTTTTTTGTAAAGTGGAACTAAATATTTAAGCATGAATCCAGTACATATAAAAAAATTGGAGGGATGCTGAGCACCCCCCAAATGATTTCATGGGGTCCCTGAGCACTCCCGTAGTTGGCGCCAGTGAATAATAGGACTTACTATGATTTGAAGAGAACGTCGGAGAATAGAGAGGAATGGAGAGACAGAGTACATCTACTGAACAACCAGTCCTTGGGCTGAGTAACTAAGAAGAAAAAGAAGAACTATTCAATAAGGTCTCAATCAGATGGTGTGACGTGGAACGGAACTCACTTTAGCGATTTCGAAGTTTCTCTGAAAGTTATGGAGGTTTCTTTAAATGACGTTTTCCAGAAATTTTTGAGGGAATACAATAATGATAAAGATGGCTTAGTTTGTGGTTATTTAGAATTGGAGGAAGAGCACGGAAAATTGCTGAAAGACTTGAATCTACTGTGTATTTGTACTCTATCCGTTGCAGCAAATGTTTCCGTTTTCGGAAATGTTTAAATAACGAAACAAACCTAAGCATCGCAAATTAATTTTTACTGTGTTATTACGGATTTTTATTATACAGTAATTACTAACCACTTCAATGTTAACAATGACAACATGATAATATTTCACACTAAATCGTGTCAGATAGTCGGAAAGGTGTTTTTAGATCACATCATGCGGCGACATCTACCGGTGGTTACGACAAGTCAGAACTGGAATAACTAAACCAATACCTTAAACTAAACTTATTTAATCTGTCAGGAGTTTTACGTTCCCATAATGCAGTTTCGCACCCAGGGCCCCCAAATTGGTGGCAAAAGTTGTTTTTTTCTTTGTGTTTTTTTTTTATTTGTAGATTGTTTTTTTTATTTTTTTCAGACAGTCGGAAAAGGTGTTTTTAGATCACATCACGCCGCGACATCTACCGGTGGTTACGACAAGTCAGAACTGGAATAACTAAACCAATACCTTAAACTAAACTTATTTAATTTGTCAGGAGTTTTACGTTCCCATAATGCAGTTTCATACCCAGGGCCCCCAAATTGGTGACAAAGTTTATTTATTTTTTTCTTTGTGTGTTTTTTTTTTAATTTTGTAGATTGCAGGTTAAAATTAAGCAGTACATAACACAGAAGAGTCAGAGCTCGAAATTTTCTAATAAAAGTTTTAAATGAAGAATACAATGGCATGTTCATAATATGAACATACCATTGCAGTGGCGGCTTTTCAGGTGAAGTAGGTGAAGTGCCTCTTCACCTATTTTACTTAAAATAACGTTTTATTCAGTAATTTGTATAATATATTTTTTTTGCCTCTATTGTGTTCCAAAATACTCAAAATTTTGATTAGATATAAATTCACATAGCGCGTACAATACGGAAAAGAAGTCCTCATATGCAAAACAGTGCAAGCGAAGAGCCGAAATGAAAACCCTTGGAAGTCTGCAGCTTTCGACCGAGTTGCTATGGTAACCGTGACGTCAACCTCCCTTATTTGGTGCGCAAGTAAAGTGTTTTAGCTTTCGGTGCTGAGGCTCTGCAGTTCTTCGTGACTTTCGAAGGAAATCACGGTGAAACGGGACGGTTTACCCAGGGGACCTTCCAATCAATAGGGCCTCTTCTTTGCGGTGTTGTGGTACATGCTTTCCGAAAGGAATTTATTTTATCATGCTTTGTGATTATTTGTCAAACAGTTTAGCTGTTACTGTACTTTCGTGTACAGTTTAACAGTTAGTGATAGTTTTAATTAAAGAGTGTATCCTGTGAACGACATTGTTTGTAATTTATTACAAACTCCATTTAATCGGTGGAAAGATGAAGATAAAACAGACATTTTACTTCAAGGACGACCAACGGATTCACTGACAATTGCTGTCAAAAAAGAAATCAAGAAGAGCGGTAAATCTTACAATATTAATTTTAAAAATTGTTGGTTTACTGAATAGTTCAATGTTCTTTATTGGAAAATAAAAGAGGTACGTGTTAAAATATCTATTTACACTATGTACATGGAAAAAAAACAAAAAAAAACAACAACAATGAAAATCGCAGCATATAAACGCAGCCTTTGTTGCTGAAATTCAAAAATGAAGTCAGTATGTGAGTGTGTAGAGTCCTGTTACATATGGTCAATAGCGGTAGTTCCAGCTACAAGAAAAACAAAACAAAAAAACTGTCCAAAGTACGGTGAGGAAACCATCAGCGTGGCATCGGCAAAAACGTCAGTTCAACAATGAGACACTGTCACCACAAATTTGATACCAGGTAGTATGAGGTGACCACTTGCGATGAAAGTCAGCAGTTTTTTGGTGAGAGAGTGCGTAATCATATTCAGTTTGTAATAGGGCAGTGAGTGAGCGGCGAAAACGAGTACACAAAAAACCGCGTGCAGCCGAATACCGCCGCAGTGATGGTGTGGAAATACTGGTTTGATATAACAAATAAATAGAATATTTAGCCTGGAGTATGATGCATTTACACACAGGATTATGCTGGCGAGTAGTAGGCAGATGAGATTGTAGAAAATGAAAGTGAAACATGGTATGCGTAGCACTGCAAACGGCTTCAAGGAGGGAAAACATTAGGGAGAATAACGGTTGTAACACAAGACAGGCAGAATAAACATGATGCACATCGCCAATTGTAGCACAGTAGTAGCAATTGGGTGAAGAATGATGCCGGAAGCGATGTATGGTGCGAGGCGAAAGGAGTCGCGAATGAAGATGCTGCCAGTGATAGTCAATCGCCTTGGGAGGAGCATAGGAGGAGTGCGCAGCATTCCAAATTAGCGGAAGAAACTCCGGTGGGATGTCTTGAAGAGGACCCGGAGAGACGAAATGTGATGATACAAGTTCTTGACAGTGATCATATGTGGCAGGAAAGGCACGTCGTTGAGATAAACAGTGAACGGCAGGAAAAAAGATGCTGACGGAACTGGAACAAGGCCATGTTGATCAACAAGAGAAGGATATAGGCGTTGAAGGGCACTGCAGAGAAAACGATGTTGAGCGTGATGTACGGACGTATTCGGCAAAAATGGCGTGATGGCTGTGATGGCTTTCCACTTGAGGTCTGGACCAACAAGCTGACGGACGGTAACGACTCCGCTTGCGAACCAAGAGGGAAAAGTGAAAGTAATCAGCAGAAGGGGGATGAATGGCGGAATTGAAAAAGAGTGGTTCCTCAAGAAGCTCATTAGTCGAGGTGGGGAGGGGGGTGCCGGACGGGAACAAGCGAAGACCAGAGGGAAAGTACGCGTCTGTAAATATCAGGAATGTCGCGGAGAAGGAGCGGGTAGAGGTCCATTCTGAGGAACGTAAGAACAGAGAGGTGTGGACTGCGAGGGAAGAAAAGAGTATCGAGAATGGAGACGGCAGAAGAAGAAGAATAATAGTGCTCACGCAGGAAGGTGAGAAGAAGAAAAGCCGAGTGTTTCTTGGTAATGTCACTCAAGTTCAGACCACCATAAGAGACAGGAAGTGGCAAAATAGAACGTGGAAGCCAATTAATTTTGTTCCAGACAAAGTTACTAAAAATACGTTGAATCTGGTTCAGTAGGAGCTGTGGAGGAATCGTTGACAGCCAAGCATGAAAAAACCGAGGCTGAATGAGGGCGTTGATGACATACGCACGACTAAAAAACGAGAGATTATGTTTCAGGCGACGTAAAGGTGAAAGGCATTGATTAAGCTGCCGTACAACAGGAGACCATGTTAACGAAGCGACATCGAGAGGGCAACCGACGTAAACACCAAGCATCTTGACTGACCCAGAGGTCCAACGGGCCGACCAAGGGCGATCACTCCTGGACGCCCATGACCCAACACAAAGACCAGAGCATTTGGAAACATTTATAGAAGATCCCGAAACAGCAGAATATAAATGGCTTTGTAGTACTTCTGTGTTACAAAAATTATTTTGTTGGTCCTGCTTACTTTTTAGTAATAAACATTCGGCGTGGAATAAAGACGGATTCTCAGATTTATTAAATATAACACGCTCACTTCATAAACATGGTGATTCTAGCGAACACTTGAAATGCGAGTTAATGCTAAGGAATTTTGAAAAAAAAATCAGAACACCATTGCCGATGTCCTGAGGGAGAATGTCTGTTTAAACGAACATTTTCAACGAAAATGTTCGTTTAAATAGACTTTTCCTGCAGACAGTGATTGATGCAGTATTATATTTGAGCAAACAAGAACTAGCATTCCGTGGCCATGACGAAGGCATGGACTCGGTAAATCGTGGAAATTTCAAAGAATTACTTTCATTGTTGATATCAAGAAGTCCTTTAGAAATTCAAAATCAATGCGAAAAGATAAAAAATGCCTTCACAGGGGACTCAAAAACTATTCAAAGTGAATTAATTGAATGTGTTTCTAAATATATAAACGATCACGTTAAAAATGAAATAAATGAAGTTCAATGCTTTTCTATTCAAGGATATGACACCACAGACATAAATCAGACTTCTCAGTGCTCTTTAATAATAAGATTTGTTGATTCGGAAGGTGTATTGGCAGAGCAATTTTTGGTTTTCGACGACGTCAGTGGAGATCGAACGTCAGAAGCTTTATACAAAATGCTAGACAAAATTCTGGAAAAATTCGATTATCAACACAAATTAATAAGACAATGTTACGATTGGGCAAGTGTAATGTCTGGACACTTGAATGAGCTACAGAAAAAAATCAACGATAAAGCTTCTCAAGCTGTTTTTTGTTCGTTGCTTAGCACATCGTTTGAACCTTGCATTACAGCAGAGTTTTTCTAAAATTTCAAAGTGACGTATATTTTATGCAAGCCTCACTGGAATTCCTTCGTTTTTTCACCACTCAGTGAAGCGATCTTATACACTCACATCTACAACCTCAAGACGCATACCAACCATAGCAGAAACTTGGTGGTCCTCCACTTCGAAGTTAGTAAGTACAATTGTTGAAGATTGGGATAAATTGAAGGAAGTATTCGAATTCCTGACAAACAGTGAACAATCAGACAAAAAATCAATTCAACTTGCCAAGGGGTTTTTAAACGATATGAACACTTTTGAATTTACATTTTTGGCAATAGTATTTAATGAAATTTTTGGCCCCACTGATCTATTATTCGAAATTTTGCAGAATAAATCATTAGACTTAAACTACTGTGTAACTCAAATAAAAACAAATCGTGAAATTTTGAGTCATAAAAGGAACGATGAAGTATTTGAAACACTGTTTGGAAAAGCTAGCAAAATCACAAAAATAAGCAGATCTAAACGGGAATATGTTGCTCATACATAAGAAACAATTTTTCAAAATTATAAACAATTGTATTTTGAAATTTTAGACCACATTCTTATGGAAATGGATATAAGATTTCAAGACTGTGAAAAACTTCAATTTGTTTGTCTTGCTGACACAACAAAATTTGAATAATTTAATTCAAGCTTTCCCTCTCACGCTTTTGAAAATCTACAACATTTTTACGGAAAACTATTTACTAAAATCCAGCGCCTTAAAAATGAACTGAGTTTTGTATATGCCAACGAAAAATTAAGTAATATATCGACTCAAGAACTTCTTCGAGTGCTTCATGAAGATAAAGAATTTTTAACAGAAGCTTATAAATTGGTCGCCCTCATTTTAACCATTCCATCGACAAGTGTGTCAGTGGAAAGAAGTTTTTCTTGCCTTAAAAGAATACAAACTTATTCAAGAAACACTATTTCTCAAGACAGACTTGCTTCTTTGGCAAATATTTCTATTCAGAAAGATATTTTATTGATGCTTACGAAGAAACAGCCATTCTATGACGACATAACCGACAAATTTGCAGCTTTAAAAGAAAAAAGAATTGATCTAATATACACAAAATAGGTCAGTCCTCATATAGTGATTTTCATTGAAAACAGTAGATATCTTTTCATATTGCTCTTGTAGCTTTTCGCCGATTTATTCAACCACGACCCGCCACTGTACCATTGTATTATATTTTCATATTCTTAATTTATAGGTTTTTTTATTGATACTTTGATGTGCTATCACTGAGCCCTGACGCTTAGTTTTAGGAAACGAATTTCTTTGTTGATTTGATTTCGATATAACGGCATTATTATGAGCAAAAATTTTCATTTAATTTCAGTTGGTTTTATTTAATTTAAATTTAGTTACTTTTTTTTCTGAGTTAGCTTTTATCAACATATTATCGTTTGTTAAAGCAGCATATTTTTCTAATTGCAAAACATTTCGAAATTTAAAAGTGTGGTTGAAAAGGGCCCCAAAATTATCGGACCCAGGGATCCTGATTGCTTTAAGACATCTTTGTTCACACCTTTTTAATTGGCTCCGGTTTTCAGCAACTTTATTCAAAATATGAAGAAAATACACTTTTTTATCTTACTAAAATATTATTTTAAAAATTATTTGCTATAGGTTTAGTGGGATTACTAATATCTATGTAATTTACAATGTCGTTAATTTTATTAATAATAGTGTTCTGCATACAGTAATGTCCACAGAGTAATATCAATTATCGGATAACTATTCCCATCAACAAAAGCAACGTAACTCAAACATTTTGGGAGGTTATTTAATTTCAGTTCACATCTCATACAAGAGAACATATGTCGCCATCTATGGCATGCACTAGTCATTAGAAAAAAATAACTGTACTTGTAACTTTGTCGCGAATGAGAATCTCTACAAAATATACGAAAAATATTTAGAATCAGAAATTTTCTGAAATCCTGCGAATTAAATACTTCAGCTTTTCTTAGAAAGGGATTTGTTTAAAAGATCGCTGGCCAAGCAATGTTGTCTGGTACCAAGAACTGCTCACATATGACTGGTCAATGAATAATGCTAACAGTAGGAACGTTGGGATAAGAAATGGAGCAAGATGCAAACTAGCGAATAGTTATTTGTTGCATCTACTTTATTTTCGCATTGGTCAAATGAAGATCACGGAGAAACAAGATACAAACCAGTCTTTTGTGTTTGCATCTGCTTTATTTCGGTATCAGTTGCACGAATTTTCTGACTGCTTCGAAAAACACAATGGTTACGTCTGCTCTGCCCGAAGACCCTTAGTAATATTATATCGGTTTATCGGTAGTCCAGGCATATCATCTGTGACGTCATCATGGTATGGTATCCATCAAGGAGGTCCATGCTTTGTGAACTTAGCATCTCCCCATAGTGTTGCCAATTTGAGGAAAAAGTCGCTAAATTTAGGGGATTCTAGATTGGCATTAGCGACAAAAACAGTAGTTTGGGATTAGTGACTTTTTTAGGGGATTTTGTTTTGATTTAATAATTTGAGCGATTTCTTTTATTTACAGTTTTAAGCATTTTAAGTACGGTTTTTGAATCAGGAGAATGTCTTCTTCACTTTCCGCAGATCAAATAGCCATAACCTGTATTTACAAAAGAAGAAACTTCAGATGAATTTTCAGGTGACATTTCAAGTTTTTTCATGATACGTCTTTTAAGTAAAACATTAGTCTCCACACGATTCTAAGAGATCAGTCTATATAATTATTTAGACTCCACACGATTGTAAGAGATCAATCTATGTAACATGAAATATATGTTTTAAAGAATATCAAAACGATACAAATAATGGCATAAAATTAAAATTAAACTTTTTATTCTATAGAATTGGTATTTTTATACAAGATTCAACAAATATAAAGAGTTACATATGGAGTAATATAAGAAATAACATATTGAGTAACATATGGAATAACATAAGGAATAATATTAAAAATGTCTATCCGTGTCCAAAAATGTCCATGTTTTATCAATAACAGTATCAAGATAAAAATTATTTCCGTTTAATGTTCCACTGAGAGATCTTGGTTTGCCTCAGAATTTTGGAGTCTGGATTTTGCCTAAAATCTTGACTGCAATTGAACCTTTTTCTCTCCGACACATCTGATATGTACGTTAATAGTTTGATCGGCATTTTTTCCAACAAAAATTCCTCCCGAAACAGGATTTCGTTTCTGTTTCTACGTATTATATATTGCCTTATGTATTCGTCCAGGCGAGCAATGGGGGTATAATCATTAGATAACATCAGAAGCATTACATTAGGATACTCTTTAAATCTTCTTTTCTACTTATCGTCTACGTATCTTCTTTGACCTCGGATTGTTTGAATATGTCATCCGAGGGAAATGCACAAGGAATCGAAATGATGCTCTTCTGGAATCCAAAAGGCAAGTCGACTGACGGCAGCTGTGGAGCTAATATGGCCCGCTTCTCTCAATTGACACAATTCCTCACTCACACGGCTGTATTTTTTTCAATTTCCGCAAAGTTCTTTTCCAATGCCGCAATTTTTTTATCTTTAGCCTCTGAGCCTTTTTGTATTTCCTGCCTTTTTTTCTTGTAAACATCTAGGTTCCATTGTATCTGCTTCTTTTTATCCTCTGTGGTTTTTAGCTTCTCTAGCATTTCATCCCTCTCTTCCTGATCAGTTTTCATGGTTACTAGCAATTCATGCATCATTTTATCTTTAAATTCCAAAAACATAGGTTCATTGATTTTAGTTTCCAATTTTGGTTGACGAATTGTAGTTATAAAATGTTTGCAAAATAACTTCTGGAATTCCTTCGCTAGGGGTCTGTGTGGTTTAAAAATGAAATGTATCACACCAGTTGCGTTGATAAACCATTCATGAGCTTTGAATCTCTCCAAATCTTCAAGATCTCTGTACTGCTTTTTAAATTCTGTGAAATTCTTGGTTGCATGTCCCTGTTCGGAATAACCAAGAGCTGTTGCCAAATGGTATGCGTGAAACCAAGTGACATTGTTGACGTCACAATAATCTCAACAGCTTTTTCACGAAATGACATCAAAACTTGACCGTTTGTCATAAAATTTATAAAATCGAGATGGCTGTTGTCATTCTGACTTGCAGCACATTTCTGGTAATGTTCTCCAAATTCAGAATCGGTTAAATATTCAAAGAGTTCAAACCAAAAACAGCATTGTCTTACTTGAATTTGATGGTGTTCCGCAACGTGCCGTTGTGCTTCGGAGACTTGTACAGTGTTGTTGCACGAACGACACCGATATTCTCCAAGATTGCCTCTTGAAGTTGATGGAATTGATAAATCTATTTCTCAATAGTCACTTTGTGAAGTAATCAGTTGTAAATCCAATAATTTTTCAATCTAGAAACTGAAATGTAAGATCCTTTATGAGATTTAACGAAAATTTTGAAAAAATGTATTCCACGTAGACGACTTTAATAAATAGAAGTGCGCAACAGTGTGTGTAAAAATCATTTGAGTCTGCATTTATATACATAACACGCTGTTGTGATATGATTTGTTCATTTTTCACCTGATATGATATCACCGATTAGCATCACAATAATTAGCAATCAAAAAAATTAGCAATCAAAAAAATTAAAGAATTAGGGTGATTCTTTAAATATTTTTTAGTTCTCTTGTTACATGTCTCTGCCGAGCACGAATGGTATTAAGAACTATTCCAGCAGGTATATGTTTTAAATGAACATATTGTCCTTCATGATACAAAAAGACCAATTTCCTTTTCAATTTTTCATCCGAAACTTCAGCTCCAATTAAATCTTTTGCCCGTAATCTATCCAGTTTATCTTTTAAGTTGGGTTCATCGTCGTCTGAGTTTAATTCATTGTCATCAGAGTTGAATTCATCGCTGTCAGAGTCAGGTTCCTGATCGATTTCACCTTTTTCTTTCAATGCAAGAAATTTGGCTTCTATTCCCTCCCATAGTGCTTTTAAACGAATTGGTTCGGTATTTCTAGGTTTGAATCCATAAGGTCAGAATTTATGACATTTAAACTTTCGCTTTCCATCAGGAGGCTGATTTAAGTTGAAGCACTGTTGACTGGTTTTTTCAAAATGTGCACACAACAACTTTTGGAATGCCATCTAGAGGGGTTTCTCCGATTTAAAAACGAGACGCATTATACCAGATATATTAATAAATAGTTCATGGCCTTTAAATCTTTTCAAATTTTCCAGATCTTTATATGACTTTAAATTCCTTGAGATTTTTGGTGCATTTGCTGGACAAAAATAGTCAAGTGCGGTTGCCAAGTGGTTTGCATGAAACCAAGCTACATTTTCAGCATCCACAATAATTTCAATTCCATTCTCATTTAACAAATTTAAAAACTCACTGTCTGCTCTAAAATCATTGGGACGGCCTTGTTGACTCGCAACTTATTCCCGATAATGATCTTCAAATTCAACATCAGTTAAATCTTCAAAGAATTTAAAGCAAAAGCAACACTATTTGTCTTGAAGTTGATGTTCTTCCGTAGCGTGTTGATGTGCCTCAGAAACCAACGCACTATTGTTACACCAACGACACTGATAGTATTCAAGATAACCTTTCGAATTTGATGGCATTGCTGGGTCAATTTCTGCACAATCCCTCTATAATTTGCTGAAATCCGATAATCTTTTATGAGAAATGGGATATCCTTTATCTATAATATAAAATGAGAAATAATTTGAAGAAATATGTGCCTTTTATGCCACTTAAATAAAAAGAAGTTTGTAACAGAGTATGTTGAAATTATTGGTGTCTGCACTTATATAAACGAAAAAAAGACGTTGCTGTGATGTGATTTGTTCATTTTTATTCACCAGATGCAACATAATTTCCTGGTTGTAGCATGATTTGTTAATTTTATTGACCGGATGTGACATCATTCCGTTACTTAAACATAATTTGTTTTTCTTTTCACCGGATGTTACATCATTCCGTTTTCGATTCATTCATTTTAAGTTGGAGATCAGCATACTTTCAATTTAGTAAAATATTATACATATGTTCTTTTAGATCATCAAAAGAAAGCTTGTTGACTACATTTCCCTCCTCCTTTTCTAATACAGCAACCAAAATCACGTATATAATAACTAAAACGTGTTATTCGGTATAATTGTCTAGTCTCCACACGACTATACATGAGATCAATATATCGTTCAAAATTAGTATCGTATTAACTTAAGAGAATAAAAGTTTCACAACACAAAAACAAATGGTACAGTAGATTATTTATTATAACGCGTCCTAACTCTACGAAGTCTCACTTCATACTGAGCTTCGAGGAGTACAGACGTCTTTACGGAGCTCCCTAGACACGTCCTAACTCTACGAAGTCTCACTTCATACTGAGTTTCGAGGAGTACAGACGTCTTCACGGAGCTCCCTAGACACGTCCTAACTCTACGAAGTCTCACTTCATACTGAGCTTCGAGGAGTACAGACATCTTTACAAAGCTCCCTAGATACGTCCTAACTCTACGAAGTCTCACTTTATACTGAGCTTCGTGGAGTACAGACGTCTTTACGGAGCACCCTAGGCACGTCCTAACTCTATGAAGTCTCACTTTATACTGAGCTTCGAGGAGTACAGACGTGCTTACGGAGCTCCCTAGACACGTCCTAACTCTACGAAGTATTTACGGAGTTCCCTAGACACATCCTAACTCTACGAAGTCTCACTTCATACTGTTACCCACCCACTTTTCCCTTGAAACTTATTTACTTATACAGCCATAAAAAAATTGTTTTTTTGACGGCTATGTCTAAAGTGGCGAGGGACATCTTCAGCTGTGATGATGCCCCAAAGTCTGTACCTACCGGAACATTATTTCTTGAGACCAGGAGCTCCCTACAGACATCTCGACTCTACGAATGCGTTTAGGTGACTGATTCCTATTGGTTGGTAATAAAATTTTCTGATTGGCTTAAAAAAAAACTTTTTTCCTTGGGCTATATCTTTCATTGTTTCTGCTGGACATTGTACTCAAGCTATAGTGTGTCTTTTGGATTACTACCTTTCATCGCTTCTGCTGGATAATATACTCAAGCTGTGGTGCGTCTTTTGGATTACTACCTTTCATCGCTTCTGCTGGATAATATACTCAAGCTGTGGTGCGTCTTTTGAATTACTACCTTTCATCGCTTCTCCTGGATAATATACTCAAGCTGTGGTGTGTCTTTTGGATTATTACCTTTCATCGCTTCTGTTGGATAATGTACTCAAGCTGTGGTCTGCCTTTTGGATTACTACATTTCATCTCTTCTGCTGGATAATATACTCAAGCTGTGGTGCGTCTTTTGGATTACTAACTTTCATCGCTTCTGCTGGATAATATACTCAAGCTGTGGTGTGTCTTTTGGATTACTACCTTTCATCGCTTCTGTTGGATAATGTACTCAAGCTGTGTGGTGTGCCTTTTGGATTATTACCTTTCATCTCTTCTGCTGGATGATATACTCAAGCTGTGGTGCATCTTTTGGATTACTACCTTTCATCGCTTCTGCTGGATAATATACTCAAGCTGTGGTGCGTCTTTTGGATTACTACCTTTCATCGCTTCTACTGGATAATATACTCAAGCTGTGGTGTGTCTTTTGGATTACTACCTTTCATCGCTTTTGCTGGATAATATACTCAAGCTGTGGTGCGTCTTTCGGATTACTACCTTTCATCGCTTCTGCTGGATAATATACTCAAGCTGAGGTGTGTCTTTTGGATTATTACCTTTCATCGCTTCTGTTGGATAATGTACTCAAGCTGTGGTGTGCCTTTTGGATTACTGCCTTTCATCGCTTCTGCTGGATAATATACTCAAGCTTTGGTGCGTCTTTTGGATTACTACCTTTCATCGCTTCTGTTGGATAATGTACTCAAGCTGTGGTGTGCCTTTTGGATTACTACCTTTCATCGCTTTTGCTGGATAATATACTCAAGCTGTGGTGCGTCTTTCGGATTACTACCTTTCATCGCTTCTGCTGGATAATATACTCAAGCTGAGGTGTGTCTTTTGGATTATTACCTTTCATCGCTTCTGTTGGATAATGTACTCAAGCTGTGGTGTGCCTTTTGGATTACTGCCTTTCATCGCTTCTGCTGGATAATATACTCAAGCTTTGGTGCGTCTTTTGGATTACTACCTTTCATCGCTTCTGTTGGATAATGTACTCAAGCTGTGGTGTGCCTTTTGGATTACTACCTTTCATCGCTTTTGCTGGATAATATACTCAAGCTGTTGTGCGTCTTTTGGATCAGTACCTTTCATCGCTTCTGTTGGATAATGTACTCAAGTTGTGGTGTGCCTTTTGGATTACTACCTTTCATCGCTTCTGCTGGATAATATACTCAAGCTGTGGTGCGTCTTTTGGATTACTAGCTTTCATCGCTTCTGCTGGATAATATACTCAAGCTGTGATGTGCCTTTTGGATTACTACCTTTCATCGCTTCTGTTGGATAATGTACTCAAGCCGTGGTGTGCCTTTTGGATTACTACCTTTCATCGCTTATGTTGGTAAGTATATTTTTATAAAGTTTGATAGCTGTCATAACGTACCTACGTTTTGTTATGCTCACAGAAGTATAATCAGTGCTTGGAACCAGGAGCTCAACATAGACGTCAGGACTGTACGAATGTGTTAACATGACTAATTCTTATTGGTTAGTAAAAAAAAAAATTTTTTTCTCTGTACATTTCCTCATTTTTGTTGGATAACATACTCAAGCTGTGGTGTGCCTTTTGGACTTTTGGATTACTGCCTCTCATCGCTTCTGTTGGATAACATACCAGTGGCGGTTCGTGGTATAAAATGCTGTTGAGGCGAACGGTCTTGATGTAAATGTAAAACAGTAAAACATATGTTATTGAAAAATATATAAATTCGTATAACGTTATACGAATATATATATATATATCAGTGGCGTAGCCAGGGGGGTCGTGGTTTGCACCCCCTTAGTAGGCGAGACAGTTAGATTTTTCTAAGTACGTTTTATAGATAATTTCCCTATTTAAATTCACTGATTTTTATATAAGTCGGAAAGCAATGCAATTTCTTGATAATAGAAGAGAAAGTAAAGCAAAGCGGCCACAGAAGTTGTTTTATTAAATTTTTATTAAAACAACTATAATTTATTGCGTTTTCTTGATTTTATTAAATTAGCTTCGTTTTGTATTAATGTTCAAGATGTGCGTACGTACCAATAGAAAAATATTTGTCGAAGCTCCCCCCCCAAATTGTTATATGTACTTATACACAGTTCTACAGCAGAAGTGCAGAGCCCCCCCCTCCTTCAAGAAGTTTCATGTCAAAGGCAGTATCACCCATTGGATATCTTTGAAGTCCTGGGTTCGAGTCGGCTGAATCATTAAAATCCGCTGAGATTCGGAAGTCTCGTTTAGCCATTGGTCCAGGGTAGGCGGCGCCTTGTTTTAAACAGCTGTAAACCCCATCCCTTAGGGCTCCATCCCATGCCATTTAGCCCTTATATACAAATATTATTCAACAGTAATGGAATAAAATTATAGAAATATATGAAACACGGCGTGGGGAGTCTTTCTTCACGAAAAAATCCAAAAATTTTAGAGGAAAATGTACATATACCTCTATATATATGTGTGTGTGTAATATACGCTACTTTTGCAACAATAGTTTTATGAAAACAATTATTCGATAATTTCACAACAAAGAAAGAAATATTTCACCAGTATTCTTTTATGTAATACACTTGAGCGAAAATACGCAATTTGCGCGGTTTCTTTAGCTAGTCAATGCGTCACTCACATCCCAACGCCAGTCGGATATCCACTTCTTAAAAAATTCAAAGTAAATCATTTGAATAGAATTTTTTTCTCACGAAGTGTTTTTTGAGCTTGAATAAAAGTCACAGTTCGATTGGTATGTTGGTGAAGGTACATTTAGCACGGGTCACAAACTGAAGTCCAGGCTCGTGATAACTATGTACAGGAGAAGTCAAGCTAAGGAAGCACATTTCTATATAAAAAAAGTATTAGGTAAGTTAAACCTGGAATTAAAAACAGAGGATTACGATATTAATTTGCTTTGGTCTGGAACATAATGCTTTCAGTTTATGTTTTATTAATAAGTTCAATTCTGTGATCCTTTTTGGCCGCAAATTTGTCTATGATCAGATCATAAAATGGTTGAGTGGACATTAGATGGTTCAGCAATTCTTTCTCGATTGAAATTTTAGCGAGTGAAGACAAACGATCTTGTGCCGTTGTATTACGGAGGTAAGTCTTAATTCTCTTCAGTCAAGAAAAAACTCCTTTCAGCAGAAGAACTTGTTGACGCCAGTGTCAATACAAGAGAAAATAATTTGTAAGCTTCTGGTAACACATCTTTCAGCTCGTTTTCTTTCATTGTTTTCAAGGTTTTCTGAAAACTGAGTTCCCTGAAGTTGTGATCATTATATAAAAAATCTAATTCGTTTTTTAATCGTTGTGTGTCTTGTAAAATGTTTGGATAAATTTTTTTGAGAGTGTTAAGGGCACTGGATAGAAATGACTCTGAATAACTATGGTATTTTGAGATGTCAACTAGCTGCAGAAACTCGAGCTTTCCCATATCTTCAAATCTGGTATTTATTTGGACTATTATGCTGTCAACGATTTCGTAAAACAAAATTTTGTAATAGTGTTCCACTTCTTCTTCACTCAAATGTTTCTTTTGGCGACATTTAGGACCTCCACTCAAACTAATTGCTTCACTGAAATGTTTCAAGTAAGTGGTTACATTCCTTTTCTTATTTATTCGTTCGCAACATTGTTTAATTTGTCTTTGGCAATAACTGATATCTAAAGTCTTTTTTGGCAAAACATCAAACAGTACATCCGTAATTCCAAAAATGTCATCAAAAATCAGTGATAAAAAAGCAAATTCAAAATCAGTGAAATTTTTCAAATATCCTATGGCTCCGTTGATTGATTCTGCCGTTGATTCCGAATCATTCATTATGTTTTCAAACACATTCTTTAGTTTGCTCCCTTCGCTCACAATTAAACGCAAAATTTCCGAACGTGATGCCCAAAGTGTTTCCGCTATTTGAGGAATCCGTTTCCCAACAACTGAATCTGCTACGTGCGTTCTCTTGGCCGACTTATGAAAAAATGACGGCATGCTGGATACAGTTGCGAAATATATGCGACATTTTACAATACATTTGCACCCCCTGTTGTAGGACAAGGTTAAGGCGGTGGGCGAAACAGTGGGTAAACAAAGCTTGCGGGGCTTCTAGCTTGACTCTTTTCTGCAGACCGCTCAACTCTCCAGCCATAACGCTTGCACCATCATAACACTGGCCTACTAACTTTGATTTAAAACCAAACTCCTCCAAAACCGATGCTAGCAGATCACACAGTGCCACAGCAGTCCTGTCAGTGCTGATATCATAAAAACCAAGGAAGCGCTCAACTACTTCACAATTTGAGTCCAATATGTATCTGACAATTATTGAACACTGTGATTTTTGAGTAATATGTTGTATCATCAACTTGCACTGAAAAAAATTTTGACTCATTAATTTCGCTTTTAACACATTCGTTTATATATTCATGAATACACTCCATTAAATCATTCTGTATCGTTTTAGATTGTCCAGAAAATAAGCTTCGTATTTCTTCAAAATGTGCTTTTAATTCTGGGGTGCTCCTACGAAGTAACAAATGGAACATTTCCTTGAAATTACCTTTATTTAATGAGGAAATAGATTCATCATGTCCTCGAAAAGGCAGTTCTTGCTTGCTTAGAACGACAACTAAATCGATTATATGTTCCATAAAAAGCCTATTTAGTCTGACCTTTTCATTAAACTGGACTTTATGAAGAGCAGCATTTTCTTTGAGCATATCAGAAACAGTGTTTATGTTTTTTTCCATTCGTTTTAGACTTACGTGGTTATTTATATGCTCTTTAGAGCTTTCGTGCAATTTTGCACTACGAGAAAAGTTTTTCAGATCAAAATAACCCGTTGTATTCCACACATTTTTCTTATTGCTCAAAAGTAAACATGGCCAGCAAAAGAGAGTTTGCTTGTAATAGCTACCAGAAAGCCAGAGAAAAATCTCGTACCATGATTTATTGAAAGACCTAAAAAACGATTTGCAGCACTTCTTATCTTTAGATATTGAACTTATTATAGGTGTCGGTCTTCCAGATATGAGAGCATCCCTTTTATCATAATCTTTCCAGTGTTTAAAAGGAATTTCTTCCAGAACACAAATCACGTCGTTTGTTGGGCCATTCATATTTTCCAACCAAAATCAAAATATGCTGTTTAGTAACAATAACAAAATAAAAAAGAAGAAAAACTCAACATTACTATGAACTGGCCAACACCCGCAGAAGAGAGGATTGAAAACACACTACAAAAAGTTAGACTCAAATACACTCTGACGCATAGTTAAAGCTACGTAGAAATCATCGTACTTCAAAGCGTACAGAGGCGAACGGCGTCATCGCCTGTTAAACCACTTTTTACAAAGGTCATCTGCTCATTTTCCCGCGCCCATTGGATACACAATCCTTGGGTTCTCCAATAACAGCACAGATGCGATTTGTGTTTAAGCAAAGTGGAGGGTCGCCTCAGAAATTTCCTTTCTCTTACTGGAAGTCCGGCACCTCTTTAGGTAGACCTCGGACCGCGGGGAGGGGGGGGGTCACTCTGTAGGGCTCTTCTCTGATCCCCAGTTCCCAAAACCGGCTTCTCATCGAGACGATTCAGCCGGTCGCTTCTAAGCGCTTAAAACATGCAGCTTCTTTGCAAAAATAATGATTCATTCCTCTTCTTGAAAGCCTTTTTTTAACCTAATTCATGAATAAGAATGTGAATTTCAGTGTTTCATTTATCCTGCAAAGTTCTTATATCTATGTTACTGACAGAAGTTGTTTTTTTTCACTTCTCATTCTGCGGAATTTCAGGTGAGGCGGCACCTCACTTGCCTCATCTGACGGGCCGCCATTGTAACATACTCAAGCCGTGGTGTGCCTGCCTCTCATCGCTTCTGTTGGTAAGTATATATATATTTTTTTATGTTTGATAACGTCTTATGGATTTCTATAGTTGATCATAATCTTCTGCGTTTTGTTAATTCACGGAAGACACTGAACCCATTCAGAGAAGATACCGATGTTGAATATTTTTCATGTCGTAAGACGGTAGCAGCTAGTGCACACTCACTCGAACGCTTGCTATACAATCCTATGGTCATAGCTACGTTTCAGGATGACCAAGCTTGCAAGTAGGGTGAGTGTTTCCAAAGTACTAGAAATGACCACTGAGTTCATTGTACGCTGCGAACGATGACCCGTTTTTGAAAAAGTCAACATGTCACGGTATCTAGATAGATTTTCTAAAAGTTATCCATGAGTTGTTATCATGTATATCACCCTTTCGTGGGGTCATTTTATGGGATATCACCCTTTCATGGGGTCATTTTATGTATTTATATCACCCTTTCATGGGGTCATTTTATGTATGTATATCACCCCTTTCATGGGGCCATTTTTATGTAATATCACCCTTTTCGTGGGGTCATTTTTATGTAATATCACCCTTTCATGGGTGTCATTTTATGTACATCACCCCTTCATATGGTCATTTTATGTGATATCACCCCTTCATCGAGTCATTTTATGTGATATCACCCCTTCATCGAGTCATTTTATGTAATATCACCCGTTCATGGGGTCATTTTATGTTATATCCCCCTTCATGGGGTCATTTTTAGGTAATATCATCCCTTCATGGGGTCATTTTATGTAATATCACCCCTTCAATAGGTCATTTTATGTAATATCACCCTTACATGGGGTCATTTTATGTAATATCACCCTTACATGGGGTCATTTTATGCAATATCACCCTTACATGGGGTCATTTTATGCAATATCACCCGTACATGGGGTCATTTTTATCCAAAAATTGGATGTGGAATAAATAGGCCTTATGACTTATTCATAGGGGAACTCTGCGCATTTGAAAGGGAGAAACGCGTCGTAAATCGTACCTCTTAGGTGGCGTGGAAACCGATTTAAGTTATATATATTTTTATAATGTGTATTTTTTAATAAATCCCATGTAAAATTATTATTTCTTTTTTTTTTTTTTTTTTTTACAGGTGCTGTTATGGAACTCCGTGTTCAACTAAATTCAGCAGAAGTAGACGAATATGTCAATTCATCGCGAGCAGTCACGTCACAAATGATGACTAGAAAGGATATGCCGATACGTAATTGGATTATGATTCTAATATGCGTTTCATATTACAAGAAATGTTAAACACTCGTTATTCTTAAAGATAAATTTAATCGGCGAAACTTGATTAACAGTATAAGTAAGGCTGTTATTTGTAAGATATTGAGTGTAATACAAGATCTTAAGAAAGATTCTCAAGAAGCTAACATTCAGACTACAGTGCGAAAAACGATTGAAGAGATGATTACTCCAGATTATTCGAAAAGTATTTTTCCAAGTCCTGTTGTGGATCCTGATTGTACAACAGGATCAAGACCAGAATCAAGACCATATTTTTAAAAGCTTTTGTTAAAAGGACTTCCTCTTTCGGTGGCAGATAATGAATGTCTTGATGCGTTGAAGGCTTGCGGAATCGAATATGTTCGCGTCTTTAGAATGCGACATCATTTGAAGAGATATTTAACTAAATGTTTTATGTTACACTGTTATTCAGTTCCTCAAATCACTCAACTTTTGAATTATGATGTTAGCATGGAAAAGTTTTCAAAACCTTATTGGAGAGAAACTTTCTGTAGAAAACGTACATCATCATCATCATGTGATGAGAATGTAACAAAACGTGTAAAGGCTGATGCATAAAATAAATATACATTTGTCCTGTTGCAAAAAAGTTTTCCTGCGTGTTTCTTTTCTTTTTTTTTTTTTTTTTTTGTTTAAATACCCGCGTTCTGTTTATTGAGAAATGACGTTATAATTTTATTTTTATCAAGAATGATACCTTTGCTTATGTTATAAATATATTGTTTTTCTGTTAAAAGTACCTTTGCTTATGTTATAAATATATTGTTTTCCTGTTAAAGGTACCTTTGCTTATGTTATGGTTCGTTTATTTTATTTGATTCTACAGGATGTATCGAGAGTCAATAGATCACACGATAAAGAATGAAAAACCAATTTAGCAGTTCAAATTTGTTTACTGATTACTAGATTTCACGAGTCAATTTCCATGAATCCTCCAATACTGAGAGCGATAAAGAATGAAAAGTTACTTTAGTTTTCTCACATCCACATTATATAGTACAGAATTTTTGCAGCTCCGTTTTCTAAAATGAATAAGCAAGATCAAATATTCACTTGTGAGTTCAATCAAAGCGAGAAAAGATTCCTGAAGATGGATTACTCACGAGGCAAGTTATGCGGAGGATAAAAGTCGTAATCCCAGAAAGGTTCATGTTCTTCATTTAGAATATAACACTCTGGGGAAACTCATCCCAGGTATTAATATCTGGTAGATCATCATCACTTGGTTATTCTTCTTCATCATCTAATTGAATATCTGGAAGAGAGCAAATATCTACTCCTTCAACTTCTTCTTCCATATACTTTGGTCGACACATGATATATGATGATGGCAATAAAGAAAATGAAATCCCGAAAGAGAAGGTAGTCAAGTGTAGAATAATAATTTCTTCTGTCTTCCTCCGTTTAAATACCCGCATTCTGTTGTTATTTTTATCGAGAAATGACGTTATAGTTATGGAGAATGAATTTCAACATGTTGTGCAACACATCCGGTTTGAAGAAAAATAACGCATTGAGACAACTTTTGTCCAATGGTTAAAAAAATGGGAACCTAACATGATACATGCAAAGAAACCAATGGTTAACAAGACTTAAAAAAAATGGAGAAGAGAATCCCAAAATACGGAATTCTCTTCTCCATTTTTTTGTCTCTATTGCCACCAATATACTTACAAAATATGATTTGATTAATCCAATAATATGATTATGATATAAAATATAAGATGATTTAACAAAAGATAATGATATTTGACAACACATAGCGATATTTACACAACACATGATACGTTTTGACACATTTCAAAGCTTTTTTTACATGTATACCTGGCAGTCCTTTTTCATTTTCCTCAGGAGCGGGAGCACTTCATCTTGAATGGAAACGATGCCCAAGCATCTTGAATGGATGGGAACCGGGCGACGGCAGCTCACTAGGTATTCAGTCATTAAAAAAGTCCCGTTCCGTCAGACCTTGGACAGCTTGTTCCTTGGATATTGTTTCAGATCCGTAACTCACAAGGACTTGCACCTCTTCTGAGCTTTTTGGAGGAACATCGTTAAGCATAACGCAATACACCCTGTCCTCCAGGAGGTTCTTGAGGTACTCCGGATCATTTTGTCCCTGTGTTAGCATTTTTTTCTTCCAGTTTGCAGACAGTGGCGTCTCGTGGTAGCTGAGATGAAGGGAGGGGGGGGGTGCATCTCAATTTTGTAGATATCACGATACCACTTCGAAAGTTAAGTTACTGCGCCTGTCTGACCTGTCCGTTTAATAACAATAATAATAACAATAACAATAATATATATATATATATACTGATCGAAAGTGCTTTTTTACAAGAAATTGATATTTAGATTTTATATTTAGCGATTGATGGGGAAAATGTAAAGGTACCGATACCTAAATTAGGCAACAGATATTAAGCGATGGCCACATTGTCACATTTATGAAGAAAATAATCGACCTATAAAACTTCGTCGGATACATTATTTCTTAAAAAGAAACTGATTAATCAGTGCATCCTTCCGGTTCTTACGCATGGAGCACTGACATGGACCTCAATAAAAATAGACATACAGACGTTGCAGACAACTGAAAGCAGCATGTAGAGGTGCATGTTTGATGTTACCTGAAAAGATACAAATAGGAACTCGTGGATCGGGAAAATGACAAGAGTGGAAGACATGGTCAAAATTCTTGAAATTGAAATGGGATGGACATATTGCTAGAAGAAAGAACCACCGACGGAGAGTTGAAATACTGAACTGGATAGCAAGGGAAAAACAATATCCAGAAGATGACAACAGGGAGATGGGTACATGAAATTCGAAAGCATGAAAAAAACTGACTCAAGGCAAACTATTGTGAAAGAAGAAACTTGGAGACTTTCATCCAGCAGTGGATTAACGGTGGTTGCAAATTATATATACATGCCTATACTGTACGTATATATATATAAGGACAAAAAAATTAAAAAATTTAATGCGTGTGCCAGTGGTAGCGGAGACACGCTCAAGGTCATATACGCGTTACGCGTTCTCAAGAGTCTCATTGTGACCCCTAGAAATATGACAATATATATTTTTTCTTCTGATACACTCCCTTTGAAACTTCGACTTGATACCGACCACTGCAACTTGGACGGCGATGAAAAACATTTTGTGGAATTTTGAAGGGTCTTCCAAAATTTCGCGACGAGTTGTTATTGCGATACTCACACACCGGCATTCTCTTTAATAAAAACGGATTGCAAACATATTCAGTCCAGTTTTAATTCTGAAGCCATCATGATAACAATTTAGTGTAGAAAAATTTGTTTTTCCAAAATTTACCAACTTCATAAATTTTCTAAACAATGATATCTGATTAAACGTTCTTTTCAAAGTAATTAAGTACACTACCTCAGTTGAAATGTGCAGCCGATTTTTTGGGAGGGATGGGGGACGCAGCAGAAAAATAAAATGTATCTAGTTGAGTGACTTCAATGATTTTTGGTGAATAAAAATTTACGTGAGTTTAAAAGCGAAAATTTCGCTGTGCTTAATAAGTGAAGATATCAATTTTGTTCAAGTATTTCGCTGCAAAAATTAGTATCTCTCTCTCTCTCTTTTTTTTTTTTTTTTTTCAATTTATCCAATACTGAACTCTAATTTTTAATCGCAATTTGTTGACATGCCCATTTTGACCAGAAGAGAAAATATAAGTAAAACTTTTTTTGCAAAAGCCCCGGCATTCCGGAAACTGAGTATTTGTTATTAGATGGGAGCAACATTGTTGTTAGAATTATTACGTTGAATAAAAGCAGGAACAAACCAAAAATTGGAAGAAAAAAAAAACCAGGTTAAGTAATACATTCAAACGTACTTTATTTAATACTTTATTTCAACATTCGTCATTATTTTTAATTCATTCCCCTATTTTATGTCTTATTCGGAAGCACAAGAACCGTATTAATCAACAAAGCACACAGGCCCGGCGATGCATTCCCACCCAACGAAAGTTATCCAACTCTCGAGAAGATACCAGGCTCAGATTATTCAAACTTATGCACCCACCACAAGTCATGCTGAAGAAGAAATTGATGAATTTTATGAGGAAATTCGTCATCTAAATAATAAAGGTAAGCAGCACTTAAAGATAATTATGGGAGATTTCAATGCAAAAATAGGGCAACGGCAACAGAATGAAACTTCAGTAGGTACATTCATTCGGTCACGGCAACAGAAACCAGCGTGGAAATAATCTCGTTGAGTTTGCAGAGGCAGAAGGGTTTTTCATCTTGAATTCCTTTTTCAAGAAAAATCCACACAGGAAATGGACATGGAGACGTCCAAATGGGACGACAAGTGAAATTGATTTTATCATGTGTAACAAAAAATTCGTCATAGAAGACTGCAGTGTGCTAAACAAGTTCAACACAGGTAGTGACCATAGATTGGTGAGATGTAAGATGCACCTCAACACTAAACTGGAACGTGGCAAGCTCATAAGACAAACAAAATCTATTGACATAACCAACCTTAAAAAACACCATAATACCTTCAAGTTAGAACTGAAGAACAGGTTCTCTGCTTTAGAAGGCCTAACATCGGAAGAAGTGGACATCTCTGAAGTTAACAGAAAAGTAACCAAAGCTCTTATGGAAACAGCAACAAAATTAGCTGGGTCTAAGAACAAGCTGCATGTGAACAAATTATCAGGAAAAACCAAAAAGTTTATGCAAAAAAAAAGAGGCCGCCCCGGTGGCGCAGTGGTCTAAGCGATAGCCTCTGATCATTCGTCCGAACGGGGTCCGGGTTCGAATCCCGGTGAGGCATGGATGTTGTGTTTGTCTTACGGCACTGGCGCTCTCCCTTCCCTGGAACCAGTGACCCTAAATTAGGGACGGGCGACTGCTTATAGCCCATTGAGTTGCTCACGGTGGTCGTTAAACCTCCAACCAAAAAAAAAAAAAAAAAGAAGAGAGATGAGGACAACTAAAGAAGATGTGACTTCCAAAGTGGAATATATAGAGCTATGCAAGACAGTACGAAAAAGTATCACTGAAGACGTAAGGAAATTCAACTGTGAACTAGTAAGGAAAGCAATTGAAAACAACCAAAGCCTAAAGATAGCAAAGGGACATCTCAGTAAGGGAAAAAACAGATTATGGCACTGAGAAAAGAAGATGGTTCTGTAACAAGAAATAGAGGCGAAATTTTGACAAGAGTGAAAGATTTCTACTCCAAATTATATGAAAGGGATGATACATGCACTCCAGACATCATGAAAGATACCAGTACCAGAGTTCCTCCAGTCCTTCCAGCAGAAGTTGCACATGCAATCAAGAACATGAAGCGGGGAAAAGCTCCAGGAGAAGATGGAATTACTGTAGACATCATACAAGAAGCAAGTGGTGAAATCGAAACAGTACTCACCCAAATTTTCACTCGATGCATTAATGAAGGGAAGATTCCTGAGGATTGGAACAACGCTACAATGATCCTGCTACATAAAAAAGGTGACATTGAGGATCTCAGGAACTACAGACCTATCAGCCTCCTATCAGTAGTTTATAAAATCTTCACTAAAGTTCTTTCACACCGCTTGAAGGTGACACTGGACATGGCTCAACCTAGAGAACAAGCTGGATTCAGGAGTGGCTACAGCACAATAGATCATGTCCACGTACTGAGAGAACTAATTGAAAGAGCGAGGGAATATGAACTTGCATTGTGCATGGCTTTTATCGATTATGAAAAGGCCTTTGATTCGGTGAAACCATCAGCAGTTACGATGGCTCTGAAATCCTGCGGTATTGAAGATGCGTACATTAATATTATTAATAACATCTATGAAAATGCAAGTTCAAAGATTCGGCTGTTTGAAAATACAACACACATAAAAATTGGAAAGGGAGTGAGACAAGGTAACACCCTATCTCCGAAGCTCTTTAATGCCACATTGGAAAATGTTTTTGTTGGTTAGATAATGGAGATTATCTAACCCACCTTCGTTTTGCTGATGACATAGTCATTTTTGCAACTCCCCATCAGAGCTGCAGAGTATGATCCAGGAACTTGCTGACAAGAGTAAAGAAGTGGAAATAAAAATGAGCTTTCAGAAGACAAAAGTGATGTTCAATGCTTTTACAAGAAATGAAGATTTATCGATTGATGGAGAAAAGCTGGAGATAACAGACACGTACGTTTATCTTGGACAGCAGATATCAAGTGAGGGTCACATTGGTGAAGAAATTAATCGGCGTACAAAACTTGCCTGGAGAGCTTTTGGAAGAAACAGCATAATTTTCAAGAGCAATATGCCATTATGTCTTAAAAGAAAAGTGTTTGATCAATGCATCCTTCCAGTGCTTACGTATGGTGCAGAGACGTGGACCTTAGCTAAAAGAGACATACAAAGGCTGCAGACAACTCAAAAATGCATGGAGAGGTGCATGCTTGGTGTAACCAGGAGAGATAAGAGGAACTCGTGGATCCGAAAAATGACAAGAGTGGAAGACATCATCATCAGAGTTAAATCCCTGAAATGGCAATGGGCTGGACATACTGCCAGAAGGACAGACCATCGATGGACAGCCGAAATTTTAGATTGGATTCCAAGGGACAGGAAAAGACCCAGAAGAAGACCACATGGAAGATGGGTGGATGAAATTCGAAAGTATGCGGGAGTGACATGGAGGAGACAGGCACAAGACAGACCGTTGTGGGGGAAACTTGGGAGACCCTCGTCCAGTTGTGGATTGATAATGGTTGACAATGATGATCATTCAAGAGGAGAGAGGTGACCCAGTCTGGTAGGATGTTGTTTAAATGCTCCGGATCACTCTCTCCTTGAAGGAACACCTTTTCACCGATACTGCACTGGAATCGGTGATACTGCACTGGAATGTGCAGATTGTTCCGTTTTCCTTTACCAGGGAGAAGCACATGATGAAATTTTATAAGGTTGGCTTAGATGGGGCTGGAAACTGGCGAGGGAGAAGTAACTTGACAAGGTTGGCTGGCTTAACTTGGCTTGGAAATTTGACATGGTTGGTTAGCTTAATTTGGCTTGGAAACTTGACGAGGTTGGCTGGCTTACCTTGGCGTGGAAACTGAAGAGGTTGGCTGGCAAAGTTGGCTCCCGAAAGAGATGCGGAGACGGGCTTAGATGGCTACCAGAGAGATGCGGAGATTAGCTTAGCTGGCTGGCCTAGGTGGCTGGCGAGAGAGCTCCGGAGATTGACGAGGTTAGCTGGCTTCACTGGAGTCTGGCAAGAGATCTGGACGGTGGCGAGCAAAGTGGTGAGAACTGAAAATTTCTCTCTCTTTTATACGCAAACCATATCCTGTTATGAAACAGGATGCTGATGTTTTGCATCATGATCTATTAATATCCCATTTCTGAGAATTTCCAACATGAGTTTCTTTTTTCTATTCCCTTAGGATCTATTTCATATTCTATTTCATAACGGGATAGTCCCTCTTCGTCTAGACCGTCCAACACCCTCACCATTCTGTCCAGAGTATCTATAATCTCATTCGGTACTTCCTGTAGCGTTAATATCTCTTGCAATAATTGATTCAATCTCTGTATCAGGTCATTGGGTAGCGGATATATTATTTCTAAAATACCACTTTGTTGCAACGCTATTATTTCATCCATGAGACAGTTGGATTCCTCTAGCAGATTATTCTTTTGATGTCGCATGATGGTTTTCTGACAAGATGAGAGAGAGAAAGAGAGAGAGAGAAAGAGAGAGAGAGAACGAGAGAGATAAGAGGTTTAGGTGAATCTATTTTTATCATATCACATTTGATATGCGACATAATATCATTCATACAAAAGATTTCATTCCTAAGGATGCTATTGAAAAACATTTACTGAAAAAACATTCATCCCAATGGTTTAATAGTATCCTATTACACATCCCGTGTTCCATAGAGCTAAGTTGCTGTTGTTTTGTTTTTTCCACTTCACCATTATGTGTAACATGAGATGTGCACGTGAAGGATATCCTGTCGAGAGAGTATAAAAGGAGTGAGCGTGCGCTCATAACTTCATTTCATTTTGTCGATAATATGTATGTGTTTGGACAGTTGAAACGTAAAATTTATCAAAATATGAATGATGGAGTCCCCGCAAAGCCAGGAACTTATGAATACGACAGGAAATTTGTACCAAAGAAAAAAAAGGGGATGAAGAAGAGGAGGAGAACGAGCAGGATCAACAGACGCTGTCGTCGAGATGTGAGAGTTCTCCTAACGACGGATGAAAGATTTGTGGACTCGCCGTCTCCAGAGCCGTCTACAGAATATTCGTCAACGGAGCCGTCTACGGAATATTTGTCAACGGAGCCATCAACGGAATATTTGTCAACGGAGCCATCTTCGGAATATTCGTCAACGGAGCCACCGACGGAATATTTGTCAACGGAGCCACCGACGGAATATTCGTCAACAGGGCAATTGCCGACGGAAGTTTCGCCAACGGGGCCGTTACTAGAACAGCCAGAGCCTTCAACATCAGCAAAACAATCATCAAAGCAATGTGAGCCATCAAAGTAACAAGAACCAGCAGCAGAGTCTGCACCAGAGGAGCCATTAACAATTTTTACAGTTCCCCCTCTGAGAATAACTGTTCCCTTGGTGGCTGTTGGAAATCCCATCACTCCGGTGCTGGAAACATCTGATATAGAAGGACGGTATCACATTGAAGTTTCCTATATCAAAAATGGTGATTCTTCATCATTAACTTTTATCATACAACCTTCATTGTAAATATTTCATTTATACATATATTTCATTTATATTCATTATATCTTGTTGTATATATTATTATTCTTAAATAAAAATAAAAATGGGGAAAGAGGACTTTGGTCCTCTTTCCCATTTTTTTTTGTCAAAGTTTCTGACCATTGGTTTATGTTTTGGAGTGTATACAAGTCTTTTAAACATTGCTGACATATTATGTATATAAAAAGGGAGATTTTACAAGTTACGAGGCATTGGTGGTATATAATAAAGGTCTTGGGATAGGTTTTTCGATCATTGTGACATATCTCGTAGTGTCTTTTCACAAATCCATGAACACTATGAATCGTTACATAGATTTTCAGCCTTTGGTGTTATATTTTCTAAAATCATAGTGTCTTTTCACACATTCTCATCCTTTGATCTCATATTTTATGTAATCATAGTGTCTTTTTTCACCTTCTCAGCCTTTGGTGCTATATTTTATGTAATCATAGTGTCTATTTACACATTCTCAGCCTTTGGTCTCATAATTTATGTAATCATAGTGTCTTTTCTCACATTCTCAGTCTTTGGTGTTATATAATGATGGATAATTGTGACGAAGCCATTGAAAACGGTCAAACGGATTGCCTTCACTGTGATATTGTGAGAATAACGGGATCTTGACGTTCAGACGGGTTTCCTTCCTCTTTATATTGTGAGAATAACGGGACTTTCACGTTAGACGAGTTTCCTTTCCCTTGAAATTGTGAGAATAACGGGACTTTTCACGTTAGACGGGTTGCCTGCACCGTTTATATAATGTAACATTGTGAGAATAACGGGACTTTCACGTTCTACGGGTTGCCGACACCTTCTGTATAATGTAATATTGTGAGAATAACGGGACTTTTCACGTTAGACGGGTTGCCTTCACCTTTTTAAATGGTGGGATAAGGTGTGAGTAACGGGATCTTGACATTTAGACGAGTTGCCTTAACTTTTAGGATCACGTGATCTATCATTTTTAATTTTGTTCGGATAATATTGGAGTGACCGTACTAAAAAAATCAACGGTAGTTTGGGAGGGAGGGGGTTATCATATAGAACAAAGTAGTAAACTTAAAAAACCCACAGTCAAATAACCTTAAAAGTGAAAAGCCGAAAACTCGCAAATAAAAGTGAGTCAGGTTAACGGTGTGATCGATATCTAAAAAATACAGAGGAGCCGGAGATTTGAATCTGACTAAAAGTCAGGTTTCCTAACAAATGAACTTTTAGCCCTATAAAAAGTTTTAACACTCCTCTAGATCAACCAGGAACCTTCTGAAAAGAAGTGCTTGGTAAAAAAAAAAAAAAAAAAAGAAGCGTTTATTTAAGAAATATTTTGACTAAGAGACAAACTCTTAAAGATCTTCTATAAGAAAATGATCAGCATATAGTAAAAAAAAAAGCTAACTCCTTTTAAATTCAACTTGAAAACTCTGAATCAACGAATGAAACGCCTGGCTCAATAAGTGCAAGCATTGCACTCCAATAGCGTTTGAACAAGTAAAAGGGTGGCCGCCCCGGTGGCGCAGTGGTCTAAGGCGCTGGCCTCTGATCATTCGTCCGAACGGGGTCCCGGTTCGAATCCCGGTGAGGCATGGATGTTGTTTTGTCTTACAGCTCTTCCCCTTCTCTGGAACCAGTGTTCTAAATTAGGGGCGGGCGACTGCTTATAGCCCATTGAGTTGCTCACGGTGGTCGTTAAACCTCCAAATAAAAAAAAAAAAAAAGGAAAAGGTGGATTCTCTGCTTTACCAGAAATCACGGATTTCCAGATAAAACTAACATTTAAGAGGTTCTCTTCTCTGCCTTTGAAGAGTCTAACTCTCAAAAAAAAAAAAAAAATGGGTTTTCTAAGCTCTGGGAAGTGATCTCCCATTTTTTTTTTATTTTGATTGGAGGTTTAACGACCACCATGAGCAACTCAATGGGCTATAAGCAGTCGCCAGTCCCTAATTTAGGGTCACTGGATCCAGGGAAGGGAGAGAGCTAGTGCCGTAAGACAAATACAACATCCATGCCTCACCGGGATTCGAACCCGGACCCCGTTCGGATCTCTCTTCCTTTGGCATAAAAGCGAATTTTTTGGTATTGCCTTTAGAAACAGTAGTTAGTAGCCTTGAAAAGACTTACGGTCTCGATTTCCTTTATAACCGCAATTCGTAATGCCAAACAATTTAGGCATTTTGGCTTCAAATTTTTATAAACACCGACCGCTAATGATTGCACTTTACGCCGCCCCGGTGGCGCAGTGGTCTAAGCGGTGGCCTCTGATCATTCGTCCGAAAGGGGTCCGGGTTCGAATCCCGGTGAGGCATGGATGTTGTGTTTGTCTTACGGTACTGGCTCTTCCCCTTCCCTGGAACCAGTGACCCTAAATTAGGGACGGGCGACTGCTTATAGCCCATTGAGTTACTCACGGTGGTCGTTAAACCTCCAATCAAAAAAAAAAAAAATTGCACTTTACACTCCAAGTGCAGGACAGCCAGCTATGCTTGTTCCTCAGGATCTTGTAGGGACTATTGCCACTCTACTGAAACTTTTCGATGACGTCTCGTTCTACATCCTCATCGTGTTGCTCACGGTGTTCGTTATCCCTTACCCAGCCAAATAAAGTAACAAAGGTGTCACATTCACTTCTTTTTACATTAATAATTTAAATTATCAAATAGATAATAATAATAGCAATGTGTCATTTAATTTTAAATGGCACACAGATAAGTACAAAAATTTAACATAATAAAAAAATCTGATTTTAGGGACTTTTTCCCGCTTTTCGAGACTTTTTATGGCTTATTTGGAGACTTTCGGAATGAGTGAGTTGGCAACACTGTCTCTCCACAACTGCATGAGGGTCTCTGTCTGGATTTCTAATTTCTGAAGCTTGGTGATGATAGATAATTATATATCAATTGTCCAGTGTAAACGAGTCTAATTTTTTTTTTTTTTTTCATTTAATTGGCGGCCTACCGTGTAGCAGAAAATCACTTCGTCACGTTATTTCGTACGAATCCTGTGTAATGAAAGGTGTGTATGTATTTTTTTCGTTATGTATATTATCTTCAATTGACACTTCATTCACTTTACTTCGGTCCCGAGGTTCTACCTGGCAAAAAAAGAAAACTTGCCAGAATCAGTGAGGTCATAGTTTCAATGGTTTGCTTGTAAAATCTACTATTGGTATGAGATCGCTCAGTATTTTAATTACCATGAGGTTATTTTAATACATGGTCGTCAGAACGACGGGATATTTTGTAAACAGGAAAAATAGTGCGAATGCATTTCTGAATTTTCACAAACCTTAAAATCCAAAGGTTGATAATTTATTGCTGGCAATGCAAGACACACTGAGCCCCCTGAACTTCGTAATAATATTCCGCTTGCTCCTACATGTGAAAAGCCGTATGAGTGTGAATTGTGTTTCAAGAGGTTTTCAGTAAAATCCAGTTTCACGGATCATTTACTGTCACATGCAGGTGAGAAAAACCATGAGTGTAATATTTGTCACAAAAAATTTGTTAGAAAAAAAATTTACTGACGCATTTCCAAACTCACTTCGGTGAGCACCCCTACGAGTGTGATATATGCCACAAGCGATTTACGAGAAAAGATAGTGTAAAAAAACACAGGCTTATTCATACAGGTGAAAAGCCTCATGAATGTGAAGTTTGTCACCAGAGATTTACTTTAAAATATTATCTTTCAAAGCATCTATTCACCCACACAGGAGAACGACCTCATGAATGTGAAACGTGTCACAAAGGATTCACGGAACGAAAAGATCTTTTAAATCATTGCCTCCTGCATGAAGGCAAGAAACCACACGAGTGCAAAACATGTCATAAGAAGTTCACGCAGCGGAATCATCTTTCAACTCATTTGCTCACTCATACAGGTGAAAGAAATCACGAGTGTAAAGTATGCCAGAAGAAATTTGCTCTGAGAAGTAGTCTTACACGGCATATGCTTACACATACTTCTGTAAAGCAATACGAATGTGAATTGTGCCACAAAAAGTTTTCTCGCCAGCATAGGCTCACAGTACATTTGCTTACTCATACATCTAAACAGCATGATAGTTGAGTATGGTGTAAAAAAATTCACGGAAAGATAATGCATGAAGAGTTGTATGATGGTGAACTGTGCCATGTGAAATATGCATATGAAGGTGATAACTGAAGGCAGAGGTGGAAAAATATGTTACAGACCTAGGACAAGGTAAAACAGATTTCAAAGAATAATACATTAATATAATGTATGGTTATGGAACAAAGAGTAATATGGTGTATTTGCTGCCTTATTATTATTAATATTTTGATGTTACACTAACCACTTACTGTTAAATAAAATTTAAATTTTGTCTATAATTTTCTTTTTCTATTCTTCCAGTTGCTACTCTCAAAAAATTGGTAAATATGTTGATTATTTTGTCAGAAAAATGCTAGTACCTGGGAAAAGTGCAATGCACAGATTTTAGAGTAAGGAAATTAATGGCAAATGGGGCAGAAATTTCGTATTTTAAATGTGTTTTACAGATTTTTATCGTAATATTTACCTGTAAGTGCGGTGCTGTAAAGAGATGCTACGGGAAGGCCTAACGCATCGCTGCCACGATGATGCCGAGAAAGGAAGATTGCCGCCCCGGTGGCGTAGTGGTCTAAGCGATGGCCTCTGATCATTCGTCCGAACGGGGTCCGGGTTCGAATCCCGGTGAGGCATGGATGTTGTGTCTATCTTACGGCACTGGCTCTCTCCCTTCCCTGGAACCAGTGGCCCTAAATTAGGGACGGGCGACTGCTTATAGCCCATTGAGTTGCTCACAGTGGTCGTTAAACCTCCAATCAAAAAAAAAAAAAAAAAAAAGAAAGGAAGATTCGCTGCGCCGTGTAATTTATATGTGGATGACTAGAAGTGCAGCTGTGTACATTCTTGCCAAGGGAACAAAGCATCATGCAGTGTTGGAAGTAGAGATATTGGACCACTAGAATTTGCAAGCTACTGGTCCACCAAAATGCCCACTGGTCCGTAAAAAAACAAAAAAAAAAAAAACTGAAAAATTTAAAGACATTTACAATATATGTAGAAAATAACGTATCGTTTCAATGGAATTATCTCCAATATTTGTTTTGAAACCTATCATTAGTTTGCAGCCTAAAAAGAAAACTACAGCAAGGTAAAAAAAAAAAAAAACAAATTCATTTTTTAACTTGTGACAAATTAGAAGAAAAAAAAAATTACTGGCCACCTGGGCCACTGAAATCTATAGTTCAGTGGTCCGATGGAAGTTTTACTGGCCAATGGCCAGCGGACCATTGGGTAATTCGAACACTGGCATCATGTACTCATATGCTACAGAATATAGTTCATTCATGTTTTATCATTGTTTTTAAAGCAGATGTTGAGAAATTTTTTGTTCTTTTACATATGATTCCCTGATTCGAAATAGAAAGTACTAATATTATTTTCTATATTGTACAGAAAACTGGGGAACTATAACTTTCTGTTCTGGTTTGAACAGCTTCCATTCGTAGCTGATTTGCTGTGTCACTGCGCTTTTGGTTCTCCTGTTAATAGCTTGTTCGCAGGTCAGTTTTTATCTTACTCATACATATCTTTTGCAAATCTGAGAGGTTTTATCCAGTTTTTCCTGCCAGTAACGTGCAGGACACAACAAAATAAAGGGTGGATAATGTGGACCTATTTTCTGTAGCGTATCACTACAATATTTATCACGCTCCTGCCAACAATGTAACCTCTTTCTCTTGTACCCTTCCGCCCTCATTTCAGCACAGCAATGAGCCTTCCTTTTAACGGACCAAAGCTTCACATCTTTGCCGGAGCGATGCGTTAGGCCTATCGCAGCTTCTCTTCACAGCGTCGGACTCGCAGGTCAATATTACAATCACTACAATATTTATCACGCTCCTGCCAACAATGTAACCTCTTTCTCTTGTACCCTTCCGCCCCTCATTTCGGCACAGCAATGAGCCTTCCTTTTAACGGACCAAAGCTTCACATCTTTGCCGGAGCGATGCGTTAGGCCTATCGCAGCTTCTCTTCACAGCGTCGGACTCGCAGGTCAATATTACAATACAAATCATTAATCTTTAAAATATGAAATTTCTGCACCATTTGCCATTAATTTCTGTACTCTAAAAGCTGTATGTCTCACTTTTTCCAGGTACTAATATTTTTCCGACAAAATAATTTAGGACGCTAATCTACACATTTACCAAAAAATTTATATTTTAATTGCACTGAAATAAAATTTGTTGAAGTTAAATTTTGCTCATATAAACTTAAGGGTATCATGTTTTCCTATGTATAATCTATAGACCATGTATCTAGAATTTTTTGGTATAGTTGTAGTTTGTTTAGTGTCCTAAATTATTTCTTCGCAAATGGTGAAAGAGTTTGAAAAAATATGATATACAGATTTTAAAGTATGTAATTTTATGGCAAATGGTGGAAAAATTTCACCTGTAAAATGCATTTTAAAGATTTTTACCGTAAAACTGACCTTCAAGTAGGACGATGTAAACAGTGCTGCGACAGGCCTAATGCAACTCCACAGTGACCGTGTCAAGCTTCGCCCGCTGAAACAAAATTCTTGTTCTGGCAGCCATTTTTCTGGCCAAAGAATGCAAGAGGAACGGGGAATGTTCTTGCCAGGAAAGTATTCCAATTTGTAGTGCTACCCGACAGAAAATAGTTCATTTCTGTCGCAGTTTTTCAAAACACATGGCAACAATTGTTTCGATCTTACACATATGTTTACCTAATACAAAATGGAAAGTATGCAGATGCCTTCCTTTCTTCTAGAAAAGCGTTAAAGTAGATGTCACATTCTCTCCAATGAAAGTCCCATGGCTTCGGAAAATGAAAGTTTTGCTCCTCCTAGTGACAGCGTGGTTCGCAGTTAATTAAAACTGAATTCAAAAACAAAGAAAAACCCTCATACATTGCGCACCAAAGATTCCTATGCAAAAAAACACAAGGAATTGTCAGATTTTGATGTGTAAAACTGCCAAGGAAACGATGAGCTATTTTCTGCAGTGAATCACTGCAAAATGGAACGTTTTCCTGGCAAGAACATTTCCCGTTCCTCTTGTACGCTTCTGCCAGTGAAATGGCTGCTGGAACGAGACTATCGTTTCACCGGAGCCAAGCTTGACATAGTTGTTGCGATGTTGTCTTAGGCCAGACACAGCGCTGTTCATGTCACGGTACTGGGAGGTCAGTTTTACAGTAAAAATCTTTAAATGCATTTTACAGATGAAATTTTTTCAATTTTGTCATGAAATTACTTGCTTTAAAATCTGTATGTCTCAGTTTTTCAAAATTCTTCAACATTTGCTGCAAAATAATTTAGGACGCTAAAGTACACAGTTACCAATTTTTTTACCCTGTTTGTATGAACTGGGGTACGTACATTAAATTCAGAAAATAATAAAATCTGTTTAGTTCCACCACCCCCTCCCCCCTCCGTACGTCATGCTGCATATATGTGCATGCCTACCGTAATGGACCCAAGTCTATCTCCTGAGTGGTCTTTCGGTTCATTCTACCTGCTCGTTCTGCTGTTATGCTAATTTCTCCTCTTCATCCTTAATTTTTTGCACACCAGTGTATGTCTTTTTTTTTTTTCATAGTTAAGATCCAAGTCTGTGCTCTGTACGTAAGCATTGGAAGGATGTATTGATTGATTCAACACGTTTTTTTAAGACGCAAGGACATATTGCTCTTAAAAATTGTACAGTTTCTTCCAAAAGCTCTCCAACCAAGTTTTATATGTAGATTAAATTCTGCATCAATGTGACATTTGCTTGATATCTGCTATCCACACACGCACACACACACACACACACACATTTATATATATCTTCATTATCAACCATTACAGGCTGTCGATAAAGTACGTCCGAGATTACAGGCCGAGGGGGTGATCCTGACAACCGGACCAAATGTGGCATGGGAAGAGGTTTAGTAATTCGGACGTCCAGCGGCAAAAATATAGTGGATGGTATTCGTTTTGTTTTGTCTTTTTTAGCACGTCTTTTTTAAAAAAAAGATCTTGCTTATGTTATCAGTTTGTCCGTCCATCCATCTGCAGACGCGATATCTCTGCAACTGATAGTCTGATTTGAAAAATTCTTTTCGCATTAGGAAGCTTGAAATGTGCGAATGATGATCCTTTATTTTTGATTTTTTTTTTTAACGATGCAAAATTTTGCCGCTAGAGGGTGTTTAAAAGCAGATGATATCAAATTCAAAACACATTCTATTCCATATATTTGTTTTTAAACATCCAATAAAAAAAATTCTTTTACTTTTTGATTCCATTTGTGTCAAAGATTATTTTAAGCATAGTCACTTTTCCAAGTTACGCATAGATTCTCCGCTAGGGGATGTAAAAATAAATTACTTTTCCCCAGATATCTCTGATTCTAAAACTCAGATTTGAAAATTTTTTCCTTCAGCGGATACAGCTCGTGATGGCTGATATTTTGCATATAATTTCTAGTTTTTGGTATAAAGTGGTTGACCACGAGGGGGCTTAATGGTTGATTTCTGCTTCTGATGTATTTGCAGCAAAATTTGAGCTTCTAAAATCTGGATTGAAGAAATTCTTTCGTGGACTTATTCTACTAACACAGAAAAACTTTTTCGGAATGTTTTCTTCTTAAAATAATGTATGGTTTTTCTGCCAGGGGCGTATATATATCATCATCGTCAACCATTATCAATCCACTGCTGGACAAAGGTCTCCCCATGTTTCCTCCACAACTGTCTGTCTTGTGCCAGTCTCCTCCATGTCACTCCCGCATACTTTCGAATTTCATCCACCCATCTTCCATGTGGTCTTCTTCTGGGTCTTTTCCTGTTCCTTGGAATCCAATCTAAAATTTCGGCTGTCCATCGATGGTCTGTCCTTCTGGCAGTATGTCCAGCCCATTGCCATTTCAGGGATTTAACTCTGATGATGATGTCTTCCACTCTTGTCATTTTTCGGATCCACGAGTTCCTCTTATCTCTCCTGGTTACACCAAGCATGCACCTCTCCATGCATTTTTGAGTTGTCTGCAGCCTTTGTATGTCTCTTTTAGTTAAGGTCCACGTCTCTGCACCACACGTAAGCACTGGAAGGATGCATTGATCAAACACTTTTCTTTTAAGACATAATAGCATATTGCTCTTGAAAATTATGCTGTTTCTTCCAAAAGCTCTCCAGGCAAGTTTTGTACGCCTATTAATTTCTTCATCAATGTGTCCCTCACTTGATATCTGCTGTCCAAGATAAACGTACATGTCTGTTATCTCCAGCTTTTCCCCATTAATCGATAAATCTTCATTTCTTGTAAAAGCATTGAACATCACTTTTGCCTTCTAAAAGTTCATTTTTTATCCCACTTCTTTACTCTTGTCAGCAAGTTCCTGGATCATACTCTGCAGTCTGATGGGGTAGTTGCAAAAATGACTATGTCATCAGCAAAACGAAGGTGGGTTAGATAATCTCCATTAATCTTTATCCCTTTGTTTTCCCAGTTCAGTGATTGAAAGACATCTTCCAATGTGGCTTTAAAGAGCTTCGGAGATATGGTGTCACCTTGTCTCACTCCTTTTCCAATTTTTATGTGTGTTGCATTTTCAAACAGCCGAAACTTTGCACTTGCATTTTCATAGATGTTATTAAAAATATTACTGTTCGCATCTTCAATACCACAGGATTTCAGGGCCATTGTAACTGCTGATGGTTTCACCGAATCAAAGGCGTTTTCATAATCGATAAAAGCCATGCACAATGGAAGTTCACATTCCCTCGCTCTTTCAATTAGTTCTCTCAGCACATGGATATGATCTATTGTACTTTAGCCACTCCTGAATCCAGCTTGTTCTCTCGGTTGAGTCATGTCCAGTGTCACTTTTAAGCGGTGTGAAATAACTATAGTGAAGATTTTATAAACCACTGATAGGAGGCTGATAGTTCTGTAGTTCCTGAGATCCTCAATGTCACCTTTTTTATGTAGCAGGATCATCGTGGCATTGTTCCAATCCTCAGGAATCTTCCCTTCATTAAGGCATCGAGTGAAAATTTGGGCGAGTACTGTTTCGATTTATCCACTTGCTTCTTGTATGATGTCTACAGTAATTCCATCTTCTCCTGGAGCTTTTCCCCGCTTCATGTTCTTGATTGCATGTGTAACTTCTGCTGGGAGGACTGGAAGAACTCTGGTACCTTTCATGATATCTGGAGTACATGTATCATCCCTTTCATATAATTTGGAGTAGAAATATTTCACTCTTGTCAAAATTTCACCTCTATTTCTTGTTACAGAACCATCTTCTTTTCTCAGTGCCATAATCTGTTTTCTTCCCTTACTGACATGTCCCTTTGCTATCTTTAGGCTTTGGTTGTTTTCAATTGCTTTCCTCACTAGTTCACAGTTGAATTTCCTTACGTCTTCAGTGATACTTTTTCGTACTGTCTTGCATAGCTCTATATATTCCACTTTCGAAGTCACATCTTCTATAGTTGTCCTCATCTCTCGTCTTTTTTGCATCAACATTTTGGTTTTTCCTGATAATTTGTTCACATGCAACTTGTTCTTAGACCCAGCTAATTTTGTTGCTGTTTCCATAAGAGCTTTGGTTACTTTTCTGTCAACTTCAGAAATATCCTCTTCTTCCGATGTTAGGCCTTCTAAAGCAGGGAATCTGTTCTTCAGTTCCAACTTGCATTTATTATGGTGTTTTTTAAGGTTGGTTATGTCAATACATTTTGTTTGTCTTCTGAGCTTGCTACGTTCGAGTTTAGTGTTCAGGTGCATCTTACATCTCACCAATCTATGGTCACTACCTGTGTTGAACTTGTTTAGCACACTGCAGTCTTCTATGACGAATTTTTTGTTACACATAATAAAATCAATTTCACTTTTCGTCCCATTTGGACGTCTCCATGTCCATTTCCTGTGTGGCTTTTTCTTGAAAAAGGAGTTCAAGATGAAAAACCCTTCTGCCTCTGTAAACTCAACGAGAGTATTTCCACGCTGGTTTCTGTTGCAGTGACCGAATTTACCTACTGAAGTTTCATTCTGTTGCAGTTGCCCTATTTTTGCATTGAAATCTCCCATAATTATCTTTAAGTGCTGCTTACCTTTATTATTTAGATGACGAATTTCCTCATAAAATTCATCAATTTCTTCTTCAGGATGACTGGTGGTGGGTGCATAAGTTTGAATAATCTGAGCCTGGTATCTTCTCGAGAGTTGGATAACGAGTCGTGCAGCTCTGTCAGAGGAACTTTCAACTTCTACAACTTTATCCTTCAGTTTCTTGTTTATTATAAATCCAACACCACTAGTTCTGCCAGTATCAGTCCCACGATAGTAGAAGAGATGTCCACTTTTCAGTTCAATGAGATCTTCTCCTTTTCTCATTACCTCACTTAGCCCGACGATGTCCCACTTGATCCTTTGTAGTTCTTCTTCCAATTCAAGAAGCCTTGAATCAGAAGATAGGGAGCGTCCATTATACGTAGCCAAGGTCAGCATCAGATTGCAGCCTAGTCCAGTCCTCCGGGGATTCTTAGCACCCTCTGCCTTCATGTCGCACTGGCCGCTGCCTTGGCCAGGTACATTGCAGCTGCCGGAGACTGAGGGCCAAGATTTAAGTTGTGGAATCATTTTGGAGGGGTTTGGCCATAACTCACCATGCTGGCCAAGCGGGTTGGTGAGTGTGGGATAGCATTTCCTCTAATCCCGATGGTATAGTTATACCGCTATTGGCGGTCGTCAGAGCCCCTTTAGTGGGAACAGGATGTACCACGAGAAGGCGGGGTTGACATTTGTCAAGGAGAGGCTGTGATGTTACACATCACCTGACCTTACATCCCTATATATATATATATATCCTGTTTTTGTCAATATCTCTGCTTCTAATGGTCCGATTTGAAAAAAAAATATTCTTAGTTGCACAGAGTTTCTGGTGCAACATGTTTCTAATATAATTTCAAAATTTTCAAGTAAGTCATTGACTTTCCACTAGGGGGAGTAAAGGTAAATTGCGCTTTCCCTGATATCTCTGCTTCTAAAACTCCGATTTGAAAAATTCTTCTAGCACCGGATACAGCTGCTGGCGGAAAATTTTTTTCTTGTAGTTTCTAACTTTTTATAAAATATGGTTTGGTCATCAGGGGTCGTATGATTTAAATTTCTGCTTCGTAGGTATTTGCAGCAAAATCTCAGATTCTAAAACCCCGATTAAAAAAATTCCTTCGTGGACTCATGTTGATAAACATTTGAGAATATGTTCTTAAAATAATGCATGGTTTCTCTACCAGAGGACATAGATGTCGTATCTTATTTCTGTCAATATCTCTGCCTCTTAAAGTCTGATTTGAAAAATTCCTTCTTTGTTAGACAGCGTTTCCGGTGTAAAATGTTTCTCATATAATTTCAAAATTTTTAAGTAATGCATAGACTTTTTGCTAGAGGGCGTACATATAAATTGTGTTTTCCTCAAATATATCTGCTTGTAAAGCTCCAATTTGAAATTTTTTTCTGCACCCTATACAGCTCCTGATAGGAAATGTTTTGTGCACAATTTGTAATACTTGATAAAGAATGGTTTGGCCACCAGGGGGCATAAGAGTTAAATTCTGTATCTGATGTATTTGCAGTAAAATCTGAGCTCCTGAAAACTCAATTGAAAAAAATCTTTCATGGACTGATACCACTCACATCGAAAAACCTCTTGAAAATACTTTCTTCTTAATGCATGGTTTTCCCACCAGGGGGCGTAGATGCATATCTTATATTTGTCAATATCTCTGCTTCTAAGAGCCAGATTTGAAAAATTCTTTCTTTGTTGGAGAGCGATTCCTCTGCGAAATATTTCGCACATAAACTACATTTTTTCTTAATGCACAAGTCTGCTCCCAGAGGGCGTAAGATGATGTTTCCGTTTACAGCAATACCTGCAGGATTAAAAACCTGACTGAAAAACTTCTTTCTTTGGTCAGATACTACTGTTTTCCATACTGGTTCCATTGATTTTGAATAGCTTTGGTAAATTTAATTTGCATCAGAACGAATTCAAAAGACGTGTTCATTACATCCAAAAATTTGGTGTCATTTTTCTTGTTTCTTCTTTTGATAGTTAAGAAAAGGTATGAAATATTTCAGATTTCTGATATTTAGCTAAATCACAATATTAAGTTCACGTACTACAAAATCTATCGTGTTTTGTCGATGGACAGGTATGATCGGGAGTATTGCAACCTTAAATGCATGCGTTCATTTGTAGATCTTTATTTCGGAATGATAAAGTTGGGGTAGCATTTGGGAATAAATTAATGCATAAATAATAAATATTTTCTGAAGAGAAAGTGTAAATATATGGAAGATTCCTTTAAATAATTACATGGGCTTTTTTTCTGTTTCTCAACGGACATCTAAAAGCAGTCGTCAAAAAAGGGGGTTTGTGGGAATTAGGACGCACTTTTTAGAGAGGGAGGTGGACAAAATGTGACATGGGGGGAGGGTGTCTCAAAATAGCAAAAAATCACGGACGTACTGTATGGACGGCCCCTTATCAATCCACTGCTGGATGGTCTCCCCAAGTTTCTCTCACAACGATCTCTTGTGCAAGTCTGCATGTCACTCCTGCCTGCTTTCGGATTTCATCCTCCCATCTCCCACGTGGCCTTCTTTTGGGTCTTTCTCTATGTTTAGATAAATACCCTTGGAAATGTATTTATCTAAACATAATGTTTTGTTTGTTTTTTTCAAATAGCATGCATATAGGAGCAAATTAGCAGTTGCGAGATGGTGATTAACTGGTGACTTTTGCTATTAAATTTATTTTAAGTCTCCAGTTTGGCCATTTGTCATTTTTAATGCCATTACAAAGCATAATAAGTTAGAAGTAAAGGTTAAAGCACATGAAACCAGTCATTAGGGATGGCAAAAACCTTCGATGTTTTGAACATTGAAGTTTTTCCACCGATGACACCAGCTTACATCTATTTTCTTGTTTGGCAAATATTGACTGTTTTAGATGAACTTGGGCATGCTGAGTTCGAAACTGACCTTATGTTTTGCCTATCGTGTGCAGTTTTTTTTTTAATGAAATGTGTTTTCCAGTAATGCAAAGCATATTCATTTTACAAATCAGTAAGGTGGTTATTTAGGGTGTCAGTTTTAAAAAAATATAAAAACTGTTGTTCAGAAATACTGAAAATATGATATGAACTATAACTTATTTGTTATGAAAGACATCTAGATGATGCTAGGTACAAAGTAGAGGAGAAATACAGGAACATATGCAGTCATTAACAACACACATGCACCAAAGTTGTTAGGTGAACGTTGTTAGCGGTATGTCCTGATGGTTTGCGATTGAATTTATTCGTACATATTTCGGTAGTTTTAAGTTATGGTTGGCAATAGTAGTTTGTCTAGGAGATGTAAAAATGATCCAAATTAATTTTGCTATATATGCGGTGAATACGTGTTGAAGAAACAAAGGAATAACATCACTTCATTTGTGGAAAATGTGTATCATTCATACTTTGGCGTGAAATTAGGAGACCAGGAAAAATTGAGGGCTATGCACAGTGTATGTCACTATTGTATTGAAAAATTATTAAACTGATCCTTAGGTAGGTTTTGAAGGCTGGCCTTTGCTTCGTCTCTTCACTGTGCCTCTAACACCATCGCAAACACCTTTGCCATGTGCAGTGGCATAAAAATGCCACTCTGCTTCAATGCCTTGGAAATCAGTGTGGTGGTTACACAAATTTTCAAAACTCTTTACGATTGTTGTATTGTGCTGCACAGTTGTCTAAAAGGTAAAATATCTTTTTCAAGTTTGGGAGCAATTCCACTTTTAAAGCATTAAGAGTTTTCTTTGGAAAGCATGAACAAGAACTGTGTCATGTTTCAGACATTTTGAGATGAAAACAAAACTCTTATGTCTTAGTTTATCGTTTTCCTTGTAGTACACAACAAAGTGACAAACAGTGGCCATTGAATTGTTCCAATGGAATGACTGGGCTTCATCATGCAGAATGAATGAATACCGTTTATACTCGCGTATAAGTCGACCCTCCCCCACTTTCAGAGGAAAAAAATCGTAAGAAATCGGAAACTCGCGTATAAGTCTATCCCGGAATGAGAAAAAAAAAATTTCAATGAATTTATTCAAAAACATTTGAAAACGAAAAAAATTATATATATAATACTAAATTTAATTTGCATACCCAAAAACTTCATCGGAACCCTTCAAAATCCGAGTCAGACTCTCCAAACAGTTCAAAAAGTCTTTCTCCGTCATCGGCGTGTCATCATAAACATCAGTATTCCCATCTATGCCTGTGTCATCAGAATCACTGTCATCATCACTCATAAAAATCTCGTCATCCTCGGTGCCATCAAGTTTGTTACTAATGCAACATTTCTTGAATGATTTCACGACCATTTCCGCAGGTATCGCATCCCAAGCATCCTTGACCCATCGCGCAATCAAAACGATATCCGGCTTCTTTAGATTTCTGCCCTTGGTTTCAGTCGGCAAATCGGAACTTATCCAATCTGCCCAATACCTCCGCACATTGTCCTTGAAGGGCTTATTAAGGCAGACATCTAGTGGTTGAAGAACAGATGTCAACCCACCTGGGATGACAGCAAGAGTTGTTTTTGAATTTTCTGCAGTTTTTTTCACTTCTGCACAACGGTGTGCAACAAACATATCCCATACCAAAAGAGGTTTCCTCAAAAGTGCACCTAGCCTTTTGTTCCACACATTCTTTAACCAGTCAGTTGTTCCGGATTTGTTCATCCATCCTTTTTCATGGGCACAAACGAGCACACCAGACGGAAAGACAACGCTTTTCGGCAGAGTTTTGCGTTTGAAAATAATTACCGAAGGTAGCTTACTGCCGTCGGCTAAACAGGAAAGAACAAACGTGAAATTGGATTTTTCGTGGCCAGTGGTTTTGATCAAAATATTTTTTTTTTCGCCCTTTTGGTTCACCGTCTTATTTCCAGGAAGGTCGAAACACATAGCGGTTTCATCCATGTTCCCTATTTGGGAAAGTTCAAATGCAGTCTCTTTTCTCTTTTGAATTTCCATTATCTTTGCTTCGAGGTCACGAAGTAACTTTTGTGCAATTTTGGTGCGCTGGCGTAGACACAACCCATAGCGGTTCATAAACCTTATGCACCAACCTGGTGAGGCACGAAAAGTGTTATTTGCGGCTGCAAACTTTTCTTCTTTTGTGAGCTTCATTGCTCGCAAACGTATACCAGTTCGCGTTACAATGTAACCATTTTGTCTGCAGCCCACAATCCAATCATTCAAGACACTTTCCAGCTCTCGGAAAGATGTCGTTCCACGGCGCAGCGCCTTTGCGATTTTGGGATTTTCACCAAGTCCGTTTTTTTTTTACGCCAATCTCGAATCAGTTTTTCGTTAATGCCAAATTGACGTGAAACAGTTGTTAGTATTTTCTGCAAAAGAAACCACTTTCAACTTGAATCCTGCGTTATAGGACATCCGTTTCTTTACACAATTCGTGCCACCCATAATAGGAGAAGCGAGACACGTGCGATTAAGAACAAGCAACACCTAACACTGGCTGTCGCATTGCTCCGTTACGTCGAAGATCAGCGCAGTCAACTGGTAGTCGGAAGGGCGGAGCTTTCTATGCGCGGCTGTGACTGCGCTGTGGATACGCAAAGCCAGGAGAGAGGAGACTTTTCAAAGCGCAGAGAAATTCGGAGAGTCGCGATTTCGTAATTCTGCCACATCGGTGTTTTTTCTTTCTTTCTTTCTTTCTTTTTTTTTCTTTTGGAGGGTTGCGATTTTGTAATTAATACCACATCGGCATTTTTATTTCTTTAGGGATGGATTGCCTTTTGCCTCACGGAAAGAACTTTTGGACTTGCGATTTTTTTAGACCCCGCGTATAAGTCGACCCCATTACTTTGAAACTCTCATTTTGTCCCAAATTTCTCAACTTATACGCGAGTATATATGGTAGTTCTCAAAAAAATCAGGTCACCACAGCTTCGTTAGGGCAAAGTGCAATTTTCTTTTTTGCAAAAAGCAGAAGCAGATTGCTGTTTGGCGATGAAATCATGCTTCTTCAAGATGATTAGCTGGGCTAAAAATTCCTCAACAAAATCCTCTGTGGTTTTGGAAATAGTTTAAAACGAACAGCGGTCCACTGCTTGTAGGTGATGTTATCAATAATTTCTTCTTCAAGACTTGTCAATAAGGCTTCCTTGAATTCATCAGTGCTAAGACATGAATCACAGTAACTTAAAAACATTTCTGTGCTGGGACATAATTCTTGATAAGCAATGTTCACATGTTTTTAAAGGAGTATCGTGTACTTGTAGGGTCACTTTGTTTAAATTAGCACCAACAATCATGAGCTTTACATTCTGATGTGTTGTGCACACACACACTCAGTGCGAGTCCCACTAGCTCCTGCTATAATGCAGTTCTGTGCTCTTTACTCAGCAAATTTTGAAAACACTATCTTTTCAGATGGGTATTCGGACTTGAAAAGTTGATAAATTTCACTAAGATTACCAAGTATCCAGGGGCAGATTTATGGGGTAGCAATCGCGAAGGGCCCCGATTCACTGTAAAAAGAGGAGTAAAGGAAGGAGGAAACAAAGAAACGGAAAAAAATAATGTTCTGTGTGATGAATATAATATTTTGCGGATTCAAAGAAAAGCAGTCATGGTTCAAACTTCATATAGTGCTTGTTGTCTGTTCTGTACTTAAGAAAACAGGCCTACCTGTTCAATGAATTCATAATATCCTACTGATATAGCCTTCTAACCCCACCTCTGATGTGATAAATTACTTTATTAGAAACAAACCAGGAAATAAAGGAGAACTAAAAAATCTGAGGAAAGTATTTTCTGATTCTGAAAGAACGTATTTCAGGTACATAAATGAAAATCCCTTTTATAGGTTACGGACAAAGGGAACAAAAGATAAAACAAACTAGTTATTTTTTTCTGAAACTTCTAAGTCTGTTTACTGCTATGTGTGTAAACTTCTTCCCGACCATAAACAATCACATAGGGTTTTTGTTGATTGATTTTCTGATTGGTCCCGTACAGAAATTTTTTAAGAAATCATGAAATCTCGAAGTCTCACTTGACAGCCATGATTATGCTTACAAGGTGTAAATTATCCGCGAGAGTTGATTCTCTACTAATGACTCAAATTGAAAAATAAAAGGGTTATTGGAGGCAAGTATTGTATCGAGTAGTGGCCACTGTGAAACTACTTGCAAAACTCGGACATCCACTCAGATATCACAGGAAAACTGAATGCTCTGAAAATGTAAATAAGGGTAATTTTTTAACTTGTATGAAGTATCTTGCAGAGTTTGATGCCTTTCTGAAAGATCATTTTGAAAAGTATGAGCACTGTGGTTCAGACAGAACAAAATATTTGTCTCTCCAAACGTATGATGAGATATTAACTGCAATTGCGGAAAAACTTGAAAAGGTGTTTTGTGAAGAGGTTAAAAATTCACAGTACTTTTCAGTTATTGCTGAATCTACTCCTGACACAAGTCATGTGGACCAACTAACTTTTGTTTTGAGGTATGTAAAAGCTGTTGAGCGATTCTTTGGATTCCTGCCCATAAAATCTCGCGAAGCAGAGCATTTGAAAGATACTGTCTTGAAAAAGATTTCAGATCTAGGGCTAGATATAAAAAAACTGTAGAGGTCAATGCTGGGTCATTCCATGTCAAATCACCCAGCGTTTTCACGAGATGTCACCCGCCCATCTCAGTAGATTTTTGTGAAAATTGGTACAAAGTATTGTACTGGTGAGATATAAAACCAGGTAAAATTTTAGGTCAGTCGGTCCAGTGATCTTGAGTAATGCCACTTTAAAAATGGGGTAGCTCTGCCTTTGAAGTTTTTTGCGCTATGAGCTTTCACAACCACACTGTAGGACAAAAAATCATAACTTCACAACTAACTGTTGCAGCCATATAATTTTTTTCTTAAATGATCTACATGATCCATATATTTGGGAACAACTAGTTTCTGCACATTTTCAGAATTAAAAGAAAACTTTTTAAAAAATGTAATGACAAAAGACATGGAAAAATGAGGCCACGTTTGTATTAAACAACAATTTTTTTCAAAATGAGCCCCCACTTCAAATTTGATAAAAAATATTTTCACGTGTGTATTTAAAAAAAAAAAATACTTTAGGCAATTCGCAATTTTGGCGAGGAAAAAAAAATATCCAAAATGGCGTTGTTTTACATGTGGTACATTCCGACATATTACCCAATTTTTTAATTAAGTGGTTGCTTGACCATTTCATACACCTTTCCCCTTCCCATAGTTTAACCCTATCAGTGAGTAGCTCAAAACAATTTTTATTTTATTTTTATGTGCCACCATCTTGGATATACATTCATTTTTCTTTTCTACGGCAGGCCAAAATAGGGCCTCACAATGGTTTTGAAAAAAGGCAATTGTTTTGCTCTTATTGTAAATCAAAAGTTTTGGTTTTCACTACCTTTAAAGAAGATGTTTTAGGCTTACAGAAAATGTGCAAAAATGATGGAAAATATATATATATTTTTTAACCTTGCTTAAAATGGCATTGAGCCACCCCGGTGGCGCAGTGGTCTAAGGCGTTGGCCTCTGATCATTCGTCCGTAAGGGGTCCGGGTTTGAATCCCAGTGAGGCATGGATGTTGTGTTTGTCTTACGGCACTGGCTCTCTCCCTTCCCTGGAACCAGTGACCCTAAATTAGGGACGGGCGACTGCTTATAGCCCATTGAGTTTGCTCACGGTCGTCGTTAAACCTGCAATAAAAAAAAAAAAAAATGGCATTGAAATCTGCAATACCCACAAGCATCATAAATCACCATTTTTGATGGACTGTTAAGGTGACTGGGAGTTGGAACCCCAAGTTGGGAATTTTTGTGTAATAACTATGGCTAGTAGTTTTCAGTTATGGAGAACATAAGTCTGGGAGAACACACACACACACACACACACACACACACACACACACACACACACACACACACACACACACACACACATACATTTCAAATCATCAGCAAATAAAATAATTTATTTTGGATCTTCAGATTTTTTTCGTAAGTGCATAGTACATAAACTTAACAAGGAGAAATATTCTACTTTCATATTTAAAAAGTGCGATCAAATAAAAGTAATTTAAGCTGTTGAATGTAAAGTTGTAATAAGGTATGGAAATTTTCTTTAGTTAGTTTTTCATCCAGTGCATGTAAATACTTTTATGAAAAAAAAAAAAAACACCGAAAAACGTCCAACCTAAATTTTTTTGTATCAATAATGAAATGGCCCACCGTTAATGAATGTTGAGTCCCCTTCCCCAAATCATTCCTCCTTACAGGACTTCAAAATAAAGTTCTATCCTCACTTGCTATCTCTGTTTTTGCCTCCTACTAAAATTTCTAGTCATTGTGGATGTTTCTACTTCCTTCAGTTTAGAAAAAAGTCTTGCATTACCACAGACTGAGAAATATTGAGCATTTCACTAATGGTTGTTCTGCAAAACATATAAAAACTGCAAGAATTTTCTGAACTTGCACATCATGAACAGGATTTTTTTTAGATTGGTAGGGAAGTGATAATTTTTTGTAGCAAGCCGTGGCAAGTCACCATGTGAGGGTATTGGTGGATAAATATTACGGTATTATTTCCGAAATCAGTGTAACTAATTTTCAAGATGAGTTACAGTTGCATGTTGACTGCTGTGTAGCATGTTTATATGATTCCTGCTGGTATGTGGGATTTGTTGAAAAGATTAACTATGATGAAGGTGATGTGACTGGTCGACTCATGCACCCATATGGGCCTTCTCCGTCATTTTATTGGCTTGATAATGATTGTGAAGTACCTCTGACACATATATTATGTTTGTTTGAGGTAAATACTGCAACAGGAAGAATATACGGCCTATCCAAACATTCTGAAGACCTGGCTCAGTCAAAGTTTTTATTCACATGAGTTATATGAAAAATATAACTAAACTCATATGTTTAGTTTTAATTCAAACTGACAGAGAAAAGAATTCATTTATCTCTTATGTAACCAAGGAAGAGTTCATTTATAAATCATACATAAACGTATCATTCAGTGTCAAAATAATTCATAAAATGGTTTGTTCCATTAGTTTATATTTTTATTAAAATTAGTAAGAAATTTAGAGACACCTAATCTTTGCAGTTGCTTGTATTCTTAAAAAAAAAAAAGAAACGAAACAGCTTGGGATAGCATTAGGTGGCCCTGTCAGTCGATTTTTTCGCAATTGGCGATTATTTTTAAGCACAGCAACTATAAAAAAACTTTGGGGAACTGACTGGCGATTGTGAGCACGGCTTTGCAGATTAGCATTTTGATCAATTACAAGTCAAAATATTAAATTCAACAGTAACAAATATAGTGAGTTGCAAGCGCACTCGCAGAAAGAAGGCTATACATCTAGACAAGTGTTGCTGTTAAAGTTTGTTAATTGCAAGCTGTACAATATGCTCTGGTAAGGTTTTTTTTTAGTTTTTTTATTTACCTTATGTATAAATTGTACATATAGTATTTGGCAGTTAAAGGTGTTTAACATATAATTCCAGAAGACTTAAAAAAATATTTTGGAAACAGAAATAAGCATAAATATTCATCAGTTTCTGTGTATTTTGGAGTGCTGAAATATTACCATTTATTCACAAATATTTCAGAGCCTGTAACTTCTAAACCAGTTTGAACCACAAAATGAAACTCACAGGTTTTGTTAAGTACCAGCAGGGGTATCCTTGGTGAAAGAAAAAATATATATATCTGGTCCTTCTTTTGAGATATGTAACCTTGGAATCTGCAGAAGTTGAAAATTTTGTAACTTTGAGGGGGAGGTTACCAAACCCAGACCTAAGTTCTCCATAGCTGAAAACTCTACTAGCCATAGTTATTACACAAAAATTCCCAACTTGGGGTTCCAACTCCCAGTCACCTTAACAGTCTATCAAAAATGGTGATTATGCCTGCAAGTATTGTGGATTTCAATGCCATTTTAATCAAAGTTAAAAAATATTTTCTATCATTTCTGTACGTTTTCTGTAAGTCGAAAATGTCCTCTTTAAGGTAGTGAAAACCAAAACTTTTTATCTTAATAAGAGGAAAACAATTGCCTTCTTTCAAAACCACTGTGAGGCCCTATTTTGGCCTGCCGCAGAAAAGAAAAATGAACGTATATCCAAGATGGTGGCACATAAAAATAAAATAAAAATTGTTTTGCGCTACTCACTGATATGGTTAAACTATGGGGAGGCGAAAGGTGTATGAAATGGTCAAGCAACCACTTAATTGAAAAATTGGGTAATATCATGCGGTATGAGGCCGAGCGTTGTCCTGCTGTAGGAGAGCGCGCTTTCTGTTCACCAGTACCGACTACTTCTCCAAAACGGCATACATCCACTCCAGCTGTTCAAAGTAGGGGTTGGCGATGACGGTACGGCCGTCTGGAACAAATTCGTAATGAATTATCACCTCGAAATTCCACCAGACGCAGAGCATCACCTTGTGCTCGAAAGGCCCATATTTAGCAACAGGTTCAGGAAGTGTTAGGATTACAAAAATAGACCAACTTTTCTTGACATGTAACAATTCTTTTGATGAAACGTACATCGCGCTGGCTTTCTAGGAGTTTCGTGCATGCTTCCACTCGCAGTTTGCTTCAGCTGTCGTCAGTTCGTGAGGGACAATGCGGCAGCTCCTGTACACCTTCTGAGGTCCTGAAGGTGACAAAGCCGCTCCGGTGGCGCAGTGGTCTAAGCGATGGCCTCTGATCATTCGTCCAAAATGGGTCCGGGTTCGAATCCCGATGAGGCATGGATGGATGTTGTGTTTGCCTTACGACACTGGCTCTCTCCCTACCCTGGAACCAGTGACCCTAAATTAGATACGGGCGACTGGTTATAGCCCGTTGAGTTGCTCACAGTGGTCGTTAAACTCCCAATCAAAGAAAGAAGGTGAAGAACCACGGTGGTGTGTGATATGCCCAGCTCGCCTGATAATCTCAGAGTGCTGGTTGTCGGATTTGCCTCTCAGGCTTGGCACATGGCCTACGAATCCACGGTTCGCGGACTACCTGACTTTGGCTGATCGTCGAGGTTCCTGTCACCTGAGGGAAATTTCTTGAACCATCTGGATGTGGTGCTATGATCCACGGAACCTTCCCCTTTCGCATGACAAATGTTTCGTGTTGCTTGAGCAGCGAAAACGTTCCCTAATTAGGCGGCTGCGGTCATCTTTTAGGAGTCTCAACCACAAACAGAACGACGACATGCAATGCTGTTCACGGCAACGACTACCACTTTATATTTTTTTCGACTGACTGCAGTGTGTGACTTGAACTAGTTTAAATACGTGACATACCGGCCGCAGCACATGCGTTTATGTAAATATTGCGAAACTTTAGACTCACTCTCTGTGAGTCTAAAGTTTCGCAATATTTACATAAACGCATGCAACACACTTGTAAATTTAAAACCATCGGTTCACGCCGACTTTTCTTGGACGGTGTGTAACAAGGAGATTAATACTCCTAGAGATGCCCTGGTCTCTTAACCGTGAAGCAGCAAGGTGTTGGAATTTGTCGTTGTTTACATGATACGTATGTAATTTCAACTGCTTGTATTTTGGAATTGCGTGGTTTTGGGGTTGCAGAAACCATGTTAATATCAAACCGGGATGAATTGTATTTCTTACGCGAGTGAAGTATACAATTTTAATGTTATGTTTTGTTCAGAATTCGCACTAACGTTCGTGTATTTCAATTTAAAATAAAAGTGGGAAGAAGCCTCAAAATAATTAAGAATTTTATAATTCATCATTTTCTCACTTATTGGCAGCAAGTTACGATGCGAAATTGGAAATATTTGCAACGAAAGAAGGCGATTCTGCCAAAACAAAAGGCATTGCAGTTGTCTTATAAACCATCAGCTTTCCCACACTTTCACGGCCAGCTTCACGCAAAGTGGTACTGTTTCATTAACAAGGGCATATCCAGATATCTTACTCTAACCTCCTTGGTATTTAACTACTTTCATGGTACTGACCATTTTCCGATTGTTCTTTCACTTAATGAGACTGTGCCATCGTCTGTTTCTGGCCTGTCTCGATGGAACATAGATATTTTCAGATGGGAAGTCTTCACATCCGCAATAATATTTTTTGCCGTGGTGATCCAGGAGTCTATTGCAGTGGCTATAGTGAATGTCGCTATAGGATATTATACTGCTGGCCACCCAAAATGCAACACCAAGAAGGAAGCATCCAATTGGCCTGAAATTCGCAGCATGCGTCGCCCACGAGAGGACATGCAAACGATTAGCATTGCAGGGCATATGCAAATCATGTGCGCCCGGCACGCCACCGAGAAGCACTATAAAAAGGGTACACAGAAGGTGGGGTGTAAGTAGTGGAAGTGTGTTGTGCTGCCGGAACTGTGCGTGGGAAGCTTCCTGATGCCTCGTCGCAGAACACGGCAGCCATTCCAGCACGTTTCGGAGTTCGACAGAGGACGAATAGTGGCTTATCGCGACAGCGGTTTATCGTACCAAGACATCGGCGCCCGTGTGAGACGACATCCAGGCACAGTAAGGCGAGTATGGATTCGGTGGGTGAAAGATGGACGGACGGACCGACGTGACTGATTGCCGCAGCCGCGGCACACCACCTAACGAAAGGACCGGCATGTTGTGTGGCGGGCATTGACGGCTCACACCGCCACATCACGAACGTTGGCGCAGGAATTAGGGTGTGTTGCGCAACAACCTGTGTCAGAACGTACCGTTCGACGTCGTCTGCAGGAGCGGGTACTTGTCGCACGGCGCCCGTTGCACCGATTACCATTGACGTTAAACCACCGGCGAGTGCGGCGGCAGTGGGCCGTTGAACGCCGCACCTGGACTACGGAATGGCACGACATTGTCTTCTCCGACGAATCCCGCTTCTGCCTGCAACACCACGATGGTCGGATTCGAATGTGGCGGCACCGCGGCGAGAGACTATGACCCCTGCACTATGCATCGCCATACCGGTTCGTCGCCTGGCGTTATGGTTTGGGGCGCAATTGGATATGACACCCGCACCCCTGTGATACGTATCGCCGGTACACTCAACAGCCGCCGCTACATCTCCGACTTTTTGGAGCCTGTAGTCCTCCCTTACCTGCAGGACCTACCAGCGGCCACGTTTCGACGAGACAAAGCGCCCGCACGTGGCACGCTACGTGCGACTATTCTTCACGGCCCACCAGGTATCACTGCTGCCGTGGCACGTCTGGTCGCTGATCGACAAAGGAGTGGCCCGGCAAGCACCACCCGCGGCTACGCCTGATGAACTGTGGCAACGTGTGGAAGCAACCTGGACCTACATACCCGAAGCCCACATCCAAAGCCTCTTTCGTTCGACGCCGCGGCGTGTAGCGGCCGTTATTGCCAGCCATGGGGGCCACGCGAACTATTGATGTCTGTTTGTTCCGCAAGTCGCACTGGCCTGTAATTTGTATTTGAAGGATACTAAAAGGGATTAGGTAAACAACAAGATTTATTTTGCAAAAATGAAATGCTGAATGATAAATAACATAACTGACGGAAAAAAATCCCACCACGAAAAAATAGTTGTAGAGGAATGAAATGGCGGCAATACATTTGTATAGGTAACATATTTAATCGATTAAGGTTTCAAGATCACAGCTTAATGTAAGCGCGAGAAGAGCCATTTTAAATGTGAAATGCTGGTACATTAATAACCGGTGTAACTGCCAGAATGTTGAATGCAAGCACGCAAACGTTCATGCATTGTGTCGTACAGGTGCTGAATGTCAGTTTGTGGGATGGAGTTCCATGCCTGTTGCACTTGGTCGGTCAATACAGGGACGGTTAATGCTGGTTGGGGGTGACGCTGGAGTTGTCGTCCAATGATGTCCCATACGTGCTCGATTGGTGAAAAATCTGGTGATCTAGCAGGCCACGGCAACATGTCGACACTCTGTAGAGCATGTTGGGTTACAACAGCGGTATGCGGGCGAGCGTTATCCTGTTGGAAAACACCCCCTGGAATGCTGTTCATGAATGGCAGCACAACAGGTTGAATCACCAGACCGACGTACAACTGTGCCGTCAGGGTGCGTGGGATAACCACGAGAGTGCTCCTGCTCTCATAGGAAATTGCTCCCCAGACCATAACTCCAGGTGTAGGTCCAGTTTGTCTCGGCCGCAGGCAGGTTGGTTGCAGGCGCTCACCTGGCCTCCTCCTAACCAACACACGGCCATCACTGGCACCCAGGAAGAACCGGCCTTGCCGCCCCGGTGGCGCAGTGGTCTAAGGCGCTGGCCTCTGATCATTCGTCCGTCTGGGGTCCGGGTTCGAATCCCGGTGAGGCATGGGTGTTGTGTTTGTCTTACGGCACTGGCTCTCTTTCTTCCCTGGAACCAGTGACCCTAAATTAGGGACGAGCGACTGCTTATAGCCCATTGAGTTGCTCACGGTGGTCGTTAAACCTCCAATCAAAAAAAAAAAAAAAAAAAAAGAACCGGCCTTCATCAGAAAACATAACAGATCTCCACTCCGTCCTCCAATGAGCTCTAGCTTGACACCACTGACGTCGCAAACAGCAGTGGTTTGGAGTAAGTGGAATGCACGCTACTGGGTGTCTGGCTCGGAGCTGTCCTTCGAGTAACCGATTTGTAACAGTTCGTTGTGTCACTGTGGTGGCAACTGCAGCTCGAATTGCTGCCGCAGACGCGGTACGATGCGCCACGGCCATACGCCGTACACGGCGGTCTTCCCTCTCAGTAGTGCCACGTGGCCGGCCGGAACCCGGTCTTCTTGAGGCAGTACCTTCCCTTGACCACCGCTGCCAACGATCATGCACAGTGGCTACATTCCTGCCAAGTTCTGCAATATTGCGGAACGAAAATCCACCTTCTCGTAGCCCTATTACACGACCTCGTTCAAACTCCGTGAGCTGTTGATAATGGCTTCTTCGTCTTCTTAAAGGCATTCTTGACTAACATCAACACACTACGTCGAATCTCGACGATAACTAACGCTCACGAACGTTACAGCGCGTATTTACAGCAAACCTGCTTTGCATGTTCTGAGGGGCGCTACTAGCGCCATACGTATGCGCCGAGCGCGAAATTTGCATAGACGTCATCTTACAGATGTACTCTCCCCGTCTACCAACTGTTGTTTATCTAACACAACCCCTTCTTGGTGTTGGGATTTTTTTTTTGTCCGTCTGTGTATTTACTTCTTGTTTGTTTAGATCGTTAACGGCACTACTTCATGCGGGGATAATCGAAAGGCTAGACTTTAAATAGTTTGGATTTTTAAGAATTTACTTTCGCACTGACAATAACTTTTTGTAAATATAACTTCCTGCGAACTACGAAGTTCAGCAATATGTTTGTTTACAGCAATGCCTTTACATTTCTTTATACAAAAGCTGTTAATTTATTTTATTTTCAAAATTAATTAATTCACGAAAGAGGAAATAACAGATCACTGATAAATATGTTAATCTTTGAAGTTTGAAATTACTAGTATTTGAAAACATTTTCCTTCGCGTTTGCTCCCAGTGTGGCGTCATCTCGCCAGCCAATAATAGCTAGAATCCGAAGATCATGATCATATGTAGAGGATTTTAGGAAGGGAGTGTGTGACCCCAGGTCTTAAACAACCATTAGAAATGAGAAGCTAGGAGATTTGGGCCAAGTTAACTAGATAGTAGAGGTAGGTCCATAAGCCGGTCGAGCGGTATTGGCTACTCGGTAACACACCCCTGTGACGTCAAAGGTGCAAAGCAGCTAAAGACCGAAGTATTCTGTTTAGCGTTTTACAAGCTTTTGAGAGAAGACCTTAGGTGCAAAACTTCAAGTCTTTATGGAAAACGCTTAAATAAAATATTTCAGAATATTTTACACTGCATTAATGGAGAGTATCTTCAAATACAAGGCAACAAAATGTATTTAGATTTCCAAAAGAAGTATAAATATATTGAAATAAATGTAATTTGCGCTTAGAAACTTCTTAAAGTAAAAACTAAAGTCGCAATAAAATTAATTATCTAAGTAGCTAGTACTTTAAAAAGAAATACTGCCGTTCACTATAAACCATAAAAATACCTTCACCATTTTTTTAACCTAAAGATTAAGAGCTATGAAAGTTGGTAAATTTTGTGTTTGATTTTCAGGTGTATACACGAAATTTATAGTTATTTTCAAACTTTCAGATGGGCGCTGGGTGTTGAATATTAAAAAAAATAATTCATTCTGAGAACGCGTTATTCTAGTTACAAAAAACAAAAGATCAAATGTGGTATGTTATCTTACAGATAGCTGCAAAAAGCGAGAAACAAGATCTCTACATTCCAGATAAAAAAGAAATTCCGATGTTTATGTTATGATGCTGTATATGATTTGTAACATTTGGCAATTGTGCGTATATTTCTTCATTTTCAGAAAAACAATTGCTGCATTTTAGGTAACAGAAATGCAAAGAATATACCTTTTTGAATTTGAAGTACCTCTCATGACGAGTTTGTTTTACTTTTGAGAACTTCTTGCCCACTGTTTATTTTTTATTTTCATATTAATACTGAAGTTTCGATCGTAACTCAGTCATACAATTATTAAGAAACTTAATCCAAATAAAAACGCTCGATTTTGGGTGGCGATGTACGATTTTTTCATCCACCTCTGGAAACACCTTTTTGAGTTCCAAAGATAAATGCTCAGCTATATAATGTTTCGCAAGTTGTTCTCTGTGGACTTTCAGGAAAACACTTTAAAATTTTCGAAGAATTTCCATACAAGAACTTGCAAGATACGCATGACCACCTCTGCTGATATGCTTTTTAAAAAAATTCTGCTCAAAGTTTCTTTTTCTTTTTTAAAAAACCGTTTTCCTCAGCAATAACAGACAATCTTTTGAACTGAACTTTCGATCGTAACTCAGAATTTATTTTATTGAGCTTTTCTACATATTTTTAATGGTGCAATTTTCTTTCCTTATTCTACTATTTCGACTTTCAAGCTAAATGAAAAGAATTACTTTCAGCTAGTCGTCAAGAGACTGAACTTGCAAATCTGGACTTAATCTGGCATTCTTTGATATAAAATTCTGAATTACTTCTGACAAAAAACTGCTCAGATTTTTTTCCAGCACGTTTTGAGCTTTCTTGCTTTGTGCTTGAAGCACAACAATCAAATATATTAACGTGAGGAGTCACACCTGTTTTTCTGGCGAGGTGAGAATTGCAGCATATTAATTCACTTTTTAAATCTCTTTCAAAATCTTCATTAAAATGGGCACAGCATATTTTGGCGTTGTCTGCATCTTTTCGTCGACATGAGGTTTTTTTTTTTTTTTTTTTTGAGGTTTAACGACCACCATGAGCAACTCAATGGGCTATAAGCAGTCGCCCGTCCCTTATTTAGAGTCACTGGTTCCAGGGAAGGGAGAGAGCCAGTGCCGTAAGACAAACACAACATCCATGCCTCACCGGGATTCGAACCCGGACCCCTTACGGACGAATGATCAGAGGCCAGCGCCTTAGACCACTGCGCCACCGGGGCGGCCGACATGAGTTCATCCGGGCTTTTCTCAAACTGCCCTTTGGAATCCGATTAAAATTTAAGTTGGAATCTTTCGATCTTTTGCTGTTGCCACAACACGCAACAGGGCATCCAGACATATCTATTAATGCACAACGCACAAAAAGCTGCTTTGACCAAACATATTAATAAAAAATATTTATCAACTGACTATTAACTCACTGCAAAAATGTGTATCATTTGCAAAATACTGGACAAAAGTCGCTGAAACTTGGCATAGATTCTAGAAAGCACGCGTACCTTAGGCAGGATGTCAGTCTCCACTTTGACCCATTGCTAACTCCGTTTCACCTTTGACGTCACAAAATTCACCCTGCCTGAGGGTTTAAAACTACTAGCTTCGAAACCTGCTCTCGGACCTACCTTCTATAATCTACTTACATTGGATTTATGCCACAGTGCCCGATAAGAAAGTGACACGGAAGCGAAGTAGAAAGAACTGCCCCCCCCCCCATCCGGTAATAAATAATTATTACTGGGGGCCCGTCCCCGGGATCAACCTAAAGAGATATCTAATAAGGGCACCTGATCTTGAAGAGTCAGCTGCTGGAAATTTTCTGTTACAGAAGTTGTCTTATTGCAGCTGCGATGTGCGAAGTGAACATGGCTTTAACGTACACCAACGAAACAAGTCACGCGTCATTTAGAGTTTCACTGCATTTAAATAAGCTGAGTTGGATTTTTTAAATAACTGCAGAATTTACACGTTTGTTTTATAATTTTTCAAAATACAGAAGAAAGGAAAAGAAATTACAGCGTAAGTCTAGCGTAGCAATAATTTCGACGTAAAAGTGTAAGCAAGACAGATTCGTCAACTTAATGAAATCATCGCTGTCATTTCACTAGAAGTAAAATAGCATTGCTGTAATCAATTTTAAACTGTCGTCATAGTTTCACTTGAAGTTATAATGTCGTCATACTCAGTGTTTCATTCAGAGAGTTTTTTCCGAGGGGCGATTACAAGTTTCGAGGGGGCTGAAACATGTTGACTGATTATATACATATAATCACAATTTTGTTATTTATATCATCATCATCATCAACCATTATCAATCCACTGCTGGACGAAGGTCTCCCCAAGTTTCCTCCACAACGGTCTGTCTTGTGCCACTCTACTGGTTATTTATATACAATATATTAAATATATATAAACAAATCTGAATAGAGTACAAAAATGTTCTTATGCTCTTATATCGCAAATGCAGATTCCAAGAAATTTACACATACAAGTGATCATTGATCGTCAGGCCATTGATCACGTAAGTGGGGAAGGAGTTAGGTTTTTCCCCTACATAAGTTTTGAGGTCTGCGACAGGACTCGTGGAAATTGAGGATCAATTAGATATTGAATCATTGATTGTATGGCATTACTATGGAACGTATAAAAACAAAACGTGCGGTCGTTCGAAGTTCTTTCACGAAGACTGCTAATGTATTGAAGGAAGAAATTACTAAAGAAGAAGTTGATGGCGGTGTTTCAGAGACAAATTCGCAAAACTGCAGAATTTGATGAGAGAATTAAAGGAGCTCGATGATAAAATGATAGAAAATTTATTGGATTCAGAGGTTAATGAGGAGCAGTTATCGGTTGAAGTTGAGAATGCCGAATATTATTCTGACACATGCATAACTATGACGCGTTTAGTTAATGAAAAATTGTATGTCGCAGATAAAGTTGAGGTTAACAGGATAGAGAATGTTGGAATGAAGGGAAAATGTTACAAACTACCGAAAATCGAAATTAAGAAATTTGATGGTGAATTAATAAATTGGTTAAGTTTCTGGTCGCAATTCAAGAAGATACAAGAGGATGAAGAATTACATGATTGTGATAAGTTTCAGTATCTTTATCAATCCATGCAACCTGGTACCCGAGCGAGGGAACTCGTGGATCCGCTAACTTCGGAGAATTATGCCAAAGCAGTCTCAGCATTGGAAGAACGTTTTGGGAAAAAGGAGTTGCTGATTGAGGTATATGTTAGAGAATTGTTGAAATTGATTTTTGAAAATGTACGTTCCAGTGAGAGGGATCGAGTGCATTTATCGAAACTTTTTGACAAAAGCGAAGCTCATTTGAGAGCCTTGGAGTCTATGGGTATTAGCTTGGATACGAACGCTGCGTGGCTCTATCCTATGGTGGAATCCTGTCTGTCCGAGGAAGTTTTGAAGGCGTGACAACGATATTCATTGAGTGCGGATATGGCTCCAGATCCCACCACAAAATCCCGTCTTTCTAGATTATTAGAATTTTTGAAAGAAGAAGTTGAAGGTGAAGAAAGACTTGCCTTAGCGCGAAAAGGTTTTGGGGGAGTCACGACTAAAGAGGCCTCAAGGGACAAGTTTAAGAAGTGAGAATTTAATGTACCTACTGCTGCGGGTTTATTATTGAAAGGAGAACCGATTTGCATTTTTTGTGGGAAGTCTCATGCTAGTAAAGACTGCATGAATGTACAGTCTCTGTCCTTCAAAGAAAAAATGTCAAAAGTACGTGAAAAGAGGTGCTGTTTTAAATGTTTAAAGCCCAGTCACTTCGCAAATTCATGCAAGAGTTTTGTGCGATGCCATATTTTTTCCAAAGAGCACCTAGTTATGATGTGCCCAGAACTTCCCTCTAAGCCAATGAACGATAAACGTAAAAGTGAAGTGGAGGAACCAGTAGTTCGCCGCCCCGGTGGCGCAGTGGTCTAAGGCGCTGACCTCTGATCATTCGTCCGTAAGGGGTCCGGGTTCGAATCCCGGTGAGGCATGGATGTTGTGTTTGTCTTACGGCACTGGCTCTCTCCCTTCCCTGGAACCAGTGACCCTAAATTAGGGACGGGCGACTGCTTATAGCCCATTGAGTTGCTCACGGTGGTCGTTAAACCTCCAAACAAAAAAAAAAAAAAAAAAGAACCAGTTGTTCAAAATGCATTCTCTCAGCAGGAGTGCACTAAAGAAGTGGCCTTAATGACTTTGTTGGTGAAGATCGTTGGGGAACGCAAAACTAAACGAGTACGTTCGCTGTTAGATTGTGGCTCTCAGAAATCTTACATATTAGAGGCCACGGCTGAAGAATTGGGCCTGGAAGTTTCAAGGAAAATGCATCTGGCACATTCACTTTTCACTGCGCCAAAGGAGCACAAGATTTACCGTGTCAAATTGCAGGGTACCGATTTTTGTTCGAAATCTGTCTTGGAATTATAATTTTTAAATCAAAAACTGATTTGCGGAGAGATTCCCCGCCACCCTAACGGTCGGATATTGAACGAATTAAAAGAGAGGGGGATCTGGATCTCTGATTGGGGACCTGGCTGTCCGAAGATCAAACTTTTGATTGGCAGTGACATTTATGGTCAAATTTTGACAGGTTGAATCAATCAGCTTCCAGGAGGCCTGACAGCGATCTAAACGAAATTGGGTTGGCCGATTTGTGGATCAGCCTGCTATGATGAAGAACCTAAGGCCGCTGTCGGGTCAGTGACCTGCATGATTGTTAAGAACATGAACGTTCAGGAACTCTGGGATCTGGAGAATTTAGGCATAAGAGAGCCAGGTGCCTGTGTCAACAAAACTGCTTTGGCGGAAGAAGTCCAAGAACAGTTTTTGAGCACCGTTGATAGAAGGGAAGATGGACGCTACTGCGTAAGTCTGCCTTGGTTGAATAATCGGCAATACCTTGTTTCCAATCGACATCTTGCCGAAAAGAGACTCTTCAATACGACGAAGAAGATTAAAGCTAAGAATCAGTATTGGGAGTACGATCAAGTATTCAAGGAGTGGCTCGATGAACAGGTGATAGAGAGGGTACCCTTGCAAGAATTGGAGGAAAAGAGCCACTACCTTCCACACCATCCCGTAATGAAACTTCACAGTTCCACGACTCGAATAAGACCAGTATTTGATGCCTCCTGTCAGGGGCAGGAGTCTCCTTCACTTAATGATTGTCTGGTCCGAGGACCTAATTTAATGGAGCAGATACCGTCTATTTTACTGAGGTTTAGGAAAGATGCCATTGGAGTCGTCGCCGATATCAGACTTGCCTTTTTGCAGATTGAAGTTAAAAAGGAGGATCGGGATTTTTTGAGGTTCCTATGGTGGGATGACAACAATAGGATCCAGGTGTTTCGACACAGAAGAGTGGTTTTTGGACTCACATGCAGCCCCTTTCTCTTGGCAGCTGTGATACGACATCTTCTCTCTAATGCATCGGAGGAAGTTGCATTATTTGCGGAAACTCGTAGCAAAACCTTCTATATTGACAACTGTGTTACCTCGGTGAATGATCTGAGAGAATTAAGAGAATTCATCTTGAAGTCCACAAAGTTATTTACAGAAGCCAGAATGGATTTGCGAATGTGGATGTATGGTCCCATTAATGAAGTTGCAGAAAACTTCTTAGCTGAGCATCCTCATATTGATATTTATTTTAAAGAGACAGTACCTTTATTGGGACTCTTGTGGAATCGAAAAGAAGATACCTTCGGTATCCGATGCAAAACTGAGTCAAGATCTCTTACTGTCTCTAAGAGAGAAATCTTATCTATGGCACAACAAATTTTTGATCCAATTGGAATTTTAGCTCCAGTGATGTTACCTGCCAAATTGTTGGCGCAGCAGGCATGGGCCGACAAGAAAGACTGGGATACCCCCTTGCCGAACGAATTGCAATTTAAATTTCTCAAATGGGTTGATTAATTGAACCCACTAAATGAACTAACATTTTCTCGAAGAGTAGGTTTTGGGGATCCCGAAAGTTGGTCTCTTCTTGTGTTTTCGACGCCAGTCAGAATGCCTATGCGACTGCAATATTCCTGCGTTGTGAGACGCCCATGGGAGTGGAAGTCCACTTGTTGGGAGCTAAATTTCGCCTTTCTCCCCTGAAGAAAATGACTATCCCGAAATTGGAATTACTTGCCTGCACGCCGGGAGCTCATCTGGTAAGATTTGTGTTAGAAGAACTAAATGCCAATATAGTTCTGGTGAGATACTGGACAGACTCTATGACTGTCCTGGCTTGGATTAAGAGAACGAATCTGTGGGGCACGTTCGTACATGATCGAGTTCAAGAAATTCGGAAGCTCACCAACTCTGATGACTGGACACACGTTCCTGGAAGCATGAATCCTGCGGACCTCCCGTCGAGGAGTTGCAGTTCTGATCAAGTCATAAGGTCCAGATGGTGGGAAGGTCGCGAATGGTTGAAGAACCCACCCAAAAATTGACCAAGTGGTGATGATACTGTTGAGGAAGCATTGATTAGCTCTGAACAGCGAAAGGGAAAAACAACGACCTTGGTTATTCAACCAGAGAATTCGATGATTTTTGAGAAATTTTCAAGGTTCTCCCACATTGTTTGAATTTTAGCCTGGATCCGAAGATTCGTTAAGAGAAGTCGCTGTGAGTCATTTGAAATGTCAAAGACATTGAGTGCAACCGAAATTGAAGACGCCTAAATTCACTTATGGCGTATTGTGCAACGAGAATCCATGCTCACAAAAGACTTGATGAAAACAGGTTTCGCAGTGATCAAAGACGACAACGAGTTAATACGAGTCAAGAGTAAAATTATTGCCAGAGAGGACGAGTTCTCATTTAGATACCCCATTTTGCTCCCAAGTAAACAACATGTAGTTATTTGTTTAATTAGAGACTGTCATCTGTCCAATTGTCATGCAGGCGTTCAGACGCTCGTTACAGACCCCAGAGAGAGGTTCTGGATTCTCAAATTTTACCGCACCGTCAACAGCGTCATTTCCAAGTGTGTAAAGTGCAAGATGTTCTCGGCTAAAGCACCTACCATTAGACCGTGTAAGAGACGCAGCAGTTTTTGAAGTCTGCGGAGTCTATCTTTGTGGTCCTCTTCTACTCCGTGGAAGATTAAAAGTTTGGGTTGTGTTATATACATGGGACTTTTACAGAGCAGTCCACTTGGAAGTCACTACTTCGCTTAGCACAGAAGCATTCATTCAAGCTCTCCGGAAGATTTATAGCAAGAAGAAGAAGGCCAACGATCGTCTATTCTGATAACGGAACGAATTTTAAAGGGACGGACAACGCCCTCAAAGCCCTCAACTGGGAGAAGATCATGGCATGTGACAAGTTAAAACCCATTCGGTGGAGATTTAATTTTCCTGCGGCTCCCTAGTGGGGTGGATGGTGGGAGCTTTTGATCCGCTCCATCAAGGCTCTATTAGTACGAGCGTCCGTGAATTATGAAGAGCTAGTCACAGTTATCTGTGATGTGGAGGCTGTCATTAATAGTCGGCCCCTCACTTGTATTTCTACCGAATCCGAAGAATTGGCATCTCTAACACCTTCCATGTTCCTACAAGAAGTAAGAGAGATTGGTGTGCCAGACTTGGACTATATCAGTCGGAATAGACTGCAGGGAAGAGTGGCTTACTGCCTAAAGCTTCGTGATCAACTGCGTAGTCGGTTCCGTAAAGAATATCTGGGACAATTGGTTTTGAAAACGACTGAGAAGAAGTTGGATCTCAAGGTCGGGGATGTAAGTTTGGTCGGATTGGATAATCAGAAACGGATACACTGGCCTATGACTAGGATTGAGAAACTCTTTCCTGGAAGAAACTGCCATCCCCGGGTGGCCCAAGTTAAGACGCAAGGAGGTACTTTGCTCCAGCCACTTCCGAAACTCTATCCATTAGAAGTGTGCTCTGAAGATGATCCGACAGTACGTGAATCTCCGACAGGGAGTTCAAGAACTGGTCGAAGACGTAAACCGCCGGAACGGCTAAATGTATAACTGCACTTCACCTGTTGATCCACTTTATTTGTTTGATTTGTTCCTACCAAATCAAAGGTGGGAGGATGTAAAATTTCAGACGTTTCTCGAATCTCTCGGTAGATGGCAGCAGCGCGGTGGAGAGAGTTGGAGAGAACAGGTAGCAAGATGGAACACGAATGATGTCGTCGTTGATAATATGTTTTACCATAAGATAATTATGTGTTTGTGGTCGTATCGGTGATTAAATAGTAAAATAGTTAGCTACAAGTAATGGTGCTTGTGTTTTGTTTCCTGTTGTGCACCACTGAAGCAGGATTACAAGCTGGATTACCTGTTCCTCAAACAGATGCCAATATAAGTGATCTTACCGTAAGCGGATAGCTTCGCGCTGTTACGAAGAAGACAAGATGGATGATCAACAATCCCGAGAACCTTTGCGTGGCGTGCGTAACGGTTTGATGCGTAGCGTCAGGCCATTGATCACGTTAGTGGGGAAGAAGTAAGTTTTGTTTTCCCCTACGACGTATTGCAGTGTAAACATCTCTGCTGTGTGGAATTAGGTTGTTATTGTGGTAGTTCGAATTGTCAGTGCTTGAAGAATTGCCCCTTCAGCAAGGATTGTTTAATGTTTTGCTGAAGGATGATAGAAATTTTAGATTGAATTCCATGTGAATTTTTTTATTATGATTATAATATTTTTTCTCATTTTCTTAATTTTTAAAATTAATTTCTCTAAATATTCAGTTATAAACGAACACAATTAGACTAAATATAAATGGAGATCGCCCCAAGACCTACGGGGGAGGGCATTCGTATATTTTCGGGGGGGGGGCTAAGCACCCCCAAGAAGATGCCTGAATATATCTCTGGTCATACTTCACTGTTTCATTCTTGTACTTGTGAACAGAATTTAGAGCCCATTACGAAGTACCACCGTCGTTTCAAAAGATGTCAATTGACGGATTTAAGGAATCAGATTTTTCACTCACAACGAGCTTGACTGATGAGTTAATTCCTTTGGTGAAAATGTATTTCATATCAGACAGTAACTAGAAATTTATTTGTGATCCATGTCCACTAATATATTTAAAAAAAGGTTAAGAAGAGAAACTGAATATTTTCCTGTTTTTTTAAATTACTACCAAAGGTTCAATAAAACACTTTAACATGCATACAGTGAATTGCTGCTTGATCCACTAATTGCATCAAATAAAGATTTTAAGGAAATTACGCAATTGTTACATTATTAAATGTACAACATTTTAATGACGTAACAAGTTTTCCTAATTTTAGTACCATCTAGTTATATGTTTGGACAACTTCATTTTGGTACGCAAATGTAAAATTTATAATTTTTGTCTTCCAGAGAACTATATAAAAAACGTTTCCTTGCGAAAGTTTAAAACATCTGTATTAAGTTTATTAGTAGATTTAAACAAAACTATTCGGATCCAGAATATAAACATTACTTTTTATCTGAAAAAATACGAGTCCTTATTGGCATAAATTTCCTGAAATTTAATTATCAAGAAGTATTCAGGAAAACTACCAATGTACAAATACATATTGTGTAGTTCTTTATGTATAACAAACACGATTATTTGTCCGTTAGCTGTTCCTCGAAGAATTTCAAAGACAAGTTGCATTCTAAGAAAATTAGGAATTTGTTCCAATAAGATTTTAATAAAGTATTTTTCCAGATAAGAACTGTATTATTTTGAGAACCTGATAAATTCACATGCAGTTATTGTACTGGATAAATCTGAACGACTGTTTTGGTACTGTAGGATGTTTTTTTTCAAAAAGATGTACGTGTCTCATTATAAATTGACTAACTTGATGTACCATTTTCTCAGAAACTATAAAAAGGAATGGCATAAAATTCTGCGTAAATATTTTGTCATTACTAAAGCTATTGAAAAGATTGTTCTTCCTTATTTTATGATTTTGGGTTCAAAATAATATTCATGAAGGATTGGAAAAGTTTATCCTTTACAAGGATTGACACCGACCCCCACATTTAGAAGCACACGTTCCAGTAGTTATCGGAAAATATGAGATATATTGGTTCCAGTTATTATAGCTGTAGCTTGTGAAGAAAAGGTGCAGAAAGTCTAGAAACAGATAAGTTTAGATGAATGAATAAAAAAACTGATCTCTCATTTTAAGCAGATGTTTTCTAAAAAAAAAACGAGTACATATTTCTACTAGCATGCGTAGAAGAGTATCAGAGGGGCCAAGTCTGTCTAGCGGAGAACAGTCCGAGCTTCGGTCGTCAAAGTGAGAGGGTCCAAGTTCGGACACCGGTTTGACGTAAATATATCGCAGAAGTACAGCGTGATGGAAGGGAAGGAGGATTCCTTTGTCCACCGGGTCTCGTGGAAAGGCAGCACGAGGACCCTGAACGGGAGGCTATCGGAAATCTGCGAAGTAAATGGTTAATAAAATAATATAGTTTTGCTGTTTCAATTTTTATTTCCGTGTACTAGGCTGAGTTTGGTCGATGTAATAATTCTTCTAAGCAAGGACGCTGGACGCTTTCAGGCGACTCGATAGATAGATCTCGTGTAGAGGCGAGGCGGTAGCTCGCTATACGGCGGGAATCAAAAGGTATAATCCAAGGTATTATCTAAGATATAACCAAAGATTTAAGAATTGATAATGTATTTGGCCCTACAGCTATATTTCTCATAAACTTACAATTAAATTGTGTAGCGTATTATGTAATACAACCACGCCTTAGTGCATAATCGAAAAACAGCGGAAATGTGGTGGAATTAACGTAGAAATGAAATTAGGCAGAATTGTGGTTGACATTTGGTAGTTGAAAGCATAGGGTTGAATTTGCATGGAGGGTTGCCACCATAGGTTACAGCTAATCTTTGGAGTGACGTCACATAGAGGCGAAAATAAACTAAATTATACAGTTGGTAAAATAGTAAGCTTGTATTTTTGATAAAAATGATTAAATCCATCATTTTATTTGTCTATACGCCTAGAAGCTTTTGCTCCATTGGTTTCAAAGCAGCTTTTTGCCTAGAAATAACGTCATGTACAGCACTTTCGGTGACTCATGGCGGCCAGTGCTGCGTGGATAGGAGTGGTGACTTCACATAATATAAATTTGATGTACCGCCGCAGTGGTGTAAGCGATGGCTTCTGATCATTCGTCCACATGGGATCCGGGTTCGAATCCCGATGAGGCTTTGATATTGTGTTTGTCTTACGGCATGGCTCTCTCCCTTCCCTGGAACCAGCGGCCCTAAATTAGGGACGGGTGACTGCTTATAGCCCATTGAGTTGCTCACGGTGGTCGTTAAACATCCAATCAAATAAAAAAAGAAATCGATGAATCTTAAGGTTCCAAGTACAAGTAGTAAGGTGTATGTGGAAAAAGTTGAAACTGTCTGCAGACGCAGCTGTGCACAGCTACATGAAACGTTTACCTTTAGTGAGTCACTGCCTTGAGATCTGTTCTTCTTTTAGCCACTGTTTGTGATCGAGTGGAAATCATACGAGACAAAACTAAAACTATTCTACTTCATAAAAATTAAGAGCTGTGTATTATTTGGGGTGGTTTAACGGGCCATATCCTATGGACCCACCATTTTCGGGGCCCTTGGAAATGGTGGGCCCCTAGGATATGGCCCCGTTAAACCGCCCCTTAATCCGGCTCTGATCATTTGTGTGAGATGGGTCCGAATTAGAATCCCGGTGAGGCATGGATGTTGCTTTGCTTACGGCATTGGCTCTCTTCCTTCCCTGGAACCAGTGACCCTAAATTAGGGACGGGCGACTGCTTGTAGACCGTGGTTTGCGTCACTTTTTCGTCTGCTGCTTTCTTGCAGAACAACTGGTGTACAAGTAAGATCAAAGATGCATTGCATGGGCTACGTAAGTGGGTTATCTGGTGATCAAAAACAGCTTTATTCTGATAAATTAAAGCCATTGAGCAATTGTGGTGACCCATATGTAATTCCATACTCATTTTTCCTGAACAATATCGAGGTCTTGCTACGAATAGAACACGGCGATATTGTTAATTATTTCTTTTTTTGCCCTAACACTTTCACTCCCGAGCAAATGAAATCGAGCAAGTCATTCATAGAGAAAGGTTAGTTCCAGTCTAAAGATTTTCATAGAGTTTTGGTAGATAACGCACCAGTAAATTTATGAACAAAATGTTACAAAATGCAAACTACACACTCTAATGTTCCTTCGTTTCCGGTTATCAATGTCAACTCTGCTGATACGTGATAACCATAAATTTTGGCGCTTCTGAATAATTTTTTTATAATTCTGATCGCACTTCGTTCACTCAGATGGTAATCTATAATAGGACACATAATTATCTCTCCCACTTCGGTTACCGCAGCCGAAAATAGCACATAACACCATCTTCCTTAACGCTCCACAATGCAAATCCAAGAAGTGTTTTTTTTTTTTTTTTTTTGTTGTTGTTAAGGTTTAGGTCCAATTCACATTAAGTTGTATGGAGCGAAGAAGAAGTAGATAGATTTGGGGTAGGGTCCCCTGATTGGAAAGGTTGAAAGAAGAATAGGAAAATAGAGTTGTAGATTTATACTGCTAAAAGTGAGCGCAAGAGAACTGCACTTTTAACAGTTAAGAGAAAAGTAACAGCTGACGTGCTTGGATAATGTTATGAATCCAAGAAGTGTGTGTACCAGGGAGGTTATACACTGCTGGACAATTGCTAAGGACGGATCATAAACGGCTATATAGCGCATAAAAAAGTAAGTGTGGTTGGATGCCAAGTGAAATAAAATAATGTCTGAATGCCAGGACATTACAAGAAAGATAATTTATTGTGCTCTGAAATCCAGAAGGCTTTGGAACGTGTTCAAGGGACAAACAGGCCATTTTGTGCAGAATACGTAAACGTGAAAAAAATGCAATTACCGTCCGCAGGCGTTCCGGCGTAAGATGTCAATACGGGATATGGCCACCATGGAGGGCGATGCAAGATTCCACACGTCGTGTCATGCTTTGCACAACATTATCAAGCAGCTGTTGGGGTAATTTATCCCATTCCTCTGTCAGTGCACGGATGAGGGTGTCCTTGTTTATTGGAGGGCATTGGCGACCAGCAAGACTCCTCCTCCCCAAAGCATCCCACACATTTTCAATGGGATTCAGATCTGGAGAACGTGCTGGCCATACGAGGCGTTGAATATCCTCGCTCTCAAGACACTCCTGGGCAGCGACTGTTCGATGACATGTTGCGTTATCGTCCATGAAAATGAATATCACCGACAGCACCACGGAACATGTGAACATGAGGTAGCAGAACATCATTAATGTATCGTTGGCCAGTCATAGTCCCAGTTGGAAGCACATAGAGGGACCTACGGCCATTGATCATGATGCCAGCCCATACCATGACACTACACGTCGGATATCGGTCCCTTTCCTGTATGTTTGCTGGACAATATGCAGTACCACTATCACGCCAGATCAGTTGTCGTCGACAATCAGACGATAGACTGTATCTACTCTCATCTGAGAAGAGGACAGCAGACCAGTCGTTATCAGTCCAATTGCGATGTTGATGGCACCATTTCAAACGGGCGGTACGGTGAAGTCTGGACAATGGGATGCACACAACAGGACGGCGGGCGTATAGTCCTCCTTCATGCAAACGTCTGGCGACAGTTTTTCGGGAGATCCGTTTGCCAGTAGCAGCCGTAAACTGATTTGCTACCTCACTAGCTGTGCTGCGCCGGTGTCTTTTTGTTGATAGCACTATGTACCGACTTCTGCAGGTGTCGTACTGCGAACACGACCTCCCCGTGACGTTTGCTACACTCTCCATTTGTTTAAAATGATTTCCAAAGCCTTGAAACAACACTGTGGCTGACGTCGAACTCCCTGGCAACATCTGTTATTTTTCGCCCTTCTTCAATCTTGCCAATAATACGGCCACGCGTAAAATCATCTAGGTGATGTCGGGAAGACATACTGAAAATTGCAAGTTCGTCAATTGATTCTTTCCCTTTCAACTATGCGTTTGAACAACAACGGTCAATACGCGTCAAATCCTTTATATCTTTTATCAGCGCTATGACGTCACGAACAAGTTCGGCAATCCAAAATTTGCATACGCACAACACGTCTTACTGTATCCCGCACTTATGCTAATTTCCACATTTTCCTGCCTTCCATTTTATGGTTGCTATCGTTGCTATTGTCATCCGTCCTTAGCAATTGTCCGGCAGTGTATTACTGGACACACCACGGGCTCTGCCACCATAGGTCATAGCTATTCTGTGGTGTGACGTCAGAAGCAGGCAAAAACGAACTAAATTATACCGTGGATTAAACAGTAAGCTTGTGTATCATTGATAAAGATTATTGAATTACTCATTTTATCTGTTAATACGCTTAGAAGCTTTTGTTCCATTGGTTTCAAAGCAGCTTCTTTACTGCGGAATGCCTGCTCATGACGTCATTTGCAGCACGAACTGTGACTTATGGCGGTCAATGCTGCGTGGATAGGAGTGGTGTCTCCAGTAATATAACCTCCTTGGTTTGTACACCAGTTGATCACCAGGGCGTCTGCTAGGATGGTTTACGTTGCCGTGATATATCTAACTGATCTCGTGTCTGTCACGTATGCGGGACAGTTCAGTAGTCATTGTCATTTCTGAAATGGAAAATTATTCCGTAGTTAATCTCATTAACTTTTGAACTGTTACCATGACTGTTATGTACTTAATTTTGAAACGTAAAATGATTTCCTGGATATTTTAATCGAAGATTGTATGATTTCCTGGATATTTTAATCGAAGAATGTATTTCCAAGGAGGTTATGAACAGATAAGAACTATCGATACTATCATATCATTAAAACGATTCTTGTCGATCGATATTCGAAACTCACTGTTTTTGTCTGGTGACGTGTCAGTAACTGTGTTTTATTTATTTTGAGCTAATTTGGCCTTCGAGAATTTTAAGTGTTCAACAATAGAATTTGCCTTTCACTGTACTGTACAACTGACGCCACATTTCAAAATATTTAAACACGTATAGACAATTTGTACTGTGATAGCGTGAGAGCAATTTGAGATTCGTGCGGATAAATTTGACTTTCACATTCATCGCACAGGAAACATTCTGTTATATATATATATATATACATATATATATATTTATCCATTTCTCCGGAACACTAGCGAAATGTTCTTAAAGGAAATGAATAATGTGTATCAACAGGAGTTTACGTTGATGTTTCATTTTCATGCGAACATTATTCCCAGCACTTAGCATTTTGCTTAAACAGAAGCCTTGTTTGATTTGATCAGAATATCTCAGCTGCTTCATTGTATATCTGGGAAAATTAGAAAAACAGTGGTTTTTTCTTTGCTTGTATTGTAAAATCTCCAAAATTTGCCCAACTGCTTTAGAAAATATGCTTTCAAAAATTGTATGCTGTTGTTTCTAGTTATTCTGCTACATGTTTGAATTAATGAAGTATTTTAGGCATTCCTAGAGTTTCTTCATATGTCAAACAGGACACTTACATTTTTCTTTGTATGTGCAGACAATAGTTTGAAGGAAGGGACATTTTTTGTTCTGTTTATAACTGTATAAAGTCAAAGTTATAAAGATGAGAGATTATAAATAAGAATTCTAAGTTTATCAGCATGGTGTCATTGCTGAGACATTCTGTAGGGGAAGTCACTCAAGAACTGATTATAAAGGAAAAGGGAACCAATACTTCACTTGTTTCTGAAGATACAGATGAAACTATTTGGGAATGTGAAATATGCTTCAAGAAATTCACAGCAAAATTCAGGTTTGCAAGACATGTACAATGTCATACGGGCGAAAAATCTTTCCAGTGTGATGTGTGTCTTAAAAAATTTCCACGAAAAGGTAGTCTCGTAAGGCATGCAAAAGTCCATTCAGGTGAACAACCTTACCAATGTGATATATGTTCCAAGAAGTTCAGAGAAAACAACATACTTTTAAGGCATAGGCTCCTTCACACAGGTGAGAAACTTCACCAGTGTAACGTGTGCTCAAGAAATTTTGTAAAGAAAGGGGATCTTTCAAAGCACCTGTTTCTTCACACAGATGAGAAGCCTCACCAATGTGATGTGTGTTGCAGACAATTTGCACAGAAAGGTCATCTTTCAATGCATATGCTTGTTCACACAGGTCAGAAACCTCACCAATGTAGTCTGTGCTGGAAACAATATACTCGAAAAAGTGATCTTTCAAAGCATATGCTCTTTCACGCAGGTGAAAAACCACACCAGTGTGATGTGTGTTCTAAACAATTTGTTCAGAAAAGTCATCTTTCAAGGCATATGCTCCTTCACACTGGTGAAAAGCCTTATCAATGTGATGTATGCTGCAAACAATTTACTTCAAAATGGGCACTATCAGTGCATGTGGTTGTTCACACAGGTGAAAAACCTCACCAGTGTGAAATGTGCTCGAGACCATTTGCTCGGAAAAGTGATCTTTCAGCTCATATGTTTCTTCATACAGGTGAGAAACCTTACCAGTGTAATGTGTGCTCGAAACGATTTGCTCGGAATAGAGATCTCTCGCATCATATACTCTTTCATGCAGGCGAAAAGCCTCACAAATGTGATGTATGCTCCAAACAATTTACTCAGAAAAGTAGTCTTAAAAAGCATATGGTCCTTCACACAAATGAAAAGCCTTATATATGTGATGTGTGCAATAAACAATTTGCTTGGAAAAATAGCCTTTCAATGCATATGCTCCTTCATACAGGTGAAAAGCCTCATGAATGTGACGTCTGCTCTAAACAATTTGCTCAGAAAAGTAATCTTTCAAGGCACTTGCTAATTCATGCAGATGAATGACTGCAGAAGCATTATATGTGATTGAAAAAGTCCATGCATTATTGTAATGTATGGAAACCCATTAAGAAAATGCATCTTTGCTTCTACCATAGCACAGTCAGCTAAGTCATTTGCTGACGAGGTGTAAATAATTCCACACTACAGCAACAAGTAGTAAGAACACCATGTCTGTACCAAGCATTAGAAGAATTCTTGATTTTGACATATCACGCATAAGTTACATGGAAAATTATAAGCAGGACGTTTCGGTAGCGACTTCTACCTTTCTTAGCCATGGAATGAGACACGTGGTAAAATTATCAGTTGTTGCCAGATTTCAAAATCGCTTTCCAAATGATAGGGATGTTAAAAGGTGCGTCTGTATTGCAGGTGTTAGGGGTAAGGTAGATTTCAGTGCTTCCGCGATACCTAAGTGCTTTTCAATTGCTGAATGGGGCGACCCACTTAACATTTTGCCAATCGGGAATCGCGGACGTATCGCTGATGGTTAACATTGAAAGGGAGGTGGAAGGGCTGCCTTTCTTAACATCAGGGATATGTTCCATCAATCGCCAGTTTATGCTGTGGTAAGTACTACCAACATAGTAGATAACGCCTGTGGAAGTGTTGATATGGGTAGAGTAGACGTCTTGTACCTCTAGGGGTTTATTGGGATATCTGTCTTTGAGGATAAGGTTGAGAAGATGTGAAGCTGCAATCCTGTAGCCAAAAGACTTGAAAATAGAGCAAACTTTATGAGTAAAGGACAGGCTAAAGGGCAAAGTGCCAACAAACTGATGGGTGGTGGAAGGTTCAGGCAGTAAACTAGTAGATCTATTCTGTGATTCAAATCTCTTAATTAGTCTTGTGTACTAAGAGGGGTGGAAAGCCATGCAATTTGCCAATGTTGATGATGTTCTGATATTCTTTTTGAAGAACAGAATGGCTGTTTCAAATAAGGTTGGCTCTGGATAAGGCAGATTTCAAAGCAATCTATCTTACCCCTAACACCTGCTATACAGACGCACCTTTTAACATCCCTCATTTGGAAAGCGATTTTGAAATCTGGCAAAAACTGATGCTTTTCTCACGTATCTCATTCCATGTGTGATGAAGGTAGAAGTCGCTACCGAAACGTCCCGCTTATAACTGTCAACGTGACTTATGCGCAGGGCTCGACAAATTCCAGGCGCCTGAAATTCGGGCCGTGGCGCCTAATTTTCTTCTTAGTTTAGATTTCGTAATATATCGCAGTAAATGCCATAATTTCTGTTGTATATTCCATAGATTATTTATTAAAAGGTTATAAATTTAGGTGCTGCGGACACCGGTAAAAAAAGAAAAAAGGTGCGTCTTTTTAAAAAGTCCGCGAGGTAATTGTCAGGAGAGGTGGTGTTATTTGGAAAGTGCCGAAAATGCGGTAACAGAAAAAAATATAACGTAACAGCGAGATAGAAGACTGCAAAGAGATTGTAAGAATATATATTTTTTTCTTTTACTTAGAAGTATTTTGGCAGAAAATATGACGCAAGGGAGGCGTTACTATTTGCGCGTGAGGAAGCCTACGCGGTGTGAGAATCCTTGACTCTCGGGAATCTCGCAGAGCTATTCCATAGCGTGTAGCCATTCTGCGAATTGCATCGCCTAGTTTTGGTGCGCAGATTGTATTAGTTAAGGATTTTTTTTTTGGTATTCAGTTGAAACGTGTTCAGAAATAAGACAGTGCTGACTGTCTGCAGTTTCAATGGATTTTTTAGTTTAACTAATGAACTGTGATAATGCGGCAACAGCTAGCGATTTTAGTTCGTTTTTACTTAAAAGCAGCACAAACGTACTTCAAAACGACAGTTACATTTTCAATAAGATGATAATTTTTTTCTTGCATCTTTGGATTTCTGAGTCGGTCCTGTGAAGCGCAGTTTTCTGTCGGAAATTACGATTCACATGATAGCTGCGGATCATGTGGTGCCGATTATATGACTGTTATTCATGCCAATTACTACGGAATGTCTGTATTTTCTACGGATTTAGTTGTCTAACTACGTATTCTACGAATTTTCATTTTGTTTAAAAAAATATTTTGCTATTAATTTATGATATAGCTAAGATTCTTAAGCGGATTCTCTGAATTCTCCGGCTTTTTTTTTTTTTTTAGTTATTATTTAGATTGTTTTCAAGATTGATCCAAAACTGAAGAAAATTTGGGGGTTGGGTCATTTTCCGTCTGGGGACAATATTTCATGTTTCAAAGCTTTCGAAAACATTAGTTAAATTGAGTAAAAAGAATTTGCCCTAATCGTAATTTTTATCCCGATGTTGCATTTGTGTCTAGTATACTTGTTAAATATCATTTTATGGCATATATGTTCATATTTCAGTTTGAAACTGTAGGCAGGAAACGGAAGTTAGACGCTGCGAAAATTGTCTCCTAATTGTCTCCTATTTCAGTTTGAAACTGTAGGCAGGAAACGGAAGTTAGACGCTGCGAAAATTGTCTCCTAATCTTCAGGCTTTTGAGGTTCTTCCGCAAATTCGAGAAATTCCGCCTTTTTCAATGTATATTAGGACAAAGTCCTCTATCGTTATGTTGGCCACTCAGGAGATCGATGTACAAGTAAACGGAATTGTGTGTCTGGGTGTGTTGGGGGGGGGGGTGTAGATATTCGTCAGAGGACGGAATTCCATCTTTACGAAACTTTCGAAAACGGAAAGTCGACTGAGTTCAGATTTTTTCCGTAATCGTGATTTCTTTTTTCTCGCGATGTTGCCTGTGTCCAGTATTTTTAAGTATTTTTTTTACTGCATAAATTTTAGCATTTAACCTTAAAAATAGGAGAAAAATTTTCAAAACCGGAAGTCGAACGGAATTCCAGTAATCGCTGTTGCCCCCTTCCCTCTCCTCCCGGTGATGTTCCCACTCTCCAGCGTTGTTAAATACCACACACACCCCCCCTGTAAGTTTTTGCATTTAATCTTGATAAGGGAAGAAGGAAATTCCCGAAAACGGAAGTGTCAAAGTTGGAAAATTTGTAAAAATTGATGCATGGTGTTCAAAAGTATTAATATCCCCAAAGTTACACCATTTATCTGAAACAGTTGAAGCTTTGGTATCATGTGCTCATGGTCTTCAGGCTGATGGTTGTTATCAGAGGGTACAGAAATCAAGAAAAGGAAGAAAAGCAACAATGAAGAAATAGGGAGAGAATGATAGCAGCAGAAAGAAAAATAAAGCAATCGATGCTGTGCAGTTGCAGAGTCAACAAAAGACAGACTATCAGTAATCTGCATTCTTGCTGTCTGTTTTGATTTTTCACCAGTTAAAATGTTCAGTTCCCCCCTTCTTTGGTCTCATCTTGTCTTAAACTGCGATTTTAGAGGCAGTACGATCACGTGGTAAGTGGAGGTTCGTGCACTGTGCATTCACTTGCTTGGATTTCCTGTCTGTCAGGCATTGTGGAATTCTGAACACATCTTACTGATTTTTACTGGTGGAAGTTTCAAACTTAAATCTTGCAATCATAGTCCTCGCTGGGGAATCAGTTTTGTGTTTCTCACGTGTTAAATTTGTTTCATTAGAGTCCTTGTTTGTTGTAACATTTTGTTGAGGCGCATATTTGTTTTTTACAAAGAGATGGATCATTTCGTAAAATAGTCCGTGTATGCCACGCAATGCTAGTTATTAGTAACAAGGCTATTGCACATATTTGTTTTTTACAAAGAGATGGATCATTTCGTAAAATAGCCCATGTATGCCACACAATACTAGTTATTAGTAACAAGGCTATTGCACATATTTGTTTTTTACAAAGAGATGGATCATTTCGTAAAATAGTCCATGTATGCCACACAATACTAGTTATTAGTAACAAGGCTATTGCACATATTTGTTTTTTACAAAGAGATGGATCATTTCGTAAAATAGTCCATGTATGCCACACAATACTAGTTATTAGTAACAAGGCTATTGCACATATTTGTTTTTTACAAAGAGATGGATCATTTCGTAAAATAGCCCATGTATGCCACACAATACTAGTTATTAGTAACAAGGCTATTGCACATATTTGTTTTTTACAAAGAGATGGATCATTTCGTAAAATAGTCCATGTATGCCACACAATACTAGTTATTAGTAACAAGGCTATTGCACATATTTGTTTTTTACAAAGAGATGGATCATTTCGTAAAATAGTCCATGTATGCCACACAATACTAGTTATTAGTAACAAGGCTATTGCACATATTTGTTTTTTACAAAGAGATGGATCATTTCGTAAAATAGTCCATGTATGCCACACAATACTAGTTATTAGTAACAAGGCTATTGCACATATTTGTTTTTTACAAAGAGATGGATCATTTCGTAAAATAGCCCATGTATGCCACACAATACTAGTTATTAGTAACAAGGCTATTGCACATATTTGTTTTTTACAAAGAGATGGATCATTTCGTAAAATAGTCCATGTATGCCACACAATACTAGTTATTAGTAACAAGGCTATTGCACATATTTGTTTTTTACAAAGAGATGGATCATTTCGTAAAATAGTCCATGTATGCCACACAATACTAGTTATTAGTAACAAGGCTATTGCACATATTTGTTTTTTACAAAGAGATGGATCATTTCGTAAAATAGTCCATGTATGCCACACAATACTAGTTATTAGTAACAAGGCTATTGCACATATTTGTTTTTTACAAAGAGATGGATCATTTCGTAAAATAGCCCATGTATGCCACACAATACTAGTTATTAGTAACAAGGCTATTGCACATATTTGTTTTTTACAAAGAGATGGATCATTTCGTAAAATAGCCCATGTATGCCATGCAATGCTAGTTATTAGTAACAAGGCTATTGCACATATTTGTTTTTTACAAAGAGATGGATCATTTCGTAAAATAGCCCATGTATGCCACACAATACTAGTTATTAGTAACAAGGCTATTGCACATATTTGTTTTTTACAAAGAGATGGATCATTTCGTAAAATAGCCCATGTATGCCACACAATACTAGTTATTAGTAACAAGGCTATTGCACATATTTGTTTTTTACAAAGAGATGGATCATTTCGTAAAATAGTCCATGTATGCCACACAATACTAGTTATTAGTAACAAGGCTGTTGCCAATGTTGGCAGGTATGGACTGTTATTATTATTTTTTTTTCTAACATCATGGTCTGAGACATGCCGCGGATTATGCGAAGGGAAAAATTGTTTTTCTCAGGATTTCCCAATCAGCGATTCATATGCTGCTGCGAATTATGTGTGGGATTTCATGCCCTTGCGGATTTCATGAAGGAAAAAAATATGGTACTTTGAATTAATATGTACAAAATATGACATCCGCAAGTAGTATTTTAATAAAATCGAAATCTGAAATTTTAATTTTTTTGAAATCATCTACTGAAAGAATGGAAAAAGAAAATTGTGAATCAAATTGGAACTTTATTTTGCAATAAGTGGTTTAGGTAAAAAGAAAAAAAAAATGACAACAAATATGGTTTACCACTTTTCGTTCCAGCATCATAACCAAACATGTTTTTTGTTCATGCGTTATTGACTTCATTTCACCTGGCACCTAAATTTTGGAGCTGGCTCCTAGATCCAGAGCATATTTGTCGAGCCCTGCTTATGCTTGATATGTCGATATCAAGAATTCTTCTAATGTTTGTGAGTTACGTGTTTACCTGCCGATTCTTCTCACTATGAGGGTCTGTACCAAGTTAATCTTCCTTTGACAGAAGGAACTGAGAGGTTTAAATTATTAATTAAATGCGATAAAGAAAAATAAATTTATTTCATTTTAGAGATTTCAGCAGTTTTGTCCCCCTCCCCGAACTCCCTTTCCACGAGTTTCAAACATCTAAATGTATCTAAGGAGAGATGATTTTCTGAGTAAAATGTGATTGTTCTTTGACCTTCTGCATTTTTTCTCAGGGAAAAGCAAATTTTTTTGGTGAAGGTTTAGTTAGCTTCCTAAATTATTTGGCCCGAAATTTTGAGTGAAAATTATTTACATAATTGTAGTATGTAATTTGGCAAAAAATGATTAAAAATTTTCAAATACGTTTTAAAGATTTTTACCATAAAACTTATTGCCAGCATAAGAGTGTAAATAATTCCACATTATATACCTGAATGACTGTAGATTTGCTTAACAATGCTAGATGGCAGCACAATTTGCTTCGATTAGGAATGCTGTCGAAGAATAGTCCAGTGCTCTTAACACTCATACTTACAGGAATCTGCTCCTGATAACAGATATAACAAAAAAATGTAACGTTATACCAACAAAAAAAATTTTTTTAGATACAAAAAAAATTATAATATTTATATGTACCTGCATTTTTACATTTTATTTATATTTATTTAAACATTTTTTTAGATATAAAAAATGTAATGTTATAATGGCTAGCATGCTCGAATGGTAATCACGAGATGTGGGTTCGATTCCTGTTCCAGGGTGATGAAATTTTAAAGTTTTCTGATGTGATTGATATTATGTGAGAAACAGTAAATGCAATCAATTCAGATATGTCTGATTGCTATATTACTTATCACGATCCATAGATCTGTTGAAGCAAAGATCATTGTATCTTGATATATATATACAGGGTTGTTCATAAAGAAGTATACAGTTTCCAGGTGCTGTAAAACAGTAACAGTTGAAGACACGGACCACAACTGCAAACCGTTAGGTAGATGTACTCATAAAGTCTGTGTCCCGCTACTGAGGGAAGTGACGTAGGTGATAGCGTGCGTGTCACATGACTAGTCAGTCAAAATGGTAGCGTATACAGTTGAGAAAGCATTTTGTGTTCTTGAATTGAGCAAAACGGAATCTGTAACTGTTGTGTATTTTGGAAAAAACCTCCAACCAGAAAATCGATCTACGATTGGCATACAAAATTTTGAAACTGCGGGCTGTTTGTGCAAACTTAAAAGTCCTGGACGACCGCATGTATCAGAAGAAGTCATCAATAGTGTTTGCACCGCCATGCAACGAAGCCCGGGAAAATCAACGCGGAGGGTGAGTCGTGAAGTGCAGATTTCACAGCCCACTGTCTGGAAAATTTTGAGAAAGAAGCTGAAAATGATTCAATACAAAGTGCAGATGTTGCAAAATCTCACTAACCCGAGCAGCGGACTACAACATGCCACTGACCCAATGGCCACCCAGAAGTCCTGACTTAACACCTTGTGATTTTTTTCTGTCGGGGTACGTAAAGGACAAGGTATTCGCCCCTCCCCTTCATGTTGATCTAGGGGAGCTGAAACAGTGTATCACAGCCACTATCACTCCACTTGATTCAGATATCTTACTCGCGTTTGGGTGGAAATGGATTACTGGCTCGATGTGTGTCGTGTGACTAAGGGTGCACATATAGGACATCTGTGACTGTCTCTAAAAAAACTTGAAACATTCCCCTACAATTCTGTTACAGGTAACATAAAATATCTTACATTGTTCTTGTTTTATAGTGTGTTGAAACTGTATACTTCTTTATGAATCACCCTGTATTTTTTTCTTGCTTTTGTAATCCAGTTAAAACAAACTGAGTTTTAATGCTTTTTTCTGGAGATACCGAAAAAATTTTACATTTTTTTATACCTCTTTTCAAAGGCAGATTCCTGTAAGCTGTAAAAGTTCACCTTGTTTCATAGTTTTCCACCCACGAAATGACTGCCACAGCATGACTGATGATATTTGTTTTTGCGGAGCCCTGCATGGCATCATTGCAGTGTTTGTTCAAATCTTTGTTTTTGCAGGTAAGTTTTACAGTAAATATCTTTAAAATGGATTGTAAAGCTAAATTTGTTTCATCGCTTTGTGTCAAATTACATTTTTAAAATGTGTATATCATTATTTTTCGTGAAATTTATAGCCAAATGATGTATGACTCTATGCCACATCTTTACCAAATTTTTTTACTGTTGTGACAAAACACACACACATACATACGTGTGCGTCTAGTTTTTAAAATCTCAAATTGACTCCTTTTTAAAAACTGCTTCATTGCCTTATAGTAAAATGAGTTTTATGGCATTTTTAGGAATTTGTCATACCTTTATCTTTGAGTTTCAGGTTCTTTGGGGGTTTCATTTCTGTACTGCAGACTTCTGGAAAAGATTGTTTTGGGGCATCATTGTGAAAAGAGGTAAACCTGCTGTATATTTTTTATGCTGCTGGTCTTTCTGAGTTATGAAATGAAATTTCTGGAGTGTATGTCCATGTTTTGAAATTGGCTGATAATGCTTTTTTCATTTTTGATTGTGAAAGAGGATAAAATTACCATAGAGCATCCCCATCCCACACAGCACAGAATATTTCGTATATGTTACAAGTACGTAGCTCTGAAACATTGAGACTTTTCAGATACGTTGCGCAATGTAGCAGTAATGTTTCAGAAACCTTATGGTTACGGCAAAATGTCCAGAAACGTTACATAACTTTGAAACATAACCGATACGTTACAGTGAAAGGTCTTTGTAACTTCAACATATCAACTTCATGTTACTGTTACGTATTTGAAAGATATTTGTTACATCATCATGTTACTGTTACGTAATAATAGTGGGTTTCTGTAAAAAGGAAGCCGTCTTTGTGCTGCCTCAAGGACGGATGTGGTGGATTTTTAGTCAATCATGATGTCAGTCGCAGTTTTTCCACGTGATCTTCCTTACCATATTTTGTCTGCCATTTTCTCTTTTGTGTTCAACCATAACATATTGTGTGCCACATGGTCCTACCAAACATGTTTTGTTTGCCAATTTTGTTTTTTGCCTCTACCAATATCTTTTGTATGCCACTTTGTTTTTTACCTCTACCAATATCTTTTGTATGCCACTTTGTTTTTTCTCCATCAGTAAATTTTACCGTGTGACCTCACGACGCTAGAGAAATTTTCTTTCCAAGGAAATACAAATCCTCAAAGATCATGCCAGGTTCGAACCCTCGTCTAGCGGGTTTTTAGGCAGACGCATTATCCCACTCGACCATGGGACACCTCGTGCTTACAGGGTTCTGTAGGAACTAATGAGAAGGCTGATGCTTTGTGAATGCGTTATTTATTAGAAATGCATTATTTTTTCCACGGATCATTTTCTTTTTCTGTAGGATGACTTAAATTTCTTCATGATTAATCGACAAAATGTACGTTTTAATGCATATCAATCTATTTTTTCTAAATGCTTTGCGAATACATTATTTAATAGAAATACATTATTTTTTTCCCATAGATAATTTTATTTTTCTGTAGGATGACAAATTTCTTCACGATTAATCAACGAAATGTACCTTTTAATTTAATGTATATCCTGGTCAATCATGTGAGTCGTAGCCATTTTTGTTTTGTTTTTCCATGTGATCTTCCTTACCATATTTTGTCCGCCATTTTCTCTTTGTGTTCAACCATAACATATTGTGTGCCACGTGGTCCTACGGAACATGTTTTGTTTGAAAAATTTTTTTACCTACCTGCATGGTCTCACCGATATCTTTTGTACATTATTTTGTTTTTCTCCATTAGGAAATGTACCTTTTAATGCATATCTTACTCCTTTTTTTTTTTTTAGCTTTGTGAATACGTTATTTATTAGAAATGCACGATTTTTTTCACGGATCATTTTCTTTTTTTGTAGGATGACTTAAATTTCTTCATGATTAATCGACGAAATGTACCTTTTAATGCATATCTTAATCTATTTTTTATAAATGCTTTGCGAATACGTTAGTTGATAGAAATACATTGTTATATCTCATGTGATTCTATCATAAAGTTCACATACCATTACATGACCACAAGGTTCTTCAGGAAGACGCTTTGATGTCTGTAAGTTCTGTTTTACACGTTCTGTAAAGTGAATACAGTCTGTGGTGGTGCATTAACCTATTCAATTAAAATATAAATCGGTTAAAAGTCCTAAAAATGTTTCTCATGAAAGTGCGTGTTCAGTCTGACGTCAGTAGGTATTGAAAGTTTCTTTTCCAAAGTTGTATCTTGCTTCAATATGGTCAGTTGTTAGGGTTAGCTCGAGAGCCATTTTGTCATAAGTTGTACCCTACTTCGATTATGTCCAAATGTTAGGGTTAACTCTGTTCTGGCTATGTCAACATCATATTGAATGGGTAAAGGTTTCCAGATAATAATTAAAGATTCTTGAGTTAAGAGTTACTATTTACATGCCACTTGAAGTTCCACGTCGTACTTGGCCATTGGGGCTATCTCGTCAGTGCTGCACTCTTGTAGAATTGCCGAGGAAATCTTCAAATTAGGTCAGGTTCATAAAAATTTTTAAAAAGCTTTAAAAGATTCCAGTCAAAATCGTTATATACACCACTTCATACCATCCACAGTCTCAATCGCCGGACGCGCGTTTCACCTAGGCTCTACCCTGGAATTTTTACGGAGACTTCACACCCTCTGTCGAAGTCTGCTATCTGAAAGTCTCGTGTCCACAGTGCGCATGTTTCTCATGTAACCCATTGCTAATGTCATCTAGTGTCAGGTCGCATCAACTTTATCTTCATCTATGCCATTCTCACCCTTCCTTTTTCTCTTCCTCTCTCTCCTGTCCGTGAAAACCCCTACCGTACCAGACCCTAGTCTATCTCCTGAGTGCCTGAGTGGTCTTTCGGTCCGTTCTGCCTGCTCGTTCCGCTGTTATGCTAATTTCTCCTCTTCGTCCTTAATTTTTGCACACCAGAGTAGTTTAGGTATTACCCCCCCCCCTCGAGAGTTTGTTGAGATGTAGGTTGTAAATGCTTAAAATCTCCCGATCGGACCAGAAATTATTTTTTATACTTTTGGTGCCCCCTCCCCCTCCACGACAGGCTTCCTGAGGCAGCACGTGCCCTTAGATAATTTGTTGACTGGTAAGTTGTAAATGCTGAAAATCTTCTGTTCGGACCAGAAATTCTTTATCTCTTACACTTTTGGTATCCCCCCCTCTCCTCCTGTGACAGCACATGCCCTTAGATAATTTGCAGACTTGTAGTTTGTAAATCCTGAAATCTTTTGTACAGTTGTAGATCACAAACATTTTTTATAAAGAATTACTTTGATAATCGTAATTAAGAAAAGACGAAATTACAAAAACTTTGTATGACTCAGATAACCAATCTCTGGAGGTCGTGGTCATGAAGCAGTCAAAAATGCAATTTTTGTATGGCCCCTTAAAATTTTTGTTGCCAGTTTTCCTACACCTAGCTAACTCGAGTACGACAGTATCACCAAAGAATATCCCAGTAGCACATGGAATGACTACGCGAGAGTGCTTTGGTGAAATGGCATATATACGCATCGCATCCACGCCATTGCCAGATCAAAAATCTTAAATATCGCCGGAATGTAACATCAAGGTAGCAATTATGTACAATGAAAACTAAAAAGCAGTACTATTGGTGAATGCTATTTTTAACGTTACCATAATGTAGAAAGAGTTATGTTCCAAAATAGATGTTGCTGAAACGTAATTGTAAGATATCTCTGAAAGTGTAACGGAAATGATAGATTGTAACATTATTGATACATATCTGAAATCTGAAACGTTTTGTGTGCTGTATGGGATCGTACATGCAAAACTGCAGTTAATGTGCTTAGACCAGTGTTTTTCAAACTTTGGTCTTTGATGGACCGCTTGAAGCATTTCTTTACTTTTCATGGATCGGGGGGGGGGGGACTTCCCTGTTAAAAATTTGGAATTGAAAAATATGTATTGTATGATACTAAGGTTGCCAACCCTGGTTAATAATATCAGCAGGACCTACCAGACACCCTCGTTGGCCGGTGAGTGATCCCCCCCCCCCGCCTGCTTCAAGAAAAGACACAACCAAAACAAAGTATCCCCCGATTTATGAGATTCATAGGTGGGCTTATAGATATGAGCTCCGTCTGTCTCGATCTAACCCCCCCCCCCCCCAGCTTGAAATGTCATTTTTAGTTAATTTTAGCTACTTTTAGTAAGTAAATTTTAAGCTTTTTTCCAGCAAATTTTCAGCTGTTTTTTACTTGAAAGCCAGTGAGCAGTTGCTACTAGCCTTAAGCAGGAAATCGTCAATAATTCCGACCAGGTGCTTAAAATACCAGTCGGTTGCCAACCCTATCTGAAACAAAGTAACCTTTAGGGTACCTATATTTGATAAGAAAGAAAGAAGAGTTTGGTGAATTGTAGAATTGCATTCTGTCAGTTGTATAACGAAAAAATAGATCATTCACTTAATTAAATAATTTGCAATGAAGACACAGCATGGGCGTAGATAGTCAGGGAAGGGGGATTTTGGGGGTTCAAACCATCCTCGAAACGTCAAAAAAGTAAGATTTATAACAGATAATATTTATGGGGAATTACTTAAACCTCTGAAAATCACTCCCCCCCCAACCTAAATTTTCTAGCTACACCCATGAGCCATGGCAATACATTTCACCATACAATTCAAGTTACATCATACCTGTGGAAGGCACTATCACTCATACCTACCTGTGGAAGGCACTATCACTCATACCTACCTGTGGAAGGCACTATCACTCATACCTACCTGTGGAAGGCACTGTCACTCATACCTACTTGTGGAAGGCACTGTCACCCATACCTACCTGTGGAAGGCACTGTCACTCATACCTACTTGTGGAAGGCACTGTCACTCATACCTACTTGTGGAAGGCACTGTCACCCATAACTACCTGTGGAAGGCACTATCACTCATACCTACCTGTGGAAGGCACTATCACTCAAGCCTACCTGTGGAAGGCACAATCACTCATACCTACCTGTGGAAGGCACTATCACTCAAGCCTACCTGTGGAAGGCACTATCACTCAAGCCTACCTGTGGAAGGCACTATCACTCGTACCTACCTGTGGAAGGCACTGTCACTCATACCTATGTCTGGAAGGCACTATCACTCATACCTACCTGTGGAAGGCACTATCACTCATACCTACCTGTGGAAGGCACTATCACTCATTCCTACCTGCAGTCAGCATGGCTCCACATACCTGCACTGTCACTCATACCTACCTGTGGAAGGCACTATCACTTATACCGACCTGTGGAAGGCACTATTACTCATACCGACCTGTGGAAGGCACTATCACTCATACCGACCTGTGGAAGGCACTATCACTCATACCTACCTGTGGAAGGCACTATCGCTCATACCTACCTGTAAAAGGCACTATCACTCCTGCCTACCTGTTGAAGGCACTATCACTCGTACCTACCTGTTGAAGGCACTATCACTCGTACCTACCTGTTGAAGGCACTATCACTCATACCTACCTGTGGAAGGCACTATCACTCATACCTACCTGTGGAAGGCACTGTCACTCATACCTACCTGTGGAAGGCACTGTCACTCATACCTACCTGTGGAAGGCACTGTCACTCATACCTACCTGTGGAAGGCACTGTCACTCATACCTACCTGTTGAAGGCACTATCACTCGTACCTACCTGTTGAAGGCACTATCACTCATACCTACCTGTGGAAGGCACTGTCACTCATACCTACCTGTGGAAGGCACTATCACTCATACCTACCTGTGGAAGGCACTGTCACTCATACCTACCTGTGGAAGGCACTGTCACTCATACCTACCTGTGGAAGGCACTGTCACTCATACCTACCTGTGGAAGGCACTGTCACTCATACCTACCTGTGGAAGGCACTATCACTCATACCTACCTGTGGAAGGCACTATCACTCATACCTACCTGTGGAAGGCACTATCACTCATACCTACCTGCAGTCAGCATGGCTCCACATACCTGCACTGTCACTCATACCTACCTGTGGAAGGCACTATCACTTATACCGACCTGTGGAAGGCACTATTACTCATACCGACCTGTGGAAGGCACTATCACTCATACCGACCTGTGGAAGGCACTATCACTCATACCTACCTGTGGAAGGCACTATCGCTCATACCTACCTGTAAAAGGCACTATCACTCCTGCCTACCTGTTGAAGGCACTATCACTCGTACCTACCTGTTGAAGGCACTATCACTCATACCTACCTGTGGAAGGCACTATCACTCATACCTACCTGTGGAAGGCACTATCACTCATACCTACCTGTGGAAGGCACTATCACTCATACCTACCTGTGGAAGGCACTGTCACTCATACCTACCTGTGGAAGGCACTGTCACTCATACCTACCTGTGGAAGGCACTGTCACTCATACCTACCTGTGGAAGGCACTATCACTCATACCTACCTGTGGAAGGCACTATCGATCGAATATGTTATGAATCTATCCTTGCAGGCCACGTACACCCATACATGCTGATTTTCTTCCCTGGGGTGGATGGGATCTTCCAGCATGACAATGTGACATGTTACACAGCTAGATATGTCCGAGAGTGGTTGGAAGAGCACGATGAAGACTTCTAAGTACTTCCCTTGCCCCCTAATTCCCCAGACTTAAACCCAATTGAGCATCTGTGGGACCATCTCAATTGTGTTACGCACTCTCCACCAGCTGTCAGATGCACTGCAGTCAGCATGGCTCCACATACCTGTCAACACCTCCCAGCACCTTATTGAGTCACTCGCAGGCTGTCTAGCTGCTGTCTCAGCTGTATATAATATTTATCACATGTCCTTGTGTCAAAAAAATTATATTTAAATTACGTTCAAGAAGTTCTTACATTTTTTATCTAATCCCTTCAAAATAAAACGATGTCTCTCTATACAGGAACAATTTTTTTTAAATATATTGGATTTGAGAATTTCTTTGGACAACTGTGATTTTAGTTTATGTGCCATTCATCAGTGCCACCTGCAGGTTGGAGAAGAGATGGGACATGTTGAAGGGATTGCCAGTTTCAAGAAATATTTTGGCCTTGTGTGGATTGAATAGATAGGTAGAACTAAAACTTTGGGATATATTTTTCAAGTTTTGGAGATTTGATGTAGAACTGGATAGCATTCAGTAGTTATTAAAAACATGTAGAAATGTTCTGCAAATTAAAAAAATTATCCTGCAAAGAAAGCAGGTAATCGTGTAAAACAGGTTGCAAAATTCAAGGTATGGAGTTGCTTTAAAAATAAGATATAGATCTCTTAAGAAATGAAATCAATATAAGTGATATGAAAATTGTAGTAGTAGAGAAAAAGTTTTCTCTACTACTCTGTTCCTGGTCTTCATAGCAGAACAGATTAGACATTGCATCTGAATGATAATGTGCCTCATGCAGAGCCATTTGTCTGTTGTTTTCTCACGGCAACATTGAGCCAACATCTTATAAGTCCAGTTTAAATCCAAATGAAGATATTGCTTAATACAGATTTGGAAGATGTTCTGGGTGGTTTAGTGGTTTGCATACTGGGGCGCTATTCGGCAGACGCAGCTTCGATTTCCGCTCCAGGGCGACCAAATTTTCAAGTTTTGGGATATTATCTGACTTAACATCCATGTTATAAATTAATTTATGGCACCTCTATTCATAGTTTATTGTAGAAATAACTATTTTATGGGTCTTATAGAGGTAATATTTTGAAAAAGTTGGTGGTAAAATTTTTGAACTAAAGCCTAGTTTATCATCAAGACTATGTCTACTCCAGTGACGCTCAATTGTAAATGTCCAACTGCAATTATTATTAATTGTGGTACTTCTTCTTGCTATTTATATCCCTTCTTCGAGCTTCCTCTTTACTAAGTTTTTGATTGGTGGGCGATTATTCTTACTGAGTCCCAATTTATGGAGTGACCACTTGCTTGTATATGTCTATCTAGCCTAGTTTTGCTACTAATGTTCCTAATAGCTGCTTGGTGTTCTTTCATTCAGACTTTAATACTCCTTCCTGTTTCTGCTATATAGGTTAGCCCACAGTTACAGTCGATGCAATAGCCTACTCCTTGCAATTGAATGTCTATACCACAGAGGACTTTTTGTAAAACTATAGAGGATTGGAGCAAAATATTATATCAGACTTGCCCCAGATCTTAATAACAAGTCAAAAAAGTTCCTGCCAGCTCTAAAACAGAAAGAAACAGACATCCAATTGCAAGAAGGAGTAGTCTATTGCATCGACTGTAACTGTGGGCTAAGCTATATAGGAGAAGCAGGAAGGAGTAGTCTATTGCATCGACTGTAACTGTGGGCTAAGCTATATAGGAGAAGCAGGAAGGAGTAGTCTATTGCATCGACTGTAACTGTGGGCTAAGCTATATAGGAGAAGAAGGAAGGAGTAGTCTATTGCATCGACTGTAACTGTGGGCTAAGCTATATAGGAGAAGCAGGAAGGAGTAGTCTATTGCATCGACTGTAACTGTGGGCTAAGCTATATAAGAGAAGCAGGAAGGAGTAGTCTATTGCATCGACTGTAACTGTGGGCTAAGCTATATAGAAGAAGCAGGAAGGAGCATTAAAGTCTGAATGAAAGAACACCAAGCAGCTATTAGCAACATAAGTAATAAAACGGGGCTACACAAGCAAGTGGTCACTCCATAAATTGGGACTCAGTAAGAATAATCGCCCACCAATCGTCAAACTTAGTAAAGAGGAAGCTAGAAGAAGGGATCGAAATAGCAAGAAGAAGTACCACAATTAACGATAATTGCTGTTGGACACTTCCGACTGAGTGGCAGCAACTACTTCAGTGATGTAGTCCTGATGATGAACTAGGCTTTAGTTCGAAAATTTGACCACCAACGTTTTTTAAATATTGCCTTTATAAAACCCGTAAAATAGTTATTTTCACGGTTAACATCCATGTCATATTTATACCAATAAACGGATTCACATCTTCCAAATTTGCTTGGTACAATGGTGTATTCCCATATTTCATTCAAAGATATTACTTGCCATGATACTCTTAAAATTCACCTAGAGTGCATGTGGGGATAATAGAATTTTTGTACACATCTTAAAAAGAAAAGTTAGTACTTATGATATCCATATATATATGATAGTCTGTGGGACACAGTGCCCATTTAAGGAGACAGGGGTGCCTGGGAACTGGGCAGTATTTTGGGGCCCCAGCATTAGTGGCACATCTGGAATTTAAATACCCAGGAGAAAACATTCCAAAAATATGAGGAAGTCATAAAAATATCCCCGCCACAGTGAAATGTATGTCCCTTGCAGGGCTCTATTTCGACTAGTAGTTAGTAGCAATTTGCTAGTGATAAAAAGTGGTTATAGCAAAAGTTGTTAGTGAAAAATTTTTGAATGTTTTAGTGTGAACTGTAAAGCACCACTGCATTGCACATGTGGAATATTTTAGACACATACAAAAAGGAACAACTGCTTTCTGGAAACAAGTGTTTCTTGAAAAGTATGAACATTATAAAAAAACATTTTGGCACTAGTAGAAATACCCAGTATATTTCCCTTATCTACTTCTCCTTGTGAGGTTGGGTTCAGTTTCATGAAGAGAATCCAGGGTGATTGGAGGGGCAGTTTAAACTTACGAACATTGAATGCTCTTATGAGTATTAAGGTTGAAGGTGCATCCGAAAACATGAAATGAAGGTTTCTTGAAAAGTACAAACATTATAAAAACATTTTGGCACTAGTAGAAATATCCAGTATATTTCCCTTATCTACTTCTCCTTGTGAGGTTGGGTTCAGTTTCATGAAGAGAATCCAGGGTGATTGGAGGGGCAGTTTAAACTTACAAACATTGAATGCTCTCATGAGTATTGAGGTTGAAGGTCCATCTGAAGAAAAGTTTGACCACAGGCCTGCTGTTTTAAAGTGGTATGATAAAAAGATCCGAAACCCAGATCATAAATCATATGGAAAATAACTTAAGATTTTAAATAGTGTTCTTGAATTTTGTAAATAAAGTTAAATAAAAAAAAAGTTTTTTAAATATTTGCATCCAAATTAAATTGTTAGAATTAATCTGTCAGGCCATGAAAAGATGAGTTATATCTAAATATTTGTAACCTTTTCTGCATTACAATGTGACAGTTACAGGTGTGAAATCAAAATTTGTCAGGATTGAGTAATGGATGAATTTTTGCTAATAGAAAGTGCAGTTTGCTATTAAAACATAAGGCCACTAGCAAGTGTTGCTATTGCTAAAAAAAGAAAACGAAATCAAGGCCAGGTCCCATGATTCACGGACAAATCAGTGTTATCAAGAAAATTTAAAAATGCATGGTTGAAAAATGGACACCAGTTCAGTTCTTCCTACCTCCCGCCCCACCCTTCCTCCCCACAGTTTGGCTTGTTGAAATTATATCAAAGTAGTGAACGAAATAATATGATCCAAATGTCATGATTCAAAAGAATCCATAATGTATGAAAAATTCAATTACAGATGTGTACAAAACTTCTGTAATGCTTTTGAGGATGGGCTGGGGGCGACATACTTCTTGCATGCTCCTGAAAAAGGGAAAAGAAATTTAAAAAAAAAAAATTCACAAGGCAGTTTCTTGTAGTTTTTACTATGCTATCTGCAAAAAACAACAACTGCAGTTGTCTAAACGATGGCCTCTGATCATTCATCTAAAAGGGGTCCGGGTTTGAATCCCAGTGAGGCATGGATGTTGTGTCTGTTTTACTGCACTGGCTTTCTCCGTTCCTTGGAACCAGTGGCCCTATATTAGGGACGGGGGACTGTTTATAGCCCATTGAGTTGCTCATGGTGGTCATCAAACCTCCAATAAAAAAAAATGATTTGTCCAACAGGGGTCTGGGTTCTAATCCTAGTGAGACATGGATGTTGTGTTTGTCTTACTGCACTGGCTCTCTCCCTTCCCAGGAACAAGTGGCTCTAAATTAGGGACGGATGACTGCTTATAGCCCATTGAGTTGCTCACAGTGGTCATTAAATCTGCAGCCAAAAAAAACCTGTAAAACTCTCTGTCAATTCTTCAAGCATCCGGCATTATTCTGAGGCCCTTTGACAATGTGGGGCCTGGGGTTGTAGCTTCACCCCCCCCCAAATGTAGGCAGAAAAATGTATGCAGAGATATGAAATAATGTACTCAGAGATATGCCTCATCAGAATCTCCAAATGGGTTCTGATGATGCCTTTGAAAGCTTGTGTGTAACTGTTAGAAAGATCTACAGTGTTTTACCTTCTAGAAGAAAGAAATGTTCCTGTTGGGTAAGTTTTGCCAATGAGACCATTTTGTGCACAGTATGTTTTTTGAATAATGCATAGCTTTGTTGCTTGGGGGAGAGATGTATAGTTCATTTTCCTCTTTTTCTCTGGTTTTGATGTTTGGATTCGAACAATTCTTTTTCCATTGCATCATTTGCCATGTGGGTAATGTTTATTCTGTATCGTGTGTTTTGTCGGCATATAGATGTTGTGCATTAATTACAAGTTTGAAGCTGTCACTGCATGATATTACACATGTTAGAGAACTAACTATTCACAAGGATTAAAACATTTAATATGATAAAAATACAAGTTAAAAACTGTACCAAATCTTATGTGTAGGCTACCTACACATCTTCAGGTACGCACTAAAGGGCGAACACAGACTGGCAAACCAATATATAAGTTCATGATGCAGTGAAGTAACAAAATGAGAAAGTCTTTCCTCACTTTCCTCACCAATGATGGGGGGTGGGGGTAAGGGTTATTGATTGCACCTGGACTCATCTTGTTGTATAAGGCATCTCCAAGGCAATGTATTCGGAAAATTAATGTACAGACTTAGATACATACATATCACTAAGCTGTTCTATGAGATTCAGAAGTTAGCTTCAAAAAGAAATACAAACTACCAGATAATTTTTACTTACTGTTGTTGTGTATGAAACTTCTCCATTTACAGCGATTTTGATATACAACTCGGGTTTCACTGACATCCATCACAAGCCGTATAGAAGTTATTTGTGTGCTGGAGAAATGCATTACTTACGGGTTTTTTTTTGGCAAGACACATTCTGATTGTGTGAGGAATGAAGATGTGTTACAGTTGTGTGATGTGGAGCAAAATGTTGTTAGCAAGGTGGAGAATAATATGCTTCAGTGGTTTGGCCATTTTGAAAGAATGAAGATTAGATGCTTACTAAGAAAATATTTTTAGCCCAAGTGGCAGGAAGGAAAGGCAGAGGAAGGCAAAGGAAGTCATGGGAGGATCAGATTCAGGAGTGTCTGCACGAGAAAAAAATTATGAGTATGAAGTATAGAAGACAAACTTAGATGTCATGCATTTTTACTGCTGCCCCTGCTACCATCCTTCACGAAACTTGAAAATTATTTCACCCTGAAACAGGAAGTTTTCCTTCTATGAAGCATAAACTGTGTTGTCCTGGGTGGTGTAACAGTAGCATGCCCAAACTTAAATTGGGAGATCAAAATACTTTTTACCTCAGTATTTTCAGTTTTGGCTGGATTGAATTATTGATTTCATTTGTTTTCACAGTGAAAAAAATGTCTAATTACAGATTGTATAGAGGTAAGTTTTAATTACATTTATTAGTAAAATTTTCAAACTAGAACCTAGTTCATCGCCAGGACCATCACTGGAGTAGTTATTGCCAATCGGACGGAAGAGCACAACCGCAATTATCATTAAGTCTGGTACCTCTTCTTCTGGCTATTTCCATCCCTCCTTCCAGTTTCCTCTTTACAACATGTGATTGGTGTGCAATTATTTTTATTGAGTCCCATTTTATGGAGTGTCTACTTGCCTGTACATGTCTGTCTATACTTCAATTTACCCTAAGTCGACACTGAAAGGAAAGTATATGAAACCTATCGACACGATTAAAACTAGTTCCCAACATTTTTTGTGAAAACCAACGCATTTATTGCCCAGAATCATAGTACACTGGCGGAAAGTGAAAAAAGAACACCAAGAAGGAGACATCTGATACCAACAAAATTTTTACAGCATAATAACGGAATACAGAGGATAACGTGATCAAAACATAACAAAATACAGCTGTATTTGCTGGTAAACTGAAAAATAACATTTCCATGTAACATGGTTAGTACGAGGTTGAACTGCCATAAACTGCATCACACTGTGCAATTCTGGCATGGAGTCTGTCGTACAGATGTTGGATGTAAGTTTGGGGTATTGAGTTCCAAGCATCCTCAACCTGGACGCGTAAATCGGGGATGGTCATGGCTGGCCGTGGAGACCGGATAAGTCGTTGTCCCATAAAATTCCACACGTGCTCAATGGGGGACAAATCCGGTGAACGTGCAGGCCATGAAAGTTGTCTCACACCCTGAAGTGCATGTTGCATTGCACGTCCCGTGTGTGGGCATGCGTTATCTTGCTGGAAAACACAATGATGGACCGACCTTACAAATGGCACAACAACGGGCTGAATGATATTGTTAATGTAAGAGGTGCTGTTTAACGTACCCGGTACAAACACTTGTTGTGTACGGGAGTGATAGCTGATCGCTCCCCACACCAGGAGACCAGGTGTAGGCCCTGTGTGTCGCTGGTGGATGCAAGAAGGGTGGAGACACTCCCCTGTGCGTCTGCGAACATGCATACGGCCATCAGAGGCTCCCAAGTAGAATCTGCTTTCATCGCTGAACACGACAGATCGCCATTGCGTTCTCCAGTGCAGACGTTGGCGACACCACTGCAGCCGTTCTTGATGGTGGGCTGGAGTCGGAGGCACAAGTGCACATAATCCTGCATCCAGTAGACGGTTGCGGATTGTTCGCACAGTCACCTCAGATGCAACGGCAGCTCGTATTTGAGTCGCAGTGGATGTTGTGCTTGACAACGCCACTCTTCTTATGCATCGATCGGTCCACTCATCAGTCCGTCTGTGACTCCCGGTTCCACGTCTTCTCATGTGGGAATGGTCCTTGGACCATCTATGTCACCATCGTACCACCACCGATACTTCCCGTCCAATTCGCTGCGCAATACGACGATACGACCACCCAGCCTCGCAGAGTCCGACTAGACGACCTCGCTCAAAATCCGATAACTGCTGAAATCGTACACGTCTTCCATGTCCAGGCATTGCAGCTTCTTCAGGGTCTTTGCATGTGTCCGTACGCCAACGACTGATTACATTCACTTTGCTGTCATCCTTAAATACCACCGACGATAATTTGCATATTATGCCGTGCTGTGGCGTAAACGCTCACCGGTTGGTCTCGAAAGTAACATCACACCTACGTAAACTCAACCCCATTAACATATGTAAATTTCATGATAGTACGCCAATTCCTTCTTGGTGTTCTTTTTTCACTTTCCGCTAGTTTATATATTGTCCTAGCTGTTTACTTATTATTACATATTTGTCTAAAATACAGTTATTTTAGACAAATATGAAAATAAGAGCAATGAGAGTGAACTTACCCTTACCAGTAGGTCCGTTCTCTCAGACATGTAGACATTTCTCTGCACATTAACTTCCTTATTAATATCCACGGTTAGTTTTTGGCCTTTGGTGCAGTGGTTTTTATGTTGTCTTCGACATGTTCTTTTATTTGGCTGAGTGAGCAATTTATTAACCTATACTGCAGAACAGATACGTTGGTCCAAGAAACCTCTTTTATACTTTAAAAACCCTATATTTACAATGACTTGAATAACACTAACCTGTAACCAAATTGGCTTATAAAAAAAACCAAAAAAAACCCCCTATGTACACGAACATTTAGAAACCATAAACAAACTTCCTATTTACAAACACCAAAACATCGGAACAAAACATTTAAAAGCCTAAAATTCAATTGTTCACAACGAACTTATCTCATTGCCCTCTATTTACAAACTCATCTCACACACTCATTCACGCACCACACCTCTGCCGTTCCCAATGTAGATTGCCCCAAGCAGCTTTCCACCCATCCAGGGTCATCATCTGGAGGCCAGTTGGTATCAGCCCTGCTATCACAGTGCGAGTGTGTGAGAGAAGCGATTTCTTGCGTCGGCCTCATGTCCCACGTCATATTGAACACATGGCCACCGCGGCTCCATCTGTTAAGAACTGTAGTTAATATTTTATTTTCTTCTGGAGTATTTTTTCCTTTTTCGTTCTATTTTTATTAGTTCTTTCCATTTTTCATTAAGTATATTTGGGTCATTATGATTACATACTCGATCCCTATTTTTTCGATCAGTACTGACTCTGCGATACGCAAATGTCTTTCGTTGTTACATGATTTAATTATTTTGATGTCTTCAAATTTTGGGTATCTTTGATTATCTAAGCAGTATTATATCAGTGCTGTTTTCGCTTCTTTTTTTTGCCAATTTTTTATGTGTTGTTGTAGGTGATGTTTTAATTGGTTTTTGGTACTTCCTATGTACGATACTGGTGGGATGCCTGTTATCGGACTTTCATACACACCTGCTTTTTCCAAGATACTGCTTTTTTCCGTATTATTAATTATCATATCTTTGACCATTAGTACTTTGTTTCCCATCTGAATTCCATATTTGTGGCATAACTTATTTATCTCTGTTGATATTCTTGGAAGGTAAGGTAAAGCACCAAAATATTGTAATTCCTTTTTCTTTTTGAGGTTGTGGTATCTTGAATCTTAACTTGTACTTCATATATCCATTTATTTATTTTTTGTGGTGGATATCCATAACAAAATGAAATTTCTTTAATGTACTTGATCTCATCATTCTGAAATTCTTCTTTAGAGGAGTGTGTAATTGCTCTTTTAATTAATGTTTTAATGCTATTGCATTTTTGTGTATAAGGGTGTGTTGATGAATATGGAATCAGAACAGGAACATATGATAGTTTTCTATGTACTTTATATTGCATATGGTCATTTTGTTTTATAACCTTTACATCCAGGTAAGGCAATGAATTCTCTTCTTCATGTGCTATTGTTAATTTTATTGGTGGATAAATACTGCTAAGTTGTTGTGTCACCAACCGTGGATATTAATAAGGAAGTTAACGTGCAGAGAAATGTCTACATGTCTGAGAGAACGGACCTACTGGTAAGGGTAAGTTCACTCTCATTGCTCTTATTAAGGTAATTGTAAGCACGTAAATTTTTGATTAGTTATAGTGATTCTGTGACTTGTCAAGCAAAGAATTAAATATGAAAATGATCTATTTTGAGGAATTAAGTTTTAAAATCAGACCAACACATGGATGTGTAGATATGCAGTGTTTGGGAGACGAATGCCAATGAGTTGATGGGGGAAGTAACTAACAGCAAGACACAGTGGGAAGTAGCGTGAATGAACATAACTCTCGGCCATCCCCAAAGGCTCAATGTGAGTGTGCTGACTCTTGTACCTTAAACTGCAGTGTCATCTTAGGGTGAATTGAGGTATAATCCTGTTTTGTTCCTTATGTTTCTAATAGCTGCTTAACGTTCCTCCATACACTTCTTCCCATTTCACCTATACAGCTTGAACTGCTGGTACAGTCTATGCTGTAGACTACTCCTTCTTGTAAATGTATGTCTTTTCTTGTTGTTTTAAAGGTGGAAGAAACCTTTTTAACTTGTTATTCAGATCTGGTGTCAAGCCTGATATGCTTTTCACTGATATTTTTTAGCTTTTCGAAGAAACCTTTGGGGTAAGTAATTTCGCTATTGAACTTGATGTGAGTTTTCTTGCTTTTTCTTACTTCCTTTATTCTTAGAAATATTCTTGATGGATAGGGAAAGAAAATTGTTTTTTGATAAAATTATGTCCAGTTCTTTTCTGCGGATGTCTTTTTGGGCTTCCTTTTTTTTTTTTTTTCTTTGGATTGGAGGTTTAACAACCATTGTGAGCAACTCAATGGGCTATAAGCAGTCTCCTGTTCCTAATTTAAGGCCACTGGTTCCATGGAAGGGAGAGAGCCAGCACCTTAAGGCAAACACAACAGCCATGCCTCACTGGGATTTGAACCAAGACCCCTTTCAGATGAATGATCAAGGCCATCACTTAGATCACTGCACCACTGAGGGGACATTTTTGGGCTTCTGTAGTTAAACATTTTTCACTGTGATTAATAAATGAAGGTGCCATGATGTCATTAATTACTTTATTTTCACCATAATAAGTCCAAAGCATATAAAGCTTCATTTTTTTATAACTTGCCTGTTTTTTACAAAACATGAATATTGGGAGTTGCAGATTTGTTTCTTCCCACCAGGGAGATGTAATTTTCAAGTTTTCTGAGTAGTTGTTACATAGAGAAAAGTCGGCTGAAAGCAATTCATTACCAAAATTTGATTTGTAGGAAAAAATGTATTTGGAAAATTAATCTACAGACTTAGATTCATGTGATGCAGTGCACACGTAACCAAAAATTATAGATTGTTGAACTACACATGTTACATTCATAAAGAGAGAAAAATACTCAAAAGCTTTGAGCCCAGCTTAGGCCTTGATCATCTGTAAACATTTGGAACTAGACTGGTTGCCAGATGTGGTGTTTCAAGTTTATGAGTACAGTGCTATTGATATTGCAGTTGGAAGAGGAGGAAATTTCTATGCTCCCATGAAAATGCAAAGCCTTTTTATTGACAAAAGGAGCCATTCTCTCAGATTACTCCAGAGAGGTGCTGCTGAAGTATCAGAGAGAGAGCGAGAGAGAGAGAGTGGTAACCACCAAGGAAGAATTGGGTCTGCCTAAGGCAACATCCCTTCTGTGCTCAGCCAATCATTGATGCCGTGAAAGGTGTTGCCGATGTAAACAGTGGTACAAGCAGAAGTGGAGACAGGAATTCTGTACACACCAGGGCCATTCAGTAGTATGACTTTATCTCTGTTCGGAAGGATAAGTTTCATGAAGGTTGCATTGGACTTGATACTAATCGAATAGCCATAAGTTTTCAAAATTTGATTCAACTGGTAGGTAGACTGGTCAAGGAATGGAATACATCCAGCAAATTGAAACTGTTGATTTACCTCAGAAGGATGAGAATAGTGGATTCTTGGAAAGTTGGTTTTCCCATTGTTTGCTGTCAGGTTGTTTGTATGTTTTCAATAGTTTGTTGCAAAAAGATTGTCTTTCATTGGCATTGTTCCTACACAAATCATTGTAACCATTAAAACTAAAAAAAAAAAATATCTAAAAACATTGTCATAAAAGAATAAATATAGTGAAAGTACATTATATCATCGAAAGAAGAAAGGATATTGTCACTATAAAAATCATTCCTCTAAAAATAATGCTGAGTAGATAACATTGTCAGTATAAAAAATGTTCCCTGAAATGGAAGAAATAACCTTGAAAGGACAAAGACAATAGTAAGTTCAAAAATTCACCAGTAGTTTTGTAAATCAACATTAAAGAAGAAATAAATGAGGAGGCATATGATGAGCACCCATATAAGTTGCAGCACAAAGAAATCAAATGATACAATTTTTAAAAACTTAAAATATCAAGGCAAAGGACAACATAAAACCCTTGAATAAGTCAAAAATGTGACTAATAGCATGTAGTAGTTTCCACTAATGATATGCTGGTATATCTTGTATGCATTTTGATCTGCAAGGTTTGCAACTGTCTTTTGCAGGTGCTCACTGTAAAAAGCAGTTGTACATGATGTTGAGGTCCTTTGTGTTCTCTAGAGTGTTGTTTGCAAGTTCTACTTTCATTTGGTCTACAGGGTAAGAAATAATGATGCGATGAATGATTAATATAAATGAACAGGCATTCCTCTTATGAATTGAATTTATGAAGAATTTTAGATCATACGAATTTACCAGAGGAGATTTACAGACTTCAACTAAATTTGCAAAATGGTTTTATATTCATACAGAGAATACTAAAACTGTTTATGGGAAAATGTGCTCTTATTCAGTACAATGGATATGCAGATACAAAAATTTCACTCACTGTTGTGGACTGTATGCTGATACAGTTTTTTGAAAATAACAAAAACAGACAGTAATGGTGATGATATAGTTATGTGTTCACCTGTGATGATCAAGAATATCCTTTTCATCATGACCTTTTGCATATAATTTGCAAGTTATCACTATAGTAGAAGGCTCTTTCAAAGCATGAAGTAGCGTATTAAATTTTTAGTGAAAAACATGATCTTAAAACACTATATATTTGCAAGAAGTTTTTAAATTTTCATTTATACATACATACATTATCACCAAGCTGTTCTCTGAGATTCAGAGGTTAGCTCCACAAAGAAATACAACTACCAGATAAATTTTTAACTGATTATTTACTTACTGTTGCCATATCAAACTTCTCCATTTACAGAAATCTTGACATACATCTCGGGCTTCACAGACATCCATCACCCGTCGTACACAAGAACTTCTATATTTCGTATTCATAATATTTTTCTCATGCACACACTCCTGAATCTGATCCTCCCATGACTTGGCTTTCCTCTGCCTTTTCTTCCTGCCACTTGGGCTAAAAAGAGTTTCTTAGTAAGCATCTCATCACTCATTCTTTCAACAAGGCTAAACGACCGAAGCATATTAGTCTCCATCTTGCTAATAACAATTTGCTTCACATTACACAACTGCAACACATCTTCATTCTTCACGTGCTCACTCTGCATGAATAAATCACAAACCCAACAAAATGGCTATGAAGAGTGGGATAACTGATGTCTTTCTTTACAGCCAAATCCAAGATAATTTGTTTTCTAATAAGAAATTAGGTAATTTCACAAAGCATTCAGTACTGTGGTAATCCGTGATAGTTTGGAATCACTGCAGAAAAAAACCAAACAAACTATAATGCTTTAAACATGCACATGCATGTTGTCACGAAGGGTAAATATACACTGTCTGACAGAGAAAATGCCACACCATAAAGGAATGCTCGAAAACAGACCAAACTGTGCACACACAGATAGCCAAGTAGGTGAACAAATGATTGATTTGATTTAATTGTCTCATGCAGACTAGGCTCCAGTGGCCGAATATACAGGATGATCAATAAGGAGCGTGGCCCCCATTTTGGGTGATACAGTGTTGAATCCAACGTGACATCAAGGCAATGAGAGTCTTTGGGTATCGTGGACCATGTTGTGTTGATCCGAGTCCACAGTTCATCTTCATTTTGTGGGGATGAGAGGTTACTCAACTGACGTCCAGTCGTGTCCCACAGATGCTCAATGGGCGAAAGGTCAGAGAATCATGCTGGCCACAGAAGCATCCACACACCATGTAAAGCATTCTGGCTGATCCGAGCGGTATGCGGCTGGGCATTATCCTGCTTAAAAATGGCGTTTGGGATGCCCTGCAGATATGGTAGTGCCACGGGCCACAACTGTACACCTCGTTAACATAGCTGCGTGCCGTGAATGTGGCCGTAATGAGAACCAGCGGTGAGCGGCTGATAGCACCCCACACCATGATTCCACGTTGCTGGGCTGTGTGGCGCTCCACCATGGCGGAGGAATCTGCCCATGCCCGCCCGGTGGCCCAGTGGTCTAAGCGATGGCCTCTGATCATTCGTCCGAAAGGGGTCCGGGTTCGAATCCCGATGAGGCATGGATGTTGTGTTTGTCTTAAGGCACTGGCTCTCTCCCTTCCCTGGAACCAGTGACCCTAAATTAGGGACGGGCGACTGCTTATAGCCCATTGAGTTGCTCACGGTGGTCGTTAAACCAATAAAAAAAAATCAGCCCATTGGCCACGTCGCCTCCAGATTCTTACAAGGCAATCATCCGTGGGGAGACAACCGCGATTAGTCGCTGAACACCACACTGTTCCATTCGGCACCCCACGTAGCTCTGGAGCGACACCACGTAAAGCGGTGACGATGATGGCTTGCTATTAAGGGTAGCCTTCACAACGGACGGCTGGTCAGCAAACTAGGAGCAGGAAAATTGGCGTGACACTGTCTATGTCAACATCGGAGCACCCAAGCCTTTCCGTACAACTCCACAAAATGTCGCCCGTTGTGGCCTGTAGGTCAGATGCGGCATGACGTCGGATGCGACGGTCGGTGCACTCGGACGTCCGTCTCCGTGCTCCTGTATCCCTACGACATTGCACAGACCCTTCTTGGGACCACTGTCTTCAAATGTGACTGACGGTTGTGGCATCACGTTCCTTTTCTTCTGCAATACGACGCAAAGACCATTCGGCGGCACCTCTCGTGACGTCATCCGTTTGACGAAATCGCGTACGCCGGCACCTCTCGTGAAGTCATCCATTTGACGGAATCACGTACAACGGCGTCTTAACGGCATTGGCACTTGTTGTTCGTTCTCCAGACACGGTTACAGCAGAACCATTCGCGGCCGTGACGATATCTCGGCTGGCGGCCTTACGGTTTGGTTGTACGCTTATATCCTGCGCGCCTTTCGTACGATTGGCCTGCAAATAAAATCATTTGCATAACTTGTACGTGTGCACCCACCGTGCAATTTGCATGGCACTGCGTTCATGTCTTCGTGATGTGACATTTTCTCTGTCAGGCAGTGTATCTGTAACATAATTAGACAATTCATTACTTATTTTCAGGTGCCACTGCAAAGTTTTTAGCACGAACCCTTTGTGTCATTGCTGGAAACCACCAAATGGGAAGCACTGCAGCAGATCAGGGATGTCGCTAGATTTTGAAATCAGGGTGGGTGAGTATTGTAATTTGCAGAGGCAAACCACCAAATGGAAAGCACTGTGCAGAACAGGTACGTCGCTAGATTTTGAAATCAGGATGGGTGTGTTGTTTTTGCTGGGGCAAACTAAATGGGAAGAACTGCAGCAGAGCAGGGGTGTCGCTAGATTTTGAAATCAGGGTGGGTGAGCATTGTCTTTGCTGGGGCAAATTTGAAAGCAACTTAATTTAAGGAACAGTGAAAGAAAGAATTTTTAATACTTTTTTTACTACTGGCTACAAAGGAATTTGGCACAACCCTCCCTTCCTCTCTCGGAATACACATACACCTGGATTTGACAAGTTATGTCGCTCGTAAACCATCAAGATAACGTGACAATGATTAGTAAATTAGGTAAGATATAAATAGTAGAATATCGGCTTCAACTTTCTTGCTGCAATTACATTTTCCTGGCTCTAATCGCTTTTCTAAATTTTGCGTTTCTCTTGCGAAGATAGTTCTCTACTTGAGTATTATTTTTAAAGCAAAATGTTATTTTTATTTACCTAATTCAAATTTTAACGTCATGATACGCAAACATAAGTTGACCAGACGTCCTCATTTTCTGGAGACAGTCCTCAATTTCAACTTATTGAGGACCTCAAACCTCCCCAGTTTCTTATTTTTTGTCCACAATTTTTGAAAAATTATTTAATTGCAAGAAAATGGACTCATACAGGTATGGAACTATTTTCTGGAGCTGAATTTTTCCTAGAATCAAGTTAGAAATCGCGTAATATTAATGGGAGACAAGCTACATCGAACAAAGTTAGCCGCCCCGGTGGCGCAGTGGTCTAAGCGATGGCTTCTGATCATTCGTCCGAAAGGGGTCCGCGTTCGTATCTCGGTTTTGCATGGGTGTTGTGTTTGTCTTACGGCACTGACTCTCTCCCTTCCCTGGAACCAGTGACCCTAAATTGGGGACGGGCGACTGCTTATAGCCCATTGAGTTGCTCACGGTGGTCGTTAAACCTCCAATAAAAAAAAAAAAGAACAAAGTCATCTCGTTAATCGTGGTGTTATTTCGTTTCAGTTTTAACTGGATTTAATTAAAATATTTATAGGATGGGGAATAAATCCTATTTTTTACAGCAGCCACTTTCTTGCAATTAAATAAGTAACTGATGCAAAATTTGGTTACATTTAGTAGATTCCACTGAGAGTTTTACAACTTTTGTTTAGTACATTTTTTATTAAACTGTTTCTTCAAGTGAAGTTATTGGACTTGGAATATTCTTTCTCATAGAGATAACATACAGGTATTTCTGTGCCCTCAGAGTATAGCCATTTTCTGGCTTCAGATATTTTTTTCTTGTACAGAATCACAATGAAATTTGAATACAAAATCAATTTGTAGCTTCGATTGCCTGTACTGCGCCCTGTGAGTAATGTTTGAAATTTATCTGAAGTAATATTCTTCATGATAGTATTTTATTGCTATTTCATTCTTATTCTACATGAGAATCATCCATAAGATTTATCGTATATTTTCCTATGAAACTGTGCAATTATAGTACAAGACATAACATCCTTTGCCAATCTTTGGGTTTACCATAATGTGCCAGATGTTGTCCTCAATCATGTTCTCATTTTGAAACAAAATTTTGCCCTCATTTTTGTATTGAAATTGAGGACAACATGCCATTTTGTTCTCAATTTCGTTCTCAAAAATCTGGTAACCTTACGCAGACAGAGCACCTCACCCTTCTTAACTCCCTTCCTTCAAGTCAGCGACCTTGCTTTGCACTCCTCACCTCCAAAGCAGTCGTCAGTCACATCCCAGTACGAGCCTAAGAGCTTTGGTATAGCTTTAGACTACTTCTCATGTTGAAATCCCTGCTTAGTACAACAAACTGTGTAGCAGTTAGTAATGATTCGTCTCAATAAATTTCTAGCCACACTCCTCCGTCCTCATTCGCTCCTGGCCATACTAACATGAAATAAAAGCTTAAACTAAAGATTTCGGAGAGCAGCGAAAAATGACATTTTTCTGGCTCTGAGGATGCTGTTTTGATAACCTTTATTCGAAGCAGTAAACAGCACACTTCGTAGGGGGAAATATTTAGGGCTGCCAGATGTAAAACACAAGACTCATTATTACTTAGCAAAGTCCAGATTATATTTTTAATTTAAAAAAAAAATGAAAAATGGCTCACCTTGAACTGGGTGGGCACCCACCCATCTTTGCACTCCCTTGGTAATGTTTTTACAGCAGAGAAACGTGATGAGCTGTTAATTTCATTTTTTCAACATGTAGTGCAACTGTACATATTGGGACAATGGGACTGCTTTGAGGGACCAAGGCTTTTCATCTTTACTTCAGAAGTTCAAAACTGAGTTCCTGGTTAGTTTGTTTTCAGCAATTTTCTTTACTGACATTCTTTTTAATATCCTAGAAACAAAAGGCATGGAAAAATTTTGAAACTACACTTTGGGAGGAAAAAAACTGGAAAAGTGAAATGCCGCCTCGGTGGCGCAGTGGTCTAAGCGATGGCTTCTGATCATTCATCCGATATGGGTCCGGGTTCGAATCCCGGTGAGGCATGGATGTTGTGTTTGTCTTACAGCACTGACTCTCTCTCCCTTACCTGGAACCAGTGGCCCTAAATTAGGGACGGGCGACTGCTTATAGCCCACTAAGTTTCTCACGGTGGTCATTAAACCTCCAATAAAAAAAGAAAAATTGAACTCACAAATCGTGCGCAAAGAATTTTTCAAGATGGAGTGGCATAACCATAAATTTTCATCTAGTCAGCAAAAAAAAAAAAAAAAAAAAGCTCGTTCATTTGTGCTTCTTCATTTGTAAATGAAATCAAAACACAGCCATTTTAACTTGTAAGAATATTTCATTAACAAAAAAAAAAATTCTGTTTTTTTTAAAGATAGATTACAGGTCCTAAACAAAATCTGCTTTTTGCATTGACAAAGCCTAATTAATTTTTTTCTATTCAATTTACCTGCCTCTTGGGCTTTTTAGCTCTTTTATCTGGGTTTAACGACCATTATGAGCATGTCTATGGATTGGTTTTAAGACGTCGCCCGTTCCTAATTTGAATCCACTGGTTCTGGGAAGGGAACACACCACCCACATCTCGTCCGGGACTCTAGCCCGGACCCATCTCAGGCGAGCGGTCAGTGGCCAGCTCATAGACCATTGAACAAGGATATTAGAACAAGATATCAGGAGATGCCCTCGTCAACACAACAGTACCATCTCGCGTGAAGACTATAACCGCGAGCGATGGCCGTTAAAGTGTGGGAAAGCTGTTGGTTTCCTTGCAATGCATTTTGTGTTGTCCGAATCATATTCTTTTGTCGCAAATGTGTCTAATTTTGCATCGTAACTTGCTGCCAATGTGAGAAAATGCTGGATTTACAAAATACGTACTTATTTTTAAGCAGCTTCCCAATTCTATTTTAAATTGAAATTCATGAAATGTTAAAGGCAGATCTCCAAAACAACGGAAAGGGATGGTTGGGGGGGGGGAGGATTTGGTCCATAAAGAAAACATGAAAGGTAAATTAAAAAAACAAACAAATACATATGCACAGTCGATCAGAATAATATGACCACCTAGCTAATAATGGGAATAACCAACCTTGGCCCAGATGGCGAGAAGGTGTGGCATGGACGAAATAAGGTCATGGATGTGCCTGAGGCACATGTTCACTTTCGGACTGCTGCAGAGCACGGAGGTCCCGGAGATGACGTGGTTGTGGGTCGACACGTCGATCCAAATAGTTCCACAAGTGCTCTGGGATTGAGGTCGGGCGATTTCGCCTGCCAAGGAAGAATAGAGTCATTGCTGTCGTGTTCCTGGAACCAGTCACGTACCCCCTTAGCGACATGGCACAGCGCATTGTTCTAGTGGTAGACACCATCACCACCAGGGTAAACGTCCAACATGAAGAGATGCATGTGGCCAGCGAGTGTGGACAGGTAACCATCTAGTGGTATCAGCGGTCCCAGGTCATACCAGGAATGCACACTGCCACCGCCGACCTGTACTTGACTGACAAGCGTGTCCGGGGTGATGATTCTCGTGTGTCTGACGCCGTATCTGCCACCAACCGGCACTTTCCCACTGTCCAATGACGGTAGTCTCATACGAACTGCAGGCGTCGTTGCCGATGGACCTGGGTTAGCATGGTCGTCTTGACGCAGCGTCGACTCCGTAAACCCATGCGTAACAGGGTTCGCTGCACTGTTATTGTGGACACGCACCTGGGTACCCCAGCGTTTATTTGGGTGGTCAATCGCTGCACTGTTGCGCGTCGATTGTCCTTTACCAGTCGACGGAGGCGACGTTTCTCTCTGGGGTCGATGGCCCTTGGGGTTCCTCGTTTATAACTTTGGAAGGTATTCGATGTGCCAGCGGTTCATTCTTGGTACACCCTTACTACAGCACCTCGCAAACAACCCACGAAGTCCGCTGCTTTTGCCTGACAGATATCACTACCTCTGCCCATTGTAGCTCATCTGTCCTGGCAGGCCGCTTATATCTCCGTGTGGTCGACCTTGTCACGCGCACTCTGTGAACCGCCTGGGCTGGTACACTGTGATTCCGGGGGTGGTCATATTCTGATACGACCGTGTGTGTGTGTATAAATATATATATATATGCATATACACATATAATATAGTCTTGTATTTATATAACACAATTCCGTTCGCCGCCCCAGTGGCGCAGTGGTCTAAACGATGGCCCCTGATTATTTGTCCGAAAGGGGTCCGGGTTCGAATCCCGGTGAGTGAGTGGATGTCATGTTTGTCTTACGCGCTGTGCCATGCTCTCTCCCTCCCCTGGAACCAGTGGCCCTATATTAAGGACGGGTGACTGCTTATAGCGCATTGAGTTGCTCACGGTGGTCGTTAAACCACCAATAAAAAAAATCAAAATTCCCACACTCTGTGGCTTCACGGTTAAGACGCCTAGTGCACCTCCAGAAGTCATATTCTAACCTCGTTGCCATTTCATCACCGGAGCGATTTTCTTGGGCTTCAATGGTAATTAGTAAAAGGTACTACAGTCATCCAGGACATGTATGCCGCCCCGGTGGCGCAGTGGTCTAAGCGATGGCCTCTGATCATTCGTCCGAAATGGGTCCAGGTTTAAATCCCGATGAGGCATGGATGTTGTGTTTGTTTTACGGCACTGGCTGTCTCTCTTCCCTGGAACCAGTGACCGTAAATTAGGGACGGGCGACTGCTTATAGCCCATTGAATTGCTCACGGTGGTCGTTAAACCTCGAATCAAGAAAAAAAAAAGACATGTATTTCACAATTAATTTTTAAATATTTTCAGCTTGCTGAATGACACACACTACTGTTTGTTAAAATTGCAACACCATGAAGGAGTGCGTGTATTAGCTTGAAACTTGCAGGACGTGTACAACAGGTTGGGTCATGCAAATGATTAAAATGTCGGTGTGAGTGCGCATGCGGTTTCGTAGGAGCGTCCTCTGAACTGTCTTGTGTTGGGCGTAAAAAGCTATCTCAAATGAAACGTTGCAATCGGTGAAGACTCGAAAATGTATTGCGTCTTGCTCTGCCCGGTCGCCAAAGAAAGTCTCATTATGAAAACCTGACGCTCCCGCCCCGGTGGCACAGTGGTTTAAGCGATGGCCTCTGATGATTCGTCCGAAAAGGGTCCGAGTTCGAACCCCGGTGAGGCATGGATGTTGTGTTTGTCTTACGGCACTGGCTCTCTCCATTCCCTGGAGCCAGTGACCTTAAATTAGGGACGGGCGACTGCTTATAGCCCATTGAGTTGCTCACGGTGGTCGTTAAACCTTCAATCAATCAAACACCTGACGGACTTTGAGCGAAGAAGGATTGTTGGCATGAGAAAAGCTTAATTTTCCTACTGCGAAATTCGAACAGGATTTACCCAAGGAAGTGAGGTTAAAATAATACTTCTGGAGATGTCATGAGTCTCATAACCGTGAAGCCGCTAAGTGTGGGAATTTGACGTTGTTTACATGATACCTATGTAATTTGAACTGTGTGTATTTTGGAATTGGGTTGCAGAAATAGTGTTAATATCAAACTGGAATGAATTATACGAGTGAAATTCCCAATTTTAACATTGTTTTGTTTTAAATTCGTTCTAACGTTCTTGTGTTTTATTTTATAATAAAAATGCGAAAGAATTTCAAACCATGAAGAATTTTATAAATCCAGCATTTTCTCTCACATCGGCCGCGAAACTAGAAACATTTGCGACGAAAGAATGCGATCAGCCGAAACAAAGTGCACTGTAACAGTCTTCAAAACCATTAGCTTTCCCTCACTTTTACGGCCGTCACTCGCGGTTATAGGCTTCACATAAAGTGGTACGGCTCCATTAACAAGGGCATCTCAAGATATTTATCCTAACCACCTGGGCCTGGACGAACAGAAGTCCGCGAGATGGACCGCTGAAACGCACGACTGCAAGGGATGACTAACACATCTACCACGTGGCAGTGACCTACCGCACAGCGACCGACATCGACGATGTTCGCGCAGCAGTGGTGCACTGTCATGGGCCAGGTTGGAGCGCCGGTCAGGTCCTCCAGCACATTCGACGTCGTCTACTTAACAGAAGACTGGTGGATATTCGGACCCATTGCTGCGTATTCCTTTGACCTTCAACCGCAGACGCCTCAGGCTGCAACGGAATCTCGAACACAGATATTGGTGCGCTGATTGGCCACAGGTCGTGTTTTCTGATGAGTCACGATTCAACTTGATACACCATGATGGTCGCAAACGTGTTCGTAGACGTAGTGAACGGCACCTTGCAGCGTCATACAGGCCCAACGCTAAGAGTCTAATTCGCGATCTCGCTGATACGAACTGAGAGAACCCTGAACAGGCAGCAATACATCAGGGATGCTTTCGAGACGTATTTGGACAATTTCTCTGCAAAATGTCCTCAATTTAGCATTGACATTGCGCCTATGTGTGAGACTTGTACTGTAAAGAAACTGAACAATTATGGGACATTTAACAACGTTCTTTGCTAAACTTTGGCTTTACCATAATGCGTCAGACGCTGTCCAAATTTTGAAGCGAAATTGTCCTCAATTTTGCATTGAAATTCAGGACAAATATCATTTTGTCCTCAATTGCATTCTCAAAATCCTTCACGGTATCATGCCAGTTCTGGCAAAAAAGACCTTGGAGAGAATAGACTGGCAAACCTAGCCGCCCCGGTGGCGCAGTGGTCTGAGCGATGGCCTATGATCATTCGTCCGAACGGGGTCCGGGTTAATCCCGGTGAGGCATGGATGTTGTGTTTGTCTTACGGCACTGGTTCTTTCCCTTCCCTGGAACCAGTGACCCTAAATTAGGGATGGGCGACTGCTTATAGCCCATGGAGTTGCTCACGGTGGTCGTTAAACCTCCAATAAAAAAAAAAAAAACTGGCAAACCTAATGCTGCGCTTCGGAGGCAACGAACAGTAATTGGCCGCCCCGGTGGCGCAGTGGTCTAAGGCGATGGCCTCTGATCATTCGTCCGAAAGGGGTCCGGGTTCGAATCCCGGTGAGGCATGGATGTTGTGTTTGTCTTACGGCACTGGCTCTCTCCCTTCCCTGGAACCAGTGACCCTAAATTAGGGACGGGCGACTGCTTATAGCCCATTGAGTTGCTCACGGTGGTCGTTAAACCTCAAATCAAAAAAAAAAAAAACAGTAATTGAGACAGCAGCGCCATCTGTTACCGCGAGGAGTTTGTGAGAATTTCATAGCTATTGGAAAGGTGCATACAGTGTTTAATTCAGCGCATAATATATCGTATAAATAGCGCAGAAGGAATATTCGGAGGCGAATGCGAACAAACAAATTCCTAGATCAAAATTTAATTAGCAAGTTCTCAATTTCGATGAAAATCAGCTATAAAACGAACACCTGATACGTGAAGTTGCAGCAATGCGAATTTAAATACACCGCATTATCGTTCCTTCATATTTCCCTTAACCACCCACTTTTGTTCCTCAAATTGTTTTAGTGAAAAGTAAATTTTATTAAAAAACAAATTAAAAACATGTGAGGCAATGCAAATACTTCATCTTTCCACAGGGTAGGAACACACATACATAGCTGTTTACGCAGAGAGCCTTGGAGGCTTTTCACCATGTTTTGGGCAATCTTATTCAAAAACCGTGATTAAAAATTTAAATTCATAGGAGGAAATAGTTTCCAACTGGTGTTTTTCAGCAAATTAAAAATATGTGAGGCAATAAATATATTTATTTTTTCCACAGGTCAGGAACAGCAAGTCGCTTTTTACAGGGGCGATTGTCGAAGAACTGTATTTTTTTTTGGAGGTTTAACGACCACTGTGAGCAACTCAATGGGCAATAAGCAGTCGCCCGTCCCTAATTTAGGGTCACTGGTTCCAGGGAAGGGAGAGAGCCAGTGCCGTAAGACAAACACAACATCCATGCCTCACGGGATTCGAACCCAGACCCCGTTCGGACGAATGATCAGAGGCCATCGCTTAGACCACTGCGCCTCCGGGGCGGCAAAAACTGTATTTGCATTTTTAGTGCTCCCAGGCCCACTTTAGAAATTCTGATGTCTCAAAACACGCAGTTTTTGAAATTTTTAGAATCCCATGTTCCAAAACCTCAATTGCAAACAATTCTTAGGCCCCAAATGTGACTATTTGGATGGTTTGGGGGGAGGGGGTGGTTGGAGGTTCAACGACCACCGTGAGCAACTCAATGGGCAATAAGCAGTCGCCCGTCCCTAATTTAGGGTCACTGGTTCCAGGGAACGGAGAGAGCCAGTGCCGTAAGACAAACACAACATCCATGCCTCACGGGATTCGAACCCAGACCCCGTTCGGACGAATGATCAGAGGCCATCGCTTAGACCACTGCGCCTCCGGGGCGGCAAAAACTGTATTTGCATTTTTAGTGCTCCCAGGCCCACTTTAGAAATTCTGATGTCTCAAAACACGCAGTTTTTGAAATTTTTAGAATCCCATGTTCGAAAACCTCAATTGCAAACAATTCTTAGGCCCCAAATGTGACTATTTGGATGGTTTGGGGGGAGGGGGTGGTTGGAGGTTCAACGACCACCGTGAGCAACTCAATGGGCAATAAGCAGTCGCCCGTCCCTAATTTAGGGTCACTGGTTCCAGGGAACGGAGAGAGCCAGTGCCGTAAGACAAACACAACATCCATGCCTCACGGGATTCGAACCCAGACCCCGTTCGGACGAATGATCAGAGGCCATCGCTTAGACCACTGCGCCTCCGGGGCGGCAAAAACTGTATTTGCATTTTTAGTGCTCCCAGGCCCACTTTAGAAATTCTGATGTCTCAAAACACGCAGTTTTTGAAATTTTTAGAATCCCATGTTCGAAAACCTCAATTGCAAACAATTCTTAGGCCCCAAATGTGACTATTTGGATGGTTTGGGGGGGTGGTTGGAGGTTCAACGACCACCGTGAGCAACTCAATGGGCAATAAGCAGTCGCCCGTCCCTAATTTAGGGTCACTGGTTCCAGGGAACGGAGAGAGCCAGTGCCGTAAGACAAACACAACATCCATGTCTCACCGGGATTCGAACCCAGACCCCGTTCGGACGAATGATCAGAGGCCATCGCTTAGACCACTGCGCCACCGGGGCGGCATTTGAATGTCGAACATGTGTTTCGTGGTTTGAGTTTTGGAACACTGATTACAAAAAAAAATGAAATGGACAAATGAGGGTGTTTAAAAAGTGTTAACAGTCCTATATTAAAACCAAAAAGCATTGTTCTATTGATAATTATTATATTTTGAACATGATGTAGTATCCATATATTCCTTCATACTTAAAACATATTCGTTCATACTGGGAAAAACCATCATCTATGCAATTACAGCCAAAGACACATGAACAACAATGAGCAAAACATTTGAAAATACTCGTTTTTTTATGTCGGCCGTTATGTTGTGTACATGTCTAAAACAGTACCTGACCCAAACCTGACGATATTTATTTTTTATGAGAACTATTTAAAACACGATTGGTTCTGGCAGTCGACTGAAATTTACGGAGGAAGTTGTATTGGTACGTATCCGCATTGGACATTGCCGTTTGACTCACCCGCTATTTGCTCTATGGGGACGTTGCCGTTTGACTCGCCCGCTATTTTTTTATTGGAGGTTTAACGACCACCGTGAGCAACTCAATGGGCTATAAGCAGCCGCCCGTCCCTAATTTAGGGCCACTGGCTCCAGGGAGGGAGAGAGCCAGTGCCGAAAGACAAAAACAACACCAATGCCTCACGGAATTCGAACCCGGACCCCTCCGGACGAATGATCAGAGGCCATCGCTTAGACCACTTCGCGCTGTGGCGCAGTGGTCTAAGCGATGGCCTCTGATCATTCGTCCGTAAGGGGTCCGGGTTCGAATCCCGGTGAGGCATGGATGTTGTGTTTGTCTTACGGCACTGGCTCTCTCCCTTCCCTGGAACCAGTGACCCTAAATTAGGGACGGGCGACTGCTTATAGCCCATTGAGTTGCTCACGGTGGTCGTTAAACCTCCAATCAAAAAAAAAAAAAAAAAAAAAAAGACCACTTCGCCACCGAGGCGGCATGGGGACATTGCGCCTATGTGTGAAACGTAATGTACCTCTGATTTTTTTTTCGAGATTTAGCGACCACCGTGAGCAACTCAATGGGCTATAAGCAGTCGCCCGTCCCTAATTTAGAACACTGGTTCCAGAGAAGAGGAAGAGCTGTAAGACAAACAACATCCATGCCTCACCGGGATTCGAACCCGGACCCCGTTCGGACGAATGATCAGAGGCCATCGCTTAGACCACTGCGCCACCGGGGCGGCGTCCGTTTTCTTGTATCTGCCATTTATGTGGCTTCTAATGTTTCTGTTTTGTGACTCACTCTTTGGTTGTTATTCTTTACTGTTCTCGAGTAAAATGAGACTTGGCGCATTGTGGCGCTTGTGCCATTAAACTTTGTACTAACCAGCACTGGCCGCCCCGGTGGCGCAGTGGTCTAACCGATGGCCTCTGATCATTCGTCTGAATCTGGCGCGGGTTCGAATCCCGGTGAGGCATCGATGTTGTGTTTGTCTTACGGCTCTGGGTCTTCTTTCCCTGGAACTAGTGGCCCTAAATTAGGGACGGGCGACTGCTATAGCCCATTTAGTTGCTCACGGTCGTCAGTAAACCTCCAATAAAAACAAAACAAAAAACCCCAGCCAATTGACTATATTAAACTTTAAACTAACTATCTAAAACACGCGTGGTTCAATTAATGTGATGTGTGTCATTGTGCACGTGGAAACAGCCGGGACTGCCGCCCAGGTGGCGTAGTGGTCTAAGCGATGGCTTCTGATCATTCGTCCGAAAGGGGTCCGGGTTCGAATTCCGGCGAGGCATGGATGATGTTTTTGTCTTACGGCATTGGTTCTCTCTCTTCCCTAGAACCAGTGCCCCTAAACTAAAGACGGCGAATGATTATAGTCCTTTGAGCTGCTCAAGGTGGTTATTAAACCCCTTATAAAAAAAGCCGGGACTCATTAAGTGGCATGGTGCTCGCGTGAACTCATTACAGAGAATGTCTTACCTGTTAATTCGTTTGCACTAGTATGATTCGATACTTTTTACCGCTGTTCGACGCAAGGTGGTTAGAATAATACTTCTGGAGACGCCCTGACCCTCTTAACCGTGAAGCCGCCGGGTGTGGGAATTTGACGTTGTTTACATAACATCTATGTAAGTTCAACGGGTGTATTTTGGAATTGCGTGGATTTTAGTTGCAGAAACTGCGTTAATATAAAACCAGAATGAATTATGCTTCATACACGAGTAAAGTTTTCAACTTTAATATTCTGTTTTGAATTCGCACTAATGTTCGTGTATTTCAATTTAAAATAAAAATGGGAAGAGGCTTCAAAATAATAAAGAGTTTTATAAATTTAGCATTTTCTCCCACATGGGAAGCAAGTTGTGATGCCAAATTCGAAACATTTGCAACGAAAGTAGGCGATTCGGTCAACACACAGTGCATTGGAATAGCATTGGAAACAACCAGCTTTCCCACACTTCGACCAAAGAATATCTAACTGATAAGAAGGTAAGGCTCAGCGAGACGTAACTAGCGCCACTATATTATGCGGCAAAGAATTACTACACAGAAGCCAACATTACAGGCTGATGCCGCAGGATGCCGAGCAGACTGAGTTAGACTGAGCATGCGTGTTTGTGTTCAAAGAATATAAACGCTTGTTTGTGTTGGCGTTTTATTCAAAGGTTTTGTTGTTCTCATCTAGATCTGCGTTTATATTACAGCCATGAAATACACCCACTCCATTCCGATGAATAACAATTCATGGAATGGAGTGGATGAATAACAAGAACAAATTTGAAACCGTTTGAAACAAATATCCTGGAAAACCATTAAAACAACGTTTGCTGAAAAAAAAAGCTATCGTTACGTTGAAAAAATTAATTTATCAATTATATGAAACTGACTTTTATGAAAAATACCTCGTAATATTGTAAAATGAAAGAGGGAAGCATTCGATTACACATTGCATACCAAAGAGACAGCTTTAAGGATGCACTCGAACGTGAGGAATTAGTCCGGTCGGTAGAGAGCTCAGCTATCACGCCAACGGCCCAGGTTCGAACCTACTCAGATACGAACGAATGTTTTTCAGATCTGTTGAGAAAATTTCCCCAGCGCAGTGCGTTTAATTTACAAACTTCGGAAGGGTAGAAAAAAAAAATTGTAGCTTTGGGAAACTGCGGTTGTCTTTGCTTTTTTTTCTTTTTTATTATTATGGCTACTACTGGGAAATTGGCGGACAGTGCTGGCCCAGCAAGACTGTTTTTGCTGGGTACCTAATGTTTACGTTTTGTGGGAACCCATTCCTTTGTTTTGCTACTGAAGCTTAGCTTCCTTTCCGTGAAATAGGCTTCCCGTCCCGTGTCTCCTACGCTTTTTGCGCCTGAATGTTAACTTTCCCGCAGAGCATCTGCTGCCGCATTACGTGGTGGCGCTGCTGTCGCCTGTTTTACATTATCTCTACGAGAGTTGAGCTTCTTCACGCGAAGCGTTTATATTCTTTGCTTCGACGGCCGTCGCTCGCGGTTACAGGCTTCACTCAAAGTAGTACTGCTGCTTTAACAAGGGCATCTCCAGAAATCTTATTCTAACCTCCTTGGTTCGACGAGACGATGCAATGTATGTAGGACGCACTTTCTTTTAGCCGAGTGGAGGTCGAGTGGTGGGACGCGCTTGTTTCTAATCATTTGTTGGAGATGTGGATGGTGCGCTTGTCTTGCGACACTGTCTCCGTCCCTTCCCTGGAATCAATATCTAAATTTGTGATGGACGACTGGTTATGCACCATTGAGTTGCTCACGACGGTGAACCCATGGAGGTAGGAATAAGAGGTGAATGCCCTCTCAGTTGGCTCAACGCAATCCAAGTGAAACCAGCGAAATGTGACGTCATGGCAGCCATCTTAAGCCTGACATGAGCAGACTATGCAATAGCTGTTAGTGCTGTGCGAGGCATGAAGTTGGCAATTTGCTATTAATATTAATAAATTTGCCCATCTTTATTATATTAATCGTTGATATACTGTTCTTAAGGATATTATTAGTTGATTTATCAATGTTAGGTGTTTAGAATTTAGGAAACACTTCGACTGGCTTCTGGGGCATCAGCGTAAGTACAACTGCTGCTCTCCTTCTATAGGTAAAATCGCCGTGTAATTCCATAGTTGTTAAAGTTGTGTGTATGATAATCTAAGTTTAGTGATGAGTTTCAATCTAAGTTTAGTGACGAGTTTCAATCTAAGTTTAGTGACGTTTTACACAGATATGCTCTGTTAAAATGAAGAAAATATGATAGTGTACGCAAATTAATGTTAACTGTAATACCCCAATATTACTTTATATTATATGTACACTGGTGGAAAGTGCAAAAAGAACACAAGAAGGAATTGGCGGACGATCATGAAATTTATATAAGTTAATGGGGTCGAGTTTACGTTGGTGTGATGTTAATTTCGAGACCAACCGGTGAGCGCTTACGCCACAGCACGGCATAATATGCAAATTATCGTCGGTGGTATTTAAGAAGTACGGCGAAGTGAATGTAATCAGTCGTCGGCGTACGGACACGTGCGAAGACCCTGAAGAAACTGCAATGCCTGGACATGGAAGACGTGTACGATTTCAGCAGTTATCGGACTTCGAGCGAGGTCGTCTAGTCGGACTCCGTGAGGTCGGGTGGTCGTATCGTCGTATTGCGGAGCGACTTGGACGGGAAGTATCGGTGGTGGTACGATGGTGGCATAGATGGTCCAAGGAACATTCCCATACGAGAAGACGTGGAACCGGGAGTCACATGCGGACCGATCGACGCATAAGAAGAGCGGCGTTGTCAAGCAGAACATCCACTACGACGCAAATCCGAGCTGCCGTTGCCCCTGAGATGACTGCGAACAATCCGCAACCGTCTACTGGATGCAGGACTACGTGCACTTGTGTCTCTGGCATGTGTACCTCTGACTCCAGCCCACCGTCAGGAACGGCTGCAGTGGTGTCGCCAACGCCTACACTGGAGAACGCAATGGCGATCTGTCGTGTTCAGCGATGAAAGCAAATTCTGCTTGGGAGCCTCCGATGGCCGTATGCGTGTTCGCAGACGCACAGGGGAGCGTCTCCACCTTTCTTGCATCCGCCAGCGAAACACAGGGCCTACACCTGGTCTCCTGATGTTGGGAGCGATCAGCTATCACTCCCGTACACAACTAGTATTTGTACCGGGTTCGTTAAACAGCACCTCCTACATCAACAACATCATTCAGCGCATTGTTGTGCCATTTGTAAGGTCAGTCCATCGTGGTGTTTTCCAGCAAGATAACGCACGCCCACACACGGCACGTGCAACGCAGCATGCACTTCAGGGTGTGAGACAACTTCCATGGCCTGCACGTTCACCGGGTTTGTCCTCCTTGAGCACGTGTGGGATTTTATGGGACAACGACTTATCCGGTCTCCACGGCCAGCCACGACCATCCCCGATTTACGCGCCCAGGGTGAGGATGCTTGGAACTCAATACCCCAAACTTACATCCAACATTTGTACGACAGACTCCATGCTAGAATTGCACAGTGTGACGCAGTTCATGGCGGTTCAACCTCGTACTAACCATGTTAAATGGAAATGTTATTTTTCAGTTTATCAGCAATTACAGCTGTATTTTGCCATAATGTTTTGATCACGTTATCCCCTGTATTCCGTTATTATGCTGTATAAATTTTGTTGGTATCAGACGTCTCCTTCTTGGTGTTCTTTTTTCACTTTCCGCCAGTGTATTATGATGTTGCCTTTTCACCTGTGAACAAGCACATGCCTTGAAAGATTACTTTTCTGAGAAAATTGCTTAGAGCACCCATCACGTTGAGGAGGCTTTTTACCTGTGTGAAGGAGGTTGGGCTGTGAAAGAGGACTTTTCCAAGAAAATTGTTTGGAGCATACATCATATTGGTGAGGCTTTTCCCCCGTTTGAATGGTAAATGCTTCGAGTGTTCACTTTTTCGAATAAATCGTTTAGAGCATACATCGCATTGGTGAGGTTTCCCCGTCTAAATGAGTTAATGCTTCAAAAGATAACTTTTTCGAGCACATCGTTTGTAGCATAAATCACATTGGTGAAGCTTTTCCCCGGTGTGAATGAGTAAATGCTTCGAATGTTCACTTTTTCGAATAAATCGTTTAGAGGAAACATCGCATTGGTGAGGCTTTACCCCCGTCTAAATGAGTTAATGCTTTAAAAGATAACTTTTTCGAGCACATCGTTTGGATCATAAATCACATTGGTGAGGCTTTTTTTCCCGTGTGAACGAGTAAATGCTTTGAAAGAACACTTTTTCGAGCAAATCATTTGGAGCATACATCACATTGGTGAGGTTTCCCCCCGTCTGAATGAGTAAATGCTTCTAAAGATCTATTTTTCGAGAAAATTATTTGGAGCATACATATCATTAGTGAGGTCTCCCCCCCCCCCCCATTTGTATGATTAAATGCTTCAAATGTTCACTTTTTTTAATAAATCGTTTAGAGCATACATTGCATTGGTGAGGCATTCCCCCCGTCTAAATGAGTTAATGCTTCAAAAGATAACTTTTCTGAGCTCATCGTTTGGAGCATAAATCACATTATTGGTGAGGCTTTTCCCCCGTGTGAATGAGTGCATGCTTCGAAAGATTAGTTTTTCGAGTAAATTGCTGGGAACATACATCACGTTGGTAAGGCTTTTTACCTGTGTGCATATGCTCCGAAAAATGACTTTTCGGAGTTTCGATTAGAATATTTTTTCCTCTGTTAGCACAACAAATGTCATACTATTCAGTGCCATTCTGTCAATCAAACTGGTAAATTAAGCAGGTAATATCTAAATTGACTTCATATACGCGCTTTACTACTAAATGCCAGTGGCGTACTCAGGAATTCTTGGTGGAGGGGGCTATATATATATATATATATATATATATATATATAGTATACGTACACAACAGTGGCGGCCCGTGACCAAAATTGCTGGGGAGGCAAACTACTTTTCAGCCTGGATTCAAATAAATTTATTCAAATTTTGAAGATGACAATCCGATTTTTGGCGTAAATGTGACAAGGATGGTAAGTCAGATAATATCCGAAAACTTAAATTTTCATCGTCCTGGGTGGTGTAGTGGTTAGCATACCCGGGCACTATCTGGGAGACGTGGGTGTCCCGTTCCAGGACGATGAAAATTTTCAAGTTTTCGGATATTATCTGACTTACCACCTTTGTCACATTTACGCCAAAAATCGGATTGTAATCTTCAAAATTTGTATTATATGGTGTAATCCCATATTTCTTTCTTGATTTATCTGCTATTCCGGGCAATGACGGAATAGGATTCTTAACCTCCAGATGCGCTAAACTTGAATGCCGGTTGCTTCTTTTTTTTTTTTTTTTTGATTGAAGGTTTAACGACCACCGTGAGCAACTCAATGGGCTATAAGCAGTCGCCCGTCCCTAATTTAGAGTCACTGGTTCAGGGAAGGGAGAGAGCCAGTGCCGTAAGACAAACACAACATCCATGCCTCACCGGGATTCGAACCCGGACCCCTTTCGGACGAATGATCAGAGGCCATCGCTTAGACCACTGCGCCACCGGGGTGGCGCCGGTTGCTTCGACTAGCGAATCCAGTGATGGTTATGTTAAAATTAATCGGAAACTTGGTCGTTCTGGGTGGTATAGTGGTTAGCATACCCGGGCGCTATCTGGGAGACGCGGGTTCGAGTCCCGATCCTGGACGATGAAATTTTAAAGTTTTCGGATATTATCTGACTTAACATCCTTATCACATTTACACCAAAAATCGGATTGTCATCTTCAACATTTGTATTATATGGTGTAATCCCGTATTTCTTTCATGATAAATTTATTCAATTTAATGCCATTTTTTTCAATATAATTTTTTTATTTACTTTCTCATGTGCGAAGTATGAAATTAGTAACGTGACCCGTGAAAAGATTTATAAATTTTTACCGGAAACGCACGTTTTACATGACTTACCAACACAAAACCTGTTTATGTAAGGCTCCGGCCCTTCGCCTAAATATATTTTTTTCAGTCTGAATTGCCCTCTTGGACTATTTGGGAACTGTTAAGCCAGTTTGAGTATGAAACATATTGCATCGAAATAGATTTTTATTAAAGAGATCAACAGAAGATAAAAAGCAAAACTGAACTGTATATCTTTTTCATCTCAAATGAAATTCTATTGTATGTACGCCTCTGCCTTCACTGACGCCAAAAGTAAAAAGCCTTGAAGACTTCTGAACACAAGCGTTTACCTATACAACAAGAGAGAAAGCTTACCTTACGCTTATATTGTCTTGTATATGAGGTCTATCTTTCGTTCTTTCTGTTTGGCAAAATGATTTATTATATGGTCATACCATGTCTGTTCTGCTTCCATCCTCTTCACAAGCGCCTTCTCGATGGACAGAACTGATAAACTTGACAACCTTTCTTGCCCAATGGAGTTTCTCTTAATGTTTTTAATCCTCTTCAGGCACTAGAAACTACGTTCCACAGAGGCCGATGTTGCAGGAATTGTTACTACGAGGGAAAGAAGTCTAAATAGCTTTGGCAGTGCCTGTGCTAGATTATTATTGTATATGGCAGATAGAAGTTCTGTTGTACTTTTGGCATTGTTCCACAGATCTCTGTCTGAATACAGAACCTGCTGATCACTATGCAGCTTGGTGCTGTCAAAGAATTTTTCATAAGTTTGAAGCAAAGCTTTAAAACAGTGTTCAGGAAAAATTCTAGAATGAGCTTCAAAGCAGTGTACATCGACCAGCTGAAGAAATGTCAATTTCTCTATGTCAGAAAACCGGCATTTTAACTGAGTTGTAACATTGTCTATGACCACATAATACAGTCTTCTGTATTGCACGGTGGCTGAAATATCATTGCTTCCTTTAAATCTTTTATTTGGAGAACCAACCTCACTGCACACGTTATGATAGAGATCATCAAACTGTCTCTGATCTCGAAAGTACAACAATTTTTCACATAAGCCAGTAATTCGTTTGTTACAAAAAGTAACATCGGAACTATTTGATTGCAGTACAGAGAAAGTAACCTTAGTTAAATCAAATATTTTTTAATGTGAGAAGAGAAGAGAAACTAAATTAAAATCTTGGAGCCGCCGTTTTAGTCCTGCTGCTTCGTGAATTGTCTTATCATTATAGTTGGAATCATTCTCAATTTTTTCAAATACTTCAATTAGCAGGCACCTGTAGTCAGCTATTTTAGACACTGAACGAGATTTGAACCTGGTCTGAGATACACGAGGTGGTCTGGGTCCACTAACAGATTCTAGTAAATGAACACGCTTTGTCGATTTGGAAAAGAATGCACAAATTGCATTTAAATTTGCACAAAAATACGTGATTCCTTCAACACTGACGCTGCTCTGCTAAAAATCTAAGTTCAGCCTGTGTACCTAGCAGTGAACAAATAATGCTTGAGGGGCATCACACTTCACTTTTGCTTGCAATCAACGAGATAGAAATACATAGAGTGCTTCTGTGATTGGTTCTCTGCCGAGGCAGCTGAAGTCAAAGCGGGGAGAGCCCACCATCTTTGATGAGGTACAAATTCTGCGTGTGTCAAGGAGTCACCTCGGTTCTTTCAGCTGTTCGGCGATCGTGTTATGCTTCATTACAAATTTAGTGCTACAGTTTCGTGAATAATCACAATTATCAGCACATTGTTGATATTTAAAATGCCATATTACTGCGCAGTTTTTGATTGTAAGAATAAAAGGAACAAGGATTGTGGAACTACATTTCACAAGTAAGCATTTTAAAATAAGGTTGAGCTGTAAATGCTCAGTTAATCAAACACAAAAAATAAAACATCTACTCCGTGTAGCTGGTGATTAAACCAGCAGATAAGCCATTTCAATATCTGTGTTATCTTAAGACTTTTTATTTCTTATATTTTGTAAACAGTCGTACTCAATGTGAAAACTGAATGATGTTTACTCTGGGAAGCTGAGGTTAACTGTGGGTTACCAACTTTGAGGCTTTTTGGGTACAATTTCTACCTATGTAAATGTTTTTTGTTTTTTTTCAATATACTGAGGATGTCTTGCAAATGGCATTTGCATATATATTCTAGAATCTGTACAGTGTACATGCAACTTGTCTGACAAGACAACAAATATTTCAAAATCTTAGGAAGCAGCAATTTCTTTTTATGTGATAAAGATCATGTACCCATGGCTAATGCCCATTAGATAGCAAATACTGGTAAAGCAATCAATTTATGGTTACTTAAATTGCAGAAGTAATAATTGTGATTGGTAATATAAATGTATTGCTTGCTGACACCTGTCAGGAAACAATCTAATATTTTATCTTAAAGCACAGGGTCACCCAGCTTATGTTCTAGGCATTTGTCTCTTTTTGCACATCATGAATGCAAATCAGTGGTTGTTAATTTCTCACTTCATATTAATAAGAGGTTGTGCCCTTAAAATTGAAACACAAAAAAACTATGTGCAGTACATCTTAAGAATTGCCAAAATGTGTACAAATATCAGGTGAAAACTACAAAATTTCAGCTTTGGGACAACAAAAAACTAGGCTTCTTAAAAAAAAAAAGTAAAATATGAAAGTGCAAATAAAAAATACTAAATACTTAATACTGAAACAAAAAAAAAAATACAATTTTTTGTCCCATAAAAAAATTAAAGTCCATAATCTGAATTTTTTGGTCACTCAGCCCAGAGCTTGAATAATATCTAAAATAATACATTCCCAGAGAAAATTTACCTGCCCAGATATTAAAAGCAGGATGTGTAGAAAGATTTTTTTTTTATACCAAAAATTATGTCTTTTTAGGTTGAAAAAGTACATAAAACTATTTTTAGCTACTCGGTACTGGTGTTGCTAACTGTAAATATCATTTGGAGCATCATATTGCCCCAATGTCTGTCTATACCTAAGTCACAGGGTAGTTACAGAAGTGATATATACATATATATATATATATATATGACTACAACATATATTAGGTCACCAAGTTTATTTAAACTGCACTTAAGAATAATTATTTTCAATTCTTTTTCTTACGGATAAACCTTGGAAGATAGTTAATAATACATAGCAAATAAACATATGTAAATACATAAATAAAATAATTTTCATCAAAAAAAGGCCACTATTCCTGCTGTTAAAATACATCGAAAAGTAAACTGACAGAATAAAAAATACAGGAAAAAGGTAAGTAATGTTTATACGTAATGTTTTATATATATATAGAGAGAGAAAAATAGAGGGTGGGTGACATCATAACCAGGTGTGTGTGTGTATATATATATATATATATATATATATATATATATATATGGGCTGGACATGTTGCCAGAAGAACAGACCACCGATGGACGACTGAAATTTTGAACTGGTTTTCGAGGGACAGAAGACTCATGGGAGATGGGTGGATGGAATTCGAAAGCATGCCGGAGTAATATGGAGGAGACAGGCTCAAGACAGACAATTGTGGAAGAAACTTGGGGAGACCTTCATTCAGCAGTGGATTGATAATGCTATATATATATCATCATTGTCAACCATATATATATATATATATGGTTGACAATGATTATGTTATATATATATGGTTGACAATGATGATATATATATATATCATCATTGACAACTATTATCATTACAATATATGTATACTGTATATAATCAATATATATATCATTATCATCATTGTCAACCATTATCAATCCACTACTGGATGAAGGTCTCCCCAAGTTTCTTCCGCAATCGTATGTCTTGAGCCTATCTCCTCCATGTTACTCCGACATGCTTTCGAATTTCATCCACCCATCTCCCATGGGATCTTCTGGGGTTTTTTCGGTAACACCGAAGCTATGATTTAACTTCGGGGCTCCAGATGTCTTTCCCTGAAGAGTGGTTTGGGGTTCCTGAGTTGTTTTATTCCATGTCATTTTTGTTTAGAACCATGAAAGTGGGTTACTTCTGGTTAATTCTATGTTTATTTCTACTACGTCTGATTCCTGCAGCAAGGTGCAGTGTTGACGTGGTCTAATTACTACATGAGTGTGCTTTTTTACTTCTTTTTACTAATAAATGTATAACATCAACCATTATCAATCCACTGCTGGATGAAGGCTTCCCCAAGTTTCTTCCACAGTTGTCTGTCTTGAGCCTGTCTCCTTCGTGTCACTCCTGCATGATTTCGAATTTCATCCATTCATCTCCCATGGGGTATTCTTCTGGGTCTTATATATACATAGAGAGAGAGAGTGAGAATTATATTGTGTTAAGTATTTAGTGTATGTGCTGGGAGATACCTTTATTATGGTCAAGTTACCACAATTGCCTTGCCTACCCACGAATAAGGCTTACAGATCTGTGTTGTCAAATGTCAAGGCTAACAAACAAATTAGAAACATGCCCAGTGCTAAGGACTTTTAATTTTTATTAAATAAAAACCAGGTAAGTAGTAATTTTCTTCTGATTATATAAGATAGGGGCAGTTGGTAAAAGTATTTTAATATTGGTACCTCTTGGCTGTGTAAACTCATTGTTTGCTTTCCGTTTTTCTTCGAACTTTTTTTTTTTTCATTTAAAACTCTCATAAAATATTTGGCGTCTATGTATTTGGAGTGATAAGCTGTGGGATGATTCAGCATTCTCATGGTGATGACCCACGAATATCTAAAATTTTTACCGAAATTGCGGATTGACTGCAACTGTATTTTTTATTTTTGTATTTCTTTTTTTTTTTTTCATTTACTCTATTACCGCTGACTTATATTTCACTGAAAATTTGCTCCAAAAAATTTGTGAAATGTCAAAAAATTACGGCATGAGATTTTATTCAACGACAGCAAGCTGCATCATTAAAATATCATTTTTTTTTAAAAACACTATTGCCGTCAACTAACAATGAAAAGCGTTATTTGATATGTTAAAGTTTTAGTCTCACCCCCTAGGTGTTTATAACAACATTTCTGAGTTATATCCTTATTTAACATCAAACCATATATTACGAAAACTCCCTTGCTTAACACGGAACGGAAATCGTTCTGTACCTCATCAAACATGGCTGCCACTTGTTTCCGGTGGCTTCACCCGTTCCCCGACGTAAGCGCTCTACGTATTTCTATCTCGTTGCTTGCAATCCATTCAGCTCTGATGCCATCACTGCTGCGCCATCATATGTCTGTGCAACTAGTTTTTTTTTTAGCTAAATCTTTCCAGCTCACGATCCAGTAATTCTTTAAGCGAAGTAGCACACCAATCAGAACTTACGTCAAAAAATTCCAAAACTCTTTCTACTGGTACTCCATCTTTCACGAATCGAACTATAATTGATACTTGCGCATGGGAGCTAATGCCTGTCGCTTCATCAATCTGCCAAGAAAAACTAGACATTTTCAATAACTGCATTGATTTCATTTAGCTATATGAGCAACTGATTCGATTAAATCATTCTGTATTGTTTTTGAAGTTCCTGAAAATGTTGTACTATTCTCCATAAACACTCTCAATATTTCGTCACTCTTGGAGAGTAAATCAATCATCTCGAGGTAATTTCCTTTATTTTCAGAGACTTCGCTCTCATCTTGTCCACGAAATGGGAGCTCTTGCCGCGCCAGTAGTGTTGTAATATCAATCAACTTCTTCATTACATCACGATTCTTTTATACTTTTTCATTATGACGTAAGTTACTTGTTATCTTCTCTTCGTTGAGAGAGTAGTCTATCCTTGTTTTGCCTAGCAACTGTAATTTAACAACTGCCAGAATGTGATCTTTACACTTTTTGTGCCTGTCCAAAGCACGTGGTAAATTTTTCAAATCATTGAAGCCTTTCTCTTGCCAGACTTCATTGCAATTCACAGGAAACAGCAAACATGGCCAGCAATATAGTTTGTTCATTGATTCACAACCAGTTAGCCATTGTTCTTTTCTGTACCAGTCAATATTAAAACCTCTGTTTGAAGTTTTGCCCTTTGAAGTCATCTTTTTCATTTCAGGTGTAGGCTTACCATCATTTTTAATTTGATTCTTTTCTTCAAAATCTCTTCTACTGAAAGGCTTTTCCAGTAAGCTATCCACCATATTAGATATGTTTGAAGCAAAGGCCATGGTCTGATAAACAACTCTTCATAAAACATAAATAAAATTATTTACACAAACATTAGTGTGAAAGAAAAGCAACTAGGAAGAAAACGCTATATAATGACGCTCGAAGCTGTCAGAATGAGGAGTTAACATAGCGGAGCTGCTGCAGCTGTTCCCATGAGGCAAGATAGCATCTGCCTCACGGGAAATCCACGGTGTGCGTGCGCTCTTTGTATTGGCAGTTCCACCGCCTACCTTCGTATCTACTGATTCAGTGGGAGTAAACAGGTTTGGCGCAAAATGTACGAGAGGCAGTTTGCTTCCTGCCGCAAAGACGGATATCGCCAGCTGAGGACAATTCGCAACTACGCGCTACCGATTGTTTTCGAAAAGCGTCAATTTAAAAAACTGAATGAACGCATAGACGACATTTAATTCAAAAGAGTTAACTAGCATAAACGTTTGCTCTCCTATACCCAAAAGTACTGAATGAACAAGACGAATAATTCTAACTAAGAGTCTTAAAATTCTGAGGAGGCACTGCCTCCCTTGCCTCCTCCCAAAAGCCACCACTGGTACACAATGTGTGTACATATATTACACACACGTATATATATGTACAAACATTGTGTACGGTTTTCGATTCCCGCTCCAGGAGGATGAAAATTTTCAAGTTTTCTGAGAAGGGTTACATGGATGACCAGTAAGTAGTACAAGCAAATTCAGTTTGTTTTTCTTGAATATCATGTAAAATATTTTTGAATGTTTAATTTGTGACGAACGTCGCTCTTAACCTCTTTGAGAAGAAGACACCGTGTAATAGAAGGTAGTGTGTAATTTTTTGAACACGTAAAATAATATTTTTGAAAGCTTAATTTGGGACGTACGCCGCTCTTAATCTCCTTGGAGGGGGTTTAAGCCCCTAAAGCCCCATCCGTAGTTGCGCCAATGCTAAATGCTCTTCGGAAATTAAAATATTTCGTATTAAATGTTTCTTTTTTGCTTACCTGTGAAAAGTAACTCCAGGAGATGGTCGCCCTGAATTGTTGCGACATCCATAAGTGCAACAACATACCAGTTTTTTTAAAAAAACCTTACAAATTTCGAAATTCAAACTTCTCATGTACATAACCCAATGGCTGAAAACCACTATCAGAGGCTTAAGATGGCCGCCACACCGTCGTCTGCTAATAGATCTTCAAGTTTGTGACGTCATACGTTCTCCCCTTATTCTTACCTCTATGAGTTTGCCAGTCTATTCTACTCCAACGTCTTTGGGTAAACCCCAGAACAGAAAAAAAAACTTTTTTTTTTTTTGTCGTTTCTTCATTATAATTCTCCCCAAAAGTTTCGAGCTAACTGCTTTTAAAAAGCTCACCTTTTCAAAAATAAAATAAAATACGCAACAGTAGAAAATTTAAGGAACAATTTGGGAGCGGAGTGTAAATAACCAGAAGATATGGTTTATTGTGGAAGTCCAGCCGTTAATATCATTGTGTTTCAAACTATCGCTGAATTTTGAAATGTAAAATATTTTAATTGACGATTTTATTCAGATGTTCTAGCTATCGATACTATCGTTAGAAGGAATATTGTTGTCGTGAATCGAAGTTATTTGTGTTTTCAGAATTCTGATCTTGTGGTGTCATCTAACAAAATATGCACGTGTTGTTATGAGTTATTTTGGTACTAGAGAATTTTAGAGGAGTGCAGCAGTAGATTTACCTTTCACTGTGCTATGCAACCGACACTCCGTTTCAAAAGATTTAAACACAAATACAATTGTACTGTAATTGAAGTGCGGTAGGTTCACGTTTCTGAGGATAATTTAGACATTTAAAATTCGTTGAACAGAAAACCTATGAATTTCTTATCCGTTTCTGGGAAATATTGACAAAATGTTCTTCAAAGAAATGGGTATTGCGTGTCAGTAGGAGTTTGTATTTGTTTTATATTTATATGAACATTATTCCCAGCATTCTGTGGGAAAAGAAGCCATGTTGTACTGGTACTTAATTACATTTGACAAGAAAATCTCAGCTGCTTTGTTGCATATGTGACAATATTAGAAAAACTGCATTTTTTTTTTCTTTCCTCGCTTTCTAAAATCTCTTAAATATTTGCTCAGCCACTTGAGAAAATATGCTTTTAAAACTTGTATACTGTTATTTCAAGTTTTCCTGCTGCATGTTTGAATTAATGAGATGAAGGTATCTGTAAGATGATTTCTTTACATGGTAGACAGGACCCTGTGGCATTTTTCTTCGTATGTGCATGCAGTAGTTTCAATGAAAGGGCATTCTTTATTCAGTTTATTGCAGCATAATGTCAAAATTAACAAAAAGGAAAATTATTAAAGTGGCTGTCTTATGAATGAATATTCTAAATTTATCAGCATGGAATCATTGCTGAAACATTCTTCAAGGGTAATCACTCAAGAATTGATTATAAAAGAAGAGAAAAATGATACTGATGTTTCAACGTTAATTGCTGCAGGTACAGGTGAAGATATTTGGGAATGTGAAATATGCTTCCAGAAATTCACAGCAGAATGCAGCTTTCTAAGACATATGAACCTTCACACAAGTGAAAAATCATTCCAGTGTGATGTTTGTGCCAAGAAATTCACACAGAAAAGTAGTCTCTTAAGGCATGCAAAAGTTCATGCAGATGAACGACCTTACCAATGTGATGTATGTTCCAAGAAGTTCAGAGAAAACAACAAACTTTTAAGGCATAGGCTGCTTCACACAGGTGAAAAGCCTCACCAGTGTGATGTATGCTCTAAACAGTATGTTCAGAAAAGTGATCTTTCAAGGCATATGCTCATTCACACAGGTGAAAAGCTTCACCAATGTGATGTATGTTGCGAACTATTTTCTTCAAAATGTGCGCTTTCACTGCATGTGGTTGTTCACACAGGTGAAAAACCTCACCAATGTGACGTGTGCTCCAGATCATTTGGTCGGAAAAGTGATCTTTCAGCTCACATGTTCTTTCATACAGGCGAGAAACCTCACCAATGTGATGCATGCTCGAAACAGTTCCTTCGGAAAAGTCATCTTTTAAGGCATATGCTCTTTCATACTGGTGAAAAGCCATACCAATGTGATGTATGCTCTAAACAATTTACTCAGAAAAGTAGTCTAAAAAAACATATGGTCCTTCACACAGGTGAAAAGCCTTACCAGTGTGATGTATGCTCTAAACCATTTGCTTGGAAAATTGATCTTTCAAGGCATATGCTCCTTCACACAGGTGAAAAGCCTCACATGTGTGATGTCTGCTCTAAACAATTTGCTCGGAAAAGTAATCTTTCAAGGCACATGCTCATTCATGCAGATGAATAAACACCACATGGGATTGCAATATATGAAAATCCATTCAACAATGAAGAAAATGCATCTCTATCATAGCACAATCCACTAAATTGCTGATGATGATCCTGCAACAACAAATAAAGTATCTGTACCAAGTTGATCTTCCTTCAACAGAGTGAGTTTTGTGATTTAAGTGCTGTAGGTAAAAGAAGATAAAAAAAATATATTTAAGAGATTTCAGTTTCTTTGGTTTTTCCTAGACTTTCTGGTGACGAGTTACAAGTTTCCAGTTGTGTCTAAGGAGAGATGAAATTCAAATTCTGAATGAAACATGATTGTTCGTTTTCTTTCCACATTTATTGTCAGGGTAAAGCAGATTTTTAATAAATATGTAATTTAGCAAAGTTATTTGGCTAAAAATGTTGAGAAAGAATTATTTAAATAGTATTTTAAAGCACTGTATATACACGCATATAAGCCAAAAGTTTTTGGAATGAATCACGCTTTCAAAGGTACGAAGTCTGCTTAAACACAGGTCAATCAAAATAATAGGGTTGGACTTCAGAAGTGTTAAATGAATTCTCCATCAGCATTTGCATGTGGGTTTGTTTATGTTTTACACTGGGCTCTCCGTATGCCACTTGGAAAAGAACGCAAAGTTGTCTTGGTGCATTCTTTGCACCTTTGATGTGTTCTTTTAAGAAATTCATTTCTCCTTTACCCTGTAGTTCTACTAATTTGTTTGCATTCTCCAAGCAAGATGTTTAGATTTAAAAAACTGGCCTAAAGTCAGGGGTGATCTAATAATGACAAGACAACATTGAATCAGCAGCCATGTTGATCTGCAGCAACCCACTTCTAATGTCGCATGTTAATGTCCATTCACGATTTTGTTATTAAAAGACGAAAGATAGCGATACTATCGGTAAAAGGAACAGGATTATCATTTGGAAGTTATTTGTTTTTGTGATGTCTTCCAACATAGCAGTGTTAGAATTAGAAATACCGTAATTTTCAAACCAAGAGCCGCATCAGCGTAAGGGCCGCAGGTGAGAAATTTTGCGATCTTGGAAGCAAAAGTTGCCGTAAGGACCGCACCTGTGAAGTCGTGGTGCTGCTCAGAAAACTAAATTATCTTCCTTATTTTCATGAATTAACTCGCACCCAACGTGATTATATGTATACTTCAAAAGCTAATTCTGCAACTCAGTGTTGATCTGCTTTATGCACTTTTTTTTTCATACTGGCAAAAGCTTTTATTTATACATTTTTTATTAATCATGCTAATGATATTTGTTTGGCTTTATTAAATGCTCAAAACCATTTATGTAATCAATATAAATCATAGTTAATCTTAAGACTCCCGTTAGAATATTGCATTGCTCGTAAAACCGCACAATTGTCTAAATTCCATTCAATGTGGATGTCTGCTACAGGATGGTTCTCTGTTCACCGCAATAGAATCCGTCTGAGAAGTAATTAACTTATAAATTATCGCTTGTAATGCTTTTGATTAATGTTTTCTTTAATAATATGTTCCTCCTATGTTTGTTATGCTTTTTTCTCTCATCTGCAGATGTTTTTGTTATAATGAAGTTGCTTTACGCTTTCTTTTACCAGCTGCCTCGCACGTGTTTGTGGATCTCCCTGTCAACACTTTGAAACAGCAGTGTCTCCGCTTTCTCGCTTTTTCTTTCAAGTGGCTTGACTTTCATTTACTGCGCACTGAGCCTTCGCGTTGAGCCCCGCTTTTATATGAATGGGAAAGCTTTTCCTTCTTTTTTTTTTTTTTTTGCGTTTGTGAAGATTTTATCTTCAGCCAAGTATTAAATTAATTACCCATTGTTAGCATCAGATGATAATGCTACAGCGTTTATTAGTGAGAAAGCATTTCTCACTAATAAGTCTTCAACTTCCACTATCGTCAGTCAATAAAAAAAAAAAATTAAACTCGAAGCAAAGTTCAGAAGCACAGAGCCAAGAAACACCTGTATCGCATGCCAGATTAACCAAGAAGAGTCAACAAAATTTCTCTTTCCGTCCCGCCAGTATTGTTTGGAATTAGTCACTGCTAATAGAATCATCCTGGGGCAGGATTTTGCATTATTCATGTTCTTAAGCTTTTGCTCAGGGAAGTGCACATCAAACCAGTCTCTCCACCCCAGTGAAAATCAACGTTCCTTCCTTTGGTTGCATCGCACCTTCTTGCATGATGTATGCTGCAGCGAACAAAAGAGATACCATGGACGCGCTATCCACAGAAGCCTCGGACATCACGCTACTGGTCTGTGTGCTTATGTCCCCATTCCATCCCCCATGCAAAGGGCGTTTTGAGTCGGGCATTCCTTTCACAAACCTCCTAACCTTAAGCCCTATGCGAGCATTTCCCCGTCCTCTCCCGCTTTCCCTCCGAAACCAACATCAGGACAGCGGAGTTATCGTTTAAATAGACGTGTCTAACGTATGAGAAGAAAGGGGGTAAAAAACAATCACAGTCGAGTTTGTGAAAAAAAAAGAAGACCTTTGAAAAACTTTACTAAGCATCTGCATGGAAAAAAAGTGAGGGAAGAAACAGTCTTATCGAAAACAAATTCGGCATAAGGGCCGCACACCCGAAAAGTTTCACTTTTAATAACGTAAGAGCCCCTGCTCTTAGCCCAAAAATTACGGTAATCGGGCATGTCTAAATAGTGACACTTTAAATGACTTAATGATGATTAGATGCAATGGCGGCTCTTCACTACTTAAAGATTTTGGTCCTCACAATGCTATTCAGTTGTGGTGGGCAGATACCTCTGATGGGAAGATCAGACACAGTACATATCAGTGGTAAACTGTATCAACATTATTAATGCCACTTTATAGATATATATATCCTAGCTTTTGTCTCTATATTATTAAAGAAATTAGACATCTAACTTCAATGACTTCTTGAAAATAAGTTATGTATATGTAAATTAAGATAGTAAAAGTAATGATATTACAGCACCAAAAATAAATTGCAATAAAATCAATCATTTTGGAACAAAAGCCTATATGCAATATTTGCAGTCAATCTAATGATCCCATGTAGTAACTGCTCTGCATCTGTTTTTATGAAGTTAATGGGGGGGGGGGATTTCTCATTAGAAAGGAAAAAAACATTCACCTATTTAATTTCATAGAAACATAAGTAGATAAGTTACTGAATTATTATTATTTTTTAACTTTGCATGGCCAGTAGATTTTGTTATTTGGCTAGTTAAATTTTTATTCCACTAACCACATTGGCTAGTAGAAATTTCAGCAGTTTTGGAAAGGCTGCATCCTATAAGTCTTTTAGAGTTATATCCAGTTAAAACAGAAATGAAATAACACCACGATTATCGAAGTGACTTTGTTCGATTCTTCGGCAAGTCTCCCATTTACATTGCATGATTTCTAACTTAATTCAAGGAAAAGTTTATCAGCTTCATAAAATAGTTTCATGCTTTGATGAGCCCATTTCCTTGCAATTAAATAAGTAATTGATGCTAAATTTGGTTGCATTTGGTAGATTCCACCGAGTTCTACAACTTTTGTTTAACATATTTTTTCCTATTTCAATATTTTTGGGGGAAATTTTGAAATTAAGGACGGAAAATAAAAGGTTGAGGACATTTGACATCCTCAAATCAATTTTTATGGAATTAAGGGCAAAGCATTGAAATTGAGGACTACTGGTCACCTTAGTTATGAGATGTTTTAGTACTAGATAATTTTAGGAGTGCAGCAATAGAATTACCTTTCACTATGCTACACAACTGATGTTCCATTTGAAAATATTTAAATGCATAAGAGGACAATTGTACTGTAATAGCAGGGCAGCAGGTTGGGATGGATACATCAGTGAGAAACAGCAATGATAAATGTTGGTGGGTACTCATTTCTGAGACATTGATAATATTAGTTGTAAATGAATTTATGGCACCACTATTCATAGTGTACTGTGGAATTCCTTTTTTACAGGTCTTATAGAGGTTATTATTCAAAAAAGTTGGTGGTCAAATTTTCGAACTAAAGCCTAGTTCGTCATCAGGACTACATAACTGAAGTAGTTGCTACCACTCAGTCGGAAGTGTGGACCAATGATTTGATAGAACCCATGCTTTCTTATGGGAGGAAACGGCCGAAACATTCATATTTTACGAATGCTATTTTGCTTGGAAATAAAAAAACAACAACAATAACCTGGAACTCTTCGCAAACGTGCACTTTCGTGGAATTCATCAAATAAGCATTGTACACTATCTACCAACAAGTAATTGGACACCTGTGATAGCAAAGGAAAACGAAGTTTATTCGCCTTCAATAGTTGGTGGAGCCTCCACGAGCGTCGATTATAGCTGCGACCCTCCGGGGCATACTCTCAACCAGGCGTTTAGGGTTAAGCTCCGGGCTCTGCGCAGGCCAGTCCATTCGATTAACCCCATTGTTACCATACCAAGCAATGGTGGACTTCGCAACATGACAGTTGGCATTGTCATCCTGAAAGTAACATGGGTCCACCCCGTAAAACTGCCGCAACGTAGGAAGCACATGGTCATCCAAAATGGTGCAGTAGGTCTCGGCGTTGAGTCTACCAGAAATTGCGACCAAGGGTCCCGTGCCATACCAGGAGAAACACTCCCATAGCATAATTCCACCGCCGCCGAACTTCACAGTTGGCACAATACATTCCGGCAGGAGGCGTTCTCCAAGCAGACGCCAAACCCAGACCCTGCCTTGAACCTTGATTCGTCGCTCCAGAGAACCTGTTTCCACTGTTAAACGGTCCACTGTCGACGTTCTTTGCACCACGTTAGCCGAGCAGCGCTATTGGACTTGGTGATCAAAGGCTTGTGGGCGGCAGCACGTCCATGATAACTGAGCAGATGGGCTTCCTTACGGATGGTATTCATCGAAAGAACACTCCCGGATGCCTGTTGAAACTCCTCGCGGATGTGGCCCATCGATTTGGTGCGGTTCTTCTGAATTTCTCTGGCCAGCACCCGTCGGTCTCTAACTCCCAGTTTTGTGGGTCTGCCGGGTCGGGTCACATTCCGACAGTCACCTCTCATCTTCCACTTGCCAATCATGTAGGCCACTGTCGATTTTGGGTACTTCAACTCGCTGGATATGTCACGTATGGATAGGCCATTTCTGTGATACCCGACGTTTCACTTTTCTCGAAATCGGAGAGCTCCGAACTGCGTGGCATCTTGCATGCGACTGGTTGCGTTGTCGTTTCCCACACGATATTTAACGGCTGTATCGGGACTGCAGATATCGTCGATTGCAGGGGTGTCCAATTACTTGTTGGTAGATAGTGTCATCATCATCATCATTGTCAACCATTATCAATCCACTGCTGGACGAAGGTCTCCCCAAGTTTCCTCCACAACGGTCTGTCTTGTGCCAGTCTCCTCCATGTCACCCCTGCATACTTTCGAATTTCATCCACCCATCTCCCATGTGGTCTTCTTCTGGGTCTTTTCCTGTCCCTTGGAATCCAATCTAAAATTTCGGCTGTCCATCGATGATCTGTCCTTCTGGCAGTATGTCCAGCCCATTGCCATTTCAGGGATTTAACTCTGATCATGATGTCTTCCACTCTTGTCATTTTTCGGATCCACGAGTTCCTCTTCTTATCTCTCCTGGTTACACCAAGCATGCACCTCTCCATGCTCCTTTGAGTTGTCTGCAGCCTTTGTATGACTCTTTTAGTTAAGGTCCACGTCTCCGCACCATACGTAAGCACTGGAAGGATGCATTGATCAAACACTTTTCTTTTAAGACATAATGGCATATTGCTCTTGAAAATTATGCTGTTTCTTCCAAAAGCTCTCCAGGCAAGTTTTGTACGCCGATTAATTTCTTCATCAATGTGACCCTCACTTGATATCTGCTGTCCAAGATAAACGTACGTGTCTGTTATCTCCAGCTTTTCTCCATCAATCGATAAATCTTCATTTCTTGTAAAAGCATTGAACATCACTTTTGTCTTCTGAAAGTTCATTTTTAATCCCACTTCTTTACTCTTGTCAGCAAGTTCCTGGATCATACTCTGCAGCTCTGATGGGTAGATAGTGTATATATATATATATATTACACATGCAATCAAGAACATGAAACGGGGAAAAGCACCAGCAGAAGATGGAATTACCGTAGACATCATACAAGAAGCAAGTGGAGAAATTGAAACAGCACTCACCCAAATTTTCACTCGATGCCTTAATGAAGGGCAGATTCCTGAGGATTGGAACAACGCAACAATGATCCTGCTACATAAAAAAAATGACGTTGAGGATCTCAGGAACTGCAGACCTATCAGTGGTTTATAAAATCTTCACTAAAGTTCTTTCACACCGCTTGAAGGTGACACTGGACATGGCTCAACTGAGAGAACAAGCTGGATTCAGGAGTGGCTACAGCACAATAGATCATATCCACGTACTGAGAGAACTAATTGAAAGAGCGAGGGAATATGAACTTCCATTGTGCATGGCTTTTATCGATTATGAAAAGGCCTTTGATTCGGTGAAACCATCAGCAGTTACAATGGCTTTGAAATCTTGCGGTATTGAAGATGCATACATTAATATTATTAATAACATCTATGAAAATGCAAGTGCAAAGATTCGGCTGTTTGAGAATACAGCACCCATCAAGATTGGAAAGGGAGTGAGACAAGGTGACACTATATCTCCCAAACTCTTTAATGCCGCATTGGAAAATGTCTTTCAATCACTGAACTGGGAAAACAAAGGGATAAAGATTAATGGAGATTATCTAACTTACCTTCGTTTTGCTGTTGAAGTAGTCATTTTCGCAACTACTCCATCAGAGCTGCAGAGTATGATCCAGGAACTTACTGACAAGAGTAAAGAAGTGGGATTAAAAATGAACTTTCAGAAGACAAAAGTGATGTACAATGCTTTTACAAGAAATGAAGATTTATCGATTGATGGGGAAAAGCTGGAGATAACCAATACCTACATTTATCTTGGACAGCAGACATCAAGTGAGGTACAATGCTTTTACAAGAAATGAAGATTTATCGATTGTGGGGAAAAGCTGGAGATAACCAATACCTACATTTATCTTGGACAGCAGACATCAAGTGAGGGTCACATTGATGAAGGAATTAATCGGCATATGAAACTTGTATGGAGAGCGTTTGGAAGAAACAGTAATTTTCAAGAGCAATATGCCATTATGTCTTAAAAGAAAAGTGTTTGATCAATGCATCCTTCCATTGCTTACATATGGTGCAGAGCCGTGGACCTTAACTAAAAGAGACATGCAAAGACTGAAGACAACTCAAAGAAGCATGGAAAGGTGCATGCTTGGTGTAACCAGGAGAGAGAAGAAGAGGAACTCGTGGATCAGAAAAATGACAAGAGTGGAAGACATGACCAGAGTAAAATCCCTGAAATGGCAATGGGCTGGACATATTGCCAGAAGGACAGACCACTGATGGACAGCTGAAATTTTAGACTGGATTCCAAGGGACAGGAAAAGACCCAGAAGAAGACCACATGGTAGATGGGTGGATGAAATTCGAAAGTATGCGGGAGTAACATGAAAGAGACTGGCACAAGACAGACCATTGTGGAAGAAACTTGGGGAGACCTTCGTCCAGCATTGGATTGATAATGGTTGACAATGATGATATATATATATTTTAGCCACAGAGTGAGTACTCTAACGTGAAGATTTCTGAGCAGACAATGCTGAGGTTTTTACTGAGGCAATAGAGAATGGAACCTTTATCATAAAAAAAATTGTGCTTCTTGTAAAATGAGATGGTGCTGTACATTCGGAGGAGCAATATTAACATGGAATATCAGTTTTTGTGTAAGTCAGTGGAGCATCATTAACAGAAACGGCCGTTTTTGAAAACTTATTGAAGTTTTCGCAAAAAAATATTTGATTAATCTTCCCCTCGAGAAATCGTTCACTACTGTTCTTTTCATTTAGTAATAAACAATATACCTTATACATTTGTTTTATTTTTGTACCTAATCATACTAATGAATAAGGCTCTCGCTCCATCTGTGCTGGCGATGACGGCAGAGAAAGTGCATCGCAGCAAAATGGCTGCTTTTTCTCAGTGGAGCTTTCCCCGACCTGTGTTTATATAGCATGATGAACATATTTGATATCAAGGGATAAAATTAGTGATCCTACATTTAAACAACGGTTAATGCTCTTAACATAACATTTTTCCACATTGTGAGCTGTGGAAATATGTATCACATCCTAATGCTGGCCGCCATTTTCCATCACTGTTGGGTCATTAAAGGTTGATACAAGTTCTTTATATGTTACATAACCTGTTTGATAACTGATAGTTTGGTACAAAACACTTTTGCCCCGTACCTAAAACAGAATTGAACAGATCCTAGTCCAACATTTAGCTGCACTATAAATTTATCTCCCGATAAATAAAAAGAGAGTTGACGTACTTTACCTCTGTACAGAAACTTCAACATTTCTGGAACTCCATACAATATACAGTAATTACACAAAGTAATAAATAAAAAGTACTCAAGATAAATACCGATTTAGCACTGATGAAATCATAAACACCATGTAATCCTATGATGGTTAGCATGAACGATCGGCCCGCAACTCCTGAATGCCCCCTGGCGGGCTGTGATGTTAACAGTCTGTTTTTCAAACTATTGACAGTACAGAGAGTCATATCACCTGACTTATCATACACCGTGGTCAGGAAGAATGAACTTTGGAATGAAACCAATTGGGCTGTGCAAATGGTGAAAATTTTTTAAAGATGTGGAGATAATGCAAATAGACGATGACATCACTCAGTCCACGTTATTATAAAAATGATGCATACAACTAAAAAATTGTGTATCGACACTGCTGGGATCGAACCCCTGAACTCTCAATAATGAGCCGAGTGCATTCGCTTTACCCCAGTGCCAAGAATTTAAAGCGCTATGCGTGGTTATAATAACGTGGACTGAGCGATGTCATCATCTATTTGCATTATCTCCACGTGTTTCAAATTTATTCACCATTTCTATTGCCCTTTGGATTTATCAGCTGTAATTTAGTAGCTTGCACCGTTGAAAGCCACCAAGTGGCGACACATCAGTTGCTGAGCTCTTCAATATGAATTTGTGTAGTCAGATGCTGACTTATAAACCACGCATAGCACTGTGAACTGTTGGCACTATGGCATAAAGCGAACGCACTTGGCAAGTTATCGAGAGTTCTGGGGTTCAATCCCAGTGGTGTTGTATGAACAATTTTGGGCTGTGCAAACTTAAAGCACAGGATAAGTCTGTAGTACAGTTCATCCGTAAAATGGGTTATTTGGGAGAAGCAGTGGTGTTCTAATTTTGCTAAAATCTGAGGCCGTAGAAAAAATAGAGATGAAAAGTGTTGGATCGCTCACAGCATCGTTTCACGAGCTTGGAGAGTATTTCAAACAACAATAACAGCTGTCCGAGAGTTTAGCAGTGGTCGTCCACGGGCATTCACGGCGGCGGACGAAAAGGAAGAAATGGGAATGGAAAGGTACCTGCGAAAAGAAAAATTTAGCGATGGATGCCATGCTGTTGCAGGGTCAACAAAAGACAAATATAGTTGTGGAATTTTCTAAGGAGAAACATGTATTGTGTTTGGCATGTTCTTGGGATATGTGGTGAATGTTTAAAACAATTATCAAAAATAAAATAAATAAAAATATAGAAACATAATCTCTGCCTTTATTTATCTATTTATTTTCTGAACTTCTCATTCTTGGAGTTAATTTCTCATATTTTTAATAATTTTTTGGAAATAAAACCACAGACTGAAATTTATTTTTAAAAATTAATATTCAGCAAAAGAATATTTGTTCATCATTTGCTGATGAGAAATTACAACTGTGTTTTAAAATATAGTCAAATCTCGTAGTTTATTCCCCCCCCCCTTTTTTATTTTCCTCCTGACAATGGATGAGCCACTTCCACATCTGATCTCTTCGCATCTGTCCCCCTCCCCCAATAATTTGGTGAAGTTGGCACCTGTGTTATGAATACAGTGATGTGCTCCACTTTATTATTCGAAAAAATATATTACAGTGAACAATTCCATCTTGTTATATTCACATTTCTTTTTCACAGCGCATTCCATTTTTCACACAGTTAAAAAGCTAACTGTGTGAAAAATTGGAATGCGCTGTGCTAGCCTACTGTGTAAAAAATTGGAATGTGCTCTCATGGTGTGCTAGCCAAAATGAGAACTGCTTTGAGTACCACGGACCAGTGCAGTTCAACGTTGTGATATATATATATATATATTTTATGTATTTCTAATTTGGTGAAGTTGGCGCCCGTGTTATGAATACAGTGATGTGCTCCACTTTATTATTTGAAAAAATATATTACAGTGAATAATTCCATCTTGTTATATCACATTTCTTTTCCACAGCGCATTCCAATTTTTCACACAGTTAAAAAGTTAACTGTGTGAAAAATTGGAATGCGCTCTCAGGGTGTGCTAGCCAAAATGAGCACTGCTTGAGTCCCAGGGACCAGTGCAGTTCAACATTGTGATATCAGGGCTCAAAATTTCAGGTCTAACTCTACTAGCCAAAAAAATTTTTCACTTGCCATCACACCACTGTGAGCTGCAAGAGACAGTGAATTTGCAGCAAGTTTTCTGTTTTAATGATTAGGTATGCAAATATTTATATATATATGTACAACTCTGCAATTATGCTACAGCTGAGATCTCAAAAAATAATAGTAATAATAATAACCCTCCAGGTTGTATCAAATCAGAAAAGTAATAAGAAATAACTAAAATAAAATTTAAAAAAATGTTGCTCATACACCACAACCCAATCCCCCCCCCCCATAAAGCAAATTGTCAGCACCTCCACCACTGTGCTCCTTTTCGTCATTTGTACATAAATACGTTTTTTCTCGGAAGGTACAGCAAAGATTAATCGGAGTACAGATGGGGAAAAATATCAGTGTTTTTAAGAATTGACATTTTTCCAAGAGATAATCGACGTTAGAAACTGTAAAAAAATATTTTCTACACAAAGTAAATGAATTTCTCTTTGTTGCATTCTTTTAAATATAATCTTAGGTCATGAATTATGGACTTTTTCGCTGTTTTGCTCGATGTCTCATCATCGAAAATTGAGTTCTTTTCTTTGATGTTACAGGAACCGTTAAGTCCTCCCACGCCCTCCCCCAAAAATCGAGGTTTCATGACCGATGTTTGAAACTGCAATAGCGCAATCAACTTGAAATGTTTCTGCGATAAGTAAATGAATTTGTCTTTTTCGTATTCTTATACTGAGAAAGGAAATATCACCTTTCTATGTCCCGAATTAATGATTTTTTGCCGGGTTTTTTTTTGCCATGTTTTGGTGCCGAAAATCGAGTTCTTATCCTCTATGTTACTGGAGCCAATGCATCGAGGTTTACGATACATCAAGCACTTTAACAAATATCATGGTTACTCGATGTTGAATTAGTGAGCTATCACCGATATACTGAATGGCGATTTATTCATCGATGAGCCAATAACTGCTGCAGATGGGGAAAATGTGAATTCTTTGGTTTTTTAGCAAAACATTGTGGTTTTTGCTGATACATCGAAAATTTCCACCCATATTACGGATGCGTGAATGTTTCGGGAGTGAATATCCATCGATATGACCATCCCCGCTCTGAGTTAGACCTAGAAATGCATGTGGGGAAGAAACGCTTCCTCCCACAATGCTTCGGGGTTTCTTTCAGCGAGCTTCGCCTCCGATCAGCTGTCGCTACGCAGTAGAAGAGGCTCTCAACGGCTTGCTGGGCTGTTAGGGATGACTCAATGATTGATACACCTCCGTCAGAGACCGTTTTACTGAAAACATTTCATGACGACGAAAAAAAAAAAAAAAAAAAAAGCACAGTTAAATACAATACTCAAGATGCCTTTCACACTAAAATATTTTTAAGATAACATTTTACTGAAAGTGAAGACACCATCACAGTTCAAAATATTTTTGTGAAGATACCGTCCAACAGCATCAAATGCCGAACAGGAAAACAATTTAATATTTTTACTGCTCGCCAACAATAAATTTCCGGTTGCCATTGGTGACCGCAAATTTTGCGCCCTGGTGATATATATATACTATGTATTTCTAACAAGACTTGCCAAAGTTTGTCCGTGTCGCTAAACTTAATTCCCTGAAGGTTTGTTGCTTTGTGTAGTAAACAAAACGTAGTAAGTAATATTTGCAGCTGCACGAGTAATATTTTATAAGCGGACACCCCAAGTCATTGAAGCAAATGTAATTCAAAGCTGTTCAAATAGTGCTACAGCTTATGTTTTTATTTCCTTGTGGTTTCAATGCAGAGGTTTAAATTCCCACAGTGTGCGCGCTTAAAAAAGCATCGCTGGCCATATTAATTTGTGTTTGGAATAGTGAGGTCATAACACAATTCACCATTCTACTATGAGTTACTGTTTTTCTGTCTGTTTGTTGCTGTGTGGATCGGTGTGTTTATGAGAACAGATTTAAATACACAATTTGAGTTTTGACATCCATTTAAGTTGACGATGTACCGAGTGTCCCGTTTTCTGCCAGAGCTTTTGCAAATTGTGTAAAGCTGGTTAGAGAAGGTTAAGCCTCTTGCTGCTTTTGAAACATAAGAAGAAAAAAAAAATTTGTTCATCACTGACGTCGTGTGCACAGAAAATTCAGATTTTTCTTACAATGTAGTGTATGTAAAGATTTTTTACCATAAGTAACTAGATGACAGCTAAATAAAAGAAATGCTTTCATAGGTTCAAAATCATGTGTGAATTTTGCAGCTCAGTATACATAATAAATTCTTTGCGTGTTTTTTCCTATAACACATACCTGTCAACTTGTACAGTTTACCCGTATTTTGTACGTTTTTCTACGCTTTCGCTCGTGTACGGTCGTACAAACACTTTGTACGGGGTTTTTTATCCCTGAAAAAAAGGTTTTAATTTTTTACATTAACTGGCCCTCTGTGTCAACTTTTTTTTACAGATATAATACCAAAAGTTTTATGTTTATTCCATGGCTCATGCTAAACATTCGCCAAATCGCCACTGATAAAGAAATGTCGTGAGAGAAAAACAAAACAAAACAGAATCTGCAGAAATATTGGCGAAAGATGCGCATCCTTACGGTTTGATGTGGCAGTAAGATTGTTGTGGGGTCTCAAGAACACCAGTCACAGTTGTGTGTAAGGGAATCGGTGGAGGTGAGAATAACAGCTGCTGAGAACAGGGGATATCGTGAGGAGATGACCTCGAGCTAGGAGTCCAGGTGTCGTCCCACCCTCTCAGGGGCGGAGGCCTTGGCAGTAGGAATGGGCACATCGACGAGAAATCGGTGGTTACTCGTTCCCAAAACGTCGATGCATTGAACTTCTTCCTCTTTATAAGAATGCAACAAAAAGAAATTCATTTATTTTTTGTAGAAAATATTCTTTACCAGTTTGTTCAAATATCAGGTCATCAAACCTCGATGCTTTTTCAATTAACGGGCTCTCCAACATCGATTATAGGTCGCAAACATTGTTGTTCAAAAGCATGGAAGTTTTTGCCCATCCCTACAGCCAATCAAAACCCACGCTTTTCTTGCTTTGTACTGAACATCGGCATTCGGCAAGCTATCTCAACGTAACCGTAATCACAAATTCTCTTGACAGATTCGTTTTGAAAAAGAAAAATATTTTCGTAAATTTTGTGCTAATTCAGCAGATGTTTTTCATTGGAATTACAAGTTTTTTGTACGAATTATTCATCAGGAATTACACGTTTGGGGAAAGCTAGTGTTATAGGATTTAGGTAAGCCAAAATAATTTTTTTCTCAGCTTAATTTGAATATTTCACTCATCAAATGGCTGAGAACTCAAACTCAAAGAAACGTCAGTTGGAAGACAGAAACCGAGGTCATGGCAAGTTTCAGGCTGATTTGATTAAACTATTCCCTGGCATCGTTGATGTACCTAAGATAGTATCTACCCATGCTTTTTGTAAAATATGCAGCAAAGACATTACAGTTGTAGCATCTGGCTTATCTGATCTGAAAGAACACTTTAAGACAAATTTGCATGAAAACAATATTAAAATGAAGAAGGAAGCATCTATCGAGACTTTCTTTGCACAGCCAAAGCAGGAAGATAATGTTACAAGGGCTGAAGTTTTATTTGCTAATTTCTGTCACCCAGCACAATTTATCTGCTTCTGTAGCTGATCACTTTTCTGACTTAGCAGTTAAAATGTTTCCTGACAGCGCCATTGCCAAGAAGTTTCATTTAAAGTGGACTAAAACTACACTTATTTTTAAAAACTGCTTAACTTCATCAGCAACAGTACCAGTTATCAATCTGTGCAGGGAGTCTGCCTTCTCACTGATTGATGAATCAAATGACAAGAAAAGTGATAAGAGATTAGCTATTATGGTGAGAATTTTTGAAGATGGTTTGGGACCCAGAACAAGATTGCTGGAGATGCCAGTATGTAGTCGTGGAACCGGTGAGGACATTTTCAATAACATTGACACAAAATTCACTAGGCTGAATATCCCTTGGAGTAACTGCGTTGGCTTTGCTAGTGACAATTGCAGTGTTATGGTGGGGAAAGCAAACTCTGTACTTACCAGGGTGAAGCAGAGAAATCCTGATGTCTTCAGTATTGGATGCATTTGCCACCTGGCCAATTTGTGTACACAAGCTGGAGTGAAACAACTGACTGTACCAATAGATGACCTACTGATTGATATTTACTACTATTTTCAGTACAGTTCTAAATGACAAAAGACATACAAGGACTTCCAACTTTTTACTGAGGTGGATGACCTGAACTAATTGAAACATTGTCAAACCCGATGGTTATCACTGCACAAAGTAGTAGACAGGGTTTTCAACCAGTATGCAGCTCTTTCATCTTATTTTAAAAGCCACAGTGATGTTGAAAAACCTGGTAGAGTAAAAAACATGTATGATCTTTTAAAATCACTGCTGACCTAGATGACCATGCATTTTCTTCATTTTATTTTGCCACTTTTAAATGAGTTTAATAAACTTTTTCAAACAGATGAATCACAGATTGGTGGTATGATGGAGGAGATGGACAGGTTACTCAGGAAGTTTATGGTTAAATTTGTGCAGATGAAACATGTCAAACAAATTCCTGATTTGAAGCAAATCAAGTTTGATAATCGTGAAGTGCAGCATGATAACAGCACACTAGCAGTAGGCCTCTCCAACAGAACATTAATGGAAGAAATGGAATTTAATGGTGCAGACAAAAAGGTATTCTTTGAAGATGTGAGAAACTTTTATGTTGCAGTAGTGAGAAAGATACCTGAAAGTATTGGACCCAACCACTAAGGACAGCCTGAAATACACACATATTTGTAGATTGGCAGATACGTTTGCTCCACATCTTGATCAGGAAGCTCTACAGGATGAGTTTGATGACTATTGTTTGATCTCTAGTGACTGTGTACATGTACTGTCAGACAATGGCCAGAAAAAGAGCTTTTGTAGCTACTGGCTGGATATTTTAAGTTTGAGAATCAGTACTGGTGGTATCCGCTTCCCAAATCTTAAAGTGCTTATTCAGTGACTCCTTACTTTGCCTCACAGTAATCCTGACTGTGAAAGAACTTTCTCCATGATGAAGAAAATCCATACAGATTGTAGGAAGTCCCCAAATGCAGATACACTAACCTCCTTTTTACAGTATAAAATAAACACTGACACTTGCTGCATAGGCTTTAAATCCAGTGATGACATTTTGATGAAAGCAAAACGTGCATGTGTTGACTGTAATACAAAACACTCTTAGATTAAATATGCAAATAATTAATACATGTGTATCAGTTGCTGTCATAAAACAGTTGAGCTTGTAAAATGTATGTTTTTTTTGTTTTTTTTGCGTAAGGGTTATTAGTCTTTGTAAGGTTTTTATGGGTTCAGTGTACAGGTTATCACCTCAAGAGGTTGACAGGTATGATAACAGCGCACACCCAACCTAAATGGGCACACGACATCACTGGTAATTATGTTTTATAAACTGCTGCAGCAAGATTTCAGTTTTCCAGTACTTTTTAATTGGTGATTAATAGTATTATTTGAATTCATGAACTGTAGGTACACACACATGAAATGTAATTGTATTGGTAAAGGTTGTACAGTTTGTTTACATGAAACTCTTGTTAATAATAAAATACTCATTTTAATCTGCTTCTTCATGAATGGTTTTGTTACTTTGTTTTATTTCACCATATCGGTTTTGTGAAGCAGCTAAACTTTCATTTGAGATGCAAATTTTTACTTGTATGAAAAAAGATACAAAAATATTTACTTGAATATACATACTGAAGTGCCAGAAAAACTGGTACACCAGCCTAATACTTGGTAGGTCCCCCACGGAAGTGCAGGACTGCAGAAATACGATAGGGCATGGACTCCACTTGCTTCTGGAAATATGCTGTAGGTAATGCGCACCATACTTCCTGCAGAGCGTTCCACAATTCGGGTGTATTCCGAGGTCTTGGATTCCTGTGTTCGATAGCGCGTTGCATGGCATCCCAAATGTGTTCTATCACGTTCAGATCTGGGCACTTGGGTGGGAATGGTAACACCTAAAACTAAGATGAATGCTCCTCTAACCATAAAGTGGCGTCCCGACACTGGTGTGGAGGTGCATTGTCCTGTTGGAACAGGCCCAACCAACAGCATGTATGCAGGACATGAACAGGTGTACCTCATCAGGAAGGATGTGCACATAGCGTTGGTCGGTCACAGACGTTGTAGACGTACCAGGGGTCCCAGCTAAACACACCCTATACCATTACGGACCCCCCACCAGCCGGTACAATTTCCTGTTGACAGGTGGGATCCATGGCTTCATGGGGTTTGCGCCACACACGAATCCTTCCATCTGCCCGATACAGTTGGAAACGCGACTCGTCAGACCAGGCTACTTGTTTCCAGTCATCAAGTGTCCAGTGGCGGTGTTGCCATGCCCAAGTGAGGCGCATAGCTCTGTGTCGTGCACCCATCAAGGGGACTCGAGTTGGCCGTCGGCTCCCAAAGCCCATATAGTGCATGGTACATTGCACAGTCCGGACGATGATGCTTGTTGAGGCTCCAGCATTGAATTCAGATGATACCTGCGAGAGTGTTGCATGCCTATCGCGTGAAACAATTCTTGACAGCCGACGATGGTCATGCTCACCCAATGTCTTTTTATTTTTAAAAATAGGAAATATCTACTTACATTAAAGCTTAATATTAGCATGGAAATTCACACTTAAAAATAGAGACTGGTAAGTGAAACACTATTTAATAGTATTGCTATTTTTGCATTTAATTATTAATTCAAATATGTACAGATGGTAAGTTATTGATCCCCTTTTAATTTTATTTTTAACTGGGGAACATTATTTAGATTTGGTACAGACTGATTTTTTGGGGGCAAGGTGAACTTCCATGTAGCTGATTAATCACCTGTGATGTGTTCAATGTTATAGTAGAATAATTCTATTAACAGAGGAATGATACTTAGATTTGAGCAAACATGCATAACTAGATAATTTTCACACTCATAAAAGCACATTATTCAGCTCTTTAATTCACTTAATTCAGACCCAAACAATTTTAAAATCTGATATTTTACAATATGAAATACTCAAAGCTTCAACAAAGTGCCTTAGCAAAGCAAAACCTCTCGAGAGGTGTATAGTAATAGGAAGACAGCACGTTTATATTTCATTCACAAGTTTCAGATGAAAGTGACACGACATGATGTCACTGAACTGTAGTTGAAATGTGGTGGTAGTGAAAGAATCTAGTAAAAGCATTAGTATTAATCTTCATTGCAGGAAAAAAAAAAAGGGGCTCCCCCTCCTAAATGGTTTGCCACTCATAATAAATTAATAAAACAGCATATTTTGTTTTGTTTTGCATTGTGGTTCTGCCCCCCCCCCTGAAATGCGGGGCCCTAGGCGTAAATCAGGCCTTGTACAGGCCACCAGATTGATGGATCATGTATCTGGATTCATCAGTCCATAGGACCCGTTTCCATTGATCTACGGTCCATGATAAATGTTATATACACCATGCTAAATGACGAGTAGCATTCCGAGTAGATATGAAAGACTTATGAGCAGCCACACAACCATGGTAACCCATGGGATGAAGTTCTCTGCAAATGGTATGTGTACATACCGAGGTTCCAGCATTTTTACTCACCTGTACAACGAGGTCTTGTGCAGTACTCTGTCAATTAGCTGTAACGACTCCTGAAGCTTCGGTGTCCTCTATCACCAATTTTCTTCGGTCTGCCGGTACGTTTTGCTGTTTCAGGCACACCATGTGTCTTCCACTTATTCCGTACATCCAAAACAGTTGACTTGGGTATGTTTAAAAAACTCTCGGTTTCTCTTATGGACAACCCACTAATATAACACCCAACAATCTATCCTTTCTCAAAGTCAGTTCTCTCCTGCTGCAGCATTTTCACGCAACCTCACAGTGCAATATGATCGCGGTCAGCTGCAGGCTTGTTTTTATACCGTTTGCAGCTGTACTGCGCATCTTAACAATGCAGCGGGTCCGTTCATTTGCTTTTGAAGGGGTGTCCGGTCACTTTTGTCAATATAGTGTGTATTATATACACTGAAGAGCAATTGAATCAGAGACAGCTGGCGTTGTGCAAATGTGGCGCTGTGGGCGGCCTTGTAAACAAAAACATGACATGCAGTGATCCGACAATATAAGGAGTGATACAACACGGACCAGTAAGAGTCGGACACAGTATGGGTAAGATGAAGGATCTAAGCACATTTGATCATGGGAAAATTGTCGGGGCCCAGCGAATGGGTCACTCCATCTCAGAAGTCGTGCAGGCACTGAGATTTTCACGAGCCACTGTGTCACGGGTGCACTGTGAGTACATCAAATCCGGTAAAACCATCCCTGCAAGGGCCAACTGTCATGGACAACAGCATGTGGATGAGCGGGGTCATCGTTGGCTAGCTCGTATTGTCACAGCGGTTAGACGGGCCACAGTGCAAGAAATTACTCGGCAATTTAACGCTGGTGCACAAAAACGTGTAAGCAGCCACACCATCCAGAACCATCTCCTCGCTATGGGGTACAGAAGCCATCGTCCCACGAGGGTACCACTGCTGGCCGCACATCACAGGGTGCAAAGATTAGCATGGGCACGGGAACATCGTCACTGGACCCTAGACATGTAGAAAAATGTCGCCTGGACTGATGAGTAGAGATTCACGTTGGCACATGTGGATGGCAGGATACGAGTATGGCGCAAACCATACATGAAGCGATGGATCCTTATTGCCAGCAGGGTACTCTTCAAGCTTGTCGGGGTGGCATTCTTGTCTGGGGATTGTTTACGTGGACTGAAATGGGACCCCTGGTACGTGTGACATTGTCCCTTACAGGTCAACATTACCGGGATATCCTGGACGACCATTTGCTCCCGTTTGTGCATCTTCAACATCCCATTGGGGACCTCATCCTGCAACAAGACAATACACCGTGCCATTGCTCCCGAATTGTATCCGAATGGTTGGATGAACACTCTACCAACGTGACCTTGCTTCCTTGGCCAGCTAGATCATCTGATTTCAATTCCATCGAGCACATCTGGGGTGCCATCAAGAGAGATGTTCGAGGCTCCGACCCTTCTCCATCAAATCCTCGTGAACTGTGGGAGCTTGTTCAGGGGTCGTAAATCCGTATGGCTTCCCAACACTTCCGGTGTCTTGTCGAGTCCCTGCCGAGACGAATCGCTGCCGTCATCAGGGCGAGAGGTGGTGCTACACGTTACTAGACAGGTATCTCTCAGCATAGAGGTACTGTATTTCCACTGTTTCCATGTAGCAGTCCTTCAGAAAAATTTGAATAGTACATCACCCTTGAGCAGGAGTTGAACCATTGCTTGCTGATTTCTGTTTGAGGATGCTGCCGTTACACCACCCAGAACAATCAACGGCTTTCCAAGCAACTGAAGCTAAGCATTGATTCCAGCATTCAGGATTCACATTCCTAAGCTATCTCTGCTTAGCTTCAATTGTATTGAACCTCATTGTCTAGTGTAGTGTTAATGGTAGGATGCTCAAACAGAAAATGGGCAGTGTGAGTTTAATTCCTGCTCCAGGGCTGTGTAATTTTTAAAAGTTCGCGAAGGGTTGGCTACATACAAAACAGTGGAAATATGCTGCCTTTGCGCTGATAATGAAATTCGTTTGCGAAAAAATATTTCTTCCAAGGGATTTGCTTCTCATCAATTTCTAAGAAATATGTTCCCACTAAGATTGATGAGTCAGTGCAAAAAATATTTTGACATCTAGATAGAGAAATCACTGTATAAAAATGCAGCTGTAACAACAAAGTCAACTAAATGTTATTCTTCTTAGTTAATATATGTATGAATTAGCCCAGTCATCTGTGCCGTTAAAGATTGTTAGAGATTTTCAAACATTTTAGGTATTATGACATGAACTGTCAAATTTTCTGTTCATCACGTTGTATTTGACCTAGCCACACAGGTTTTTGGTTAGTTCTTATTACTCGTGTGTTAATGTTGTAAATAAAGAAATGTATTTACCTTGAGTCTTGCTTCTTGTAGTTTTTAAAAGACTCGAGGTAAATACATTTCTTTATTTACAACATTAACACACGAGTAATAAGAACTAACCAAAAACCTGTTTGGCTCTTCCGAGGAAGGTTAAATAAAACTTGATGAACAGAAAAGTTGACAGTTCAGTCATAATACCTAAAACCTATGTACCATGTAATAGAAATACTTCATGAGTTTAATGATTAAGTAACTCTCATAAGGTTATATACATATTTTCAAACATGTTTGCTTCATTATAAGAACAGATGTACAGTTACCTTCTTATCCCTTATTCATCTATAGTATTTCTATTCATATTGCTGTTATTCTTTTATTCCATTTCTCTTATCTGTAGACACAACATTGAGTCACATAGATTACTATTCACTCTATCTCTCTCATAAATGGTTGTCACTTTCTTATTAGTCTTTTTTTTTTTATTGAAGGTTTAACGACCACCCGGTGAGGCATGGATGTTGCGTTTGTCTTACAGAACTAGCTCACTCCCTTCCCTGGAACCAGTGGCCCTAAATTAGGGACGGGTGACTGCTTATAGCCCATTGAGTTGCCCATGGTAGTTGTTAAACATTCAATCAAAAAAAAAAAAAAAAAAAAAAAAATTAGGGCCACTTAGTTATCAATAAACTGATCAAATATCTATTCATGAAGTCAAATTCTTCTAATCAGGATAGTTACTTACAGATACATTGATCACTTTCTTTGCTTAAATAATTCAGGAAAGCTCGAAAAATATTTTTCAGCTATTTATCCTAATTGCCTTAAACTAAATAAAACCAATGACAATAACCAAGTTCGTGATTTTTTAGAGTGAGCCATTAATCTTAATTCAGGCAATCCTGTTATCAGCCTTTATGATAAGAGAAATCATTTGAACTTTAAAATAGTCAAATATGGTATGTGGTGGAGTAATATTTCCTGAAAGGTAATAGAAAACGTATTTATTTCACAAGTCCTAAGACTAACTAGAATATGTAGCTTAAATTCCGAACTAGAGAAGCATTTAAAGTTTTAATCAATCAGTTTATTGATAACCAAGTGCCAAAAAACTTCGTGAAAGTTGCATTACGAAAAATAGTTTTCAAATATAGTTAGGATGGAAGACTTATTTTAAATCTTGGTGACCGAATGAATCGTCTAAATTAAAGCTTATTTTAGAGGTTTAGATAATGATATGGTCATCTACAATTTTTAGGAACCTATAATACCCTACTTTTTCCCTCTCCTTTGATTAAAAAAAGTTCATAATTAAAAAAACTACAAAAAATACATAAAACTCTTACATAAAGCTATATATAAAATATATATATAAAATATATATATAAAATTAAAAGCAAATAAAATAGTAATATTGAATAATTAAAGGTTTGGGAAGGATACTGCTATTTGGGTTATTCAAATACTTTTAAAACTTCTGGAAAGAGTGAAATAAATTTCTATATTCTCAGGAAGTGCTTTTTAGTATTCTGGGTTGCACATGCAACTTTGAAACTGTTTTTTCAGTAAAATACTTCTTGGAGAGGCTTGCATAATCTATTCTTAGGAAACAAACTCAATTTCTACTTCCCGGGAAGGTTCTATGGTTGGCCGCCAGGTGGTGGTGCGAAGAGAACTCTCTTTCCTTCCAAAATGTCTGTTCAAAGAACCTAGTTGGTAGCTCAAAGTGCTGCCTTGGTTTGGTATGTTTGTACTTTTTATTTTGCATAATTTTTTAATTTTTTCTTTATTTGGGTTCTTCATCTACTTTTTTTGAAGTTTGTTGTTCATTTTGGAGGTACTTTTAGTTTTTTCCGCTGGTTATTAGGCCGGTGGTTTGGGTTCCTTTATTGCCTGTAACCACGTTTTGTTACAAGTGGTTGGGTTCCTTTATTGCTGGTACCTGACTGATTTGAACAATAATTTGTAAATATTTTATCTTTTACTAGCAATTCTCTGTGTTTTATTTCTTATCTTTTATTTTCAATGTTGTTACATCTATTTTGAAGTGAAATGCATATTCGTCATTCCTAGGTAATGTCCTTTGCTTAACTTCTTAAGTACTTATTGTGTGTGTCTTGGTCTTTTCTCTTACTTCTTTGAGGTTTGCACCTCGGTTCTAGGGATTCCATCTCCCCTATTACCACAGTGTTTTAATTCTCAGCTCCTTTTGGCTTGTGTTTTTTAAATTTAATTTTCCTAAATTTTAAAGTCGGTGGAACAATTGTTTCTGAATAAGAAACCTTTTCTTTAGGCAATGCTATTCACTTTTCATAAGTTTATGTTTTTCTTCTCTTGTTTTGTGTTGTAGTGGGTATTCATCTTCTTTTGAAATGTTTGCATGAATTCTCTTGGACTGGTTATCGTTAAGTGTGCATCAGGCAATGTTATTTAGTTTGCTAATTGTGGGTTTTTTGTCCCTGTTAAATTTGTTGAATTTTCCCTTAACATTAATTTTTCCTTTGTAGCAAACTAAATAAGCAGAAACCCACACTTTTCTGGTCTTTGCATATATATGAGAGATTTTCTTCATGCTTACCCCTGACGAAGCCATAAGAGACTCTGTCATACGATCTGCAATCCCTGTGTTCTAGTTTTTGAATTTTTTTTTTTTTTTTTAGTTTGGTAAAACTATACTATCGGGATTAGAAGAAATGCTATCCCACACTCACCAACCCGCTTGGCCAGCGTGGTGAGTTATGGCCAAACCCCTCCAAAATGACTCCACAACTTAAATCTTGGCCCTCAGTCTCCAGCAGCTGGAATGTACCTGGCCAAGGCAGTGGCCAGCGCGACGTGAAGGCAGAGGGTGCTAAGAATCCCCGGATGACCGGACTAGGCTGTCATCTGATGCTGACCTTGGCTACGTATAATGGACGCACCCTATCTTCTGATTCAAGGCTTCTTGAATTGGAAGAAGAACTACGAAGGATCAAGTGGGACATCGTCGAGCTAAGTGTGAGGTAAGGAGAAGATCTCATTGAACTGAAAAGTGGACATCTCTTCTACTATCGTGGGACAGATACTGGCAGAACTAGTGGTGTTGGATTTATAATAAACAAGAAACTGAAGGATAAAGTTGTAGAAGTTGAAAGTTCCTCTGACAGAGCTGCACGACTTGTTATCCAACTCTCGAGAAGGTACAAGGCTCAGATTATTCAAACTTATGCACCCACCACAAGTCATGCTGAAGAAGAAATTGAAGAATTTTATGAGGAAATTCGTGATCTAAATAATAAAGGTAAGCAGCACTTGAAGATAATTATGGGAGATTTCAATGCAAAAATAGGGAAACGGCAACAGAATGAAACTTCAGTAGGTAAATGTGGTCACGGCAACAGAAACCAGTGTTGAAATACTCTCATAGAGTTTGCAGAGGCAGAAGGGTTTTTCATCTTGAATTCCTTTTTCAAGAAAAAGCCACACAGGAAATGGACATGGAGACATCCAAATGGGTTGACAAGTGAAATTGATTTTATTATGTGTAACAAAAAAATCATCATAGAAGACTGCAGTGTGCTAAACAAGTTCAACACAGGTAGTGACAATAGATTGGTGAGATGTAAGATGCACCTCAACACTAAACTCGAACGTGGCAAGCTCATAAGACAAACAAGATGTATTGACTTAACCAACCTTCAAAAACACCATAATACCTTCAAGTTGGAACTGAAGAACAGATTCTCTGCTTTAGAAGGCCTAACACCGGAAGAAGTGGATATTTCTGAAATTAACAGAAAAGTAACCAAAGCTCTTATGGAAACAGCAACAAAATTAGCTTAGTCTAAGAACAAGTTGCATGTGAGCAAATTATTAGGAAAAACCAAAATGTTGATGCAAAAAAGAAGAGAGATGAGGACAACTAAAGAAGATGTGACTTCCAAAGTGGAATATGATATATAGAGCTATGCAAGACAGTACGAAAAAGTATCACTGAAGACGTAAGGAAATTCAACTGTGAACTAGTGAGGAAAGCAATTGAAAACAACCAAAGCCTAAAGATAGCAAAGGGACATCTCAGTAAGGGAAGAAAACAGATTATGGCACTGAGAAAAGAAGATGGTTCTGCAACAAGAAATAGAGGTGAAATTTTGACAAGAGTGAAAGATTTCTACTCCAAATTATATGAAAGGGATGATACATGTACTCCAGACATCATGAAAGGTACCAGTAACAAAGTTCTTCCAGTCCTCCCAGCAGAAGTTGCACATGCAATCAAGAACATGAAGCAGGGAAAAGCTCCAGGAGAAGATGGAATTACTGTAGACATCATACCAGAAGCAAGTGGAGAAATCGAAACAGTACTCGCCCAAATTTTCACTCGATGCTTTAATGAAAGGAAGATTCCTGAGGATTGGAACAACGCTACAATGATCCTGCTACATAAAAAAGGTGACATTGAGGATCTCAGGAACTACAGACCTATCAGCCTCCTATCAGTGGTTTATAAAATCTTCACTAAAGTTCTTTCACACCGCTTGAAGGTAACACTGGACATGGCTCAACCTAAAGAACAAGCTGGATTCAGGAGTGGCTACAGAACTATAGATCATATCCACGTACTGAGAGAACTAATTGAAAGAGCGAGGGAATATGAACTTCCATTGTGTATGGCTTTTATCGATTATGAAAAAGCCTTTGATTCGGTGAAACCATCAGCAGTTACAATGGCTCTGAAATCCTGCAGTACTGAAGATGCATACATTAATATTATTAATAACAACTATGAAAATGCAAGTGCAAAGATTTGGCTGTTTGAAAATACAACACACATAAAAATTGGAAAGGGAGTGAGACAAGGTGACACCATATCTCCCAAGCTTTTTAATGCCACATTGGAAAATGTCTTTCAATCGCTGAACTGGGAAAACAAAGGGATAAAGATTAATGAAGATTATCTAACTCCCCTTTGTTTTGCTTATGACGTAGTCATTTTTGCAACTACCCAATCAGAGCTGCAGAGTATGATCCAGAAACTTGCTGACAAGAGTAAAGTGGGATTCAAAGTGAACTTTCAGAAGACAAAATTGATGTTCAATGCTTTTACAGGAAATGAAGATTTATCGATTGATGGAAAAAAGCTGGAGATAACAGACACGTATGTTTATCTTGGACAGCAGACATCAAGTGAGGGTCACATTGATGAAATTAATCGGCATATAAAACTTGCCTGGAGAGCATTTGGAAGAAACAGCATAATTTTCAAGAGCAATATGCCATTATGTCTTAAAAGAAAAGTGTTTGATCAATGCATCCTTCCAGTGCTTACGTATGGTGCAGAGACGTGGACCTTAACCAAATGAGACATACAAAGGCTGCAGACAACTCAAACCAGCATGGAGAGGTTCATGCTTGGTGTAACCAGGAGAGATAAGAAGAGGAACTCGTGGATCCGAAAAATAACAAGAGTGGAAGACATCATCATCAGAGTTAAATCCCTGAAATGGCAATGGGCTGGACATACTGCCAGAAGGACAGACCATCGATGGACAGCCGAAATTTTAGATTGGATTCCAAGGGACAGGAAAAGACCCAGAAGAAGACCACGTGGGAGATGGGTGGATGCAATTCGAAAGTATGCGGGAGTAACATGGAGGAGACTGGCACAAGACAGACTGTTGTGGAAGAAGCTTGGAGAGACCTTCGTCCAGCAGTGGATTGATAATGGTAGATGATGATGATGATATACATGTATATATTCACATGCACAGTCGAGTCACATTATTGTGACCACCTCCTACTTTTGACGTCAACAGCGCGTAGCCAATGAAAGAAGGCATGTGTCGCGACCTGGCTTGAAGGATATATAAGGTGTGCTGTAGGCATTGTGAAAACATATCACTCGTTGCTGTCATGGATAGACAAAGCGATTCATCAGATGAATTTTCAGATTAATACAACAGCACTAAGTTTTTCATGGTGGACATATCCATTTTTACAATATGTAATGGATGTTTTGGAAATTCCACATAATCTCTGTAAAATTTGATAAAAAAAATTATAGTTTTTATTTTACTTATTCAAAGATACTACACAATGATGCATTTTTTTGTCTGAGGTCGATTATATATTTAGTCCATTACTTATGAACAGTAACTGATGTAATCTGTTATAGTAAAACTGCTAAGCTACTGCAATAAAATTTGCCACTATAAAATTACTTTGTTAAGGACATTGTGCTTTGTGCAAGCACACATCATAGCCAACTTATGGTTTTACAATACAACAGTTGAATTTGTATTTCAAAACTGTTTTTATCACTCCCTTTGAAAAAAAAGTTGTGAAATCACAAAGGATTTTTGCTTAAAATTATCATTGGAAAGTTGTTTAGAAATATTACTTTTGCATGATTTACTAATGCTTCATTTTTTGCAGAGAATTTTTAAGAGCTAACAAATTACATATATTGCAGTGTAATTATCATTTTGTATTTTATTGCACTGGAAAACTTCATTAAATGTGTTGGGAAGAAGAATACACAAATTGGATATTACATTTGCCAGTAATATGTTAAATTTCTAAACTCAGTTAACCTCAATGCTCACACATGTTTAGATGAAATCAACAGATTTTGTATTACGCAGAGATTAATAGTTCTGAAACAGAGTAACTTTACTGCATGTGTGGAAAATAGACGTTTCTTTGTCGGAGACATTTACATTTCTTTGCTACTATATTTTATGATCCATAAACTTCGTAGATTTAGTGTTGGTACAAATATTTATGCTGTAAGTTATAAGTACAAACTCAAGACTGGGGAACAAAATTAAATTTTAATTTTAACAAAAGCGTTTTTTTTTTATGCTCTAGGCTTCGATGTTGGAGTGACGTTTTTAACATCAAAAAGTTTGCGAACAAAAAACACTTGAAGTGTTGAAGTCAAAATTATGACAACACACTGGGATAGTGACCAAGTTTGGACATAACCAAGGTTACTCTCAACCAGGTACCAGTCACGAGACATCTGACGTCTGGAGTGGTCTTGATACTTGAGCATCTCCCCAATACGTCCATCCACAGTTTGTAGAGTACCCTGAAAAATAGTGAGATTTATTCCAGAGGTATATATTTTTATTATTTAAGTGGATAACACATTTTCATTTCATTGACACTAAAACAGCAATAAGCCAGTATCATACTCACATTTTGTTTCTTAAACTATGATTTTCCAGGGGTCATATATGTCTTATTAAAAATAGATCTGTAGCATTCTTGCAATAACAAAAGAATAACAAAAAGGAAGTTCCTTCATAATGCAACTTGTAGAACCCTCTAAAGATTACAATGCAGTAGACAGAGACATCATATCCTTAGGAGTAAGAATGTTATACAAGGGATTCAGTTATATTTGGGGGGATTAGCATTTGTCTGTCATCTGTGTTGCAAAGAGAGTTTCAGTATCCAAGTTCTCTGGTTGTTGGTTTCTTCTTTCTCATTGCTTGCATTTTCCATGGAGACAAAATGAGAAATGACATCAAGTGGAAGAAAGATGCAACACACACATCAGGAGGAAAACAAGTAGATAAACTGAACAACTTAGGCAGTAATTGAGGCTCAATTCATAGAAGGGTGAATAAAAAGGAAGAGTGTGAAGTAGCAAATTCTTCATGTCAAAAGATTGGAAACTTTCTATCTTTTGGTGGAAACTAAGGGTTGAAGTGAGAAAGGTTTCAGCATCTGATGACAGGGATCATAGTATACTTCTGGAAAATTTTAGGTAGGAATTTTAGGAATTTTTAGAAAAATTTTAGGAAAATTTTAGGAGTGTATTTCAATAAAAATTAGATGTATATTTGTATACATCTAGTAAAACAACTTTGTATACATTGTAAAGAGTTTGCTTCACACCCTTCAACCATATATACTGATAGACTGCGCATGACATCAAAATTTCTGGCTCCAACATAAAATCACATGACAACAGTCAAAAAGATGGGTTACACCTGCTGTGCTTATGGTTGCTCTGAGCGATATAGTAAAGAAAGTTCTATGATTTTTCATGGGTAAGAAACGAATTAAATACCTAAGTCAATAAAGTTCAATTACTTAACCAGAAACTTGCAGCTATTGATATAAAAATATAGTAACTTAAGAAAAAAAAAATGGAATGCACGTTCCAAATTCTTCGCAAATGTTCATCACATTATAAATCACAAAATGTAAACAACCCGATCATGCATGTATATAGCTCATAAGTAAACTTACCTGAAGAGTTTTCATTATATATGAGGCGCATTCACATAATACACCGAAAACACTGAAGTTCTGCAGCGTAAATTAGTAATCATAACAGCATTTTTACACGAAATTTGGAGTCTGATGATGACGTGCCCAATGTTTGAGCCATGGCGGCTTTGATGCAGCTATTGCCAATGTGCAGTCCATTAGTATATATGGTCGAAGTTAACACCCAAATTTTTTGCATAACGTCTAATGTCTAAAGTTTAAGTATGATTTACTTCTAATGTTCAGTTCTTATCTTTTCACGTGTTATTATCATATTCAAGTATATTTACCACATTCAAGTTTCACTTTGAACATTAATATGCTGTTGAACCAGAAGCAATTCACGATTTTCACAGTAAAGTTTTCAGGTTTCACATTAAATTATAATATCCTAAAAAGGTAATTGAAAACCAAGAACTATGTACAATTGTTCACTGAATTACTTTTTTCATATTATTGTTTTAACCTTTTCCTGATTAGCCTATCTTTTTCTGCTTCTACCACAACTAATTTACTTTCAGTTTTCTTTATTTCAGCTGAACCTTGTATGATCAAGTTAGAGCCAACTGCTATTTCAACAGTATTTTGTTTTTCTACAGCTTTTCTCATTCTTTCTGTTCCCTCTTGAATTATTGCTAGGGAGGCTTCTTTATCGTTTTTAAGTCTATTTATTTCTGCATCATTTTCTTTTATTTTGTCATCAAACTCAGCTTTTCTTTTTTTCTCTAGCTGCTTTTCCTTATTTTCCCTCTCTTTCTGCTTCCTTTCTTTTACCTTTTTTGATTCTTCTTCCTTCAGCTTATCAACATACTCTTTATAAAATTTATGTGAATCACAAACACTATTTAACAAATTTCTTGTTATGGGAACTTTACTTACACATCCATAGTGTTTAATGGCCCCTTTAACTATTCTTAATGATGTTATAGTTGAGTCTTTTAAGTTAGCCTTGTCCTTCCTTAACAGAGCAGTGTTAACCGAAAATCCCCTTTCTGCATCAGCATTACCATGAGGTAAAACTAAAATTGACTTTATGAGTTTAGCAAGATTTGAGTATTTTTCTTTTCCGCTAGAGTCTTTAATACTAAATATATTACGCCAGTAATGATCAATCCGCACTGGAATATGCCCTTCCTCTGAAAATTTCACTAGTTCATCTAGAGTTGGCTTATCGCAATTTAAAAGTTTCCACTCTTCTCTTACTCTATCAATTTGTTCCTCAGAAAGATGCAAAACACTTGAAATTCTGGTTATTTCCGAAAGTCCTTCAGTGACTGAAAGTTGAGTTGACTCTTTCTTTGGTTCTTTTACCTTTAAAACTTCTATGTCTCTTAGCTTTTGATTGCAGAATGGCAAATTTGACTTTAAATATTTTGTGGTTGCAATTAGTGATGATCTTACATCTAAGAGAAATAATTTCTGCCTGGTCTCCTGAACATTCCTGAGGAGATTTTTTGTCTTCATACCAACTTCTAACTCCCCTAGTTTTTTTCCATGAATTTTTGTTTTCAAAATCTACATTCTTTAGGTCTTCTGCAAATTTCCCTGCTATAACATCATCTTGGATAAACTGAGCCATAACATTCCTCATTAAAGTATTTAAATCAGAATATAACTTGTGTATTTTTGGTTCTTCACTCTGATAACATAATGAAAACTTTTCAAAATTTTGGTGTGAAAATGAAATTAATGCTAAATAGCAAGGAGTAAGCTCATTTTTTCAGGAAACAGTGAATTATTTTATACCTTGCCGAATTGCGCAGTTGTTTTTCAAATATTTTTTGAGATGGCAAGAAGTTTAAAAAATATTCTGTAATATTTAGCCATTGATCCAAGAGCCTCTGGGCTACAGAACCAACGGTTAACCATCTGTTGCTGACATGACGCAAAAAATTTGGCAGTGACCAATGTTATATCCTCGACAGATTTATAATCCTCTCGTCTTGCAGCACTACTCTTTAAAAAGTAATGCATATCAGTAGCAAATTCGTCAAAATCTATATTTAAGCTTGTCAAAAAAAATTTTTAAATGCATTACTAACAACATGCAGGTTGCAAAAACCTAGTTCCAAAGATTTCTGGCCTGTTTCTTGTTTTACAACTTCATTGAATTTGCGTAAAAAGCACTTATTTACATTTGGGCTGTCCATGGATACACAAATAATTCTGTTCAACGAAATATTGAAGGATGATAACACATCAAGAATTTCTTTTAGCAAAATATCTGCTGTTGCATGACCCAGAAAAACGCTTGTTAGGTATCGGCAAGAAACTGAATTTATTTCTGAAGACCAGTACCTGAGATACACATCCAACTGCCGTTTCACTTGTGTATTTGTAGTTTCATCAAATGCTATAGTAACCTTTCCTGGGCTACTAGATGCAATGTCTTTTTTCAAATCCTCTTCAAAATATTTTGACAATCCATGTGATATCACATAAGCAACTTTTTTTCTTTAAGTTGCATTTTGGCTGCAATAGCAGAATCAGGAAACATTTCTTTGAAAAGGTCAACTGTTTCAGTGCATGAAACAAAAAGACATATTGTCCTTAGCAACTTTCATGGCCCATAATGCTTCGGCTTTAGCCAACTGTAAATCATGACTCAGTACTTCACTAATATTTGTTTTGGGCTAAAGATCCCGTCCTCCAAAGGCTTTCAGGATGGACTTATTTTGAAATTTACTTTGAAATTTCTGCAAATGTTTTTTTCCTTTATGATGCGCTTTTACTTGTGAAAAGCCACTATTAGAAATGTTGAAAATTTCTGAACACAATATACACTTAGCAGAAAATATTGTTTCAGTTGCAGAACACCATTCTTTCAACTTCACTCCGTCCAATTCTTTGGCGAGCCACGCATCTTGAAATTTTGTTTTGGATTTAGGCATCTTAAACACTTGTATTACTAACCAGAAAATGAAAGGAAGTACAAAAACACGTTCCAATATTGCAAAACCAGACAACTTCCCGAAATTTGGCTGCGAGGATGTCAGAAGATATGAAAAAAAAAAAAAAAAAGCAGGTCACCACTAGAGAACTGAACCTGCACACAGCACAGAGAACACCATAAAAGACGTAAAACCAGAAACTATCATACGCATCTCGCGCAAGTTCAGTCAAAGCGAGTCGGACTCCGAGATATATTGCGCATCGAAGGTCGCTGTCGCCGACGCATGATCGAAGGTCAATGATCACGTGCTCTACTGCCCGCCAAGATAATACTCAGCTACCATCCCATCGTCATTACCGGAGGTTACGGAAGGAGACCACATGTTTCCTCTTTGCTTCCACCCACCTGCGGTTTACAATAACAAAACATCAGCAGAAAGAGGAGGTTCCACAAGGCATGTACAAAAATAAAGTACGATCTTCTGCGTGCCACGGAGTTCGTCTGCAAAGCGCAAACCAGGGGTGAAAATGACCCCTCCCCTTTTCCCTTAGATCTCTTGTTACTCTCGAAAACTGTTCGAAGGCAAAAAAATGGAACGCCCGCCCGAAGCAAGTGCATCTCGATGGCGTCATTTTTCCCTCCTTCAGCAGCACAGCATATAGGCTGTGTTTCTACAATAACAGGTCTTTTACCTTACCGTAATGGTAAATTTATTGGCGTTAATAACGGTTGTGTTTTTAATAAAAATAAGCTTACGAAAATTTTAGGATGAATAGCAAATTTTAGGTCTAATTTTAGGAATTTAAGGAGGGTCACAAAATATTAGGAATTTTAGGAATTTTAGGAGGAATGCGATCCCTGTGATGAGTTTCTCCATTATTGAAGTACGTAATAATGTTTTTTGAGTGCAAAAACCATAATAATGGTTCTTGAGTAAGAAATTACTTGTACTGAATCACGTGTACTGAATGCATGGTTAGTCTAAATGGTATGGAGTTAGATCAAGTGCCGATTTTGTAAATCTGGGAAGCATATTTCACAGAGAAAAAAGATTAGGTGGTGAAAGTTGTAGGTGAATGATTTCAGCCTTGAAAGTCACGGCTGCTTTTTGATGATAACACATATCTTTTATCTGGAATGGCTTTAAATTCTTCTGAAAAACTCTCACTGAATTTTGATTTTACCAGGAGGAAAATACTTCTCATTTCCTACCTATGATTCGACATATACACAATAGGAGCAATATGCAGTATTAGCCCCTATCATGGGTGAGAGACAAAATCTGGCTCCTTAGCAAAAGAGCTTAGTCATTGGATACAGAACAAAGAGTGGTAGTACCCAGGAAACAGCAAAATTTGTTAGTTTTAAGTTTAAAATGCACCAAGAGTAGAGGGAAAGGGATGCAGCACATAAGCGGTGGGTGGGTGTGGGGACTGCCAATGCTGCTTAATGCTCAGAGAGAGAGAGAGTGGCTTGACCGTATTGTCCAGGACACTAGGCATGCTACCTTGGTACAGCTGACCATGTACTGTAGCCAGGGAGCACAGAGGAGTGTAGCTACAGCACAACGATCTGAATGAACACAACACATCATTGGTGACAATGATTGGATTATTGGTCATGAATCAGTGCTGATTCATGGCAAATGTATGGGGTACTGAATCTGAATTTGTAAAAAAAGAAATAGAAAATTGAGAGAACCAAGAAATTTTTTGATGAGAAAAACCTAGACGATCGGTTTACAACTCCAAAAAATTCGTTTTTTGAATCTTGACATAGTTACAGCAATGGTTAAAAGCAGGCTTGCAGCCATGAATGATGTCATTAAGAAATTTCAATTTTTGCATCCTGCAATTCTTATGGTAACGAGTGATGTTATTCAAATCTACCAACAACTTAGTAAGGATATATTCTGACGATTTATTTCGTGACTTACGACGACAATTTCTAACTTTCAGATTAATTCTAAAGATAGAGATGTACTAAAAATAAAAAACGAATCGGTTAAAGACTTAGCTGAGTTTTTCACAATACAGAGCTTTGTCATTCTGCCCAGCGTACCAGATGCCAGACGTTGCAGTGACTTTTTCTTTCTTTGCTATTGCAAGCGTCTAGAGACCATTATTTGAACTGAAATTGATGAAAAATTATGATCGCATTTCAGAGATGCAGAATGGATTATGAGCGCGGAGCCTAATTAACATAGAAGTGGAATGAGCTCGAAAAAGCTGAATAATACTGAATTATAAATGAATTTGCATAAAAACTGAATTTGCATTGAATAATGAGTAAGTGTGAGAAAAATCAGGTGGTTATGACTAATAGGTAAATTTTATTTAATAAAATTTATTTGCTGATTTTTCAGCTCAAAATTACTTGTATATATGAATATATTAACTACCAGCTCTGTGTTGAAGAATGTCTCGACATCTACTAGTCATACACCAATGAGCATAACCACATGATTTTTCTCACACTTACTCATTATTCAACCACCTACATAATAAGCTGTAGGATCTCATTTAGCACGCAAAACAGCGGCCACTTGGCGAGGTATCGATTCGATGAGGTGGCGATGGCTATCCTGGGGTATCTGGTACCATTATGTCAACAGCAGGTCCTCCAGTTCCCGTACATTTTGGAGTGGTGGTGATTCAGCGCGAACTAGCTTTTCCAAGTCGAACCACAAATGTTTGATTGGGTTTGCGTCAGGTGAATTTGGAGAACAGGGCGTTAACAGAAAGTCACCAGCATGTTCCTCGAACCACTCCTTGACGATTCAGGCAGTGTGGCATGGCGCATTATCCTATTGGTAATGGCCATCACCAGCAGGAAACACAGTTGCCATGAATGGGTAAACTTGGCCCGCAACGATGTTCAGATACCTGACAGCTGTCAGGGATTGTGCTATTGCGATAATGGGGCCTAAAGTGTCCCAAGAAAACATTGCCTACTGCATAACACCGCCGGCCTGTTTCTGCCAATAGTTACTTCCAGGTGCCATAATAGCCTTTGTTGGTAATCGGCGTGTCCGTGCTCAGCCATCTATGTGATGCACCAGGAATATGGATTCGTCAGACAAGGCCACTTTCTTCCAATCATCCACGATCTGGTCTTGATGATCTTGGGCCCATTTCATGCGTTGTTGGCGATGACATGCAGTGAGCATGGGGACCCGGCTGGGTCTTCGGCTACGCAAGCCCACACGCAGAAAGCTGCCATGAACTGTGTGCTGTGACACATTACCCTGATACCCACTGTTGTAGCTGCAGGTGATTTGTCACACTGTGATCCTGCGGTTGCTGTGAACAATGCACGGCAGTCTCCGCTCCCCTCTGGCATCAATGAGCTGTGGACGACGGTTCATCGTTTGGCCATCTGTACACCACTTTTGATACGTACTCATTACAACGGCACGCGAACAACCCACAAGTCGCGCCATTTGTGAGATTGTAATTCTGAGGCGTTGTGCCATTACAATTTGCCCTTTATCAAACTCCTATAAATCGGCAGCTTTTCCCATTATGACTACGAACACTCTACTAGCCAAAGGCAGGTCCTTGGTTGTATATATACTGCTCTGCGAACTTCACCTGTGCTACTGTTCGGTCTCCAAGCGCGCTCATTTCTCTAGGCTCGGGATGGTCATAATGTAATGGATCATCGGTGTACTTGCAATGGCATTATTAATGAGTGTCTGGGGCAACTCATCCCATTTACAGGCAACAGATTACAAAGGTCTGCCAGTGTATTAGGGTATGGAACATTGTTATCCAGATGTTGCTGAACAGCATCCCAAATGTTCTCAATAGGATTACAAGGTCAGGTGACCCCGAAGGCGGCTGTAACGACTCGACCCATGAATTTCCACCTCCTGAAGCTGTAACGTCTCAATTCATGGCAGCTGTAATGACTCAATCCCATGATTTTCCAGCTCCTGAAGCTGTAATGACTCAATCCATGGCAGCTGTAATTACTCAATCCCATGATTTTCCAGCTCCTGAAGCTGTAATAATGACTCAATCCATGGCAGCTGTAATGACTCAATCACATGATTTTCCAGTTCCTGAAGCTGTAACGACTCAATCCCATGATTTTCAAGCTCCTGAAGCACGCTTTAGGCATAGTAACTGGTTGCGTTGTCATTGAGAAAACAGAATAATTGACCCCTTGTTTCCGGATATGCTAGCCCGACCCGACCTTTAGAACATGCCTTAGCCAATTTTCTTACCCCCCCCCTCATTAATAACAGTTTTTCGGTATCTAGCTCTGTTGCAGCTTTGCAAAAGTTAAATTCATTAACCCTGGGGGATAAGCCATTTATTATGGCATCCCTCGATGTTGTATCGATGTATCCTAACATCCCCATTGAGTCAGCGCATAACATTATCTATGACAAATTGTCCAATTTATTATCTATTACCAAATCTCAAGCCATTTTATCCGCCCTTAGATTAATCTCCAACCGTTCCTATTTTAAGTTCGATAACACCATCTTTAAACAAACTCAAGGTGCCCTCATGGGCTCCCCTCTGTCCCCTTTCCTTGGTGAACTTGTTCTACAAGAGTTAGAAACTGTTGTCCTCCTCAACTATAACCTGCAGCCTTTATGTTTTCTCCATTATGTAGACGATATTCTCGTCTTTTGGCCTCACTCGCTGGATGATCTTCATACTTTTGTTTCTGTTCTTTCTAGTCGCTACCGTGCGATCAAATTCTCCCTTGAGCTTGAGGAGAACTGTTGTCTACCTTTTTTAGACTTTATTGTTCTTAGAGATCCAAACTACTGTGTACCGCAAACCCACTTCCACAGTTTGTATGATACCGGCTGACTCTTCCCATCCTAAAAATTATAAACTGTCCGCTTTACAATTTATGTTACGCAGATCTAATTCCCATTGCTCAACTTTAGAACTTTGACGCAAAGAAATTGCTAATATTAAGAATATTGTTGTACAATTTGGATACCCCGTAAGTGTCGTTGATGCTGAACTTAAGAAGTTGCACAGAACTACTTTCACAACCCTTTCACGTGATCATTTGGAAACCAGGTACACTGGCTCTATTGATTATATACCAAGTATCGTCTCAATTCTACGTAATGTTTGTCGTAAGTACAAACTTAATTTTGGTGTGAAAACAACAAACATTTTAGCACTGCTTAAAAATGACAGAGACCCCATTGACATCGCTAATAAAAATGGTATTCATTGCGTACCGTTGAACCCTGTGGATGTGAACAGTGAACAACGAGTTTACATTGGATCCACGGTGCATACCTTGGCTACTCGGCTTGATGAACATAAATATAATATAAAGATGTGTTCACAAAATACATATTTAGCCAGACTTGTTCACAAAGGTGGATATAGCCCTGATTGGGACACTGTCACTATCCTTGCTTCACCACCTAACAGGTTCTTGACTTTAATTACTGAAAGCCTGAATATATTAAAACACAAAAAGAGTGCTTGTAATGATGATTTTCCGTACCATGTTCCCTACCCTTGGAAAATGCTCATTGAGCGTGATATATTAACTTAATTTAATTTTGTTTATTGTTTCCTATGTGTACGCTAAAAAATCCATCTCCTTTTTTCACTGGACCTGCGCATGAGCAATTATTTGTCCTTACATCACTTAGTCTTACTATATAACCCTGTAAGTTTCCTCGCTCCGTTGGTCATTCATCTGATGATGGGAGTCGCAGGCGACCCCGAAAGATCTTATGTTTTATGTATCACCTATGTGCTGTTTTAACTCTCATTAAAGTTTTAAACATCATATAGTTTTAGATTTCACTATCACACATCGTGCTACGACGGCTGTTTCACTACTGATGAGCCACGTTGATGTCTATTTTTTGATACTCCCTTTATGAGTGCCAATTTACTTTTAGTGTGAAATTATTATTGCTTGAAGCAGGGGGATTCATTCTATTTAACTGTTCGAAACAAATTTCCTACACTAAGTTGGAGTTACCTGTATATATATATATAACTATCTGACCATACACAGAAACATACAACAGAGCAGAGAGCGATAACTACGTCAAGTGAAAAGCAGGCTTTACTTCTTGAAAAGAATTTGATTTTTGGTTGTTCACATCTAGTAGTGCCCTATGTTTCTGCTGAGAGGAGACTGAAAAATATCCAACCTTTACAAAATATCACAAAACTGTCCTTAAAAAATTCTTGAAAATTAATTTTATGGAACAGCAGAGAGCATGGCCTGACTAAGACACTTCGAGGCCCTTGGCCAGGAAAATGTGGTAAGGCCCCTGTTGAAACAAAAACTTTCACCACACATATAACACTAGAGATGTCACGTGATACACATAGCATGAAATATACACTGATGAGCCATTATATTATGACCACCCCCAGCCTAGAGAAATGAGCACTCCTGGAGACTGAACAGTACACCAGGTGAAGTTTACAGAGCCGTATATGTACAACCCGAGGACAGGCTTTCGGTTAGTAGAGTGTTCGGAGTCAGAATGGGAAAAGCTGCCGATTTATCGGAGTTTGATAAAAAACAAATTGTGATGACACGGCGCCTCGGAACCACTATCGCGGAAACGGCGCGTGGGTTGTTCACGTGCCGCTGTAGTGAGAATGTATCAAAAGTGGTGCACAGATGGCCAAACGACGAACCGTCCTCCAGCCGTGCGTCGCCCGCAGCTCATTGATGCCAGACGGGAGCGGAGACTGTTGCACATTGTTCAGAGCGACCACAGAGCCACAGTGCGACAAATCACCAGCAGCTACAACAGTGGTAATCAGGACAATGTGTCGCAGCACACAAATCACACAAATCGTCGCAGCCTTCTGCGCATGGGCCTGCGTAGCCGAAGACCCAGCTTGGTCCCTATGCTCACTGCACGTTATTGTCAACAATGCATGAAATGGGTCCAAGATCATCGAGATTGGATCCTGGATGATTGGAAGAAAGTGGCCTGGTCTAACGAATCAAGATTCCTGGTGCATCACGTAGACTGCCGAGCACGGATACGTCGATCACCAACAGAGGCTATGGCACCTGGAATGCGCAGTTAGCTGAAACAGGCAGGCAGTGGTAGTGTTATGCTGTGGGTGATGTTTTCTTGGGACATTTTATGCTCCATTACCCCAATAGCACAATCTCTGACAACTGTCAGGTATCTGAACATCTTTGCAGACCAAGTTCACCCATTCATGGTAACTGTGTTCCCTGCTGGTGATGGCCGTTACCAACAGCATAATGCGCCATTCCACACTGCTAGAGTCGTCAGGGAGTGGTTCGAAGAACATGCTGGTGACTTTTTGTTAATGTCCTGGCCTCCAAATTCACCTGACACGAACCCAATCGAACATTTGTGGTTCCACTTGGAAAAACGAGTTCCAGCTAAATCACCCCGAAATGTACGGGAACTGGAGTACCTGCTGTAGACATTATGGTACCAGATACCCCAGAATACCTATCGCCACCTCATCAAATCGATGTCTCGCTGAGTGGCCGCTGTTTTGCGAGATAAAGGGGTTCCTACAACTTATTAGGTGGGTGGTCATAAATAATGTAAGGGCTCGTCGGTGTATGTATTAGGATGGAAAGAAAGTCATGTCTGCAAATACAAGGCAACAGAAAAGTGCTAATTACCGTATATACAAGTACAAATCAGTCAAAAATGTAGTCACTATCATTTAACACAACCTGCTCTCGTTGTCTGGGCAGCTGTTGGATATCATCCTTGCAGAACTGTGGCGACTTGGATGCAAAGATGTAAGTGCACGTTCGACATTGTCCCGGTTTGGTGAACTGTTGTCCGTCCAGGAAATGCTGCAACAAACGGGAAACGTGGTGGTCACTATGGCAATGACGGGGAGTAGGTTGGGGGCGGCAGCAGCTCCCAGCCGAGTTCCCTGATCGTGTGACAGGTCACCTGTGTTGTGTGAGGTCTTGCTCCATCCTGCTGTAGAAGGATGCCCTTGTGGTTCAACAGTGATGGTGGTTTCGATGTGAGCAATGCATGCAGATCGTCGAGCGGACGGCAGTACATATTGGCGGTGATAGTGGTGGTGCCCGGCACTAGCTCAAAAAACATGACACCCCGCATATCGTACCAAACAGACAGCAGGAACTTACGTGGATGGGGGTTGGCATGGGCTTCTGTTTTGGGGATAACCACTGTTTTTGGGTGCTGACATTGTCATACAGGACCCATTACCCGTCTTCTGTTACAAAGTGGTCCACGAACGGTTCAACTTGGTCATGTGCAAGCAGGAAAACACATGCACTCATGCGATTTGCTTTTTGCTCAACTGTGAGCTGATGGGATACCGAAACTCCCCTCTTGTGAACCTTTCCAAGTTGAAGCAGGTGCGTGATAATGCTCGTGTGGATAGTCCCTGTTCGGTCAACTCCCGTGTGGTCACACGTGGGTCGGTCTCTACTAAAGTATCCAGCATGCCATATCCACTGTTGAGGGTCTTCCAGCTTTGGGACGGTCTGAGAGGTCAACATTTCCCTCTCGAAACCGTTCGAACGAACGACAGTACTGACGATGTGATATGGCATTGGGGTGCACACTGGTAATGATCCTTACAGCACTTGCGGGGGTGCTACCACTACGAAACTCATACATGCAATGGCGGATGGGCTGCTTATGCGCTTTCCATGTTGGCTGGCGCTTACACTCTTCATCTTCTGACCCACACAACCAACTTAAGCCACCTACCTGCTGATGTCATGCCGATGTGCAGCGCAATCTCAGTGGCCAATGTGCGCTGTGGCCGGGCTTTGACTAGGACATTAATGTAATCGGACATTACTTTCTTTCCAACCCAATACATATTTTATCCTATGTAGCAGACTTGATCGTGTAATAGTTAAAAAATTACAATTTGATTAATAATTTACAAATTTGTAATAATAATTCTAATTGTGGCATTTGTGGATAGATGACTTACTGAACACTACATAAATCAATTCTCAAAACTTCACCTATAGTGAATCAGGAGTCACTCAAATAACTTCAAAAAGGTTACTTATTAATCTATCTTTTATTTCAGCCAACACTTCTTATAGCATGGTATAATGTCCGGACAACATTAGTCGTAACTTTTACTTATAAAAAATAGCACAAAACACAACCTTTACATAACACAAACGGTGATTAAACAATATCGTATCCACAATTAGGATTAACGTTCACCATCAAATCCCACACACTGCTGCTTCTCAAACATTATATATATCAACAAGCATACGTCACTCTCACAGACCTCAAGTGTTGCCAACCGTATTCATGTGAGAGAGAAGATATCGTGTTAAGGTTGAAAGGTGCTGAAGGAAACAAACTCAAACTTACATAGAACGAGAAAGATGACACTGAATTTACGGCTGTAACGAGCACATCTTTTGAATCCGTTTTGACACGAATTAAATTTATCAAAGCTATTTATTCAAAGTCAATGGAACCGGTATGGAAAACAGTAGTATCTGATCCAAGAAAGAAGTTTTCTAATCGGGGTTTTTAATAATGTAGATATTGCTATAAATGGAATCATAAACTTACGCTCTCTGGTTGCAGACTTGTGCTTTAAGAAAAATTTCAAATTATATGAAAAACATTTTGCAGCGGAAACGCTCTCCAACAAAGAAAGAATTTTTCAAATCGGACTCTTAGAAGCAGAGATATCGACAAATATAAGATATGTATCTACGCCCCCTGCCGGTAAACCATGCATTATTTTAAGAGGAAAGCATTCTCAAAAGGTTTTTCGATGTGAGCAGCATCGGTCCACGAAAAAAAAATTTTAAATCGAGTTTTCAGGAGCTTAGATTTTGCTGCAAATACATAAGAAGCAGAAATTGACACTTATGCCCCCTGGTAGCCAAACCATTCTTTACCAAATATTAGAAATTGTATACAAAACATTTCCTATCAAAAGCTGTATGTAAGACAGAAAGAATTTTTCAAATCGGAGTTTTGGAAACAGAAATATCGGGGAAAACACAATTTATCTTAACGCCCCTTAGCGGAAAGTTTATGAATTACTTGAAAAAGTGACTATACCCAAAATAGTCTTCGACATAAATGGAATCGAAAGGAAAAAATATTTTTCAATCGGATGTTTAGAAGCAAATATATGGAATAAAATGTATTTTGAATTCGATATCATCTGCATTTATGCCCTCTAGCGGCAAAATTGTGCATCGTAAAAAAAAAAAAACTGGAATGGAAGGATCATCATTCGGACATTTCAAGCTTCCTAATGCAATTTTTCAAATCAGACTAATAGTTGCAGAGATGTGGTGTCCACAAACAGACGGACTGACAAACCATTAACATAAGCACGATCTTTTTTACAAAAGACGTGCTAAAAAGGAACTAACGAGTTAGTAAAATCATGCAATGCATTGATTATGATATGCTTTCCAACGTACCAGAAATCATTACTCAAGTTATGAGAATAATGGCTGTGGAATAAATCTTGCTCCTGTGCCCTGACCTTTGACCCCATTTCAACGATATTAAACAGAATTGGTTCAGTATACCTCCAGAATAACATAATAAAGTTTTGTCACAATAGAAGCATTTTTAGTAAGTTATGGGGATAATGGCTGTGGAATAAATCTCGCCCCTGTGCCCTGACCTCTGACCCCATTTCGATCATATTAAACAGAATTGGTTCAGTGTACCTCCGGAACAACATGATAAAGTTTTGTCGCAATCGAAGCATTTTTACGTAAGTTATGATGCATAAGGGCAATGGAATGGATCCCGCTCCTATGTCCTGACCTTTGACCCCATTTTAAATAGTGTTAGTCCCCAGGTTGTCCCCTACCACATACTAAAATTTCATCAAAATCGAACCATTTTTACACGAGTTACCGTGCAGACAGACGGACGGACAAAGCTGGAGCATATACACAGTTCTTCAACCTATGGTTGGAAAGTGTAAAAAATGAAAGTTAAATTAGAGTATACGTCACATTATAACCATAGAATCTGCAATGAATTCTAAAACAAATTTGGATGTGATATTGAAGTGAGGCAGCAGTTTCAGAGGATAGTAATAAAGGTTTTTGTGAAAACTCAAACTACTCCAAAGAATGAAATACAGGATTACACCATTGTACAATGCAAATTTTGATTTGTAGTGACTTACCATTCATGTCATATTTAGTCCAATCAACGGATTCACAACTTCAAAATTTGTATTGAAACTACTCCTTTAATGAATGTTGTTAAACTTTTTTCAAATAATAAAATCTTCAGTAATGGTTAGGTGATTTCTAGAAACAAATTTTGAAAAGGGAGGCCCCTGTTAAACAGGACACCCTGAAAGCTGTAACAGAAACAATTTTGATAACTCGTAAAAATGTGCACATGCTGCATATGCGTTTTTGTTCCTCAATTTGTACACTTTTGTGCACGGGGCACTAAATTAGGTCATTGTGAAAATATATTTCTTTGCTCTGTGGAACCAGTGATAAGAACCAGATGAAACAACTGCATGCAGCCCATGATACGAAAACATTTATTTGACTTCTCTTGTGAATACATTAAGCATGTAATCGACCCATTTTCTAAACAGTTGGGTGTTTTCAAGCATATTACGTAGCACTCAGATTACTTTAACGGTAGACTAAATGTGCTACTTGGGCATATGGCACAACTGTTTCTGGAGAATTTAAGCATATTAAATTTCGTTCACTAAAATATGATGTACTCCATGAGCTCAGAGTTAAATGTAAATTGTTTTCCTCTATCCTTGAGTACATCTCCAAGTGCATTATTAGTAAAAACAAAAGTACAAATTGTGACGTATACTCTAATTGAACTTTTATTGTTAATTACTTTGTGACGTATATTCTAATATAACTTTCATTTTTAGTTCTTTTTCCTATGTAAATTTGAGTTTGTTCTCCTTTATGCTTAACATGATATCTTCTCTCTCACAGGAATAAGGTTCGCAACACATTTGAGGTCAGAGAGAAAGTGACATATGAATGTGATAAGAACGATGGATAAAAAGGACGATGCAACAGTTGCTCATGGGGATGTGTGTGTGTAGACGTTCGTTCGCTAAGATAAATGTAAAGTTTACCTGCTGGGTTATACTGTATGTTGGCTCTACTTAAAGATTGCTGGACCAATAAAACGTTATCGCAAGTTGACTTCTGTTTATGTTTCGTCTGGCCATAAAAGCTTAATTAGGAACTATTGCATTGTTGTATTCTTATTTAGTTCAACATTCCTTAGTCATGGTTTTAGACATAGCGTAACACCAATCTTGCTCACGAAAAAGACATTACGTTATAACTCTTTCTATGTAAATTTGAGTTCATTCTTCTTTAGCATTTTTCAAACTTAACATATCTTCTATCTCGCAAGAGTATAGTTGGTAACACCTTGATGTTGGAACGTATGACGTGTCCGATGAGAACTGAGCGTTATATAATATTTGAGTAGCAGCAGTGTGTGAAGATGGTGGAAGTTACGATGTTAATTGTGGAAGAGACGTTGCCTAATTGAAGTTTGAGCTATTTGAAGTCTGCGTGTTACACTCATTGTCAAAAACATAGTTGCACCCTGAAGGACGTGTCGGATTGCATTGCTATTTGGGCGGAAGGTAAAGGTTACCAGGGACAATAAATGATTAAACATTGATACTCATATGGGCAATATTTATTGAGCTACACGTCAATAAGTAGTGTCTCTCAATATGGCGTCAGGCCACCATGTTTGCTCACACAGCATGCCAGACGTCTTGGCACGGAGTTATACAGGTTCATAATGGTGTCCTGCGATAAGCCATCCCATGCAGCTTGAATCTTCTTGTGTAGTTCCTGCAGATTGTGCGGTAGGGGTGGAGTGTTGATAGCGCGTCCAATGGCATCCCACACATTTTTAATCAGCGATAGGTCTGGCGATGAGGCCGGCCATGGGGGATTGTCAGTGCCTTGAAGGCAAGCTCTCGAGACAGCAGCAGTATGAGGAAGAGTGTTGTCCTGTTGGAAAATTTCACCGAAGTGAGCGTTCAGAAAAGGTAGGGGCACTGGTTGCTGGACCTTATTAAAATAACATTGGGCTGTCAAAGTGCCTGTAATGAACACCAAAGGTGATCTGGCATCATAGGCAATTGCACCACACACCATGCCTTCTGGATGTGTGACGCTCGACAACAAACCATTCATCTTGAGGCTGACCACTGTGCCCCCACACACGGATTCGTTGGTCGTCTCCTCCAGGACAAAAGCGGGACTCATCACTGAAGATCACCTGCTGCCATTTTGCGTGGCTCCACGACAGTCTGGCAAGACACCATTGTAGTCTTTGGCGATGATGCACTGTTGTTAAGGGCAGTCGTCGTAACGGTCTGCATGCCTGTAGTCCTTCGTCGTGCAGCTGTCTGCCAATGGTGCTGGCATTAATCGGACGATGCATGGAGGGCACCACTGCTCTCTGAATATCCACTATCGTGGCTGTTGAGTCACTCAGCGCATATCGGACAGCTTGTCGCGGTCCCCTCTCTCCGTGGTTCGTCTAAGTCTCCCAGAGCCTTCCTGTCGCTGCTGCGTGCCTTGTTCTATCCACTGCCACCAACAGCATGCCATGCTGATACCTGCACGACCGGTATGGTGCACAATACGGCGATAAGACCATCCCGCTTCCCAGAGCCCGACAATGTGGCCTCTCTCGAACTCCTCCAGCTGCTCAAATTGCTTCCGAACTTTTCTCTAAGGCATACTTCAGTTGCAAATGATGCAACCAACACAACAGCATGAGTCAGAATGACAAGCACACGCAACGGGACAACCTTATATAGCTGGCCAGGCACAGTGCTTGCGACCCCTCCTTGCTTGCGTTACATGCGCGGCGGAGTGTGATACTTGAATCCTTTGCACTTCTCACGATGTCAAACCTACCCACCAAGTTTCATTCCTGTTGGTTGCTTACTTCTGGGTGCAACTATTTTTTTTATGAGTGTATATTCTAGTGTTGTTGTTTTTTCAACCAAGTGTTATTATTATTAACTCACATTTGTTCGATTAAGATAGTAATATAAAAAGAAAAGTTATAGTTACTCCTTGTTGAAGTGTCAAAGGTTTAGTGGCTGAATAAACTCTAATCGTAAGTAAGTTTTTCTTGACGTTTTCTTGAATGACTCCTGTTTCACTGTAGGTAAAGTTTTTGAGAACTGATTTATGCAATGTTCAGTCAGCTATACATACACGAACATGAGATGACAGTTCACGGCCTAATACCTTTGATATTCTACAGCACGGACTGATAGAGAAAACTGAGTACAAATAAACTGTTGAGTCACGTTATTGTGACCAGCTCCTACTTTTGACGTCAACAGCACGTAGCCAATAAAAGAAGGCACGTGTCATGAGCTGGCTTGGAGGGCATATAAGGTGTACTGTAGGCAATCTGAAAACATATCACTCGTTGCTCATGGATAAAAGGAGTGATTTATTAGATTTACAAAAAGGGATGATTATCGGCTTTTGAGCCAAGGGTGAAGTATTTTTTAAACAGCTCATTTTGTGAACTATTCGCATGCTGCTGTGGTTAAAGTGTATCGTGACTGGAGAAATAGAACCACTGCGAATAAGCGAAATGGAAACTGCAGAGCACAACGTGCCTTTGATGAGAGAGGTGAACGTTGGCTTTGAAGGTGCTTGAGAGCCAATCGACACACTACAGTGGATCAACTCACTGGCTGAATGAACCAGGGGGCTAATGGAAGTGTGTCTAAAATGGCAGCTCAGCAAACCCTGCTGCATATGGGGCTCCCATGCAGAGGGTTGGTCACTGCACCTATGCTAATGAAGGTGCATTGACAGAAAAGGCTTACATTTGCATGGCAGTATCGGAATTGGACCTCCGCTGATTGGCATAGTATTGCCTTCTCTGATGAGTCACGTTTTCTGCTTCATCGAACGGATGGACATTGTCATACAAGGCGAGAAACATCGGAGAAAAAACACACTTCAACCATTGCTGACAGAACACAAGCTGGTGGGGGCAGTGTTATTGTCTGGGGAATGTTTTCGTGGCATTCTCTGGGTCCATTCATACCTGTGGAAGGCACTATGGACCGAATTCGTTATGAATCCATCCTTGCACACGACGTACACCCATACATGCTGATTGTCTTCCCTGGGGCGGATGGGATCTTCCAGCATGACAATGCGATGTGTCACACAGCTAGAAATGTTTGAGAGTGGTTGGAAGAGCACGATGAAGACTTCAAAGTACTTTCCTGACCCCCTGATTCCCCAGACTTAAACCCAATTGAGCATCTGGGGGACCACCTCAATCGTGTTGTTCGCTCTATGGATCCTCCACCACGCACCCTCCAGCAGCTGTCAGATGCACTGCAGTTAGCATAGCTCCACATATCTGAACACCTTCCAGCACCTTATTGAGTAACTCACAGGCTGTATATGTGTATAGTTGCTGTCCACGCTGCACACAGCGGTTACTTTGGATATTAGCTGGTGGTCACAGTAATGTGACTCGACTATGTAAATATCTGATGCATTGGAAAAGATTCTGAATAAACAAAAGGTAATGAACTGTAAACGAAAGCTAAATGAAAACAACAATGAAAATGAATTGGAAGTGGAAACTAAATGCAAAGGAAGGAGCAATAAATTGGGAAGCAGGTTACAGACAGACTTTTTGGCAGCAGTCATGAATAAAAAGGGCCTAATGATGGTTGTGTAGTGAGAGACACAAAGTATACTTACAGTGAAATTATTCACAGTGATGTCTAAGTCTTCGAGTTCTTTGACGTAATTTTCCCACTCATCTCTTTTGAAGGCATTTACATACATGCTCACAAGTTTAGATGCAAACCTCGATAGCGAATTGTCAATGCACAAGTGATAGTAACCTGAAAAAGTGGAACACCGTTAAAAACTTCAGGGAAAAAGAAAAAGGACTTTTTTAATAGTCGATTATATGAACATTAATAATTTAAATATAAGATGAAGCAGCAAGAAAAAATAGATATTTTATCATCCTTTTGAAATTGTTCTTCTGGCAATGATTTTTATTCAAACTATGTAATTCAACGGCATTTAAGTTAATATCAGAAAAGGAATCCCAGTTCAACCTAAAGTACTAACGCAAGCAGATTGTTGCCGTGAAGTAGCTTATGTATGTGTAGGAGAGAAAGGGTGGTATTAAAACAAGGCATCCTAAAATTAGGGCCATTACATCATTTTGGTGACTTTTTTTTTCGTTATATTGTCGATGATTTCATTTAACCTGTGCAATCTGGAGCTAAGGACGGTTTGTAGATCTGCCGGAGAAATCTTTCCAGACAGCAACCCATCTCAGCCTGCCTGAAGACGTTCATAACAAAATAAAGCTAATCACCGATGCTCCCGGGCCAAAATCCGATAAAGATTGAGGTTACAGCGTTATACTGTACGTAACATACAATGGTGTAGTATAGACCCTGCTGGGTATGCAGCAGTGGGAGTAACTTTTCATTTTAGGGGTCATTGAATTTCCATAGATGGCTAAATTTTTCCACGAAAAAAATTAAATATTTTTCTTCCAGTCGTTGCACGTAAAAATAACAGGTAAAATATTTTTCTTAAATCAAAATAACTATGAAACAAAAATGGTCTTTTTTTTTTTAATTTCACTACTAGCATTGAGTGGAAGTGTCCGGCACTAATGATATTGAACTTATTCATGTGACATCAGAAGTGGATTTCTGAGGATCAACATGGCTGCTGATTCAATGCTGTCCCTATTTGATTACCCCTTACTGTTGGCCAATTTTTACAATATTAACATCATGGAGTATGCCAACGAATTAATAGAGCTACAGGGTGAAGAAGAAGAAGAAATTAATTTCTTAGAAGAACAAATCAAGGTTGCAAAAATGTACCAAGACAATTTTGTGTTCGATGTTTATTTCAAAAACAGAATTGGTTGCAAAATATACCAAGACTATCTACTCATAAGGTTTTTCTAAATCTATGAAGGCAGCAAAAACTTTCTTACCAACAGCCAGATACTTTTCAATCATCATACGTAATGTAAAAATTTCATTAGTGCAGACTTTACCAGGCATAAAACCACTCTGAACATCCCACACTTTCTCTGATGTAAGACCCAGTACCTTTTTCAATAACAACCTTACCAAACACTTTCCCTGGCACACTCAGTAGGCTAATACCACGACAGTTCTTGCAGTCAGTCTGATCACCTTTTCCCTTAGCATCCTTTCAATCCCGAGGAACCATTTCTAACTCCCAGCACAACTGGCAGCTTTCAGTTAACCAGTCAATTTACAGTCACCGCCATATTTCAACATCTCAGCAGTTATGCCATCAACTCCCGGAGCCTTACCATTCTGATAAGATTTTAGAGCTTTTCACACCCCTTCTCTTGAGATCCTTCCTGTGCTTCCATGCTTCACTGTGACATCATCTGCTTCTGCCTCTGAATCACCTTTGCTTTCCTGATCAAATAACTCACAGAAGTATTCACCCCATCTTTCACTTAACTCATTGAGCTCCCATAATATTTCCTTGATCCTATTCTTCACAAAACTTACAACTTTGTTTCCCTCTATTTTTCCTGAGTCTCATGTACTTCCAAAAAGTATTTCTATCTTTCCAAAAAGCCAATTCATGCCTTTCCACCTTCTCCTTCCCATCTTTTGCCTTACTCTGGCAAACCAGCCGAGCTGCTTCACGCTCCTTACAGCGATATTCATCCACAGAAACTCTACCTTACAACATCCACAAATAGGCTTCCTTCTTTCTCTTCACTGCCTCTTCAGTGTAGTGAGATTGAGTGCTAATAGATTTTCTCAGAAGGGCCTCAAAGAGATTTCTGCGGGGAGGAGGGCGAGATTTTCTGATATGCCACTGCGCGATAGCCATTACTGGTATCACTCAAACTCCTCGTAGCATCTCAACCATGTATGGTAAACCGTAAGATGCTGATTTCTTTCTTACCCACGGTCTGCACATTGGTGCGAATCATCTTATCCTTTCACCTTTATCGAAGCGACCTGTAGCGATTACCTTTATTCTGTTCCTCAGTAGGTGTCTGATGACATCCTCCCTTTGTTGGTTGACAAAGTTTGCAAGATTTTCGGGAAAGTGGAGCATGTTTCAGATGCTCCACGGGGCACCCATTTCGCACACGTTTCTGGCCTCCGAAGAAAACTCTTGGTCGTATTTCCCACGAACCAAGCCTTCCAAGCCTGCCCCACTTATGTAACTGGTCACATCAGTGCATCTTCCACAACTTCTATATTAGCGGTTCGACCACAGATATTTCCACGCCAGACGTGTTGGACTCTGACGCGCCAGGTCGGTATACTGTGCCTCTTACCGTGGGTGCTTTGGTACCGACGTGTTCTGAAAGTCACGGACGCTGTGCCACCTGTTTCCATCTTACAAGAACATTCTGCTGCCTCTTCTCATGTTGCATCTTTTTCTACAGCTTCTGCGTCCCTGCTGTTGGTGAGCAGATGGACATGTCCTCCTCTGCCAAGAAATCCGTCAAACCACCGGCCTCCTCCCATTAGAAGTTTGCTTGTCATTTGCCACATTCATTTCCATCTGCTTCTTCTGCTGCAAGCTCAGTTATTCCTGATATCCCCTCTACTCCTGTTGATCGCTGTGCTGACTCGTCTCGGTCCAGGACAGTGTCTCCCTTCTCTCACTGCTGCTGATATTGCCAGGGCTGTGGACAACTATTCTCCCTTATCGCGCAAGCAACTCTTACATCTTCTTTCTCCTACCACTAGTACACAGGTTTTATCGACGAAATTTCGCCAGTTTCTCGATCGCGACCTTCAAGCTGCGACTTATCAGTTTGAACAATACGTTAGTATTTTTCTATCTTTTTGCTATTCTGATCTTTTGTCAAAGCCTATCAAAGTCGCTTGAGGTGCCTTAAGGAGCTCTTCGAAAATTTGTACTGTGATTCCACTCCACCTGTCTTCATTGCCTCTCAGCTCCATGATTCTTTGGGTTTTCCCCTCTCCTTCCACCTTTGCCTTATTCCGTGTTTTGCTTTGTATTCCCTACACTTCTGCTTTTTTTCTCTTCATTTTTGCTCTCTTCTCCGTTCCTTCTGTATATGGTTTTGCTCTTTGGATTACCCGTCAGTGTGCCCTGACTCCAGGGCTACTCCTTCGGGTGCAGTTTTGGGTTCAGATACCTTTCGCTGTTTTTTCTGAGTTTTCTTCGTGCACGTCATCTGACATCCCTTCGTATTTGTTGTGAAATATATTTCTTCTTCTCTCCTGTTCTCCTTTGTTTATATCTTGTTTTCCCTCTCTCTGGTTCACGAATTGCAGTTTCCCCCACCTTTTGTTATCTTTTGCAGTGGAATTCTTCCGATCTCATCTTTTGTGTCTTCCCTTTGTTTCACATGCAGCTTCTGGTTTTATTCTTTTTCGTGTTAGTTCTGTTCTCCTTTGTTTTTATTTCTTTTAGCTCTCTTCTTGCCCACTGCGTTTCGATTGGATTTGCTTTTCTCCCCACGCCATTTTGTTCTGCCGATGGTTCAGCTTTCCTTCCTTCAATTTATTTTTCACTCATTTTGACTCTCAGCAGAGTACCCCTGCCTCTAATAATTCCTTTTTATGAAATAAATAATCCCTTTGGTGTGGTATCGTTTCTTTCTTTCTTTTTCTTTTTTTCTTTGCCGTTTCTTTTTTTCATTATTGCTGTACCCTTTCTTTCACTTCTCGGTCGTTCTTTTTTTTTCCCCCCATAGCTGTACCCTTCCCTAGGTCGTTTCGTTTTTTTCTTTTGTTTTCTTTTTTTGTCGTTTCTTTCTCTTTTTTTCTTTGTATCCTTCTTTTCCCTTCTTGGTTCTTGGTTGTTCCTTTTAGAAAGAATATTTATTAATACGCACATTTTGTTTTTCCTCTCTCTTCGATTTAAGGTTTTCTATGTTTACCTGTCATTCTGCGTGATGGTCTGTGCTCCTATTCCCTTATGCACGGGTGAAAAAGCTGTAACTGAAATTTTTTATAACACAAATCATAAAATGCATATATATATATATATATACATACATAGAAAGATGAAGGACAAAGTACACGTAACATATACCGAAAAGAATACAAGGTAAGGAATACAAAATACCACTGAATATACATAATGCTATCAACTAACCGGCACAAAGCAGCCAACAATCATACAGGGCAAGATACATTGTTAAAATCAGATAAAACGCACCAAACTTTGCAGAACAACACCGTCAAGCACTGAAATACGAAAAGGCAGAAGGTCTTTTGTTAAAATGAGCCAAAACACACCAACCTTTATAGAACAACACCGTCCAATGCTCAAAAACATGAAAAAAAAACAAAAAAACAGGTTAACAGAACGCCCAACTGGAGACACACGTGCAAAAACTACCATGAAAGAGGTCATCGGAATCTAGCCAGGAACAAAACACTGCAATAAAAAAACCCAAAATGTGGTAAGTGCGGAGACAGAAACAATAAATGGAAAATAAAATACTGAGTAAATCCAGGTTTCATACAGATAAATACAAATGTTGGTAAATACACAAAGCATGCAGGAGTGCCCTCTAAGCCATCTGAAAGACCAATGTGAACAAAGCGTTGTGCCGCTGACGAAGCATCAAGTCACGGTTAGCAGACTTAGGTAGAGATTGAAGTTATTGGTTGTGGTTTATATATTTTAGAAATAGTCCAAAAGAATACAAGTGTACGATTCAGAAAATTTTATCAATTTCGAAATTAGAAATAATTTTCGGAAATAACGGATCGTTTATTTCCGGTCAGTTTTTCATAACATAAGCAACAATATAAAATGTTTGTCACTACAGATAAAGTAACTGAACCAACACTAGACTACAGATTTGTTAAAAAAACTAAAAAGCAGTTTTATCATCACTACAATAGGCAAAGCCAAAAACAATTTTGCTATTATTTGTAAAAAAATTTACATGGAACTCATGTAAGCTGAACTGAATTAATTCTCTACTTATATGAAAATCAACACAAATAAAAACATTTGTACAAAATCATCTCTTTACAAAAAAAAAAAACAAACAACTTAAAATTGATAATGTCAATGTAAATTTTTCTTTCTTATAGCCATACTGAAGTTTAACAAGAATCCAATATGCTTCAGATACATTACCTCTGCCCGACAAAGTTATGGATGAATTGCTGGAAAGAAATTTGAACTTTTACTCTACCGGAAAAAGAATCAACATGGATCATCAATAACAACAAACCAGTACTTGATTTCCTAAACAGTTATATAAACCCTTAGACATTTTATGTGTTAACACTTATGATTTTGCTAACCTCTTCACCCCACTGACCTTGCTGATCCTGTTAATATATGCAACCTCATGTTCAAGGACAATGCTGCAAAATTAAAGATTACCGAAGAATATTGGAAGAATCTTGTAACTTTATGTCAGTCTGGTGCCAGAATGCCATTTTTTGAGGTAACCTAAAATTTTGATATATAAGATGTTTTTTGACGGTTTCTATACAAACAATGTGTCCTGAATCTGAATTTGATGGGTTTCACTCTGTATCTGTCGAATGTTTTGAATTATGAATTCATCAAAATGGCCGCCTTCTAAATTCATCATTTTACTGTTATATAACAATATTTTACGTAGTGCTATCGTGTTTGGTATTAAATTAAAGCTCTATTTATGTAGAAACTATATATGCATGTATTTTCGTAAAATTACTTTTATGATGCCATTAAAATGGCCACCATATAACAACAGTTTACGATATTCACAGTACAGGTACCACACTGCTTATTAGTTTTTCATCTATTTTCAGAAATTCCAAAGTTGTGCTTCAATTATACCAAGGTGAAACAGTTGGTGTTTAAGACAATAAAACAAATATCAAGTGCTTCAATGAAGCTTTGAAATATTTTGGTCGTTCCGGTTTTGTTAATGATGGAAGAAAACGGAGTGTTTTTTAAATGCACCGTTGCAGGCGCCCATCTTATTAGTAATTTTTGGGCTAAGAGCGGCAAAAATTACTAATAAGATGAAATTTTAAAAGTGAAAATTTTTCGGGTGTGCGGCTTTTAAGCCGAATTTGTTTTCGATAAGACTGTTTCTTCCCTCCCTCCTTTTTTTTTTTTTTTCATGCAGATGCTTAGTAAATTTTTTTAAACCACGTCTTTTTTTTTCACAAACTTGACTGTGATCATGTTTTCCCCCTTTCTACTCATACGTTAGACATGTCTATTTAAACAATAACTCCGCTGTCCTGATGTTGGTTTAGGAGGGAAAGTGGGGGGAAAACAGGAATGCCTGACTCGAATGCCCTTTGCATGGGGGAGTGAGGGATGGAATGGGGACATAAGCACACAGACGAGTAGCGTGACGTCCGAGGCTTCTGTGGATAGCGCGCCCAGCGTATCTCTTTTGTTGGCTGCAGCATACATCATGCAGGAAGGTGCGGTGCAACCAAGGGAAGGAACGTTGATTTTCACTGGGGTGGGGAGACTGGTTTGATGTGCACTTCCCTGAGCAAAAGCTTAAGAACATGAATAATGCAAAATCCTGCCCCAGGATGATTCTATTAGCAGTGACTAATTCCAAACAATACTGGCGGGACAGAAAGACAAATTCTGTTCACTCTTCTTGGTTAATCTGGCATGCGATACAGGTGTTTCTTGGCTCTGTGCTCCTGAAATTTGCTACGATTAATTTTTTTTTTTTTTTTTTTTTTATTGACATATGATAGTGGAAGTTGAAGGCTTCGGCTGGAAAAGAAAAAAGAAGGGAGTGCTTTCCCATTCATATAAAAGTGGAGCTCAACATGAAGGCTCAGTGCACAGTAAATGAAAGTACGTCAAACCACTTGAAAGAGAGAAAGCGGCTCCGCTGTTTCGAAGTGTTGGCAGCCAGATCCTCGAACATGTGCGAGGCAGCTGGTAAAAGGAAGCGCAACTTCATTCTAACAAAAACATCTCTAGATGAGAAAAAATGCATAACATAGAAGGAACATATTATTAAAGAAAACATTAATCGAAAGCATTACAAGCGATAATTTATAACTTAATTACTTCTAAGATGGTAACTCTATTGCGGTGAACAGAGAACCATCCTGTAGCAGACATCCACATTGAATGGAATTTAGACAATTGTGCGGTTTTACGAGCAATGTGATATTCTAACGGGAGTCTTAAGATTAACTGTGATTTATATTGATTACATAAATGGTTCTGAGCATTTAATAAAGGCAAACAAATAACATCATTAGCATGATTAATATAAAATGTATAAATAAAATTTTTTGCCAGTATGAAAAAATAAGTGTATAAAGCAGATCGACACTGAGTTGCAGAATTAGCCTTTGAAGTATACATGTAATCACGTTGGGCGTGAGTTAATTCATGAAAATAAGGAAGATAATTTAGCTTTCTGAGCAGCACCATGACTTCACACGTGTGGCCCTTATGGCAACTTTTGCTTCCAAGATTGCAAAATTTCTCACCTGCGGCCCTTATGCCGATGCGGCTCTTAGTCCGAAAATTACGGTACATCAGGTGAAGCTCGCATTCGTACTATTATAGAATCGAGTAAAAAATGTGGCGACAGTGTACATGTTGAACTTCAAAATAAATTCAAAAGCAATAAGAACCTCAAACTAAAATGTCACAAGTATTGTGTGTCCTCGTATACAAATAAAGTTCACATTGACAGGGAGATAAAAAAAAAAAATTTGAATTGAAGTGCCATGAGTACAGTACCAGTAGCTAAATGAATATATAGAAGTCAATCTGGCAGCTTTTCTTTCCAAGAACCCTGTATATTTTGTGGAAAAGACTGCATAATTGAGAAGGACAGCAAGAATCCTAGCAGATGGTGTCCAGCTAGTGAGTGTCGTATGTAGCACTGTACAAATGCTGCAGATACTAAAACCTTTAAAGATGCTATCAATGAAAAGTGTGCTGAACAGAATGATGGATGGTCAAATGAAGTCAGTCTTGGTCTAAAAGGAGCAGTGGCCCCCAGAAATCCAACCTCAACGTCCTCGTTGTGGGGTGGTGGAAACAGGTGCTGTGGTTCACAGTAGCTCCTCTTTTTGGAGTGTCCGAAACATGCTGGCTAACTGAGGCTCTGGTCTACCTAAGCCAAGACGTAAGGTATCATGCTGAGGGCTGAATGGTACTGAGGTAGTAAATCATCCGTATCGTTAACGATCCCTTCAGGGCACCAGGCGAAACCCTTTCGTAATTAGCCTTCCACCCGGGATAGGAGGATTACCGGGTGGTGACCTTTTATTTTCCTCCAGTTTCATGGGATCAAATATGGAATCCTTTTTAACTGCAACAAACCCTGGGTTAGGGTCTGACTCAGTTAGTAATCAACCTATAAAAGCAACATCTTCCCAGCCAAAACCACCGAGATCTGTTGATCTTGAGGTGAGGCCCAGTTGCTCTGGGAACACCTCTTAGGCTAAGGTGGAGGAAGTTGATTTACACAAGCAACCAAGACATCTGGAGGCAGCAGGTAATACTGGGTTGCCAAAAGTGTCTGTGGTTGCTAGTGAGGTTGGTAAAAGCAAGGAAGGGTTGCGACTTAGTAAGACTGCTAAGCGCAACATCAGGAGGAAACTGGCAGGGCAGATGAAGGGTCAAACTGACAAGGAGTCGAGTTCAGTGGAACCCACATCTGTAGACACTTCTACAGCTGTGGTGACAAGAAGGGCAAGAGGCAGAGATCTGCTCTCTCTACCCCTTCTCCAGCCATGAGGAAGCCAACCAAAAAGAGTAGGGACGAGTCTCGTCCCAGCACTTATGGTGAGGCTATCTCCACTGTCAGGATGGACATCGTGAAGGAGAACTTCCCGAACGAGTGGCTTGATGACAGTGAGGTTGGGACTATTCAAGAGGAGCTTTTGAGGCATGTCGATGGTTCTCAAGTAGGAGAGCCTCTACTGCACATCAAGAACTTTTCCCTGAACTCTGGAGCCCTTGTTTATCTTTGTGAGAATGAGGGAACAGGGCAATGGCTAACATCAGCCTTTGACAAAAATGATAAGGTTTTAAAGGGCACTGGGCTCAAGGTGATGAGGGCCAGTGAACTTCCAAAACCGATCAAGGTTGCCTTCAGGACAAGGGATATTTGGACCAAGGATCCAAACGTCCTCTGCAAGAGGTTGTGTGCTTACAACAGCAGTTTGCATACAAACCACTGGAGGGTGTTGGATTGGGTACAAGATCCTAAGGCCGTTAGGTGGATTTTCCAGGTGGACAGGGAATCTGCTAAAGCCATTGCTGAAGCCAAGTTCACTGCCTACACTGGGGTTGATGAGGGTTAATTCAAAGTACTACATGATCCTCAGGGCCCTAGCACTTCAGAGGAGGACACAGAAATGGAGGAACCTCATTCTGCAGTTGTGGAACCAGAAACAACTGCATTGTCTTCCCCTGGCCATTGTCTGGAAACAGGGAAGGACTCAGGTCCAGCTGGGAGTGGGGGAGACTATGGAGGTGGATGTGATCGGCCTGGGTGGTATTCACGAAGGTGTGGGGCTGACTTCCAGCACCACCGGGGATCCTGAACTGGCTGATCCTTCTACCACTTAAAGTCTCCGTACCTATCCCATAATTGAGAACTGCATGAAATGTATCCAGATCAATCTCCACCATAGTCGGTCTGCATCTGCTGCTATATGCTGCAGACTGGCTGTGGAGGATGTTGATCTGGCTTTCATTCAAGAGCCATGGACACATAATGGAACGATCCTGGGCTTACAAGGAGCAGGCTTTGCTGTCTTCTACAATACATCAAGTAGGAGACCAATGACCTGTATACTGGTGAGCAAGAGACATAATGCTATGCCACTTTCTGAGTTTACCACAGGTGATACAACTGTGATTAAACTCTTTATGTCATCTGATAGTGGCAGAGAAGAGCTGTTTGCTGTCTCTGCATACTTACCATATGATGAACCTGAACAACCTCCTCCTCAGGAGGTAAGAGATATTGTCCACTTTTGTGAGTCAAGTGGAAGACGCCTCATCATCTGCTGTGACACCAATGCTCACCATATCTGCAACAGACGAGGGGACAGCCTTTTGGAATATTTGGTAAGTACTAAACTTTATATTCTTAATCAAGGCAATGAGCCCACTTTTATTGTTTCTAATAGAAGTGAAGTCATTGACCTCACCCTCTGTAGTGCTAACATGTTTGAACGCATTATTAAATGGCATGTATCTAGTGAACCTTCACGGTCTGATCATAGATATATTTGCTTTTCAGTTGCCGATGTAAGACAACAGCTGGTGCAAGTCAGAAATCCCAAAAGGACCAAATTGGGTTGGCTTCAGGGATGATCTGGCGGCACATATTGAAGGCATGGAATTTAACATGCGCACAGTGTTGGATCTCGAGTTAGCTGTTGACCAGTTGCAACGATCTATTCTAGAATCTTATTACCAAAACTGTCAGGCCAAGACTGCTAGCTTACCAAGGCAAGTTCCTTTGTGGAATAAACAGCTTAGCAGTCTCAGAGGCAAAACTAGAAGGCTTTTTAATGAAGCCAAACGTACTGGTGAATGGACGGCATACCCTCACGCAGTACAACAAAGCAATTAGAGAGGCAAAAAGAGCCTCTTGGAGAGATTTCTGTGGAAGTATTTCAGATACTCCCAGTACTGCCAGATTTATGAAAATCATGGCAAAGGGCAATGCAAATAGCCTGAACACCATCAAACTGTTTGATGGGAGCTTCACAAAAACTGGTAAAGAAACACCAACAGAAATGCTAGGTGTACACTTTTCAGATTCAAATGTAATTGACCGCACTGGCGTACACTCAGCTAACCTTGAGCACCAACGTGCAAAAAAGGACTCTGGAGGGTTGCCAGGAAGGCGGTCAATTATTCTAAGATTAAGTGGCCCATTAATTATTTTGAACCATATAAATCACCTGGATGTGATGGTATTATTCCCATCTTAATGCAACAAGGACTGGAGATAATTACTCCACTCTTGTGTAAAATTTACCGGGCCTGCCTTGTGCTTGGTTATATACCAAGTGCTTGGAGACAGGCTACGGTAATATTTATTCCCAAGCCAGGTAAGTTAAATTACCAAGAGGCAAAGGCCTTTAGACCTATTAGTCTAACATCTTTCTTTCTCAAGGCTCTTGAGAGGATGGTGGACAGGCATATTAGGGAGGTGGTTTTACTCCATAAACCGCTCTCAAAATTCCACTTTGCCTATCAACAAGGCAAATCAACAGAAGCAGCTCTCCATGGCATAGTCTGTTGCCTTGAGAAGGCATTAGAATTTAAGGAGGTGGCTTTGGCCACTTTCCTTGACATTGAAGGTGCCTTTGACAGGGTCTCTACAGAGACCATTATGGGGGCTGTGGAAAGACATGGTGTTGATAGAACCTGTTGTCAATGGATTAAGGCCATGCTCACAAGCAGAATGGTTGTGGCCTCGCTACTCGGGAAGACTCTGTCGATCTCCACCTACCTGGGCTGCCCTCAGGGAGGAGTTTGCTCTCCCCTGTTGTGGTGCCGTGTGGTGGATGAACTGCTGAGGATCCTGGAGAGGTCTGGTTGCGACTGTTTTGGCTATGCAAATGACATGGCCATAATTGTCAAAGAAAAATTCCCTAAAACAGTGTCGAATGTAATGCAAAGAACATTGGGACTTGTTGAGGATTGGTGCAGAAAGAAAGGGTCTATCAGTAAACCCTGACAAAACCATCCTTGTGCCTTTCACTAGAAAGAGGAATTTTGGAAACCTTGGAGGTATTACTCTCTTTGGGAAAATAATTCCTCTCGTTACACAGATTAAGTACCTGGGAGCCATTTTGGATGGAGGCTTAACCTGGAAACAGCACCTAGATTACGGCATCACCAGAACCAAGAAAGTGTTCTGGTCATGTAGAGGTGCTATTGGCATATCCTGGGGTCTTAGCCCGAGGATCTCGTACTGGATATATACTATAGTCACTTATGGCTCAACAGTGTGGTGGCGTAGAGTTAACCTCTGCACAGTGCAGGCTGAACTTAATAAGTTACAAAAGTTGGCCTGCATAGGTATATCAGGAGCAATGAGAACTACTCCAACAGCTACATTGGAGTTGCTTCTTGATATTCTGCCACTTCACCTTCATGTTGAGGGTGATGCCATTATGGGGGCATATAGATTATGCTGCAATGGCATGTGGAGACCCTCGTTATAGGTTGGCAGCCATACCAAGCCTATTCAGGAGTATTTTTGTAAGGAGCCCATCTTTCAAATGGGAACCAACAACATGCTAGTAAAATATCACTTCGATAAAGCATTCAGTGTGAACTTTCCTAGTCACAGTGAATGGGAAACATCCTTTGTTCCTGGATGCAGTGGTGAAACTGTTTGGTTTACTGATGGCTCCAGGACAAATGTAGGAGTTGGAGCAGGAGAGTATTGCCTATCCAGGGGTTATGGTTCATGCCAAAGCCTTAGAAGGCATGTTACCATGTTCCAAGCTGAGGTGTATATTATTGTGGTATGTGCTTCAGAATGTCTGATCAAAGGGTATCACAATGAGAGTATCCAGATTTGTTCAGACAGTCAGGTGGCTTTACTGGCACTTCGTCAGTGCCGCATTTCCTCCAAAATTGTTTGGAACTGCCTCCAGACCCTAACTGAACTGGCAAACCGGAACAAAGTGCAACTGTTCTGGGTGCCAGGACATAGGGGTTTTGTAGGTAATGAGAAAGCTGACCTTGCTAAAGAGGGGTCAGAGCAGGCTTTTTATGGTCCAGAGCCTGCATTAGGGCTCGCCTCTGGTGCAGCTAGAGGACTTATTAAAAGACTGCTGAGGACTAAGCAGCTTGACCTCTGGCTTGCTACCAAGGGACAGAGGCAGGCAAAAAAACTTAATCAACGACCCTTGCCTCATAGAGCTAAGGAGCTCCTTAAACTGCCAAAAAAGGATATTGGACTGATTGTTGGTTTACTTACAGGACACTGTCGTCTTAATAGGCGCCTTAATTTGATTGGGGTGAAAGAGGATGCCATCTGAAAGAGGAGACCCTTGCATTTTCTATGTGACTGTGACTTTTTTACAGCACTCAGGCTTGAACACTTTGGTACTCATAACTTGAGACCAAGAGATCTCTCTTTAGTACCAGTCAAGAGCATTCTTGCTTTTGCTCGTGCATCTGGTCTCTTTCGAGATTAGGGCTGGAGACGCACAATAGACCTCAGGTCGCGGTGCTGGGTCATTGTACCCCCCCCCATTGTTACAATTACAATTACAAAAGGAGCAGTGTCAGATTTACATGCAGCAGACGGAAGATACCACACGAACTGTATGTACAAATTTACGAGTCCCAGGAAAGTACTATTTGTCCGGCGAGAAATGTCTGAAGTAAAAGAAGATGTGGCTTACGATCAAGTTGTTAACATGGTGTTCCAAGAAAAAGATCTGGTCATCTGTGGAACTTGAGAAGTCATATAATGGTGCGGGTGGCACAATACTAAACTGTAACTCATTAATATCTAAGCTAAGTATGGAATTTAATGGTGAACTGTTAACAATATCCTGCAAGGGATATGTAAACTTGATTATGTTTCAAAAGGCGGCCATAAATTTACTGTACCTTTAAGAAAGCGAAGATGACCAATATTCCATTTAAGTAGTAGCAAACATGATCAACATGAAAACACAAGAAAAAAGAATACCAAACTAGAATTGACTGCTTTGCAGCTACTAGAGAAGTTATTCCAACAATTTTGAAGCTTCTTACCCAAGTTACTAGCAAAAAACCTTCACAGACACCATAGTTAACATGTATTATGGTAGGAAATATTCTAACTAGCCAAGTAGAGAACAGATACACTCGGTTACAAGTGAGCATTGGCAATCTATTGAGAGACAAAAAAATGATTGAATGACTCTACGGTTTTGGAGTCGGTCGTATAAAGAGTACTTTCATTTCAAAGAATCTGCTGCATCACATACTGTCATGGAAAAGCCTGTGGCTCCAATTGCTGATTCATCTTTAGGTCTCATTCCAATTGTAGCTGACAATTTTGACGCCAATATATCTTCCCAAAACGGACTAGTTTCTACAAATTCTCTTGCCGTGATACTTGTCTGGAAACAAGCAACAACCAAAAGCTGTCCTCCCGATGTTAACTGGAGTGGTTATGGTTGGATGAAGAATGACGAATCAAAATCCCTTTCACCAATTGCTATACCAACAGGAACTGCTGTAGCGCCAAATGAACTTTTAAAGGTTGCAAGTACGACAGTGAAAGGAATTGTAATAGACGTTGTAAATGCCAAATGAGTAATCTCTCATATATACCAATTTGCATTTGCACAGGAAGTGAAGAATGTGAAAATTCATATACTAAAACGATAATGGAGACTGAAGATGATAGTGATGGTTCGACAACCTAATTGACTATAACCCGTCAAGGTAGAGTGGTTGGGATGAGTAAGATGGTTCTCTCTTCAGCCAGCTCCCAGTGGTGAGACCTGGTTATTTATTTCTCAAATAAGACTACAATTTGCTAAGAGCTGCATATAAGGATGCACATTTCTACATGTTTATTTCAAATTATTGTTCAAAGTTAGTGCTAACACTGTTAAGTACTGCTAACTCTGCCGCTGTTACACGATGGCCATTTTGATGACATCATAAAAGTAATTTTATGAAAATACATGCATATATACTTCCTACATAAACAGAGATTGAATTTGATACCAAACATGATAGCACTACATGAATTATTGTAATAAAACACTAAAATGATGAATTGAGAAAGTGGCCATTTTGATGACGTCACAAAAGTAATTCTATCAAAATGCATGCATATATAGTTTCTACATAAATAGAGATTGAATTTGATACCAAACATGATAGCATTACATGAATTATTATAATAAAACACTAAAATGATGAATTGAGAAGGTGGCCATTTTGATGACGTCACAAAAGTAAATCTATCAAAATGCATGCATATATAGTTTCTACATAAATAGAGCTTGAATTTTATACCAAACATGATAGCACTACATGAATTATTGTAATAAAACAGTAAAATGATGAATTTAGAAGGTGACCATTTTGATGACGTCATAAAAATAATTCTATCAAAATGCATGCATATATAGTTTCTACATAAATAGAGATTGAATTTGATACCAAACATGATAGCACTACATGAATTATTGTAATAAAACAGTAAAATGATGAATTTAGAAGGTGGCCATTTTGATGATGTTATAAAAGTAATTCTATCAAAATGCATGCATATATAGTTTCTACACAAATAGAGATTGAATTTGATACCAAACATGATAGCACTACATGAACTATTGTAATAAAACAGTAAAATGATGAATTTAGAAGGTGGCCATTTTAATGACGTCATAAAAGTAATTCTATTAAAATGCATGCATATATAGTTTCTACATAAATAGAGCTTGAATTTGATACCAAACATGATAGCACTACATGAATTATTGTAAGAAAAGAGTAAAATGATGAATTTGGAAGGCAACCATTTTGATGAAGTCATAATTCAAAATGCTCAACAGATACAGAGTGAAACCCATCAAATTCGGAGTCAGGACACATTTTTTGTTTGTATAGAAACAGTCGAAAAACATCTTATAAACCGAACTTTTAGATATTCTTGGTTTGGCACTAGACTATGTCTACTGAACAACTATATATGGGCGAAGTTATTTTTCGTCAGATTAGAGGGATACCGACGGGAAGTACTTTTTCTTCCATCCTGGTTAATTTGTATTTACATCACTACGAAGCTATTTTTGCTGAGACGGTCGACAACATTGCTAACAACCAGAGTGGAAATTGTCTTAGGTACATCGATGATTTAATAATTTTCAATGTTCATGATTTTATCACAGCAGCTACTACAATACACCCTAGTGAATTAACATTAAAAAAGACTAATGATAGTGAGTTTCAGGTTAGCTTTCTAGACATCAATGTAGAGCTAGCAGCGAACTCTTTACGAATAAGTGTTTACTACAAAAGGGAAACCTTGGAATTTTCAATAAATTTCCTTACCGAATGGAACTCTAACATTTCTGGCACAGTTTATACTTTATAGAAATCTAATAGTCTCCCAGTTCTTGCATTTTGTGGATGTGTCTAGTGATGTGACCATTCTTTTTCAAACTCTTAAATGGTTTCATAATATTTTACTCGAGAGTGGATATCCGGTTAATTTTGTATTGTGTTATTTCTGAAAATTATTTCGAACTTCGAAATTGAAAAAAATTTCTGAATCATATTCTTTTGGACTATTTCTAAAATATATAAACCGCAACCGATAATTTCAATCTCTACCTGAGTCTACTAACCGTGACTTGATGCTTCGTCAACAGTACAACATTTTGTTCACATTGGTCTTTCAGATGGCTTAGGGGACACTCCCGCATGCTTTGGGTATTTACCAGCATTTGCTTTGGGATATGAAAAGCCGTCTCCCTTCGAACTGGTGCCTCCCTGAGGATTACAGTTGGTACTTTTCTATATGAAACCTAGATTTACTCAGTATTTTATTTTCCATTTATTTTTCCATTTTTTGTTTGTCTCCGCACTTACCACATTTTTGGGTTTTTTATTGCAATGTTTTGTTCCTTGCTAGATTCTGATGGTCTGTTTCACGGTAGTTTTTGCACATGTGTCTCCGGTTGGGCGTTCTGTTGACCTGTTGTTTTTTCATGTTTTTGAGTGTTGGATGGTGTTCTGAAAGGTGGTGTGTTTTAACAAAGGATCTGCTGTCTTTTCGTATTTCAGTGCTTGATGGTGTTGTTCTGTAAAGGTCGGTGCATTTTATCTCATTTTAACAATATATATGCAGGGTGTCCGAGAATTATTGGACACATTACAAAATTATATAAAACAAAATATTAAACAGATACAAAGTAACTGACTGTACTTAACTTACAACGTAACTACACAAGTTAATAAATTTCAATGCAAGATCCCTTGCTTGCCCGTAGTATGTCCAAGCGATGCTCGACTTCATGTCATGTATTGGCAAGCATCTGAGGAGTTATGGAATTAATAACAGCTGTGATATGCTGCTTCAGTTCCTGCAAATCAGTACAAGGCATCTGATAGACACGATCCTTCACATAATAACCCCACATGAAATAATCCAATGGAGTTTGATCTAGAGAGCGAGGAGGCCACGGAATGGGACCACCACGCCTAATCCATCTGTTGGGGAAATGCTCATTTAGGCACTTACAGACACATGTTGACCAATGCGGAGGGGCGCCGTCTTGTTGGAAAACGACGTCATATCTTTTGATCTGGGGTATAGCGAAATTTTCTATCATGTCCAAGTAAATGTCGAAATTTATGTTTTTTTCGCAGAAGAAGAAAGGGCCAATCACTTCTCTTTTTGATAGGGCGCACCACACATTAACTTTTGGAGAATTACGTTCCAGTTCAATAGCAGCATGAGGCGGTTCACTGCCCCATATCCTACAGTTGTGATGATTCATAATACCTGGTACATGAAATGTGGATTCATCACTAAAAATTACAGTACTGAGAAAGTTTTCGTCGTTTTCCACTCGATTCAGCATATCCACAGCGAAATCGTATCGCAGAGTGTGATCAGTTATATGCATCTTTTGCACTATTTGAATTTTATAAGCATGAAACTTTAATTTCTTGTGCAAGATATCGTGAACGGTCGATTTCGGAATGCACAATTCTCTGCTTACTTTACGAACGAATTTCCTGGGGCTTCATCAGAAACTTTTATTAACTTTCATTAACTTGTCTCACCGCTGACACTAGGCCTACCGGCTCCTCCACGATGTTCCACATTGCCAGTTTCTTTAAACGGTTTCATCCACCGCTTAATTGAATCTGTTGATGGAGGATTACAACCATACTCTAAACGGTACCGCCTTTTGACTTTAATTATAGACTTTAATTCCGCAAGCCATAACACACACATCGCCTGCTGCTATACGGATTACATGACTACTGATTGCCATTTCTCATACATTCCTCATCAGGCCACACCTAGTGCCATCTATCGGATTCTGGAAATAACAATTCTGCAAAACAAAAATATAGAAACCGTGTTAGTAATACATGACAGACATAGAAAAACAGACTCATAGTTGTTTGTACATAAAACAGACTCATAGATTTAAGACAGCGCTATAGCAGCATATCAAAATTGGGTTCAATAATAATATCACATACATTTAGACAGTCACTTATATACATTGAAACACATGAAAGAATTGAAATCAAAACCCTAGTATAAAGGGAAGTACAAAAGTAAAATCAAATGATATGTGAAATGCATTAAAAAAAGTTAACTTTTCAGGAACTTCCGGTAAAAAAAACAGCGATACCTGTTAAACTAGACTGTTCTCCTCAAGGGAACACCAGTCTAAGAGCGACTTTTCAAAACAGGAAACTGGTTTGTAATAGACAAAAACCGCCTGTGTGTTCCCTAGGTCACCGAATAACAATGACGAATCAATTTGAATGAAAATCAATGACAGAACAAATGAAGGGAAAATGAAATGTACAGGAATATTAATCAGTAAAAAAAATAAAATAAAAAAAAAACAATTTGTTCAACCTTCTTACCCTTTGACAGTCACAAGTATCCGAAAAGAACAATCCAACAGGTAAGGAGCAGCATGTCCTCCTATTGCTCCTTACCTGTTAGATTGTTCTTTTTGGATACATAAGAAGGTTGAACAAATTTGGTTTTTTTTTTTACTGCTTAATATTCCTGTACATTTCATCTTTCCTTCATTTGTTCTGACATCAATTTTCATTCAAATTGATTCGTCATTGTAATTCGGTGACATTGGGGACACACAGGCGATTTTTGTCTATTACAAACCAGTTTCCTGTTTTGAAAGGTCACCCTTAGATTGGTGTTCCCGTGAGGAGAACGGACTAGTTTAACAGGTATTGCTGTTTTTTTTATCGGGAGTTCCTGAACAGTTACCTTTTTTGAATGCATCCCGCATATAATTTCAACTTACTTTTGTATTTCCCGTTATACCAGGGTTTTAATTTCAATTCTTTCATGTGTTTCAATGTATATAAGTGACTGTCTAAATGCATGTGATATTATTATTGAACCCAATTTTGATATGCTGCTATAGCGCTGTCTTATGGTACTTCTATATATTTTAATTAATTCATATTTTGTGATTCTGATTTTAAATAACTGTATTATTCATATATGTATATATAGGGAAACGATATATAAGTGTTTAAAATATCAGTGCATTCATGGAATTGTTTATAGCTGACACATTTCGTTTCATCCCCCAACACACCCACCCACATGCTAACTTTACTTCGGACCGGGTCTGCACTTACGCCCAGATGAAACTTATTAAATAAACGACGTCATCATCTTAAGTTACAGAATTCTGAGAATGTTACAGTTTAATATTTTGGGTATAACCTTGAATGTGTTGGAGACAATCTTCAAGCAGACTTCGATGCATCTAATATCTCACAACGCCATATGAAAACCTTTAAGATTGTTATTCCATGATATAATGTAGAGTTTAATATTCTGTGCTATGTTTGAACTATGTAACTGCAGCACGATATGATATGACAACATCCACCAATCAAGCAAAATCTGTGGAGCTTTCAGATCTTGTTTGATTGTTGTGGTCTGGTGGTTTCACCTAAAGTTTTAGTGTTGCTGATTTTCTTCTCTTCGCTTCAATCGCAATTTCCATGAAATTTTTACAGCATCTTGTTAAAAATACAAACAAAAACAAATGCCCTGCAGTTAGAGCCAAACTCCTTTTTCAGAGAACCGGGAAGCAAATATAAAGCACCCATGTTTAAGCTTAGATTTTTGAATAGATTTTCTAAAGCTTTTTGACAACCTCCTGCCTGCATTTTGTTTCCCCCTGTAATAACATTGTGCAGTAAACAGAACTATTTAATAAACATATGGGTTATATCGATGAAAGAGAATCTCACCCCCTGGCTGAGCGACTTGTTCTTCATACTCTGTACTAGGTTTCCAAAAGTAAGGTAGAACAATTTGTCCTTGGGGATTTCTCACTGCGAAACCTGCCTGGCCATCTCCACCTCGCATCACCTGCAACATACAGACACAGAAAAATACATTTTGTGTTAGTAGTTGAAATACAATGTATCTTTTTGAAGGAAATCTTAGCAGTTTGACTTACAATTTTATTTATTTTTTTCAAGGAAATGTTAGCAGTTTGACATACATTTTCATTTTTGAAGAAAATAATGCTTCACTGCGACGTTGTTCTTACAACAAGTAAATGAAAACAAGTTAGTAAAATCAAGCAATGCATTGATTATGATACGCTTTCCAACATACCATAAATCATTATTCAAGTTATGAGGATAATGGCTGTAGAATAAATTTCGCTCCTATGCCCTGACCTTTGACCCTATTTTGATGATATTCAACAAAACCGGTTAAGTATACTTTTGGAACAACATGATACAGTTTTGTCTCAATCGAAGCATTTTTGCGTAAGTTATGACGCATGCGATGGAATGGATCCCGCTCTTATGTCCTGACCTTTGACCCCATTTAGCTCATTTTCAAAAAGGTTCGTCCCCAGGTGGTCCTTACCACATACTAAAATTTCATCAAAATCGAACCATTTTTACACAAGTTATGACGCATAAGGGCAATGGAATGGATCCCGCTCCTATGTCCTGACCGTTGACCCCATTTCGACCATTTTCAACAAGGTTCGTACCCAGGTACTAAAATTTCATCGAAATCGAACCATTTTTATGCGCGTCATCATGCGGACAGACTGATAGACAAAGCTGGAGCATATACGCTTCTTCAACCTATGGTTGGAAAGTGTAAAAAAAAAATGGAGGGGGGGGGGCTAGATTAGCGAAGCATGTGGATTAACTCAATAAAGGATTAATAGTTACCACTCCCCTCACTTTGCCCTTGAAAGATAACTTTTTATTATTGGCATATTTTCACTGTATTCCATGTAACCGCTTCCTTCAAAAAACTTGAAAATTTTCATCGTCCTGGAGCGGGAATTGAATTCGCACCTCCTGATTTCCGGTCAAGCATGCTAGTCATTACACTACCCAGGACAAGGAAAATATGCCAATAATAGCATTACAGTGCTTACTGCTTATCATGTATTTATGAAGAATTATTTCTTTGGGGAAATTTGTTTCCCAATTGTATAACTTTTTTTTTACTACCGGATACCCCCCCCCCTTATTTTTTAGTTTTTCATGCTAATGCATAAAACAGTTTTATTATCGCAAAGAAATTCGACTTAGAGATTTCAGCAGAAATATGCATTTTGTGTTTTCAGCATATTTCAGCAGAAATATTCACAGCGATGTTATGCTGTGGGCGGTGCATGTGTGTGTGTGTGTGTGTGTGTGTGTGTGTGTCGTCGCCATAACTCAAAAATTGTTACATCTATCAAGACAAATTTATATATATATATATATATATATATATATATATATATATATATATATTTAGCACTTTTTGCCTTCATGTCGCACTGGCCGCTGCTTTGGCCAGGTACATTCCAGCTGCCGGAGACTGAGGGCCCAAGATTTAAGTTGTGGAGTCATTTTAGAGGGGTTTGGCAGTAACTCACCATGCTGGCCAAGCGGGTTGGCGAGTGTGGGATAGCATTTCCTCTAATCCCGATGGTATAGTTATACCGCTACTGGCGGTCGTCAGAGCCCCTTTAGTGGAAACAGGATGCACCACGAGAAGGTGGGGTTGACATTTGTCAAGGAGAGGCTGTGATGTTACGCATCACCTGACCTTACATGTGGTCTTCTTCTGGGTCTGACCTTACAGGAAAAGACCCAGAAGAAGACCACATGGGAGATGGGTGGATGAAATTCGAAAGTATGCGGGAGTGACATGGAGGAGACTGGCACAAGACAGACCGTTGTGGAGGAAACTTGGGGAGACCTTCATCCAGCAGTGGATTGATAATAAATGAATGATGATGATGATGATGATATATATATATTGTTTTTTTTTCTATATTCTTTTTTTTTTTTTTATGCCTCATGGGAAAGAAATAATGGAAGTTACAAGTGGGAAAATGAGTTGAAACTTTTCTAAGAATGGGCATATGTCAAATCTGATTACGGCAATCAATTTCTGAGAAAATTATGGTCTTGTTTGATATGCAACATGACCCTCTTGCCATTTGAAAGATTTGACCTTTATCCAATATGGTGGATTTCAAGATGGCGGCCATGTTCTAGAAATAGTCTAAAAGATAGGCCCCCTCACGGATTCTTTGCTGGAGTATTCAGATATTTCATTTTCCCTCCCGTTTCTGAAATATAAGGGTGTCCTGCGACTTTTGACTCACCCTGTACAGACTTAGTTATTTCCACCGACTCAGTGTTCTCGCTGAAAAATGCGCCAATCTTTTTTTAAAGTGAATTGCGTGTATTTTGCTGCCAAGAACACTTCGCTTTCTACAGAACTTGAGTTTTCCATCAAGAGATGCATATTGCACTTCATTGAAGGCAGCACCTCATTTCAACCACCACGACTCTTTCGTTGTGTTCACGCTAGAGGAATAATGAAATGTACTTCATTTTCATGAATGAAATACGGGATTACACCATATCACACAAATTTTGAAAATCACAGTCCGTTTTTTGTTGTAAATATGACAAGGGTGGTGAGTCAGATGATATCCGAAAACTTGAAAAGTTCGTCGCCCTGGAGCGGGAATCGAATCACGTCTCCCAGATAGAACCCGGGTATGCTAACCACTACACCACCCAGAACGACCAAGTCTCAAGTTCCCAATTAATTTGAATATAACCATCGCAGGATTCACTAGTCGAAGCAACCTGCATTCATGTTTAGCGAATCTGGAGGTTAAGAATCCTATCCCGTGATTGCCCGGAGGAGCAGATAAATCATGAAGCAGATAAATGTTCAAGTTTTTGGATATTATCTGACTTACCATCCTTGTCTTATTTGCACCGAAAAACCGGATTGTGATCTTCAAAATTTGTGTGATATGGTGTAACCCGTATTTCATTCATGATTTATCTGCTCCTCCGGGCAATCACGGTAGAGGATTCTTAACCTCCAGATCAGGGCCGGAACAAGACCTTAGTGGGCCCCTAAGCTAAGACATTTGAGTGGGCCCCCAAAGAACTTATGATGGGGAATCATATAAACTCCGTTAAAACACGAAACTGTAGCAATGTGCTTGTAATCAATATGTAGTGCGTTCTTTAAACTAATAAATTACCTGCAGAGTTTTCATAATAAGTCATGTATAGGGCGTGATTTCACCGATTAGCAACTAGCAAATAGCTAGTGAAAAATCAAATTTGCTAGTGAAAAAAAATCGCAGTAGCAAATATTGCTAGTAAGGTAATTTCTTTATTTAAAGTAACCAAAAATCATTATTAATCCACGAAGTTTACATAACAGTTTCTATTATCACTTGTTAAAACAGCGACGATCAGCGATTCTCTTTCACCAATTTCCTTTCGACACTTAATACCCATCCTCCCCATATCTTTCATCCCTTCCAAACTGTCGTAGAAGCACATTGAAACTCCTCTCATTGGTCTATTACAGAAACTGAACGTGACATCGGCAATGGTTGCTGTGGCAACCCAGAGCTCTGGGATGGATCGGTTGTTTGACCACCTGCTCTGCCACCCTCCCTTCTTTTGCCCCACGAACTTTGTCCTCAACTCCTGTCGTACCCTAAGCCAAGCGATCTCCTTTATTGCGTGGCATAGGTAGACGTTTTTACGAAACGTGTTCGTGGAAGGGGGTAAACGATTACGAAAGAAACTTTTGCTTCGTCTGACTTCTGGTTTTGGAAATTTTCCTTGTATTTTCAAGCTGAAATACAAATATTTATCCAGTAAAATGTTAATGAGCAATAATACTTGACAGAGGCAACATCGTGAGAAAAAAAAAAAATTATGATTACGGAAAAAATCCAAATTCTGTCGACCTTTCGTTTTCTAGTTTCGTAAAGACGGAATTCCAATAATAACGAAAAAAGCCGGAATTCCTTGAATTCGCGGAAAAATCTCATGCCTGAAGATTACAGAAAAATTCTGCAGCAGCCAACTTCCGTTTTTGCAAATTGTTCTCCACAGTTTCAAGCTAAAATGCAAACATTTATGCAATAAAACGATATTTAACAAGAAAAGCGGACACAAAGACAACATTGGGAGAACAATTTGCGATTACGGCAAAATTTTCTTACTCCGTTTCACTACTGTGTTCGAAAGTTTTGAAGCACGAAATTTCGTCTCCAGATGGAAGCGACCCCCTCTCCCAAATATCGATCTTCAGAATGATCTAACTGATGACAAAAAAAATAAAAAAATAAAGCGGTATTCCACGAATCCCTGCAAGAATCTCGTGTATATCATAAAAATAATAGCAAAAGAAAAATTTAAAACAAAATGAAAATTTGTAGAATCCGTAGTTTTGATAGTGAGTTCCGTAGTCAGAAAACTAATTCCGTAGAAACTACGGCATTGTGTGGTAGTTGGCAGATATGAAGTGTGTAGAAGTTTAGCAGAAATTTGTGCGATACTTCCACTTAGTACTGCATGTTGTGAGGTGGGATTCAGTTTTTTTAAAAGAATACAAGGGGATTGGAGGAACAATTTGTCTGTTGAAACTTTAAATGCTCTGATGACAATTGAAATACTGTAGAAGGGCCACAAGAAGAGATTTTTAATCCACGGTCAGCAGTTATAAAGTGGTATGATGACAAAGTCAGACACCCTGAGCGTAAACCATATGGGAAGAAATCTGAATTAGAATGTCAGTGAAATATATTCATGTGGTATGAGAATTTGTTAGAAATTAATAATATAGTCACTAAACTTATCTAAGATTCTAGTCATTATTCAAAAAGGTAAGTCAAAATATTTATACACATATTTAAATTTCTGTGTAACTTTATTAGAAAATAAGTTATGATGTGGTTTAGTTTTACTTGCTAGTCATGCAAATGTTTTGCTAGCAAACTATTTGGTCACTAGCAAATTTTGCTAGTGAGCAAAAAAGATGAAATCTTGCCCTGGTCATGTATTTTCTATTGTTCTCTAAGAATATGAGTCAAAACCTTAAGATTCCTAAATTTTGTCTTGAAATTTTTTAATGGTTTACCATTGTATGCTTTTCTTGGTGCATCATTTTTGTTATGCAATGTGAAGCCACAATATACTTCGACCATTAGCGGTTCCAAGTACAAATTAGAAAGTGTGGGTAGATGATAGTAAAAAAAAAAAGTGATATTGTTTGGCCGACCACGCCGTACACAGCGACATGAAACCTTTACCCTTTATGAATCATTACCTTGAAATCTGTTCGTCTATCAGCAGCTGTTACTGACCAAGTGGAAATCATACGAGACAAAAGTAAAACTATTTTACAAACCTCTCTCTCTCTCTCTCTCTCTCTCTCTCTCTCTCTCTCTCTCTCTCTCTCTCTCTCTCTCTCTCTCTGTCTCACTACCTATCTATCTATTATGAATCATTGCCTTGAAATCTGTTCGTCAATCAGCCCCTGTTACTGACCAAGTGGAAATCATACGAGACAAAAGTAAAACTATTTTACAAACCTCTCTCTCTCTCTCTCTCTCTGTCTCACTACCTATCTATCTATTATGAATCATTGCCTTGAAATCTGTTCGTCTATCAGCAGCTGTTACTGACCAAGTGGAAATCATACGAGACAAAAGTAAAACTATTTTACAAACCTCTCTCTCTCTCTCTGTCTCACTACCTATCTATCTATTATGAATCATTGCCTTGAAATCTGTTCGTCTATCAGCAGCTGTTACTGACCAAGTGGAAATCATACGAGACAAAAGTAAAACTATTTTACAAACCTCTCTCTCTCTCTCTGTCTCACTACCTATCTATCTATTATGAATCATTGCCTTGAAATCTGTTCGTCTATCAGCAGCTGTTACTGACCAAGTGGAAATCATACGAGACAAAAGTAAAACTATTTTACAAACCTCTCTCTCTCTCTCTCTCTCTCTCTCTCTCTCTCTCTGTCTCACTACCTATCTATCTATTATGAATCATTGCCTTGAAATCTGTTCGTCAATCAGCCCCTGTTACTGACCAAGTGGAAATCATACGAGACAAAAGTAAAACTATTTTACAAACCTCTCTCTCTCTCTCTCTCTCTCTCTCTCTCTCTCTCTCTGTCTCACTACCTATCTATCTATTATGAATCATTGCCTTGAAATCTGTTCGTCTATCAGCAGCTGTTACTGACCAAGTGGAAATCATACGAGACAAAAGTAAAACTATTTTACAAACCTCTCTCTCTCTCTCTCTCTCTCTCTCTCTGTCTGTCTCACTACCTATCTATCTATTATGAATCATTGCCTTGAAATCTGTTCGTCTATCAGCAGCTGTTACTGACCAAGTGGAAATCATACGAGACAAAAGTAAAACTATTTTACAAACCTCTCTCTCTCGCTCTCTCTCTCTCTCTCTCTCTGTCTCACTACCTATCTATCTATTATGAATCATTGCCTTGAAATCTGTTCGTCTATCAGCAGCTGTTACTGACCAAGTGGAAATCATACAAGACAAAAGTAAAACTATTTTACAAACCTCTCTCTCTCTCTCTCTCTCTCTCTCTCTCTCTATTATGAATCATTGCCTTGAAATCTGTTCGTCAATCAGCCCCTGTTACTGACCAAGTGGAAATCATACGACACAAAAGTAAAACTATCATAATATTTGCACATTTAAGGTATTAAACACCAGCAAAGTGCGCATATTTAAGTGCAATTCATTAATGACATATCATTAAATGGCTAATCAGTTACCCGAAGGTTCTTGGTCATTTTTTCCCGTTACACTTGAAGCACGTCAATTATCATCATGTAGTCGGCCTTCAAAGGTTGAAAAACTTCTTGCTTGTGGGATTTGTTCTTCCGGTCATGAAACATCGTTTTTTTTTTTTTTTTTTTTTTAAATATTTTATTCACTGGACAAAATACGCAGGTTTCATTATGCCGTCTGAGAAGTAAACATAGCTCGTCATCTCCATAAAAACCACTCGAATATACACGCCATACAACTCATTCATACATTCAGTTAAAACCACTATGTACATAATTACACTAATTACATTCCCAGGCAGTTAAACCATTTGTCAACTGTGTCTAAAAAAGTGCTCCATCTGTTTCAAACACCGTACTAACCCTACCGCAAGTGCCAACCTCATTCAGCCCGTCATACACACTCCTCTAGCGCTTTCAACAGTACTTCTGTCGTCATCAGGGTGGGCAGAGTGACACATTGGCCTCCTGATGACGACAGAAGTACTGTTGAAAGCGCTAGAGGAGTGTGTATGACGGGCTGAATGAGGTTGGCACTACTAATACTCCTCATAAATTTATAGCATTTTGTAATGGAATTGCACAAGCCACAATGCTGAAACAACATGTTATGACAGGCTTTTGCAAGTACAAACATGTCCATTGATTGCTCACTGAATAGCCAATCAGCAGCTGTTATGTCCTTCATTTACTAATTCCCCACCTTTCTCCCACTCCAGTTTGCTCTTGTCTGTTGATGAGTGATGTTCAGTACTGCTCAGTGAATAATTTATAATGTCTGATCATCATAGTTCTGCGAGAGTTAGATGTGTGGACTACATTAAAAGACACAAAAGAGTTGTGTACAAAACTAAGCTTGTTAGGTTCTGTGGTGTTGGTGATTTAGGTGATGAAATTCAAAGGATTGTAGGCCCATCTGTCTCTGTGAATAGAAATGATTATTTGTGTTGCAATTGTGTGGCTTTTTACAAAAGAAAAATTTTGGAATGTGCAAATGAAACTGAAGAAGAAATTCCCACATCAGAGAGAGAGTTTTTTTACATTCTCGGTCATGAGATTGTGGATGTTTTAAATAGCAGTATTACAATGCTTGATGTTAATGTGTCACCATTTAAAGCCCCTTCAGAAGTTAGGGAGGATAGGAGAGAAGCTTATGTGAAGAGGAAAAAGTTGACATTAGAGAAAACACTAACAACTTCAGCTGTGCAGAAATTAGAAGACATATATGGTGTTGGTGTTTCAAGTCAGTTGTCTCTTGAGAAGCCTGACTGTTCTACTTGTAATCAGTGGTTTTCTAATATTAATACAGCACTTCATACTTGTAACTGCACTCAAAAAGTGCAATTACTGACATTGCTACCACAAACTGTTAGTAAAACTAATTTGAAGGCAGAGTTACCTACAGTATCAAAGTACCTCATAGATAAATCACGTAAGGTTAGAAGAGAAAAGGGAATCTATGCTCAACCTGACCCCTACAGTGGGCATCCATTGTCTACAGAAGCTGCAACTCTGGCATTGTCATACTACCTAGATGATAGTACAGACTGTACTAGGAATAGTCCAAACAAAAATGTTGTTATTTGTGTTAGAGATGATAATGGTGAGAAAATTAAAAAGGTAAAAAGATTTATGACAAGATTAATCAAAGAGGCATACAGGCTAATGAAAAAAGACAACCCAAATATAAAAATTGGTCTTTCAAAGTTTTACACTCTACGTCCAAAGTATGTCAAAATTCAGCCAATACAAGCAGTATGCACTTGTATTTATTGCAGTAATCTGAAACGTATATGTACAGCTCTCCAAAATATAACAAACACAAGAATTGAGGAAGAAGTTCTTTTACAGAAGTGTTTATGTGGCAGAATAAGCAATGAAGATTGTTGGCTCCAAGAGTGTGGTGACTGCCCCAGCACAGAAGCACTGACAGTTGAAACTCTTTGCTTGAATGAAGAAGTTACATTTGCTATTTGGGAAGGTGGTGACCTCATAAGAAAATCTGTATCTGTCCAAAAGTTCCTGCAAGATGTAAGACATTGGGTGAAGAAAGCAATTTCTCATAGCAAAATCAGGAAAATCCAAAGAGAAGGAATAGCTGAAGCAAAAATCTCTGTGAAAGAAAGTTCTGACATTCTAGTTTTACATTTTGATTTTGCTGAAAATTGGACAGTGATACTGCCCGATGAAATACAAAGTTACCCCTGGCAAAATGTTCAGATTTCACTATTCACATGTGTTGCATATCTTGAAAAAGAGATAAAAAGTTTTGTTGTAGTGTCTGATGATACAGCTCATGACACAGCTCATGCTCTCTGTGCTATAGAGATTATAAAAAAATATTCTAAGTTGTGCCAATTAGAAAATATTAGATCACTTGTTTACATTTCTGATGGGGCTGCTGGACATTTCAAAAATAAATACCAAATTTATGAACTTTCTAAAAATAATCAAATTGAGGAAAAAAAGTGGATTTTTTTCAGCGACTGGGAATGGTAAAAGTTCATTTGATGCTATAGGTGGGCTATGTAAGCATTATGCAACAAAGTTTAATCTCCAAAGAGGGTCTGTGCAAGCCATAAGAGATGCAGCTTCATTTGTTGCTGAACTTTCTTATCTTTTACAAAATATAACACTACTGATTCTTGAAGGTAAAACTGTTCAAGTCTACAGGTCTTGTAAGGAAGAGGAATGGGAGGCTAATGTAAAACCTGTTGTAGGAATACAATCAAAACATTACTGGTTGGTTAAAAATAACGAGTCTTATATGGGACATACAATTAAACATCAAGTTGAAACATCCAGCCAGGTGAAAAAACATTATTCAGTAAGTGATTTCCACGTATGTGGGTTAGTTGGGTGTGTTTATGACAATAATTGGTGGATGGGGCAGATTACAGGTATATCTCGAGAGCTCAATGACATTACTGTGTCATTTATGCATCCCCACGGTCCAGCTAAAGGGTTCCATTGGCCAGAGGAATCTGGAAAGAAGAAAGATGAATGTCCAATGCCATTAGAAAATGTGCTGCTTAAAGTATGGAATCCTACTCCACTTGGACTATCTGCACAACTCCATAGTTTTGACCAACAGGAGCTGAGAAAAATCAACCACCTTTACAGGTAACTTTATTAATATACTGCTAAGAAATTGTTTATCATCTAAAAGGCTATTTGTGAAAAAAAAAAATTTCATGAAAGTAAAATTAATAAAAAAATTGCAATACCAAGTGTCAAAAAAATTGTATGTTATTGAATTACAGTGATGCTATAATACAATAATGTTATGCTCTGCACATTTTTTAGTGTATGTTTTTGTGCTGAACTTCAAAATATAATGTAATTGTACTAATCAAACACCAGTAACCAATGTTTTATCTTTGAAACCTGATTAAACGATGTTTTCAGGGAAATATGGACAATCTATTTATTTTGTGCTGTATTATGCAACAACGCTGAAAACGTGCAATCTTTAAAAATTATATATAAAATTAACCAGGCAAAAATACACTATTCTGCAATGAGCAATTTATTAACAACTAAGAGGACATCAAATGGACAGATTTTCAGTTTTTTAAAAAATGGGGTTTTTGAGTTAATGTCATTCAAAAATTGAGCTTTTTTGAACTTCCGCATAACTTAAAATTAAATTTTATGGACTGCATGCATCCCAGGTTTAAAATAAAATGTGCTGTAAAACTACCATTGAGAGACTTCAGATTGTCATCCTTACTTACCTGAAAAATAATCATTTAGTGGGAATTTTTTTTTCGAAAATGCAAAAAAAAAAAAAATTTTTTTTTTTGCAATAATGTTATTTTTCCCCTTATAAATAATATCAGTCAGGCTTATTCAAACTATGCCAAGTTAAAATTTAATTCAATAGCTACAAAATAAAAAAAAAATTAAGGGAATAGATTAAAGAGTTTTGAAGCAGCGCTCGTTTTAAAACACAGCATTTTCCCCATTTTTCAAAGATCGCTAGATTTTAGCCAAACTTCAAAATGCTGTAGCTGGAGAATTTTTTTTTTAGGGAAATCCTTTCAGGATATTTTGTCTCCAGTAGTTATAACTACCGTAATTTTTTGGAACAAATCTAAAATGGTCACCTGACATGCCCCGCCTGAGCTGAGATTTTATGACATTTTCAATCATTCAAATTGTTTTGAACCCACAGATATTCATCTGAAAACCAAAATTAGTGCACTTTATTGTGTGTAACATGAATATGCATGTTGTAACTGAAATGATCATCCTAGTTTTATGCAAATACGAGGTTCTACAAAACACTTACCTCGAAGGTAGTAGGTAATATATATATATGCAAATTCTGTTCTTTTATGGAACTAAGCCCGTTACAAGCACACACATAAAACACGTAAATGCCGTTGGTTGTTTATTCGTGCTCAAGGGCCTCAATGGGTCAAAGAGCTCCATGTCAAATGGTTTGCATCAGAAGCAAAAAGCAGCATCAAAACTATAACAAATGGCAAGGTGCGAAAAAGAAACGTGACTAGAAACGATGTAAATGGACGACAATCAGACAACGGACTACATAAAACGAAAAACACCACATGTAACTGACATCTGACAGTGTCTAAGGGGCTTCTCGGATTTATACGAAAATATATATGTAGAATGTAAGTATGTAACAATTAAGAATTGTGGCACAGAACTGAAATTATTTAGTCTTTAATATAAAAAACACATTTAACATCATACCACAATATTTTGTACTTAGTAAAAAGTTCCTGCGAAGAATATCTTTTAGTTCATTATATTCTGAAGAATGTGTAGGTATGTGCAAACGATTGTAATACATAACTCTATCCTCATTGGTATAAAAAATTCATTCACTGAATTGTTGTTTCTTTCATATTTGCTATGGCTGTGAAAAGGGGCCTCAAGTCAACTCGAGTGGCTGCTTTTCCGTAATCCAGTTTTTAAAAACTAAAACTATGAAACTTATTTCTAAATATTTTACTTTATTTATTGAAAATATAAAAGTGCTTTTCTTTTTAATACTTCTTTCAAAGCTGCCATCAAAATTCCCTGCTATTTCCTTAACCAGCTTCATATGAAATTTCTGCCAAAAATTTTGTAAAATATACGCCACCGATAGTATATTTGATTACATTCATGGGTGCCAATATGGCAGGGCAAGAGAGAGAATTTGCCCTTCCCTGTTTTGCATTTGCCCTTTCCTGTTTCAGTGCTTGGAAGTTACTACAAAGATTTTCCCAATTACCCTCATTCTGACTGCTAATTTTTCTGCTGAACTTCTGGACACATGTCTACATGTTAAAAATAGGAAACGTTGGGAATTTACAGTAGAAAAAGGTATAAATTCACAGTAAAATTTAGTAATATTGAATTTTCGTATTGGATATAAGAGTACAACATATAATTACATATGTACAGTATGGAAAGGCATGAAAGGTGAAGAACTGAAAAGTATGGTGTCATCCTTAGTAGCATCCATTCGCTGCTAGATAAGGTCTCCCAATTTGACGTAGGACTACGTCTAACTGCGCTGATAGTATGGGGCAACTTACGGCCTTTCGCCTGTGACAAGAATAGGTCCCAATTGAAATCTTTATAGCATTAAAAATACGTGCCGCACACTAATCGTGTTAGCATATTCGTAAACAGCATGGAGTCCAATTTGTGTACTGAGCAATACATCATGCGTGCAATGCTCCCTTTGCTGAGGGGAGATGATGCAATATTTCTGGGGGCACCACGGCATTTGCCTCAGTCTACCTGGGCAACCGTGAGTGCAACACGACTGTACGTTGTACCGTTTCAAAACTCTTGACAAGATCTATTCAAATATACGAAGAACATTTCGCAGTGGTTTGAACTGAACATTTAAATAAAAAAAAATTTCAATTTACTTCCGATATTGGAGGTTATATATATATATTTTTTAACGTGCATTAATGCATTTGCATTTTTGAACTTCCCTTTTTGTTGGTAAAGTTCGATTAACACTTACCGTACGTGGGGCTTGGCTTTCACTTCTTATTTCCGTTATGTGGATGCGGCATGGGGTTTTTTCATTTAGTCACGGGTCCACTTCATTTTTTTTTTTTCCCGTTGGTATTTATCTGGCCTCGTCACTAAATGAGTTTTTTTTTTCCTTTGCTGCCTCTTCATTTACTTCAATAATTTTTCATAACCCTAGTACTTTCAGTAATACTCCATTACCGTCATCGACGGGACGTTTTGCTCCGACTAGCATGGACCGTGTCAGCTGGGCAATCGGTGGTTCTTGCGGGCTGCTATTGTCATCGGCTATCGCTTCTTCTTGGGCATTGTGGCGCCATCTCTTGTTGGTCACTGATCTCATTTTTCGAACTTTTTCATTTTTTTGCTCAATTTTAATTAAATTTCTCCAGCTGTTTCTCAAAATATTAGGGTCATTATGGTTGCAAACTTTTGCCCTATTTTTTTCAATCATTACCGACTCTGCTATTCTGAGGTGTTTTTCGGATTTACAGCTTTTAATGATTTTTATATTTTCGAATTTAGGATATTTTTGGTTATCCAGACAGTATTGAATAAATGCTGTTTTTTCTTCTTTTTTCTGTCAATTTTTTACGTGTTGTTTTAATCTGTGTAAAAAATTGTTTTCTTATGAACCGGTGAACACTTTTAACAATATTGTGGTTTATCTGGACAACCGTGAGTGCAAAATGACTGTGCATGGTATAATTTTAAAGCTCTCAACGAGATCTGTTCAAATATATAAAAAACATATCACAATGGTTTAAACTAAAATTGTTTTCGTATGAACAGGTTAACATTTTCGACAATGCCGTGGAATTCGCAGAATGAACGCAAACAAAAGTGGAGAAAATAAAAACGAGAGGCAAGAGCAAGTGATGAGGAACGTAAGAAGCCCAAGAAGACAGAGCACCAGATTGGGCAATTCATGTATCGATCTGCTTTGTGCTCGCAATGCATCCAGCATTATTTGCAAAAATTATGTAAGCTACTTTTCATATCATAGACCTGTGTTGGCTATAAAAAATTAAGTAAACCTTTGAAACCATACTCGACTAGCTCATTTCAACTGTCCCATCTGCAAGTCGTAGTTTTATGTTCCAAACTGACGGCTCAATCAGAACTGAGCCTAAATGGGTTTTTTCCAAAACTTTGCACTCATTATAGTTTTCCTTCTTGATGACGGATTGGATTAGCGTTGGGGTTTCGCTGCTCATAGTACATGAATGGCCAAAAGGCGCGGAGTAACAACAAAGAAATTCACTTAGCGACAGCATTATGTACTGAATGGAAGTGCATACCTATCGCCGTGTTCCAAAACCTTGTCGAAAGCATGTCTCGAAAGGTCAGTGCATGCATTAAGGCCAAAGGTGGATTGACACCATGCTAATGTATGTCAATAAATGCTATGTTGTGTTTCTCTTCTAGGTGTCCGGTGACTTTTGTCAATATAGTGTATATCAGTAGATTATATTGGGGTACGAGACCTGGGCTATCTCCCCCCCCCCCCACACACACACAGAACTGTTTTATTTTTAATTGCGAAGTTTAATTTTTTGGTTGTTAAGTACTATGAGGAACTTTCTAAATTTTAGGTACACGCTATTGCTAACATGATACCAAATAATTATGAGGATTAGGATTTGAACACTTATTTGTGCATGAACTCCATTCTTCTTTCCTTTTTTGTGAACTTGAATGTTACGTTTTTATAAAAAGTTTCTTTTGAGTACTTTTTCATATTTAAAAAGAATGCTTTTCTCTATTGACAAAACAGCCAAGTTGCTCGAATGTACATACATGTCCTTGTGTGGCTCTAAGATATACCTTGATTCTTTTTAATGCGGAAAAACTTTTTTTGGCAGTTGCAGTTGTTGATGGAAACTTGAATATTACGTCTGCTAATTTGTATACCTCACTAAACAGTATGTCCAACAATTTATTCAACTTTATGTAACAAGTAATGCTTCCTACTGATTTGTTTTTCTATTCATCAAGGGAATAAAACACCTTCAGTTCATTTTTTAGTCGAGCTATATCAAAATTTGAAGCATACAGTTCTTTAAGTTCTGACAGTAGATGTTCAGGGAAGCTTTCCCAAAATTTATCAAATAGTTCGAATCCGACAAAGCCACAAATTTAAGATATAATATCACTGACACTTCACATAAACTGAAACAGTTATCGCAAAATATGTGCTGTTACAGGCGGAAGCATGCGAGTGACTGAGGTAATCTAAGTCTTCTCTTTTCTGAGTGAACCGTTGCCTAAAACAATGGCCCATTCCCCTTCACTTGCTCATTCATGTTGTCATGGAAACGCTAGTAGGCGATCGTATGGAAGGTCTTTGAATCAGAACAGCGAAGACTCTTGTAGAGATGGTTGCGTTACGATGACACCATCACTCCACAAAGAGCTATGTCGGTCTTCGCTCACCAGACTGATTCTCTTGGCCAAAAGAAATGAATCTGCACGGGTTTTTTCGGAGCAAAGGCATCAATATATCTGAATACTGTTGATAATTGACTGTTATTTGTGTGTATTTGACTTTTATTTGTGCATATATTAATATTTTGAGTTTTTCCCAGGTGCAGAAATTCCTAGTTCTGCCTCTGCATGCTTGTAATAAAGTTAACAGATACTGCAGTGCAGTTTCATGCTAAATGCAAGAACAATAAATAATGTGAACAATAATAGTTTTAAAATAAAAAGGATCAATTTAGTAACTGTGCCTGACAAAATTTAAATAAAAAAAAAAAAAAGAGGAGAGAAAAACAAAGTGCAAGGGCACACCGTAAAATTGACACAAATTTTCGTGTCACTACAGAATCGTCATATTATTTTCATCATTGAAATTAGCAGGTTATCTTGTAGTTTTATGCCCATTTTCTCTGAGACATACCAAAGGGAAATTGTAACAAAGTGGAATTTTACGCGAGAGAGGACGTTTCAACTGGGCTGGCTGTCTTTAATCAGCTCACATTTCAAATTCGACGGAAAAATACTCATAATTTCATCTACAGGCTCTATGAGAATTTCTAGAAATATAATTGTTTTGCTCACAAATTATACTATACTAAATCAAACGTTTACCCCACTGCCATTGAATTTTGGCCAAATAAGTGAAAATGTTTAAAAAGTGATTCTCCCACTCTACAAGCAAAAGATGTGAGTGAGAGAGAGAGAGGGAGGGAGGGAGGGAGGGAGGGAGGGAGGGAGAGAGAGAAAGGGAAAGAGAAGGACAGGGAGGAGAGACAGAAAGGGAGAGGGAGGAGAGAAAGGAAAGAGAGTGAAAGAAAAAGACAGAGAGAAAGGGAGGAGAGACAGAGAGAGAAAGGAAGAGAAAAAGAGAGAGGGGAGAGAGTTTTGCCTCCTTGAGGATAAACCCTTACGGCACCCACCTTAGGAAGCAAACCAGGTTAGGAATGAAGTATTTTTCAGATCAAAAATTCACTTCTTCTCAGCGGCATACAACAGAGCATGATGAAATTGTAGTTTGTATCTTATCTACTGCCACTGCCTGGAAACAGGAGAGTCCTCGGGTAAAGTGTTTTTATTCATTTCAGCTTATATGTGACTAATTCATTAATTAAGTTTTTTGAACAAAAACTGAGTCTAAATAGAGCAATTCATAACTGGCACCGGCATGCTTAAGCTGAAATCAGTAGAGTATCTGGTATTTCCACTAGGTCCTAATTATGTATTAGTTTCTAACATTCTTATTTTACAACTACAGTGTTAGTTTTTAACAGCAATCATGACATAATTAAAAGCAAATACATTTTTATTAACTTTTGTTGACTAGGTAGTTGTTCTGAACTTACTATTTCACAAAGAAATAAAATAAATTCGTAAAACAATTATATTCGAAAAAGGAAAAAGAAAAAACAGGATCAAAGTTGCCTATTTCCGTTGGCATCTGATGATCAAAACTTTCCCTTTCTTAGCTATTTCTAGAAAGGTGGCAGTGAAATGTGTGAATGCTTACCCATGAATTGCAGACAGCTGCCCCCCCTCCTCCTAAAATACACTTACTGGCGTGTAACGTTTTTCTGCACACAAATTATTCCACAATACTCAGTAGTTTACTGCTACTGCAAGTGTAAATGTTTTCATTTCCCAGTCTTTTAAATAGTAGCAGCCCCCAATTCACACTCCTGCAGGGCCCCAAACCTGAGCTGCCCAGGTGATGCAGTGGTCTAAGGCGTTGGCCTCTGATCATTTGTCCGTAAGGGGTCCGGGTTCGAATCCCGGTGAGGCATGGATGTTGTGTTTGTCTTACGGCACTGGCTCTCTCCCTTCCCTGGAACCAGTGACCCTAAATTAGGGACGGGCGACTGCTTATAGCCCATTGAGTTGCTCACGGTGGTCGTTAAACCTCCAATCAAAAAAAAAAAAACAGAACTACACATTTTATTACTTTTACAGTACTAAAATTGCAATGCACTCTGATAAGATCTTTGTTTCTAAATCTTACGGAGGCAGAAAAGATGGTTCCGCTGTAATGAATTCTCGGAATTTTCAGAGTCATAAAAAGAGTGTCATTGGGCAAGTTTTATTAACTCATTCTGAGAGCAGCGCATTGTCGATAAAATAATATTTTATACCCAGTAGAGTACATATAACGACATCAAAGATATTATCATTGAAGCGATCTGTTTACTTAGGTTTATGATGCATCGTTAGTTTCCTTTCAATCCACGTGGCAAACGGAGACGGTGAGCGAGCGTTCTCTGGGAATGCCAGCTGGTCGTAAAAGATCTTACCTGAAATGCCACATAAAATGTGGATCCTGGATGAACGTATTGACCGAAGCACTCTTCCTTCCCAGCGTCCACATGCACTTTGAACTCGTATGCAACGCCGATGTTCTGATCAAAAGTATAGCTTTCAGACGAACACGAGCAAATCCACGATATAAATAATACAGATACTGTTAGCAACGACACAAGGTCAGCCATTTTGAGTGTGGGGAAGTATGATTGCCATGGAATTTGGAACAGGTGTCAGATTTGATCAGGTGCCGTCAGATGGCAGCAGTGTAGCGATATTCCAAAGAATTAGTTTTTTTTTTCTGTGCTGCGAGGTGGGTGAGGCTGGGTGAGACCGCGGCAGTCAACTCTGGCGAACTAGATACGCCCGTCTGGTTCTGCGTGAGTCACGAACTAGTTGTTAACTCAGTCTTTTTTTATTAATTTCTTAAAAAAAAAAAAAAGAAAGGAAGAAAAAATCGAAAAATCATGCACCAGCTTTGAAATTCTGCTCGACGTCCCAAAAATTTCCTGCGCACCACTCAATAACGACAAAAATTCAGAAATATCAAACATTTATCTGAGAATGTCTTGTTTTATCAATAAACCGCAACAAACGTTCCTTCTTGCATTTTCCCAAATTACTTTAAAATGCACAAAATGTTAAAATCTTAAATATTTTCTGGCACAGATGTGTGAAAGTGTGCAAACTTTGGTTATAAACTTTGCCACACATACACATCATTAATTGTGAGAAATTTAAATAAAACGGTCAAGATGAATTTTGGAAATATTTAGGATATATGTACATATATGAATTTCTTGAATTTTTAGTCGGTTTTGGTAAGATTCGTGCCCAGGGCCGGCGCGACTAGGATGTGGGAGGTGCGACGCACTAGGGCGGCACCCTCAGGGGGCGGCATTTTTTGTCAAAAATAATGAAAGTAGAGGAAATGAAAAGTGGAAAGAAGGAGAAGAAAGATGATGATGAGAAGAAAAACTGATATAAAATACTAAAACATAAAAATAAGTAAGAATAAAAGAATAATAATTCAAATTTAATTTTGCAAGCAATTAGATAATATTGTTTCAGTTCGCCTGGGTTCAGCAAAAAAAAAAAAAAAAAAAAAAATTGCGTTGGCGACAAAGATCTGGCATGCCAACTTTGACGAGAGAAGCTTTAGTGGATCACGTGAGTGCAGTGCGTAACCCTTCTTCTCCAGCTGTCTCGCTCTTCGAGCAGTGGGTGTTCGGGAACTCAGTAGTGAAGTTGTTTATCCTCTATCATGTTGGTTCTTCCTGTGTAACATCAAGTACTTAGTGAATGTCAATGCAGTATGTACAGAAAGTGTACTTTAATTTTGTGTTAGTAAACTTCATCGTGTGAAAATGCTGTCAGCAGTCAGCTATTTATTTGTGTACAAAGCAGCGTGCTTAGTTCGATGACAGTGAGCTTCAAACAAGTACATAGACATATTGGTACTACGACGGTCGACCTACAATTTTTGGTTTGTGAATAAGTGTCATCTCAAGAAGATTTACGGTAACAGTGATCTAGCTTACAAGTAATCTGGTCATTAAAGGCAATAATTGAAAATGCAGTGTTGACAGGCCTTCTTTTAACTTTCTCATTCATTAGTATGAGGAACTATTTATCGTGCAAAAATTCGATTTCAAGATTTCAACGGAAATGCACGTTCTGGGAACTGCGCGGGATACGATTTCACTATTTTGGCAGTGGTGTCTGTGTGTCTGTCTGTTTTGTGCCCATCAATTTTTTCGTGAACCGATACTACTCACGTCGAGAATCCTTTTCGGAATATTTTCTTCTTAAAATAATGCATGGTTTCTCCTCCAGGGGGCGTAGATGTATATGTTATTTTTGTCAATATCACTACTTCTAATGGTTCGATTTGAAAAATTTATGTTTTGTCGGATAGAGTTTCCGGTGCTACGTGTTTTTCATATAGCTACAAAAATTTAAAGTAATTCATTGACTTTTTGCTAGGAAGAGAAAAGGTAAATTGCGCTTTCCCCGATATCTCGGCGCCTAAAATTACGATTTGAAAAATTCTTCCTGCAGCGGATACAGCTCCTGGTGGAAAATGTTTGGATTGCATTTCTAATTTTTCATAAAATAAATTTTTTTTGATTGGAGGTTTAACGGCCACCGTGAGCAACTCAATGGGCTATAAGCAGTCGCCCGTCCCTAATTTAGGGTCACTGGTTCCAGGGAAGGAGAGAGCCAGTGCCGTAAGACAAACACAACAACCATACCTCACCGGGATTCGAACCCGGACCCCGTTCGGACGAATGATCAGAGGCCATCGCTTAGACACTGCGCCACCGGGGCTGCCATAAAATATGGTTTGGCCACTAGTTAATTTCTGCTTTGTAGGTATTCGCAGCAAAATCTGAGCTTCTAAAAGCTTGACTGAAAAAATTCTTTCGTGGACCGATATCGCTCATGTCGATAAATATTTGAGAATATTTTCTTGAAATAATTCACGGTTGCTCCGCCAGGTGGCGTAGATGTATATCTTATTTCTGTCAATATATCTGCTTTTAAGAGAAAGTTGAAAGTCTGCGGAACAGATTTTTAACTATAAATGAAATTTTTCTTAATGATAATGATGCAGATATGCAAATTTCAATACTAACAACATATTTTATTACAAAACGTAATAAATTAAAATATGTGATAATTCTAAATAAATTCACCAGTTATTGCTCACCTGGGTATCCTCAAATTAAGTACGGCCGTGGTGGCCCGGTAGCAGCGTTCTCGCCTCGAGTTCAACTGGATTACCAAAGACCCGCCGAGATTCGGAAGTCTCATTAAAGCCGTTGGTGCGCTGTGCCGCTATAAAGAGACTCCTCGTTATGAACAGTTTTAATCCCCCATCTCACGAGATTCGGCTCTGGCCATTTTGCCCTCCGTCTCCGTGCAGCACATGAAGTCATTTTGGTGTTGGTTGGCCAAAAACCAACCATCCAACCTTCAAAATGACTAAACAAAAAAAAATCAGTTCGCAGGCCCATATACTAAACAAATATCCACGAGCATCTCATGTTCCTTGCTCTTCTCAAAAGCTCAATTTGGTAGTTTATGACAGCCCTGGTTTATGATGCCGCAAAGGTAAATTATTGGATAATTGATTTCTTCTCCGTCATTCAACGCCTGTTCAGATACTTCTCTTGCTAGACTAAGAGGTGGGGAATTTTAACCTAAAATGTTTCTCAGTTTACCCTGAAAGCAGTTGCAGACACTCGATGGAATAATCAAGTTGAAGCAGTAAAAATTTTATCGGAAGTTTATGGCAGCTTATCAGAAATTATTGATGGCGAAAAAAGTGGGCTATCTGCCAAGCATGACGCCTAATGTTTGTTAGAAAAATTGGAATCTTTTGCGTTTATGTGTGTCATCGTTATATGGCATGAGGTGTTATCGAGAGTAAACGTTGTTTGCAAAACCGAAACACACATTTATCATCTTGCATTGAACATTTAGACCTCCTTAAAAAACGTCTCGCAAACTACAGAGATAAATTTGAACACGTGGTACATACAGCGTCTGAAACTGCCACCTCATGTAATGTAGAGCCACACTTTCCTTCTCAACAGTTTCGCAGGAGAAAAAAGAAAACCATGTTCGAATATGAACACGAAGATGAAACTATAACCAACCCTAAAGATTATTACCGCATAGATTTTCTTGTGTTATCATTGACACGGCTGTTAGGTTAATCGACGGAAGATTTGATTTTCATCAAAATCACAGGGAAGTGTTCAGTATTTTGTACGACTTTGAGAACATGTCGGAACTGAGTAAACAACTGTTGAAACATTGCATGAATCTTGAAATAAAGCTATCCGACGAAAAACTGCCCGGAGGACATAAGAGCTGCGGAACTTAAGATAAATATAGAATCATTACGAGTTTTCTAAAAACCGAAACTTCACCAAAAGATGTCATGCAGTAGATTTATAAGAATACATTGACGGGATCTTTCCTAAACATTACAGTAGCATTACGGATTTTATTAACGCTTCCTGTGACAGTTGCTTTTGGAGAGAGGTGCTTCTCGAAATTAAAACTGATCAAAAAACTATTTGAGATCAACAATGCTACAACAAAGACTTACTGACTGTTAGCTCTGAAAATGAGATGTCAGAGAAATTGATTTGAAAAATGGTTTGGAAACTTTTGCTAGCTTGAAAGTTAGAAAGATGAAATTCCTTCGACTTATATGTGGATTATAAAATGACCTACTTTTGATGTAGAAATTTTTTTTATTACTTTAAGTTAAAAAGTGCCGTGACTGTAACGTTTTCTGAATCCTATGAGCGTGTATGGACGAGTTAACTGGTTATCTGCGAGCGTTCCTCAAAATAGTTGCGACAAAAGTTTTCTTCCTGTGGAAATTGTTTTGAAAGAAAGCTCACTGCTTTGCGCTTTCAATAGTATTCCCACAGGAGGAATAATTTTGTCTCTTGGGGAACACTCACTGAGGACGAGTTGACCTATTAGGCTCTCGGAGGGTTAATGACATGTTCCCATTGTTTAAATTATTACGAGTATCTAAACACTCTAATGGGCAGCTTTCTCACCACAGGGATTGGTTGGGCTATGCTTATATGGCTCTTTTAAGCCGCAGAAGAAGCACTGCCATTGTCCATAAGGCCTGAACTTCCTGGAAGCTTTGACATATATATATATATATATATATGTATATCATCATCATTGTCAACCATTATCAATCCACTGCTGGACGAAGGTCTCCCCAAGTTTCCTCCACAACGGTCTGTCTTGTGCGAGTCTCCTCCATGTCACTCCTGCATACTTTCGAATTTCATCCACCCATCTCCCATGTGGTCTTCTTCTGGGTCTTTTCCTGTCCCTTGGAATCCAATCTAAAATTTCGGCTGTCCATCGATGATCTGTCCTTCTGGCAGTATGTCCAGCCCATTGCCATTTCAGGGATTTAACTCTGATCATGATGTCTTCCACTCTTGTCATTTTTCGGATTCACGAGTTCCTCTTCTTATCTCTCCTGGTTACACCAAGCATGCACCTCTCCATGCTGCTTTGAGTTGTCTGCAGCCTTTGTATGTCTCTTTTAGTTAAGGTCCACGTCTCTGCACCATACGTAAGCACTGGAAGGATGCATTGATCAAACACTTTTCTTTTAAGACTTAATGGCATATTGCTCTTAAAAATTATGCTGTTTCTTCCAAAAGCTCTCCAGGCAAGTTTTGTACGCCGATTAATTTCTTCATCAATGTGACCCTCACTTGATATCTGCTGTCCAAGATAAACGTACGTGTCTGTTATCTCCAGCTTTTCTCCATCAATCGATAAATCTTAATTTCTTGTAAAAGCATTGAACATCACTTTTGTCTTCTGAAAGTTCATTTTTAATCCCACTTCTTTACTCTTGCCAGCAAGTTCCTGGATCATACTCTGCAGCTCTGATGGGGTAGTTGCAAAAATGACTACGTCATCAGCAAAACGAAGGTGGGTTAGATAATCTCCATTAATCTTTATCCCCTTGTTTTCCCAGCTCAGCGACTGAAAAACACCCTCTAATGTGGCATTAAAGAGCTTCGGAGATATGGTGTCACCTTGTCTCACTCCCTTTCCAATTTTTACGTGTGTTGTATTTTCAAACAGCCTAATCTTTGCACTTGCATTTTCATAGATGTTATTAATAATATTAATGTATGCATCTTCAATACCGCAGGTTTTCAGAGCCATTGTAACTGCTGATGGTTTCACCGAATCAAAGGCTTTTTCATAATCGATAAAAGCCATGCCCAATGGAAGTTCATATTCCCTCGCTCTTTCAATTAGTTCTCTCAGCACGTGGATATGATCTATTGTGCTGTAGCCACTCCTGAATCCAGCTTGTTCTCTCGGTTGAGCCATGTCCAGTGTTACCTTCAAGCGGTGTGAAAGAACTTTAGTGAAGATTTTATAAACTACTGATAGGAGGCTGATAGGTCTGTAGTTTCCGAGATCCTCAATGTCACCTTTCTTATGTAGCAGGATCATTGTAGCGGTGTTTCAATCCTCAGGAATCTTTCCTTCATTAAGGCATCGAGTGAAAATTTGGGCGAGTACTGTTTCGATTTCTCCACTTGCTTCATGTATGATGTCTACAGTAATTCCATCTTCTCCTGGAGCTTTTCCTCGCTTCATGTTCTTGATTGCATGTGCAACTTCTGCTGGAAGGACTGGAGGAACTCTGGTACTGGTATCTTTCATGATGTCTGGAGTGCATGTATCATCCCTTTCATATAATTTGGAGTAGAAATCTTTCACTCTTGTCAAAATTTCGCCTCTATTTCTTGTTACAGAACCATCTTCTTTTCTCAGTGCCATAATCTGTTTTCTTCCTTTACTGAGATGTCCCTTTGCTATCTTTAGGCTTTGGTTGTTTTCAATTGCTTTCCTCACTAGTTCACAGTTGAATTTCTTTACGTCTTCAGTGATACTTTTTCTTACTGTCTTGCATAGCTCTATATATTCCACTTTGGAAGTCACATCTTCTTTAGTTGTCCCCATCTCTCTTCTTTTTTGCATCAACATTTTGGTTTTTCCTGATAATTTGTTCACATGCAACTTGTTCTTAGACCCAGCTAATTTTGTTGCTGTTTCCATAAGAGCTTTGGTTACTTTTCTGTTAACTTCAGAGATGTCCACTTCTTCCGATGTTAGGCCTTCTAAAGCAGAGAACCTGTTCTTCAGTTCTAACTTGAAGGTATTATGGTGTTTTTTAAGGTTGGTTATGTCAATAGATTTTGTTTGTCTTATGAGCTTGCCACGTTCAAGTTTAGTGTTGAGGTGCATTTTACATCTCACCAATCTATGGTCACTACCTGTGTTGAACTTGTTTAGCACACTGCAGTCTTCTATGACGAATTTTTTGTTACACATAATAAAATCAATTTCACTTGTCGTCCCATTTGGATGTCTCCATGTCCATTTCCTGTGTGGCTTTTTCTTGAAGAAGGAGTTCAAGATGAAAAACCCTTCTGCCTCAGCAAACTCAACGAGAGTATTTCCACGCTGGTTTCTGTTGCCATGACCGAATTTACCTACTGAAGTTTCATTCTGTTGCCGTTGCCCTATTTTTGCATTGAAATCTCCCATAATTATTTTCAAGTGCTGCTTACCTTTATTATTTAGATGACAAATTTCCTCATAAAATTCTTCAATTTCTTTTTCAGGATGACTTATGGTGGGTGCATAAGTTTGAATAATCTGAGCCTGGTATCTTTTCGAGATTTGGATAACAAGTCGTGCAGCTCTGTCAGAGGAACTTTCAACTTCTACAACTTTATCCTTCAGTTTCTTGTTTATTATAAATCCAGCACCACTAGTTCTGCCAGTATCTGTCCCACGATAGTAGAAGAGATGTCCACTTTTCAGTTCGATGAGATCTTCTCCTTTTCTCCTTACCTCACTTAGCCCCACGATGTCCCACTTGATCCTTTGTAGTTTCTCTTCCAATTCAAGAAGCCTTGAATCAGAAGATAGGGAGCGTCCATTCTAAGTAGCCAAGGTCAGCATCAGATGGCAGCCTAGTCCGGTCCTCCGGGGATTCTTAGCACCCTCTGCCTTCATGTCGCACTGGCCGCTGCCTTGACCAGGTACATTCCAGCTGCCGGAGACTGAGGGCCAAGATTTAAGTTGTGGAATCATTTTGGAGGGGTTTGGCCATAACTCACCACGCTGGCCAAGCGGGTTGGTGAGTGTGGGATAGAATTTCCTCTAATCCCGATGGTATAGTTATACCGCTATGGGCGGTCGTCAGAGCCCCTTTAGTGGGAACAGGATGCACCACGAGAAGGTATATCATCATCATTGTCAACCATTATCAATCCACTGCTGGACGAAGGTCTCCCCAAGTTTCCTCCACAACGGTCTGTCTTGTGCGAGTCTCCTCCATGTCACCCCTGCATACTTTCGAATTTCATCCACCCATCTCCCATGTGGTCTTCTTCTGGGTCTTTTCCTGTCCCTTGGAATCCAATCTAAAATTTCGGCTGTCCATCGATGATCTGTCCTTCTGGCAGTATGTCCAGCCCATTGCCATTTCAGGGATTTAACTCTGATCATGATGTCTTCCACTCTTGTCATTTTTCGGATCCACGAGTTCCTCTTCTTATCTCTCCTGGTTACACCAAGCATGCACCTCTCCATGCTGCTTTGAGTTGTCTGCAGCCTTTGTATGTCTCTTTTAGTTAAGGTCCACGTCTCTGCACCATACGTAAGCACTGGAAAGATGCATTGATCAAACACTTTTCTTTTAAGACATAATGGCATATTGCTCTTGAAAATTATGCTGTTTCTTCCAAAAGCTCTCCAGGCAAGTTTTGTACGCCGATTAATTTCTTCATCAATGTGACCCTCACTTGATATCTGCTGTCCAATATAAACGTACGTGTCTGTTATCTCCAGCTTTTCTCCATCAATCGATAAATCTTCATTTCTTGTAAAAGCATTGAACATCACTTTTGTCTTCTGAAAGTTCATTTTTAATCCCACTTCTTTACTCTTGTCAGCAAGTTCCTGGATCATACTCTGCAGCTCTGATGGGGCAGTTGCAAAAATGACTACGTCATCAGCAAAACGAAGGTGGGTTAGATAATCTCCATTAATCTTTATCCCCTTGTTTTCCCAGCTCAGCGACTGAAAAACACCCTCCAATGTGGCATTAAAGAGCTTCGGAGATATGGTGTCACCTTGTCTCACTCCCTTTCCAATTTTTACGTGTGTTGTATTTTCAAACAGCCTAATCTTTGCACTTGCATTTTCATAGATGTTATTAATAATATTAATGTATGTATCTTCAATACCGCAGGTTTCAGAGCCATTGTAACTGCTGATGGTTTCACCGTATCAAAGGCTTTTTCATAATCGATAAAAGCCATGCACAATGGAAGTTCATATTCCCTCGCTCTTTCAATTAGTTCTCTCAGCATGTGGATATGATCTATTGTGCTGTAGCCACTCCTGAATCCAGCTTGTTCTCTCGGTTGAGCCATGTCCAGTGTTACCTTCAAGCGGTGTGAAAGAACTTTAGTGAAGATTTTATAAACTACTGATAGGAGGCTGATAGGTCTGTAGTTTCCGAGATCCTCAATGTCACCTTTCTTATGTAGCAGGATCATTGTAGCGGTGTTCCAATCCTCAGGAATCTTTCCTTCATTAAGGCATCGAGTGAAAATTTGGGCGAGTACTGTTTCAATTTCTCCACTTGCTTCTTGTATGATGTCTACAGTAATTCCATCTTCTCCTGGAGCTTTTCCTCGCTTCATGTTCTTGATTGCATGTGCAACTTCTGCTGGAAGGACTGGAGGAACTCTGGTACTGGTATCTTTCATGATGTCTGGAGTGCATATATCATCCCTTTCATATAATTTGGAGTAGAAATCTTTCACTCTTGTCAAAATTTCGCCTCTATTTCTTGTTACAGAACCATCTTCTTTTCTCAGTGCCATAATCTGTTTTCTTCCCTTACTGAGATGTCCCTTTGCTATCTTTAGGCTTTGGTTGTTTTCAATTGCTTTCCTCACTAGTTCACAGTTGAATTTCCTTACGTCTTCAGTGATACTTTTTCTTACTGTCTTGCATAGCTCTATATATTCCACTTTGGAAGTCACATCTTCTTTAGTTGTCCTCATCTCTCTTCTTTTTTGCATCAACATTTTGGTTTTTCCTGATAATTTGTTCACATGCAACTTGTTCTTAGACCCAGCTAATTTTGTTGCTGTTTCCATAAGAGCTTTGGTTACTTTTCTGTTAACTTCAGAGATGTCCACTTCTTCCGATGTTAGGCCTTCTAAAGCAGAGAACCTGTTTTTCAGTTCTAACTTGAAGGTATTATGGTGTTTTTTAAGGTTGGTTATGTCAATAGATTTTGTTTGTCTTATGAGCTTGCCACGTTCAAGTTTAGTGTTGAGGTGCATCTTACATCTCACCAATCTATGGTCACTACCTGTGTTGAACTTGTTTAGCACACTGCAGTCTTCTATGACAAATTTTTTGTTACACATAATAAAATTGTATATCATCATCATTGTCAACCATTATCAATCCACTGCTGGACGAAAGTCTCCCCAAGTTTCCTCCACAACGGCCTGTCTTGTGCCAGTCTCCTCCATGTCACTCCCGCATACTTTAGAATTTCATCCACCCATCTCCCATGTGGTCTTCTTGTGGGTCTTTTCCTGTCCCTTGGAATCCAATCTAAAATTTCGGCTGTCCATCGATGGTCTGTACTTCTGGCAGTATGCCCAACCCATTGCCATTTAAGGGATATAACTCTGATCATGACGTCTTCCAATCTTGTCATTTTTCGGATCCACGAGTTCCTTATCTTTTCTCGCCTGGTTACACCAAGCATGCACCTCTCCATGTTGCTTTGAGTTGTTTGCAGCCTTTGTATGTCTCTTTTAGTTAAGGTCCATGTCTCTGCCCCATACGTAAGCACTGGAAGGATGCATTGATCAAACACTTTTCTTTTAAGACATAATGGCATATTGCTCTTGAAAATTATGCTGTTTCTTCCAAAAGCTCTCCAGGCAAGTTTTGTACGCCGATTAATTTCTTCCTCAATGTGACCCTCACTTGATATCTGTTGTCCAAGATAAACGCACGTGTCTGTTATCTCCAGCTTTTCTCCATCAATCGATAAATCTTCATTCTTGTAAAAGCATTGAACATCACTTTTGTCTTCTGAAAGTTCAGTTTTAATCCCGCTTCTTTGCTCTTGTCTGCAAGTTCCTGGATCATACTCTGCAGTTCTGATGGGGTAGTTGCAAAAATGACTACGTCATCAGCAAAACGAAGGTGGGTTAGATAATCTACATTAATCTTTATTCCTTTGCTTTCCCACTTCAGTGATTGAAAGACATTTTCCAATGTGGCATTAAAGAGCTTCGGAGATATGGTGTTACCTTGTCTCACTCCCTTTCCAATTTTTATGTGTGTTGTATTTTCAAACAGCCGAATCTTTGCACTTGCATTTTCATAGATGTTATTAATAATATTAATATATGCATCTTTAATGCCGCAGGATTTCAGAGCCATTGTAAGTGCTGATGGTTTCACCGAATCAAAGGCTTTTTCATAATCGATAAAAGCCATGCACAATGGAAGTTCATATTCTCTCGCTCTTTCAATTAGTTCTCTCAGTACGTGGATATGATCTATTGTGCTGTAGCCATTCCTGAATCCAGCTTGCTCTCTCGGTTGAGCCATGTCCAGTGTCACCTTCAAACGGTGTGAAAGAACTTTAGTGAATATTTTATAAACCACTGATAGGAGGCTGATAGGTCTGTAGTTACTGAGATCCTCAATGTCACCTTTTTTATGTAGCAGGATCATTGTAGCATTGTTCCAATCCTCAGGAATCTTCCCTTCTTTAAGGCATCGAGAGAAAATTTGGGCGAGTACGGTTTCGATTTCTCCACTTGCTTCTTGTATGATGTCTACAGTAATTCCATCTTCTCCTGGAGCTTTTCCCCGCTTCATGTTCTTGATTGCATGTGCAACTTCTGCTGAAAGGACTGGAAGAACTCTGGTACTGGTACCTTTCATGATGTCTGGAGTACACGCATCATCCCTTTCATATAATTTGGAGTAGAAATCTTTCACTCTTGTCAAAATTTCGCCTCTATTTCTTGTTACAGAACCATCTTCTTTTCTCAGTGCCATAATCTGTTTTCTTCCCTTACTCAGATGTCCCTTTGCTATCTTTAGGCTTTGGTTGTTTTCAATTGCTTTCCTCACTAGTTCACAGTTGAATTTCCTTACATCTTCAGTGATACATTTATGTACTGTCTTGCATAGCTCTATATATTCCACTTTGGAAGTCACATCTTCTTTAGTTGTCCCCATCTCTCTTCTTTTTTGCATCAACATTTTGGATTTTCCTGATAATTTGTTCACATGCAACTTGTTCTTAGACCCAGCTAATTTTGTTGCTGTTTCCATAAGAGCTTCGGTTACTTTTCTGTTAACTTCAGAAATATCCACTTCTTCCGATGTTAGGCCTTCTAAAGCAGAGAATCTGTTCTTCAGTTCCAACTTGAAATTATTAAGGTGTTTTTTAAGGTTGGTTATGTCAATATATTTTGTTTGTCTTATGAGCTTTCCACGTTCGAGTTTAGCGTTGAGGTGCATCTTACATCTCACCAATCTATGGTCACTACCTGTGTTAAACTTGTTTAGCACACTGCAGTCTTCTATGACGAATTTTTTGTTACACATAATAAAATCAATTTCACTTGTCGTTCCATTTGGATGTCTCCTTGTCAATTTCCTGTGTGGCTTTTTCTTGAAAAAGGAGTTCAAGATGAAAAATCCTTCTGCCTCTGCAAACTCAACGAGAGTATTTCCACGCTGGTTTCTATTGCCGTGACCGAATTTACCTAGACAAGTTTCATTCCGTTGCCGTTGCCGTATTTTTGCATTGAAATCTCCCATAATTATCTTCAAGTGCTGCTTACCTTTATTATTTAGATGACGAATTTCCTCATAAAATTCTTCAATTTCTTCTTCAGGATGACTTGTGGTGGGTGCATAAGCTGTAGCTACTCCTGAATCCAGCTTGTTCTCTCGGTTGAGCCATGTCCAGTGTTACCTTCAAGCGGTGTGAAAGAACTTTAGTGAAGATTTTATAAACTACTGATAGGAGGCTGATAGGTCTGTAGTTTCCGAGATCCTCAATGTCACCTTTCTTATGTAGCAGGATCATTGTAGCGGTGTTCCAATCCTCAGGAATCTTTCCTTCATTAAGGCATCGAGTGAAAATTTGGGCGAGTACTGTTTCGATTTCTCCACTTGCTTCTTGTATGATGTCTACAGTAATTCCATCTTCTCCTGGAGCTTTTCCCCGCTTCATGTTCTTGATTGCATGTGCAACTTCTGCTGGAAGGACTGGAGGAACTCTGGTACTGGTATCTTTCATGATGTCTGGAGTACACGCATCATCCCTTTCATATAATTTGGAGTAGAAATCTTTCACTCTTGTCAAAATTTCGCCTCTATTTCTTGTTACAGAACCATCTTCTTTTCTCAGTGCCATAATCTGTTCTCTTCCCTTACTGAGATGTCCCTTTGCTATCTTTAGGCTTTGGTTGTTTTCAATTGCTTTCCTCACTAGTTCACAGTTGAATTTTCTTACGTCTTCAGTGATACTTTTTCGTACTGTCTTGCACAGCTCTATATATTCCACTTTGGAAGTCACATCTTCTTTAGTTGTCCTCAACTCTCTCCTTTTTCGCATCAACATTTTCGTTTTTCCTGATAATTTATTTACATGCAACTTGTTCTTAGACCCAGCTAATTTTGTTGCTGTTTCCATAAGAGCTTTGGTTACTTTTCTGTTAACTTCAGAGATGTCCACTTCTTCCGATGTTATTTCTTCTAAAGCAGAGAACCTGTTCTTCAGTTCCAACTTGAAGGTATTATGGTGTTTTTTAAGGTTGGTTATGTCAATAGATTTTGTTTGTCTTATGAGCTTGCCACGTTCAAGTTTAGTGTTGAGGTGCATCTTACATCTCACCAATCTATGGTCACTACCTGTGTTGAACTTGCTTAGCACACTGCAGTCTTCTATGACGAATTTTTTGTTACACATAATAAAATCAATTTCACTTGTCGTCCCATTTGGATGTCTCCCTGTCCATTTCCTGTGTGGCTTTTTCTTGAAGAAGGAGTTCAAGATGAAAAACTTTTCTGCCTCTGCAAACTCAACGAGAGTATTTCCACGTTGGTTTCTGTTGCCGTGACCGAATACTGCGTCTGAAATTGCCACTTCATGTAATGTAGAGCCACACTTTGCTTCTCAACAGATTCGCAGGAGAAAAAAGAAAACCATGTTCGAATATGAACACGAAGACACAAAGGCTGCAGACAACGCAAAGCAGCATGGAGAAGTGCATGCTTGGTGCAACCAGGAGAGATAAGAAGAGGAACTCGTGGATCTGAAAAATGACAAGAGTGGAAGACATCATGATCAGAGTTAAATCCCTGAAATGGCAATGGGCTGGGCATACTGCCCGAAGGACAGACCATCGATGGACAGCCGAAATTTTAGATTGGATTCCAAGGGACAGGAAAAGACCCAGAAGAAGACCACATGGGAGATGGGTGGATGAAATTCGAAAGTATGCGGGAGTGACATGGAGGAGACTGGCACCGAACAAAGGCTTTTTCATAATCGATAAAAGCCATGCACAATGGAAGTTCATATTCCCTCTCTCTTTCAATTAGTTCTCTCAGTACGTGGATATGATCTATTGTGCTGTAGCCACTCCTGAATCCAGCTTGTGCTCTCGGTTGAGCCATGTCCAGTGTTACCTTCAAACGGTGTGAAAGAACTTTAGTGAATATTTTATAAACCACTGATAGGAGGCTGATAGGTCTGTAGTTACTAAGATCCTCAATGTCACCTTTTTTATGTAGCAGGATCATTGTAGCATTGTTCCAATCCTCAGAAATCTTCCCTTCATTAAGGCATCGAGTAAAAATTTGGGCAAGTACTGTTTCGATTTCTCCACTTGCTTCTTGTATGATGTCTACAGTAATTCCATCTTCTCCTGGAGCTTTTCCCCGCTTCATGTTCTTGATTGCATGTGTAACTTCTGCTGGGAGAACAGGAAGAACTCTGGTACTTGTACCTTCATGACGTCTGGAATACATGTATCATCCCTTTCATATAATTTGGAGTAGAAATCTTTCACTCTTGTCAAAATTTCGCCTCTATTTCTTGTTACAGAACCATCTTTTCTCAGTGCCTTAATCTGTTTTCTTCCCTTACTGAGATGTCCCTTTGCTATCTTTAGGCTTTGGTTGTTTTCAATTGCTTTCCTCACTAGTTCACAGTTGAATTTTCTTACGTCTTCAGTGATACTTTTTCGTACTGTCTTGCATAGCTCTATATATTCCACTTTGGAAGTCACATCTTCTTTAGTTGTCCTCATCTCTCTTCTTTTTTGCGTCAACATTTTGGTTTTTCTTGATAATTTGTTCACATGCAACTTGTTCTTAGACCCAGCTAATTTTGTTGCTGTTTCCATAAGAGCTTTGGTTACTTTTCTGTTAACTTCAGAAATATCCACTTCTTCCGATGTTAGGCCTTCTAAAGCAGAGAATCTGTTCTTCAGTTCTAACTTGAAGGTATTATGGTGTTTTTTAAGGTTGGTTATGTCAATACATTTTGTTTGTCTTATGAGCTTGCCACGATCAAGTTTAGTGTTCAGGTGCATCTTACATCTCACCAATCTATGGTCACTACCTGTGTTGAACTTGTTCAACACACTGCAGTCTTCTATGACAAATTTTTTGTTACACATAATAAAATCAATTTCACTTGTCTTATATATATATATTGACAAAAGTCACCGGACACCTAGAAGAGCAATATGTCATTATGTCTTAAACGAAAAGTGTTTGATCAATGCATCCTTGCCGTGTTTACGTATGGTGCAGAGACGTGAACCTTAAGTAAAAGACACATACAAAGGCTACAGACAACTCAAAGTAGCATGGAGAGGTGCATGCTTGGTGTAACAAGGAGAGATAAGAAGAGGAACTCGTGGATCAGAAAACTGACAAGAGTGGAAGACATCATGATCAGAGTAAAATTCCTGAAATGGCAATGGGCTGGACATACTGCCTGAAGGACAGACCATCGATGGACTGTCGAAATTTTAGATTGGATTCCAAGGGACAGGAAAAGACCCAGAAGAATATCACATGGAAGATGGGTGGATGGAATTCGAAAGTATGTAGGACGTGGAGGAGACTGGCACAAGTCCGACCATTGTAGAAGAGGCCTTTCGTCCAGCAGTGGATTGATAATGATTGAAGATGATGACATCTATACACACTATATTGACAAAAGTCACCGGACACCTAGAAGAGAAACACAACATAGCATTTATTGACCGACATTAATATGGTGCCTGTCCAACTTTGGTCTTAATGCTTGCACTGACCCTTCGAGACATGCTTTTGACAAAGGTTTGGAACACAGCGATAGGTATGCTCTTCTATTCGGTATGTTGCCGCTAACTGTTGCTTAGTAGTAGGCTTTGGTTCCAAACTTCTTATGCAGCACTCTAATTCATCTCACAGGTGCTCTATGGGATCAAGATCAGGGCTCTGTGCTGGCCAGTCCACACACGATACGGAATTATCGGCAAACAACACTGTAACAGTCCTTGCATTCAATAGCTCGGTGCATTATCCTGCTGGTACCAACAAGGCTCGGTTCCGTAGTATTGCCACAGAGTTGGATTGTAGCGTCACTAGGATAGTCCACAGTCGGCGAGATGGAGATGCTGGAACGCGGCTTTAACGTACACCAACGAAACAAGTCACGCGTTGTTTAGCGTTTCACTGCATTTAAATAAGGACTTCTGTGTTAGATTTTTTTAAATAACTGCAAATTTACACGTTTGTTTAATAATCTTTCAAAATACAGAAGAATAAGAAATTACAGCGTAAATCTATAGAGTAGCAATAATTTCGACGTAAAAGTGTAAGCAAGATAGATTCGTCAACTTAATGAAATCATCGCTGTCATTTCACTGGAAGTGATAAACAATTCCCGTAATAAAAATTGTAAACTGTCGTCATTGTTTCACTTAAAGTTATAGTGTTGTCATAGTTCACGAAATCATTCTTGTACTTGTGAACAAATCCTTCTTGTACTTGAAAGATTAGTTTGAGGGTCCATTACGAAGTACCGCCGTCGTTCCAAAAGATGTCAATTGACGAATTTAAGGAGCCAGATTTTTCATTTATTACGAGCTTACGACTACGAAATATTGAGTAATGAAGTAATTCCTTCAGTGAAAATGTATTTTCATATCAGACAGTAACGAGAAATTTATTTGCGATCCAGGTTCACAGACATACACTGACGGAAAAAAAAATCCCGACACCACGAAAAACTAGTTGTAGTGGAATGAAATGGCGGCAATACATTCGTATAGGTAACATATTTTATCGATTAAATTTTCAAGATCACAGCTTATTGTAAGTGCGAGAAGAGCCATTTTAAATGTGAAATGCTGGTACATTAATAGCCGGTGTAACTGCCAGAATGTTGAATGCAAGCGCGCAAACGTTCATGCATTGTGTCGTACAGGTGCTGGATGTCAGTTTGTGGGATGGAGTTCCATGCCTGTTGCACTTGGTCGGTCAATACAGGGACGGTTAATGCTGGTCGGGGGTGACGCTGGAGTTGTTGTCCAATGATGTCCCATACGTGCTCGTTTGGTGAAAGATCTGGTGATCTAGCAGGCCACGGCAACATGTCGACACTCTGTAGAGCATGTTGGGTTACAACAGCGGTATGCGGGCGAGCGTTATCCTGTTGGAAAGTACCCCTGGAATGCTGTTCATGAATGGCAGCACAATAGATTGAATCACCAGACAGACGTACAACTGTGCCGTCAGGGTGCGTGGGATAACCACGAGAGTGCTCCTGCTGTCATAGGAAATTGCTTCCCAGACCATAACTCCAGGTGTAGGTCCAGTGTGTCTCGGCCGCAGACAGGTTGATTGAAGGCGCTCACCTGGCCTCCTCCTAACCAACACACGGCCATCACTGGCACCCAGGCAAAACCGGCTTTAATCAGAAAACACAACAGATCTCCACTCCGTCCTCCAATGAGCTCTAGCTTGACACCACTGACGTCGCAAACGGCAGTGGTTTTGAGTAAGTGGAATGCACGCTACAGGGCGTCTGGCTCGGAGCTGTCCTTCAAGTAACCGATTTGTAACAGTTCGTTGTGTCACTGTGGTGGCAACTGCAGCTCGAATTACTGCCGCATACGCGGTACGATGCGCCACGGCCATATGCCGTACACGGTGGTCTTCCCTCTCAGTAGTGCTACGTGGCCGGCCGGAACCCGGTCTTCTTGAGGCAGTACCTTCCCTTGATCACCGCTGCCAACAATCATGCACAGTGGCTACATTCCTGCCAAGTCGTTCTGCAATATTGCGGAAAGAAAATCCACCTTCTCGTAGCCCTATTACACGACCTCGTTCAAACTCCGTGAGCTGTTGATAATGGCTTCTTCGTCTTCTTAAAGGCATTCTTGACTAACATCAACACCCTACGTCGAATCTCAACGATAACTAACGCTCACGAACGTTACAGCGCGTATTTACAGCAAACCTGCCTTGCATGTTCCGAGGGCCGCCACACGTATGCGACGAGCGCGAAATTTGCATAGACGTCATTTTGCAGATGTACTCTCACCGCCTACCAACTGTCGTTTATCTAACACAACCCCTTCTTGGTGTTGGGATTTTTTTTCCGTCAGTGTATATAAGAAAAAATATTAAGAAGAAAAACTGAATATTTTCCTGTGTGTTTTTAAATAATTACCAAAGGCTCAATAAAACACCTTAACATGCATACAGTGGATTGCTGCTTGATACACTGATTGCATCAAATAAATTAAGGAAATTACGCAATTGTTACATTATTAAAAGTACAATAACGACATTTTAATGACGTAGCAAGTTTTCCTAATTTTAGTACTATCTTGTTACATGTTTGGACAACTTCATTTTGGTACGCAAATGTAAAATTTTTAATTTTTGTCTTCCAGAGCACTATTTAAAAAACGTTTCCTTCTGAAAGTTCAAAACATCTGTATTAAGTTTATTAATAGCTTTAAACAAAACTATTCGGATCCAGAATATAAACATTACTTTTTATCTGGAAAAATACGAGTCCTTATTGGCATAAATTTCTTGAAATTTGATTTTCAAGAAGTATTCAGGAAAACTACCAATGTACAAATACATATGTTTGTGTAGTTCTTTGTGTATCACAAACACAATTTAATTATTTGCCTGTTAGCTGTTCCTCGAAGAATTTCAAAGACAAGTTGTATTCTAAGGAAATTGGGAATTTGTTCCAATAAGATTTTAATAAAGTATTTTTCCAGATAAGAATTGTGTGTGTTTTTTAAGCCAGACAAACTCACATACAGTTATTGTACTGGATAAATCTGAACGACTGTTTCGGTACTATAGAATGTTTTTTTTTTTTTAAATTTACATCTCATTATAAATTGACTAACTTGATGTACCATTTTCTCAGAACTATAAAAAGGAATAGCATAAAATTCTGCGCAAATGTTTTGTCATTACTAAAGCTATCGAAAAGATTGTTTTTTCCTTATTTTATGATTTTGGGTTCAAAATAAATTTCATGAAGGATTGGAAAAGTTTATCTCTAAACAAAGATTGACACCCACCCCTACATTTGGAAGCGCATGTTCCAGTAGTTTTCGGATAATATGAGATATATTAGTTTCGGTTATTATAGCTGTAGCTTGTGAAGAAAAGGTGCACGAAGTCTGGAAACAGAAAAGTGATAAGTTTAGATGAATAAATAAAAAACTGATCTCTCATTTTAAGACGATGTTTAAAAAAAAAATACAAGTACATATTTCTACTTGTATCTTAAAAGTCTTGTTTGTTTAGAACATAGTTTCCACAATATGCGGATTCATACCCATCCAGGTACTTTTTTTTCTCTTAAAAATGACAATATCCAGGGCTGAAAAATACCATGCCCTAGATGCCGGGGGCATGTAAATCATTGGCCTGGGCAGGTAAATAAAAAATCTAGTTACCCACGCTGGGCAACTAAATTTTAAAATAAAGTTTGTAATAAGAATTTTCTACTACACAAGAAAAAAGACAGCCATCTCGTTTCGTGTTTCATTTCATTGTTAATTACCGAAAGTTCTATTATTGTTACGAAGTGCCAAGGAAAGAGCAACATCACATCTTTAATTATACACTATGTGACGTACCTGCCAGCAGGACGCACACGACATAAAGGCAGATAGGAATCAGAATAATCGTCTGCGTAGCTCAGTTGGTAGAGCGACTTGTTCCGGAATAAGCGGCCTCGGGTTCGAATCCCGGCGTATGTTGCATCACTCGGGAGCGAGTGCGCACCTTTTCACTGTATTGGAAATTGAGAAGTAATCGGAAAAGCGGAAAAGAAATGGAAAAAAAAAAAAAAATTAATCAAATGAATGGGAGAGATTTTGGGGAGCTGGTGTAAGAATTATTAAAATAAGGATTTTATAAACTTCACGCTCTTCAGACGCTCTGCATTTCACAATTTAATTTTCCCCTTAGCTTTTCTTCCGTGGGTTCGCGCCTAGGAAGGTCAGGAAAGTACCGCTCTTCCCCTTCACCCCCACCCCACCCTCTCTCTCTTTCTCTCAGAGTCGAAGGGTTTCCAGCAGTCCGCTTGCTGTGGCATGGGACCGCGGGGCATCCTTTCCCTAACTGCTACGAGCCAGCAATATTGGGTAAGACATAGTAATTCAAATCAGAGAAATAGCGGGTAGACATTTTATTGGAGCTCGGCGCCAGTCGTCTTGAGATTTGATGCACCAGGTCTGGAAGAAAAGAATAGCTTGACGCCAGGCCAAGGAATACTATAGCAGTTTTATGATAGTAAGATTTACGACCTCAGAGATCCGTAGGCAACGAAGTTCCTAGAATTTGAGGGCGGACACAGATTTTGGACGGGGCGAAGGATGGCAAGTTAGAGAAATGGCGGGAAACCCAGAGCAAATCAGATCGGGAAATGATAATTGTTTGACCAATCTGTAAATTGGTAGGAGGATCCGGGAAGAACAAATTTTTAGTAGGACAGGAAGAGGAGCGAGAGAAATATATCAGTCGGCATGAATACTTCGAAAGAAGGATGACAGAAGTCAGAGTCGGCATGAATACTTCGAAAGAAGGATGACAGAAGTCAGAGTCGGCATGAATACTTCAGGAAGAGAGGAGATAGCATAAAAACTTCGCTAGAATGATATTCCAGCCCTCATCGTGGGATAGAAGGTAGGATAATCCGACATTAAAGTTTCCTCTTGTTTACATAATTAGTATGTTGAACCGAAAATTTAAGAAGAGCATAGTAGACTAAGTTAAGGTTGAAAGTAAAACCAGCTCTAAACTAATGCTGAGAAAAGTAGGGCAGAAATAGAAGAATAATGAAATGGTTGAGTAAAGTAAATACCATTGATCAGAGCAGGAAATTGTGTAGTATAGGGAATCATTTTTAGTAAATTATGTTTCGAAATATTTCAGAATTATATTAAATGAAAATAAGAAATTAAAGTTAACCTTTAAATAAATAATTTTGCTAAAAGGGTCTTCAAACATTTTCATATGAATGAGTGTATATTTTACTAGATTTCAAGCCTTCATCAGGCAAAATAAACATATTTTATTTTCCCGTTATTATGAGTCGGCTACATTTCATTTGAGTGTACAATTTTGTAAAGTAAAAAAAAGGGTTAATAACGATTGAGTGTTGGATGTGTGAATAAATGATTTGGGATGAATGTTCAGAAAAATCCTCCAGTGCAATACTGAGTAACTTACGCATCAGTGCTAGTAAACAAATCAAAATTTGTAAGTTAACGAATTATTCAAAAAGAAATGAAAAGCTAGACGATTACTTTAAAACATTGCGGCACTCAGCGGACCCCGATACACGGAACGTCGGCTGGGTGAAACACAACGCCCATCCTCGAATAGCGAGCCTGTGTTTTCTCTAATACTGGGAAAACATAGTTTTTGAGATTCGAGTGATTACCCTTATTACTAATAATGACGCGGGGCAATCAAAATCCCCCCCCTCTGCACGTAGACCAAAAATGACGGAGAAATTTACTTCGTTATAACTATCTACCAACAAGTAATTGGACACCTGTGATAGCAAAGGAAAACGAAGTTTATTCATCTTCAGTAGTTGGTGGAGCCTCCACGAGCGGCGATTACAGCTGCGACCCTCCGGGGCATGCTCTCAACTAGGCGTTGTACGACGGCTAGCGGTATTTTCTTCCAAAATACGGCTTGGAGAAGACAGGTCAGTTTCTTCACCGATTTCGGACGGTGGGGGCACCCCTTAAGTCGACGCTTCAACTCGTCCCAGAGGTGCTCGATAAGGTTAATGTCCGGGCTCTGGGCAAGCCAGTCCATTCGATTAACCCCATTGTCACCATACCAAGCCATGGTGGACCTCGCAAAATAACAGGTGGCATTGTCATCCTGAAATTAACATGGGTCCACCCCGTAAAACTGCCACAACGTAGGAAGCGCATGGTCATCCAAAATGGTGCAGTAGGTCTCGGTGTTGAGTCTACCAGGAATTGCGACCAAGGGTCCCGTGACATACCAGGAGAAACATCCGAATAGCATAATTCCACCGCCGCCGAACTTCACAGTTGGCACAATACATTCCGGCAGGAGGCGTTCTCCAGGCAGACGCCAAACCCAGACCCTGCCATCCGAACGGTAGAGGGTGAACCTTGATTCGTCGCTCCAGAGAACCTGTTTCCACTGTTCAACGGTCCACTGTCGACGTTCTTTGCACCACGTTAGCCGAGCAGCGCTATTGGACTTGGTGAACAAAGGGTTATGGGCGGCAGCACGTCCATGATAACCGAGCATATGGGCTTCCTTACGGATGGTATTCATCGAAAGAACACTCTCGGATGCCTGTTGAAACTCCTCGCGGATGTGGCCCATTGATTTGGTGCGGTTCTTCAGAATTTCTCTCTGCCGCCTCGGTGGCGCAGTGGTCTAAGCGATGGCCTCTGATCATTCGTCCGAACGGGGTCCGGGTTCGAATTCCGGTGAGGCATGGATGTTGTGTTTGTCTTACGGCACTGGCTCTCCCTCTTCCCTGGAACCAGTGACCCTAAATTAGGGACGGGCGACTGCTTATAGCCCATTGAGTTGCTCACGGTGGTCGTTAAACCTCAAAAAAAAAAAAAAAATTCTCTGGCCAGCTCCGGTCGGTCTCTCACTCCCAGTTTTGTGGGTCTGCTGGGTCGGGGCACATTCCGACAGTCACCTCTCATCTTCCACTTGCCAATCACGTAGGCCACTGTCGATTTTGGGTACTTCAACTTGCTGGATATGTCACGTATGGATCGGCCATTTCTGTGATACCCGACGATTACACCTTTCTCGAAATCGGGGAACTCGGAACTGCGTGGCATCTTGCATGCGACTGGTTGCGTTGTTGTTTCCCACACGATATTTAACGGCGGCGGCCGTGACGTGTATCAGGACCGCAGATATCGTCGATTGCAAGGGTGTCCAATTACTTGTTGGTAGATAGTGTATTATGCTCTACTACCAGAAATTGAAACCATATGTAGTTTTGCTCCACATGCTGTTTATGTTCAGCGACGGGATGCATGCCTTAGGTCTACAAAAGATTTCCACTTACCCAGGAGTTCTTGATCACTTTAAAATCCCCCCGCCCCCGCTCTTGATTGAAGTATTCATTATTATATGCATTACCATGTTATCCCTATGAGAAGAAATATTCGGCAAATTTTTAAATGCCATGAAGCGAACTCTATGAAATGTATCAAATGCATTCACATTCTGTTGTTTAGCAAATTACAAGAAAATGGGTGCTGAAAGATATGTTTCTTCCCCATTCTACAAATCATTCAACGAAAATTAAATTAAAACAGAAGAAAGCAACCAGCGCTGTTTCCAGACAATATGGCGCACCGGACGAAAATGCCGATATGCGGCCCCCGTCATTGTTATTTGTGTAAACAGCGACAATGGGAAAATATATAAGTATCCCAGGTGGGGAAACCCAGTGATAAACATACGTGCACTTCTTCGTATATACTGTATAACACAAATGACTGTTTAAAAGTAAAAAATGATTCAGAAAAAATGCGATTTGTGCGTGGCCCTCAAGCCTCACCCACACTCGGGATCGGGAGGGAGGGAGGTCGGCTTTCTTTGTTTCTTATTTTTTCACAAAAGATCCACCCTAACACCCAACTTTCCTCCTGCCTCCTCAAGAAATCGAAGCTACAAGCAAGGATTTTTAAAAAAAGGAAAAAAGAACTTCCAACTTTCTGGATTGGTGTTTCTTCTTTTCTTCAAATAAAAAAAAAACCTGCTGTTGAGAGGCCAAAGAGTTTGACTTTGTGTAAACCCGTAAGACTTGGGGCGTTGAGGGCCCCAGTTCAGGTTAGGGCCCTGGGAACCGGCCCCGTTGGCCCACCCCTTAAGACGGCCATGGTTGTAGCCCCGGACCCCACATTTTCAAAGGTCCCCAGAATTATGCAGGATGCTTAAAGAATTGACAGAATTCTACAGTTGTTTTTTTTTTTTTTTTGCTGACAGCACAGCAAAAATTAAAAGAAACTGCATTGTGGAAAATTTTCCTATTTCTTTCTTTTTTTTTTTTTTTTTTAGGAAGAGTCCGCAAAAAGTATAGTCGCCCCCAGTCGATCCTCAATTTCGAAAGCATTACAAACGGGGGCCGCCCCGGTGGCGCAGTGGTCTAAGGCGCTGGCCTCTGATCATTCGTCCGTAAGGGGTCCGGGTTCGAATCCCGGTCAGGCATGGATGTTGTGTTTGTCTTACGGCACTAGCTCTCTCCCTTCCCTGGGGCCAGTGACCCTAAATTAGGGACGGGCGACTGCTTATAGCCCATTGAGTTGCTCACGGTGGTCGTTAAACCTCCAACCAAAAAAAAAAAAAAAAAAAAAAAAAACAAACGGGGATTGTTGTTTTTTGTACACCTCGGTAATTGGGGGAAATTTTCATACATTAGGAATTCGTTTTATATTTGGATCGTATTATTTTGCCCACTAGTTCGATATAATTTCAACAAGCTGAACCCTACGGGGGTGATGTTGGGGGGATTAAAGCAGAACTGAACTGGTTGAGCGGAGCTCTCTATACGAGACTCGAGACAATTAGTTGTTCGGGCATAGGTACGAGATGACACATCCGATCCCCATGATTGTTTGCATACGATTGGACATCGTCCATGGTCCGGTTTTGAAGCCTTCAGATTCCCGAAATTCCGTATCATTGAGAAATAATCGTCCAAAAACTTGCATATTTAGGGGGGTTTGTTGCCTATCTCCTCCAAAGATCTTCAGCCGATCGCGGTGACACTTTCTACAGAGAAAGGAAAGGACATGGTGAGTTATCGTGTCGTATTAAAATAATGACTATTAAAAAACTGACCAATTTTAATAATAATTGAAAAAATCTGCTCTCTATACGAGATTCGGAACAATTAGTTGTTCGGGCATAGCTGCGATATGACACATCCGATAACCGTGATTTCTGGCATGCGATTGGACATCGTTTTGACGCCTAGCGATTCCCGAAATTCCGTGTCATTGAGGAAGTTCAATTAAAACTAGATGGCCTTTTACTTGAACCGTTTCACGAAAGTCGGCTCACTAACATTAATTTAAAAAAATCGTTTGAATTGAAAACCGAAGAAATGCATGGAAAGACTGTCTGTTAGCTCATCATTTGCTTAATCTATATTAATAAGAGAAAGTTTGTGGGTGCTTCTATCTTTCGCGGTACAAAATGAAAAACGTGGTTCCCGATCCGAGTGTGTCTTTCCGCTTTGTTTACATGCAACCTGATCACAACCAACGTGAAGGCGTGTAGGAAAGAAGTTCATGACAAAATTTTAGGCATTTCTTTTTTAGAATGTTTTGTTCCGGAAGTGATAAATTTTACGCGTTCGTTTTTTAGAATTTGTTACAATAGACGCCTTAATGAGCTTAGATTTTGCAATAGCTTAGCTTAAAATTTGCCAATTGTACCCGAGTTATCGGTTACCGTTGGCGGTTTGTCCTAGTATCCATTTTTCTACAACGGATATTTGCATTTTCTTGCTGACAGTGATACGTCCATGATTTTTTTTTTTTTGATTGGAGGTTTAACGACCACCGTGAGCAACTCAATGGGCTATAAGCAATCGCCCGTCCCTAATTTAGGGTCACTGGTTCCAGGGAAGGGAGAGAGCCAGTGCCGTAAGACAAACACAACATCCATGCCTCACTGGGATTCGAACCCGGACCCCGTTCGAACGAATGATCAAAGGCCATCGCTTAGACCACTGCGCCACCGGGGATTCGTCCATGATCATGGGATTACACCGTTCAATATGGCATCGTTATTTTTATGGCTTCCTCATCGTATTTTGGGAATATTTTCTCCTGGGTATTTTTATTCGGCCACCAATAGTGAATTCCTGGATGTGTCATTAATGCTGGAGCCCCAAAATACTGCCCAACCCCGGGCGCCCTATCTTCTTAAATGGGCTCTCCGTCTAACACAAATGTACACGTTGTGATTAAAACGATTGCCTTAGTTTTAAATCAATACAAAGTATTACTAAACATTTATTCGAAAGTTAGGGATATCATGGAAATTTTATTCTTTTAGAGAACTAAGGCCAGTTTCTTTGAACTCCCTCACGATAACGCACACAAAACACTTAACTGCCGTGTGACAAGGTCTAATGACCTTTCTCGATGTTTACGAAAATACAGAATACACACTGGCGGAAAGTGAAAAAATAACACCAAGAAGGAATTGGCGGACGATCATGAAATTTACATATGTTAATTGGGTCGAGTTTACGTAGGTCTGATGTTAAGTTCGGGACCAACCGGTGAGCGCTTACGCCACAGCACGGCATAATATGCAAATTATCGTCGGTGGTATTTAAGGAGTACGGCGATGTGAATGTAATCAGTCGTCGGCGTACGGACACGTGCGAAGACCCTGAAGAAGCTGCAATGTCTGGACATGGAAGACGTGTACGATTTCAGCACTTATCGGACTTTGAGCGAGGTCGTCTAGTCGAACTCCGCGAGGCCGGGTGGTCGTATCGTCGTATTGCGGAGCGAATTAGACTGGAAGTATCGGTGGTGGTATGATGGTGGCGTAGATGGTCCCAGGAACATTCCCACACGAGAAGACGTGGAACCGGGAGTCACAGACGGACTGATGAGCGGACCGATCGACGTATAAGAAGAGCGGCGTTGTCAAGCAGAACATCCACTGCGACGGAAATCCGAGCTGCCGTTGAACCTGAGGTGACTGTGCGAACAATCCGCAACCGTCTACTGGATGCACGACTACGTGCACGCGTGCCTCTGGCATGTGTACCTCTGACTCCAGCCCACCGTCAAGAGCGGCTGCAGTGGTGTCGCCAACGTCTGCACTGGAGAACGCAATTGCGATCTGTCGTGTTCAGCGATGAAAACAGATTCTGCTTGGGAGCCTCTGATGGCCGTATGCGTGTTCGCAGACGCACAGGGGAGCGTCTCCACCCTGCTTGCATCCGCCAGCGACGCACAGGGCCTACACCTGGTCTCCTGGTATGGGGAGCGATCAGCTATTACTCCCGTACACAACTAGTGTTTGTACCGGGTACGTTAAACAGCACCTCCTACATCTACAACATCATTCAGCCCGTTGTTGTGCCATTTGTAAGGTCGGCCCATCGTGTTGTTTTCCAGCAAGATAACGCACGCCCACACACGGCACGTGCAACGCAACATGCACTTCAGGGTGTGAGACAACTTCCATGGCCTGCACGTTCACCGGATTTGTCCCCCATTGAGCACGTGTGGGATTTTATGGGACAACGACTTATCCGGTCTCCACGGCTAGCCACGACCATCCCCGATTTACGCGTCCAGGTTGAGGATGCTTGGAACTCAATACCCCAAAGTTACATCCAACATCTTTACGACAGACTCCATGCCAGAATTGCACAGTGGGACGCAGTTCATAGCGGTTCAACCTCGTACTAACCATGTTACATGGAAATGTTATTTTTCAGTTTACCAGCAAATACAGCTGTATTTTGACATAATGTTTTGATCACGTTATATCCTCTGTATTCCGTTATTATGCTGTATAAATTTCGTTGGTATCAGACGTCTCCTTCTTGGTGTTCTTTTTTTCACTTTCCTCCAGTGTAGTAAGAAATTCGATACTTCTGATTTAATTTCGGGCTTCGAAAATTTTGCGCTGATGAATAATAGGGCTATTAAATCGAATTTAGGAAAAGTGGCCACAGGAAAGCTGGTCGCACGGGAAATTTGTCACATACACAGTTTAGGAAGCCATAAAAATTTTTGCTAGTTTTTGGCCTCTAGTTTTTCTTGCGTAGGAAACATCTCTTACATAAGGGACGTGATATTTTTGTGTAAATTTGACGTGCGCAACAAATAACAGTGACGCTGCCTGTTAGAATGTAACGTACCAGGAGATGTGACGTACCTGCCAGAAGGACGCACACGACATAAAGGCAGATAGGAATCAGAATAAAACGTCCGCGTAGCTCAATTGGTAGAGTGACTTATTCCGGAATGAGGGGATCCGGGTTCGAATCCTGGCGTGGACAGAAATGACGGAGAAATTTACTTCGTTATAATGGCGCCCGAACTATCCGGATAACCCGACCGTTCAAAATCTCGCATTGGTGTGATGTTATTTCCACACCGCGAGATAGGAAAAATAAGAGAATCCCTTCTCCAGCAATTCGAAAAAAAATAAATAAATAAATAAATAAAAATAAGGGGGACATGATGTAACGTACCAGGAGATGTGACGTACCTGCCAGAAGGACGCACACGACATAAAGGCAGATAGGAATCAGAATAAAACGTCCGCGTAGCTCAATTGGTAGAGTGACTTATTCCGGAATGAGGGGATCCGGGTTCGAATCCTGGCGTGGACAGAAATGACGGAGAAATTTACTTCGTTATAATGGCGCCCGAACTATCCGGATGACCCGACCGTTCAAAATCTCGCATTGGTGTGATGTTATTTCCACACCGCGAGATAGGAAAAATAAGAAAATCCCTTCTCCAGCAATTTCGAAAAAAAAATAAATAAATAAATAAAAATAAATGGGAGATGATGTAACGTACCAGGAGATGTGACGTACCTGCCAGAAGGACGCACACGACATAAAGGCAGATAGGAATCAGAATAAAACGTCCGCGTAGCTCAATTGGTAGAGTGACTTATTCCGGAATGAGGGGATCCGGGTTCGAATCCTGGCGTGGACAGAAATGACGGAGAAATTTACTTCGTTATAATGGCGCCCGAACTATCCGGATGACCCGACCGTTCAAAATCTCGCATTGGTGTGATGTTATTTCCACACCGCGAGATACGAAAAATAAGAGAATCCCTTCTCCAGCAATTCGAAAAAAAAAAATAAATAAATAAATAAATAAGGGGAGATGATGTAACGTACCAGGAGATGTGACGTACCTGCCAGAAGGATGCACACGACATAAAGGCAGATAGGAATCAGAATAAAACGTCTGCGTAGCTCAATTGGTAGAGTGACTTATTCCGGAATGAGGGGATCCAGGTTTGAATCCTGGCGTGGACAGAAATGACGGAGAAATTTACTTCGTTATAATGGCGCCCGAACTATCCGGATGACCCGACCGTTCAAAATCTCGCATTGGTGTGATGTTATTTCCACACCGCGAGATAGGAAAAATAAGGGAAACCCTTCTCCAGCAATTCGAAAAAAAAAAAAATAATAAATAAATAAAATAAAAATAAGGGGGAGATGATGTTACGTACCAGGAGATGTGACGTACCTGCCAGAAGGACGCACACGACATAAAGGCAGATAGGAATCAGAATAAAACGTCCGCGTAGCTCAATTGGTAGAGTGACTTATTCCGGAATGAGGGGATCCGGGTTCGAATCCTGGCGTGGACAGAAATGACGGAGAAATTTACTTCGTTATAATGGCGCCCGAACTATCCGGATGACCCGACCGTTCAAAATCTCGCATTGGTGTGATGTTATTTAAACACCGCGAGATAGGAAAAATAAGAGAATCCCTTCTCCAGCAATTCGAAAAAAAAAAAAAAAAAAAATAAGGGGGAGATGATGTACCGTACCAGGAGATGTGACGTACCTGCCAGAAGGACGCACACGACATAAAGGCAGGTAGGAATCAGAATAAAACATCCCAGTAGCTCAATTGGTAGAGCAACTTATTCCGGAATGAGGGGAATCGGGTTCGAATCCTGGCGTGGACAGAAATGACGGAGAAATTTACTTCGTTATGATGGCGCCCGAACTATCCGGATGACCCGACCGTTCAAAATCTCGCATTGGTGTGATGTTATTTCCACACCGCGAGATAGGAAAAATAAGAGAATCCCTTCTCCAGCAATTCGAAAAAAAAAATAATAATAATAATAAGGGGGAGATGATGTAACGTACCAGGAGATGTGACGTACCTGCCAGAAGGACGCACACGACATAAAGGCAGATAGGAATCAGAATAAAACGTCCGCGTAGCTCAATTGGTAGAGCAGCTTATTCCGGAATGAGGGGACTCGGGTTCGAATCCTGGCGCGGATAAAAATGACGAAGAAATTTACTTCGTTATAAGAAGTATTAGAAATTATGGTTTTACAATAATAACAGACAGCGAAGAAATAAAGAAATACGTTCTGTGACTGATAGATACGAGAATGCGTACAAGATTATCTGCGTGTATCCGTCCGCAGAAACCATATCACCCCTTATGAATAGATTGAAGAAATTCTTTCTTTGATTAATATAGAGACAGGTAAAAATATCGATGCTTGTTCTTCCGCTCATCCATATGGCCGTCTTAAGGAATGGGACTCTTGAGGTGTTGGGACATGGCCGTCCCAACACCTCAAGAGTCCTATGGATTTACAAAAAATCTAACTCTTTCACCACTCACCAGAATGTTGTTATTATCTTTCTTTATTTAAAGAAAAGAAGAAACACCAATGCAGAAAGTTGGAAGTCCTTTCACCTTTTTTTTTTTTTTTTTTCAAACCTTGTAGTAGCTTTGATTTCCCGAAGAGGCAGGAGGGAAGAAAAAAAAAAAAACGACCTCTCTCCCGATCCCGAGTGTGGGTGAGGTTTGATGGGTATGATATACAGGGTGATTCATAAAGAAGTATACAGTTCCCAGATGCTGTAAAACAGTAACAGTTGAAGACACGGACCACAACTGCGAACCGTTAGGTAGATGTACTCATAAAGTTTGTGTCCCGCTACTGAGGGAAGTGACGTAGGTGATAGCGCGCGTGTCACTTGACTAGTCAGTCAAAATGGCAGCGTCTGCAGTGGAGAAGGCGTTTTGTGTTCTTGAATTGAGCAAAATGGAATCTGTAATGTTTGCGCAACGGCGTTTTCGATCACGATTCGGAAAAGAACCTGTAACGTGCCTGCTCCGCAGAACGCACACGACATAAAGGCAGCGAGAACGAACGTCTGCGTAGCTCAGTTGGTAGAGCGACTTGTTCCGGAATAAGTGGACTCGGATTCGATCCCCGGCGTGGACCAAAAATGACGGAGAAACTTACTTCGTTATAATGGCGCCCAAACATCCTGGATGACCCGGCCGTTAAAGATCTCGCAATGGTGTGATGTTCTTTCCACACCACGAGACAGGAAAAATAAGAGAATCCCTTCTTCAGAGCTTTGAAAAATAAACGTGTGCGATGTTGCATTCCACACACCAGCTTGACTGGGAGTTCTCAAGTGCACGTTCTTCAGCGGATGACGTCCTACGGCAATTCATAGTCACGGCTGACCCGTGGGCCATGCCCCCGGCCCTCCTTCGGGGGGAGGTGTGACGTTCCTGCCCCGCAGGACGCACACGACATAAAGCCAGATAGCAGCGAGAACGAACGTCCGCGTAGCTCAGTTGGGAAAACGATTTGTTCCGGAATAAGTGGACTCGGGTTCGATCCCCGGCGTGGACCAAAAATGACGGAGAAATTTACTTCGTTATAAACCTACAACCAGAAAATCTATCTACGATTGGCATACAAAATTTGAAACTACGGGCTGTTTGTGCAAACTTAAAAGTCCTGAACGACCGCGTGCATCGGAAGAAGTCGTCGATAGTGTTTACACCGCCATTCAACGAAGCCCGGGAAAATCAACGAAGAGGGTGAGTCGCGAAGTGCAGATTTCACAGCCCACTGTCTGGAGAATTTTGAGAAAGAAGCTGAAAATGATTCAATACAAAGTGCAGATGTTGCAAAATTTCACTTGATTCAGATATCTTACCTCGCGTGTGGACGGAAATGGATTACCGGCCCGATGTGTGTCGTGTGACTAAGGGTGCACACATAGAACATCTGTGACTGTCTCTAAAAAAACTTGCAACATTCCCCTACAATTCTGTTACAGGTGGCATAAAAAATCTTACATTGTTCTTGTTTTATAGTGCGTTGAAACTGTATACTTCTTTATGAATCACCCTGTATATATACAATATATACAGTCAACTTTGGTTATAGTGAACTCTGTTATAGTGAACATTTGGCTATATTGAACCTAAATCATTGGTCCCGACCCGCAACATCAGAAATGTACATTCAAGTTTACTTTTATAGTGAACCCCCAACTTCGGTTATAGTGAACTTAAAAAATAAAACTTCAAAGAAACGAATGAACTTGTAACATGAAATTGTAACTTATTTTAAAACAAACCTTCTTGTAAAAACTTGAAAAAATGTGTTGAGAACAATAACGTAGGCATGGGCGGCGGAACCTAATATTTTCAGGGGGAGGGGGTCTAACTTCTCCTATAGAGAGAAAACAATTTAAAAAAAAAGTAAGGAGAAAGAGAGAGAGAGAGAGAGAGAGAGAGGGAGGAGGGGCGGGGTCTGGTACGATTCGTCCAACGACGAATGGTCTAATGTCGATTCGTCCAATGGACAATTGGTCCAATGGGACGATTGGTCCTATACCAATTGGTCTAATTCCGTCCGATCTGTTCGAAGTGCTACTCGTGCTATACAAATCTCATCTGTTCTGATTCTGTCTAAGATGTTATATGAAACTACCGGTAGTCCAAAAAATGTAAAATAATGTTACATTTCATGTGTAATATTGTGGTTACAGATTTCTTTTTTTCTCGGAATCGCGTTTTCTTGTTATACTGTCCTCGCTCCCGTATGAAGTTACTGATGCACGAGCCGTTCAACCAACTTCGACGTTTGTCTTTTGCGTTAAATAATATAAAATACTAGTTTTCCGTTTCTGCTTGTATAGGAAGCAGTGGGGTTCAGACCGAGGCCTTTTTAACAGTATTTAAACTGGCGGAAAGATAAAAAAAAGAACACCAAGAAGGAATTGGTGTACGTTCATGAAATTTACATATGTTAATGGCGTCGAGTTTAGGTAGGTGTGATGTTAATTTCGGGACCAACCGGTAGGCGCTTACGCCACATTAGGCAAATTATCGTCGGTGGTATTTAAGGAGTACGGCGAAGTGAATGTAATCAGTCGTCGGCGTACGGGCACGTGCGAAGACCCTGAAGAAGCTGCAATGTCTGGACAAGGAAGACGTGTACGATTTCAGCAGTTATCGGACTTTGAGCGAGGTCATCTAGTCGGACTCCGCGAGGCCAGGTGGTCGTATCGTCGTATTGCGGAGCAAATTGGACGGGAAGTATCGGTGGTGGTACGACGGTGGCGTAGATGGTCCGAGGAACATTCCCACACGAGAAGACGTGGAACCGCGAGTCACAGACGGACTGATGAACGGACCGATCGACGTATAAGAAGAGCGGCGTTGTCAAGCAGAACATCCGCTTGCACCTGAGGTGACTGTGCGAACAATCCGCAACCGTCTACTGGATGCAGGACTACATGCACGTGTGCCTCTGACATGTGTACTTCTGTCTCCAGCCCACCGTCAGGAACAGCTGCAGTGGTGTCGCCAACATCGGCACTGGAGAACGCAATGGCGATCTGTCGTGTTCAGCGATGAAAGCAGATTCTGCTTGGGAGCCTCCGATGGCCGTATGCGTGTTCGCAGACGCACAGGGGAGCGCCTCCACCCTTCTTGCATCCGCCAGCGACACACAGGACTTACACTTGGTTTCCTGGTATGGGGAGTGATCAGCTATCACTCCCGTACACAACTAGTGTTTGTACCGGGTACGTTAAACAGCACCTCCTACATCAACATCATTCAGCCCGTTGTTGTGCCATTTGTAAGGTAAGTCCATCGTGATGTTTTCCAGCCAGATAACGTACGCCCACACACGGCACGTGCAACGCAACATGCACTTCAGGGTGTGAGACAACTTCCATGGCCTGCACGTTCACCGGATTTGTCCCTCATTGAGCACGCGAGAGATTTCATGGGACGACTTATCCGGTCTCCACGGCCAGCCACGACCATCCCCGATTTACGCGTCCAGGTTGAGGATGCTCGGAACTCAATACCCCAAACTTACATCCAACATCTGTACGACAGACCCCATGCCAGAATTGCACAGTGTGACGCAGTTCATGGCGGTTCAACCTCGTACTAACCATGTTACATGGAAATGTTATTTTTCAGTTTACCAGCAAATACAGCTGTATTTTGACATAATGTTTTGATCACGTTATCCTCTGTATTCCGTTATTATGCTGTATAAATTTCGTTGGTATCAGACGTCTCCTTCTTGGTGTTCTTTTTTCACTTTCCGCCAGTGTATTTCAACATAGATTTTTATTTTAAAAAGGTTTGTGTTTTTGAAAACTATGCTTTTTGTAAATACTGTGTATTTATACCTGAAAAAATGTGTGATTACATGAGATCTTTACACAATTTCTCTTTCCAGTAAAGGATATAAACCATTATGCTTTATTAATCCGCTTTGTAAATAACTCATATATATGTTTCTAGAGTTACTTTTTTATATTGTGAAAAACTATGCAACTGCATTCTGTCATTATGTAACTGAAAATTTTCTGAAAAATGTATGAAATAGCTGTAATTGTGTATATATTTCTTTTCCATTAGAAAAGGAGGGCTAAGAACCTGTGCTTGAGGAAATGTTGTGGGCTATAGTATAATTTAAAAAAAAAAAAAAGAAACATAGCTCATTTTTTGTATTTCTTCTACCGAAAATGGAAACATCAATCTAAGCAAGAATGGATGAAGGAGAAAAAACAATCCTCGACGAAATCAAAAATGAGCTGGCGTCGATTTCGTTTTTTTTTTTTTTTTTTTTTTTGCAGTTGCAGCACTTGCTAGTTAGTGGCTTTATTTTTTTACTAGAAAATTGCATTATCTACTAATGAAAGATTATTAACATTACACAAAAGAAACTTTAACATGTCCCCCTCCCTCTGTTAGTCAATCATGACAAATTTTGATTTCACCCCTGTAACTCTCACATTGTAATGCTGAAAAGACTACAGATATTTAGATATAACTCACCTTTTCATGACCTGACAGATTAATTCTAACAATTTAATTTGAATGCAAATATTTAAAAAACTTTTTTGTTTATTTAACTTTATCCACAAAATTCAAGAACACTTCATCAAAATCTTAAGTTATTTTCTGTATGGTTTACGATCTGGGTTTTGAGTCTTTTCATCGTACCACTTTAAAACAGCAGCCTGGAGTCAAACTTTTCTTCGGACGGAACTTGAACCTCATGACAGCATTCAGTGTTTGTAAGTTTAAACTGCCCCTCCAATCACCCTGGATTCTCTTCATGAAACTGAACCCAACCTCACATGCAGAAGTAGATAAGGGAAATATACTGGATATTTCTACTAGTGCCAAAACATTTTTGTACTGTTCGTACTTTTCGAGAAACATTCGTTTCCAGAAAGCAGTTGTTCATTTTTGCATGTGTCTAAAATATTCCACACGCGCGATGCAGTGGTGCTTTACAGTTCACAATAAAACATTCAAAATTTTTCCACTAGCAACTTTTGCCAGAACCACTTTTTATCACTAGCAAAATGCATTTACTTGCTAGCAATTTGCTACTAACTACCGATCGAAATCGAGCCCTGGCGATGAGATAAGTATATTTTCAATAACTTATTGAGAAATGATGTTGACTCATAAATCACAATATATCAAGTTTTAATCTTAACCCTTTAAGTGACCGATATAACTAAACCGAAATCTGCACTCTTCAGACAGAAATGCTCATATAAACACAGGGTTTTATGAAAGCTATGGCAAGATAATTCCTCTCTTGGTTTCAGTTCTTGTTTCTCTGTTCCACCCTATAGTCGTATATTCTTTTTTTCTGCTCCATTCCATAGACCTTTATTATCTGCTCCATTATGCACTTTTTTATTCTCCGCTTCATAACTTCAGGCATAATGCGGAAGGGCAAGTCCTCCTATCACGAACATCATGCCACTAGGTTGAAACAAGTGACTGAAACATCTCTCTCCTTTCTTAGGTTCATCGACATTGTTGTAGTTCTTTTAGCAAGAAATCAGTCAGAAAGGATTAGTGTCAATATATCCCCCATAATTTATCACTTTAAAAAACAAAACTAAAGAGCAAAGAAATGTTTTTCTGTGTGCAGGTTCGCTCATTCAGACTGCGTTCGGCTCACTTCTTAGACAACGAATATACAGTCAGATTATTGTGACCACCACCTACTTTTCACGTCAACAGCGAGTAGCCAATGAAAGAAGGCACATGTCGTGAGCTGGCTTGGAGGGTATATAAGGTGTGCTATAGGCATTCTGAAAACGTATCACCGGGTACTGCCCCCCCCCCGGTAATAAATAAGGGCGTCGTCCTACCCCTTTCTACTTCGCTTCCGTGTCACTTTCCTATTGGGCACACTAGCCTAAATCTCCTAGCTTCCTATTTCTAAGGGTTGTTTAAGACCTGGGGTCAGACACTCCCTTCCTAAAATCCTCTGCATATGATCATTTCTGAAAACATAACACTAGTTGCTGTCATTTATAAAAGGAGCGATTTATCAGATTTGCAAAAAGGGATGATTATCGGCTTTCGAGCCAAGGGTAGCAATATTTTTGAAACAGCGCAGTTTGTGAACTGTTCGTGTGCTGCTGTGGTTAAAAGTGTATCGTGATTGGAGAAATTACACAATTGCAAATAAGCTATGTGGAAACTACAGAGTACCACGGCATTGATGTGAGATGTGAATGTCGGCTTCGAAGGTGAGCAAGGGCTGATTGACACGCGACGGTGGAACAACTCACTGGCCGAACGAACCAGGGAGCTACCGGAAGTGTGTCTAAAAAGACAGTTCAGCGAACCCCACGGCGTACAGGGCTCCAATGCTGACGGATGGTCACTGCACCTATGCTAACGAAGGTGCGTTGGCAGAAAAAGCAACTCAATGTTCTATAAGCAGTCGTCCGTCCCTAATTTAGGGTCACTGGTTCTAGGGAAGGGAGAGAGCCAGTGCCGTAAGACAGACACAACATTCATGCTTCACCGGGATTCGAACCCGGACCCCTTCCGGACGAACGATCAGAAGCCATCGCTTATATCACTGCGCCACCGGGGCGGCGAGTTTGTATTCTGCTTCCTGGGATTGAAAAATTCCCCAAACCTCTCATGCACAGATCCATATTTTTCATACCTATAAACTAGTGACATTTGTAAATGCTCTGAAATGTCCGTTGTCTCGTCAGCCCTTAATGCTGCAAATTTAGCTTCACCCATTTCCTGTGTAATGATTTCGTGACAGACTTCCAGCACGGAGTCTAGCAATTTAAAAGCACCGAACTGCTTTGAATGCGTTGGCTTACGACACTATCACGATCCACAAGACCTCGGAATATTCCACGATTATCGGATGTCTCTGTTTCATCGTGACCTCGTAGCGCCAACTCGAATGCACCACAAAACTTAATGCAGTCTATTATTTTAGACAGAATATAGCGATTTCTTTCCACTAATTCATTGTGTTTTCGTATTGAGTCCGGATATGCCCGACTCAACTGTGTTCCTATATTCACTCTTCCAAATGCATTGAGGTCTAGTACCCGGTTAATGTACTTTTTGCTTTCTGAATGTTTTTTCATGTACTCGTTTAAGTGTTCGAGATCTTTTATTCTTCCTTTGGACCAAGAATAATTGCTTCCAAACAGTAAACAAGGAAAGCAAAAAAGAGCATTCCTCACTTCACAGCCACATATCCACGAATTGCTATCATATATCTTCCTACAGAATTGCCTCTTATATGAACGATCTTTCCTGCATTTCGTCTCTGAGCTATAACCAAATCTGGTGTTCGTCGACCTAAGGATTTTATTTCAATTTTTCTCTCTAAAGTTCTTGAAGAAAATGGTAGTTTCAACAAAGAATCTATTGAATTAATCGCTGTCTCCATTCATGAAATTAAAAGATTACTAAAACCACAGAATAAAGAACAAGAAATTAGAAACACAGATAGATTTTAACTGACTGGTGGAGCAAACGTCATGAGAGCACAGAAACAAGCAATGAGATAAGTTTCCCTCTATTCCATTGGTCAACTGCCCTGCCCGCAGTTCCGATGGGAGAAAGAGGGGATTTGGGTCTGTCTTAACGCCGTTTGCGGCCGGCGATCTTATATCGTACTGAGAGAAATACAGTACGCTGGAAACATGAGGCCATGATATTTGGTTTGCAGCACGAAAGACCGATCGCGTAGGCGGCAGCAGAACCACGCTGTTATTCCCATGTTCTAACCGACATCACAGACCGAATGACGAACAAGAGCCTTGATTACGGCCCGTCTAAAAAATAGATTTTGCGCTGGCAGCAAATTATATGCATGCAATTTTTGGACTTTCAGCTACAATAAACAATAAGAATCTAAATTCAAAAATTTTAGCATGCTGCATGTGGTCATCGGTTGCCATTAATCAAAAGTGAACTGATAAAAATGATACAGAATATGAAATAAAAAGAAATAGCCATTTCTTATATCATTATCATTGCAATAGAGACCTTTCATTTTAGTAATGGCTATTTTTCCGCAGAAGGGGCACACGGCTCATTTCTCACAGCTAAGGCAGCTGAACGCTAGCACAGCTCCGTAAGCACGTACCGGTACAGCCTTCCATGGATCTGTTGTTTACATTTGAATGCACTCATTACGGAGAGTGGAAAAGTGGTTATCTTTGCATTTTGTGCTTCCTTTTTTTATTTCATCATGATGACTGACTTTGCTTTCTTCAAAGGAAATATTTCATGGACTGTACATGAAAAACAATAACTGAGATACTGAACACGGGCTTCACGGCCTATGGGAATTCGGGGACGCGTCCCCCACAATATTTTGCCAAATGGGGAACCAAGATAGGTTGACGTGGGAAAAAAATTACAAATCAATTAAAACATTGAGAATATTTTTTTACAAATCAATTAAAACCTCGAGAATTTCTCATTACTGTACTAAATACACTAATACGGCCTAACCACGCAGCGTTGTGCTATGTCCACCAGAACATACTCGATACTGTTGACCTGGACAAAGTGGCAAAGATTTTCATATCAAACAGGATCAGTTTGTGATTAAATGGAAACCATAGACTTAATATGTTCCTGCTTCTAAATCAAGGTTGTGTAGAACAAAATCTTATTCTATAAGCTAGGCCTACATATGAAATGTCATTAAAGTATAGGTGAAAAAATTTACTTTAACTGAATAAATATATTGTTGACACTCACCTTTGAAAGAGTTCAATGTAATGATTTTACCCTTAATTACTCGTACAATACAGCTGCCATAAATTCTGGTTATTGCATCATGAAGTATCTAAAGATGGATCAATTGAGAGGGTGGGGAAAAGTAAGCTCTCGAGGAAAAATAATACATTGTTTTATAGTGAGAAGAACAAGAGAGTTGGGAAGGTAAAGGAAAATACACTGACGGAAAAAAAAATCCCAACACCACGAAAAAAAGTTGTAGAGGAATGAAATGGCGGCAATACATTTGTATAGGTAACATATTTAATCGATTAAGGTTTCAAGATCACAGCTTAATGTAAGCGCGAGAAGAGCCATTTTAAATGTGAAATGCTGGTACAGTAATAACCGGCGTAACCACCAGAATGTTGAATGCAAGCACGCAAACGTTCATGCATTGTGTCGTACAGGTGCTGGATGTCAGTTTGTGGGATGGAGTTCCATGCCTGTTGCACTTGGTCGGTCAATACAGGGACGGTTAATGCTGGTTGGAGGTGACGCTAGAGTTGTCGTCCAATGATGTCCCATACGTGCTCGATTGGTGAAAGATCTGGTGATCTAGCAGGCCACGGCAACATGTCGACACTGTAGAGCATGTTGGGTTACAACAGCGGTATGCGGGCGAACGTTATCCTGTTGGAAAACACCCCCTGGAATGCTGTTCATGAATGGCAGCACAACAGGTTGAATCACCAGACCGACGTACAACTGTGCCGTCAGGGTGCGTGGGATAACCACGAGAATGCTCCTGCTGTCATAGTAAATTGCTCCCCAGACCATAACTCCAGGTGTAAGTCCAGTGTGGCCGCCCCGGTGGCGCAGTGGTCTAAGCGATTGCCTCTGATCATTCGTCCGAAAGGGGTCCGGGTTCAAATCCCGGTGAGGCATGGATGTTGTGTTTGTCTTACGGCACTGGCTCTCTCCCTTCCCTGGAACCAGTGACCCTAAATTAGGACGGGAAACTGCTTATAGCTAATTGAGTTGCTCACGGTGGTCGTCCAACCTCCAATAAAAAAAAAAAGTCCAGTGTGTCTTGGCCGCAGACAGGTTGGTTGCAGGCGCTCACCTGGCCTCCTTCTAACCAACACACGGCCATCACTGGCACTCAGGCAGAACCGGCGTTCATCAGAAAACACAACAGATCTCCATTCCGTCCTCCAATGAGCTCTAGCTTGACACCATTGACGTCGCAAACGGCAGTGGTTTGGAGTAAGTGGAATGCACGCTACAGGGCGTCTGGCTTGGAGCTGCCCTTCAAGTAACCGATTTGTAACAGTTCGTTGTGTCACTGTGGTGGCAACTGCAGCTCGAATTGCTGCCGCAGACGCAGTACGATGCGCCACGGCCATACGCCGTACACGGCGGTCTTCCCTCTCAGTAGTGCCACGTGGCCGGCCGGAACCCGGTCTTTTTGAGGCAGTGTCTTCCCTTGACCACCGCTGCCAACAATCATGCACAGTGGCTACATTCCTGCCAAGTCGTTCTGCAATATTGCAAAAAATCCACCTTCTCGTAGCCCTATTACACGACCTCGTTCAAACTCCGTGAGCTTTTGATAATGGCTTCTTCGTCTTCTTAAAGGCATTCTTGACTAACATCAACACACTACGTCGAATCTCAAGGATAACTAACGCTCACGAACGTTACAGCGCGTATTTACAGCAAACCTGTTTTGCATGTTCCGAGAGGCGCTACTAGCGCCACACGTATGCGCCGAGTGCGAAATTTGCATTGACGTCATCTTACTGATGTACTCTCACCGCCTACCAACTGTCGTTTATCGAACACAAACCCTTCTTGGTGTTGGGATTTTTTTCCGTCAGTGTATATATGTGCCCTCCCCCCCCCCTTAATAAGAAGGTGGTGACGCCTATGCTGAAAAAGAATGAAAAAGAATGAACTTATCACTATACGTTCGGATACTGATAAAAAAGTACTTTCATATTTACAAGTAGTATTTTAATTCGTATTACAAATATGTAGAAAAAGACAATTAAAAAAAAAAGCATCGAAGTTCATTGCCATTTGTTATTTATTATTTGAAGTATTTCTTCGAAGACGTCTATGTTCCTGGCATTATATGCCCTTCGAAATATGAATTCCTTTAATCGATCACCTCGATCGTCTTTATGTTAACCTTGTTTCATTATGCTACTTTTTAAATGCCCCCAAAACATGCTGTTTGCGTTCGAATGTAAACAATAACAGATCGGTTGACACATCGAAAACAGTAACTTGATGCTTCCGGTACACGCTCGCAGAGCCGCTTTGCTAGCGTTCCGCTGTCTCAGCTGTGAGAAATGAGCTTGGACCGTCTGCGGAAGAATGAGAAATGAGCTTTTTTTTTTTTTTTTTGGTTGATTTTTTTTTTTTTTTTTTTTTTTTTTTTTTGATTGGAGGTTTAACGACCACCGTGAGCAACTCAATGGGCTATAAGCAGTCGCCCGTCCCTAATTTAGGGTCACTGGTTCCAGGGAAGGGAGAGAGCCAGTGCCGTAAGACAAACACAACATCCATGCCTGACCGGGATTCGAACCCGGACCCCTTACGGACGAATGATCAGAGGCCATCGCTTAGACCACTGCGCCACCGGGGCGGCAAATGAGCTTGGCCCGTCTGGCTTAGTAATAATTGAAGATGCAAAAATTTCGCAACGGAAACACAAAACTTGGATTTTTTGGTAGCTTTTTAACTTCTTTAATAATTATGTAAGGTAAATTGTGGTATGACTCGAGAATGTTACAGACACGTGACGTTATATTTATTATTTCATTCTTTTTTTGAAGAACTCTGGTCGTTGCACTAAATATACGTCACGAAACAACATGGTTGGAAGACTTGCATACCGGAACACAGCGAATCATTCCTTTATTTTCTTAAAGTAACTGAAACAAATTTAAGTGAAGTACTTACGAAATAACTGAAAAAAATTTAAATGAAATACTTACGAAATGACTGAAAAACATTTAAGCGAAATACTTACGAAGTAACTGAAAAAAATTAAGTGAAATACAGCGATGAAAAGGAAAGGAATCTGCGTCGACACACTATGTTTACTTAATGGTTACCGCCGAAGAATTCGTATTTTTTTATGCCTGGCAACCAGCGCTACTGAGTGACAGTTTTACATTGGATAGCAGACAAGCCGATGAACAGGTCATATTTATTTCGTGGATCTAGGTTTCATACAACTGATTGATTGATATATTTTTTCAGGATAAATGTGAAAGAGCATATGCAAAATGATTTTTTTCCCCGTGTCTTATTGTTGGGACGCTTTGTTTAAACTTTTGTGGTCTTATTTTTTTTTATACCTCACTGTTATTCGAACCTGGGCCTCATCGGGTCAGAAGCAAGGAGGTTAGAATAATACTTCTGGTGATGCCCTGAGTTTCTTAACCGTGATGTCTCAAGGTGTGGAAATTTGTCATTGTTTACATGATATCCAGTGGCGCCCATATGAGTACTTTTAGGGGGGCTGAGAAAAAATCCTTACCTCCTTCAAGGCTGTCAAACATTTTTGTAAATGTACAAGATACTAAAATACAGCAAAAATAATTGATACAGTCAATCATTAACATGCTTTAAAAAAAGGTTTCGTCTATTTTAGTGTTTTAAGTTTATCAAAAATTTGGCTATACCAACGGCTAAGAGGGCTCGAGTCTCCCCCTGTCCTCCTTTATGGGCGCCCTTAATGATACCTATGCAATTTCAACTGTGTGTATTTTGGAATTGCGTCGTTTCTGGTTGCAGAAATCGTGTTAATACCAAACCAGAATGAATTATGTACTTCTTACACGAGTGAAATTTTCAATTTTAACTTCATATTTTGTTTAGAATTCGCACTAACATTCCTGTATTTCAATTTAAAATAAAATTGAGAAGTAGCTTCAAAGTAATTAAGAATTTTATAAATTCAGCATTTTCTGACACAGCGGCAACAAGTTACGCTTCGAAATCGAGAACATTTGCGAAGAAAGAAGGCAAATCGGCCAAGACAAAATGCATTGCAATAGCCTTGAAAACCATCTCTTTCCCATACTTTGACTGCCGTCGCTCGCGGGTTCACGCAAAGTAGTACTGTTCCATTAACAAGGCCATCTCCAGATATCTTATTCTAACGTCCTTGGTCAGAAGCTAGCACTTAGACCTCTGAGCCACCGGTCGGCTTCTCTTGAATGGACCATGGCTTTCTACGATTAATCGTATAATGTATTATACGATTAATTGCAGAAAGCCATGAATGGACTGATAACGATGAAAAAAACAACAGCAACAAAAACGACGAAACTGTACTGGAATTCGGATGAATGCTACAGTTCAGTTTTGCGTGTAAGTACATTTCGAGACAGAAATGACTAATAGCTTTAAAAATTTATGGTTTTTCTTGCCATACCGAGTGTTTGCAATTCCACAGCATGTAAACAAACGCCAGCAATGAGTGATCTGCTCTTTCGGTGACGTCTTGTTAACAGCCATGGAACCTTGAGGGCCATTTCCGGAATGCTTCGTAAAACGGCTCGTTGGTCGTCTGCGGCAGCAGATAAAAAAAAAAATATAATTTAAATCTATTTTAATTTTTATTTGTTTTCTTTCTTAACGGAATAAATTTGTAAAATACATATAGAATTTTTTTCTTTTGCACAGCTAACGGTTACGGGTGTTCCTAACCGTAGGAAATTGGAAAAATGGAAGCATCTATCGCTCGTTAACGGTTTTCGGGAACAGAGGTGGTGATCTGAAACAGAAAATTTAGAGGATAACGAAAAGAGACGACGAGGAAAATCTATACTCTTTACTACTGAAGCAATAAGCTGAGAATTTAGCCAAACCAGCTGAATGTGAGTTACCTTGGAGGAATTTTCTAAGATGTTGCCATATCTACCTTTGTGGTATGAAAATGGCGTTTCCAATGAATGACTGACTATATGATGAGTATCGTCATCTGAAGTGAACGTTTCCATTATTCTTAAAGGTATGCGATTATTTATAATGGTATAACAGGGCAGTAAGTTTTCTTGTGGAATTATCGAAAATAACTTATTAGAAATTTCTGTTTCAGGTAATTTATGTTTAATGGCAATCTCTGTTGTGGCATTGATATCGCCTCCAGTTTAATTAATGTTATGAAATCCTGCGTGGGAAACTATTTTTTTGTTTGTTTTCAGCAAAATTATAGTGTGATATATCAAACATGGCAAAGTGTTTCATGTAGAATGATTTGAAGCCACATATGCCGTTGCTTTCCGTTTGATTCAGTCTGATAGAAGCGCACGTATTCTATATCAGTAAGCTGCTTCCAAGAAGTGTTACTTCGTACGATAACAAGTAGAAACTGCGTCACTGAAAGCGCCACATAAATCACAGCGGTGAATTTTAAATAAAAAATCTGTGTAAAAAAAATCGGATCTATATAAATACGTTTTGACTCCACAATGTTTAAGAACAAATTTGACTTTGAAACTGCTGTTTCATGGCATTTTCTTAATTCTGGATCAGATAGCCAAGACTACGAAAAGCACCACCATAAATATGCTAACATGTATTATCTCAGCTGTTTCATATGCCACAAGAGATTCGCTCGAAAAAGTCATCTTTCACAGCATTTGCTCATCCATTCAGGGGAAAAGGATCATGAGTGTGAAATCTGCCACAAGAAATTTGCTCAGAAAGTTCATCTCTCAATGCACTTGCTCATTCATACTGGGGAAAAGCATCACGAGTGTGAAGTGTGCCACAAGAAATTCGCCCGAAAGGGTGATCTCTCAAAACATATGCTTACTCACACTGGAGAAAAAACTCAAGAGTGCCAAGTATGTCGTAAGAAATTTGCAAGAAAGAGTGATCTTTCAAGACATTTGCTTACTCACACAGGGGAAAAACCTCATGAATGTGAAGTGTGCCACAAGAAATTTGCACGAAAGGGGGATCTTTCAAAGCATTTACTTTCTCATACCGGAGAAAGGTCTCATGATTGTGAAAAATGCCACAAGAAATTTGGATGGAAGAGTGTCCTTTTAACACATTTGCTCACCCATACAGGAGAAAAGCCCCATGAATGTAAAATGTGTCACAAAAAATTTGCACTGAAAGGTAATCTCTCAAGGCATATGCTCACTCATACAGGTGAAAATACTCATGAACAGGAAATATGCTTAAAGAAACTTGCCTGGTAGGGTGATTTTCTAAGAATTTCCTCACTCGTACAAAAATGTGCACAAAATGTCTTGCAGGATGGAGTGATCTTTGAAAGTGCTTACCTACATTGTGTGGAAAAAATTCTGATGCAAAAAATGTGTGACAAGAACTTGGCAGGTAAAGGTGATCTTTTTTTCATTTTCTGAACCATGTAGTTGTAAAACATGATAATTGTGAAAGGTTGCACGAAATGTTTTAGTTTAGATCCAGCAGAAAATGTAGCTCATGTTATGCATGCTGTTATAAATATATCAATTGCTTCTGACCTTGGTATTTATGAAGTAAATCGTATTCTGTTGAAACAGTTTCCTGCACCATTATATGTTGGTACTAGTTTCTATCAAGGGTTTCATGTAAGTTGCCCTCATTCGTTCAAGAGGGTCTGGGTTTGAATTCTGGTCAGGGGTCTCGCTTCCGATTGCATTCTTTGTAATTTGTGGGAGGGGGTGGGGATTGTTTTGGCGATAGAAAAAAGGTTCTGGGGATTACATTTTTGTACTATTCTAACACTTTGGAGAAAAAAAAATTCAATTTGGGAAATAAGGTGGTGTACCTGTTGTTGGTGATGCATGAATATTGTGTTTGTCTTTCGACACTGGCTCTCTGCCTTCCCTGGAGCCAAGTGGCCCTAAATTAGGCTCAAGCGACTGCTTATAGCCCATTGAGTTGCTCACGGTGGTCATTAAACCTCTAAACAATAATATTTTTTACCTAAGTTTCTTCACGAAACCCATGTTTTCCAGTTATTTGTGGTCTTTATGCTATATTGGTCCAGAAAAAACAGTTTTTCCATTTCAATTTGTCAAAATAAAATTTGATAATTGGTATCTACCTGCTGTGATGCTTTTGCAACTGCCATTTGCAATAAAGTAGCACATAAAGTTGTTTTCATGGCATAGGTGTTATCTGCAACATGGAACTTTTGGTTGCGTGACTTTTGGTTGTTTGACTTCATAAATAGATCTTGTGAAGATTAAGATATGAACAATGCTTTTTGATCCATAGATTCATTTTATTGTACATTTTTTTGAACTGCGTGGTGAGAGAGTAGACAATAGAGTCAAAATTGCCCCCAAATCAGTTCAACAACGCATATGACGGTAATTGGAGATTCAAATTCATGCAGAAATTGTCAAAAGTAATCGAGGTAGTTGCCTTCGATGCATGATCTTGATAAGAAGAATCACTCATAATGCAGATTTAAATTCATCGGATGAATTTAAAGATTTTATTGTTTATAAAGATTTTAAAACGTATTCCTTCTTCTGTTTATGTATCTGACGATGGGTTCTCTAGAGGGAAACTTGAAAGTTCTTTATATACAAGAAAATCTTTAAATTCTGCTAAATAATTTAAATTTGTATTGTAAGGGATTCTTCTTATCAAGGTCGTGCATCGAAGGCAACTGCCTTACTTACTTTTAACGCATCTGACTTTGATTTATCAACAAAGATTAAAAATTTAGTAAAGTGCAACGAAACCTTTGTTAAGGAGAAGATATTCGTTAAACTTTGAGAATACAAATATATACTTTCATACAAAATATTTGGTTTACCATATCAATTATATAGGTAAACGATATATATATGACTGAGAAATGGTAAATGTGTAGTTTAGTGTCCTACATAATTTTGTCAGAAAAGATGAAGGATTTAGAAAAAGTGAGATGTACAGATTTTGAAGTATGCAATTTCATGGCAATTGGTGAAAAATTTTCATCATTGTGGTGCATTTTAAAGATTTTTACGGAATTTCATCATTGTGAACAGAAGCTGCGACAGGCCTAACACAACGCCACAGTGACAACATCAGGCTTTGCTCCACTGAAACGAAGGTCTCGTTGCTGCGGCCATTTTGCTGGCGTAAGAGTACAAAAGGAACAGTGAACATTCTTGCCAAGGAAGCTTTCCAATTTGTAGTGCTGTGCTAAAGAAAATAGACTATTCCTCTCTCACTTTTTAACATCACAATTTGATAATTTCTTGTTTTTTTCTGTGTATGATTCTTTGATGCGCAATCTATGAACTCACTTCTGTGAGAGTTTTTATTTTTTTCAATCCGATTTTAATGAATTGCAAACATAACAACGCTGTGAAAAGCAGGAGCAAAACTTTCCATTTTATAATGCCATGTAAGTTCTGTTGAAGAGAATGCGGCCTCTACTTTAATGGTTTTCTAAAAGAAGGGAAGGCATACTTTCCATTTCGTACCTGGGAATGATATGCATAAGACCGAAGCAAGTGTCACTATGTGTTTTGAAAAAGAGCGATAGAAATGAACTAGTTTCTTTAGCGTAGCACTACAAGTTGGAACACTTTGCTCGCAAGAATGCTCCCCATTTCTCTTGCACTCTTCTGCCAGGAAAATAGCCGCTGTAACAAGACCTTTGTTTCAGTGGAACCAAGCTTTGTGTGGTCGCCATGGCGGTGTGTTGCGCCTTGCTGCAGCAGTGTTCATGTCGTCGTACTTGGAGGTCAGTTTTACGCTAAAAATCTTTAAAATGCACTTCGCAGATGAAATTTTTTCACCATTTGCCATAAAATCAAATACTTTAAAATCTGTAGGTCTCACGGTTTAAAACTCAGGCTTCACGCGACAATAACAGATAAACATAGAAATGGAGTGAAAACACACAGTCATGTATGGTAAAAAGGTTCATTTTAGCGGTAGCGTTCTTTCATCCTACAACCTTGGTCACCCTACGACCAGTCATGCCATCACCCTACGACCTTGAACACCCGCGATCGACTGCAGTCAATCACAGGGAATCAAGGTCATAGGATGACTGAGAGCTAGCGTTAAAACTTACCTTTTTACCATACGCGACTCTTGTGTTTTCACTTGATTTCTATGTTTATCTGTAGGTCTCACTTTTTCGAAATCCTTCAACATTTCTGACGAAATAATTTAGAATGCGAAACTACACATTTACTTAGGAAACTACCATATGAAATAGTGTTAAGCATTATAACAGCTAGTAATAATTTTAAATTCATAACAGAAAATGTTTTTTCACAGCTGGTATTCATTTAGAAATTTTAAAAGAAAGTTTTACATAATTTTTTTTATATCTCTGGTAATTACTTAGAAATTTCTTTTCACGGCTGGTAATCATTTAGAATTTTTTTTTTTTCACAGCTGGTAATCATTTCCATAAATTCATTTGATTTACGATCAAATTAATCCATGGCATACAAAGCATTGTTCATATCTTAATTTTCACAAGATCTATTTACAAAGTTGAACAGATGAAGTCACACAAACGGAAGTTCCACATTGCAAATGACACCTATGCTGTAAAAACAACTTTACATGCGATTGCAAATGGTGATTGCTGAGGCATTGCAGGGGTAGATACTGATTTTCAAATTTTATTTGAGGAATTTTAATGGCAAGTATATGTGCTCCCTTGACTGATATGGTATAAGACCACAGATAACTGGAGAAGCTGGGATTCATGAAGAAACTTAGGGTAAATTATATGAAGCTCTTTTAAAATGGAAACTAGTACCAATATTTCTTATCAGGCCCAGCATATTTTATATACTCTCTTAAGTAGATATGTTGTGATCCCATTAAAATGCTTTCTTTTTGAAGTCAAAGTGAAGGTGGAACATCTGGTGATATGTAAAAACAATCGGTCTATGTAAATATGTGCATCGGAATTTCTGTGGTTTTACATTGTACTAGGAAGTACGTATATTTCTAACCATAGATATCTCATGTACTGCTTCTCCACTTATTAGTCAAAATGATTAGCTGTATTCCTTGATGCAATGTCCTATTAATGTTATTGTAAGTCTCCTCTTATAGATCACCATTAGTTCCATCAACGGTTAGAAAGCTGTGTAGATAGAATGATATATGTAATAACTTATAAAAATAGTGTTGAGCATTATAACATCTGGTATTTGCATTAAAAAAAAAGAATTCACATTATTCCAGTATGTAAATCCATATGAAATGTTGTAATAGCTGTAGCAGTAAAATCATATTAAGAGATTTTCTCCACAAAATCTAGTTGCAAGTAGTTACTTGCAACTAGTGATGCAACAGATATCTGGCTAATAAGCCGGATATTTGCCAGTAGCCAGATATTAGCATTATCTGACTGGATATCATATAAATAATATACAGAAAATGCAGAGTAAGTATTTTTAATAACCCAATAGTTAATTAATAGTAATATTAAAATTTTCAGGTTTCTCAATTTCTATCATTGTTTCTTAAACTAAATCTTAATATTCAAAATCTGTCCTTTACATTCAACATCTTTGCAAATGAATATTACTTAAGATTTACAGTTAAATTAATTTCCCATCAACAGCATTTTTTAAATTATTAATTAAACATTCAGAAAAAGAAAATGTCTTATCGAACATTGTAACAGAAATTTTTTTTAAAAATTAAATATTTGTTTCAATACTCAAATTTTGATGCAAAAACAATATATATATATATATTTTTTCAAAGTTCTATTTCTCGTTTTATAAATTACTCCTGCTTTAGAAAATAGTCTTCCACTGTATATACTGCGTGATGGTGGGGTAGATGGTTTTTAATTCATGGCGATAAATTAGGAAACTTACTCGCATTCATTTTCCACCAGTTAAATTATGACATTTTTCTTTCAATAACTGGTTGTAAAAGGCAGTTTCTCAACTCTTCAAAGTAAGCTGACTCGTCTTTTTGTTGCACTTTTGATATGTTAGAAGTAACAGTGTTAACTAAAGCAATCTCAAAAAGATTTAATGATTCTTTGCATTAAAATATAATAATTTTAAAATATGTATTTCCTCTGAATTGAGAATTTAACTTATAATTATGTAACAAAAATCGACAAATAAGAAGAAAAATTAAATAGGAATAATGCAATGAATAATTATTTAGGAGAATTTCTAAAAGAAAAATATACTGTCAGCTGGATGGTCAGGTATGCAGTTTAAATTCAGACTGAATATCCGGTATCCTGAGTGTGCACGAGTGCTTGAAAACCTGGAAAGTCCTTGAAAATCATGATAAAATTTTCAAGGCCTAGAATATTCCTAAAAAATAGGGTTTTTTAAAAGCTGTCTAGAAAAGCCTTGAAATTTGAAATTAGCATTTAAAGGGGGCAATGCTTATTCTGTTTTTCCCAATATCTCTGTTTCTACACGTTTGATTAAAAAAAAAATATTTCGACACCAGATGCCATTTACCTTGTAAAACACTTTAGGCTAGTATGTGAAAAATTTTGTTGTTCACAGTTCTGTCGGTAGGTGGTGTTTGTATACTTCAGTTTGCAGCTGTATCGCTGCTTCTAAAAGCACGACTGAGAAATTTCTTCTTTTGTGCTGTATGCCATTTGCTACGATAAAGATGGGGAGCATTATCTTCTTTAAATAATGCAAAGATTTCCCGCTAGGGGCGTAAAAGTCTAAGCCTTTTTTTTTTTTTCTGCTATCTCTGCTTCCAGGAGACATATTTGAAAAATTATTTTTCCTTAGCATAGCTTTTTCTATGAAGAATATCTTTCGCCTATTTTCAACTTTTCCATTGTTCTCAATTCTTTCGCTAACAGGCGTAGACTTATATTCTATATTTCTTCTATTAACTTATTAGATGTGTGCCCTCCTATTCTTAAATGCTGTAATCTGGATCAGCCCTTTCTTTCTTTTATAACTTAAATTGTTATCAATAATAGATTGATTACATGGGAAGAAAGTGCAGAATAGTGATGCAGCTAAAATGAGTGATTGAATTAATCATTTTCAGATTAAGGGAAAGAACTTTCTGAGATAGTCCTTGTGGTAATTGCACCACCATGATTCAGTTTTGCATTACTGGGTAATTCTCCAGTTAAAAACATTAAAAAGAAATGTAAGAAGTAAAAAAGCTTACTTATCCAGAGTTTGCCAAAAAAAATAATTTAAAGGAGTATTTTTACTCCTTTTAAAAAATTTAGGGAGTAATTTTTAAAAGTGAGGAGTGTTTTAGAAAAATTGAGTGAAATGAAAAAAACAACTTGCGAAAACACCGGAAATTATAAAAAAAAAAATCCTGTTTTTTTTATATTAAAATATTTCATTATTACTGAATGTATTTGGACGTTTTGCTTCTTTTTTAGTTAAAAAAAAAATATATATATAATACATAAATAACGTAAACACTTACCATGGACAAACCTGTTAACCAGCACGTCTACCTCGATATTCTGAATTATGCCCTACAAACTCTGTGGCAATACTATGGAACCGAGCCTTGTTGGTACCAGCAGGATAATGCACCGAGCCATAAAGCAAGGACTGTTACGGCGTGGTTTGACGATAATTCCATATTGTGTGTGGATTGGCCAGCACAGAGCCCTGATCTTAATCCCATAGAGCACTTATGGGATGAAATAGAGTACCGCATAAGTTTGGAACAAGACCTACAAATCATGCAAGCCTATTTATGACCTTTTTGAAAACAAAGCTGCATATTAGATATAGGCCTGGGTTAATCTGCAAGATCTGTACATTTGAAGCACGAGCTTGGACAAATTTTTTTTCGTAAATATTTTTGCAAATTTGGTGTTTTTTGGTGATATTCCTGTCTAGTTTACAGTTTGGATCCATTAAACAATTCAAATAACATAAACTTGAATTAATATTAACTTTATTAAAATTGATCGATATTATATTAACACAATGCTAGTTTAAGTTTTATTGTTTACACAGTATGAATGCTAGTTTAGGATATACATTTTTTTTTTTACACAGTATGAATGCTGGTTTAGGATATACATTTTTTTTTACACAGTATGATTTTTAAAAAAGCTTGCAAACTGAAAGCATAAAATATTATTTAGGTAGGGTAGGGACTTAGAATTTTCATTTAACGTTTGTAGGCACTATGCCGGACTTTCCCATCAGATGTATCTGTCCACCATAGTTTGATAGCACCACATGGTTCATATTGTTCAATGGGTGGTCCATTGCACCTAATCATCATCAAATCATTCAAAGTATGGTGGTTCATGTTTGCCCTGAAACATGATTTTATTCTGTTCATAGCAGAAAATCCTCATTCACAAGCAACAGTACTGCATAACCATTAACTTTTAAATGTTGCTGTAAAAATGTGTTGCATCTTCTGCAGCATAGAGTCGACTAAACAAAGCTTCAAATGTTACTCTTTTTCCAGTCGATGTCATTAGACTCGTTGCATAGCTTTTTAGCCTACAATATTCTATCATCACTGAATCTTCATTCCCATTATGAAAAACAGACTTGGGCAGTAAACGACACACCTGCAAGAGTTCTTCATTCCCATATTCATTGATTTCAGTATTGTCTGGAAAGTGAGAGGGGTTTAAAATTTTTGCCAAGGGAACAATAAGACTGTCAGTTACTGAAAATAATCTTTCTCCGATATAGCTTTTAACTGCAACAAGCAGTTTTTGCCTATCCTCTTCAAAGCAACCAAGTTCATTTCGGTTTTGCTCAGAAACCAATTTAATATCACGAAATGTACCATCAGAGATCAAACCATCAAGTTCAGTTTCACGAACACCTTTCGAACATAGGAAATTTTGTAATCTTGATATGCACGTGTTCCTTTCATTAACTCCATGATGTAATACCAATTTTTCTCTTTGTAGAAACAGGGATGTATCGCTTAGCAATTTACCAAAAATCACACATAAAAAATAAGAATTTCACAAAGCGCGCACTTGTCAGATGTTTCAAGAACCCTTTAGTTTTAGCCTTCAGTTTACTTGCTTCATTTTTGTCTGCACATATGTGCTGCAAATGGCTACAAATTATGTGTATATTGTTACGCAGTGCAGAAACTGCTCTGTACTTTGACATGACCTATCAGATGCTGTTTATTGGGCGGCACTTTAGAAATTTATCATTAAGAAAGTCAGCCACTTCCTTTACATTTCGTAATAACTTCAAACTTTTATTATACAGTCCCTTTATTACATCCTCAAAAGTTGTCAAGTAGCTCACATCCTTGCAGGCATCATTCAAGGCAAGTTCTAATCTATGGTTCAAACAGTGAACCACAACTAAACCATCAACTTTATCTTTCAGTTGTTTGGCAACACCTTTAATTGATCCCATGTTCACTGACGCTCCATCAAAGCAACTTGCAACTAATCTTTCTTTCCAATTAGCAATGCCTTTCTCATTCATCATTGTTTCTATGGCCTCCATTGTGCCAGATGCATCAGCTTTCCAAAGAGGCTGAAGACCAAGAAAAGAAACTTTTTGATTTGGCCCATCCATATACTGGATGTACACAATTTCACTTTCTGACATACTTTTGTCGATTGGCATCTGACATTATTGCAAGAAAATTAGATTCGTTAATATCCTTTACAAGGTTGCTTTGAATTTCTTTTGCTATGTAGCTTACAAATATTTTTGCTGCCTGATCATTAATGTATGTATCACTCAACTGAGTTCCTAATTTTTTCTGGTGCACATAAATTTTTGAAATCATTAAATGAAAAGTTACCTTTTGCAATTGTGTATGAAATAAGAAATAACACCTTCATGGATTTTTCTAATTCTTGGGTCATCTTAGATACAGCTGTAGTAAGAGGAGCCTCAGATGGTTTGGTCTGTGCTTTGTACACAGAACATGCTTGTTGATGTATTATGACTTTTAACCTGAAAAGTAAACATAAAAGACAATGAGAATTTGTACTTGGAATATCACTTACATCATTTGTTTAGATTTCTGAAATTATAATTAAACAGGTTAGTAAAATCATGCAATGCATTGATTATGATACGCTTTCCAACATACCAGAAGTTATTACTCAAGTTATGAGGATAATGGCTGTGGAGTAAATCTCACTCCTGTGCTCTGACCTTTGACCCCATTTCGATGATATCAAACAGAATTGGTTCAATATACCTTTGGAACAACATACTAAAGTTTTTTTTGCAATAGAAGCATTTTTAGTCAAGTTATGAGGATAATGGCTGCAGAATGAATCTCACTCCTGTGCCCTGACCTTTGACCCCATTTTGATTATGTTCAACAGAACAGGTTCAGTATACCTCCAGAACAACATGATAAAGTTTTGTCAGTCAAAATCGTTTATTAAGAGCTAAAATGTACAGGCTACAGGTGGCACAGAACATATAAGGTGCTAATGATATAATAGATTATATGTACAATGAAAATGACAAGTGTCCGAGAGTAATATATACAAATGGTGAAATTGTCGAAACAACTATTCAGGAAGGAGCACTGGTATGTAAACATAGTAAATAGAACAAGTGACATAGGGATTAGCAGTATTATCAAGAATAATACAAACCGGGATGAGACAAAGTATGGTAAAAGCAGTACTACAGCGTGGGCATGTACCAATTGTTTATAACTGGGAAATACATTGAGAGCAAGACAGTTCAGACGAAGCAACAAATAGAAAAATCACAGGTGGCACTAATCGATAATACTGCTAAGAGACACCAAGGTACATTTTGAGCTTAGACACAAATGCACAGCAGGTGCAGAAGAACAATGCACCGGATTTAGTATGCAACTGAAGGAATACATTTACGCAAGCAGTTCCAGAAACGAATACATAATATAAACATATATAGATAGAGGTAACGGTGCAACAATACGAATACTAAGCAGTGGAGCAGGAAGTCCGTCCTAACGGGAACACATGATGCATGGAAAAAAATAAAACAAGAATGACATCTATGGAGGTCATCATAACAACAATATGTACAGCAGGACATTAAACACAGAATATGCAAAAGGTGCGAGGCATGTACACACAGTTATAGGGCACAAAAATTGAGTGTTGTGAAATCTACGACAGGCGGCATACAATGTTAACATATCTGTGGGAAACACTTTGTACAAAATATCTACTTTTAAAGACCGGTAATAACTAGAATGTAAAACACAGGTTCAACAGTAACAGAATGTACACCATAATGCTAGATATGGAAATCGTACAGTAAACGCAGTAACAAAGAAGCAAAATACAACGTGAAAAAATATACCACATATTAGGGAGTCACGCTTGAAAAACACAAGTATCAATATGTGAAATACAGGAGAAAACACACTGATGAGAACATTTAACCGGAAGGAAAGAATGTGATTGCACCCACCTGGGGAGCGTACAGGGGAGTATATTATTGCAGAGCCAGAAGGACTCACGACAGTCCAGAGGAAGACAGTTCAGCTGGCGGATCCGACAGTGTGCGGAGGGGCGACCCACAGGCCGTGGTATTGTAGGCAGACAACCGGTGAAAGGTCGGAGCTGATTGGAGAGAGGAGACCAAGGTAGACACGCTCACCAAGGCAGTCCGGTGGATCGGTACAGTCATAGAAGAAGGCGAATATCACCAGGAGGGGTGGTGAACCAGGGCAGGTGTGGAGACCAGACGTACAGGAATTGAGGAAGGCGTTGTGCAGCAGATGCAGTTGAATATGCGAGCTGTAACCTGGAGAGGAGCCGGACGTGGAAAATCCGGCAGAGTGAATCCCCTGCCTGTGGAGGGTTGGAGGGGGCGAAGTTGAGTGGAGCTGCAGATGATAGGAATATATTACATGTTTCACCAATATGAAGATGTAAGTGCTGGCAGCAGGTAGTGGTACAAGTGGAGACAAGGATCGATGGAGAGTAGAATACGCTGAGAACGGTAGGTCAGGCACACAAATACGTTGAACCACCTGGAATGCCAGATGTAGGAGAGGAAGAAGAACCGAACAATGCAGATAGATGTGTGGGATATCTGCGATCGACGGACAGAAAGCACAGTCAGGCGATGAGATGAGTGTCATGCGGAATAGAGTCGTTGGTGCTGGTAAACGACTATGCAGAAATTGCCATTGGATGTTCCGTTCAGTGGGTGTGGACAGACGCGACGCTCCCGCTGACCACACACATGGCAAGGCTGCAGTTGGGATGTCTGGAATCGGTAAAGGCAAAGAGGTAGAAGGATCACGTAGAAAATGATACAGAGAGGAGACAGTGAGGCTGGAGAGAGGAAGAACGGGGCCCCGAAACATGAGGAAAAAGGGAAGGGGGAGAGAAGCGGAGGGGACTAAAAGAAGTCCAGTGGGGGTTGCTAGGGCAGGATAAAGATGTATAATGGCGGACCGGAGATCAGCGTAAAGGGAAAGAGAAGCGGAAGAGCGAGAAAGAAGGGGGAGAGCTCAGAGAAGGGTTTCCAGGAAAGGCTTGCAGTGAGGAGATCTCGGACTGTCACGACCCCGGCAGGGATCCATGCCAGGTCAGAGAAATAAAGAGCATCAGGAGGGTGGATAGTTAAGCAGTGAAACAAGGGTTGGGCAAGAAGTTCAGAGGTGGAGCCGGGGAGAGAACGGGAAATAGGCAGAGAACGGAGCAGAGAAAGTACTTTGGAATAAAAAGAAGAAAGACGGGAGTGCAGAAAGGGGAAGTGATCCATCAGAAGAAAAGTAACAAAGGAAAATCTGGGGTTGCGAGGAGAAATCATAACATCTAAGGTGAGCTGAACTGGAGCAGGCGATGCACTAAGGATCCGGATCATGGAGACCACACAGTGCGCTCGGTAGTATAGCGCAACATCAACGAGCGAGATGCCTCCTGTGTACACCGGACGATGCAGAATACAGACTCGAATCCAATGATGATGCATCCAGATCAACCGGATCATCAATTGGGTGATCTCCTTGAGGTAGTAGGCTGGAAGTTTGATAACAGTCCAGACGTGGAGGCAGAGTGAAAGGAGGTAGGTCCGGGCAAGTTTGGCTCTGGTGAAATAGGAAGTGCAGAATTGTGCATTTCTCCAAAAATTCATGGAGCGAGTGAGACGTGGTAAAAGCACGGCCCAATCGGTGTGAAGTGCACCGGTTGGCAAGCCGAGATGGACCCCAAGGAATTTTTGCATGGTAGCAGCCCAGGTGGTACCCCTGGAGTATCTGTCCAGGTATTCCATAAACCATACCACAAACCAGTGCTTTTAGTGGTGTTTAGTGCTGCGCCGGAGCAGGAGGCGTAGAGCTGGTAAGAATTCTCGAGTATGGCGAATTGCTGGTCATGTCGTACACAGAAGGTGGCATCGTCTGCGTACGCCGAATAGGTTACGCTGAAGTGCTGAGTACTGGGTGTTAATGGGGGCAGTGCAGCGAGCAGAGCACAATGAGAAAATCTGAGGAATGGCTCAAACACTAGGGCAAATAATTGACCAGACAGCGGGCAACCTTGCCGGATGCCACGCTGAAACCGGATGGGGGCTGTAAGAAAGGCAATGTTCTTGACGTGGAATACTGTTTCCCGATAGAGGGCAAGAAAGGTGGAGACAAATGGAGGGGGGAAGCCGAAGGCAAGGAGAGTAAGAGAAAGGAGTGGGAAATGTTATCGAACGCACCGCGCTGGTCTAGGTTAAGGAGCGTGAGCGATTCTCGATTAGTAGAAGCAAGATGGACAAGGTTACGAAAAAGATGGAGATTGGAGGAAATGGTCCGACCAGGAACCGTATAGGTCTGGTCGGGAGAAATAAGGTAGGGAAGGATACAGTTGAGTCTACAGGATAAGAGTTTAGTATAAAGCTTGTAATCAATATTTAATAGAGAAATGGGCCACCAGTTTCTCAGGTCAAGGAGATCCCCTTTCTTAGGGAAAAGTATGACGTGGGCAACAGTAAAACTCCTCGGAAGAGAAGAGGACGCAAAAGCAGTGAAAAAAGCAGCGAGTAAAAACGGTAGGAGAGCTGGAAAGAAAGCTAGATAGAAGGAATAGGTAAGGCCGTCTGGCCCAGGGACGGCGTGGGAATTCAGAGAACGGAAGGCGGACCGAAGTTCTGAAGAGGTGAGGGGTTGGGTGAGAGAGTCTTAAAGATGAGAAGGGACTTTAGGAAGGGAAGAGAGAAGAGAAGAGAAGAGACAGCTGAAGAGGAAGGAGGAGGAGTTTCACCAAATTTGGAAGCAAAGTAGCTACGAGTTTGTGAGCAGAGAGCGTCGGGAGTTGAGACAATTCGTCCATCTGGCTGGCGAAAAAAACGGAGATGATGCGAGGTGCGGTGTTGAGTTTCAAGCGAAGAAAGGAAGTCGTAAGCACAGTTCTCCGGAGCGAGAAGCTGCAGACGGAGGCGAAGGATGGCTTGCTGTGCTTGTGGTTCCAATATCGCTCGGAGGTCCGCCATATAGGCTGGCTAGAGCGGATGAGTGATGCCAAGATGAGAGAGAATGTGACGGATGTTCTGTTCCTCCATTTTCCGTTGGGTGTGAATACGAAAGGAGAAATGTTTAAGAAGATCCAAGAGGTGCGACTTGACCATCAGCCAATACGCAAACGCACAAGGCGCGGTGGACAGTCCAGAACGGAAGTGTTGTAGAAGCTCTCGGACTTAAGAGGAAAGTTCTGGATCAGTTAGCACGGTCAAGTCGAACGTCCAGGAATGATACCCTGAACGCTGATACGAAGAATGTCCAAAGGCAACCTGGACCGCCGCACAATGGTCCGATGAAGCTGCCGGCGAATGTTGGCAGGTCGTCACCCCTGGAAGGAGTGAAGAAAAGATGTAGAAGTGATCTAGTCATGCAGAAGTGAGAACAGACGTAGCCAAACTCCGCCACGTATGAGATATGGTCGCTGGATGTAGGTGACGAAAGACGTCAGTGAGGTTGAAGTCTGGTACAAGGGAACTGAGCAGATTCACAACCCGATGACGATACTCTGTAGTAGAAGGCATGCGATCCAGAGAAGGGTGCAGTGTACAATTGTAATCCCCTCCAATCAAAACATTGTCTGATGGCAATGCTGACTGAAGGGCGGTACGCAGTGCCAAGGATAAAGAGGTAAGTGACGGTGAAGTGCATGGGAAGTAGATATTAAATATCAGGTATCTTTGGCCTTCAAAACGGAAGGTGAGACATTGAGAAGGTAGTCGTGGCAAAGGTTGTGTATGTGCACTGAGAAGATCGCTTGGCGGAATCGAGAGCAAATCCCGATGGCGACACCACCGGTTTGAGATTGCTTGAATGCCTGATGGAATTGGTAATCCCAGCTCTGACATCGGTGGAATGGTGTGAACGGCAAGCAGTTAGTTTCCTGGAGCAGCAGAACATCCCCATCTAAAGGGGTGAGGTCATCCTGGGCTAGCGTATTCGCTAGCGGGGAACTAAAGCCCAGACAGTTCAAAGTCACTACTTTGAATGGAGGCATCGGATAGTGGTTCGAGGAGCTTATCAGGCGCGTCTTTCAGTTTATGAAGGCGGCTGAAGAATTTCTGGGACCATGCCAAGCTGCTCAGCGGCGTAGGAACCAGTGCGTTCAGGCCCTTGTGTATTGCTTGCGTTTGAGAGATCGGTTCACCGCTGCTGACATCCACATCAGAGGTCGCGGAGCCTTCGGAGGTAGAATCACTGAAAGAACGGTCTCGCTGACGAGATGTGGCTGGCAAAGTACGAGATTTCTGCCCACTCTGACGATTTGACCGTCGTCGCTTAGGGCGCCCTCGAAGAAGTGTAGAGGCCGGAGAAGGAAGTTCAGGTACTTTAAAGAGGCCGGAGACAGTGGCATTATGAATGACTGCTGAAGTAGGAGATTCGGCGGTGGTGTCATGTACAACCGCAGGAGCACAAGACACAGCAGTGGTCTCTTGGTCTGCTGCAGCAGAGGAGGGAGACGTAGGAGGTGGCTGTGGAACGCCCTCGGCTGAAGGGTCGAGGGATGGAGGTGGTGGCTGATTTCCATCATCGCTGACGGATGGATGTGGAGATGAAGTTGCGCGTTGACGAAAGGCTTTAGTCATACTTTGTCATAAGTCGACAACCGCTGGTCCGATGCCTGCGGTGACGACTCCGGAAGGCTAGAGGTAGAAGGAATAGGCTGTACTGGCGAGATAGGGGCGGTGGAAGCACGTAGGCGGAAGAGAGCCCGAGGGTGGCCTCTACCATTACAAACTGGACAGGCAGTGCCCACCATGATGGTAATTTGACGGAAGTGAGGCCCACATCTTACATTGAGGTGCGGAGGAACTCGTCGCATGACATCATCAGTTAGGAAGACCACTCTCACTTGGCGCCGAAAACCGCGCAAGTAGCGATCCTCTGCTGTGTCCGGAAAAGAGGAGTAAGTAGTCATGGATCCGACGGAGTGGCCAAATCGATGGACAACTGACAGCAGCACATCGTCTGAGATCTCCGGTGGCACAGGGGACTGCAAGTTGCTTGAGTGGTTCTGCCGAGGGATGTTGATCTCCAACTGACAGACCTTCAATCTGTACACGAAGGGCATGCTCAGGTTTAGAAAAATAGGCAATCACCTGTCTGGGCCACCGTCCAATGTGAGTGATTACCTGAGGCGAAAACATCTTACGTAGAGCAGCACTATATGCCGTGAGTTTTGTATTTGACAGACTCCGGAAGATAACTCCGCATGCGACAGTCTTCATAAAGTGCTGCCCATATGAAGAGCTCGGTGAAAAGTCAACAGAGATAGCTTCATCATCACACGTCATCGTGAGATGACGTAAATTTGAAGAAGAGTTCAAGTGTGAAGCTCCGGAAACAGAAGAGACAACGGCAGCATAAGAGGCAGCCGGTTGTTGCGGCGAAGGTGGAACATCAACAGACTGTGAGAGGTCCATAGCATCCTCTACAGGCACAGGGGAAGACGCTGTAGCACCGCTGGGAAGAGCAGACTGGGCAGCGATAGAACGCCGCGGGGAGGAGGGGCTAGAAGAATGAGGCACGTCATTGACGACTGCTCCAATAGAATCGGGGCTTGCTGGATCAGCAATTCCGGAAACGAGAGCTTGATCAGCGTCGTCTCCGGAAGTCGCCATTTGCAATGGCGATAAGAGATCTAATCTCAGCCAACGTGGCTGAGAAATAAAGTAAGAATTGGAAAGCAAATAAGTCACTTACCAACTCGGCTGGTGCACAGAAACAAAGACGATTCCGTTACGGATACCGCACACACAAAATATAATTTAGATAATCGAAATATAGCACACACAAAGCAAAATACATGAGCACAAGAAAACAGCAACACACGCCGACAAAAGTTTTGTCGCAATCAAAGCATTTTTACGTAAGTTATGACGCATAAGGGCGATGGAATGGATTCCGCTCCTATGTCCACATTTCGCCCATTTTTGATAGGGTTGACCCCATTTCGCCCATTTTTGATAGGGTTCGTCCCCAGGTTGTGCCCTACGACATACTAAAATTCCATCGAAATCGAACCATTTTTACGCGAGTTATCGTGCGGACAGACGGACAAAGCTGGAGCCTATACGCTTCTTCAACCACAGTTGAAAATCGTAAAATAGAGCAGTAACATGCATATTTTACCGTATGGTGAGTAAAACATTTGTTTCCTAAGTCTGCAGTTAAAAAACAGCATTTATTACCGAATGTTGGTAATCCTGAACTTTAGTAGTGTCGATCTTTTCACCGGAATGCGTCTCCGCTGCATGTCGCAAAAAGCTATCTTCAAAACGGACACAAAGGGGGAGATATGCCGTTGTTGCAATAGTCATGAATAAATTTTTCTGATAATCCTCTGAAAAATAAGCATTTAACTATACTAATTATATGTCAACTAGTTCTCGATATCTGTAAACTATAATATTATTATCTTTATTTTTTCGGAAAATCCTGACAGTTTTATTAACTCAAAGTTGAAGTTTTCCAACTATTAATAGAAAAAATAAACTTTTTATTTTAAAATCATTCGAAGTGTCAATTTATGATAATATTTTTTCGATCTAAAATGATTATTATCAGTTAACTTTATCTAAAAAAGGCTGGCCTCCAGCGTCGGTATGCGCTACGATGTTCCCGTTTTCAAAAACAACAAAGAAAGAGACAAAACATGATTAATTACATGAAAACAAATAAATACATTATAAAAAGAATAAGAAAAATTGTGAACAATCTTATTACAATAAACTAAAAAATAAGTAATATAACTTACCACTTCCAACTTGAACGTTGAGCATCCTTTTCCAAAACTGGTGTGATCAGCTCGAGCGTTCCGTCGGCATACAGAACAAAACAGTTTTCCGTCTGCAGCCAGCCAGCTGTAAGTTTTTTGCCACTTTTCGAAAGTACCACGGTTAAATATGCGAGCTTTTTTGGCCTGGCAAGTCTGAGGAATCGCAAATTTCTGGTTCACAAATCTGTACGTTAACATCAGTAGTTTCAGCTGAAACAGCATTAATTTGCACATTACAACTTTTGACTGCGCTATGCTGTACATTCTCACGTTCAGGAGAATCATTTTCCCGAATAGAATTTCTACTATCCGAGTTCCCACCCCAAAACGCGAAAAGTTTTTTTTTGCGACATCGAAAAACAACCAAACTATTTCTGACCTAAACGAGATCGACTATAAGCTATAATCAAACACCAAACCAAAAGCATGTTGTGTTCAACAATAATGCAGCCTTTGCAAGAGCATAGACGCAAAGTGTCATCTAGCGACCATGCGGCGTCAGAAACCCTGTTTGTAGGGGCTCTTAGGCTTCGCTCTTAGCCGCCGTTCCCGAAGAGCGTGCGGAGGAAGAGGGAACGCTAGGGATAGGTATTCGTTCTTATCAGTGACCAGCCGAACTTCTTTTAGCAGATACTGCTAAAAGAAGTACGGCCTTTTTCAGAATCGAAATTCCGATTCTAAAAACAGAAAAACTAAAAAAAAAAAAAAAAAGCTACTCACCAACGGTGGCGATTGTGATTCAATATTTACCCGCCAGTACAATTTTTTTTATCGTCATTTGGCACCTGGCGCCCGACATTTGGGAAGGTTGATTCCAATATCTGCAGCACCATGCTTAAGCGATAGGCAAACTTTAACACACTTACTGATTATAGGATACTTAGCTGAACCATCAGAATTTTGTTGACAAAAAAGAAAAAAAAATATGCCAGTATTTATCAATTCTTACAGATCTACTGTTTGGAGCTTCTGTGCTTATTTGTAAAGCCTTCCAGTTATCTAATAATATGCCTTCAGATACCTCAGACGGCAATGTTTTTGCTGCTGTAATAATGTCACAACAGCTCCTAGGTAATGTTCTTTCATTGGGTTGTATACTTTGCAAGGCTTTAGGAAACTGAATGATAAAGGAGTTTTCTGTAAAATGTACTGACAAGCACTGATATGGTGTTTTTGGCATTTGCTGAAAAACAGTAAGGAATCTTTTTCTGTTAGTTTATTCAATTCCTGTTTTATTTCTTCAGTTGTAACAATTTCTCATATGGGAAGCAAGTTTTTTGGAGAAAGCAAAACTTCTTCCTCTAAACAGCAACTTTCTTTTACCAAACTCCTTCACACACTTTGCTGACAGATGCATCCCAACAGAGAAAATAATCCATTTTTCAATGTTGTATGAATCAAATGGACTAGGGGATACCAAGGGGGTGGGGGTGGGGGTGGTATTTGTGTTGGGGTAATACTCCCTCCCTTTTATTATCCCCAAACCTATGATGGTGATAAAGGTGGCACATTTTTGGGAGGTACAGCTACATAAGGGGAACATCCAGGGAGAAAAAGGTATTTTCATTGATCTCTTATTACCCTAAGCTGATCTCTTTATTATCCCAGTTGGGATAATAAAAGACAGACCACCTCCTGTCCATGTACCTTACTGTAATAGGAGATACAGCTTGAAATTCTGAAGACATAAGTGCAAACAGTTTCTAAATATCTCTACTGGTTCAGATTTTACAAGGAATTACATTTTGACCTCAAAATGAAATATCCAAAATTTTGATTGTCCATCAATATGCAGTCAAATTTCCAATTATATTTGGAGATCGGCTCAAACAAACTAGCATACATAAAGTTCATATAGTATGTTATTACCTGTATTTTTCTCATTGAGCTCTTGCTTTTTTTCCTCTTGTTTGATGATGTTGAGAATAAATTGCTGTTTTTCACCAAAGAACTGACTGCAGTGGTCAAAAATGAAAAACATTGACAATTGATTTTCCACCACCAAACCTTTTTATAGTGTAAAAATAAGTACACTGAAGAACATTAAGAACCAAAATGGGGAAATTAAGATGCCTACATTGTTAACGTTCCTTTTTCCACTGTTCAAATAATGAGTTAATTTTTACCATTCGATGCCTGGAAATAGTAAATGGATAGGCTGTACTAAATTTCACTGGTCCGTACGTGGTGTATTCATTGGGGACGACCTAAATGTCATCGTGCACTGGCCATTTGAATTGATCTAGATTTCTGGTCAAGAATTTCATTTTGCTTTCATTTTCATCCGAGAAATCAATGACTCGTCCAGTAAACCACCCGGCTTTGTCATAGAAGATGGCATAGTAATTTTCTAGGAGCACCTCCACATCCTTAGAGTTGGATACTTCAGTGTCAGAATCTTCTCTTCAGTAGCACAGTCCATTTCTGATGCATCTGTGAGTTTTTGGTTTTCATCTTCAGTTGAAGAGGAATCACTTGAGGCTTCAGTGTATTTCTGGGACCTCTTTGTTGGGCGTAGCCCTAAGTCAGTTTCTTTGGCAGATTTCCTTTCTGTGTCTTGCTTTCCCTTCTTTTGTTTTGCTAGTGCATCTTTGGCTTCTCGCTTATTTTTTGGCTTATGCCTACTTTCATTCTTTTCCTTGAGCCTTGTCACTGCTTCCTTTGAAGTTAATATAACCACAACACTTGCTGGTATCATCTTCCACTTTGGTTTCTGAACAGTTCCACTTTTTTGGGCTGTAGGTCTAACTTTTCTGTTAGTGTTGTCCTGATGAACATTTCAAAACTTGAACTGCAATTAGCTTATGTAATTCCATTACTCGTTAACGGTGCATATAGGTCAACATGAATTGGTGTTGTTGCAGGCATAGGGACAGATGCTGGCACAGTTGTGTGTGTTGGGGTGCTAGTATGGACAGACAGAGATAGTGCAGATGCTGGCATTGATGATGAAACAGCTGGCAATGCTGATGGAGTTGCAGATAGTGATGACTGCTCAGTGTGCGTTGCTGCATGGGAGAGAACCTGCTCATGAGATGTGGTCATTTTGGGTTGTTCTGTCTCTGCATCAGGTTCTGTTGTTGCTCTGTTCTGCCTGCAGTACGAGAGTAGTTTCACTGGATCATAGGCTGTGATTTGAAATCTGTTTCTATTCACTGGAATTTATACCAAGTGGATATGAAAGCAGATTTGATGTTAAATGGTTTAAACTCACTTTCCTAAATGCTCTTTGACACTTTTGCAAAGTATTCTTTCGGATAATTTTACCTGGATTTCTCCGGGTCCATTCAAGAAGGTGTTTGTTCCACTCTTGTTTTAACTGACGGAAAACTATTTTGTCCATAGGTTGAAGGTAGTGACTTTGCTCAGGACGGAGTTTGAGTAGCACAATTTTGGTTTTCTGTAGCCAACTTTGGTACTGCATAGTTGATGTGAAATGAGACCCCATCAAACACTAGCACTACTTTCTTTCTTTTTTTTTTTTTTTTTCCACACTTCGAATATTTTTAACAAAAATGTCTGCAAGCCACCGGGCAAATATTGTATTGCCCATCCAACCTTTTTCCTGGGCCACATAAACAGTCCCAGGAAACTCATCTTCTGGTTTGGGTATCCATGAACTCCAAAGCTCGCCTGTGAATATCAGTTATATCACAAGGGGTAGCAGCTTATCCCCAGCAGCATTCTCACATGCAAGGGCAGAGGTTTTGGTCTTTCCAGAACCTGGAATGTTCTTAGAAACTCACACCCTTTAGGGGCTAACCACTTTACAGTCTCTGAGATCATGATTAAAGCTAGTTTTATTGCAGTTGTACACACACCAGTGGTCTGTGTCTATAATATTCTCCCTCTCATACACCTTTTGCAGGTTACTGTAGAAACTGTTGATTTCATATGGATCTGCAGCACGTGCACGTTGGGAGGAAAGAGTTTCACCCTTATGGAGGGCAAGGTTTGGATTTCTTTTTAGAATGTACTTAAACTATTCATCACCAGGGCCACTGGAATCCCATCGTGTGCTTAAGTTCTCCTTCATCACAAATTCTTTCACAATTTCCTTAACTTCCCATTTAGTGAGACCTCCATGAACTTGACACACTCAAAGGTACTCCGCCAGTGTCTCTTCATCCGCACGTTATAAATCTGGCTTTCTGCCACCAGAAAGTTTGATGCCGCCTTCATCTTTGTAGTGTTTCTCCAGGGTAGATTTTGGCACATTGTGTCGGCGAGCTGCTTCTGCTAGAGTCACGTCTTTCCTGACATCCTGAATAGCCAGATGAAAGTCCTCCTGGCTGTACTGGATGCAAATGCTCCTCTCAGCGTACGTCCCAGGCATTATGTACCTGAAAACAAAAGCAAAAAATTATTTGTAGATGTCTGTCTCTTATTACCCCAAGCTGCTGAAAACATGGGGTAATAGGAGACACTTCTACTAATGGTCTTCACTGCAAAATAGCACCATAGAAGTGATTTTTCTTTTAATCACAATTATTCACGCACATTTTGTAACAATAACCACACAAAAATTTTGTTCCATTCATTTTTTGCGAGTTTTTTTCTGTGGAAAGGCACAGATTGAATTCATTTTGGACGGGGGGGGGGGGGGTTCTCTCAAAGATATGTTAATGTTAATTAATGATGCACATAGTTTGCAAAATATGACACTATCACTGTGCTTTTCTGTCCAAGTGGACACAATGTGCCCATTGGCATTTTTACACGTCAGCCACTCATCTTTGAATTTGCACCTCCCTATATTATTAAGGCCAACTCTTTGGAAAACTATTCTCTTTCAAAACTCGCTTTTATTGGTATCTAAAACAGGGGTTATAGTTTCAAGCGCTCACCGCCAATGCACACAGTGCTATTGACGGCGAGATGTATAAAATACAAACATACAGGTGAAATGAATTATTTACAATGAAAGGTATTTACATTAAGTAAGATGCAAGCATGCATCTGTTGCTGAAAAAAAAATTTAGCAGTAGCTCGGAAGAGTCTGAACAGCTCAAAAATTATATCACAAGTCCATTGAAATACATGCCGGTGAAGTCCGTACGAAAAAACAGCTCCGGGAATATGATAAAGGAGCATAAGTAGGGTCACACAAGCATTTGCAGTTCAAAGAAAAGTAAGTCAGGTCAGGAGTCAAACTCTGAATATGCTGAAAAATGGTTCAGTTCATGAGGCTATCTTTACAAGGTACAACAGAAGATGTGCCTCAAAAAAAGTTGTAGTTTAAAGAAAATTATTGCAGGACTGGAGGCAATAGCAGAAAAAAAAAAAAATTGGTTCAGTTCATGAGACTGGTAAAGGCACACTAGAAGATTGGCCACAAGGCACACTAGGAGATTGGCCACGAGGCTAAAAGGCACACTAGGAGATTTGCCACGAGGCTAGTCAAGGGTAGAATTTACCATAGTCATCTGGAAGATGCGGGTGAGAGGTCATTCAGCGTAGAAGAGTGACGGTGTCATCCACTGATATGGTGAACCATTGAAGATGTGGTTACCAAGTGCGGTAGAACTGCTGAGTTGTGTAAGTCTGTAGAGCTTGCAAGTATGCTAGTTGAAGGCGTTCTGTCACTCTGTTGCGAAAACGTGCAATGAGTGTACTCGGAAAAAATGACACAGGGAGAGAGGCTGATCAGTGACATGATGCAAAAATATTACAAACTTGGCTGCCAGGAAAAGATCTGAGCAAACTTGAGGCAATGGCTGGGATGGAGAATGCAAGTCGTGTAAAAAGCAGTAGTGATCCAGAGTGAGGTCATATGAGCAAGAATAGGCAGCAAGGGTAAACATCTGATGAAATAATGGCAGAAGTACTGGGCAATATAAATAAAGATGAAGAACATCACCGGGAACCGAGCAAAAGGAGCAGTCAGCTAAGGGAATGACATTGAGGCAGTGCAGAGTTGTAGGAACCAGTAATCTCTGATGAAGATATTGCCATTGCACATTCCTCTCCAGTGGATGAGCAAGCGGATGAACAACTGCGGATCATACTGGTGTTAAATTAGAAGTAGGAACAGAAGTGATAGGAGAGGGAGTAGCAGAAGCAGGGTGAAGAAAGCGGTAAAAAGAGCAGGTGGAGAGGGCATGAAGCAGAAGAAGGTCACCGGAAATGGGGAGGAAGAAAGGGAGGGAGAGAAGCAGAAGATACGGAAAGAAGGCCAGCAGGGACCAACAAGGGAAGGGTACAAAGTGGATAGAGCTGTTTAGAGAGTGAGAAGGTTGTCAGAGTTCCAGAGAGACTAGCTGAGAGGGGAAAAGTTCTGAAACGGACTTCCCAAAGAGATTAGAATGGACAAGTTGTGAGACAGAGGCTACACCAGTGTGCAGCCAGGTGGGGAAGTAAAAGTAACCTGAAGAAAAAGGATGAAGACAAGAAGAGAAAAAGAAAGGCGTGGAAAGAAGACCAAGTGTAGAAAGCAGGGGTTGGCGATGGAGAGGAAGAGCACGGAGAAAGCAAAAGGCTTCATGGTAAACGGGGGGGGGGGGATCTGAGAGGGTGAGAGGGAAGGTAATCCATCTTGAAGAAAGGATGGAAGCTACTGATTTGCTGAGAGTGGCTCTTCCCCACGCTGTCCACACGTTTCGGCTTTAAGAAGTACGCAGGTTCAAAACCCATCTTCGCACTGGGATCAGACGGCAGTAGGTTTCACCTCTGCTCGGTTTCTCTTTCTCACCAATTAATCCTTCGTGAATTATCGTAGCTTGTTTCTGCTGCTATTCTACTTTGTCCTTTTGGCCTGTCAGTACAGACCGGGTGCCAACTATTCACTTTAGCTCCTTCTCTTTCTGCACCACAGCACTCGGAGTAGAAAATAAAGTGTCTCTCCACACCAGTGTATTAACCCGGACTGCCCTATTGCTAGGTGTACTTCTTCCATTCATCCAGGGCTCAGACTCTTAAAGCTGTTGCCGAATGTCATCTGGTCTTTCTCATGATGTTTCCTCCCATACAAAACTGTAGATTTTTGACCGACCCCTTAACAAGCACGCTGCCTTACCTGTGCTGAGCAGCTTCGCACCCCAAAGAGTGTTCTCTGAAGTTACTAACAGAGCAAATACTATGGGGGAATTTAGTTAGGACCAAGAGACTGAAGACTAGGCAATTTATTGCCTTGTTCCGGAGTAAATCTGTTTGCATGAATCATCTGTATTTTACCACCACTAAACTGAGTTGAAATCCCCACACATGCTGAGAATCATTTAATTTTTAATTTTCTGTTCCTTTACCCCTGCCCCTTTTGGTAGAGGAATCTGATAATCAAAGAAGTTAACCTTTTAACTAAAAAAACAAAAAACAAAAACTGCTGTTTCTGTTTATCCGCAATTCATTTCACCTCCGCTATAGCAGTACCAGACAAGACAGCCTTCGCCTATAGACTGGAATGGGTTTCAAAAGATATAGATATATTTTTTTAATTTTTTTCGAAATCAACTAAATTTTTGATGAACACTATAATTCAGAAACTCATGGTGATCATTCAAAAATCACCTGAATTTGTTCAAAAGTTTCAAAATTATTATATTACTTTTTGTCATTTCTTTATTTAATTGCTTTTATGCTTGAGTGCCAACAACACGCATTTTCCTGGTCAGGAAAGAGGGAGTTTTGTTACTACTGCGTACTGGAAGAGACAAGAAACACATCTGATGAAGAAAAAAATAGAAAATAAAAAAAGCGCTAATTAAAACAAACAGGTTCTGTTTGTTTGTTCTTATTAGCAAGCAGAGGCTGGTAGATTCGAATGACAGGGAGTCGATGGAACTGGAACTGCTAGACAGTTGACAGATAAATTGCTACCCAAAGCCTTTGACATTTTCACTTTGTGTTATGTCTTTCCAATACTGATGAGTCGCACAAACTATATCTCGCGAGTAAAAGCCGTCTTTGTGCGGATAATTGAAAGTAAAATAAAACTCGGCTTAGCTTAAATCAAATTAACTCCTATTATGAGACATCAATTTAATAAAACCTTATGATATTTTAAAAAACAGATTAAAAGACATTAGTACTTTCAGGCCATCATGTGGCCCATCTTCAGATGGAACAGCCAAGTTGACAAGATCCGCATAATATATACACACACATGAACGCATCAGTTGGTTGTTGTACATATATGCAAAGAAGGAAGCTATTCCTCCCGGCACATTATCCCACGGTTATAGGTAATTCAAAGCCCCTAGGATTAGAGTTAATTAATACCTTATAGGCATTGGGGAGCTCATACGGCATATAGTCATTACAACAAATATTTTGTGAGTGAAAAATGAACATGCTCTCAGTAAGAAACAGCGTGCTACGATTTTTAGGGGTAACCACAATTTTAAAATTTTCCCAGTCCGGATATAAAATCCCTTTTGTAACTTCCCTAGCAAGTGCAGTGTTGGTACCTCCTGTCTGGATATTATATTTATGTTCCTTGACCCTGCAAGACAAATTCCGTCCGGTCGATCCTATATAGACAGATTGAGTAGTTCCGAAAACATCTTTTAATGGAACACAATAGACACCCGATCTTTGTAAAATATCCGTCGGGGTCCTGTCCTTTCTAACAAGCGGTAGTATATTAAGGGAGCGAGTGCCGAAATCCAATACAAATTTCCGGCAAATGTTACGGAGAGGTTGAGTAATTGAAGGGATGTAATCGATGGAAGCAATGAAACGAAATGGTGTGGGCAAAAATGGTTGTAATGTAGTAGCAAGTTTACTTTTAACTCAGGAATGAACCCGGTTAAAAACGTATTCAGGATATCCAAATTGGGAGGCGAACGACGAGACCCATTGTAGTTCTGCAACGCGTGCAGTACGAGTTGAGAAATGGGTGTAGGCTCTACGAATAAAAAAGTGAAGAGACGTTAACTTTTGGTTTTGCGGGTGATTAGAGGAGTATGGGATCGAAGTTGGGGTACAGGACGGTTTTCTATAAACAGCAAAGTGCAATGGTAAAACCTGGTTTGGATGACGGGTAATCATAATATCAAGAAACGGGAGTTTTAGGTCTTGTTCAATTTCTAGGGTAAATTGAATTGACGGAAATTGTGAAGAGAAAGAATTCGTGAATGCTTGTAATTCAGATAACGAATGGGGCCAGAGTAATAAGATATCATCTACATACCTGAGAAATAACAGAGGTTGATGGGGATAAGAGGTCAAAAATGTATTTTCAAGGTATTGCATGAAGATTTCGGCTAAAATGCCAGAAAGCGGTGATCCCATGGCCGCACCATCGGTTTGGCGATAAATTTTATCTTGGAATTGGAAATATGACCGTTTTTTAACAAACCGAAGCGCATTCATTATGGCTGAAATCTCAGTAAGTGGGTGCCCCAAGGAATGAAGTTGATTTTCGATAATCTGATGTGTGAATTCAACAGGTACATTGGGGTAGAGTGACACCACGTCGAGAGAAGCCAGAATGAATGGTTTAGCCTGGGTTGGAAGATTTGAAAGTTTTGAAACAACTTGGGTAGAATTCTTTATAGAGTAATGGGAGTCCTGCACCAGATGTGAGAGCTATTTAGAAAGGGTGGCTTCAAGGGGTCTTGTAGGACTAGACCTTCCAGAGACAAGTGGCCGGAGCGGATGGTTAGGTTTATGCAGTTTAATTTTACCAAATACGTTGGGAACGCAGGGTCCTGGTGGGGGCTTAAAAGAGCACCGGAAACTAGGGGGAAAACAAAGTCCTTACCTAGTTTTGACAAAGCTGAAATAGTAGAGTTTATAGGGTTATGATTGATGATACAATGTGGGATAGTGGAAATGGCAGAGATCATTTTATCACAGTAATCAGCAGTGTTAATAATCACAATTTGAGAGGTTTTATCGGCAGTAATAATCGAGATGGTAGATTCTTCCTTAAGTGTCCGTAAAAGTCTTTTTTCAGTAGTGGATGAATGTTTGATTAGCTTTTATTATGTTCCTTATTGATAATCTTGGAGTCTGAAGACCAAGAGGCCCCCATGGGGTGTCAGGGCGAGAGACCCAGGTCCCACACCAAAGGCCTGTACTTTCAGTTGTATTTAGAGAGGCGACAGAACATGTAGCATATTGATTGTAGAGATTTAGCAGGAGATCAAACTGTGAATTAGACAGAATGCAAAATGTAGCATCATCGGCATATGCAGTGTAGACTATGGAAAAATGACAATTGCTTGCGGTTGGAGAAGGCAGAGTTGATGTGAAAGCATTGTAGACAGAGCGCAGGAATGGTTCAAATGCCAGCGCAAAAAGCTGGCCTGAGAGAGAACATCCCTGGCGGACTCCTCGGCGAAAGAAGATCGGGGCGGTGAGAAAGGCGGCCGTCTTGACATGGAAGATGGCACCTCGATATAAGGCAAGAATCAGAGAAACAAAGGAGGAAGGAAAGCCAAAAGCAAGAAGAGTAGCGGAGAGATATGAGTGAGAGACATTGTCAAAGGCTGCACGTTGGTCAAGATTTAGGAGAGCAAAAGTTTCAGGGTTAGGTCGAGCCAGATAGTGAAGATCACAGGGGAGAGTTACATTGCGAGTAAGGGATCGACCAGGGACAGTGTAAGTCTGGTCGGGTTAAAGTAGGAAAGGAAGAATTGGATTAAGCCTTCGAGAGAGCAATTTAGTGAAAATTTTGTAATCAAGGTCGAGGAGAGATATTGGGCGCCAGTTTCCCAAGTCAAGCAGATTGCCTTTTTAGGAAAAAGTACATGTGCTACAGTGGATCTACTTGGAAGAGAAGGAGAGTGTAGAGCTGTTGAAAAAGCAGCTAGAAGGAAAGGAAGGAGCTCGGGAAGAAAAGTACGGTAGAAGGGGAAAAGAAGGCCATCCGGGCCAGGGACGGCATGAGAGTTTTGGGAAGAAAAAGCAGCTTGAAATTCAGGTTTAGAGATAGATTGGAGAACTGAGGTAAAGAGATGATCAGGAATTTGAGGGAGAGAGGAGAGAAGTGAGGCAGATGCAGAAGTGGAGGCGGGAGTAGCTTCACTGTATTTATCGGTAAGGAAGCAACAAATTGCGGAGCAAATGAGATCAGGATCTGAAAATACTCGTCCATCCGGAAGACGTAGCAGACGTAGACCTCGGGCGGATCGAGCCTTCTTCTCTAGGGATGTCAAGATGTGGTATGTACAATCTTCAGGTGAGAGATGTTTCAGATGAAGGCGGATAATTGATTGTCGGGCTAATGGTTCTAGAAGAGCTTTTAGATCGGACTGATACACTTGGTATAGAGGATCAGCAATATTTAAATGAGACAAAAGGCATAAAATATACTGTATTTTCATGGAGCGAAGTGTGGATTCCTGGAAGGAATACTGCTTCATGTAGTATAGAAGACTTTGTTTAGTTTCGATCCAGTATTGAAGTGCACAGGGTGCAGTGGAAATTCCAGGTTGAAACTCCATAAGTAAGCGATGTACTTCTGCACAGAAAGTGCGATCTTCAAGGAGTGAATTGTGCAGGTTCCATACCTGTGGTCTACAACGAGGCTTAGAGGCAGAATCAACGGCCAGCATTACTGCGCAGTGGTCGGATGAAGCAGTTGGAGAAGGTGAATATTTTATAATATCAGGAAGAGTGGAGGCTGGGGTATAGAAGCAGTCGAGCCTTGCAGTAGAGGGAGAAGAGGAAGATGCAGAGCGCCAGGTGTGAGATATTTCACCAGGGTGAATTTGTCGAAAAACATCGAGAAGATCGAAGTCGTCAATCAGAGATCGAAGCTGTGCCACAAGTTGAAGTCGATATTCTCGATGGAGAGGTGCTCTGTCAAGTTTGGGGTCTAAGGCACAATTGAAATCTCTTCCAAGCACTGTGTTCGAAGGGTATAATTGATTGTAGAGCTGTTTGGAGTGACAAGAAAACAGCTTAGTTGTGTGGAATCATTTGGAATATATATATTCAAAATATGATATTTATGACCTGCAATGGTAAAGGATATACTTTGTAGAAAGTCTCTACATAGGTTATGGACTTGTGGAGAAGAGATGGAATTGAGGAATCGTGTTCGGATTCCTGTTGCAAGGCTGCCGCTTATAGAGACTCGAAATGCAGGATGGAATTGAAAATCCCAATGTCTCCAATGGTGAAAAGGTGTTGATGAGACACAATTTGTTTCTGGTAAAAGCAGTAGATCAGCATAGAGATGGTTAACGTCCTCGTTAATAAGGACATTAGCAAGACGGGTAGCAAAGCCCCTACAATTTAGTGTTATGATCTTGAATATTTATGTCAGTGGTTGGTTGTGGGAGATCATTAGCAGCTTTATGCAGTCGTTGGAGATGGCCTGCAAAAGATGGGATCCAAGAATATGCTGTTGGGACATCATCATAAATCGTTAGGAGAGAGATACGGATTGTTTCCGTCTGACGTAAGACGGCTGGCATTTCAGAAATGAAGGGTCGAAGAAAATCCTGACTTAGCATCTTTGCCCGAGGTTGGATAAGGAGATCAAAAAGCATGTCACCAGGCACTGGAGTGAGTGAGAGTGAATTTGCTTGTAAAAGTTGAGTGAACTCGATTTTGGTGATGGATGAAGTGCTGTTTGAGTCAAGGTCAGAAGGGATAGGATCATCCACATCTTCTTGTACAGATCCAGGAGACCGATCTCTCAGTTTGTTGTGAACAGGAGACGTGCTTGAAGAATTTGTGCGTGAGCGAGAGCCGTGGTTTTGACGTCGATGTCTCTGGGGTTCTCGCATAGGTTGAGGAGTGAAAGTGTGCGTTTCAGATTGCTCTTGCGCACTTGAACTGGAAGCAGTTATAGATGGTGGAGCATCAAGGTTATCTGTCAGGGCTAAAGAAGAGGCAAGATGTTGAATTCTGGTAGTTGGAAGGGATGGAAAGTCCTGCCGAGTGAGGCTTGGTGCTGGCCGAAGAGGTGGAAGCCTCATTGTCAACGTCAACATTCGTTGACCAACGGCTGGAGTCTTATTTTTACTTTGAGGTGTTTCCCAAGCAGCTGAACAAACTTTGGAGGTTGATGAGGGCTGTTCGGAAGACATTGGGGACTTCATAGAGGGGAAGAGGAATCAGTTGGGCAAAGATGCGGACAGGCGGCACGATGATGGCCAACATGAAATGGATGTATGTATTTCGATGTGCCGAACATGTGGACCATAACGAATGATGAGAGTTGGGGGAACTTTCTGAGCGTGTTCCTCAGTTGGCTGGAGTCTTATTTTTACTTTGAGGTGTTTCCCAAGCAGCTGAACAAACTTTGGAGGTTGATGCGACTAACAAGCTTAATGTATTAGAAGCTTTCCACATATACCGGAATTCTTCACGACTTGTCAATGACATGACGTCTACGCCATTTCTTTCAAGCGCGTGGAAACAACTCGCCAAAAACCGTGACCGTCAGAACTCTGATGATGTCACAATGATTGGAATGTTTACGCTGCATTCGTCCTGATGATGCCGAGCCAGACGCTCTGCGAAACTATAGTCGATGTTAATAAAACATTTAATTGTGAAAAAACGTTGATAATTTATTCTAAAAAAACACAGATACGCTCACCTTTTTTAAGCTGGTCACTCTGTGTTTTCATTAGTTCCAATACATCATGAAGGATACCAGGACGGCAAGTAAACGAACCGGAAATCCACTTCTTTAATGTGGATATTGCTGGCAGTGGGATTTTTAGATCATTCCAAAGATGAAGATAGCATCTACGGGATACAGCACGAAGAGCCAGTGCTTTGCTGAAGTCTTCTTTATTCTATTTGGCACGTCTTTTATTTCTGATAAGGCACTGTACTTGCTCTTTGGTGAAAACTTTGCCCACAATCCGTGTAACTTCTTCTTTGACTTGCAACTTCAGTTTATTTTTACTTCCTTGTAATAATTTTTCCTTCACTACACATTTGCGCCTTAATTGTGCATTCCTTAATTTCAGGTTCAAATTTTGACTCTGCAGTTGTGAGTTGCGGTGCCTAAGCCATTTAACTTCTCTTTCCAGATGCATCAACCGATCATTCCTCTCTTCTACTACTTCAGGCTCAGTCAAAGTTCCTTTATTATATTTTCTCTTTTTTGGAGATATATTAGAAATTGTGAAAAGTGCACGTTTTCTTACTTCTCGAGTTTCACATCTATCCCTCCTTGTAGACTCGCATGTTTCTTTGTTTGGTTCTGAACCATCAGCAAAGACACTTGTATTGCATTCAGCTTCAACATGCAGCTTCAATGATGGTACAGCAGTTGGTTTTAATTTCCTTGATTGAGGTAGGCCCAGCAATTCAGCTTGTAAATCCCGAAGGTAGTCTTCCTCAGCGAAATGTTCAGAGCATACTGTTGCATTTGAAAAATTTATTTTATCCAATCTTCTGCATTTGATGAGCCATTCCTTTCTCTTGGTATCATCTTTAGGAAAACTGTGGAAAATAATTCCTTTCCCTTTCGTGTTCTGATTTCTATTTTTGCATATGGCCACTGCACAGTTTGGCATAATGGCGTTAGGAAAATGCTATATGCTTGATGATGGTAATATAACTATAGAATAATGAAATTAAAATAACTAGAATTACTAGATTAATATAACGATAATAACCTGGTAAATATAAGAAGAATGACTAGATTACTATAACAAGAATAACGAAATGAATACAACTGATTTCAACAAACAAGAGTACAAGCAGAGCGGGAGATTGGAGCAGAGAAAAGTTTACATCTGCGGTTGAATCCCTTGGTTGAAACTCACTCGGGCTCACTTGATGATGACGACATGCTCAAATCTCCGAGAAATTTTCAGAGCCGCGCATTGTTGTTACGGCCACCCCTGCTACTCACCTATGTATAGAAGATCTGCTTGGTTAATTTCTGCTTTTTTGATGGGAATGGTGTATACACCTGCTGAGTTTAAAATTGATTTTTTGCTATTGTTGGTTAGCAGTTGTGATATATCATAGTTTGATTCAGTTAGTTCTAAATTGTTTTTGGTGAAAATCCTCCAAATACGTGGTGTCAGTAAATAAATAAATAAATACATCCCTCTTTCTACGTTCCAGAAACACATAGCATCCGAATTTTTTTTTTTTTTTTCGGATGCAATGTGTTTCTGGAACAGGGAAAGAGCGATTTATTTATTTATTTATTTACTAAATTGTTTTTGTTGCATTCTTTTCTAAGGATGTTGTTAATAGGTTGCATTGTCGGTAGTTTGCCGCAGTATTGTCTGTTTTCTTTGGTTGTTCCGGTAGATTTTTTAGGGGTTCTAATATCTCTATACATTGAGGTGATCAGTTTCTTGTTGTATCCAAATTCTTGTGCTATGTTGATAATCCATTTTATTTCTTTAAGTTCAGCAGCTTGTTAAGAGAGGGAGAGATAGCTTTTCGTATGAAAAACGAAAAGCTGCTGTTTTATGTTTCCATGGATGGTTGGAGTCCTGGGGGATGATTGTAGGAATATTTGTAAATTTTCTGTAAACAGAATATTCTAACTTTTGGTGGTTTTTAATTAAAGAAATATCTAAAAAATGGAGTTGGTTATTTTCTTCTCTTTCAATAGTAATTTTTATACTATTGTAATAGTTGTTGAACTTATCCGTAAAAGAGGTTAACTTGGATTCAGAATGTTGCCAAAGTAATAAGATGTCATCAACATATCTAGAGTACAATAGAGGAATGTCATTGTTTGGTCTGAGTAAATTATTTTCAAGGTCTTGTAATATAATTTCAGCTAATAAACCAAATAGTGAAGAACTCATACTATAGGAGCGCCAAATTTCATACTTTTGCCTGTCCATCTTCCCGCTGAAATTCAAGCCAATGCCGAGCCTCTCAAAAAACACCACACATGCAAAAACACGTCATCCACAATTTTGACCCAAAAAACAAAAAAAAAACAAGGTGGCTACTTACTGTCTGGAGTTTTCAAACGATTGTCTAAATGAAAGTCATCCCAATGCAAAATGATGCTAAAAACAAACCGACATTTGCAGAAAAACCGTCCTTGCTTTGCTGTGATAAAATCACCACCAACTGTCTCCCCTGGTTCACTACACCCTCCCACTCCTCAGCTGTCGCCATACCACAACTACCCTGTAAAAAATATCCTTTTACTTCTCCACATAATAAATTAATAAATGAGATCAATCAACGCTCCCATCCCTGCATCCGTGAGTTGCGCTTACAACTCATGACCCAACCCAGGCATTCTGCAGGGATGGGTCTCTTTCCATCGTACTGGACATAGATCTGACTGTGAGCTATCCTCTTTGGTTTGTTTACCAATGCAATTTATTTTTGTTCCAGCATTTTTTTTTTCATCTGACAATAAATTTCCTAGATATAAAAACACACACAATGCAAAACTTTCGAAAATATTAAGGGCACATGTCAGAAAAAGGTGAGAATTTTTTTAAAAAGGTGACATATGAAAAAAGGGGACAAACAGTGAGAAAAATGACTTGCACCGAGGTCTGTTAGTTGCCTCACCATTCGCAACTGCATTATTCAAGTCTGCTAAGATTGGTTCATAATTTACCAGGCTCATTTGTCGTCCTGGTGTGGCCCGGAATTCCGGGTTTTTGTGAGGTTCTAAACCCAGAAATCCGAGTTTTCAAGTTTTGCGTAGGAATTTGGGAATCCTCAACCACATCATTTTTGAAAATGCTATAAAATGGTTATTAATTAAAAGTGCCTTTCCAGATACAAAAAACTGTTGTGCGTTCTGAAAGGAAGGCTACTTTTTTTCATTTTGGCAGCTCTACCTATGTACTCGTATATCAAATAATTTCATTACATAAGATTCAATGAATCCAATGAGCTAACTGCAGAATTGAGAAAAATCGCTATACAATGTTATGCCAGCAGGACTTAAGCATTCAGAGCTGAAATGATGATATCCATAGTTTGCTTAAATGTTCTGAAGCGCAAAACTTGCCTTCAAAACTGCAATTTTTGAAGTTGAATTTAACAATTTTTGAGAAATCTCTAACATTACATATAAAATTCAAAAATGCGTTTTTCAAAAGATTTCTAACATACTTGCAAAAAAAAAAAAAAAAAAAACTGGTACAAAAATGGTGCAAAGTTAAATTTCACAGGCACTAGTGGTTAATTGTTGTGTACCTAGTTGCTATGATGTGTTTATAGTATACACTGAGTGGCCACTTTATTATGACCACCCCCTCAGTACTTCATTGGGCCACCTTTTGCCTTTAATACTGCGTTGATTCTTGATTCTCGTGGCATGGACTCCAATCTGAGACCATGCTTGATAAATAGCACTTTCCAGGAGTGTGGTCGTTAAACCTTTAATCCAAAAAAATATATATGTATAAATATTTTTAACCCTAGTACTGTAGGAAGAAGGTTAGAACCTCCCTGTACTGTACCCCCCCCCCAATCATTGAAGTTAATATCACATGGTACAAAAGTGTTAGACTCGGAGAGGAAAAAAATATTATAGAGTATAAAAAAAGGGGGAACAAAAAGCTAATCACTTTACGGGTTCCTTTTTTTTTTTTTTTGCTGGTCTGAGGACAGAAATCAGACTTTGCAATTTAGTCATCTTGCATGCTCAACAAAGGTGAACTCAGTGACAAACTGAATTGGTAATGTCAGTTAGTTGTGAAGAACATAAGACTACTGTAAGTCATAAATATTTCTTTACACTGATACATCACTGTGTCATCGAACAAGAAAATACAAATACTATATTCATTTATTGAGTTCGCTGGCATCACATTGAGTATTGGTTATATTAAATCCAAATACATTCAAGAATTTGCTATGCAGCATTTTTGGTTCTTATATACACAGTAATGAAAAAAATTATTGCATCACCCCTTTAAATTTTGGGGAATGGAGCAATATATGCAAATTATTGCATCAGAACCATAATTGATTGCATCATATGCCACAGCAATTGCATCATCCACTCATTAAGAGTATCTGAGCCACTGATTGATTAGCACGAGAGGTTCAGAAGATTGAAGACAGCTGTCAGAATTGTGCGTTCTTAAGTGATTTCACTATGGGGAGAATGGTGGAAATAAGATTGTATATATTGTGCTGCATAAGGAAGGATATTTGACTAGAGATATTGCACAGAGAGTCATATTTAATCAGTCCTCAGTGTCATAGCTATTAAAGAAATGGAAAGAAACTGGTAGTAAGAGAAGGAAGGAAAAGCAAGGGCAGTAAGAAGATATCAACACCATCCAAGAATTGTTTTTTGAAGAGACTTTCACTCAGAAACAGGTTTGCCTCACTTTTGGACGAATGATCAGAGGCCATCGCTTAGACCACTGTGCCACCGGGGCGGGCATTAACAAACGCCAGTTTGGTTACGGGGGTCCCCTGATATTACAACAATTCAGATTGACTTTATAACTTAATTTTAACCAATTAATTTATTAATTTCATTAAAAATTTTATTTTCAATTTTCTTCGGTTTCATCCCCCCCTTCTTTTTCACTTTCTGGGGCCCCTGCAAATCCCGGGGGCCCAGGTGCCTTGCACCTGCTGCATCCCCCCTGGTGGCCAGCCCTGTATGTAATATCAATCACATCAGAAAACTTGAAAATTTATTTCATCGCCCTGGAGAGGGAATCTAACTCATATCTCCCGATTACCGTTCGAGTATGCTATCCGTTACACCACCCAGGACGAGAAAGTCACAATTAGATGGCGACTCAGTTGCTTGATTAAAAATGCGGTTAGACTACTTTCCCATTTCCTTAACACTCGGACACTTGTGACTTTCTTGTCCTGGGTGGTGTAACGGATAACATACTTGAATGGTAATCGGGAGATTCCCGCTCCAGGGCGATGAAATTTTTTTTCAAGTTTTCTGATGTGATTGATATTACATGTGGAACAATAAATACAGTCAATTCAGAGATTTCTGATTGCTGTGTTAATTAATATGAAGTATTTTCCACGTATGATAACAATATTTCTTCCACATTATCTACTAGTTTTTGTTCTTCTACGTTGTAGACCTCATAGAATATGGGTTCTCTTATATGCTTAGAGTAACACAAGTAAAAGTTTACTCACAGAAATTCAGGATGCGATCAATTCTTTTTTCATTCAATTTTTATTACATAATTTTACAAAGCAAAAAAAACTGTATATGTTACACTTGCACTGCCATTTTCATAGCAAGCACACACTAATATCTGCATACGCTCATGGTCATCATGCATTCACAAGGCAATAGAATCTTCCAGCAGGATGATGCACTTTCCGATAGAGAAGTGCTGACTAGAACATGGTTATAAAAGCATTCCGCAGAAGTTCCTACCCTGGAATGACCTCTCGGTTCACTGGAGACGAACCCTGTGGAAAATACTTGAGACTCTGTGTGAAGGCCAGTTCAAGCTTTGGATACTTCACCCACTGTGATGGAAATATGGACACAGGTGCAGCAAGCATCAGTGGAGTTACCAGTGGAATGTTTTCATTACTTAGTGACCCAAGGTCTTGCCTTGTGACTGCCCTTATTCAGGCAAAATGATTTCTGTTATCTCGGTGTACATAACGTTTCCTGCATTCACATATAAAAATAAAAAAATAAAATTCAGTTCTTGCAACATGCAATATTGTTAAAGTGGAAGTTTTTCATCAAAATGATTCAGTACATGTGCTACTGTACAAAGAGGAATAATAATACAGATTTTTTATTTAAGAAAAAGTCATCTGAATAAAACACAGAGAATATTCAAATTAACATTCTGAAAAGCACAATAACATTTTAATAGCTTTAATTTAATATACTTTAATGAAATACAGAGACTACTTACTGGAAATAAATCCTTAATCTAAAAGCTCACTGAAAACATATTCAACAGATATATAGTCACTGTTGAACAATGAAGATTTTCTAGCAAATCTGTATGCTATTTGTGAGAATGTTTTCCTTTAAATGTATAGACAGGTAAATAAGGCACTGCATCTCACTTGAGAGTAAAATAAATATATATTTGCGAGATGTCTCGTTAATATTCGCCTTAACTGATATATACACTAATGATTTTCACTGTCAACTCATATGGATCTTTTTCTGTGTGCTGATGATACAGTTGATGATACAGTTGTTCTTTTAAAAGGAAAAAACTTAGGTGAAATACTAACACAATGTAATAAACAGTTGCAAACTATATCTGACTGGTTAAATTCTAATGAAAAAAATAATGTTAATAAAACTAAAGCAATGATTTTTTCTAATATGTTATCTCCTTTAGCATCAAATGCACATATATCTCTTCATAATAAAAGAATTGATATAGTACCTTCATTCAACTACCTGGGAACTACAATAAATTTTGACCTCAAATGGAATAAACATATTGATTTTCTTTTAATTAAACTATCTAGAAACATTGGTATAGTGTGCAATATCCTGACTGATCTAACAACTAAAACATTGATATCATTGTATTACAGATTATTTCAAACTCGTATTAATTACTGCATACTATCATGGAGACAAACAACACAATACAATATTAATAAATTAAAAATTCTACAAAATAAATTTATTAGACTAATTGATCTCAAATCACATCCTAATACTCGACCTTTAATAAATTTTAGAACAAAAGTGCATCCTACTAAATATAATACACTTACTAGTACTCAACTATAGTATTTTAATCTTGGTAAAATTATGTTCAAACGAATTAAATATAATTTATATTCAGATCTCATATTTCTTAATACACTTGCACATTCATATGAAACAAGGAATAAACTACAATTGCAACCTATTTTTCTAAAAACGGAATCAATTAAACTTACTTTAAATTATGGAGGCCCTCAATACTGGAATTCTTTACCTAGCAACCTGACTAACTTAAATAATTTTAATTAAAAAAAAATAATTCCAACTCGATCTTCTTGAATAATTAAAAAAAAGGAAAAGATTGGCAAAACGTCTTCTGATTGTCGGACTTGATGTGTCTATCTGTTGTTTCATTTGTTTCTTTTACGGGGAGTATAGGGCTACGTCAAGCCATTTTGGCCTTTTTCCTTGTCTTCCCTGTTGTTACATTTACGAATTGTCAATTTTTTCCCACTTTTTTTCTTCTATGAGCATGTAACAACAAAAATAAATAAATATCATAATAGTGATTTTAACCATTTTAAATATGTCTACCAATATAGTAATCGAGTTTGTAAACTTGCACGTACATGGTCGAGTCACATTATTGTGACCACCAGCAAATATCCAGAGTATCCACCATGTGCAGCACGGACAACAGCTCGACGGGCTGGGAGTTTTAGAAAGTTTGTTCTCCGATGATGTCTCTCGCCTTGCACGCCAACGTCCATCCGTTCGATGAAGCAGAAAACATGACCCATCAGAGAAGGCAATTCTTTGTCAATCAGCGGAGGTCTAATTCCGATACGGCCATGCAAATGTAAGCCTTTTCTGCCGATGCACCTTTGTTGACGATCCGTCTGCATCGGAGCCCAATACGCAGCAGAGTTCACTGAACTGTCATTTTAGACACACTTCCGGTTGCACCCCTGGTTGATTCGGCCAGTGAGTTGCTCCACTGTAGCATGTCGATCAGCCCTCGTGCACCTCTGAAGCCAACGTTCACCTCTCCCATCAATGGCATGTGGTGCTCTGCAGTTTCCACATTGCTTATTCACAATAGTGCCATTTCTACAATCACGATACACTTTAACTAACCACAGCAGCACACAAGCTGTGCTGTTTCAGAAATACTGCCACCCTTGGCCCAAAAGCTGCTAATCATCCCTTTTTGCAAATTTGATAAATCGCTCTTTTTATCCATGACAGCAACAAGTGCTATGTTTTCGGAAAACCTACAGCACATCTTATATATCTTGTCCAAGCCACGTGCCTTCTTTCATTGGCTACACGCTGTTTACTTCAAAAGTAGGAGGTGGTCATAATAATGTGACTCGACTGTGTATATATTGCCTGAAAACTCAGTCTTTCTAGTGCCTCTAAACTTTAGTACAATGCAAGTTTTATTTGAACGAGTATCTAATACAGTGCTTAAAATCGGTGTTTACAGCATATTGTTGCGCCTCATATTTTAATTAACAACATACTAAAGTAATTGCATGTTATATACCAGGTGTTCAATAAATGACCGAACACTTAGTTTGGGAATAACTTTTGAAATAAGCACAAGAGGGGCAGCAATATCAGTTTTTCGTTGACCAAGTGCAACCAGGACACCAAAAAATTTGGAGCAAGCACAGAGGACTGTGACTGATGATCCTGCCATGTCAACAAGAAAATTGGCCAGTCAACTTCGAGTACGCATTGGATCTACTCACTCAATCCTAAAAAAGACCTCCAGTTATTCCCATACAAAATTCAAACATTTCAACACCTTAATGAGGCTTCCATCGAAAAGAGGGATACATTTGCTAACACAATTGTTGATGTAATCAACAACAAACAATTGAATTTGGATTGTGTTTGGTTCAGCGATGAAGCCCATTTCTGGTTATCTGGATATGTTAACAAACAGGATTACCAGATATGTGGATCAGAAAAGCCAGTTTTCATTGAAACATGCCCTCTTCATTCAGCTAAAGTTACAGTTAGGGCAGCTCTCTGCAGGAGAAGGCTGGTTGGTTCTGTTTTTTTTTTTTTTTTGACTCCACTGTGAAAAGCGATTCCTACAAAGCTATGATGGAAAACAAGTTTCTCCCTAAAATTTGCCATCTGGGAATGATAGATGTTTTTTGTTTCATACAAGATGGTGCACCTCCGCATCACAATCTGAATGTTTTTCGGACCATGAGCAGCCACTTTGGACACAACGTGCTCACTCTTCACTACCCCAATCATTACCCTGGAGCTATCGAATGGCCTTCTTATTCTCCCAATGCAAATCCTTGCGACTTCTTTCTTTGGGGTTACATCAAAGATTTGGTCTACAAATCACGCCCTAAAACTGTGACTGAGCTCAAAGACGCTATCACTGAGGCTTTTTCCACTGTAACTCGAGATACTCTAGGCTGAGTAATAGAAAACTTTGAAGCCTGAATGCGCCATCTTGTACAACGGGAGGCAAACACTTTGAAAATGTTATCACTTAATTACTTTTTGAGCCCACTTTAAAGAAACACTGTTTGCTTAAATTATATTTTTTGTCTATAGAACTTTTTTACAAACTAAGTGTTCGGTCATTTATTGAATACCCTGTAGTTTCATGTACTGTAATGCCATGTAAATGTACAGACATTGAGATGCAGCACTACTGCCCTTTAAACTGAATAAGCTTTGTATACAAATTGCGTATGTTTGAACCATGCAGATTTGCTGTGATCTGTGTGGCATGATGTTTTAGTCGTATGTTGATGTATTGTCTAGTAACTGCTCTGATTATCTGGATCATGTGATTATCTACTGGATTTTGATTGAGGGCATGTGCAGGCAAGCATGAGAAGACATTTTTGTGGCTGCAGCTATCCAAAACTTTTGATGTTAACTGTTCACAAGTAAAACATATTCTTTTGTTTTGACTCACAGCAGCAGCAAAGCGAAACACTTTTTCTGCTTCTCAACACACTAAAACAACATCTCCTGAGGGAAATCTTAGTCCCCCTAGATTTTTTCATGCTATTAGCGAACTCATCAACAGTTTGTTTGGGTTTTTATCTGTTAAAGAGTCAATACATGTTTCACATTTCACTAATCTTTGAAGTTTGTATACAACATATCCAGCTATGTAACATATTACATGATCCGAAAATTCAGACAGCATTGTAGGAACCATGAAGTAATCATGATCTTGGGGACTAGATAAATATGGACTATCATCAAGTGATCTGAATCGATCTGATGACACATTAATTAATAATGTCTTCTGGCATACTAGTGCAGCACATGCTAGATGCATGTAAAATTGGAATGCTTTCTAGTGGCAAGCAATTTCCATTAGATAGCTCCTTTATCTCATTTTGCACAATCACTCTCTTATAGGATGCCATAAATTGTCGGGCTGTTGGATTGTCATTACAACCAGATCGTTTTCGAATGCAGCTAAAAAATATCTCAATGTGATCCTGGCTGAGCTTATGTGTTGGGATGTACTTTAGTAGAGATCAAGAAGAGGCTACTAAAGTAGTGTACATTTCTTTCAGAGTTTTTATGCACACACGAAAACCAAGAAATCCAGTTTTCCGGTTAGATAACAGCAGTGGCATAGCATTTGTCCCAGTTCTTAAATTTAGCAGGTACCTATCAGCATCATTTAAAAAGCTCATGTTGATTTCACTGTTGCTGGCATTCAGGGGTTTTTTGAAACCAAACTGTTTCAAATTTTTTGAATTCATGATGTCAAATAAGTCATTGATCATTCTGATAAAGGTTACAGTGGCTGTGATGTTTTGAAATTCAGGAATATCCAGGGATGCACATTCTTCAAGTGCATCAGCTACAGACCTGCTCATGACTTGAGCAGCCAACTTAACTTTCATTTTCTGTTTGAAAAAGTTTATATGTGCTGAACGGAGTTTGTTACCAAGATAAATGCCTTCTTCCTCTTGCAGTTTGTTCAACTGGATAACATAGTTCCAGCAGATCAGGCCATTTTTATCATCTACAATTGACTTCTTTTCACCTAATGTGTTCCACACAAGTTTTAGCATGTGACATGGGTCTAAAAATATGAAAACTGACTTTTGTGTGGTAGGATGCTCAAACCATATTTGGAGTTCACCCATGGGATCTAAGTTGCAGCCGAGTGTATGTGCCATGCTAAAATTAGTTGAGGCTCCATCAAATGTCAGACTTACTACATGCACACCAGTTTCGTGCAGCATTTCCAAACATTGATTGACTAACTGATCCTGCTGGGAACCAGTCACACCATTGCATAAAAAATATGCAACTGGCAATTTCCAGTTGCAGTTGATGGCAACCAACATAAAAACCAATGCATCTCTTGCAGCTGGGGTGTTGTAATCATTCAGCTGAACCCCCATGTTGATGTAGCTATAATACTTTTTCCTATCTCATTCAATATGTTATCTTATAGACATTTCATCCAGTACCAGATTACACATGATGGAGAATTTGGTATTTCTTGTTAGCACTTTCAATATCCGAAATGATTCAGCAGTGAATCCCGGCTCTCCATTTATATGCTCATACCATTTTTTGATAGTACGAGGATGGGGCAAGCAAGTATTAAAAGTTTGCCTCACATACTGGTAAGCTTTGGGGGACAAGTAATGTAGTCACTGCAAATGCTCTAAGATGTGGTGAATATTTGGCTGGTATTGATAGATTTTGTGCTTTCTTTATCTGCTTTTCCAAAAATTCTTTGTTTGGACCTGGAATACTCTGAAGTAGCAACAGTTCATCATCAGGAATACAATTCCTATCTTTCAGTGCAGCTATTACTGAACTTAGTGTAGCATTTCTTTTGGCAAGGCGGCGGCGACTTTGCAATATTTGTTTCTTCTCTTTTTGTTTTCGCTTCAAGCGTAGCTGTAACAATGCTACTTTTGCTTTCAGTACTTTCTTTTGAGGTGTTTCTGGATCAGTGTGCTGCCCAGAGGGATTTTCAGTGGACTCTGATGATTCATCCAAGGGGTTTTCTGGTGTTATAGTTTCTACTTCACAACTGTTTATCTGAAAAAAAAAAAAAAAATGTTTCCTATCAAATAACATATAATACAGGGGTGTAATATCATTGCAATATAAATTAGTTACAGTACCAGGTTAGTAATACACACATCAGCCCATTCAGATAAAGCAGATATAATGTTTATATATGCTATGGATATAGCCATCACATTCATTGATATTAAGGAAGAATAATGGATACACACACAAACATTAAATGAACCTCCTCCTCTTGCCTAATTGCACTCTTCTCCAGCTCTGTGAGCCTGATAACCAGCTCTCCCTTGTGACCAGTGGCAGCCCCAGGCATGGACATAGCGGGCAATCGCCCAGGGCCCCGCAACCAAAGGAGGCCCTGCAACGCCACCAAATATTTAGTAGTTTTTGCCTGTCGTCACCTAAAATATTGTAGTTGTAGTTCACAATCATATACAAATAAATGACCAATTTTAATATTTGTTCACCGCTTTTAATTAGTGACATCAAAAAGTTAGTCTTTTACAAAAATTTTTTTATTTTTTGGTCAGAGACATTTTTTCAGCGGGAAAATTGTGGAGATATGTCTAAATGTAATTTTTTTTTCAAAGTATTTTTGGTCAGAGACATTTTTTTCAGCGGGAAAATTGTGGAGATATATCTAAATGTAACTTTTTTTTAAAGTATTTTTGGTCAGAGACATTTTTTCAGCAGGAAAATTGTGGAGATATGTTTAAATGTAATTTTTTTTCAAAGTATTTTCCATTGGAGTTTTGCCACAATTTCGGGTGCAAGTAGTGAGTTGCAATATACTCGCTCTTCTGTCCATAGAAAACGACGTGGCATCCACTCTGACCTATAGCAATTTGTTTCGAGACTTCAGCCGCAAGAAAAGTAGCAGAATTTTTCTTTAAGTAATAGACTTATAATTATACAGCTGTCCATGTTTGTTTAGTAAAAGGTCATTTTGGAACAGGTAATTTTTTTTTTTTTTTTTTTGACCACCGTGAGTAACTCAATGAGCTATAAGCAGTCGCCCGTCCCTAATTTAGGACCACTAACTCCAGGGACGGGAGAGAACCAGTGTCGAAAGACAAACACAACATCCATGCCTCACCAAGATTCGAACCCGGACCCCTTTTTGGATGATCGTTTAGACCTCTGCGTTACCGGGGGAATTGCTTTGGGATCATATTCACCCCCAAGTGAGGGTTTGTGTGAGAAAAAGTAAAAAGCGAACGACTGGTTTACGGTCAGAGTAAGCAACATGTAATTTTTTTTACGTACATATCATCATCATCATCATCATTGTCAACCATTATCAATCCACTGCTGGACGAAGGTCTCCCCAAGTTTCCTCCACGATGGTCTGTCTTGTGCCAGTCTCCTCCATGTCACTCCCGCATACTTTCAAATTTCATCCACCCATCTTCCATGTGGTCTTCTTCTGGGTCTTTTCCTGTCCCTTGGAATCCAATCTAAAATTTTGGCTGTCCATGGATGGTCTGTTCTTCTGGCAGTATGTCCAGCCCATTGCCATTTCAGGGATTTAACTCTGATCACGATGTCTTCCACTCTTGTCATTTTTCGGATCCACAAGTTCCCCTTCTTATCTCTCCTGGTTACACCAAGCATGCACCTCTCCATGCTTTTTTGAGTTGTCTGCAGCCTTAGTATGTCTCTTTTAGTTAAGGTCCACGTCTCTGCACCATATGTAAGCACTGGAAAGATGCATTGATCAAACACTTTTCTTTTAAGACATAATGGCATATTGCTCTTGAAAATTATGCTGTTTCTTCCAAAAGCTCTCCAGGCAAGTTTTGTACGCCGATTAATTTCTTCACCAATGTGACCCACACTAGATATCTGCTGTCCAAGATAAATGTACATGTCTGTTATCTCCAGCTTTTCTCCATCAATCGATAAATCTTCATTTCTTGTAAAAGCATTGAACATCACTTTTGTCTTCTGAAAGTTCATTTTTAATCCCACTTCTTTACTCTTGTCAGCAAGTTCCTGGATCATACTCTGCAGCTCTAATGGGGTAGTTGCAAAAATGACTGTCATCAGCAAAACGAAGATGGGTTAGATAATCTCCATTAATCTTTATCCCTTTGTTTTCCCAGTTCAGTGATTGAAAGACATTTTCCAATTATTATATTTGCACTTTTAGGGTATTAAACCCCTGCAAAGTGCGCATAGTTTACGTGCAATTCATAAATGATATACTATTAAAAAGCACCAATCACTTACCCTAAAGATCATGGTAATTTCCATCCACAACACACTTCCAGCATGTCAATTGTCGTAATGTTGTTGGCCTTCAAAGGTTTACAGACATCTTGCTTATGATTCCTTCTTCCGGGGATAAAACATCGTTTTTTTGTTTGTTTGTGTTTTAAGCTATATGAGATGTAACTTATAAACTCGTCAATTCCATAAAAACCACACAAGCATACTACTCATTCATACAATTCAATTAAAAAACTATGTACATATTTACACAACATTACAGTCCTAGGTGGTTAAACCTTTGTCAACTGTGAGTAACAAAATGCTCCATCTGTTTCAAAACCCCTGCCACTCCCACTGCAAGTGTCACACTCATTCAGCCCTGCACACACAATCCTCTAGCGCTTTCAACAGACTACTGTCGTCCTCAGGAGGCAGGTGTGTCTCACCCGCCCACCACAGCTCAAGTGAGCAGAGCCATCGAGGCACGGGCTCCAGTCGCAATCTCTGAATCTTTGTGTCTCTGGCGCCATCTATTGTCATTGCTGCTCATTTTTCTTTTTTTCTTTCTAAGCTGTTGTTTTTCTAAGCCCTAATAAAAATTTAACAACAGCTTAGAAAGAATTTCAGTGTTATAATTTTTAACAACACCTGTAATAATTTCGTTCACATCATTCTCATTATTCCCTTTCCAACATTGTACTGTGCACCACAAGCTGTGTTGTAAAATTGCTGTCAAATAAATCTTTTTGTGGTTATTATTGTACTTTTTGTCGTCCCCGCATGGCGTGAGAACCTGCATATGTATTTTCGCGATTTTCACTGACTAAACATGGTTTGCAACACCATGTTCCATTTCAATTTTTTTTTCATCTTGATGTCTACTAACAACCCTCTGAGTCTGTCGCCACATTAATTGAACACCCTGTATATTTGAATTAGTAAGCTCTTGAATTTCTCCATTTTGTTTCTCTGGCCAGACATTCTAAAGTTCTGTGCTTTGCTGTCTTTGTCTGCAGGTCTCATGTTCTGTTATATGGGCTGGACATACTGCCAGAAGGACAGACCATCAATGGACAGCCGAAATTTTAGATTGGATTCCAAGGGACAGGAAAAGACCCAGAAGACCACATGGGAGATGGGTGGATGAAATTCGAAAGTATGCAGGAGTGACATGGAGAGACTGGCACAAGACAGACCGTTGTGGAGGAAACTTGGGAAGACCTTCGTCCAGCAGTGGATTGATAATAGTTGACAATGATGATGTATGGTAGGGCTAGGGCTTGATAACATACTTGTGATCAGTGTTTCTTTTCTCTTAAAATTCCATGCATCTTGATCAGGTCATCCTTTCTGCACTTTTAAAAAAAAGTTTAATGCACAAGTGGACATTTCAGCACCCGCAGCCCTGACACTAAAATTGTTTTCTGTCTTAAGATCTGTAGCAATACAACAAGTGCATTAAGGATTTCACATACCACTCATAGAACTCCAATTCCTTGATATCTCCACCATCATTTAGCTTTGCACCAGACCAATGTGCTTTTTACATCAATTGTCAGCCTATGTATCGTTCAAAGTTTTTAATATAGACTTCATAATGCTTCAATGGTACTATCTTCACGGGTAGAGCAGTTTTCATCTTACTGTGGTTTTACTTTATTAACTTAAACAAAAATGATAAGAAATTTAATTCGTTCTTGTAAAGAGTTATATAACATTTCCAGAGAAATCCCTCTTTTCCAAACCTTGCTGACAGAAATTCATCCTAATGTTGACTTGTCCCTGCTCAATATTTTAATGGAAAAAAAAAGTACAAAAATTAACAACAGAGAACACCAAAAAAAAAAAAAAGCTTCTCCATTCATTTTCTGATAAGAAATTAATAATGTGAACTTTTTGTCAGCAATAAGAATAATAATGGTAATAATTAATAATAATATGATGATAACAATGTTCATTCAGATGAATTCCTGATCAGTATACGTATTTTATAAAAAAGAACTAATATACTACTCCCTCCCCAAAAAATTCGGAGGCGGTCATCCACAGATGGCTTAATCCTTGAGATGTAAGGTTCATGAGCTTGTACCCTCCTGAATCAAAAGCGTTCCTACGCCACTGATAAGTACTGTGCTCCTGAATCAGGGATACACTTATTCCATGGCATAAGCTCTACTAACCTACTTCTTATAGTTTATGGAATATGTTTTGTCTAATAATCTAGTGGTATTAAATTCTACACCGCAAGCAATTATTTATTGAGGGAGAGGGATTATAAAGCTTTTAACCATTCATTTGCATGTATAGTCATAATCAAATTCTTTAATGTTTTGTTTTTCATATTAATTCATTTAGAAAATTAATATGCAGCTGAATAAAAAATTATCCTCCCAACACACTACATAATTTGTGCTTCGCAATAGTAGTAAATTCAAGCTTATGTTTTTTTTTTCAATGGGGTGCCCTTTCATTGCTATTTTAATCATTTGAAATTTCATTCATTTAGAAAATCAGCATGCAGCTGAATGTATAATTTTGCCGCCCTGGTGGCGCAGTGGTCAAAGTGATGGCTTCTGATTATTCGTCTGAGATGGGTCCGGGTTCGAATCCCGGTTAGGCATGAATGTTGTGTTTGTCTTACGGCGGCACTGGCTCTCTTCCTTCCCTGGAACCAGTGGCCCTAAATTGGGGACGGGTGACTGCTGATAGCCCACTAAGTTGCTCACGGTGGTCATTAAACCTCCAATAAAAAAAAAATATATACATATATATAATATTTTCCCCCACGAACAGCATCATTTCTGCTTTGCAATCATAGCAAATTCAAGCGTACGTTTTTTGGGTTTTTTACCGTGATGCCCTTTCATTGCTATTTCAATAGTTTGAAATTGTTCCTTTAAGAAGTCAGTTTCAGATCTACAAAATAAGGAAGAAAATATACAAATATCTGCTTTTGTTTGTTAAAAACTCAGAACACCGAAATTTAAATAACTTACTGGTGAAAAGATATGTTCCCGTTCTTTTTCCCACTTCAATTTGTACAACCATAAGCACAACAAGTAACCATGTTTAAAATATAACCAAAACTAATGTTAAGAAATACGACGTCCGATATTCCTTGTTTGCTTGCGCTAAGTAAAACTGCTCGTGACCAAGGAGGCTTGTGCACTCGTGACCTACATGTACGAATTGCTTCAGGCACAGGAAGTGGCGTTACATTTCTGAACTCCCGCAGACATCCACCACCTCAGAGAGCGGTCAAAACAGCTGATCTATTTTGGCTTCACTCAAAACGGGTCCTTTCACCTCCTCTTCTTTCTAACCTCCTTGGGCAAATCGCTGAACATTTTGCCTGGTGACCAAGTTTTTCTGGTTATATTTCCAACTGTGGCACACTCACTGTGATTCACATATCAGGAGTAGCATTCTGCCATTTATCGGCTGCTCTGAAAGATACTTCATGTGAGCTGTGTACTAATCCTGTTTCCTGATTATATTTGGGCGGCCCTTAAAAGAACTTTTATGAATTCTAATTGTGTCTCTACTCCAAAACATTTATTATGATGGGAAAGTATCTATTTAGCAGAATGTATCAATTGATTACATATTGGGGAAGAACTGTCTCGTGATACGAATCAACACCTGTAGGCAGTGGTCTGAGCAAAGAATTCTGTCGAAGTAAATATTCCACGTGGTTCGTACGCTCCTTGAAAACGTAAAAAGTCCTTGAAAAAGAAAAAATCGTTTTCAAGTCCATGAAAATACTTGAAAAAGATTTTGTTTTGTTTTTTAAGTAATGATATGAAAGAGCATGTGTGTGTGTAAAATTATTATTTGTGGTGAAAAGTTATATAGTAGATTTCTGTGTAGTTCTGATTAAAAATCTCAGAACTTTCATTCAACTCAGGGAAGCACATGGATAGCTGGTACCTTGGTTATGGCATCATTACGGAGTAAATCGTCAGCCATAGGAGTGAAATAAGTGGAATGATATACGAGTATTTGTGAATCGTAATGGTCTTCTGTTGACTGGGGTTAGGGGTGCGATCCTTTCCGGAGGGTGAATACAAAAATAATGTACCCTTTCAAAATATTCCACAAAGTAAAATTATTTAAAAAACACCAAAACAGAGGGGCAATTCAAAGTTAATAAGATAAGTTAACAGGGAGGCAGGGGGTAACTAGCAGATCATTGAAGGTGTGCCTGTCCCAGATAAGTTTAGTGGTTTGAACTTGCTAAAATATCTACCTACTGACAACACACACACACACACACACACATGATAATTTGGTTTTAAAAAGTGCTTGAATTTATTTTGCTTGGAAGAGTACAAACTTTGTTCCATCATATGGTCTGTCAAATGAATTTTTGATTTCCCTCTATTAGTTTGCTTTTGAAGAGGCGAAAATTAATCGTCTATAACACTGATACCAGTTGCAAACTGTCTCAGTGGATGAAGTGACTTCACCCTATGACGATTCTTCAATTGCCTTATCATAGGACAATCCTTTGGTGAAACAATACACTAAAATAATTATGATATCAAGGGGAACATGAGCATCATGGTACCACTTTCCAAGTATATGGGAATACAGCTCATCCTTTCCTAAAATGAGCATCTTTCAACGCCTGAATTCTCCAAAACGATAAGACATATTCACTCTGAGAGTCATAGGGTGACCCTCTGAACATCGTGATATTGGTAGCAATCAGCCCTTGCGAAACTGCTGAAATGTGTACCGTAATTTTTGTCATATACTCTGTGGGTTTTTTGCTAAAAAAGTTTTTAAATATAGGTTCTACGGATTATACGCCAATTTAAAAACAAAAAAAGTTTTTATGGCCCTTCGATTTTTCAAAAAAATCTGCAAAGTAATTGTGCAGGGGAGGAGGTATAATATGAAAAAGAACTCCCTCAGAAAAATGTTCCTCAGTTCAGGAGTTTGTACATAGCTGGAAGGAAGGCAGAAGAATGTCGTAGTGGAAGAATAGCGATTTTTCCATGCCAATGCCCAGAAATTGGGGGGGGGGGGTCAAATTTATTTTTTATAGAACTAAATGTGGTATGCGTGCATTTTTTAAATGTGTGCAACATCCTTGCAAAAATATTCAAATATTGCAAGAAATTATTATTGGTATTCTTATTACTTATATTCTTATCACTACATAATAGTTGACCACTTATATTTTGCCATTTATCTGTGCAGAAAACAAGAATACTACATTAGTTACTGTTCAATGGTTAAAAGATACAAGTAACTGTAGAACAAAATAAAAAATTTCCCTCTAGTGAAACATTATTTGTATAATAGCACTTTTTTTTCATTGTACATTAAGACTAACAATCCCTGATGCTGACAACACTCATTTCAACAAATATTTTTTGATTTGATTTGATTCAACCCTTATGTTACTTCTACTTACTGTTACTTTAGTCGTATTTCCAGCCTTCTGGGTTTTTCTGCTAGTTCATCTGAAATTTCTTCAGCTTTTGGTGTGTAGTCTGGATAAATGTGAAGCAATGTTAACCCATTGAGTCTCAGTTCTGATACGGTATTATGTAGATTTGATTTTAAAAGATGCAGTGTGGAAATGAATGCTCACTTTTTGAAGTTGTCACTGGTAGTGTACCTAGTATGTCAAGCACAGTATTTTTATATTGATAAGACCAATTTGTGTGCGAGAAATCTATTTTACAAAGCAGTAATAAACATGTGTAAAAATGGTTTCAATACACATTTATGTGAAAATATACAGCTGGTGAAATAAATGGAATGATTTTGCTCCACAATACCTGTTAAAAACACTGTAAACAGGTAAAGAGGGAAAAGAAAACTCTCAAAAGAGGTGCGTTGTATGACATGCAATTCAAGTAAACATGGTAGAACAGCTAGAAAATAAAAATTACAAAGTGAGTCTGGCATGCCCATACTATGACTAGTGAGCATCAGTCGAATTTCAGAGTACGTGTAAAGGTTTGCTAGCGAATCGAACAAGACAAAATGAAGGTAGTGACAGTATCAGTTCCGGAGGTGGAGGCGGTAATGTTGCACAGAAAACCAGCGAGTTGTAGATTGCCAAGTAGAGTGTAAGTTCAAGAGCTCAGCTGTTCTGCGAGTTACAGTGTACTTGAGCTGAAGCCTGGAAATCAGTTGAGCATCAAACCAGATGAGAAGATCTCGACCGGCAGCAGGAAGTGGTCGGCAAAAGACGTTAGAGGCATGATCGATGAAAAGCTGTAGATAGTAGATTTTACGAGGAAGCTAAAGTACGTGCTGAGCGGAGTTCCGCAGCAGGAGAAAACGTTTAGTCAGCCAAAGTGTGTCCAGTTGGACAAACAAATGCGGTGAGCAGGAACATGTAGTTGAGAATGGGTGAAGATAAGTGAACACTGTGAGTATGTGTGAAGTACGATGCTTGTAACATTGCAGAATTGACAGACATCAGTTGAGAGAATTCAGAGTTGATAAAGTCGGGTCGGGGAAAGCACATGATTATGCAGGAAAAACCTTTGATGATCACATTCTTCTGGAGCTGAGAGTGGATTGTAGACAGCCAACTAGGTTCGTTGAAGGAAGAGGGACAGTAAATTGTGAATGGAAACAGGTTGGAGTTTAGATTTTAGAAGGTATTGGTACAAACGTTGAATGGTGAAGCAAGTAGCACAAATGAAGGATGGAGGGACCGGAAGATAAAAAGTAAGCAGGAGAGATGCAGAGGGTACATAAACAAGACCAGTTGGGGTGGCAAGATGTGGGAATGCAGTGAGAATGGAATCTTGCAGAAGTTGAAGTTTCAGATGATTGGCAGCAGTGTCAGGGAGAGAGCCGGTGAAATCTGCGATAGTCTTCCATGAAAACTCAGAATGGATGAGATGACGAACTTAAAGAACACTCACAAAATAACAATAATTTTGTGAAGGGGGATGTGGAAAACACTTGGAAAATCAGTTCGTGCATTAAATCAGATGTGGTGGCTGGGCGGAAATGTTGAAATCAAACTGAACGAAAAAACATAATGCTTTCACAGAAGAGTTTAAGATGTTAAGGCAGTAATGGGTATTGGTCATGCAAAGAAAGACACTAATAGTAAGAGCTGGCTGAAACAGACTGAGAAAAACATTCATAACAGTGGTTGGCAGTGAGGAGAGACTTCAGACTTGGCAAATAAATTGGATGATACAAAAAACACGATAATGAATCCAAGTGATGGTAAATTAATGCTACCATGGGATGGAGGAAAAGAAAGTATGCCACCCCGGTGGCGCAGTGGTCTAAGCCATGGCCTCTGATCATTCGTCCGTAAGGGGTCCGGGTTCGAATCCCGGTGAGGCATGGATGTTGTGTTTGTCTTACGGCACTGGCTCTTTCCCTTCCCTGGAACCAGTGACCCTAAATTAGGGACGGGCGACTGCTTATAGCCCATTGCGTTGCTCACACTGGTCGTTAGACCTCCAATCCAAAAAAAAAAAAAAAAAGAAAAGAAAGTATGTCAGCGCAAACATGGTGAGTATGATGCCAAACAAAATTGGCAAACAAGAGCTTTAAGAAGTGATGAAAAAAATGTAGAGGTGAAGGAGCAATCCAGAGGCAGGACGAAGTTGTTGATAAGTGCTGCTTTTTTGAGAATAGGACAAGATAGGAGAAAAATGAGACCAGGAATGAATGGAAAGTTGAAGCTTCTGAAGTGTCGGCTGCCACGTTTGATTTGAAACATTGATGGATTTGCTAAACCAAAGTCCAAGCAACTTGAGACAGGCAGAAGTCCAAGGGGCCCCTTCTGGGAGAGCTGAGCGGCCTGCCTACTCACACAATCAGGGTCATGTGTATCTGGCAATATTCAAAACTGTTCCTGGTAGTGCAGAATAATCGTAATAAGCATCCAGAATGAGTTGAAAATCTGAATCGCAACGAATGAAGATGGAAACATCGTCAGCATACGCTGTGAGGAAAATAGACTTATAATGAAGTTGGGGAGATAGGAAAAGTGGATTCAGTGTAAGATGTAAACAAAGTTGACCCAAGAACAGTTCAAAAGCAGGCATGAAGAGTTGTCCTGAAAGAGGACAGCCCTGTCGGACCTTGGTGTTAAAAGGGATAGCTGCAGTGATGAAAGTAGAATTTTTAATATGAAAAAACGGCGCTGATTTTAAGATTATTAACAGCTTGATAGAAAATATTGGGGAAGCCGAAACTGAAGATGGTAGACAGTAGATAGGAATGGTTAATGCATGGTTCTGATGGAGATTGAAGAAAGCGAGAGGCTCAAGGAAGTTTGGGCGATGGACTGTAAGTTAGTGAGAAGAGTCAAGTTCTGATTGATTAACCAGTTATTTACTGAATAAATTTGATCATCATGGATCATGTGCTTCCAAACGTGATCCAGCCGAAAAGAGAGGACTGAGGAATCAAGTTTGTAATCTGTGTTAAGGAAGGAACTGGGACACCAGTTGTCAAGAAGCTGAAGATTACCTGATTTCGGGAGAAGACTAAAAAGAGCAATCAGTAAAGCTAGATGGAAGATTGGAAGGAGGTCAGATTTGAAAGCAAGGTAGAATGAAGCAGGAAGACCATCAGCTCTTGGGGCGGAGTGATGGTTCAGACAAGCGAACGCATTGGAGATTTCAAATGGAGTAATATGGCCCAGTAATTATAAAAATGGATGGATTGTGAACAAGAGGCAGAAGTGGGGAATTAAATCTGGCAGAAAAATATTCTTCATATGTGTGTGATGCAGGGCACAATTTCACCGATTAGCAACTAGCAAATAGCTAGTGAAAAATCAAATTTGCTAGTGAAAAAAAATCGCAGTAGCAAATATTGCTAGTAAGGTAATTTCTTTATTTAAAGTAACCAAAAATCATTATTAATCCACGAAGTTTACATAACAGTTTCTATTATCACTTGTTAAAACAGCGACGATCAGCGATTCTCTTTCACCAATTTCCTTTCGACACTTAATACCCATCCTCCCCATATCTTTCATCCCTTCCAAACTGTCGTAGAAGCACATTGAAACTCCTCTCATTGGTCTATTACAGAAACTGAACGTGACATCGGCAATGGTTGCTGTGGCAACCCAGAGCTCTGGGATGGATCGGTTGTTTGACCACCTGCTCTGCCACCCTCCCTTCTTTTGCCCCACGAACTTTGTCCTCAACTCCTGTCGTACCCTAAGCCAAGCGATCTCCTTTATTGCGTGGCATAGGTAGACGTTTTTTACGAAACATGTTCGTGGAGGGGGTAAACGATTACGAAAGAAACTTTTGCTTCGTCTGACTTCTGGTTTTGGAAATTTTCCTTGTATTTTCAAGCTGAAATACCGATATTTATCCAGTAAAATGGTAATGAGCAATAATACTTGACAAGGCAACATAGTGAGAAAAAAAATTATGATTACGGAAAAAATCCGAATTCCGTCGACCTTTCGTTTTCTAGTTTCGTAAAGACGGAATTCCAATAATAACGAAAAAAGCCGGAATTCCTTGAATTTGCGGAAGAATCTCATGCCTGAAGATTACAGAAAAATTTTGCAGCAGCCAACTTCCGTTTTTGCAAATTGTTCTCCACAGTTTCAAGCTAAAATGCAAACATTCATGCAATAAAATGATATTTAACAAGAAAAGTGGACACAAAGACAACATTGGGAGAACAATTTGCGATTATGGCAAAATTTTCTCACTCCGTTTCACTACTGTGTTCGAAAGTTTTGAAGCACGAAATTTCGTCTCCAGATGAAAGATGACCCCCCCCTCCCTCTCCCAAATATCGATCTTCAGAATGATCTAACTGATGACAAAAAAATAAAAATAAAGCGGTATTCCGCGAATCCCTGTAAGAATCTCGTGTATATCATAAAAATAATAGCAAAAGAAAAATTTGAAACAAAATGAAAATTTGTAGAATCCGTAGTTTTGATAGTGAGTTCCGTAGTCAGACAACTAATTCTGTAAAAACTATGGCATTGTGTGGTAGTTGGCAGATATGAAGTGTGTAGAAGTTTAGCAGAAATTTGTGCTATACTTCCACTTAGTACTGCATGTTGTGAGGTGGGATTCAGTTTTTTAAAAAGAATACAAGGGGATTGGAGGAACAATTTGTCAGTTGAAACTTTAAATGCTCTGATGACAATTGAAATACTGTAGAAGGGCCACAAGAAGAGATTTTTAATCCACGGTCAGCAGTTATAAAGTGGTATGATGACAAAGTCAGACACCCTGAGCGTAAACCATATGGGAAGAAATCTGAATTAGGATGTCAGTGAAATATATTCATGTGGTATGAGAATTTGTTAGAAATTAATAATAAAGATAGTCACTAAACTTATCTAAGATTCTATTCATTATTCAAAAAGGTAAGTCAAAATATTTATACACATATTTAAATTTCTGTGTAACTTTATTAGAAAATAAGTTGCGATGTGATTTAGTTTTACTTGCTAGTCATGCAAATGTTTTGCTAGCAAACTATTTGGTCACTAGCAAAATTTGCTAGTGAGCAAAAAAGATGAAATCTTGCCCTGGTGTGATGACTAGGGCCTGGACTTTGATGACCGAAAAATTCCTTATAAATGCATTTAAAAGTAGCAGAAAATGCCCTTAAAATTGCAAAAAATGCCCATAAAATGAAAAAAAAACTGCCCTTGAAATTTTAAAAAGAAAACCTACCTAGAACAGTTCTTACAGTAAATTTTGCCAAAAATTGTATTGTCTTAAACTAATTGATAAATTATATTTCTTTTCTTTAAAATAAATATTATTCATAAAACAATGACTAGGAACTGCATAAGAAAAAAAGAATGGTCATACCAATCCCAAATGAATTTTATTTGCTTGTACACTGAAAGTCTTTCTTCATGCAAGTGCATCATAATTGCACTGAATTATAAGGTGCATCTAAATGTTTTTGAAGGTAAATGAACATCTATTATCTGTAAGTGGGTTTTTATATCTCAAGAAGCTTCCCTAGACATCAGCAAATGTGACGGGGCATACTTGAAAATTTTCTCCAGTTAATATATGTGAGGTTTCTTTAAAGTCTGGAATCCAATGGGTTTTTTTCCAGAACATTGTTTAATTTGGCAAAGATAGATTGTCCAACCTTGCCTTTGGCTCCTTTAAGAACTTGGCTTGCTTTTTCAACGTAAGTGATTGCATTGATGAGTTCCATACCCTGTTTTTCTGAACACGTAATCGTTGAGGCCAAAATGCCGAAGTTTGATTTAATGTATGCTAGATTTTCTTCTGTTTTATCTTCCGAGAACACGTGTTGAGCAATTTGGATTAAAGCGACATCACCAGTTTGAAAACCATTTACTTTAGACTTCACAGGCTGGAAATTATCACTGTAATATGGGCATGCATTCAGCCATGTCCTCCAATGTGTTATTACTGGCTCTGGTGGTAGGAGCTTGATATTTGAAACATTGTATGCGATATGGTGCTTTTAGGAATATTTTTTTTTTTTACATTGGATACGAGTCGATCAATATTAGGATAAATTGCACGGATTTCTTTGGCAGTGCGATGTAAAGCATGGGCAAGGCAAGTGACATGCACCAACTTGAGATAAAATCCTTTAATTGATTTTCCTGTTTTAACCATATACGGGACAGCATCAGTCAAAAATAGAAGGATATCGTCATGTTGTATACCACCCGGCCATAAAAGAAACAAGGATTTGTCAAATAATTGACAGATCGCTGAGTGATTCACTTTCTATGTGATCTCCATATTGAGCAAATATTTTGCCAGGGCAATCTGGCTCAAGTGTCCTTATTATGACATTGGCAACAGTACGACCCTGAGAATCATTCGTTTCATCAATAGACACAAACATTTCCCCCCTTTTGCACTGTCCCTAATTTTGTCCATTGTTTCAGTGTAACACTCATGTATGTAGTTTTTTCGTAGTGTAGACTCATCAGGTATGATATGACCAGTGTGTTTTTCCAAAAACTGGTAAAATTTAGGATGATTTAACTCTTCCAGTGGAATATTCACGGAAACGAAAACTTCACACAGCTCTTTATAAAATGGTGACTTCTTGAATGGTCTCGATGAACAGCTTTCCATAAGTAAATGTTGAGATGCCTGTGACTTTTTCTTTTGCAAGTTCAACAGCTCGAATATGCTTTTCTCGTCCAATATGCTGCACGACAGTAAATCGCTTTTGTGCTGCAACTTTAGTTTCACATAGTTTGCAAAATAGAATTACTCCATCAGTAGAAAAAACATTTTCTCCGAACTCCGAAACAAACATGCATAAATAGCAAGATTGAGAAAGTTTGCATTTAGGCGTCTTTGGAAATAAACTGCTACTTTTCTTTTCAGACTGGAAGTAATGACTGGAGTACGTACTAACAGCTTCCATACAATTCTAGATGCTTTAAGTGTAACCCCTCAACCACTCAGAACAGGTTCTGCCTGGTACCACAAGGTTGGGGGCAATGGAAAAACATCCTACCTAAACCTTTCACGAACAGTGTCCAAAAATCTTAGGCACAAATATTTCTATTCCATTTCCTTCCCTTCTGAAGACCCAACAAAATGAGGATTACTCTCAGATGTGCATGTGGTGATCGGCACCTAATCCCAAGTAATGCTTCCTATAATTTGAGCTACATGTTTCTTAGGGGAAATCTTTTCACTTCCCGAGGAAGCAGGTTGAGTATGTGTGGGGGAGGGCTGCGGGCGTTGCTTCAGGTACGAAAGACCACCTAAGGTACACAGGCTGAATCGCTCACATCCAAGCACCAAACGGTTATCTCTCTCTCCCATCTTTGCGACTAGGGGTTTGTCGGGGGCGTGTCCAAAGCCAGTAGTTCTTTGGAAGCTGTCAGACATCTGTTTTCTTTTGAGGAGGACACGCAGCTTCGGATTCTTATCAGCACAATCAACTACGTATGACCTTTCTAAAGTCTCAAGGGGTGAAGAAATGCCGCAGCCATTTGATTGAAGGGCCGTGTCGGCCATTTCTGGACTGTACATAAAAAAGAAAGAAAATGCAGAAAAGTGACAAAAAATGCACTAAATTGCAAAAGTCCTCCCAAAATGCCAAAAGAATTCTGGAAAAGGCTGCAAAATGCCCTAAAAATGCAAAGCTACAAAAGTCATCAAAGTCTGGGCCCTAGTGATGACAAATGACATCAGAATCAGAGGAAATATTATTATCAGGGAAAGCAAGATGGTTAATACTTTGGGAATGTTTACAAGGCCTATTGTAGTCATGAATCAGTGCTGAAGGAATATGGAAAGGATCAAGTGCATGAAGTTTGAGTCGAAACAAAGCCTCGGTAGCAGCAGGCAGAAGAAGATGTTTTAAAACTTCAGTGCAATGAGCAAATCCAGGGGTATTCTGTGGTAAGAGAAATAGTTGAAATTTGATCATGTCAATATCCATCGACCAGGTAATTCATGGGTGAAATGAGATACGTTCAGCAAGAAAGCAAATTGAAGATTTCATGGAAATCCAAGAAGCGATAGGGTCAGATGCCCAAGATTTTGAAGGTGAGGAGGGTAGTTGGTCTCAAGTAGAATGCAACCTACCTTATGCAGTTCTGCAATCACTTGGGAGATCTCATGGATATGATGAGTAACAAATATGCCTAATAAGGACTATATTGCTATGGATAAACTGTAGCCTTTGGGGGAGCTCATAGAGATGAGTGACAAATATGCCCAATAAGAACTGTATTGCTATGGATAAACTGTAGCAATTGCTGCTGTACTTGTGACACCCTCTAAATCTTCAACTGGCACTCTACTCTTAACATCAGAAGTGTTGATAACCACCTTTTTTTTTTTTTTTTTTATGGAAACTGATGAAATTTTGACAACCTCGAGGCCCTTGGTTGTGTGTACATTTCAGTGTAGCTTGTACATGGAACACCACAACATGTGTGTGTGTGGCAAATCATTAAATGCAGGGCAGACATTTAAATTAACACAACTCCTTTTTCGTGTGTTTCATTTATAATTCATGCACCTTATTTCACTTTCCCACTCATGACAGCAGTGCCATCATATCCTTTCCGTCTGATTTTACACGATTCCATACGATTTCAGTTTCACAAGAATTGTGTCAGCAATTCCTTTTCCTCGTCATTTCTTGAATTAGAACAAACTGAAGGAGCAACTCTTCAATTATACACACATCGGATGCATAAAGATAACTGCTCTGTTGTAGCAATATCAGTCATTTTATCAGCTAGGATTGGAAAAAAAACCCTGTTTGGATTAATTTTTGATACCAGCTTGTTAAGTACAATAGTGTTGCAGGTATCGATGATCTGATTTTGCATTTAGCACTTGTATACAAAGCATTTCCTTTACTACATTTTAAAGTGTTTGCTGACAAGTCGTCTGCTTTAGCTCTGAATCGTAACAGAGCGCAAAAGTTTCCATCCTTTTCTATCAGCTCTTCCTCTGTAGCTTTACCTGAATCCCTATATCCTTTCAGTGGGATGCCTTGTCTTGGCATCTATCACACTGTTTCTGTTATAGGAATACAAGATTATGCCTATTTTCACCAACTTGACATTTTGCCGCTTTGTTTACATACATATCACTAAGCTGTTCTCTGGTATTCAGAGGTTAGCTCCACAAAGAAAAAAACAAACTATCAGATAATTTTTAACTGATTATTTACTTACTGTTGCCGTATCAAACTCCTTCATTTACAGTGATCTTGACATACAATTCAGGCTTCACTGACATTCATCACACGACACACACAAGACCACCTATACTTCATACTCATGATATTTTTCTCGTGCAGACACTCTTGAATCTGGTCCTCCCATGACTTCCTTGGCCTTCCTCTGCCTTTCCTTCGGGGTGAAAATTTTTTTCTTAGTAAGCATCTCGTCACGCATTCTTTCAACATGCCTAAACCACCGAAGCATATTAGTCTCAATAGAGTCCTGTACATCAGGCCACGTGTAATAGAATTTCTGCTGTTTCCACACCATTGTAGGGATATTTACAGCTTTCATTTTTTTTTCCATTTATTGAATTTTATTCTACCCAGTTGCCGTAACTCATGATGTCCTTGTCCAACTTTAGAAGTACTAAAACACAAAGTGCAGTATTTATAATATGCATTATTTTCAAGTTGTGAATATGACTACCATTTCCCATTTATTCAGCCACTTAATCTGAAAATGCAGATTTCTTGGACCAGACTGCGGAAATATGAAGGACGCGTCTGGGGCCCATAATTTTCTCGAAGTTTCTAACTTCTGTGCATTATCTAAACCTTGTATGTAATGCTTTATATGATATGGTGATGCTGATGAAAAAGAATTTTATTGAACTTCCATCTTTTCCTGATATCACAACTATTCTTTGTGGACACATTCTGTAAATCTAGCTCACGTGACGATGGAACACAAAGTTTTTCAGCAGAATTATCGTCTCTCTCCCACTGTCAGGTGTTACTGCCCGAGTGTGATTTGTTTCCAAGCATGGCTTTTTACTAAAAAAAATTCAGTGAAGAACCAGACTCGGGGGTGGGGTGCTGGTTTTTTGGCATCTTAAACTTAATGTCACCCACCCACACCTGTAAAAGTAGAGAAGCTAATTAGTCACACCCAATATATGCTTCAAAACAACCTACACCTCATCACAACAACAAAATGCTGCCCTGTGAGGAACTCAGTGCCAGGCAAGCCAACACCCAAAAATCAAGAAGCCAGTTCTTTCCTCTCCAAAACCCGTTAGATGGGTATTTTCCCTGGTGTAGCAGCCGTGCACAGCATCTGAGAGTGAGACACCACCTACTTACCAAGCAGGGCATCCACAGAAACTTTCAGTATACCCAATTTGCTTTTTATTGCAATGGAACATCCTGGTCCTTTGATCCTTGCTGCTTCCTTCTCTTCATGGAGAAAACATGTTCAGTTGTTGCCATGAGACATCAAACCACATTCAAATACCATAATTTTTGTCGTATAATCCGCAGATTATCTGCTAAAAAAGTTTAAAATATAGGTTCTGCGTATTATACGCCAATGCGGATAATAGGCCAATTAAAAAAAAAAAAATTACGGCCCTTTGATTTTTTAAAAAACTGCAGTGTGATTGGACAGAGAAGGGGGTATATTGGGAAAGGAATTCCCTCTAAAAAAATTTCTTCAGTTCAGGAGTTGGTACGGAGCAGGGAGGAGGGGCGTCATAATGAAAGCTCAGGCAAGTTGTGTGGAGGGACGGCGGGGGTCATTTTGTATCGTTAAGGAGACAACTCTGACTGTTATGTCGTCTCTGTTTTTGTCAGTCAGCCAATGAACGTACACACTGCGCTTGCTGCACAAACCTATGTGTTCTCCCTTTTGGATCCCGCGTGTACTGCCTGGTGCTTAGTTCGTCTTTTGCCGTCTTGACCAACGCCATTGCTGCTATTTTCCTTCATTGCTATTCATGATGTCTTTGAATAGGAAACATTTCAGTTTCACTGCCGAATTTAAACTTAAAAGTGGTGGACACAACTGATGATATGATCGTGTCACTTCACGATAGTTTTGAGGTCAGAAAACAATCACTCTGTAACATATGGAAAGCCGCTGTGCCATGGTCTAAAATGTAAACAAATATGTCGATAAATTCCGTGGGAAAATTCACAGAAGTTTTTTATTGGCCCACGTATAAGCCGATCCCCCAACTCTGAAAGCAGGATTTCCTCAAAAAAGTTTCAACTTGTACGTGAGTACATACGGTACTTCCATGACTTGTTCTGTATCTGCATTTCATCATTGGTTTAATGCAGTACTCTGGAACTCAATCAGCATGATCTATGGATGCCACACCCATTATCTGCCCGAAGATAAAAATATGAAAAAGTAACCTTTAAAAATGAATTTTTTCATTTAATAAAATCTTTTTTTTTTTTTTTTTTATTCTTTCCTTTTTGGGAATCCTGGGTCATTATGTGACCGACTTTTCTGTCAGAAATTCCGGTTCAATATCTATGATGTGCAAATTATACGATTTTTTTTTCCTGAATGTCACAGTTTGCAGATTATATGTAGGTAAAAAAAAAAAAATTACGTGAATTTCGTAGTTTACTGATTATACGCTGGTGTGGATAATACGATGAAAATTATGGTACTACAAAACTTTGCCTTTTAAAATCCTTTTTTTGAAATATTGAAAGGTTCCAATTTGTGTGGGTGGGGGGTTAACCCCCAGCGCTCCTCTGCTTCTAGGTGAGTATTCAGTGTTGTCAGCATGTTATTTCTAGAAAGGCTTCCATATTTTGCAGTAAATTCTGTTTTCCACTTATTGTTGACATATTTTGCAGGAAATTTTACTCAGCCAGCACTCAGTTCCTCCAGCAAGTAAACAGAGTAAGTTGTCATTAAAGTAAAACACAAGGCAGCTCACCTTGGTGCACGACACATCAATAAAATCAATCCATGGTTTAAAACCTGAGTTGATGAACCATAACTTTAATTATGCTCAAGATACAAGTTAAAACCTGATTATAATTAAAAACACTTCATAAGAACTTTCGGGTCTCCCTTGGATCTCATCTGCAGATGAGAATTACAAATACAAAGTTGTCATTAAAGTAAAACACAAGGCAGCTCACCTTGGTGCACGACACATCAATAAAATCAATCCATGGTTTAAAACCTGAGTTGATGAACCATAACTTTAATTATGCTCAAGATACAAGTTAAAACCTGATTATAATTAAAAACACTTCATAAGAACTTTCGGGTCTCCCTTGGATCTCATCTGCAGATGAGAATTACAAATACAAAGTTGTCATTAAAGTAAAACACAAGGCAGCTCACCTTGGTGCACGACACATCAATAAAATCAATCCATGGTTTAAAACCTGAGTTGATGAACCATAACTTTAATTATGCTCAAGATACAAGTTAAAACCTGATTATAATTAAAAACACTTCATAAGAACTTTCGGGTCTCCCTTGGATCTCATCTGCAGATGAGAATTACAAATACAAAGTTGTCATTAAAGTAAAACACAAGGCAGCTCACCTTGGTGCACGACACATCAATAAAATCAATCCATGGTTTAAAAACCTGAGTTGATGAACCATAACTTTAATTATGCTCAAGATACAAGTTAAAACCTGATTATAATTAAAAACACTTCATAAGAACTTTCGGGTCTCCTTGGATCTCATCTGCAGATGAGAATTACAAATACAAAGTTGTCATTAAAGTAAAACACAAGGCAGCTCACCTTGGTGCACGACACATCAATAAAATCAATCCATGGTTTAAAACCTGAGTTGATGAACCATAACTTTAATTATGCTCAAGATACAAGTTAAAACCTGATGATAATTAAAAACACTTCATAAGAACTTTCGGGTCTCCCTTGGATCTCATCTTCAGATGAGAATTACAAATACAAAGTTGTCATTAAAGTAAAACACAAGGCAGCTCACCTTGGTGCACGACACGTCAATAAAATCAATCCATGGTTTAAAACCTGAGTTGATGAGCCATAACTTTAATTATGCTCAAGATACAAGTTAAAACCTGATGATAATTAAAAACACTTCATAAGAACTTTCGGGTCTCCCTTGGATCTCATCTGCAGATGAGAATTACAAATACAAAGTTGTCATTAAAGTAAAACACAAGGCAGCTCACCTTAGTGCGCAACACATCAATAAAATCAATCCATGGTTTAAAACCTAAGTTAATGAACCATAACTTTAATTATGCTCAAGATATAACCTGATTATAATTTAAAAAACTTCATAAGAACTTTCGGGTCCACCCTGGATCCTGTCTTCAGATGGAAATTGCAAATACAGAGTAAGTTGTCATTAAAGTAAAACACAAGGCAGCTCACCTTGGTGCACGACACGGCAATAAAATCAATCCATGGTTTAAAACCTGAGTTGATGAGCCATAACTTTAAGTATGCTCAAGATACAAGTTAAAACCTGATGATAATTAAAAACACTTCATAAGAAATTTCGGGTCCACCCTGGATCCCGTCTTCAGATGAGAATTACAAATACAGAGTAAGTTGCATATGCAGTGGCAACAGTGTTCCCTCTGTGAAAAAGCTCTGCATATGTGGCCTTCATGGGCTTGCTGATGGCACAGTATCTCAATGCTGAGGCAGATAACAATGCATGATTATGCTCATTCATAAATTCTACTATACAGAGACATTTTGACGGATCTGATATGTCAAATGGCCTGCAAGTAAAGTATAGAACAACTATCAAGTAACCACTAAAGTACTTGCTGTTTTCAGACACCGAGACAAAGTAGTAGGAAAGCAACTTATTCATCAAAATAATTGCCATGGGCATGAATAACATTATGCCAATGTGTTAAGAACTTATATATATACCCCTACAATAAAATGCCAGGTCATGGGAAGAGAAAAAGTTTTGGAGAGCAGCGTGTAACTCGTCAAAGTTGAAGAAGTCGTGTCCAGGCAAATGATTGTCGAGTGAAAGAAACGACTGATGGTTTGAAGGATAGATATCTGGTGAGTAAGCTGGATGTCATAAAAGCTCTCACCCAAGTTCTTTGATAGTGTTTCTGGTCAATGAAGCAGAGTGGGCATGAGTATTATCTTGAAGGAGCAGAACTCTCTTTCTGTTGCCTAGTGCTGCTTCCTTCCTTTTCAGGTCCTCATGCACACTAATCAGTTGATCACAGTACACTGTATCAGCAATCGTTTGGCTGCGTTGTAAAAGTTCATAATGAACAACACCACATGCCGTCCACCATACACATAGTGTAACTTTATTTGGATGCAGTGCTGGCTTCGATGTGTAAGAAATTGAGTCACTCATTGGCGTCCAATGTCTGGAATGTTTTGGGGGTGCTGTACTGGACTCACTTCTCATCACGTGTGAGAACCCTATCAAATGGTTCCTTCTCATAGCGAGACATCAATAACAGCAAGCTAAAACATGTTGCGGTTTGTTCACTGCAGACAATTCGTGGAGGACCCACTTAGACAATTTGTATGCCTTGCCTATTGTATGCAGATATCTTTAGATAGTTTCATCACTAACATCAAATGACTGGGCTGGTTCCTGGCATGTTTGGCCATAGTCCTGACCTGCTCAATAGATAGTTTCATCACTAACATCAAATGACTGGGCTGGTTCCTGGCATGTTTGGCCATAGTCCTGACCTGCTCAATAGATAGTTTCATCACTAACATCAAATGACTGGGCTGGTTCCTGGCATGTTTGGCCATAATCCTGCTCAATAGCAACTTACAGGGCTGCTGTGTCAAGGTTGACAGGACGACCACTCCGGGTCATTTCTTGAAGGATTTCATCTCTGAACTTTTGAAACCAATTCTGAGTTATGCGTTCCTCCACAGCATCTGCCCTGAATGCCAAACAAATGCAATAATTTGTTTCTGCAGTAGATGAACCGAGTTTAAATCCATATTACCTACACCCATGAATAATCTCCAGTGGTACCGCCATTATAATTGCACATCTTTTCATTACCAAATTGCTTGCTCATCTGATTCATGTGCACAGGGCATTTTGAGATTTCAGCTGACACTATACCGTGCTCAGGCACAACACTATCTCTCTGCAAATTCAACCATTTCAAGTTGTTTCATTTGCTCCCTCAAAACACTGCAAATACTTTTGTGGTTACCTGATACAGTAGACCACCCAGGATTTTGACGGGGGTGGCTGGGTGTGTGTGTGTGTGTGTTCAGAAAATATCTTCTTGTAGAAAAGAATATTTGTGTGTGTGTGTGTGTATCAATCTCGTATAGATAAATACTGAAACTAGAAATATTATCATGGATTGGACACTTACCTATGTAATACTTTGCCGGAAACTTGAAATTTAGCAGATGACTTTAAGGTCAGAAAGCAACTTGTACACCTAACACCACCTTAGCACTTTTTTGTTCGTTCGTTTGTATGTCTGCCTGTTTTTGATAAATATCTTGCTAACCATTGGAGATAGATTTGAAATTTTGCGGATGGTTTTTATGGACTGTACATAACTGTCACACCATGTTTGCACTTTGTGTGTCTGTTCGTCCGTCCGTCTATCCTATGTTTTCGATGAATATCTAGGGAGCAGTCTGATATGAAAACAAGAAAATATCTGGATAGCCATTAGGAACCTGAAGTAACTCTAACCACATGTAAACACTTTGTGCATTTGTCTGTCTATCTGTCTACGTCAAGTGCGTGCAAAAGTGAAATAACCAATTGAGCTTTTTAACAGCACAAAATCAAGTCTGTGGCTTCTTCCTCATTTCATTCAACACTTCATCAACATGCAGTTTTTTTTCGTGATGAATATTTAGTAATGCTAGTCCATTAAGTCTGTCGTTCTCTGTGGTACTCCGAAGGTAGGTTTTCAGACGTCTCAAACTGGAAAATGACCTTTCGCTTGTACAAGTTATTATCGGAAGGGTTACTGGCATTTTAAACAGTCGTTTTATGTGTGATAAAAGGATTCATCACATATGAAGGGTATAAGTCCTGTACCCTCCAACTTAGTTCTGAATTTTATGATAGAAGTTTTTAAAGACTGCTACATATGTACACTTTGCCCTTGGCCTCTCGCTTTTATCCAATCAGCTTTCAGGTTTTGAAGTGCTGGAATAACACATCTGTGTCATCACTATCTTGCTTCTTTAAAGAATGGCTTCGTGCACTTGAACCTACTGGCGTAGGAGAATGTACAATTTTTAAAATATTTTTCAAAGGCAAAGAACAAATGTTCAGACTCCTGACACATTCTGAAGGAAATTTGTACCCACTTGAAGGGCCGTGTGGAAGCATAAATGAAACCCTAACATCATTTTCGTCAGCACCTACAGACGTTACTTCTGCAAGCCACCAGTCATTGTCATGCACTCACGTTACAAAGGATCTGGTGTGAATATTATGTATATTAACTTCTTCTTTCATCAGTGAAGGAATATTTGTTTGTAGTTTTTGTTCGATTAACGAATGATTCGCATTTTGAGCAACACAGCTTTTGTTGTTTTCCGATACCCAAATGTGTATTTTTTGAATTCCCACAACTGCAGGAACATTTTTCCATTCCTTTTTTTTTTTCTCCACGAAGCTCAGTTACAGTAGAGTTCTGTAACAGAATTACCTTAATATGTGTGGCAACCTTAACAGCCATAACACATTCTGATGCATTTTTTATGCAGGAAATCAAATCATGCGACAGGTTATATTTTTTGGCTAGAAATTTCGTCACCCCTCCGGCACCATCTCAGGGGCCTTTCCCGTGTCCTGCTGCTGTGAAAATCCACTGCTTTCTGACTGAGCATTTTTTCAACTTATAGAATTGAAACCTGTTTTCAAAATGGGCAGCAGCACCATTGGAAATAATGGTAACTTTATGGAAAATGCCCATACCACAGTGAATTAACACATCATCTTCCGATATGCTTCATTGCTAGCAAAGCAATTGCAGAATTTTAAGATTTGTCATCGCTAACTGTGGCATAACTGTATATTTCATTGCCGGAGTATGCAACTGCAGAAAATATGGAAATCTGGTCATTTTTCCAGTGGAAACTTTGGATTTCATTGGACAGAATAACAGACCAGCTTTCTGCAAAATCGACATGAAGTAATAAATTCACAAGCTCATCCTCAATTTGCATCTTTTTTCATTTGAAATATCCTGTCTTTGTACGATTTTGACATGACAATGTGGCACTTTCAAAGCACATTTAATAATATTGTTTCTGCAAAACTAAATAAAATTTGTGTTTTTTTATTAAGTCGCCATCTTCTTCTCGAGGCGCAAACGATACATCTAAGGCAGTATCTATTTCATTTATGTCAAGAGATTTCTCTGTTAAACCATCTGCACCAGGGCATTCTGCACATTTGAGGAGAATACATTTTCCATTTTCTAATGAGCGTATTAGACAATTAAAATATTTTGTTGCAGATTTTATCAGTGGAAATATTTTCTAAAATGTTTTTCAGGGCTCTTAGGCTGAGGTCAAAGTTAGCACAGTGTACACATATGCATGCGTGCTGAACCGGATGCGAGATGACAAGCTTCAGCCAGATGCTATAAAACTTAAAATGGCCCATTTTGACATCGGGATTTTCTCTCTTAAACATTTTATAAATTACTTTTATGGAACGTGTGAGATATCGCTTGGTTTTTATTTCTCTTTGACCATTTTTAATGATTACTAAATAACACCAGATTTGGTGAGAGCAATAAAAATTTTCATCAAGGTGGTACTTACTGTAAAGTGACTTTTTATATTAAAACTCGCAATCTCTTATTAATTTTATGTATCTTAATACTTCAATTTAAAAATTATAAAATAATAGTAATACCAACTTTTCTGACAGGGACTATCATGTACCCCTTAACTACCTGCCTACCTCAACCTCATTCATTTTAGCAATAACTCAGTATGGATCAATCACTTGCACGGCGATATTTTGAGGGGACACCAAAAGAAAAGAATAGGATAGAATTCCTACCTTAGCATCCACCTGTCCTGGAGACTGCGCTGCTGTTCCAGTATCATCCAGGGTATGGAGCCACTTTCTACATGCAAAAAGTTCACACTACTTGACGTCACTCAGAACTAGAGTCTGTAGAAAAAATACAGTTCTTGAACACTAAGGCACTGGCATCTTCGTCAAAATCTCATCTCCTCATCAGGGCCTGGTCGTCACTGGATTCGCCTCGCTGACCACTGGAAAATATTGAAAATATTGTCTGGAAAATATTTTTCGCCCAGTAGTAGTTCAACTAGGTGTTACAGTCCATCACATTCCTCAGTAGCAGCCATCCCACTTGGCTTGGGTCCACCTCGCTCGTCACTACGGGGAAGGTCTAATAATCCTGGTAACACTTGGAGGTAGTTTTTCAGTGTTCAGCAGCCATCTGCTACAATTTCCCAGCTTGGCCACGTGGAAACTTCCGCACTTTCGTAGACTTCACATGCCACCCTTTCTGACAGGATAAATGGTAGTACAAACCAACCAGAACACTCCGGGGGCTAATTTCTAAGTGCCTGGCTGATAGAGCTAAGCCAGACTACCAGTCTGACTTTCCAAATTCACGCGCTCACGTGGAAGTACAAAGTGAACGTTCTCGGAGTGGCGCAAAACTAAGTGAAAGCTGCAGTGACCACGTCAAAGCCAGTGACAAGTGATTCTCTTCTCGAAATTTTTCAACAACTTCTCCGGGATCCACCCACTGCACATCAAAATTATGCAATCTCCAATCCCGAGCACAGGGGACCGCAGGCCTCCCCTGAATTAGAACTCCCACTCGAAATCTACTGGTCGCAAAATTAGCATGAAGCCAAATGATGTGGGGGGAGGGGGGTATAAGCTTCGCCATTAATTTCTCTCTTCCCAACGAATCTATGACCATGAGAAAATTCCTGAAGTTTCGACGTCTTCGGGTGATGTAACCACTATACCATAAATTTTACCAGCCATATGACTGGCCTTTTGCGTCACCAGCCAGACTATCGATTAACTCTCCTTTGAAATTCCAGCAATCAGCTGACATGTTCATAGCCCCCCATAAAACATTTGATAATGCTCAAAGATGTCCGAAACTTTGATCTGCCTCCTAATCTCTCCTTATGCAACTTGAAAATGCCCCCCCTCCCTGTTCTGCCAGGATCTCCGCAGCTCTGACTGCCCCTGAAAGGGGGGTGGCTGTTCCACAGTAGGCTGAACCTGCTGGTCATTTCTATAATTCACCACTGGTGGGGGGTGGGGGCAGACACAAGAAAAAAGTCATCCAAAATTTAAGGCTTGCTCAGCCAACCTGAAAATCTCTGCTGACGGCATGGGGCAAACAGTAAAAAAAAAAAATATATATATATATATATATATATGTGTGTGTGTGTGTGTGTGTGTGTGTGTGTGTGTGTGTGTGTAGATAAAAGAACATACTCATTACACAAAAATTCATTACCCAAATTAAAAATAAATAAATTCCGAAATAGGGTTTCCACCTGAATGTGCAGCCTCATGGTCGTGAGCGCTATCACATAATAATGCCCATGGTAAGTCGGAAAACTATGCTGATGTAATCTTTTTTTTTTTTTTTTTTGCGATCAAAATACTTGTTTCTGGTATTTTTCTGGCAAATTACACAACGTCTTTGTGATGAGGGTACGAGATAGTGGCTGTGAGATAGTTGAGAAGCATGTGGTTTGTGGCTTCAGGGTCCAGGGTGAGCTGACAGTAGTTCTTTTGTGCAAAGAAGATTCATAGTGACTTCTCTTCTGAAGCTCAAATGTGGAAGCAGATTTTCATGGAGTTCACAATACAAGATCCAGCTTGCCACTACAGACATGTTCAGTGCATTACTAAAAAGTTCCACCACCACTTTTTGCTGCAGAGTTTAGGACAATAGCTACCTAGAAGTCTATCAAGGAGATCATCACCCCATACCTTCATTATATTTCTGAATAAGGTAGGGTTGGGGGATATCAATTTTGTTTTTCTTGGCCCTTGAAAATCATTTGGCCACTCCGATGGGTTCACATGAACAGTAGTTTGATGCAACTGTAACAACAGCATTGTCATCCCAGCTACATATGTAAATGCTGCAGTTTCAGTTGCCTTGATCCCCTTGTAAGATAAATTCGTCAGCACATCATGAGAAGTAAAAAAATTATCAAAAAAGACTTTGTGTTTTGAAGGTTGGCCAACTGCTGACAGCGACTCAGTGATTACGCTTGTTCCTAGAGGCAAGGCTGGAGATCCTTCTTTTTTACCATTGTATATTCCCATTGCATATGGGTATCCATTTGATGAACACAACATCCAAACTGTCATACCCCCAGACCAATTGTGGTTGAGAGGGACACCAGAACTAACTAAAATTATCATTTTAGTGAGCCGAAGAGTTGTGTTTCCTTCCGAAGATGGCGACACAAATTTTCAGCCGGAGACTGCGTTGTGTTTTCATATGAGCGTCTGCACAAAAATGCGCACGCACTCATATGCCACAATAATTTAGAGAACAAATTTTGTAAACAAAAAAAAAACAAAAAAAAAAAGATAAAAAGACCGAATTGTTGAAGTAGGTAAAATAAGTGGGAAGTAAAGGCTGAGAAGGAAAATATTGCCCTCGTTCCTGATTCTGAATCACTGTCCCACCACACCTATTAGTGTTATCTATCCCCTTATCAAAATTATTAGCTTGCAAATTAACACACTCGGTCAACTTGTTCTGAAGAGAAACAGAGATAAGGAAATAACAAAACAGTTTATTCGTGAAAATAAGTAGGTAATGTGGTACACCTTCAGTGAAGAGCCTGTAGTGCATTTAGTTTACTGTACCAATTAAAGTTAAACCTTTAGGAAATTGAAAGGTTGTTTCCACTCTCCAATAACACAACTTCAACTATTAGTTTACTGAAAACTCTTTCACTTCAATGCAGATTTTAAAAATTAACAATAATTTTCAATAATCATTCGACTGATCCAACATTCACATCAGCATAAAAATACTCGATAAATCGCTGGTCTTCTACTCTCAGCACTGTTTACCTTATTCACATATAAACTTTGATCACTTTGAAATCTCTTAAGTTCTTTAAAATTATCAGATTTACTTCATCAATTCAGATTAAAGTTTTAAGTTGCCTTTACTACTATTTGCTAGGAATTTCCCTATCTTTAGGAGGCAGTTAACAACTTTAAAATAACTGCCTTGATATCAACACCTTTTATTCGAAGACACATGAAATACACTGAATGAGCACAATATACACACTTGCATATAAAGACAAAACACTGGAAACAAAATAGAGAAAATGCATGCATACCTTTGCACTAAAAGGTATGCTGTTTACTTTAACTCACTGCTCCCTTTCTGGCAGCTGAACAATTATCAACTCATTTAATTATAACTTAATTTGAACTCTTAGTTAACCTTGCCCTAAACCTGGCAAATAACCCGTAATTAATTATCACTTAAACTCGGAGTTTCTAACCTTATTATGTCTCCTGCCGTTACCGGTAGTTAACCTTTAGAATTCTACAACAACAAAATAGTTCTCGCCCACTGTTAAACCCTGCCAACTCCGGCAGTTAAATTTGTATTATCGTATATACTCGCGAAGTCGACCCTCCCCCCCCCCACTTTATTTGGTTGAGAAAAGACTGTTTGTAATTTTTGGTTGGTAAATTCTGACTTCTTCTTGGGTAGATACTTCATGTATATCTTCCGTATAAGGAAGTCATAAGTTATACGTGGTTAAAATACATCATATATAGAGATTCAGTACCTCTTTTAGAATTGCTATTACACACGTTAAAATACAGACGTGATTATGGTGGTGCAGTTAATCATGACGTTTATTATTTTAAAAAGTAAAGACTAAAAGAAAGCAAGAGCAATTACTCACATATATTCGTCCATAGGTCGTTTTTGTTCGCATACCACCATAGTTTCGCAAGTTGTTTGGTCTCAGGTGTTCAGCGGCTATGCAGTGCAAAATGTTTGATGGGATGGTGACTATAATATGTGTTTAGCAATGCCAAAGTAGTAGTCGACCCAAAGAACTTTGCTATATATTGTATCATAAGCTCAAAAGAATAATACAACTGAAAATAAAAACCCAGTAATGACCTATGCCACAGGCAGGTTTAAAAGGCTAACAATGAACAATCCAAGAAACTATAGTGAACGAATTTAAAAGAACAAAATAAAATATGAATGGCCAGAAGAAACGATGAATGAACTATTTACATAATGTGTGCACCACCTCCTCACGTCCACCAGCGTCCCCAGACGCGTGTTTCACCCTAGCCTCTTCCTAAGCATTTTCAACAGGAAATGAAATGTCTGTTGGCAAGTGGCAACGTTTCGTACCTCCATAAGTCATGATGTACATTGTGCGTGGGTCAGTTTTCCTCCTATATGGTGGTGCTATCTGGTGTCATAGTTTGATTTTCCTGTATTTGTCGTCTTTTAATTTTATTTTTATGCTCCTCTTCTTCTTGGGTGCTAGAAAACTCCGTCCCTCGATTCTGTTGTAAAGTTAAATTTCCTTGCTCACTGGTTCAAGCTGAAGAAAGAATTTAATTTTCATTTGCTGCTCACGTAATCCCAAACCTCTCATTTGGTCAGGCCTTCTGACTAATTGTGTAACACCAGCTATCCACGTTGGCCCGAATTTTAAGGCTGTTAGCCACAAATTAATGGAATTTACAACGCTGTCATTTTTAGGATACCGAATGCGCTCTGCCCTTGTCTTCAAACAGTTGCCTCAGGTCATCCTGTGTTCGTTAAAAATGTTGATTGCTTACATCAAAGAAAAGCGAAACAATGTTGCCTAACATTCAGGCTTGAGATTGCATCAGTCGCCACTTTCTTCCCATACTCCCCCCCCACACACACACACACACACACACGCACACACACCCTGTTGTCCAGGGTTAACCCTAGGAGCTGTGCTGGCCCATTGGAAGTCTTGGCTCGCATCTAAGGTGGGGGTAGATCATGGGGGCAACTCTACGTTGCTCCATCTAAGCACTCGTCTCTCTGCCACTGTTGCTGAATATTGGGGGGGGGGGGAAGGAATTCGCTTACCTGGGGAAAAAAAGAAAGATTTCTCTCGTCTCTTCCCATTAGGAAAATGAATTGAAACTAAAAATTATTTCCTTATGAATTCCCCTTTTTGTTCTAAAGCTTAATCCATACCTCACGTTATTCAAATTAACCAACTCCTTTCTTACGCCAATTAAACTTCCTCGAAATGCAAATTAATGGAATTGTTGCATCTCAGACCTTAATTTAAACAAAAGTAAATAAATGTGGCCGACAAAAGTAGTTTGGCACAACAAGACCTTGAAACAGAACCTAATTAGTTTACCTCGAATGAACATCTTACATGAGTGATGACCATAATGTGGAACCGTAGATTCATCAATGCTTAACTTTTCATGAAATACACTGAGCTGGCAAATTTTTTTTTATAGTTGTGCATAAAGTGGGGAAATTTTGCCTAGCTTATCATCTAGTTCCAGTTGGCTGTTTTTGTTTTTATGGAAATATTTTTTTAACTTCCTAAAATGTTTCTGAGTCCTAACTGTAGGGACAGTCGGTACAGATGTGTCTTCTGATGTACTCCGGTACAGATCTCCAGCAGGTGCAGAATGATAGCCACTGAGTGATATCTTTAATTTCTTCATCAATTGTTTCTCCTTTTTGTAGAGCATAAAGCTTTGTCATCTTTACCAAAAGCATAAGGTACTCCTTCGGTACAGTGCCTAAAAGAGATAGTGTGTCGTGCTCACAGAAAAACTTGCTACCCAGAATCATGAAAACGGTAGATGGCGCTGCCATCAGATGTCACGTCGCTTTTCAGGGAAGAAGGATGACAAAAACACACATCTTTCTATGACACACGCCTAGCTTGTCAATATTATGTGTACTTCTTGAAGGGTATTTTATAAGCAGATAACTTAGGTATATACGAAATAATCAGCTCACCTCTTCCTCCCCCCCCCCCCAAAGAACAAATGAACAATACATTAATAAGCGTATCAAAGCTTAAGTTAAGCTTTGCATTGTGCTAACGTCAACATTAATGTTAGATATTTCTGAAGTTTTAGTCATACATGGGTTACATTATGCAAAAACACTGGAGACCAATATGCAGTTTACAATCACTGAAACATCATTTTACAGTATAAAGTAAAAATAAAAAAAAATAAAATGTTTTGCCCCTCAAAACCTTACCGTAAAAAAAGGGGGGAATATTTTCTCAATGAGACATCGGCTTTATAATTTGCATTCCAGTAATCCAATTAGGTCTTGAAATTCAGTTACCTAAAAACTTTATAAATTATTTAATAATGTACTTCATTTTTCAGCAATGAGTGACTAAATTTCTTGGTGAGAACATGGGATCAAAATAAATATTGAAACTTAATGCTTTCCATTTAGGTGCAGAGTGTGGCTTTGAAAAGAAGTCTTTTAATGAATTGAAAATAGAATACAACAAATGTGATTACTATTTTTGAAATTGGTCTATTTTCTAATAATATACCAACTGTAATCCATTTATAAAAATCATTCCTAAAAAAACGTTGCCTGTGATACGATAAACAAAATGAATCATACTGGACAGAAGTAAATATACAGAAACTGAATGTATATGATGACATTTTTGTAAAGAAAAATAATTATAACATTGTTTTTTACTTTTCTTCACCTTATAATAATTATGCAATTAAATTTGCTATTCAAATGGGTTCGCAGTGAAGAGAGGAAAATTCTTTTGCACTCTAAGTAATAAAAAGTTTAGTAAGGTAAAAATAAAAAAGTGGGTGTTCATGGAGTCTGTCTAAATGGGATAATTCTATGCAGTTCCTGTAAACTATTTTTACCCTTAAAAAAAAAGGAAATTATTAGTGTAGCATACACACAGGCATAACGTGCGGAAATCACAGGAGGACATGAGCCCCCCAACTTAAAACTTGGAAAAACTAATTAGTTCTTCGCCTTTTTAATGTTTTAAAGTGTGACATACAGCCAAGGGAACACTATATAATAGCCAGCATTGTTATGACTGCTTTCCAGCAAAAATTCATGTGCAATAGCATGCAGTCATCTTACGATGGGTTTCATCATCAGATGATGGTGTTATAAACAAGTGATTCTTGCTCTAATGTTATATACTAATATTTAATCAATTCACCATAGTTATCTTCAAACCTTAATCGGTACCAATGTTATAAACAAATATTAACTCGTACCAATGTTATATACTTTATGGAACAATAGAACACGTGTTACTGTCATCAATGTTAAATACAAGGTGTTAATTTTATTGTTATATTTATTATTACGAACAAATTATAGGTGCATCAATTACAGATCATTTACCGATTAAATTTACTTTATCGTGCCTTTTTATGACTATGGGACTTTTGTTCTACAGTGATCGTATATGGACAAAAACGTGCCCCTTATATGTACTGGCATATAATAAAGCACAGTGTTGTGATTCACCTTTATCCCATCACTGGAATGGTGGGGGAGTAAAGGTGCCGCTCGTGAAAGAAATCAGAAACATAAACACATATCTTAATTTACAGATACCTTAACTTATGTCTTGTGCGGTTATAAGGAAAACAAACAGGAATCTTATGTGGAAGTAATAAAAATGGTTTAATACGTGAGATTTAGGAACACTAAGGTACCACGTGCGTGGGTGCAGCCCTTAACTATACCTTACACATAAAATTTATTATCATTACGATTTTTCTCTATAACATCTCGGATCATTTCTGCATACATCTATCTATATATATAAGTGCAATGCTTAGTGATTTGTTTTACTTCTAGTTCCTTTTCTCCTATGCTTTACTTAAATGTTTTACCTAGCTAACTGGGTTTTCATTGTTTGATCATGAACATCACACACACCACGTGCTCTAAGTAGGTTTATGAATAAATTTAAGCAGGTACATGCAATAACAGGGAAAAGGAAAAATAGCTTATCTGTAATCTTGATGTGTCTCTCAGGTTTTCAATCCTAATCGTTATCCAATTGTCAGCGCTGGCAGTACTTCATCTATCTCTGGTCACATCGCTCTATGATCATCTTTGGGCATTCCCTATACACGTCTGTCCCTTGCTGCTCCTCGAACTCAACTTCGACTGTCTCGCGCTGCTACTCGCCTCCACTCCTTGAGCTCCTTGACCAGTCTCACCACCCTCTGACCACAGGGTTTCACCTTAATCCGTGGATGCCAAGGTCACTTGACCTTCTGAGGGGTTCATCTAATCCCCAAGGTGAAGGTCACGTCGCTTCCTTCTTGGGAACTGACCGCAACGACCCTTACTATCCCCCGATATCCCCTGGGGCCTAAGTATCGTCACAAGGCTTGGGATTGCCTCCCGCTATCCCCTGGGGCTATCTATGCACTTGCATGTTGGACTAAATTTATTTTAAATAATTTTATTTCCAACAACGGCATGAGGTCAGAACCGTCTTAACGCTTTTAGAGGCCCTAGGCCGTCATATTTTTCGAGGCCCCTGATTATGTATATACAGAACATATACAGCATAGGGTATTATTACAATATGTGGTTATTTTATTCACATATGGCATTATTACATTGTATATAACTAGGGCTGTCGGCCGATCAATATTTTTAATCGGTTAATATTTCACCATTGTTCGATTAATCGGTAATTTGATCGAGTGAAAAAAATACTGTCACAAAAAATATACGACTGTAAATTACATTATGCATTATTCTATTATTATATGGATACTAAATACGTTGTCTGAAATGTTAGAGTGTTGAATCTAGTAGTATTCATTGCTTTACTTTATCAAAAAATCAGAAATGCAAATTAATAATAATTACCTTGAATTTGGTTTGCAGTCATTGTTTTAGCCAAGATTTTAGGCACAAGAGCTTGTCAACATTGGATGGTTTAAGCGAAGTACGAAGTTTGTTGACAACAATACCAGCGGCACTAAACACTCTTTCACTTGGCACAGACGTTGCTGGAATGCACAGCAACCGTTTTGCTAAAGTAGCGAGCAACGGCAACTGTAATGAATGAGTTTTCCACTACTGAAGAGGATCTGTAAAATCGTCGTAGAGTTCAGGCAAGCTCTAATAAACTTGAAGCTCTAATTCTATCTGCGTGCTGACATTTGTGTATGCCTTTATTTCTGTTTCTGGAATCGATGAATTGTCAAAACATAGTTTCCTTCATTTCTGTTGCACATTACTTTGTTCTTGGTGTAAGGGCAGCTGTTGATTTGTGCTACTGGATGAAATTCTGTTCCACCCTAGATCTTGGTTTATTTCTGGTATACAGCGAAGTGTCTTGAATCGAGGGTCAAGGGCAGTAGCTTCTTCGTACTTGTCGTATAAAAGCCATTGACTGAGTCTTTCCGTCAGATCATCGAGCAACATAGCTTTAAACCTGCAAATATATGCTGGGTCGGTATCGGACAATCTTATTGCGCTTTTGAGATGTTTAAAAGCAGGAATTACAACACTGGCAGTTGTGTACTTGTGACCTCCGAGTATTTCAGTGATTTCCAAGCAAGGTTTCAATACGCTGATTAGCTTATCAAGCACTTCCCCCTCAACTGTTGTCAGAACAGGGATATTCGATACGTTGGCTACCAGAATGGTGTCTACTGCGGTTTTAGCTTTCACCAGACTTTCCACCATGATGTAGGTAGTATTCCAGCGTGTCACTATGTCCTGTTGCAGCTTTGTATCAGGAAGACCAAGTTCTTTTTGCTTAGACGAGAGTGTAGCCTCTAAATGTGAGCTGTGTTTAAAAGAACCTTTTCTATCGATGCGACTTTAAGAGCTGTATTTATACTTAATTGTAAAGTATGTGCTGAACATCTTACACTGTCAAACATTAATCTGTTAATGCCAAGAACAATATTTCTGGCACTATCAGTGCAGATTGCATCAAGCTTGTCCGTTAGTTCATATTTTTCAACGGGTTCCTCAAATTCAATTGTACACTGATTTGCAGTATGCTTCTCAATCACCTGTTTCACTTGAAGAGTTGCATCACAATAATACCACTCATTGTCAATCCAGTGTACTGTTATTGCTAAGTAGCTGTCGTTGGTGAGTGAGGTCCAAAAATCTCCAGTTAAACTCACATAGGAAGCTCTCTTTAATTCATTAAACACTCTTGACTTCTGAATGTCGTAAATTTGGACAATTTTGTTCATAATGGTACTTCTAGCAGGTAAATTGTAACACTTAGAATTCAGAGCTGTTTGCAACAACACTTTCAGGCCAGGATCTTCAACAATACTGACAGGTCTCGAACTAAATGCAATCCACAACGCTAATTTATTTGTTAATTCCTGTTCTTTTAATGCAGAAACAGGCTTTTCGAGAAAGGAATTTATACCCATTTGCTTCATAGCAGTGGCATTTGAACTAGGCTGATCCCATGGCATATTTGATTCAATTTCATTCAGATATTATTATTTGAATGTCTTCTCTCTGTTACTATTTCCAGTTTAAATTTAATGGACTGACTCAAAAAGTTTATTTGACGACTTGCATATGAAACTGAATTTAGTAAGCTGTTAATTGCAGGAACAATCGCACCTCCACATTTTTAAGTATTTTTGCCGTTCCCTTTTGGAAGAACGATTCTTCTTTTGTTGTTTTAAATAGAAATTAAGTCTTGTCATAATGTAATACTGAATAACTTTACTAGTGGTCTCTATTTCATGATTTTTGCAACCAACTGTTTTCAAGGTGGAATATGATGTCCAAAATACTATCTTGATGCAATTGCAATTCAAGAAAATTGAAGCACTTAGTAAATTTTTCTTCAATTTCATAGATCAAGGCAACAAGTTTGTTTGACAAATATGTCAGCCTTCCTTGATCAAAATGTTTTGTGTATTCTGCATTAACATCATTGATAGACATCTTATCCCATTGAAGAAGGCTTTTACCACCTCTGGGAGGTTTAGAAAGGTTATAAAAACTTAGCATTTCTACAATTGTCAGAAAATTCAGTGCTATTAGGGTGATTATTACATCCTGTGCATTGGTGAATAATGCTAAAAAAGGTTTTCAATTTTATCCTGACTTAGTCTAGATGTTAAAAGGTAAGAATAATGAGCACTATGCGTCAAGTATTCAACAATTGATAAAGCGCTACTAATCGATATCTTTAAACCTGTAGCAGTACTTTCAGAGATGAAACCATTACCTTTGGCATGCATCTCCCAAATATCTAAGAACTGCAAGAACTCTTTAAGAAACTCATATTTTGAGCTATTTAGGTATAAAGAATTCTGAGGAGTTCTTGGTTCTTGATGTCATTATTTCAATAATTCTGAGGAGTTCTTGGTTCTTGATGTCATTATTTCAATAATTCTGAGGAGTTCTTGGTTCTTGATGTCATTATTTCAATAATTCTGAGGAGTTCTTGATGTCATTATTTCAAGAATTCTGAGTTCTTGATGTCATTATTTCAATTTTATCGTGACTTAGTCTAGATGTTAAAAGGTAAAAATAATGAGCACTATGTGTCAAGTATTCAACAATTGATAAAGCGCTACTAATCGATATATTTAAACCTGTAGCAGTACTTTCAGAGATGAAACCATTACCTTTGGCATGCATCTCCCAAATATCTAAGAACTGCAAGAACTCTTTAAGAAACTCATATTTTGAGCTATTTAGGTATAAAGAATTCTGAGGAGTTCTTGGTTCTTGATGTCATTATTTCAATAATTCTGAGGAGTTCTTGATGTCATTATTTCAAGAATTCTGAGTTCTTGATGTCATTATTTCAATTTTATCGTGACTTAGTCTAGATGTTAAAAGGTAAGAATAATGAGCACTATGCGTCAAGTATTCAACAATTGATAAAGCGCTACTAATCGATATCTTTAAACCTGTAGCAGTACTTTCAGAGATGAAACCATTACCTTTGGCATGCATCTCCCAAATATCTAAGAACTGCAAGAACTCTTTAAGAAACTCATATTTTGAGCTATTTAGGTATAAAGAATTCTGGGGAGTTCTTGGTTCTTGATGTCATTATTTCAATAAATCTGAGGAGTTCTTGATGTCATTATTTCAATAAATCTGAGGAGTTCTTGATGTCATTATTTCAAGAATTCTGAGTTCTTGATGTCATTATTTCAATTTTATCGTGACTTAGTCTAGATGTTAAAAGGTAAAAATAATGAGCACTATGCGTCAAGTATTCAACAATTGATAAAGCGCTACTAATCAATATCTTTAAACCTGTAGCAGTACTTTCAGAGATGAAACCATTACCTTTGGCATGCATCTCCCAAATATCTAAGAACTGCAAGAACTCTTTAAGAAACTCATGTTTTGAGCTATTTAGGTATAAAGAATTCTGAGGAGTTCTTGATGTCATTATTTCAATGAGTGCATTCATTTTTGTTATGAACATAACAGTTGGCTCTGGATCCCCGTATTGAAAACTTATTTCGTCTTTATAAATAAACGGGCCTTTAAGAACTTCCAAACTGAATATCTGAAACGCCAAGTTAACTTTCATTTTTTCAAAACTGTTTGGAGTAAGATGAGCTTGAGTTATTGTTGGCGTTGCTCTTAAACTAAGAGCGTTTCGATCCAACTTCCATGCAGCTTTTATAAATTCTGAATGTACTCGACCTCCTGAAAGACTGAATCCATTTTTTTTAAATGCATTACGTACACATTTGATTAAATGGGGAAAATCTAAAAAGAAGTGCAGATATCTGTGTCCATCAACAGCATGAGTCACTTTTCATTTAATGTCTCCTGTGCTAGTCAAGCCAATGCCAAATTTACGCCACATGGATCTGTTCCATGATGCTCCATCACCTATTATGCCATCCACAAATAATCCAGCTTTTTCAGATAATATTATTGCTTTCAGTTAAAAATTTACTGAGCATATCCCCTTTCATATTACTTTTTGTGGCAAATACTGCTAAAATTTGGGTCCAATCCCCAGTAAACGGCTGAAATAGAAATACCAAACCATGGTCACATAACTTGTGCGTTTTCTCCGCAGGTGTAAACAATCTATAATCAACATATCCCTGAATAGTCCCACTTGACTAGTTGCAGGTGCTCAGAAAGTTTCATCTCATCAAAAACTATGCAACCATGCCTTTCAAAAGAACTTAATTCAGCAGTTCTACCTTTCAAAGTTTCAAACATTTTCTTATTAAATCCATAACCAGCTTGATATTATTTTACATATTTTCTCAAACAGGTTCAACTAGGCAAAATAAGTAATTTGTTTAACCTCATGTGCTCATAGAGCCGGGGACTTTTCATTCTCATTATAATGCATTCTAACAGCCAACTGCTGTCATACCTCATACCTTTTACACTCTTCCGCTCTGAAGCTTTAATGCATTCACCTATGGCTAATTGTTGCTTATGAGATAAAAATTTCAACTTGTTGTTAGTCAAGTTATTAGATGCATATTTTTTGTTTCTAACTTTTAAGGTTTTAATTTTATTTCTCAAAAAGACTGTACGTTGTTTTAATCGCTTTGAAGTTTGATGTGCCATTTTTAACTTTATTCCACATGTCAGAACAGGTCTACCATTTCTTCGTCTTTTTAACACAGATCTGTGTTTTAATAAAAGGTTGCGCTGGTATTGACATGCTGAACATATTGCTCCATTTTCACTAATATGATCAACACATTTCCTGTTTTGCCCAAACTTTCCATTTTGAGTAAGGAGTTGCTCATTTCTGGAAATTCTTCAAAGGTTTCCAACACCACAACAGCTGTGATAAGAATTGGCCTTTTCCAGTATGGTCTCCAAACTTTTACATGTATTCACTTTCTCTTTAACAATTTCTATATCTTTATGGTACACAATACATGAAATTTCAGATTCTGAAAATTTTTCAACAAAAATGTTGGTATCAGGATTGGTATGTTCTTTTGAGTATGTTTTCCATTTCATAAAGCACACAACATTTGGAGATTCTTCATATATGACAGTTACCCAAAAAATTTTTTGTCAAAGTAACATTGCATATTTCTTCAAATGAGGTCTTCATTTTTGTGTTAGTGTCTCTTAAACGAGGATTGTCTTCCAATTTTCTCTTTTTTTCTGGTACAGAAGATGTAATCCTTGTAGAATGTTTGTTTGGTAACAGTTTACTTAAATATTTCAGTAAATTTGGAAAAATGGTAGGTATGACATCAGGCTTGAGTAATGGTTTGTCTCGGCATGTTAGAACTTCCTTACCTTGAAAAGTGGAACAATAATGTAAAAAATACCAAAAGTGCTGGTTTTAAGAACAGCTACCTCCTCAGGAACATTTTTATAGTTTTCTACACATGGAGAGCATTGCACTGTCTCTATTCTTCCTTCTAAACATGGCATCAGTTGACAAATTTCTGAAACTGATTTGCTGATTCTAATTAATTTAATTTTTACTTTAAATTCTTCTTCCTGGGACCGGATGGGCCTGGTACACTTGGTACAGTTAACACATTTCTATATTAAAAGGAAGAACCTTCGACTTTGTTACCAATTGATTCGGTTTTAATAACTCATCAACTTTATGGGAAAGGCCAGATACCATTTGATATATAGTTGATAACTGTTCATTGATATCAGTACACTTTTTGGCATCAACACCAACATTGTCCACTGACTATAATTCTGGACTAAGTAGTCCATCAAGTTGGATTTCATCAAGTTTTCTTTGTTTGTTTGAAGTTTCACAACTGCTACTGCAAGGGAAAACGCTTTCAATTGCATTAACTTCAAGATCAGGAGTTTTAGGTTTAAAAAATCTGGAAATACTACACTGATCCCTGGTTCTAGGTTTATTATCCAGATGTTTATTTGAAACATGACTTTATAGGTTTATCACGCCTACCATGCCAATCATAATAAGTGCAGTTCACTTCTTGTTTACTTTTAAAGGTTGACATAATTACCAATCACCCTGGTATTTTTTAGCACACAATTAATGATAAAACACAAAATCACGCTTGTTGTATATTCACCAGTAATAAATTTATAAATAGTTACATGCCACACTACAGAGTAATTGAGCACCACACACTTTATAATAAACTGTATGCAAACAACCATATGAATAACATGCATAGCATGTAAACAGCAACTGAAGAACAGCGTGTGTCCTAGGTGAATGGCTGCCAATAGAGCTCGCTGACTCTGCATGCGCTTCAAGTTGAAGCTTGGCATTGCACATCTAAGCTTATAAATATAAATACAGCAGAGCGTCCAAAATCAGAACTAATTGGAACCACATGTAGTTCGGATTTTGATGTGTTTGGATGGGGGCAATTTGTTTTTACTTTCCATCTCGTCATTCCATAGTTCTGGCTTTTAGATCAAAAGATAGAGTTTCCTCATGTGTTTACAAGAAAGGTCTCTGGGTCAACGTTTCAATGGCACAGTGGGGTGCAACATTTCTGCCCTCCCCTTCCTTCCAACCATTTGGCTCTGAGCGGTTTATCACTTCCCCCACCCCCTCCCGGTCTACAAATGCTGACCCAAAGAGTCTGTTCGGGATTTTAATCTGTTCCTTCGCATTCTTCCCCTTCCTCTCAGAATCCAAATCAGGTGAAGATAAAAGAATAACCTTTTCCTCCCTAGATCTTATCTCTTCATATTCCATTTGTTTCCTTTTTCTGAAATGTTCTTTTTTTTTCAATTCTTTTCTTTTTTTGATAGCAGCGAGTCAACACTACTTCCTAATTTTCCTCATCGTCCTTTCTCTCACCGAGCCATAAAAAACAATTTGTCTTCTTCAATCATTATCATTTCTAAAGCTTTAGCGTGTGCTATATCAAAAAGATGCTTCCAAGTTTTCTTTCCAAAGATTTTCCTTCTTAATCGAATCATCTTAATGCTTGGTTTTATTTTCTTTATTCTTTTTTAGCCCTTGCCATTCTTAAAAAAAAATTCAACTTTCAAACAATATGATCTTTTCGTTTAGTAGGAATTCAAGCCTTTTCCCACATCTCTAAAATATCACATGCAATTGATTCCGAAGATTCCCTAACAGTTTGTTTCAAATCAAGTTTATCATGAAAAAAATAATGTTATTACCTCACTAATGGACAGAAGCTTCAAAGGATGAAGCAATGACGAAAAAATTTGCCCAATTAACGATTCTTCTGTATTTCTCCTTCTAGAAATAGAACTTCCATAAATTTTACATATGTTTAATGCCATTTAATACTATGTTGTAAATTGCTAGAATTGCAAAAATGTTCCTACTAGAGCTCTGAAAAATACATCCATTCTGTGCAACAGTCAGCCACTAACTGACTTAATTGGATAATGCTACAGCACCGCCTGGTGGTTTGACTGCAGTGCCACCTTGTGGTTGCTTAGCACACGTTTTTGACTGTATTTCCAGCTGGTGGGAGACTACAGTGCCATCTGGAGTGCAATAAAATTACCACACAGATTCATGCAATGAGTAATATAGTAATACTTTTGACCCTGCTAGTGACCTCTAAATCTAATCCGATTTGTAAAAAGAAAAATGATTTATTTTCTCACATGATGAAACATTTTGAACAGTTGGGAGAAATCAAATTCCAAACTTCAAAAATTAAGGCCCACTCTATTGTGCATCCTCTTCCATCATTTCCTTCCACTCTGCCTTTAGTCCAGTTAGCACACCACTCCAAGTGTCTTATGAGGTGGCCTATCATGTTGTCTCTTCTTGTTTCTATAGTCCATAATATTTCTTGTTTTTTGTGAGCTTTTTTTAACACTTAAACATTTGTGATTCTTTCTGCCCAAGCAATTTTCATCATACATCACCAGTAGCACATTTCAAATGATTGTAACTTTGGCCTGTTTGTTTTCTACAATGTCCAAGTTTCAGATGAATAAAGTACTACATTCTGTATAAAAAAATTGTAAAAATTTTCTTTGTTTCCAGAGAGTTGGACTTAGATGTTAATAGTCCTCTTTTCTTACTGAAAGCCTTCTTTGTTTGTGCTATCCTATTTCTCACATCTTTTACATTTCTTCCATCAGATGTAAAAATGCTACCTATGTAAATGAAGTCCTTAACTTGAGTTACTCTTTTTCCCTTTAATATGATATTTAGTATATGTGGTTATGTTAATTTGTGAAAATTTTTGCTATATTTTTGACAACCATTTTTTTTTTACTAGTATGGCATGTAATTAAAATGGAAAAAATGGTTGTCATTTTTTTAGATCGTTAATTTGTTTGCTATATGGGTTAAAGCAGCAGTGCTATGCTTTTTTGTGTCAAAATTTTTTCCTTTTTTTTTTTGAAAAATATGGCTATAATTTGTTTGAAATCCAAATTTACAGGAAATTCAAAATGGCCACAGATGCCCATAATATGCATCTACCAGTAATGTGATTTTTAGTAATTAATTTTTTAATGATTCTAAACGAGTGTTAATAGTGTATAGTATTTTGGATATTAATCATTAATATACATACATTTTGTAGTATGGGTTTAATGTATAGCAATTACATTTTCAACAGCTTCGGATTTGCATTTTCACATTTTTCCGGATCACATCCACACAGTAATTCTGAGAATGGGACATCTATTTCTTTGGATGAACAACGTTTCTAGGAGCACGAACTCTTGACGCAGTTACAAATCACAATTTCCATTAAAGAGCGCAGAAGAGGCGGATGTCTAGAGAACAATGGCTTCAATTTCCTGCCGTCTTCAAGTTTCCATCCCAAAGTAGTAGGGTCTAAACTGATTGTATTATTTTCCTTGACGTTTTTCCATGCATGGCACTGAAGATGCGTCCTTTGTTGGAGGCAGCTTTTCTACACCTTTGCGTTCATTAATTCCTCAAAATTTGTCCCAACGCAACTCGCCTGCAAACGTGTACGGTTTTTTATTCATGTCGAACAACATACAAAACAGTTTTTCGCAACCCAACAATGTATCTTCACTCAGCTCATCACCAACACCAAGTTGTGCAAGAGAATTAAGAATTCTATCATCTGCCTTTAGAAAAGCAGACCACCATGACATCTTACCTTTTCCGTTAACATGACCAGTAGCGTCGCAGCCACTTAAAGAGTGAAGTCCTGCCAGTGCTTTAACACAATGCGGACCTAGAGCATTGTAAATTGGTTGTAGTTTGACAATGTGACGATTTTCTCCAGCACCTCTTATTAGGTAGGTTTCTTATCCCAGATTAGTTAATTCTGATAGGGCCAATACTAACACATCAGTATCAGATGAGTATATAGTAGTATCATAGCCTTCCTCTTGCATTAAGATTCCATACAAGATAAGAAGTATGTCAGGTTCCTTGTGGATAGCTACTATGTCAACAAGATATCCAGGTAACTGATTTGAGTAACTACAAACTGATGTTACAACAGTTATAGACAACTTGCACAAACTCGCCAGTTTCTGGGATAGGTACTGTATTAACAGATGCTTTGTCTTTTTACTCGATGAAATGTTAGCAAAGTCTTGAATTGGTAAATTGTCATCTATTTTCTAGACTGTGGTATATTGCGCTTTGTTTCCAGTACAGAGTGTATGGTACATTACAGCGAGATGTTTGCAGTCTGCAAAAACAAGGAACTTCTGCTATATTTACTGTTTCTGTAAAAGCCTTAGTGTTTTCATATAAGTCTTTAAAGTGTTTATTTGCTTCATTTCGTCTGATAGATAAGATGTGTGTCACATCAGATATCTTCTGGAGGGCTTGAGACAGATCTATTTCTTTATTCTGAAGTGCTTCAGACAGATTGTAGGTAGTGGATAACATACTACTCAAGACAAAAGTACTAATGACGAATGGAAATTTCCATATTGAATTAATCGGCATATGAGACTTAACTCAAGAGTCGTTTGATTCCAATTTGGTGTTTGCTAGTGTGCTAATAATTGGTTGAAGGGCTTCTTTAAACATATAACTGCATCATGATGCTGAATCCAGTGTATTTCACATAGAAAGATAAGTTTTGTTCTTTTAGATTCAGAACAACATTCAATAATTGCTTCTTCAAGATATACATTCGCTTAGCTGACATATGAAAGAACGAACACACTTCTGCAATTACACCTATACAGTTTCTAATTAGGGGAACTTTGCTAGCATCAGATAAGCATAAATTTAACGAGTGGGCAGCACAGTGAGTATATAGAGGTGAAAGGACTTTTTCTTTAATATAGGCTTGTACTCCTTGGAACTTTACACGCATGCTAGCAGCACTGTTGTATCATTGACCTAGCATTGTTTAGGTTAAGCCTCATTTTTATTAGGCTCTCCATTAAAGTGTGAGCTAAAGCAGAACCTCTTACATCATAAACAGGCATTAAAAACTCGTGCAGCAACCAGTTCGGATGATCATCACTTAAATAATCAGAATGCTGTAACTTAAATAACAGAATTCTTCTCAATGAGCTGCTCACAAACCATAACATCTATTACCATTTCTTAAATGAGTGATGGAGGGCATCCCAGCCACCCTAAAGGACCAAATGCAACTGCATGACGTGGGTGTTCCGTTGCAACAATGGAAGAAGCACCTCACTCTGTGTGAAAATATATAACATGCATCGAGATCAAACATTTATTTTTTGCCCTAGTTACACGTTCCTCTGACACTCAATTTTCGTTTCTCAAGAACCTCACTTGGAACAAAACATTGTCGATTTTTTAATTTTCGCATCCAGTCTTCAAAACTTTAAAAGCAAGAGATCCAACTCATTTCGATGTTAGTGTGTTGACCGTTCCGACCAGCGTTATCCGGAGAAAATCAGGTGTCACCTGGAGCAGTGTTGTTGACCAAGGAGGTATCGTCAGTCGAGGGAACAGCGTCCATAGAAACGGCGGCTTTATCGGCTTCGTCATCGTAAATGTAGGAAGCAATTGAGAATAAAAGTTCCACTTATTAGTTTACTGCGGATCTGACAGTCTTATTCTTATATAAAGTGTCTGCAATGTGCATGCTGAGACCAGTTCATCCATTTTAAATGTCGTCGACTGGACCTTTGAAGAAATTTCCTTCTGGAACTGACTCATTTGAAAGGTGCTCCAGAAATGTAGCCTTTCATCTACGGTGTGTAACCTAGTTTTGTTTACATCCTCCACAATTTTTTTAAATATCCTGTCTAACGGGCTCTGGTGCATGCGCAGTTCCTCCATGTGCCACAAGATCTGCGGTAGCTTCACAAACAAGTCAGCAGTATTGCTCGAAGTGTAACTATAATCACGCAAAGTGATACACACCTTGAAACAGGAAGATAGGCACCTGACGGATCAGCACGCATCCTACCGTTTGCGACACATCCTTGTGCAGCATCCGCATCTCATCCAAGTGCATGTGGAAAAGCAGACCGGGACGCTTGCGTTGTTAAGCCACGGGATGGACGCCCTCCAGCGTGATAAACACTTTGAGCTTAGGGTTGACTCCGACAATGCGTGACACTTTAACTTTTGCATCCAGTCTTCGCGACTTTAAAAGCAAGAGATCCAACTTATTTCCATGTTGGTGTGCTCTTGACTGTTCCGACCATCGTTATCCGGAGAAAACCCGGTGTCACCTGGAGCAGTGTTTTTGACAAAGGAGGTAGTGTCAGTCAAGGGAACAGCGTCCAGAGAAACGGCGGCTTCATCGGCAGAAAAGTAAGAAGCAATGGACAATAAAAGTTCTGCTTATTAGTTTACTGCAGGTCTAACAGTCTTCTTCTTATATAAAGTGTCTGCAGTGTGCATGCCGAGACCAGTTCTTCCATTTTAAATGTCGTCGACTGGACCCTTTAAGAAATTTCTTTCTGAAACTGACTCATTCGAAAAGTGCTCCAGAAGTGCAGCCTTTCATCTACGGTGTCTAACCTAGTTTTGTTTACATCCTCCACAATTTTTTTAAATATCCTGTCTAACGGGCTCTGGTGCATGCGCAGTTCCTCCATGTGCCACAAGATCTGCAGTAGCTTCACAAACAAGTCAGCAGTATTGCTCGAAGTGTAACTATAATCACGCAAAGTGATACACACCTTGAAACAGAAGATAGGCACCTGACGGATCAGCACGCATCCTACCGTTTGCGACACATCCTTGTGCAGCATCCGCATCTCATCCAAGCACATGTGGAAAAGCAGACCCGGACGCTTGCGTAGGTTAATCGCGGGATGGACGCCCGCCAGCGTGATAAACACTTTGAGCTCAGGGTTGACTTCGATGATGCACGACACCTTCCTCATTGCAGCTCTCTTTTTTTAACTTTTGCATCCAGTCTTTGCTACTTTAATAGCAAGAGATCCAACTCGTTTTGATGTTGGTGTGTTCTTGACCGTTCCGACCAGCGTTATCCGGAGAAAACCAGGTGTCACCTGGAGCAGTGTTTTTGATCAAGGAGGTAGCGTCAGTCGAGGGAACAGCGTCCAGAGAAACGGCGGCTTCATCGGCAGAAAAGTAAGAAGCAATGGAGAATAAAAGTTCCGCTTATTAGTTTACTGCGGGTCTAACAGTCTTTTTCTTATATAAAATGTCTGCAATGTGCATGCCGAGACCAGTTCATCCGTTTTAAATGTCGTCGACTGGGCCTTTGAAGAAATTTCCTTCTAAAACTGACTCATTCGAAAGGTGCTCCAGAAGTATAGCCTTTCATCTACGGTGTGTAACCTAGTTTTGTTTACATCCTCCACAATTTTTTTAAATATCCTGTCTAACGGGCTGTGGCGCATTCGCAGTTCCTCCATGTGCCACAAGATCTGCGGTAGCTTCACAAACAAGTCAGTAGCATCGCTCAAAGTGAAGCTATAATCACGCAAGATGATACACACGTTGAGACAGAAGAGAGGCTCAGGACGGATCAGCACGCATCCTACCGCTTGTGACACATCCTGGTGCAGCATCCGCATCTCATCTAAGCGCATGAAAAAGAGCAGACCAAGACGCTTGCGTAGGTAAGCCACGGGATTGACGCCCTCCAGCATGATTAACACTTTGAGCTTAGGGTTGACTTTGACGATGCATGACACCTTCCCCATTGCAGCTCTCTTTTTTAACGTTCGCATCCAGTCTTCACGACTTTAAAAGCATGAGATCCAACTCGTTTCGATGTTGGAGTGTTGTTGACCGTTCCGACCAGCGTTATCCGGAGAAAATCCGGCGTCACCTGAAGCAGAGTTGTTGACCAAGGAGACAGCGTCAGTCGAGGGAACAGCGTCCAGAGAAACGACGGCTTCATAGGCTTCGTCGCCGGAAAGGTAGGAAGCAATTGAGAATAAAAGTTCCGCTTATTAGTTTACTGCGGGTCTAGCAGTCTTTTTTTTTTATATAAAAAGTCTGCATTGTGCATGCCGAGACCAGTTCATCCGTTTTAAATGTCGTCGACTGGACCTTTGAAGAAAGTTCCTTCTGGAACTGACTCATTCGAAAGGTGCTCCAGAAATGTAGCCTTTCATCTATTGAGTCTAACCTAGTTTTGTGTACATCTCCCACAATTTTTTGAAATATCCTATGTAACGCGCTCTGGTGCATACCCAGTTCCTCCATGTGCCACAAGATCTGCGGTAGCTTCACAAACAAGTCAGTAGTATTGCTCGAAGTGAAACTATAATCACGCAGGGTGATACACACATTGAGACAGAAGAGAGGCTCGGGACACATCAGCACGCGTCCTACCGTTTGCGACACATCCTCGTGCAGCATCCGCATCTCATCTAAGCGGATGGGGAAGAGCAGACCGGGACGCTTGTGTAGGTAAGCCACAGGATGGACGCCCTCCAGCATGATTAACACTTTGAGCTTAGGGTTGACTTCGACGATGCATGACACCTTCCCTGTTGCAGCTCTACTCATGGCCATGAAGTGTTTCATTTCTTAAGAGATGTCAGCAAAACCAAAGTAGAACGGCAGATCCACCGTAGGTAGCAGCAAAATCACATCCAAATTGTTTCAAAACCATCGATAGTATCCAAATTATGTCAAAACCATGGTAAAATGGCAGCAAAACCACAGTAAAAAGCAGATAGTATCCAAACCGGGCAAAACCTCGGTAGAATTGCAGCAAAACCATAGTAGAAGACAAATAGCACCTAAACTTTGGCAAAACCAGGGTAGAACGGCAGCAAAATCACAGTAGAAGGCAGATGGCATCCAAACTGTGGCAAAACCAGGGTAGAACGGCAGTAAAATCACAGTAGAAGGCAGATAGCTTCCAAACTGTGGCAAAACCTAGGTAGAACGGCAGCAAAACCACAGTAGAAGGCAGATAGCATCCAAACTGTGGTAAACCCAGGGTAGAACGGCAGCAAAATTACAGTATAAGGCAGATAGCATCCAAACTGTGGCCAAACCACAGTAGAGATCAAACAAATCTTTATTGTCGACAAATGAGTATTTACAGGTTTGCCACACCCGACGATAAAGGCAACAAAAGAAAATAATGAGATGATATATGCGACACTTTATACAGATGCTTTGGGCCTCGCCACCAAGAAAGTATAATCAGAAATGTTAAAATCACAATGCCAAGTCAAACATAAATAACGGTAAACACATACATCGATTCTGGTCAATTAGACCGATGAAGCATGATACAGGAATCAGTGGGAAACAGTTGATGATCAACATGAACAAGCAAAATGCTGGACAGACAAGTGAATACACACAGTGCATGGTCAGGGAGGACAAAGAAGAAAACCATGATAATAATGGTTTGGCACTGTTTACTCATATGCAAGCAAGCTTACAAAAAGGGAAATATAGTAAAGCATAAACAAAAGTACATTACCAGGGTTCCCACGCAACCTGGAAAACCGGGAAAACCGGGAATTCTCAGGGAATTTTAAAATTGTTCCAAAAATCAGGGAAAACTCAGGGAAAATTGTGTTTTTCCGTAAAAATCAGGAATTTTTTATCAGGGAACTATAAAGGCAGGGAATTTTTTATTTTGCCAGAAAAATATTTTGTTTCAGACTTTTGTAAAATATATTTCTGTATTGCTAAGTTTTAAAATAATTCCGAGTTGTTTTATCCTTCGAGGCAACTCCGTAACCCATCCACCGATTAAAGTGCAGCTGTGCAGGGGAGTGCGTCTCTTTGCGGTTTCCCCGTCTCCAGATGATCTAAACTACAACCGAACAAACATACACGTCAAAGCGTGAAAGAAAGCCATTAATCACACACCCATTTCGCAGGCTCTTATCTGCTGGCGTTCGCAAAGAGAGGCAGTCATTTGTTCCTGAGTAGGTGCCCCGGTTCTCTGCGTAGACTGGGAAAAAAATTATGAAGAAGCTATTTCCTCAATTTTTTAAATAACCGACTGAAATTTTTACAGTGGGCAAGATATATGAAAATAACGTTCCATTTCAAATTTCGCCGAAATTCATTGGAAACTTTAGAAGTTGAGCTTTTTTTTTTTTTTTTTTTTTTTCCCCTTTTGCATGTTCTACGTGTCTTTTATCAAACCGTACAAAAACATTTTATTTTGCCGGATATTGGTCATCCAAATAAATCCCCCCTCCCCTTCAACAGCAGTGTGGATGAATGTTGCAAATTGAGGGCACCTAATTTATTTTGAAAAAGGTGCGTATCACTTACGAACTAAAGCTTCGCTTTCGTAATTCTGAAGCAGAATTGGTATAGTTGGAAAAGTATGTACCTTCAAATGTTAGAACAGGGAAAATATTATGAAATAGGAAGATTCTTCAAAGAGGGGGAAAGATTTATTTTTTTCATAGTACTTACGAGTATTTTGACAAAAAATATATGAAAAATACCATGCAATGAAGCTGGTACTATTGCATACCTACCATATTTCCCAGATTTCACGGCCGTTTTCTAGATTCGTTGTCTTCCGGTTTTACGGCCGGAAAGAGATTTTTTTTTTATTCTGTCATATTTCTATTTCATAATGCATGAAGAAATTTATTTATAGCTATTTTAAGACGATATTCCAATTACTGCAAGAGCTGGCTGGTTGCGAAAAATGGGGTAGTCCGACGCCCGGAACCATAGATTTTCACATCTGGGTCATTCCACGCAAAATCGTCAGATATTGAAATAATTTTCCACCAACACATCTCCGATTCGTGCGATTTTACTTTATTTTTTTTACGGTTAGCTGCCTCCAAGTTATAAAAAAAAAAACCTGAAAGTTTAAATTTTTTTTTTTGTTTCTGATAGATTAGAAGATATTATTTTTTGAATTTTTGTGCATAGTAGAACCGTTTTCCGTAAAAACGCAAATATCTCCGTTATTTAGAATAAGAAATATAAAATTCATCATTCTCTCGTAATTTTCCCCAAGGTTTCAGCTTATACATAGGAAAAAAAAAAAAAATTGCGAGAACAAAAGTTAGAGGGGTAGAAATTTTCTTGTAATCGTAAATTCTTCTTCTTGTGTTGCTGCACCTCACAAGATTTGCATAAATTATTCATTTCACATCTTTACCCTCGCATTGCCGAAAGAAAAAAAAATCTACCTAGTTACTACTGATGAAAATCTTTGCCGTGCGTTTCAGGTTTATCAGTGCAGGCGCTAAAGCCTCTGTCTCCGTTTTGGAAGACGTTATTTGTGGGGAGTTACTGCAAATGACCTGAGTGGGCTCCAGACCTTTCTCGCACTTTGCCTGATCAACATCGCACAAATGTATTGTCCTTCGTAAAGATATTGTTAAGTATAAACATGCCACTCGCCGTAGGATGATAAATTATGTTGACAAAAAAGTGTTAGGAGGATTTTATGAGCACACATGCACACAAAACTTCCTCTAATTTGTTTCCCGTACAAGTAATTTGACGTAGCGTGGAAATGAACTGTGACCTGCGAGAAAAGTTCAGTACTAATGTTTGCGTCACAAACGTAGCCAATCAATTTTAAAACTTCCGGATTTTGGAAGTACTAATATGAATTGTAGCCTCTCAGGCAAAATGGTATTCCGTATTAACTGTTAGTTTTCCCCACTTGTTGCTTCCATTATTTTTTCTTTATTCCTGGGTTTAATTTTTTTTGCCGTTATGGCATTAGGATCTCTGTGTGCCAGCTTATTGGTTATGAAATTTAACAGCACAATGTCTAAATATCCTATGCTGCGTTATTTAGAAGCAAATAGCAGAGGTGCCAACTATTACGAATTGTCCGTAATTATTACGGTTTCGACTGTCAGATTACGGAATTACGGACAGGTTGGAAGAATTACGGAATTCAGTGTGTTTGGAGATTCTCAATTTTGTATCCTTTTTTGTTAAACCCTTTTAGTGCGACGCTGCCGATTTCTCGGCCTTCGATTTTGATCCGCATATTTTCCGAATCAGACTGCGGATTTCGGTGTCTCAATGATCATATCATTTATCAGTCATATCGTTTTGAAATGGAATGTCCATGAATCATATCGTCAAACAGCGATATTATCGGAAGAATGGTACCGTAATTTTCGTCGTATAATCCGCGGATTATCTGCTAAAAAAGTTAAAATTATAGGTTTTGCGGATTATACACCGATGCGGTTAACACGCCGATTTAAAAAATAAAATAAAAGACCTTCCGATTTAAAAAAAAGCTGCAGCGTTATTGTGCAGGGAAAGGTGTAATAATTGGAAAAGGAACTCCCTCGGAAGAATTTTCCTCAGTTCAGGAGTTTGTACGGAGCGGGGAGGAATGTCGTAATGAAAGATCGGGATAGTTGTGGAGAGGGACGGCAGGGGTCATTTTATCGTTGAGGAGAGCTCTGACTGTCGTTCCGGCTCTGTTTTTTGGCAAAAAGCCAAAGAAGTACGCACAGCGCTTGCTGCACGAACCTATGCGTTTCTCCTTTCGGATTTCATGTGCGCGACCTTGTATTAGTTTGCTTTCGTTGTTTTGGCGAACGTCGCTGCTGCTGTTTTCCTTCATTGCTAATCATGATGTCTCTGAAAAGGAAACGTTTCAGTTACACTGCCGAATTTAAACTTGAAGTGGTGGACAGAATTGAGGATATGATCATGTCACTGCGCGATAGTTTTGAGGTCAGAATACAATCGTGCAGCAACATACGGAAAGCCTCTGTGTCGCGATCTAAAACGTAAACAAATCCGTTGGTAATTTCCACGGGAGAATTCACGGAAGTTTTTTTATTGGCCCACGTATAAGACGATCTCTCAACTCTGAAAGCAGGAATTCCTCCAAAATTTTTCGACTTATACGCGAGTACATACGGTTTTTCTACGACTTGTTCTGTATCAGCCTTTCGTCATTGGCAGTGTAATGCAATACTCTGGAGCTACATCGGCGTGATCTATGGATGCCACACCCTTTATCTGTTCGGAGATAAAAATATAAAACAGTAACCTTTAAAAATGAATTTCTTCATTTATTAAAATATATTTTTTTCTCTTACTTCTTCGGACTCGTGTGTTTCTGGAACGTGGAAAGAGCGACGTATTTATTTATTTACTGACGCCATGTATTTGGAGGATTTTCACCTTGGATCTCACCCTTTGGAATTAACTGCTATAATATATATAGCCAGTGCCGTTAATACCCACCAGATGGAGACGTCTCAGTAGCTGAGCCCATCTTACGGATTTATGATGTCAGAAGCTGACTTAAAAATACACATAGCACCGTGGACTGTTGGCCAACGTGGTGTAAAGCTAACGCGCTCGGTTAGATATCGAGAGATCCGTGGCTCAATTCCCCGGCGGCGGCTGAAAACAATTTTTCGGTTGCTATGTGTTTCTGGAACGTGGAAAGAGCGATGTGTTTGTGACCGACTTTTCTGTCGGAAATTCCACTTCTGATTCAACATCTATGATGTGCGGATTATACGGCGATTTTTTTCCTAAATGTCAGTCTGCGGATTATACGAAGGATTTTTTTTTATGTGAATTTTGCGGTCTGCGGATAATACGACGAAAACTGCGGGTAATATGCCGTAAGTGTCATCGTAAAAGAGTTTGCGCTTGCTATCGGTTCCCCACGCAATTTCTCCGTGTGACAGGAGAAAGGTTACTTTAGCCAAAACGTTTCCTACTGCTGTTGAAGCAGGGCTGTTCACTTGGAATTGTTGGTGTATTATAAGACGTCATACTGTCGGAAATCACTTTTCGAGCCCCGTTCGAAGTGCAATAACGATCAACTCGTCGCAACGCGTGGTCCCGCGATGACGGATGTTTATATTTCTTGAGGACTTTCGGCGCGCGGGAGAACGAAGTGCGGTGTTTTATTACTAGAAGCTCTTAACATTATTCATTTCTTTTTCCTAAACAGACACAATCGCAAAACTTTACGAATCTCCCTCTTTTTCCAAACTCGTGTTAGCAGAGGATGACTTTATTGACAGCTTGTTCCTCAGACTAGCAGACGTGCTTTTTCCTACTGTGTGAAATTTTTTTCTAAGGTTATTTGAAATGGCTTGTAGTGAGAGTGAAAGTTTGCCAAGTGATGGGGATGATTTTGAATCATCTGAGAGTGATATTGGCCAAGCAACATCAAGCCAGAAAACTAGCCACAGTGCCACGCACACCATATCTTCTTCAGAAGGTGAAGATCTTCATAGTGAATCTTCAGATCATGAAAGTTCTGAAAGTGAATGAGAGGATGTAATAGAGGGAAGTGATGAACAACCTCAGCATCCTTTTGATTGTCATGAAATGCAGGGGCCCAAACATGCTCCTGCAACTGATGTGGCACCTATTGCATATTTTTACTTGTTTTTTACCAATTTCATCCTTGGAATTATCGTTTCTGAAACAAATAAATATGCAAAGAGGTTTCTCCAGGAACATCCAAATCTTTCTCCCAAATCTTGAGCAAGGAAATGGAAAATGCTGAAATAAAGGTTTCCTTGCGTGCCTTCTAATATGAGAGTAATCAGTAGCCCATGTAGGACGAGATGAGATGAGATGAGATGATTGCGGAAGGCATATCCAGTCAAAACAAACACCAGGATTGTGTAAAATTAAAGACTCGATCAAAGCCTTTGGATAATTTTTTTGCAAAAAAGAATGAAAATAGCGTGATAAATGCTGAATTGCTGTTTACTGCAATCGTTGTGGAGCATAACAAAGCCTTTGGATAATTTTTTTGCAAAAAAGAATGAAAATAGCGTGATAAATGCTGAATTGCTGTTTACTGCAATCGTTGTGGAGCATAACCTACCTATAGCAATCCGTGATCATGCTGGTCGCTTCTTTCATGCTATATTCCCAGACTCTGATATTGATGAAGCTGGATATCCTTGAGCAGATGTGGCATGGAATGAAATATCTAAGATGAAGGATTCATCTGGCCTTCCCAAGTATTCTGCATTGTCTAAACTAATGTTGGCAATATTGACTATCCCTCACAGCAATTCCTCTACGTAGAGAATATTTAGTATAGTAAGGAAAAACCTCGCATACTTCTGCCCAACAATGAGCACCAAAACATTAAGTGCCCTTCTTATACAGAAAAGTAAAGCATTTTCCTCAGGTGAGCTGCGTTATAAAAAGTTTTCTGAAAAAGAATATAATACTGCAAAACAAGCAACAAGGGAGTTTTTATGTCAGCAATGACATGAGGTAAGTACAATATTGATAATTCAATTTCATATTTTTTTGTGAGGATAGTGTAAACATATAAAGTTATTACACACTTCACGCATTAATTTCTCATGAAATACCCATTCCACGCGTTAGCGATGAGGCTTCGTATGGTGATTACCGATAGGCACTTCATACAAGTATTACAGGTTACACAGTAATACTATTATATTGTCCTTAACTTTGAAAAAAAAATGGCGTGTTACATTACTGAAAGTTTGTGTTCGATTACTGAAACATTACTGTAAAATCCCCTATTGATTACTGATGCGTTCTGCTAGAGGTTGGCCCCTCTGAAATAGCATAGATTCGATGTTCTCATTGCCAAGTGCAAGAACTAACATTAGCTAAAATAATTACAATTTTGATTTTTAAATGTCAGTAGTATTTTCCCTGATTGCTAGAAATTGTTGGGATGGTACTGGCACACGTTTTTCCTCAGACGCAGAAATGCTGTCACGATTTCTGTTCTCTCTTTCTTCTTTTTTTTATTTTTTAATAACTGTTTTACTTTGCTTTGTTTTTAAAGATTCTAAGTAAATTCCAATAGAAAATACAAATTGGTAGATCGATTTGATAGAACCGCTCTGACAAAATGTTAAGAGACTCTGTCAGACACTCACCATTTTATCATTCCCATTAGACTTAAATTTCAGCAAACGTTTCTGTGTTGTTTAATATTTATGTAAAATAAGCACTTAAAGGATTTAAAGCTTCAGCATTGTATCATTTAAGGGCAATTTATTCTCTTCAGTCACAACTCTCCCAGCTTGCATTTTTAAACCTAACTGGAACTCTAAATGTTATGAGTCATTTAAAATGTTATTTATATACTTGTGTGAACTTAAAATACAGATAAATCAGTTGTATAATTTCACCTAATTGATTGAAATATTTCATTATATGTAGAATTTAAATTAAGTCTTTGTTCAAATATTCTTTAAAACATGTAAATACATGGTTTACATGTTTTAAAGGATATTTGAACCAACGGTACCAAAAATAAATAATGGTACCAAAAATAATATGCCTCATGCATTTAATTGTTATTAAAAAAAAGCAGGTAATTGTATAAAGGACAGTTATTTAAAGAATTAACAAATGTATGCTTTCGTAAGGAACGCAAGAATGTAAGGAAATGCAACAATTTGTCGCAATGTGATTTGATTTGCCGCTCTGGAAAAACTCTCAGGACCACCTGGAAAACCTGGAAAAGTCAGGGAATTTTTTTCTACTTTTGAGTGGGAACCCTGATTACAAGTCAAGGACACGATGCACAGAAGATCAACCAAATCATCATAGACGGCAAATAAATATATATACACGCTCGCCGAACTCTGCGATGGAAACAATAACGGAAAATAATGGGATCACTCCTGCGACACTTTGTACAGATGTTTGGGGCCTCGCCACCAAGAAAGTATAATCATTAATGTCAAAACCACAGGGCCAAAACAGCACATAAATTGACACCGGTCAGTTAGACCGCTGAAGCATAAACAAGAACTAGTGGGAAACAGGAGATAATCAACATGAGCAAGCAAGATGCTATACAGATAAGTGAATGCGCACAATGCATGGTCAGAGAGAACAAAGGAGAGAAACATTGTAATAAAAGTTTGGCACTATGTACACATTAGAGGTGAGTTTGGGCTCAGTTTTGGGGGCCTGAGCCCGAGGACTGTCTGCCATTTTTATCATAGAGTCTGAGCCTGAGCCCGAAGTAGACTTTTTTTTTTTTTTTTTTTTTTGCTTTGTTTAGCAACTTTCGTGAACTATTGAAAATTTTAAATTGCTGTAAAAACTACCCAGTGCAGAAGGACACAAACAGTTTTGGTAGATCTAATTTAAACAATTTAATCAGGTCATTTTTTTATTTATTTATTTATTTTTTTTTGTCGTATGTTATAAATTGATCCTAAGCTTTCATGCGCCAACCGGAATCATAGCAAAAGTTCTATTTAGATGATTTTAACATCTAGTTTCATTTTCGTGCCTTCCATATTTTTATGTACTCATCTTGTTCCACAATTTATATGGCATCAACAAAAAGTATGTCCCAGTGACACTAACAATAACAATGTACAAATTTTGAAGGTGACAATCCGATTTTTGGCGTAAATGTGACAACCGTGTTCGAGTCCCGCTCCAGGACGATGAAAGTTTTCGGATATTATCTGACTTACCATCCTTGTCACATTTACGCCAAAAATCGGATTGTCATCTTCAAAATTTGTATTATATGGCGTAATCCCGTATTTCTTTCGTGAATAACTGTGTATATGTGCACTTCTTTACAGTACGTGGAAGATGTAACTGGTTTTAAATGTTGATCACAAAAAGCATCAGAAATCTTCAAAGGCCCGTCGGTCTTTCCAGCTACTGTATAGTTTTACGAAGCAATTATGCAGAGAATTTAACCTTATGCGTAAACCGTCATGGGTAATTGAGACTAATCTTGGGTCTAATTTACGCCTTCAGAAAATATCTTCATCGGCATCCTAAACATCTAACGGCAGCACCAGGAAACGAAAGCTAGGTATCATAAAACTAGAGAATGGGAAAGTACTGTACATTGTTAGCTTAACTGGCTTCTTACTGTCTTCCAGACATCCATTCTCCTTTCCTTTATCTAATCGAAAAATCAGGGTGCATTTCAACCGTTCCCTTATCCCCTTACTCTTTCTTATGTTTGCTGCCTGTCAGTTTCCTTTTTACACCTTGTATTACAAGTCAGGACCCCCACCCCCAGCCTACCCACCCACCTCTAACGCATTTTCTCTGGCTGGTCTGTCGCCGTTCCCTGGTGGCTGTCAGCCGACTTTCACATGGGCGGAACAACTGCATTACCTAAAGGGACTAATTAAATTTCATTCACCCTCCTACAGGTAGCCAAACAACAGACATAACTAAAAGAACAACTTTTTGGCGGTGAGTGAGAACTGCTACTAAAAAAAAAAAAAACAAGTTTTGAAAATTGAACCAATAACTATTTAATAGAACTGACCAGTAAAAAAATCTGCATATGGCAGCCAGAGCCCGCCCGAGCCCGACCAGAAGTTTTTTAAATGAAGCCCGTCTCAGCTCTAATACACATGCTCAGTCAAGCTTACGATACAGTAGAAACACAATATGCTCAGTGAAGAATGACACACACAGGCAAGACAAGAGACAAGCACACAAGTGAAGGGGGAAGGTGATGAGAAAGAAACACAAGGTCAAAGTGCACAAAGATGGAGGCATAAGATGAAACTGGAGGCACCATATACACATACTAGGGCCAGGCCAGCAATGAGTAGCAATAACAAAGTGCAAACAAAAACACCTTGTAAGAATAGACGTGAGAGCGCAGTAGAAGCAAGGAAACAAGAGAGTCATGGGGTGTGGACAAGCGAATCGCCAACAACAGAGAACCACGTAGAAGACATCGCCCAGGTCGTGCGGAAGTGAACCTGGGAGCGTGGATCTGTGGCAGCAGCGAATTCTAATTGGAGGCATGCAAGAAGACAATCCCGGAAGATGAGCAGTAGTGTTGAACCGGCAGTAGAAACACGGGGAGGCATGACTGCAGCATCGTAGGAGAGATGAAACAAAAAAAATAGTATGTTTTGCCAGCACGAAGAGGAAGGAGCAAACGGCAGGCAGGACGGTCGGTGGGTGGGTGTTTAGTGAGAAGCAGCCAGGGATAAGCCAAAATAGGGAGATCTTTCCCACTGATGCGATTGATGAGCGAAAACACAGAGTGGAACAAAGGAAGAAGAATGGGACAGTAGCAGTAAACGTGCTCAGTGACCCCAACAGAGCCGCAAAAGATGCAAAGGGGCGAGGGACATTTGAAAGAGAGAAAGAGGAACAGGTAGCCGGCGGTGAAGAAAGCACCGGTGAGTGTTACGCTCATGCAGTGCGGAGAGAGGGGAGGAAGAGGCAGACCAGATAGAGAAGGAAAGAGAGAGAAGGAGCACAGAAAAGTGGGTGCGGAATATTGAGAGGGGTACGGAGAAATCAATCAAGAGCGGCAGTGGAGACATTAATAACGGGAATGACGAAGTTACGGTGAAGGAGAAAAAAAGGAAGAGGGCAACTCGGTTCAGAAATGGAAATAAGGCCGTTAGCAGAAATAAGAGAAGGAAAAAGAGATAAAAGCGAGGAGCGGAGGAGATCGTAGTCCTCTGGTGAGAATACCAGAGCAGAGCCAGGGAAGAAAAAGAAAGAAGGGCTGGTCTGGAGGGTGGAGCAGGGTAGAGTAGAAGAGTGGTTCAGCGAGCAAGTCGAGTGTGGTGAAAGGAGGAGAAAGAGGAAGAGAGCGAAAGAGCCTAAGAAGGAAAAGGAGGAAGGTGAATTGAAGAAGAAGGGTGATAATCCATCCAAAGAAAGGAGAAGGATGGATCGTGTAGAGAGACGAACACATCAAAGGTAGATCGAAGAGAAGGAGAAGGAGCAAGAAGAAGACGAACAAACGTGGCAAGGTGTTGAGCATGGTAGAGGATGCTGACATCTGTCAGCAAAAGGCCGCTGATCATGGTAGGAAGACAGAGGGTTTCAACGGCGATCCAGTGTTTTGATGACCAGATAAGAGAAGTAGCAAGACTGGTGATAGATTGAAGCTGCATCGAATTTTCCCTGGTGGTCCAGGGAAAATAGCCCTGCGAAAAAAGATAACGCCGCACAATATCTGCCCGCTGGAGTCGCGGCAAGAGGGCATCTAAGGTAGCAGTGCGAGCGGTAACCGGTTGGCCGGCATAGACAACTAAGAATATTTGGACAGTGGGGGGCCATACAGCGCCCCACGGGGCGTAAGTACGGCCACACCACGAGCCGCACCAGAGGCCGGTAGTTTTGGTGACGTTCAATGAAGCACCGGAGAGAACAGCATAGTGGTGATAAACAGCAAGGAGGACAGCAAACTGGCCATCGTGCCGGAGACAAAAAGTAGCATCGTCTGCATATGCTGACACGATGTGATGGTGATGTCTGGTACTGGCGGTAAATGGTGGTAAAGACGACAGCAGAGAATGACGACCAGCAAGCAAAAAAGGCTCAAATGCGATGGCAAAGAGCTGTCCAGAAAGTGGACAGCCTTGCCGGATGCCACGTTGGAAGGGAATCGGTGTGGTAAAAAAGGAGGCCGTCTTGACGTGGGAATGGGCGCCCTGGTAAAGGCTAAGGAGCACAGAGACGAAAGAAGCCGGAAAACCGAAATGAAGAAGAGTGGCAGAGAGATAGTCATGGGGAAACATTATCGAAAGCAGATTTTTGGTCCAAACTAAGAAGGGCGAGTGATTCAGAATTTTGACGCGTGAGTGTGACTAAGTTGAGAAGAAAGGAGATGTTGTTGTTAATAGACCGACCAGGCACAGCATATGACTGGTCGGGAGAAAGAATGAAAGGGAGGACAGTGTTGAGACAGCTGGAGAGAAGCTTAGTATAGAGTTTATAATCGACGTTGAGGATAGAGATGGACCGCCAATTTCCGATGTCAGGAGGGTCTCCCTTTTTCGGCAAGAGGATGACGTGTGCCATCATGGACTCCGGCGGTAGCGCAAGAGAAAAAGAGCTGAAGAGAAACAAGCATGAAGAAAAGGTAAAATAGATGAGAAGAAAGTGCAATAGAATGAAAAAGGAAGACCGTCAGGTCCCGGAGAACCATGGGCGTTTAGAAACGCGAAGCCAGCACGAAACTCCGCGTCAGAGAAGTCAACAAGAAGAGAGTTATGAAGGATGGCTGGGACCTGCGGGAGAGCAGAAAGAAGATCAGAAGAGAGCGCTACCGCACAGAATTTGGCCCGAAAAAAGGAGCAAACATACGAGCAGAGAGTAGGGATGTCCGATGATACGGTACCATCAGGCAATCGGAGATGGCGAAGTGATGTGGAGGTGCGACGTGAAGATTCCAGCTTGGAAAGAGTTTCGTAAGAACGAGCAGTAACAGAATAATGCAGCAACTTCAGCCGACAAGCAGCTTGTTCGGCAAGCGGCTGGAGAAGAACGAGGAGTTCGGCTTGGAGAATAGAGTACCAGGGATCTGTAATGGAGATGTCAGAGAGAAGGCGACGAAGATTTAAGATAGCCATCCCGCGCTCGGTAGAGGCAGCGACAGAGAGGCGACACACAAGTAAAATAAGGTCGGTTTTTACATCACGCCAGAGGCAAAGGGCACTGGGAGCGGACCCAATGAGGTGGCGACAGTCATTCAGGAAGGACTCGACTGCGGTCCGGATACCCGGGTCTTGAAGGACAGCATCGTCGAGCGTCCAAGATCTGTGGGTACGAGGTGGAGGAGGAAAAGCACTGACAGTGAGCAAGACTGCTGCATGATCAGACGATGCAATAGGCGTGTGATGAGCATCGGTGATAGCGGGGAGAAGCGTGGAAGATACATAGACTTGGTCAAGTCGTGCAGCCAGTGAACCCCGTGCTGGAAAGGCGCACCAGGTGTGCGACACGACAGCAGGATATGTGACGAAAGGAATCGATTAAGTGATGATCCATCAGAAGTTGAGTAAGATCCATGACGAAACGGGGACGGCGCTCTCCACTAGGAGGGTGCCAATCCATGCAACTCTTCGTATGTCAGAGGAATTGCTGGGAAATCGGAACTTTGGAGGAATTGAACAAAAGAGGTGAAGACCACGAGTTCGCCCGTGGAGTCGATCGTTGTTTCAAATTCTGTGTGATCACGGCGAGGAACAGGCATGCGGGGTGACACACGAATCGCCCCAACAGGAAGAGTGCGACCACGTTTGGCTATGGTGCGGGGAGGCTTGGGAGCGAATCGCTTTTCCTGGGTGTGTTGTGTACAGCACGATCAAGGTGGTCACCGAGAGGGGTCTCGCCACTCTGATAAGCGCAATCGGCGTCTGGAAGAGAAGACTCAGCATCTGAAGGTAGGGAGTCATCCGGAGCGAGAGTAGGAACCTCCGGAGTGCGGAACAGGGGATCCTGTGGAAGTGAAGGAAAATTGTCCGCAGTCAGGACCGGCGAAGAAGTGTTCTCTGTGGGACAGAGGCGGTCCTTTATCAGCATCGGAGAGGATGTGCGGGATCGAGAGGAAGACGAAGGAGCGGCTGGAGGAGTGGTGCTGACGCCAGGCGAGACCGTCAGTAGTCAACTTTAACAACATGAAGAAGAACCACATCATCAAGTTCAAACCGATGATCGAGCTCAAGTGCCAGACGTTTGACATCTACCAGAACATGTTGGAGATGGTGTTCAAGGAGTTTGAAAAAGAGCTAGAGCAGCTCAAGCAGGACACCTGGGAAAATACACTGACATTGTGGTACGATATATGGATGAACATCTTCAAGGATAAAATGATAAAGAAAATGTCATCAGGTGTATTTTATCCTGAACATGTAGTAGAATGTTGCTTGCATATGGCAACCGTTCTACATGAAGCATCACATGGAGAATAAAGCTTGTAAATGAATTATGTGTGTTTTTTTTGTCGGGGTTTACCACATGATTGCAAAACATCTCTGCTATAAGATTGCAAAAATTAGAAATAGCTGCAAGATGTTAGGAACTGATCAGAAAAAAATATAAGAAACTGCTGTGACATAGATTGTAACTGCTATAAGATTGCTAAATACTAGAAATTGCTACAAACTGCTGCAAGATGTTAGGAATTGATCAAAAAATAATAGAAACTGCTGCGAGATAGATAGTAACTACCATAAGATTAAAAATATTAGAAATTGCTACAAGATATTAGGAACTGATCACAAAAAATATATTCAAGCTCTCCAACCCATAGGTCTAGTTGCATACATTATGAACCTCAAACCATTTCCGAAACATTTGCAGGAAGCGTACTGTGGCATTTAGGTTGTCTTTATCACAAATGGATCCTGGTGAGATTTTTGCCATCATTTCTAAGGCATCTGTAATTTGTGTTGAGAATACCTGTATATATTGTTTCACATTCATTTTCTCCAGATTTGATGGAAACAAGGACTTTCTTCTGTCCAAAAACTTCACTGGCTGTGGAATCACCACTCGGCACTGGAGCTGACAACAAATCACTTTGAAATTTTCCTGTATCACTGTTAAAATATGTAACTACAATTGGATATAACTTTCTGTCACTATCATTGCTTCCATCAGTAGTGATGCAAAATGCCTGAGTTTTTACTGTGGCCACCAATGAATTTTTTTCTTTTGCCGCAAATTTCCCAATAATTGCTGTTGTTTTAGTGCGTGCACACCCATAATGTTTAGCAGTGTCACATATTGGAAACATTTTCCGAAACAAAGTGCCAGCATGATCAGTGCAACTGATCGGTAAATTATGTTCAATTACAAATGATGTAAAATAACACTCAGTTTGAATTACACTGTTATCTCACTTCTTCACTGTCAAAAAACAGACTGATTTTATTATTTGCATTTTTGAACTTCACTTTTAGTTGGTAAAGTTCGATGAACACTTACCGCACGTGGGGCTTGGATTTCAATTCATATTTCCGTTATGTGGATGCAGCACGGGGTTTTCATTTGGCCACGGGTCCGCTTCTTTTTTTCCGTTGGAATTTATTTTGCCTCATCACCAAATGAGTTTTTTTCCTTTGCTGCATCCTCATTTACTTCAACATTTATTCATACCCGAGTACTTTCGGTAATACTCCTTTACCGTCTTCGAGGGGACGTTTTGCTCCGACTAGCACGGACCGTGTCAGCTGGGCATTTCGGTGGTTCTCGCGGGCTGCTTCTGTCATCGGCTATCGCTTCTTCTTGGGCGTTGTGGCGCCATCTCTTGAGATGGCGCCACAACGCATCTTGAACTTCACTTTACCAACTAAAAGTGAAGTTCAAAAATGCATCTCTTGAGATGGCGCCACAACGCCCAAGAAGAAGCGATAGCCGATGACAGAAGCAGCCCGTGAGAACCACCGAAATGCCCAGCTGACACGGTCCGTGCTAGTCGGAGCAAAACGTCCCTCGAAGACGGTAAAGGAGTATTACCGAAAGTACTCGGGTATGAATAAATGTTGAAGTAAATGAGGATGCAGCAAAGGAAAAAAACTCATTTGGTGATGAGGCAAAATAAATTCCAACGGAAAAAAGAAGCGGACCCGTGGCCAAATGAAAAACCCCGTGCCGCATCCACATAACGGAAATATGAATTGAAAGCCAAGCCCCACGTGCGGTAAGTGTTCATCGAACTTTACCAACTAAAAGTGAAGTTCAAAAATGCAAATGCATTAATGCACGTTAAATAATATAACCTCCAATATCGGAAGTAAATTGAATGATTTTATTATTTTGTTACTGACCACAACTCTTTCATTATGTCTCTTAGTACCGATGTGGTTAACTGAATCCCCCATCAAACTTGAGCCTCCCATGGAGTTCTTCACTTACTGCACCTTCGCGTAAGAATATGGTAACTTTCAGATCAGGAAACAGGAAAAACGCTTTAGCGGTTAATGTCACATGCAGTGCATAATCACGTCTCAGCTTGGTTGGAAATTTGTTGTATGGACGTGAACAGATAAAATTACTAATTACAGATAACTGTAATTTTGAGCCACCAGCTAAAAAGATGAAGAACTACCAAAGATTCAAGGATTCTTATTCAAAGGAATTTCCATACCTGAAGCAGTCGAAACTATCCCTTAATACGGCTTTCTGTAGCATGTGCACGAAAGATTTAAATATCACTCACACAGGTCGCAATCACTGTCATCATCATGTTTCATCTAAAAACCATATGGAATATGCAAAGGCAGAGCCTGATTTATGCGTAGGCCTATGGCCAGGGGTGCAGAAAATTTTCAGAGGCCAGTATTTTCCCAGAACACAATATTTTTCGTCCAAAATTTCCCCCAAAACTGTAGTGGATTTTCATACAAGTTTAAACGATTATTAAAGTATATGTTGATGATTAAGAACTATCCTTAAAGCCTATTTCTTAAAAATTTGAAAAAACAAAACAAAACATAACAAACTAAACTGCACATGAACATTGGTACAAATAACACGCGTAGCACGTAAACAGTAACCGAAGAACCACATGTGTCCCGGGTGAAATGGCCGCCAATAGAACTCACTGCATATGCGCTTGAGTTCAAAATCGCTTTAATAAACTTGAAAGATACAGAGAAAATACATTACAGTAACACGAAATAACAGAGAACATAACAGGAAATAACATGGAGTGTACAGCCGGGAATAAAGTACACAATCGTTAAGGACACAGGCACAGGAGTAAAGCAATTAACATTTAACATTAGCGGAGAATAAAGTCAGGAAAGAGTCACGATCAAAAACAAATCACCGAGTGGGCAACAACATTCAGAGAACTTTTCAAATTGGGTGCAATAATAGTCTATAAACACAAGCCACGGTCCGATAGCTGGATACGAAGACACAGCAGTGCAAAGCACATTGAAGAGCTCGCAAAGAAGCACAATCAGTCTCATAGTCAATAGGATCATAAAATGAGCAAAAACAGTCAAAGGCCTCTTTTGGATCACGTGCAAAAAAGAAGTCATAGCCCATAAAAGGAGTAACAAAAGCACGATACCGAGGATCAGCATTGGCGAGCATATAAACGTGTTCCAGGGAAACTTCTGCAAGAGGCAGAAGAGCAGCACATTTAAGATCAAGCTTATACACTGGCAGAAAGTGAAAAGAGAACACCAAGAAGGAGACGTCTGATACCAACGAAATTTATACAGCATAATAACGGAATACAGAGGATAACGTGATCAAAACATTATGGCAAAATACAACTGTATTTGCTGGTAAACTGAAAAATAACATTTCAATGTAACATGGTTAGTACGAGGTTGAACCGCCATGAACTGCGTCACACTGTGCAATTCTGGCATGGAGCCTGTCATACAGATGTTGGATGTAAGTTTGGGGTATTGAGTTCCAAGCATCCTCAACCTGGACGCGTAAATCAGGGATGGTCGTGGCTGGCCGTGGAGACCGGATAAGTCGTTGTCCCATAAAATCCCACACGGGCTCAATGGGGGACAAATCCGGTGAACGTGCAGGCCATGGAAGTTGTCTCACACCCTGAAGAGCATGTTGCGTTGCACGTGCCGTGTGTGGGCGTGCATTATCTTGCTGGAAAACACCACGATGGACCGACCTTACAAATGGCACAACAACGGGCTGAATGATGTTGTTGATGTAGGAGGTACTGTTTAACGTACCCGGTACAAACACTACTTGTGTACAGGAGTGATAGCTGATTGCTCCCCACACCAGGACACCAGGAGACCAGGTGTAGGCCCTGTGTGTCGCTGGCGGATGCAAGAAGGGTGGAGACGCTCCCTTGTGCGTCTGCAAACATGCATACGGCCATCGGAGGCTCCCAAGCAGAATCTGCTTTCATCGCGGAACACGACAGTCGCCATTGTGTTCCCCATTGCAGGAGTTGGCGACACCACTGCAGCCGTTCCTGACGGTGGGCTGGAGTCAGAGGTACGCATGCCAGAGGCACAAGTGCACGTAGTCCTGCATCCAGTAGACGGTTGCGGATTGTTCACACAGTCACCTCAGGTGCAACTGCAGCTCGGATTTGCGTCGCAGTGGATGTTCTGCTTAACAACGCTGCTCTTCTTATGTGTTGATCGGTCCGCTCATCAGTCCGTCTGTGACTCCCGGTTCCATGTCTTCTCTTGTGGGAATGTTCCTCGGACCATCTACGCCACCATCGTACCACCACCGATACTTCCCGTCCAATTCGCTCCGCGATACGACCACCCGGCCTCGCAGAGTCTGACTAGACGACCTCGCTCAAAGTCCGATAACTGCTGAAATCGTACACGTCTTCCATGTCAAGGCATTGCAGCTTCTTCAGGGTCTTCGCACGTGTCCGTACGCCGACGACTGATTACATTCACTTCACTGTACTCCTTAAATACCACCGACGATAATTTGCATATTATGCCGTGCTGTGGCGTAAGCGCTCACCGGTTGGTCCCGAAACTAATATCACGTCTACGTAAACTTGACGCCATTAACATATGTAAATTTCATGATTGTCTGCCAATTCCTTCTTGGTGTTCTTTTTTCACTTTCTGCCAGTGTAATTCAGATGAACAACAAAGTGATCCGAAAAATCTTGAGGAGATGAATCAGATATTTCACAGGAAGCTAAGTGCTTCTTTCGATTTTTCTCACGAGGAGGGTGTCGTCGCTTCTTGGGAACAGCACCTTGAGTGTCGTGCTCAGATAACATCGAAGCATCAACCTCGGTTGGAGCCAGAGGTGGTGTTGCAGAAGAAGGTGCAGACGAAGCATCAACAGGAACAAGAGACCCAACTGTAGGGCAGGGAAGATCTGCCACAAAATCTGAAGCCAGTGGTGAAAGTTGAAGCTTGGTGTTGCCCATCTAAGCTTATAAATATAAATACAGTAGAGCATCCAAAATTCGAACTAATTGGGAATTTGGATTTTTGATGTGTTCAGATTGGAGGACAATTTGTTTTTATTTTCCATCTCATCATTCCATACTTCTGGCTTTTAGATCAAATGACAGAGAGTTGCGTCTGGTGTTTACAAGAAAGGTGTCCGGGCCAACCTTTTAATGGCACAGTAGGGTGCCACACTTCTGCAATCCCCTTCCTTCCGGCCACTTGGCTCTGAGCAATTTATCGCTTCCCCTCCCCCTCTCCTCCCAGTCTACAAACTATGACACTGTTCCAAACAGTCTGTTCGGGATTTTCATCTGTTCTTTCTCCTTCCTCTCGGATGATGCAGGCAAAGAAGGTTGGGTGGTTCCCCCACTCCTGCCATTCCTAACAAAAGAGATGCAGTCCTGGGAATAGAAAGACGAAACTTAAGTTCAAAATGTCTGAAGCATTTTTGGGTCTAGGTAAAAAGTGGTTCGGGGGCAGAGAAGCTGAAAAATAAACAGCTAAAAAAAATAAATTCTGTGATTAACTATAAATTATCACATTCTAGCATTTCAGGTGTCTAATTGTGCCAGATATTTTTACTGAATGAAATTTAAATTAGACTTTATATCCTTTGAAAAATGTGTGGGTCATTCACTTTAAAATGTCTGGAACGCCCAATAATTTTTCAAATCGGCGCCTATGACACACTCGCTGCCATTGGTTTCGGAAATGTTTATTAGTGTGATTAGTGGTTGCATCATACTTGTTACTCATGACACGCTGTCTCCGCCTTGGCATAAGTAAAGTGGTTTGGGCTCGGTGAATCATCTGCCAGCAGCAGACTGCGGTACATCACTGTGCTCTTACCTCTTGTATTCATAATGACACGACATTTTCCAAAACGATTACCGTGCAGTAAATTACTCTTATCTTTTACGTTGTATTCGTTGTTAATAAGTAAATTTTTCATTTTTATTATTATTATACCCTCGGGCAAAAATTTCCCCAGAGCTGCCTTAATTTCCCCCGAACCTCGTTCGCACGTTCGGACATATTCTGCACCTCTGCCTAGGGCCCCATATTTTAGGGGGGCTCAGAACCGCAATGCAAAAGAAAAAGAAGATCTGATACTTGCAGATTACATAACCTCACAACTTGACTTTGAGGATGTAATTTCACAATTTGCAGCAATAAAGGACTGAAAAAAAAAGCCTCTAAAATAATTAGGTTTTGCTCTTTCTTTTTTTATTTTGTTAAGTTTCTGCTTTGGACTTCTGATATAGATATAGAACTGCATTAAAGTTTGGGAATTGGGGGGGGATTGCTTTCCACAGAAATTTTGCAATATTGTAGAGTGGCCCAACACTCTTATTTGCATATTTGTGTAGTGTAAAAGAATTAATGTTCATTGATGCTACAGTGGCTTTAATTTATGTTGTGGGCAGACAAACATGTGGAGTGACAAAAAAAAAAAAAAAAAAAAAAGTAGCAGCACTGTGGTAAGGGTGTCAATAACCAGAGTTTCAGATTGTAGACGTTATGCAGTACGCGGATAGTTTTCAAATTATTAGCAGATTTTGCAGATAGTTTTTGCTTGTAGTTAAAAAAAAAAATTATCTACTGAAGTTAAAACACTTACTGAAGCATTTTAACTCCAGTAGATAATATATTTACTTCAATTTTAACTTGAACTTTCAATTATTTTTCACATCTGAGTTCTTTTGTTTTTACAGACGTTTCTGGCATCTAGATTTTATCAAGGCCTGTTCTCAATGTGTAGGAACTGTATCGAAAGTTTCATTTCCACAAAAAGAATTTAAATTTTATTGCAAGGTTCCTCTTGCAGTTGCCAGTTATTAAATTAAAATATTTTCCTTATGTGTTTTGTAAGTCTGCTATTTTTGAATTAAGATGTTGAAAATGCTTTTTATAATTAATTTTTGAGGGTTTATTGATGGAACTTTTTTTCTGGATTTAAAAACTTTCTTTAATCAGTCTATTGCTTTTATGAAGTTCACAATATTTTAATATTTTCCCCTAAAGGTCTATTTCGCACACATTGCTGCACATTCAGTTGTAATGTTCTTATTTTGTCCTCACTGGATTCTGTAATGTTCTAATAATTACTTATTGTTTTATTGATTTTTCTATGAATAATCTTATTCTACTGTTATCATGATTCGCAAGTTTGCAGCAAGTTTTTTGTTTCAGTGGTTGTGTATGCAGATACATTTTTTTTTTTTGTTATACAACTCTGTCAATAACTAACTTGATCTTAGCCACTTAACTCTGATGAATGATTGTTCCTCTTTTTGTATAGTGTGTGTGTGTGTGTGTGTGTGTGTGTGTGTGTGTGTGTGTGTGTGTGTGTGTGTGTGTGTGTGTGTGCACATCATCACACAACTTGCTTTTTGTCCTCATAATTGCAAACGTATTGATTGCTTAAAAAAAATCAGAATCTAGAGAACTTGTAAAAACTTATTTATATGGATTCCATTTAATTTCAAATGTGAGTAATGGATAAGGCAGGAAAATAAATCACAGTGCTTTTCATCTGAAACTTGCAGATGAAAAGAAAATCACAGTGCTTTTCATTTGAAACTTACAGATGAAATATAAATGTGCTATATTCATATATACTATACGCCTCTTGAGAAAGATTTTGCATTTCTAAGATACTTTGTAGAAGCCTTTAGTATCCATATTTTTTGTTGTATTTTCTGCCCCGGCGTATAATCTGAGGACCATGAAATTCACATAAAAAAAATCCCTTCGTATAATCTGTGAACTATGACATTCAGGGGGAAAAAATCGCCGTATAATTTGAACATCATAGATGTTGAAGCAGGAGTTGAATTTCCAACAGAAAAGTCGGTCACTTAATGACCCAGGAGTCTGAAGAAGTAAGAAAAAAATGATTTTATTAAATGAAGAAATTAATTTTTAAAGGTTACTTTTTCATATTTTTATCTTCGGACAGATAAAAGGCGTAGCATGCATAAATCACGCCGCTCCCCAGAGGCATTACACCTTGCAATGACGAAATGCTGATACAGAACAAGTCGTAGAAATACTGTGTGTACTAGCGTATAAGTCAAAAGTTTTCGGAGAAAATCCTGCTTCGGATTATACGTGGGCCAATAAAAAATTTCCGTGAATTCTCCCGCAGAATTTACTGACTGATTTGTTTATGTTTTAGACCGCTGCACAGCGACTTTCTTCACGTTACTGCACGATTGTTTTTTGACCTTCTCAAAACTATCGCACAGTGACACGATCATATCCTCAATTGTGTCCACCACTTTAATTTTGAATTCGGCAGTGTAACTGAAGTGTTTCGTTTTCAAAGACATCATGAATAGCAATGAAGAAAAACATCAACAGCAAAGGCGTTGGTTAACTCAAAATGGCAAAGGACGAACTAAACAGAGGGTACGGCGCTCATGAGATATGAAAATCGCATAGGTTCATGCAGCAAGCACAGTGCGTACATTCATTGGATTCAAAATTACTCCCACTGTCCTTCCCCGCTCCGTACAATGACCTGAACTGAGGAAAAAATTCCCAAAGGAATTCCTTTTACAATTATACCCCCTCCCCTGCACAATTATGCTGCAAATTTTATTAAAAATCGAAAAGCTGTTAAAACTTTTTCTTTTTTAATTGCCGTATTATCCTCATCAGTGCATAAATCACAGAACCTATATTTTTAACTTTCGTAGCAGATAATTCGCTGATTATATGACGAAAATTACGGTATTTGATATTGTAAAGTATCAGATTTTAATATTGCTGGGTCTAAATTAAGTGAATTAATGACCTGAAGTACTTTTATGATTATGAGAATTATCCAGTATGCATGTTTGCTCAAAAGTATCATTCGTCTGTTAGTAGAATTACTCTACTATAATATTGAACACATCACAGGTGATTTATCAGCTATATGGAAGTTCACCTTGCCCCCAGTCTGTACCAAGTCTAAATAATGTTCATCAGTTAAAAATAAAATTAAAAGAGGATAAATAACTTAACATCTGTGGATATTTGAATTATTTCATAATTAAATGCAAAAATATCAATACTAATCTATTCAATAGTGTTTTACTTACTCGTCTATATTTTTAAGTGCAAATTTCCTTGCTAATATTAAGATTTAATAAAAGCAGATATTATTTCATATTTTTCCCTGCACAGTGTTCCATTTATTAAATCAGCTTTTAAATTAATTGATAATATTTAGTGACGACAAAATGTACTCTTTCAAGAATGTGGAAGGGTTGTGCGGTGCCTAGGGCCCGATTCTGTGTAAATTGGGCCCTTTGGACGATAATTTTTCGTAGCTTGCCATTTTTCCATAGCTTACTACAATTTGATGTACTGAAGAACACACAAAACTTATGCTGAAACAAATGAAGCTGAAGCACTCCTGGGTCATTAAGTGACCGACTTTTCTGTTTCTAATTCCATGGCGGGAGATAAAAATGGAAGTGATGTCAGAGTCTGTCAGCACATGGTCAAGTCACTTGGCCCAGAATGTATTGCAATCATTGTACCTTCCGTGGCAATGTGTAGTTAAGATCCCCCTTACGAGAACCCAAGGAAGTTGAACCTTTCATCGTACCAGCTCACGTGACTCAAAAGTCTGGGTTGTTTCTTTTTGTTGTTGTTTTTTAACTACCCCATTCATAAACATCAGTAGTTTTCTAACAAATTTTCATCAAAGGTTTTCGATGAAAACAAGCAGCAGGTTTAAACCCTGGTCACTTTACTTGACCTACAAGATGATGGTATATAACTAAATACTTGAATTCATAATATTTACAAATTTTTCATATGCTCTGGTGATACGTCCTTCACTCTGATAATTGTGTGTCTTGTTCACGTAATCACTTATTAGTTTTTTCCTTTGCCACAAATCCATAAATGCACTTGTAGCATTCTTCACTGGCATATTTATCTACAAAACACTCCATCTCACAATACTGACAATACTGTACAGCTAACGCAACCTTTTCCTTTGGTGGTAGGCAGCACTCCGAAGAAAGTCAGAAAAACAGTCTCTTTTATTAACTCATTCACTTTCTGATAAGCTAATTAGTCAAACTGCATTTTATTTGCAATACATTTGGAACTCATTAATGTGCTCTCCGAGTGTAAATTGTTATAACTATACATATTTCAAACTTATGTAGATAACTCTTAACTTTTCAGTCTGTTACTTCTTTTTTTATATTTTTTCATTCATTACAAATGCCTCTTTACATACCTTTAATACAAAGGACATAAAAATGTTTTTGTTTAAACAGTTTCCCATAGATTCAAAATAGTGTGTTTAAAAATGTTTTTGTTTAAACAGTTTCCCATAGATTCAAAATAGTATGTTCATGCTTCTTAAAAGAAGACCTTTTTTAAATCATGAGTTCACAATTTAACACCTTATGTAATTTTATCTTTGAAAGTTCATTGTCAAAATTGTTTATGTAAGTAATTTTTTCATTGCATTCCGCATGTGAAAAAAAAAATGTGAAAAACTTCATTGTCTTTGAATAATACCAGGAATATCTCCTTTCATTGATAAATAGGAGTAAGGAGTGCACAAAACTGCTTTTTAGCTACGGAATCTCTGCTATCATTGGATGCAGTTGATTGTAGAATAAAAATTTAAAATGGAGACAGATGCAGCAGAAGTGTTTCTGTGGCATACTCATAAAGCAAAAAATGTGCTTAATTAATGTCACAATTAATGTCAAAAGTAGGAAAAAAACAGTCAAAATCTGATTTGACCATTTCAAATGAACATGTCTTATTCTATGTTTTGCATATTTTTAACGGTATATGCAACAAAGAAATATTGCAATAGTTTTGAACATTATGCTTTCAAGTTGGTGATATGAATTTACAGAATGTGAAAAGTAAATGAATCAGATTTATTTTCTTCTGCCAACATTAGCCAGAACCTTGTCAGTAGTAACTAGTATTGTGCTGCACACATAGCCGCTTTCTCACAAAACGATCCATCTCTTTGTGAAAAAGGAATACACACCACAACAAAACGTTACAACAAACAAAGACACTAATGAAACAAGCTTAAAACGTGCAAAACACAAAGTTGATTCACCTGGCAAGAGCACGATAAGTAACATTATGAGATTTAAGTTCGAAACTTCCACCAGTAAAATGCTTTCAGAATTCCACAACGCCTGACAGACAGGAAATCCAAAATTTGTAAAAAATGCATCAATTTTCCAACTTCGTCACTCCCGTTTTCGGGAAACCCCGTCCTCCAACAAGCTTAAATGCAAAAACTTATGGGATGGGGGGATATATAACAATGCAGGAGAGTGGGAACATTGCAGGGTAAGGGGGTGAGATTATGGGAGAAATCTTTGCTCCGTTCAACTTCCGGTGCGGGGAATTTTCCCGTATTTTCAAGCTGAAATAAAAATATTTATACAGCAAAATGTTATTTAACAATAATGTTGGACAGAAGCACCATCACCAGAAAAAGAAATTACAATTACGAAAAAATTTAGAAAGTTTTGTAAAGATGGAATTCCGTTCTCCGGCGAACATTACCCCCCCCCCTCCAAGTTCTGTTCAATTGTGCATCGATCTCGCAAATGACCAAAAACAAAATAATAACAAAAATGGCGGAATTCTTTGAATTCGGGGAAGAATCTTATGCCTGAAGATTACGGGGAAACTTTCGGGGCGTCTAACTTTAGTTTTCGCAAATTGTTGCCTACAGTTTCAAGCTGAAATACAAACATATATGCAATAAAATTATATTTAACAAGAATATTGGAAACAGAGCCAACATCAGGAGAGAAAAAATTACGATTACAGAATTTTTTTTACTCTGTTTAACAACTGTTTCCGAAAGTTTTGAAACAAGAAATATTGTCCCTTAGACGGAAAACAACACCAACCCCCGAAATTCTTACAAAAAAGGCAGAATTATGCGAATCCACTTAAGGATCTCATGTATATCAAAATATTGGGTTGTCGGAAAAGTCATGACATATTTTAGCCATGTTTCGCAAAGGTCATTTATTGATAGAAAGAACAAAGATCAATCAATGCCCATTTTATTTGATAACCTTTTGCCATCTTTCAGGGAGCTGCAGAATGCCTCGTTCATAGAAGGACCTGTCTTTCATGGCAAAAAAACTGTATAAGGTGCTGATTTACAGCCTCATCTGAATTGGACGTTATACCACACAAGGACTGTTGAAGAGAGCAAAACAAGTGGAAGTCTGACGGCGCAAAATCAGGTGAGTATGCTGGGTGTGGCAACACATCCCACCTAAGCTTCAATAATTTTTGGCAGGTGATCAAACTTGTGTGTGGTCTCGCGTTGTTGTGATGGAACACGACACCTTTACGATGAACGAGCTCTGGATGATCGATTCGTTCAAACTGTCCACTTGCCGACAGTACGCATTCGAATTGATTGTTTGGTTCCGTGGTAGGAGCGCGAAAAACACGACAGCTTTAAAATCCCACCACACTGAGACCAGAACCTTCCGCTGATGAATGTCTGCTTTGGATGTCGTTTGAGGTGAAGCAGCACGTCGGGACCAAGCCCGTTTGCACAGCACATTGTTGTACACAATCCACTTTTCGTCACCAGTTATCTGTCGCTTCAAAAAAGGATTGTTTTCCTCACATTTTAATGAGCATATCGCATATGTTTATACGCGCCGTCAATTGAACTTCTTTGAGTTCATGAGTAACCCACACATCGAGCGTGCTTACGTATCCCAGCTTCTTCAGGTGGTCGTGAACGCTTGAATGATGGATGTGCAATGTGTCTGCAATCTCTCGCGTCGTGTAACATGGGTTTGACTCAATCAATGCCTTGATTTGGTCGTCATCAACCTCGGTGAGCCTCCCCGACCGAGGAGCATCGTTGAGGTCAAAATCACCAGCACAGAATTTTGCGAACCACCGCTGGCACTGACGTTCTTTTAGAGCATTATCACCGTACACTTTACGCAACTTTTCACAAGCTTGATGCGCGTTCTTTCCTTTACGGAAGAAAACAGTAAAATATGGCAAAAATGCACAGTTTGGTCTTCCATCTTCAACTTGATGTCAAATCTCCGCAAATCAACCAAATCGCTCACTATTCCTTTTAGACTGGAGCTGGAACTGGCACCTGTGAAATGCCATAGCGATAACAGAGCTGCCCTCTAGTACTGCCAAAATGTGTCATGACTTTTCCGAGAACCCAATAATAGCAAAATAAAAAAATTTAAACAAAATGAAAATTTGTCGAGTCTGTAGTTTCGACAGTGAGTTCCATAGTCAGACAACAAAATCCATAGAAACTATAGACATTCCGTAGTAGTTGGCAGGTATGCACATGTGTATTATATTTATTTGCTTCCAAAACAGAGAGTATGTTTCAAAATCTTGATGTGAGATACTTACATAGCTTGAAAATTTCCAAGTACATGCAGAAAAGTGTGTCAAACTGGTTCATCTGTTTTTACTTGTATGACTATTTCAGAGTTGTATTTTTTTTTAATCTTTTTTTGTTGGGGGAGGGGGGATATTGACACATGTACAACAAGCTGTATGTGTGGCTTATGTTCAAAGATAATTCATTGAAACTGAATTAAAATTAATTTATGAGTTTCTATTATATGCATGTTACACAGTATTTGTTCTGTTTCTTTTTTTTTCTTTTTTCTTTTTTTTTTTTTTTTTTTTATGGTGCGTATGTGTTTGCAGCCAAGATAAATTTTGATTTAACAGTAATTTGTAAAACTGTTCAGCTCAAAAATTCAATGAAGTTTAAAATGAGTAACAAGAAAAATTCAGCACTGAAATAGGATCAGACATTTCTCTTGAAAAATGCTCACAAATGATAAACAAATCAACAGGCATATATGTAGATTAGCAGCAATACTTCTAGAAATGAAATGTACTAAAATGATAGATGACTGAAGTTAGAAAAAAAAAAGTTGAATTATATTTCTAAGAGCATACTTGCTTTTTGACACAGTATGTATATATACTTTTTGAACATGAACTTCCCAGTATTTAGTTGTGATTTCAAAAATGTTGAGGACTTTGGATAAACAGAATAGTGTTGTTCCAAAGAAATGTGACTTTTATATTGTTTGTTAATCTGTATGTGTGAAACTTTAATTTGTATGTATTTGCAATAAAAATTCAATTCACTTCCTGCCTCATTTATTGATATTAAACACTGTATTGCATAATATCATATGTGGAAATTGTCATATATGCTTCAGTGATAGCAGATTTCAAACATCTTATAACTAGTAGTATTTAGAAAAAACTGTGCACCAGTACTCGGATATTTAAGAGTGCCCATGTTGTGCTGAATCAGAAACAGATACATGGATGTGTATGTGATTGCTGATCTGTGTTGCATATTTACCTACCTTAATTCCTTATTGATCTTTGAAAAAAATGTTTTCCACTTTTCCCACCATGCCTATTTAAATATTTTCCAGTCTGAAATAGAAATCCAGGACATTTTCCCACATCATAGCATTTTAGCTGATCATAGCACCTTGTCAGATGTATTATTTGAAAACCAAAAGAAACAATCTTGAGTGCTGAATGCACTTTATTTTCAGTTTTCAATTACCTAAGTGTATAAACTGTCACCTGTGGAATGAAACCTCTTTGTTATCTTTTGTGGTGAGAAATCATCCTTTTTATGAGTGCCATTTGATAACTTGCAATACATTTTCAAGAACTTTCTGCTTCTCAAGATGCATCACATTCTGCATAAGTAGCTGTATATGTATCTCTGTCGATGCATTGTCTTCTCAAATTTGAAATGTTTCCTCCTTGAAGATTTGATGTACTCACTTAGCATCGCTTTTCCATCAACATTCTTCCACTTGCACACCAAGATTCCACTGAACTGTTGCAGTTTCATTCTGTATGCCACTGTCTCTGTTCCTCCATTTCAAGACAATATGAACGATAGTTTGCGACATAAATATGGAATTTCATTAAATTTTATTACTTTGCTTGTTAAAGGTGATCATCTTGGCTTTCCTCTTCTGTACATATTCAAAATAAAGCGCCAACTAGTCTTAGGAATAAAATTAAAATGTTATCCACAACAGAAAGCACAGTACAGTGAGCATTATTTCTTCTAGATTATTAAACACATAATTGTGCAACTAAAAGCTAAGTATCCTGCAGCAGCCGACCCGGGGACACAGTGGTCTCAGTGATGACTTCTGATCATTCGTCCAAGATGGGTCCGGGTTTGACTCCCAATGAAACATGGATGTTGTGTTTGTCTTACAGCACTGGTTTTTTCCATTCCCTGGAAGCAGCTACCCTAAATTAGGGACAGGCGACTGTTTATTCAGGGTGTCCACTGGTCAGGAAAAAGTCAAGAATTTTGCTTTGGGGTCGTGAATTTCTTTTAATTTTTAATAATTATCCATTTTCTATTAACAGTCTAAGTAATTCTCCATGCAGATTGACCACATAAGACGTAAATATAGTTTCCATCTAATGGTCCAAGTATAAAAAAAAAGGCACATGCTCTCCCTCCCAAAGAAAGTTGTTATATACCTTTTAGGGTAGAAATATATGTACAAAATTTTGAGATCAATTTAAATTATGCTTCGTATGATGTCATGACATTTCCTAAGTATAAATGTTAAAGAAAGGTGTGTTATGAAATCATGTAGCATTTCAGCTTACTTTTAGGCACAATCAAAGTATGATATGTCAGGTTTTTTTGTCACTAACAGGAGGGCAGGGGCACTTTTCACATGCATGTGTGTACACATTTACACAATTTTGAGCATTTCAACTTGCTTTAAGCACAAAGTATAATAAAGTCAATTTTTGTCATAGCAGAAGGCCAGGGGGCACATTTTACATAGGAAAAAGAGAGGACAAAGTGTCCCCCCTTGTTAATATACACTATATTGACAAAAGTCACCGGATATCTAGAAGAGAAACACAACATTGCTTTGGCCTTAATGCATGCACCGACCTTTCGAGACATGCTTTCGACAAGGCTTTAAAACACAGTGATAGGTATGACTATGTGCTTCCATTCATTACATAATGCTTCCACTAACTGTTGCTTAGTAATAGTAGGCCTTGGTCCCAAACTTCTTATGCGGCACTCTAATTCGTCTCATAGGTGCTCTACGGGATTAAGATCAGGGCTCTGTGCTGGCCAGTCCACACATGATACGGAATTATCATCAAACCACACTGTAACCAGTACTTGCTTTATGGCTCGGTACATTATCCTGCTGGTACCAACAAGGCTTGCTTCCATAGTATTGCCACAGAGTTGGTAGGGCATAATTCTCCAGAATATCGAGGTAGAAGTGCTGGTTAATAGGTTTGTCCATGATAACCAATGGGCCGGGACCATACCACGAAAAACACTCCCACACGAGTACACTGCCAGCTCCAAAGTTGACCGTAGGAACAGCACACTGCTGTAAATAGCGTTTCTCCTGCTGCCGCCATACCCACACACGGTCATCAGACTGATGGATCGTGTATTAGGATTCATAAGTCCATAGGACCCGTTTCCATTGATCTAATGTCCACGGTAAATGTTCTTTACACTATACTAAACGACGAGTGGAGATGAAAGGCTTATGAGCAGACGCACGGTAACCCATGAAATGAAGTTCTCTGCGAATGGTATTGGTACGTGTACATACCGAGATTCCAGAATTGTTACTCATCTGTACACTGAAGTCTTGGGCAGTACGCCATCAATTAAATGTAAGGACTCTCCTGAGGCTCTGACATCCTCTATCGCTGATTTTCTTTGGTTTGCTGGTACATTTTGCTACTTCAAGCACGCCATGTGTCTTCTACTTATTCAGTACATCCAAAACAGTTGACTTGGGTATGTTTAAACGCCTCTCGGTTTCTCTTACGTACAACCCACTAATACACTGACGGAAAAAAATCCCACCACCACGAAAAAATAGTTGTAGAGGAATGAAATGGCGGCAATACATTTGTATAGGTAACATATTTAATCGATTAAGGTTTCAAGATCACAGCTTATTGTAAGCGCGAGAAGAGCCATTTTAAATGCGAAATGCTGGTACATTAATAACCGGTGTAACCGCCAGAATGTTGAATGCAAGCACGCAAACGTTCATGCATTGTGTCGTACAGGTGCTGGATGTCAGTTTGTGGGATGGTGTTCCATGCCTGTTGCACTTGGTCGGTCAATACAGGGACGGTTAATGCTGGTTGGGGGTGACGCTGGAGTTGTCGTCCAATGATGTCCCATACGTGCTCGATTGGTGAAAGATCTGGTGATCTAGCAGGCCACGGCAACATGTCGACACTCTGTAGAGCATGTTGGGTTACAACAGCGGTATGCGGGCGAGCGTTATCCTGTTGGAAAACACCCCCTGGAATGCTGTTCATGAATGGCAGCACAACAGGTTGAATCACCAGACCGACGTACAACTGTGCCGTCAGGGTGCGTGGGGTAACCACGAGAGTGCTCCTGCTGTCATAGGAAATTGCTCCCCAGACCATAACTCCAGGTGTTGTAAGTCCAGTGTGTCTCGGCCGCCGACAGGTTGGTTGCAGGCGCTCACCTGGCCTCCTCCTAACCAACACACGGCCATCACTGGCACCCAGGAAGAACCGGCTTTCATCAGAAAACACAACAGATCTCTACTCCGTCCTCCAATGAGCTCTAGTTTGATACCACTGACGTCGCAAACAGCAGTGGTTTGGAGTAAGTGGAATGCACGCTACAGGACGTCTGGCTCGGAGCTGTCCTTCAAGTAACCGATTTCTAACAGTTCGTTGTGTCACTGTGGTGGCAACTGCAGCTCGAAATGCTGTCGCAAACGCGGTACGATGCGCCACGGCCATACACCGTACACAGCGGTCTTCCCTCTCAGTAGTGCCACGTGGCCGGCCGGAACCCGGTCTTCTTGAGGCAGTACCTTCCCTTGACCACCGCTGCCAACAATCATGCACAGTGGCTACATTCCTGCCAAGTCGTTCTGCAATATTGCGGAACGAAAATCCACCTTCTCGTAGCCCTAATACACGACTTCGTTTAAACTCCGTGAGCTGTTTATAATGAATTCTTCGTCTTCTTAAAGGCATTCTTGACTAACATCAACACCCTACGTCGAATCTCAACGATAACTAACTCTCACGAACGTTACAGCGCGTATTTACAGCAAACCTGCTTTGCATGTTCCGAGGGCGCTAGTAGCGCCACACGTATGCGTCGAGCGCGAACTTTGCATAGACGTCATCTTACAGATGTACTCTCACCGCCTACCAACTGTCGTTTATCTAACACAACCCCTTCTTGGTGTTGGGATTTTTTTCCGTCAGTGTATAATACCCAACAATCTTTCCTTTCTCAAAGTCAGTTCTTTCCCGCCGCGACATTTTCACTCAACCTCACAGTTCGATATGATTGCGGTCAGCTGCAGGCTTGTTTTTATACCGTTTGAAGCTGTACCGCGCATCTTAACAACGCAGCGGATCCGTTCATTTGCTTTCGAAGAGGTGTCCGGTGACTTTTGTCAATATAGTGTATACTTACTGTATATATATGTGTGTGCGTACACAATGGTGAGCATTTTAGTGTACTTTAGGCACAGTCAAAGTATGATAAGCCGGCACAGTTGTCTAAACGATGGCTTCTGATCATTCGGCCGGTGAGGCATGGACGTTGTGGTTTGACGATAATTCCAGAGCGTCAGATATCCATTACTGCCTCCCCTAATTCATAGGAGAGACTGACAGGCCAAATCAATGAAAAAACACAATATTTAAAATATTATTAGTACTCGATATTTAAATCGTTTAGAATCACGTTCACTACGAAGGCACTTTCTTTCTAATAGAAACAAAAATAAAAAAATTATATTGGCATGTGACTCAAACATAACATTCATTCTTTTGTTTTAAATTGCCTAAACTCAGCAGTTTTATCAAAAATTAATAAAATCATGTATAATAAAATTTAATTAAAAATTATAAATGATTAAAGCAAGTCAAACTTTAAAAAACTTTTGAAAGTCTTCTTTCCGGGTTGTTTTTGATCCGTTCACCCCTAAGGCACTCTTTTATTTAGAACTACCTACATCACTGCGTAAGTTTACAGACTGAAAACGTTGTAAAGTACCTTATGGCTGTCTTTGAGTGAGTGTAATAGAAATTCTGTCCTATATCTGTAATGCAAATTATTTTGTACACATTTGCTCGAAAACTATTACTTTGTAGAGTTTGAATTTTTGAGCACAAATTAAAACGACCCATATCTTACGTGTCGTAATTATTTTTCCGAAAAATTTGTTAGAATTTTTTTTTTTTAATTCAATTTATGTGACTCAAAAGTATTCCTATTTGGCGCTAGAAGTTAGCTTGGCAGTGTTTCTGTGTGGAAGAAACGAAATCTCTCATTTCTGTCTAATTTTTTTAATTATCTGAGCCATATAGAAATCAAAGAATGGGCACTGAAGTGAGATTGGAATCTTGTCTTCTATAGATCATCTTAAATTCTGCTGTACGTTCATTTTTTGAAGAGAAAATGTGTACATTACCAGAAAACACTTGAATTTGAGGCAGAAACTACGCCTACCTACTAAGCTCCACCCCCAAGCAATGTCATTGGTTAAAGCGTAACAGCGCGTATTTTGTCTTTTCATTGTGGAGCCAACGAAAGACCGCTTCCATTCTGAATATGGTAAGATCTTCAGTCATTCGCTGACGCCAACTTCTGGTACAAGACGTAAAAGCCACGCCCAAGGAGTGATATTTTTCGCCATCTATCGCAGAAGGTGCCTGTTACTCATTCAAAGACAGCCTTATGTATCTGGGCCAGTGGCGGCTTTTGGGAGAAGGCAAGGGAGGCATGCCTCCTCAGAATTTTAAGACTCTTAGTTAGAATTATTCGTTTTGTTCATTCAGTACTTTTGGGTATAGGAAAGCAAACGTTTATGCTAGTTAACTCTTTTGAAATAAATGCCATCTATGCGTTCATTCAGTTTTTTAAATTGACGCTTTTCGAAAGCAATCGGTAGCGCGTAGTTGCGAATTGTCCTCAGCTTGCGATAACCGTCCTTGAGGCAGGAAGCAAACTGCCTCTCATACATTTTGCGCCAAACCTGTTTACTCCCACTGAATCAGTAGATACGAAGGTAGGCGGTGGAACTGCCAACACAAAGAGCGCACGCGCACTGTGAACATCCTGTGAGGCAGATGTTATTTTGCCTCATGAGAACAGCTGTTTCGTAGGCAGCAGCTCTGCTGTGTTAACTCCTCATTCTGACAGCTTCGAACGTCATTACATAGCGTCTTCTTCCTAGTTGCTTTTCTTTCACACTAATGTTTGTGTAACTAATTTTATTTATGTTTTACGAAGAGTTGTTTATCAGACCATGGCCTCTGCTTCAGACATATCTAATATGGTGGATAGCTGACTGGAAAAGCCTTTCAGTAGAAGAGATTTTGAAAAAAAGAATCAAATCAAAAATGATGGTAAGCCTACACCTGAAATGAAAAAGATTACTTCAAAGATTAAAACTTCAAACAGAGGTTTTAATATTGACTGGTACAGAAAAGAACAATGACTAACTGGTAGTGAATCAACGAACAAACTATATTGTTGGCCATGCTTGCTGTTTCCTGTGAGTGGCAATGAAGTCTGGCAAGAGAAAGGATTCAATGATTTGAAAAATTTACCACGTGCTTTTTTTTTTTTTTTTGATTGGAGGTTTAACGACCACCGTGAGCAACTCAATGGGCTATAAGCAGTCGCCCGTCCCTAATTTAGGGTCACTGGTTCCAGGGAAGGGAGAGAGCCAGTGCCGTAAGACAAACACAACATCCATGCCTCGCCGGGATTCGAACATGGACCCCTTACGGACGAATGATCAGAGGCCAGCGCCTTAGACCACTGCGCCACCGGGGCGGCCCCACGTGCTTTGGACAGGCACGAAAAGTGTAAAGATCACATTTTGGTAGTTGTTAAATCAGAGTTGCTAGGCAAAACAAGGATAGACTACTCTCTCAACGAAGCGAAGAGAACAAGTGAATTACGTCATAATGAAAAAGAAGTTGATTGATATTACAACACTACTGGCGCGGCAAGAGCTCCCATTTCATGGACACGATGGGAGCGAAGTCTTTGAAAATAAGGGGAATTACCTCGAGATGATTGATTTACTCTCCAAGAGTGACGAAACATTGAGAGCGTTTATGGAGAATAGTACAACATTTTCAGGAACTTCAAAAACAATGCAGAATGATTAAATCGAAGCAGTTGCTCATATAATTAGGAATGAAATCAATGCAGATATTGAAAATGTCCAGTTTTTCTTGACAGATTGATGAAACGACAGACATTAGCTCCCATGCACAAGTATCAATTATAGTTCGATTCGTGAAAGATGGAGTACCAGTAGAAAGATTTTTGGAATTTTTTGACGCAAGTTCTGATTGGTGTGCTACTTCGCTTAAAGAATTACTGGATCGTGAGCTGGAAAGATTTAGGTACAAAGAAAAACTAGTTGCACAGACATATGATGGAGCAGCAGTGATGGCATCAGAGCTGAATGGATTGCAAGCAAAAGTGAAGTGTGATGCCCCTCAAGCATTATTTGTTCACTGCTACGCACACAGGTTGAACTTAGTTTTGAGCAGAGCAGCGTCAGTGTTGAAGGAATCACGTTTTTTTTTTTTTTTTTTTTCAAATTTAAATGCAATTAGTGCATTCTTTTCAAAATCGACAAAGCGTGTTCATTTACTAGAATCTGTTGGTGGACTCAGACCACCTCGTGTATCTCAGACCAGGTGGAACTTCAAATCTCGTTCAGTGTCTACCATAGCTGACCACAGGTTGCTGCTAATTGAAGTATTTGAAAAAATTGAGGATGATTCCAACTATGATGATGAGACAATTCACGAAGCAGCAGGACTAAAACGGTGGCTCTAAAATTTTAATTTCGTTTTTCTTCTCTTCTCATATAAAAAAATATTTGATTTAACTGAGGTTACTTTCTCTGTACTGCAATCAAATAGTTCCGATGTTACATTTTGTAACAAACGAATTACTGTCTTATGTGAAAACTTGTACTTTCGAGAACAGAGACAGTTTGATGAACTCTATCATAACGTGTGCAGTGAGGTTGGTTCTCCAAATAAAAGATTTAAAGGAAGCAATGATATTCCAGCCACCGTGCAATACAGAAGACTGTATTATGAGGTAATAGACAATGTTATAACTCAGTTAAAATGCCGGTTTTCTGACATTGAGAAATTAAAATTTCTTCAGCTGGTCGATGTACACTGCTTTGAAGCTCATTCTAGAATTTTTCCTGAACACTGTTTTAAAGCTCTGCTTCAAACTTATGAAAAATACTTTGACAGCACCAAACTGCATAGTGAGCTGTAGGTCCTGTATTCAGACAGAGATCTGTGGAGCAATACCAAAATTACAACAGAACTTCTATCTGCCATATACAATAATAATCTAGCACAGGCACTGCCAGAGCTATTTAGACTTGTTTCCCTCGTAGTAACAATTCCTGCAACATCGGCCTCTGTGGAACGCAGTTTTTCGTGCCTGAAGAGGATAAAAAACTACAAGAGAAACTCCATTAAGCAAGAAAGGTTGTCAAGTTTATCAGTTCTGTCCATCGAGAAGGCGCTTGTGAAGAGGATGGAAGCAGAACAGACATTATATGACCATATAATAAATCACTTCGCCAAACAGAAAGAACGAAAGATAGACCTCATATACAAGACAATATAAGCGTAAGGTAAGCTTTCTCTCTTGCTGTATAGGTAAACGCTGTGTGCAGAAGTCTTCAAGACTTTTTTCTTTTGGCGTCAGTGAAGGCAGAGGCGTACATACAATATAATTTCATTTGAAATGAAAAAGATGTATAGTTCAGTCTTGCTTTTTATCTTCTGTTGATCTCTTTAATAAAAATCTATTTCGGTTCAATATATTTCATATTCAAACTGGCTTAACAGTTCCCAAATAGTCCAAGAGGGCAATTCAGACTGAAAAAAATATATTTAGGCGAAAGGCCGGAGCCTTACATAAACAGGTTTTGTGTTGGTAAGTCATGTAAAACGTGCGTTTACAGTAAAATTTTATAAATCTTTTCACTGGTAACGTTACTTATTTCATACTTCGCACATGAGAAAGTAAATAAAAAAATATATATTGTAAAAAAAATGGCATTAAATTCAATAAATTTATCATGAAAGAAATACGAGATTACACCATATAATACAAATTTTGAAGATGACAATCCGATTTTGGGCGTAAATGTGACAAAGATGGTAAGTCTGATAATATCCGAAAAAATTTTCATCGTCCTGGATCGGGACTCGAACCCGCGTCTCCCAGATAGCGCCCGGGTATGCTAACCACTACACCACCCAGAAGGACCAAGTTTCCGATTAATTTGAATATAACCATCACAGGATTCGCTAGTCGAAGCAACCGGTATTCATGTTTAGCGAATCTTGAGGTTAAGAATCCCATTCCGTGATTGCCCGGAATGCAGATAAATCAAGAAAGAAATACGGGATTACACCATATAATACACATTTTGAAGATGAGAATCCGATTTTTGGCGTAAATGTGACAAGGATGGTAAGTCAGATAATATCCGAAAACTTGAAAATTTTCATCATCCTGGAGCGGGACGCTAACCCGCGTCTCCCAGATAGCGCCCGGGTATGCTAACCACTACACCACCCAGGACGATGAACATTTTCAAGTTTTCGGATATTATCTGACTTACCATCCTTGTCACATTTACGCCAAAAATCGGATTGTCATCTTCAAAATTTGAATAAATTTATTTGAATCCAGGCTGAAAAGTAGTTTGCCTCCCCAGCAATTTTGGTCACGGGCCGCCACTGGGCTGGAGGTAGAAAAAAAAAACAAGCATCTTCTGTACATGAGAATACTGGTGAACTGCATTCCTGGAATTATGCAAGAGAAGTAGATAAAAACCAATTTTGTGCGCGATAGTATCATTTCGGAAGTACTCCACCTAGGTAAAATGGCTGATTTCTCGCCAGTGTCATTAGATTAAAAGATTCACAGAAAATCTCGTCTAATTTTTTTATATGAAATGAATGAATTCTCAATATACAGGCAAGGCTGAACTAGATCACCTACTAGGCTGTAGCATTAAGCGAAAGCAGGGAAGACAAAAGAAGTCGAGACGCAACGTCATCTATTGATGTGTGACTCAAAAACAAGCACATTGTTTATCATTATACAATGATTTACATTCTGAACTCGTAGCATTTGGGCGAGGGAATTTTTCTATAGGAACCGATGTAATATATGCACCGATTAGCCAAAGCATTAAATTCACCTACTTAATATGATGTAGGTGCTCATGCGCTTACCAAGGTGTCTTGCCATAACGATCTGGCTTTTGTCGAAATCAGATAAATCTTTGCTTTTCTCATGTTGAGACAAAACGAAATACTGACTGAGATAGCTCCGACAAAGGTGCACCCAAGGGAGGCTTAAGTCACAAGCCCCGTACGTCAACTCTTTTATCTGTCTATCTTATGCACTATATATACATATCTATATATATATTGTATGCATACATACATATATACACAGAAGAGCAATTGAATTAGAGATACCTGTCTAGTAACGTGTAGCACCACCTTTCGGCCTGATGACGGCAGCGATTCGTCTCGGCAGGGACTCGACAAGACACCGGAAGCGTTGGGAAGCCATACGGATCCACGACCCCTGAACAAGCTCCCACAGTTCACGAAGATTTGATGGAGGGGGGTCACAGCCTCGAACATCTCTCTCGATGGCATCCCAGATGTGCTCGATGACATTGAGGTCAAGTGATCTAGCCGGCCAAGGAAGCGAGGTCACGTCGGTGGAGTGTTCATCCAACCATTCGGATACAATTCGGGAGCTGCATTGTCTTGTTGTATGATGAGGTCCCCAGTGGGATGTTGAGGATGCACAAAAGGAGGCAAATGGTCGTCAAGAATATCCCGGGAACGTTGACTTCTGAGGGACGATGTCACACATACCAGGGGTCCCATTTCAGTCCACGTAAACAGTCCTCAGACGAGAATGCCACCCCCACCAGCTTGAAGAGTACCCTGCTGGCCAGAAGGATCCATCGCTTTATGTGGTTTGCGCCGTACTCGTATCCTTCCATCCGCATATACCGACGTGAATCTCGACTCATCAGTCCAGGCAGCATTTTTCCACATGTCTAAGGTCCAGTGGCGATGTTCCCGCGCCCATGCTAATCTTTGCACCCTGTGATGTACGGTCAGCAGCGGTACCCTCGTGGGACGATGGCTTCTGTACCCCATAGCAAGGATATGGTTCTGGATGGTGTGGCTGCTTACACGTTTTTGTGCACCAGCGTTAAATTGCCGAGTGATTTCTTGCACTGTGGCCCGTCTATCCGCTGTTATAATGCGAGCTAGCCGACGATGACCCCACTCATCCACACGCTGTTGTCCACGGCAGTTGGCTCTTGCAGGGATGGTTTTACCGGATTCGATGTACTCACGGTGCACCTGTTACTCAGTGACTCGTGAAAACCCCAGTGCCTGCACGATTTCCGAGATGGAGTGACCCATTCGTCGGGACCTGACAATTTGCCCACGATAAAATGCGCTTAGATCCTTCTTCTTACCCATACTGCGTCGGACTCTTACTGATTCCCGTCGCATCACTCCTTATATTGTCGGATCGTTACACGTTATGTCGTTTCCGTTTACAGGGCCGCCCACAGCGCCACATTTGCATAACGCCACCTGTCTCTAATTCAATTGTTCTTCAGTGTATGTATACACACATACCTAAATATACATCTGCCCCCTACCAACAGGAATTCCTCTGTGCGCCACTGCGATCCATCAATCTGATGGCCGTGTGTGGGTATGGCGACAGCCGGGGAACGCTATTTACCACAGTGTACTGTTCCTACGGTCAAGTTTGGAGCTGGCATTGTACTCGTGTGGGGTTCTTTTTCGTGGTATGATCCCGGCCTATTGGTTATCGTAGACAAATCTATTAACGTGCACGTCTACCTTCACTGTAAAAAATTGCTGTGAATTCTCAGTGTTTCAACTGTATTAAAACGGTTTACAGACCGTAAGCACGCCAACGGGCGATGAACCGTAAATTTTCGGTAGATAAACAACATGTTCACGGTGTTTAAACTGTTTTAACCATTGCGGTATAATACCTGTTTTTTTACGTGCTGTCGAATGGCAACGGGCTGGTCGCGGACGCCATGTTGGTACGAAGCGATGGAGGTCTCTCTATACACAAAATAAGGATTCTATGTTACTAAATAAGCACCGCAGCATTTATTTTCGGTAAGTATTTTTTTGTTTTGTGTAAGTCACAGTGCATTATGATGAGAATGTTAGTATTAAGTGGTTTTGGTAACAATTGAAACAAGTTTGATGTTTTATTTCATGTATGAGTTGCTCACGGTGGTCGTTAAACCTCCACTCAAAAAAAAAAATATTTCATGTATTTCGTTCAAATTATTTGTTAGGCCGAACAAGTTCAGTAAACGAATGCAGTTGCTAACTAATTTTCCTCGCTTGTCCTGTGACTTGGTGACAACTAGTTTTGGAGAACGAGGTACAAATTGTATAATGGTCAATTTTACCCAGACCACGTGGGTGCCAGGAAATTTTTATTTAGCATTCGCAAGTGCTAAAAATTCTAACACTATGCTCCTGCTTCCTTCCTTTTTTTTTTTTTTTTCAGTGCCAGACAGCGTTTTTTGGAATCTGGGCTACTGAATATTTTGTGGCCCCTATTTCTGGTCACAAGTGCTTGTAAAATACGAATGTCCTATTGACTATACGATAGATATGTACATATGTTGGATACCTATTTCCTTTATATATGTAAAGGCTTTGTAAAATACATCTTATGTGTTTGCAGACATAAGGAAATGTATTATTTTTAATATTTATTCCTAAAGAAATGCAAACATTGAATCAAGTATAGATAACAAAAATTTGAAATGAATGCACAAAAACAGAAGTTCACACATAGTTCAGGAGTTTGTCTTTAAAATGTCTGTTTAAAGATGCTGAAACATTTTTTTCTGCAAACTAACACATTGAAGAAATCTCATGTGAGCAGTGTGTATACCTCATCTGTGGTAAGATAGAAATTTATCAGAACCAATCAATTTCTTAAAAATTAGTTGAAATATATCAATACACAGGTATTTGTGTAGTAATAACTGCCAGTGTTTTCTGTAAAATTATAAAAAAATGACAGAAATATCACTCAACTCATGCCCAACGCACAACTCGAGGCGCGTCGCGTAAACTTAATAGCAGTACCAATATCTGTTTGTTTTATTTATAAAATGAGTACCCCAAAAGGTGTATTTCAATGCAAACACAATTGCACGTAGAAAGTTTTACAAACAGGTCACTTATGCTAGGCAGTAATTACATTAGAACTGCTTCGTGAGCTAAGAAAAACCCCTCAAAAAAATCACTTCAGGTGTACTGTGCAAGAAATAAACATTGCTAGTATACCCCAAAATCTTAAGTGTCCACATATCTTACAAAAAATTTTATACTAAAGAAAATTCAAACATTGAATCAAGTGTAGACAACATAAATGAAAAATGAATGCACAAAAACAAAAGTTTGCCGCCCCGGTTGTGCAGTGGTCTAAGCGATGACCTCTGATCATTCGTTCGAAAGAGGTCTATCGAATCCCGGTGAGGCATGGATGCTGTGTTTGTCTTACGGCACTGGCTCTCTCCCTTCCCTGGAACCAGTGACCCTAAATTAGGGACGGGCGACCGCTTATAGCCCATTGAGTTGCTCACGGTGGTCGTTAAACCTCCAATAAGGCCGCCCCGGTGGCTAGTGGTCTAAGCGATGGCCTCTGATCATTCGTCCGGAAGGGGTCCGGGTTCGAATGACGGCGAGGCATGGATATTGTGTTTGTCTTACAGCACTGGCTCTTTCCCTTCCCTGGAACCAGTGACCCTAAATTAGGGACGGGCGACCGCTTATAGCCCATTGAGTTGCTCACGGTGGTCGTTAAACCTCCAATAAGGCCGCCCCGGTGGCGCAGTGGTCTAAGCAATGGCCTCTGATCATTCGTCCGGAAGGTGTCCGGGTTCGAATGACGGCGAGTCATGGATATTGTGTTTGTCTTACAGCACTGGCTCTTTCCCTTCCCTGGAACCAGTGACCCTAAATTAGCGACGGGCGACTGCTTATAGCCCATTGAGTTGCTCACGGTGGTCGTTAAACGTCCAATCAAAAAAAAAAAAAACCTCCAATAAAAAAAAAAAAGTTCAGGCGTTCGTCTTTAAAATGTCTTTTTTTGCTTTGAGGTTTGTGAAGAAGTGCACAACATCGTCAAACTAACTGCTGAGCAATATCATGCTCTAATGACATGATAGCAAGACTGTTAAGCCTTTGTTGAAGCATTGTCAATCACAAGTTATTTTTTACCAAGTGTAGTTTTAATACGGTGAATGTACATTTGGGAAAATATCATGTATATATATATATGTGTGTGTGTTTTGCAATGTCTTGACAAGAACATTTTTTTTGTGCAGTAGCTACATTCACACTTGATAAAGTCATAGAACTGTGAAATTTTACTATGTAAAGATTCATCCAAATCCTCACTGTAAAAATCTAAACAGTTATTTAGAGAAATTTAGTTGACAGTTAACTAAGAACTGAAATGGAAATTGAATTTTTTATAAGCTAACAGACATTTGTTATCCAACTGATCAATAATCACATTAAATGTTTCTACTTCACATTTTTTCTGTCCTTGAAGAATAGTTTCATTACGGTTATTGCCATGTGCATATTTTTTAATTGTGATTAGACAAAACTTCCAGAAGATTTTTCACTTAATGTTTTATCTATTTCTTCATATTTTTCAAAATTATTTCTTTCATTGGCAATGAAATGGGATAATGACAGAAGGTTACGTCCAGTTAACAAATCTAGTGATGGCTTTTGTAATTTAGTATCAACTTTATCACATCTTTCTAAAATGCATCATAACTTGCGTAATTATGGTTCGATTTCAGTGAAATTTTAGTATGTGTTAGGGGACCACTGGGGGCGAACCCTATTGGAAATGGGGTCAAAGGTCACAACATAGGAGCAGGATGCATTCCATTGCCATTATGCGTCATAACTTGCGTAAATATGGTTCGATTTCGATGAAATTTTAGTATGTCATAGGGGATCACCTGGGGACGAACCCTATTGAAAATGGGTGCCAAAGAGCACACATGAAAATAGATTCAAATTTATGAGAGAAACTTGAAGAAAAAAACATCCAATCTCTGTAGGTAGAAGAAAAGATTTAGGATTTCTAGACAATGGAAGTCCTAAATTTAATATGAATAATGCAAATTATTTCTTCAATTTGCGCTTTTCGGAACTTTTTTACCCACACAAAGTTTTCAGTCCTCAGTAAAACAGGTGTGGGCTCTACTAGTTTTGTTGGGGACCAAAAAGTTCCAAATACTCCAACCTCCTTTAGCCCACCAAACACCCCTGCTCTGACAACTGGTTTTGGAGAACGAGGCACAAGTCGTGGAATGATCAATTTCACCTGCAGACCACATGGGCGCCAGAAAATTATTTAGCTAGCACTGTTACAATTGTAGGTGATTTAACAAGAATTCTGACACCATACTCCTGCCTCCTATATCTTTCCTGTCCCAGCTGCTAATCATTCATCAACTTAATCCATTAAGAATTTCATTTGCTGATTTTTGTGTTCAAATTTGTGCTTTCATCCTAATTTCTTTACATAGTCTGTGACGGGTTTAAAATTTATTACATGCCAGGATGCATAATAATATTTTTTAATCGCCGGGATGCGGCCCAACTTCAAACACTTTATTTCTATGGGTGGTCAAATTTTATTTCTGTAAAAACACATAAGTTGTTAATCAGAGTTAAAGTTGATGCCATTGTTTTCCAGCCAATAGCTATCTCAAATAGCCTGGCAAATCCCTCTTTTTTTCCAGGTAGAGTTGCCATTATGTTCCAAGCTTAAATCTAAGAAATTCCTTAGTCAAACTCTGCATTAGCACCAATGCTAAACATCATTGTTACCCCCCCCCCGTTAGCTTAAAATACACTGCTCAAAACTATTGGGAGATATCGTGGTTTAGATATGAACTACTGACATCAACTGTTTGTATGCTAAGAGAAATTGAAGGAAAGTTATTACAATGAAACTTTTGCATACTTCCAAACACCTCAGTATGCAAAATTGATTGTGGGACGTTAAAAAGGGTATGTTTCTGTCAACGAATGAAAAGTGAATTGTATCTTATGATCGTTTAGTCCAGGATAAAAATGACTCGTGCTTTGAATGTGATGTCCGAACAGGATTTACCCGAATCTGTAGCCTGAGGGCTATCGGTCACTTAGAAGCTGGTCAAACCCAATCGCAAGTAGCGGACGCCGTTGGAGTGTCTCGAAGCATGATTTCCAGATTTTGGAATTGGTTTTCAGATACCAAAAATTTAAGGCAAAGACCAGGGCAAGGTCACAGGAAAGCAACGTCAAGAAATGAGGATCGTTTTTTTTATCACTGACTGCCAGGAGAAACCGGAGTATGAGCGCCCCTCTTCTGCAATGCAAGCTCCATACGGCTACTGACACAAATGTTTCGACTCAAACTGTTCGCACCCGACTACACAGTGTTGGTCTGTATGCTCGACAACCTATGGTATGTGTTTCTTTAACCGCATGCCACCGTGCTGCCTGCAGATTTTGAGCACATGACCCTGCTGATTAGAGAAGAAATTAATGGAGCAACGTTCTCTTCTCAGACGTGTCTTGCTTTACTGTACATCCTGATTATTTTGAGGGAACAAGGTATTTGTAACAACCAGAGGTAGAAAAATATTCTGAAATCTGGTGGCCAGCTAAATTTTTTAGTGGCCAGACATTGAACCTGCGGGGAGGAGGGGGCTATATATAATGTCAAAGTCGTACACTTCTGTCCAAAAATGTTCTGCCCTCAGCCCTGGCAAAAAAAAAAAAAAAAGGTACTCGTTTTTTTGTTTTGTTTTTCATCTGGGGCTCGCAAATTCCTGAATTATCATAATTTTCATCGTTTATCCTCAGACCCTGGAAATCGCACTTTTTTTTTTTATTTTCGTATAATCTGTGCCGGCGTATAATTCACAGATTGTGACATTCAGAAGAAAAAGAAAAAAATAGCCATATGATCTTGTATATCACAAATGTTGATCCAGAAGCGGAATTTTCGACAGAAAAGTTAGGCACATAAAGACCCCGGAGTCCGAAGAAATGAAACAAAGACTTTGGTCAAACTGGCAAAGGACAAACTAAAATACAAGGCACAGTGTACACGAGATTCAGAACATAGAACTTTGAAATGAAGCGTGCATGTTTAGGTTCCTGCAGCAAGCACTGTGCATACATTTTTATTGGCCAATTGATGAGGAGAGGGCACAAGCACAGTCAGCATTTTGTCTTTCCCGACAATACAAAGACAAAATAACTGCCGCCGCCCCTTCCTACAGCTTTCCCGGTCTTTCATTATGACATCCCTTTTCCGTCCTCTTCACTTCGTGCAAATCCTAGACTGAAATTTTTTTCCGAGAGAGTTCCTTTTCCAATTATATAGCCCCTCTCCAGCACAATTACCCTGCAGATTATTTTTCAAATTGAACGGCAGCAAAAACTTTTTTTTATTTTATTTTTTTTAAATTGTTTATTCGTGGCTTATACAATGCAAATTGCCGTACATGTTTTTCAGTGAGAAATTTACCTTTATTTTCATTTTTACGATATGATCATAAATATGCCTTTGTACATTTGTCTCCCCAAAAATTATTAAATTTAAATTTACTAATTGTTTTGGCCATATTTTTCTTTTTGCATAGCATACTAAGTGTATGTAGTTCCTATTCCAACCTCTAAAGTTTTCTGTCACTCAGTTTTAATACAAAACTACGATATTCCCTATTCCCTAATTGTTTTTAGCTGTATATATATAGTAATAAAGTCAACCACAGATAAATTGTAATCCTAATACAGAACCCAAAATAACATCCTGAATTCCTGATAAGATAATTTTTTTCCAAAGACCAAACCTGCCCCCCCCCCCCCCCGCCGCATTAAAAATGGCAAAATCCAATAAAAAAATTTGCAGCGTGTTAGTGAAAACACCAAATATAAATATAATCATCTGGTAATTTCTAAACCTTACTTTACCATGGACTTCAATCAAGATGGCTGATGCCATATTTGATATATCTCAAGGGGCCTCTCTGTCCCTCATTGTCAGTTTGTCACTATAAATGAATTGAAACAAATCTCCGAGAATGTACATCATGAAAGGGTGAATCCGTGAAAATTTTAATCACAATGTAACATTCAGGCCTCTTGTGTCGCCATTCTGATTGAATATCAGCAATGAAGTCACATCACCAGTGAAGCATTATCTCCATCAGTGCTATAAATAAATGAGGCTGGAGACAAGTTTCTAGAAATGAAAATCTTATTTTTTGAAAAACTGGAAAAATAAGAGGTACATACAAGTACCGGATTTATTTAAAAATAGAAAGTAGTCATGACTACTCTTTTTTGTGCAAAGTACATCACAACTTGCATTTCCTTTGACATCTTGGAGTCGAATTTTTCATGATTACAATACTTTCTCATGCTAATGTATGAAAAAGAAAAAGTCTTTTTCACATAAAAAAAAATAACTAGGAACTCTCATAAAATTGCAGGTCCTGTTAATGTGGTGCTCCACAGAGCTGCACACATAAAATCTTTACTGTTTCTACCGGTTTTCAAAATCTTTTGGATTCAAAAGTCTTAGTTTCTTATTTCCTTCTCAACAAATAAAATTCTTGTTTTTATTCTGTTGCATTTATTTGCTACAAAAATGTATATATACAGGGTGTCCGAGAATTATTGGACACATAACAAAATTATATAAAACAAAACATTAAACAGACAGAAATAAACTGACTGTATTAACTTACAATGTAACTGCACAAGTTAATAAATTTCGATGTGAGATCCCTTGGTTGCTCGTAGTACGTCTAAGCGATACTCAATTTCATGCCATGTATTGGCAAGCATCTGAGGAGTTATGGAATTAAATAGCAGCTGTGATACGCTACTTTAGTTCCTGCAAATCAGTACAAGGCGTCTTATAGACACGATCCTAATCCCACATGAAATAATCCAATGAAGTTAGATCTGGAGAGCGAGGAGGCCACAGAATGGGACCACCACGGCCAATCTATCTGTTGGGGAAAAGGCTCATTTAGGCACTTATGTATACATGTTGACCAATGCGCAGTCGTACCGTCTTGTTGGAAAATGACATCATATCTTTTGATCTGGGTATAGCGAAAGTTTCTATCGTATCCAAGTAAATGTCATCATTTGTTTTTTTTGCAGAAGGAAGGGCCAATCACTTGTCTTTTTGATAGGGTGCACCACACGTTAACTTTTGGCGAATCGCGTTCCAGTTCATTAGCAGCATGAGGCAGTTCACTACCCCATATCCTACAGTGACAATTCACAATACATGAAATGTGGATTCATCACTGAAAATGACAGTACTGAGAAAGTTTTCGTTGTTTTTCACTCAATTTAGCATAACCACAGCGAAATCGTTTCGCTGAGTGTGATCATTTACATGCATCTTTTTCACTATTTGGATTTTATAAGCATAAAACTTTAATTTCTTGTGCAAGATATCGTGAACTGTCGATTTCGGAATGCACAGTTCTCTGCTTGCTTTACGAACGGATTTCCTGGAGCTTCGTCGGAAACTTCCATTAACTTGGTCAACCGTCTCACCGCTGATGCTAGGCCAACCGGCTCCTCCACGAGGTTCCACATTGCCAGAACTGTTTTATCCATTGCTTAATTGAATTCATTGATGGAGGATTATTATTGAGTATCCAATATTTCTGGGACACCCTGTATATTGCTTAAGACAACAGTGCTGACAATTACGGAGAATCATACTCTAAACGGTATCGTCTTTTAACTTTAATGACAGACTTTAATTTCGCAAGCCATAACACACACATCACCTTGTGCTGTACGGATGACATTACTACCGATTGCGCATTTCTCATACATTCCTCATCAGGCCACACCTAGTGCCATCTATCGGATTCTGGGAATAACAATTCTGCAAAACAAAAATATAGAAACCGTGTTTGTAATACGTGACATAGAAAAACCGACAATGCTCAGTTGTTTTTTTTACATAATTTTGTAATGTATCCAATATTTCTGGGACACCCTGTATATTGCTTAAGACAACAGTGCTGACAATTACGGAGGATCTTTTTGCGGACATATTTTTTGTATTGTAAATAATTTTGGTAATGAATCTTTGTTCTGCATGCTAAATTGGTTGAATTTTTAAAAAATATGTAAAATAATTTGGTTTCAGATGAATCAAAGCCTTTGGCAATAAGTGTCAGTTATTGTTTATTTTTGACACATGAAATTTTACATTCAATACATAAAGTGATTCCTTCTGTTTTTCTTAGGAATATCTCATATTATAAAACATTTTGCATAAAAGTGCATTCTTAATACTTAACATCATGTATGAGTGTGTCAATTGCAACTATGTTTCTTTATCTTTAAAGAAATATGTTCACCACATGAGCATTCATAGAAATGTAAATAATTTTAGATTTCAGTGTGGGGTGCGTGGTTGCTCCAAGGCATTTGGCTCTTACTATGGCTTTAATACTCATGTCTCGCGATACCACCGTGGATTGCGTGGTTTACAACTTTGCAATTCAGAAGTGGATTTAAAGTGCAACCAAAGATTGTGTCATAAGGCATTTAATAGAGTTTCTGATTTAATATCGCACATTAAGTCACATCTAACCTCCGGGGGCTTTATTAGATGCTGTTTTAAGGGGTGTGCCAAAACATTTAAAGTCAGATCTTCATTTTCATCCCATTTATCTAGATATCATCTGAATCACAGTACAAAATTCCTATCTCCACAGTTTCTTAATTCTGAGCCAGTTGCCCTGACCTTGAGAGTTGACAGTACTGTGGAACTAGTCACTTCTGACGTAAGTGAACAACTTAATCAGTCAGACAGCCATATCTCTGAAGAACTCACACTGAAAAATATTGCTCTTTTTGCTTGCTTTTGGAATCAAAATGCCTAATCCCATGTAAAACAATACAGTTGATAACAGAAGAGATAAATTATTTACTGATTCAGGAGGATTCCTTTTTCACACAGAGTTTCACTGCTAAATTGAGTGAATTAGTAAATATATCTGAAGATGAAAAAAAAAATTGTAAAATATGTCCATGACTCAAAGTTTTTAAAATCTGCATTCGATACTGAATCGGGACTTCTTAAATCTATCTATTTAAGACAACAATATTTTTAAAAAAGCATGAAATTTGTCAAACCCATTGAAATTTGCATGGGTCGTGATGAGGTAAATTGCTTGCGTTACTGCCACTACATTCCAATTAAAAAAAAACTTGTTAATCTGCTCCACGATAAGTCTGTAAAGGATCAAGTAGATCATCCACTGAAAAATGAAGTAGCAGATCGAATGAGTGATTTTACTGACGGTAGCGTGTTTCAGCAATGCCAAGCAGACGGATCAATAAAAATCCTTCAGCTTATCCTTTTTCAGGATGTGTTTGAGGTTGTTAACCCGTTAGGTTCTTCACGAAATAAACATAAAATTCTCGGATTTTATTTCACATTAGGAAACATATACCCTCAGTATAGGTCATCAGTTCACCAAATGCAGCTTCTTTTACTGTGCTGTGAAAAAGATTTAAAATTGTTTGGCCAAAAAGTAGTATTTAGGCAATTGATTGGTGACCTTAAAGAAATTGAGAATGGATTTAATGTGGATGGTGTATGTTATGTAGGGAGGGTTTTTTGTATTACTGCTGACAATTTAGGAGCACATTTTATTGGTGGATTTAACCAGAATTTCTCAACTTCAGAATATATGTGCCGTTATTGTCTAATGCAAAGAGATACTTGGAAGAGTATCCATATTTGAGTGCTTCATCACGAACTGTTGAAAATTATGATGCATCTGCTTTGCAATTAGCCATGGGTAGCCAAGGAATCATTTCCCCCGTCTCTGTTCAATGAGTTGCAGTACTTTCATGTTTGTCTTCCTGGGCTCCCTCCTTGTGTTGGTCATGACTTGTTTGAAGGGGTTTGTGACTATGATTTGTCACTTTACCTAAATTATTTTGTTCAGAAAGGCTATCTTACGTATACTTTATTAAATGATCTAATACGTGGCTTTTCATTTTTTGAGCATGATGCTTCTTGCAGGCCTGCTGTGTTTCACCCAAAAAGCAAAAGGTTAAATGGCAGTGCTTGTCAGAACTGGGCCTTACTTCACTTTTGCCAATCCTTCTGTACTCTAAGATAGATACTGATGATTCTGTATGGAATCTACGTAGTTGTTACACTCAGAGAAATTGTGGAATTTGCCTGTGCACCTAGCATAAGTCATTCACAAATTGCATATTTCAAAATCATAATTGAAGAGTACTTGGAGGAAGGAAGGTTGCTTTTGCAGATGTGCCTCTTCGACCAAAGCACCACTTCCTTCTGCACTATCCTGAGTTAACGATGAAATTTGGACCACTTATTCGTCTTTGGACATTGCGCTTTGAGAGTAAACATTCATATTTCAAAAGAGTTGCCCGAAGATGTCAGAACTTCAAAAACCTCACTGATACACTGTCAAACAAACATAAGTTATTGCAAGCTTATCTTCTAAATGGCTCACTTTTTGCTGAAAGGGTTCGGTTTGAAGACAGTCAAACTTTCATTATCGAGTTGTACTCCATTCAAATACAAAGGGCAATAAAAGAATCAGAATATCAACCTCTGCACATTTCAAACAAAGTGAAAATTTTTGGTACTCCCTATACTGTAGGCCGGTTTTTGAACATAAAGAACAAAGATAATGATTGTGTCTTTGGAGAAATACTGTTCATATTAGAAGATAAAAACAAGGAAATATTTTTTATTGTTAATGTGTGGGAGGGTCGTTGGTGCTCAGATAGTGGTTTGCACATTTGTAAAAGTACAGACAGAGTTTTGTGTGTGAATGACAAATAATTAGGTGATTTCTACCCTTTATCATGCTACAGTTGTGGTAATAAAAAAGTTATTGCTTTGAAACATAAGTTTTTTAATGGTTTAGCAACAGCAATAGAGCACTAGATAATGCATATTTTATCAGCTATTTGTACACTGCCATTATTGCTACTGACACAGCTAGCTGAATATTGGTTCCAGGAGTGCAAAATGGTCAGTAGAAGTAAATTATTTTCATCTTGTTCAGTAATTTTTTTTTTTAATTAGTCAGTAAAGTTCTCCCATGGGGCATTTAAATTCCTAAAAGACAGTGAGAAATGCTGCTGTGGATATGTATGGAAGAATCTTTATCTAAAAATTATGATTCAATTCACAAGTGAAAAATTGGAAGGTCTCTTGTAATGAAGAGGAAGGAAACACACCTGGTTCCCTTCCTAGCCCAAAGATAGATAGTTATGGATGCATCAACTGGGCACCTAACTGGCCTCACAATGAGACTACAGAGTCCCTTCAGTTTAAAAAACCCAGCTCAGCCAGCTCACTGAGGGAGATGAAAAACTAATCGAGCTAATCAGTGACACCTTTTACTTACAGCGCCTTGACATAAATAGTGGAACAAGCCTGGTGAAATTAGTTGAAGACTGGCCACAGTTGTTTTCGGGTGTTGGCCTTTTGCAACACTTTCGATTACTAACAGGCATTGATATATACAGCCAATTCTGCAAGTCAGTTGAAGATCGAAAGGCCGAACTTTTGACTTATTTTCGTGCTCAGAAAAAGACAAATTTACTGCAGCTATTTGCAGAAGCCGATGTGTGAAATGGCAATCAAGTCATTTTGCTAATTGCAGCAGTTGCTGCATATTTTGATGAAGATGTAAAATTTCTTCTGGCAGTTTCTGAGGTAATTTTGAATTTATTCTATTGATTTCTTTAAACTTTATAAATCATAATGATCATTGCAATTACAACCAACATAATTGTATGAAATTTTAGCTTTTTTACAGAGAAACCAAATATTTGGAATATTTTCTTTAGTAGAGAAATGTAGTGTAAATTTTATAATTGATGATCAGTATATCTCTTAATATTGGCATTACCCTCATATCTACTTGAATATTGTGATTTCAATAATTTGGATATTGTCAGCTGGTATACTATCACTATGTTTTAACAACCATTTCATTGATAATCGGCTACACATCAAATGATACTGTTGTATAAGTATGAAGATCTACTAGCAGATTTTCAATAGTTTAATGTGCTATATCAGTAAGATGGGTCATTTGAGGGGGTGGGGGAGTGCGTCTCAAAAAGTTTTGAAAGGGTGAAACAGTCTGTAGTACACTTATCTATTATTTTTCAAACATTGACCTACTTACACCAAATATATAAATTTCTGCTAACATCTATTTTTTTGAAGAGTGCCCCACATCTATTTGGATATTACTTTTACAGATGTCTGGTGTGGATTTTTTTATGGACCTACGGATAAAATATGTTGGTCCACAGTTGTTGTTTTTTAACTCTCTTGTAGACTTAAGTGGGTTTCCATTTACATGTGTGCACGTTGTGGAGATTTCCAACAAATTTGTTGCCCACCCTTTCATCTACAGATATCTCCCACCTTTATTTTGGGAAATACTGACCCTTGGATGCAGGAGTAACAGAAGGTGCCTTTGCGGGTAAGAAGTGGATCTAAAATTAAAATCTGACCTTTTGTTATCTGTGATCACAGATCATAATTTTTTGCCTACAACCGTGTTCTCTTCATAAGAGTTACTGGAGGTGTTTTTGGCATAAATTAGCTTATTCAATGCAAATGGCCTTGAGCGTGGGTGGTGTAATTCAGGGAGCAGGATCATGGAAAGCCTTACCTGATTCGTTTGCAAATTCAGCCAACATAGAAGGCAACACGCAGCATTTTTTAATGTTAAATTATGCGTTTTCTTGGCCGTTACAGTTTTATCACTAGTAAAAGGAAGTTAAAAAAAAATATCAGCTAGCTTAACTTTCTGATTGCTGGTATTCTGATCTAATGTTGGCAAAGGGATAAAGATATGGGAAGCTGTAGAGTGAAGGGCTGGGTACAACACAATATTCTTTGGCTGATAAGTCATATTAATGTTTTTAATTTACAAATAATTGGCAAAAATATTAATTTCTCCCAAGTTTTGAAGGTTTATCATGGCAAACGCAAGGGTGAGGGTGCAGCCACCTATACTATATATATATAAACAGTCTAGATGGAATAATATCATATTATTCCATCTAGACTGTTTATATATATATGAGCCTGCTTCACCCTCCCCCCAAGCTACATCAGTCCTCAACATGCTGTATGTTTTAATGTTGGTTCCTTTTCTTATTTGTAGAATTTTAGAGCATCACTAAAATGAAGTGCAACAGTATTTTATCAGTATCTTGATTTTGTGATTCAAAAGTAATTGATTTTTTTTTCAGGTGCTCAATCCTCACTGTCCTCCTAATGAAGCAGTAACATCTCCATTTCTAGCTGTAAAAGGTAACACTATGATTTCCCTCTTGAATATTTTGAATTTTATTCAAACTGCGTATGGTTTTATCATACCATAAAATTTTGTTTTCTTAGAATATGATGACACCACACGTCATATTCAGGGTATTGGCAAACATGCACTTCCAGTTTGTATGTTAAGGGAAATGCACAGTGGCCTAAAAAAGCCTCATCTGCAATAACCCACGTTTTCTATATCATAGTTTAGCAATTATTGTACATTTTCATACTGTTGTGTATTAGAAGAATAAACTGTCTTTTAATGGCATTAACTCATAAATTTTGAAGTAAATTACCTGCACTATTTTTAAATGTTTTGATTGCTGTGGTGAATAGCTATGTACCTTCCCCTTTGTAGAGAGGTGAGAACAATTATGTAGACATAAAGCTTGTTAAATGAGTTTTCTTTTCCCTGTGCATCAACCTTTAAGTCGTTGCTTTCGCAAGGGAAACCAGCTATGAAAGCTGGTGTTGACTTTACCACTGTGGTACATCCGAGTTTCAACTTCCAATCTTTGTTCCTCTTTTGGGCGGAGGATTAACTTGGAACAGACTATTGACTAAGATTAACTAGTCCAGTAGTTTGCTGCTAAGGAAAAGGGATTGCAAATAAAAGGTATTCATGATGAAAAAGTAAAGGAACTATAAAGTTGTTAAATACATGAATTTCCATCAATATAGGCTAATACATTGTTATTCTCTAAAATTTTCTGGAAGAACTAGCAAATGTTCCTAATTTTCTATTGGAACTCCTTACATATGTAAAGAAATTAAGAAAATGTTTTGTGTAAGATCGGGATTTTTATTTCTAAGATTTTTTTTTTTTTTTTTTTCATTTTCCGCCAACAATAAATTATTGATATGAAGATCTTTGCGCTGATTCATAAAAGTGGAGTGTTTGGCAATCAGTGACATATTGAAAAAGTTCTGCACGATTTTAACCTTTATATCTTATTGTGGGTCTATATTTCAGTGTATTCTGTCCATTTGTTGCATGTGGGGAAAATCGGAAGGGCAACTCTCGATATTTGCTTCGGAGTGTGCTTCCGCATAGAGAAAACATGTGGAAGCACACTTCCAAACTATCTAATGTTTTGTCCTTTGAGTGTATGTACACACTGTGTTTGTGAGAGAGATGTACTGTTAAAATAGATACCTTTCTAGTAACCATGCTGAGCCACCTGTCTTAATAATGCATACATTTTTTTCACCTTTAGGCTGAATTCAGCCTTTTTTAACATTGTTTTGGTTATTTTTTATATTGTTACAAAACTGAAGTTGTTCTTTTTTTGGCGGGGGGGGGGGGAGGAGGGGGGGTTAGTTACCCTGTTATAAAAGCAATTGAACTGTGTACGTACAACTTGAAACCAAAGAGAACTAATTTTTGTTTTCTTTAAAGAAAAAGTTTTTCTGAATCATCCTCTTTCCTACTATTGTATTACAGTATTAATTTATTGCACTTTTCTGAAAATCAGGCTCTTATAAGAATCACTTCAAAATTTTTAGTAATTTGGACTTCTTGATGCTGCTATATAGCTCTCTGAAAACATCAATAAACTTTTTTTATTCTGACAATGTGTGACTGCTCAACCTACTGAAAATGTGATTTTGATTTTTCTGCTACAGTCCTGTGGCAGTGTCATTGTTGGACTTATTATTATAAGGTTGTCTGATATAATAATTCCCCAAGAAGCATTTTCAGTGTGTCTTGCCAAATCTGATGTTGCACTGGTTATTTAATTGCTCTAACAAAGTTCCAACAGCCTGTGAGACACCACAGTGTGACTTGGTCAGGAAAAAAGTTAATTTTTTTGTAGTTGTAATTAATAAAATTATTTTATATTGGCTTATACAGGATGATTGCATATTCTGATGTGCTTAGTAATTATAATGTTCAATGCTTTTTTTTCCCTCGCATCGCTAAAAAATTCAGCCTTTATTTTTTCATTGGTCAGTCTCGTGTCTGTTTCATGCGGCAAAATGCCGAACATTTTCAAAGCTTGTGAAAATATTCTTCAAGTATTGCCAGCCATACCACCTCCAAAATTGTCCAAATTTTGCTCAGGTTCATGGCCAAATGGACCCGTGCATTTTCAAAGCTGATGGGTTCCATTTCAACTCAGGCAGGGTCGTACCATCATGGTCTCAGATTTCTCTAAAAAAATTAAGGGGTGTTCCTTGACTAAAATAAGGAGACCCATATTTTTTCTTTCGGCAAGAAAAAATTTTCCCTTCGAGATAGAGGGTTTCAAATCTTGCACCGTCAAACAAGCTCTCTAGAAAACGGTTATTTTTCCTAACTTCAGCGAGTCATTGCAGCAGAGTTAAAAAAGATATCGTGTTCTTGTATTTTTTACATTGTGTATATAGCATATAATAATATATGGTGCTAATATTTGCTACACATCGTACGATTAAAATTTAAAAAAATCGTAAACTTTGTGATTTTTAAAAAAAATTGAATTTTTTAAGTTTTTTTAAACAGGTTTGGATGGAGTTTTTTCTATATTCGTTTTTTTCGTTAAAGACATACAAATGTGCACTTTACTTGCAATTTTTTGTGTGTCTGTGAAACTGCTAGTTTCCGCGTTTCGGCAGCGTTAAAAACAGCCGATTTTGAAAAATCTCTAACTTTGCCAACGATTTTCTCAAAAAGGCCATTTTTTAAAATTCTGAAAATTAAATCCCTGTTTGATTATCAACAGGACAATATCTGTGTAAATTTTCACGGACCTAAAAACTCCCGTTTCCGAGTTAGACGCGTTTGAATTCGGTTTGAAAGCCTACGATTTCCCGTGTTCTAATGGCGCCATTTTGGAAAAATCTCAGGCGCAAAGTACGTACGTTATCTCTTACCCGAATCAAAGCGTTAGATATTCTTTGCCCGAATGATGGAATGAGAGCATTGGGTCAGCTGGTCCTGGTTGGGTACATCCACCTCACCCTTCCCCGAGTGATGACATGCCTATAAAACTGTCAAGGGGGGGGATAACCAATACATAAAGAAAATTCTTGCTGCTCCACTAACAAAGTTGAGTTGCGAAAGACAGCAGAAGTTGTTTGTTTGTTTACATTATATACTTAAACATCGCATAAGAAAAGACTATGAAAGAGTAGAAAACTGTTGTGAAATAATTTTAAGAAAAAGAGTGCAGGCACGTGTACCGTAAGTTAATTTTCGATGGCTAAACAACCTCGAGTTTTTCTGGGAGTTGCTAATTGTAGGCTACTGTCTACAATTAGCAACTCCCAGAAAAAGTTGCTGTTTTGTTATAGTTGCTAAAGTTAACCTCAGTTTTTCGTAATAGTAAAATATTCGCTCAGGAGAATTTTGTCCTCTGCGAACGGGGGAGAAGGTGCAATGCTCTTGACCTTGCTGCTGGGTTGATAGCGCTGGTCGCTACGGAAACTCTGCTTACCTCCTCTCCAAAACGTAATGGCAATTGTCTAATCTACTAAATAAATAACACATACGCGTGCATGCTTATTCATAAAATGTAAGTTGAGTATATTTCCTGTATTGTCAATCAACTGATTTTACAAGTAGAATACATATACAACTTATGCACTTATAATGGTGTAAAGATTTTTATCTATTTAAAACATATTCATAGATTTCAATTTTTTTAAAGGAGGGGGGGTGATTGTGTTCTTAGTGATTTCCACCTGGGCCACGATAAGCCATGCACTGCCCATGGCTTCTGTTCCCTTAGAAGATAATCCTGGATCAATGGGAGACCAGCGGAGTTTTGACACCCCCCTCACGTGGTGGTGAGGTGTCTCAAAGCTAGGTAGCTTTCAAAAATGTTTCAACTTAATTGGCTGGTAACAAGAGAGGGATTCCATTTCAACTCTGGCAGGGTCGTACCATCACGTTCTCAGATTTCTCTAAAAAATTTAGGGGGGTGTTCCTTGATTAAAATAAGGAGACCCATATCTTTTCTTTCGGCAAGAAAAATTTTTTCCTTTGAGACAGAGGTTTTCAAATCTTCCACCGTCAAACAAGCTCTCTAAAAAACGGTTATTTTTCCTAACTTTAGCGAGTCATTGCAGCAGAATTAAAGATATATATATTTTTTTTTTGATTGGAGGTTTAACGACCGCCGTGAGCAACTCAATGGGCTATAAGCAGTCGCCCGTCCCTAATTTAGGGTCACTGGTTCCAGGGAAGGGAGAGAGCCAGTGCCGTAAGACAAACACAACATCCATGCCTGACCGGGATTCGAACCCGGACCCCTTACGGACGAAAGATATTTTGTTCTGGTATTTTTTATTACATTGTGTGTATAACGTATAATAATATGTGATGCTAATATTTTTTACACATCGTATGATTAAAATTTTAAAAAATCGTAAACTTCGATTTTTAAAAAAAATTGAAATTTTTAAGATTTTTTTCAACTGGTTCAAATGGAGTTTTTTTTTCTATACTCGTTTTTTGTTAAAGACATACAAATGTGCACTTTATTTGCAATTTTTTATGTGTCTGTGAAACTGCTAGTTTCTGCAGCGTTAAAAACAGCCAATTTTGAAAAATCTCCGACTTTGCCAACGATTTTCTCAAAAAAGCCCTTTTTTAAAATTCTGAAAATTAAATCCCTGTTTTATTATCAACAGGAGAATATCTGTGTAAATTTTCACAGACCTAAAAATGCCCGTTTCCGAGTTAGACGCGTTTGAATTTGGTTTGAAAACCTACGATTTCTCCGTGTTCTAAAGGCGCCATTTTGGAAAAATCTAAGGCGCAAAGTACGTTTTCTTTTACTCGAATGAGAGTGTTGGATCCGTCCACCTCACCCTACCCTGAGCGATAACATGCCTAAGAAACGGTCTTAAGAAAAAAAATAACAAATCTATATATAGAGAGAGAGAATTGAATATATGTCAATTTAGAACCATCAGACTTGGTATACTATTTCATGGTACCCTAACTTAGACCGTAGATGGTTTTTGGAAGGGGGAGCCCTGATCAAAGGGCCCCTCGCAAAATTTCCGTAAAATCTAGTTTTCAATTTAGAACCATCAAATTTGGTATACTTTTTCTTGGCACCCTAACTTTGACTAGACGGTTTTGGGAAGGGGTCGGAACCCGGGGTCAAGCCCCCACCCCTACAAAATTTTCGTAAAATATTTTACAAAGTTAGGGTGCCAAGAAAAAGTATACCAAATTTGATGGTTCTAAATTGAAAACTAGATTTTATGGAAATTTTGCGTGGGGCCCTTTGACCACGGGCTCCCACCCACCCAGGGCTCTACCCCCTTCCAAAAACCATCTACGGTCTCAGTTAGGGCACTATAGTTTACAAGTATATTTTACGGAAATTTTGTGTCGGGGCCCTTTGACCCAGGGCTCCGACCCCTTCCAAAAACAGTCTGCGGTCTAAGTTAGGGTACCATGCTATAGTATTCCAAATTTGGTGGTTCTAAATTGAAAACTAGATTTTATGGAAGTTTTGTGTGGAGCCCCTTGACCCTGGGCTCTGACCCCTTCCAAAAACTGTCTACGGTTTAAGTTAGGGTACCATGAGATAGCATACCAAGTTTGGTGGTTTTAAATTGAAAACTGTAAATTTGTTTAGCAGACATACATTCAAATCTATATATATAGATTTGTTATTTTTTTTTCCAAGACCGTTTTTTAGGCGTGTTATCGCCCAGGGTAGGGTCAGGTGGACGGATCCAACGCTCTCATTCGGGTAAGAGAATACATACTTTGCGCCTGAGATTTTTCCAAAATTGCGCCTTTAGAACACGGAGAAATCGTAGGTTTTCAAATCAAATTCAAACGTGTCTAACTCGGAAACGGACGTTTTTAGGTCCGTGAAAATTTACACAGATATTCTCCTGTTGATAATGAAACAGGGATTTAATTTTCAGAATTTTAAAAAAGGGCTTTTTGAGAAAATCGTTGGCAAAGTCGGAGATTTTTCAAAATCGGCTGTTTTTAACGCTGCAGAAACTAGCAGTTTCACAGACACATAAAAAATTGCAAATAAAGTGCACATTTATATGTCTTTAACAAAAAAACGAGTATAGAAAAAAAACTCCATTTGAACCAGTTAAAAAAATCTTAAAAATTTAAATTTTTTTAAAAAACCAAAGTTTACGAATTTTTTTAAATTTTAATCATACGATGTGTAAAAAATATTAGCATTAAATATTATTATACGTTATACACACAATGTAATAAAAAATACCAGAACAAAAGATCTTTTTAATTCTGCTGCAATGACTCACTGAAGTTAGGAAAAATAACCGGTTTTTTAGTGAGCTTGTTTGACGTTGGAAGATTTGAAACCCTCTGTCTCGAAGGGAAAATTTTTTTCTTGCCGAAAGAAAAGATATGGGTCTCCTTATTTTAATCAAGAAACACCCCCTTAATTTTTTTAGAGAAATCTGAGACCGTGATGGTACGACCCTGCCAGAGTTGAAATGGAATCCCTCTCTTATTACCAGCCAACTAAGTTGAAACATTTTTGAAAGCTACCTAGCTTTGAGACACCTCACCACCACGTGAGAGGGAGGGGTTGTCAAAACTCCGCTGGTCTCCCATCGATCCAGGATTATCTTCTAAGGGAACAGAAGCCATGGGCAGTGCATGGTTTATCGTGGCCCAGGTGGAGATCACTACGAACACAATCCCCCCCCCTTTAAAAAAATTGAAATCTTTGAATATGTTTTAAATAGATAAAAATCTTTACACCATTATAAGCGCATAAGTTGTATATGAATTTTACTTGTAAAATCAGCTGATTGAACAGGAAATATACTCAACTTACATTTTATGAATAAGCATGCACGCGTATGTGTTAATTGTTATTTATTTAGTAGATTAGGCAATTGCTATTACGTTTTGGAGAGGAGGTAAGCAGAGTTTCGGCAGCGACCAGCGCTGTCAACCCAGCAGCGAGGTCAAGAGCATTGCACCTTCTCCCCCCGTTCGCAGAGGATAAAACTCTCCTGAGCGAATATTTTACTATTACGAAAAACTGAGAAGTTAATTTTAGCAACTATAACAAAACAACAAAACAGCAACTGCTCTTCTGACAGTAGCCTACAATTAGCAACTCCCAGAAAAACTTGAGGTTGTTTAGCCATCGAAAAATAACTTACGGTACACGTGCCTGCACTCTTTTTCTTAAAATTGTTTCACAACAGTTTTCTACTCTTTCATAGTCTTTTCTTATGCGATTTTTAAGTATATACGTAAACAAACAAACAACTGCTGCTGCTGTCTTTCGCAACTCAACTTTGTTAGTGGAGCAGCAAGAATTTTCTTTATGTATTGGTTATCCCCCCCCCCTTGACAGTTTTATAGGCATGTCATCACTCAGGGAAGGGTGAGGTGGATGTACCCAACCAGGACCAGCTGACCCAATGCTCTCATTCCATCATTCGGGCAAAGAATATCTAACGCTTTGATTCGGGTAAGAAATAACGTACGTACTTTGCGCCTGAGATTTTTCCAAAATGGCGCCATTAGAACACGGGAAATCGTAGGCTTTCAAACCGAATTCAAACGCGTCTAACTCGGAAACGAGCGTTTTTAGGTCCGTGAAAATTTACACAGATATTGTCCTGTTGATAATCAAACAGGGATTTAATTTTCAGAATTTTAAAAAATGGCCTTTTTGAGAAAATCGTTGGCAAAGTTAGAGATTTTTCAAAATCGGCTGTTTTTAACGCTGCCGAAACGCGGAAACTAGCAGTTTCACAGACACACAAAAAATTGCAAGTGAAGTGCACATTTGTATGTCTTTAACGAAAAAAACGAATATAGAAAAAACTCCATCCAAACCTGTTTAAAAAAAACTTAAAAAATTCAATTTTTTTTTAAATCACAAAGTTTGCGATTTTTTTTAAATTTTAATCATACGATGTGTAGCAAATATTAGCACCATATATTATTATATGTTATACACACAATGTAAAAAATACAAGAACACGATATCTTTTTTAACTCTGCTGCAATGACTCGCTGAAGTTAGGAAAAATAACCGTTTTCTAGAGAGCTTGTTTGACGGTGCAAGATTTGAAACCCTCTATCTCGAAGGGAAAATTTTTTCTTGCCGAAAGAAAAAATATGGGTCTCCTTATTTTAGTCAAGGAACACCCCTTAATTTTTTTAGAGAAATCTGAGACCATGATGGTACGACCCTGCCTGAGTTGAAATGGAACCCATCAGCTTGAAAATGCACGGATCTTTTAAAGAAATAAAAAGCTGCAGTTCTAAGAATGACATACTTCTTCACTTATCATTGTTTGCTGAATGTTTCTGCTTTGAAAGTTTGTGCCATGCTTTTGTTAAAATTCTGCCTAACCAATTGTTAGTATCATATTTGGTTTTCACACTCTTAACAGTACAATGTTTTGATTTTTTAAGTATTTGCTTTATTTCACTTGTATGTATATTGTCCTCTGCATTTTTTTTATAATACTGTATTTTTTTAATTATTGTATTCTTACATTTATGCAAGTAAAAATGTCATATCCAAACATGCCAACCTTCAAAATCTGAAAATCGGGAGATTATTACAGCTCGTAAAATCACATGAGCTCTATTTTTATCGATATTTTCCAGAAGTATTATTGGTCCACTAAAAGTTCTGGAGAACAAAACAAAAATAAAACTAAAAGCAATACCCATTTTATTGCATTGTTAGTTTTTGTATTGTAAATGTATACACCCCAGATATTTTTTTCCTAACTTAGATAAAGATCATGTAATCTCGGTGTCCATTACGTATAGTTATTGGGGGTGGGGGTGCAGTTTAAAAACATTCAAGCTCTTCGTATTCCTAAGGGTTGTGGTCTGTTTTTGGTTTTGGAAATTACACTCTTCATTACGCTCCTCCCTTCCACGGATCATCCAACTCCCTACTGAAATAGGTTTTTTGGGTACGTAGATTCTGCAAGATAATAAAAACGTAAAATGGCCCGTGTGCTATAGTCTTCTTTAGGTTGTGCGCGACGGCAAAAACAACAAAAAGCATCGTACTAACATCGCCTTTCGTTACAAGGCAAGGCCAAATTTTGTCGTTAAGTGAATTCGCCGGATTTCTTGAGGCGAAGGGTTGAAAGACTGAACTGCAAGAAGGCAGGGCAGCTGCCATCTGTCAATTAATTATGGACCCTCCCCGGCATTCCTACTGCCAGAGCAGGTCAGCTCTTTGCTGAAGGTGTCATATGACAATCGGGCTAGGGGAAAAATTTTTAAAGCAAATTTTTTTGGTCGGAAGCTAGCGCTTAGACCGCTGCGCCACCTGGGAAGCTTTCTTTTTGCAGATAGGAGGAGAGGACAAATACAAAACTGATGACTGCAGTTGTCGCCTTGCTTTGACGCAGAAAGAGAAAATTATTTCACAGGCGATTCAAAATCATGGTGGTGGTTGATGGAATGCTGACCATCCTAATGGCTAATTCTCTGTGAAAATCAGGAGAATTTGACATTCATCCGGAGAGTTGACACATCTGCATACCCCATATGAACTGAATTCAACTTGATATGATTTTAAATTTCCATGCCTGAGCACTCTCAGGCAGTAATTTTTGCAAAGTTATTGCTATTATCAGGGGTGAAAGAGTTCCGCCTTTTGGGAAGTCATTTGGGAGTTCCCAAGATCGGCAGTTAATAAATGGGTAGTGAATTAATTATTTTGCAGATGGTTGGTTGGGTTTGACTTAACCAGCCACTTCGGAGATTTATAAAAATGAAAAGTTTTTTTTTTTTTACATGTCCATGATTTGACCCTTTTTTCCCCCACTACTTAAGTCTATCTTATTTTGTTCTGAAGTTGTTGGAAGCGAGCCCTGCTTCTGCAGTGAGTGTTAGCATTATTAAAGTTACAAGCAAAAATCTTAACTAAATTTGATGACAGTAATACAAAGATCCTGATGTCTAACAGGATAGGGGTATCTTGGTTACACCATTTTATAACTGCTGTTTGATGCAGTACAAAAGTTAAAACTGCATAATTACCATTGTTAAATTTGTTAATTTTACATAAAATTTTAGGAATTTAATATATATTATTTTTTTAGGTTCCTCTGTTCTAAACCCAGAGAACTTCATGTTAATAATTGACAGAATGTGTGTCAATAGTGTGCAAAATCCAATAAAAGCAGTGTGCATGCTGTTTTCTGCTTATTTTGTGTTTAATATTCACTACCCCTTTGAGGCAAAAGTGACATTGGAATTTTTGCAAAGGTTAGTATAGGAACTTCTGGATAAAACTTTGATTTTATTGAAGTTTTTTTTTCTCTCCAATGTTAGCAAAGTGTATAAAATATATTTTTTACATCTATAATTGTGTATGTATTGCATGATATACAAAAATAGTGACATGTCCTTTATTGAGAATATAAACCTATTTTTTTTAAACAAAGTATAATACTAAAATAATTTTGGTCTTTTCATCTGTTCTAACCCTAAGCCTCCACTTTACCGAGGAAAATAAGTAGTCTCTCTCTTTCTTGAGGACTGGGTGTAAAAATAAATTGTGTCCACCTATTTACTAGAAGGGGTCTGCTGCTTTTCCTGGATTTTTGCAGTTGGTATCAGTCTCAGAATATAGACGTGCATGCGTATGCCATGCACGGATAGTTTCCAAATTATTAGCAGCTTTTGCAGATAGTTTTTGCTTGTAGATTTAAAAATGTTATTTACAGCAATTAAAACACTTAAGGCTTTACTCAGATTAATATATTTACTTCTATCTCAACGAGAAATTTTCACATCTTCCGATAGGGACTTCTTTTGGTTTTACAGACTTTTCTGGCCTCTTGATTTTATCAAGGCCTGTTCTCAATATGTAGGAACTGTAACAAAAGTTTCATTTACACAGAAAGACTATAAATTATATTGCCAGGTTCCTCTTGCAGTTGCTAGTTATGAAATTAAAGTCTTTTCCTTATGTATTTTATAAGTCTACTATTTTTGAATTAAGTTGAAAATGCTATTTATAATTTTTGAAAGTTCATTAACGGAACTGCTTTTCTAGATATAAAAACTTTAATTAGTCTTGTTTTTATGAGGTTCATAGTGTTCTGGCCTTAAGGTCCATTTTACACACATTTCTGCACATTCAGTCTTGATATACTTTTGTCCTCTCTAGAATCTGTAATGTTCTAATAATTATTTATTGTCATATTAATTTTTCTTTAAATTATCTTATTCTATTGTTATGATTCATGGGTTTTCAGCAAGTTTTCTGTTTCAATGGTTGTGTATGCAGATACATTTAATTTTTATACAACTGGTATTAGGAATCTGCTCAGTCCATGAAGGCATCAGTCTTTTATTTTTCCATGAAGGCATCAGTCTTTTATTTTCAGTTGCTCTCTAGTAATTCCACCTGCCTTGTTAATTTTCAGACCTGGCCATTGTGACAATTTTTTTTGGTGGTCTTCATTTTCTTGAGTTGACTGCAAATTTTTACCACTACACTTGCCAAATATTATGAACATTGTATTGTATAACCAGTATTCTTATTGTGGGATAAAAATAGTATTCAAATTGATCAAATCTTTTCCATTATTGATGGTCTTCAGGATTTCTCACTACACAAATAATTTAGTTTTTGTAATAATTTAAAATCAAACTAGTAGTGTGCTGTAAAGATACATATTATTTTTGTATATATATTGTTACTTTTTTAGAAGCCAGAATTTTTATGATGTATTTCATTGTGTTAATTTCTCACTTTAATCACAGGTGCTTTGTGGGTATAAATCCTGTATGTGGATCAAAGGAAGAAAGGGAAGAAGCTTTATTCTGAAGTCAATCCAAAAATTGCAAAGTTATGGCACAAAGTAAAAGACCACAACAGTTGGCTAAAAGATATCAGACAATAAGTGGCACATAATAAAAAAAAAAACATTGTCTATGATATTAGTTGATCTGTATATATATTGTTACACCAATTAAGTTTGTTTTTTTTTAATAAAAAAAATGCAATCCAGTTGATTCAGTACTTTTCCTGTGTATCTAAGCTTCAATTATATATCAGTATTTTGGTAATGGTAGTCCTAAATCTATGAAACAATAAATTACTTTTTGCCTGAGCACATTGGAAAATATCTGTTGGTAATTTGTTTCTAGTTCTCTGCATATGCAACATTTATTTTTTTTAATACTACTGATTCCCCGGTGTCTTCAAGCCAACTGCTATACACCATTATCTCTGTAGTTTTGACATCTGTTTGTTATACTTGCAAACAACGTGCACTTTGGCTTTCTGACTCCTTCCAATTTAAACACCTACAGTGAACTGCAATTGTCACACCAGAAGTTGTAGGGACAAAAATGAAAAATGTGTTACTTTGTGCTGTCATGTAGAAATTAACTGTTTTTAGTAGTCCTTTGGAAAAATCCGAGGAAGCTGTAACAATTTGCTCATCTAGATTTTCAATGGCATAAATATTTTGCACAGGACTTACAAGTTAAGTCATTCACCCCAGTGATCTACGTCAGTAAAACTGCATAATGCATATTGTTTCTTAGATGAAAATGATTCGACAGTACTCATTATAAGCAAGTTTGGTGGTATTTGTATTTTGACCATTACGGTAGACTAAGAGTGGCATTCTAGGGTTGACCACATTTTTGAAATCTTTACATAAATGTACACTGATCAGCCACAACATTAAAACTGCCTTTTCGTGACTGTATTCCCTAGTGGAGATGGCACCTTTCAACAAGACTTGAAATAAAGGATGTAATCCATGTCACACTGCAAAGAAAGCTCAGCAATGGTTCCAAGAACATAACTGGAATTCCCTTTAATGCCATAGGCCCCAAATTCACTGGACATGAATCCTATTGAGCATTTGTGGTTTCAGTTGGAGGAAGGGGTATGAGCAGCATCACCCGCATAATTTGCAGGAAGTGTGGGATCTGTTGCAGTCATGATACCAAGAGATGGCTACCAACATCTCATTGAATCTGTCTCATCAGGTGAAGACACATTGTATTAGGTAGGTGGTTTTAATGTTTTGGCTGATTGATGTATATATTATACGGTATTTTTGAGAGTTTTACGAATTATGAAAACAAAAGCTCAAACACATTATAGATCGTGAAAAACACATGCAATTTTGCAAACATTTTTGTAAAAAAAAACTGCACCATATTTATTTAATGGGCTTTGCCGTGTTTTTTCTTAAAACTGCGGTTCAAGTCCGCCCCAAAAATTGGCTGAAGCCCTAATTAGACCAAAAAAACATATTAAGAAAAGGTCATTAAACCAAATCTAAAAAACAGTGGCTAAACATTTTTGAAAAAAAAAACAACTTTGCACCGTGTTTATTTAACAGGCTTTGCCATGTTTTTTCTTTCAAATATGGTTTATCTACTGTATGAAATTTACAGTTGCTCTACCGTGTTAGGCCACATTTTCTGGTAGTTTGACCGCTTTTTATTTCCCGGTCATTAGACCGTTAATGAACATTACAGTATGGTACTGTAAAATTACAGTACTGTAAAGAAAAAACAGTCTTTACACCGTATTTATTTAACAGGCTTTGCCATGTTTTTCTTTCAAATACGGTTTATCTACCGTATTAAATTTACGGTTGATCTACTGTGTTAGGCCACATTTTCTGGTAGTTTGACCGTTTTTTATTTCCCGGTCATTAGACCGTTAATGAACATATCGGTACGGTACTGTACAATTATGGTTTATTGACCGGCCACTCAGCTGCCGGTGTATCTACCGTAATTTGACCATGAAATTTTTTACAGTGTTGATATTCCGGACAATTATGCCCTACCAACTCAGTGGCAATACTATGGAACCGAGCCTTGTTGGTACCAACAGGATAATGCACCGAGCCATAAAGCAAGGACCGTTACGACGTGGTTTGACGATAATTCCGTATCGTGTGTGGCCTGGCCAGCACAGAGTCCTGATCTTAATCCCATAGAGCACCTATGGGCTGAATTAGAGCGCCGCATAAAAAGTTTGGAACCAAGACCTACTACTAAGCAATAGTTAGCGGCAGCATTATGTACTGAATGGAAGCGCATACCTATCGCTGTGTTCCAAAACTTTGTCGAAAGCATATCTTGAAGGGTCAGTGCATGCATTAAGGCCAATGGTGGACCGACACAGTGCTAATGTACGTCAATAAATGCTATGTTGTGTTTCTCTTCTAGGTGTCCGGTGACTTTTGTCAATATAATGTATATTCTATATATACATATCATCATCATTGTCAACCATTATCAATCCACTGCTGGACGAAAGTCTCTGAAAGTTTTTTCCACAATGGTCTGCCTTGTGCCAGTCTCCTATATATACACTGCTGGGCACCCAAAATGCAACACCAAGGACACAAAATAGCAAAGCCAGATTTACTGGACACATAACAACAGATACAAATATGAAACGATTGAGCTTACAGGCCCGTGCGGCTTGAGGAACACGCAGACATCAATAGTTCGTGTGGCCCCCATGGCTGGCAATAACGGCTGCGGCATCGAACGAAAGAGGTTTTGGGTGTGGGCTTGTGGTATGTCGGTCCAGGCTGCTTCCACACGTTGCCACAGTTCATCAGGCGTAGCCGCGGGTGGTGTTTGCCGGGCCACTCAGTTTCCGATCAGAGACCAGACGTGTTCGATGGGCGACATATCGGGAGAACAGGCGGGCCACGTCAGCAGTGACACCTGGTGGGCTGTGAAGAATTGTTGCACGACGCGTGCCATGTGCGGGCACGCATTATCCTGCTGAAACGTGGCCGCTGGCAGGTCCTGCAGGTAAGGGAAGACTACAGGCTCCAAAACGTCGGTGGATGTTTAGTGTACCGGCGATGCGTACCAGAGGGGTGCGGGTGTCATATCTAATTGCGCCCCAAACCATAACGCCAGGCGACGGACCGGTGTGGCGATGCATAATGCAGGCGTCATACAGTCTCTCGCCGCGGTGCAGCCACACGCGGATCCGACCATCGTGGTGTTGCAGGCAGAAGCAGGATTCGTCGGAGAAGACAATGTCGTGCCATTCCGTTGTCCAGGTGCGGCGTTCAACGGCCCACCGCCACCGCACTCGCCGGTGGTGTGACGTGAATGGTAATCGGAGCAATGAGGGCCGTGGGACAAGTCACCGTTTCTGCAGACGACGTCGAACGGTACGTGCTGACACAGGTTGTTGCGTAATACACCCTAATTTCTGAGCTAACGTTCGCGATGTGGCAGTGCGAGCCGTCAGTGCCCGTCGCACAACATGCCGGTCCTCTCTTTCGGTGGTGTGCCGCGGCTGCGGCAACGCTCACGTCGGTCCGTCCGGCCCTCATGCACCCACCAAATCCATACTCGCCTCACTGTGGCTCGATGTCGTCCCACACTGGCGCCAATGTCTTGGTACGATAAACCGCTGTCGCGATAAACCACTATTCGTCCTCTGTCGAACTCCGAAACGTGCTGGAATGACTGCCGTATTCTGCGACGAGGTATCAGGAAGCTTCCCACGCACAGGTCCTGCAGCACAACACACTTCCACTACTTACACACCGCCTTCGGCCCACCCTTCTTATAGTGCTTCTCGGTGGCGTGCCGGGCGCACATGATTTGCATATGCCCTGCCGTGCTAATCGTTTGCATGTCCTCTCGCGGGCGACGCATGCTGTGAATTTCAGGCCAATCGGATGCTTCCTTCTTGGTGCTGCATTTTGAGTGGCCAGCAGTGTACATATATATATACTTTCCGGAGAGCTAATGGCAAACTACCAACCCTAGGGAGAATTCCCTAGATTTAGGGAATTTCAAAATGTTTCAGGGAAATAGGGAAAACAGAACACAATCTAGGGATTTTTAATACTTTTGAAAAAAAAAACCCTTTTTTAGATTTTTTTTTTTTTTTCAATTTACGGACTTTGTTTTCTGTGTGAGTGTAGTCGAGAATTTTTTTTCGATCCGATTTCTTGTGTTTTTAGCTAACCGCAAGCTAAAAACAATGATATCCTCCAGAAGCCCTCTATCGGCACCACCCCTACATTTTGCGTAGCGGCGGAGATGATCTCACTTCTGTGATAGAGGCTGTGAGATCTGGTGATTGATACCTTGCACCGTAGAGGGGATGCAAATACCATCTGGGTGATTGAGTGGGCAAATGACCACTGCCGACGCAGGTGTCTTTAAAAACGTCCTTAAGCACAGTGGATATTTCAGATGTGTGTGGATCATGTGTGATACCTTAGGAGCAAAGCAAGCAAGCTGTGGACTTTGCGGGAGTCATAAAAATTAGAAGATCCGAGGTGTAAAATTCTAGTGTTTCATCCAGTGGTCCCAACATGACATTTAAAATATTGTAAAATTCGCTATTGATTCCTTAGATGTAGGTAACTTCACGATATTTTAGGGAATTAGAAAAAACCACAAAATTCTAGGAATTTATGTATACTTTCGAAGAAAATCCCTTTATTAAGACTTTTTGTCAACTTTCCGGCATGTTTTTTTTTTATTTTTTGCGAGTGTATTCGAGGATTTTGAATATTATGACACTACGAACTGAAAAAAGTTAACACATGGTAGTGTTCCTTCGAATTTTAATTTTAAAAAAATGGTAATAGGAGAAAACTGATTGCATATTTGGCTCAATAAGTTCCGAATTACATTCTATGTTCTTTTCCAAAGAACGAAACATATCTATAATTTTTCTTTTATTTAACGTTACATATTCATTTTATTTTTTAGTAGATTGCCTAGCGTGTGATAGTGGTAGTTTTTTTAAATCTAGTTTGTTACCATATTACGTATTCGTCAGGGCTTCTAAATATTTCGATTTGCAAAAAGAATTCCCATATTTATGTTTCACCAAAGTTTGACAGTAAGAACATGAATATGTAATATACCGTGCATTGGAAATGTTTTATTAAAAATTTCACCATAACTAATGAAGATGTTGTCCTGCATCATTTGAAATAAGCACCAAACACAAAATTGTCTTGGCATATTTTGCAACCTTGATTAGTTCTTTTAAGAAATTGATTTCTTCTTCTTTGCCCTGTAGAAGATAAAACAAATCTTGCGATATAAAATTGCCCCCAGGCCCGAAAACTAGGATTTAATTTGTTTAGGCATTTAAAAAAAAAATCTCCTCTTTCAGACTTCCAACAACTTCCCTCCCCGTACAATTAACCGATGTCTTTCTCAACTGCGGAGTGGGGAAGTGATGTCTATCAATTTCTATAGTTTCTTTGGCCATTCATTTCTCCCTGAAATGTTTTGAGGGAGGGGAGAGCATTAGGAAGAATTGGGAAACACAACAATCTACGTCGTACACTGCTCAGTAGAATTAGCAGGGTGCTGCATCATGAGTAAAATTTCGTCTGCTTGTTATCTATAGTTCTTAGAGAAACTTTTCCTTTGCAGAAATTCAGTAATTCATGGCATATGGTATTTGTTACCCAAGCCCAGAATGAATAGCCCTGCTGAGTTCCAGAGTTCCCACTCCTCATCTAGACACGTTTGCCAAAAAATTATATTTAACCAGAAAGTGTAAAAAAGTCTTGTGTGCTAAATCATAGAAAATCACATAAAAATAAAAAATAAAAAAGGAAGAAAATTCCCTTCCTCTCACAGAGCTTGAGTTCTAGTACTGTAATTTCCATCGTATAATCTGTGGATTGTCTGCTAAAAAAGTTAAAAATAAATGTTCTGCGGATAATACGCCGATTTAAAAAAAAAAAAATTACGACCCTTCGATTAAAAAAAAATTTCAGCGTAATTGTGCAGTGAATTGTGCAGTGGAGGGGGTATAATTGGAAAAATAACTCCCTCAGAAGAATTTTCTTTAGTTCAGGAGTTTGTACGGAGCAGGGTGGTCAGGGAGCAGAGGGGAGGAATGACGTAACGAAAGGTCAGGAAAGTTGTGGGGAGGGACGGCAAGGTCATTTTGTATCGTTGAGAAGATCATGTCGTCTTCGTTTTTGGCAAAAAGCCAAAGAAGTACGCACAGCGCTACACGAACCTGTGTAGTGTTCTCCCTAGTCTTTTTACTGGGCCGCCCGCCCAGCTAATTTTCTCTGCCGCCCAGCTAAATTTCCTGTAATGAATGTTTTCACAACACACAGTAAGAGTGAAAAACTTACTTCCACATACACCATAAAAATTGGTGAAAATGACTGAAATCTGTGTTGAACACGATTTATCAGAAGTATTCAATAAGTACAATCATGTTAAGCAAAACAACATCCTTTCTTTTTTTTTTTTTTATTAAGGAAGGGGTCGTTTAAAGTACCACCCAGCTAAAATTTCTTGCCACCCAGTTGTAAAAAAACTCTAGGGAGAACACTACTGTGCGTTCCTCCTTTCGGATCACCTGTGCGCTGCCTCGTGTTTACTTCATCTATCGCCATTTTGACCATCGTCGTTGCTATTTTCCGCCATTGCTATTCATGATGTCTCTGAAAAGGAAACGTTTCAGTTACACTGCCAAATTTAAACTTGAAGTGGTGGACACAATTGTGAACTATCGCGCAGTGACATGATCATATCATGTCTCTGCGCGATAGTTTTGAGGTCAGGAAACAATTGTGCGGTAACAGGCGGAAAGGAAAACCTCTGTACCGCAGTTTAAAACGTAAACAAATCCGTAGGTAAATTCCGCCAGAGAATTCACGGAAGTTTTTTTATTGGCCTACATATAAGCCAATCCCTGACTCTGAAAGCAGGATTTCCCCCAAAAGCTTTCGACTTATACGCCAGGTTAAAGGGAGTCGACTTTCGACTCCCAATCGACTTTAGACTCCCTTTAACCTGGCAACGCCTTATACGTTCACTGGAACCTCCATCGTTAATATGACTTAATGTTAACCTTAAAATCTATGTTTATTCATATGCACATTACTGTTACCATGGCGACATCACGTGACTATTATAAGGCATATAAGTTGTCACTGCACCACTTGTATTCACAGTTGGCTTGACAATGGGCACTAAGGGGTGACCCGAAAGATCTCACCTCATGTAATTTTATCATTTTAACTGTAACATACTGGTTTTAATTGTAGTAAATTTTAATTTCATCATGCAACTAGTGTGCTGTGGTTTTAATGAAGTTTTATCGTGTTTTAGACAGCATTACAACCTAATATATTTGTGAATGGTAACACGAATTCTCACACAGAACTTTGGATATTGCTTCAGTTATTCCATCACAGGACTAAGCTGCAAGTTATGTGTGGATTGTACTTGCAAATCTTTCCAAAGTTCCAAAAATTTTGCAAGTTCTGTCAACATGAGAAACCAATTATTCACTGCTTACATGTGGAAATGTTTGGCTTGGTGAAAAAAATTGTTGCTTCCTTTGTCCGAGTAGAATGTGTGCCCACAAATGTGAATGAATTTCTTCAATTTGATTTGCATGATGTGAGTTTGCAGTTGAGCAACAAGTATTTGTCTGTGGGTACGTATAGCCTCCTTGTCACAAGTGCAACATTAGCTCCATGGGTGTCAGTATTTTACACAAAGCTTAGAGATGCATATATTGCTACAACTTAAAGCACTTCAGAAAAAATTGCCACTTTAAAACAAAATCCTTATAAGTCTCTCTGCACTTCATCCTTCGCAATGCAAAGAAACCTCAACACTTGCAGCTTTCCATTTTTTGGCCAAGTCATTTCTGCAGAAAGCCTTGACAAACTTCAAGAGGAGGTGAAAATGCTGGCAGTCGATTCTGATGTTGACCGAATGGAAACCATGAATCTGATGGAGAATAATAGAAACTACAGAGTAGATGTTGATTGGTGGTCTTTAATTTTTTCCTTGCAGGATGTGACTTTGGATTCAGATGTCGGTGGTCCCTGTTATAAGATGATAACAAGACTGGTGAAAACACTTTTAAGTATATTTTCTGGCACCGTTGTTGAAAGTTCGTTTAACATAATGGATGATATCATCACCTGTGACAGATCAAGGTTGAAGGTGCACAATTATGAAGCTGTATCTTGTGTAAAACATATGCTGAAGAGTTCTGGTACTAAAGCAACAAAACTTGAAGTATCGGATGAAGCGCGAAAATCTTGTCTCAATGCATATATTGAATACCAAAAACATTCCAAAAGCGAAAAATTAAATGCCGTAGAGGAGCAAAGAAAATGCTTGCAGACTTATTCCACAACCGAAACTGTAAGAAAAACTGGAGGAAGAAAACAGGGTAAACCAGTCATACAAGTAATGAAATCTAAGTCTCAGCCTCCTAAAAAAGCAATTTCCAAAAGTCTTAAACCCCAAGAAAAAAGTGAACAAACAAAAATGAGTGCAAAACTGACACCATCAGTAAATATGACAAAAAACTTGCCAAATACATAAGGCATTCCGAAACCCACGAGAGGTGAAAACATTCACTCTTCTGTATCGTGTAAGCATGCCAGTTCCAGCTAAAAGAAAGATAGCAGAAGAAAAAGTGCAGACCAAAAATGTCAAAATCCAGCCAAGTATAACGCAGTTTTTTAAGTCCTGACTAGTAAGTGATGTTGCAAGTTACGTATTTGTATAACATAAGCATTTGTATAATTGAGCCTTCATTAGCTTTTTGGAAGTTTCATGCAGTGCAAAAACCCTGAAATAGAGTTCATTTGTACTTTTTTCAAAGAAAAAAACATTATATAGGTATATTCTTCAAATTTCATATTCCTGTATGTCACTATAGCCCCCCCCCCTCCGCGAGAAATTATATCTATGTGCACCTGTAAAAGTTCAGTCGTGGAGATTTAGTTTACTTTGACCCATGACGTACACTGTACACCAATAGTTTCAAAATGTTTAGCAGGTTTTGCAGATAGTTTTTGCTTGTAGATTGAAAAAATAAAAGTGTTATGTACAGCAATTAAAACACTTACCCAAGGCTTTACTCATATTAATATACTTAATTCTGTTTTAATTTCAAGAAATTTCAGTTATTTGTCACATCTTATGAGTTCTGTTTTTACAGACATTTCTGGGCTCCAGATATTATCAAGGCCTGTTCTCAATATATAGGAACTGTATCAACAGTTTCGTTTACACAGAAAGAGTTTAAACTTTATTGGCAGGTTTCTTTTGCAGTTCCCAGCTATTAAATTAATATTATTTCCTATGCATTTTGTAAGTCCATTTTTTTTTAATTAACTGGTTGAAAATGCTATTTAGAATTTTTTAAGATTCACTGATGGAACTATTTTTCTGGATATGATTATTTTTTTTAATTTAGCTCATTGGAATCTGTAATGTTCTAATAATTATTTATTGTTTTATTAATTTTTCTTTAAACTATCTTATTCTATTGTTATCGTGGTTCGCGTTTCGTGGGTTTGCAGCAAGTTTTCTGTTTCAATGGTTGTGTACGCAGATACATTTTATTTTTATACAACTCTAGTGTAGCATGTGCTCTACAGTGCTGAGACAGGCCGAGCTGCATGATACTTACCGTAATTTTCGTTGTATAATCCGCAGACCGCGAAATTCACTTAAAATTTTTTTTTCCTTCGTAAAATCTGCAAACTGTGAAATTCAGGAAAAAAAATTGCCATATAATCCACACGTCATAGATGTTGAACTGGAAGTGGAATTTCCGACAGAAAAGTCGGTCACATGACCCATGAGTCCGAAGAAGTAAGAGAAAAAAAAACGATTTTATTAAATGAAAAAATTCATTTTTAAAGGTTACTTTTTCATATTTTTATCTCCGGACAGATAAAGGGTGTGGCATCCATAGATCACGCCGATGCAGCTCCAGAGTATTGCATTACACCTTGCCAATGACGAAAGGCTGATACAGAACAAGTCATAGAAATACCATGTGTACTCGCGTACAATCCCTATCTCCTATCCTTGCAGAAGTTGTGTTACAGTTTTTAGAAGAATCTATCATTTCACAAACCCCATTCGCCCTTTACTTTATTTACGTTATGTAGATGATGTTCTGGCCTCCTAATTCACTACAACTGTTTCAACAATTTGCTCGAACACTCTCCTCATTCATTCCCACCATTAAATTTACCATAGGTAACGAAGAAAACTGTTCCCTTCCTTTTTTAGATTTTTTTCTTCATCGTCAACCCAGTACCAATCGGCTATCTTATTCAGTTTTTCGTAAACCAACTTTTGTACCATCACTTAGCCCTTTCTCGTCATACCATCCGATTCAACATAAACTAGCAGGATTACGTTCATATATAACAAGAGCTTTTACTCACTCTTCTTCAATTCGTCATCGTCGAACTGAACTTACATTTATTTCAAACCTTTGGTTACCGACCTTATGTAGTACCGAAGCTTATTTCTCATTACCAACGGACTGTCTCCACAAAACTACAAGTAGACAAACTGACTGGGAAATTTGTTGGCTCTGTAACCTTTAATATCCCTATTGTCAACATGCTTAACACATTTTGTAATAAACATAAATTACATTTCGGGATCCGAACCTCATAATTACATTTTGCGATCCGAAACAATTTTTAAAAATTTACGTTCTGACCGAGATGTTGTATCAACAGGTGAAAAACATGGTGTATACTGTATTCCTCTACGCCCCCAAACCCCTAATCAACCAAATTCGAGTTACATTGGCTCCACTTTACGAACAATTTCGGTTCGATCCCGTGAACACCAATATGACATTTCCAGGGAAGCTACAACGTCTTTAGCTTGCACAGTAACCCTCAATAATTTTACTCCGTGTTGGAACGAAGTCTCTCATCTCGCTTACACCAAATACAAGAAAGACACCTTGTTTACGGAAGCACCTTTTATAGTATGGTTTAACAAATTATGCTGTAACGATGACCTACCTTATGCCCTCCCTTTAACCTGGCAATGTCTTATACGTTCACTGGAACCTCCATCGTTAATATGACTTTAATGTTAACCTTAAAATCTATGTTTATTCACATGCACATTACTGTTACCATGGCGACATCACGTGGCTATTATAAGGCATATAAGTTGTCACCGCACCACATGTATTCACAGTTGGCTTGACAATGGGCACCAAGGGGTAACCCGAAAGATCTCGCCTCATGTAATTTTAACTGTAACATACTGGTTTTAATTGTAGTAAATTTTAATTTCATCTTGCAACTAGTGTGTTGTGGTTTTAATGAAGTTTTATCGTGTTTTAGACAGCATTACAAACTAATATATTTGTAACTGAAGCAATATTCAGTTGAGCCTTTCCGACTGTGATACTGACTGAGACACACGAAACTTCTGCAGGTGAGATTGTACCGATTCAATAGAGCACTTCTGATCACAGGATACCTTACATGACTTGTAATGCTTTCAACTGTGTTTTTGTACACAACTTCTTTTCTTCAGGATCAAGGAAACTGTAAAACTGTACTGCGAGAGCATTTTTCAGTCTGTTTACACGCTCCACAACCGGCAAAACCTGCAAAAAGCATGACGGAATTAGCCTAAGAATCCTCAAAAAAAATTCACAATTCAGAGACTGCTGCATATCATTAAACAGTTGTGTGGCTTTGGGAGATTTTTCAACATAAACAAATATATCCACACAAAACTGCTCATCTGAAATAGAACCAAAATCTCTGAAAAATATATTTGAAGTATTGTGAACAATGTAAACAGGATCACCTCGAATATCAAGCAAATGTGGGTTACCATCATCACCAAATCGCAATAATGTTTCTACTACCGATTTTACACCCCTCATTGTTGCACAGCTATCCATCAAACACGAAATAAATGCACGAGAGCTCAAAATTATTTTTTGCTAAAATTCTCTTGATTACATTTGCAAGATTTTCATCTGCCGATTCTAAATGTGTTGTAATAACTTTTTTAGTGTCTCATGATAAAATCTTATCATAACGTTTACAACTTTTACACAGCTATTGCTTGTCGCTTCCTCAACGTTAATGGAAAAAAATCCACCACTGGCATGGACAGAATGCTGAAGTTCAGAAAGCATACCGTTTGCTAAACCATACATATTAATGTAAGTAGCACTAGTTGCTGAGAGGCTTAGTCTATTCAGTGCAGGTTTATCTTGTCCTAACCTTTGGGCAAAGGCAACTAGTTCTGGTGCAAGTGAAAAAGGCAAACAATGTTCACTCACGAAAGCAGCTGTTACGGCTCTCAGACCAGTAATTCTGTCGCACATACTCTTGCATGCTGCTCCTTCAGTTGCTCCAGGAAATGTTTGCATAAATGAACGGGCCACCATGGCCTTCTGATGCTTTGGATCTTCACTGTGAACACGAAGAACTTTTTACCATTGTTCCCACATGATAGTGTTTTTCCACATGACACGCAATAACAATGTCCAGGTTGTCCAATTTTGCGACACCATTCCAAATACTTGCATCCTTTTTTGTCAGCTTCCTTCAACCAATCCCATTTCCACTTATTTTTCACACCAGCTTCCAGCTGCTTCAATTTATCAGAGTTATATTCTATAGTGAATTCCATTGTTACAGTGTACTTAATGTCTTACGTCTCACGCACGAATAATAAAAAAACTCGCATAAATAAAAAGCTTTGCAAACACGTGTTGACACAAAATGCCAAAACTGGATGATGCGTAAATCCATAATGTTTTCCTTTTAACACATTCTTCGAAGTGTATTACTTCTTACTAGACTAGCCTAACAACAGCATTGCAACTGCTCATTAATAATAAATGCACAAATAGCTCTTCCTTCCGGACTGGCGGACTCCTCTCAGCGCATCGATGGGTGGTATATCATCTCATGGTCTTCACGAACTCAACGAGGCGCCGGAGTCCAAAGAGAGCTGAAGGAATTACGTACTTGGGAACGTCACACATCTTGGCCCGGTGAGAGAGAACGGAACCCCATCCAAATTCGTTTAAAGATTGGTGTGGCACAAATGCACATAAACGATCCTTCCTCGCCGGTGGGGTAATTTTATTTTATGTTTTCACTAAAAAAAAAACAGAATCTGATTTTTTTTTTATGGCAAAGAGTTTGATGGAGACGGAGTGCGTCCGACTGAATGAACAACGGATGACGGAGTTTCCGTCATATGACGGAATACTTTTACCCATGGTGTACGTCTACATTCTGCTACTCTGTGCCACATTAGTGATGCTTTTCACCTGTGTGCAGAAGCGAAATGCCTTGAAAGAGAACTCTTTCGTGTAAATTGTTTGGAGCATAGATCACATTTGTGGGGCTTTTCAACTGCAAGCTTATGCTCTGAAAGTTCACCTTTCTGAGCACGTTTGTGGGGCTTTTCAACTGTGTGCAGAAGGATATGCCTTGAAAGATCACTTTTCTGTGCAAATTGTTTGGAGCATACATCACACTGGTGTGGTTTTTCACCTGTGTGCAGAAGGATATGCCTTGAAAGACTACTTTTCTGTGCAAATTGTTTGCAGCATACATCACATTGGTGAGGCTTTTCACCTGTGTGCAGAAGCATATGTGTTAAAAGATGACATTTTTGAGCAAATGTTTTGGAGCATACAACACACTGGTGAGGTTTTTCACCTGTGTGCTGAAGCATATGTGTTAAAAGACTACTTTTTTTGGGAAATTGTTTGGAGCATACATCACATTTGTGTAGCTTTCCCCTTGTGTGCAGATGCATATGCTTTAAGAGATCACCTTTCAAAGCAAATAGTTTTGAGCATGCGCAACACTGGTATGGTTGTATGCCTGCGTGGATCTTCACATGTTTTAAGAAATCGTATTTCAGAGTAAATGTCTTGAAACACACATCACACTGGAAAGCATTTTCATTTGTGTGAAGTTTCACATGTCTTGCAAAGCTGCTTTCTTCTTCAAATTTCTGGAAGCATATTTTACACTCCCAAATATCTTCACTCGTATCTGGAATAACGTGTGGTGAAAGATCTTTTTTCACTTCATTCATATTTATTTGTTCTGCGACTTCCCCTGAAAAAAGTTCCAGGAGCGACTCGAAGCCACTGATCTTACAGATTTCATTTATTTTGTAGACAACTCACAACTCCCCTTTGCAGAGTTTCGACCAAGGTTTTGACCAGACGCCAATAAGTCAAATTGAAAATTCCCACGTACTTTGTTGAAATTTCCCTTTTCACCAAAAAATTTCCCTATACAGACAGTTCTACGTACAAAATCTCATGACAACCAACATGCGAAATCCGACGACAATCTCAATGATATAACATTACTAGACATTATTTTAACGAGCCTCAGTTGTAAATACCCATCCAGTGATATGTGCATTCTATTTCCGAAATCCGCTGCAACATACTTAAACACATGGCTGCATATTCATAAATAACTTTCCTACAAAATTCAAAACACTCCGTAATTAGATAAAAGTAACAGTATCTGAAGCAGGATTTACCAACAATAAATCCTAACGACGTATACATTTGAAACTGGGTGGTATTATAACACAACCTAATTTTTAGTCAAACGTTTACAAAGAAATCGCATTTCCCACTTCCCACCTCATGATTCAAACTGGGTTTACCGTCCCGGTGGTGCAGTGGTCTAAGCGATGGCTTCTGATCATTCATCCGAGATGGGTCCGGGTTCGAATCCCGGGAGGCGTGGATCTCGTGTTTGTCTTACGGAACTGGCTCCCTCCCTTCCCTGGAGACAGTGGACTAATTTTTTTGCAGTTAAACGACCACTGTGAGCAACTCAAAAGGCTATAAGCAGTCGCCCGTCCCTAATTTAGGGTCACTGGTTCCAGGAAAGGGAGAGAGCCAGTGCTGTAAGACAAACACAACATCCATGCCTCACCGAGATTCGAACCCGGACCCTTTCGGACGAATGATCAGAGGCCATCGCTTCAGGGGCTGCCCACCGGGACATTTCCCGGTGGTCCGGGTTCGAATCCCGGGAGGCATGGATCTAGTGTCTGTCTTACGGCACTGGCTCCCTCCCTTCCCTGGAGACAGTGGGCCTAATTTTTTTTAGGTTAAACGACCACTGTGAGCAACTCAATGGGCTATAAGCAGTCGCCCGTCCCTAATTTAGGGTCACTGGTTCCAGGAAAGGGAGATAGCCAGTGCTGTAAGACAAACACAACATCCATGCCTCACCGGGATTCAAACCCGGACCCTTTCGGACGAATGATCAGACGCCATCGCTTCAGGGGCCGATTGGCCCACCGGGACCACTGAAGAAATGGCTCATTTCTTTTTTGTCTGAATTTTTGGGAACAGACGTACAATTATTTTGCAATCTATGAATACTAATCGTTTTTTTCATTTGACCTTTACTTCTGCCTGAAAAGTTATTTCCTTTAGGAAAAAGAAACGTTTCCTTCTATCTTTGTTGGGCGTTTGCCCTAAGAGGACAAAGCAAGGGTCTCTGTATTTGCATGCGAGAAGTGCTACCGGACCAAGCAAGCTGTTATAAATAAATTAAACTGAAGGTAACTACTGTTAGACGTAGGTCGTTAGACTTGGAGCCTGGTATGCTGGCATTCTCTATTCTTTTGTAATCTTGAAAGAGACATTAGTACCATTGCAATGGCACATCATTCCCACCCCGTTATCCACTGACTGACATAGAACACAAAGCGATTCTCCCTCAGAGATATTCCGACATTCGTATTCTATCCAAGCGCTTCCGTTTTGCCTTAAGCAAAGAGCAAAAACACTGGTGTATTCGGCGCGACAGCACGTTCAAAGATGGCGATAGTGAGGATGCTGCACGATTTCTTTCTTTTCTGTCTGTGGCGTGCTACTGGCATTTTAAATCCATAGCTAGCGTGAAGTGAGACTAATGTTTATGGCGTGATTTAGGGTTCAGTGAAATTCTGAACGCCTTTGTCTATTCTATTTTGAAGGGAACTTAAAGGTAATTCAGTTTCGCAGTATATACATACTTGTGTGTGTATGTATGCGCGCGCGTGCTACACACCTTCAAATGTAGGGGTGTTGAGATTTTTCATGGGGCCGTGACGAAATTGGGGGGGGGGAGGGGTATACATCCCTGCTATAGGGGACTATAAGACTAAATATCCCGGCCTGGTATGGTCGTCCCAATCCACCCCTGCATCGCTTAGACCACTGCGCCACCGGGGCGGCGAACCTAAATTAGGGACGGGCGACTGCTTATAGCCCACTGAATTGCTCACGGTGGTCGTTAAACCTTCAATAAAAAAAAGGGGGTTTTAGTTTCAATTAAAAGAATTTAGCGTGAAAAGGAAAACACTTTAAAATAAAATGCGATTATCACAAAAGAAAATACCGATTTAGTAGCCCTTTGAAATATCTGATTTGTATTAAAAATGTTCATTACACTTAGCTACATTTGATAATCATTCACTATATGTCCAAAAAAGTCAAGCACAGGGAAAGTTTCAACCTTAAAACTCACCTTTTGCCTATAACTTTCTAGAAAATACATATCCACACACGTAACACCTCGGACACGTGTTTAGGGACAACCTCCGATGGAAGTATGAACATTAAAAACGATGTTTAAAATTTTCATCCTCCATCCTATCTCTTTCTCATAATTATTAAACACTATTGTCGAATATACGAGGGTCATTCAAAAAGTAAAGGACGTTTAGTTATAAAACCTATATACTTTAAAAATTTTCAAATATTTTATTTACAATTTTTAACTCATACCTTAAAGGGCCGTCGTAAAGTACTCTGTTATATTCTTTTATTTGAAACGTTATAATCATATGTTATAAACAAATATTTAACCAATTCACCATAGTTATCTTCAAACGTTAATCGATACCAACGTTACATTCTAATACGGAACACGTGTTAAAGTTACGAACAATGGCACACGTGTTAATGCTATTCACTGGGACACGTGTTACTGTCATCAATGTTAAATACGAGGTGTTAATTTTATTGTTGTATTTGTTATTATGAACAAATTATAGGTGCATCAATTACAGATCATTTACCGATTAAATTTACTTTATTGTGCCTTTTTATAACTATGGGACTTTTGTTCTACAGTGATCGTATATGGACAAAAACGTGCTCCTTATATGTACTGGCATATAATAAAGCACGGCGTTGTAATTCACCTTTATCCCGTCACTGGAATGGTGGGGGAGTAAAGGTGCCGCTCGTGAAAGAAATCAGAAACATAAACACATATCTTAGTTTACACATACCTTAACTTATGTCTTGTGTGGTTATAAAGAAAACAAACAGGAATCTTATGTGGAAGTAATCAAAATAGTTTAATACGAGAGAATTAGGAACACTAAGGTACCACGTGCGTGGGTGCAGCCGTTAACAATACCTTACACATAAAATTTACTCTTATTACGATTTTTCTCTATAACGTCTCCGATCATTTCTGCATACATCTATCTATATATATAAGTGCAAAGCTTAGTGATTCATTCTTCTTCCAGTTCCTTTTCTCCTACGCTTTACCTAAATGTTTTACCTAGCTAACTGGGTTTTCATTGTTTTATCATGACCAATACACACGCCACGTGCTCTAAATAGGGTTATGAATTAATTTAAGCAAGTACATGCAATAAAAGGGAAAAGGAAAATAACTTATCTGGTATCTCCATATGTCTTTCAGGTTTTCAACACTGGGCATATACACCTAATTGAGCTGACTGGCGCTATCCGAACTCGGCTCTCCGTTTGACAACGTTGGGCATATTTCATTTCTCTCTCGTCATACTCGGCACTCAATACCCACGTCTGTTCCTTGTCGCTACACGTACTCCACTACTCTTGACCAGTGAAAAACCCCTGACCTTCTGAGCTTCACCTTGTCCGCTGATGCCAAGGTCACTTGACCTTCTGAGGGGTTCATCTATTCCGTCAGGTGAACGTTACTTCGCTCCCTTCTTGGGAACTGACCCTTCAACTTTTCCGACCCCCTATATCCCCTGGGGCCTAAGTATCGTCTCAAGGCTTGAGATTGCCTCTCGCTATCCCCTGGGGCTATCTATGCACGTGCATGTTGGACTAAATTTATTTTAAATAATTTTATTTCCAACAACTCAATGATTTTTTACCATTTTTAGACTCTCCCCTCTCTCATGTCACATTTTGTCCTATTGTTGACACCACCACCCTTAAAAAAGTACGTCCTAATTCCCGCAACCCCTTTATTATTGACGACTGGTTTTAGAAGGCCGTTGAGAAACAGAAAGAAAACATGTAATTATTTAAAGGAATCTTCCATATATTTACACCATTGCCTCAGAAAACCTTTATTATTTAGACATTAATTTATTCCTAAATGCTACCCAAACTTTATCATTCTGAAATCAAGATCTACAAATGAACGCACGCATTCAAGGTTGCAATACTCCCGATTATACCATCTACAAAACACGACAGATTTGGTAGTACAAATATGAGAACTTAATTTTAATATTCTGATTTAGCTATATATCATCAGAAATCTGAAATATTTCATACCTTTTTTTAGCTATAAAAAGAAGAAGAAAAAAAGAAAACAAAACGAAGAAATACCATCCATTATATTTTTGCCACTGGACGTCCGAATTACTAAACCATATGTCACATTTGGTCCGGTTGTCAGGAACCCCCACCATCCCCCTGTAATCTCGGACGTACTTTTATGCACGTCCGAGATTACAGAAGGAGGGTGGGGGTTCCTGACTAAGCTATTTTTCAGCATAGTCGCCCTGGAGATTGAGGCACTTATGATATCTTGGGATAAGTTTAAGTATCTCTTTCTCATAGAACCCCGTCGCCTGTCCTTTCAGCCAATTCACAACAGCATCCTTTAGCACATCATCATCATCAAAACGTTGTCCATGCTTTAAATTAGGAAACAAGAGATAGCCCTATGATGCCAAGTACCGACTGTAAGCTGGATGTTCAAAAACTTCCCAATGATACTCGTCAATCAGCTCCTTTAACGATGTCATCAACCATTTGTTTGAGTTCCCCCGTGATGAGAGAGAGGCGCCCTGACTGCTCCTCTTCACGAATGTTTCTCTTTTAAACATTGTGCATAACTTTCTGACACTGGATTCATTCATAATACCTTCTCCATACACTTGAACAAATCTCCGACGAAAGTTAACAAGCCCTGTGTTTTCAGCAGTCAGAAAATGTATAATTGATCGAACTTAGAATTCGGAGGGATTTTCAATGCTCGTGTTCATTTCGAAAGATCGTAACTAACCACAAACAGATAATACACACCCGACAATGGTGTCAGGAGATAGCTAACAACAAACTGGGCCCGGATGACCTTGATTGAACGCCGACCAGGAAACTGCGAAGACACTATGCGCAAACGTTCTTTACTTTCTGGATGACCTACGTGTGTAGATAAAATCAACATTAAAATTAATTAAGCTAATCTCAGCATCGTTCGTTTTGGGACACGAGGGCGAGAGTTGTCCTGGAGCAGAAGAACACCTTGTATGTTGACCAAAGCCGGTTGTTTCTGCAGCAATTTCCGTTGCATATGGTGTAATTCAGCAAAATAACGTTTGCACTGATGGTTTGGCTTCTTGCCAAGAAAATCCGATGAATTATCCCGGCTGTGGGCCATCAGACAAGGAGCATCAACTTCTTGGTGTGTAAGGGTGGCTTCGGATACCGTCCAACAGGCAGTACCTTGCTTAACCATTGTGCAGATCGTTTCCTATTATCATAAATGACCCACTTCTCGTCGCAAGTGACGATTCGATGCAGTAGAGGTTCCTGTTTATTCCTGGCAAAGCAGCGACGTGCAGACTTCCAAGCGCTTAGTCTTGTTGGCAGTTGCCAGTTCATGTGGGAGCCACATGTCCAGCTTTTTGACCTTACCTAGCGCAGCCAGACACCGAACAACTGTCGTGTGGTGCACATCTACCTCTGTCGCTATCGCACGACACATTTTTCGGGGATCCGCTTCAGCCACACGTAACAGAGCATCATCAGACACAGGTTGGTGACCACGTGCTTCGTTTTGCAGGTCCGTATCTCAGCTTCTAAACTTTACAAACCATCGCCGAAGGATTTCTTTCGTTAGCTGTATTCTCGCCGAACGCTTTGTTAATGTTTCGACCTGCAATTCTTGCAGAATGACCTAGTTTAAATTCATACAGGAAGATGACTCTCAAATCCGGCGTCTGCATTTTTCCTTTGCAAGCCACGTTACCGTCCAAACAAACTACGCCTGAACCTTGTTCTTGATCAAATGTAGAGGATTTTAGGAAGGGAGTGTCTGACCCCAGGTCTTAAACAACCCTTAGAAATAGGAAGCTATAGGAGATTTGGGCTAGAGTGCCCGATAGGAAAATGACACGGAAGCGAAGTAGAAAGGGGGAAGAACACGCCCTTATTTATTACCGGGGGGCGAGTACCCGGGGTCCGACGGCTTAACGTGCCCATCCGACACACGGTGGATATTTAGTGGATCGAGCGTTCGTACCTGCCTGGGATCGCCCTAACCTTGTTCTTTAGTATTTGTCATTTTCTTGTAGGACTTCCGTCCACAGTGAGTAGAGTTTAGGTCCCAGCCACCTACAGCGAGATCGCCTTTTGGGCAGGACACAGAAACGAAAGGAATGAGAGCAAGTCTATAGCGACTTTCACAGAACAGTTTGTAGTGAGATTAGAGTACAGTAGATGGCGCCACCGTACAAGTACGATGTTGCACACAGGTGAGAGAATTTCAGGGGGTGAAAAGGAAAGGATACCCATTTAACCAGTGGGTCCAGCTTGGGGGCCGTCATTTAACGTGCTCGTCCGATGCACGGCGGATATTCAGCGATTGTTAGTAAATCACACCATCTCTGAAAGATCAGCCCAGGTTCGAACCTGAGGACCTTGCATCGATAGTCTGACTCGCTAACCACTATAAGCCATCCGCGGCTCTAACCTTGTTCTTCACACACGTGCTAGCTATTTTTAGTAACTCTGTGACGTAATACCTGCAATACTCGTGGGTGGTTCCATTCTGCTGTGGTGGGGGCCTGTCTCGACTGCTCGTCCGCGACAGACATTTCATTCACACCAACCCAATATGATAATGATCTCATCGTTCCTTTTATATTGTGATCTTCAACTGAACCGCCAACTCGTGGGGAGTTCCTGCAATCATGCATGTTTTGTTTTCTTTTGAAAAGAAAACAAAAGAAACAACTTATGTTTTCCTTTCATTTCTTCCTGTATTCAGTACTCCCATACATGTGAAATATCGAAGATTGAGTTACTGTTACAATTGTACCTTTAGTTTTGTCAATCGTTATTGAAAAAAAAAAACAAGCCATCCCATGCAGGGTCGGATCCAGAAGTTTACTCTAGGGAGGGGGGGGGGGGGTTTCGGGTACAAAAAGGGGGGCAGAAGCCATTATGAAATGTTTTATATATATATAATGTTAATAGCAAGAGATGCCAAAAATTATTCCGTATTATCCAATCTGCTTCCCACCCAGTCCATCCCACCCAAGCGGGGATTGACTTCGGAGTGGATCGAACAACAGGAAGCGCTCGTGAGGCGTGAGGGAGCAGGGAAAATAAGAAAAAAGTCCTAAAAAGACCATCCGGGAGGAACCGGTGGGGGCATTTTTACGAATTTTTTATATGACCCAATTAAGACACGTACGTTGATCAGATTGTTATTCACAGTTTCTTCCACCTACTCTGATTTCCTTACCCTGTTTCGAGACGTTACAGATGCCCGACAATATTCCAATAGCAAAAAACTAACAAAGAATATCTCCATGGTTTTCTCCCCCGCTGTCCCTGTATTCCCTTTATTTTTTGCGCGCTCTTTCTCTCTTTTATTCTATTCCCTTCTGTTTCTTTTTTTACTAAACCTAAATCAATGTAATAAGTATTTTGAATCCTCCGTACTAAGTTCAATTGTTAATTTTTTTAGGAAAACTGAAGACAAAATATGCAAAGCTAATCATTTACGATCTCCGCTACTTTAAACGTAAAAACTTCGTTAGGGTTGGGGGGGGGGCGATCGCCCCTCGCTGGATCCGCCACTGATTCCATGCAGCTTGAATCTTCTCACGCAGTTCCTGCAGATTGTACGGTAGGTGTGGATTGTGGATAGCGCGTCCAACAGAATTCCACACATTTTCAATTGGCGATGCAGCTGGCCATGGCAGTGTCAGTGCCTTGAAGGCAAGCTTCCAAGACAGCAGCAGTATGCGGACGAGCGTTGTCCTGTTGGAAACTCGCACGGGAGTGAGCGTTCAGAAAAGGTAGGGCCACTGGTTGCGGGGCCTCATTAACGTAACGTTGGGGTGTCAAAGTGCCTGTAAGGAACATTAAAGGGATCTAGCATCGTAGGCAATTGCACCCCACTCAATGACACCAAGCCTTCCGGACGTGTGACGCTCTACAACAAACCGTTCATCTCTGCGCTGACTACGGTGCTTCCACACAAGGATTCGGTGGTTGTCTAAAAGCAGGACTCGTCACTGAAGATCACCCGTTGCCATTCTGAATGGCCCCATCACAGTGGCACGACAAGGGCAGTCGTCATAACGGTCGACGTGCGTGCAGTCCTACGTCGTGCTGGCACTAATCGGACAATGCATGGATGGCACCACTGTTTGCTGAATATTCCGTCGGTCCTCTTTCTCCGTGGTTCATCTAGGTCTCCCAGACCATTCCTGTCGCTGCTGCGTGCCTTGTTCTATACACTGCCGCCAACAGGGTATATGGTGATACCCGCATGGCCGGTATCCAGCTTCCCGACGAAGCGGACCCTCTCGAACTCCTCCAACTGCTTCCGAACTCTTCTCAGAGGCATACTTAACTTGCAAAGGATGCACCCAACCAACACAACAGCACGAGTCGGAATGGTAAGCACGCGGAACGGGACGACCTTATATAGCCTGTCGGACAGAACGCTACGACCACTCCTTGCTTGCGTCACATGCGCGGCCGAGCGTGATACTTGAATCATTTGCATGTCTCACGATGTCACACCTACCCACCAAGTTTCGTTCCTGTGGGTAGCTGCGCCTTCCATGGGCGCTGGCAGGTGGGGGGAGGGGTCACTTGACCCCCTGTAGAATTATTTTCCCCTTTATTTTATTTTATTTACTTTTTTTTACACTCACAGGACTAAACACAAGGAAAGATAGAGGCCGCCTCGGTGGCGCAGTGGTCTAAGCAATGGCTTCTGATCATTCGTCCGTAAGGGGTCCGGGTTCTTTTTTTTTTTTTTTTTTTTTTTTTTTTTTTTATTGGAGGTTTAACGACCACCGTGAGCAACTCAATGGGCTATAAGCAGTCGCCCGTCCCTAATTTAGGGTCACTGGTTCCAGGGAAGGGAGAGAGCCAGTGCCGTAAGACAAACACAACATCCATGCCTCACCGGGATTCGAACCCGGACCCCTTTCGGACGAATGATCAGAGGCCAACGCCTTAGACCACTGCGCCACCGGGGCGGCGGGGTCCGGGTTCGAATCCCGGTCAGGCATGGATGTTGTTTGTCTTACGGCCCTGGCTCTCTCCCTTCCGTGGAACCAGTGACCCTAATTAGGGACGGGCGACTACTTATAGCCTTTTGAGTTGCTCACAGTGGTCGTTTAACCGCCAAAAAAAAAAAAAAAAAAGAAATTAGTCCACTTTCTCCAGGGAAGGGAGGGAGGGAGCCAGTTCCGTAAGACAAACACGAGATCAATGCCTCCCAGGATTCGAACCCGGACCCATCTCGGATGATTTTTTTCTTGAGGTTTTTTTTTTTTGATTGGAGGTTTAACGACCACCGTGAGCAACTGAATGGGCTATAAGCAGTCGCCTGTCCCTAATTTAGGGTCACTGGTTCCAGGGAAGGGAGAGAGCCAGTGCCGTAAGACAAACACAACATCCATGCCTGATCGGGATTCGAACCCGGACCACTTATGGTCGAATGATCAAGAGGCCAGCGCCTTAGACCACTGCGCCACCGGGGCGGCCTCGGATGAATGATCAGAAGCCATCGCTCAGACCACTGCACCACCGGGACGGTAAACCCAGTTTGAATCATGAGGTGGGAAATGCGATTTCTTTGCGGTCGTTAACCCTCCAATCAAAAAAAAAAAAAAAAAAAGATGGAGTTTGGTGCATTTAATTTAATATCCCAATTTTATTGGAAATTTGGAATTGGAAAACGATAACTTGAAAGCGGAAAACATAGCAAACCATGAGGTAGTACGCCCAAACAAGTTCCGCTCAGGGTGGCGTGGTCCTGCTCGACACTATTCATTATTTTGAAAACAGTTACCAATGTACATGATAATACACGACTGTTACTAACATACACTTTCTTCAAGAGCAGCATCTTTTTTTTTTTTTTTTTTTTAATTGGAGGTTTAACGACCACCGTGAGCAACTCAATGGGCTATAAGCACTCGCCCGTCCCCAATTTAGGGTCACTGGTTCCAGGGAAGGGAGAGAGCCAGTACCGTAAGACAAACACAACATCCATGCCTCACCGGGATTCGAACCCGGACCCCTGACGGACGAATGATCAGAGTCCAGCGCCTTAGACCACTGCGCCACCGGGGCGGCCAAGAGCAGCATCAATTAATAAAGTAGTAGCAGCAGTAGTAGTAGTGTTCTAGTGCAGTAAGTAGTAGTAATAGTATTAATCTTTCATTTTCACGAATTAGTTTTCTACATATTAGCCAAACCTTAATTAATTACACTTGACTCCCCTTGAAAAATTTCCTGCAGGCGCTCAAGCTTCCTTCTGGGTGCAACTTTTTTTTTTTTTTTTTTTTTTTTTTTGACGTGGAGCATTTGTTTTTGGTGAGAGCCTATTATTTTTTTTTTATTTTCCCGATTGAGTTTTGTATTATTGTTCAAACAATACTAGATCATGAATGTACTAGCATTTTGCTGACCCCCAATTTTACAATGTTCATTCAAATGAATTTTGCGATTTCTTTTGTTCCTACATATACTACAGCCTTAATTGGAATTTTACATACACCTTTTTGTAATAATTGATGTAAGTTCTCGTCTGTAAGTTGTCAGTTTGTACGGTGTACACGGTCGTATTAGAATAATCTGATTACCTACCTTATAATGGGAATAACCACCCTTGTCCCGGATGACAGCGGCGCGAAGATGTGTCATGGACGCAATGAGGCCCTGGAAGTTTGCTGGAGACACACGTGCCCATTCGGACAGTAGCAGAGCACGGAGGTCCCGGAGATGACGTAGTTATGGGTCGGCATGCCGAACCTGTCGATCAAAATAGTCCCACAAGTGTTCTATGGGATTGAGGTCGGGCGATTTTGCCAGCCCAGGGAGAAGGGAGACATCGCTGTCGTGTTCCTGGAACCAGTCTCTCCATCCCTTAGTGACGTGGCAGGGTGCACTGTCTTGTTGGTAGACACCATCACCACCAGGGTAAGCATCCAGCATGAAGAGATGCATGCGGTCAGCGAGGATGGACAGGTAGCCATTAGCGTTCAGGGACCCATCCAGTGGTACCCTAGTCCCAGTTCATACTAAGAAAACATCCCCCAGACAAGCACACTGCCACCGCCGGCCTGTACTTGACTGACAAGTGTGTCCGGGTGTTGGTCCGCGTGTGTCTGATGCCGTATCCACCACCACCTGTCACTTCTGCGGAGTAGAAACCTTGATTCGTCAGAGAAGGCAATTTTTTCAGCTCCTCGACTGTCCAATGATGGTAGTCCCATGCGAGCTGCAAGCGTCGTCGTCGATGGACCTGGATTAAAATGGGTGCCTCGACGCACAGTCTACTCCGGAGACCCATGCGTAACAGGGTTCACTGTACTATTATCGTGGACACGTACGTGGGGGCCCCAGCGTTCATTTGCGTAGTCAATTGCCGCACTGTTGCGCGTTGATTGCCCTTTACCAGTCTACGTTCTCCTCTGGGGTAGATGGTCCTTGGGGCTCCACAGTTATGACGTCGCGAGGTACTCGGTGTGCCAGCGGTGCATTCTTGGTACACCCTCGCAAGCAGCCCACGAAATCTGCTGTTTCCGAGATGCTTCCACCCTTGACGTAGTAGCCGATGATAATTTCTTCTTGACTTCTGCCCCCGTTACGCACTATGGCTCATCAGTCGTGGCCGGTCGCTTATATCTCCGTGTGGTCAACCTTGGCACGTGCACTCCTTAACGCGCCTATATAGTTACACTCTGATTCGGGGGGGGGTCATATAATTCTGATGCCACTGTGTATATACATATGTGGTACATTTTCTGAAAATGTTATTTTTTTTTCAAGATTGTGGCAATAGTTCTATGGTATGGGTCACAGCCAGAGGTGTAGCTCGTGGGGGGTCCTTGGATCCATACCTCCTTTTGAGGTTGAATTGAGTGCTAATTTAAAGCGGTTTATATGACGAATAATGAAGCAAATCGATGGAACTCCCCCCACCCCCCACCCCCGAAGAAATTTCTGGCTACACCACTGAATACTGCCACAATGTTTAAGATGTTCAAGTACTGTTGCTTGCTTACTCGAGTTCATGTTTAGATGACTGATTTTATAATGGCTATATAAGACAGTGAGACACCCCGGTGGTGCAGTGGTCTAAGCGATAGGCTCCGATCATTCGTCCGAAAGGGGTCCGGGTTCGAATTCCGGCGAGGCATGGATGTTGCGATTGTCTTACGGCACCGTCTCTCTTCAACCAGTGACCCTAAATTAGGGACGGGTGACTGTTCTTATAGCCCATTGAGTTGCTCACCAGGGTGGTCGTTACACCCCCCCCTCCCAATACTGTGGAGAGGAGGTTTGTAAAAGAGCAAAGCTGCCAGGGTTAGAACATTGGTGCAGATCTCTCATTAGGCAGCATGATTTGAATTCGTAGCTGCTGCCATGTACACACTGAAGATCCTAGCTCATGACTAAGGGTTCACAAAACTAAGGTTGAAGGACAGTTATATTTGGATGGCAGAACAGAAAGGGTGGGAGAAGCTGAAGTGCAGGGGCGGTTCGTCATTAGGGGCCAGAGGGGCCGGGCCCCACCTAAAATTTCTTTTTTTTTTTTTTTTTTCTTTTGCGCTCCGATTCTTATTCTCTCTCTTAACTACATGGTGATAAACCTTTCCCTTCAAAAACCATTACCTAAGGGAAAAGTTTCCTTCAAAAACGAAAAACTATTCCCTGAGGAAAGAGATCATGTCAGAGTGCGAGGTTATTGGGGCCAGCTCCAACAGGCCCCAGTAACATCACTATTCAAACAAAGAGGAGAAGATTTCCTCCCAATCTCATTCAGTATGAAGACCTACATACAACACTGCCTTAACCGTGTGTGGAAAAAAAAGCTGTGGGGCCAGATCTATCTGGCCCCGTGATAATTTGATTGGCCGGGAGAGTATTCATTTCCTTAACGCAGTGGGTTGACAGAGAAGCTTACCCCGACCAAACTCAAGGGTGGCGGAAGATTTTCAAATGCCGTAGCAAAGTTCAGTTAGTCGTTTTAACTCTCTCTCGGCGATGTGTTGTTCCTTTGTGTAGTGACTTTTTTGCTTGTCGAGTACAATGAATGGAGTGGACATTTTGTTAATATCTCCGTTCTTTGCTTTAAATCTGGAAGAAAAGCTTCATTTAAAAACTCAGTGCTTATCACCCCAAGAATTTTTAGTTTGAGCTTCACTTAAAAAAACTCGGTGCTTATCAACCCAAGAATTTGAGTTTCCAAGAGTACAAAGTTTACAAAGCGCTTTGCAGAACTAATTTCAGTTTTAACTAAGATTATTTTCAATGTTAAAAATAAATAAATAAATGAGAAAACCTGTAAGTATAATTTGCACATGAGTACATATATGTTTTTAGGTTTCACAAGTTCTTTAAAAAAAAAAGTTAAACCTTTCAAATAATGCAAATGGTAGTATGGTACTCATTCTATATGGGACGAAATTCATGAAACGTACCCTCCCTTGCATATATTTGGAGTTATTTTTTCCCTACATTTTTTTATCCTGTGAATCCTGTGATTATTATTCCTCAGTTGAGAAATCTGAAGAAACACAAAGCACAACTAACATAAATTAATGCTCATATGTTTTAAGGTAAAAATTTTATTTAAGGAGTTTTAACATTTTTATGTTAATAATTATGCATTCTATTCTGAGGAAATTTTTTTCGTGTGCAATACAATAGTTGACACATTCCTACCTGATTTGGGCAATATTGTGAGTCAAAGGGGGTAAACAGAGGCAGAGTAAAGGAATCTTGGGGGTGGGGATGGGGGGGTCTGAATAGTTGGCCTAATAATGACAGTTTTTTTTTTGTTTTTTTTTTTATTTCATTGTTGAACTTCGGCTACTGGCCCCACCTGTTTCAGTTGCCACGAGCCGCCACTGCTGAAGTGTGACTTTGCACCTTCAGCTATCACCTCTCTTGTAGGGTCCTCAGTCCATCTGATGTTCATATCCCATTGACTTGAAGCTACAACACACCTGTTCTTGTTCTCTTCCAGTGGTCCTTTATTTTGTCTAACCACCTGTTTTGTTTAACCAATCCCTACTTCCTTCCCTGGCACGTATGAGGTGCTTTCTCTGAAATATGAAGGTCTTTGCTGATCTTATCAACACAAAGTAACCGCATACCTGGACTACATACGGCACAAATAAACAATAGTAGACCATATATGAATGCCAATACACCACGGTGTCAAAAGCACAGTTTCACACACCTTCCTACAAATTACAAAAGATGAAGCTTTGGAAGCTTATATCTCTTGCTACAATTGGGTGTTGAATTCCTTTGTTGATTGTGTGCTAGACAGCATGCGAGTATTTCAAGTTAAATACCAAAGAAAAATAATGTAACCCAGGGGCGCCGTCTTCACCAAATTATTGTGGGGGCAGGCGTGAAGAGATCAGACGTGGGAGAAGCAGGTCTGTTCCTTTGTCAGGAGGAAAATAAAAATTAAAGGGGGAGGAGTAAAAAGATAAACTACAAGACTCGACGTATATTTTGAAACACAATTGTGATTGCTTAACATCAAATGTACAAAGAAATTGAAATAGTCTGCTGAATATTAATATTTTTTAAAATTAAATTCGGCCTGCGTTTCATAAAAATATCCCGAGATTTTGTTTCCGAACCTTTATCAAAAATATGAAAAATTAGCTGTTACTCAAACAAAGAATGATAAGTGTAAAAAATAAATAGATACATAATAGATGCATAAAGGTGCTAGAGATTATATGTTTCTGTATTTTTATTTTTCATAATTGTTTTAAACATCACGAGAACATGTCGAACAAAATACGGGGCTGACAATGAAGTCCCTTATTAAATAAGCAGTGCTTTATATGGGGAAAACATTTACTTATTTTGTTATTTACAAATTTAAGGTGGAACTTGGTCCGCTTTACAAGACCAAAGCGATTATTTAATTAAACAGGACCAAAAATATTGGGTGGGCACTGACCCCTAGTAAAATTATTAGGGGGGGGCAAGATTCACCTAGCCCCCCTATAGTCAGTGCCTACGTTGTAGCCCGCTTATTTTATGTTTGCTGCATTGTCACTTTTTTTTTTTTTAACATGTCTGTTGCAAACTTTTCTTGAGCTTGTTTAGCTTGATGTAATTACTATTATTGTCAATTCTTCTCCCATTTCTTTTCTACCAGACAGATGCCACTTATCTAAAAACAAAGCTTTTCAGATGCAGCATACATGTAACATCTTTTACATTAGCATTTTGAATTTTCCAGCCATCTGGAGACATGGCTGAGCTAGTTATGTTGAATAAGGTGTGGCTGCAAAGAAAGCTAGCATGCATATTGTGAAATTTTAATTGAAATTCTTATATCAACATTAAAATTCCATTTTGGGAGTAGCATTATGTCAAAATAAGAAAATATCAGTCAAAATCTCAGTTCATATACATGCCACACTTTATTGCTTCAGAATTTACTACATATTTATTTACACCACCCACCTGAAAACCAAGATTGGGATATTCTTAAATAGAAAATAGTAAAACTATACTAGTAAGCCGATTTATTGGTGTAGGAATATTTAAATAAGCATTTCCAAGCTTTTGCACATCAACCAGATGGCTTTTTCAAGGAAGTTCGACAGAAACTGCAAACTGAATAATAGAATGCTTTAACAATTTGAACCGTGTTCAAATCTAATTATAGAACGCTTTAATAATTTAAACTGCATTTAAATTGTGCATTCTATTATTCAAATTGCAGTTTTGATCTAACTTCCTTGAAAAAAACATCTGGTTGATGTTCAAAAGCTTGGAAACGCTTATTTATACATATTCTTATGCCAATAAATTGGATCACTAGTATAGTTTTACTATTTTCTATATAATTAGTGTACTTTTCTTTGTTATTAATTTATTCTTAAATACTTTGGATTGAAGCTACAGTGGGATATCTTCAAATAAGGAAGATGGCCTTAACGTATTATAGTATACAGGTGGCAGTGAAGTAGAGCAATCTTTTGGGACTATTAAATCATCTGCAACCTCTAGCTAAAAAAGCAGTGATGTACTAAATAAAAAAGTGCCTTAGCGGTGAGCGGATTAGAAAAAAAACAGGAAAGACTTGCAAACGTTTTTTTTAAGTCTGACTTGTTTTAATCATTTATAATTTTTAATTAAATTTTATTATTCATGATTTTATTAATTTTTGTTAAAACTGCTGAGTTTAGGCAATTTAAAACAAAAGAATGAATGTTCCATGTGAGTCACATGTCAGGAATATAACTTTCTTTTTTATTTCTATAAGAAAGGATGTGCCTTTGCGATGAACACGATTCTAAATGATTTTAAATATTAAGTATTAATAATATTTTAAATATTCAGTGTTTGTTCATTGATTTGGCCTATCAGCCTCACCTATGAATTAGGGGAGACAGTAATGGACATCTGCCACCCAGGTGGCGCAGTGGTCTAAGCGATGGATTCTTACCATTCCTCCGAGTTGGGTCCAGGTTTGAATCCAGTGAGGTAGGATGTTGTGTTTGTCTTACAGCTCTAGTTCTCTCCTTTCCCTGGGGCCAGCAGACCTAAAATCTTGTGTGTGTGTGTGTGTGTGTGTGTGTGTGTGTGTGTGTGTGTGTGTGTGACGGGGGGGGGGGGGGGGGTAAATGAACACCATGAGCATTTAAGGCCATATGTCACCCGTCACTGATTTGGGTCCACTGTTGGTCTGTTATGATTTTTTAGCCAGAAGCCAACACCTCTGGCCACTTGTCTACCAGGGCTTCCTTTCACGTTACCTGTAACGAACCAGATGTGCTAAGTGAAGACTTCAGCAAAAAATCCCACTGCAATCATAAAACACTTGTCAGTGCTTGTTTAATTGTTCTGTGTTGATTTATTTCTTGTTAGTGAAGTTTTAACATACAGAGAGTTTACCTCCAATAATGTCATTTTGAAGATTGCGGTTGTAACAAAGAAGTTATTCTCTTAACACTAAAACTCTTGTGATTCATGAAATGCCAAACAGAGTAAACCGACTGCAATACATTCATTCGTTTGATATACAAATATGTTTGCCTATGAAACATAACAATAGCCATTTCTGCCTACATGGCCATGTAAAAGTACCTTTGTCCGCTTTAACCATGAAAAGTGTCTTAGCGACGCCAAGCCTATAAAAAAGTGCCTTAGCACCGCTAAGGCCCTTCTACATCCCTGTAAAAAAGAAATCTCACTGAAAAAACACTGGTAATACACATAGAATCATATACCAATAATTACATAAAGCTTGAAAATTGGGGGTTTTTTTTTCATTTAAACCCAAATTTAAAAATTAAAAAAAAATACTGGATTACTTTTTTTTTAACCTGATTGCAAACTGAATGTGAGTAGAAAAAAATTGCTCATAGTTATGCTCTAAACTGAATTTTTTTCGATTTGGAAAAGTCATACCCTATACAAATATTTATAAATTGTAATTAGTTTGTTTACAATTTACATGTAATTTTATTAGAAACTGTTTATAAAGAGATAAATTAAAAACCCAACTACTTCCAGGATCATAAGTTTCATATGTTTAACATATAGTTTTATACAAAAGTAATATGTAAAACTTTTATAAGCATATATTACCATCAATAAGTACATCTCACTTTTAAACATTTGGTTAATGGGTGTACAATCTCAACTGGGCACTGCAGTTATCTTCACAGAATTGTTTGAAATCTGTTTCTGTTAAGAATAGAAGATAATTTCTGCATATATACACAGAATGTTTTTAATGTAAGAACAAAGCAAGAAGTGAATTAAATATATATTGTGAATCAGTGGTGCACCCAGGATTTCTTGTTGGAGGGGGCTATATACATACGTATATAGTATATGCACACAATGTGTGTACACACACATATATATTTATAGATAGATAGATAGTACATAAATAAAACAAAAAAATAACTTTATAAATAAATTATTTAACACAAGAAAAATAGACCAAAAAGGCTAATACCATGAGAAGCGCCGAAAGCAGCTAAACCTCATGTAGTAGTTTATATAGAATGAAAATATTACAGAACAAAAATGCAAAATTTCAAAACAAGTAAAAAACTGGAACAGGTTGCCATCATCAGGAGAGCATCAACCTGTGGGAGTGGCCTTTCTAGTACCAACAAAGCGACAAGGCAAGCCAAAATTGTCGGTTGGTCATGCTCCCTAGGCCACAAAACCAAATTCTAATAAGCACAAAAAATAACAAAAATCAAGTTTAAAAAAGAAGAATTAAAAGCTTACCGGCAGAACAGAAACCGCCATGACAAAGAGTCAAACAAGACTGAACAGAGCACCCACAAGAACCCAAATATATACACTGATAAGAAAGGTAGTCACGGTTAAACAACTACCTGGTAAGCCAAAAATGTGTGAGTAGACAAGATGCAAAACTGTGTATGTAAATAAGATCTTCAGCTATTAGGGACCCATCAAATAGCACTTTATGTTACCTATATATTTAAAATTGTTAGGTCCTAGGTTAGTAAAGCATGTCAATGTGTAATTTGAAACTTTTGGACACAGAATTAAAGTTCAAAATTAAATGGTTAAAATGATGCCTTAAGAAATTTTTAGGAAAGTTGTTAAATTGCAATTTAGAAAAAGAGCTTTCAGATTTTTTGCAAGTAATAGCTGTTTAGAGCAAATTACACACACAGACACATATATATATATATATATATATATATATAATGTACACCTATAGTTCAGTTGTGACGTACGTTGATCTTAATCTCTTTGGGGCTTTTGGAAGAAGACACCATGTAATAGAAGACATTATTTCAGACACTATGTAATTTATATATAATTCAAGACTACACACTTGTGATGTTGATTTAGAATAAATTATCAACGTTTATTCACATTTAAATGTTTTGCAATTAAATGTTTTGTTTGGAAACGCTATTCTTATTGATAAACCTGATTCGACTAACAAGCTTAATGTATTAGAAGCTTTCCACATATACCGGAATTCTTCACGACTTGTCAACGACATGACGTCTACGCCATTTCTTTCAAGCGCGTGGAAACAACTCGCCAAAAACCGTGACTGTCAGAACTCTGATGATGCGGAGCCAAACGCTCTGCGAAACTATAGTCGATGTTAATAAAACATTTAATTTTGAATAAACGTTGATAATTTATTCTAAACTATATAATTTTTTGAACATGTAAAATAAATCAAGGAAGGAAGAAATATTCTTCATAATATATTGAAAGTCAACATAATATTCAAGCAAAGCAAGCTAAATTTGCTTGTACTACTTACTGGTCATTTATGTAACCCTTCTCAGAAAACTTGGAGCGGGAATCGAACCCCGCATCTCCCGATTACCGGTCGAGTATGCTAACCACTCAAAGCATACTCGACCCGTAATCGGGAGATGCGGGGTTCGATTCCCGCTCCAGGACGATTAAATTTTTCAAGTTCTCTGAGACGGGTTACATGGATGACCAGTAAGTAGTACAAGCAAATTTAGTTCGCTTTGCTTGAATATTATGTGAAATATTTTTGAATGTTTAATTTGTGACATACGTCGCTCTTATTCTCTTTTAGGCGTTGGGACAAAGACACCGAGTAACAGAAGGCACTATGTAATTTTTTGAAAATGTAAAATAATATTTTTGAATGTTTAATTTGTTACGTATGTTGCTCTTAATCTTCTTGGAGGGGGTGGGGCTTAAGCCCCCAAAGTCCCCCTCTGTGGGTGCGCCTAAGTTGTGAATGCAAATTAATTAAAAATCCACGTCACATTATTGAACAATCATAACTGCCACACTTCTTAAGGTAAACACAAATGTTTCTTCACGCTGGTCAACATTTTAAAAACTCACGACTACAAAATTCATACTACAAATTTCAAATTGAAAAAATATATATATTACAAAGCATAGATGCTCTTAGAAATATGACTTCGCCTTTTCTAACTTCAACCAACAAACATCTCAGCACACCTTGTGCTTAGAAGTTTTGCAGTTAATCTGCATATCTGCCTGTTCATTTGTCTGTCAGGCTCTGAGAGTTTTACTGTAAAATGGTTGATTCTATTTTGACACAGCTTTTTATTATTTATTTTCAAATTCACTGTAGTTCTGAACTGAGCAGTAGAAATGTTCAATTCGCATTATTGTTGCGAACAAATATACACACACCAAATTAAAATATTAGAGAAAAATACTTTGCAATTCGCCTTCAACACAAGCTCAAAGAACAATTTCAATTCAATTTTAGCATAGCATTCTGAAAGTCACATGCCACATGTACAGGACATTAAGCTTTAAAATTACACGTGCTGTTTGGGGCACATGTGCAGATATTCCCAACAGAGAAATGAAAGGTTTCCCAGTTTTAACTCACTTTTCTGCATCTACTTCAAAATTTCAAATCTCAGAGCCTGATTTCCAAATGTATAATAAGCATCCCCATTTCAAAAGTGAATGTACACATACTACACAAATTTATCTTAGAACACTACAAATGTGGCATACAAATTCAGAAAATATAAATCACCTCATTCTATAATTTTTACATTCTATAAATTCACGTTGTCCAACTTAAACTTTCTAATTTACCATATGGTTTTCTACCTTTGTTGCATATGCTTATCAAAACACTTAAAATATTTGCTTAATAGAAATGGTCAAAGCAGATGTTGATGATTTTTATATGCATCTCTTAATCTGATATTTGCTTAACTGCATTTACTTGTATTTAATATTAATGTGTATATGCTTGTTAAACTTTTGTATCCAATTAATTGAGCAGACTAGTTAGGATTAATGGTACTTTAGTAATGTTTATTTTCATACAGCATATCATGATGCTCTTGATTCAGCATTTTGAACTAATATACCTGGCTGGAAAGTTATTCTGAATTAGGTATGGTAATAATAATTAAATTTATGCTGAAGTAGAGTTTTCAGCTGAACATTATATTTGGAAATTACTTTAATAGTGTGTGGACCACTTAATAAAGAAGAGTAATCATAAAATTTTGGCTTTTCTGAAATGGGATTTAGATCCCAGGGGCCCCAGTGTAGGGTGGCCCACACACCAATATTTACAATGTATATACATCAGTGCATTTACAGTGAAATCCACTGAATACGCTCACAGTTAATACGATTTCCCACTTAATACACATTTTTCATGCAGTCCCTAGAATTGAGAGGGAAATAAGTACAAATATACCCTATTTAATACACTTTGAATCCCACTAAATAAGTGCTTAGTTTTGTAGCATCATGTACATTTGAATTCGGGTGAATAGTAATGCTATGCAAAACATAGGTTGGTCTTGTGTTACATGAGAGACTGGATGTTTACTTTGATTAGACAGAAAACTCCCCTATTCCTTGCTGCTAGCTAAACAGACTTGTTGTGGGTTCAGCTTGTCAAAGAGAATCCTGTTTTTGTGAATTTTCCTGGATACATGTCTGTGGATGATGATATCGCAACTTGTGAGATTCGAACAGTACAAGAAATTGTAGAAGATAATGCTGCGAATACTACTACAAATGAGGAGAGTGAGGAAGAAGAGCCAGTGCCACACCGCCGATGCCAGTCGCAGCATTATGTTCACTCACTGAAGTAAGGTGTTTTGTACCCAGCATGATTGGAGTTTCTGATGACACCATCAGAAAAATTAATCAGCTAGAAATGATAATTCTGAATTACACTTTTAAAAAATGAAACAAAATAAGATTGAGAATTATTTTAAGAAATTATAAAAAAAAGTAAATTGCAGTTTATAAATACTGTACAAGAACAAAATAATTTTTATAATCTATGTGATGTTTTTACGTATTTTTTTAATTAATATTGTGTGGTAATATAGTTTGTGACTACAGTAAATTGTGTTTTTTCTGGTCTTTCTTTTAATACCATTTATTTGTGGTGTTCTCCAACAGTTTCGTGAATATGCAGCCAACATATACAAAGGTACGCAGCATAGGTTTTATTTATTTTCCATTTCAGGCCAAAACTTTCCCGTTTAAGACACTAATTTGCATCCGTCCCTTGAAAATTGTATTAAGTGGGTTTCACTGTATTTATAATGCCCACATAATACTGAACATTATAACAAAAAAATACCTGAAAAAATGAGATGAAAATGAAAGCAGCTCCATCTGCCAAAATCAAAGCAACTTGCATCACTGCATGAAAGATTTAAATGTTCCAAATGGGAGAAGGAAAAAGTGAACACAAACACAGTCACATACAGATACATAACAGCCATTTTCACTAAGTGGGAATTTAGAGATAACTTATAGGCGTGTTTGGTTAACAGTTAATGTGAACAGGACTGAATTCCACCCTGTGACTGTTGTTGTTCTTTCCCTTTTAGCCTGCTAAATTAGCAATAAACCTTACTTCTCATGGAAATCAACTTCAAAATGGATCTATCATGTTTAACTTAAGTTGCAAAGAAATTTTTTGTCAAAAAGTGATGGTCTTCATGATTTCAGTAAGACTGATAAACTAAGGCACTGATTCACCCCCCCCCCTCCAACATGTATTTAAATTATGTACCTATTTGATGAAATCAACTTCAGAACTGGTTATATTCTGAAGTACATTCCAGCCAAAAAAAAAGTTTGCTTCAATATTCATCAAAGTTAATCTTTAATTCAGCTGAGCAACATTCAATTTCTTCTTCCTTGTACTTCATACCCTGGAAAAAAAAATTATCTTTACACAAGTACTACCAAAATCATTTCTTCAACAGATTTCAAGGAACTAATGCATTCAGTGTATATAATAAACCGACTATTATATGGGCATAAAGACTATATTACTCGTTTCATTTGTGCAGGTGATTCCACTGTAATTTATGCCCACATGGTGTACATTTACTTCCATCAAATTTCACGAAATAACTCCCATTAATACAAAAAGAGTTGCCAGAATTAACACTTTTTTCTGCCTATGTTCTATCTGTGGTGTCTTATTTGTAAAAACTTTAGTTACTGTTTCACATTCAGTAAGGACTATGAGTACGAACAAGGCTTAAACAACTATGAGTACGCACAAGGCTTAAACAACTGCTTTTCCATAAAAACTTCTTTCTATACAGTTCAGTCATGAAAAGTCTCCCCTGTATGGGTCAGGGTATAGAATGGTGGAATTTTTCCATACATTTTTAAAGCATGTTTATACTTGTAAGCATCTTCTCATATTCACTGAACTCTTGTTTATCCACACAGGGATTAATCCTGAACTTTTTTAGTTGATTCACAAAACTAAGACAATAAATTAATATTAACCATAAATATAAAGGTGGATACATTGTTGTGTGTGGCTCACTTGGATAACCAACATCATCCTTGGGGGGTGCAATTTCCTTGGCACCTGTGTTCATTATGTTACCAGAAACAGTGGAAGCTAAAATTTGTTAACTGGGCCCAAAATTTTGAATTGGAATATAAGACATAGTAGCAATATACACTATGTGCACAAAAGTGATTGGAAACCCCCACGCAGGGGCAATTCTGTGCTCCCACGACAGACACGTGGTCGGTAAGCTATAAAAACTGCAACAGGAGTATGCTCAAATCAATTGCTGATACAATGACTAGCAGGAGAGAGCTCTCAGAATTTGAAAAGAGCATTATAATAGGCTGCTCAATTGGAGATATGAGCATAAGAAGCATTACAGATGTCAGACAGATCACAAAATATTCTGTGGCCTTTATGGAAGAAGATGGGACATTGCAGAAATTCACCTTGCCCTGGAAGACCCACGAAACTGCAACCCAGGGACCAGAGAGAGGTCAGGAAAACCAGGTTGTGACCAATGCATGCCATGACACATGAGTATCAGATAGGCACAGATGTTATGAACTCCACCAAGACACTTTGAAGAGAGACCCATGCAGTCAGGTATCATGGCCGAGGAGCCTCCGAAGAGAGACCCATGCAGTCAGGTATCATGGCCGAGGAGCCTCCGAAGAGAGACCCATGCAGTCAGGTATCATGGGCGAGGAGCCTTCGGTGAGGGACCCATGCAGTCAGGTATCATAGCCGAGGAGCCTACGAAGAGAGACCCATGCAGTCAGGTATCATGGCCGAGGAGCCTTCGAAATGGGACCCATGCAGTCAGGTATCATGGCCGAGGAGCCTTCGAAGAGGGACCCATGCAGTCAGGTATCATGGCCGAGGAGCCTTCGAAGAGGGACCCATGCAGTCAGGTATCATGGCCGAGGAGCCTTCGAAGAGGGACCCATGCAGTCAGGTATCCTGGCCGAGGAGCCTTCCAAGAGAGACCCATGCAGACAGGTATCATGGCCGAGGAGCCTTCCAAGAGAGACCCATGCAGTCAGGTATCATGGCCGAGGAGCCTTCCAAGAGAGACCCATGCAGTCAGGTATCATGGTCGAGGAGCCTTCCAAGAGAGACCCATGCAGTCAGGTATCATGGCCGAGGAGCCTGAGAGACCCATGCAGTCCGGTATCATGGCCGAGGAGCCTTCCAAGAGAGACCCATGCAGTCAGGTATCATGGCCGAGGAGCCTTCGAAGAGAGACCCATGCAGTCAGGTATCATGGCCGAGGAGCCTTCCAAGAGAGACCCATGCAGTCCGGTATCATGGCCGAGGAGCCTTCCAAGAGAGACCCATGCAGTCAGGTATCATGGCCGAGGAGCCTCCGAAGAGAGACCCATGCAGTCAGGTATCATGGGCGAGGAGCCTCCGAAGAGAGACCCATGCAGTCATTTATCATGGCCAAGGAGCCTCCGAAGAGAGACCCATGCAGTCATTTATCATGGCCGAGAAGCCTTCGAAGAGAGACCCATGCATTCATTTATCATGGCCGAGGAGCCTTCGAAGAGAGACCCATGCAGTCAGGTATCATGGCCGAGGAGCCTTCGAAGAGAAACCCATCAGTCAGGTATCATGGCCGAGGAGCCTCTGAAGAGAGACTTATGTAGTCAGGTATCATGGCCGAGGAGCCGCCCATTAACCTCTCATCACAAAGACCAGTAAAGCTATGTGGCTACAATGGTGTCAACAGCACAAAAATTGGTCATTGGAGTAATGGTGGCAGGTGTATGGAGCAATGAATCCCACTTCACATTATTCCGATCAGATGGATGTGTCTGGATTTCGCGGTTACCAGGAGAATATCTGCTTTCATAGCGTACAGTATCGATTGTGAAGCACGGACATGGTGGAGTTATGGTATGGGGCTGTTTTAACTGGTATGGAGTAGATCCTCTGGTTGATATTGATGGCAACACAAACTCTGTGCTGTATAGAAATATCCTGGATAACCCAATGTTTCCAGTGTTGTGGCAGTTCTACGGACACGACTATTGTTTCTTCCAGGATTACATTGGAGTGGTATGAGGAAACTCAAGTCTCATAGATGAACTGGCCTGCTCAGAGACCATACCCATTGAACACCTATGGGATGAACTTGAACGACAAAGAGGTCTACACCGACTGACCTGCTTCACTGACAGAGTTGTTCGATGTACTCAAGGCAGATTGTAGGAACATCCTGCTCTCCGTGGACTTGTGTACAGTTTACCTCGATGGGTGGCTGCTGCAATCTGTGCAAATGGAGGACCTACTTACTACTGATGTAAATACAATACTGTTTTTCTATTTACTTATGGTGTGCTACTAATTTTGTCCTGATAGTGTAGTAATGATATTCATTTTATTTCATTGCAATGATTAGTGGTCTGTACTGCAGAATTTTACTTCTAGAGTTTACTACATTGTATTCAGCTCACCGGGTTCGGCTTGGTGAGCATGGTGCACCTTCGAAATATATACAAAAACCGTCGCACACGTAATCAACTCAAAGCAGCAAGTACAGCTAACTCCGTAGTACTAAAAAACTTTAAGAGTTAAAAACATATTTACACTCCTGTAAGACACCGTGTTCCTAAAAGGTCTTACGAAGTGTAAATATGCTTTTAACTCTTAAAGTTTTTTAGTACTGCGGAGTTAGCTGTACTTGCTGCTTCGAGCTGATTAAGTGTGCGGCAGTTTTTGTATATATTTCATCAGTTTTAATTGCACGTTTGTCATCTTTTGTTACACTGTTGTTTAAAAAAAATGAAAAGCAGATCTTTAGATAAAATATAAGGGCACTGACTTCCCTGCATTGAGACTACACACTTACTAAAATTCTGTAAATTAAAAAAAAAACATTTCTTTGAGTCAACAGTTATATTATTTTACTTCATTTCGCTCTGTGGGTTTCGTTTGATTGTAATTAAAATGAAACTAAGGAGACCCTTGATCCATCTCCCTCTCACCACTTGAGGCCTGCTCTAAGCTTACAAAAATCTAGGGGTGGGTGTGCAATAAAATAAGAAAACTTTGGATACCATTTTGCTAAATATCTCAGAAGTGTATGCCACCTTTTAAGCTACACCATTCACTTGGCACACATGCACAAACATGAAAGAAAACAGGATGATTATATGTAAAATTCACATGATAAAGATGCACACATTAAAAAACAAGTTAAAAATAATTGATGTGGCCCAGGTTTTTCTGCCACCTACGGATGTTACCCATCTTCCTGTAAGCTCACACACAGGATCTGCAAAATGTGTGAGTCACATGTTTCTCAATCTACAGTCAGCTAAAGGACCACTCAGTGTGTTTCTCATCATGGTCTGCAAAATGTGTGAGTCACATGTTTCTCAATTTATAGTCAGCTAAAGGACCACTCAGTGTGTTTCTCATCATGGTCTGCAAAATGTGTGAGTCACATGTTTCTCAATTTACAGTCAGCTAAAGGACCACTCAGTGTGTTTCTCGTCATGGTATTATTGTCTATTTTTTGTTATAAGTTTTAAGCACTGATGTCTCATGAAAATGTCTGGAAAAAAGTAAGTTGTGCTCCTCATAAAACACATTTTAATTATTTGACAAATTCAAAAAGGGGGAAATATTTTTCCAAAAATAAGACACTGGAGTTTAAACTGTTTAAGAAATAAAATCAAAATGGTGTTGGAGGAATTCACAAGAAGCTGTGGACGCAGTGTTGGTCCTGCTAAATGAAGGAGCATGAAAAAGTTGTCTTACGGAATCCAGCATTTCTGCCTATTTTTTTAATGCTTCAACCAAAAACAAGAGAAAGTAATATCTGTCTCAATCAAAGTTATTTCATGAAGCATTTTGATTCCATGAAGATCATATTGTTGTTTAAATCTGGTGATTCATCCAGATGAGGTAGAAAACTTACATTTGTATCAAGAAATTCTGCAATCTGATGAAATCTATAATGCTGATGAGATAGGTTTATATGAGAAATGTTGTCTATGAACACACTGGTACATCTTTAGATATTATCCTGACTGCTTGGATTGTTTGTAATAACAAGAATGCTAAGAATGCCATGGCAGCTATGCCATACAAATGAGCACTTTTAGCTAAGGATGAAGCCCTTAGCTCAGGCTGCATTCAGACAGTTTTTTCGGGAGGGACAATTACAAATTTTGAGGGGGCTGGAACTTGTTGGCTAATTTTATACATATAATCACAATTTTGTTATTTATATATAAATTAATACATCTAAAAATTGTAAATTGAGTACAAAATTTTTCTTATGCTCGTATATTGCAAATGACAATTCCTAGAAATCTACACATACAAGTGATTAAAAATGTTAAAATGTTATATCTTTCCTTTAATTCAGTAATGCACCCCGAATTTTACCATGGGGTGGTGTCAAATATTGAGGATGCTAGTAAAATGACGCTCTGCAGGAGACCCCCCCCCCAAAAAAAACACACTAGGAGTGGTAAAAATGTCCTCACCTTACTACAAGCATGATACTGATTATTAAGGAATAATTAAGTGTTACCTGAAAACGCATGGTGTAAACCATTCCTTTGTGACTTGGTTCAACCACTTTAGATTAGCACATATTAGTAAAAAAAAATACTAACTAACCATTTGCATGCCAGTTTGAGGAGCCTCGAATAAATAAATAAATATATATATATTGTCGGGATGTAAGGTCATGTGATGCGTAACATCACAGCCTCTCCTTGACAAATGTCAACCCCACCTTCTCGTGGTGCATCCTGTTCCCACTAAAGGGGCTCTGATGACCGCCAATAGCGGTATAACTATACCATCGGGATTAGAGGAAATTCTATCCCACACTCACCAACCCGCTTGGCCAGCGTGGTGAGTTATGGCCAAACCCCTCCAAAATGACCATAACTTAAATCTTGGCCCTCAGTCTCCGGCAGCTGGAATGTACCTGGCTAAGGCAGCGGCCAGTGCGACATGAAGGCAGAGGGTGCTAAGAATCCCCGGAGGACCGGACTAGGCTGCCATCTGATGCTGACCTTGGCTATGTATAATGGACACTCCCTATCTTCTGATTCAAGGCTTCTTGAATTGGAAGAGGAACTACAAAGGATCAAGTGGGACATCGTCAGGCTAAGTGAGGTAAGGAGAAGATCTCATTGAACTGAAAAGTAGACATCTCTTCTACTATCGTGGGACAGATACTGGCAGAACTAGTGGTGTTGGATTTATAATAAACAAGAAACTGAAGGATAAAGTTGTAGAAGTTGAAAGTTCCTCTGACAGAGCTGCACGACTCGTTATCCAACTCTCTAGAAGAAACCAGGCTCAGATTATTCAAACTTATGCACCCACCACAAGTCATCCTGAAGAAGAAATTGAAGAATTTTATGAGGAAATTCGTCATCTAAATAATAAAGGTAAGCAGCACTTGAAGATAATTATGGGAGATTTCAATGCAAAAATAGGACAACAGAAACAGAATGAAACTTCAGTAGGTAAATTCAGTCATGGCAACAGAAACCAGCATAGAAATACTCTCGTTGAGTTTGCAGAGGCAGAAGGGTTTTTCATCTTGAACTCCTTTTTCAAGAAAAAGCCACACAGGAAATGAACATGGAGACATCCTATGGGACAAGTGAATTTGATTTTATTATGTGTAACAAAAAATTCGTCATAGATTGGATTGGAGGTTAGGTTTAACGACCACCGTGAGCAACTCAATGGGCTATAAGCAGTCGCCCGTCCCTAATTTAGGGTCACTGGTTCCAGGGAAGGGAGAGAGCCAGTGCCGTAAGACAAACACAACATCCATGCCTGACCGGGATTCGAACCCAGACCCTTACGGACGAATGATCAGAGGCCAGCGAATTCGTCATAGAAGACTGCAGTGTGCTAAACAAGTTCAACACAGGTAGTGACCATAGATTGGTGAGATGTAAGATGCACCTCAACACTAAACTTGAACGTGGCAAGCTCATAAGACAAACAAAATCTATTGACATAATCAACCTTAAAAAACACCATAATACCTTCAGGTTGGAACTGAAGAACGGATTCTCTGCTTTAGAAGGCCTAACATCGGTATAAGTGGATATTACTGAAGTTAACAGAAAAGTAACCAAAGCTCTTCTGGAAACAGCAACAAAATTAGCTGGGTCTAAGAACAAGTTGCATGTGAACAAATTATCAGGAAAAACCAAAATGTTGATGCAAAAAACAAGAGAGAGGAGGATAACTAAAGAAGATGTGACTTCCAAAGTGGAATATATAGAGCTATGCAAGTCAGTACGAAAAAGTATCACTGAAGACGTATAGAAAATCAACTGTGAACTAGTGAGGAAAGCAATTGAAAACAACCAAAGCCTAAAGATAGCAAAGGGACATCTCAGTAAGGGAAGAAAAGAGATTATGGCACTGAGAAAAGAAGATGGTTCTGTAACAAGAAATAGAGGCGAATTTTTGACAAGAGTGAAATATTTCTACTCCAAATTATATGAAAGGGATGATACATGTACTCCAGACATCATGGAAGGTACCAGTACCAGAGTTTCTCCAGTCCTCCCAGCAGAAGTTGCACATACAATCAAGAACATGAAGAGGGGGAAGCTCCAGGAGAAGATGGAATTACTGTAGACATCATACAAGAAGCAAGTGGAGAAATCGAAACAGTACTCGCCCAAATTTTCACTCTATGCCTTAATGAAGGGAAGATTCCTGAGGATTGGAACAACGCTACAATGATCCTGCTACATAAAAAAGGTGACATTGAGGATCTCAGGAACTACAGACCTATCAGCCTCCTATCAGTGGTTTATAAAATCTTCACTAAAGTTCTTTCACACCGCTTGAAGGTAACACTGGACATGGCTCAACCGAGAGAACACGCTGGATTCAGGAGTGGCTACAGCACAATAGATCATATCCACGTACTGAGAGAACTAATTGAAAGAGTGAGGGAATATGAACTTTCATTGTGCATGGCTTTTATCGATTATGAAAAAGCCTTTGATTTGGTGAAACCATCAGCAGTTACAATGGCTCTGAAATCCTGCGGTATTGAAGATGCATACATTAATATTATTAATAACATCTATGAAAATGCAAGTGCAACGATTCGGCCGTTTGAAAATACAACACACATAAAAATTGGAAAGGGAGTGAAACAAGGTGACACCATATCTCCGAAGCTCTTTAATGCTACATTGAGGGTGTCTTTCAGTCGCTGAGCTTGGAAAACAAGGGGATAAAGATTAATGGAGATTATCTAACCCACCTTTGTTTTGCTGATGATGTAGTCATTTTTGCAACTACCTCATCAGAGCTGCAGAGTATGATCCAGGAACTTGCTAACAAGAGTAAAAAGTGGGATTAAAAATGAACTTTCAGAAGACAAAAGTGATGTTCAATGCTTTTACAAGAAATGAAGATTTATCGATTGACGGAGAAAAGCTGGAGATAACAGACACGTACGTTTATCTTGGACAGCAGATATCAAGTGAGGGTCACATTGATGAAGAAATTAATCGGCGTACAAAACTTGCCTGGAGAGCTTTTGGAAGAAACAGCATAATTTTCAAGAGCAATATGCCATTATGTCTTAAAAGAAAAGTGTTTGATCAATGCATCCTTCCAGTGCTTACGTATGGTGCAGAGACATGGACATTAACTAAAAGAGACATACAAAGGCTGCAGACAACTCAAAGTAGCATGGAGAGGTGCATGCTTGGTGTAACCAGGAGAGATAAGAAGAGGAACTCGTGGATCCGAAAAATGACAAGAGTGGAAGACATCATGATCAGAGTTAAATCCCCAAAATGGCAATGGGCTGGACATACTGCCAGAAAGACAGATCATCGATGGACAACCGAAATTTTAGATTGGATTTCAAGGGACAGGAAAAGATCCAGAAGACCACGTGGGAGATGGGTGGATGAAATTCGAAAGTATGCAGCAGTGACATGGAGGAGACTGGCACAAGACAGACCGTTGTGGAGGAAACTTGGGGAGACCTTCGTCCAGCAGTGGATTGATAATGGTTGACAATGATGATGATGATATATATTGTCACAGAGCGTAAACCACCCATCACTAGCAAAAAAAAAAAAACTTCTTACGGGAACGATTTCTAACAATTTGCTATTGGTAAAAATTGGGTAACAAATATTTTGTTGTATTCGAAGCACTAACATCCTAGTAGCTACACTGAGGCTTAACCATATACATGACATCCAGAAGACTGAAATAAAGCAGAATGCTAGCTTCCAAAATATGATGTATTGCAGTGCAAACATCTCTACTCTGTTGAATTAAGTTTTTATTGCGGAAGTAGTTTGAGTTGTCAGTGCTTGAAAAATTGTCTCTTCAGTGATGACTGTTTAATGTTTTATTGAAGGTTGATAGAAATTTTAGATTGAAGTGGATTTTTTTTTTTGTTATTATATTTTCCCTCATTTTAATTTTTTTCTTCTAGTTGTAAATGAATTCATGGCACCTCTATTCGTAGTGTACTGTGGAATTAACTTTTTTTTACGGGTCTTATAGAGGTTATTATTCAAAAAAGTTGATGGTCAAATTTTGAACTAAAGCCTAGTTCGTCATCAGGACTACGTCATTGGAGTAGTTGCTGCCACTCAGTTGGAAGAATCCAACCGCAATTATCATTAATTGTGGTACTTCTTGCTATTTTGATCCCTTCTTCTAGTTTCTTCTTTACTAAGTTTGACTGGTGGGAGATTATTCTTACTGAGTCCCAATTTATGGAGTGTCCGCTTGCTTGTATATGTCTGTCTAGCCCTGTTTTGTTACTAATGTTCCTAATAGCTGCTTGATGTTCTTTCATTCGGACTTTAATACTTCTCCCTGTTTCTCCTATATAGCTGAGTCCGCAGTTACAGTCGATGCAATATATTACTCCTTCTTGCAATTGGATGTCCACTTCTTTCTGCTTTAAAGCTGGCAGGAATTTCTTTAATTTGTTATTTAGATCTGGAGCAAGCCTGATATTATATTTTGCTCCGATCCTCTTCAGTTTTTCGAAAAGTCCCTTGTGGTACGTAATTTTGCTGGTGAATTTGAAGTTGTTTATTTCCTGCTTCTTTTTTGGCACTTGTCTAAATATTTTCTTAACATATGGGAAGGGGTAATTGTTTTCTGCCAATATTTCTTTTAATTCTTCTCTGTGAAGATCTTTTTGAGTATCTGAAGAGCCAAGGGCTTCAATTTTTTCCAAAAATTGTCTCGCCGTATTCGATTTAATATAATCAGGGTGGAATGAGCAGAAGTCTAAAATCTTCCCTGTGTTGGTGGGTTTTCTAAAAAGCTGAGTGAATATTCTCCCTCTCTTGAGGTCAAGGTTAAATCAAGGAAATTGATGCTATGGTCTTTTTCCAGCTCCAGGGTGTACTGCAAGGTATTTTCTAGCAAGTTAAATTCTGCCCGAATCTGAGAGGGTAGAGATTGGTCCACAGTATCTACTATAAATAAAACATCATCCATGTATCTTACATAGAGAGCAAATATTGAGGGTTGTATAAGGATTTTTGCCTCTAGTTTACTTACATAATAATTTGCTAGCAGAGGTGCTAGTGGAGAACCCATTGCAAGTCCTGAAGTTTGCCTGTAATATTTCTTTCCAAACTGGAAGAAATTATTTTTGAAAGAAAATAGGAGCAGTTCATATATGGCAAGTAGTATTTCTCTGTTGTGATTATGGAAGACTATTTTTTGCACCAGGTCATACCACAATGAATTCCAGCAGGAGGTCTAGGTTAATGTTGGTATACATAGATACTATATCCAGGCTTGCCATTACTGGATGAATTAATTCTGGCAAGTTGTCTAGTTTTCCTTTCAGCTACATGGAATTTTTTAGAAGGTAGGGAGGAGAAGGGAAAATATCTCTGAGATGAATAAGTAAATAATAATTAATGTTGAAGAGTGGTGAATTTCTAGTGTGTATTAAAGGTCTTATTGGATGGCCTTCTTTGGGAATTTTTATTGTACCATAGATCTGTGGAACTCTCGACTGGATTTTGGAGAAGCTTTTGAAGAGCTCATTTACCTGATTTTTACTTTTTAAAGAGCTGATTAATTTCTTAAGATTTTTTTAAAAATTAATTTCTCCAAATACCAAATTTTCAGTTATAAACAAAAACAATTAGACTAAATATAAGGGGAGATCACCCCGAAACCTATGGGGCGGGGGCTTTCATGCATCACAGAATTCTACGTATCTCAATGTCTGAATGATGCTTCTCTGTACTTTGGAAAGAGAACAATAGTGTCATACAATATCACAAAGTGCAGAATAAGTTATTCTGTAAGAAAAATGATCACATTACTAATCATTGGTGGCAGTTATTATCCAGAATCCTGTTCTTTAATGGGGATGGGGGGGGGGGGCTGAGGGTATAACTGTGAGGTCAGAAAGCTATTATAAAAATAGAAAAATTAAGCCACTTACATCATAAGAACAGTCTCAAGGAACACCAGTAAGACAAAGGATGCGAATAGATTGTGACACAAAAACACGGTAAACACCAGCTTTTGCTACAAAAATCTATTCAAGATCCTTATCAGGTTAAATAATGAATTATTTACATTTTAACATATGTGAAATACAAAACATAGATTTTGAATTATCATTGCATCCCCTCTTATCTATTAGCCTAAATAATCAAGAGTGAGACACAAAATGGGCAAATGCTTTAACCAATGATTTTTTCATCATTAATTTCTTGTTTAATGTTTCACATTTTTTATGCGTTCAGCTGGATGAATTAACATATACTTCTAAAAACTTTTTTCAGCAAAAATTTTAGTATTCATTTGAATTGCTAGAATATAGAATGCAATTGTTTTATTAAATATTTCCATTTGTGTATGAATTCGGACAAAGACAATACACCTGTAGACCAACACAGTTCTAAAATTTTTGTGAAAAGTTGTGGCAAAAAACAATTATATACATCATTTCAATTTATACATGTATAAAGAGGTGAATATTACACTAAAATGGTTTCCAAGGTTTTCACTGTAAAATTTACCAGAAAATGCTTTGGTTACTACAGCATCTAGAGACCATTTCAGGTGGATTTGGGAATCTTGATATTTTCAATCAGTTCTTTACTTTGGGTTTCTCAGACATTGTTTACATACTTGCTTACACCCTCCATTAAGAAGCAAAGGGACTATCTTGGCATAAATTTCACATGCATTATTTTCATAGAAAAATAATAAGTTCAGTGTTTCCCATGATTTCTTCTGCATTGTGTGATTTGTTCTTCATTTCATATTTTAAATACAGGGTGTCCAAGAACTATTGGACACATTACAAAATTATATAAAACAAAACATTAAACAGATAGAAAGAAACTGACTGTACTAACTTACAAAGTAACTACACAAGTTAATAAATTTCGATTAGAGATCCCTTGGTTGCTCGTAGTACGTCCAAGCGATACTCGATTTCATGCCATGTATTGGCAAGCATCTGAGGAGTTATGGAATTAATAGCAGCTGTGATACGCTGCTTCAGTTCCTGCAAATCAGTACAAGGCGTCTGATAGACACGATCCTTCAAATAACCCCACATGAAGTAATCAAATGGAGTTAGATCTGGAGAGCGAGGAGGCCATGGAATGGGACCACCACGCCCAATCCATCTGTTGGGGAAATGCTCATTTAGGCACTTACGTACACACGTTGACGCCTTCTTGTTGGAAAATGACGTCATATCTTTTGATCTGGGTTATTAGTGAAATTTTCTAGCTCATTCATTAAGGCATCGAGTAAAAATTTGGGCGAGTACTGTTTCAATTTCTCCACTTGCTCCTTGTATGATGTCTACAGTAATTCCATCTTTTCCTGGAGCTTTTCCTCGCTTCATGTTCTTGATTGCATGTGCAACTTCTACTGGAAGAACTCTGGTACTGGTACCTTTCATGATGTCTGGAGTACATGTATCATCCCTTTCATATCATTTGGAGTAGAAATCTTTCATTTTTGTATATCAAGTAAACTAGAGCCATGGGCTTTCTTACATAGCAGAACACAAAGTTACACAGTAAGAAATTTAAAACTAGACTGGACAGAAATATTCATGAAACTGTTCATGGATACTCATATCATTAGCCATCAGAATAACCAAATAAAAAGAAAATAAGAAGGACCAGAAAGAGAAGAAAAAGTCAGTCGTCAGTGATGTCAAAGAATTCCATACCAGGCATCTCGTGCAGTTTAGAAGTTAACCACAACTGAACAACCAGGAAGAAGTGAATTCCTTTGAATAAATCCGATAAAGGACATGAGTTATCTTTGAAACTTTACTAAATCTTAATCTTTATTTCCAGTAAAACTCCATGAATTCTCTAAATAAGGAATTCATTGAGGATTATATATTATTTACTATACATTACTTATATTATTTATTACATATAATTTATACTATAAATATATATATTATGTTGTTATATATTTACATAATTTATTATATTTATTTTATTTACATACATTTATTAAAAATCTTACTACATACATTTATATATTTACATATATCATTTATTATAAATTATACTTTTATTATATATATATTTATTTATACATTATTAATTTAATATAAATATTTATTGGGGTTTACACTTAGATTTCTCATGGTTCCAACACTCTTCACTCACTGCAATCAAATTTTGCCATTTTTGGTGAGAAGAGAAGCCTTATATCGAGCATTACATAAGTACCTGATTATTTCCTAGTTTAATGATAATCTGGCATGATTTGTTAACTGCTCAAACAGAAAAATGTTCTAGGCCACTTGTATTTAACATGTGAACAAAAATTTCTGGTGGGTGAAAAGCATCAGAGGAGGAGCTTATTAGATTAAAATACAATCAACATGCAATAAGTGTGCAATTTATTTTAACATGTTTTACAGGGGGAAGTTTCATTTACAAATGTTAGAATTAAAATGAGCAATTTGAGTAACTAGAATACATATGAGTTATAGAATGTTATAAGGGTCAAGTTTAACCACAGAGCAGCATGCATAAGACTTGTTTAGATTTAATGGAAAAGTGTAGAACAAGGCTTACATATTTAGTCAGCTCAAATATGTATGCCATTGAAACAATCTTTTTTCCAGAAAATGTTGCAAAACATTTCCACATGATGACTTTTCTTTTGAGCAATAATTAGCCAATTTTTCTTGGATTTTCTATAAATGAAATTATACCTTTTTGTCCAGATTAAAGGGCTAAGAATTTCCCCCTTAATTCCAGGATGCAACTGTTGTAACCTGTTTTAAACCAATCTTTTCTCCTAGCCCAAGGAATTTGTTCTCAGGAAATCTCTAATGCAAAGAAAAATATCTGGTTAAGTTAGAAAGGTATGCGAGTACTTAAGTATTTCCAGTTTCATAAAATGAATGTTATTGACCTAATATCGAAGACAGTTTGATAGACAAAGTCATCACTCTTTCCACTTTTTTCTTTAACACACAGAAACCGAAAAATTGTATTTTGACACCACTGGGATCCCCCTTAATTCCCAGTGGAATCTAAATACAATTTTTCAGTTGCTGTGTGTTAATCAAAGAAAAACATGGAAAGAGTGATGACTTTGTCTATTACATTGTCTCCATGTATATGGAAGATTTTCACCATTTTTTTCGCCCTTTGGATTTATTAGCTATAATGATGCTTGTGCCGTTAAACTGCACCAGATGGAGACGTCCCAGTTGCTGAGCCCATCTCTATGGATTTGTGAAGTCAAATGCCGACAGATAAACACACACAGCACCATGGATTGTTGGCACCATAGCATAAGGCAAACGCACTCTGCTAGTTATTGAGAGATCTGGGGTTTGCTCTCAGCTGTATTGAAATACAATTTTTCAGTTACTGTGTGTTAATTAAAGAAAAACATGGAAAGAGCAATGACTTTGTCTATTACATTGTCTCCATGAATATGGAAGATTTTCATCAAAGAAAGTTTACCTACACAAATGGAATTTCTTATCACCTAAAGGTTTTCTTTAATTGCTAACACATTTTCATTTAAAATCTCAATTTAATTTTAGCTATATTAAAAGAAAATTTAGTGAATTCCAAGTAATACCATGCAAGAAGTGAAACAAAAATAAGCTAGGTAGTTTCTCATGCAAATCCAAAAAGAACTCTACAGAATGTTTTGCCTCATTCCACTCCTATGCAGGGAAAGAGCTGCACCACTTGACTACTATAAATATTGATACATAGAAGAAGCACATGCTCTATTTGCATATGTGCTCTATATTCACTATGCAAGAAGCATGCTCTATGTGACAAAAATGACAACACTTATGAAACATGCTCAATAGATTTTCATGAAAATTTGTCAACAGTTACACTTTACCAAAATTTGACAACAGCATCTATGGAATCATATGTTTGGAACGAAATCTGATTACAGCTGTTTTTTAAATAACAATTATGAAATCATCGGTGAGACTGTAAAACTACAATCCAAATTGTTTTGGGTTAGAGCAGCAGTTTCAAATTTTGCAAATGCTGAAGTTTTAAGAGACAGAAAAGCAATCTTGTAGATGACATACACTTATTTCTGCGAGTTCTAAGCAACCCAGTGTATCCATTTTGGCATTGTGCCTTAATTTGTTTACTTAAGCAGACACTTACATATGTCACCTTTTCTTTGACAGATTGAACACTAAATCTGTGGAATATTTTACGTGTGCTGAGAACCAGCTGGGTATCTTCCAGTTTCTCCATCAATATAATATCTCTATAAAATTTCCAAATATAATCTTACGGTTGGTTTTGTACATAACGCATGGAAACTCTAAATCATTCTTCTTGCTGGAATTTATTTAGTAATCCCTGACTGGGTGATACATATTACTAAACCTATTACTTACATGATGTGATACATAATACTGAACCTATTACTTACATGATGTGATACATAATACTGAACCTATTACTTACATGATGTGATACATATTACTGAACCTGGTCCAAAAATGAAATTTCTCCATTACAATAACTGTTCTTAAAATCAATGAGACAATATGGAAAATTGACAAAAAATATCTAAACTAACAGCCATACCACACTTTTTTTTTCATAAAAAATTTGATTTTTTTTATTTCAGTACACATGAGAGAATTATTTATAAGTTGCCCTCTTATTTTTGGAGGGTGGGAGTGTTCAATTACCACTGTGAGCAACTTTAAGGGATGTAATCAATCACCTGTCTATAATTTAGGCCCACTGATTTCAGGAAGAGTAAGACCTAGTGCAGTAAGACAAATACACCACTCATGTCTCGTCTAGGACTTTTACCTGGGCCCAGCTTGACAAATACCCATGAACTTGCACCTCTGACCACCCGAGTGGCCAAAGTTGCCCCTTACATAAGGTGCTCAAACTGCAAAATTCAGGATGCACAGAAACACATGTACAGTCCGATAAGCTGCAGAGGTCACTGTGCACAGAACGTCAGGGTCATGTCAAGATGTGCTGGGTCAGAGTCATGCACAGTTAGTGAATAAACATTGTTATGGGTGGTAGTTGAAATGACTGGTAGTGAAAGTTATGAATATTCCCTAGTGGATTATTTGAGAATTGTTGACAACAGGAGGGCTAACTGGTGAAATTTTCCGTTGGACTATCAATGCTTGCTAAAAGAGAAGACTTGCCCAATGTTTGGGAATGTGAATCTTGTGTGTATATATATTGTTTTTCTAATTCCATGAATGCAGAGAGAAAAGGAGCTGCTTCTTCACACCTTTTAACAGTTGTTTAAAATTTTACACAACTTTTTGTTTTTAACAGTAACCAATCATAACAAATTTTGTGCACTGCTTATCTCCTTACAGGTAGTTCAATTAATGGTGATAATTCTGTACAAGACTATTTTATATGAAAACAAACATTCTTCCTTTCTGATGATGCAATGGCTATCAAGCTACCTCACATGATGTGCTTACAAGCATTACTCAGGGACAGGGGAGTAACTAGGCATTTCTAAGCCCGGGGCAAAGCACAAAATATTGTGCCCCCATCTATCTCATCATTATCAACATTTTCAACCATTATTAAACCACTGCTGGAAGGTTTCCTGAAGTTTCTTCCACAACAGTCTGTCTTGAGTCAATCCCCTCCACTTAATTTTGGCATACTTTTGAATTCATCCATCCATCTCCTGTGCTTGGTGTTTTTCTGTCCCTTGGTATCCAGTCTAAAATTTTAGTTGTCCATCTGTGGTCCATTCTTCTGGCAATATGTCCAGCCTTCTGGCATTTCAGTGATTTTACTATGATCATGATGTCTTCCCTGCTTGTCATTTTCATGATCCACAAGTTCTTCTTATCTTTCCTGATTACACCAAGCATGCATCTCTTCAAGCTTCTTTCAGTTGACTGCAGCATTTGTATTTCTTTTTTTAATCAAAGTCCAAGTCTCTGCTGTTCCATACTTAAGAACTGGAAGGATACACTGATAAAAACACTACTTTTAAAACATAATGGTATATTGCACTTGAAAACTGTACAATTTCTTCCAAAAACTGTCCAACCAAGTTTTATATGCCGATTAATTTCTTCATCAATGTGATTCTCGCTTGATATCTATTGTTGCCCAAGAAAAATGTTGGTATCAGTTACCTCCAGATTTCCCCAATGAATCGGTAAATTTTCATTTCATGTTAAAGAAATGAAGATTTATTGATTAATTCTACATGGTGAGAAAAATGGCAGTGAAACATGTAAACACAAAAATTAGAATATCGTCATATCACGCATAAGTTACATTAAAATTTTTGCTGGTAGGACATTTCGGTAGTGACTTCCACCTTTATCAGTCATGGAATGAAACACGTGGTATAAGCATCAGTTGTTGCCAGATTTCAAAATAGCTTTCCAAATGATAGGGATGAGAAAAGGAGCATCTGTATTGCAGGTGTTAGGAGTAAGATAGATTTCAATGCTTTCACAGTACCCGAGGGCTTTCCGATTGCTGAACAAAGGAATATCTTTCACATTTTGCCAATCAGGAATCGCAGACGTATCGCTGATAGTTAAAATTGAAAGGGAGGTGGAAGGGTTGCCTTTCTTAACATCAGCGATATGTCCCACCAATCACCAGTTGATACTGCGGTACTACCGATATAGTGGGTAATGCCTGTGGAAGTGTTGACAGGGATAGAGTAGACATCTTGTAACTCTACAGGGTTTATTGCGATCTCTGTCTTTAAGGATGAGGTTAAGAAGATGTGGAGGTGGTTTAACTGAAATCCTGCAGCCAAAAGATTTGAAAATAGAGCAAACTTTATGCATGAAGGGCAAACTAAAGGGAAAAGTGCCAACAAACTGATGAGTGATGGAAGGTTCAGGCAGTAAACTAGTAGATCTATTCTGTGATTCAAATTTCTTGATTAGCAGTGTTCAAAGTGGGCCAGTATGGCATACCGGTAGTTAAAAATGGAAGTGAGCATACCAGCAGTTAAAAAAACATTATTTACCATTCTGGTATGTAATAAATCATAAACCCTTAACAAATTATGTAAAGAAATTAGGATGATGAAAGCACAAATTTTAATGCACAAATCGGCAAATGACATTTTTAGTGGATAAAATTGATAAATGATTAGTAGCTGGGATTGAAAAGATGTTAGGTGTTCTGCTGCTACACTACAGTTTTAGTGTAGCAGCAGAGCACTTAACATACTAAAGCAGAATGGCTTTTGAATAAAAATCTTGGTGTCGACTATACTGGCAGTAGCTCTGTGCCACTTCGACCACTGTTGATTAGTCTATGTACTACGAGAGGTGGAAAGCCATGCAATTTGCCAATGTTGATGTTCTGATATTCTGTTTGAAGAGTAGAAGGGCTGTTGCAAATTCTTGTTCCAGGATCACACTCCTGAGGGATAGTTGCAAAAATTACTATGAAACGTCACTACCAAAACGTCCCACCACATATAATTTTTAATGTTACTTATGCATGATATGATGATATCCAGAATTCTTCTAATTCTGCATGATTTTTTTATCTGAGAGTTCATTTTTAATGCCATTTCTTTGCTCTTGTCAGCAAGTTCCGGGATCATACTCTGAAGGGATAGTTGCAAAAAACTGGTGAATATATTATAGACTAATTTGTAAATGGACAAATAAGAGTATGGAACAAAAAAAAAAATGTATCAGAAACTGGAGCAAAAGCTACATTTCCAATTTTAATCAAATCGTAAGTAGTGATTTTTTCACCCTCTCTCTTCAGCTCCGCCTCTGCTCAGGGATGAGGGATGTGTAATTTAAAGCTTCCAGTGCTGTCCTGTGGAGCGACTGATAAAGCACTATAGTTAGAAATTTTATGGGTAAAGTATCAGCTGGCAGGACATGATGATCCCTTGGATACTAAGACGGATGTTTCATAAGACAATCCCTCACTAAAAGTGTCTCACCTCACCATTCTCTATCTCCCCACACAGATTCTATGAAGAAGTCTCCCTCTTTCTGGATGTCTTCTGCCATAACATGTAGAATGCATGATGGACTTACATCATGGGCTCAACTTCCAGCACACATATGCCATTGGCTAATAGAATAAGTGGTGTTTCCCTAAGATATCAACACATACAAGTACTGCCAAAATGCTTCACTGAGGTATCACACATTGCTAATTTCGAAAATCGCAGAATAATTTCCTGCAAGAAAAACTGTCACATACAGTGCCAGTTACTATCCATAGTTGTGCTTTCCCTATGGCATGGGGACACAGCTGAGGATATAACCAGTGCTCGAAATGTAGGTATATGCCAGTATGACATATCGGCACTTCTTTTTCCCTAGTATTTTATACTGGCACTTTTTTTATCCGAAATTTACATACCAGCACTAATTTTAGTAGTGGAAACTGCAGAAATGATTTTTTTTTTTTTTTTTTTTTGTCCCTGCCTTACGAGCACTCATTCATAAACATAGAAACCTTACGAGTCTTGTACCTTTGAGAAACATCTGCTTTGGAACCGCAAAGGGTTGCGGAGTGGTATACACATGAGCTAAAATTTCAATTCTTTAAAGGAAGGAAATGGAGCTACCCATAGGCCATGATCACATCTTGCGCAAACCCAAGATCATTCTACTAAAGATGTCTCATTTTTATTGTATCATGAATTTAATGTATTCAGTTTGAAGACCTTCTTCATAGAATGAAGAATTGGGAGTAATAGATTAAACACAAATCCCAGTTTTGCAGCAATGAGTACAAACTTCTTCCACATACTTCGGACTTTTTTTTTCTTCTTCTTCTAGGGTAGTGAGATTGCTATTGATTTATGACTGAATATTCATTCCGATTATGGAGATTCTAATTGTCCGACTTTCTATTTCATGAAAGTCCCTACTGGAAGCGGACTGTCTTCTCAGCTCGGGACCTTAAAGTTCTAAGCTCAAGTCCAACTGAATCACTAATAATTAGCCAAGGTTTGGAAGTCTTCTTAATCTGTTGGTTCTGTAGTATAGACTCCTCCAGTGGCATATATTCGAGGCTAGCTGTAAAGCCCAGAGAATACACAAATGAAAGTCAATTAAATATATACAAATAAGACAATTATCTACTGTATTAGGATATGTTGATGATGTTGCTGTGAAAAAAACGTGCAGATTCGCTTCTTTTGTCTAAGATAATCAGTCTGGTGAGCAAAGGCCAACAGGGCTCCTCCAAGTGAAGGGACAATATCATTGTAACGCAACTAGCTCTACAAGAGCCTTCACTGCTCTGATTCGAAGACCATCCAAGAGATCGCCTGCTAGCGTTTCCATGACACCACCAATGAGCGGCTGAAGGGGAATGGGATATTGCTTTGGGTAATGGTTCACTCAGAAAAGAGAAGACTTAGACTACCTAAGTCACTCGCACGTTCCGGCCAAAAACAGCACGTGTTTCACGAGAGTTGTTTCAGTTTGTGTGAAGTGTCAATGAATTAAAATCAGTGATAATATATCTTAAATCCGTGGCTTTGTTGGATTTGAACTGTTTTCATAAATGTCGTGAAAGCTTTCCTGAACATCTACTGCCAGAACTTAAAGAACTCTATGCTTCAAATTTTGATACAACTCAACTAAAAAATTATCTGAAGGTGTTTTATTCCCTTGGTGAATACAAAAAGAAATAAGTAAAAGACATTACTTGTTACATAAAGTTGAATAAATTGGACATAGTGTTTAGCGCGGTGTACAAATTAGCAGACCTAATATTAAAGTTTCCATCAAGAACTGCAACTACCGAAAGAAGTTTCTCTGTATTAAAAATAATCAAGATATATCTTAGAGCCACACAAGGACATGTACATTCGAGCAACTTGGCTAATTTGTTTATAGAGAAAAACATCCTTTTTAAATATGAAAATGTACTGGGAAGAAACTTTTCATGAAAATGTAACACTCAAGTTCACACAAAAGGAAGGAAGAATGGAATCCATTTACAAATAAAGTATTCAGAAGAAGAATGGAGTTCATGTACAAATCAGTGTTGAAATCTTAATCCTCACAATTACTTGGTATCATGTTAGCAATAGTACTTGTATGTACCTAAAATATAGAAAAATGTTACTTCTATTGCTTAACAACTAAAAATTAAATTTTGCAATTTTTTTTAAACTAGTAATTTAAAAAAAAAAATAGTATGGTAGGGTGGGGACCGTGAGATAGCTCAGGTCTCGGACCCAAGATACACCACTGGACTCCTCATTATAAACAAGTCTAACCCCAGTTCTCGGTGTAGCATAAGTAGTTCCCATTAAATCCACAAACCAACTGAAATCTACCACCATTGTTTCCTACTTATGGTGCAATAGTAATCCACAGAATTGTCAATTACATTTTCACACAAAGTAGTTCTTCCAGGAATTTTTTTTTTTAATACTTTTTCAATTTTTGAGATTTTCCTGGTGATGGTATTTTTCCTGGATGATTTTTAACTAAATATGAGCATATCAGCACTTCAAAATTTCCATTTTGAGCACTGGATGTAACTGACAGAAGGTCAAGACTGACAAAAAAAAAAAAAAAGCTGAACGTTTTAACTGGGCAAAAAATCAAAATGCATGGCAAGAAAGTGTGAATATTAATGCAGACTACTTTTGGTTTTGTCTTTTAGCTGTGCAGCTGCACAGCATCAGTTGCTTAATTTTTCTTTCTGTTGATATCCTTCTCATCTAATTTCTTCATTGTTAACTTTGCTTTTATGTCCTATGATGACAATAATTACAGCATCATGCTGAAAGAACTTTCAACCTGAGGACCATGAATGCACGATATCAAAGCTTTTGCTATTTTAAGATAAATGGTATAATTTTAAGACTATGAACACTTTTGAACACCATGCATTAGTTCTTACAAATTTTCAAACTTCATGATTTCTGTTTTCATAACATTTCCCCTCCTTTATTAAGCTTAAATGCAAACTCTTATGGCAGGAAATAACACAGGACAGCGGGAATACTGCCCGGGGGGGGGTTGCTATTACGGGAGAAATCTTTGATCCGTTTAATATCCATTTTTGGAACCTCATACACCTTTTCAAGCTGAAAGACAAATATTTGTGGAATAAAATATTTAACAAAAGTATTGGGCAGAAAAGGAACAATGCAAGAAAAAAAAATCACCTCATTTTAAATACACCAGATCGTGAATGCTCAAGAAATGCTTATATAACATAGTAAATCAGTATATTTTCGTGGGGTAACATGCATAAAGATTTGTCAAGCTTTCCCTCTCCACCGGTAGGCCTTTTGAGGCAATGGTAGACATAAAATGCATAGAATTAGAACAAGTAAGAAACAAAGATGGTTTTCCAAAAATAATGTGGGTGACATCACAAGCAGTATTGCACGAGTTTCTATCACCAACCCCATTATCACATAATATCAAGTTGCAAGGAGAAAGTGTGAAAAAGAAAAGGTGGGAGACGGGAATCGGACTAGCCCTGTTGCAAAGGTCAAATGCTTTCTCTCTTATAAACGGTCACGACTCAGCTTTTGTTGTGTGTGTGTGTGCAATGTGAGCTGTCGCAGAAGCTGTAATATGTCCACAGTAGATCGAATGACTCATACACTCAGATGCAGTCAATCATTGGAGGAAACAGTCATGTGCAAACTTAGGTTTATTTGAATACCAAAATTAAGCTCTGGCTGATAAACTGTATTCTGATGTGGACCGGCTTCCAGGTGCGGGCATAACACTGCCTTGCTCTACGGTAGTTCTATCAGAAACCTTGTTCACTATCCCCACGAGCTCTCACTCATATCCTCTTGTCGATTAAAGAACACCCCACGTGCTCTTTCGCTAACCGCGATGCAGGTGTCCCAGAGAGCTTGACAAAACTTCCTCCCCACATTCCTGCTATCCCAGGCTCTTGGTCAAGCGACCTCAATGCAGAGCAACTGAACTCCAAACAAATGCCTAGGGCTGCAGTCAATGTAACCCTACATGCCAACTGACAAGCAAACGACCAAATGCCAAAAAAGCCTCTAGCAAATGATCATATGTAGAGGATTTTAAGGAAGGGAGTGTCAGACCCCAGGTCTTAAACAACTCTTAGAAATAGGAAGCTAGGAGATTTGGGCTAGAGTGCCCAATAGGAAAGTGACACCGAAGTGAAGTAGAAAGGGGGAGGAAGACGCCCTTATTTATTACCGGGGGCCAGTACCTAGGGACCAACGGCTTAATGTGCCCATCTGACGCACGGCAGATATTTAGTGAATCGAGCGTTCGTACCTGCCTGGGATCAAACCTGGGGTCCTTTCCGTGGCAGTCAGAAACGTAAAGCCTCTAGCAAAACTGCTTGCACCCATTTATAGGACTCCTTAATCTCCTCCCCTTTCCTGTCCTCTGCCTCTGGAAACCTCCACACCTGAAAGGCATTCTACTGAACAGGGCATTGGCGACCTTGATGCCATACATCAATGACCCCAAGCCAACATCACCTCAGGCGACATGTTCGCTTGACCCAGCAACCATGCCATGTTCACATAGTACAAGGAAAATTTACCCACGTGCACTTTATCGTTGCTTTACACCATATGCTTAATACTAATAAATGCAAAAAAAAAAAAAAAATGCTATTACAAATAGACTTCTAGGGGCTGAAAGCACTGTAACCTTACAGTGGGTGTCTACGCTATACTGTTGATGTATCCTGACAACATGGAAAAGATGTACATCGGAATGACAAAGTGATCCTTGGATAATAGATATAAAGAACACATGTGAAGTGTCAACCAGGACATACAGAATATAACCCTCTCCAGAGAAGTCGTGCATTGCTCGGCCCCTCCTGTATGGAATAGTATTAGAAGAATTGCCCCCTTACGTGAACTTCAAAGAGACTGCCATCAGAGAAGCAGTTGAAATCCTTTCCAGCAAAACTAACATGCATTGATATGGTCTCTATCAAACTACCAATGGTTTGGCATGCAATATTAAAAAGACTGAAACATCGCGGCACACCATATAATTGCATGATACAAACTCCCCCATTGCTGATGTGTCCAGTTCTTGTGTTCCTGGCACCCCAGAAACCGTAGTCTCCGATGAGCAGGCTTTAATGGCACACACCGTACTGGTCGTCGTGCAAATAGACCACCTTTGTACAGCCTCTTGGCCACAGTAAAACGCGATAACGGACTTCCAGTTGTCTGTTGCATGTGCCTTGTGATTTCTCCCGCTGTCTGCCTCTTCTCACCTGTAGGACAATATACTGGTCATCCGCCACTGTGGTTGCTCATGGACGACCACTGCTAAACTCTCGGACAGCTGCTCCTGTTGTTTGAAATGCTCTCCAAGCTCGTGAATCAATGCTGTGAGCGATCCCGAACTCCTCGGCCACATTAGTCACACTTCGACCTTCTTCCAACTTCCCAATGGTGCGACCTCGGGTAAAGTCATCCAGATGTTGTCTACTGGAGAATTCCTATACACATGCTGTCTAAACGTACGATTAACACAAACCGTGTCTCCAACAGCAAATTAAAATACAATTTATTTACAATTAAAAACACTATTTACAATACAAAGGCAAGTATTTTCAGGGATCTCTTGTCCCCATCATCAGGCCTAAGTGCCACAAATCATGAGGAGCTAACCCATATATGTACATCACAAAGTATCCCCTGTCACACGTCTCTTTTACATTCCTGTGTTGCCAACTTTAAAAAGCACAGATCCCTGAAAGTACTTGCCTTTGTATAGTAAATAGTGTTTTTAATTGTAAATAAATTTTATTTTAATTTGCAGTTGGAGACACGGTTTGTGTTAATCGTATGTTTAGACAGCATGTGTATAGTAATTCTCCAGTGTTCGTGTGAAATTTATCATTGGTTGTCTACTGGATTGCCTGTTGGCCATATCACACGGTGGCAGCAAACCAACGTACACCTGTCAAGCAATAACTTTCACCGAACTGCTGAGCGCACACCGCCCGTGTGCTTTATACCCTTCGACACACCCCCCCCCACGTCATGCTGCATATATGCGCATGCCCTACCATACCGGACCCTAGTCTATCTCCTGAGTGGTCTTTCGGTGCATTCTGCCTGCTCGTTCCGCTGTTATGCCAGTTTCTCCTCTTCGTCCTTAATTTTTGCACACCAGTGTATATATATATATATATATATATATATATCACAGAAGAAATCTTCACTCAGCCTACATTCAGCTCTTAAAGATGGAATTCCATCCTCTGATGGGAAGATTCCCTCCCCTCTTACCAGCGGCATAACTAGCACAAAGTGCCCCACCCCACCAACACACACAAGATTTACTTCAGCGCCCATAAGCACAGTAATTTTCCCAGGATTTCAAGCTCGAGGGAAGATGCGTTTTTCACGGTTGTGTGTGGTGGATGGGGGGGGGTCAGGAAGTCAGGGAGAGTGTTTGGAAAAGTAATGCTGGTACCTAGAGCTTTGTAGTTTTAATTTTTTAAGTAATAGATCTAACAATACATGTAATTATTTTGTAAAAAACTAAAATAAATCACTTGGAGAAATCACCCTCTTGTACATGGCAGATCTGAGACTGCTGTAAATAAAGCGTTGACGCCTGTTGTGTACATAATCCTAGGTGACTGACCAACTGTTTCTCCACATCCTCCATGAGGAATCCCTATGTGGCTTCGCGCTTTTCCTTAGTAGCGCAGAGAGAGGGCGATTGGAGAATGATCGTATGACAACCTGGAGCCAAAATGTCAAATAGCTTCAATCTGTTGGACATCCAGTGCTTTAAAAGTGAAACTTTACATTTATTTAGGCAAAGGTAAATGTACTTTAGAAGAAAATATGAACTTTTGGGTTAATTATTTGCTTGTTTGTCTTAGTGCATGTTTGAATTTTTTCAGAAAACTATAACTGGAAGCTGCAGTATGCCCCTTGGTCACCTGCCCCCCCCCCAGCTGCGGGGATGGTGTTTACGCCACTGCCTCTTCCCCATCACCATAAACACGGTTCCCTTGACCATAAACACAGTTCCCAAAATTTTTGACCATAAACACAGTTCCCAAAATTTTTGTTCCATTGTGCATTAATCTCATGAATAACCAAAACGATAACCGCAAAGGCGGAATTTCTCGAATATACAGAAGAATCTGTTGCCTGAAGATTACAGGGAAATTTTCATGATACCAAACAGAGACAACATCACAAAAGTTTTGAAAGATTTTAAAAGCTTTGAAATGCAAAATTCTGTCTCCAGATGGAAAATGCTTCCCCCCCCCTTCTCATCTCCAAAAAAAAAATTATCTTTATTGTGGAATAGCTTTTTTACGGGTCTTATAGAGGTTATTTTTCATCAAAGTTTGTTGTCAAATTTTCGAACTAAAGCCTAGTTCGTCATCAGGACTACGTCACTGGAGTAGTTGCTGCCACTCAATTGGAAGAGTCCATCCGCAATTATCGTTAATTGTGGTACTTCTTCTTGCTATTTCGATCCCTTCTTCTAGTTTCCTCTTTACTAAGTTTGACTGGTGGGCGATTAGTTTCACTGAGTCCCAATTTATGGAGTGTCCACTTGCTTGTATATGTCTGTCTAGCCCTGTTTTGTTCCCAATGTTCCTAATAGCTGCTTGGTGTTCTTTCATTCGGACCTTAATACTTCTCCCTGTTTCTCCTATATAGCTGAGTCCGCAGTTACAGTCGATGCAGTAAATTACTCCTTCCTGCAATTGGATGTCCAATTCTTTCTGCTTTAAACCTTAGACCTCAAGAGAGGGGAAAATATTCACTCAGCTTTTTAGAAAACCCACCAACACAGGGAAGATGTTAGACTTCTGCTCATTCCACCCTGATTATATTAAATCGAATACGGCGAGACAATTTTTGGAAAAGATTGAAATCCTGGTCTCTTCAGCTACTCAAAAAGATCTTCACAAAGAAGAATTAAAGGAAATATTGGCAGAAAACAATTACCCCTCCCCATATGTTGAGAAAATATTTAAACAAGTGCCAAAAAAGAAGCAGGAGAAAACCAACTTCAAATTCACCAGCAAAATTACGTACCACAAGGGACTTTTCGAGAACCTGAAAAGGATCGGAGCAAAATATAATATCAGGCTAGCTCCAGATCTTAATAACAAAATAAAGAAATTCCTGCCAGCTTTAAAGCAGAAAGAATTGGACATACAATTGCAGGAAGGAGTAATTTACTGCATCGACTGTAACTGCGGACTCAGCTATATAGGAGAAACAGGGAGAAGTATTAAGGTCCGAATGAAAGAACACCAAGCAGCTATTAGGAACATTGGGAACAAAACAGGACTAGACAGACATATACAAGCAAGTGGACACTCCATAAATTGGGACTCAGTGAAAATAATCGCCCACCAGTCAAACTTAGTAAAGAGGAAACTAGAAGAAGGGATCGAAATAGCAAGAAGAAGAAGTACCACAATTAACGATAATTGCGGATGGACTCTTCCAATTGAGTGGCAGCAACTACTCCAGTGACGTAGTCCTGATGACGAACTAGGCTTTAGTTCGAAAATTTGACAACAAACTTTGATGAAAAATAACCTCTATAAGACCCGTAAAAAAGCTATTCCACAATCACTATGAATAGAGGTGCCATAAATGCATTTACAACTAGGATTATCTTTATGTTTGCATCAATCTTGAGAAGGACCCAAATGATGACAAAAAAACAGAGAATCCATAGAAGAATTTCTTGCATGCATAGAAGTCTTAGAATCGCTTATTGCATCGACCTTGAGAATGATCCAAATGATGACAAAAAAAAAAGAGAATCCATTGAAGAATTTCTTGCATGCATACATGCATAGAAGTCTCAGAATTGCTTGTTGCATCGATCTTGAGAATGACCCAAATGGCAAAAAAAAAAAAAAAAAACCCAGAGAATCCATAGAAGAATTTCTTGCATGCAAAGAAGACTCAGAATTTATTGTTGCATCGATCTTGAGAATGACCCAAATGGCAAAAAAACAGAATCCATAGAAAAATTTCTTGCATGCATAGAGGTCTCAGAATTGCTTGTTGCATCGATCTTGAGAATGACCCAAATGATAACAAAAAAAAAAAAAAAGCAGAGAATCCATAGAATTTCTTGCATGCATAGAAGTCTCAGAATCACTTGTAAGTCACCAAATGGCCAAACAAAAGCAAAGTGGGGTGTAATCTAAAGGCTAGTTTCTGCATTTTTATGCACAATTCTTTACCATGTATCAATATGACCATTTGCAAAATTTACACACTAACATTTTATTAATGCATTTGCTCCCCCCTCAATGTGCACAAAACAGATTAATACAGAGTTTTTGAATATCTATACACCACTGTACATTGCAGAGAAACACTTATATAAAAAAAAATTCACATGTGCATATTGAGACCAGCTCCATCTGTCAAAATCAACTCTCACTTGAACTTTATGAAAATCATTTAATTTAATTTTATGTCTACAGGTAACTTGTTCACACAGTATAGATTTCTTTCCAGCACATTTAATGAAATTGCTTATTACCAGCAGTACACAAAGAGTTAATACATTTCAAATATAAATAATATTTCCATCTACTTGAAAGTCTTATTTACACAAATTATTAAGTCCTTATATTTTCTCTTTCAATACAATTATGGAAAAAAAAAAACCTCCATCAGATAATATTAGGACTACTCTAGTTAGTTACACAAAATGATTTGATACACGCTGTCAATATATATTGCAAAAGTTTTGACTAAAGTTTCAAAACGTTATACCACAGATTACTCAATATAAATCACAGTTCCTTTATGTTAAACTGAAAGGATTTCGCTGGAAATGGTACATGAAATATTGGGCAGTGTAAAAAGTAATAAAAAAATGTGCAAGTTACCAAAATCCATTCTTATTACAAAACTGAAATTTTGAACATAAATCACATTTTTCTTTAAATTTACTACATCTCTCTGTTGTTTACTCACATCTTTATATACAAGTCCTATGCCTGAAGAAAGCTTTTCCATACACACTTCCTGTGGCAAGTTGAGTCCCAAATCTTCACTTGTAAGGAGAACTTTGAAAAAGGATCCTTTTTTTGCACAAGTGAAAACTTTTAATCACAGAAAAACAGAACAATATTTTACACATTTGATAATGTTACCAGAATGAAACTGCAAATGCAAGGCATGCTTAATAAGTAATGCCTCCATGCAAGAGTCTGACACGACTTGTTGCTTAGCAACCAGTCAGAGCAAAAGATAGTTTGTGCCATTAGCTTTATTTTACTGTGTAATAGAACTCTGTACATCTATTTGTTCATATTTAATTGTCTTTAAAATGGACGATTCATTTCCAACTGTGTCAATGGGTGTTAAACAACTATGAGTAATAGAGTTTTTAACTCATGAAAATGTACCTCCCAAAGAAATTCACACTAGATAAGTGGTGGTTTATAACTCTGGAGACATGAGCACTTGCGATGTTCTGGTAGGACATTCGTCCCAAGGTCATTCACTGGAGTTACGTACTGCCTTAAAAAGGGCAGATTATTGGCTTAAAGTAATATTAAAAATTAGTTAAATTTAAATTTGGGGCATTTATTTTATCAGAGGTAATTTTTTTTTTTTTTTTATGGTAACAGCTCACGTGCTGGCATTCTGGGAGTATGATTGTATAATTTATATTCTTCACGTGTGTTTACTGTTGGAAGTTAAAATTTGTTATTGTATATTTTTTGTTTATGTAAATGCTATTTATGTTGTGTGTTGTAAAAGAGTTCTAGGTGGACAGTATTATGTAAATTTGTGACGGTGATGATGTCTGTTGAAGGAGAGATGAAAAGTTGTCGGGGTCTGAGGCTTGCTTCACTATTTATATCAACTTCCACGGATCATGGGTGCTTCACTATTTAGATCGACTTCCACGGATCGTGGGTGCTTTCACTATTTATATAGACTTCCACGGATCGTGGGTGCTTTCACTATTTATATTGACTTCCACGGATCGTGGGTGCTTCACTATTTATATCGACTTCCACGGATCGTGGGTGCTTTCACTATTTATATAGACTTCCACGGATCGTGGGTGCTTCACTATTTATATCGACTTCCACGGATCGTGGGTGCTTCACTATTTATATCGACTTCCACAGATCGTGGGTGCTTCACTATTTATATCGACTTCCACGGATCGTGGGTGCTTTCACTATTTATATCGACTTCCACGGATCGTGGGTGCTTCACTATTTATATTGACTTCCACGGATTGTGGGTGCTTCACTATTTATATCAACTTCCACGGATCGTGGGTGCTTCACTATTTATATCGACTTCCACGGATCATGGGTGCTTCACTTTTTGTTTTCCTGGGTTACCTGTGTCAGGTTTCTGGCAGCTGTGTGTGGCGAGGTTGAATGTTTCCGGCAAGGTCCTGATGAAACGGTGAGAGTGGCAATATTAACTTGAGTAATGGTTCCTTGATTTGTTTCTGCCGTATTACTCTGGAGTATCGGAACCTGTTCTTCCGTTGGAGAGTTTATGCATGAAACTATGATTTTGAAAGTACTGTGCCTGTCTGGGACAGAGTTATGTTCCTGCTGAGAAGTTTCTTTCTGAGGACTCTGGCTGTGAATGTTGATTTTGCTGCACGACGTCCTAAAGGTCACCTAGCCGTTAAGCCTTACTGGTTCATTGATTGGTTTCCTGCCGTGCTATTCTGGAGTTATCTGAATATGTTTTTCTGTTGGACCGTTTATGGAAGGAACTACGATTCCTGAAGTGCTATGCCTGGCTGGGACTGAGTTATGTTTGAGGATTGGTTCTGCTGCATGAACTTGTATCGAAAAAGGTTCCTGTGAAGAGATTTACTGGATTGCAGGGTGTGAGTTATGATTTGCTTATATTTAATAATTCTTAATAGTTTACTGGCAGAGGATATTATTGATGACTAGGTAAACCTAGGGTAGGACAGGAATTAGAAAGTTGTGCATTTGTAATCAGTAATTTTTTTTTTTTTTTTTTTTTTTTTTGTCCTTGTGTTATTGTCAGACTTTATTGTTGCGTAACTTGATAAATATTATGTTGAAAATATTAAGTGATTACCGAATTGAGTTTTGTTAGATGATTTGTGCAATTATGTAAAGGTATCTAACTTGATTAATGCCTAGTTAGATGTAAATTGCTAATAATTTGATACATGGTAAAGATGTCAAGTGCTTGCTGAGTTCTGCAGTAATGTTGAAATGTTTGTCTAATTCATAATGTTGAAATATTTTGAATCAGTATTTGACTATAGAATTATAAATCTGATTTTGTTGTAAGAGTAATTTTTGAGTTGGTTATTTGAAGAGGAAGAGCCTGTCTAACTGCATCCTACATCCTAGCCTGATTAACCCTAAAGGACAGGTGATAACAGAGATAACAGGGCAAAGTAGCCTAATTCAGGCGGGGGTGGGGGGTGGTAAGTGATTCTTTACTGAGTTATGGGACTACACAGGCATTATTCATCAGGCATACATGGTTAAAGGAAGGACTATCAACTATGACAGCTATGCGGGTACCTTTAAAAAGTTGGTTGGTTGGTTGGTAAGTGGATTTTAGTGGCGCAAGGGCCAGGTTTGGCCAAAGAGCGCCAGACAAAGAACGATCAGTCACAGAGTTTGAAAAGCGTGGAAAATGAGTAAGAGCAGACAGGCTTGGGAAAAGTTGAAAAAGAGTATGATGAAAGCAGGGAAGACAAGGTAGTTAATCAGATTTATAAAAAAAATTACTAACGGAGAAGGACGAACAGTCACTCTCCCCCCCCCCCCCCACACTCCTCTGCAATGCTGGCAGAGGGCGGGGACGAACTGTCACTTTCCTCCCCCCCATGTTCCTCTGCAATGCTGGTTGAGGCTGGGGACGAACTGTCACTCTCCTCCCCCCCATGGTCCTCTATAATGTCGGTTGAGGGTGGGGACCTCGCAGAGGCCGAGACAGTTTGATGGACACTGCACACCTTTGCGGATTGAGGGCCGGGTCTTCCGCACGTGCAGGCTGTCTGCTGGGAACCGGAAGAGGCGGGCGTCTTCAAAGAGAAGGCGCAGACTCAGCTGGTCGAATAAGCTGGAGCTCGGTGAAATCCACCTGTGTCGCTTGTTCAACTGTAGATCGCTTGGCAAGTGCGGCGCGAGAGCTACAGGGCGCGGAACAAAGGGCTGCACGGGTTGTGGCAGAGACTTAACAACTGCGGCAAAACTACGCTGTCGGGTGTTGGGAATACCCAACTTGGCTTTGGCAGCAGGGTACGAGAGGCCTTCCAGGGTCTTGAGGCGCTGGATCGCCATCTCGTCCTTCCATTTCATACAGTTGCGGGAGTAAGCTGCATGGGCCTCACCGCAGTTAACACAGCAGGCCGCAGAAGTGCAACCTTCCCCGTCATGTTCACCGGAGCCACAATTAGCGCAACGGCGGAACTCTTACAGAATCGTTGTGAATGCCCGTACCTCTGGCACCTGAAACAGCGCAGAGGACTGGGAATGTACGGGTGAACTGCACAGACCAAGTAGCCTGCTTTGATTTCTGTCGGAACTTTCGGGGAGTCAAAAGTCAAGATTACATTTTTAGATTTAAGCAAAGAGCCATCACGCCGGAACATCATACGACGTGCAGCAAGAACACCCTGATCCGCAAGTTCAGTCACCAATTCATCCTCACTGCATGGCAAGAGATCAAACTCCGAAATAACACCCGAGAGGTGTTAAGAAACGGGTGAGGTGTCACTTTGACAGGAATGCCTTGAAGACTAGAAAGGCGCAGAAAAGTGTTACTCTGAGAAACACTGCAAGTTTGGACAAGCAGGTCCCCAGAGCGAAGCTTCCTCACAGACTTCAAAGGGGCCAACCGCAGCGTTCAAAGCTTTAGAAATGAAAAATGGAGATCTGGTGGACAGTCTCTCATTCGGATCGATGGATTCTACAAGTAAGTGTGTAGCATGCGTAGTCACAGCAATCGATGGGAGACGACGCTTCGGAGTGACTGGTACAGCTGCCGAAGAAGAGGTAGTACATTCTTGGTCCAGGTCATGGTCTAAAGAACGTTTAAGGTTTTGAGACTTGGTAGGTTGAGAAGACGAAGGAGAGTCGTTTGCAACTATCATTTTCTCAGGTGACTTAAATTTGGAGTGTTTATGTTTGGGTTTACCCATGGAAAAAAAGAAGGAAGATTCGTCTGCAGACTACTCCACCCACCACCGAGCCCTACAAGGGAGAACTGGAGGTCCGCAAGCCAAGAAAATGACGCTAGACACAGTTCTGGAGCTTATACGTTGCAGATATAGTCCGTTGGCTGTGATCACACGCACTCGGCGGACACTTCGGCCTCCTGGTACCGTCATGCCAACGCCTTTGGCATGATCCCACAGCCCCCGGGCTCACCCTGCCGTGCCATACGACAAAAAAGCCGCTAAAGCCCTGTACACAACTTGGTACAAGACTTCTGACTAGAGGTGGGTTAGTCTCTAGCCTCCCGTTTACAGCGAAGCCGGGGTCGAAGAGGAGTGTTGGTACACAGGAGGCACTTAACCGGTCTCCTGCGACCTCAGCCGCCAGACATCCCATTTCCGCCTCACGGGTCTCCGCACGCGGCAAACATGCAGGTAGGCCTAGCACCCAAACCAGCTAAAAGGAAAAAAAGAAATCCAAAGAAGACAAATCCTGGCAGGGAACCTAAACGGAATCTCAGCAACCTACGAACTGAGCGGTTAATATAAATAAGTTAGTGGTGGAGGGTAACAAAACCACAAGACCGGGGTGTTAGTACATAACGTGGTAGCGATTAGGTAGAGAATACAACACGGGCAACTAGCCAGTGGAGAAAATAAATAAAAACGAAAAAGCGAGACACAAGACCAGCTCGGGAACGTGGGGACGCGACTCCCCAACAACTGGATGAACAGCCGTCCCTGCAAACACCAACAGCACCAAAATAAGAAAAAAAACAAGCTGTGGCATGACATCAGATGTTGACCAGTCACAAGGTCAGCTCGGGCCGTGGGGGCGCCGCTCCCCAAATAACTGGAAAACCAGTTATCCCCGTGCGGGCTTTAAAAAGTTGAAACAAAGAATAAACAGGCGTGTGTGAGGGGGAAAGGGCCAATGATTCTGCAACATAACATTGCCAAACTTCACACCAGTGCTTTCACTTCAGAGCAGCCATTGCGAATGTCGGTTGCCAGTCGCCAAATAGTTACCAGATATTTTGTAGTGTAAATTTTTTAATATAGAAGCTAACAATGGCCAGCAGATCCCCCCCCCAAGTGAGCAACTATTTCGTCCTACTTTTGCCCCTACTTGTGAAAGAATATCGAGTTCAGTTTTCTTGCCTGTGTTCCTGCAGCTGCTTTGAAAATGAATGGAAGTGAAGGTGGGCTTCGAGAGAAACTTAATCTGCTGACAGATTGGCCTGGAGCAACCAAAGGGTCAAGGTTACTGAACCAACCTTTACCATGGTATATAATGCACCTTTGCCAAGGTATATTTGATCTTTGCCATGGTATAACTTGCACAAAGTATAATGTCATCTACAGGTAAAAGAATTATCTTTGAATCTCTTGAGCTTCGAGAGAAACATAGTGTGCTGATGAATCAGCCTGGAGCGAACAAAGGGTCAAGGTTACAAAAGCAACCTTTGCCATGGTATATTTGATCTTTGCCATGGTATATTTGATCTTTGCCAAGGTATACCTTGCACAAAGTGTAATGTCATCTACAGGTAAAAGAATTATCTTTGAATCTGTTGAGCTTCGAGAGAAACTTAGTCTACATAAATTGAGCTTCGAGAGAAACTTAGTCTACATAAATGAGCTTCGAGAGAAACTTAATCTGCTGACAGATCAGCCTGGAGCGACCAAAGGGTCAAGGTTACTAAAGCAACCTTTGCCATGGTATATCTTGCACAAAGTATAATGTCATCTACAGGTAAAAGAATTATCTTTGAATCTCTGTTTAGCCACATAAATGCTGAACAAAAAGGAACAAACTTATGATAATGTTTTTAAGATGATGCAGCTGCTACATCTGATGCAATGTAGTACTGCTCCTTGTGAGCATGATGTTTCAGCAATGAACCTCATAAAAACGAGTAATCGGGCATGTCTGAACAGCAGGGAGGCCGGTCAGAGATGGCCAGGCCTCCTCAATGATTCTCACAGTAAAGTATTTGCATAAAGCACAAGAATAAATTACATTTAAGCAGAAAAACAAAAACTGCAAGGCTATAAAATACAACATTATTCAGTTACGCAGAGTGCCTGTTCATGCAAGCACTTTCTTGGACTTTCATAGCTAACTACAAGTGATAAAGCTGTGAGAAGAGAGGCCAGTTTTTCTACCGGTTGCCGGTGTTACCATGGTCACAGCGCGGGAGCCAATCAGTGCATGGCATCCAACGGAAGCTTGTTGCTTCTATTAACAGAGCACGGGAGGCACATTGCGAGTTTGCCTCCGTGTGACCTAAAGTTGCCTGTTAAAGTTTTCCGAAAGTACTGCGTTAAACCGCGTGAATAACTTTTTGTTACTTTTACTGTCACAACAATAAATTTTGAGTGCAAACTTTTGGATTTAGCAGTACAAAATCAATATAATAGATGAAGAAAGTAATAGTTGCAGTGTATCAACGTGCAATACTGATACTATTACTTCTTTGTTAGAAGTTCCTTTCTCAAGAAGAAATGACATTGAAAGACATGCAATTATAAAACAAAGACCTCTTCCCAAGTTTTCTCTTATGCAAAAAGACAAAGGCAAAAACAGAACATTCCAATCTTCATGGTAGAATCAACATAAATGGTTATGCAGTAGCATAATGAAGGCGAAGTTATTCTGCTGGCCTTGTTTGCTATTAATCTCGAATAAAAGTGTGTGGTCTTCTGAAAGACACAACAACTTAAAAAACTTGTCTAGGGCAGTGGTTAGACACGCATCTAGTAAAGATAATTCAAATTCGTATGTGTCATTTAAGGGCCTATCCAAGAAAGTATACAATATCTCAGAATTATTAGACGAACAAAATAAATTGCTAAAAATTAAATACAATGAAGAGGTGAAAAAGAATAGAGAGAGATTGAAATTTTTAATTGATGTTACATGTGCCTTATGCAAGCAGGAGCTTGCATTCAGAGGCCACAATGAATCAGAGGAGTCACTAAATCTTGGGAATTTCAAAGCTATGTTCCAGCTTGTGTTAGACCGTTGGGGAAAAATGGGATACTTTAGGTTTATCCAAAACTATTGAAAATAAACTCTTCAAAATAGTTCAAGAAGATATTCAGAAAATCATTGCAAATAACAAATGAAGCCCCGTTTTTATTCTCGCACTGTTGATGAAACCACCGATGTGACTGAAAAATCTCAGTGTTCGATAATTGTGAGGCTAGCGGACTCTTCTGGTGAAATTCAAGAATACTTCCTTGGATTTTATTAGGTCAGTGAAAACACAAGTGGCAAAAGTCTTTGCAGTATTTTGCACACGGTATATGAAAAGTACAGTGTACAGGACAAACTGGTTGCTCAAACATATGATGGCACCAGTGTTATGGCAGGAGAACTGAATGGCTTAAAAACAAAAGTTAATGAATTCGCCCCTCAAGCTCTTTTTACTCATTGCTTTTGTGCACCGTTTGAATTTAGTTTTGCAACAGAGTTGTTCTAGAATAAAGTCCATGAAACACTTTTTTTTCCACACTTCAGGTAAAGATTAAAATTAGCGGTCGCCACTCGCCACGTGGCGACTGGATAAAATGAAATGTCCAGTAGAAAAAGTAACTTTAGTCGCCACACTCAAAAATTTGCCTTTTTTCATTGCTAAAGAATTAATTTGCATTTTTAAAACGTTCCTGTTATAGGAAAGGTATTTTCAAATCATCTAACTCGCACGTGGTGGAAAAACAGCCCTTTCCTCTGCCAATAAGTAGGTACGATCTATTTATTCACTCTTCAAGAATGAGGGCGGCTGCTTGTTTTTTCACTTAAGTTGGTGCACAAAGTAACCATATCGGGAATGAACACCTGTGGCTTTAGATGGAACTGTGTCATCACAACTCGTCTTCAGCAGCTTGTTTTTTTTTAAAGTTCGGTTTCTCTGAAAATGCACGATTTCCCATTGCTTAGGCACATTTTGCTTATCATCAAATAAAACGGGCGAGCATTTTCCCTTTTGTTTACAAAAAGAAATCGGGACCACACTTTCCGCGTAGTCTTTCATTCCACGCAGAGTCGCGTTTCCTTTGCACGTGTGGCGTTGGCCTTAAAGAAAAAAAAACTCTTGTCTGCCCCTTAATACAGTAATACATTACTAAGGAATGGGTAAACACAAGTTTTTCAGCGAAATTATGTATAAAAAATCAATACTATATTGTTCACTCTGGCGTTATTTTAATTTTTACGTGTCACGGAAAAGGCCGCGATTCCATCACGGGCAGACTAAGTACCGATTTTGAAATTTAATTTAGCTTTAAAAATGCAGAAAACAAAGAAACACTTTCCGTATTGATTGGTTTCCAAGAACAGGCTGTTAGAAATAACAAAAACTGTGCTTCACTAGAAAAAACTTTTAAAATACGAAGTTGTTCTTTTTCACTATTACTGAAGCTATTGAAAATGAGAAACAATCAGAAAAAAATATAATATAAGAATATAACCAGAAAGTAAAAAGAAAGTGCATCTTGGGGTAAGAAAAATTCGAAATTTAGAAAACTACAGAACATTTTCATCCGTGCTAAAACAATCATTTTCAGGCGACGAACGGCATGAAAGACGCTCAAATTATGTCGCGGCATTAAAAACATCCAATAAACAGTCCCAGAAGTGTTTGATGAATGTTAGAATTTTGAAAACATGAAAATAAGCTTTGAACAAATGATTGAATAACATTATTTCATAGATTTTTTATTTCCGTAGTATATTTGATGTTTCCCGTATTCCGTAGCGATCGACGATTTCCGTAGCGACTATGGTGAATTCGTAGCATTTGGAAGATCTGAGGTGGGCAAACAGGAAAAAATGACAAATCATTAAAATTCTACCAAAACAACGTTTTCTGAAGGGGGAAAAAACCGAAAACCAGATTTTTTATTTCCGTAGTATATTCGATCCCTACTCCGCAGCAATCCACGCATTTCGTAGTGACTGTGAATAATTCATAGCATTTGGAAGGTCTGAGGTGGGCAAACAGGAAAAAAGGACAAATTATTAAAATTCTACCAAAACAACGTTTTCTGAAGTAAAAAAAAAACCCGACAACCAGAATTTTTATTTCCGTAGTATATGCGATGTTTCCCGTACTCCGCAGCGATCTACGATTTTCGTAGCGACTTTGGGGAATTCGTAGTGTGCGGAAAGTCTGGGGTGGGCAAACAGGAAAATTTTACCAGAACTGAACGTTTTCCGGAAAAAAAAAAAAAAAAAAAGCTGACGCTGGGTTCGAAAACCGGACAGAATCTGATGGAATCAGGATATTCTGCAAGTGTTCTTATTTCATCATGACTATTTTTCCAACACTTGTGAAGGTTTAAATTTATCAATATTCTTAATGTAATATTTTTAGAACCCAGGAAATTACTGAATATTTTCTCTTAGTGGTCAGGAATCATTGCGAGTCTGTAAAATAAAGTGACCAGGTTGGTATCACATTTCTCCCAACAATCTCAGCTGTACCACAAAATCATTCTGCTATAAGATGTGAAATTCATTTTTGAAAAGCTATACAGCCAGTTTTCATTTTGACATCAAGAACCTAACCAAAAATAAATGGAATGAAAAGAAAAATTTAGCAGAATGGAAGCAGCTTTGAAACATAATGTCTAACATTTTTGACCATCAATAACTCACTAAAACTGCTAGAAAAACTAAAAACAAGCAATTTTTAGTACATAAAGGTCATAGCACAAATTGTTGAAATACTCAATACTGCTGACTGTTATGCCAAGCAATGAAGAAGTTAAGAGAATGCAAGCATTGTGGGCAATGTTCTTGATGACAAGACAATGCTCATGCAAAGAATGACGTTAGAAAATACAGCAAATTAAATAAAGTAAGCAAAAGTAAGTACTGCTTGAAAATTTTGACCCATCCACTGCTATCAATTAATGGTGGAGAGATTGAGATTTTTTTTTTGTGAACAAACATAGCGAGAGAGAGCAAATAAAAATGATTAAATTATCTTTCCAATAAAAACTGTCTAAAAAATTTGGTTGATGTGGTTGAAGAAAAACATAACTTTTAAAGATTATATTTACTCATTTAATTGCACTGGGCAATAGACAGTGTGCCATTGTAACTACTAAGCTTAAATTACACTATGTATAAATAAATGAAAGGTATACAGTGCAGTGATAAAATATGTATACAAGTAATACAACACGAAATAGCCATAAGGAAAGTGGCCACTCGAAAAAATCAGCAATTTTAATCTTTAACTTCAGGGCATGTACTCTTTTATATATATATATATATATATATATATATATATTCTATTATGGAGAGGTGCATGCTTGGTATAACCAGGAGAGATAAGAAGAGGAACTCGTGGATCCGAAAAATGACGAGAGTGGAAGACATCATGATCAGAGTTAAATCCCTGAAATGGCAATGGGCTGGACATACTGCCAGAAGGACAGACCATAGATGGACAGCCGAAATTTTAGATTGGATTCCAAGGGACAGGAAAAGACCCAGAAAAAGACCACATGGGAGATGGGTGGATGAAATTCGAAAGTATGCAGGAGTGACATGGAGGAGACTGGCACAAGACAGACCGTTGTGGAGGAAACTTGGGGAGACCTTCGTCCAGCAGTGGATTGATAATGGTTGACAATGATGATGATGATGATATTCTATTAAAAAGAGACCTAAGCAAAAATATTTTTGACTCATACCAAGTACAACCTAGAAAAAGTTATGTATCTACCGGTGTGAGTAAAAAGAGAAAAATAAAAATAAAATAAAACAACTGCAACTTTAGTTTTAAATTCAAAGTTTTTCCTTTGTTTTCAGCTTTGCTCTGCAGTATATATATATATATATATATATATATATATATATATATCGCTCTTCAAAATGTACTTCTGTTCTTGGCAGAACTGTGGAACAACATATGCCTACAAACAGTGAGGTTAGGTGGAATTCTAACACTGAGATCATCACTGCAGTACATACAAACAGGCTGAAATTAATCCAGGTGTTCAATGAAACTATGAATTCTCTAGATTCAAATGCTGCGACAGTTAGAGAGACACAAGGCTATAAAAACAGCCTTCTGTACTTTAATTTTATATGTCTACTTGCAGTTTTTCAACAAATCTTTCAAAAAAAGGATGTTCGGTTCTGCATCACTGTAGTTTCAGAATGTATTTCATACACGAGAAGCCTGAGGAGTGAAGAACAGTACGACAGATTTATGGTTTTTGCGCAAATTGTTACTGGGTCAACGTTGTTAACTTCTCTAAAATGCCATGAACGAAGAGGCGAACATGTTGCCGCTTCCAAGTACAAACAGGTGTATTATGAAATTTTCGGCAACATTTTAACGCAACTGGAAGTAGAGTAAGGTTTTTACACTGTGAGAAATTAAAATTTCTTAAATTAGGTGACATGACAGTTCTCAACCTAAAATGAACATTTTCTTGTGGATGCTTTCGCTTCATTAATGGAAAATTATGGGGCATTGTTCAAAAAAGAAAACTGAACTTGAAACGGTTTTCTCTCCACTGCACAAAAAAAACATTTCATGATTTGTTTGGACAAATTAATAAAAAAAAATGTTGAAAATGAGACTAATGAAATACTTGCAGAGACCTTCAAGGTATTCTGTCTAATAGCGACCATCCCTGCTACAAGTGCTTCTGCAGAAAGAAGTTTTTCATGCCTGAGGCGCATCAAAACTTTTAAAAGAAATTCTACAACTCAAAATAGTCTCTCGGCATTAGCCTAGTGCATCAATTGAAAAGGGAATCCTCATCAAACTTCAGAAACGATGCGCGTTGCGTGATGAAGTTATAGAATAATTTGCGAGGAAGAAAGATCGTTGAGTAAATGTACTGTGTAAGTAATATCCATTAGAATCAAAACAATATGTTAAACGGATTTTGGTTGCAACAAACAAAAACTTTTTTTAAACAATATTTAAAAGGCATTCTGTGGATCTGCATAAAATTCCATATTTTGGGGCTTTAGGAAACAAATGCGTCTAAGAAACCTTGAGTGAAACAATGAACAGGATATATTCGTACGTATATGAATGAACATATCATCGTGCATATGTATGAAAAAGATATGTGAAGGACACTCCCTTTTTTTGTGGCTACCGACAAATTATCGTTCTGGCCTCCACAGAGTTTGAACCCACCATCCGCCACTGCTGAACAGTGACACTTTAAATGACAATGATAATTAGATGCAATGGCCCTTCAATTGAAGATTTTGATCCTCAAAATGCTATTCAATTGTGGTGGGCAGATACCTCTGATGGGAAGATCAGACACAGTACACATCAGTGGTAAACTGTATTAACATTAGTGCCCCTTTATGTACATATATCCTAGCTTTTGTCCCTTTGTTTTAAATATTAAAGAAACTAGACATTTAACTTCAATGGCCTCCGAAAAATAAATTATGTGTAAATTAAGATAGTAAGAGTAATGATATTATAGCACTGAAAATAAATTATCAAAAAATCAATCATCTTTGGAACAAAAGCATATGCAATATTTACAGGAAATCTAATGATCCTATGCAGTAACTGCTCTGCATCTTTTTTATGAAGTTAATGGGGAAGGAATCTCTCATTGGAAAGAAAAAAAACAATCACCCATTTAATTTCATAGAAACGTAAATAGAGAAGTTACTAAATTATTATTAAGAATGACTCAAGTTACTAAAAGAAATATTAAGAATGACTCAAGTGTGGGATATGGTGGACCTACCACACTTGAGAAGGACGGTCCACCACGGAATCGACCTGGACTTTCTAAACGGCGTATGAGAAAGAGATCTCGGCTGAGTGAATGTAAGATTGGTGTATGGAATACTAGAGGTATAAATGGCAAGATGAGTGAGGTGATTGAGATGAATAATTATAGACTGGATGTGCTGTGTGTAAGTGAAACCAAAAAGAAGGAAATTGGGGTAGAAGAAGTGAATGGCACGGTGAGTGTGTGGTCTGGAGTATTGGATAATATGAGAGGACAGGCTAGTGTAGATGAAGAACAACTTGATTCACTATAGTTGCATAAGTGAGAGAATTCTCTGGATTCGTTTGAAAGTGAAACTTCAGAGAGTTGTAATTGTTGTAGTGTATGCTCCTTGCGACTCTGAACCTTCCGATAAGAAAGAAGATTTCTGGAATGAGCTAAAAGCTGTTTTGAGCCAGTTTGGTGCTAAAGAAAAAGTTATAATAGCAGGGGATTTCAATGCTAGAGTAGGTGTGCAGAATGCAATTTCTGACAATGTTCTGGGTAAGTTTAATGATCCTTGTGTGAATGATAATGGTGAAAGATTAATTGAACTCTGCATTGAGAATGGTTTGTGTGTATCTAATACATTTTTCAACCACAAGTATATACACACATATACTTGTGAAAATCTTACTCTTGGTCAAAAGGGTGCGATAGATTTTGTTGTTTACGATCAGCGTTTGAAACACATTAGTTGTTGACACCCGTGTGATGAGAGGTGCGGATGTTGGTTCTGATCATTACTTGGTAGTGTCACGAGTGAAACTTAATGTTGGTTGGAGGAAAAGGAATAGGAAGAGACCCAGGATAGAAGGAATAAAGGTTGATGGGCTCCTTGAAGATCATCAGCGGTACTCTGACTTACTCAGAGAACGACTGAAGGATCTGAAATCTTGTGAGAGGGATGTAGAAAAGAAGTGGGAATGTTTTAAGAACTGTGTTGTCACTGCTGCTAAAGAGGTCTGTGGCACCACAATAGTGGGTAACAATAAAGGTGATACTTGGTGGAATAGTGAGATTGAAGAGGCAGTAAAGAAAAAGAAGGAAGCTTATTTGGGGATGTTGCAAGGTAGAGTCTCTGTGGATGAACATCGCTGTAAGAAGCGTGAAGCTGCTAAGCTGGTTCGCCACAGTAAGGCAAAAGATAGGAAGGAGAAAGTGGAAAGGCATGAACTGGCTTTTTGGAAAGATAGAAAGTCCTTCTGGAAGTACAAGAGACTCAGGAAAAATCAGGGAAACAAAGTTGTAAGTTGTGTGAAGAATGAGATTGGGGAAATGATATGGGAGCCCAATGAGTTAAGTGAGAAATGGGGTAAATACTTCTGTGAGTTATTAGAACAGGAGAGCAAAACTGATTCTGAGACAGATGCAGATGATGTCACAATGAGGGATCTCAAGAGAAGAAGTGTGTAAAGCTCTAAAATCTCTTCAGAATGGTAAGGCTCCAGGAGTTGATGGCATAACTGCAGAGATGTTGAAGTATGGTGGTGACTATAATTGACTGGTTAACTGAAATTTGCCAGTTGTGCTGGGAGTTAGGAATGGTCCCTCGGGATTGGAAGGATGCTATTATTGTTCCCTTGTATAAGGGAAAAGGTGATCAGACTGAATGCAAGAACTATCGTGGTATTAGACTACTGAGTGTGTCAGGGAATGTGTTTGGCAAGGTTGTTATTGAAAAAGTACGGGGTCTTACATCATTGAAAGTATGGGATGTTCAGAGTGGTTTTATGCCTGGTAAAGGCTGTACTAACCAGATTTTTGCATTACGCATGATGATTGAAAAGTATCTGGCTGTTGGGAAGAAAGTTTTTACTGCCTTCATAGATTTAGAGAAAGCTTACGACCGAGTGAATAGGACACTTTTGCGGAAGGTATTGAATGAATATGGTGTTACTGGGAATCTACTTAATAGTGTAAAAGCCATGTATGCTGCTAGTAGAGCTTGTGTAAGAGTGAATGGTGTTTTATCAAAATGGTTTTCCATTGGTGCAGGAGTTAGACAAGGTTGTGTAATGTCACCATGGCTGTTTAATATATTTATGGATGCATGCATGCGTGAGGCCAAAATAGATATTAGTGGTTTATGTCTTGGTAATATCCGTGTGTGCAGATTGCTGTTTGCTGATGACACTGTCCTGTTGGCAGAGAGCAAAAGTGAGTTGCAGAGTATGTTGACACGGATGCACGAAGTTTGCATGAAATTCAAACTGAGTATAAATAAGGGAAAAACCAAAATTATGGTGTTTGAGAGAAGAATGGGTAACACTGAATGTAATGCAAGTATAAATGGCACTGTGATTGACCAGGTGAGTGAGTTTGTGTATTTAGGAAGCATGTTTGACAGGTGAAATCAGTAGGAGAGTGCATTCTTCTTTGAAAGTCATGGCTGCTCTGGGAGGTTTTCACAGGAATGATGGGTTCTCTAGAGAATCCCGCATGGCTGTGTATGAAACAGTAATTGTTTCTACTCTGATGTATGGCAGTGAAACCTGGGTACTGCAGAAGAAGCATAGGAGTCGTTTGTGTGCTGGAGAAATGCGTTACTTACGTGGGGTTTGTGGCAAGACACGATCTGATTGTGTGAGGAATGAAGATGTATTGCAGTTGTGTGATGTAAAGCAAAATGTTGTTAGCAAGGTGGAGACCAATATGCTTCGGTGGTTTGGCCATGTTGAAAGAATGAGTGATGAAATGCTTACTAAGAAAATATTTTCAACCCAAGTGGCAGGAAGGAAAGGTAGAGGAAGGCCAAGGAAGACATGGGTGGATCAGATTCAGGAGTGTCTGCATGAGAAAAAGATTATGAAGTATAAAAGATCTTGTGTACGGCGTGCAATGGATATCAGTGAAGCACGGGTTGTATGTCAAGATCGCTGTAAATGGCGAAGTTTGATAAGACACCAATAAGTAAAAATATCTGGTAGTTTGTATTTTTTTCTGGAGCTAACCTCTGAATCTCAGAGAACAGCTTAGTGATATGTATGTATGTATGTATGACTAAATGATTATTTTTGTTTTAACGTATGACCAGTAGATTTTGTTATTTGGCTAGTAAAATTTTTATTCCACTAGCCACATTGGCTAGTGGAAATTTTAGCAGCTTTGAAAGGGCTGCTTCAGAGGCCGTACAGAAAATCAGGTTTGAAGTTTTTGAACACCCTACGTAGAGCCCAGATTTAGCGCCGTCCGACTTCTCGTCGTTTTCTGCTCTCAAGAGACATTTGAAAGGAATTCAGTTCACCTGTGACAAAGATGTTCAAGTTGCTAAGAGGGAATGGTTTTAAAAACAACCTGAAGATTTTTACAGCAACAGGTTTAAAAAACTTGTTAAAAGTTGGTACTGAGCATGTGGAAAAATAAAACCTACATGCAAATTGAAGTACAAATTCGGAACTTTATTCTTGTTCTATTTCAGTTTGATACCTTGCCACTGAGCTTCTAAATAATAAATATGGAGGCATTACTTTTTGAAGACCCTCTGTACCTTACAAAGATCACAGTAAGTGTCTGGATTAGCATCCTAAATTATTTTGTCAGAAAAATGTTAGTACCTGGAAAAAGTGCAGGGCACAGATTTTGGAGTATGGAAATTAATGGCAAATGGTACAGAAATTTCACATTTTAAATATGTTTTTAAAGATTTTTAGCGTGACATTTACCTGCAAGTGCGATGCTGTGAAGAGACACTGTGGTAGGCCTAATGCATCGCTACCACAACGATGTCAAGCTTTTTTTTTTTTTTTTTTTTTATTGGAGGTTTAACGACCACCGTGAGCAACTCAATGGTCTATAAGCAGTCGCCCGTCCCTAATTTAGGGTCACTGGTTCTAGGGAAGGGAGAGAGCCAGTGCCGTAAGACAAACACAACATCCATGCCTGACCGGGATTCGAACCCAGACCCCTTACGGACGAATGATCAGAGGCCAACGCCTTAGACCACTGCGCCACCGGGGCGGCAATGTCAAGCTTTGCTCCGTTAAAAGGAAGGTTCGTTGCTGTGCCAAAATGGCAGGCGGAACAGTACAAGAGAAAGTGGTTACGTTGTTGGCAAGAAAAAACAGAAAAAAAAAATGTTTGATTTGCAAAAGATACGTATCAGTGAGATAGAAACTGACCTGATAAGACAGTATTAACAGGAAAACCAAAAGTACAATGACATAGCAAATCAGCTACGAATAGCAGCTGTTCAAAGCAGAACCAAAAGTTATACTTCCCCAGTTTGCTGTACAACATAGAAAGGCATATTCATACTTTGTATTTGAAATTAGGGAATCATATGCGAAAGAACAAAACATTTCTGAACACCTGCTTCAAAAACAATGACAAAACATGAATGAATTATATTCTGTAGCGTATGAGTACACGATGATTCACTCCCCTGGCAAGAACGTATGCAGATGCACTTGTAGTCATCTGCACGAGTTACACGATGCAGCGAATTTTCCTTTCAACAGAGCAAAGCTTGACATCGTCGCGGTAATGATGCGTTAGGCCTACCACAGAGTCTCTTTACAGCATTGCACCTACAGGTAAATATAACGATAAAAATCTTTAAAAGACATTTAATTTAAAACATGAAATTTCTGCACCATTTGTCATTAATTTCCATAATTTAAAATCTGCATGTCACACTTTTACGTGGTACTAGCTTTTTTCCAACGAAATAATTTAGGATGCTAATCAACACATTTACCAAGATCACTAGTGGTCCATTTTAATTTGGGGGGAGGTCTTTACAACCATCGTTTGTAACCCAATGGGCTATATAAGCAGTCATTTATCCCTAATTTAGGGCTACTCTTTCTTGTGCCCTGAGACAATGTCCATGCAGCATTGAGATTCTAACCTGGACCTATCTCAAACAAATGGTCAGAAGGTAGCGTGGCACACATTTTATACTTTAAGGTCTTTAGGATACATAAGAGAAAATATTTTTCAGAAAAAAATTCCTAGTAACATTTCACTCACCAGACTTTACATCTGTATGAGTGAGTAAATGCAGCAAAGGGTAGTTCACCTTAAAGTTCTTACAGCACATTTTCACTAAAGTGCGTTCTTACCTGTATGAAGGAGCAAATGCGCCGTACAATTATTCTTACGTTTAAATTTCTTGTGACACACTTCACATTCAAATGGTCTTTGATTTGTATGAACAATAGATAAGTGCTCTGAAAGATAACTTTTTCGGGAATACTTCTTATGACAGATTTTGCACTCATGAGGTCTTTCCCCTGTGTGAGTGCGTAAATGATCTGGAAGTTCACTTTTCCGAGCGAATTTCTTGTGACATATTATACACTCGTGTGGTTTTTCGCCTGTGTGAATGAGCAAATGTGTTAACAGAACATTCTTCTGCCTGAATTTCTGGTGACATACGTCGCATTCATGTGGTTTTTCACCAGCATGAATCAACAAATGCCTCGAAAGGCCTGTTGTTTGTAGAAATTTCTTGTAGCATATTTTACACTCATGACGTTTTTCTCCTGCATGTCTGCGCAAATGCACAGTGATTTCATTTTTCCGTGCAAATTTCTTGTGGCATATTTCACATTCATGAGACTTTTCACTTGTGTGAGTGAACATATGACTTGAAAGATTACTTTTTGCCGTAAACGTTTTGCGGCAGATTTCACACTGATGTGGTTTTTCATGTGTATGAATGAGAAAATGTTCTGAAAGGTAAAACTTCCTTGAAAATGTTTTGTGGCATATTTCGCACTCAAACGATTTTCCATCTGTGTGAATGTGCAAATGCCTCATAAGAATGGCACTTGTTGCAAATTTCTTGTGACATATTTTACAATCATATGGCTTTTTGTCTGAATGAATGGATAAATGATTAACAAAAGAACCTTTTGATACACATTTCTTAAGGCATGTTGCACACTCATAGCGTTTTCCATTTGTATGAATATGCAAATGCCTAGTAAGAGCACTTTTCTTTGGGAATTTCTTGTTGCACACATTACACTCGTGAAGTTCCTCACTCCTGTCAGTTGGTAAAGGTAGGGAAAGCTGACCATTTTGTTCACATTCATTAAGGCTCATTTTGCTTTCTTGAGGTCAACTGCATTTGTGACAAGTAAATTTCACCAAAAGCCAACCCTGCAGTCTAAGTTGTTCTGAGTATAAGACATTTCTACAGCATCAGAAACAATGTTTTCTTACACACAGTTTATGCATTGGAATTCATCATTGTTTCTTAAATAGTGCCATCTTTTGCAATAAGTGTTACTCTGGTCCATTACCCATAGAAAGAAATTTCCTTTGCAGATACGACAGCAACTGTACACTATCTGATTATGCACAATGCATTGAAGTGTCAGATCAAGCTAAATGGGTTCAACAAAAACATTTTACACACATTTCATGTATTCCTCGTAAATATACAAATCAACAAGCAAGATTACTTATTTCAAGATGGATTTAACATCACCTAGCATATCATGCTCAATATCACCCGAAGTTCAGTGGCTGTAATTCAGGACATAACACAGATGTCATATCATTCAGGGGCATGAAATAATGAACTCAGTTTGAATGTCAGTGCAAATGAAGAAACCGTTCATTTTCGTGCAGTTGAGGTAACCAACAATGCTGAAGTTCCGTATCAAAGTAATTATTCAGAGCAATCATATATAATCACAGACCTGAAAATATTACCTAACTAACGCTCTGCAGAATAGTTCAGCTCCTTATAAAAACACGATGCAGACGTTTTGAAATCCTACACTAGTAATAATCAAAGACCTTGGGTAATAATACCCAGCTGGGGTGACGTGTCAAGCTCATTACCAGTTTAGCTGCAGGAAATATTTGCTCCCGTATTTCCAACTATTCTCTTGACATCCTACTTTAACTACATAAATTACTCCCCTTGAGAGCCTCTTTGTTTTCCCTCTATGCACTCCGTACAAACTCCGTACGTATGTAAATTTCTGCAGAACGTTTCCTTACGGTTAGGAGTCTGAGTAACCACACAACTGCTGACATAATGGCAAATACTAGCTTCTGCCGAGTTAGACATGATCAGCTCATGAACACGCATTCCGTTATCTCATTGGTGGGTACCGTCACGACACCGTGACGGCACCTACCAATGGGGGACCGCAGTCATTCTGTTGATGTTTTGATATGGGGACAATCATGGCTGCTTCGATTCGAAGAGGTAAGTTTTTATCTCGTGCTCTTTTTGATCTGCAGGATACACAATCACATTTCTTTTTGTGCCTTCACATCGGAACAGTGGAGGACTAAGCCTTTTGAAGGAATAAACATGTATTTGTGGACAACATTGATGCATTCGGTTTGTATCGTGATCGTCATTTCGTGTTGTCTCCGATTTTTTTCCCCTTCCCATTCCCATCGAAACAGTGGAGGATTAAGCCTTTCGAAAGAATAAACCTATGTATTTCTGGACCGTATAGCATGGGGTCCACAGTCGAAATTTTTATATGATGTCTGTATATGCCATTCGTAGTTACAATTTCTTTTTTTTTTTTTTTTTTTTTTGATTGGAGGTTTAACGACCACCGCGAGCAACTCAATGGGATATAAGCAGTCGCCCGTCCCTAATTTAGGGTCACTGGTTCCAGGGAAGGGAGAGAGCGAGTGCCGTAAGACAAACACAACATCCATGCCTCACCGGGATTCGAACCCGGACCCCGTTCGGACGAATGATCAGAGGCCAGCGCCTTAGACCACTGCGCCACAGGGTCGGCATTACAATTTCTGTTTGTCCCCTCCTGAAAACTAAACAATCGCCACCCTCTTTGTGGTCAAAGGTACCGGAAAGTAAAAATAATGTTTTGAATTGGGTATTTTCAACCAGAAATAAAAAAAAAATGACAGCACTAGCAGTCTTTTATGAACTTCTGGAGATTGGCTGATGTTATACAAAATCGTTAGTAACAGGTATTGGTAAAACTAGACGAAACCCGTCGGAATCAATAGTTAGTTTGTTTTTTGTTTTTTGAAAAGAATGAACTCGTATGAAACAACAAATGTGAACTTTATTTGATTTAAAAATTCATTCAACCAATTGAAGGTTTAACGACCACCGTGAGCAACTCAATGGGCTATAAGCAGTCGCCCGTCCCTAATTTAGAGTCACTGGCTCAAGGTAAGGGAGAGAGCCAGTGCCGTAAGACTAACACAACATCCATGCCTCACCGGGATTCAAACCCGGACCCCTTTCGGACGAATGATCAGAGGCCATCGCTTAGACCACTGCGCCACCGGGTCGGCAGAGAGAATTTGGACTATTTTAGTCTCTCCATGCCTCCGCCTTCAACAGCGCGAGTCAACCGCAGACGATCGGAAGTGAACCGCACGCTTCCCCATAGACTACATGGGAAATTTGCTGCCCCACAACGCCTGAACCAGTACCCCAACCTCATTTTTCTCTTTGACTGGCACATCTACATTGTGAGGCCGTTGTTTGATACCTCAACCATATGTCTACGGTCAACCGTTACGTTTACAGTAAAACACCTTATAAAATTATTATATAGATGATTCAACACCCCCCCTTCAGAATTCAGAGTTTTGTTGCTGTCCTGTAGAGCTGCAGATTATTTTCTCTGATATCTTTAGCTGCTATACAGCGCTTTTTTTCTATGAGACTTATTAATCATATCGTTCATGCTTGAAATTACTATGGCTTTGCACGCATCAATATCATATGTATACACTACCAAAGGCTTGTTTACGATTTACAAGGTGTCTACCATATTTGGGAAATGCAATTTCATGACCACTTTTAAAAGCTCTCTCTGTATATATATATATATATATATATATAATCATCATTGTCAACCATTATCAATCCACTGCTGGACGAAGGTCTCCCCAAGTTTCCTCCACAACGGACTGTCTTGTGCCAGTCTCCTCCATGTCACTCCCACATACTTTCGAATTTCATCCACCCATCTTCCATGTGGTCTTTTTCTGGGTCTTTTCCTGTCCCTTGGAATCCAATATAAAATTTCGGCTGTCCATCGATGGTCTGTCCTTCTGGCAGCATGTCCAGCCCATTGCCATTTCCGGAATTTAACTCTGATCATGATGTCTTCCACTCTTGTCATTTTTCTGATCCACGAGTTCCTCTTCTTATCTCACCTGGTTACACCAAGCATGCACCTCTCCATGATGCTTTGAGTTGTCTGCAGACTTTGTACGTCTCTTTTAGTTAAGGTCCACGTCTCTGCACCATACGTAAGCACTGGAAGGATGCATTGATCAAACACTTTTCTTTTAAGACCTAATGGCATATTGCTCTTGAAAATTATGCTGTTTCTTCCAAAAGCTCTCCAGGCAAGTTTTGTACGCAGATTAATTTCTTCATCAATGTGACCCTCCCTTGATATCTGCTGTCCAAGATAAATGTATGTGTCTGTTATCTCCAGCTTTTTTCCATCAATCGATAAATCTTCATTTCTTGTAAAAGCATTGAACATCACTTTTGTCTTTTAAAAGTTCATTTTTAATCCCATTTCTTTACTCTTGTCAGCAAGTTCCTGGATCATACTCTGCAGCTCTGATGGGGCAGTTGCAGAAATGACTGCGTCATCAGCAAAACGAAGGTGGGTTAGATAGTCTCCGTTAATTTTCATCCCTTTGTTTTCCCAGTTCAGTGATTGAAAGACATTTTCCAGTGTGGTGTTAAAGAGCTTCGGAGATATGGTGTCACCTTGTCTCACGCCCTTTCCAATTTTAATGTGTGTTGTATTTTCAAACAGCCGAATATTTTCATTTGCATTTTTATAGATGTTATTAATAATATTAATGTATGCATCTTCAATACCGCAGGATTTCAGAGCCATTGTAACTGCTGATGGTTTCACCGAATCAAAGGTTTTTTCATAATCGATAAGAGCCATGCACAATGGAAGTTCATATTCCCTCGCTCTTTCAATTAGTTCTCTCAGTACGTGGATATAATCTATTGTGCTGTAGCCATTCCTGAATCCAGCTTGTTCTCTCGGTTGAGCCATGTCCAGGGTCACCTTCAAGCGGTGTGAAAGAACTTTAGTGAAGATTTTATAAACCACTGATAGGAGGCTGATAGGTCTGTAGTTCCTGAGATCCTCAATGTCACCTTTTTTATGTAGCAAGATCATTGTAGCGTTGTTCCAATCCTCAGGAATCTTCCCTTTATTAAGGCATCGAGTGAAAATTTGGGCGAGTACTGTTTCGATTTCTCCACTTGCTTCTTGTATGATGTCTACAGTAATTCCATCTTCTCCTGGAGCTTTCCCCGCTTCATGTTCTTGATTGCATGTGCAACTTCTGCTGGGAGGACTGGAAGAACTCTGGTACTGGTACCTTTCACGATGTCTGGAGCACATGTATCATCCCTTTCATATAATTTGGAGTAGAAATCTTTCACTCTTGTCAAAATTTCGCCTCTATTTCCTGTTACAGAACCATCTTCTCTTCTCAGTGCCATAATTTGTTTTCCTCCCTTACTGAGATGTCCCTTTGCTATCTTTAGGCTTTAGTTGTTTTCAATTGCTTTCCTTACCAGTTCACAGTTGAATTTCTTAGTCTTCAGTGATACTTTATCGTACTGTCTTGCATAGCTCTATATATTCCACTTTGGAAGTCACATCTTCTTTAGTTGTCCTCATCTCTCTTTTTTTTTTTTTGCATCAACATTTTTGTTTTTCCTTATAATTTGTTCACATGCAACTTGTTCTTAGACCCAGCTAATTTTGTTGCTGTTTCCATAAGAGCTTTGGTTACTTTTCTGTTACCTTTCAGAAATACCCACTTCTTCCGATGTTAGGCCTTCTAAAGCAGAGAATCTGTTTTTCAGTTCCAACTTGAAGGTATTATGGTGTTTTTTAAGGTTGGTTATGTCAATACATTTTGTTTTTCTTATGAGCTTGCCACGTTCGAGTTTAGTGTTGAGGTGCATCTTACATCTCACCAATCTATGGTCACTACCTGTGCTGAACTTGTTTAGCACACTGCAGTCTTCTTTGACGATTGTTTTGTTACACATAATAAAATCAATTTCACTTGTCCCATTTGGATGTCTCCATGTCCATTTCCTGTGTGGCTTTTTCTTGAAAAAGGAGTTCAAGGTGAAAATCCATTCTGCCTCTGCAAACTCAACGAGAGTATTTCCACGCTGGCTTCTGTTGCCGTGACCAAATTTACCTACTGAAGTTTCATTCTGTTGCCGTTGCCCTATTTTTGCATTGAAATCTCCCATAATTATCTTCAAGTGCTGCTTACCTTTATTATTTAGATGACGAATTTCCTCATAAAATTCTTCAATTTCTTCTTCAGGATGACTTGTGGTGGGTGCATAAGTTTGAATAATCTGAGCTTTGCATCTTCTAACAAGTTGTGCAGCTTTGTCAGAGGAACTTTCAACTTCTACATTTTTATCCTTCAGTTTCTTGTTTATTATAAATCCAACACCACTAGTTTTGCCAGTATCAGTCCCACGATAGTAGAAGAGATGTCCACTTTTCAGTTAAATTAGAACTTCGCCTTTTCTCCTTACCTCACTTAGCCCGACGATGTCCCACTTAATCCTTTGTAGTTCCTCTTCCAATTCAAGAAGCCTTGAATCAGAAGATAGGGAGCGTCCATTATACGGAGCCAAGATCAGCATCAAATGGCAGCCTAGTCCGGTCCTCCGGGTATTCTTAGCACCCTGTGCCTTCATGTCGCACTGACCGCTGCCTTGGCCAGGTACATTCCAGCTGCCGGAGACTGAGGGCCAAGATTTAAGTTGTGGAGTCATTTTGGAGGGGTTTGGCCATAACTCACCACGCTGACCAAGCGGGTTGGTGAGTTGTTGTGTATATATATATATATATATATATATATATATATATATATCATCATCATCATCATTGTCAACCATTATCAATCCACTGCTGGACGAAGGTCTCCCCAAGTTTCCTCCACAACGGTCTGTCTTGTGCCAGTCTCCTCCATGTCACCCCTGCATACTTTCGAATTTCATCCACCCATCTCCCATGTGGTCTTCTTCTGGGTCTTTTCCTGTCCCTTGGAATCCAATCTAAAATTTCGGCTGTCCATCGATGATCTGTCCTTCTGGCAGTATATATATATATATATATATATATATATCCCTATCTGAGGCCGCGGTATGCGTGTGCTCATGTTACAGAAGGGTAAGCCACCCCTGCTAGTAGCAAAAAACTAACTCATCATACTTTGACTATGCTTAAAGTAAGGCTCAGTCGTAGGATATGTAATGAAATTGTGTAGCACTATTTCACTACATGCTTTCATTACAATCTTTTTTTAGCATTTATACCTGGAAAATGTCGTGACTTCCTAAGTAACATAATTTAAAATTGTTCTCAAATTTTGTACATGTACACTGAATGATCACTGAATTATGACCATAGGTCATCCTTTTGCCCTCAGTACAGTAGCTATCCAACATGGTATCAATTCAATAACATGTTGGGAGGCATGGCTAAAAAAATTGGGTGTACTGCAGTCTTTAATGCTGTTACGGAGGTATAATCGGTGTGTTGAGATGCCTGAAATGCTGTTCTGTAATGCTCCACAAGTGTTTTATGAGATTGATACTGTGGGAGTTTGAAGACCAATTTATATGCTGGATGTCTGAACTGTGCTGCCCAAACCATTCCTGTACAGCATTGGACCTGTGGCTTGGCGCATTGTCATCTTGGAACACATTGTCGCCATTTAGGAAAAAGTGCAAGATTGCTGGGTGTACAGAGTCAGCAAGCAATTCACGACAGTGGGTACAAGTCACATGTTGTTCCACATGCACCAGGGGTCCAAGTTTCTGACAGGTAAACACGTCCCATACCATAACAACTAACACTGTCGATACCAGGCAGGATTGATCAACCGCCTCATGTTGTTTCTGATCTGTTGCATAGATGCATGCGCAAAATTCTTTTTGAACTTTTTGGAAAAGTGAAACATTCAGGGGATAAAAATTTGGTTAAATTTTATTTACACTTAACTCCTTATAACTTCTTATAAGGTGAACAAGGCAATGAAAAAGTGAAGCTAATTTTTTCCCCTTCTTCCATGTTTTTTGTTGTGCTGCTTTGGTCCGTAGCAGAAGAGGGAAAATAAATTCAATGTAAATAATATTTGGGTAATGAGAGCGCATTTTATTTGATATGTAGCACTTATTCAATGTAATCTGTAATAATAGCTGTACTTTAGTGCAACTTGAATATAATGTTAATACGTATTGCAAATATATTTATTTCATGTTAATGTGAGCTTCAATCGTCGTTAAACAAAATGGTAGTCATCATTTGAGTTTCAGGTATGAATGCATTTCTTTTCTTCTGTGGTGTACAATAATATTTTTTTTATTTATTGGGTCAAGGCTGTTAGAAGAATTGAAATGTGATGTGTGGTTGGTCATGAAGTAATGCATTGATTGAAGTTGTACATTATTTTTTGTTCCTCTTTGTGTAAGTGTATCTGAAATAGTCCCCCCCCCTTTATAGCCCTTTCATCAGAAGGAAATTCTACGCATTGGGGTGAAGTGGATAAGGGTGCAGCTAACAGCTATAGCCATGTGTTTGTTAGAGTACACTAAATTTATACATAACAATGTTGAAATCATTTTGCCGTTGCAGAAATCTCAGCATTATAGACCTGCGTGGGGGTGGCAAGCAAGTCCACCCCCTGTGTTTATCGGAAGAGCATGATGTCCTCAAGAGACGCCGACCAACTCACTAAGCTTTTACCAGCAGACCCTAGAAACAATCTCAGCAAAAGACCGCACACACACAGCGCTGTCCCATCAGAGCATGCACCCATCCAAAAGACTACAAAACTTTAGATGTTCACCCGCTCTCCATAGAACAGCCTAGTCTGCCCTATTGTTAAAGCCCCCTAGAGGGTTAGAACAGTGTTGCGAGCTGTAAGCATCACATCCTTTGCCCAAGGATTTCTGTTGTTCAACAGACCACACGTCTAGCATGAAATCAGCCTTCTATATATAATTTTGGTGTTCCAACACATCCTAATGGGCACAGTGGAAACACAGGCAGGTGGCTGTTTCAGTGGGTTTGCTGCACTTGTTTATACCCACGAAGAGCAAAATTTGCATCTGGTAGGTAATTCCTCTGTTACAGAGTATATTTGTCTTAAAATTTTACAAAAAACCATGAGATCAATGTAGAGAAACAAAAGATTTAAGAAAAGGAATATGTAAGCACTTTACAAACAATGCCTACAAATTTTGCATATAAATTTCAAAAACAAATGACACAATCAATCGTATCGCTAAAAGGTTTCTTTGCCTGAATGCAAATTTTCTGAATCCTGTCAAAAATAATGAAAGGAAAGGAAAAATGGCAGGAAAATATATTGTAAAATATATGCACTGCCTTTGGTTTATGCTAAGAAAAGAAGCAAACTAAAATGGTCTCATATTCATGTCAAGCTATGTGCTTATTCCGTTTTTAAAATTAAAATTTTATTGATGTTTGGAGACTGGCATGTGTTATATTTCTACTAAGTTAATTCAGTTGATCACAGGTTATATTATATTTTGTCCATAGCTAAATTATATTGCTTATTTGGTATTAAATTAAACGGCTAAGACCTCCTTTGTTAAGTGAACTACTGTAGTTTACTCGGAAAATGTCTTTAAATATTTTGTAGGTTAATTTTATTTGGTGTTTCAATAGAAGTTAAATTTGATTAATTTAATTTAGCATATATAATTTAACATTCTGTGTTTATTTATTTTGACTTGATTATGTATTTTATTGTTCTAGTAGCAGTAATACCCGTTATTTCCAGGGTAAATATTACTGTTCATGGAATCAGCAAGTGAAAGTTAATGGATGAAAAAGATATTCCTGTAATTTTCCAGTAAATTTATTTTAATTGACTTAGGTTATTACTTTTTGATGAACAATATTTTTGGATTTTCCACTGGGTGCAAAAATATAGATTTTCAGGTTTGTCAACTCTTGAGCAGGCGACGTAGAAATGTCCGTGTGAAAAGCAGAGTTCCTCCAAATTAATGCCAGCCAGTCCTAATGATTGGCTGAAGCAGTAATATTTCATATGCACTGACGGAAAAAAAATCCCAACACCAAGAAAGGTTTGTGTTAGATAAACGACAGTTGGTAGGCGGTGAGAGTAAATCTGTAAGATGACGTCTATGCAAATTTCGCGCTCGGCGCATACGTGTGGCGCTAGTACCGCCCCCGGAACATGCACAGCAGGTTTGCTGTAAATACGCGCTGTAACGTTCGTGAGCGTTAGTTATCGTTGAGATTCGACGTAGGGTGTTGATGTTAGTCAAGAATGCCTGTAAGAAGACGAAGAAGCCATTGTCAACAGCTCACGGAGTTTGAACGAGGTCGTGTAATAGGGCTACGAGAAGGTGGATTTTATTTCCGCAATATTGCAGAACGACTTGGCAAGAATGTAGCCACTGTGCATGATTGTTGGTAGCGGTTGTCAAGGGAAGGTACTGCCTCAAGAAGACCGGGTTCCGGCCGGCCACGTAGCACTACTGAGAGGGAAGACCGCCGTGTACGGCGTATGGCTGTGGCGCATCGTACTGCGTCTACGGCAGCAATTCGAGCTGCAGTTGCCACCACAGTGACACAACGAACTGTTACAAATCGGTTACTTGAAGGACAGCTCCGAGCCAGACGCCCTGTAGCGTGCATTCCACTTACTCCAAACCACTGCCGTTTGCGACGTCAGTGGTGTCAAGCTAGAGCTCATTGGAGGACGGAGTGGAGATCTGTTGTGTTTTCTGATGAAAGCCGGTAGCCGGTTCTGCCTGGGTGCCAGTGATGGCCGTGTGTTGGTTAGACGGAGGCCTTGTGAGCGCCTGCAACCAACCTGTCTGCGGCCGAGACACACCTGACCTACAACTGGACTTATGGTCTGGGGAGCAATTCCTATGACAGCAGGAGCACTCTCGTGGTTATCCCACGCACCCTGACGGCACAGTTTTACGCCGGTCTGGTGATTCAACCTGTTGTGCTGCCATTCATGAACAGCATTCCAGGGGGTGTTTTCCAACAGGATAGCGCTCGCCCGCATACCGCTGTTGTAACCCAACATGCTCTACAGAGTGTCGACATGTTGCCGTGGCCTGCTAGATCACCAGATCTATCTCCAATCGAGCACGTATGGGACATCATTGGACGACAACTCGTGCGTCACCCCCAACCAGCATTAACCGTCCCTGTATTGACCGACCAAGTGCAACAGGCATGAACTCCATCACACAAACTGACATCCAGCACCTGTACGACACAATGCATGAACGTTTGCATGCTTGCATTCAACATTCTGGCGGTTGGTTATTAATGTACCAGCATTTTTTTCACATTTTGGCTCTTCTCGCGCTTACATTCAGCTGTGATCTTGAAACCTTAATCGATTAAATATGTTACCTATACAAATGTATTGCCGCCATTTCATTCCTCCACAACTATTTTTTCGTGGTGTTGGGATTTTTTTCCGTCAGTGTATATCTTTTTTTTTATTATTTAGTTAATTGACTTTTATGCAACAAAAAAGAAAGGAATAGAAATACATACCCTTCGAGGAGACATCCATAGAACCTCCGTACATCTGCCATGTGCTTCTGAGAATCTGCGATACTGGAATGCAATATACCTATGTCATGTTGTGTGCATGTGGCTTGACATTGGCACTGCTCATCCTTTTGTTTACCATTTTGAATTTCAAATATCTGGAATTCTCTATTTACATTAGATAGTATTTCTTCCTGATAAAGCTCTCTGTTAATGGTAAAAGCTAACGTTTATTCATTTGTGTTTTTAATACACCATTAAATGGATATTTTTGCACTTTATTGTTATCTACGGTCTCTAACTTAGACTGTAGATTTGGTGTTGGAGTGCTGAATTGTGTTGCAGTTCTCAAAAATTAAAAATGGAAATTTTTATGAAAATTTTGTATGAGAGCCCCTTGACCCTGATCCCTTCCAAAAACCATCTACGGTATAACTAAGAGGTGGCATACCAAATTTGGTGGTTCTAAATTGAAAACTGTAGATTTGCATAGCAGACATTCAAACAAACATTCAATTATGTTCATATATATTTGTATATGACAACTACTAGCGCAAGTCCTAAGGGATGAGAATACTGGTTTTGCTTGTGCTTTCAGCTTTTTATGCTGTTCTCGGTTCCCATTATCTGACCAGTCAGAGCCAAGATTTTGTACGATTGTTTGGTTTAGCAGTGCTTTGTATACTGTTGTGTATAACGAAGTAAATTTCTCCGTCATTTCTATCCGCGCCAGGATTCGAACCCGGATCCCCTCATTCCGGAATAAGTTGCTCTACCAATTGAGCTACGCGGACGTTTTATTCTGATTCCTATCTGCCTTTATGTCGTGTGCGTCCTTCTGGCAGGTACGTCACATCTCCTGGTACGTTACATCATCTCCCCCTTATTTTTTCTTTTTTTCGAAGTGCTGGAGAAGAGATTCTCTTATTTTTCCTATCTCGCGGTGTGGAAATAACATCGCACCATTGCGAGATTTTGAACGGTCGGGTCATCCGGATAGTTCGGGCGCCATTATAACGAAGTAAATTTCTCCGTCATTTTTATCCGCGCCAGGATTAGAACCCGGGTCCCCTCATTCCGGAATAAGTTGCTCTACCAATTGAGCTACGCGGACGTTTTATTCTGATTCCTATCTGCCTTTATGTCGTGTGCGTCCTTCTGGCAGGTACGTCACATCTCCTGGTACGTTACATGTGTTTTTGCTTATTTTGTAGTTTATTTCTTTTATTGTTTTATATTTAAGAATTTTTATAATGGGTTTGTATATTTTTGTTGTATGACAGCAAAATAATTTACTGCTAATGTTATTGATTCATTAGAGTCCATTTTTAGTTTTTCATAATTTATGTCAAGATTCAAGATAACTTCATTGATTGTTTTGACAATTGGTAATTATTGCCAAAAAAGATGCAAATAATGTGATTGTTTTGATATGTTTTTAATAATTTCAAATAATGTGGTCCTTTGTTTTGAAAGATTATGTTAATTACTCTATCATGAAAAGTTTTAGAAGGTGTTTTGTCTTTCAGTGCAGTTGCCCGGCAAAACTGCCACGTATGTAGTAATTAGAAATAAATAGGCATTTTCCATAATCTGATTTTGTATTTTAACTGCATGTACTTGTCTTTCTAAGAAGTAGAGTCACTGCATTTTTAACACAATTAGTTTTTCAGCATTAAAACTTTCTTGATATGTTTGTCCCAAATATTTTTTTCGTCAACAGTGAGCCCTAAGTACAGGCCCGTAGCCAGACAAGCAAGCTGGAAGGGGTGGCTGATGATTGAGATCGGGCGAAGGATATAAAGTGATCGAGCAAAAGATGTGAAAGAGGTCTGGCACCTGTTGTGTGAGTCACTAATACGGGCAAAAGGAAACACAGGTCGGGCGCAGCCCTGCCTGGCTACGGCCCTGCCTAGGCATTTCATATAATTTCATAATTTCTCAGTGGTAGTTTGTGTAGCAAATTTTTGGTTTTGTTTTTGGAATAATGCTTGTGTAGCTTTTAGTAAATAATATTGCTTCCTTTTTTTTTTTTTATACATAGACTTTGATGTTCCATTTTTTGAAGTATTTTACAGTTTTTGTTGAAAGTTTCTGTAGTTTTAGTTACTGCATGTTTCCCTGTGGAGTCCGCATTTGGACGGTACAGGATAATGGTCGTCAGCTAGTCGTTACTGCATGTTTGTAATTTATAATAGAGATACTTAATGCTTTTATCAGCATATGAAGTACCTTAGCATTTGTTGTCTTCCTGAGTTATCTCACTGAATTAGTTGTACAAAAAGCAATAAATGAGAACTCCTGCATGACATTCATGATATCTACAGAAAGGGTTACAGTCACCACTGTGAAAAGCTCAATCTAGTTTTCAATTGTCATATTGAGCAGAGAAGTAAAAACTGTTTATAATGTTGATTTTATGTCAAAACTATGCCTGTAGTACTGACTTGTAGAATAGCCATGAAGTTTGTAATACTGATTACCTGTGAAGCCTTTAGATACTTCATAAAGCTTGTTTGTTTTTCCTGTTCAAAAATGTTGTGAAAGTTCTTTCAATTGAATTTTTTTTTTCTTCACACTGATGCCGCCAAGTGTGTTGTCAGGACAAGACTGTCATAATTTTTGTCACACAGTGCTCATGAAAGCTGAATAGCTCTTTTTTTTTTTTTTTTTTTTTTTTTTGTAGGGAGCTAGATATGATAAGTGCTGGAGAGGAGTAAAATATTGTGACACCTCCTCACATGCTCAATATTCTCAGAAAGCAGACTACTTTCTGTGCAGCTGTGGCATCCTTTAACTAACTTTTACTGAAATAACTGCTAAAATTTTGTGAGAAAATCCTTTTGCTTTTAGTGAGCAGTGAAATATGTTGACAAAAAATGTTGTCTGTATCGGAAACATGGAGTCAAAATATGGGTAGAAAAATTCTTAGTACAGAACAATGTATTAATAGCTGAGTATTTTAATCAGCTGCACGGAACTATTACATTAGTTTTGTAATGGACCTAAACTTTTACAAAAGATCTGTCAAGAAAAAATATTGAAAAATAAATCCTTTAATAATCTATTGGATAGATGAAAAAAAAACTGTTTCCATTTTGTGAACTGTATATTTATGAAATTCTACCAATATTGCAGTTAACCATGTTACATGTATAATTTTTTTCCCTGGCATAACTCTTGTGAAACTCGTTTTTTTCTAAAGCAAATCTTAAGATCATGTACCTCACTTCAATGTACAAATTGTGTGTAGGAAGAAGCACCTCATTCCTGTTGTGTAAAGAAATTGGTGCACATTTATACACATGATATATCAGAGTTCTTCGTGTATATGGTCATCAACTCGTAAGACTTATGAGATACATTTTTTTTTACACAGAAAACTTTGTATTTACAAGACTTAATGCTCTTATAACACTAGCTTGGTAAATAAATCTCTGATGTATGGAAATACACTTGCGGAAAGTGAAAAAAGAACACCAAGAAGGAATTGGCGGACAATCATGAAATTTACATATGTCAATGGGGTCGAGTTGACGTAGGTGTGATGTTAATTTCGGGACCAACCGGTGAGCGCTAACGCCACAGCACGGTATAATATGCAAATTATCGTCCGTGGTGTTTCAGGAGTACGTCGAAGTGAATGTAATCAGTCGTCGGCGTACGGACACGTGCGAAGACCCTGAAGAAGCTGAAATGCCTGGACATGGAAGACGTGTACAATTTAAGCAGTTATCGGACTTTGAGCGAGGTCGTCTAGTCGGTCTCCGTGAGGACGGGTGGTCGTATCGACGTATTGCAAAGCGAATTGAACGGAAAGTATCGGTGGTGGTACGATGGAGGCGTAGATGGTCTGAGGAACATTCCCACACGAAAAGACGTGGAACCGGGAGTCACAGACTGACTGATGAGCGGACCGATCGACGCATAAGAAGAGCGTCATTGTCAAGTAGAACATCCACTGCGACGCGAATCCGAGCTGCCGTTGCACCTGAGATGACTGTGCGAACAATCCGCAACCGTCTACTGGATGCAGGACTACGTGCACGTGTGCCTCTGGCATGTGTACCTCTGACTCCAGCCCACCGTCAGGAACGGCTGCAGTGGTGTCGCCAACGTCTGCACTGGAGAACGCAATGGCGATCTGTCGTGTTCAGCGATGAAAGTAGATTCTGTTTGGGAGCCTCCGATGGCCGTATGCATGTTTGCAGACACACAGGGGAGCGTCTCCACCCTTCTTGCATCCTCCAGCGACACACAGGGCCTACATATGGTCTCCTGGTGTGGGAAGCAATCAGCTATCACTCCCGTACATAACTAGTGTTTGTACCGGGTACGTTAAACAGCACCTCCTACAGCAACATCATTCAGCCCGTTGTTGTGCCATTTGTAAGGTCGGTCCATCGTGGGGTTTTCCAGCAAGATAATGCACGCCTACACACGGCATGTGCAACGCAACATGCACTTCAGGTTGTGAGACAACTTCCATGGCCTGCACGTTCACCGGATTTGTCCCCCATTGAGCACGTGTGGGATTTTATGGGACAACGACTTATCCGGTCTCCACGGCCAGCCACGACCATCCCCGAGTTACGCGTCCAGGTTGAGGATGCTTGGAACTCAATACCCTAAACTTACATCCAACATCTGTACGACAGACTCCATGACAGAATTGCACAGTGTGACGCAGTTCATGGCGGTTCAACCTCGCACTAACCATGTTACATGGAAATGTTTTTTTCAGTTTGCCAGCAAATACAGCTGTATTTTGCCATAATGTTTTGATCAAGTTATCCTCTGTATTCCGTTATTATGCTGTTTAAATTTCGTTGGTATCAGACGTCTCCTTCTTGGTGTTCTTTTTTCACTTTCCGCCAGTGTATTTGTAGATGCAGGTTAAGTAAAACGGTATAGAAGGCGGAGATGTTTTCCACCGCTAGTTTGCAAACTTATTATAACATGCCACTGGCAATATCTGCCAGTTTTCATGTATTCCTTTGGTTTCAAAGATGTTTGTTGATTTTCTGCAACTTGTATGAATTTCATTTGTGTGTGTATAGTAGCATGTGCACAAGTGAAACTAAAGCAAAACCATGAATTTTTGTCTAATTACCTACATTTAATTTGTCCATTAGTAGCCCAGCTGTTTGAAAAAGGTCATAAGGTAGGTTCAAAAGTTCCTGAAATACACTGGCGGAAAGTAAAAAAAGAACACCAAGAAGGAGACGTCTGATACCAACGAAATTTATACAGCATAATAACGCAATACAGAGGATAACGTGATCAAAACATTATGGGAAAATACAGCTGTATTTTCTGGTAAACTGAAAAAAAAACATTTCCATGTAACATGGTTAGTACGAGGTTGAACCGCCATGAACTGCGTCACACTGTGCAATTCTGGCATGGAGTCTGTCGTACAGATGTTGGATGTAAGTTTCGGGTATTGAGTTCCAAGCATCCTCAACCTGGACGCGTAAATCGGGAATGGTCGTGGCTGGCCGTGGAGACCGGATAAGTCGTTGTCCCATAAAATCCCACATGTGCTCAATGGGGGACAAATCCGGTGAACGTGCAGGCCATGGAAGTTGTCTCACACCCTGAAGTGCATGTTGCGTTGCACATGCCGTATGTAGGCGTGCATTATCTTGCTGGAAAACCCCACGATGGACCGACCTTACAAATGGCACAACAACGGGCTGGATGATGTAGTTGATGCAGGAGGTGCTGTTTAACGTACCCGGTACAAACACTAGTTGTGTACGGGAGTGACAGCTGATCGCTTCCCACACCAGGAGACCACATGTAGGCCCTGTGTGTCGCTGGAGGATGCAAGAAGGGTGGAGACGCTCCCCTGTGCGCGTGCGAACATGCATACGGCCGTCGGATGCTCCCAAGCGGAATCTGCTTTCATCGCTGAACACGACAGATCGCCATTGCGTTCTCCAGTGCAGACGTTGGCGACACCACTGCAGCTGTTCCTGACGGTGAGCTGGAGTCAGAGGTACACATGCCAGAGGCACACGTGCACGTAGTCCTGCATCCAGTAGACGGTTGCGGATTGTTCGCACAGTCACCTCAGGTGCAATGGCAGCTCGGATTTGCTTCGCAGTGGATGTTCTGCTTACAACGCCGCTCTTCTTATGCGTCGATCGGTCCGCTCATCAGTCCGTCTGTGTCTCCCGGTTCCACGTCTTCTCGTGTGGGAATGTTTCTCGGACCATCTACACCACCATCGTACCACCACCGATACTTCCCTTTCAATTCGCTCCGCATTACGACGATACGACCACCCGGCCGCACGGAGTCCGACTAGACTACCCCGTTCAATGTCCGATAACTGCTGAAATCATACACGTCTTCCATGTCCAGGCATTGCAGCTTCTTCAGGGTCTTCGCACGTGTCCGTACGCCTACGACTGATTACATTCACTTCGCCGTAATCCTTAAATACCACCGACGATAATTTGCATATTATGCCGTGCTGTGGTGTAAGCGCTCACAGGTTGGACCCAAATTAACATCACACCTACGTAAACTCGACTCCACTAACATATGTAAATTTCATGATTGTCCGCCAATTCCTTCTTGGTGTTCTTTTTTCACTTTCCGCCTGTGTAGTCCCAAACTGTGGGGATAAAAAAATGTGGGATGAATTTCCATTTCAGACATTGGTAACAATTGCTGCCATTACATTTCCTGTCTGTGTTGAGCACCAGCAGTCTGTTTGCTGTGTACTGTGTATTATTAGTTTTGAGAAGTGCCTACTGTAATAACCATATGTATTGCAAACCAATATCAGTATGTCAGTTTTTAGTTTATTCTTCCCTTTATTTTGATTGCATATTTACTGTATCTCTGCCCTGAGAATGAATAAATAATTTTAAAAATTCAATTTGCGGTGCATTCCTTTATCACGGATTTAACATTCAGTTTTGAAGCCTTTCCCTGTCATTATCAGAATTGCAGAATACAGACATACGCTGTATGCAGATAGTTAACAGATTATTAGCAGATTTTACAGCTTTTGCTTGTAGATTTAAAAAAAATGAAATGTCATTCTTAATTTTCTTTTTGTTGTAGACAAAATTTCCTTTTTGCTTTAAATTTTCTGTTTACCCTTTTTTGGACACCACTTTAAGATATTACACACTAAATAAATATGTAAAACTAATAAAGTCCATGGAAATGTGGTACCTGCACCCAATAACATAAATGTGATGGAAGTTGAAATTGTGAATTCTAACCACCTCATTTCTGGTTGAAGGTAAAAAACGAATCTAGCCATTTCACACACATTGATGCACATTCAATCCTAATGTACTTTTGTTCTCATTGAAATCTGGAATGTTCTAAAAAATATTTATTGTCTTATTTGTTTTTCTTTAAATTATCTTATTCTATTGTTATCTTGGTTAGCATTTCACATTAAGTAGAATCATTGTTATTGGTGACATTTTAAAGATACATGTTCTAGGATGAAAAAAAAAAACAAGTATTCAGCATGCAAACTTTATTTTACAAAATTTTGTATTATGTCAGTGAGACATAAAACTAATTCCTTTAATTCTGCATGTGCATGTTTATACAGAGAAATAAAGATGCTGCTTACATTTCTCAGACTTTGCAATCATAATTATACACTGCAGTGTGTATGTTGGTATACTAACTAAATGCACTGATGAGCTATTACATTATGGACATGTACCTAATAAGCTGTAAGACCCCCCTTTAGCCCGCAAAACAGCAGTCACTCGGCAAGGCATCACAATTCGATGAGGTGGCAATAGGTATCCTGGGGTATCTGGTACCTCTGGTTCCTGTAGATTTCAGGGTGGTGGTGATTTAGCAGAAACCCCCGTTTTCCAATTCGAACCACAAATGTTCGAGTGAGTTCGTGTCAGGTGAATTTGGACACCAGGGCATTAACAGAAAGTCACCATAGCGTGTTCCTCAAACCACTCCTTGGCGATTTTGGTAGTGTGGTATGATGCATTATCCTGTTGGTAATAGCCATCACCAGAAGGGAACACAGTTGCCATGAATGGGTGAACTTGTTGTGCAATGATGTTCAGATACCTGACAGCTGTTGGAATAATGGGGGCTAAAATGTCCCCTGGGAGGGGAAACACGGCGACACCCATTGCAGGTTCTCGGAAATGTGTGCAGAGTGTTTTTCTATTTTCTTAACATTGTTTTTAAGATTTTTTAAAACAAAGGAAGGGAAATTTTCACACGTTTTGTAACGGCTTCCGTTCTTGACGTGAAGCTATTATCGATCACGGAGGCAACTGCTTTCCACCCTCCCCCATTTTATTTTAGCTATAGTTCTTCCATATTATCGCACAGATAACTTCAACTTGATAAGATATAATTCGGTTTTTTTTTTCAGCTTTAAATTTAAAAAGTGCTGTTTTTGTGCATTTTTAACACACCATGCACGTTTGATGTGGCATTTCGGAAGGTGATGGGCACAATTTTTCTTTTTTTTTTCTATTTTTGGCATGGACGACCAAACTTTCATCTAACTGAAAGTTAGATGAAGGGTTTTTTTTTTTTTACAAGAGCCATATTTTTAAAGCGTTTTCTCCATTTCTTCGGCTGAAGAAATGCTAACGGAATATGTCGGCATTCTGTAAATTGACGTCTCAACTTATTTTTTTACTGTTTGCTTTCAAGATAGCTTCACTTCAGTTAAATTGATAAGGTGTTTTTTTTGTGTGTGTGTGTTTTTTTTTGTTTCCTTCGTGCTCTTTCTTTTCCTTTTTCAAAAATTATGTTTTTACACATTTATATTGCCCTCATTCCATTTTGTATGGTCGCATTGTGAGGCATTCTGGCGGCTGTGCGCAGTTCTGTCATTTTTGGCACCCGGACAGCTTTGTTCCAGTTGGATTAATGTTTTTTTTTTTACAAAATCCATATTTGTGAAGTGTTTGCAACATTCCCTTCAGTTTCCATAGCCATGGGGCATTTTGGAAGTTAAGGGTCGCATTTTATTTTATCTATTTTTTTACTTCCAGATAGCTTTACTCAGATATTTTTTTACTAAAACCATATGATCACAAATTTTTAAGTCACCTGCTTCGTTTCCAAGGCCATATTACGTGGTATTCCCGAAGCTGACTGTTGCAACTGTCTTTCAATGATCTTCCAGATTGTTTCATTTCAGATGAAAAGTTTTTTGCTTTACAATAACCATTGCTGTTTTGCTCACTTCAGTTTCATGGCATTTCAACAATTATGTCAATGAAAATTCTCCCATCACATTTTCACAAATTCACCAAATTTTTCTTAAAACTGTGGTCAATGCACAAACTGGATTTCAAAGAAAAAATCTTGTATGGACCCCTATTTTACAAATCAAGTTAAATGTGGCAAAATTACTGGTATTTCCGAAGTTGACATGATCCTTACCTTCTCACACAATCAGCTGGTGAGGTCCCTAGTACAACATACTGTAATTGCTGCAGGAATAGAAAGAACAATGTCCATCAGGAAAAACATCCTTTGAAGAGAGGGAGTTAAAGTTTGATCAGTTAACTAAATGCAAATTAAAAATATGGATTTCAAATAATTCCTTATACTTTTTGACTATTATTTTTAAAATTCCAAAAGCATTTAAAGAATGATATTTAAGTTCTGAATGTATTAAAATAGTTCTAGTTTCTTCTGCATTTTTATCAGGAAAAAGCTAGTTTGACTATTGCAACTAAATATAAATGTGCGCTATTATCAATAACTCAAATTGACACAGCGCAGAACAATAAATTTTATGGCAAAACTAACGTTTAGGTATCCCTTTACCTTGCAGACAGTTAAATGTTTCTTTCTGTGTTGCAGACTTCTGAAAAAGATTCTGCAAGTGAGAAGTGTCCCAAAAAACATCGGCCACGGCATAGCGCCGCTTCCAGCCTGTTTCTGCCTAACAGTGCATCCAGGCGCCATAGCCTCATTTGGTAATTGGCGTATCCATGCTTGGCTGTCTACATAATGCACCAGGAATCTTGATTTGCCAGACCAGGCCACTTTCTTCCAATCATCCATGGTCCAATCTCAATTATTTTGGCACATTTCATGCAGTGAATATGGAGACCCAGCTCGCTTTTTGGGTACATAGGCCCATGCGCTCAAGTCTGCAGTGAACGGTGTGCTGTGACACACTGCCCTGGTCACCACTGTTGTATATGTGTGTGTGATTTGTTGCACTGTGGTCACTGTGAACAATGTGCGACAGTCTCCGCTCCCCTCTGGCATCAGTGAACTGCAGACGACGATTCATCATTTGGCCATTGTGCACCACTTTTGATACCTACTCACTACAACGGCACATGAACAACCCATAAGCCACACCGTGCCATCACAATTTGTCCTTTATCAAACTCCTATAAATCGGCAGATTTTCCCATTCTGACTCTTAACACTCTACTAACCGAAAGCTGGTCTTCTGGTTGATTACATACTGCTCTGTGAACTTCACCTGCTCAACCGTTTGGTCTCCAGGGCACTCATTTTAAAACTTATTATTTTTGTCAGTGAGTAGCAACAGTTTGATAATGAGTAAGTTTCAGCATTTAACATTATAATTCATTCATAAATAAATTTTATGCTGTTATATTTTTCTCAGCTGAGTCCAATTTTTTCCCCATTTCTGTCATTGAAAAGCCTGAAAGTGAGCTGCATTTCATACTATCGTAATCTGTGGAAAAACATAACAAAGCTGCCATGTCCCGATGGGAGTTCAGTTGCACAAGACAAAAGAGAATAAATGAGCTAATTACTATGTGAAGAAAAAATTCAGACAAGTTGATGCCTACACAAATGTAATTTAAAATATTACCAGAAAAGAAACTTACCCACAGTATCTGTAGCCTGAACTTCAGATCTGCTTACTGCTGTAACTGAGACCATCAGAAAGAAGTGTTTTAGTGGACATTTTTTATATAAATCCACTATGAAACACTTATCTCAAATAGTCAATGTCATCTCCAGATGACATCTCTCATTAGCTGCAGGAAAATGCTCTCAAACATGCAATGTGTTCCACAATAAGTACGTGTGTTTGTCCTCTCAAAAAGTTTAGTCCTTTTAACTGTTCTAATGGAAAAACGAAAAAGGAGAGGGTGGGGTGCGTGGATATACAAAAACCAGAATACCCAAAAGTTTTAAGAAATTAAAACAAAACAAAACAACAAAGCTGTAAAAAAATACCAAAGTGTTACGTACAAGAGATTATATTGAAGTGTAAAATGATATAAGCTAATGACATTGTAAGCTGTTGCAAAATGTATCAAAAGAACTATGTTGTAATGGGGATTCACTCATATATTCAGTTATACAAGGAAAAAGAAATGAGCTACGAGGGTGTATCACAAAATAGGTTTCACATATCGGTGACTATCAGAAATGGATACAACACGGTTGCAGAGTGATGTCACACATTTCATCATCTGCTCATGGAAGGAGTGTGGCACAGTTGTGTTGCGTAGTTTATTCGTTAACAGGAGTTTGTTATGCTGCAGCAGCTGGAGTGTTATTCGAATTCGGAAGTTCGCGGAACAGTGTTTTTTTTTTTTTTTATGAGCAAAACATCTGAATCCAACAAAATCCATCGTGAAGTGTCGGTTGTTTGTAGAGAAGAGGCAATGTTGCTCATCAAATGTTCAGTACTCTCTAGGTTCCGAAGGAGTATATGAGCTTCTGCCACAGGAAAAAACACACTGAATGAGCCATCTGCCTGTGTTTCCACTGTGCCCTTTAGGATGTGTTGGAGCACCAAAATTGTATGAAGAAGGCTGATTTGATGCCAGACGTGGGGTCTGTTAAACAACAGAAATCCTCTGTGGGCAAAGGATGTGATGCTTACAGCTCGCAACACTGTTCTAACCCTCTAGGGGGCTTTAACAATAGGGCAGACTAGGCTGTTCTATGGAGAGCGGGTGAACATCTAAAGTTTTGTAGTCTTTTGGATGGGTGCATGCTCTGATGGGATGGCGCTGTATGTGTGCAGTTTTTGCTGAGATTGTTTCTAGGGTCTGCTGATAAAAGCTTAACGTGCTGGTTGGCGTCTCTTGAGGACAGCATGCTCTTCTGAGAAACACTAGGGGGAGGAACAGTTTGTGTGTCTTGCTTGCCCCTTCCCCCACACACACACGCAGGTCCATATTCCTGAATTTCTGCAACAGCAAAATGTTTTTAACATTGGTATGTATAAATATAGTGTACTCTAGCAGCAAACCCCTGCCCATGCAGAAACGCGAAACTATGGTCAAAATCAGTAATTCATCCATTATCACACCTACTTCGGGCTGCAAGAATTAAATTATGTTCCCCAGCTTGACCAAGTAATAATGGACACTTTTGACTGTTGGAGGAATTCAGCTTACAGGCAATGTTATCAACAAAAAACACATGGCCATAGCTCTTAGCTGCACCCTTTTCCAATTGACCCCAATGGGTGGAATTTCCTTCTGATGAAAGGGCAATAAAAGGGGAGGAGGAGACTATTTCAAATACACTTACACAAAGGGGAACAAAAAATATACTGTACAACTTCAATTAACCCTCCAGATGGCAGCAGGGGACTTGAAAGAGGCAATGTGAAATTTAGTCACATGAATAACAGGAGACCCCCCTAAAAACGTTCTGTCTTTCTGTAGTATTTGTCATCGTTAACATATTATTGCATCGTCGCCGCTTTGGGTACAGAAATCTACGAACGTACATATACGTGCCGGCCAACCAGAGGTTTAATACGTTACTTCATGACCGACCACACACCACATTTTAATTCTTCGAACAGCCTCGGCACACACACACACACACAAAAAAAAGAAAAAAAAATATTAAAATACCTGAAACTCAACTGACAACTGCCATTTTGTTTGACGGCGATTGAAGCTCACACTAACATGAAATAAATATATTTGCAATACGTATTAACATCAGGGCCGGTTCGTCATTAGGGGCCAGACCTCACCTAAAAATTTCTATTTTTAGAAATATTTTTTGTTTGCCCTGATTCTTATTTTCTCTCTTAACTACATGGTGATAAACCTTTCCCTTCAAAAACCATTACCTAAGGGAAAAGTTTCCTTCAAAAACGAAAAACTATTCCCTGAGGAAAGAGATCACGTTCAGAGTGTGAGGTTATTGGGGCCAGCTCCAACAGGCCCCAGTAACATCACTACGCAAGCAAAGAGGAGACTATTTCCTCCCAATCTCATTCAGTATGATGACCTACAAACAACACTGCCTTAATGCGTGTGCAAAAAAATCTGATCTGGCCCCGCACTAATTTGATTGGCCAGGAGAGTATCCATTTCCTTAATGCTGTGGGTTGACAGAGAAGCTTACCCCGACCAAGCTGAAAGTTCAGTTAGTTGTTTTTTCTGTGTTTGTCTCTCTCGGTGATGTGTTGTGTTGTTCCTTTGTGTCGTGACTTTTTTGCTTGTCGATTACAATGAATGGAGTGGATATTTTGTTAAAATCTCCGTTCTTTGCTTTAAATCTGGAAGAAAAGCTTCACTTAAAGAAACTCGGTGCTTATCAGCCCAAGAATTTGAGATTCCAAGAGTATGAAGTTTATAAAGCGCTTTGTAGAACTAATTTCAGTTTTAACTAAGATGATTTTCTATGTTAAAAATAAATAAATAAATGAGAAAACCTGTAAGTATAATTTGCACATGAGTACATATATGTTTTTAGGTTTCACAAGTTTTTTTTAAAAAAAGGTTAAAACTTTCAAATAATGCAAATGGTAGTATGGTACTCATTCTATATGGGACGAAATTCATGAAACATTCCCTCTGCATATATTTGGAGTTATTATTTTTTCACTACATTTTTTTATCCTGTGATTATTCCTCAGTTGAGAAATCTGAAGAAACACAAAGCACAACTAACATAAATTAATGCTCATATGTTTTAAGGTAAAAATTTTATTTAAGGAGTTTTAACATTTTTCTGTTAATAATTATGCATTCTATTCTGAGGAAATTTTTTTCCTGTGCAATACAATAGTTGACACATTCCTGCTTGATTTGGGCATTATTGTGAGTCAAGGGGGTAAACAGAGGCAGAGTAAAGGAATCTTGGGGGTAGGGTGGGGGTCTGAATAGTTTGCCTAATAATGAGGTTTTTTTTATTTCATTGTTTGACTTCGGCTTCTGGCACCACCTGTTTCAGTTGCCATGAGCCACCACTGATTAACATTATATTCAAGTTGCACTAAATTACAGCTATCATTACAGATTACATTGCATAAGTGCTAAATATCAAATAAAATGTGCTCTCATTACCCAAACAAAATTTACATTGAATTTATTTTCCCTCTTCTGCTGCGGACCAAGCAGCACAACAAAAAACATGGAAGAAGGGGAAAAAAAGTTAGCTTCACTTTTTCATTGCGTTGCTCATCTTATAGGAAGTTATAGGGAGTTAAGTGTAAATAAAATTTAACCACATTTTTATCCCCTGATTATTTCACTTTTCCAAAACTTGAAAAGAATTTTGGGCATGGATCTATGCAACAGATCAGAAACAACGTGAGGTGGTTGATCAATCCTGCCTGGTATCAACAGTGTTTGCTGGTGGCGGCAGTTGTTATGGTATGGGACGTGTTTACCTGTCAGAGACTTGGACCCCTGGTGCATGTGGAACATGTGACTTGTGCCCACTGTCATGAATTGCTTGCTGACTCTGTACAACCAGCAATCTTGCACTTTTTCCCGAATGGCGACAATGTCTTCCAAGATGACAATGCACCAAAATACAGGTCCAATGCTGTACAGGAATGGTTTAGGCAGCACAGTTCAGACATCCAGCATATAAATTGGTCTTCAAACTCCCACAGTATCAATCCCATAAAACACTTGTGGAGCATTACAGAACAGCATTTCAGGCATCTCAACACACCGATTATACCTCCGTAACAGCATTAAAAACTGCATTACACCCAATTTTTTTAGCCATACCTCCCAACATGTTATTGAATTGATACCATGTTGGATAGCTGCTGTACTGAGGGCGAAAGGATGACCTATGGTCATAATTCAGTGATCATTCAGTGTATATGTACAAAATTTTGAGAACAATTTTAAATTATGTTCCTTAGGAAGTCATGACATTTTCCAGGTATAAATGCAAAAGTAAGATTGTAATGAAAGCATGTACTGCAATAGTGCTACACGATTTCATTACATATCCTTCGCCTAAGCCTTACTTTGGGCATAGTCAAAGTATGATGAGTCAGTTTTTTGCTACTAGCAGGGGTGGCTTTCCCCTGTAACATGAGCACACGCATACCGCTGCCTCAGATAGGGATATATATATATATATATATATATATATTCTATAAAGAAGAAACCTAAGCAAAAAAATACATATATAATTTTGACTCACACCTAGTACAACATAGAAAAGGTTATGTATCTACCTGTGTGAGCAAAAAGGAAAAAAGATAAAAAAATAAAATAAAACAACTGAATGTAGAAGGTGTCGAGAATACTGAGCCTTGGCTTTATCAAGGACCAGCAAAAACTCTGCATTTTCTCACTTCCACAAAGACCTAGTTGGAAATGGGTTTCTGCAAGGCCATAGATGCAAGTAACATTCCCACCTAAAATAGTTTAAAATATATATATATAAGTCATGTCCTCCTTAGAGTTGCATGACCTAGCACTAGTTAACAATTTCGCTTGCATCCATTAACCTTCCTGGCCCGACCCATACTCTTCATCTGTTACGATTAAACAGAGAGAAGAAGATTAAAGAGAACTCAAGCTGTGAGAGTGACATAATAATTAGAAATGATTTTCAGCCATAACGAAATTCCAAGTTCGTTTGAGAGAGAATTTAGACCTGAAAAACAATGCAAAAGAAATCCAAATTTTACATTGCAATTAAAAAAGGAAATGTTAATTTATAACGAACAGATTTTTGAAAGAAAACTTGAGTCTAAAACCCCCTACTCTACAACTTATGACAGCACGAAAACGAGAATAAGCTAAAGATAATAATTAACTAAAGAAAACTTTGTGAAAGTTATATACCTTAAACAGTTAGTTGCAATATGTACAAAGTATTTCAGCAGTGCTTTAAGTGCATAATTAATTAGTTATTAAGAACTTAACTACTTTGAAAAAACAGCGCATAGACAGCGCATAGAAAAGGAACAAGCTTAGCCATCTTCTGTTCCTAGGTACCCCAAAAGACGCTCAAAGTTACAAAGAAAAGAAAGAGTTAAAACCCGCAAAAATGTTAACAGAAAAAACCAATGCCTAAAAGCTGAAAAGCTAAAAAACGACAGAGAAAAGGTACATGAAGTACAAACATTGAACTTATATAACCTAGAACCCAAAAACAAGGAAGAGAGCTTACCTCTTGTGTTACAAAAACTTTTCTCCTCACAAGAGAAGAACATGGCTGACCTCTTCCGCCACTCCTAGACGCTGGGGGCAGTGAGGGTGGGGCTGATGGCCTCCTCATACAGCAAGAAACCAACGCGGAGATTTTAACCAGAGAAAAAAATATATAAACTTAAGACTGTGGATCTGTATGATCAGAAAGAGCAGAATTAACTCTCCAGAATACATGAGAAATATTATAAAATACACGAGCAGTTTATTTAATAATCTTTGCATGTATTAAATCACCTTAGTGAGCTTCTATAGATTAATCAGAATCTTATTAATTTTAATGTTGGTTTTACTATTTTTAGTATAGCTATGCGCTGTCTATGCGCTGTTTTTTCAAAGTAGTTAAGTTCTTAATAACTAATTAATTATGCACTTAAAGCACTGCTGAAATACTTTGTACATATTGCAACTAACTGTTTAAGGTATATAACTTTCACAAAGTTTTCTTTAGTTAATTATTATCTTTAGCTTATTCTCGTTTTCGTGCTGTCATAAGTTGTAGAGTAGGGGTTTTAGACTCAAGTTTTCTTTCAAAAATCTGTTCGTTATAAATTAACATTTCCTTTTTTTAATTGCAATGTAAAATTTGGATTTCTTTTGCATTGTTTTTCAGGTTTAAATTCTCTCTCAAACGAACTTGGAATTTCGTTATGGCTGAAAATCATTTCTAATTATTATGTCACTCTCACAGCTTGAGTTCTCTTTAATCTTCTTCTCTCTGTTTAATCGTAACAGATGAAGAGTATGGGTCGGGCCAGGAAGGTTAATGGATGCAAGCGAAATTGTTAACTAGTGCTAGGTCATGCAACTCTAAGGAGGACATGACTTATATATATATTTTTAAACTATTTTAGGTGGGAATGTTACTTGCATCTATGGCCTTGCAGAAACCCATTTCCAACTAGGTCTTTGTGGAAGTGAGAAAATGCAGAGTTTTTGCTGGTCCTTGATAAAGCCAAGGCTCAGTATTCTCGACACCTTCTACATTCAGTTGTTTTATTTTATTTTTTTATCTTTTTCCTTTTGCTCACACAGGTAGATACATAACCTTTTCTATGTTGTACTAGGTGTGAGTCAAAATTATATATGTATTTTTTTGCTTAGGTTTCTTCTTTATAGAATGTGAATTCTGAATTTTCAAAACTGCTGCGTTGCGCGTTTTGATTTTCAGGTTATTTTGCACCCTTCGTTTTAAATTCTAAAATTTTTTCCTTAGTCTTCAGTTTTGCTCTTAAGTATATATATACTGACGGGAAAAAAATCCCAACACAACGAAAAAATAGTTGTAGAGGAATAAAATGGCGGCAATACATTTGTATAGGTAACATATTTAATCGATTAAGGTTATAAGATCACAGCTTATTGTAAGCGCGAGAAGAGCTATTTTAAATGTGAAATGCTGATACATTAATAACCGGTGTAACCACCAGAATGTTGAATGCAAGCACGCAAACATTCATGCATTGTGTCGTACAGGTGCTGGATGTCAGTTTGTGGGATGGAGTTCCATGCCTGTTGTACTTGGTCGGTCAATACAGGGACGGTTAATGCTGGTTGGGGGTCACGCTGGAGTTGTCGTGCAATACGTGCTCGATTGGTGAAAGATCTGGTGATCTAGCAGGCCACGGCAAAATGTCGATACTCTGTAGAGCATGTTAGGTTACAACAGCGGTATGCGGGCGAGCGTCATCCTGTCGGAAAACACCCCCTGGAATGCTGTTCATGAATGGCAGCACAACAGGTTGAATCACCAGACCGACGTAAAACTGTGCCGTCAGGGTGCGTGGGATAACCACGAGTGCTCCTGCTGTCATAGGAAATTGCTCCCCAGACCATAACTCCAGGTGTAGGTCCAGTGTGTCTCGGCCGCAGACAGGTTGGTTGCAGGCGCTCACCTGGCCTCCTTCTAACCAACACACGGCCACCACTGGCACCCGGGCTGAACCGGCTTTCATCAGAAAACACAACAGATCTCCACTCCGCCCTCCAAAGAGCTCTAGCTTGACACCACTGACGTCGCAAACGGCAGTGGTTTGGAGTAAGTGGAATGCACGCTACAGGGCGTCTGGCTCGGAGCTGTCCTTCAAGTAACCGATTTGTAAGGGTTCGTTGTGTCACTGTGGTGGCAACTGCAGCTCGAATTGCTGCCGCAGACGCGGTATGATGCGCCAAGGCCATACGCCGTACACGGCGGTCTTCCCTCTCAGTAGTGCCACGTGGCCTGCCGGAACCCGGTTTTCTTGAGGCAGTACCTTCCCTTGACCACTGCTGCCAACAATCATGCACAGTGGCTACATTCCTGCCAAGTCGTTCTGCAATATTGCGGAAAGAAAATCCACCTTCTCGTAGCCCTATTACACGACCTCGTTCAAACTCCTTGAGCTGTTGATAATGGCTTCTTCGTCTTCTTAAAGGCATTCTTGACTAACATCAGCACCCTACGTTGAATCTCAACGATAACTAACGCTCACGAATGTTACAGCGCGTATTTACAGCAAACCTGCTTTGCATGTTTTGAGGGCACTACTAGCGCCACATGTATGCGCCGAGCGCGAAATTTGCATAGACGTCATCTTACAGATGTACTCTCACAGCCTACCAACTATCGTTTATCTAACACAACCCGTTCTTGGTGTTGGGATTTTTTTTTTCAGTCAGTGTATATATATATATATACAGAGAGAGAGCTTTTAAAAGTGTTCATGAAATTGCATTTCCCAAATTTGGTAGACACCTTGTAAATCGTAAGCAAGCCTTTGGTAATGTATACATAGGATAATGATGCGTGCAAAGCCATAATAATCTGAAGCATGAACGATGTGATTAATAAGTCTCATAGAAAATAAAAGCACTATATAGCAGCTAAAGATATCAGAGATAACAATCTGCAGCTCTACAGGACAGTAACAAAACTCTGAATTCTAGAGGGAGGAGGGGTGTTGAATCATCTATATATTAATTTTATAAGTTTTTTTACTGTTAGACCAGTTGTGACGTAACGGGTGAACGTTAACATATGGTTGAGGTATCAAAATAAAGGTCTTACCATGTAGATGTGCCAGTTGAAGAGAAGAATGAGATTGGGCAACGGTTCGAGTGTTGTGGGGCGGCAAATTTTCCACGTAAAATCTATGGGAGAAGCCTGCGGTTCACATCCGATCACCAGCGGCTGACTCACGCGCTGTTGAAGGCGAAGGCATGGAGTGACTGAGATAGTCGAAAGTCTCTATTCTCAGCGAACCGTCGTGCAAAACAACGCTAGCAAGAATTTGTATGAAAGTTCTAATTGGAACAGCGAACACCTGATTGCATTGTGCCATTGGTCTGCGTGATGTATACATACAACTTAACATTCATTTGATCCAGTTTATTTACGTAGGTAAGACATTTCCCATTATGTAAATAAAATAACATATGAGTTTATTCTTTTCAAAAAAAAAAAACTAATCGTCGATATCAATGGGTTTTGTCAACCAGGTTCGAATCCCGGTGAGGCATGGATGTTTTGTTTGTCTTACGGCACTGGCTCTCTCCCTTCCTTGGAAACAGTGACCTTAAATTAGGGACAGTCAACTGCTTATAGCCCATTGAGTTGCTCATGGTGGTGGTCCTTAAATCTTCAGTCACCAAAAAAAAAAAACCACCAAACCTGAACTATTATCTTTACTGTTATTGGTTGAATGAATTTGTCAATTATTTGAATTTTACATTTGTTGTTTCATACGAGTTTATTATTTAAAAAAAAGCACGAACCTGGGCTATTGGCCTTACTGAATTGGTTGAATGAATTTGTAAATCAAATAAAGTTCACATTTGTTGTTTCATATTTCATTCTTTTCAAAAAAAAAAAAAAAAAAAACTAACCGTCGATTCCGACGGGTTTCGTCTAGTTTTACCAATACCTGTTACTAACGATTTTGTATAACATTAGCCAATCTCCTGAAGTTCATAAAAGACTGTTAGTGATGCCAATTTTTGTTTATTTCTGGTTGAAAACATCAATTGAAAACATTATTTTTACCTTCCTATACCTTTGACCACAAAGAGGGTGGCGATTGTTTAGTTTTCAGGAGGGGGCAAACAGAAATTGTAACTATGAATGGGATATACAAACATCATATAAAAATATGGCGCCACCGAGGCTGAATAAAAAGAAAAGCTACGGTGCGAAATAGTCTCGTGCACAACTTAGTGCTATCGCCAAGTCAATCGGTTGAACAGCCATTGCTTCGTTGGTTCACAGTTATTTGTAATGAGTGAGTGAGTGTTCCGTTTATTGTCATTTGGATACACATATAGTTTTGTGAGGTGGGTATTTTTATATTTCTAAGATGAGGTTAATTCTTAGTAAACGTTTTATTTAGTTTTAGTGATAGTTATAGGTTTAATGAGTAGATCTTAGTTTCACACGTGTTGAAATATGTTCATGTCTCGTGAATAGGGAAGTATAAAGAAGTGAGTTATTCTGTAGTGTTGAATTCTTATTTCAAATAGAATAATTAATATATTTTGCCAATGCCGATTCACATAGAGCTTGAATATTACTAGAAATCGGGGCAACTTTTCAGGAAATTAGCCTTTGTAGTTTGTATAACATTTGCATCTCCAACAATCGTTAGCCCTTTCTTTACGAAATTAATGCTTGAACTGTTGCATTGTAATGTGTCTCTGAATTAAAGAGGACATTTTTTTAATTTCGTAACTTAATGCAACTGTGATATGGCATTTGTCTGATTGAATTTACTAAAGCTGTCTGAACAGTGTGGACAGATTATGTTGAAAAACTGCATGATCAACTTTATTCTAACTGTACAAAACATAGGGAACTACTTTCGATTAAAAATTTCAATCTAGTTCTTCACTTGTATTAAAAGGTATAATTATTTTTAGACGAATTGCCAACATTTGCCATGCTGCAGTGTTGCAGTGGATGTTAGTGGCTGCAAGTCAAATTATAGAAGTCAAAAGGAGACTGTTACAACTTTTGCCATACCAAAGTAATGTATGCAGCAGATTTTGTATAAGTGAAACTTTGTCTTATACCAAATCTGCTGCATACATTTAAACAGACAAAGTTCTGATATCGGATTTCCATGTTCATTTTCTGTTGAATGAAATATTCGAGTAGCTATGAAAACTGTATGAGCAGCTTGAAAACTAAATAGGAAAACATAACGCTCCTCAGCTGCAAAATACTCTTGAACAACTTGGTAAAAGCCAAACATGATAACCGAAATGATTTTAAATCACGTGAAAGAAAAATTAAGAAGTTGAAAGTCTGAACGCTTAGTTTTGTGTGTCTCTCCTTAGTGCATAGTGTGCACAGAGTAAGTCCTGAGATAGGAGAAAGAGTTCAAACTTATCAAATATTTTATATGCATGTAAAGTGTATAGCTGGGTTGGTTAAAGCATTGAAATGTATTTTTCTTCTGTAGTAAATGAAGATAACATTTCTGAAAAGTTATATTTGAAACTGGAAAGTAAAGATCTGTCATATTTGGTTTCATTTTATTTGAAACTTGTATACCAGGAAGAAGTACTTCAGTTAGCGTCTCGTAACATATTTCCGATCTTTTTTTTGCTTCATCAAATATTATTCACATAGTGATGCTGAGTGGTGGTGGCATTATGTACTGAAGATTTGTATTTAATTTTATTTAATTTTTGGTGGTGGTTTTTTTTTTTTTTCAAATTGGAACTAATAATACTGTTTGTGCAGTGGTTGCCCGTCTTACACAATGTGCCCGTGATATACCTTTTTTATATTCTCCTATCCCAAAATATGCATCTTAATTTGCCAAGCCGTTTCACAGCAAAATGGACCAGAGGTCTTCATTTAAAAGTAGTTTTGATTTCATCAGTCCAAATTCATTTGAAAATTTATGGACTATTTTCTTTCCGTGGAAGATGATGCTGTACTCCTTCGCGTCATGCGGTCTGGCTAGTTCTTCAACGACACCATATCCGTATGAGTTCCATGTCACTTATTTCCAGATTAATAAATGTTAGCAGTAATATTGTAGCAGCATTTTTGTTTGCGTTTCAATACTGTACTAAAAAATTCCAGGAAATTTCTCTTATTTTTCATACTTGCCACTATGACTTCATTGCCATAAAATTTTTGATAAAAACACGTGTGAGAAGTTAACTGAAGTGTTACTGTGTGTGTGTCAGAGCTGAGTTAAGAGCCTGAGCCTGAAATATGTCAGCCCGAACGAGCCCGAAAACTATGATTAACCTGTATAGGCATTAAAAAAGTCTTCCAGACTTCCACTCCTTCCTACCCATGCAATTAACCGATGTCTTTCTCAACTGCAGAGTGGGGAAGGGATGTCTATCTATTTCTATAGTTTCTTTAACCATTCATTTCTTCCTGAAATGTTTTTTTTGGGGGGGGGTGGGGGGGGTATCAGGAAACATCTGGAGGCACAACAAACTACGTCGTATGTTGCTCAATAGAATTAGTAGGGAGCTGCCCCTTTGAGGTAAGGAGCAAAATTCCGTCAGCTTGCTATCTACTATATATACTTCTTAAAACTTATCCTTGGCAGAAATCCTGTAATTCATGGTCTATGGTATTTTGTTATTCAAGCCCAGAATGAATAGCCCTGCAGAATTCCTATTCCCCATTTAGACCCAGTTGCTGAAGAATTCTCTTTAACATCTAGAAAGTGTAAAAAAAGCCTTGTGTGCTAAATCATATAAAATCACATTAAAAGAAAAAGGAAGAAAATTCTTCCCCTCCCTCCAGTAAGTATTACGCAGCAAGCGCCCGGTTCGGGCTCGACCCGTCTCAGCACTGGTGTGTGTGTGTGTGTGTGTGTACTAGTGCTTAGCTTGACATTTATAGTAAGTATATTGAAAGTAAAAATTTAATTTTACCATAATGAGCAAATTTGGCTTCTAGTAAAGAATGTTAGTAAAATGTGTAAATTCCCTAGTGTTATGAAAAACTACTAATCAATTCTGCTTAATTCCTTTAGAAATGTGTGGGAAATAATTATTTATACTGTTGAAATGTTGTCTAATCCAAAAAGTGATATCAAATAGGTTTTATAAAATAGTAGATCACAGTTAGGTATGAACATTACAGAAGTAGATTTTAGGTAAAGAAAATAATGGACAGAACTCATACATAAAATATTCAGATGGCAACACATACTGGAGGATCTAAAGCTGAGATAATTTTGATGTAACTTGTGATGATTCAAACTATTTGAAACAGATGTCTTAATTTCTGCCATTGGTTAGCAAGAATTACTTATTTATTTTGTTGTGTGTATCTATAACTTTGTTGCAGATGCTATCACATAAGGAAAGTTGGGGTAAACAATCTGAAGCTGAATACTGTTGCAGCTTGTGATGACTTCCTTCTTTCAAACTATTTGAAACAGACATTTGAGGTACATTTATGTAAAAAATGGACCTATTTGTTTATTTTTAATAGTATTTTTTACTTCGTTCCGCTTGAAGATACAAGACAAATTGATAGTCAATAGGTAAGTTGATACTTTTTACAAATGTAGTATTTATGCTAATTTTTAAAACAAACTAAAAATTTTATTTCTGAATTGCAGCAAAGTGCTTTAATAATATGAGGGTGGATCAAAAAGTTAGTTACACTGTTGAATAAAAAACAAAGATATACTCAGGGGATGTATGTTGGTTTAAAGGTACAACATTAATTCATTTTTCAACATAGGCGCCTAAGGACTGTAAACATTTATCGGAATGTGCAATTAACTGTCCCATACATGTACAGAAAAAGTGCAGTTTGGTGCAACTATAGTTAAGGACCGCACTTAGGTTCTGTTTCATTTTACCGAACAAATGGTAGCCGCAGGGTAGCCGTGTGGGGATAAGTTGGGGCTGTAAGGTGGATGTTGCCACACCTCTGACTTGGAATGACTGCAGCAATTCCCTTTGTTTTCCATGCTGTGTAGCATTGTTGGGTAGCAGAGTGACACCTTCGCTCAACTTACCCCGGCATCTGTCCTTAATTGAATTTCACAAATTTAATAGTGTTTGGCAATATGAGTCACTATTGATGGTCGTCTCTTTTGACAGAAATTCTGTGTAAACAACAGATTCACAGTCGTCATGACCTCTCCCGCAGACAGAGACAGCTGGACTTTTCATGTCTTCCTTGTTGGAGAGGAGACATGTTTCCATTCCATGGACGATCGTTTGATTTCAGTACGTAAAAGTAAATATGTGATTTCAGATTGCTTATAGAGATATATTTCCCACGCATAATAAGAAGAAATATTTCTTCCCCAATGTTTACCTGAATAACTGGGAATTTACTAAGCATCGACTTGACTCTAAATAGCTGAGCTACGATGAAGCAGGGCTCACTTTGACTGGCGAAAATCTGAGATTATTCAGATTAAATCACTCGGATGTTTGGGACTTCCTCATCCTGGATGGAGTAACGGTAGCGTGCTCGAATGGAAATCGGGAAATGTAGGTTCGCTTCCTGCTCGACGGCGATGAATTTTTCAAATTTTCTGGTATGAAAGAGTTAGTCAGTAGCACTAAATCTGCAATTTCGGATTGCTTATTGGCTCATAATGCAATTAAATTTCTGTGAATGGTGAGTAAGAATTCTGTTTAATGAGCTATAGTTTTTGAATTAAATTATAGTATGGAAATAGTTTTTTTCAATTTTTGGCTTACCTAACAGTGTTCAATTATAGTAATTGTAAATTTAGAAATACAAATTAAAGGAAAATTTAATAGTGACAAAAATGAATAATTTTATGAAAAAAAGTTCTTGCATTAATTTTTCACAAAACAATGAGAACATTTTTTTTACTGTGTCCTTCATTCAACATTTTTTTCAATTACCAAGGAAATAGCTTGTGCCAGAATGTGTTATCATATAATTTTAAAGTGTTGAAATATATACAGATAAGGATTCATTTTTTTCTTCCCCCCAAGTAGAAATAAAGTAAAATAAACTCTAATGCACAGACAGATGATTTGTATTAAAAGGGATCCTAAGCATTTTTTTAAGAAGGAATTATTTCCAAATTGTGTACTTTTAGTGTACAGAAGCATTGTCCTAGAAAATAACCCCATTAAACAAAATACATGCAATAATATCCAAAAAATGTATTTTTTCCAGAACAAGAAAAAAATATAACTTTTTTCAATTTAGTAAGGAACGTTTTAGCCAGAGATATGTATATGAGGGAACACTTTTTCTTCGACCTCAATATGATTTCGCTTGACGTTTTCCGTTTGCTATTAATATTCTGAACGCTATTTATTAAACGAATTTGCTTTTCAGTGTTGCTAGAAAATCATGAAGGCAAAAAGAAACAAAATGAACTACACGGACAACGAAGAAAATATAGTTAATTTCATTAAACCGAGCAACAAAACTTTCGAATATGTCTCTTGATACGACTTTGCTAAAGGAACGGCTAAGCGCGAAAATCCATACTACACGGAAAACGAAAAAATATTAATTCAGTAGTGTTAAACGATTAAGTTCAGTAGAACTAACATTTTAATAATGTCCTTTTCAAAGGTTTTATTCTCTAATAGTTTGAAGTTAATATGCAATGATTAGATGTGCCACTTTTTATTCGCTGCGCGCTGAAAAAGTAGCTCTCTACTCGGCAACCGTTTGCTCTCGGCAGCCCAAGCAGAGGCAACAGCACTAAGTTAGTCACGTGATCTCGCCGATGCCGTTTCTCACCGAAGCCTGTCTTTCTCGTCAGCCTCGGTCGCTGCGGTATGACGTGAGCTGTGTTCTCTTCTCACAGTTTAACGTGAAATGCGTGTGCTCTTCTCGCAATTTAACGTTCAAGAGTTAGTTTTGGTTCTTGTTGTTCATCCGTGTGTGTGCCTTGTGTTGGGTTAATTTGTTCGGCATCTGTTTTTCGCCATGTCAGCGCTGTGGAAGTGGAAAAGATTGTTCAACGAAGTAGGGAAGGATGAGGCTACTGCGATTTCGTGGGCAGAAGAACAAGGTTTGCTTCCTACTTCAAAGAAATGTTCAGAGGGTCATGTAATGTCACTTCGTTTCGGTCCGTCGCATCGTTTAGGACAATTCAGGTGTCAGAAGAAGCACGCTTCACGGAATGCTGAGTACTGTTCCCGTACACTTGGTACGTGGTTCTTTTATGCTAACATTCCCATTGATAGATTTATGATTCTGACATATTCTTTTGCCAAAGGATTGTCTTTTGCTGATGCGATTGAAGAAACCTCACATTGTGATGTTACCACATCCAAGGAGACAGTTAGCGACTGGTATTCGTATTGCAGAGAAGTAGTCTCCGAGTTTATGATAGCATCGCAATGTGAGGAAGGCTTGGAGGCCAGGGAGTGATCGAAGAAATTGACGAAGCAAAAGTAGGAAAACGGAAGTTTAACTGTGGTCGTCTCGTGGAGGGGACCTAGATCCTCGGAATATTAGAACGCGGTACGAAGCGTTTCAGGGTTGAGATCTGCCCTGAAAACAACCGATCTGCGAATACGTTGATCCCCTCATAATGAAACACGTTGAAGCAGGAACAACCATCATGACAGATCAATGGACTGCGTACAACAATCTCCAAACATTGGGATACAGCCATTTATCTGTTAATCACTCACTTAACTTCGTTGATCCAACAACAGGCGCTCATACACAAGGCATAGAGAGTAACTGGCGTCCCCTGAAAAGACAACTCGCAGAGGGCAATAAAAAATTGTACTTGGCAGATCACATTCTTGAATATTTATTCAGACGGAATTGCCGAATTTCCTCCGAACATTGCTGCAAGGTCCTTCTCCGGGCGATAAAACAGTACTTTCCTAGCAGGTAAAAATTGTTTTTTAGATGCTAGAAAGACATTTCAGAATTCACGAGGAAAAACATTGATTCAATCTCCATAAATATTTATGTAATCTGCAACAAATACAACTCTAAAAGGCCCTTTTAAGGGACACCAATTTAAAATATTAGTCTATGAATTTCTCTTTTAAAACGTCACGTACGACGTAACACTCTCCGATTAAGCGATAACGTGTCGCCATCTGTCGTTACTTTTGCAAGCCATGTCCGGGAAGACCGAAGATGGAACCTTAGCCAAAATTTGGACTGAGGACCCCATGCAATACGGTGCAGAAATACACAAGTTTATTCTTTCAAAAGGCTTAATCCTCCACTGTTTCGATGGGAATGGGAAGGGGGGAAAAATCGAGACATGACGATCACGATACAAACCGAATGCATCAATGTGATGTGGTCCACAAATACATGTTTATTCCTTCAAAAGGCTTAGTCCTCCACTGTTCCGATGTGAAGGCAAAAAAGAAATGTGATTGTGTATTCTGCAGATCAAAAACAAAAAGCACGAGATAAAAACTTACCTCTTCGAATCGAAGCAGCCGTGATTGTTCCCATATCAAAAGATCAACACAATGACCGCGGTCTCCAATTGCTGGGTGCTGTCTCCACACTAGCGTGAGCTGATCCTATCTCTGTCGGCAGACGCTAGTCTGTCTCCACCCACCAATGAGATAACGGAATGCGTGTTCATGAGCTGATCATACCGAAATAGCTTCGGCCATTTTCGATTGGAACGTCGTAAGTTTTTTTATTTATTGCTTCAGTGTATTTGGTTAATTGGTTAACAACGGTTGTTATTGTTCTGCTACAGAAATAGTTTACTGTTATTTATTGTTTCATACGTTGATGCCAAGCCTAATTTTTTACTAACGAAGTAAAGACGAACGAAAACATGGCTGTTGAAGAGATGTGACGTTGCTGACGAATATTTTTGGAATAGAGCTGAGTTTCAATCAAAGGCCATGGAACGTAGTTAAAAAAAAGTGGAATAAAAACAACTGCTCTTGTACTGTAAAATATTCAAATGCTTATAGATATTTGTATTGTATTTACATCTGAACAGATCTTTGTTCTAGTCGATAGACATGAAATAATTTCTTCTCCGAAGTGCAGGAAATCTGAAATGTTAGTAATACGTCAAATATTCCCTACTCTGTTAGGATTCCTATTGCTAGTTCACCACGAGGTGTCAGGACAGAACATCGTGGCATTTTTATCTGTAGAGAAGACAGTTTAAATCAAACGGGCATGCATCATTCAGTTCATGACCGTGTATTGTCAAAATTATCCAAACAGGAAATTATTAGAGTTACTGTTTCCTGAATAAATGAAAATTGTAAGATTATCAACATGGAGTCACTGCTGAAGCATACTTTAGGTGTAGTCACTCAAGAATGGAATGAAAAGAAAGTGAAAATAGAAGCTGACCTCTCACCGCACATTATTCCAGATGCAAATGAAGATCTTTTGGAGGATGAAATGTCCTTCCAGAAATTTACAGATGGATCCCGTTGTGTAAGACATGTGCAACTTCACCCTAGTGAAAAATCCTTCCATTATGATAAATGTTCCAAGAAGTTCAGTGAAAAATATAAATTCTTAAGACATGTATTCCGTCACACAGTTGGGAAAGCTAACCAGTGTGTTGTATGCTCCAAGCAGTTTAATGACAAAAATAACCTTACAAAGCATATGCTTCGTCATACTGGTGAAAAGCCTCATAAGTGTGATGTATGCTTCAAGCAATTTGCAGAGAAAAGTGAACTTTTAAGGCATTTGCATATTTACACAGGTAAAAAGCATCAATGTGATGTATGCTTCAAACAGTTTGCTGGTAAAAGTACTCTTTTAAGTCATATGCTCCTTCATACTGGTGTGAAACTTCATCAGTGTGATGTATGCTCCAAACAATTTACTAATAAAAGTAGTCTTTCAGTGCATATGCTTATTCACTCAGGTAAAAAGCCTCATCACTGTGATGTGTGCTTCAAACAGTTCACCCAGAAAGGTCATCTCTCAAAGCATATGCTCCTTCATACTGGTGAAAAGCCTTACCAGTGTGATGTATGCTCCAAACAATTTACTCATAAAAGTAGTCTTTCAGTGCATATACTTCTGCACTCGGGTAAAAAGCTTCATCAATGTGATGTGTGCTTCAAACAGTTCACCCAGAAAGGTCATCTCTCAAAGCATATGCTCCTTCATACTGGTGAAAAGCCTTACCAATGTGATGTATGCTCCAAACAATTTACTTGGAAAGGGGATATTTCAAAGCATATGCTTGTTCACACAGGTGAAAAGCCCTATCAGTGTGATGTATGCTCCAATCGGTTTTCTCGTAAAAGTAATCTTTCAAATCATATGCTTGTTCACACAGATGAAAAGCCTCACCGGTGTGAGATGTGTTCCAAACAGTTTGCTCGGAAAAGTTATCTTTCAAACCACATGATTGTTCACACTGGTGAAAGGCCTCACCAGTGTGAGTTATGTTCCAAACAATTTGCTCGGAAAAGTAATCTTTTAAAGCATCTTCTTCTTCACACTAGTGAAAAGCCTTACCAGTGTGATGTCTGCTCCAAACAATTTGCTAAGAAAAGTTTTCTTACAAAGCATATGAACTTCCATACAAATTAATAACTGTGGCAGTATAAAATAAGTTAGTAAAACCATGCAATGCATTATGATACACTTTCTAACATAGCAGAAATCATTACTGAAGTTATGAGGATAATGCCTGTGGAATAAATCTTGTTTCTGTGCCCTGACCTTTGACCCCATTTTGATGATATTAAACAGAATTGGTTCAGTATACCTCTGGAAAAACATACTAAAGTTTTGTCACAATCGAAGAATTTTTACGGAAGTTATGCCACATAAGGGCAATGGAATGGATCTTGCTCCTATTTCCTGACCTTTGACCCCATTTTGCCCATTTTCAATAGGGTTTGTTCCCAGGTGATCCCCTACTACATACTAAAATTTCATCGAAGTTGAAGTATTTTTATGCGAGTTATCGTGCAGACGGATGGACAAAGCGGGAACATATACAAATTTCTATGCAGTTTGAAATCCGCAGAAAAAGAAATTCCATTATGAAGTTAGGAGTTTTGAAACAGACAATGCTTCAAATATGACGAAGATAAGGAAAGAAGTGGAGAAAAATGTTGATGTTACGATATATGGTTGCACAGCTCACATTTTAAACCTTCTTGCAAAAGATCTATAGATTTCAAATATCAAAGAGCAGAGTACACAAATTGTGAAGTATTTCAGAAATCATGATTTTGTTCATCATCATCATCATTGTCAACCATTATCAATCCACTGCTGGACGAAGGTCTCCCCAAGTTTCCTCCACAACGGTCTGTCTTGTGCCAGTCTCCTCCATGTCACTCCCGCATATTTACGAATTTCATCCACCCATCTCCCATGTGGTCTTTTTCTGGGTCTTTTCCTGTCCCTTGGAATCCAGTCTAAAATTTCGAAGCTGTCCATCTATGGTCTGTCCTTCTGGCAGTATGTCCAGCCCATTGCCATTTCAGGGATTTAACCCTGATCATGATGTCTTCCACTCTCGTCATTTTTCGGATCCACGAGTTTCTCTTCTTATCTCTCCTGGTTATACCAAGCATGCACCTCTCCATGCTACTTTGAGTTGTCTGCAGCCTTTGTATGTCTCTTTTAGTTAAGGTCCACGTCTCTGCACCATACGTAAGCACTGGAAGGATGCATTGATCAAACACTTTTCTTTTAAGACCTAATGGCATATTGCTCTTGAAAATTATGCTGTTTCTTCCAAAAGCTCTCCAGGCAAGTTTTGTACGCCGATTAATTTCTTCATCAATGTGACCCTCAATTGATATCTGCTGTCCAAGATAAACATACGTATCTGTTATCTCCAGTTTTTCTCCATCAATCGATAAATCTTTATTTCTTGTAAAAGCATTGAACATCACTTTTGTCTTCTGAAAGTTAATTTTTAATCCCACTTCTTTACTCTTGTCAGCAAGTTCCTGGATCATACTCTGCAGCTCTGATGGGGTAATTGCAAAAATGACTACGTCATCAGCAAAACGAAGGTGGGTTAGATAATCTCCATTAATCTTTATCCCTTTGTTTTCCCAGTTCAGTGATTGAAAGACATTTTCCAATGTGGCATTAAAGAGCTTCGGAGATATGGTGTCATCTTGTCTCACTCCCTTTCCAATATTTATGTGTGTTGTATTTTCAAACAGCCGAATCTTTGCACTTGCATTTTCATAGATGTTATTAATAATATTAATGTATGCATCTTCAATACCGCAGGATTTCAGAGCCGTGGTAACTGTTGATGGTTTCACCGAATCAAAGGCTTTTTCATAATCGATAAAAGCCATGCACAATGGAAGTTCATATTCCCTCGCTCTTTCAATTAGTTCTCTCAGTACGTGGATATGATCTATTGTGCTGTAGCCACTCCTGAATCCAGCTTGTTCTCTCGGTTGAGCCATGTCCAGTGTTACCTTCAAGCGGTGTGAAAGAACTTTAGTGAAGATTTTATAAACCACTGATAGGAGGCTGATAGGTCTGTAGTTCCTGAGATCCTCAATGTCACCTTTTTTATGTAGCAGGATCATTGTAGCATTGTTCCAATCCTCAGGAATCTTCCTTCATTAAGGCATCGAGTGAAAATTTGGGCGAGTACTGTTTCGATTTCTCCACTTGCTTCTTGTATGATGTCTATAGTAATTCCATCTTCTCCTGGAGCTTTCCCCCGCTTCATGTTCTTGATTGCATGAGCAACTTCTGCTGGGAGGACTGGAAGAACTCTGGTACCTTTCATGATGTCTGGAGTACATGTATCATCCCTTTCATATAATTTGGAGTAGAAATCTTTCACTCTTGTCAAAATTTCGCCTCTATTTCTTGTTATAGAACCATCTTCTTTTTCTCAGAGCCATAATCTGTTTTCTTCCCTTACTGAGATGTCCCTTTGCTATCTTAAGGCTTTGGTTGTTTTCAATTGCTTTCCTCACTAGCTCACAGTTGAATTTCCTTACGTCTTCAGTGATACTTTTTCGTGTTGTCTTGCATAGCTCTATATATTCCACTTTGGAAGTCACATCTTCTTTAGTTGTCCTCATCTCTCTTCTTTTTGCATCAACATTTTGGTTTTTCCTGATAATTTGTTCACATGCAACTTGTTCTTAGACCCAGCTAATTTTGTTGCTGTTTCCATTAGAGCTTTGGTTACTTTTTCTGTTAACTTCCGAAATATCCACTTCTTCCGATGTTAGGCCTTCTAAAGCAGAGAATCTGTTCTTCAGTTCTAACTTGAAAGTATTATGGTGTTTTTTAAGGTTGGTTATGTCAATACATTTTGTTTGTCTTATGAGCTTGCCACGTTCCAGTTTAGTGTTGAGGTGCATCTTACATCTCACCAATCTATGGTCATGATTTTGTTAGATCAGCATATATAGCTGGTGGATTAGCTCTTGTGTTGCCCCAAGATGTATGCTGGAATTCCATGTGCGACTGTTTAAGAAGTTACATCAATAACTGGCCAATACTTATGGTAATAGTGGTTAACAACAAAGATGGCAATATTGAATCTAAAATCAAAGAAAAGGTAATAAATTTGGGTATATTGGCAATATATCAACCAATAGCCAATGCTCTTATAGAGTTCAAAGGAACGATTGCAAAATTTCTGAGGCAGTTGTACTGTGGAAATTGTATTAAATGACATCTTAGATGAAAAGCAATTTGAGTTGCCTCATAAAAGATATGGTCAAGCTTTATCTTCAGCTCATTTTTGGCCTTTCTCGTTGATCTTCACTTTCAAGCAAAAAACATGCCTGAAGAAAAAGAAGTTGCTTTACAATTTGCCAGCAAAAAATATGGAGACACATTCCTGACTATTCTCATTAAGCTTGTGACAAAATCTGCACCATTCACTGGAACGATGATGGAAGAAAAAGTGCAGCTTGCAGTAAATTATTTAGGTATTAATATAGTTTAGCGGCCGCATATAATTACCCCGAATATCTTCCTGAAATGCATTTTGTACAGTAGTCTGTGATCTCATGATACTAAATCAGTCTGCTGCGCAAGCACTTTTGCTGTTTAAATTGGTGAAAAGGAATTTTAGAAAGTTACCTACCCATCGGGATGCTTCATGCACCCGCCATTTGCATTGGCACGTAAAGTTGTTTTCACTGCAAGAGTGTCGTCTGCTACTTGAAACTTCTGGTTGCCAACTGAAGACCAGTGGATGAGTAAAAGTCTGATCATCATTCTCTAATTACAGCCGAGCGGAAAGAGCGTTCAACTACTGTTTTGTGTAGGGTTTGGGTAAAAAGGGAAATTTCATTTTCAATATTTCGCAACACTCAGAACATCAACCCGCGTATTGCAGATATAACGTAGATTTTTCAACTAAAATCAGTTCGAAGGCAGATGTAACGTAGATTTTTCAAATAAAATAATTTAAAAAGCAGATATAACATACATTTTTCAACATTTAGCTACCAATTGTCACATGCACAACCTCGACATTTCATTTCATTATTTAGAAATTTAGTTAAGTATAACGAAATCATCTTGTTAACATAATATCTCCGGAAAATAAAGGAGGAAATATTCCCTGAACTTTGATAATTTAAACACATTTCCACTCTCGTACAAAATGTTTGGTGGGCATATAACAGATTTTTGGTAGGGCTAGCGCCCCTTTCATCCAACAGTTACTAGGAAATTCATGTTTTAATCCGTACAACAAAAATTTCGTCGTCCCAGTAGCTGAGTGGAACGAGACGCTGTCTTTTAATTGTCCGCTATGAATTTGGGTTTGAATCCAGATTTTATCCACAAACAAATGGAAATATTTACAAAAACAATGGCTGATTGGTCTTTGTTTTTCCGCGAAATGCATAAGGAGTTTGCCAAGAAGACCAGTCATCTTTGGGAAGTACAGGAAAGATCATAGAAATTGACGAATGTGAGATCGACAACACAAAATTCCATATCGGTTCAAAGCAATAGAATGCGGCACCAAAAATTCATTTCTGGTACTAGTTAAAAAAACAGGAACTCAGGCATCCTTATGAACGTCATCCAAAATTTTTAATGTACGAAAGAATGTCCTCAGAAAAAATGCCCACTTCTCGAAAATACACTCAGTCAAATTGAAATTGCAACATTAAGAAGGGGAAGTGCGATTTGCCCGAAACTTAGGGCAATACTGGTTAGGTAGTAAATAATGCATGATAACATTTTCAGAGGAAGGGAACACATTTATAATTCACAAAATGAATTGCAAAGCAATCCTAGTACGGAATGGGCCCTCCTTTGCTAGCAATGCATTTCACTACCCGTCGCAGCATGGAATCAAAGATCTCGCATAGGGTCTTAGGTTACTGCTCACCATGCTTCCGCAACCTGTTACAGCAGACTTGTTGTGAAGTGCGGTGGTTGTGTCAGAGCATGTAGATGCTGTCTCAGACATTTTCGATTGGGGATATATCAGGGGATCTAGCAGGCCATGGTAGCATGTTGGTAACTTGTTGACATTCTCGTGAGATATTTACCGTATGAGGATGGGCGTTATCGTGCTGAAATAAGGTGGTGGTCGGGAAGGGGAGTGCAAAGATGTCATCAACATATGTGGTTCCAAGATTTCATCAACATACCGGCGAACTGTTAAATTACCAGCAATACACTACATTGGACCAGCTATCATAGCTGATCCATCCCCAGACCATAACGTCCTGTGTTCACTCTGTGTGTTGTGCGACACAGTTGATGTATCGTACCATTCACCACGTCTTATCCATATGCGTATCCGGCCATCATCGGAACCTAAGGAAAAACGGGACACCATTATGCTTCCCAGGTCATTCGGGAACGGCACCAATCCAAGCACTGTCGACGATGAGTTGTGGTCAGTGATAAGCAGCACAATGGCCGATGCGCATGCTACCTTACTTCCTCAAAGAGTTTGGAAATCGTTTGACGAGTGATGGGTTGTCTGAGGGCAGGTGCCACATTGGCACAGATGTGTAACGTCTAACTCATAACTCGTCAGATGTTGCCTTATATCTGTTATAGCGTCTGTGGAAGTTCTCCGAAACTTAAATATTTGCATATTCGTCTTGACGATCTTGTATGCAAACTGGCAGACCAATCAAACAAGCAGTGCCATGTGTAGCAATTTCAATTTCACTGAGTGTATGTCAACTATGGACTGATATGCTCTTATGACTGTTAGAAACATGGTCCTTTTTTTTTTTTTTTTTTTTATTAAGAAAGACTTTGATTTCAACTGAGCAGTCGCCATAGCTGGTCAGACCAGCCAGTTCTTGTCAACCACTGAATATTAATGAGCATTACAAGAACATCATACATGCATTCCATGGGTGTTTGGACAGTTGGCCACATGGAAATCTGATCATGCAATTTGGGAGCCATGAAGATGCTCTGCATAAAAAAATTTACCGCTGCTTGCTATATTTCTCCTTCCTTAAAAAAATTGTTGTGCACAAAAACATGTGTTTTCCCTATTTTATTATGAGTAAAAACTAAATACATTTTTATGATTTTCTGGCAAAAAGACTTGCCTCAGAAGCTTTAGGGGACCGTATAAATATTGCTGTCTCCCTCCATGTCCACTTTCACATATGATGACGACAAAAATCACACTTTTAATTTCTCCGTGACATCTTTCCCCTAGGTCGCATTGAAAGATTTCAGTTCCATTTTTGCCACATCCCCGTGGATTCAATTCTATTTTTGCCACATCACCGTGGATTTAATTCTATTTCTGGCACCTCTCCGATGGCCAGTTCTCCTACACTGTGAGTGTAGGAGAACTGTATCGAAGTAAAGCACAACATTATTAACTTTACATGTTATATCAACCTTGGATTCAAGTTCTCATGCACTGTGTGTGTAGGAGAAGTAACGCCAAAAATTTTAAGGGACGTATAGAAAATGAAATATTGGAAAAAAAAATTGTTTATGTACAATAGGTCTCCAGTTCTCTCAGTGGTCAGTTCTCCGGTGGCCACTTCTCTGTACCCGACCATACCGCATTTAATGTTTAATACAACAATCTGATATTCATGAATTCTACATAACAAGGTAATAACACTGCACATTTATTTGGGCAATAAATATTAATTAATAGACCGTAGGCTAAGGCCTTTTTTAACTATTGATTATCATTCTGCTGTGCTCCTATTCATAACGTTGATATAACAAGGTAAGTTCATAATATTGCACTTTTACTTAGGAACGAAATATTAATTTGTAGAGCCTAGGTCCTGTGATTTAATGTTTGGTGCCTAAATAAAAGCGCAATATTGCTAACTTGGTGTGTTATGTAAACGTTATGAACATAAGCATTGGACGAATTAAAGACTGTTAAAAGGTGTAGGCCTAAGGCCTGATAATTAATATTTAGTGCCTAAGAAAAAGTGTAGCTTTATTAACTTGATTTGTTCTGTAAATCTTATGAATATGAGATTGCCCTAAGTAACAAACAGTTTTAAAACTACCAAAGTTTACAATTTCCCCCTCAAAAATAGAAAATAAAAAAATTCCAGCTTACCGTCCTTTTTCGAACATAGCAGGAGTCATGCCATAATTCCGTTGGTATAAGAGGAATTCATTTATTCGGCGGAGTTTCTAATTCAATATCATTTTATAAGTGACAGTAATATTTGTTGCGCACGTCAGATTAACAAAATAGTATATTTCCATTACGTAGGTGAAGTGGCCAAAAAGTGCAATTTTTATGTGGCCCCTAACACTTTTGGGTCATTCCATGTCAAATCAACCAATGCATGGAACCTTAATGTCATGGATTTGGTTAATTTTTGGTACATTTGTACCTTACCATGAGATGTTTAAAAATTATTTTATTTCGAATTTTTTGTCCACCCATTTTTGAAATACTGAATTTTCAAAATTGCCTAAACACACCAAAATTTACTAGCCACATAAATTCAAATGTCATTTACAAGATACCTATGATGCCTACAAACATGGGACAGATGTCATTTTAAGGCTTATGAATATTTCATTTGATGTACAACATGACAAAATTGTAAATTTTCAAAAAATTCACGAATTAAAAAAAAAATATTTTGAGTTTTCGGAAAAACGGAATTCTTTAAAATTTTCAAAAAATTCACACTTAAAGGTATATCTCTTGAAGTCAGTCAGTGCAAATTACTAGGTAGTATCTCAATGGTGTCATACAAAAATTAAATTTTCTTGTTGGCAGTGAACAATGAATTAGACGTGTGTGTGTGTGTGGAGATGGGGCAAGCTATCTTGGCAAAGAACTGTTCAAAACATGCAAGACAAGCCCTGACATGTTTGTGCCTGTTTATTCATGTGCCCTTCCCCCACCATGTTACCTTACAGATAGCTTAGTTGTGGTCTGGCTCTCTGTGTGTGCACTTCAGTTCATTTGGACACTGTTTTTAGTGAAGCTTTCTAGGACATTTTTGCTGTGAAGCTGCTTTATTAGTCTTTATTAAGTTTATTTCATTAATTGATTGATAATTACATGGTTTGAAATATGGAGGAAAATAAGTGGTCGTAAAACTGTTGCTACCCTTTAAAAAGGAGGGGGTGGGCACTGTGTTAATAAGAACTTGAGGAAAGTATCTGATTTAATGGTTTTACTAAATAGTGAAATCAAACCACACATGAAAGTATGCACTTCATGCAGATTGAAGTTAGGAAAAGAGAAGCCTTGTCAGATGGGAAAAAATATACTTGAAAAGGAAATTCCTCCTGAGAATTATGAGATTCCTGGTCCCACTCATATTAAGGAGTCTCAGTATTTGGTCTCTGATATAGCTTTAAGCCACTTTAAATGCCTCTTTGACCTCCCTTGTGAGTCTCTAGTGGGTAAGAAGGAAGTATTAAATAGGTCTCAGAAGTACTACAAAGAAAACATGGGGAAGATTAAAAGGACCTACAAAGAGTTATTTTTTACTTCTAAAGATGATTTAGATGAAGAATGTCACTACTGATTTAGAAATTATTCAGCAACTAAAGGAGAATTCTAAAACTACGTACAGAAGTAAAAAGTTCATGCTTTTGACAGTTTTACCAAAAAGCTGGTCCTGTAAAAGAATAGAAAGTGAATTTGGAGTAAGTAACTACATTGCAAGGAAGGCAAAAACAACTTATGAAAGAAAAAGGAATTTCGTCTTCACCTAATCCCAAACCTGGAAAAATTTTATTACCTGAAAACACTGTCAACTTAGTAAAGGAATTTTATTGCAATGAAGAAGACAGCAGGCAAATTTGCCCAGCAAGAAAGATTATATTTCAATTAAAGACAAAGATGGTTGTCAAACTCATGTCATCTGATATTTGGTAATCTTATAGAAATTTACCAATATTTCAAGTCCAAGTACCCATCTGAAAAGACAGGATTTTCAAAATTTGCTGAATTAAGACCAAGGAACTGCCACAAGAAAATTTAATTTTTGTATGATACCATTGAGATACCACCTTGAAATTTGGACTGACTGACTACAAGACTCTTGAAGCCAGTCAGCTTTAAGTGTGAGTTTTTTGAAAATGTTAAAAAATTAGGTTTTTCTGAAAACTCAAAATAAATGCTTTTGAAAATTTACAATTGTGTCATGTTGTATATCAAATGAAATCCCTATTAATAAGCTTTAAAATATCACCTGTCCCATGTCTATAGCTATCATAGGTATCTCATAAATGGCATTTGAAGTTATGGTGTCTAATTAATTTAGCATTTTTAGGCAATTTTAAAAATTCAATATCTCAAAAACATGTGAACAAAAAAATCTGAAAAACAATTTTTAAACATCTCATGGTAAGGTACAAATGTACCAAAAATTAACCAAATCCATGGCATCAAGTTCCAAAATGCATTTTTCATTGGCTAATTTGACATGGAATAACCCCTTTGTGGCCAGTTGTCCATGTGATCAGTTGTCCGAACCCCGGTGGCAATACATCAATCGTGTAATTCTTAAAAAGGGCCTAGACTGCATACACCTTTAGTTATTTTGTAATTTCCCCATTTGGGCATTGAAAAAGTCATGGGTTCATGGATTAACATTTTCAAAATACTATTCTGGGTACAGACTTATTACTGTGGTGCCCCGGGGCCCTCATATCAGTACTGTTTGTGAGCCACGAATTTTTTTAAATTTAATAAGTGTTAAGATTCATTCAGTTTGGGGGTCTTGTTAAAGTAGCTTCCTCGGTAATGCACCACTCCCAAATCCCTCCTGAAAAGAATGCTGGAAATACTTTGTCTGAAGTATGGTTACTCTTTTTGGAAGAGCCAAGCATGTGTTTCATTCAAACAATGAACCTCTTCCACCATTTTAGAAGTTAACTATGATAGCCTTGTAATGCTAGGGAATGTTCAGTGCTTGAACATTTCCTAGCATTACAACGCTAGGAAATGTTCAACCACATAAAAAAACACCACACATTTTTTCCTATTTTCAAGAAGTGGGCATTTTTCTGTGGTCATTCCTTCCTAATACCCGAAATCTCATCATAGTGACTGCTGGAAGGACTACCTCACATTAGACCAACGTGGAACTTTGTACATAAAACAAAGTGGAGAAGCTCAAAAAAAAAAAAAAAACGTTAACTATTAAAGAACTACAGGAATATATGGATTCACTTTTATCATTAATAATAGATGTGAAAGGGAAACAGGGTAATAGAAAAAGAAAGAAAAAATATGGAAGATTATTATTCAGTTGACAACTTTAATGATATATTAACAACTAACCCTAATAATTCACTAAACATTAAACACATAAATGCAGGATCACTAACTAACAAAATAACACTTGGAATTTTTATTACACTCAATTAAAAAACAGTGACAGATATTGTGTGTATAACTGAAATGTGGTTCCCAATGAGGAGTTATAATGAACAATTAAATAACTACAATATATTTAATTTAAACAGAAATTACTCAAAACAAGGGGGCATTGCAATATATGTTAATAATAAACATATGGACTTTAAAACTGTTAATAACTTTACAATAACAAACCCTAACATAGAAGTACTAACTATACAAAATCAATTTTATATAATTGCAGTATGTTATAGACTGTTGGTTGTTTGGTTGTGCAGTGGTATGTTGAAGGGATGGTTCAATAGAATAAATTGTATTATTACTTATTTGCTGTGATATAACTAAAGCACTATTCCACCTTGAAATACTTATACAATCACATTAGAAAACACGCTAATTTATTACATAAAAAGATGAGCTCTTTGCTTCACAATTCACCACAACATCTCTCTATGGCGGCTAATCCAGGAGTGATGCTGTTATGTCATACACAGAATGTCTGCAGTGCGCATCTGGCACCATCTGTTAATTAAAATTGTATGTAAAAAGATTGAGAATTACAAAATATGTACAACATAGACCGCCTAATTCTGACTACAATGTAATTTTAAATATACTAAATGAATTTTTTGACTATGCTAACCTTACTCAAAAAAAAAAAAAGCTTTTATTATGGGGTATTTAAACATTGACTTTTACAAAATAATTCTATAACTCTTCAATTAACATACATTTTAAATTCTTAAGGATTTCTGAATACCATCAGGTCGTCAACAAGAATCACTCCACATTCGAAAACAACTTTAGATCTTTGTTTTACTAACATTCAACAAAACCCTATTACTTCAGGAATATTGGAATTTGGTTTCAGTGATCATTTACCTATATTTATAATACATAGACATATACAACATGCAACCCAAATATGCAGGGTTTACAAAATGAGATCTATTAATAACAAAAACTTAGAAATATTTAGGACAAAATTTTAAAATGTAAACTGGAGTGATATAAATACCAATTTTTCACCGGACATAAAATATAAAATATTTTTCACTAAACTAAAAGACGTGTATATGATAAAAGCTTTTCTATTTCTGTACAAAGTACTAAGTCTGCAAAATTTTTTAGAAAACCATGGAATATGGATTACTAATACAATACTGAATAAAATTAAAAAAAAAGGAATAAGTTATTTTCCAGATTTCTTAAAACCAGACAACAACCAGATTTCAATAATTTTAAGCAATATAGAAACAAATAAAAAACAAATATAGGAACACTGAATTCTGAAATAAGATCAACTCAAAGATATTATTATATACTAATATATTTTCACAAAATTCTCCTAAACAAACATGGAAACACCTTAATCAATTACTTGGTAATACACCCAAAACCACCTTACCTGACTACTATAAATAATATAAAGATGAAAAAAAACAACAACAGGATATTGTAATACACATTAATCATCATTTCACAACAATACTGCTGATAATAAAACAGAAATTAAAATTGTTTAATGCTCACTATTCGAATTATTTACAAAAATCATATCAATATAATAATTTTCACTTTACAGATATTACAGAATATGAACTACTAGTGGAATTTAAAAATATAAAATTGACATAAGGTACAAGTTATAATGATATAAATCCATTAACAATTAAATATGTAGCAGATGTGATATCTGAACCTCTGCTATTAATATACAACTGTGTCTTTCATACAAGAATCTTTCCGAATGAATTAAAAATCACAAAAATTACCCAAAAACATAAATCAGGATCACATAATGATGAAAATAACTATCATCCAATATCTAAAATATCAATTTTTGCAAAATTACTTGAAACATTAATGTACAATAAATTATTACCCTACCTACAGAAATATATTATAAATGAAAATCAATTTGGATTTCAAACAAACAAATCGACAGAGCTTGCACTTTCTCCATATTCAGGATATTATCCAAAAATATTTTGAAGACAAAAAAAAAAAAAACTCTTGCTCCCATTTTAGATCAAGCAAAAGCTTTTGATACACTAAATCATAGCATACTATTAAACAGCTAACAAAATATCGGTATTAGGGGTACAGCACATAACTTTTCAAAAACTATTTATTAAACAGAAATCAATTTACTGAATTTGGGAACTATTATTCACCAATGGAAAAAGTAGAAATGGGGGTTCCACAGGGATCAATACTTGACCACTGCTGTTTAACATCTATATAAATGACATTTTTTATATATATGCTAAATCTAATATTATAGTTTATGCAGATAATACCACTTTATTATTCAGGAGAACTGACCCAAATGAAATAATTTTACAAGACAATATGGAATTACAAAAATATACAGAGTGGTTAGGAGCAAATGGGTACTAAATAACGAAAAGACTAAAGCAGTAATTTTTGTCTAGACAGAAAACAAAACAAGATATACCATTATCATTGGATAACAAATCAGTTGAAATAGTAAATAACTTCACTTACCTTGGAATTAAACTCAATAATGATTTGAAATGAAATAAACACATAGAAAAGCTTTTGAGTAAAATATAAAAAAAATATAGGAATTGTAAGCCCTGTTTTAATAAATCTTATGGTTAAAGCATTAAAATTATTATATTTCACATTAATTCATACACATCTTAATTACTGCAAATTAACAGGGAGTCGAACAACTCAATCCAATATTAAAAAACTGCAAGTACTTCAAAATAAATTTATTGGGCTAATAGACTTAAAATATAACTTTAACAGTAATAAGTACATGCAGGTGGGTATTCATGGATTTACAAGAGTTTTCCCTAATAAACATAATATAATTACTGTTAAGCAACAATACGATTTCAACTTAGGTAAAATTATGTATAAAATATTAAAAAAGAACATAGAACATGATTTAATAAAAATAACTACTTATACACATCAATATGATACTAGAAATCATCATATACTAATACCAGTTCTACCTAAAACTCTACCCATAAAACAAAACCAACACTACTATGGATCAATTTTTTTTTTTTTTTTTTTTTTTTTGTGATTGAAGGTTTAACGACCATCATGCGCAAATCAATGGGCTATAAGCAGTCGCCTATCCTTAATTTAAGGTGACTGGTTCCAGGGAAGGGAAAGAGCCGGCGGTGTCATAAGACAAACACAAACACAACATCCATGCTTCACCGCGGTTCGAACCCGGACCCGTTTTGGACGAATGATCAGAGGACATCGCTTAGACCACTGCGGCATCAAAATTTCGGAATTCATTACCTAGAGAACTAACAGCAATCAATAACTATAATTATATAAAAAAAACCTTAAAAGCATATATATTAAACTACACTGGCGGAAAGTGAAAGAAGAACACCAAGAAGGAATTGGCGGACAATCATGAAATTTACATATGTTAATGGGGTCGAGTTTACGTAGGTGTGATGTTAATTTCGGGACCAACCTGTGAGCTCTTACGCCACAGCACGGCATAATATGCAAATTATTGTCGGTGGTATTTAAGGAGTACGGCAAAGTGAATGTAATCAGTCGTCGGCGTACGGACACGTGCGAAGACCCTGAAAAAGCTGCAATGCCTGGACATGGAAGACGTGTTCGATTTCAGCAGTTATCGGACTTTGAGCGAGGTCGTCTAGTCGGACTCCGCGAGGCCGGGTGGTCGTATTGCGGAGCGAATTGGACGGGAAGTATCGGTGGTGGCGTAGATGGTCCGAGTAACATTCCCACTAGAGAAGACGTGGAACCTGGAGTCACAGACGGACTGATGAGCGGACCAATCGACGCATATGAAGAGCGGCGTTGTCAAGCAGAACATCCACTGCGACGCAAATCCGAGCTGCCGTTGCACCTGAGGTGACTGTGCAAACAATCCGCAACCGTCTACTGGATGCAGGACTACGTGCACGTGTGCCTCTGACTCCAGCCCACCGTCAGGAACGGCTGCAGTGGTGTCGCCAACGTCTGCACTGGAGAACGCAATGGCGATCTGTCGTGTTCAGCGATGAAAGCAGATTCTGCTTAGGAGCCTCCGATGGCCGTATGCGTGTTCGCAGACGCACAGGGGAGCGTCTCCACCCTTCTTGCATCCGCCAGCGACACACAGGGCCTACACCTGGTCTCCTGGTGTGGGGAGCGATCAGCTATCACTCCCGTACGCAACTAGTGTTTGTACCGGGTACGTTAAACAGCACCTCCTACATCAACTTCATTCAACCCGTTGTGCCATTTGTAAGGTCGGTCCATTGTGGTGTTTTACAGTAAGATAACGCACGCCCACACACGGCACGTGCAACGCAACATGCACTTCAAAGTGTGAGACAACTTCCATGGCCTGCACGTTCACCGGATTTGTCCCCCATTGAGCACGTGTGGGATTTTATGGGACGACGACTTATCCGTCTCCACGGCCATCCCCGATTTACGCTTCCAGGTTGAGGATGCTTGGAACTCAATACCCCAAACTTACATCCGACATCTGTACGATAGACTCCATGCCAGAATTGCACAGTGTGACGCAGTTCATGGCAGTTCAACCTCGTACTAACCATGTTACATGGAAATGTTATTTTTCAGTTTGCCAGCAAATACAGCTGTATTCTGCCATAATGTTTTGATCACGTTATCCTCTGTACTCCGTTATTATGCTGTATAAATTTCGTTGGTATCAGACGTCTCCTTCTTGGTGTTCTTTTTTCACTTTCCGCCAGTGTATATATACAATATATACATACATTATATATATAAGATGGGGCAAATGGGATTTACAGTTTGGCAGTATTCCACATCATTGTCCATTATCCAAAGGGGTCTGCGACCTCATTGCACTACCAAATGTTCACCAACATGCCACATTTATACGCACGAGGGAAAACATAAAAAATAAATCTTTGGTTGAGACTCCTCATTAGGCACACTATGTGCGAACTCCCGTCTTCGTTTTATACTTCACATTTTCTCACTCATTTTTCTGGTGGTTATTTGACATGAAGACTAGGCCAGAACAACGAATTTATTTGTTCTTGAGAAGCTGTTAACATTAGATTATCCATTACGATTACCTAATCACATTTCTGTCAACAGCAGTGCAAATTCCACTCGAAATACCTTTTACTTCCAAGGTCTCATTCTGATGGTAGCCTTAGCAACGTTATACGGGATGCATGCATCGGATATGGAATAAGCGGCAATGACAATTATTTGTTGGCTATAACAACGATTATTAAGAGAATTATTATTGGCTGCTCGAAAAACTTTGAAATAAACAACTAAGGGTACTCGTAATCGGGTTGTATTCAGTTCTATGTCATTTCTGACAGTCTACAGCCGTAAAAATATTCACACTGGGTTACAAAATTTTAAATTCAAATACTTCCATATATATATACACATCTTCTACAAAACCTTTGTTCATTATTACAATTCTTTTACAGTGGAAACTGAGTTACATACAACATTTTTAATTCGCTGGAGTTCAAAACATTCTGTATTGATAAAAGTGCATGACAGAGGCAAATGACTTATTTAAAACAACGAGAAACAAATCGGAGGAACATATCATGTAATATATACAAATGCCGGTCCTCCATGGAGGCCGGAAAGTAAATATAATGTTAAAAGACATATGTTCCGTGACAGGCACTTGATCACAGGTGCAAAGAAGACACAGCAGATTCACCAACAAAAAAATTACAGAAATAATCATACCATGCCAGAGCCCATTTAAGGCCACAGGTGCCCGGGGGCTGGCCAATATTTAGGGGCCCCCAGGATCAGGGTTGGAATTACAAAATGTGCTCTCCGCAATACTTCATCTATGGGAATTAAGCCTTGCTTTTTATTAAAATTCCAAAGTAATGCTACTTTTTATGAATAAATTCTAATGCTGATGTGCTTTAAAAAACCACTGAGTATCACTAAGGAAGGAGTCATTAATAATGGGAACAAAAATTCAGTATTTGTGGAAAATTGAAACGTTTTAATTGCAGTTATACAAATGACAAGGGTAAAAAACATTTTTACAAGTTATATTGCACTGAGAATGATTTTTTAAGGAAATCATAGCAATACTTCTTGACTACTAAAAAGTCTTGCCTTAGAAACACTTTTTTCTGGTCTTCATTGCAGCAAATTTCGCGATTGTGTCAGTGAAATTCAGTGCCGAAGTTATGTCATTTTCGGACGACAGTATAGCAAGATAATTAAGTTTATCTTCTCTCAGTGCTGTTCTTCGAACGTTTTTCACAAGAGCTAACTTTGAAAATGACCTTTCAGCTTCACAGTTTGACACAGGCAATGTCAAATATATCTTCATGGCAATAAACATATTTGGAAAGATATCAAATAATTTCTGATCATGCATGTATTTGTAAATCTCAAAAGGTCTTTTTTGTTGTAGATTGCATTCCTTGATAAAATGAGAAAAGTGCACTGCTTCACTTTTTATGCTGTCTTCTATGTCAGCAGGATATTTGTCAAGTAGCATTTGTACACTGTTTCCTTCTAACACTTCCTTACCTAGTTTGATACAAAACCAAATATTGAACAAATATTGTCATATGCGGCAATTCTTTTTTCAGTTCTACATCCAGGCTATAGATAATCACATTTCAAGTTTCAACTTCAAATTTTTTTTCACCAGTTAAAATGAAATCATCACTACCATCAAGGAATTTCTTCGTTTTGACTCTTTTTAAATGCGAATTCCATAATTTTAACTGACGGACTTTGCATTTCTTGTTTTATGTCTGTGAATTTCTCTCTTAATGTGGACACAAATGCATTTAACGATTTCAATAAATTAACAGCAGTAAATAAATCAAGCCCTGGTTCTTGGAGGTATGCACTAAAGTGGGCGAATCTCGCCAGTATTTTGTTCCAAAGTACAGCCATAAATCCTGTCTCAAACTTAACCATTTTCTTCGAGCCGCGGATGGCTTAGTGGTTAGTGTTTCAGACTATCGATGCTGGGTCCCCAGGTTCAAGCCTGGGCTGATCTTTCAGAGATGATGTGATTTACTAACAATCGCTGAATATCCGCCGTGCCTCGGACGAGCACGTTAAGTGACGGCCCCCAGGCTGGACCCACTGGTTAAATGGGTATCCTTTCCTATACCCCACCTGAAATTCTCTCACCCCTCTATGTGCAATATCGTACTTGTACGGTGGCGCCATCTACTGTACTCTAATCTCACTACAAACTGTTCTGTCAAAGTCGCTAGACTTGCTCTCATTCCTTCCGTTTCTGTGTCCTGCCCAAAAGGCGATCTCGCTGTAGGTGGCTGGGACCTAAACTCTACTACCTGTGGACGGAAGTCCTACAAGAAAATGACGCTGACCCCCCCCCCCCCCCATTTTCTTCTTGAGGGATTTAGCTTCTGTATGTTCATTTTCATTGTCGGCTATTTCCTCAAGGCTGTCGATAATACGTTGGTAATTACCGTTAAGTGCTTTACATGCTTCAGCATGGCGTGCCCACCTTGTATCACATAAGGATTTTAAGACTAGTACTCGGCTGCTCTCAGAATCTTTTAAATTCCTGCAGAGGATATCCCACCTATGCGTTGACGCAACGAAAAATGAATACAACTTTGGTAATAACCGAAGAAGTTTACAGCTTCTAAGCAACACTGCACAGCATGAACACCACAAAGATTTAAAGAATGACTACTGCATGGTGAAAACAGTGCGACATCGCTGATCCTCTTAATGTGAGCTTGCAAGCCTTCATATTCACCTGACATGTTCTTGGCATTGTCGTAACTCTGCCCTCTGCAGAGTGTCATGTCAAGGCCCTTGTCAACAAGATACTTTGTTACATAGTCACATAGCACTTTACTCACATGGCTTTGAATGGGTATAAATGTCAAGAATCGTTCGTAAACATGTCCTTCAAAACAATACCGTATAACAACGGAGAGCTGATCAACATGTGAGGCATCAGGAGTTGAATCTAATATCAGTGCAAAGTATTTGGTGAATTTTATTTCACTAATTATTTTATGAAGAACTTCTTTTCCCATTACTTCTATCAGTTCATTGCATACCGTTTGAGAAATGTAGGACACATTACCTTTTCCTTTATTTCCGTGATTCTTTAAATGCTCCTTGAGGAAAGGATCGAACTGTGCCAATAGTTCTAGCATCCCAAGGAAATTCCCATTATTTGGAGATCGAAGAAAATTGTTTTCACCCTCAAACGCCAGACCTCTTTGGGCCAAAAACTCTATAACTGCAACTACTCTTTCTAAGACAGTTGTCCAATATCGTTTTTTCAGAAGCTAATTGTTCTGCAATTTTTTTCTTTAAAGTTAAGTTAACATTTGTTCGTGATAACCAGCACATCATATGTTTACGATGAGAGGAACTATTTTCATGTTCTGATTTTTTTCCTCAGCGCGTTTCCAGTTATTAAACCCAGAACCAACAAATTGTGATTCATTATTGTCACTAAACAATTTACATACATAACAGTACACAGAGCCTGTGCTTTCTGAAAACATCAACCATTTACGTTCTTGAACTTCTCCATTTGGAAGTTTGTGTTCGAAAAAGGTGTTTCATAGATATCTGTTCTGTGTTTTAAATTGCCTCTGTGACAAGTAAAAGTTATTGGGGTTACAATTTTGAAAGAACTCGGGCCCACTGTTCAGGCATAAATATCTAATGTTATTACTTAAAAAGTTTGGCCATTTGCCAGGATCTTTGTAATTTTCCATATCAATGGAATTAATGCTTTGGAAATTGGCCGATGCTTGCACATGCTCTGCACTACAAGTTTTGTGCCCTAAATCGCAGTGCTTACTTTTCACACTGTCATTCATACTCATCAGTTTCATCTGTATGCTCCATGCTGCCACATTTTTCATCATTGTCAAAAGGAGTTGATTCGTTGCTATTGGGTTCACGTTCAGGTTCAAGTTTTCTTTTCCGAAATTTAGGGCTATCAGGACTTTTCTCAGCAAATAAATTATCATAATTATGAAGCTCATTCTCCATTCCCTCAGTTACGGGCTTGGATTCTGCTATTGGAAGCTTAAAGAAATTTGTAACTTTCCTTACCTTGCTTAATTCTTCTTCTTTCTTTAATCTCAGTTTCCGCTTTGTAGCGCCACTAAGGTATTGTCTTTGAGACATTACATAAGAACTATTTTCAAAACTGGATCGTGATAAAACTGTTACTTTAACACAAGCATATCAATTTTCTTTTCGTACTCTACTCCAAGTAAATGTCAAACTACTGTTCTGTAAAGAGCACCAGACAACAATGACACACCGGATCTGGAAAGTCAGTGTTGCCAAACGGCAAACCCGATCCAGAAATTCATTGTTGCCAAACCGGATCTTGAAAGTTCCAAATAGAATTTGAACAAATTCAACTAGATGGCTGTGATCATCCAGACAATTACTGGCGCCCTACAACTGCTTCTTTCTTGGTGGATATGTATAACATTTTATAGATTTTGAACGTGTTTGTATGTGGGGACGTCCCTATGCTGTTAACTATATTTTTGACTGTCAAATAATTTTTCTTCTTAGACGCTGCCAGTAGATGGCGCCACAATACTGGTGATAAGATTTCCGCTCACACACTCAGAATCAGAACAGAGTGACGCTACGTATGTATGACGTCATCGACGAATGACGACGTGGAGTGTGTTCATGTTTTTGACGAGCTTTCTACTCTTTACCCTAAATATTGATTGTTTTGTTTTTTTGAAATGAGCGCTCTTTAAGTATGTGAAAACGTTTCTGCCCCTCCTCTGTGAAAACAACCTATACATTCTCAGTATGTGAAAAAGTTTCTTCTCGTCCTCTGTGGAAATAAACGCATTATGTCCGAAAAAAATTAAAACACTCAGCAGAAATTGGGGGCCCCTTGAAAGTGCGACTAGCGTCTGCCGAGAGAGATATGATCAGCTCATGAACACGCATTCCGTTATCTCATTGGTGGGTGCCGTCACGGCACCGAGATGGCACCCACCAATTGGAGACCGCGGTCATTCTGTTGATCTTTTGATATGGGAACAATCATGGATGCTTCGATTCGAAGAGGTAAATTTTTATCTCGTGCTTTTTTTGATCTGCAGAATACACAATCACATTTCTTTTTTGCCTTCACTTCCGAACAGTGGAGGACTAAGCCTTTTGAAGGAATAAACATGCATTTGTGGACCACATTGATGCATTCGGTTTGTATCGTGATCGTCATTTCGTGCTGTCTCGATTTTTTTCCTTTCCCATTCCCATTGAAACAGTGGAGGATTAAGCCTTTTGAAAGAATAAACTTATGTATTTCTGGACCGTATTGCATAGGGTCCACAGTCGAAATTTTTATATGATGTTTGTATATCCCATTCGTAGTTACAATTTCTGTTTGCCCCCTCCTGAAAACTAAACAATCGCCACCCTGTTTGTGGTCAAAGGTATCGGAAGGTAAAAATAATGTTTTGAATTGGGTGTTTTTAACGGGAAATAAAAAACTTTGACCGCACTGGCAGTCTTTTATGAACTTCTGGAGATTGGCTAATGTTATACAAAATCGTTAGGAACAGGTATTGGTAAAACTAGACGAAACCCGTCGGAAACGACGGTTAGTTTTTTTTTTTAAAGGATGAACTCATATGAAACAACAAATGTGAACTTTATTTGATTTACAAATTCATTCAACCAATTCAGTAAAGACAATAGTCCAGGTTCGTGATTTTTTTGTGTGTGTGACTGAAGATTTAAGGACCACCATAACTCAACTCAATGGGTCACTGGTTCCAGGGAAGGGAGAGAGGCAGTGCAGTAAAGCAAACAACATCCATGCCTCACCGAGATTTGAACCCGGACCCTTCACGAATGAATGATCGTAAGCCAACGCTCGGGCTATAAGCAGTTGCCCGTCCCTAATTTAGGGTCAGTGCCGTAAAACAAAAACATCCATGCGTCACCGGGATTCGAACCCGGTGGATGTCCAAAAGGGGTCCGGGTTCGAATCCCGGTGAGGCATGGATGTTGTGTTTGTCTTACGGCACTGGTTCTCTCCCTTCCCTGGAACCAGTGACCCTAAATTAGGGACGGGCGACTGCTTATAGCCCATTGAGTTGCTCATGGTGGTCGTAAAACCTCCAATAAAAAAAAAAAAAAAACCCGGTGGACGAAACCCATCGGAATTGACAATTATTATTTTATTTTTTTTTATAAAGAATGAGCTCGTGCAACCCCTCCCTAACGTAGAGTCGCTGGTTCCAGGGAGGGGAGAGATTCAGTGCCGTAAGACAGACAACGTCCATGCCTCTCTGGGATTCCAACCCGGTACACAAAATCGACGATAATTTTTTTTTGAAGGAATGAACTCTTATGAAACATCCTTTATGTAGGGTCACTGGTTCCAGGGAAGGGAGAGAGCCAGTGCCGTAAGACAAGCACAACATCCATATCTCATCGGGATTCGAACCCGGACCCCGTTCGGACGAATGATCAGAGGCCATCGCTTAGACCACTGCGCCACCGGGGCGGCCATTATGCAAATGTGGCGCTGTGGGCGGCCCTTAAACGGAAACGATATGACGTATGCAGCGATCTGACAATATAAGGCGTGATGCGATGGGAATCAGTAACAGTCGGACGCAGTATGGGTAAAGCAAAGGATCTAAGCGCGTTTGATCGTGGGCAAATTGTCGGGGCCTGAAGAATGGGTCACTCCATCTCGGAAGTCATGCAGGCACTGGGATTTTCACGAGCCACTGTGTCACGGGTGCACCGTGAGTACATCAAATCTGGTAAAACCATCCCTGCAAGGGCCAACTGCCCTGGACAACAGCTTGTAGATGAGCGGGGTAATCGTCAGCTAGCTTGCTTTGTAACAGCGGATAGACGGGCCACAGTGCAAGAAATCACTCTGCAATTTAACGCTGGTGCACAAAAACATGTAAGCAGCCACACCATCCAGAACCATCTCCTCGCTATGGGGTACAGAAGCCATCGTCCCACGAGGGTACCGCTGCTGACTGCACATCACAGGGTGCAAAGATTAGCACAGGCACGGGAATATCGACACTAGACCCTAGACATGTGGGAAAATGTTGCCTGGACTGATGAGTCGAGATTCACTTTGGTACATGCGGATGACAGGATACGAGTATGGCGCAAACCACATAAGCGATGGATCCTTCTTGCCAGCAGGGTACTCTTGAAGCTGGCATTTTCGTCTGGGGACTGTTTACGTTGACTGAAATGGGGCGCCTGGTATGCTGCAGATTATTCTCTCGGATATATTTAGCCGCTATATAGCGCTTTTATTTTAAATGAGACTTATTAATCACATCGTTCATGTTTGAGATTATTATGGCTTTGCACGCATCATTATCCTATTTATACATTACCAGAGGCTTGTTTACGATTTACAAGGTGTCTTACCAAATTTGGGAAATGCAATTCATGACCACTTTTAAAAGCTCTCTCTCTGTATATACACTGAAGAGCAATTGAATTAGAGATACCTGTCTAGTAACGTGTAGCACCACCTTTCATCCTGATGACTGCGGCGATTCGTTTCGACATGGACTCGACAAGATACCGTAAGCGTTGGGAAGCCAAACGGATCCACGACCCCTGAACAAGTTCCCACAGTTCACGAAGATTCCTTCATGGAGGGGGATCAGAGCCTCGAACATCACTCTCGATGGCATCTCAGATGTGCTCGATGGGATTGCGGTCAGGTGACCTAGCTAGCCAAGGAAGCGAGGTCACCTCGGTGGACTGTTCACCCAACCATTCAGATACAATTCGGGAGCGATTGTACGGTGCATTGTCTTGTTGCAGGATGAGATCCTCTGTGGGATGTTGAAGACGCACAACGGCAGCAAATGGTCATCCAGGATATCCCGGTAACATTGACTTGTGAGGCACGATGTCACGCCAGCTCTACAGGATAGCAACAAAACTCTGAATTCTAGAAGGGGGATGGGTGTTGTTGAATCATCTATATATTAATTCTATAAGGTTTTTTACTGTAAAACCAGTTGTAACGGAACGGCTGAACGTAAAAATATGGTTGAGGAATCAAAATAAAGGTCTTACCATGTATATGTGCCAGTCGAAGAGAAAAATGAGATTGGGGCAATGATCCGGGCGTTGTGGGGTGGCAAATTTCCCACGTAAAATCTATGGGAGAAGCCTGCAGTTCACATCTGATCACCTGCGGTTGACTCACGCGCTGTTGAAGGCAGAGCCATGGAGGGACTGAGACAGTCCAAAGTCTCTGTTCTCAGCAAACCGTTATGCAAAACAATGCTAGCAGGAATTTGTATGAAAGTTCTTAACGGAACAGCGAATACCTGATTGCATTGTGCCGTGTGATGTATACATACAATTTAACATTCATTTAATCCAGTTTATTGACGTAGGTAAGACGTTTCCCATTATGTAAATATACGCATCATTTGAGTTTATTCTTTAAAAAAAAAAAAACTAATCCTGGAATTTAACAGATTTAGTCTACCGGGTTCGAATCCCGGTGAGGCATGGACGTTGTGTTTGTTTTACGGCACTGGCTCTCTCCCTTCCCTGGAACCAGTGACCCTAAATTAGGGACGGTCGGTTGACTGCTTATAGCCCATCGAGTTGCTCATGGTGGTGGTCCTTAATCTTCAGTCACAAAAAAATCACGAACCTGGGCTATTGTCTCAACTGAATTGGTTGAATGAATTTATCAATCAAATTAAGTTTACATTTGTTGTTTTCACATTAGTTTATTTTCAAAAAGAAAAAAATCACGAACCAGGGTTAATTGTCTGTACTGAATTGGTTGAATGAATTTGTAAATTAAATAAAGTTCACATTTGTTGTTTCATATAAGTTCATTCTTTTCAAAAACAAAAAAACTAACCCATCGATTCCGAAGGGTTTCGGCTAGTTCTACCAATACCTGTTACTAACTAGTTCTACCAATACCTGTTACTAACGACTCCACAAATACACGTTTATTCCTTCAAAAGGCTTAGTCCTCCACTGTTCCGATGTGAAAGCAAAAAGAAATGCGATTGTGTAATGTGTATTCTGCAGATTTTCAAAAAAAGCACGAAATAAAATCTTAACTCTTCGAAGCAGCCATGATTATCCCCATGTCAAAACATCAACACAACACAATGAACGCGCACCGCGGTCTCCAATTGGTGGGTGCCATCTCGGTGCCGTATAGGTGCCGTGACGGCACCCACCAATAAGATAACGGAATGAGTGTTCGTGGGCTGATCATATCTCTCTCGGTAGACGCTAGTCTGCTCCATGGTCACAGTCGGTGGAAATAGCTTCGCCCTTGGTTTACAACGGTTGTTACTGTTCTGCTACAGAAATAGTTTAGTGTTATTTATTGTTTCATACGTTGATGCCAAGCCTAATTTTTACTAACGAAGTAAAGGCGAACGAAAACATGGCTGTTGAGGAGATGTCACGTTGCTGACTGGAATATTTTTGGAATAAAGCTGAGTTTCAATCAAAGGCCATGGAACATAGTTAAAAAAAGGGGAATAAAAACAACTGCCCTTGTACTGTAAAATATTTAAATGCTTATAGATATTTGTATTGTATTTACATCTGAACAGGCCTTTGTTCTAGTCGATAGACATTAAAAAAAATTTTCTCCGAAGTGCAGGAAATCTGATATGTTAGTAATACCTCAAATATTCCCTACTCTGTTAGGATTCCTATTGCTAGTTCACCATGAGGTATCTGTTCTTATGAGTCTATAAAAACTAGATTAAATGTGAGGGTAGCTTTGAGAAAGTATTCTGTACTTTTTAAACGTTTGTCAAGAAAAATGTGCTTTGATGGAAAATGTCTGCAATCTCATGGCATGGGTGAATAAATTCTAAAAGCATTATGCTTTTTGTGCCTGTATTCTGAATTCAGTTAGAAATTAGCTGAACCATTTTACCAAATCTGTTTTCAGATCATATATGGTCTTTCTATTTTTCCTGCTATGTATTTTAATTAATGAGATCTTTTAAAATATAATGTTCCTGTAGGTGTCAGGACAGAACATCGTGGCATTTTTTTATCTGTAGAGAAGACAGTTTAAATCAAATGGGCATGCATCATTCAGTTCATGACCGTGTAGTGTCAAAATTATCCAAACAGCAAATTATTAGAGTTACTGTTTCCTGAATAAATGAAAATTGTAAGATTATCAACATGGAGTCACTGCTGAAACATACTTTAGGTGTAGTCACTCAAGAATGGAATGAAAAGAAAGTGAAAATAGAAGCTGACCTCTCACCGCACATTATTCCAGATGCAAATAAAGATCTTTTGGAGGATGAAATGTCCTTCCAGAAATTTACAGATGGATCCCGTTGTGTAAGACATGTGCAACTTCACCCAAGTGAAAAATCCTTCCATTGTGATAAATGTTTCAAGAAGTTCAGTGAAAAATATAAATTCTTAAGACATGTATTCCGTCACACAGTTGGGAAAGCTAACCAGTGTGTTGTATGCTCCAAGAAGTTTAATGACAAAAGTAACCTTACCAAGCATATGCTTCGTCATACTGGTGAAAAGCCTCACAAGTGTGATGTATGCTTCAAGCAATTTGCTGAGAAAGGTGAACTTTTAAGGCATTTGCGTATTCACACAGGTGAAAAGCCTCATCAATGTGATGTATGCTCCAAACAGTTCACCCAGAAAGGTTATCTCTCAAGGCATATGCTCCTTCATACTGGCAAAAACCCTCACCAGTGCAATGTATGCTTCAAGCAGTTTGCTGGTAAAAGTACCCTTTTAAGTCATATGCTCCTTCATACTGGTGTAAAACTTCATCAGTGTGATGTATGCTCCAAACAATTTACTAATAAAAGTAGTCTTTCAGTGCATATGCATCTTCATTCGGGTAAAAAGCCTCATCAATGTGATGTGTGCTTCAAACAGTTCACCCAGAAAGGTCATCTCTCAAAGCATATGCTCCTTCATACTGGTGAAAAGCCTTACCAGTGTGATGTATGCTCCAAACAATTTACTTGGAAAGGTAATCTTTCAAAGCATATGCTTGTTCACACAGGTGAAAAGCCCTATCAGTGTGATGTATGCTCCAATCAGTTTTCTACAAAAAGTAATCTTTCAAAGCATATGCTTGTTCACACAGGTGAAAAGTCTCACCGGTGTGAGATGTGTTCCAAACAGTTTGCTCGTAAAAGTTATCTTTTAAACCACATGATTGTTCACACTGGTGAAAGGCCTCACCAGTGTGATGTATGTTCCAAACAATTTGCTCTGAAAAGTAATTTTTTAAAGCATCTTTTTCTTCACACTAGTGAAAAGCCTTACCAGTGTGATGTCTGCTCCAAACAATTTGCTAAGAAAAGTTATCTTACAAAGCATATGAACCTCCATGCAAATTAAGAACTGTGGCAGTATAAAATAACAAGTTAGTAAAATCATGCAATGCATTGATTATGATACACTTTCTAACATAGCAGAAATCATTACTGCAGTTATGAGGATAATGGCTGTGGAATAAATCTCGTTTCTGTGCCCTGATCTTTGACTCCATTTTGATGATATTAAACAGAATTGGTTCAGTATACCTCCGGAACAACATACTAAAGTTTTGTCGCAATCAAAGCATTTTTACAGAAGTTATGCCACATAAGGGCAATGGAATTGATCCTGCTCCTATGGCCTGACCTTTGACCCCATTTTGCCCATTTTCAAGAGTTTGTTCCCAAGTGGTCCCTTACCACATACTAAAATTTCATCAAAATTGAAGCATTTTTATGCGAGTTATCGTTCAGACGGATGGACAAAGTGGGAGCATATACAAATTTCTATGCAGTTTGAAATCGACAGAAAAAGAAATTCCATTATGAAGTTATGAGTTTTGAAACAGACAATACTTAAAACTCCTAACTCCATTATGAAGTTAGGAGTTTTGAAAATAAGGAAAGAAGTGGAGAAAAATGTTGATGTTATGACATATGGTTGCACAGCTCACATTTTAAACCTTCTTGCAAAAGATCTATAGATTTCAAACATCAAAGAGCAGAGTACACAGATTGTGAAGTATTTCAGAAATCGTGGTTTTGTTAGATCAGCATATATAGCTGGTGGATTAGCTCTTGTGTTGCCCCAAGATGTATGCTGGAATTCCATGTGTGACTGTTTAAGAAGTTACATCAATAACTGGCCAATACTTATGGCAATAGTGGTTAACAACAAAGATGGCAATATTGAATCTAAAATCAAAGAAAAGGTAATGAATTTGGGTATATTGGCAATATATCAACCAATAGCCAATGCTCTTATAGAGTCCAAAGGAACGATTGCAAAATTTCTGAGGCAGTTGTACTGTGGAAGTTGTATTAAATGACATCTTAGATGAAAAGCAATTTGAGTTGCCTCATAAAAGATATGGTGAAGCTTTAAATTCAGCTCATTTTTGGCCTTTCTCATTGATCTTCTGTTTCAAGCAAAAAACATGCCTGAAGAAAAAGAAGTTGCTTTACAATTTGCCAGCAAAAAATATGGAGACACATTCCTGACTATTCTCATTAAGCTTGTGACAAAATCTGCACCATTCACTGGAACGATGATGGAAGAAAAAGTGCAGCTTGTAGTAAATTATTTAGACTGGTGAAATTCCTTTTCCATAGTGAAAAAGTCAACAGAGAAAAAAAAAAAACTCTGCAAAGTACAGTATTTTGCAATTACTAACAACATCTGTTTTAGCTGGAATTAAAAGAATTTTCTCAACATTTAACATTGTGCATTCTAAGTTAAGAGATAGGCTAGGAATTCAAAAAGCAGCAAAACTAATATTTTTGTTGAAACTGCTGAACAAATAATTTATCTCAACTCGTGTTTTTTTTTTTTTTTTTTTACTTCAAATAAAATTTACTCAGGTATTGCTGTTTTTCAAACAAATATATTATTTTGAAGCTTTTATGATTCAAATTTAATGGGTAAGTTGTAGATTTTTTTTATTAAACTACACCAGTAATATAATGACTAACACTTTTTCTGTTTTATGCACGTTGTGCACATTCAGATTTATCAGAATTATTAACACAGCAATCACACATCTCTGATTTGCCTGCATTAACTGTTCATCACATAATATTAATCACATCAGAAAACTTGAAAATTACATCGTCCGAAGACCTGTTTCCACGTATTATGAGAATATTTCTTCCACACAAACCTATTTCCACATGTTATGAGAATATTCCGTCCACAGAGAATTTACTTGAGAAACTGTCTCTGTCTGGTGATTCAGATTTATTTTTAAATGTATGAAAAATAAATGTTTTTGAATACAAAATACGATTTGCATTTCAGTAATTATTAAGAAGTTTAGTAGAAAAAGCAGTACATTAAAGATAATGCACAGCATTAAGAAATATTATTCTCTCCTTATTACATTCTCATTCATTATTTGTTGTGCAATGTCACTTAAATTTTAAAAATATATACCATCAAGTCAATCATGGAAAAGAATGTTATGTTTCATGTACATTGAAGAATAAAGGGGTATTTTAAAGTTGAACTGAAACACAACAGTGATTTAAATCAAATAAATCTGTTTTTTTTTCTCTAAATCATGGTTTTTTTCAAACCTTGTATAGAAGAAGCCCAGACAAGTTTTACTCTGATATATTCATTGTGAATTGATAGCTCACTAATTTATTTTTTCCTTCTTCTTCACTACCCTTAAATCTCATTCAATCAGATCATCTCTGTGTCATTTCATCAGTAGCGGCTCATGGCAACTGAAACAGGTGGGGCCAGTAGCCGAAGTCAAACAATGAAATAAAAAAAAAACTCATTATTAGGCCAATTATTCAGACCCTCCCACTCCGCCTCTGTTTATCCCCTTGACTCACAAATTCCCAAATCAGGTAGGAATGTGTCAACATTATATTGCACATGAAAAAAATTTCCTCAGAATAGAATGCATAACTATTAATACAAAAATGTTAAAACTCCTTAAATAAAATTGTTACCTTAAAACATATGAGCATTAATTTATGTTAGTTGTGCTTTGTGTTTCTTTAGATTTTTCAACTGAGGAATAATCACAGGATAAAAAAATGTAGTGAAAAAATAACTCCAAATATATGCAGGAAGGGAATGTTTCATGAATTTCGTCTCATATAGAATGAGTACCATACTACCATTTGCATTATTTGAAAGGTTTAACCTTTTTTTTAAAGAACTTGTGAAACCTAAAAACATATATGTACTCATGTGCAAATTATACTTACAGGTTTTCTCATTTATTTATTTATTTTTAACATAGAAAATTATCTTAGTTAAAATTGAAATTAGTTCTGCAAAAGGCTTTGTAAACTTCAAACTCTTGGAAACTCAAATTCTTGGGCTGATGAGCACTGTGTTTTTTTAAGTGAAGCTCAAACTAAACATTCTTGGGGTGATAAGCACTGAGTTTTTTAAGTGAAGCTTTTTGACTCAAATTATTGGGTTGATGAGCATTGTGTTTTTTTAAGTGAAGCTTTTCTTCTAGATTTAAAGCAACGAACGGAGATTTTAACAAAATATCCACTCCATTCATTGTACTCGACAAGCATAAAAGTCACGACACAAAGGAACAACACATCACCGAGAGAGACACACAGAAAAAACAACTAACTGAACTTTGCTACGACATTTGAAATCCTCCTGCCACCCTTGAGCTTGGTCGGGGTAAGCTTCTCTGTCAACCCACTGCATTAAGGAAATGGATACTCTCCCTGCCAATCAAATAGATCTGGCCCCACAGCTTTTTTTCCACACGCGGTTAAGGCAGTGTTGTATGTAGGTCATCATACTGAATGAGACTGGGAGGAAATCGTCTTCTCTTCGCTTGCGTAGTGATGTTACTGGGGCCTATTGGAGCTGGCCCCAAAAACCTCACTCTGAACGTGATCTCTTTCCTCAGGGAATAGTTTTTGGTTTTTGAAGGAAACTTTTATCTTAGGTAATGGTTTTTGAAGGGAAAGGTTTACCACCATGTAGTTAAGAGAGAAAACAAGAATCGGGGCCAAAAAAAAAAAAAAAAAAAAAAAAAAAAATTCTAGAAATAGAAATTTTTAGGTGGAGCCTAGCCCCTAATGATGAACCATCCCTGCATTTCATCCATGTGTGTCAGTTCATCCAGGGCATGTCACCCAGCCATCTGATTTTTGTGAAACTTGATACAAAGTGTTCCGTTATGAGCTATGAAACGTGGGAAAATTTTATGCCAGTTGGTCCAGTAGATCCTGAGTAATGAGACTTTAAAAATTAGATAGCTCTGCCTTAAAAATCAGTCACAATACATGTTTTTACAACTGACAAAAAAAATAAAAAAATAATTCGTATCTTCAGAACTGACTGTTAACAGCCTCATACTTTGTTGTTAAATGATCTATACATTTAGGAACACTTTGTTGCTGCACAGTTTCAGATTTAAAGTAACACATTTATTTTTCAATAAAGTTTCAATTCAATGAGATCATATTTCCATTGAACAAAATGTTTTATTTTATTTCAAAATGCACCCCTTCTCAAATATGCTAAAATTATTTTTTTTTTATGTGTGTATCATAATAAAACCTTTCAGCAGAAGAAAATTACTCTGGGATCTTTGTAATTTTTTTTTCAGGGAGGGGGGGGGGATCCCAAAAAGTAATTTATTTTAAATGTAAATAGTTTTTTTTTAAGTGCATGTCTAACATTTTTTCAAAATGTTCTCCCACCTCAAATTAGCTGAAACTTTATGTAGTTATGCTGGGAGTTAGGAATGGTACCTCGGGACTGGAGGGATGCTATCATTGTTCCCTTGTATAAGAGAAAAGGCGATCAGACTGACTGCAAGAACTATCGTGGTATTATCTTACTGAGTATGCCAGGGAAAGTGCTTGGTAAGGTTATTATTGAAAAGGTACAAGGTCTTACGTCACAGAAAGTGTGGGATGTTCCGAGTGGTTTTATGCCTGGTAAAGGCTGCACTAACCAAATTTTTGCATTACACAAGATGATTGGAAAGTATCTGGCTGTTTATAATAAAGTTTTTACTGCCTTTATAGATTTAGAGAAGCATATGTCGGAGTAAATAGGATACTTCTGTGGAAGGTGTTGAATGAACATGGTATTACTTTGAATCTACTTAATAGTGTGAAAGCCATGTATGTTGGCAGTAGAGCTTGTATATGAGTGAATGATGTCATATCAAAATGGTTTCCATTAGTGCAGCAGTCAGGCAAGGTTGTGTAATGTCACCATGGCTGTTTAATATATTTATGAATGCATGCATGCATGATGCCAAGATGGGCAATACTGGTTTATGTCTTGGTAATACCCATGTGTGATGATTGCTGTATGCTGATGACACAGTCCTGTTGGCAGAGAGCAAAAGTGAGTTGCAGAGTATGTTGTCCCAGATGTACAAAGTTTGTGTGAAATTCAAACTGAGTATAAATAAGGGAAACCCCAAAGTTATAGTTTTTGAGAGAAGAACTAGTAGTACTGAATGTAACATATGTCTAAATGGCACAGTGATTGACCAGGTGAGTGAGTTTGTTTATTTGGGGAGCTTGTTTGACAGAGAGAACAGATTAGATGGTGAAATTAGTAGGCAAGTAAATTCTTCATTGAAAGTCATAGCTGCTTTAGGAGGTTTTCACAGGAATGACGGATTCTCAAAAGAGCTCCAAATGGCTGTGTATGAAAGTGTAATTGTTCCTACTGTGATCTATGGCAGTGAAACCTGGATACTACAGAAAAGAAATAGGAGTCGTTTGTGTGCCAGAGAAATGCATTACTTATGGGGTGGTTGTGGGAAGACACGTTCAGATCATGTGAGGAATGAAGATGTGTTGCAGTTGTGTAATGTGAAGCAAAATATTGTTAGCAAGGTGGAGACTGATGTGCTTCGGTGGGTTGGCCATGTTGAAAGAATGGGTGATGAGGTGCTTACTAAGGAAATTTTTTTTAGCCTAATTGGTAGGAAAGAAAGGCAGAGGAAGGCCAAGGAAGTCATGGGAGGTAAAGATCCAGACTTACAAATTTTGCTAGTAGACATTGACCACCAAGACCAAATTTTTTAGTGGCCAAAAGAAAAGCAGTGGCCAAAACTTTGAAAAAAAAATCAGATTGTATATTTCATACTATATTATTTTTATAAAATTGCTTAGTATAATATGTGTTTTATTTTGCATATTTCAGTTATAGTATGCTTAAAAGTTAAAACTGAAGTAATAAAACAATGCAGGAGAGTGGGAACATCGTGCGGGGAGGGGAGTGCGATTACGGGAGAAACCTTTGCACCGTCCGACTTCAGGATTTGGAAATTTTCAAGCTGAAATACAAATATTTATGCAGTTAAATATTATAAAACAGTAATACTGGGCTGAGGCAACATCCCGAGAAAAAAGGAATTACGATTGCGGAAAAAATCTGAACTCCGTCTACCTTCCGTTTTCATAAAGTTGGAATTCCGTCCTCCGACGAACATCCACTCCCACTCCCCCAATTATGTTCACTGGTGCATTGATCTCGCGAATGACCAAAATAATAACGAAAAAGGCGGAATTCCTCGATTTTGCGGAAGAATATGATGCCTGAAGATTACGGGGAAGTTTTTGCGGCTTCTAACCTACGCTTTCGCAAATTGTTTCCTACAGTTTCAAGCTGAAATACTTTTATGCAATAGAACCATATTTAACAATAGAACTGGACACAAAGGCAACATTGGAAGAGAAAAATTACGATTTAGGTAACTTTCACTCCGTTCACTACTACCGTTTTCGAAAGTTTCGAGACACGAAATACCGTCCCCGGACGGACGGGACCCCCCCCGCAAGTTGTCTTCAGTTTTACATTGATCCTGAGAACGATCTAAAAGATGACAAAAAACGCGGAATTCCGCGAATTCCCTTAAGAATGTCGTATACCATAAAACAATAGCAAAATTTAAAAAAAAAGTAAACAAAATGAAAATTCGTAGAATCCTTAGTTTTGACAGCAAGGTCCGTAATTCCATAATCAGCCAACTAAATCCGTAGAAACTACGGCCATTCCGTAGCAGTTCGCAGGTATGAAAATATTATTACAGTACAACCTCCAAAATCGTCCGGAGATCCGGACTTTGCCGATTCCGGATTTTAGAATTTTCCTGTGGACTGTGCATGCTTTCAGCGAACATTCATTAAATATAATAAAAAGAAAATGCCTAACTTCTAAAGTTTTCTTCGGATTTTTACGAAATTTCACATAGGGAGTTTATTTTGACGTGTCTTGGTTACTGTAAAATTCACAATCGGTTATTTAAAAAATTGGAGAAATTTTTTTCATAAAAATTTCTCCCAGTTGAGCTGTCCACCAGCGGCAAGATGAAGCTTTCGTCCACACCGCAACCTTGCGAACCTCGTTCCCCCAAGAAGACCCATCAGTCTTGGCCCATTGTTTGTGATCAAAAACCGACGCCCTCGCCTTTTTTATAATTTTTTTTTCTGCTGTTCAAGCAGAATAGCAGAATGAAAAAGGTGATGGCCGACTTCCGTACAACTCAAATTTTGTGCCATTTCTTGCGATTTCGGTACATCTGTAGTAAAATTTTTCAGAAACGTGCGAGTTCCGTACAAGTTAAAAAAAAATTCCGTACAGTACAAGTTAAATTAAATAATTGTTTTTCCCGTACAGGTCGCCAGAATTGGCGATTTAATCAAACAATTTTAGTCGCCTCGACGATGAAGTTTATTGCCAGTGGCGACCTGGCGACCGTGAGTCTTGATCTTTAATGGGAGGATCAGATTCAAGAGGGCATGAATAAGAAAAAGTTTATGAGTATGAAGTATAGAAGGTCTTGTGTACGTCGTGTGATGGATGTCCCTGAAGCTCGTGTTGTGTGTCAAGATCGCTGTAAATGGAGAAGTTTTATACGGTAACAGTAAGTAAATAATCATTTTAAAGTTCATCTGGTGGTTTGTATTATCTGTTAAATGTTTATTTGTCAGATGGTCTTTCTTTGAGGAGTTAACCTTGAATATCAGAGAACAGCTTAAAGGAACAGTAAACTTAAAAAAAGGTCTTCGAAAATGTTTGCTGTCATGTTATGCGGGTGACCGGGTGATGCTCATAGAGTCATAGAGCCAAAAAAATTTCCCTACGGCCACTGGGAGCTGAGTAAAAAGCCAACAAAGTTTCTGGTGATGACGTCACACTAGACAAGCAGCCAGTCATACCACTTCTCGCACCAACGGCATCTGTGTACTCGGCGCGGAAGGGGTTGTGAGGGAAAGTACGAGGTAATTAGTGTCAGGAATTTTTCTCCTTGTGTTGCACGTGTTCCTGTTTGTTAGTCATCAAACTTTCTGCTGCAATTTACACAAGTCGAATTAATTTTAAGCAGTTTACGGATTTCGCTGAAACCCTTGGTTTACAATCACTCAGTAGCACTACTTTTTTACAAAACATGGTGAAATTTTTAGTTGGGCCAATGATCAAGTTTACATGGCACAGTATGAAAAAACAAATTACTGATTATTTAAAATTATGCTATTCCGAAATTTGGGTGAGCGGAGATGGACAGTTTGATTTGTCAGGTTTTTGCGCCAAATACTGTACATATTCTATTGTGGATATTCGCAAGGGAAATATTGTTTGTATTGTCTTCCAAAAAAGGTGTTTTTGACGGAAAAAGAATGCATGTGATTTATTACTCTCAGGCCTCTATGAAGAAATAAAGATATCAGTTTTTTTTTTGTTTTTTTATCAAATAGACATAGAAGCATTCGTGCCCTCATGAAGAAAAAATATCCCCAAATTGATCATCAGTTTGGTGTGTGGCACATGGCCAAAAGTTTAACTAAAAATCAAAGCTGCTGAAAAGAAAGCTCCTTAACTAGAAGCATGGCAATCCAGTATAACTAATCATTTATGGTGGTCAGCTCAAACGTGTAATGGAGATGCTGAACTGCTGGTAGAAAAATTTCTATCTCTGACTAACCCGCCATACCGTAATAACAGTAGAAATAACAGTTAAACTGCCTTTTATGTAACTGTTATTTCTAGAGCTACATAGGCTGTTCAATAAAGACTGGCACTGAACGGAAAAAAATACTTGGGAGTAATTTACCTATGTGGCACTTCTGTCACGTTCAAAATAATGGCCTTGGAGTGTAATTAACTTGTCCCAACGTCGCTGCCCCTCTTGAAAAACTTGTTCAAACCCGTCTTGTGAAAGTCGCTTTAAATTCGCCTCTAAAGCCTTTACTGCTTCAACCACGGTGTTGAAGCGTCTACCTTTTTTAGCTCCTTTTTTGCCGTTGGATAAAGGAAAAAGTCACACGGTGCAGTGTCTGGACTGTAACGTGGGTGCGGAACACTCTACGCCTTTGTCATGCAAATAATCTTGGACAATGTTGCACACATGTGGCCGCGCATTATCTTGATGAAGTTTCTATTTTCCTACCAGTTTAGGACGCTTCATGGGAATATGGTCTTTCATTATTTGTCGTAGCACTTGTTGGTAGTACTGTCCTGTGGCAGTTGTAGGCTGTGGAACAGTATGGGTGTACATCATACCCTTATAATCAAAGAACGAGATTACCATAGCCTTCGTAGCCGATTTCTCACAACGGGGTTTCTTTATGGGTGGTGCATTCTTTGGCACCCACTCTGAACTCTGTTGCTTTGTTTCAGGGTCATAACAGTAGATCCATGTTTCATCTGCTGTGATAATCGTTTTCCACCACTCATCCCCTTCATCATGCACACGTTGTTTCCAAGTCTCACAGACTGCAACTCTGTCGGCCCGTTGCTCAGGCGTGGAATCCAGCGTGCACATACACGGGACAGATGCAAATGGTCGTGAAGTAAGGTATGCGCACTTCCAGTCGAAATCTGAAGGTATGCGGCTAATTATCTAATTGTGGTGCGTGGATCGGTTCGCATACTCACGCCACCACTATTCACAATAGCCTCCGTCAACGCAGTAACAAGTGCACCAGGACCGCCACTCACTTCACAGCTTTGATGGCCATCTTTAAACCACCGAAAACATGTACGACGAAGCATTGCGCATTCTCCATATGCTAATTTAAGCATTTCATAAGTTTGCGTAGCAGGTTTACCGAGGCGAAAGCAAAATTTAATCGCATAACGTTGTTCACCGAAAGCAGACATGACTGAAAGTTTAGAGGCAAAAACAAGTAACCTTACTTCGCTCCCCCACAAACGCAAAAGTAGCTGCCCTTGTGTGAAACAACTTCGGGCAACTGTTCATCAAGCTCAATTCTTTCCTCTCTGCGTTCATACCGCTCACTAGCGCCATCTGTATTTTTCAGAAACTTTAATGCCAGTCTTTATTGACAGCCCTCGAGGCGTTCAACTATTGCAGTATTTTTCATGGGAACGGGGGAATGTCTTTAATGACTTTGCACTTGGGCTACGAGAAATACTCATAAATTTGTTTCTCCCATGACAATAGGAGAAACTAAAAAAAACCAATAAAATATTCACTTAGTTCAATGGAAAACACCTCTATATACTCGTATATAGACAGCAGCTGACAAATCTTTAGTAACGTGGAAGTTAATCGAAATAGTCTGGGTCATTTCCAGGACAACAAACAAAGCCCAAATACTGTTTTTAGATTCAGGAAAACATTCTCTATCTTTACTCACAACACAGGAAGGGAATTTTTATAATTTTTCGCCTACAGGTATTCAGGCATTTACCCAATATACGAATTGTTTGTATGCAACGTGTCTCCATAGTTTGTTACATACAAGTTCATATTTTTTTTCTCGTTTTTGTCTGCCCGAAGAATCATTTGATAGCGACTTGCCTGTAAGGTGTGGATGTTTAAAACAACACTATCGAATGATTCGTGGTTTATTTATACACTGGCGTACAAAAATTAGAAACGAGACGGTTTTTCGAACGTAACGTCGTGCAGAAGTGCTCCACTTCGACTCAAATCATTCCATAAGATCCCCAAGATGTAAGAATATGGGACAAGTGAGCAAAACCGTCCAAACAAGGAATCCAAAGGATACAAAGGCACTTTATTGAAAAGATAGCTTCGAGCACAACTGGACAGAAGACAAACGTCCATGTGACAGGCGGCTGCCAAGAAAATTCCAGTCTTTAGTAGGGGATATGATCACCCCTGACTGCGTTGCAGGATTTATAACGTCTGTCCATGCTGAGGACGAGGTTGTCAAGGAGCTGTTGAGGCACCGCGGCCCATTGCTCTTGTAGCGCCAATCGCAGCTGAGGAATCGTTGCTGGCGGCTGGCGACGTGCTGCCAAGTGTCTCCCGAGAAGGTCCCACACGTGTTCGATTGGATTTAGGTCCGGGGACCTTGCGGGCCAATCCATGTGTTGCATATCTTCACTCTCCAACAGCTCTGCGACAGCTACTGTACGATGAGGTGTAGCGTTGTCGTCCATGAAGAGGAACTCAGGACCCACAACACCTTTAAATAGACGCACTTGAGGCAGGAGAATCTCGGTACAATAGCGGACGCCAGTGACTGAACCTCCTTGGAAGATGTGGAGGTCAGTACGGCTACCAAGCATGATACTGCCCCAAACGAGAACCCTGCCACCTCCAAACCGGTCCCTTTCGATTATGTTGGAGGTGTGATTGCGTGTCCCCTGCTCTCTCAAGATGTGTATACATCCAGAATACCTCGTCAGACTGAATCGGCTTTCATCCGTAAATAGAACTCGACCCCATTGCTGATGTCTCCAGTTTTGTGGTCCTGGCACCACAGAAACCGCCGTCTCCGATGAGCAGGCGTTAATGGCACACACCGTACTGGTCGTCGTGCAAATAGACCACCTTTGTGTAGCCTCCTGGCCACGGTAAAACGCGATAACGGACGTCCAGTTGTCTGTTGCATGTGACTTGCGATTTCTCCCGCTGTCTGTCGTCTGTCTCTTCTTGCCTGTAGGACAATATACCGGTCGTCCGCCGCCGTGGTTGCTCACGGAAGACCACTGCTAAACTCTCGGACAGCTGTTCCTGTCGTTTGAAATGCTCTCCAAGCTCGTGAAACAATGCTATGAGCGATCCCGAACTCCTCGGGCACACTAGTCAAGCTTCGACCTTCCAACTTCCCAATAACGCGACCTTGGGTAAAGTCATCCAGATGTCTACTGGATTGCCTGTTGGCCACATCGCACGGTGGCATCAAGTCGACGTCGTTCAAACCGATGTACACAGTACAATAGCTTTCACCGAATTGCTGAGCGTACACCGCCCGTGTGCTTCATACCTTTCCGACATCCCCCTCCGTACGTCATGCTGCATATATGCGCATGCCCTACCGTACCGGACCCTAGTCTATCTCCTGAGTGGCCTTTCGTTCCGTTCTGCCTGCTCGTTCCGCTGTTGTGCTAATTTCTCCTCTTCCTTAATTTTTGTACACCGTGTATTTACGATAAAGCATTTCTGTTTGCATCATTTTTCATGTCTCTTTCGATATTACATTTTCGCGCGGAGGAGGGGGGATGCCCAAAATGAGTTTACTGTTCGTTTAATGATATGTATGTAACAATAGAACTTTTTAGCAGGAGAAGAAATTTCTGTTAAATACTGTTTTTTAGGGGGGGGAGTACGTACATTATTCACACTGAATATAGATCATTTGATTTATATTCAGTGTGAATAAGGAAGTTCAATTAATGGAATTTTTATACTAATGAGAATAAGATGTAACCCATTACAGTTATTTGCACATAACTACGCATACTTCATAATACACTGGCGGAAAGTGAAAAAAGAACACCATGAATGGAGACGTCTGATACCAACGAAATTTATACAGCACAATAACGGAATACAGAGGATAACGTGATCAAAACATTATGGCAAAATACAGCTATATTTGCTGGTAAACTGAAAAATAACATTTCCATATAACATCATTAGTACGAGGTTGAACCGCCATGAACTGCAGCACACTGTACAATTCTGGCATGGAGTCTGTCGTACAGATATTGGATGTAAGTTTGGGGTATTGAGTTCCAAGCATCCTCAACCTGGACGCGTAAATCGGGGATCGTCGTGGCTGGCCGTGGAGACCGGATAAGTCGTTGTCCCATAAAATCCCACACGTGCGCAATGGGGGACAAATCCGGTGAACGTGCAGGCCATGGAAGTTGTCTCACACCCTGAAGTGCATGTTGCGTTGCACGTGCCGTGTGTGAGCGTTGCGTTATCTTGCTGGAAAACACCACGATGACCGACCTTACAAATGGCACAACAACGGGCTGAATGATGATGTTGATGTAGGAAGTGTTGTTTAATATACCCTGTACAAACACTAGTTGTGTACGGGAGCGATAGCTGATCGCTCCCCACACTTGGAGACTTGGAGACCAGGTGAAGGCCCTGTGTGTCGCTGGCGGATGCAAGAAGGGTGGAGATGGTCCCCTGTGCGTCTGCGAACACGCATACGGCCATCGGAGGCTACCTAGCAGAATCTGCTTTAATCGCTGAACACGACAGATGGCCATTGCGTTCTCCAGTGCAGACGTTGGCAACACCACTGCAGCCGTTCCTGACGGTGGGCTGGAGTCAGAGGTACACATGTCAGAGGTACACATGCCAGAGGCACACGTGCACGTAGTCCTGCATGCAGTAGACGGTTGCGGATTGTTCGCACAGTCACCTCAGGTGCAACAGCAGCTCGGATTTGCGTCGCAGTGGATGTTCTACTTGACAACGCCGCTCTTCTTATGCGTCGATCGGTTCGCTCATCAGTCAGTCTGTGACTCCCGGTTCCACGTCTTCTCTAGTGGGAATGTTACTCGGACCATCTACGCCACCATCGTACCACCACCGATACTTCCCGTCCAATTCGCTCCGCAATACGACGATACGACTACCCGGCCTGGCGGAGTCCGACTAGACGACCTCGCTCAAAGTCCGATAACTGCTGAAATCGTACACGTCTTCCATGTCCAGGCATTGCAGTTTCTTCATGGTCCTCGCACGTGTCCGTACGCCTACGACTGATTACATTCACTTCGCCGTACTCCTTAAATACCACCGACGATAATTTGCATATTATGCCGTGCTGTGGCGTAAGCGCTCACCGGTTGGTCCCGGAATTAACATCACACCTACGTAAACTCAACCCCATAAACATATGTAAATTTCATGATCGTCCGCCAATTCCTTCTTGGTGTTCTTTTTTCACTTTCCGCCAGTGTAGAAGAAGATGATGAGCAGGAGATTTGTTTACAATAAGCATATATGACATGTTGGTGTGACTGAGAGTCCAAGAGTTCTCCGAGTAGACAGCATTTTTTTTTCTTGTGGTTTTTTTTTTTCGGCACACTGTAAATACTGTGTGCAGCATTTACCCTGTACCGAAAAAACCTATTTACAACGCGGAAAGAAGATAATGATCGGTAGAGTCATTTATAATTAGCACATAAGTTCATGGTGTGAAAAGGAATCTGTATTTGCAAAAGTTCTATGAGCATATAGTTTTTTTTTTTAGTACGGTGTTTCTATTGTTTGTCAGTTTCTTGAGTGCAAGTCCGTTGCTCGTTGAAAACACAGAAAGTCACAGTCGGGCAATATTTTTATGGGTTGTCAGATTCCTGCGTACAGGTTTGTTGCTCCTAGAAGACACAGGTCACTCTTGAGGATGAGGATGCACTTGAAGACGAGTGGGAAGCACAGTGGGTGTTTGACAGTTCCTCGTGGTGGCGGAGGTGTTGGTTACTTCTTAGGGCGGGGTGGGGGAACAAGCGTTATCCGGTTGTCGGTGATGCAGAACCGCTGTTGGAAGGGGTCCCAGTGCTTGAAAAAAACTTGAGTGGTCGATGTTCTTAGGGCTTCGGTGTAATCCGCTTGGAGGCGTGCTGTGATCCTGTTGTTGAAATGGTGGATGAGAGCCTCCGAAGCGGGTGGGTCGGTTAGGGGTTGTGTTTGTGTGCCCGATCTGCATTTGGTATATAAAATACACTATCTACCAACAAGTGAGTGGACACCCCTGCAATCGACGATATCTGCGGTCCTGATACATGTCACGGCTGCTGCCGTTAAATATCGTGTGGGAAACAACAACGCAACCAGTCGCATGCAAAATGCCACGCAGTTCGGAGCTCTCTGATTTCGAGAAAGGTGTAATCGTCGGGTATCACAGAAATGGCCGATCCATACGTGACTTATCCAGCGAGTTGAAGTACCCAAAATCGACAGTGGCCTACGGGACTGGCAAGTGGAAGATGAGAGGTGACTGTCGGAATATGCCCCGACCAGGCAGACCGACAAAACTGGGGGTTATAGACCGACGGGTGCTGGCCAGAGAAATTCAGAAGAACCGCACCAAATCGATGGGTCACATCCGCGAGTAGTTTCAACAGGCATTCGGGAGTGTTCTTTCGATGAATACCATCCGTAAGGAAGCCCATCTGCTCGGTTATCGTGGACGTGCTGCCGCCCACAAGCCTTTGATCACCAAGTTCAACAGCGCTGCTCGGCTAACGTGGTGCAAAGTACGTCAACAGTGCACCGTTGAACAGTGGAAACAGGTTCTCTGGAGCGACGAATCAAGGTTCACCCTCAACCGTTCGGATGGCATGGTCTGGGTTTGGCGTCTGCCTGGAGAACACCTGCTGCCGGAATGTATTGTGCCAACTGTGAAGTTTGGCGGCGGTGGAATTATGCTATGGGGGTGTTTCTCCTGGTATGGCACGGGACCCTTGGTCGCAATTCCTGGTAGACTCAACGCCGAGACCTACTGCACCATTTTGGCTGACCATGCGCTTCCTACGTTGTGGCAGTTTTACGGGGTGGACCCATGTTACTTTCAGGATGACAATGCCATCTGTCATGTTGCGAGGTCCACCATGGCTTGGTATGGTGACAATGGGGTTAATCGAATGGACTGGCCTGCGCAGAGCCCGTACCTTAACCGTATCGAGCACCTCTGGGACGAATTTTAAGGGGTGCCCCCACCGTCCGAAATCGGTGAAGGTACTGACCTGTCTTCTCCAAGCCGAGTGGAAAAAAATACCGCTAGCCGTCGTACAACGCCTAGTTGAGAGTATGCCCCGGAGGGTCGCAGCTGTAATCGCAGCTCATGGAGGCTCCGCCAACTATTGAAGGTGAATAAATTTCGTTTTCCTTTGCTGTCACAGGTGTCCAATTACTTGTTGGTAGATAGTGTACTTGGCTAGCACTAGAAATTACATGCATCTATTTGGTGTGTGTGTGTGGGGGTCTGATCCGGCGGGTTGAGATACATGTAGTGGTCAATGGAGTGGGTAGCAGAGCAGACTTTGGCCGCGTAGGTGAAAGTCAAGTGCAGGAGAGGAAGAAGTGCAGGACAGTGGAGATAGGATTGAAGAACAGAGCCGGGTTCGGAGCAGAAGGGACAGATTGGGGAATACAGAGTGGACATTTGGTGAAGAGTGGCTGGGACAGGGAGCCGAGAGTGAAGGAAGAGCCATTGGACGTTAATTTCGTGGGGGTGGTTGGTGAGAGAGCGGATAGTGGACCAGGCGGGGATTGATTGGGTGGGAGAGAGCGAGAGGGCTGGACTAGGGGAGAGAGTGGAGCGGCGCAGAAAGTGGTAGAGAGTTTTGATGGTGAGAGAGTGCACGGGGATGTTAGAGGAGAGGGCGTTGAGAGTGAAGGGAAGAGGGGCAGACAAGAGAAGGGAAGAGGCGGCTGAGCGCGTCCTTTAGGGCGGAGAATTTCGTGTTATTCGAGTTGGAGCCAGGAAGCGAGAGAAAAGTTCAGAGACATGTTTCCAGGCGAGGTTGTCGTTTACGAGTTGTCGCACTTTGACCACTCCGGCCTGGAGCCATGTCGGAAAGTGGAATAAGGAAGGTGAGGTGGGTGAAGGAGGGAGAAGAAGTGGAGCTCAGCAAGCAGGTCAAGAATCGTGGAGGGGAGGCGAGTGGTTGGGAGGGAGCGAAAGAACGAGAAGGCTTCACAGTAGGTTGGAGAGAGCCGGGAGGGGGGGCGGGGATACTGGTCCATTAGGAAGAAAGTGAGAAGCGTGAGCGAGGGGTTGCGGGGGAAGAAATGACGTCCAGGAGAGTGGTAATAGTGGGGTTGGAAGAGAGGAGAGCAGAGAGGAAAGAGATGATACGAAAAGCTCTGTACCTGACTGGGATGGCAATGAGGTTGATCCCTCCATGGGTGGTGGGTTTTGTAAGGGTGTCTGCTGCTACCCAGTGCCGCCTTGCCCAGATGAAGTTAGTAAAGATTCAGGTGAAATCCATCAGCATGTAAGAGGGAACCGGGCGGTTAGTCCCAGAGTAGTAAAGTTTGGCCATTAAGAGGTTGTTTACTATGCTAGCTCTGCTAGATACAGAAGTGCAGAAACTGGTGGTGGCCCACCAGCTGCCGCTTTCTTCAGTTGGCGGATGAGAGGAGGAGAGGTTGCTGGCCTAGCGAGTGCCAACGTGGGTGCCGAGGACTTTTGCTGGGTTGAAGACCATTGAGCTGCATAAGGAGTCTCATCTCTCGAGGCCCACGAGCCGCACCACAGACCGGTGCTCTTTGTGATGTTGAGTGAGGCGCAGGAGAGATTTGCGGATTCTTCGTGGAATGAGAGCAGAAGAGGGAATTAACGGTCTTGCCGGATGAAAAAGGTAACATCGTCCGCGTCAGCAGAGCCATGGATGGCCAAATGGCGTTGACTGGCGGTTTCTACCGTCTGAGTTCGGGTGAAGGCTGATCGTGCTGCCCTGAGGAAGGGTTCAAAACAAAGAGCTGTCCGGAGAGGGAGCACCCCTGCCGGATGCCTTTCTGGAATGGGATGGGTGCAGTGAGAAAGTTCCGAGTTCTGACCTGAACAACTACGCCATTGTAAAGAGAAAGGAGAGTGGAGCGGAAGGTGAGGGGGAATCCGAAAGCCTGGAGGACATCAGATAGGTACCGGTGGGATATATTGTCAAATGCTTTCTTTTGGTCTAGGTTGAAGAGGGCGAGGGGTTCTTTGTTAACATGATCAAGGTGGGTAATATCACGAAGAATGTGAGTATTATCGTGAATGGAACGAGATGGGATGGTGCAGGATTGGTCTGGGTTTATGCGGAACGGGAGGATGGAGTTGAGGCGGGAGAACAGAATTTTTGCAAAAATTTTGTACTCGGTGTTGAGAAGGCTGATGGCGCGCCAGTTGTTCAGGTCAGTGAGTGAGCCCTTCTTAGGGAGGAGGGTGATCCTCAAGAGTGACTTGTGTATCATTGTATACACTGAACAAACTTTTCGATGTAACAAAAGGTTTGAGTGAATACCTGCAGACAATTGGCATCGATTTAAAGAAAGCCATGAAAGATGTAGACTTGGCATTGGAAGTTCTCAATGATATTTCTGGTGAAGCTGAATCACGTTTCAACATGATTTACATAGAAAGATCGGAGATATTAACTTCGCTACATAAAGAAATAAAAATACCAAGGATATCATCAGGCAAACGATAAAACCAACTTAATAATATCCCCGCTAACAATGCGGAAGAATGCTACAGACGTGCCGTTTTTTCACCATTTCCTTTCAAACATGCAGAGGCAAATTAAAGAAAGACTATCAAAGCGAAATAATATCCTTAGTAATTTCTCATGTTTAATGAGTCCCGAAACCGGCAAAGATACGGAAGATTTTTTAAGTTTATCTCGATTTTACTCATCTTCTGAGATGTTTTTTTGTGATAGCGAAAACCAAATGCTATATAATGTAACTAAAACTATGGAAAAAAAACAAATTTGCAAAGGAAAAGTTCAGCTCAGCTGTTGAGGCCTATGTCATATGTGATGAATTCTTTTACCCACACATAAAACGACTTAAAAATACTGGTAACCCTCGCCGTAATAATTTGTACCAGTGAAAGGTCATTTTCCAGTTTAAGACGTCTGAAAACTTACCTTACCTTCGGAGTACCATGGAAAATGACAGACTTAATGGACTAGCATTACTAAATATTCATCGTGACAGAAAATTGCCTGTTGCTAAAGTGTTGGATAAAAGGAGGGAAATGTCAAAGAGACTTGATTTTGTGCTGTAAAAAAGCTCATTTGGTTATTTCACTTCTTTACGCACTTGACACGGACGGACGAACAGACAGACGAACGGACAAAGTGTTTACATGTGGTTATAGTTAGTTCAGGTTTCTAATGGCTATCCAGAAATGTTCTTGTTTTATATCAAACTGGTCCCTAGTTATTCATCCAAAACATAGGACAGATGGGCGGACGGACGGACAGACACACAAAGTAAAAACATGGTGTAACAGTTATGTGCAGTCTGTAAAAACCATCCACAAAATTTCAGATCTAACTCTAACGGTTAGCAAGATATTTATCAAAAACAGGTGGACATACGGACGGACAGACAAAAAGATGCTAACCTGGTGTTAGGTGTAAGAGATGCTTTCTGACCATAAAGTCACCTTGTAAATTTCAAGCCTCCGACCTATTAGGTAAGTATCCAAGCCATGATACTATTTCTAGTGTCAGTATTTATCAGGGCCGGATTAAGGGGGGTCTGTAGTGGTTTTGGGGCCCACCATGACCAAGGGTCCAGGTGGTATTTCTAGGCAAATAAATAAAAGACAGATATAGTTTTATAAAATAGAGTGACTATCCAAGGGGAAAGGTTGCTTTGTACAGCGGGGTGGCGAGACAGTTTCAGCTTTTTCACTACCGTCCACCCACAACTCCCAATCTACACTGGTATCGTTAATGGTCGAAGTCCCCTGTGGCTTCAAATTGCATTTAACAAAAGAGATGAACTAAGAAAGGTATACTATGATAAATCATTAGAAAATCCATGGCAAAATGTAGTAATCTTAAGCTTTTAACTCGTGTTCTTATAAGAACAATGAAAAATACATTGACTTATTATGAAAACTCTGCAGATAATTTATTAGTTTGAAGAATGCCGTACGTATTAATTCTCACAAGTATATTGTTACAGGTTCGTGTTTTAACGGACTTCATAATGATTCACCGTCACAAGTTCTTAGGTGGTCTATTCAGATGCCTTAGCCTTGGGCCCAATAAGGCCTTAATCCGGTCCTGGTATTTATCTATGCGAGGTCGACACACACGTTTTTTTCTACGAGAAGATATTTTCTTGACGCCCCCCCCCTCCCCTTGTAAAAATCCTCGGTCAAAACCCACTGACAGTGAATGATACTGTCATTTACCACAGACTCTGAATCAGGGGTGTATATAGAATTTTTTTTTCTGAGGGCCCAACGAAAAATAGAAGTTTTTAAAATCCATCAGAACAAAAAAAAAAAAAACTAATGAAAAATAGAAGAAAAAATTAAAGCTTTTTTTTCCGATGTAAGTTGATCCATTTTTATTAAATTAAAGCATATTTTTTCAAATCTGTTTTATTTTAACAAAAAAAAAATGAAACATTTTCTGTTGATCAAGGATCGTTGTTCTCCTCTTTAAATATGCCCCTGCTCTGAATTATTTGGTAGACAACGGTCTTACTTAGTTTTGGGTTTTTTACTAGCACAACTATTCCATTGGTGATTTAACTTGTATTAAACTATTGCCGTTTCAAAATATTGTTATAATCAGATGATTTTAGAAACAAATCGCGCAACGCTATCGAAATCCTAATGGACTTATTCGCCTCTCATTTGCATAGAGGAAGGAATAACTTTTCATAATTTTCTTCTGAAAAGGACGAAATTGTTGAAGGAATGGCTGTGTAAAACGAAACGCGACGATTTCCATCTCAATGGGCATTCCCGAATATGTTCTGCCCACTTTAACGAATAAGATATTGGTTATTATAACACTACGAATTAAAGGTATAGCTGGAACCTCGTAGTGTTCCTTAGAATTTCAATTTAGAAAAAAATAGGAGACAACTGATGGCATATTTGATTAGGCAAGTTACGATTAAGTTCAGCATTCTTTTCCCAAAGAACGAAATAAATCTACACTGACGGAAAAAAATCCCAAAACCACGAAGGGGTTGTGTTAGATAAACGACAGTTGGTAGGCGGTGAGAGTACATCTGTAAGATTACGTCTATGCAAATTTCGCGCTCGGCTCATACTTGTGGCGCTAGTAGCGCCCCTCGGAACATGCAAAGCAGGTTTGCTGTAAATACGCGCTGTAACGTTCGTGAGCGTTAGTTATCGTTGAGATTCGACGTAGGGTGTTGATGTTAGTCAAGAATGCCTTTAGGAAGACGAAGAAGCCATTATCAACAGCTCACGGAGTTTGAACGAGGTCGTGAAATAGGGCTACGAGAAGGTGGATTTTCTTTCCGCAATATTGCAGAACGACTTGACAGGAATGTAGCCACTGTGCATGATTGTTGGCAGCTGTGGTCAAGAGAAGGTACTGCCTCAAGAAAACCGGGTTCCGGCCGGCCACGTGGCACTACTGAGAGGGAAGACCACCGTGTACGGCGTATGGCCGTGGTGCATCGTACTGCGTCTGCGGCAGCAATTCGAGCTGCAGTTGCCACCACAGTGACACAACAAACTGTTACAAATCGGTTACTTGAAGGACAGCTCCGAGCCAGACGCCCTGTAGCGTGCATTCCACTTACTCCAAACCACTGCCGTTTGCTACGTCAGTGGTGTCAAGCTAGAGCTCATTGGAGGACGGAGTGGAGATCTGTTATGTTTTCTGATGAAAGTCGGTTCTGCCTGGGTGCCAGTGATGGCCGTGTGTTGGTTAGAAGGAGGCCAGGTGAACGCCTGCAACCAACCTGTCTGCGGCCGAGACACACTGGACCTACACATGGAGTTATGGTCTTGGGAGCTATTTCCTATGACAGCAGGAGCACTCTCGTGGTTATCCCACGCACTCTGACTGCACAGTTGTACGTCGGTCTGGTGATTCAACCTGTTGTGCTGCCATTCATGAACAGCATTCCAGGGGGTGTTTTCCAACAGGATAACGCTCGCCCGCATACCGCTGTTGTAACCCAACATGCTCTACAGAGTGTCGACATGTTGCCGTGGCCTGCTAGATCAACAGATCTTTCACCAATCGAGCACGTATGGGACATCATTGGAGGACAACTCCAGCGTCACCCCCAACCAGCATTAACCGTCCCTGTATTGACCGACCAAGTGCAGCAGGCATGGAACTCCATCCTACAAACTGACATACAGCACCTGTACGACACAATGCATGAACGTTTGCGTGCTTGCATTCAACATTCTGGTGGTTACACCGGTTATTAATGTACCAGTATTTCACATCTAAAATGGCTCTTCTCGCGCTTACATTAAGCTGTGATCTTGAAACCTTAATCGATTAAATATGTTACCTATACAAATGTATTGCCGCCATTTCATTCCTCTACAACTATTTTTTCGTGGTGTTGGGATTTTTTCCGTCAGTGTATATACACTGGCGGAAAGTGAAAACAGAACACCAAGAAGGAATTGGCGGACGATCATGAAATTTACATATGTTAATGGGGTCGAGTTTACGTAGGTGTGATGTTAATTTCGGGACCAACCGGTGAGCGCTTACGCCACAGCACGGCCTAATATGCAAATTATCGTCGGTGGTTTTTAAGGAGTACGGCGAAGTGAATGTAATCAGTGTGCCGCGGGTGGCCGAGTGGGCAACGTTCGTGACTGCCACGGGAAGGGCCTCAGGTTCGATCCCAGGCAGGCACGAACGCTCGCTCCACTAAATACCCGCTGTGGGTCGGATGGGCACGTTAAGCCGTCGGATCCCGGATACTGGCCCCCCGGTAATAAATAAGGGCGTCTTCCTCCCCCTTTCGACTTCGCTTCCGTGTCACTTTCCTATCGGGCGCTCTAGCCCAAATCTCCTAGTTTCCTATTTCTAAGGGTTGTTCAAGACCTGGGGTCAGACAATCCCTTCCTAAAATCCTCTACATATGATCATCATATAAGCAGTCGTCGGCGTACGGACACATGCGGAGACCCTGAAGAAGCTGCAATGCCTGGACATGGAAGACGTGTACGATTTCAGCAGTTATCGGACTTTGAGCGAGGTCGTCTAGTCTGACCCCGCGAGGCCGGGTGGTCGTATCGTCGTATTGCGCAGCGAATTGGACGGCACGTATCGGTGGTAGTACGATGGTGGCGTAGATGGTCCCAGGAACATTCCCACTAGAGAAGACGTGGAACCGGGAGTCACAGACGGACTGATGAGCGGACCGATCGACGCATAAGAAGAGCGGCGTTGTCAAGCAGAACGTCCACTGCGACGCAAATCCGAGCTGTCGTTGCTCCTGAGGTGACTGTGCGAACAATCCGCAACCGTCTACTGGATGCTGGCATGTGTACCTCTGACTACAGCTCACCATCAGGAATGGTGCAGTGGTCTGCACTGCAGCCATTGAACGTCTGCACTGGAGAACGCAATGGCGATCTGTCGTGTTCAGCGATGAAAGCAGATTCTGCTTGGGGGCCTCCGATGGCCGTATGGGTGTTCGCAGACGCACAGGGGAGCGTCTCCACCCTTCTTGCATCCGCCAGCGACACACAGGGCCTACACCTGGTCTCCTGGTGTGGGGAGCGATCATCTATCACTCCTGTAAACAACTAGTGTTTGTACCGATTACGTTAAATAGCACCTCCTACATCAACATCATCATTCAGCCCGTTGTTGTGCCATTTGTAAGGTCTGTCCATCCTGGTGTTTTCCAGCAAGATAACGCACGCTCACACACGGCACGTGCAACGCAACATGCACTTCATGGTGTGAGACAACTTCCATGGCCTGCACGTTCACCGGATTTGTCCCTTATTGAGCACGTTTGGGATTTTATGGGACGACTTATCCTATCTCCACGGCCAGGCACGACGATCCCCGATTTACGCGTCCAGGTTGAGGATGCTTGGAACTCAATACCCCAAACTTACATCAAACATCTGTACGACAGACTCCATGCCAGAATTGCACAGTGTGACGCAGTTCATGGCGGTTCAACCTCGTACTAAGGATGTTACATGGAAATGTTATTTTTCAATTTACCAGCAAATATAGCTGTATTTTCCCATAATGCTTTGATCACGTTATCCTCTGTATTCCGTTATTATGCTGTATAAATTTCGTTGGTATCAGACGTCTCCATTCATGGTGTTCTTTTTTCACTTTCCGCCAGTGTATAATTATTCTTTTATTTCATGTTACGCATTCATTTAATTTTTAAGCAGATTTCCTAGCGTGCGATACAGGGAAGTTTTTTAGTCGTTGTTTGTTTAACTGTAGTTTGTTTAAACATTACGTATCTGCATGTCTGGGCTTTAAGGTTGTCCCACCTAAAATCTCTGCCTTATGTTTCCAATGGTAAAACTTCTTTACACATTTTCTTCGCAATTAATGTATTCCCAAAGATGAAAATTTGCACATTAATAAGAATAACTTTGCGTTACCTCCAACAATTAAAAAAAAAAAAAAAGACCTGTTAACAGACGGCGCAACCTTTCCATTGATGACGTCAGTAGAATGTTTGATGGCTTAATTATGGTTGTGTTTTAGCAAGTATTAAGTATCCCATTCTATAACGCAAAGTAAGTTTTATCGATGGGCAAATTTTCATCTTTGTGAATTCATTAATTGCGAAGAAAATATGTAAAGAAGGTTTACCATTGTAAACATAAGGCAGAGATTGCCTCCCCTGTGGCGCAGTGGTCTAAGGCGTTGGCCTCTGATCATTCGTCCGAAGGGGTCCGGGTTCGAATCCCGGTGAGGCATGGATGTTGTGTTTGTCTTACGGCACTGGCTCTCTCCCTTCCCTGGAACCAGTGACCCTAAATTAGGGACGGGAGACTGCTTATAGCCGATTGAGTTGCTCACGGTGGTCGTTAAACCTCCAATAAAAAAAAAAAATCATTCGTCCGTAAGGTGTCCGGGTTCGAATCCCGGTTAGGCATGGATGTTGTGTTTGTCTTACGGCACTGGCCCTCTCCCTTTTCTGGAACCAGTGACCCTAAATTAGGGACAGGCGACTGCTTATAGCCCATTGAGTTGCTCACGGTGGTCGTTAAACCTCCACTCAAAAAAAAAAAAAAAAGAAACAGTAAGGGGTTTAAAAATTAGCGACATCCACTTCTGACGTCACATGAATCACCCATACCTTCGCAGTATCGAACTGCAGAACCATTGATATCATCCTCCACTCCTATTATAATCATTTGTCTTTTGGGTTGTTTTTTTCGTGCTTGTTAGGTAATAATGTGGTTAACATTCTATATTGTATGATGAGAGAATTTTGGAAGTGCAGCTATATTGTACTACTGACATTATACTTCAAAATATTTAAAAGCGTGACAATATATTGTAATAGCATTGGAACAGGTTTTTGTTCTAGTAAAATGAAACTAAAAAATTCTTCTGGTGAGCACAAAAATGCTTTCTGAAATATAAGTGATACAATCAAGTGTTACGTTCTTTGGATTTCTATTGCTATTGCTGGTACATCATGAAAAACGTCTGTTCTGATAAGTCCGTAGAAATTGGCTTAATTGTAAGGAGGGTAGCTTTAACTGTCAGATGTACGAATTATATGCCGTGATTTTTTTTTCATTTTTAAACTATTGGGGGGAAAATAAAAGTGATCTCATAGAAATTTTGAATAACGGGGATCTACAGGAGTTAGCGTGCTTGTTTTACTTTTGGGCAAATATGAGCCAGCATTCACAATACTTGTTGTTTTTTTGAGGCAAATATGATTACCTACAAAACTTTTCTTGTATTTGCTTTGACGGAAATTGTCTGCCTCCTCATGGCATTGGTGACAAAATTCTAATATCATTGTGACTTTTCTGCTTGAATTAATTTTGAAATTAGTTTGAAATGTTCTCAGCTATTTCAGCAAATATTCTTTCAAGTTCAGTATGGTGTTATTTTGATTTCTCCTGTTACCTGTTTTAATTAACAAGATCTTTCTAAATATTAATAATGTGCCTTTAGAAATCAGGACATTATTTTTTTTTATGTATTGACAACACAGTCTAAATCAAAGGATCATGTAGTGTTCAATTTATGACAACATGAGGTCAAAGTTATTAAAACAGTGACTGTCGTCTAAATAAATGGAAATTGTAAAATCATCAGCATGGAACCACTACTGAAACATACTGTAAGTGAAATTACTCAAGAAAATGCAAAGAAAGTGAAAAAACAAGCTGACTCCTTACAACACATTATTCCAGATGCAAGTAAAGAGCATTGGGAGTGTGAAATATGCTTCCAGAAATGTTCAGATGAATCCAGCTATGCAAAACATGTGCAACATCACCCTAGTGAAAGATCATTCCAGTGTGATGTGTGTTTCAAGCAGTTCAGTAACAAACGTACCCTTTTAAAGCATATGTTTCTTCATACTGATGAGAAGCCTCACCAGTGTGATGTATGCTCCAAACCTTTTGCTCAGAAAAGTGATCTTTTAAGGCATACGCTTGTTCACACAGGTGAAAAGTCCCACCAATGTGATGTATGCTTCAAGCAATTTGCTCGAAAAAGTAATCTTTCAAGGCATATGCTTGTTCACGTACGTCAAAAGCCTCACCAATGTGATGTATGCTGTAAGCAATTCACCCACAAAAGTTCCCTTTCAAATCATATGCTTCTTCATACCGGTGAAAAGCCTCATCAGTGTAATGTGTGCTCCAAGAAATTCACTCAGAAAAGTTCCCTTTTAAGTCATAAGCTTCTTCATACTGGTGAAAAGCCTCACCAGTGTAATGTGTGCTCCAAACAGTTCACTCAGAAAAGTTCCCTTTCAAAGCATATACTTCTTCATACTGGTGAAAACCCCACCAGTGTGAAGTATGCTTCAAACAATTTGCTGATAGAAGTTATCTTTCAGAGCATGTGCATATTCATTCAGGTGAAAAGATTCATCGTTGCAATGTATGTAGCAAACAGTTCTCCAAGAAAGTTCTTCTTTCAAAGCATATGCTTCTTCATACTGGTGAAAAGGTCCATCAGTGTGATGTATGCTCCAAACAGTTTGTTTTAAAAAGGTATCTGGCAAGGCATATGCTTATTCACAAACTGTAGATAAGAAGTCTCACCTGCGTGATAGGTGATTCAAATAATTTGCTGGAAAAAAAAAACGAACTTTCCGGCCATATGCAGGTTCACACAGGTGAAAAACCAGTAAATGTGTAGTTTAGCGTCCTAAATTATTTTGCCGTAAATTTTGAAGTATTTTGAAAAAGTGAGACTTGCAGATTTTAAAAGTATGCAGTTTCATGGCAAATGGTGAAAAAATTTCATCTTTATCGTGTATTTCAAAGGTTTTAACCATAATATTTACCTGCAAGTACAACGCTGTGAATAGAAGCTGCGGCGATGATATCAAGATTTGTTCCACTGAATTGAATGGCCAATTCACGGGCAGAAGACTATAACAGCAACCCGGTATGTTCTTGTCAGGAAAGAGTTATGTATTGTAGTGCAACTCTACAGAGTATAGTTCATTTTTTTTTTTCTGTTTTTAAAGCACATGCTGACAACTTCTTCATTCTTTCACATATGATTCCCAGCTTGACATCAAATATACAGTTCGGAGATGTCTTTCTTGCTTGTACAGAAAATTTCAAGTAGATCTGTTCTCACCAATGAGAGTTAGATGGAAAGTTGGAAACTTAAAGTTTTGTTTCTGGTTTTAACTGCGTGGATTTGTAGTTCATGTGGTATCCCAGTATACTTTTGGTTCTGCTATTAGGTTGGCAATTTTTTAGTCATGCTTGGATAAAATTACCATCAAGGGGACTACAAAAATGGATCGCTCTCCTGGCAACATTGTAACCGATTCCTCTTGTACACTTCCGCCCATGAACTAGTTGCCACAACGAAGCTTCGTTTTAATGGAACAAAGCTTGATGTCGTTTCTGCAGCGTTGTGTAAGGCCTGCAATAGCTTCTGTTCGCAGCACCGTACTTGCAGGTGAATATTAAAGTAAACATCTTTAAAGTGCACTGTAAAGATGAAACTTTAGTAAATGCATACTTTAGCATCCTAAATTATTTTGTCGGAAATGTTGAAGGATTTCGAAAAAGTAAGATGTACAGATTTTAAAGTATGCAATTTCATGGAAAATGGTGAAAAAAGATTACATTTATCATCATTTTAATTTTTTTTTTTTTTTGTGCGTTTTAAAGATTTTTACCGTAATATTTACATGTAAGTATGGCGATGTGAAGAGGAGCTGCCGCAGGCCTAATACAATGCTGCAGCAACGACGTCAAGCTTTGCTCTTCAGAAACGATGCTTTTGTTCCAGTGGCCATTTTTCTGGCACAAGAGTACTAGAGAAAGGGGGAACGTTCATGCCAGGAAAGCATTCCATTTTGTAGTGCTACACTACAGAAAATAGCTCATCATTTCTGTCTCAATTTTTCACATCACAGTCTGACAATTTCTTGTGTGTGATTTTTTAATGCGCAATGTATGAAGTCACTTCTTTATCAATGTTTTTTTTTTTTTGTAATCCAATTTGAATGAACTGCAAAGGAGGAGCAAAACGTTAACTTTCTGATGCCATGTAACTTCCGTTGCAGAGAATGCGACATGTACTTGAACACTTTTCTACAAGAAAGAAAGGCATCTGCAAACTTTCTATTTTATATCAGAGAATCATATGCATAAGATCAAAGCAATAGTCGCCATGTATTTTGAAAAACTGCGAACTTTTCGCTTAGCACTGCAAATTGGAATGCTTTCCTGGCAAGAACATTCCCTGTTGCTCTTGTATTCTTCTGCCATCAAAATGGCCACCAAAACGAGACCGTCGTTTCAGTGGAGCGAAGCTTGACGTGGTCGCCGCAGCGTTGTGTTAGGTCTGTCGCAACTTCTGTTCACAGCGTCGTACTTACATGTAAGTATCACAGTAAAAATATTTAAAATGCACTATAAAGATGACATTTTTTCTCCATTTTCCATGAAATTACAAGCTTTAAAATCTGAACATCTCACTTTTTCTAAATCCTTCAACTTTTCTGATGAAATAATTTGGGACACTAAACTACAAATTTTTTAACATTTGCCGTGAAATTACATACTTTAAAATCTGTGTATCTCACGTTTTCAAAACGCTTCAACATTTGCAGCGAAATAATTTAGGATGCTAAACTACACTTTTACCGAAAAACCTCACCATTGTGATGTATGCGCCTAGTAATTTGCTCATAAAAGTACCCTTTTTGAAGCATATCCTTCTTCACACTGATAAAAAAGATCCATCAGTGTAATGTTGTATGCTCTGCCACCCCAGCAGCTCAGTGGTCTAAGCACTAGCTTCTGGCTATTTGTCCAAGATGGGTCCACGTTCGAATCCCCACTGAGGCATGGATGTTTTGCTTGTCTTATGTCACTGTCTCTCTCCTTTCCCTGGAACCAGTTGCTTTAAATTAGGGACAGGCGACTGCTTATAGCCCATTTAGTTGCACATGATGGTCGTTAAAGCCCCAATCAGAAAAAAAAAAAATGTGTACTCCAAACAATTTGCATGAAAAGATATTCTTTCAGGGCACATGCTTGTGTACACAGGTGGAAATCCTCAACAAAGTGACGTATGCTCCGAAAATTTGTTCTGAAAAAGTATCTTATGAGGTATATGCGCCTCCATGTAAATGAGTAACTGTAACAGTGTAATAAATTATGTTCTAGATCACATATTAATGCCATATATGAAGACTCCTATCAAGAGTAAAAATTACATTTTCAGAGTAGCCTGGCAAAAGTACAGTTTCAGACGGTTTTTTATTGTTGGGAATATGTACCATAGTGAGATTGATCACTTACAAGGATTATTCTGTCAGTCTTATCTGCTGGCTGCAATACAGTTCTGGATTTTGTTTTTTTCTCCTGGTTAATTACAAAAGCAATAAGAAAATTACTTCTTTTATCTTTTAGAAGTTGAAAATGCAGGAGATTTTCAGAATAATTTCTATTGAATTCCATTCTCTTTGTTTAATTCAATTTTTTCTGATTGTGAAAAATTAGGTTTTCAGCAGTTTTGTTATAACACTCATCATGAAGTCCCAGTATCATGAGTAATTTTTCAGCAGTTTTGTTATAACACTCATCATGAAGTCCCAGTATCATGAGTAATTTTTCAGCAGTTTTGTTATAACACTCATCATGAAGTCCCAGTATTATGAGTAATTTTTCAGCAGTTTTGTTATAACACTCATCATGAAGTCCCAGTATCATGAGTAATTTTTCAGCAGTTTTGTTATAACACTCATCATGAAGTCCCAGTATCATGAGTAATTTTTCAGCAGTTTTGTTATAACACTCATCATGAAGTCCCAGTATCATGAGTAATTTTTCAGCAATTTTGTTATAACACTCATCATGAAGTCCCAGTATCATGAGTAATTTTTCAGCAGTTTTGTTATAACACTCATCATGAAGTTCCAGTATCATGAGTAATCCCACGAGATTCTAAAATTTATTCCTGGCAGTGACATGTATGCAAATTAACTGCATATTAAATTGATCCATATAGTTTCTTGTTAGTTGGTGATTGTTATTGACTAAATAGTTGGTCACACGTGAGTTTTCCAAGGTTGTATGGGAACATCATTGCATCCCCTTCCAATATTGAAAATGATTTCAGTTCAAGATAAAACATTTTTCTAGTTGCTTCAAAACTTATTTCCTGTATTTAGCAAAGTAGGATACATGTGTATAACATCAATAAAAAGGGAAAAATTCAGTAAATTTGCTCAAAATGAAGTCTGTCCAACTTCTAAATGATTACCTCCTTAATTTTGTGGAAGAACATTTCCAATTTTAACATTTGCCGTGAAATTACATACTTTAAAATCTGTGTATCTCACGTTTTCAAAACGCTTCAACATTTGCAGCGAAATAATTTAGGATGCTAAACTACACTTTTACCGAAAAACCTCACCATTGTGATGTATGCGCCTAGTAATTTGCTCATAAAAGTACCCTTTTTGAAGCATATCCTTCTTCACACTGATAAAAAGATCCATCAGTGTAATGTTGTATGCTCTGCCACCCCAGCAGCTCAGTGGTCTAAGCACTAGCTTCTGGCTATTTGTCCAAGATGGGTCCACGTTCGAATCCCCACTGAGGCATGGATGTTTTGCTTGTCTTATGTCACTGTCTCTCTCCTTTCCCTGGAACCAGTTGCTTTAAATTAGGGACAGGCGACTGCTTATAGCCCATTTAGTTGCACATGATGGTCGTTAAAGCCCCAATCAGAAAGAAAAAAAAAATGTGTACTCCAAACAATTTGCATGAAAAGATATTCTTTCAGGGCACATGCTTGTGTACACAGGTGGAAATCCTCAACAAAGTGACGTATGCTCCGAAAATTTGTTCTGAAAAAGTATCTTATGAGGTATATGCGCCTCCATGTAAATGAGTAACTGTAACAGTGTAATAAATTATGTTCTAGATCACATATTAATGCCATATATGAAGACTCCTATCAAGAGTAAAAATTACATTTTCAGAGTAGCCTGGCAAAAGTACAGTTTCAGACGGTTTTTTATTGTTGGGAATATGTACCATAGTGAGATTGATCACTTACAAGGATTATTCTGTCAGTCTTATCTGCTGGCTGCAATACAGTTCTGGATTTTGTTTTTTTCTCCTGGTTAATTACAAAAGCAATAAGAAAATTACTTCTTTTATCTTTTAGAAGTTGAAAATGCAGGAGATTTTCAGAATAATTTCTATTGAATTCCATTCTCTTTGTTTAATTCAATTTTTTCTGATTGTGAAAAATTAGGTTTTCAGCAGTTTTGTTATAACACTCATCATGAAGTCCCAGTATCATGAGTAATTTTTCAGCAGTTTTGTTATAACACTCATCATGAAGTCCCAGTATCATGAGTAATTTTTCAGCAGTTTTGTTATAACACTCATCATGAAGTCCCAGTATTATGAGTAATTTTTCAGCAGTTTTGTTATAACACTCATCATGAAGTCCCAGTATCATGAGTAATTTTTCAGCAGTTTTGTTATAACACTCATCATGAAGTCCCAGTATCATGAGTAATTTTTCAGCAGTTTTGTTATAACACTCATCATGAAGTCCCAGTATCATGAGTAATTTTTCAGCAATTTTGTTATAACACTCATCATGAAGTCCCAGTATCATGAGTAATTTTTCAGCAGTTTTGTTATAACACTCATCATGAAGTTCCAGTATCATGAGTAATCCCACGAGATTCTAAAATTTATTCCTGGCAGTGACATGTATGCAAATTAACTGCATATTAAATTGATCCATATAGTTTCTTGTTAGTTGGTGATTGTTATTGACTAAATAGTTGGTCACACGTGAGTTTTCCAAGGTTGTATGGGAACATCATTGCATCCCCTTCCAATATTGAAAATGATTTCAGTTCAAGATAAAACATTTTTCTAGTTGCTTCAAAACTTATTTCCTGTATTTAGCAAAGTAGGATACATGTGTATAACATCAATAAAAAGGGAAAAATTCAGTAAATTTGCTCAAAATGAAGTCTGTCCAACTTCTAAATGATTACCTCCTTAATTTTGTGGAAGAACATTTCCAATGGAGGAAAAAGAAAGGTAAACAAATTAAAATAAGATGTATTTCGCGCATTCTACTAACTGAGCAGACTCTAAATCCGTCTAAGCACAATAATTAACCAAGAGGCAGAATGAAGCTCACAGCATCCACAAAGCTAAAAGGTTTTTAATTAAATTACAATTAAAAAGCAAGTACCCACTTTCAGACCAACTATGAGTCCGTCTTCTGGCCTGGAGCAAGCAGCCGAGGACGTCTGTCTAATATAGTATTTTTAATTGTAATTTAATTAAAAACCTTTTAGCTTTGTGGTTGCTGTGAGCTCCATTCTGCCTCTTGGTTAATTTTCATGCTTGGACGGATTTAGAGTCTACTCGGTAAACACATTTTTGTTAATCTTAAGTATTATTTTCTAGTTCTTGGAAAGCAATAGCATTGTTAATTAATTTGTTCCTGTATGATAAAATGTTATTTTGACTTCATGAGAGAACTTTAATGAATAAGTAAAGAAAAAAATTAATTAGCTAAAATAATATTTATAATAATATGGCATAGAACATGTTTTCTGTCTTTGAGTTAAATTCTGTGCAGTGCTGCTCAAGCATTATACTTGATATACTTAGTACTTTCTCATCTTTATAATCCACCTTAAGTACTTATGTACCAGAAGTGATAAATAATATTTTATATTAGATATTTATGAAGCATACACAGTGTGCAATGACAATGTTTAGGATTTGGGAGCTGGACTTTGGAATCTCTGTGCATCACATAGTACCATGTATCAATCAGCTTCGTTCACATAAGCCTGTTTGCACCCACAATTATGGGACAAAGAGATTAGCCCCACATAAATATAATGCAGAGTTTTATAGAAAAGTAATAATTTTAGTCCTTGATCTCAAAGACTACAGTCTTGTGACAATTATATATATTAAGATAATACAACTTGGTTTGTCACAAATATTTATTTTTCTAAGTCAACCATGGTTTTGCTGGGTATTGAATCATCAGGACAAATTTGTCCTGATGAAGCTTAGTCAATACCCAGCAAAACCATGGTCGACTTGAAGAAATAAATACGTAATTCAACTTAACTTTAAGCACACCCAAAGTAATCTCACCAGACAAAAAATTAGTCACCGCTAACAGAAATTACAGTAGGAAGTTAATGGTTGAACAGAGGGCACCGTGATAGCATTGTTGGGAGATAAATAGCACTGATGTGGTCTACAGGATCATTTCTGTCTCATGCAGTGGTGAAGAGCAGCATGTGTGTTGAATTCAGTTTGCAATATAGATCATAAGACAGGCGTTACTGAGTGTTGAATCAGTCTGCAATATGGATTGTAAGATGGGCGTTACTGAGTGTTGAATTCAGTCTGCAATATGGATCATAAGACAGGCGTTACTGAGTGTTAAATTCAGTCTGCAATATGGATTGTAAGACGGGCGTTACTGAGTGTTGAATTCAGTCTGCAATATGGATTGTAAGACGGGCGTTACTGAGTGTTAAATTCAGTCTGCAATATGGATCGTAAGACAGGCGTCACTGAGTGTTGAATTCAGTCTGCAATATGGATCGTAACACAGGCGTCACTGAGTGTTGAATTCAGTCTGCAATATGGATCGTAACACAGGCGTTACTGAGTGTTGAATTCAGTCTGCAATATGGATCGTAAGACAGGCGTTACTGAGTGTTGAATTCAGTCTGCAATATGGATCGTAAGACAGGCGTTACTGAGTGTTGAATTCAGTCTGTAATATGGATCGTAAGACAGGCGTTCCTGAGTGTTGAATTCAGTCTGCAATATGGATCGTAACCTAGGCTGATGACTTTACCTGCACCGTCTTAGTGTAGACCTCGCAGGGAAATGCGGAATTCTCTTGAATAGTTTGGGATTAATAGGATCCTTGACGGCATTCCGACAGCTAGCCCGTCAGTCACCGGAAACCACAGTCTTCCACTCGGACAGATTCGGTCTAGAGACCTGTGGGGATCTGCCTCCCCCACGGGACCGGTACCTTACACCCCTCTGTCACAACCTGTGTGTGCGACGTGCTATGGGCAGTTGGAGCAAGCAACTTTTCGATAATTATCACATCTCGTGGCCGGGAGATTGCCCGCCAATGCAAGTTTTTGGGACAATATGGATCGTAAGACGGGCGCTACTGAGTGTTGAATTCAGTCTGCAATATGGATTGTTAGACAGAAGACAGGCATTACTGAGTGTTGAATTCAGTCTGCAATATGCATCGTAAGACAGGCGTTACTAAGTGTTGAATTCAGTCTGCAATATGGATCATAATACCAGCTGATGACTTTACCTGCACCGTCAAAGTGTTGACTTCGCAGGGAAATGTTGAACTCTCTCGAAAATTTTGGGATTCAAAGGATCCCTGACGGCGTTGCGATAGCTAGCCCGTCGGTCACCGGAAACCACAGTCTTTCACTCGGACAGATTCGGCCTAGAGACCTGTGGGGTTCTGCCTTCCCCACGGGACCGGTACCTTACACCCTTCTGTCACAACCCGTGTGTGCGACGTGCTATGGGCAGTTTGGGCAAGCAATTTTTTCAATAAATTATAATTTGGTCTGATGAGTCTTGTTTTTGTTTGTACTCCAATGATGGGAGGCGACGATTGCATCGCAGGTCCAATGGAGCCTTTAATCCTGATTGTGTCGAAGGTTGTTGTTCAAGCTGGAGGGGGTTCTGTGATTTTTGGGGATGCTTTTCGTACCACGAAATGGGCTCTTGTTGCAGTGACGATAAATTTGAATCAGCATGCGTACCTCCGCATTCTGAATAAGGAAGTATTGCCCTTTGCCCTACATCTCCAGCAGCAGCATCACACTGCCACTCCTGTCATCCAAGACAATTGCCGTGTGCACAGGACTAAAACTGTGTCTGAGTGGCACGATGAACAATCGGCAACACTGTCTTACCTCAACTGGCTCGTCAAATCCCCAGATTTAAATTCCGTTGAAAATCTGTGGGATCATTTGGAACAGAAGAAACGACGGAATAGACACCCACGTGCCCTCACAGAACTTCGGGACCAGTTGATGCACGAGTGGATGCAAATCGATGTTCAATATATCCACAACCTCGTGGAGTCTCTACCCCACCGCATTCAAACTGTTATCAAGGCAAAGGTGCTGTCACCCGTTATTAGGTAAGTTCTGCCAGGTGCAACTAATTTTTTGTCCAGTGTGCTTATGATGAGCAGATTTTCGTTATTAGCAGAAAAGCAGGGGGCACTTTTTCTGTTGAAAAAAAAGGAGGGTGGTAAATTGTTCCCCTTCTTTACATATATACAAATAAGAGAGAAATCTTTTGAAAGTGGTCATGAAAAAAATGTTATTGGTCATGAAATTGTGTTTCCCAAATTTGGTAGACATATTGAGAAGGCAGAAATTCACATTTGTGAAGAAGTGGGTACACATGGATAGACAGAAAAACTACCTCAATGTTTGCATCCTGACTTTTTTTTTTTTTTTATCAGGGGTTGGATAGCGCGTGGATATGAAGGTGAGAATATGTATTAATTAAACTGACCGCATTGTTCAAAGTGCAAATTAATTCAGTTGAAATATAAAATGGTACTGCTGATCAAGCACATATCCAGGAATTTTGTTTGAGGAGGGGGAGGGGGTCCGAGTCCCAGCAAAAACTAAGAATAATTTATATATAGCAGATGTAGGTGGCAAGTTATATTGACCACATGCTATACTAACCTGCGGCGTGCATAATGTTAATTTTACTATGCCACATCTCTTGGGGGAGGGGGGGTGACCTAAGATTATACAGACAAATTTTTTAACTGATATAATAGAAATACAATAATAAATTAGGGTTGCTACTAGGAATAAATAAAAAGGCCAAATGCAAAATTTATAGAAATATATTAAACTGCCAATTTAAGTTGCACAAAACTTTCCTTGAAGATAATTCATAAATAAACCATTCTATATTCATTCATTAATTTTAATAGACTACATAAAGAAGCTTAAGAAGTTCTTTACTGCCTTTATTTAATGTGTAGGTAGGACCTGGCATGGGTTCAGGGTAGGGGCATGTGTGGAGGGCGCATGTGCCCCTGCCCAGTTACACATTTATTTATCGCTTCCTCTAAAATAATTTTATGTAAAAATAAATCCACATTTTTGTTGTTGTTGAGTAACCTTTGGGAGGAGTCTGGACTGCCTGGACACACTCCTTGGATACATGCCTGCTGCTGATAACATACAAAGTGTAGTATGCATAAACATTAAGCAACGGATAAATAAGTCGTCAATATAGTTGTTGACCCGTGTCCCCGAAATCAATGATCTTTTGTTGGGCACTGTCATTCACCTGTGTACCCCATTTTTTTAGAGCATATATTCACTGAATTACGTGAAGATAAACATTCTGGTTGTAATACTAATGGATTAAGGAAGTTAAGAGTGTGCCAGTAAGTTAAAGTTTCTGGTAGTTTCATTATTTATTTCATTTTTAAGGCAAGGAACGTTACTGTTAAGATTTCCTTCAAAGATTATTTTCAACCAAAATAAGAAAAAAAAAAAACTGTTGTGACGCTGTGATGATTCTAAACGGAAAAAAAAAAAAAAAATTGCCTTAAGGGGCATTCTTTTCTGAAGTGGTGAGTTCTACCAACACTTCTTGTTGCAATTATATCATCTTATTCAGGTTATAAAACTATTCAGACTGATGATGAACTGTGTTGCACTGTAAATATGTCTGATGAAACAACTGAAAATACAAATGAATCTGCTTACACGGGTCCAAAATACAGATGATTTAACCAGTGGCGTACCTGAACATTTTAAATTCCGTATTTATTAATTGCCATTGTTATTTTTTGGAAATTTTTTAATCGCATATTATTATTTCAATTATTTGAAATTTTAACTTTCATATTATTAATAGGTTTTATGAATGTTTTAGTAATGCAAGTTATTTAGAACCTACAGGTAGTTTTCCTAAAGCCAAAATTGCTGCCCTGGTTTTATGCGAATACAAAATATTACAAAACACTATACATAAATTCTATTCTTTAGAGAACTTACCATCTCTTTGAAATTATCTTGGAAATTTTATTATTTTAGAGAACTAGCCATCTCTTTGAAATTCATCATTATCACACACACACACACACTCACTCACTCAACTGTCGTATGATAGGGTCTGATGGTGTTTTCCAATTTATAAGAAAAAACACAGAGCATAAGTTATCAAATAAGTAACAATTAAGAATTGTGGCATAAAAAAAAAAGTAAAACTACTTAAATTATTCACTCTTGAATATAAAAACCACACTTAACATAATTCCACGATGTTTTGCATATAGTAAAATATTTTCTTTTGACTGTTATAAAAAAAAAAATCCCACAAGTCTGTTTCTTCATCCCCACAAAGAACATGTTTTAGTTCATTACATTCTGAAGGATGTTCTGTTGTGTGCAAACAACTGTAACACATAACACTTTATCCTCATTGGTACAAAAATTTCATTCATTGAACTGATATTTCTTTTGCATTGATCAAATGTAGAGGATTTTAGGAAGGGAGTGTCTGATTCCAGGTCTTAAACAACCCTTTGAAATAGAAAGCTAGGAGATTTGGACTAGAGTGGCAGATAGGAAAGTGACACGGAAGCGAAGTGCAAAGGGGAAGGAAGACGCCCTTATCTATTACCGAGGGGCCAGTATCCGTGGTCCGACGGCTTAACGTGCCCATCCGACACACGGCGGATATTTAGTGGATCGAGCGTTCGTACCTGCTGGGATCGAACCTGAGATCCTTTCCGTGGCAGTCACGAACGTTACCCACTAGGCCACCCGCGGCCCTTCTTTCGCATTGTCTTGCTAATATACATGTATATGGCTGCGAAAACGAGCCTCGCGTCCTCTGGAGAAAAATAGACGCTTTTCCCGTCATCCAGTTTTTGCAAACTAAAATCGCGGAAATGTTTCTAAATATTTATCTTATTTATTGGTAGAAAATGTCAAAAATTTGTTTTCTTTTTAATATTTTCTTCAAATCAGCCGTCAGGGATTATTTGATATTTTTTTAATCACTTTCATATAAAAAAATTGTAAAATCTTTTACTGAGGCAAGAGGCCCTCGAAACTGTGAGGGTTGCGGGGGCTATCAGTACGCCCCTGGATTTAACACTCACTGATAAGGTCAGGTGATGCGTAACATCACAGCCTCTCCTTGACAAATGTCAACCCCGCCTTCTCGTGGTACATCCTGTTCCCACTAAAGGGGCTCTGACGACCGCCAATAGCGGTATAACTATACCATCGGGATTAGAGGAAATTCTATCCCACACTCACCAACCCGCTTGGCCAGCGTGGTGAGTTATGGCCAAACCCCTCCAAAATGATTCCACAACTTAAATCTTGGCCCTCAGTCTCTGGCAGCTGGAATGTACCTGGCCAAGGCAGCGGCCAGTGCGACATGAAGGCAGAGGGTGCTAAGAATCCCCGGAGGACCGGACTAGGCTGCCATCTGATGCTGACCTTGGCTACGTAGAACGGACGCTCCCTATCTTCTGATTCAAGGCTTCTTGAATTGGAAGAGGAACTACAAAGGATCAAGTGGGACATCGTGGGGCTAAGTGAGGTAAGGAGAAAAGGAGAAGATCTCATCGAACTGAAAAGTGGACATCTCTTCTACTATCGTGGGACAGATACTGGCAGAACTAGTGGTGTTGGATTTATAATAAACAAGAAACTGAAGGATAAAGTTGTAGAAGTTGAAAGTTCCTCTGACAGAGCTGTACGACTTGTTATCCAACTTTCCAAAAGATACCAGGCTCAGATTATTCAAACTTATGCACCCACCACAAGTCATCCTGAAGAAGAAATTGAAGAATTTTATGAGGAAATTTGTCATCTAAATAATAAAGGTAAGCAGCACTTGAAAATAATTATGGGAGATTTCAATGCAAAAATAGGGCAACGGCAACAGAATGAAACTTCAGTAGGTAAATTCGGTCACGGCAACAGAAACCAGCGTGGAAATACTCTAGTTGAGTTTGCAGAGGCAGAAGGGTTTTTCATCTTGAACTCCTTCTTCAAGAAAAAGCCACACAGGAAATGGACATGGAGACATCCAAATGGGAGGACAAGTGAAATTGATTTTATTATGTGTAACAAAAAATTCGTCATAGAAGACTGCAGTGTGCTAAACAAGTTCAACACAGGTAGTGACCATAGATTGGTGAGATGTAAGATGCACCTCAACACCAAACTTGAACATGGCAAGCTCATAAGACAAACAAAATCTATTGACATATCCAACCTTAAAAAACACCATAATACCTTCAAGTTGGAACTGAAGAACAGGTTCTCTGCTTTAGAAGGCCTAACATCGGAAGAAGTGGACATCTCTGAAGTTAACAGAAAAGTAACCAAAGCTCTTATGGAAACAGCAACAAAATTAGCTGGGTCTAAGAACAAGTTGCATGTAAACAAATTATCAGGAAAAACGAAAATGTTGATGCAAAAAAGAAGAGAGATGAGGACAACTAAAGAAGATGTGACTTCCAAAGTGGAATATATAGAGCTATGCAAGACAGTAAGAAAAAGTATCACTGAAGACGTAAGAAAATTCAACTGTGAACTAGTGAGGAAAGCAATTGAAAACAACCAAAGCCTAAAGATAGCAAAGGGACATCTCAGTAAGGGAAGAAAACAGATTATGGCACTGAGAAAAGAAGATGGTTCTGTAACAAGAAATAGAGGTGAAATTTTGACAAGAGTGAAAGATTTCTACTCCAAATTATATGAAAGGGATGATACATGCACTCCAGACATCATGAAAGATACCAGTACCAGAGTTCCTCCAGTCCTTCCAGCAGAAGTTGCACATGCAATCAAGAACATGAAGCGGGGAAAAGCTCCAGGAGAAGATGGAATTACTGTAGACATCATACAAGAAGCAAGTGGAGAAATTGAAACAGTACTCGCCCAAATTTTCACTCGATGCCTTAATGAAGGAAAGATTCCTGAGGATTGGAACACCGCTACAATGATCCTGCTACATAAGAAAGGTGACATTGAGGATCTCGGAAACTACAGACCTATCAGCCTCCTATCAGTAGTTTATAAAATCTTCACTAAAGTTCTTTCACACCGCTTGAAGGTAACACTGGACATGGCTCAACCGAGAGAACAAGCTGGATTCAGGAGTGGCTACAGCACAATAGATCATATCCACGTACTGAGAGAACTAATTGAAAGAGTGAGGAAATATGAACTTCCATTGTGCATGGCTTTTATCGATTATGAAAAAGCCTTTGATTCGGTGAAACCATCAGCAGTTACAATGGCTCTGAAAACCTGCGGTATTGAAGATGCATACATTAATATTATTAATAACATCTATGAAAATGCAAGTGCAAAGATTCGGCTGTTTGAAAATACAACACACATAAAAATTGGAAAGGGAGTGAGACAAGGTGACACCATATCTCCGAAGCTCTTTAATGCCACATTGGAGGGTGTTTTTCAGTCGCTGAGCTGGGAAAACAAAGGGATAAAGATTAATGGAGATTATCTAACCCACCTTCGTTTTGCTGATGACATAGTCATTTTTGCAACTACCCCATCAGAGCTGCAGAGTATGATCCAGGAACTTGCTGACAAGAGTAAAGAAGTGGGATTAAAAATGAACTTTCAGAAGACAAAAGTGATGTTCAATGCTTTTACAAGAAATGAAGATTTATTGATTGATGGAGAAAAGCTGGAGATAACAGACACGTACGTTTATCTTGGACAGCAGATATCAAGTGAGGGTCACATTGATGAAGAAATTAATCGGCGTACAAAACTTGCCTGGAGAGCTTTTGGAAGAAACAGCATAATTTTCAAGAGCAATATGCCATTATGTCTTAAAAGAAAAGTGTTTGATCAATGCATCCTTCCAGTGCTTACGTATGGTGCAGAGACGTGGACCTTAACTAAAAGAGACATACAAAGACTGCAGACAACTCAAAGCAGCATGGAGAGGTGCATGCTTCGTGTAACCAGGAGAGATAAGAAGAGGAACTCGTGGATCCGAAAAATGACAAGAGTGGAAGACATCATGATCAGAGTTAAATCCCTGAAATGGCAATGGGCTGGACATACTGCCAGAAGGACAGATCATCGATGGACAGCCGAAATTTTAGATTGGATTCCAAGGGACAGGAAAAGACCCAGAAGAAGACCACATGGGAGATGGGTGGATGAAATTCGAAAGTATGCAGGGGTGACATGGAGGAGACTGGCACAAGACAGACCGTTGTGGAGGAAACTTGGGGAGACCTTCGTCCAGCAGTGGATTGATAATGGTTGACAATGACGATGATGATGATGAAGGAACTGTAAATTATACTGTATAAACTTGATCCAGTCTTGGAATTGAGCCTAAAATAATAACTACCTTATTTTTCGGCTTATAAGTTAATATGGAATGTAAGTCGATTGGTTAAATTTCTCAGTTTGTTTTTCTTAATTCATAGGTAAATCCATCCTGAGTATAAGACTAGGTTAGAACAAATACAGTTAGTGTTCCGAAATTCTGTATGTTTTTAAAGTTTTAGTAAATACTAAAAATGAAATGAAGGGAAACTGGGGTATTTTTTCATTTTTTTTAGTAAACAGCTGAATTCCGAAATTTTTTTCTTAATAACTGACATTGCCGTATTCCTTCTCTCCGACCGACCAGTCCGCGAAACTGCTGCTTAAGGTGGTTCCACCTAAAATCTCTGCCTTTTGTTTCCAATGGCAAAACTGCCATACATACATTGAAGAGCAATTGAATTAGAGACAGCTGGCGTTATGCAAATGTGGCGCTGTGGGCGGCCCTGCAAATGGAAACGACATGACGTATGCAGCGATCCGACAATATAAGGAGTGATGCGACGGGAATCAGTAAGAGTCGGACGTAGTATGGGTAAGACGAAGGATCTAAGCGCATTTGATCGTGGGCAAATTGTCGGTGCTGCCGCCCCGGTGGCGTAGTGGTCTAAGGCGCTGGCCTCTGATCATTCGTCCGTAAGGGGTCCGGGTTCGAATCCCGGCCAGGCATGGATGTTGTGTTTGTCTTACGGCACTGGCTCTCTCCCTTCCCTGGAACCAGTGACCCTAAATTAGGGACGGGCGACTGCTTATAGCCCATTGAGTTGCTCACGGTGGTCGTTAAACTTCCAACAAAAAAAAAAAATTGTCGGTGCCCGACGAATGGGTCACTCCATCTCGGAAATCGTGCAGGCACTGGGATTTTAACGAGCCACTGTGTCACGGGTGTACCGTGAGTACATCGAATCCGGTAAAACCATCCCTGCAAGGGCGTGTGGATGAGCGGGGTCATTGTCGGCTAGCTCGCATTGTAACAGCGGATAGACGGCCCACAGTGCAAGAAATCACTCGGCAATTTAACGCTAGTGCACAAAAACGTGTAAGCAGCCACACCATCCAAAACCATCCCGCTATGGGGTACAGAAGCCATCGTCCCACGTGGGTACCGCTGCTGACCGCACATCAAAGGGTGCAAAGATTAGCATGGGCGCGGGAACATCGCCACTGGACCCAAGACTTGTGGGAAAATGTTGCCTGGAGTGATGAGTCGAGATTCACGTTGGTACATACGGATGGCAGGATACGAGTACGGCGCAAACCACATGAAGCGATGGATCCTTGCCAGTAGGGTACTCTTCAAGCTAGTGGGAGTGGCATTCTCGTCTGGGGACTGTTTACGTGGACTAAAATGGGACCTCTGGTATGTGTGACATCGTCCCTCACAGTTCAACGTTACCGGGATATCCTGGACGACGATTTGCTCCTGTTTGTGCGTCTTCAACATCCCACTGGGGACCTCATCCTGCAACAAGACAATGCACCGTGCCATCGCTCCCGAATTGTATCCGAATGGTTGGATGAACACTCCACCGACGTGACCTCGCTTCCTTGGCGAGCTAGGTCACCAGACCTCAATCCCATCGAGCACATCTGGGATGCCATCGAGAGAGAAACGTTCGAGGCTCTGACCCCCTTCATTAAATCTTCGTGAAATATGGGAGCTTGCTCAGGGGTAGAGGATCCGTATGGCTTCCCAACGCCTTCGGTGTCTTGTCGAGTCCATGCCGAGACGTATCGGCGCCGTCATCAGGGCGAAAGGTGGTGCTACACGTTACTAGACAGGTATCTCTTATTCAATTGCTGTTCAGTGTATTTTTCGCAATGAATGTATTCCTAAGGATGAAAATTTTCACATTGATAAAACTAACTTTAAGTTATAGCATGGGATACTTAATACTTTCTAAAACATAACCATAATTATATTAAGAACTAATCACTTTTCTTTGTGTAATGTTCAGACCTGTTAATAGATGGCACGATGACGTCAGTATACAAATGTTGGATTACTTAATTATGGTTATGTTTTAGCAAGTACTAAGTATCCCATGCTATAACTTAGTTAGTTTTATCGATGTGCAAATTTTCATCCTTGGCAATACATTAATTGCGAAGAAAATATGTAAAGTTTTACCATTGGAAACAAGGCAGAGATTTTAGGTGGAACCACCTTGAAGGTAAAAAAAAAAAAATGTCGCAGAAGTGTGCCAAACCAGAGGGATGCTTGTAGCGTGAGTCATCGTTCGCTGCTTTCTCACAGTCCGATTTAAATCGGAAACCTAAACGGCTTTTGAATGCAATCGGAAACGTGAAATAAATTAAGATAAGTATAATAACTGGAAGCAATAATTTCAGTTCAGTTGAGAAATTGATAGAGCGAAAAAAGACTGCCTTCGCCAGCCGCTGGCTATTGCTGTTCTTAAAGCGCATGCACCGCCTGCTGTCTGCACGATTGTCAACAGCCAATAAACTGCGTGGCAGTGACGTGTTTCAGAGGTTTAATCATTGCGAGAAAAATGAGGTGCACGCATCATGTAATAGTTCTGGCGGCTTTGCACATCCAGCGGTGAATGGCACCCACGGGGTATCTTGGTGGGATCATGAGGAGAATGCAGTTGACATATACAACGTCTGCCACTCCAGATGAGTCACTGCGATTTCAATATTTCTGTGGGACGGAAATATCCATTTCAACAGCTTTTTAACAAATTTTTAGTTAACGGAATATAGCATTTCGTACGCTTTCGGAATGGTTTCTTATGAACCTCATATTGCGTTTCGGGTGTTCGGATCATGAATTAATTTAAGGCACAATTTGTTTTCCTTATTGAGAAATTTCAATGACCAATCAATAGATAAATCGATTCGGAGCGTCAGAGCCCGGTCTTCTGAAGAAAAAATATACGCTGAAATATACTACAATTCCTTTTTGAAGAAATTGCGTTAGCCCTAAAAAAAGCCCGGTTTTTTCTACCTCATATATTGTACCAAGAAAGAAGACAGCGCGCTTCATATTTTTATTTAAATCAGAGGCGCTGCATAGTTGGCAGGTTGATGGCACAGAAATTCCACGTATGTACGACTTTTGCCTCCTGAGTGGGCCTGCATGTCTGACCTGAGATCCAGGTCTTAAGCGTAGCTATGGGTTTGTATCACCAATGAAACAAACCCATAGACCCCTCCCCCCTTAACAAATTTCTGGCTACACCACTGGTACAGGTTTTTGGGTGGTTTGGTCTGACTTTGCACTCTGAAGAGGGGGACGGCCGCGGGTGGCCTAGTGGGCAACGTTCGTGACTGACACGAAAAGGACCCCAGGTTCGATCCCAGCAGGTTCGAAAGCTCGGTCCACTTAATATCCACTGTGCGTCGGATGGGCACGTTAAGCCGTCGGACCCTGGGTACTGGCCCCCGGTAATAAATAAGGGCGTGTCCCTCCCCCTTTCTACTTCGCTTCCGTGTCACTTTCCTATCGGGCACTCTGGCCCAAATCTCCTAGCTTCCTATTTCTAAGGGTTGTTTAAGACCTGGGGTCAGACACTCCCTAAAATCCTCTACATAGGATCAGATCAGATGAAGAGGGGGACGGTATGGTAATTAGATGCAACTACCTGACTAGAGCAGGGTAATTTCTGACATAAAGGTCAGCATCTTGCTGGGCTACCTAGTACTGTAGATGTGAAAATCCTCTTCAGAGAGTTTCACTCCATTGGTGTTCAGATCTGCTGACACCTTTTCCTGTGTATAGTGAGAGGGAACTTCTTCCAGCACATATTTTCTCTTTTCCAGCCAGATGCTCTTGGTGTCTGGCTACATAAGCTTCAACTCTTCCTTGCATATTTGCCTCCACGTGACCTTTGGGATGTTTGTTGATACAAATCGTTTATCATTGAATTCAGTGCAGATTGTGGGCATTTCATTTAAGCCCCATGTCAAATAATTTAGTTCACTTCCACATTTTTTAAAGTTATATTAAACAATCTGATAACTTTCCGTAAACATAATCAGTTACTTTTTAATTTTGTAAATGTCTGTGTTAGAATTTTGAAAAATATTTAACTAGTCCTGCAGGCCAGTTCATACCAGAAGCTGATAGTCCTCACCCATTTTTTTTTACTAATCTGCAAATGATACTAATATTAATTTAATATGCACATTGTACTGGTTTTTATTACACTTCTTCAAGGCTGCGTACAGTGAAGACTAAGCCTGAATTTGAAACTAACTAAATAATACCGCACAAACACAGCAAAATGATTTCGCGCTGATTACAGCCCATATCCTAGGGAAGGTTTTTCGTGTTTGGTTTGCAGGAATGCGGCACAGAATCTGTAAAAACGCTTCTAAATTGTGAAAGTTAAAGATACGAGCCAATTTCTGGAATCAGTCAGCGTCTTGCTGTAATCCGAAATTTAGCAAATATTCCATCATGTATATGTAGCTTCTGGCTGTCTCACACATGCTCTTTTGATACTTCATAATCCGTTTTCATCAAGATATTCCATGGGATAAAATATTGCCGTCCAATGCACGATTAAAATAACTATAACAGTTAAAAAGAACTGATTTTTAGTGGAGATATTTATGCAACAACTTGAGCACTGGTATTGAACCCTTTACCTGAAGACCTGGGTCTATATTTGAGTTATGTCGATGACTTTTTGGTTGGGTACTAAAGAAAAATTAGTGAAGTTTAAGGATTTCATGTCTTCACTAAATTCATCGGTGAATTTTACGTTGGAACTGGAATCAGAGGTAGTCTTGCCATTTTTGGGCATCTTACTAACCAGGAACAGTACAAATCATACTATTCAAACCTCAGTTTACAGGAAGCCTATGTCTGTCCCTAGCATCATTCCTTACAACTCTACGCACCTTTTCAGTCATAAACTTGCAGCCATTCGATTCATGACACAACAAGCCATCACACATTCCTCCAGTAGCCAATTGAGAAAAAAAAGAGATAGCAAAAATCAAAGAAATCGCCAGAAACCATGGCTATGAAAATCATTTGGTGGATTCTGTTTATAAAAGACTTAGAAACTCAACCATGTCAACCCTCGAGAGAGAAATTAGGACTAAGAAATTTGTTGGGTCTATGTGCTATGATCCGCACGTTACTCGAACTATGAAAAACTTGTATCACCGACATAAAATCGATTTTGGCCTCAGAACATCAAATATAAATATCTAATCCATTATTCGTAACGACCTGATCAAATCAAACAGGGATCCCGTCATAGAGTACATAGCATACCTCTTTACAGTTTTGAGCCAGAAGACCCACCTCTCACATAAGGATCCACCCAGAGGACCTTAGATATTAAAGTGAAAGAACATATATATGACATCAAGACGCGAAACAATAAGATTGCATTAACACGCTTTACCAACAAAGATTCTTATTATCCAGCTTGGAAGGAAGCTTCTATCGTTACAACACCAAGGAACAAAATATCGTTGCTTTTTGCTGAGAGTTTGATGATATTCATCAAGGGTAATCAATGTTGCAACGGCTATCTACCAATGAATATCCTCAATCCTTGGAAAAATATCCTGCCAAAGGAATCAAATAATACTCAGAATAACAACACCTTTCAGAATATCTTAATACCAGATGATATAGCTACCTACTCGGCGGCCCGGGTCCCCCCGTGAATAACCCAGTCATGCGCAGTGAACGCACGTGATTGAATTCTGACACTCTGCCCTTCTGTTATTTAAAGGTCGGAAACACCAATTCACGAGCACATGGCCGCGGGTAGCCGAGTGGGCAACGTTCGTGACTGCCACTGGAAGGGCCTCGGGTTCGATCCCAGGCAAGTACGAACGCTCGATCCACTAAATACCTGCCTTGCGTCGGATGGGCACGTTAAGCCGTCGGACCCCGGGTACTGGCGCCCCGATAATAAATAAGAGCGTCTTTCTCCCCCTTTCTACTTCGCTTCCGTGTCACTTTCCTATCGGGCGCTCTAGCCCAAATCTCCTAGTTTCATATTTCTAAGGGTTGTTTAAGACCTGGAGTCAGACACTCCCTTCCTAAAATCCTCTACATATGTTCATGATCATGATTCACGAGCACATCTGAAGATGATCCCACGAAGGATCGAAAGATCTTATATTGTTTTAATCTGTCATTTAGATTATCTTTCACCACTTTTGGTGTGTATAGGAACATCAGTTCTTTTTTACTTTTATAGTTATTTTAATCGTGTATTGGACGGCAGTCTTTTATCCCATGACTAGTTAAGCACGAACTTACATCTATTTTAACTTTTAAGATATTTCAGTTCATATAGGAATAAAGGTAAAACTTTAAGTAACATTTTCAGGCAAGGGAGTTCGTGTCCTGAAAATATTTTCGTGAGTTAAAGAAATCTGTAAGCTACCAAAAATAAAAAAGAAGTCTAAAAACATTGAAAGAAAGTACAGTTGAGCCCACACATAACGAGCTCACGTAATGCGAAGTTCTGCATAAACCGAAGTTGAACTTCATAACATTCTTCCTTGTTATTTTAACCGCATGTTACGAACAATATTTTTTGGAAAACCCGCATATATCAAAGTTCATTACGATTATTAGTAAACAAAATTAGTGGCATTCACCCAGTTCTTACCTCTTTCACAGGAAAATTAGGGATTACCTGCTGTTTACCACACGCCATGTTTCCCCTTACAGACAAGTCAGTTTGTGTAAAGACAAATGTTTCAGTTGTTGTTCTACCACCTTCAGCTAATTCTCCTCTGCTTGTCGCAAATACATCTCCTTGGTAAATGCTGTATATCGTCCCATCCCCTCTCCACCCCTCAATCACTTGATCTCTGGTTAGAAAATCTTACGAGTTTATTTTTCATCTGGAAATACCTAAACCACCGCATCAGAGGAATTCTGAAAATATTTTAAAACAGCTTTTATTACGAGCTCGAAATAAGCACCAATTGACTCATGTTTCCGACGTAACAATAAATCAAATGCAACAGGAGAAATTTCAGATTACAATATAACTAAAGTAGTAATCTGAATTTATTGGCGTAAAATAGAAATCAAGGTTTCTAAGCTTTCGCTCATCAACCAGATGTCGTTTTCAAGGAAGGTAGTTTACTATCTAATTTCCTTAAAAAAGATGTCTGGTTGATGTGCGGAAGCTTGGAAACTTTCAGTGGCGGATTTAGTGTTACCAGGACCCTGCGCACAGTGTAGGTTTTTTTTTTTTTTTTGTATTGAAGGTTTAACGACCATCGTGAACAACTCAATGGGCTATAAGCAGTCGCCCGTCCCTAATTTAGGGTCACTGGTTCCAGGGAAGGGAGAGAGCCAGTGCCCTAAGACAAACACAACATCCATGCCTCACCGGGATTCGAACCCGGACCCCTTTCGGACGAATGATCAGAGGCCATCGCTTAGACCACTGCGCCACCGGGGCGGCGTCGGTTTTGGAAGCCCCTCGCTTTGCCGAGCACCCTTAAAATATAACCCGTTGATTTTTACTCTCTCGCACTGATGTATAAAAAAGTATTGTAATTACAAAAACAAATTGACTTCCAGATTTCAACAGAAATACCGATTTTAATCTCCTCCGAACGTGATTTGACTATTTTCACGGTGGTATTTCTATGTGTGTGTGTGTGGTTTGTTGTCAGCATAACTCAAAAATTGTGATAGCTATAAAGAAGAAATTTAATATTGAGAACTTTTTGTTATACCCTGGTGGAGAGGAAATTGCTGATATTAAAAGTGGGAAACCTCTTGTTTAGGAAGAAAAGTCGGAACTTTTATAAAGACAACAACACAACAAATTGTTACGAGCAAATGTATGTTACGATAAACAAATAACTTCCGTAGTTAGCTGTAATAATCATTTATTTATCTACTAGCTGAGTTTTCGCACCTCAACGGAGTGCTTTTTCAAGGCTTCATACAACTGTTAATAATAAGTTACATGATTTGAAATGTAAACAAAAGATAAACATAACAAACATTAAAACAATGGTCATGAATCTACTTCCGTGTGCATCAAACGCTATTGCATATTAAGCATTCTTTCTGCGATGTCATGTATTTGATTTTAAACTGATTAATGCAATCGATAAAACGTTAATAAATAATAACATTCTACACAATAAAAGCTTTTTCCCATTAATTTGGAATTTCGAAAGATGCACTCTTATTACGCATATATTCGTCCTAGACATAATTTCAATTGACCTTCGATTCTTATTGCCGATTCATATCTCGTAGTGAATGTTACAACGCACTTTGTTTTGTCCCAATCATTGGTCTTACCCCTTCATAAACACTGGTGTGCAAAAATTAAGGACGAAGAGGAGAAATTTGCATAACAGCAGAACGAGTGGGCAGAACGGACCGAAAGACCACTCAGGAGATATACTAGGGTGTAGGGCATGCGCATATATGCAGCATGACGTAGGGGAAGAGTGTCGGAAGGGTATAAAGCACACGGGCGGTGTACGCTCAGCAATTCGATGAAAGCTATTGCACAGTGTACATCGGTTTGAACGACGTCGAGTTGCTGCCACCGTGTGATATGGCCAACAGGCAATCCAGTAGACCACATCTGGATGACTTTACCCGAGGTCGCGTTATTGGGAAGTTGGAAGAAGGTCGAAGTGTGACTAATGTGGCCGAGGAGTTCGGAATCGCTCATAGCATCGTTTCATGAGCTTGGAAAGCATTTCAAACGACAGGAACAGCTGTCCGATAGTTTAGCAGTGGTCGTCCACGAGCAACCACGGCGGCGGACGACCGCTATATTGTCCTACAGGCAGGAAGAGACAGACAGCAGACAGCGGTAGAAATCGCAAGGCACATGCAACAGACAACTGGACGTCCGTTATCGCGTTTTACCGTGGCCAGGAGGTTACAAAAGGTGGTCTATTTGCACGACGGCCAGTACGGTGTGTGTCATTAACACCTGCTCATCGGAGACGGCGGTTTCTGTGGTGCCAGGAACACAAGAACTGGACACATCAGCAATGGGGTCGAGTTCTCTTTACGGGTGAGAGCCGATTTAGTCTGACGAGCGATTCTGGACGTATACACATCTGGAGAGAGCAGGGGACACGTAATCACACCTCCAACATCATCGAAAGGGACCGGTTTGGAGGTGGCGGAGTTCTCGTTTGGGGCGGTATCATGCTTGGTAGCCGTATTGACATCCACATCTTTCAAGGCGGTTCAGTCACTGGTGTCCGCTATTGTACAGAGGTTCTCCTGCCTCACGTACGTCTGTTAAGAGGTGCTGTGGGTCCGGAGTTCCACTTCATGGACGACAACGCTACACCTCATCGTACAGTGGCTGTCGCAGAGTTATTGGAGAGTGAAGATATTCAACGCATGGATTGGCCTGCAAGGTCCCCGGACCTAAATCCAATCGAACACGTGTGGGGCCTTCTCGGGGAGACGCTTGGCAGCACGTCACCAGCCGCCAGCAACGATTACGCAGCTGCGATTGGCGCTACAAGAGGAATGGGCCGCGATGCCTCAACAGCTCTTTGACAACCTCGTCCTCAGCATGGACAGACGTTGTAAATCCTGCAACGCAGTCTGGGGTGCTCATATCCCTTACCAAAGACTGGAATTTTCTTGGCAGCCGCCTGTCACATGGACGTTTCTGTCTTCTGTCCAGTTGTGCTCGAAGCTACCTTTTCAATAAAGTGCCTTTGTATCCTTTGGATTCCTTGTTTGGATGGTTTTGCTCACTTGTCCCATATTCTTACATCTTGGGAATCTTATGGTATGATTTGAGTCGATGTGGAGCACTTCTGCACGACTTTACATTCGAAAAACCGTCTCGTCCTTAATTTTTGCACGCCAGTGTAGTACATCTCTTGTTAGGGCTGAAACAGGCTGTTTATCAAATTTTTTTGTGCTCTTGTATACGAATCTTAATTGACCGTTTTGTTAGTCCAATATAAAATTTCGTATTTCCGTTTGGGTATTTTAGGGGTACTATTAAGTAAATTCCCACTTTTTTCTGTATTTCACTATCTTGGGAGCTCTTACAGTTTCGCACTGAGTCGCCAACATTACATTTGAATTTCTTCAATAAATTTTTTAAGAAAAAGGTGATTGGTATTGCTTCTACGAAATTCAATTTCCTATCGTTTGGCGTTATGTCCGTTCTTTCTCTCACTCTGTTAATTAAAAACGTGATGAATGAAGGGTTACAAGCGCGATACAGTCGGAAAACTATAGATCTAATATTAAACCAAGTGCGTTTTTGGTTTAATATTATATCTATAGTTTCCCGACTGTATCCCGCTTGTAACCCTCCATTCATCACGTTTTTAGTTTCTTTCGTACGAAGGGATTCATTCGAACATACCAAGTATTGGTATGTTCGACCAAGAGGTATGTTTATACTAAGAGCCAGTGCCGTAAGACAAACACAATATCCATGCCTCGCCGGTATTCCGACCCGGACCCATATAGGGCGAATGATCGGAAGCCATCGCTTAGACCATTGCGCCACCGGGACGGCCGACTGCTTACATTTGAGTTCAAAACGCTGGTTGTGATACCAGAAACAAACAAAGAAGTACAAAACCGTTTGGAAGTCACAAATCTGTCACTTATTTCATATCGCAAATTATTTCTGAAGGCAAAATTATTTGATGTTTCATAAGCACTCTGTTTCTTATATCAGGTCTAAACTATTCGCTAATCGAAGACCTTACGGCAAATCCTCAATATTTTCAAACCGCAAAACTGAGGCGTGGAAGCTAGGTTTGTCTTACTGCACTGTCTCTCTTCCTTCCCATGAACTAGTGCTTCTACATTTGGGAAGGGCGACTGGGTCGAATCGTGTTCTTTAGTCGAATTTTTGTAGCTTCGCTTCTTACAGATGTGTGTGGAAACAGTAGCTTTATAAAATTCTTGATGGTTTTCAGCCACCTTTCTATTTATATTTCGAATAGAAATACAAGAAAGCGGCTCCGGCCGTACATTGGTCTAAATGCTGGCTTCTGACCATTTGTCCGACATGGGTCTGGATACGAATCCCGGGTGAGGTATGAATAGTGCAGGGGCGGATTTTCAGCTAGGCGCACTAGGCGCGTGCCTAGGGCCTCGCTGTTTGAGGGGCCCCGAAAACATATACAGTAGCGAACAAAAGTATTTGGCGAAACACTTTTTCGACTATATTTTTTTTTCTGCTGGACCAAATCGGGTCATTTTGGGATATGATATGTGCTGATTCGTGGTTTACAATGCCGCGTAGTTGTATTTCGCTCAGAGCGAATTTGTCTTTCGAAATGGACCATATTCAAGAGTCGCCAATTATTACCCATTTGTTTGCTGCATGTATTAATGTTGTCTTTGTTATTTTTGTGGGTTTTGTGATGTGTAGTGTGATAATAAGTCGATCTTAGGTTTTCAGAAATGGGTAAAAAGCCGGAGATCCCTGTTGGAGCTCGCCAGGCGGCCGTGAACTTGATGGAATCCGGAATTCGCGTCACCGACATTGCGAGGGTCCTGAAGATCCGACACCAGTCCATTTCAGCTATCCTGCAACGTTATAAGAAGACTGGGACCGCCGAGAACAGTCCGCGATGTGGTAGGCCTCGTTCCACTACGTTGCGTCAGGATAAACGCATCCTCCGTCGATCTCTTGCTGATCCCATCTTAACTGCTGTGGACATCGCCACCGAATTCCGCGACACCGACGACCTTAACGTCAGCCGAATGACCATCTTTCGTCGTCTCATTGCTGGTAGATTGAATGGAAGACGCCCCGCCAAGAAACCACTCATCGGAGTCAAGAATCGACGAGCCAGAGTCACGTTCGCACGCAGTCATCGACTCTGGACCGCGGCGGACTGGAGTAAGGTGCTTTTCACCGACGAGAGCAAGTTCAACTTGTTCGGAAGTGATGGCATCCGATACGTATGTGGCCAGAGATTCAACCCCCAGTTCATTCAGCCGACTGTCAAGCACGGAGGAGGATCGCTCATGGTTTACGGAGCCTACTCTCGCAATGGAATGGGCCCCATCATCAAGATTAACGGAATAATGACCGGCCAGAGCTACACGAACATGCTCATCAACGATGTCTTCCCATGGGCAAACCAGAACATGCCACCCGGATGGATCACGCAGCAAGACAACGACCCGAAGCACACCTCCAGAGTAGCGAAGGTAGCCTTCCAGCAGCAACAGGTCACACTTCTAGACTGGCCAAGCCAATCTCCAGACCTCAACTCCATTGAGCACATGTGGGAGGAGCTGGAGAGACAATGTGCGAAGAAAACCTGCCGGAATAGGACCCAGAAGTTCGACCAGCTGTCTGCAGAATGGGCGCGAATTCCGCAGGTCACCATCAAGAAGCTAGCGGACTCGATGCCGACCCGTTGTGCAGCTGTTATTAAGTCTCTTGGTTATCCCACTAAGGCCGCCCCGGTGGCGCAGTGGTCTAAGGCGTTGGCCTCTGATCATTCGTCCGTAAGGGGTCCGGGTTCGAATCCCGGTCAGGCATGGATGTTGTGTTTGTCTTACGGCACTGGCTCTCTCCCTTCCCTGGAACCAGTGACCCTAAATTAGGGACGGGCGACTGCTTATAGCCCATTGAGTTGCTCACGGCGGTCGTTAAACCTCCAATAAAAAAAATATCCCACTAAGTATTAGTTATTGTTTTGTGGCTTTCTCATACTTGTTTTCTGTTATCGTTGCATTAAATGAATATGATACACACCTACTTGGTCAATTTGTATGATCTTTGCGATTAAGCTCGGTACCTGATCTGTGTTAAGGTTTCCGATCCATCTGCATATGGGTCATGTTTGCAACTGAATAACACTTATCATATCCCAAAATGACCCGATTTGGTCCAGCAGAAAAAATATTATGGTCGAAAAAGTGTTTCCCCAAATACTTTTGTTCGCTACTGTAATTGGATTTTCAGTTTTGGTTTTCACGGACCGAAGCAAATCAATCCTTACAGCGACTACTTTGTATTGTCAATTGATATTTTACTTTCTCATATTAATAATACCATACTTTTTCTTGATGTTGCTGATATTCCGAATTTTCGAGTTCTTATCGATGTACTTATTTTGAAAGGAATGGTTAAAATAATTTTGAGTTTCTTTTAGTGGTTGGTAAAGAAAGTATTCACGCTTCCTACACTTTTCATTGTTTAAGGTGAATTCTTAATTGACCTGCTGTGCTATAAATTGATTTCATGGTACTTCCAGGCAAGGGAACACATATGTGTTGGAACCTTCCCACCTTCTTCCCGAGTTGCGATGAGGAGTACTTTCCTGAGGATCGGGCGTGTTTGCTGTTAATAGTTTCTTTCTTTCGTGGTAGGATAATCAATGAAGAAAGAAATATTCTTCACAGGATAACTCTTCTTAGGACAATAAGTTCTTTCTCGGCCTTAATCCCTCTAAACCATCTTAAACCAAAAGAGTTATTAATATTTAGGCTCAAAAAATAAAGAAATTTGAGAATATCACACTATCTTATTTAATAGTGTCGAAAGTAATTTATATGGTATTGCAACAACATTTTCTCATTGCTTTCTGCCCCCTTGGTTTAATACTGATAATTATCAAGTATTCTCACCTTTTTTATTCGTTAAACCGACTTAAAACTAGCTTTTGAAAAACATTAAAAAGTTTCAATGATACTCTTACTCAAAAACCCACAGTTCCTACTTTTCCATTTTCAAACCGGATCTTTTGCATTTAATTTGTATGCTTCTGCTTCTGATAAGTGCAGTGCAGGTATAAATGGGACACTGGTATTTGAAGTGCCAAACCTAACATCAGTTGATTCCCTATTAGCCTCAAAATTCTGTTTATGATAACTGCAGTGCATGAAGATATGGGATATTTAAAGTGCCAAACTTTATATCCATTGATTTCCTATTATCCGCAAAAATAATTTTTGAAATATCTCTGAAATCAAAAAGTTCGATGTGCACGGAGAGACAAAAATATTACACTAGCACTGTTTCTTACAGAACGTTATAATAATAGGAAGCGATGGCATTAAAAAAAAACTTTTTCTTGACCCCTCCCCCCCCTTTTTTTGTTAATCTGACATGAAAATTTCTGAAGGGATAAGAAGGGGGAGGGGGCCCTGAACCTTTTAGCGCCTAGGGCCCCAAAAGATCTAAAGTCTCCTCTGGATAAGTGGCGCAAAATCAGGGAAGAGCGACTGCTTATAGCCCACTGAGTTGCTCAAAGTGGTCCATAAACACTAAATTAAAAAGAACAGAACTGAGAAGAAATATATGAAAAGCTTTAGTTGAAGTTCAAAAGCCGCCCCGCGGCAGTGGTCTAAGCGATGGCCTCTGATCATTCGTCCGAAAATGGTCCGGGTTCGAATCCCGGGGAGGCATGGATGTTGTGTTTTTTTACGGCGCTGACTCTCTCCCTTCCCTGGAACCAGTGACCCTAAATTAGGGACGGGCGACTGCTTATAGCTCATTTGAGTTGCTCAGGGTGGTCGTTAAACCTCGAATTAAAAAAAAAGTTCAAAACATTAACTTAGAACTGCATTTGCCTGTGGAAACTAAATCTTCTCGATTTGGTATTAAAACGACTTCTTCAACCAAAAACTGCCGCCCCGGTGGCGCAGTGGTCTAATGCGCTGGCCTCTGAGCATTCGTCCGTAAGGGGTCCGGGTTCGAATCCCGGTCAGGCATGGACGTTGTGTTTGTCTTACGGCACTGGCTCTCTCCCTTCCCTGGAACCAGTGACCCTAAATTAGGGACGGGCGACTGCTTATAGCCCATTGAGTTGCTCACGGTGGTCGTTAAACCTCCAATCAAAAAAAAAACAAACAACCTCCAATCAAAAAAAAAACGAAAACTACGCAATTTAATGCCACAGCTGCAATGAGGATGTAGCACGTGACGTCATCGAGAAGTTTCAGTTAGAGCGGCAACAGTTCCTGCAAGTTGCTGAAGGACAAGCATAGCTGGTTATCCTGCAATTAGTGTGTAAAGTGCAATCATTAGCGGTGGGTGTTTATAAAAATTTGAAGCCGAAATGCCTAGATTCTTTTGGCATTGTGAATTGCGGTAATAGAGGAAGTCGAGACCGTAAGTCTTTTTCAGGCTACTAGCTGCTGTCTCTAAAGGTTGTATCGAAAAAATTCGCTTCTATTCCAAACGAAGGAAGATCACTTCCCAGAGCTTAGAAAACATTTTTTTTGGAGAGTTGAACTCTTCAAAGGCAGAGAACCTCTTAAATTTTAGTTTTATTTAGAAATCAGTGATTTCTAGTAAAGCAGAGAATCCATCTTTTACTTGTTCAAACGCTATTGGAGTGCAGTGCTTGCACTTATTGGTCCAGGCGTTTCATTCGTTGATTCAAAGTTTTAAAGTTCAATTTAAAAGGTGTTGGCTGTTTTTTTCGTAGGTTTTATTACTACTGACTATTTTCTTATAGAACATCTTTTAGAGTTTGTCTCTTAGTCAAAATATTTCTTAAATAAACGCTTCGGTCCCCAATCGGAACTTCTGTGCACCTGTTTGTGTGTGTGTGTGTTCTCTAGGGTCTTCTTTTCAGAAGGTTCCTGGTTGATATAGGGAGTGTTGAAACTTTTTATAAGGCTAAAAGTTAATTTGTTAGCAAACCTGACTTTTAGTCAGATTCAAATCTCTGGCTCTTCTGTATTTTTTAGATCTCAATCACACCGTTAACCTGATTCACTTTTTTGTGCGAGTTTTCGGCTTTTCACTTTTAAGCTTATTTAACTGTCCGTGTTGGGAGTTTTCAGTTTACTATTTTGTTCTACATGATACCCCCCCCCCCCCCCCCAAAAAAAAAATAAATAAATTACCGTTGATTTTTTTTCAGTACACCTGGATTTTTACCTGGAGCTGAAGCACACTTTTGCAAAAAAAATGCAAATAATGGCTAAAATTATTGTCCAAATAAAATCCTTTTTGGTGTCTAGGTCTGTTTACAGGTCAGTGTTACGCTGCTAAATTTATTTACGGATAAATAGATTATAGGGCACAATTATTTTATTTTTTTACCACAATTTTACGTAAAAAAAAAAAAAAAAGGATTTTGCTCATTTTTTTAAAGCTTGGAAATCGCTTCCCAGAGTTTAGGAAGACACTTTTTGTTTAAGAGTTAAACTCTCAAAAAGGTGAGTAGTATCAAAAATCAGCGATTCCTGAAAAGAAAGAAAACCTATCTTTTTTTTTTACTCAGATATCCGCACCTGGGAGGGAAGAGAACCTTACTTATTAAGGCAGCGTACCTATTTTCCCCATAAATTACTGATTACTCACGAATTTGTGATCGTTCTAAGTTACCTTGCAAAAGAATACCGACGACGAGGAATTGTTATATGCTTCGAAACTTTTATATGCCTCGAACTGTTCTGCAGTAAAGGCGCTTCGACCAAAGACAAAGTAATAGAAAATATTTACTATTTGCACTTTCGGAAAACTTTTCGCATCACCTTCGAAGATACTTGCATTCAGCACATAAGAATCTTTTCCTTCAATCTCTTTAATTTTTTCCAAATGCCGCATTTTGTACTCGGAAGTTAAAGTTTCAAAGTAAGAAGCCATCATTTCAACCAGGCTGGTTGTCCTTCAGTTACGTTACTAAGGCTCGTTGCAATGCTGAGAGTGCGTGTCTGCTACATCCTCATACTACGAAAATATGTATCACACGGCTACAGTGGAATAAAACTACTTAGGGTGACATTAGCATGTAAACATCAGCAAAATTACTAATGCATCACCAGAAATCTTATTCTAACCTCCTTGATCAAACTAAAACATTAATTTTTTTTTCAGACGTTTTTAGAAATCAGCCTTCCCGGTGGTGCAGTGGTTTAAGCGCTAGCTTCTGACTATACATCCGAGCAAGAGGGATCTGGGTTTGAAACTGAGTGAGGCATGGATGTTGTATTTGTCGCACAGCAGTGGCTATCTTCCTTCCCTGGAACCAGTGGCTCTAAATTAGAGACGGACGACTTCCAAGGAAGTTAGAATATTTCTGGAGATGCCCTGAGTTTTTTAACAGTGAATCCGCAAAGTGTGAGAATTTGAGAATGTTTACATGATATCCAAGTAATTTCAGTTGTGTGTATTTTGGAATTGTGTCGTTTTTGGTTGTAGAAATCATGTTAATATCAAACCGGAAAGAAATATACTTTTTACACGAGTAAAGTTTTCAATTTTAGCGTTATGTTTTCTTTATAATTTCGCACTAACGTTCATGTACACTGACGGGGAAAAAATCCCAACACCAAGAAGGGGTTGTGTTAGATAAACGACATTTGGTAGGCGGTAAGAGTACATCTTTAAGATGACGTCTATGCAAATTTCGCGCTCGGCGCACACGTGTGGCGCTAGTAGCGCCCCTCGGAACATGCAAATCAGGTTTGCTGTAAATACACGCTGTAACGTTCGTGAGCGTTAGTTATCGTTGAGATTCGACTTAGTGTGATGATGTTAGTCAAGAATGTCTTTAAGAAGAAGAAGAAGCCATTATCAACAGCTCACGGAGTTTGAACGAGGTCGTGTAATAGGGCTACGAGAAGGTGGATTGTCGTTCCGCAATATTGCAGAACGACTTGGCAGTAATGTAGCCACTGTGCATGATTGTTGGCAGCGGTGGTCAAGGGAAGGTACTGCCTCAAGAAGACCGGGTTCCGGCAGGCCACGTGGCACTACTGAGAGGGAAAGACCGCCATGTACGGCGTATGGCTGTAGCGCATCGCACCGCGTCTGCGGCAGCAATTCGAGCTGCAGTTGCCACCACAGTGACACACCAAACTGTTACAAATCGGTTACTTGAAGGACAGCTCGGAGCCAGACGCTCTGTAGCGTGCATTCCACTTACTCCAAACAACTGCCGTTTACGACGTCAGTGGTGTCAAGCTAGAGCTCATTGGAGGACGGAGTGGAGATCTGTTGTGTTTTCTGATGAAAGCCGGTTCTGCCTGGGTGCCAGTGATGGCCGTGTGTTGGTTAGAAGGAGGCCAGGTGAGCGCCTGCAACCAACCTGTCTGCGACAGAGACACACTGGACCTACACCTGGAGTTATGGTCTGGGGAGCAATTTCCTATGACAGCAGGAACCCTCTCGTGGTTATCCCACGCACCCTGACGGCACAGTTGTACGTCGGTTTGGTGATTCAACCTGTTGTGCTGCCATTGATGAGCAGCACTCCAGGGGGTGTTTTCCAACAGGATAACGCTCGCCGGCAAACCGCTGTTGTAACCCAACATGCTCTACAGAGTGTCGACATGTTGCCGTGGCCTGCTAGATTACCAGATCTTTCACCAATCGAGCACGTATGGGACATCATTGGACGACAACTCCAGCGTCACCCCCAACCAGCATTAACCGTCCCTGTATTGACCGACCAAGTGCAACAGGCATGGAACTTCATCCCACAAACTGACATCCAGCACCTGTACGACACAATGCATGAACGTTTGCGTGCTTGCATTCAACATTCTGGTGGTTACAGCGGTTATTAGTGTACCAGCAATTCACATTTAAAATGGCTATTCTCGCGCTCACATTAAGCTGTGATCTTGAAACCTTAATCGATTACATATGTTACCTATACAAATGTATTGCCGCCATTTCATTCCTCTACAACTATTTTTTCGTGGTGTTGGGATTTTTTTTCCTTCAGTGTATTTCAATGTAAAATAAAAAGGGGAAGGGGCCTTAAAATAATTAAGAATTTTATAAATTCAGCATTTTCTCACACATCGGTAGCAAGTTACGATGCAAAAGTGGAAACATTTACGACGAAAGAATGCGATTTGGCGAACGCAAAAGGCTTTGCAATTGGCAATCTCAGCGGTCGGCTCTCCCTCTAGCGGCGAAATAAGTTGACGTATGGACACGGTTAATATTCTTACCTGTTGTTAGATCGTTGCTAAGGTTCGGTTGGCTTGTTTTGTGGTATTTTTGCAAACATTCTGGAATTAGAGAGTAGTGTAATGGACGATTCCGTGAAGAATATTGTTTCGTCCCGCAGTGTCGTTCCTAAGGTTCCAACTATGTTTTTCACAAGTTCGTATAAACGTTTGTGCCTTGCATTTGAAATTCTTCCAGTGAAATGTTACTAATCGAGTAACGTGTCTGAATGAATAATGAAACAAGACAAAATGGTTTTATTGCATAGTAATAATTGAAAATTCCGTATTTCTACATGTTCTTGAAAACAAGTAATTGCTGTTATCCGTATAAATTTAAACTCCATTAAAGAACAAAATTTGACATGTTCTGTCAACAGTCACTTTGGCTTTACAGATCAAATTGTTTTGCCTAATTTACGACGGAAAAAACAAAACTCTAATCTGCCAGTACCTACTAGTGGCGTGGCAGATGAAGGGGGGCACTAGAATGTGACTTTCCCAGGGTCCCACTAATTCTTGCTACACCCCTGTCGGTATTACTATATCACTTGTCTGAAAATGTAAAAATAAAAATTGCCTATTACAGTAAAGCATTACTGCTACACAGTGATTACGCGTTCCACTTCTGCCTGGCTTACAAGAGCACTAAAAAACTACAGAAATTTCACAATTATTTCTGTTTTTTTTTTTTGATTGGAGGTTTAACGACCACCGTGAGCAACTCAATGGGCTATAAGCAGTCGCCCGTCCCTAATTTAGGGTCACTGGTTCCAGGGAAGGGAGAGAGCCAGTGCCGTAAGACAAACACAACATCCATGCCTCACCGGGATTCGAACCCGGACCCCGTTCGGACGAATGATCAGAGGCCATCGCTTAGACCACTGCGCCACCGGGGCGGCCAATTATTTCTGTCTAAAGCCCCGTTGATCGAATGAGGCCACGAAGTTATTGCGGTGGATTGAATGCAAGGCGAAACTATGTGATCCCTTCCCTTCCGGTGGCGCAGTGGTCCAAGCGATGGCTTCTGACCATTCGTCCGAGATGGGTCCGGGTTCGAATCCCCGTGAGGCATGGACGTTGTGTTTATCTTACGACTCTGGCTCTCTCCCTTCCCTGGGTCCAATGGCCCTAAATTAGGGACGGGCTACTGCTTATAGCCCACTGAGTTGTTCACGGTGGTCGTTAAACCTCCAATAAAAAAATAACTATGGATTTCTTTTTATCTTCCTTCTTAATTCCACATGAAGTTATATGACCTGCATTAGGAATCGCTTCCCCTTCTTTGATGCATCGTGAATTTTTTGTAACGTCCACAAATTTTATTATCTCAAGGATTGAGGGTGTTAAACCAGGCATTCCTACATTCGACTTTACTAAAACATATGCGACGTTATCTGTACTAAAAGTTTGTTTACGTTTGTGCAGCGCCTTCTATAGTTCATTTAGGTTGACAATAGCTTTGAAAACCACCAGTTTTTCCAGACATCAGAGGTGGATCCAGGATTTCGTGAGGGAGTGGGGGTGGGGGAGGGGCGCAAGTGTCGGTAATAACCGGGAACCTTTCTGATATTTTCCCGCAAAGTGATATAGTATGTCTATAAATTCTTTCAATTAATTAACAAAAGTAATATACTTTTAAGTAATACTTTCTTTTACAAAAAAATATTCAATTTGTTATTATAACTTAAAAAATCGAAGCTTTTCTTAATTCCTGAGGTGAGACTTCCGCCTCTGCATCGGCCCCTGGCCTTAACTCGCGGTTATAAGCTTCACGCAAAGTGGTTCTGCTCGGAAAGGATAGTTTTAGACCTGGTGTCGTCAGACACTCCCAGGGGTGGCCGTAACAGCAATGCGCGGCTCTGAAAATTTTTCGGAGATTTGAGCATCATCGAGCCAAACATCGAGCGAGCCCGAGTGAGTTTCAACCGCAGATGTAAACACAAGGTGTAAAACTTTTCTCGGCTCGAATCTCCCGCTCTGCTTGTACTCTTGTGTGTTGAAATCAGTTGTATTCATTTTGTTATTCTTGTTATAGTAATCTAGTCATTCTTATATTTACCAGGTTATTATCGTTATATTAATCTAGTAATTCTAGTTATATTAATTTCATTATTCTATTGTTATATTACAATCATCAAGCGTGGTGTGTGTATAACATTTTCCTAACGCCATTATGCCAAATTGTGCAGTAACCATATGCAAAAATAGAAATCAGAACACGAAAGGGAAAGGAATTATTTTCCACAGTTTTCCTAAAGATGATACCAAAAGAAAGGAATGGCTCATCAAATGCAGAAGATTGGATAAAATAAATTTTTCAAATGCAACTGTATGCTCTGAACATTTCGCTGAGGAAGACTACCTTCGGGATTTACAAGCTGAATTGCTGGGCCTACCTCAATCAAGGACATTAAAACCAACTGCTGTACCATCATTGAAGCTGCATGTTGAAGCTGAATGCAATACAAGTGTTTTTGCTGATGGTTCAGAACCAAACAAAGAAACGTGTGAGTCTACAAGGAGGGATAGATGTGAAACTCGAGAAGTAAGAAAACGTGCACTTTTCACAATTTCTAATATATCTCCAAAAAAGAGAAAATATGATAAACTTTGACTGAGCCTGAAGTAGTAGAAGAGAGGAATGATCGGTTGATGCATCTGGAAAGAGAAGTTAAATGGCTTAGGCACCGCAACTCACAACTGCAGAGTCAAAATTTGGATCTCAAATTAAGGAATGCACAATTAAGGCGCAAATGTGTAGTGAAGGAAAAATTATTACAAGGAAGTAAAAATAAACTGAAGTTGCAAGTTAAAGAAGAAGTTACACGGATTGTGGGCAAAGTTTTCACCAAACAGCAAGTACAGTGCCTTATCAAAAATAAAAGACGTGCCAAATGGAATAAAGAAGACTTCAGCAAAGCACTGGCTCTTCGTGCTGTATCCCGTAGATGCTATCTTCATCTTCGGAATCATCTAAAAATCCCACTGCCAGCGATATCCACATTAAAGAAGTGGATTTCCGGTTCGTTTACTTGCCGTCCTGGTATCCTTCATGATGTATTGGAACTAATGAAAACACAGGGTGACCAGCTTAAAAAAGGTGAGCGTATCTGTGTTTTGTCGTTTGATGAAATGAATGTTGATGCACGTATCGACTATGATAAAGAAGAAGACAGGATACGTGGCCCACATAGTCAAGTACAGGTGGTTATGGTGCGAGGGCTCTTTTCTTTTTCGAAGCAGCCCATTTATTTTGAATTTGACAAACAAATGACAGGGGTTTTACTCACAGGGATCATTTCAGCTTTACAGGCTAAAACATATGAAGTAGTTGCTGTTGTTGCAGATATGGGTGGTAAAAATGGGCGAGTTCGGAAAGACCTAAGAGTAACACACCTTAACCCATGTTTTCAAAATCTAACATACCAACAGAAACGAATTTGGGTTTTTGCCGATGTACCCCACCTGCTGAAGTTATTGCGCAATCATTTATTGGACGACGGTTTCACACTGCACAGTGGAAAAAAGATAGGTAAAGATGTCATTGAACGTTTGCTTTCCCTAGACAATAGTGAGATGAGAATTTGTCCAAAGCTGACATACCAACACATCACAGTTTCAGGGAGAGACCGTCAACGTGTATACTTGGCAGCTCAACTTTTTTCCAATACCACTTCAAAGGCAATAAGCTATATGTTGCCAGATGAAGTTGAAACTGCCAATTTTTTCTCACTGGTGAATGACACCTTTGACATTTTAAATTCCAGGATCCCACATCATGAGCAGATCCCATTAGCCAGTGATTTTGGAGTACACTTCGAATTGCAGCAGAAGTTACTCCGCAATTTTTATTCCATTTGTGAAAAAATGAAAGTTGGGCGATCCAAGTTTCTTTTGCCATTTCAGAAAGGATTCATGACCACAATTAGATCTTTGCTGGGATGTTATACAGACCTAAAGTCACAGGACATAAAATACATTTTCACTGCAAGATTAAATCAAGACTGCCTTGAAAATTTGTTTTCCCAGATAAGAGTATTAGGACATTCTTATGACCACCCATTACCTGCAGAATTTAAGAACCGATTACGCCTGTTAATTGTAGGTGTCAATGTGACTGGCATCTCATCAAATGCATCGCCAGTTGCACCAGAGGAAGATAGCCAGAGCTATATTACCTCACAGCTCTTCACTGGTCTGCTGCCTGATATGGATGAAGCTCTTTCCATGGTGGATGGGGAAACAGAAATTAGTGACATTGCACTAGAGGAACTCCCTATTACGTCGACGCCTCCAACACAAACAGAATGTTCAGCAGAAGGATTTCGGTACTTGGCAGGGTATCTTGCCTTCCGTGGAAGGTCACTGGACCGATCACTTGCAACACCAACAACCCAGATAATGCCTAAACCAGTGACTGCAATAAATGAAGGCTGGATAGAAACATTATCCAGAGGGGCCTTCTCGTGCCATCAGAACAGTGGCTAGAAAAAGTGAAGCAGTGGGAGATAGTTTTTTCAAGTTTCCATGGCAACAGTGTATCACATCACCACACGTAATGAAATCTTTTTGTAAGTTACTGGCTGAAAAATATCCTGACGTGCATGAGAAACTTATAAAAGTGTACACTAGGACGAGAACCTTCTTAAGGATACGCTACCTTAATATTACTGCCAAAGCAAAGAGGATAGTAGAGCAACATCAAAAGAAAGTTCGAAAATGGCAAGCCTCAAAAGTAACAAAATAAATTAAGGTTCATTATACAATATCATAATAACGTCCAGCTTTCAAAATCGTTGGCGGTCCGCTTGTCTGAGATCACTAAAGGTTTCGTCGGACCAGGTGAATAAACATTAGGGTGGTCCAGGAGACCAGTAGCTAAAACGAGAAAGCGAGTACATGTTTTTATCATGAAGACTGTCCTGCAGACATCACCGTGTTGTTTCGAAAAACATTTTTTTTCTCTTTTCTGTGTATTGTGGATTAAACACTAGTTCCTGTGGATTAGCTGTTCATGAAAGTACACCAAAAGTAAGTCTTTTCACTTGTCTCATTTGACGAAGTGTTTGTTGTGGATGTAGTGAGAATATAATAAGATAAATAAATTTTTGAAGATGCCAAAAAACGGATTGTCATCTTCAAAAATTTGTATTATATGGCGTAATCCCGTATTTCTTTCAAGATAAATAATTTTGAGATCACTTAAAGTTATCTTACAATATATAATTTTGAGATCACTTGAAGTAAACTTTCCATACGAGTCATCATGAAAAACCCTCTCTAACACGAAAGTAAATCATAGATTTCTAATGCTTTTTAAATCCATCTTTCCCTAACATGGGCTTTTGTCTTACGCTGAAAGCAAATACTTTTTCCGGATAATTATTTTTTTATGACAGTTTTCGTGTGTAGAAAAAGAAAAAAATGTGTTCTGATTTCCAAAGACATTTTTTTTTTAATAATTTCAGTGAACATTTTACTTTTCCCGTAACGCCTTTAAAATGTGAGATTTTTTCAAGGTCTCACAATAAAATTTTGCCGTTTCCTGCAAAATTACAAACCGGGCCAGTGGAAAAGTATATGCTGTGTGTGTACTTATGCAGTACTAAATCCTATAGCACTGATACACTCTGTAATGGGGCAACATATTTAATAATGAGTAGTTTTTTTTTGTTTTGTTTTTTGTTGGAGGCTTGTTAAAACTGTCCCTGTTGGCAGGGCCCGATTTACTACATGCGAGGCCCAGGCCACAAAACATTTCTGGGGGCCCCCTCCTTATTCTCTATCGACCAAATAATAGTCACTGTGTGCAGAGTAGCAGAATATAGACTTACATGCGTACGCTGACAGTTTCCAAATTATTAGCAGGTTTGCAGATAGTTTTTGCATGTAGATTAAAAAAATAAAAATGTTAGGCCTATATACAGCAATTAAAACACTTACTCAACGCTTTACTCAGATTAATATACTTAATTCTATTTTAACTGAAGAACTTAATTATTTTTCACATCTTCTGAGTTCTTTTGTTTTTACAGACATTTCTTGCCTCTAGATTTTATCAAGGCCTGTTTTTCTCAATGTATACGCACTGTATTAAAAGTTTTGTTTACACAGAATTAAAATTTTATTGCCAGGTTCCTCTTTCAGTTGCCAATTAAATACAAATATTTCCTTATGCATTTCGTAAGTCCAGTATTTTTGAATTAACTTGTTGAAAATCATATTTATAATTTTTGAAGGTTCATTGATAGAACTGTTTTTCTGGATATAAAAACTTTCTTTAATTAATCTCTTGTTTTTATGAGGTTCGTAGTCCAATATTTTAATATTTTGCCATAAAAGTCCATTTTACACACATTGCTGCACATTCAATTAGAATGTACTATTTTGTTCTCATTGGAATCTGTAATGTTCTAATAATCATTTGTTTTATTAATTTTCCTTTAAATTATCTTATTCTATTGTTATCATGGTTTGCGGGTTGGCAGCGAGTTTTCTGTTTCAATATCTGTGTACGCAGATACATTTTATTTTTATACAACTCTGGCTGTGCGGGGACAACTGGTTGATCAGTAGTTTGTGGTGTTAATGACCCCCATAGACTCTAACTATAACAATATATCTATGACAAAATGGATGGACATCTTAATTTTAGTGAATATTGTGGTCTTGCAATATACTGATTCTTGCGTCTAGAACATGAGAACAATGCATCCAACAAAAAATTGAACTAAACCAAGAAAAAAAAAATCCATGGTGACCTCCACTGGACTTCCTCATAAATAGAGATGTGAAACTGCATAAAAAATTGAAAAAGTGCTATGGGAACTCCTACTTCCAGCTTCCCGGTTTCTACCAAGATCAAATCAGCGCATCATGATCAATGTATCAGAAAACTGCAAAACATAAAATTTTGTGTTGATGAGGAAGAGTCTGAGTTACACAAAAAAAAAGTAATAACAAAACAAAAAACATAATAATAATAATAATCGGAAAAGCTGAGGGGAACACCTAGTCCAGTTCAATTTTTGGTAAATTTGTTCTACTTCGGCATCCTAAATTATTTGGTCAGAAAAGTTGTAAAATTAAAAAAAAAAGCATATTAAAGATGTTTACCGAAAAACTTACCTCCAAGTAGTCCAAGTAGGATGAGTAAACACACGCTGCAGCAACGACCTGAAGCGTTGCTCCATTGAAAGGAAGGTTTGCTGTGGCTGGGAATTCATGGGCAGAAGAGTAGAACAGGAATCAGGTACGCTCTTGTCAGGAAAGAGTAACAGAATATACTGCTACGCTAAAGAATGTAGTTTGTAATTTCTGTCTCACTTGTTAAAAAAACATGCAGAGACTGTCTTCGTTCTTTGGCATGTAATTCCGTGATACGAAATAGTAAGTATGCACATGCCTTTCTTGTTTCTAGAAAAGCGTTAGAGTAGGTGTCGCATTCTCTCTAACGGAAGTTAGATGGCAAGTCTCAAAGTGAAAGTTTGATTACTAATTAAAAAAAAAAAAAGCTTCCACGGAGAAATGAGTTCATACATTCAGCATCAAAGAATCCCATGTTAAAAAAACAAGAAACTGTCCGATTGCGACGTCAAGAACTGACACCGAAATTAACTATTTTCTGTAGCGTAGCACTACACTCTTTCCTGACAACAGCGTACCCGGTTCCTGTTGTGCTATTCCGCCCGTGAATGTCCTGGCTGCAGCGATCCTTCCTTTCAATGGAGCACAGCTTCATGTCAACGCCTCAGCGTGTTTAAGGCCTCCCGCAGTGTCTGCTGACTCGTCATACTTGGAGTTCAAGTTTTTCGGTAAACATCTTTAATATTCATTCTAACAATGAAATTTTTTCACCATTTCCCCTTAAATTGCATATTTTAGAATCTGTACGTCACACTTTTTAGAAATTTTGCAACTTTTCCGACCAAATAATTTACCACGCTAAACTACACATTTACCCAATTTTTACCAAAATCTAATGAGCACATAATGACATGAATGTATAAATTGTCCAATGTCAAACAAAACTGACAATACGATGACAAAGTGCTGTGTTTGGGCACCAGATCTTTTTATTTGTTATAACTCGGTTACTATTCTTTATTTTTAGGAATGAATAAAAACAATTGAAAATTTACCTCCTATATCAGGACGAAACAGTTGGGTTGAATATTTTTCTTCTACATTTCCTAGATGCAAAGTCATGTATCAGAGAATCATAATTTAAAGACTGTGTCACATCACTCTCCAAAGACAGCATAGCTAATGATGCCAGTTTCGTTTGTCACATGGTTGATCGTAAGGGATTATTCAGTCTTTTCAGCAAAGAAAATGATCTCTCACTTGTACAATTTGAAATCGGTAATGTCATGAACATTGTAAGTGCAGTCTCAGTGTTTAGAAATGTGGCTTCTAAATTGTTTACCTTCAAAGTTTGCAGCATCTGGGGAATGGTTGCATGCTCCCCCATCATTGAGGAGAATTGCAAAAACTCATCGGTAAACTGGTCGTCAAGGTCATTGGTATAGTATTCCTGCAATGCTTTTGCCCCTTAAAAAATTCCAGATCTTGATTTTTTGTAAAAAATTCAAATTTTCTCATTATATTTTCATAAGCACTTTTTCTGCTTGAAAGCTGAGTGACTAAAGCATCACAAAGCACATAATAAACTTGAGTTCTAAATATATCCCTTGCACTGAGTTCTATATGTTCACTGTTACATTCATCTAGGTGTTTATTCTGGGGCACCTTCTTTCTTCGGGAATCATGACCATGGTATTGCTCATTTTCAGACACTAATGTTTTAGCTTCATCTTCATAGACTTCAAAATTTTCCCTCACGAACTGAATGAATTCAATTAACGACAGGAAAATTTTAGGTACTTCAGAAATATTTCCTTTTGGATTCTGGCAAGTTTGATTTGCACAGTTTAATCTCTGAAGTATTGTGTCCCAAACTACTGTGCTGATCGATATTTCCATTGTTCTCATTTTCTTCAGCAGTGATTTTGCTTCATCTCTTGTCTGTGGAGAATCATCTACATTTTCTGACAGAAATACTAAAACTTTCTCTATTTCACGATAGTTTTTCCTCACTGATCGTGTAGCTGCAGCATCTGCACACCATCTGGTAACTGACCGACTCTTCAGTGTGAGTGATTAATTTCCATGTGCTTCTTGGACTTTCTCCTGAAGCATCTTTCAATGGTGAGTTGATGCAGAAAAAAAAGTATAGAGTTTTTGCAAAAATGTGAAAAAAGAGAGAACTTTACCACAACTATCTCTGCTATTCACACCAACTAAATTTAGAGTGTGAGCAGAACATGGCACATATTTCCGCTAGTGGATTGATTTCCCTAATGCGTGTTTGAACACCAGAATACTTCCCAGACATGTTGCTGGCATTGTCATAGCTTTGGCCTCTGACATTCATAATATCCAAGCTAGCCTCCTGTAGAAAAGATATCATGGTATTTGTAATGTTTTCTGCAGTATGTCAATGGAATGGAATAAATGTCAAAAACCGTTCTTTTGCTTCACAATCTTTGTTGACATACCTTATGATAAAAGCCAGTTGATCTATGTGTGTAATGTCTGGAGTTGAGTCAACTATGACAGAAAAATATTTTGACATTTTTATTTCATCAGTGATGGCATTAAAAACACGTACAGCCATTAATTCAACAAATTCATCCACACATGTTGAAGATAAGTAACTGGTGTTACCACTTCCTGGATTGCCACATTTTTCCAAGTGTTGAGCTAAGAATGGATCAAATTCTGCAATTAATTCTAAGCAGCCCAGGATATTTCCATTCTGAACTGATCCAATTGTTTCATCATCATCATCATACATTGGCAACCCACGAACTGAGAGATTCTTAACTGTTGCAACAACTCTATGCAAAACATCTTGCCAGTACTTGGATTCATTCCGATACTGCATAACTGACAGTCAATGCGTGCAGAAGCATTCATGCGTGATGAATAGTCACACACTGCTTGCCTGTGTATGTGTGAATTTTCATGCTCTGTAAGACGTTCACTTGCATCCTTCCAGTCAGAAAAACCTGTGGATCCTAATGCTGTAGTGCTCCTAGCATACAATTTGCATATCTAGCAGAATAGTAAACAAGTTGATGGGAATAAAAGAAGCCAGTCGCATTTTACCTTCTCATTATTTTTTTTTATTCTGAAAAAATTACCTTCTGTTAGAAAACGTTTTTTACCACATATATCCTTCCCTGTGAATGCCAGCAACTTCAAATCTTGGACTGGTGGATTGCTCAAAAAGTATTCGCGCATTTATTCTGTAATTTCTCCCCATAAGGCAGGATCCACTGCATTCATTGTGGAACTTGTGCTCTCTTCATTAGATGAATTCAAAAGATTTCCCAAATTAGGAGCATCTGTGATGTTAGATGATTCTGAAGTCAGATTACTGGCTTCCAAAGACAAATTACGCTCAAGAGACTCACCAGTAGTAAAATTAGATGAATTTGTAGAACGTTTGGGACCAAGTGAAATATCCAATTTTTTAATGGCAAAACGTTCAATGCTACCATGCTGCAGGTCATCATCCTTCAGTTTCAATTTTTTGGCTTTCCGTTTTGCACTGCCTGATAAATATGTACGTTTTGACATAATTTAACTTAAATATATTGTTACAACTAACTAAATTTGATTATATATAAAATTAACAAATATTCAACATTCCATCAGACTACAAGAAACGCAACGCAAAATAAAACCAAGCCTTCGTGGTTACAGTTACGACAACGACAAGCCATGTGCAGGAAGTTGAAGGATCAGTTGAGTTTAGGTGCGTTCGGAAACGCAAGAAAAGGCACGTGACTCAATGGAAGCGATCCTCCTTCTCAATGGCCACCTGAAGGTTATTAAACCACTGAAACTCATTAATGGCTACGTGTTTACGTGAAATTCGAAACTCAAACTCACTGTGTGTTAGTACCACATCTATAAACACATGACTCATGAGCATGCAAAAGTAAAAATAATAAATTTTGAATATGCACACACAAAATTCCCATTAACTAAGTACACATTTAATTCAAATTTGGGGGCCCCCAAAATCGGGGGCCCTGGGCACGTGCCCCGTGTGCCCTCCCGTAAATCAGGGCCTGCCTGTTGGTATTATTATATTAACGTATGAACTGTCCCTGTGGGATCTACATATTTTTTTCTCAATGTTTGTTTACAGAGCAGTATCATGCACTTTTACCACTTAATTTTATATACAATTTAATTATTCCAATCTGAACTTTAAACTTTGTTTGAAATGGTATTAAAAAATATGATTTCCCTCATATTTTTAATGGGGAAAATCACACACTACAAATTGTTAACCACAAAATCTGATGAAGTACAATACTTTAATGCAATGCCTCCTTTGACTCAGAAAAACAGTTTGATTTGAAAATATGGTCAATAATAAATTCATTCGTTTTTGTACCGTTGATGCTATTTACTACAATACTTCCTAATTTTTATGTGGTCCCAATTCATGGAATCAATAGCGTGTGCAAAAAAATTTGCAATATGTAGCATGGAAGGAACCTTTGACAATAAATTTTTATTCTGGGCATATTTAAAACAGTCGGTATACTTACCTGTCGTTTGTTTTAATGGAATTTCAGCCTTTTTTAAATCAAGTTTTGAAATCAAAAATGCTAATAATCCATGCATCTAATCTGCATTTGGACAGTTTTCTGGGCCGGGCCTTATATTAGCTAAATAACTGGCGCTGTATCTAAAATTTACGACGAATATGCTTTTTATGTGTGTGTTTGTGATGGGAAATTACTGAGTATAAGTAAAACGAAATTATAACTGCCTTAAAATATTTTGCATATTGCGAAAACTTAAATTTTGGTACATGAGCATACACCGGCGGACGTGATAGCGAGTTACGAATTTTCGTCGATACACCATCTTCGTCATCTTCGGCAGCATCGCGCTCGATCGTGACGTCACGACTAGCAGCCAATGGCAGCTATTCCTCCGTAGAAACCAACCTTAGAGAAATTAAAGAACCTTGAGACGTGACAAGGGTATAGCGTCTAAAAGGGGAAGTGTGCCGTGCGAACTCAAAATCTGCGTTCGAAATATGTCCCACGCCGCATCGCGGCACTGCAGACGGCGTCTGTGTCAAAGATTGTGTGTACTGTTGTGCAATGTGAACCAAACAACAGGGGTTGGATTAGGATATGTACGATTTTCTTAAGTGTGTGATTATGGAAACACATTTTATGGTTCAGTGAAATGTCTACGTCTGGCGCAGAGTGCAGCGTCGGCAAATGTAATTGAAAGTATAATTATGCGTGATTTAAATTGATATGCTACCTCCTCGAAGAATGCCTACCAAAAGGCTAACAAATGGCTTGTATGTGCCAAGTAAAGAAGTGCTGTTTGGAAAATTTAAATGTATGTCACTTAGTAGCGGCTAGTGGTAAGCTGAGTCGAATCTGACGAAAAAGACAGGCTACGGTGCGAAATAGTCACGTGCACAACTTAGTGCTGTCGCCAAGTCAATCGGTTGAACAGCCATTGCGTTTCATTGTTGGTTCACATTTGTTTGTATTGAGTGAGTGTTCCGTTTATTGCCATTTGGATACACGTATAGTTTTGTAAGGTAGGTATTATTATATTTCTAAGGTAAGGTTAATTCTTAGTAAACGTTTTATTTAGTTTTAGTAATAATTATAGGTTTAATGAGTAGATCTTAGTTTCACACGTGTTGAAATCTGTTCATGTCTCGTGAATAGTGAAGTATAAAGAAGTGAGTTATTCTGTAGTGTTGAATTCTTATTTCAAATAGAATAATTAATATATTTTGCCAATGCCGATTCACATAGAGCTTGAATATTACCAGAAATCAGGGCAACTTTTCAGGAAATTAGCCTTCGTAATTTGTATAACATTTGCATCTCCAACAATCGTTAGCCCTTTCTTTACGAAATTAATGCTTGAACTGTTGTTGCATTGTAATGTGTCTCTGAATTAAAGAGTACATTTTTTAATTTCGTAACTTAATGCAACTGTGATATAGCATTTGTCTGATTGAATTTACTAAAGCTGTCTGAACAGTGTGGACAGATTATGTTGAAAAACTTGCATGATCAACTTTATTCTAACTGTACAAAACATAGGGAACTACTTTCGATTAAAAATTTCATATCTAGTTCTTCACTTGTATTAAAAGGTGTAATTCTTTTTACAGGAATTGCCAAAATTTGCCATGCCACAGTGTTGCAGTGTTAGTGGCTGCTAGTTAAATTATAGAAGTCAAAAGGAGACTTACAACTTTTGCCATACCAATTGTCTTATACAAAATCTGCTGCATACATTTAAACAGACAAAGTTCTGATTTTAGATTTCCTTGTTCATTTTCCGTGGAATGTTTGTGTATGAGTAGCTTGAAAACTAAATAGGAAAACATAACTCTCCTCAGCTGGAAAATACTCTTGAACAACTTAGTGAAAGCCAAACATGACAACTGAAATTATTTGAAATCACGTGAAAGGAAAATTAAGAAGTTGAAAGTCTGACGCTTAGTTTTGTGTGCCTCTCCTTAGTGCATAGTGTGCACAGAGTAAGTCCTAAGATAGGAAAAAGAGTTCAAACTTATCAAATATTTTATATGCAAAAGTGTATAGCCAGGTTGGTTAAAGTATTGAAATGTATTTTTCTTCTGTAATAAATGAAGATAACATTTCTGAAAAGTTATCTTTGAAACTGGAAAGTAAAGATCCGTCATATTTGGTTTAATTTTATTTGAAACTTGTATACCAGGAAGCAGTACTTCAGTTAGCTTCTCGTAACATATTTCCAATCTTTTTTCTGCTTCATCACATATTCACACAGTGATGCGGAGTGGTTGGTGGCATTCTGTACTGAAGATTTGTATTTAATATTTGGTGGTGTCTTTTTTTTTTTTTTCAAATTGGAACTAATACTGTTTGTGCAGTGGTTGCCCGTCTTCAAAATGGACCAGAGGTCCTCATTTACTAGCAGGTTTGATTTCATCTGTCAAAATTCATTTGAAAATCTATGGACTATTTTCTTTCCGTGGAAGATGATGCTGTACTCCTTCGCGTCATGGGGTCCGGCTAGTCCCTCAACGACACCATACCCGTACGAGTTCCATGTCACTTATTTTCAGATTAATAAATGTTAGCAGTAATATTGTAGCATTTTTGTTTATGTTTCAATACTGTACCAAAAAATTCCAGGAAATTTCTCTTATTTTTCATACTTACCACTATGACTTCATTGCCATAAAATTTTTGATAAAAACACCTGTGAGAAATTAACTGAAGTGTTACTGTGTGTGTGTGTGTCAGAGCTGAGTTCGGGCTGAATTTCAAGATCCTGAGCCTGAAGTATGTCAGCTCGAACGAGCCCGAAAACTATGATTAACCTGTTAAGCATTGAAAAAAGTCTTCCAGACTTCCACTCTTTCCTACCCATGCAATTAACTGATGTCTTTCTCAACTGCGGAGTGGAGAAGGGATGTCTATCTATTTCTATAGTTACCTTTAACCATTCATTTATTCCCGAAATGTTTTTGGGGGAGGGGGGGGACATCTGGAGGCACAACAAACTATGTCGTATGTTGCTCAATAGAATTAGCAGGGAGCTGCCCCTTTGAGGTAGGGAGCAAAATTCCGTCAGCTTGCTATCTACTATCTATGCTTCTTAAAACTTATCCTTGGCAGAAATCCTGTAATTCATGGCCTATGGTATTTTGTTATCCAAGCCCGGAATGGATAGCCCTGCAGAATTCCTACTCCCCATTTGACCCAGTTGCTGAAGAATTCTCTTTCACAACTAGAAAGTGTAAAAAAAGTCTCGTGTGCTAAATTATATAAAATCACATTAAAAGAAAAAGGAAGAAAATTCTTCCCCTCTCTCCAAAGCCCGAACTCCAGTAAGTATTACACAGCCAGCGCCCGGTTCGGGCTCGGCCCCGTCTCAGCACTGGTGTGTGTGTGTACTAGTGCTTAGCTTGACATTTATAGTAGGTATATTGAAAGTAAAAATTTAATTTTACTATAATGAGCAAATTTGGCTTCTAGTAAAGAATGTTAGTAAAATGTATAAATTCCTAGTGTTATGAAAAACTACTAACCAATTCTGCTTAATTCCTTTAGAAATGTGTGGGAAATATTTATTTATACTGTTAAAATGTTGTCTAATCTAAAAAGTGATATCAAATATGTTTTATAAAAAAGTAGATCACAGGTATGAACATTACAAGAGTAGATTTTAGGTAAAGAAAATAATTGACATAACTCATACATAAAATATTCAGATGGTAACACACACTGGAGGATCTAAAGCTGAGATAATTTTGATGTAACTTGTGATGATGATTCAAACTATTTGAAACAGATGTCTTAATTTCTGCCATTGGTTAGCAAGAATTCTTTTTTTATTTTGTTGTGTGTATCTATAACTTTGTTGCAGATGCTATCACATAAAGGAAGTTTGGGTAACAATCTGAAGCTGAATACTGTTTAGCTTGTGATGACTTCCTTCTTTCAAACTATTTGAAACAGACATTTGAGGTACATTTATGTAAAAGAATGGACCCATTTGTTTATTTTTAATAGTATTTTTACTTTGTTCCGCTTGAAGATACAAGACAAATTCATAGTCAATAGGTAAGTTGATACTTTATCCAAATGTAGTATTTATGCTAATTTTTAAAACAAACTAAAAAATTAATTTCTGAATTGTAGCAAAGTGCTTTAATAATATGAGGGTGGATCAAAAAGTTAGTTACACTGTTGAATAAAAAAATCAAGGATATACTCAGGGGATGTATGTTGGTTTACAACATTAATTCATTTTCGACATAGTCGCCTAAGGACTGTAAACATTTATCGGAACGTGCGATTAACTTTCCCATACCTGTACAAGAAAAGTCCAGTTTGGTGCAACTAGTTAAGGACCGCACTTTTCACAGCCTCATCCGTTGGGAATCATTGTCCACTAAGCTCCTGTTTCATTTTACCGAACAAATGGTAGCCGCATGGGGATAAGTTGGGGCTGTAAGGTGGATGCTGCCACAATTCCGACTTGAATTAATGCAGCAATTCCCTTAGTTTTCCGTGCTGTGTAATGTTCTTGGACATCAGTGTGACACCTTCGCTCAACTTACCCCGGCATCTGTCCTTAATTGAATTTCGCAAATTTAATGGTGTTTGGCAATATGAGTCACTTGATGGTTGTCTCTTTTGACAGAAATTCTGTGTAAACAACAGATTCACAGTCATCATGACCACTCCCGCAGACAGAGACAGTTGGACTTTTCACGTCTTCCTTGTTGGGGAGGTGACATGTTTCCATTCCATGGACGATCGTTTGATTTCAGTTACGTAACAGTAAATATGTGATTTCAGATTGCTTATAGAGATATATTTCCCACGTATAATAAGAAGAAATATTTCTTCCCCAGTGTTTACCTGTATAACTGGGAATTTGCTAAGCATCGACCTGACTCTAAATAGCTGAGCTACGATGAAGCAAGGCTCGCTTTGACTGGCGAAAATCTGATATGAAATGTAAACTAGAACAATCTGTAGGATGCATAATGCTGTATTTAGTTCCAGAACAGTCTGCTGATATACCAAATGTCTTCCACATATTCCTGGTCCAAGAAGCCCCATCACACGTAATGAAATTAACAAACAGACCTGCATTTTCAGTGAGAATAACAGCTTTAATAATTAATTTTGCTAGCAAAGTTCCACTTATATTGTTACTTGTGGCAAAAACACCAATTATTTGGGTCCAATCTCCATTTAATGGCTGAAACACCATTACCAGTCCGTGATTACATGGGGTATACTTAACAGTTTTTGAAGTGTATGGCCCAATATGAACAAACCCTAATATTTCACCAGATGATTTTGCATGCAGTTTTTCTGTAAGCTTCACTTCATCTATTAATATACCACCATGTCTTGCAAAAGGCTCCATTTCACTTGTTTTCTTTGAAATAGTTTCAAACGTCAGTGCATTGAATCCAAAACTGCTGTTGTAATTTGAAATATACTTTCTAATAGTTGTTCTATTAGGTAGGATCATGATTTTGTGTTTCCGTATGTGCTCGTACAATTTTGGACTTTTTATGTGCATTAGTAAGCATTCAAGTAACCATTCTTTGGTATATGACATACCTCTTGCAGATTTCTTTTTGCTGCCTTATAACAATGAATAACCATTTGCTGCTGCCTTAATGCGTAATTCTGCTATTTTTTCATTAATGGAAAGTTCTGTAAAATTCCTTTTTTTTTTTTTTTTTTTTTTTTAAGTTTAATTAGAGAGCGAAATAACTAGTTTCTTCAGCCTGTTGATTTTCCGAACTGTATTTTGATACTTATTTTTAAATGTAGCCTTTCTTCTATGATAAGCTATTTTGTGCAAAAGTAAGCCCTGCAGATACTTACATCTGAGGCAAGTCTTTGTTGTTCCTTTCGTTACACAATTTTTGCTGTACAAATTATTCTAAAAAATAACTCCACTTTCAAGGTACTTCATGTTATTTTCAAATTCTGAAATGGAGCCTGTGCCATGACATACTGTTAGCCTATCAGTGTCTCGAATAATGGATTTTGATTCATCTTTAGAAGTAATATTAGAAACTGAGTTAATTTTTATTCCACGTAAATACACTTTACAGGTAACCTCTGGTTAACTTTTGGTAACAACAACCAGTTTTTCTGTTGTCAATGAATTTGACAATTCACATTTGAATGAATGAACATGGAAAATTATGCACTTTGAATTATTTGCAGGAATTTGCTTACCCCAAAATACTGAAGGCTGTGATATTCAGAAGGCAGTTCCGTGTAACTCTTTGGGAAGTGAATTCCAAGCTATTTAAATTACCATCAGGCTTATCATCGGTTTCCCTAACTTTCCTGTATTTTGCCAGAGTTTTTGACAAATAATGGGGAAGGTTTGGAAATATTGTTGGAATTGCATCTGGTGTCAAGATGGGCCGATCTCTGGGTATTAACACAGTCTCCTCATTTATTTTATGCACAAAATTTCGAACCACAAATCTCTCAAAGTGCAGTTCACATACAGCACTAAATTTGTCGTAAGTTTTTATCTGCACATCTGCACCGGGAATCAATCTTTGCCACTGCTGTAAAAGTTTATCATTTTTGGGTATTCCAAAGAGTGACGGCTTACTGTTTTTGTACTGAGTATTGCAACCTGGCACAAAACTATGGTTATTTCTCTTCCGCATAATGAGCTAAGTATAACTTATATACAATATTTAGGTAATCCACATTCCTTCTAAAACCTAAAACATAACACGTTTTCGTCTAAATTACCGTTCTTTTCACAGTAAGCAACACGAATTTAGTTTCCCGCTCCCATCACAGTAAGAAAAGAGGGAAGGGAAGGCGATCGAAGCGCCATCTACGAAGGGGACAAATTTCGGTATCCACGCCAATCATTACGTACGCTAGGCGCTCGGCACACTTTCCCTTCTAGACGCTATAACAAGGGCATATCAGATATCTTACTCCAACCTCCATGTGACTGCTTATAGATCATTTGGTGACTCACGGTGGTAATTAAACCCGGAAACAAACAAAAAGAAAAGAATAATAAAGAAACCCATCACAATTGCTCTATTTGCTTATCGATATTACAAAGATATCGAATTCTTCGTGAATCCCCAATTGGCTATTTAGTACTTATTTATAGTGTCTTTTGCAAGACCAGCTAACACAGATTTTTCGTCTTGTGTTTTTGTCTTTTGGTTTTTGTGCTCAGTATGTAACAATTTAGTCAACAGTTGATATTGTTGCATCAAAGAATTTTAGGAGTGTAGCAAGATATTGGCCTACCAAGAATAGACTTTACTATGCTGCTACAATCGACATGGTACTTCAAAATGTTAAATGGCTTATAGAAAATTTACTGGCATTAGAATAGGTTTTTGTTCTATGGAATGAAAAAAATTATTTTCTTTTCCGGAGTACAAAAAGACTTCTGAAATGTAAGTGGTACGTAAACTGTTGCTTATATTGTTATCTTACATCTGTTACCATACTTATATTTTACTCAGGATTCCTACTGGTTTACCAGGAAAAATATGTGTTCTTACATAAAATAGCTTGAATTTGAGGAGGATAAATTTGGCTTTAAAAATTCAAAGTAGGAATTATATTCACTGACCTCTTTTGTTTTAAACGATTGTTGGGCCAACTGACAAAATGCTCTTATAGAAATTTTGAACAATGCGGGTGTACGGGTACTTGCTTTTTTTACTTATCTGCAAATATATGACTTGCAGCAGAGACAAAACTCTTCTTAAATTTGCTTTGATGGAAAATGGCTGCCACTTCATGGCATAAGTGACAGAATTCTAAAATCACTGAATTTATTTTTTGTGCCTGTATTCTGAAATCACATGGAAATTTGCTCCGCCATTTCGGCAAATATGTTTTCAAATCCTGTTATTTCTATCATTCCTGCTACATGTTTTAATTAATGAGATCTTTTAAAATATTTGAAATGTTCCTTTATATGTCAGTACAGTACATAGTGACATTTTTCTTTTAGTGCATGGCTAACACAATTTAAATCTAACAGGCATACATTGTTCAGTTAGTGATTGCGTAAGGTCAAAATTATCAAAATGGGAAATTGTTAAAATGACTGTGTACTGAATAAGTGAAAACTGTAAGATTATCAATATGGAGTCGCTGCAGAATCGTTCGTTAGAGAAAGAGACTGAAGAACGGGATGCAAAGGAAGTAAAAAAAGAAGCTGACCCCTCACCACACATTATTCCAGATGCAAGTGCAGACCATTTGGAGTGTGAAACATGCTTTCAGAAATTTGTTGAAGAATACAGCTTTGCAAAACATGTGCAACTTCACACAAGTGAAAAGTCATTCCAGTGTGATTTATGTTCCGAAAAATTCAGTGACAAACATAGCATTTTAAAGCATTCATTTCGTCATACTGGTAAAAAGCCTCACCAGTGTGATGTATGCTACAGGCAGTTTGCTAAAAAAAGAGAACTTACAAGTCATGTGCAAGTTCACACAGGTGAAAAACGTCACCATTGTAATGTATGCTCCAAGCAGTTCAGTCACAAAAGTACACTTTTGAAGCATATCCTTCTTCATACTGGTGATAAGCCTCACCAGTGTGATGTATGCTACAAAAGATTTGCTCAGAAAAGTGAACTTTCAAGTCACATTCGTGTCCACACGGGTGAAAAACCTCACCGCTGTGATGTATGCTCCAAGCAGTTCAGTCATAGAAGTACCCTTTTGAAGCATATTTTGCTTCATACGGGTGAAAAGCCTCATCAGTGTAATGTGTGCCCCAAGCAGTTTGCTTGCAAAAGTCATCTGTCAAAGCATATGCTTTTTCACACGGGGGAAAAGCCTCACCAGTGTGATATATGCTCAAAACAATTTGCTCTGAAACATCAACTTTCTAGTCACATGCATGTCCATACAGGTGAAAAGCCTCACCGATGTGATGTATGTTCCAAACAGTTCAGTCACAGGAGTACCTTTTTGAAGCATATCATTGTGCACACTGGAGAAAAACCTCACCAATGTAATGTATGCCCCAAACAGTTTACTCGGAAAGATATTCTTTCAAGACATATGCTTCTTCACACAGGTGAGAAGACTCACCGATGTGATGTATGCTTCAAGCAGTTCAATCGTAGAAGTGCTCTTTCCAGGCATAACCTTCTTCATACTGATAAAAAGCCTCACTAATATGACGTGTGCTCCAAACAATTTACTCTCAGAGGTGATTTTATGGACATATTCCTCTTCACACAGGTGAAAGCTCTTACTGATGTGATGTATGCCCCAAACTGTTCATTGGAAAAGGTCATATTTCAAAGCACATAATTTTTCATACTGGTGAAAGTCTTACCAGTGTGATGTATGCTCCAAACAATTTGCTCTGAAAACTTATTTTTTTAAAGCATATGTAGTGTTTTCCCTAGATTTTTTAGCTGGGCAGTACTTTTAATAACCCCTTCTCCAATCGGAAAAAAAATTGCTTAACATTATTATACATATTAAACATCTTTTGCAGTGTGGTAGGCATTAATGTAACATAACATGATAAACAAAGTTAGAAAATTGTACAAAAATGGTTTAAAGAATGAGTATTTGCTAACAAATCATATTCAACACTGATTTTTTTTTTTTTTATAGATTGAAAGGTTTACTGACCACCTTGAGATACTCAATAGGCTATAAGCAGTCACTTGTCCCTGATTTAGAGCCACTGGTTCCAGGGAAGGGAAAGAACCAGTGCCATAAGACAAATACAACATCCATGCCTTACCAGGATTCGAACCTGGACCCTTCTTGTACAAATGGTCATAAGCCAGCACTTAGACCACTGCACCACCAGGGCGGTGACACAGATTTCATTGAGTTTTCGTCAACACTTATGGTGTTGAGGAAAACTACACCATCAGTGTTGATGAAAACTGGCTGAAATCTTGATGATGGGAATAAGTTTTCCATTCTTACTATAATATGCATTGCGAAAACATCCCTTAAAGAAAATACAGCCTGGTGGCAGACAAAATTAACTGGGTGGGCTGCCCAATAAAAGGGCTCTAGGGAGAACACTAATATGCACCTCCATGCAAATGAGTAATTGTATCTGCATAATATATCATCTGCTCGATGATGATCACTCATTAATCCCATATACAGACTCCTGTTAAAAGTGGAAATTTCATTTTTGAAAACCCTGGCAAAAATGCAGTTTGACAGTTTTTCATAATTAGAAAATATGCATTGCCATATGATGATTTACCTTCTACAAGAAACACCCTGTTCGTCAAATCTGCCATTTGCAATGCAAATTAGGAATTATGAAATATTTTTCTTCAATTAATTACGATGGTTGTAAGAAAAGAAACTTTTCTTTTTTGTATCTCTTAGAAACTCCCTCTTCTTCTCTTTCATCTAAGATGGGTTGAGTCTTCCATTGAGCAGATTCTTCCAATCTTTTCTGTTCCTTGCTTTCCGTAAAAGTTCACCATATGTTCCGCAGCCTGAAGTGTTCTCTATTAATTTCAGCCAGGTAAGTCTTGATATCCCATGTCTTCCTTTTTCTGTTGTTGAAGTGTTTATTAAGATGTCCGGTAGTCGGCCTGTGTCCATGCATGCAACGTGACCGAACCATCTCAGTTGCTGTTTTCTAATTTTTTCCAATATTGTCACTTGATATGACAGTTCTTTTCTGACTGTGCTATTTGTCTTCTTTTCTGTCCAGATTGTTTTATTTATTTTTCTTAAGCATTTCATTTCAAACATTAATAATATTTCCTCCTCTTTTGACTTAATTGTCCATGCTTCTGTTGACCGATGACCATTGGTATAATTATTGATTCATATAATTTGATTTTGGCTTGTTTGGATTTTTGTTTGCTTTCCAGATTTTCTGTTATTTTCCTATGGTGGTCCATCCTTTGCTATTCTGTGTTTGATGGTTTCAAATGCATCTACTGTTTCTGTTAATTTTGTTCCAAGGTATATAAAGCACTCTACTAGTTCTATTTGTTTGTCATTTAGGGTGACTGCAATATCTTAGTTGTGTTTCTACCTATTTCCATAACTTTTGTCTTTTGTAGATTTATTACAAGGTCATATATCTTACAGGTTTCTTTAACTTTATTTATCAAAATCTGAGTACAGAGATTTTTTTATTAGAAACTGAGTGTAGTAAATTTTTAGAATAATGGCTATTAAATTTAATTCTTTTTGTTGAATTCAATATTTGCTGGATTTATGATTGTGGGAAATTCATTTTTTAGCAGTTTCACATTAACACTTATCACCAATATTATAAGGTTGCTGCACATCCACAATATGCCGTGATATTCTTCTTGCTTTTGCACTCTTTTCCTCAGTGTGATACTTAATCCCATGAGATTAATATCAGTAAATGTGTAGTTTAGCATCCTAAATTATTTGGCCAAAAATTTCAAAAAAAAAAAGGAAAAGATATACCAAGTATGAACTAAAATAGCAAAAGCCAGTAAATATTATAAACGAGTCTATAAACAGATATATATTAACATGGAAGACAGAAAGCAAAAACGAATCTGAAGCAAAAACACAGAAGACCACCAACCTACAACTCCAAGGGGTGAGGTGGATCACCAGAAACCTTAAACCATGACAGGAAAGACAGAAATATCACCTTCTTCAGGAGAACACTGACATTTTGAATGGCTTTTCTGGACTCCACAAAGGTTGGAAAAACAAAAAAACCTGCGGAGGTGTTCTCAAAGCCAACAAACCTGGAAAAAAATATGAACCTAAAACCTTCAAGGTATAATGAGTAGCTAGACCCAAATTGAGAAATCCATTGATCAAAGAGCAGCAAAATACTTTTTCAGGTTTGTTGGCTTTGAGAACATCTCCACAGGTTTTTGGTGTATCCAACCTTTGTGGAGTCCAGGAAAGGCATTCAAAATGTCGGTGTTCTCCTGAAGAAGGTGATATTTCTGTCTTTTTGTCATACTTTAAGGTTTCTGGCAATTGGCATTTCGTCTCACCCCTTGGAGTTGTAAGTCGGTGGTCTTGTGTGTTTTTGTTTCTTCGTTTTTGCTTTCTGTCTTCCATGTTATTATTATTTCTCTTTATAGACCCTTTTATTATATTTAATGGCTTTTGCTATTTTAGTTCATACTTGAGTCTTGCTTACTTAGGAGTTCTTGTGGTTTGTGTTTCGGTTTTATTGAATGTGTATATAAATAATATACATATTTTTAAAATATGTAATTTGATGTGAAATGGCAAAAAAATCTCAGCTTTATAAGGCAGTTTAAAGATTTTTACCATAAAATTTACCTGTACGTACAGGAATTTAAACGCAAGCTTACTTCCAGCACCAGCCACGTCATCAAAACGATCTTTGGCTCATGCTGTGACAACCATTTTATGGGGTGGAAACAATGAGACAGGGCAAGCCTTTGCAAACAACGATATGTTCTGCTCTGGAAGAGTTCTAAATTTAACAATATTGACTGTAGAAAGGGAGTTACTACTCAATTTTTAAGTGGATTACAAAAATAAGTAAACAATATAGATTTTCATTTCAGCAGATCCACAAAATCTCAAAATGGCTGCTGAAGCAAGGCTCAAAGTTCATCACTTCAAGCGCCACAGAGTGTGTTTACATTGTTGTACTTGCAGGTAAATTTTATGGTAAAAATCTTTAAAATGTGTTGTAAAGTTGAATTTTTTTTTACCATTTCACTTCAAATTACATCCTTTAAAAGATGTATATCCTTTTTTTTTTTTCAAAATTTTCAGCCAGATAATTTAGGATGCTAAACTACATATTTACCATAAAACTTATTTATAAGACATATACCGAACACAACTGGATATAATGTGATCCATTTAGATTCAGATTCCGAAAATCTATATTTATCAGACATATACCGAACACAACTGGATATAATTTGATCCATTTAATGATTCAGATTCAGATTCCTAAAATCTATTTTTATCAGATATATACCGAACACAACTGGATATAATTTGATCCATTTAGATTCATGATGCTAAACTACATATTTACCCTAAAATCTATTTATAAGACATATACTGAACACAACTGGATATAATTTGATCCATTTAGATTCATGATGCTAAACTACATATTGACCCTAAAATCTATTTATCAGACATATACCAAACACAACTGGATATAATTTGATCCATTTAGATTCAGATTCCTAAAATCTATATTTATCAGACATATACCGAACACAACTGGATATAATTTGATCCATTTAGATTCATGATGCTAAACTACATATTTACCCTAAAATCTATTTATAAGACATATACCAAACTCAACTGGATATAATTTGATCCATTTAGATTCAGATTCCTAAAATCTATATTTATCAGACATATACCGAACACAACTGGATATAATTTGATCCATTTAGATTCAGATTCCTAAAATCTATATTTATCAGACATATACCGAACACAACTGGATATAATTTGATCCATTTAGATTCATGATGCTAAACTACATATTTACCCTAAAATCTATTTATAAGACATATACCAAACTCAACTGGATATAATTTGATCCATTTAGATTCAGATTCCTAAAATCTATTTTTATCAGACATATACCGAACACAACTGGATATAATTTGATCCATTGAGATTCATGATGCTAAACTACATATTTACCCTAAAATCTATTTATCAGACATATACCAAACACAACTGGATATAATTTGATCCATTTAGATTCGTGATGTGAAGTGACCATTATTGACCAAACGTTTGGTTAAACACGTACTGGATGAAAGGAAAGTGTTCCATGGCAACATAAAGACATTATAGTATTCCCCTCCTAGTGTTGCAAATGATTTGAGTTCAAGATAAAATGCTTTTCCAATACCTACAACATTTATATCCTGGTGTTACTTATGTAGGCCATAAACAGGGGCGCCGACTGTGTGGGTGCTCCGGGGCCTGCGCACCCATTAAATGTTTTCAATGGGTGCGAGGCACCCGTTGAAAGTTTTGTTCATTGAAAAGTTTTGCATCTTTTACAAGAATTTTTCATTCACATTATTTTTACAAATTTGAACTGCCCTAAGATTGGAAAATGCAAATAATAATTCAGGAAAAAAAAAATCAAAAATTTTGTTCTTCATGTTCAGGTGTTTTGAAAAACTCATGGTTTTCCAAAATTCAGGAGAAAAAAAGAAAAGAAACAAAATAACTGCCAAAAATGTTATGGTCATCTGGTCTTCGACAACTGATTGACGCATTTTGGACAGATATCTAACAGAGTCAAAATCTAGGTTAAATACAAACTTTTTGAAAAATAAATTAGTTTGTATTATGAAAGAATACAAACTAATTTAAAGAAAATACAAACTAATTTTCTTTCATGCTTTATCTGCTTCTCCGGGCAATCACGGGATAGGATTATTAACCTCCAGATTCGCTAAACATGAATGCCGGTTGCTTCGACTAGCGAATCCTGTGATGGTTAAATTCAAATTGATCGGAAACTTGAAACTTGGTCGTTCTGGGTGGTGTAGTGGTTAGCATACCTAGGCGTTTTCTGGGAGACGCGGGTTCGAGTCCCGCTCCAGGACGATGAAAAAATTTTCAGTTTTCGGATATTATCTGACTTACCATCCTTGTCACATTTACGCCAAAAAACGGATTGTCATCTTCAAAATTTGTAGTTTGTATTATATTTCCATACCTTAACCCACCACCTCCGTCTTTTCTCTGCTCATACTCCATGTCATTGTTATGGGCTTGAGCACCCATTGGATTTCTGGAAAGTTGGTGCCTATGGCCATAATGTCAACAAAAAGAGAAAAAATTGATAAAATTTCTACAAAATAAAGTACATAGAACTTCTAAATGATTGCCTTCTTAATTTTGTGGAAGTACATTTCAATGCAACCAAAGAAAGCAGAAACACATTATTTTAAATTTAAGTGCTATGCAGTAGTTGTTGGAAACTAATAGCATCACTCGTGAATTTGTTCCTGTTTGCAGGAGTTAGACAAGGTTGTGTAATGTCACCATGGCTGTTTAACATATTTATGGACGCATGCATGCATGATGCCAAAATAGATAATAGTGGTTTATGTCTTGGTGATATCCGTGTGTGCAGATTACTGTATGCTGATGACACTGTCCTGTTGGCAGATAGCAAAAGTGAGTTGCAGAGTATGTTGACTCGGATGCACGAAGTTTGCATGAAATTCAAACTGAGTATAAATAAGGGAAAAACCAAAGTTATGGTGTTTGAGAGAGGAATGGGTAGCACTGAAGGTAATATAAGTATAAATGGCACTGTGATTGACCAGGTGAGTGAGTTTGTGTATTTAGGAAGCATGTTTGATAGAGAGAACAAGTTGGATGGTGAAATCAGTAGGCGAGTGAATTCTTCTTTGGAAGTCATAGCTGCTCTGGGAGCTTTTCACAGGAATGATGGATTCTCTAGAGAGTCCCGCATGGCTGTGTATGAAACTGTAATTGTTCCTACTCTGATGTATGGCAGTGAAACCTGGGTACTGCAGAAGAAACATAGGAGTTGTTTGTGTGCTGGAGAAATGCGTTACTTACGTGGGGTTTGTGGCAAGACATGATATGATTGTGTGAGAAATGAAGATGTTTAGTTATTCTGCCATGTTCCTTTCATTGAAATTTTCAAATTTTGTCACTAAACACCGAAGGCTAGTTCCATCAGAGGCATGCATCTCATCGCTGACTTTAAACATTTGGAGCAAAACTACATATGGTTCCAATTTCTGGATCTAGAGTGTAATATACTGTAATTAAGGAAGTGATATTCTTCTGCACTTAGCACTTAGTAACAATAAAACTTCTGGGGATTAGTAATGAAATGAAACACATGTGATGACTGCATTTTTTTCTTGTAGTAGGAAATTCTATTTCAAACTTTATTTTTAAAGTTAGTTGCCTGAACAATTTTGATATTTACCTGCCCACACCAATAAGTTACATACCCTGGGCATCTCAGAATTAAATAAAATTAAAATGGCTAAAGAAGTGGCTAAAATAGTACTTTTACAAAGTAAGGCATGCCTTATGTCTTTGAACAAAACTCTGACATGCATTAATTACACAAATAGTCTTGTAAAAATACGAGCATAACTCACCTTCTGGTTGATCTTTGTCACATTAATGCACGTTACTTCCTCTGTGGTAAAGATTGACAACATGAGTTGTGCTCATACTGTTATGATACTATTAGTGTAATTAATATTGATTCAACGTGTTTTAGATTAAAAACCTGTTGAGTGTTTTTTGACATTCATGTAGGTGGTTGTGATCTAATATGCAGTACTGCTGAAGTGTTACATTGAACTTGAAGTTGGAGATCAATGTGTATGTGCTTTGTCTTTAGAATCCTTTCTTGAAGTACTTATGCACTAGAAGTGCAAAAAGATGTTTGATGGCATTTATAAAGCTTGCACAATTTGCAGCCTGTAGGAAGAATCACATCTCACAGTGCCATGTATCAATCTACTTTGTTACATAAACCTGAGCACATCCACCATTATGGACCCAAAGAAACCAGTGCCACATAAATTTGTGGCATATTTAATAAAAAAAAAAATTGATGCTGCAATCAATGTATTAACAGAACGTCTCTGTTTTTGTTTTGTTTTTTGTTTTTTTATTATTGTTGTTTTTGTTTGGTAAAACTGCAACCATTAGCTTTCTCCTTCCTATCTTCTCTCCTAAGAAAACAAACACATTGTATGAATTTATAATTGCTAAACTGTTTACCCATAATTTTATTCCAAGTACTCTTCATATGTGTCAGGTTTTACTCGTGGTAGCCCCTCTTCAATATGATAGGGTTTACTCATGGTAGCCTCTTCCCCTTTTCAATATCAGTCACTATAATGGGCCAAACAAACTAGCTCCACTACTGAAGGCCAATGAAAACATACAACCAAAAAGAAGTTGCATTTTTTTCAATGAAATATATTGAGAACAGTAAATGTATGTAATGAAGAAAAAGTAGAGGTATGAGGAAGCAGAGTTGCAGAATATAGACGTACGCCGTACGCGGATGGTTCCAAATTATTAGCAGATTTTGCAGATAGTTTTTGCTTGTAAATTAAAAAAATTTTAAAATATTATTTAGAGCAATTAAAACACTTACTCAAGACTTTACTCAGATTAATATATTTAATTCTATCTTAACGTGAGAATGTTCAACTATTTTTCACATCTTTCGATAGTGAGTTCTTTTGTTTTTACAGACGTTTCTGGCCTCTTGATTTTATCAAGGCCTGTTCTCAATATATAGGAACTGTAACAAAAGTTTCGTTTACATTTTTTTTTTTTTTGATTGGAGGTTTAACGACCACCGTGAGCAACTCAATGGGCTATAAGCAGTCGCCCGTCCCTAATTTAGGGTCACTGGTTCCAGGGAAGGGAGAGAGCCAGTGCCATAAGACAAACACAACACCCATGCCTCACCGGGATTCGAACCCGGACCCCTTTCGGGCGAATGATCAGAGGCCATTGCCTTAGACCACTGCGCCACCGGGGCGGCTTCGTTTACATGAAAAGACTTTACATTTTATTGCTAGGTTCCTCTTTCAGTTGCCAGTTATAAAATTAAAATCTTTTCCTTATGTATTTTATAAGTCTACTATTTTTGAATTAAGTTGTTGAAAATGCTATTGATAATTTTTGAAAGGTTCATTAACGGAACTGCTTTTCTAGATATAAATTTTTTCTTTAATTATTCTCTTGTTTTTATGAAGTTCATAGTCCAATATTTTAAAGTTTTGGCCTTAAGGTCCATTTTACACACATTTTTGCAGATTTAGCCATAATGTACTTTCTCCTCTCTGGAATCTGTAATGTTCTAATAATTATTCATTGTTATATTAATTTTTCTTTAAATCATCTTATTCTATTGTTATCATGATTCACGGGTTTGCAGCAAGTTTTCTGTTTCAATGGTTGTGTACGCAGATACATTTTATTTGTATACAACTCTGTGAGGAAGAATCAGTCTGTCAACCAAATGTTCAAGTGTTGCTGTGCAGGTTTTGCTGTTGAGCTCTCCAGTTTGACTATTTGGTTTGGGTACGTACTCTTACTATTCTACATTTTCTCCATATAAAAGAAGGTTTACTTTTTTGTATAAAAAGCTGCATTTTCACAGGGGTCCAAATTATTGTTATTCTTACAACTATTCTGCATGAAACCTAGTGGGCTGCCCCACTAGTGCAGTGGTTTAAGTGCTGACTTCTAACCATTCATCCAAGATGGTGCAAATCCTTGTGTGGCATGAATGTTGTGCTTGTTTTACAGTATTCTTTCTCTTCTTTCCCTGGAGCCAATGACTATAAATTAGGGGCGAGTGACTGCATACAGCTGATCGAGTTGCTCACGCTGGCAGTTAGACCTTCAAACAAACAAAAAACCTAGTGACAGCTAGTTCCTTTGCCCAGTAATGGTGAATGTGTGCAGGTCTTGTGTAAATAAAGCCAATTGATACACAGAACAACTTTATGTGTTGAGATTTGGAAGCCCACCCAACCAGGGCCAGATTACCAGATTTAAAATGAGTTTTTGGGCACCAAGGCATATAGCTCTATAGGGCCCATCATTACCAAGGGTGCAGGGGGAATGTCTGGGCACCCCTCTGGTTTGTTTGTATTCTTGTGGTTTTTGATTGTTATATGTATAAACTATACTGACAAAAGTCACCGGACACCCCTCCAAAAGCAAATGAATGGATCCGCTGCATTATTAAGATGTGCAGTACAGCTGCAAACAGTATAAAAACAAGCCTGCAGTTGACCACGATCATATCACACTGTGGGGTTGAGTGTAAATGTTGCGGCAGGAGAGAACTGACTTTGAGAAAGGAAAGATTGTTGGGTGTTATATTAGTGGGTTGTCCATAAGAGAAACTGAGAGGTGTTTAAATATACCCAAGTCAACTGTTTTGAATGTATTGAATAACTGGAAGACACATGGCGTGCCTGAAACAGCAAAACGTACCGGCAGACCAAAGAAAATCAGTGATAGAGGATGTCGCAGCCTCAGGAGAGTGGTTACAGCTAATCGACGGAGTACTGCACAAGACCTCAGTGTACAGGTGAATAACAGTGCTGGAACTTTAGTATGCACATGTACCGTTCGCAGAGAACTTAATTCCACAGGTACTCATAAGCCTTTCATCTCCACTCAGAATGCTACTCGTCGTTTAGCATGGTATAAAGAACATTTATCGTGGACCGTAGATCAATGGAAACGGGTCCTATGGACTGATGTATCCAGATACACGATCCATAAGTCTGATGGCCGTGTGTGGGTATTGTAGCAGCTGGGGAACGCTATTTACCACAGTGTACTGTTTCTATGGTCAGGTTTGGAGTGGTAGTGTACTCGTGTGGGGGTGTTTTTCGTGGAATAGTCCTGGCCCCTTGGTTATCGTGGACAAACCTGTTAAGCAGCACATTTACCTCAATATTCTGGACAATTATGTCCTACCAACTCTGTGGCAATACTATGGAATGTAACCTTGTTGGTACCAGTAGGATAATGCACCAAGCCGTAAAGCAAGGACTGTTACAGCGTTTTTCGACTATAATTCCATATTGTGCGTGGACTGGCCTGAACAAAGCCCTGATCTTAATCTCATACATAGAGCACCTATGAGATGAATTAGAGTGCCGCATAAGAAGTTTGGAACCAAGGCCTACTACTAAGCAACAGTTAGCAGGAGCATTATGTACTGAATGAAAGCGCATACCTATTGCTGTGTTCTAAAACCTTTCTGAAAGCATGTCTCGAAGGGTCAGTGCATGCATTAAGGCCAAAGGTGGACCTACACCATACTAATGTATGTCAATGAATGCTATGTTGTGTTTCTCTTCTAGGTGTCCAGTGACTTTTGTCAATATAGTGTGTATATATTTATAACTAATCACAAAACAGAGGAATACAAACTAAATTACATGAAGAAAAAAGACTACCATCCATGGCTTTATCAAAGACCAGCATGGATAACCCTCTCTCCCCTCTACAGAAGTCTGGAAATGGTTTTCTGCTATGACAAACTTGTTTAGAAATTAAATCAAAGATATAGATCACATTTGCAAGTTATAAACAAGGAAGCCACTATTAAACAGAGGGACACCCTCATATGATATAAAAGTAAGGCACCTTACTGAACGAAGAAATTTAACAATTTTAATTATAAAAAACAAATTTGTCGTACCTGGCCCGACCCATTAGCTGAAACTCTTCATTAAGACCAAATGACAAAGATTTTTTTGGTTAGCTTAAACAAAAAGTTATAATATTTACAACAAATATTTCATAATATTTTCAAGCAACCAGAGACATTAATTGATCCCACTCCTGAGAACCAAAAGCTCTCAAGACCCATGTTGAAAAGCAAAGAAAGTAGATCTGTCGAGAGCAAAGAACAATAAGGACTAGAATTTTGATTTAAAAAAAGGAGATAATCCCAGAGAGCCAAAGACCTCCCGGAACCCACTCAGCAGACAATACAATTTTATAAAAGTGGCTAAATCCAAGGTGCAAAAAAAAAAAAAAAAAAAACGTGCAAAGCATGCACAAAAATTAAGAACTTCTAATACAGCAGTGAATTAAATAAAACAACTGAGCAATAAGCCGCAACTTAAACATAAAACAACCAAAAACACTGACAGATAAAGCCTAATGCACCCACAGGACATGGTACAAAACCATGTGGCATACAAACCATGGCAAAAAAAAAACTACAATCAACAAAGCTCTGCAAAAACCTTTTGTATGATTATCATCTTTTATATATATATATATATATATATACAGGGAGAAGAGTCGAGGTTATAAAATAGTTTTATTTTTGTCCCATATGATTTCTTCTTGGTCAGAAACAGGCTAGACAAACAGATTTCAAGACTCGCTGAAGGTAAAGGTTTCATGTTGCTGTGTACACAGCAAGTCAGTTTCAGTTTTTCCACTACCATCCTCCCAAACCATCCCTACTTTAGGCCCACTGGTTCCAGGGAAGGGATGGAACCAGTGCCGTAAGGCAAACACAACATCCATGCCTCACCGGGATCGAACCCGGACCTCTTTCGAACGAATGATTAGAGGTCATCGCTTGACTCTGATTCAAGGTGGTTAAGAGTTAGTTGTTGAGGGAGAGAAATTGTAAATGATCAGATCATAATCTGTTATTTTCATGTTGGTTTTCGTATAACTTCCAGTACAGTGTTTTTACAACAACCCCCACCCCCTCCTAACTGCCCTCCAACACACCCAAAAATAAAACAACCACTATGAAAAATCTCAATACCCGTCTATTTGGAGGTGTGTAACACACGCAGAAAGATATATATACAGTGAAATGTGGTTCATACATTTTTCAAGGGACCAAGTAAAATTGATGTATAATTGAAAAAAAAACATAAATGAAACAGGGCCGGTCTAACATTAACGATGATTCAGAATTTTGGGATCAGCCACATTTTACGTGCAAAAGAGAAAAGCATATAAATGAGAGATGTATAAATAAGGTTCGATTGTATGTATTGTGATTGTATTAGCCCTTTATATTGTCATATAGCACAGTTGTTCAGCAGCAGTCATAATGAACATGGATTCCTCATCCTTATTTTGAAGTATTTTTAACTTTAATGTACGTAATAATTTGTTTTTCTATTTTTAATTTAAAGTTTATACAGCGTGATGCAGCTAAGCGTGTACAAACTTCTGGGATTGTTAGGTTGCAGTAAGACAAATCGGAATCACATACTAATGCAGGGTCGGAAACGCCATCTTCATGTTCTAGTGTACAGAGAGGACGAGAAATGAAAGAGTAACACGTAATAGAAATAAATGCTTTTTATTACTCACAACACATTTGCGAAATGCATTGAGGTTACAGAAGGTGTTCAAAGTTGCGACCATGAGCTGTAACACACGCTTGACATTTGCGAAATGCATTGAGGTTACAGAAGGTGTTCAAAGTTGCGACCATGAGCTGTAACACACGCTTGATATTTGCGAAATGCATTGAGGTTACAGAAGGTGTTCAAAGTTGCGAACATGAGCTGTAACACACGCTTGACATTTGCGAAATGCATTGAGGTTACAGAAGGTGTTCAAAGTTGCGACCATGAGCTGTAACACACGCTTGATATTTGCGAAATGCATTGAGGTTACAGAAGGTGTTCAAAGTTGTGACCATGAGCTGTAACACACGCTTGACATTTGCGAAATGCATTGAGGTTACAGAAGGTGTTCAAAGTTGCGACCATGAGCTGTAACACACGCTTGATATTTGCGAAATGCATTGAGGTTACAGAAGGTGTTCAAAGTTGCGAACATGAGCTGTAACACACGCTTGACATTTGCGAAATGCATTGAGGTTACAGAAGGTGTTCAAAGCTGCGATCATGAGCTCTAACACAAGCTTGACATTTGCGAAATGCATTGAGGTTACAGAAGGTGTTCAAAGTTGCTATCATGAGCTGTAACACATGCTTTACATTTGCGAAATGCATTGAGGTTACAGAAGGTGTTCAAAGCTGCGATCATGAGCTGTAACACAAGCTTTACATTTACGAAATGCATTGAGGTTACAGAAGGTGTTCAAAGTTGCGACCATGAGCTGTAACACACGCTGACATCGTCGGTGCATGGAATCACGTTCATTTTGGAAAATTCCTAGCGTGTCTCGGACTTCCGCAGCAGCTACAGAGATGCGTGCTACAAGGTCCTCAACACTTTCAACGGGGGTGTTGTGCACCAGTCCCTTTAATGTAGCCCCATAAGAAGTTATCAAAGCATGTTAAGTCCGGCGATCTTGCAGGCCAATGAACGGGACACCACGCCAGATCCACTGATGTCCAAATGTCGTGCCGCCCCGGTGGCGCAGTGGTCTAAGCGATGGCCTCTGATCAATTCGTCCAAACGGGGTCCGGGTTCGAATCCTGGTGAGGCATGGATGTTGTGTTTGTCTTACGGCACTAGCTCTCTCCCTTCCCTGGAACCAGTGACCCTAAATTAGGGACGGGCGACTGCTTATAGCCCAAAACCTCCAATAAAAAAAATGTCATGTTTAAGTGATGACCAACGTCATTGCTGAAATGGGTGGGGGCCCTATCGTGCTGGAACCACATTTGCACGGCGCAGCGACTGAGGGACCTGTTGTTCGTTCAATAGCTCCGGTATGACGTCCTCCAGAAATATCCGGTAACTCTTTCTGTCCAGACGAGGAGGCATGAGATATGGGCCAATTAAGTGGTCCCCGACGATGCCGGCTCAAACGTTAACAGCAAAACGGTTTTGTGCTGCACATGGTCGTACAGCATGGAGGTTCTCCACCGCCCACACATGCGCGTTATGTGCATTGGAGCAACCACAAGTGTAAAGCACGCTTAGTCTGTGAACAGCACAGAAGCAGGAAATTTGGGTTCTGCAGGTACCATTGCGCAAATGCAATGCGCTGAGGGTAATCCTCAGGGCTTAGTGTCTGAACGAGCTGCACATGATACGGATGCAATTGGTCTTCGTGCAGAACCCTCCATAAGGTGGATTGATACAGATCGAGCCGATGGGCCAATTGCTCGTGTGCTGTCACTTGGAGTGTCTCCTGCATGACTTAACAGATTCTCTTCGAGGGCAGGACTGCGTACCCATCGTTCCCGACACATGACAGGCTCCTGGAAAGAACCAGTGTCGCATAACCTCTGATACAGCCGTGCAAACACTTGGTGGTTTGGCACTCGTCTCATCGGGTACCGTTCCTCGTAGAGTCCCACGGCGGCTCGTCCGCTGCTCCGTATGCGAGGTGCATATCAGCCATTTCAGCGTTCGTGAACTCAGCCATCCTACTACCTCTGCTGGCGGTTTATAAATGACGGTATCCTGAAAGAACGTATGAGCAGCCGAACAACACCATCTATCGCATGAAAATGGCGTTTCCGACCCTATGTGATTCCGATTTGTCTTTGTGCAACCTACCCCTCTCAGAAGTTTGTACACGCTTAGCTGAATCACCTTGTATATATGTAGCAGCTTAATGTGTCTTTTTCGGTTTTTCTTATTTAAATCATGTGTTCGAAGTCTGTCATTGGAACTGTAAAAACGTATATACAGGGTGATTCAACAGTTTGGTGCAAAAGTAAAATATGATTAAAAAAGATCTAGAGACATGCAGTTTGCAAATTAATATTCACCGAGATACGGGTTTTTGTATGGCATCAAGAAAAAAAAACAGTTCAAAATCTCGACAATAGAGGACGCTGCTGCAGAGAAAACAATGAGTGGAGAGAATTGTGAAATGAGATCTACATTAAATTAGTGAAACTTACTTTATTTAGCATGATCTACAGATGTGTCCACCACCACATTCCAGTACTGCGTGCAGTCGTGGTATTGCACTTGATGCAGTACTGAACAACATGTCAACAGAAATGGCTGATGCCTCCTGCCGTATGGTGTCTTTCAGCGATGGTAGGGTCTGGCAATTACCTCTGTAGACATGGGATTTCAAGTAGCGTCACAACCAGAAATCAGCTGGGGTGAGATCTGGAGATCTAGGAGGCCATTCCTATGCCTGCTCAATAGACGATCGGCGCTAAATGTGCACACCTGATTTCACGTTATATGTAAATTATTAGCTTAATAAAACCGTGCGGTTTTGAAATCAAAATGACAGCGTGAACCTTTATTATTTTCGCACATTTAAATTGTGACTGCATTTCTCCATAATGGTTTTTATGTCTCACCCTAATGTTGCTTTGTGCGAGTAATGTGCAAACGTCACTTATGTGGCATTCTGTGCATCAGCGCCCTCTATGTCGAGGTTTTGAACTATTTCTTTTTCTTGATGCCATTCAAAATCCCGTACCTTTGTGAATATTAATCTGCAAACCACATGAATCCCGATCCAGAGATCTTTTTTAATCGCATTTTACTTTTGCACCAAACTTTTGAATCACCCTGTATATCTTCATTTTATTCTGCTTCAGATTTTGCAGATATGCTTCCAAATCATTTCAGCATGCGCAAGATTTGTGATAATATCAACACCTACCGTTTTAGCAGCCCATCTTAATACATCTTTGCTGTAGACTTCTTCAGGAAAACATTTAAACATGAGAGGTAAAAAAATAAAAACAGCACGAAAAAAATCCCACTATATTATCAAAAGCATTCGAACACCATAATGTTTCGGGATAATTGCACCCGCACTGCCCAGGGCAGACTTAGGAGCATTGGAATAGCCTTGTATGCATTTTTTTTTTGGAGATTTAACGACCAACATGAGCAACTCAGTGGGCTATAAGCAGGTGCCCGTCCCTAATTTAGGGTCACTGGTTCCAGGGAAGGGAGAGAGCCAGTGCCGTAAGACAAACAGAACATCCATGCCTCACAGGATTCGAACCCGGAGCCCTTTTGGACGAATGATCAGAAGCCATCGCTGAGACCACTGCGCCACTGGTGCTGCAGGTATAGTTTTAGATTCCACTTTCCCTTTCGGAATCTGATACTTAGTAGCACAAACAAACAGCACGGCAGTTAGTAATGGTCTCCAATGAATTACAACCCACTCTCCTCATTCGCTCCTGGTCATATTAACATGAAAAACGGCTTAAACTAAGCATTTTGAAGAGTGCAGAACAATGAAATTTTCATGACCCAGGGGGATGCTGTTTTGATAACCTTCCAACGGAGAAGTAAAAGAAAGCACTTAGGGGAGGGATACAGGAATTAAAGCAACAGATTCATTCTCACTTGGCAAAGTCCAGATCATGTTTTAAAGCTAAAATATTGTAAAATGACACACCTTGAACCGGGTGGGCAAGAAAAATTTCAATGTGGACTAAAGCCAAGGAGGTTACAATAATACATCTGGAGATTTCCTGTCTCTTAACCGTGAAGCCGCAAGGTGTAGGAATTTGACGTTGTTTACATGATACCGTAATTTCAACTGTTCATATTTTGGAATTGTGGGGTTTTGGGTCGCAGAAATCGTGTTGATATCAATCCGGAATGAATCCTACTTCTTAACACGAGTGAAGTTTTCAATTTCAACCTAATGGTTTGTTTAGAATTTGCACTAACGTTCGTATATTTGAATTTAAAATAAACATGGGAGGGAGCCTCAAAATAATTAAGAATTTATAATTTCAGCATTTGCTCACACATGGCAGCAAGTTATGATGCGAAATTGGAAGCATTTGCGGCGAAAGAAGGGCGATTTGGCCAACATAAAAATGCATTGAAAACCATCATCTTACCCACACTTTGACGGCCGTCGCTCGCGGTTATAGGCTTCATGCAAAGTAGTACTGCTAATAACTAAGGTATCTCCAGATATCTTATTCTAACCTCCTTGGATAGTACATACGATATCCTTGGTACATACAGTAGACAATGAGCGCTCTTCTTGCGTTAGTGGAAATACATAGAACTAGCAATGATTCGTGCTATCAGACGTCACCTCACAATCCATAGAAAGCGTCCCGTCCAGCTCAACGAGACAGGCCGTGCCATGGGAATTATTTGTATGCATAGTATGAATTTGCGTATTTTCTGCTAGATCTAGCTTATTGGAAGGCAGCCTAGTGGGAAAACCTAAAGGAAGAAGACGGTAGTTCAGCTTTTTTCTAGCTTATTGGAATTTTCTTGTCACATTTTTCATATTACTAATTGATACCGCAACCAGAGTTTATTAATAGCGGTAGCGTGGCTGTTACCATGGTAAACGCAGTTTGCTTATCCTCTCCCCAGCTTCCTGTTTGTTTACGATTCACCGTATTGGGGCAGAGGCCAGCGAAGCTTCTTATTTTGTGGGGTCACCGGCTCATTAGTGGGTCTCGGCAGTGTTGCATTCAGAGAGGTTTTTCCAGGGGGAGGAGGGGGGGGGGTACAAATTTTAAGGGGGTTTAAACTTATTGACTGGTTATAGACATACTTTATAATCGAAATGTTGTTATCAATATTTATAAAAATTTTAAATAGAGTACAACAATTTTCTTATATCGCAAATGCAAACTCCAAGAAATCTCCACACACAAGTGATTAAAAATGTTATACCTTTGATTTAATTCAATAATGCACCACGGATGTCACCATGGAGTGGTGTAAAATATCGAGGATGCTAGTAAGGTCTTAAGGCTGTGCTGGAGAAAATTCCGCCAAGACAGGGGTGGCAAAAATGTCCTTGCCTTACTGCAAGAGTGTTTCTGATTATTAAGGAATAATTACCGTGTTACCTGAAAACGTATGGTGTAAGCCATGACCCTGCCATTTGGTTTCAGCCTCCTTTAGATTATTTAGATTAGCAAATAGTAGTAAAAAAAACAAAAACTAATTAACCGTTTGGATGCCAGTTTGACGTGCCTCGATTTTTTTTGATTTTTTTTTCTCACAGAGCGTAAACCACCGTCGCCAGAAAAAACCACACATTATTATGGGAATAATTTCTAATAATTTGTATTGTTAAAAATGAGGTAGCAAATATTTTGTTGTATTGGAAGCACTAACTAACGTGACGTTAGCTACACCGAGGCTTAACCATATACATCGAAAGTTCGCATCCAGAAGACTGAAATTAAGCTGAATGCCATCATCCAAAACATGATGTATTGCAGTGTAAACATCTCGACTCTGTGGAATTAGGTTTTTATTGCGGAAGTAGTTCGAGGTCCGAGTTCTCAGTGCTTGAAACATTGCCTCTTCAGCGAGGACTGTTTGATGTTTTGCAGAAGGGTGACAGAAATTTTGGAATTGAACTCCATGTGGAATGTTTTTTTATTTATTATAATATTTTCCCTCATTTTCTTAATTTTTTAAATTATTTTCTGCATATATTTAGCTATGAACGAACACAATTAGACTAAATATACTGTCGGAAAGTGAAAAAAGAACACCAAGAAGGAATTGGCGGACGATCATAAAATTTACATATGTTAATGGGGTCGAGTTTACGTAGATGTGATGTTAATTTCGGGACCAACCGGTGAGCGCTTACGCCACAGCACGGCATAATATGCAAATTATCGTCGGTGGTATTTAAGGAGTACCTAGAAGTGAATGTAATCAGTCGGCGTACGGACACGTGCGAAGAACCTGAAGAAGCTGCAATGCCTGGACATGGAAGACGTGTACGATTTCAGCAGTTATCGGGCTTTGAACGAGGTCGTCTAGTCGGACTCCGCGAGGCCGGGTGGTCGTATTGCGGAGCGAATTGGACGGGAAGTATCGGTGGTGGTACGATGGTGGCACGATGGTGGCGTAGATGGCCGGAGGAACATTCCCACATGAGAAGACGTGGAACCGGGAGTCACAGACGGACTGATGAGCTGACCGATCGACGCATAAGAAGAGCGGCGTTGTCAAGCAAAACATCCACTGCGAGGCAAAACCGAGCTGCCGTTGCACCTGAGGTGACTGTGCGAACAATCCGCAACCGTCTCCTGGATGCAGAACTACGTGAACGTGTGCCTCTGGCATGTGTACCTCTGACTTCAGCCCACCGTCAGGAACGGCTGCAGTGGTGTCGCCAACGTCTGCACTGGAGAACGCAATGGCGATCTGTCGTGTTCAGCGATGAAAGCAAATTCTGCTTGGGAGCCTCCGATGGCAGTGTGCGTGTTCGCAGACGCACAGGGGAGCGTCTCCACCCTTCTTGCATCCGCCAGCGACACACAGGGCCTACACCTAGTCTTCTGGTGTGGGGAGCGATCAGCTATCACTCCCGTACACAACTAGTGTTTGTACCGGGTACGTGAAACAGCACCTCCTACATCAGCAACATCATCCAGCCCGTTGTTGTGCCATTTGTAAGGTCGGTCCATCGTGGTGTTTTCCAGAAAGATAACGCACGCCCACACACGGCACGTGCAACGCAACATGCGCTTCTGGGTGTGAGACAACTTCCATGTCCAGCACGTTCACCGGATTTGTCCCCCATTGAGCACGTGTGGGATTTTATGGGACAACGACTTATCCGGTCTCCACGACCATCCCCGATTTACGCGTCCAGGTTGAGGATGCTTGGGCCGCCCCGGTGGCGCAGTGGTCTAAGGCGTTGGCCTCTGGTCATTCGTCCGTAAGGGGTCCGGGTTCGAATCTCGGTCAGGCATGGATGTTGTGTTTGTCTTACAGCACTGGCTCTCTCCCTTCCCTGGAACCAGTGACCCTAAATTAGGGACGGGCGACTGCTTATAGCCCATTGAGTTGCTCACGGTGGTCGTTAAACCTCCAATCAAGGAAAGAAAAGAAAGAAAGAGGATGCTTGGAACTCAATACCCCAAACTTACATCCAACATCTGTACGACAGACTCCATGCCAGAATTGCGCAGTGTGACGCAGTTCATGGCGGGCCGCCCCGGTGGCGCAGTGGTCTAAGCGATGGCCTCTGATCATTCGTCCGAAGGGGTCCGGGTTCGAATCCCGGTGAGGCATGGATGTTGTGTTTGTCTTACGGCACTGGCTCTCTCCCTTCCCTGGAACCAGTGACCCTAAATTAGGGACGGGCGACTGCTTATAGCCCATTGAGTTGCTCACGGTGGTCGTTAAACCTCCAATCAAAAAAAAAAAAAAAAAGTTCATGGCGGTTCAACCTCGTACTAACCATGTTACATGGAAACGTTATTTTTCAGTTTACCAGCAAATACAGCTGTATTTTGCCGTAATGTTTTGATCACGTTATCCTCTGTACTCCGTTATTATGCTGTATGAATTTTGTTGGTATCAGACGTCTCCTTCTTGGTGTTCTTTTTTCACTTTCCGCCCGTGTATAAGGAGAGATCGCCCAAAAACCTACGAGGGGGTCATGGATTTTCGGGGGCTAAGCACCCCCGAGAAGATGCCTGAATACATCACTGGGTCTCGGGCAGTCAGTGCCGTCTTAACGCTTTTGGGGGCCCTGGGCCTGTCATATTTTTGGGGCCCCTGATCTTAACGTATGGTATTACAATATGTGGTTATTTTTTTATTTACATATGAATTATTACATTATATTCAACATATGAATATACATATATACAACGTATGAGAATTAATATGTTATCCCTATGAAAAGAAATATTCAATATCCAGTAACTTTTTAAATACCACTTGAATGAAAAATGGTACATGACAAAAATTATAGAACACCATGAAATGTGCGAAATGCATTCACATTTTGTTGTTTAGCAAATTACAAGAAAATGGGTGCTGAAAGATATGTTTCTTCCACCTTCTACAAATCATTCAACGAAAATTAAATTAAAACAGAAGAAAGAAAGAAACCAACCAGCGCTGTTTCCCAGACAATATGGCGCACCGGACTAAAATGCCGATATGCGGCTGCCGTCATTGTTGTTTGTATAAACAGCGACGATGGAAAAAATATATAAGTTGTCCAGGTGGGGAAACCCCAGTGATAAACATACTTGTACTTCTTCGTATATATATACACTGACGGAAAAAAAAATCCCAACACCAAGAAAGGGTTGTGTTAGATAAACGATAGTTAGTAGGTGGTGAGAGTACATCTGTAAGATGACGTCTATGCAAATTTCGCGCTCGGCGCATACGTGTGGCGCTAGTAGCGCCCCTCGGAACATGCAAAGCAGGTTTGCTGTAAATACGCGCTGTAACGTTCGTGAGTGTTAGTTGAGATTCGACGTAGGGTGTTAATGTTAGTCAAGAATGCCTTTAAGAAGACGAAGAAGCCATTATCAACAGCTCACGGAGTTTGAACGAGGTCGTGTAATCGGGCTACGAGAAGGTGGATTTTCTTTCCGCAATATTGCAGAACGACTTTGCAGGAATGTAGCCACTGTGCATGATTGTTGGCAGCGGTGGTCAAGGAAAGGTACTGCCTCATGACGACCGGGTTCCGGCCGGCCACGTGGCACTACTGAGAAGGAAGACCGCCGTGTACGGCGTATGGCCGTGGCGCATCGTACTGCGTCTGCGGCAGCAATTCGAGCTGCAGTTGCCACCACAGTGACACAACGAACTGTTGCAAATCGGTTACTTGAAGGACAGCTCCGAGCCAGACGCCCTGTAGCGTGCATTCCACTTACTCCAAACCACTGCCGTTTGCGACGTCAGTGGTGTCAAGCTAGAGCTCATTGGAGGACGGAGTGGAGATCTGTTGTGTTGTCTGATGAAAGTCGGTTCTGCCTGGGTGCCAGTGATGGCCGTGTGTTGGTTAGAAGGAGGCCAGGTGAGCGCCTGCAACCAACCTGTCTGCGGCCGAGACACACTGGACCTACACCTGGAGTTATGGTCTGGGCAGCAATTTCCTATGACAGCAGGAGCACTCTCGTGGTTATGCCACGCACCCTGACTGCACAGTTGTACGTCGGTCTGGTGATTCAACCTGTTGTGCTGCCATTCATGAACAGCATTCCAGGGGGTGTTTTTCAACAGGATAACGCTCGCCCGCATATCGCTGTTGTAACCCAACATGCTCTACAGAGTGTCGACATGGCCGCCCCGGTGGCGCAGTGGTCTAAGCGATGGCCTCTGATCATTCGTCCGAACGGAGTCCGGGTTCGAATCCCGGTGAGGCATGGATGTTGTGTTTGTCTTACGGCACTGGCTCTCTCCCTTCCCTGGAACCAGTGGCCCTAAATCATAGACGGGCGACTGCTTATAGCCCATTGAGTTGCTCACGGTGGTCGTTAAACCTCTAATTAAAAAAAAAAAAGAGTGTTGACATGTTGCCGTGGCCTGCTAGATCACCAGATCTTTCACCAATCGAGCACGTATGGGGCATCATTGGACGACAACTCCAGCGTCACCCCCAACCAGCATTAACTGTCCCTGTATTGACCGACCAAGTGCAACAGGCATGGAACTCCATCCCACAAACTGACATCCAGCACTTGTACGACACAATGCATGAACGTTTGCGTGCTTGCATTCAACATTCTGGTGGTTACACCGGTTATTAATGTACCAGCATTTCACATTTAAAATGGCTCTTCTCGCGCTTACAATAAGCTGTGATCTTGAAACCTTAATCGATTAAATATGTTACCTATACAAATGTATTGCCGCCATTTCATTCCTCTACAACTAGTTTTTCGTGGTGTTGGGATTTTTTGTTCTGTCAGCGTATATGACGCAAATGACTGTTTAAAAGGAAAAAATGATTCGGAAAAAATGCGATTTGTGCGTGGCCCTCAAGCCTCACCCACACTCAGGATCGGGAAGGAGGTCGGCCTTCTTTATTTCTTATTTTGTCACAAAAGATCCACCCTAACACTTAACTTTTCTCCTGCCTCCTCGGGAAATCGAAGCTACGAGCAAGGTTTAAAAAAAAAAAAAAGTGCCGAAAAACTTCCAATTTCTGGATTGGTGCTTCTTCTTTTTTTTAAATAAAAAGAATGTTTAAAAAAAAGGGCCAACGAAATTCCAACTTTCTGGATTGGTGTTTCTTGTTTTTTTTTAAATAAAAAAAAACCTGCTGGTGAGTGGTCAAAAAGTTTGAGTTTTTGTAAACCCATAAGACACTTCCGGCGTTGGAGGCCCTGGGCACCAGAGCTGAGTTCGGGCTCAATTTTCGGAGCCCGAGCCCGTGGTATATCAGCCCGAGTCCGAATTTTATATTGCAAGACAGAGCCCGAGCCCGAAAACTGGCTAACCTGTTCAACCATCAATAAAAAACATCTTTTCCACACTTCCACTTTCTCCTGCAATTAACCAATGTATTTCTCAAAGGATGGAGTGGGAAAGGGATTTCAACATTTTAATCGGGATAATATAAAATGGGATAAATACAAAGCATGGCAAAGGACATCACAACAAAGATAAACAACAATATATGTACAAAGAGGTGCCAGCCACAAGGCAGGGCGCAAAGCAAAGGACAAGTTTATAGGGCACAAAACCGTTGATTGAAGAAGCAACACGCAGAATCAAGCGAAGTATAAACATAGGCATCAAAGGTAGGGGAGTCATAGTGGGAGGACCCTCGTCCTGGGCGCGCTGAGCAACTGCAGCTACGCGACGGGAGAATCCAGGAACCCAATGACCGGGTGAAACATGTTGTTTACTATGTTGGAGTGGGGAAGGGACTTCTATCTATTTTTATAGTGCAACTGTACGATTTTCTTTGACCGTTCGTTCCCACCTGAATTGCTTCGGGAGGCAGGAAATCCAAAATGAACGGGCGTTGCTGCAATTGTATGTTGCTCAAATAATGCTAATATCTCGCCATAATATGCTGCAATATGTACGTTGCTAAACAGAAGTAGCAGGGAGCTACTGAGTAGAGATAGGGGGTAAATTATTGTCGGCAAGCTATCAACTACCCAATATCTATAGTTCTTGAAAAAGCTTTTTCTTCTCTGCAGAAACACACTAATGCGCGGCCTGTGGCATTTTCTACCCAAGCCCGGAATAAGTAGCCATCTCGAATGCCCGCTCCCCAACCAGAACCAGTTGCCGAAGAATTCCCTTTACCAACATGTAAAGTATTTCATTTGCTAAATCATATGAAATCACATTTCTATATAAAAAAAAATGCTCTCGCTCTCCTAAGAGCCCGAGCTGGAACTGCAGTAAATATTCTACAGCCAGAGCCCGATTCTGGCTCGGGCTCATCCCCTCTCACCTCTGCCGGGCACCGGCTCCGTTGGCCCACCGCTTTAGACGGCCATGCGGGCAGTCATTCCCAAAGTCGAATTTTCACTGAGGCAGCTATATGGGTATATAGTACTATGCCAGTTTTATAATATTGGTCCCTTCAGTAGTAGTTGTTTTTGGTGAATATTAGTGGTGACCGCTGCCGTCTGCCTGTCATTCGAACTTGACTAATTTCTGTTGTCTTAAAATTCTATTTATTTCTGCTGTCTTAAGGTTCTAAGCTTGCCGTCCCGGTGGCGCAGTGGTCTAAGGCGCTGGCCTATGATCATTCGTCCGTAAGGGGTCCGGGTTCGAATCCCGGTGAGGCATGGATGTTGTGTTTGTCTTGCGGCACTGGCTCTCTCCCTTCCCTGGAACCAGTGACCCTAAATTAGGGACGGGCGACTGCTTATAGCCCATTGAGTTGCTCACGGTGGTCGTTAAACCTCCAATAAAAAAAAAAAAAGGTTCTAAGCTCAACTTTCTACCGCTTTACCACCCTAAAAAGGAGACAAGGTCATCCCTCGTAAACTAACTCTTGGTTTCCGTATAAACCAGGCGCTAATTCTTTTATTTTAATTTCTCTTCGGAAGAATAGTAGTTAAAATAAAGGTATAGAAATTTATAATCTGCTATAAGGGATGAGGATACATTAAACGAATCAGGGACAAAAATAACTATTTCTCGGCAGCAGGTTTTGTATGCATTGTGTTACGGAAGTCAGAATTTAGAGGAGACACTGTCCCCTGCTTCTCCAATTAGCTTTGGAGAAGTGAAGAGCAGTGTCTCAATACGAATTTACGCCTACAATACACCATGAAGTGGCTTTTCACTCTTTCGCAATGAAAGTTAAACCTGTTAAAAGTAAGGCTTTTGCGAGGAAAGGATATTAAAAATGCTGGACAGTGGTTAGAAATTTCCCAACAGCTTATGAAATTTAACCTGGAAAACATAAAATGAAATTTACATGCAAAGTATAAAATATAAAATAAATGTAAAATAAATTAGATGGACGTTAAATATGAACATGCTAAATGTCTTCAGTGGAAAAAAACCTACCCTGGAAAACTAGTTTTATCATCATCTAAAAATCAGAAAGTTTCAAAGTTAAGTCACGCTGTAGAAGGTAGTGCAAAGCGCCCAAGTATATCGCATTTAATCGGCTTTAAAAGTTTACGCTCAGGTTCCTCCTGTGATTTCCTACCACCATGCCTTCAGCCCTTCGACCATACACAGTAAACCTTCAGCAAAAGAGATTAGCCGCTCCGGTGGCGCAGTGGTCTAAGCGATGGCCTCTGATCATTCGTCCGAAAGAGGTCCGGGTTCGAATCCCGGTGAGGCATGGATGTTGTGTTTGTCTTACGGCACTGGCTCTCTCCCTTCCCTGGAACCAGTGACCCTAAATTAGGGACGGGCGACTACTTATAGCCCATTGAGTTGCTCACGGTGGTCGTTAAACCTCCAATCAAAAAAAAAAAAAGAAAAGAGATTAGAATAAGATATCTGGAAATGCAGTTCTCAATGGAGCAGTACCAGTGGCGTATCTTGGGTCCGAGACCTGGGCTGCCCCCCCCCCCCCCGCGCAGTACTGTTTTTTAAAAATTGCGAAGTTTATTTTTAATTGTTAAGCAATAGAAGTAACATTTTTTTTTCTAAATTTCCGGTACATGCTATTGCTAACATGATACCAAATAATTATGAGGATTAGGATTTGAACAATTATTTGTATATGAACTCCATTCTTCTTTCCTTTTGCATAAACTTGAGTGTTGTGTTTTCATAAAAATGTTTCTTCCTAGTACTTTTTCATATTTTAAAAATAATGTTTTTCTCTATTAACAAACCAGCCAAGTTGCTCGAATGTGTATGTTCTTGTGTGGCTCTAAGATATATCTTGATTCTTTTCAATACGGAAAAACTTTCGGCAGTTGTTGATGAACAGTTTAATATTGATCTGCTAATTTGTACACCTCAATGAACACTATGTTCAATTATTCAACTTTATGTAACAAGTAATGTTTCTTACTGATTTGTTTTGTATTCATCAATGGAATTAAATACCTTTAGTTCATTTTTTAATCGAGCTGTATCAAAATCTGAAGCATAGAGATCTTTAATCTCTGATAGTAGATGTTCAGGGAAGCTGTCACAAAATTTATTAAAACAACAAAGCCACGAATTTAAGATTAATATCTCTGATTTTAATTCATTGACACTTCACACAAACTGTAACGACTCTCGCGAAACACGCGCTGGCCGCCTCGGTGGCGCAGTGGTCTAAGCGATGACCTCTGATCATTCGTCCGAAAAGGGTCCGGGTTCGAATCCCGGTGAGGCATGGATGTTGTGTTTGTCTTACGGCACTGGCTCTCTTCCCTTCCCTGGAACCAGTGACCCTAAATTAGGGACGGGCGACTACTTATAGCCCATTGAGTTGCTCACGGTGGTCTTTAAATCTTCAATCAATCAAAACACGCGCTGGAAGCATGAAGGGACTGAGGTAGTCCGAAGTCTTCGTTTTTTCGGAGCGAACCCTTGGCCAAAGCAATGGCCACTCACGAACTCCGTAGCTCATTCATTTCGTCATGGAAACACTAGCAGGGGATAGTATTGAAGCTCTTCCCATCAGAACAGCGAAGTCTCTCGAAGACCTACTTGCGTTACGTCGTTGATACCGTTGATCATCGCTCGCCAGACTGATTCTCGTAATCGAAAGAAGAGAATCCGCTCGTGTTTTTTTCGCACCGAAAGCATTGACATATCTTCATACCGTTGATAACTGACTTTTATTTGTGTATATTTAATTATCTTTTATTTGTGTGTATTTAATTAACTTTTATTTGTGTATCTTTAATTAACTTTTATTTGTGTATATTTAATAAAATATTATTTGTGTATATTTAATTAACTTTTATTTGTGCATTCTCTATGCTTCGCAGCTGGCCTAGCTTGCCTCGAATATACGCCACTGAGTAGTACCACTTTGCGTGAAGCCTATAACCATAGCCACTATACTATAACCGTGAGCGGCGGCTGTTAAAGTGTGGGAAAGCCGGTTGTTTTCAAGGCTGTTGAAATGCATTTTGTGTTGGCTGAATCACATCCTTTTGTCGGAAATGTTTCTAATTTTGCATCGTAACGTACTGCCAACGTGTGAGAAAATGCTTGATTTATAGAATAACTTATTTTGAGGTACTTTCGCATTTCTATTTTAAATTGAAATTTATGAAACGTTAGTGCAAATTCAAAACAAAACATCACATTAAAATTGAAAACTCGACTCGCATATAAAGCATATTCAATTCCTGTTTGATATTTACATAATTTCTGCAACCTAGAACTACATACGAATTCAAAAATATACACAGCGAAACTTCATGAAACTCCTTAGAATATCATGTAAGCAACATTAAATTCCCACACCTTGTGGCATTATATATAAGGAACCCAAGCCATCTCTAGAAGTCTTATTCTAACCTCCTTGCTTCAGCCCATGCCTTACATAGCTGTTATACGCAAGGAGGTTATTCTAAACTCCTTGGTTATACGAATCCTACCTCCATGAACGAAATCAATAAAAAATATATATATCGATATAAACGTAATTGTTTTACACACTGACTGTATTTTAAACGCTTTCCTAAATATGGCTTAAATCTAGCTTATTGGAAATCTCAATGAACTATAGGGGGCGCTGCGCAAACGTAAACGAACTTCTTTTAGTACGGATAACGTCGCACGTGTTCCCGTGAAGTCGTATGTAGGAATGGCTGGTTTAACACTCTTAATCCTTGAGATAATGAAATTTGTGGACGCAACAAAAAATTCACTGCGCATCAAAGCAGAGGAAGGGATTCTTAATGCGGGCCACATCATTCCATGTGGAATTAAGAAGGAAGATAGAAAAGAAATCCACATAGTTTCACATTGCATTCAATCCACCGCAATAACGTGGTCGCCTCATTCGCACGGTAAAATTTTAATTATTACTGCCTGTACTTAGAAAATAAACATTTTATACAGCACAACAACGAGATCTTTCAAAGCACCAAGTGCTCCATCGTTAGGTACTTCAATAAATACACAACAAACATAAATAAAAACAACGGATAAAAACAAGTAGCATTTTTCAAATTACGCGAGCACGTGATAACAATAACAAGGTATACAATGAATATATTGGAAACGTGGCCTCATGTTAAAGAATTCAACAAAATTATAATAAGAAAAACATTACTTAATAAGGAAGAAATATGTGCACACAGGGAATTAATAGTTTACATGAAGAAGTAAACTGTAAATGAAGTAGTAGGACTACAGTGCTGGGGGAGGGGATCATGTCTTCTTGGCTGGATTACCATGGCCCAAGGCACGGGAACAAAACGTGGAGTTTCTTCGTTACAACAGTCAGTGCTGTGCGACAGAATACATAAACTTTCAGCGAATCGGAGGGATCGCCTTGTACGATTTGAAATCATCACCTTGGAATTGGTCCAGTCTAGTCGGTGGGTACCTTTATTAACCAACCGTGCAAGAAAGGTAGCAACAGAGTTATTTGCAATGGAGTATTTGTGCTCATATAGTGTAGTGCACAATGAGCAAGCAGTGAACCCTATATATGCTAATACTGGATCTTCAAGAGCACAGGATTTAAGGGGTTTTTGTAAACCCCGTGTCTGTCAAGTGAGGAAACTTGATCACGGTCGTTTTGTACGATGGCTCGAATACTTTTCGTGCTTTCTCCAAAGGCAATGTGGTGTTTTTTACATGCGTTCCTTAGTATTGAAGTGATTTCAGGTACATAGTCGACAGTTTCAATATATTTTATAACTCTGGCTTCCCTTTGTAATGTACTTTGTACTGGATATTTCAATTGTCGAGCAAGTTTGTCAACAACCTGTTTATGGTATCAATGTGACATCGCAACTATCTGGATGTGACTTAACTCCTTTCTTCTAGCAAAATTACTGGATTATTGTGAGAACGTTCTTCGGAGCAGATATTCTATAGCTGCAAATTTTTGTTTCCTTGGGGGTGACGAACTTTTTTTTTTTTTTTTTGATTGGAGGTTTAACGACCACCGTAAGCAACTCAATGGGCTATAAGCAGTCGCCCGTCCCTAATTTAGGGTCACTGGTTCCAGGGAAGGGAGAGAGCTAGTGCCGTAAGACAAACACAACATCCATGCCTGACCGGGATTCGAACCCGGACCCCTTACGGACGAATGATCATAGGCCAACGCCTTAGACCACTGCGCCACCGGGGCGGCAGGGTGACGAACTGAACAGTATAATAGCAGAGTTTGCTGTAGGCTTTCAGTACACTGAATAGGATAACCAATTGGTAGCTGGCTCTCCCTTTAGTCTTTAGTAAAGTAGCTGGGTCTCTCTTTTAGTAAGGCAGGTGGTTCTCTCTTTAGTCTTTAGTAAGGTAGCTGGGTCTCTCACTTCCAAGAATGGAAGGGAATTATCGGCTTCATGCTCAATAGTGAAATTTATGGAATTGTAATGGCTTGAGAGTTCATTAGCAAACTCTACAATCTTGTCTTTATGATGTAGCCAGAAAATAAGTATGTCGTCTACATTAAGGTGACCAGACGTACTCATTTTTTGAGGACAGTCCTCAATTTCAATGTTTTTCAATGATTCGTCCTCAGTTTTGTAAAAACTGAATGGCCGCCCCGGTGGCGCAGTGGTCTAAGTGATGGCCTCTGATCATTCGTCCGAACGGGGTCCGGGTTCGAATCCCGGTGAGGCATGGATGTTGTGTTTGTCTTACGGCACTGGCTCTCTCCCTTCCCTGGAACCAGTGACCCTAAATTAGGGACGGGCGACTGCTTATAGCCCATTGAGTTGCTCACGGTGGTCGTTAAACCTTCAATAAAACTGAATGAGGACGTCAGATGTCCTCAGTTTCGTATTTTTTGTCCTCAGTTTTTGAGAATTGCCAAAAACTTTGAAATTGATTCAGTTTTTAACTAAAATTTGAATTTTATAGGTATTTACTCGGAAAATTCACAAGATATCAGCAGCAGCGCCATGACTTGAAGTTTACAGTAACCGTGTGTGACTCAGATTTTTTTTTATTCGAGGTTTAACATCCACCGTGAGCAACTCAATGGGCTATAAGCAGTCGCCGGTCCCCAATTTAGGATCACTGGTTCCAGGGAAGGGAAAGAGCCAGTGCCGTAAGACAAAAACAACATCCATGCCTCACCGGGATTCGAACCCGGACCCCTTTCCGGCGAATGATCAGAGGTCATCGCCTTGGAACACTGTGCCACAGGGGCGGCGATTCAGATTTGAGTTTGCTCAATCTCGTTTTTGAAGAGATTTTACCTACGCTTTAAACTTTGCATTTTCTTGATTCTAAGTTGTTATAGTTTTCTACCAAGCTGCTGAAGTTCTTGTTGGTCTACAAAAGTGTCTAGCTGAGAGTAAGTTGCAATTTTCAGAAAATAATAATGTCGGGCAAACGGAAATGTAAGTTTTATTATGCTTTGTCCAGGGACTTTCCTTTCATTAAAAATGCAAAGATTGATAGTAGTAGTGATGTACATTGTACTATGTGCTATGCTACATTTTCCATAGCAACTGGTGGAAAATTCCATATAGCAGCACATATTCAAACAATAAAGCATAAAAAAGCTGTGCGGTCTTCTGCCTGTAGCACAATTATAAAATGTTTTCGTGGTTTTTCTGGCATAAGTATAAAGGAAACTGAATTAGCAGCTGCTAAAGGTGCGTTTGCGTTTCACACTGTAAAGCATAGTTTTAGTTTGCGATCAATGGATTGCATATCAAAAGTCATGATCCTCAGTTTTCATGAGGTCAAACTAAAACACAAGCAATAATTGAGTTTTCTCGTTTGCTTTGCAGGAGGTGACCTTTGCCAGGAACTTGATCAGGCAAGCTATATTCCGTTCTACACTGGCGGAAAGTGAAAAAAGAACACCAAGAAGGAATTGGCGGACGATCATGAAATTTACATATGTTGATGGGGTCGAGTTTACGTAGGTGTGATGTTAATTTCGGGACCAATCGGTGAGCGCTTATGCCACAGCACGGCATAATATGCAAATTATCGTCGGTGGTATTTAAGGAGTACGGCGAAGTGAATGTAATCAGTCGTCGGTGTACGGACACGTGCGAAGACCCTGAAGAAGCTGCAATGCCTGAACATGGAAGACATGTAAGATTTCAGCAGTTATCGGACTTTGAGCGAGGTCGTCTAATCGGACTCCGAGGCCGGGTGATCGTATCGTCGTATTGCGGAGCGAATTGGACGGGAAGTATCGGTGGTGGTACGATGGTGGTGTAGATGGTCCGAGGAACATTCCCACACGAGAAGACGTGGAACCGGGAGTTACAGACGGACTGATCAGCGGACTGATCGACGCATAAGAAGAGCGGCGTTGTCACGCAGAACATCCACTGCGACGCAAATCCGAGCTGCCGTTGCACCTGAGGTGACTGTGCGATCAATCCGCAATCGTCTACTGGATGCAAGACTACGTGCACATGTGCCTCTGGCATGTGTACCTCTGACTACAGTCCACCGTCAGGAACGGCTGCAGTGGTGTCGCCAACGTCTGCACTGGAGAACGCAATGGCGATCTGTCGTGTTCAGCGATGAAAGCATATTCTGCTTGGGAGCCTCCGATGGCCGTATGCGTGTTCGCAGACGCACAGGGGAGCGTCTCCACCCTTCTTGCATCCGCCAGCGACACATAGGGCCTACACCCTGTCTCCTGGTGTGGGGAGCGATCAGCTATCACTCCCGTACACAACTAGTGTTTGTACAGGGTACGTTAAATAGCACCTCCTACATCAACAACATAATTCAGCCCGTTGTTGTGCCATTTGTAAGGTCGGTCCATCGTGGTGTTTTCCAGAAAGATAACGCACGCCCACACACGGCACGTGCAACGCAACATGCACTTCAGGGTGTGAGACAACTCCCATGGCCTGCACGTTCACCGGATTTGTCCCCCATTGAGCACGTGTGGGATTTTATGGGACGACGACTTATCTGGTCTCCACGACTAGCCACGACCAGCCCCGATTTACGCGTCCAGGTTGGAGATGCTTGGAACTCAATATCTGAAACTTACATCCAATATCTGTACGACAGACTCCATGCCAGAATTGCACAGTGTGACGCAGTTCATGGCGGTTCAACCTCGTACTAACCATGTTACATGGAAATGTTATTTTTCAGTTTACCAGCAAATACAGCTGTATTATGCCATAATGTTTTGATCACGTTATCCTCTGTATTTTTTTCACTTTACGCCAGTGTATATGGATGCATCAAATCATAAAGGTGTCAAGTTATTTCTAATACTAGTGCAATTTTTCAATCCTGAAACTGCCAGGTTCCGTGCTCAGTAATGTTCTCATTTTAATCAAAAACTCTACCCAGATTTGCTTTGAATATGACAACGGCGCGTCGATTTGTCCTCAGTTTCATTCTAAAAAATCTGGTCACCTTGGTCTACATATCTAATGCAAAGGTCAGGCTTGAGGTGGAAAGAGTGTAAAACCTTGTTTTCCAGTTCTTGCATTAACAATTCAGGGAGTATCCCCGATAGTGGGGAACCCATCGATGCACCTCCAGTCTGGCGGTAAATTATTTCTTCATACCAGAAGAATGTGTGTCTTCGCACGTAACGTAGAGCGTTGATAATTGCTTGGATTTCACTTGCAGTATAAGAATTCAATGACAATAGGCAGTTTTCAATAATGGAGTGTATATCTCCAATCGGAATAAAGAAACAACATCAAGTGATGCCATAAGGAAAGGCTTTCTCTTACGTAAGAATAGTTTAATGGTTTCAGTAGCCTTAACAGAGCTATTAACTGAGTAAGAGGAACCAGAAGCTAGCGGTTTAAGGAATTTTACTAGAACACTTTCAAACTAGCGGTTTGGGCTTGCATATCCTCATAGAAACGAGCGTACAGGATAACCCTCCTTGTGAGTTTTTACTTAGCCAAAGAGTTCAGGTATGCGAGGGCCTGTAGTAGGAGACATATCCATGGCGACCTTGCAGGTAAGCCACTATGTTTTCTGAGTTTTGCCACGGCTGCCACAGTAGATGATGTTGGAACCGAAGACAGGATCTTGTGCGGAAGTAAATAATGTCTAGCAATAGCATCAGTCATGTTATTAACACAATCTGCCTTGTTTAAGATGACAATTTGCTGCGTTTTGTCAGCCTTTACAATAGAGAATTTTTATTAGACCTCAATAAATTTAGCTGTTTAATCGAAATAGTTTGAAAACAAACGAAATAGAATCGTACGAACGGGGTTTGGATTCGAATCCCGGTGGCGTATTTCACAAGTGAATGTACGGAATTGCGATTAAGGCTATTTCTGCCACGCGATTGGTTCAGGGCTACTTTGGAGGTTGCGAGTAGGCGGAGCTTATGAGGAGAGTCATGTGACGGAGACATCTTAGGCTTTGCTGAACTCTTCATAAGCCATTTTAATGTTCGGGTGTTTTCATTGCGACAATGGTTACCTTCAGTTATTTTACCCATACAGTCGGAATGCGACAGGAGGTAAATAGAAAGTGTACATTGTTGGTAGGGGGAACTTTTGAGTTTTTATATCAACATGGACTTGTGACTTATCTTCCGAAGTACCTTCACTCTATATAGTTCTCATAATGGCCGAGAGATAACAGCACGTCAGCGATCACTCCTTTAGCTCAGGAGTAGTACTGATGTGTTTCGTATGGAGAACATATGAGTTATTTAATTTTTTTTTCGGGTAGAAGAGGGGGGGGTGAAATATGGAATTGAAGGCACGTTTGGCGAAGTTTGGAGGGACGAAAATGTGAGAAATTTCCTAAATATTAGAAAAATATATATATATGACAGATAAGTTATTATTTTATCAGACACAATATATGACAAAAAACATTCTGGAGTATTTATTCCAACGGAACTGCCTTATTTCAACAGAACACAGTTTTGAGGTCTTATTTCGTGCCATTAGGTAGTTCTTTGCTAATACAAAATCACTCTATTTGATTTTTTTCCCAGCTAGACCTCTTCACATTCATGAGGAAAAAAACTTGATCGTCAGAATAAATATTTCGGTGTGGATACATACTTTTCATTGTTAAAGGTCCTTTTAAGGGTAACAGAAAGGACCTTTAAAAGGGTACTTTTAGTATCCTTATATACGCACTTTCGCAATGGCACGAATCGTGATGTGTACTAGGTTGACGTGCTGCCATCTATTGGCCAATACGGAGTACGTATGCAACTAGCTATTTATTGAAGTCCCAATTTTAATATTAAGATAGATTTCGACTTGTATTCATCTGAGAAACTGCAGATATTCCTTATGATATGGTGCACAAAATTTCTTTACCGTATTATTCACTATGATCATTTGTCACATATGTTAAGCAACCTCAGTGAATTTCTTTGGAAGCACAACTTCCCACGATAAAACTTCCCACGATAAAACTTTCCACAATATAATTCAATATGATCATTTGTCACATTTGTTAAGTAACCTCCCCCTTTGAACCTCACATTGAATTTCTTAGCAAGCAGTGTTCCTGTCACATGACTCTCCTCATAAGCCCCGCCTACTCCCACTCTCCAAAGTAGCACTGAATCGCGTGCCGGTAATGGCCTTAATCGCAATTCCGTACATTCACTTGTGAAATACGCATCCCGGTGAAGCATGGATATTGTGTTTAGCTTACAGCACTGGCTCTTTTCCTTCTCTAGAGTCAGTGGCCCTAAATTAGGGACGGGCGACTGCTTATAGCCCATTGAGGTGCTCACGGTGTTCGATAAACCTCCAACCAAAAAAATAAATAAATAAGAATTAATAATAATAAATAATCTAGCTTATTTGATATAAAACCTCCAATAAAAAAAAAGAATTGTTAATGATAAATAATCTAGCTAATAAGAATTAATAATAATAAATAATCTAGCTTATTTGATTGAGGTTTTTAGCTTATTTCTCTGGCGAATGATTGGCAACACTTCAATGTTTTTGTTCACTTCAATTCATGCTACAGTTGTTTGTGTTTTGTTCGTGGATGTTACGTGTGCTACCCATTGTGTGTGTAATTCTGTTTTTAAAATACTTGCCATGTATTCAAGGTGATTCATGATGATACTAGAGAATTTATGGACTGCAAGGAAGAGATTTACCACAAGCTAAGCATTCCCTTCACTGTGCTGAGACTGGCATCGTATTACCGAATATTTAAATGCATATAGACAATTCTGTTATAATAGCGGGGGACGCGTTTTTTTTTTTTTTTTGTTTGTTAAGTTACGATTAAGTAATTTTATTAAGCAAAAGCTTATTACCCACAATTGAAACATCAAACCGAAATTTTGAATAAACTTTTAATGTTTTTTCGTGCTGAAGTGTAACGAAAACATTTCTTTCGCGCAGTTGTAAAAAAATGTAATGTAAGTGATGCATCACGTATCCCCTTTAGTTTAAGAATACATATTGCTGGTTTGCAATTAAAATATATCTGTTTTAGTAAACATAAAGTTACAGAAACGGTTAGATATGAAAAGAATAATCTAAACATAACGGGTTGTTTTTTATTTTTTTGGAGGGAAGGAAAACTGCCAGATATTAATGTGTTATAAAGATCTGTTTGGGAAGATGAAGAATATTGGAGAAGATATTCACGAAGTCATGCCCGTGAGGTAATTTTTGTCTTTAAAATGTGCCATCGAGATAACCGGTACATTTGTTTTTTAATCATTTTCTGTGTGTATAATCCCATGAAATGTTCTAAATGAAATAGAGGAATGTTAATCACAGAAGTATGCACGAATATTTTATTTTTTCAGCAAACATAATTTCCACCACTCAGAATTTTACAGGGACAAAGAGGTCATGAATTTATTTTGATTTTGCTTGATGATTGCACAAAATATAATTTTAAAATTTGTGGCATTATTTCCATTTTTCATACTACGTGATTGAGTTAATGAGATGTTTTAAACTATCCCTAATGTTCCTTTTGACATAGAACATGCCAATGTTTTTCTGTGTGTATGAACAGCTGCAGAAACATCAAAACTGAAATTTTTGACGTTGCTGTCGTTTCAATAAATGTAAATTTATCAGCATGGAATCTGCACTGAAAAATTATTTCGGGGAAGTCGCAAAAGAATTGATTATAAAAGAAGTGAAAAAAGAATCAAATACTTCAATACACAATGTGACAGATACAAGTGAAGATATTTGGGAGTGTGAAGTATGCTTCCAGAAATTCACAACAGAATCCAGCTTTGAAAGACATGTGAAACTTCATACAACTGGGAAATCTTTCCAGTGTGATGTGTGTCTCGCAGCATTCACTCAGAAAGGAAGTCTTTTAAGGCACGCAAAGTCCCATGCAGGGGAACAGCCTTATGATTCTGATACATGTTCGAAGCAATTCAGGGAGGAAAGCAAGTTTGCAAGGCATAGGCTCTTTCACTCAGGTAAGAAACCTTTTCAGTGCCTGAAACTTTTTACAGAAGGCCATCTTTCAAAACATGTTCTTGTGGATGAAAAATGCTGCCAGTGCAATGAATGCTGTAAACAATATGCACAAAAAACCCAGCTTGCAAAGAGTTCTCTCCTTCACATAGGAGACAGCCCACACAAATGTGAGATTTGCTTCAAACAATTTTCTCAGAAAAGTTATCTTTCAAAGAATATGCTACTTCACACACGTAAAAAGCCTCACCAATGTGATGTATGCTCCAAACAATTCACTCAGAAGTGTCATCTTTCAAAGCACATGCTCGTTCACACAGGAGAAAAGCCTCACCAGTGTGATGTGTGCTCCAAACAATTTACTCAGAAAAGTACTCTTTTAAATCATGTGAATCTTCACACAGGTGAAAAGCCTCACCAATGTGGTGTATGCTCCAAACTATTCACTCAGAAAAGTCATCTTTCAAAGCATATGCTCATTCACACAGGTGAAAAGCCTCACCAATGTGATCTATGCTCCAAACAATTCGCAGACAAAAGTGATCTTTCAAAGCACATTCTCATTCACACAGGTAAAAAGCCTCACCAATGTGGTGTATGCTCCAAACGATTTATTCAGAAAAGTGATCTTTTAAAGCATACGGTCATTCACACAGGTGAAAAGCCTTACAGGTGTCATGTATGCTCCAAAGACTTTGCATGGAAAAGTGGTCTTTCAAATCATTTGCTTCTCCACACAGGTGAAAAGCCTCACCAGTGTAATGTATGCTTCAAACAATTTGCTGACAAAAGTACTCTTTCAAATCACATGCATCTTCACACAGGTGAAAAGCCTCAGCAATGTGGTGTATGCTCCAAACAGTTCACTCAGAAAAGTCATCTTTCAAATCATATGGTTATTCACACTGGTGAAAAACCTCATCATTGTGATGTATGCTCCAAACAATTTGCTTCACAACGTCAGCTTTCAGAGCATATGCTCTTTCATACAGGTGAAAAGCCACACCAGTGTGACGTCTGTTGCAAACAATTTGTTCGGAAAAGCGATCTTTCAAGGCATATGCTTCTTCATACAGGTGAAAAACCTCACCAATGTGATGTGTGCTCCAAACAATTTGCTTTGAAAAGATATCTTTCAAAGCATATGCGCATTCACACAAATGAAAAGACGTAGCAATGTGATGTATGCATCAAACAATTTACTGAAACAGGGGTTTTTTCAACACATGTACTGCTTGATGCAGGTGAAAAGCCTCATTAATGTGATGCTCCAAACATTTTATCTACTGAAATGTTCCTTCAGTTCATCTGCTTTGCCACACAGGTGAGAAGCAACACCAGTGGATTATTTGCTCAAATCAATGACTCAGAAAAGTCGTCTTTCAAGCACATGCTGTTTTACTCAGTGTTTTAATAGGCTTACCAACAAAATATAAGCTTTAAGCAGTTTGCTCAGATAAGTGATCGCAGAGGGCATATTCTCCTCCACACAGGTGAAATACCTCGCCAGTGTATTACATGCTGCAAACAGTTTGCTTGGAAAGTGATCTTTAAAAGCATATGATCCTTCACATATTATGAAAGCATGACTAACGTAATGCATGCGTTAAAAAAGTAAGTTTGGAAAGCACACGTATCTTCTGGAAGATGTATAACTGCAAGAATGTTTTATGTGCTTGAAAAACACCAGTCCTAATTTTAATTTGTGAAACTGATTAAAACAATAATTGAAAAGTAACTTTCAAATACATTGGGGAAATATCCAGTTACAGGTTATATTTTTGATTATCGAAAATGTGTACTGCAGGTATCATAATCTCTTTACCAGTGTCATGTTGTTATTTGTCAGATCTTCAAGTTACTAAGCAAATTAAAAGTGTTTTTTTTTTTATTATTGGATTGTGACAATGGCAATAAGGACAAAGTGGCTTGATTCTTTTTGAGAATGGCTGCACTGAATTAAAAGAAATCATTATTAAAATTCAGAGAAATTTAAAAAAATGAGAAAACACTGTTTTTAATATATATATCATCATCAACCATTATCAATCCACTGCTGTATGAAGGTATCCCCCTATTGCACTGGCTCTCTGCCTTCCCTAGAACCAGTGGCCCTAAATTAGAGAAGGGCGACTGCTTATAGCCCATTGAGTTACTCGTGGTGGTTGTTGAACCTTCAGTTAGAAAAAAAAAAGGGTCTCCCAAGTTTCTTCCACAGTCTGTCTTGCACCAGTCTCCTCCATGTCACTCCCACATGATTTGGAATTTCATCCACCCATCTCCCATGTGGTCTTCTTCTGGGTCTTTTGCTGTCCCTTGGAATCCAGTCTAGAATTTTGGTTGTCCATAGGTGTTCATTCTCCTGGCAATATGTCCAGCCCATTACCATTTCAGGGATTTTACTCTGATCATGATGTCTTCCATTCTTGTCATTTTCCTTATCCATGAGCCGTCCCGGTGGCGCAGTGGTCTAAACGATGGCCTCTGATCATTCGTCCAAAAGGGGTCCAAGTTCGAATCCCGGTGAGGCATGGATGTTGTGTTTGTCTTACGGCCCTGGCTCTCTCCCTTCCCTGGAACCAGTGACCCTAAATTAGGGACGGGCGACTGCTTATAGCCCATTGAGTTGCTCACGGTGGTCATTAAACCTCCAATCAAAAAAAAAAAAAATATTGTTATCCGTGAATTCCTCCTGATGTGTGCTGGTTACATGAAGCATGCATCTCTTCATGCTTCTTTCAGCTGTCTGCAGTCTTTGTACATCTTCTTTAGTTAAGGTCCACATCTCTGCTCCACACGTAAGCACGGGGAGAATGCATTGATTAAACACATTTCTTTTAAGACATAATGGCATATTGCTCTTAAAAATTGTACTGTTTTTCCAAAAGCTCTCCAGCCAAGTTTTATACGTCGGTTAATTTCTATATCAATGTGTCATTTGCTTGATGTCTGCTCTCTAAGATTAGGTAAATGTAGGTATTATTGGGTTGTCTGAAAAGTCATGACATATTTTAGCCATGTTTTGCAAAGGTCATTTATTGATAGAAAGAACAAAGATCAATCAATGATATAATGCCCGTTTTGTTCAATAACCTTTAGCCATCTTTCAGTGAGCTGCGGAATGCCTCGTTCATAGAAGGACCTGTCTTTCGTGGCGAAAAACTGTACAAGGGGCTGATTTACAGCCTCATCTGAATTGAACATTATACCATGCAAGGACTGTTGAAGAGGGTGAAACAAGTGGACGTCTGATGGCGCAAGGTCAGGCGAGTATGCTGGGTGTGGCAACACATCCCACTCAAGCTCCAATAATTTTTGGCGGGTGATCAAACTTGTGTGTGGTCTCGCGTTGTTGTGATGGAACACAACACCTTTGCGATGAACGAGCTCTGGACGTTTCTGAATGATGAATTCATTCAAACTGTCCAATTGCCGACAGTACACATTCAAATTTATTGTTTGATTCCGTGGAAGGCGCTTGAAAAACAAGACATCTTTAATATCCCACCATACGGAGACCAGAACCTTCTGCTGATGAATGTCTGCTTTGGATGTCGTTTGAGGCGAAGCAGCACATCGGGACCAAGACCGTTTGTGCAGCACATTGTTGTACACAATCCACTTTTCATCACCAGTTATCAGTCGCTTCAAAAAAGGATCGTTTTCCTCACGTTTAATGAGCATATTGCAGATGTTTATACGCGCCGTCAATTGAGCTTCTTTGATTTCATGCGGAACCCACACATCGAGCTCGCTTACGTATCCAAGCTTCTTCAGGTGGTCGTGAACGTTTGAATGATGGATGTACAATGTGCCTGCAATCTCTCGTGTCGTGTAACGTGGGTTTGACTCGATCAATGCCTTGATTTGGTCGTAATCAGTCTTGGTGGGCCTCCCGGACCGAGGAGCATCGTTGAGGTCAAAATCACCAGCACAGAATTTTGCAAACCACCGCTGGCACTGACGTTCTTGTAGAGCATTATCACCGTACACTTTATGGAACTTTTCACAAGCTTGACGCGTTCTTCCCTTTACGGAAGTAAAATATGGCGAAAATGCACAGCTTGGTCTTCCATCTTCAACTTGATGTCAAATCTCCGCAAATCAACCAAATCGCTCACTATTCCTTTTAGACTGCAGCTAGAACTGGCACCTGTCGAATGCCATAGTGATAATAGAGCTGCACATGCCTCTAGTACTTCCCAAACCGCCCAACCGCCATCGGGTGCCAAAATAAGTCATGACTTTTCCGACGACACTCCAACTTTTCCCCATCAATCGATACATCTTCATTTCTTGTAAAAGCATTGTACAACAGTTTTGTCTTCTGAAAGTTCATTTTTAATCTCACTTCTTTACTCTTGTTAACAAGTTTCTGGATCATACTCTGCAGCTCTGAAGGGACAGTTGCCAAAATGACTATGTCATCTGCAAAATGAAGGTGAGTTAAATAATCACCATTAATCTTTATCCCTTTGTTTTCCCAGTACAGTGATTGAAAGACATTTTGCAGTGTGGCATTAAGGACTTTGGGAAATATGGTGTCCGGCGGTCACTGTCACCTTGTCTCACTCGTTTTCCAAGTTTTATTGGTGCTATATCCTAAAATAGCCAAACCTTTGCATTTTCACAGATGTTATTGATAATGCTAATGTATGCATCTTCATACTACATGAATTCAAAGCCTTTTGTAACTGCTGATGGTTTTACAGAATTAAAGCCATACATAATGGGAGTTCATATTTCCACGTGTTTTTCAGTTAGTTCTGTCTTCATATGGTTATGATATATAGTTCTGTAGCTACTCTTGAATCCAGCTTGTTCTCTCGGTTGAACCATGTCCAATGTTACCTTCAAGCCACGTTAAAGAACCTTTGCAAAAATTTTATAAACTGCTGAAAAGTGATTGATGGGCCTGTATGTAGTTCCAGAGACCTTCAATGTCACCTTTTTTATGTAGCAGGATCATTGTAGCATTGTTCCAACCCTCAGGAATCTTCCATTCATTGAGACATTTAGTTAAAACTTGGACAAGTCTAGTTTCAATTTCTCCACTTGCCTCTTGTATAATGTCCACAGTAATTTCATCTTCCCCTGGAGCTTTTACCTGTTCCATTTTCATAACTGCACGTGCAACTTCTGCCAGGAGGACTGCAGGAACTTTGGTACCTTTTGTTATATCTCTTCAAATTTGTGCTCAGTACCCCTCAAGGAAGATACATGTACATGAGTACCCCCCCCCCCCATTAACTATGGCCATGAATTTCATTCTTCTCCTTGACTTTAATATTTCCTTGATTACCGAGATAAATCCCATAAAGTTTAGTTTGAATATACACTGACGGAAAAAAAATAGTTGTAGAGGAATGAAATGGCGGCAATACATTTGTATAGGTAACATATTTAATCGATTAAGGTTTCAAGATCACAGCTTATTGTAAGCGCGAGAAGAGCCATTTTAAGTGTGAAATGCTGGTACATTAATAACCGGTGTAACCGCCAGAATGTTGAATGCAAGCACGCAAACGTTCATGCATTGTGTCGTACAGGTGCTGGATGTCAGTTTGTGGGATGGGGTTCCATGCCTGTTGCACTTGGTCGGTCAATACAGGGACGGTTAATGCTGGTTGGGGGTGACGCTGGTGTTGTCGTCCAATGAAATCCCATACGTGCTCGATTGGTGAAAGATCTGGTGATCTAGCAGGCCACGGCAACATGTCGACACTCTGTAGAGCATATTGGGTTACAACAGCGGTATGCGGGCGAGCGTTATCCTGTTGGAAAACACCCTCTGGAATGCTGTTCATGAATGGCAGCACAACAGATTGAATCACCTGACCGACGTACAACTGTGCCGTCAGGGTGCGTGGGATAACCACGAGAGTGCTCCTGCTGTCATAGGAAATTGCTCCCCAGACCATAACTCCAGGTGTAGGTCCAGTGTGTCTCGGCAGCAGACAGGTTGGTTGCAGGCGCTCCCCTGGCCTCCTTCTAACCAACACACGGCCATCACTGGCACCCAGGCAGAACCGGCTACCGGCTTTCATCAGAAAACACAACAGATCTCCACTCCGTCCTCCAATGAGCTCTAGCTTGACACCACTGACGTCGCAAACGGCAGTGGTTTTGAGTAAGTGGAATGCACGCTACAGGGCGTCTGGCTCGGAGCTGTCCTTCAAGTAACCGATTTGTAACAGTTTGTTGTGTCACTGTGGTGGCAACTGCAGCTCGAATTGCTGCCGCAGACGCGGTACGATGCGCCACGGCCACACGCCGTACACGGCGGTCTTCCCTCTCAGTAGTGCCACGTGGCCGGCCGGAACCCGGTCTTTAGGCAGTACCTTCCCTTGACCACCGCTGCCAACAATCATGCACAGTGGCTACATTCCTGCCAAGTCGTTCTGCAATATTGCGGAACGAAAATCCACCTTCTCGTAGCCCTATTACACGACCTCGTTCAAACTCCGTGAGCTGTGTATAATGGCTTCTTCGTCTTCTTAAAGGCATTCTTGACTAACATCAACACCCTACGTCGAATCTCAACGATAACTAACGCTCACGAACGTTACAGCGCGTATTTACAGCAAACCTGCTTTGCCTGCTCCGAGGGGCGCTATTAGCGCCACACGTATATGCGCCAAGCGCGAAATTTGCATAGACGTCATCTTACAGATATACTCTCACCGCCTACCAACTGTCGTTTATCTAACACTACCCCTTCTTGGTGTTGGGGGTTTTTTTTTTCCGTCAGTGTATAAATAAATGTTTCCAAGCTTTCACACATCAACCAGATGTCTTTTTCAAGGAATTCTAGTTGCACATTATGGTATTAACCAAATCGGGCCATTATACGTGGAATATATATACACTGGCGGAAAGTGAAAAAAGAACACCAAGAAGGAGACGTCTGATACCAACGAAATTTATACAGCATAATAACGGAATACAGATGATAACTTGATCAAAACATTATGGCAAAATACAGCTGTATTTGCTGGTAAACTGAAAAAAATATGTCGCCAACGTATGCACTGGAGAACGCAGTGGCGATCTGTCGTGTTCAGCGATGAAAGAAGATTCTGCTTGGTAGCCTCCGATGGCCGTATGCATGTTCGCAGACGCACAGGGGAGCGTCTCCACCCTTATTGCATCCACCAGCGACACAGGGCCTACACCTGGTCTCCTGGTGTGGGAAGCGATCAGCTATCACTCCCGTACACAACTAGTGTTTGTACCGGGTACGTTAAACAGCACCTCCTACATCAACATCATTCAGCCCGTTGTTGTGCCATTTGTAAGGTCGGTCCATCGTGTTTTCCAGCAAGATAACGCACGGCCACACACGGCACGTGCAACGCAACATGCACTTCAGAGTGTGAGACAACTTCCATGGCCTGCACGTTCACCGGATTTGTCCCCCATTGAGCACGTGTGGGATTTTATGGGACGACGTCTTATCCGGTCTCCACGACCATCCCCGATTTATGCGTCCAGGTTGGGGATGCTTGGAACTCAATATCCCAAACTTACATCCAACATCTGTACGATAGACTCCATGCCAGTAATTGCACAGTGTGACGCAGTTCATGGCGGTTCAACCTCGTACTAACCATGTTACATGGAAATGTTATTTTTCAGTTTACCAGCAAATACAGCTGTATTTTGCCACAATGTTTTGATCAAGTTATCCTCTGTATTCCGTTATTATGCTGTATAAATTTGATGTTGATGTAGGAGGTGCTGTTTAACGTACCCGGTACAAACACTAGTTGTGTACGGGAGTGATAGCTGATCGCTTTCCACACAGAGAGACCAGGTGTAGGCCCTGTGTGTCGCTGGCGGATGCAAGAAGGGTGGAGACGCTCCCTGTGCGTCTGCGAACACGCATACGGCCATCGGAGGCTACCAAGCAGAATCTTCTTTCATCGCTGAACACAACAGATCTCCATTGCGTTCTCCAGTGCATACGTTGGCGACACCACTGCAGCCGTTGCTGACGGTCGGCTGGAGTCAGAAGTACACATGCCAGAGGCACACGTAGTCCTGCATCCAGTAGACGGTTGCGGATTGTTCGCACAGTCACCTCAGGTGCAACGGCAGCTCGGATTTGCGTCGCAGTGGATGTTCTGCTCGACAACGCCGCTCTTCTTATGCGTCGATTGGTCCGCTCATCAGTCCGTCTGTGACTCCCGGTTCCACGTCTTCTCGTGTGGGAATGTTCCTCGGTCCATCTACGCCACCATCGTACCACCACCGATACTTCCCGTCAATTCGCTCCGCGATACAACCACTCGGCCTGGCGGAGTCAGACTAGACGACCTCGCTCAAAGTCCGATAACTGCTGAAATCTTACACGTCTTCCATGTCCAGGCATTGCAGTTTCTTCAGGGTCTTCGCACGTGTCCGTACGCCGACGACTGATTACATTCACTTCGCCGTACTCCTTAAATACCACCGACGGTAATTTGCATATTATGCCGTGCTGTGGCGTAAGCGCTCACCGGTTGGTCCCGAAATTAGCATCACACCTACGTAAACTTGATCCCATTAACATATGTAAATTTCATGATCGTCCGCCAATTCCTTCTTGGTGTTCTTTTTTCACTTTCCGCCAGTGTAATATCTGAAACAATCATTTGATGTTTCTGAATATTTCTGTTTCGCAGGTTATGTTGTGTGAAAGTTCGGCCGGCTGATATGTGAACGATAAGACAGACCTCTAGTTCATTGCAGAGTCGACTGGCTGATAGTGAAACGATAAGACATACCTTAAAGTTCATTGCAGAGTCCACAACCTTGAGAATGACCACGACATATGTGTGCCGAAACGCGCCGGTTAGTGTCGACGGTGCGATAGGACGACGATGTTGTGATACCAATCTTTTATTCTTTCGCATGAATTTTACTGTGGCGACTTCCTTCTATTTTATTTCATTATCTTTTAATACAGGTTTTTAACTTCTGTAAGCATTCTTTTAATGTTAAATTCGAAGCCGGTTGCTATGCTTTGTGTTCAAGTCATTCCATTTTGTTAACGCCCATTCAGCAGTGTACAAATTCCATATATCTTTCACCACCTTCAAATATCCATCACCCTAATGTTCATCCCAACGATTTTATGAATGACGACGGAACTAAGCCTGCACCGGTATTCTTGTGCAACGGGCCTAACCACATAAGCCTAACCTTGTTTTGATAAGGATGAAGAGCCGGAAGAACTGTGGTTTCTACTGACAATGGTGGAAAATGAAGTAGTTCTCAAGTGGTAAGCATTAATACGCTTAATATGTATTTTTTAACTATAATGGTCAGTTGACACAAAAATAATTTTCACCGTCGGACGTTACGTATCAGTCGGTCGAACTTTCACAAAACATAATGTGCGAAACAGAAATATTCAGAAACATCAAATGATTCTTTCAGATACTATTTTTCAAGGAAGTTAGACAGAAACTGCAATCTGATTAATAGAACATCTTAACAATTTGAATGCGGTGCCTTGATTTGACAATAAGTGGATATGATGTTATATTCATTTACAGGGCTCAAGAAACGGGCCAGGTGAAACAAAGTCAAATTTCAAAGAATAATGTATAATCGTAATGCGTGGTTAATGATGTTGGAAGGAAAAGGGATAAAGTATATTTGTTGTCAAATTTTTCTGTTTACCCAAATCACTTATTGCAAAATAAAGTTTCAATTTGCTCCATTATTTTTGTTTCCCAGTCAAGCTGCTACTCTCAAAAAATTAAACTTTTAGATTTTGTTTTTATTAAAAATCAATTTGTGGAAGTCAAATTTTGCACATATTAATTCATAGTACTGCATTTTTGTTCGTATAATCTGCAGACCATAAAGTTTAAAAAATAAATCCTTCATAACATCCGCTGCGGTGTATAATCCGTAGATCCTGAAATTCTGAGCAAAACAGTTTTTCGCTTCGTATAACCTCGTTCGCAGCCCCGGTGGCGCAGTGGTCTAAGGCGTTGGCCTCTGATCATTCGTCCGTAAGGGGTCCGGGTTCGAATCCCGGTGAGGCATGGATGTTGTGTTTGTCTTACGGCGCTGGCTCTCTCCCTTCCCTGGAACCAGTGACCCTAAATTAGGGACGGGCGACTGCTTATAGCCCATTGAGTTGCTCACGGTGGTCGTTAAACCTCCAATAAAAAAAAAAAAAAATAACCTCGTTGGTAGGTCCGCAGACTATGAAATTCCAAAGAAAAAAGATCATCGTACAATCCGCTATTGTCATGTTAATCTGAACTGCAATTTCTGACAGAAAAGCCACAATTCACAGGATGACTCACCCAGCAGTTCAGCGAAATAAGAAAGAAATGATCGTTTTATTAAAAAAGCAACTGTCATTTTTAAAGTATTTTTCTGTTACTTTTTAGTAAATAAAGAACTAAAATCTCTGGCTTTTGCAGCATTACCGTAGTTCATTAATTAGACCTAGAAAATCCATACAAATTACGGCAATCCATAGCTCGTATTTGTCTCTTTTCAGAATATCTTTTAAATGCAATAGCAAACAAAACCCATAATTAATACGATTAGTACAGCAAAACTAATAACGAATGCAATTCGCAAAATGATAACCTGCCATCGAAGAACTCTGCAGGCTTCTCACACCACCATGTAATTTTTACGTAGGCTTCCTCGAGCACAAATAATATTACCTTCGTTGCATCGTATTTTCTGTCAGAATGTTCATAAGTAAAAATTACATTCTTTCATGGCTTGTTACTATTCATTATATCAAACACGCCGTCAATTAGTTAAAAAGTTCAGCTGTTTTATTGATTTTCTGTTAAATGCATAATTGCTTTTGCTGTAGTTGCTGCAATCTTGAAGTATAAATCCTTTGCCCAGGAAGTGATTTCTTAGCAATTATACATAATGGGCTAAATCTGCGAACAACCATATTTTTTATGTTTGCTCAGCGGTGTTCAGGAACAAAAAATAAGTGGGAGAAATTCCAAGTTCCTTCCACAAAGTACCACAACTTACAATCTATATGTGCATTTCATCAAAACTTAGAACACAGATTTTCTCACGGAGACTTAAACTTTCGTAACTTTTTTCATAAGCAGAAGAACATCATTCTGAATCCCAGCACTGTATGTAAATTTTGCACACCAACGTTTTAGGGTGCTAGCACTTGGAAGTGGAACGTCCATCTTCTTTTTCCAGAAATCATATGATTTTGAAGAAAGTGCTCGAATTACTATGCATCTAGATATATCCTCTGTCGTCCATTTTATCATTTTCATTTTCGAAGTAAGAGCATCGACTTGGGTCTTCATGAAAACGCAGTTGAGACATTTCTCCAATTTTTCTAATTTGCGTTTTCTTTTCTGAAGTATTTTCATTTGGCTTCTTAATTGCTGAATTGGATATATTAGAGATCTCCTACAAATGGCCCATCTTTTCGATAACTGAACAAAAACTTTCTGATTTTTATTTTTTCCCTGAATTGTAGTTTGGAGATCTTTATCCAGTGTTGAAATTTTTTAAATTAAATTATCATTACAAATTTTCAGATACTTGCAGTTAGGGCATTCAACGGCACACGAAGACATTTTTAACAAACAAAAAGGCTCACCAACTTAACATTCGCGCGATCTATTTGTATTTCTCTCTCTCTCTCTCTCTCTCTCTCTCTCTCTCTCTCTCTCTCTCTCTCTCTCTCTCTCTATATATATATATATATATATATATATATATGGGATGTAAGGTCAGGTGATGCGTAACATCACAGCCTCTCCTTGACAAATGTCAACCCCGCCTTCTCGTGGTGCATCCTGTTCCTACTAAAGGGGCTCTGACGACCGCCAATAGCGGTATAACTATACCATCGGGATTAGAGGAAATTCTATCCCACACTCACCAACCCGCTTGGCCAGCGTGGTGAGTTATGGCCAAACCCCTCCAAAATGACTCCACAACTTAAATCTTGGCCCTCAGTCTCCGGCAGCTGGAATGTACCTGGCCAAGGCAGCGGCCAGTGCGACATGAAGGCAGAGGGTGCTAAGAATCCCCGGAGGACCGGACTAGGCTGCCATCTGATGCTGACCTTGGCAACGTACAATGGACGCTCCCTATCTTCTGATTCAAGGCTTCTTGAATTGGAACAGGAACTACAAAGGATCAAGTGGGACATCGTGGGGCTAAGTGAGGTAAGGAGAAAAGGAGAAGATCTCATCGAACTGAAAAGTGGACATCTCTTCTACTATCGTGGGACAGATACTGGCAGAACTAGTGGTGTTGGATTTATAATAAACAAGAAACTGAAGGATAAAGTTGTAGAAGTTGAAAGTTCCTCTGACAGAGCTGCACGACTCGTTATCCAACTCTCGAAAAGATACCAGGCTCAGATTATTCAAACTTATGCACCCACCACAAGTCATCCTGAAGAAGAAATTGAAGAATTTTATGAGGAAATTTGTCATCTAAATAATAAAGGTAAGCAGCACTTGAAAATAATTATGGGAGATTTCAATGCAAAAATAGGGCAACGGCAACAGAATGAAACTTCAGTAGGTAAATTCGGTCACGGCAACAGAAACCAGCGTGGAAATACTCTCGTTGAGTTTGCAGAGGCAGAAGGGTTTTTCATCTTGAACTCCTTCTTCAAGAAAAAGCCACACAGGAAATGGACATGGAGACATCCAAATGGGACGACAAATGAAATTGATTTTATTATGTGTAACAAAAAATTCGTCATAGAAGACTGCAGTGTGCTAAACAAGTTCAACACAGGTAGTGACCATAGATTGGTGAGATGTAAGATGCACCTCAACACTAAACTTGAACGTGGCAAGCTCATAAGACAAACAAAATCTATTGACATAACCAACCTTAAAAAACACCATAATACCTTCAAGTTGGAACTGAAGAACAGGTTTTCTGCTTTAGAAGGCCTAACATCGGAAGAAGTGGACATCTCTGAAGTTAACAGAAAAGTAACCAAAGCTCTTATGGAAACAGCAACAAAATTAGCTGGGTCTAAGAACAAGTTGCATGTAAATAAATTATCAGGAAAAACGAAAATGTTGATGCAAAAAAGAAGAGAGATGAGGACAACTAAAGAAGATGCGACTTCCAAAGTGGAATATATAGAGCTATGCAAGACAGTACGAAAAAGTATCACTGAAGACGTAAGAAAATTCAACTGTGAACTAGTGAGGAAAGCAATTGAAAACAACCAAAGCCTAAAGATAGCAAAGGGACATCTCAGTAAGGGAAGAAAACAGATTATGGCACTGAGAAAAGAAGATGGTTCTGTAACAAGAAATAGAGGCGAAATTTTGACAAGAGTGAAAGATTTCTACTCCAAATTATATGAAAGGGATGATACATGCACTCCAGACATCATGAAAGATACCAGTACCAGAGTTCCTCCAGTCCTTCCAGCAGAAGTTGCACATGCAATCAAGAACATGAAGCGGGGAAAAGCTCCAGGAGAAGATGGAATTACTGTAGACATCATACAAGAAGCAAGTGGAGAAATCGAAACAGTACTCGCCCAAATTTTCACTCGATGCCTTAATGAAGGAAAGATTCCTGAGGATTGGAACACCGCTACAATGATCCTGCTACATAAGAAAGGTGACATTGAGGATCTCGGAAACTACAGACCTATCAGCCTCCTATCAGTAGTTTATAAAATCTTCACTAAAGTTCTTTCACACCGCTTGAAGGTAACACTGGACATGGCTCAACCGAGAGAACAAGCTGGATTCAGGAGTGGCTACAGCACAATAGATCATATCCATGTGCTGAGAGAACTAATTGAAAGAGCGAGGGAATATGAACTTCCATTGTGCATGGCTTTTATCGATTATGAAAAAGCCTTTGATTCGGTGAAACCATTAGCAGTTTCAATGGCTCTGAAAACCTGCGGTATTGAAGATGCATACATTAATATTATTAATAACATCTATGAAAATGCAAGTGCAAAGATTCGGCTGTTTGAAAATACAACACACATAAAAATTGGAAAGGGAGTGAGACAAGGTGACACCATATCTCCGAAGCTCTTTAATGCTACATTGGAGGGTGTTTTTCAGTCACTGAGCTGGGAAAACAAGGGGATAAAGATTAATGGAGATTATCTAACCCACCTTCGTTTTGCTGATGACGTAGTCATTTTTGCAACTAGCCCATCAGAGCTGCAGAGTATGATCCAGGAACTTGCTGACAAGAGTAAAGAAGTGGGATTAAAAATGAACTTTCGGAAGACAAAAGTGATGTTCAATGCTTTTACAAGAAATGAAGATTTATCGATTGATGGAGAAAAGCTGGAGATAACAGACACGTACGTTTATCTTGGACAGCAGATATCAAGTGAGGGTCACATTGATGAAGAAATTAATCGGCGTACAAAACTTGCCTGGAGAGCTTTTGGAAGAAACAGCATAATTTTCAAGAGCAATATGCCATTATGTCTTAAAAGAAAAGTGTTTGATCAGTGCATCCTTCCAGTGCTTACGTATGGTGCAGAGACGTGGACCTTAACTAAAAGAGACATACAAAGGCTGCAGACAACTCAAAGAAGCATGGAGAGGTGCATGCTTGGTGTAACCAGGAGAGATAAGAAGAGGAACTCGTGGATCCGAAAAATGACAAGAGTGGAAGACATCATGATCAGAGTTAAATCCCTGAAATGGCAATGGGCTGGACATACTGCCAGAAGGACAGATCATCGATGGACAGCCGAAATTTTAGATTGGATTCCAAGGGACAGGAAAAGACCCAGAAGAAGACCACATGGGAGATGGGTGGATGAAATTCGAAAGTATGCAGGGGTGACATGGAGGAGACTGGCACAAGACAGACCGTTGTGGAGGAAACTTGGGGAGACCTTCGTCCAGCAGTGGATTGATAATGGTTGACAATGATGATGATGATGATATATATATATATATTCTATAAAGAAGATACCTAAGCAAAAAAATACATATATAATTTTGACTCACACCTAGTACAACATAGAAAAGGTTATGTATCTACCTGTGTGAGTAAAAGGAGAAAAGATAAAAAAATAAAATAAAACTACTGAATGTAGAAGGTGTCGAGAATACTGAGCCTTGGCTTTATCAAGGACCAGCAAAAACTCTGCATTTTCTCACTTCCACAAAGACCTAGTTGGAAATGGGTTTCTGCAAGGCCATAGATGCAAGTAACATTCCCACCTAAAATTGTTTTAAAAAATATATATATATGTCATGTCCTCCGCATAGAGGACATGACATATATATATTTTTTAAAACAATTTTAGGTGGGAATGTTACTTGCATCTATGGCCTTGCAGAAACCCATTTCCAACTAGGTCTTTGTGGAAGTGAGAAAATGCAGAGTTTTTGCTGGTCCTTGATAAAGCCAAGGCTCAGTATTCTCGACACCTTCTACATTCAGATGTTTTATTTTATTTTTTTATCTTTTCTCCTTTTACTCACACAGGTAGATACATAACCTTTTCTATGTTGTTGTACTTGGTGTGAGTCAAAATTATATATGTATTTTTTTGCTTAGGTATCTTCTTAATAGAATATATATATATATATATATCATCATTGTCAACCATTATCAATCCACTGCTGGACGAAGGTCTCCCCAAGTTTCCTCCACAACGGTCTGTCTTGTGCCAGTCTCCTCCATGTCACTCCCGCATATTTACGAATTTCATCCACCCATCTCCCATGTGGTCTTTTTCTGGGTCTTTTCCTGTCCCTTGGAATCCAATCTAAAATTTCGGCTGTCCATCTATGGTCTGTCCTTCTGGCAGTATGTCCAGCCCATTGCCATTTCAGGGATTTAACTCTGATCATGATGTCTTCCACTCTCGTCATTTTTCGGATCCACGAGTTCCTCTTCTTATCTCTCCTGGTTATACCAAGCATGCACCTCTCCATGCTTCTTTGAGTTGTCTGCAGCCTTTGTATGTCTCTTTTAGTTAAGGTCCACGTCTCTGCACCATACGTAAGCACTGGAAGGATGCATTGATCAAACACTTTTCTTTTAAGACATAACGGCATATTGCTCATATATATACATATATATATATATATAATTAGGATGTAAGGTCAGGTGATGCGTAACATCACAGCCTCTCCTTGACAATTGTCAACCCCGCCTTCTCGTGGTGCATCCTGTTCCCACTAAAGGGGCTCTGACGACCGCCAATAGCGGTATAACTATACCATTGGGATTAGAGGAAATGCTATCCCACACTCACCAACCCGCTTGGCCAGCGTGGCGAGTTATGGCCAAACCCCTCCAAAATGACTCCACAACTTAAATCTTGGCCCTCAGTCTCCGGCAGCTGGAATGTACCTGGCCAAGGCAGCGGCCAGTGCGACATGAAGGCAGAGGGTGCTAAGAATCTCCCGGAGGACCGGACTAGGCTGCCATCTGATGCTGACCTTGGCTACGTACAACGGACGCTCCCTATCTTCTGATTCAAGGCTTCTTGAATTGGAAGAGGAACTGCAAAGCATCAAGTGGGACATCGTCGGGCTAAGTGAGGTAAGGAGAAAAGGAGAAGATCTCATTGAACTGAAAAGTGGACATCTCTTCTACTATCGTGGGACAGATACTGGCAGAACTAGTGGTGTTGGATTTATAATAAACAAGAAACTGAAGGATAAAGTTGTAGAAGTTGAAAGTTCCTCTGACAGAGCTGCACGACTCGTTATCGAACTCTCGAGAAGATACAAGACTCAGATTATTCAAACTTCTGCACCCACCACAAGTCATCCTGAAGAAGAAATTGAAGAATTTTATGAGGAAATTCGTCATCTAAATAATAAAGGAAAGTAGCACTTGAAGATAATTATGGGAGATTTCAATGCAAAAATAGGGCAACGGCAACAGAATGGAACTTCAGTAGGTAAATTCGGTCACGGCAACAGAAACCAGCGTGGAAATACTCTCGTTGAGTTTGCAGAGGCAGAAGGGTTTTCCATCTTGAACTCCTTTTTCAAGAAAAAGCCACACAGGAAATGGACATGGAGACATCCAAATGGGACGACAAGTGAAATTGATTTTATTATGTGTAACAAAAAATTCGTCATAGAAGACTGCAGTGTGCTAAACAAGTTCAACACAGGTAGTGACCATAGATTGGTGAGATGTAAGATGCACCTCAATACTAAACTCGAACGTGGCAAACTCATAAGACAAACAAAATATATTGACATAACCAACCTTAAAAAACCCCATAACACCTTCAAGTTGGAACTGAAGAACAGATTCTCTGCTTTAGAAGGCCTAACATCGGAAGAAGTGGATATTTCTGAAGTTAACAGAAAAGTAACCAAAGCTCTTATGGAAACAGCAACAAAATTAGCTGGGTCTAAGACCAGGTTGCATGTGAACAAATTATCAGGAAAAACCAAAATGTTGATGCAAAAAAAGAAGAGAGATGAGGACAACTAAAGAAGATGTGACTTCCAAAGTGGAATATATAGAGCTATGCAAGACAGTACGAAAAAGTATCACTAAAGACGTAAGGAAACCAACTGTGAACTGGTGAGGAAAACAACCAAAACCTAAAGATAGCAAAGGGACATCTCAGTAAGGGAAGAAAACAGATTATGGCACTGAGAAAAGAAGATAGTTCTGTAACAAGAAATAGAGGTGAAATTTTGACAGGAGTGAAAGATTTCTACTCCAAATTATATGAAAGGGATGATGCATGTACTCCAGACATCATGAAAGGTACCAGTACCAGAGTTCTTCCAGTCCTCCCAGCAGAAGTTGCACATGCAATGAAGAACATGAAGCGGGGAAAAGCTCCAGGAGAAGATGGAATTACTGTAGACATCATACAAGAAGCAAGTGGAGAAATCGAAACAGTACTTGCCCAAATTTTCACTCAATGCCTTAATGAAGGGAAGATTCTTGAGGATTGGAACAACGCTACAATCATCCTGCTACATAAAAAAGGTGACATTGAGGATCTCAGGAACTACAGACCTATCAGCCTCCCATCAGTGGTTCATGAAATCTTCACTAAAGTTCTGTCACACCGCTTGAAGGTAACACTGGACATGGCTCAACCAAGAGAACAAGCTGGATTCAGGAGTGGCTACAGCACAATAGATCATATCCACGTACTGAGAGAATTAATTGAAAAAGCGAAGGAATATGAACTTCCATTGTGCATGGCTTTTATCGATTATGAAAAAGCCTTTGATTCGGTGAAACCATCAGCAGTTACAATGGCTCTGAAATCCTACGGTGCCGCCCCGGTGACGTAGTGGTCTAAGGCGCTGGCCTCTGATCATTCGTCTGTAAGGGGTACGGGTTCGAATCCCGGTCAGGCATGGATATTGTGTTTGTCTTACGGCACTGGCTCTCTCCCTTCCCTGGAACCAGTGACTCTAAATTAGAGACGGGCGACTGCTTATAGCCCATTGAGTTGCTCACGGTGGTCGTTAAACCTCCAATCAAAAATAAAAAAATCCTGTGGTATTGAAGATGCATACATTAATATTATTAATAACATCTATGAAAATGCTGCAAGTGCAAAGATTCGGCTGTTTGAAAATACAACACACATAAAAATTGGAAAGGGAGTGAGACAAGGTGACACCAGATCTCCGAAGCTCTTTAATGCCACATTGGAAAATGTCTTTCAATCACTGAACTGGGAAAACAAAGAGATAAAGATTAATGGAGATTATCTAACTTACCTTCGTTTTGCTGATGACGTAGTCATTTTTGCAACTACCCCATCACAGCTGCAGGGTATGATCCAGGAACTTGCTGACAAGAGTAAGGAAGTGGGATTAAAAATGAACTTTCAGAAGACAAAAGTGATGTTCAATGCTTTTACAAGAAATAAAGATTTATCGATTAATGAAGAAAAGCTGGAGATAACAGGCACGTACGTTTATCTTGGACAGCAGATATCAAGTGAGGGTCACATTGATGAAGAAATTAATCGGCATACAAAACTTGCCTGGGGAGCTTTTGGAAGAAACAGCATAATTTTCAAGAGCAATATGCCATTATGTCTTAAAAGAAAAGTGTTTGATCAATGCATCCTTCCAGTGCTTGCGTATGGTGCAGAGACGTGGACCTTAACTAAAACAGGCATACAAAGGCTGCAGACAACTCAAAAAAGCATGGAGAGGTGCATGCTTGGTGTAACCAGGAGAGATAAGAAGAGGAACTCGTGGATCAGAAAAATGACAAGAGTGGAAGACATCATGATCAGAGTTAAATCCCTGAAATGGCAATGGGCTGGACATACTGCCAGAAGAACAGACCATCGATGGACAGCCGAAATTTTAGATTGGATTCCAAGGGACAGGAAAAGACCCAGAAGAAGACCGCATGGGAGATGGGTGGATGAAATTCGAAAGTATGCGGGAGTGACATGAAGGAGACTGGCACAAGACAGACCGTTGTGGAGGAAACTTGGGGAGACCTTCGTCCAGCAGTGGATTGATAATGGCTGACAATGATGATGATGATGATGATGATATAACTGCAATATGTATGTGTATGTGTGTGTGTGTGTGTGTGTGTGCGCGCGCGCGCGCTAATAAATATATTAAATACTCGTATATTACAAACGATAAAACAATCAGGTTTGATGAAACAAAACAGGCCAGTAAACTTCTCGCAACGACAGGCAGCAGCACTGGACAGCTCCAAGCAGCCCGGTGACGTCACAACTGGTCCCCAACGGGGTTCCGCCTCCAAGCAGCACGGTGACGTCACAACTGGTCCCCCAACCTCTTCCCCGAGGACCGTGTCGGTATTCAGTTTCTCAAAGCGATGGACCAGCCCTTCTCTCTTTTATAGCCCTGCTTCAACTGTGTGAATATATTTTAATACCTAATAGCGAAATTTATATTTTTGTACAGGGTACGTAAAATCTCTCAAAGACATCCCATGTTATAAAAACTTCGCAAGAGTTTACCAGTAAGTCGGAATGAAATTTAAAATTTGATATGCCACCCCGGTGGCGCAATGGTCTAAGCGATGGCCTCTGATCATTCGTCCGAAAGGGGTGCGGGTTCGAATCCCGGTGAGGCATGGATGTTGTGTTTGTTTTACGGCACTGGCTCTCTCCCTTCCCTGGAGCCAGTGACTTAAAATTAGGGACGGGTGACTGCTTATAGCCCATTGAGTTGTTCACGGTGCTCGTTAAACCTCCAATAAAAAAACTGATATAACATCCTCGGGGCAAAACTTGATCTGAAAACGATAACAAACCAAAAATAAAAAGGAGGGAGGGATCCAAATTCATGTTTTACAGACTACAAAACGTATGGTTGTCTTATTCACAGAATACCAGTTAGTCCACAAACGCTTACCTTGACATTTTAGTCCATAGAGGGCATATTTCCGTTTGTTTCTCGGAAATTTATAAAATGAACACTGATTTTTTAGTCTTGTGATTACAGTACGGTGCAAAACATGAAACCATATCTAATATATTTAGTTTTAACCTTAAAAAATCAATTTTACAGGACTATCCACAGCAGTTAACGATAAAACTAACTTTAGCTAACATGTAAACAACGTGTGTTTATGCTCGGTCACCATTCCGTGACGGCCGTCCCGTCCCGGTGGCGCAGTGGGCTCAGCGATGGTTTATGGTCATTCGTCCGATAGGGGTCCGCGTTCTAATCCCAGTGAAGCACGGATGTTGTGTTTGTTTTACGGCACCAGCTGTCTCCCTTCCCTGAAACCAGTGACCCTGAATTAGGGACAGGCGACTGCTTATAGGCCATTGAGTTGCTCACGGTGGTCGTTAAACCGCCAATCAAAAATAAAAAAATCCTGTGGTATTGAAGATGCATACATTAATATTATTAATAACATCTATGAAAATGCTGCAAGTGCAAAGATTCGGCTGTTTGAAAATACAACACACATAAAAATTGGAAAGGGAGTGAGACAAGGTGACACCAGATCTCCGAAGCTCTTTAATGCCACATTGGAAAATGTCTTTCAATCACTGAACTGGGAAAACAAAGAGATAAAGATTAATGGAGATTACCTAACTTACCTTCGTTTTGCTGATGACGTAGTCATTTTTGCAACTACCCCATCACAGCTGCAGGGTATGATCCAGGAACTTGCTGACAAGAGTAAGGAAGTGGGATTAAAAATGAACTTTCAGAAGACAAAAGTGATGTTCAATGCTTTTACAAGAAATAAAGATTTATCGATTAATGAAGAAAAGCTGGAGATAACAGGCACGTACGTTTATCTTGGACAGCAGATATCAAGTGAGGGTCACATTGATGAAGAAATTAATCGGCATACAAAACTTGCCTGGGGAGCTTTTGGAAGAAACAGCATAATTTTCAAGAGCAATATGCCATTATGTCTTAAAAGAAAAGTGTTTGATCAATGCATCCTTCCAGTGCTTGCGTATGGTGCAGAGACGTGGACCTTAACTAAAACAGGCATACAAAGGCTGCAGACAACTCAAAAAAGCATGGAGAGGTGCATGCTTGGTTTAACCAGTAGAGATAAGAAGAGGAACTCGTGGATCAGAAAAATGACAAGAGTGGAAGACATCATGATCAGAGTTAAATCCCTGAAATGGCAATGGGCTGGACATACTGCCAGAAGAACAGACCATCGATGGACAGCCGAAATTTTAGATTGGATTCCAAGGGACAGGAAAAGACCCAGAAGAAGACCGCATGGGAGATGGGTGGATGAAATTCGAAAGTATGCGGGAGTGACATGGAGGAGACTGGCACAAGACAGACCGTTGTGGAGGAAACTTGGGGAGACCTTCGTCCAGCAGTGGATTGATAATGGCTGACAATGATGATGATGATGATGATGATATAACTGCAATATGTATGTGTGTGTGTGTGTGTGTGCGCGCGCGCGCTAATAAATATATTAAATACTCGTATATTACAAACGATAAAACAATCAGGTTTGATGAAACAAAACAGGCCAGTAAACTTCTCGCAACGACAGGCAGCAGCACTGGACAGCTCCAAGCAGCCCGGTGACGTCACAACTGGTCCCCAACGGGGTTCCGCCTCCAAGCAGCACGGTGACGTCACAACTGGTCCCCCAACCTTTTTTTTTTTTTTTTTTGATTGAAGGTTTAACGACCACCGTGAGCAACTCAATGGGCTATAAGCAGTCGCCCGTCCCTAATTTAGGGCCACTGGTTCCAGGGAAGGGAGAGAGCCAGTGCCGTAAGACAAACACAACATCCATGCCTCACCGGGATTCGAACCCGGACCCCTTTCGGACGAATGATCAGTAGCCATCGCTTAGACCACTGCGCCACCGGGGCGGCCCCCCAACCTCTTCCCCGAGGACCGTGTCGGTATTCAGTTTCTCAAAGCGATGGACCAGCCCTTCTCTCTTTTATAGCCCTGCTTCAACTGTGTGAATATATTTTAATACCTAATAGCGAAATTTATATTTTTGTACAGGGTACGTAAAATCTCTCAAAGACATCCCATGTTATAAAAACTTCGCAAGAGTTTACCAGTAAGTCGGAATGAAATTTAAAATTTGATATGCCACCCCGGTGGCGCAATGGTCTAAGCGATGGCCTCTGATCATTCGTCCGAAAGGGGTGCGGGTTCGAATCCCGGTGAGGCATGGATGTTGTGTTTGTTTTACGGCACTGGCTCTCTCCCTTCCCTGGAGCCAGTGACTTAAAATTAGGGACGGGTGACTGCTTATAGCCCATTGAGTTGCTCACGGTGCTCGTTAAACCTCCAATAAAAAAACTGATATAACATCCTCGGGGCAAAACTTGATCTGAAAACGATAACAAACCAAAAATAAAAAGGAGGGAGGGATCCAAATTCATGTTTTACAGACTACAAAACGTATGGTTGTCTTATTCACAGAATACCAGTTAGTCCACAAACGCTTACCTTGACATTTTAGTCCATAGAGGGCATATTTCCGTTTGTTTCTCGGAAATTTATAAAATGAACACTGATTTTTTAGTCTTGTGATTACAGTACGGTGCAAAACATGAAACCATATCTAATATATTTAGTTTTAACCTTAAAAAATCAATTTTACAGGACTATCCACAGCAGTTAACGATAAAACTAACTTTAGCTAACATGTAAACAACGTGTGTTTATGCTCGGTCACCATTCCGTGACGGCCGTCCCGTCCCGGTGGCGCAGTGGGCTCAGCGATGGTTTATGGTCATTCGTCCGATAGGGGTCCGCGTTCTAATCCCAGTGAAGCACGGATGTTGTGTTTGTTTTACGGCACCAGCTGTCTCCCTTCCCTGAAACCAGTGACCCTGAATTAGGGACAGGCGACTGCTTATAGGCCATTGAGTTGGTCACAGTGGTCGTTAAATCTTCAATCCAAAAAAAAAAAAAAAAATTCCGCGACGTCACGCATGACTTCGACGACGGATTGTATTGATTAGTAAGTACGCATAGTATTTCGTTTCCACATCTTATGTTGGATAATTTCATGTTTTATAACAAGAACAGCAAGTTTAAAGTGGCCGTCAATAGTTTTTTTTTTCAATCGTAAAATAGCTTTTTTTAACTAAAAAAAACAAACGAAATGCTTATACGTGATTGCTATGGTTTCATGCGGGCCGCCATTTATACATATAAAAATGGCGGCGCGCACTTATATTGTAAACTTACCCTGCCAGAGTTCTGTTGATATCAAAGGATAATTTTAGTGATCGTTTTTCTTCTGTTGGGGCTTTATACGTTGATACGCATTCTTTACATATCGAATGATCTGTGCCGCCCCGGTGGCACAGTGGTCTAAGCGATGGCCTCTGATCATTCGTCCGAACGGGGTCCGGGTTCGAATCCCGGTGAGGCATGGGTGTTGTGTTTGTCTTACGGCACTGACTCTCTCCCTTCCCTGGAACCAGTGACCCTAAAATAGGGACGGGCGACTGCTTATAGCCCATTGAGTTGCTCACGGTGGTCGTTAAACCTCCACTCCAAAAAAAAAAAAATGATCTGTCCAATAGCTCGACACAAAACGCTTTCGCCCCATTACAAAAACGTGAGACATGGATGTTGTGTTTTTCTTACGGCACTGGCTCTCTCCCTATCATGATCATATGTAGAGGATTTTAGGAAGGGAGTGTCTGACCCCAGGTCTTAAACAACCCTTAGAAATAGGAAACTAGGAGATATGGGCTAGAGCGCCCGATAGGAAAGTGACACGGAAGCGAAGTAGAAAGGGGAGGAAGACGCCCTTATTTATTACCGGCGGGCCAGTACCCGGGGTCCGACGGCTTAACGTGCCTATCCAACGCACGGCGGGTATTTAGTGGATCGAGCGTTCGTGCCTGACTGGGATCGAACATGAGGCCCTTGCCGTGGCAGTCACGAACGTTGCCCACTCGGCCACCCGCGGCCTTCTCTCCCTTCCCAGGAACCAGTGACCTTAAATTAAGGACGGGCGACTGCTTATAGCCCATTGAGTTGCTCACGGTAGTCGTTAAGGTGGACGTGAAGTAATTTTGCTTCCTATACTTCCAATGGAAAAACTTCTGTACACATTTTCTTCACAAATAATGCGTTTCCAAGGATGAAACTTTGAACATCGATTAAAATAGCGTCTTTTTTTAACTTGGAATGCTTAATATTTCCTAAAACATTGCCATAATTATGCAATTCAACATTTGTTTGTCTACTGATGTCATCAAGGTACAGGTCGCGCCATCTTTTTTCTGGTTTCACCACCAAAGGGAAAGTTATTGATTTCTAATATAATTATGGTTATGTTTCAGAAAATATTAAGTATTCCAAGTTATAATATGAAGCTATTTTAATTTATGTTCAAATTTTCATCCTGGAAACGCATTAATTGTGAAGAAAATGTGTACAGAAGTTTCTCCATTTTTTTTTTTTTTTTTTTTGGTTGGAGGTTTAACGACCACCGTGAGCAACTCAATGGGCTATAAGCAGTCGCCCGTCCCTAATTTAGGGTCACTGGTTCCAGGGAAGGGAGAGAGCCAGTGCCGTAAGACAAACACAACATCCATGCCTCACCGGGATTCGAACCCGGACCCCGTTCGGACGAATGATCAGAGGCCATCGCTTAGACCACTGCGCCACCGGGGCGGCTGTTTTTCCATTGGAAGTATATAGGAAACAAAATTACTTGACGTCCACCTTAAACTTCCAGTAAAAAGAAAACGTAGGATTTGAAGTGATCCTAGTCCGACACACAGCTGCACTATAAACTTTAGGACGCCCCGGTGGCGCAGTGGACTAAGCGCTCGCTTGTGACCATGGGTCCGGGTTCCAATCCCGTGAGGCACGGATATTGTGTTTGTCTTATGGCACTGTGTCTCTCCCTACTCTGGAATCAGTGGCTCTAAATTAGGGATGGGAGACTGCAGTGTTGCATTCAGAGTTTTTTTTTTCGGGGGGAGGGGATTACAAATTTTGAGGGGCAGAAACTTGTTGGCCGCCCCGGTGGCGCAGTGGTCTAAGGCGCTGGCCTCTGATCACTCGTCCGTAAGGGGTCCGGGTTCGAATCCCGGTCAGCCGCCCCGGTGGCGCAGTGGTCTAAGGCGCCGGCCTCTGATCATTCGTTCATAAGGGGTCCGGGTTCGAATTCCGGTCAGGCATGGATGTTGTGTTTGTCTTACGGCACTGGCTCTCTCCCTTCCCTGGAACCAGTGACCCTAAATTAGGGACGGGCGACTGCTTATAGCCCATTGAGTTGCTCACGGTGGTCGTTAAACCTCCAATCCAAAAAAAAAAAAAAAAAAAAAAAAAGAAACTTGTTGACTCATATATACTCACAATTTTGTAATTTATACGAGGATAGATCCAAAAAAATTTTACAAGCAGCAGCATTGGATAAGTAATTAGTGTGGAGGGTACATTTGTTGCCCAGAGTGGAGGCAGATGGCGCTTGTTTTCTGACAGCCGTTGTTTGGGAAGTTCGCAGACGCGTGAGAGCGATTGAAATGGCAAGACGTTTAGAAAAGTGGTCCCGCTTGGAGGTGCGAGCTGTAATTCGGTTCTTATGGGCAAAGAATGTGTCCGCATCTACAATTCACAGTCAAATAGTGGAAGTTAATGGTGAAGAAGCAATCAGCCGACAACATGCAGCGAAATGGTGTCGCTCTTTTCAATCGGGCAAAGAGGATGTGGAAAACCGCAACAGGGCAGCGAACGCCGTCCAAGTTCGTGAACGACAGAAATCAACACGGCACGAGTTGACAAAATGATTCAAAATGATCGACGAGTAATTGTGCGTGCAATGGTGTCAGAGCTGGGACTCAACTATGGTACCGTTCAGCGTACCGTTTCTGATGTTTTGGGATATTCCAAGGTTTGTGCCCGCTGGGTACCACGTGCGTTATCCGAGGAGCAAAAAGCCACACGAATGATGTGCAGCCTCACGTTTCTGCAGCGTTACCATGCCGACGGCCAGCAGTTCATTGATCACATCGTTACTGGGGACGAAATTTGGCTTCATCACTTCGTCCCCACAACCAAAAGAGCCAGTATGGTGTGGAAACACGCTGGATCACCAACGAAAAAGGAGTTTAAGGTTACACCCTCTGCCGGTAAAGTTATGGCAACCATGTTCTGGGATGCATGCGGTGTTATCCTTATCGAGAGTCTGGAGCGTGGCCATACCGTTAATGCCGATCGTTATTGTGCCACTTTGACATGGTTACGTGAAGCCATCCGACGCAAACGGCCTGGCGTGTTGAGTGATGGTGTCATCTTCCTGCATGACAATGCCAGGCCCCATACTGCACGCAAAACTCAAGAATTGCTGCAAAAGTTCAAGTGGGAAGTCTGGAGACACCCCCTTCATACAGCCCAGATTTGGCACCCAGTGACTACTTCCTTTTTCCGAAATTGAAGGAACACTTATCTGGAAGAAGGTTCTCTTCCGACAGTGATGTGAAAACAGCTGCCGAGAACTGGATCAATGGGCAGGGACTTGATTTGCTACCGAGCCGGGTTAAACAAGTTGGTCATGCGTTCCGATAAATGCCTGAACAGATTTGGTGATTATGTGGAAAAGTGATTGGCAAGTATGCCTCATAATTCCCTTTTGAATTTTCTGTCTATTGTTAATCAATAATTTTTTATGACCCTTGTAACCTTTTTTTTTTTTTTTTTTTTTTTGGAACTATCCTCGTATATCGCAAATGCAAATTCCAAGTAATCTACACATACAAGTGATTAAAAATGTTATATCTTTACTTTAATTCAGTGATACCCTTCGGATTTCACCATGGGGTGGTGTAAAATATTGAGGATGCTAGTAAGATAACGTTGTGCTGGACCAGGAAATCCCCCCAAAACATTAGGATTGGTAAAAAATGTACTCGCCTTACTGCAACCGTGTTTCTGATTATTAAAGAATCTTTACAGTGTTATCCGAAAACGCATGGTGTAAACCATTCCCCTTTCGTTTGGTTTCAGCCCCTTTAGATTAGCACATTGTAGTAAAAAAAAAACGCAACTAACCGTTTCGATGCCAGTTTGAGGTGCCCGTTTTTTTTTGTTTTTTTTTTTGTCACGGAGTGTTGTAAACCAACCTCCTCCAGGGAAAAGAATTTTTTTATGGTAACAATTTCTAATATTTGCTATTGTTCAAATTTAGGTAGCAAATATTTTGTTGCATTGGAAGCACTAACATCACGTTAGCTGCATTGAAGCTGAACCGTATACATGGAAAATCGACATCCATAAGACTGAAATAAAACTGAATGCCAGCTTCCAAAATATGATGTATTGTAGTGCAAACACCTGTACTTTATGGAACTAGGTTTTTATTGCGGAAGTAGACCGAGTTATCAGTGCTTGAAAAATTCCCACTTCAGCAAGGGCAGTTTAATTTTGTTTCTTTCCTTTTTTTTTTTTTTCTTTTTTTTTTTTTTTGAAGGATAATAGAAATTTAAGATTGAAGTCTATGGGTGATTTTTTTCCCTTATTAAGTTTTTTAAATTAATTTCTCCAAATATTCAGCTATAAGCGAACACAATTGGACTAATATAAAAGGAGATCGCCCAAAGACCTACGGGTGGGTCATCAACCGGGTACTGGCCCCCCGGTAATAAATAAGGGCGTCTTCCTCCCTCTTTCTACCTCGTTTCCGTGTCACTTTCCTATTGGGCACTCTAGTTCAAATCTCCTAGCTTCCTATTTCTAAGGGTTGTTAAAACCTGCGGTCAGACACTCCCTTCCTAAAATACTCTATCTATGATAATACCTACGGGTGGGGGCGCTCATGGATTTTCGGAGGCGCTAAGCACCCCGAAAAGATGCCCGAATACATCACTGGGAGACTGCTTATAGCCCATTGAGTTGCTCACGGTGGTCGTTAAACCTCCAATAAAAAATCCCAGTGTGGCATGGATGTTGCGCTTGTCTTACGGTACTGGCTCTTTCCCTTCCCTGGAGTCAGTGGCCCTAAATTAGGGACGGGCGACTGATTATAGCCCATTGAGTCAAGAAGGTTATATTACTGGAGACACCACTGGCTCTGCCGCCATAGGTCACAGCTAATCTGTAGTGTGACGTCACAAGCAGGCAAAAACGAACTAAATTATACCTTTGATAAAACAGTAAGTTTGTGTATGTTGATAAAGATTATTGAAATATTCATTTTATCTGTTTATACGCTTAGAAGCTTTTGTTCCATTGGCTTCAAAGCAGATTTTTTCTGCGGCTGCGTCGTGCCTGCTCATGATGTCATTTGCAGCACGGACGGTGACTTATGGCGTCCAATGCTGCGTGGATAGGAGTGGTGTCTCCAGTAATATAACCTTCTTGCATTGAGTTGCTCGCTGTGGTCGTTAAACCTCCAAGTAAAAAAAAAATTACAGAAAAATATAGGAAAAGTCCCAGAAGAAGACCACATGGGAGATGGAAGGATGAAATTCGAAAGTATGCAAGAGTAACGTGGAGGAGACTGGCACAAGACAGGCCGTTTAGAAGAAACTTGGGGATATCTTCATCCAGCAGCGGATTGATAATGGTTGACGACGATGATGATATATATATATATATATATCATTATCATCATCATAGTCAACCCATATTTCCTACTTCCATGAGTCAACCATTATATACACTGCTGGCCACCCAAAATGCAACACCAAGAAGGACACGAGATAGCAAAGCCAGATTTACTGGACACATAACAACAGATACAAAGATGAAACGATTGATCTCACAGGCCCATGCGATTTGCGGAACACGCAGACATCAATAGTTCGTGTGGCCCCCATGGCTGGAAATGACGGCCGCTACACGCCGCGGCATCGAACGAAAGAGGATTTTGATGTGGGCTTGGGGTATGTCGGTCCTGGCTGCTTCCACACGTTGCCACAGTTCATCAGGCGTAGCCGCGGGTGGTGCTTGCCGGCCACTCAGTTACCGATCAGCGACATGACGTGTTCGATGGGCGACATATCGGGAGAACAGGCGGTCCACGACAGCAGTGACACCTAGTGGGCCGTGAAGAATTGTTGCACGATGCGTGCCACGTGCGGGCGCGCACTGTCCTGTTGAAACGTGGCCGCTGGCAGGTCCTGCAGGTAAGGGAGGACTACAGGCTCCAAAACGTCGGAGATGGTGCGGTGGCTGTTGAGTGTACCGGCGATGCGTACTAGAGGGGTGCGTGTGTCATATCCAATTGCGCCCCAAACCATAACGCTAGGCGACGGACCGGTATAGCGATGCATGATGCAGGCGTCACACAGTTTCTCGCCGCGGTGCCGCCACACGCGGATCCGACTATCGTGGTGTTGCAGGCAGAAGCGGAATTCGTCGGAGAAGACAATATCGTGCCATTCCGTAATCCAGGTGCGGCGTTCAACGGCTCACTGCCGCCGCACTCGCCGGTGGTGTAACGTCAATGGTAATCGGAGCAATGGGCGCCGTGCGACAAGTTCCCGCTCCTGCAGACGTCGTCGAACGGTACGTGCTGATACAGGTTGTTGCGCAACACACCGTAATTCCTGCGCTAACGTTCATGCTATAGCGGTGCGAGCCGTCAATGCCCGCCGCACAACATGCCGGTCTTCTCATTCGGTGGTGTGCCGCTGCTGCGGCAATCGCTCACGTCAGTCCGTCCGTGCCTCCTGCACTCACCGAATCCATACTCGCCTCACTGTGACTGGAAGTCGTCCCACACGGGCGCCGATGTCTCGGTACGATAAACCGCTGTCGCGATAAAAAAAAAGCCACTATTCGTCCTCTGTCGAACTCCGAAACATGCTGGAATGACTGCCGTATTCTGCGACGAGGCATCAGGAAGCTTCCCACGCACAGGTCCGGCAGCACAACACACTTCCACTACTTACACCCCACCTTCTGTGCACCCTTCTTATAATGCTTCTCGGTGGCGTGCCGGCAATGCTAATCGTTTGCATGTTCTCTCGCGGACGACGCATGCTGCGCATTTCAGGCCAATCGGATGCTTCCCTCTTGGTGTTGCATTTTGGGTGGCCAGCAGTGTATATATTTTGCTTTTTCAATTTAACTTTCAACACCTTGGCTCTCGTGTCTTTTTTTTTTTTTTTTTTTATGGATCAAATTGTCTCCCTTTCCCCGTTCCGTTGTTCTGGTTCCGTCGTCGAAAAGAAATCGATATCATCATCCACTAGTAATTGTCATTGTTCTACGTGGAAATTCTCATTTTCTCACTGTCACTTCCTCCTAGTGTTGGGCATAATCGATTGAATTTAAGAATCGAAAGGTTACAATCGAGAGATCTGTCAAATCGAGATATTCATTCGAAATAATCATTCGAACGATTTTTAGTTTTAGAATTCACCGGTAGGTAGCGTAATACGCTCAGATCCGCCTTCTGCGTTTGACAAATCGAGATATTCATTCGAAATAACCATTCGAATGATTTGTAATTAGTGCTAAACGCTCAGCTTTCTTTCGCTGGACGGAATGACAATAAAGACGCCTGGATTTTTTCGAATAGCATAACCTAGCTTAAGAAGTTATAAGGAACACAAGTGATTCTCCCTGCGAGAGATAATTCGATCACGTGAAAAGCGAGTACTTCCGAACCTCTCGTATCTCGTTACCTCTCGAGATGTTTTCGGGTAGACGAGCGATTTTGCTCGGAACCCATGTTCTCAAGAAGAGACGAGCGATTTCGCCTTTCGAATGCACTCGTTTGAACGAGACAGCTTGTGGGCAATCGAGAGTTCTTTCGAGAGGTTTTTTTCATTCGAATGAATTTGGCGTAATCGAATGTTTCGAGATATTTTCATAATCGAATGAATCGATTATTTCGTCTCGATTATGCCCATCACTACTTCCTCCATGTTTTATAGGATCTTTGGGCTTGAGATTCCGTGCTTGAAATATAATGATCTAGTGATGCATTCGAACAGGTTCTTGTTCTAGTAAACTGAAATTAAAATTTTTTTCCTTGGAGTACAAAACGTTGTACGATGTGTAAGTGTTAGTTACAATCAATCTTGCTTCTTCTCTTTTTGGATTCCTATCGGTACATCAGGAAAAAATATCTGCTCTTCTTATAAGTATAGAAACTGGATAAAATGTGAAACGGTTAGCTTTAACTTTTAAAAGTCGTCGTACGAATTATATGAAGCAAACTTTTTTCTTTTTAAATGTTGGGAAAATTGAGAAACAGGGTTTTTGTAGAAATTTTGAACAATGGGAATATACAGGAGTTAGCATGCTTCTTTTACGTTTGTGCAAATAAAAGCCAACGTCCAACAGTAGGTATATTACTCTTCTTATATTTGTTTTGATGGAAAATGTCTGCTTCTCCAAGACGTAAATGATAAAATTGTAAAATCATTAAAGTATTTTTTAGCCTAAAATCGCATGGAAATTTGCCCAGCCATTTCGGCAAATATGCTTTCAAATTCAGTGTGGTGTCATTCCTATTTTTTTGTTACATGTTTTAATTAGATTTTTTTAAAAATATTCTTGTGCATATCACGACAGGATGTTGTGGCGTTTACCTTTTTATGTGTAGAACACACAGTGTAAATCAAAGGGGCATTAATTGTTCACTTCATGACCATGTAAGGTCAAAACGGGATTAGAGTGGCCTTCTACTGAATAATTAAATATTGTAAGATTATCAGCATGGAGTCGCTGTTGAAGCATATCTCAGATGAAGTTCCTCGGGATAGGAATGCAGTGGAAGTGGAAACACAAGCTGACTCCTTGCAATACATTGTTCCAGATGTAAGTGCAGATCATTGGGAATGTGAAATATGTTTCCAGAAATTCACAGAAGAATCCAGCTTTACCAGACATGAGTGTTTCAAGAAATTCTCACAGAAATGCAGTCCAATAGGGGATATAAAAGTTCATACAGATGAACAACTGTATGAGTGTGATAGATGCTCTAACCAGTTCAGTGACAAACATACCCTATTAAACCACAGGCTTCTTCATGCTGATGAAAAGCCTCACCATTGTGATGTATGTTCCAAACAGTTTTCTCAGAAACATTATCTTTTAAGACACATGCTCACCCACACAGGTGAAAGTCCTAACAAATGTCACGTATGCTCAAAACAGTTTGTTCGAAAAAGTGATCTTTCAAAGCATATGCTTGTTCACACAGGTGAAAAGCCTCATCAGTGTCCTATATGCTACAAACAGTTTACTCAGAAAAGTAATCTTTCCAGCCATTTGGTCCTTCACACAGGTGACAAACCTCACCATTGTGTTGTATGCTCCAAACCATTTGCTACAAAGAATCATCTTTCAAAGCATATGGTCGTACACACAGCTGAAAAGCCTCATCAGTGTAATGTATGCTCCAAGCAGTTTACTCACAAAAATAATCTTTTAAAGCACATACTTTGTCATACTGGTGAAAAGCCTCACCAGTGTGATGTTTGTTTCAAGCAGTTTACTCAGAAAGTTTCACTTCAAACACATATGCTTCTTCACACTGGTGAAAAGCCCCACCAGTGTAAAGTATGCTCCAAACAGTTCACTACAAAAGATCAACTTTCAAATCACATGCTTCGTCATACAGATGTAAAACCTCACGTGTGTGGTGTATGCTCCAAACAGTTTGCTCGCAAAATTTATCTGTCGTGGCATATGCTAGTCCACACAAGGATTAAGCCTCACCATTGTGATATTTGCTTCAAACAATTTGCTCGGAAGCGTGATCTTACAAGTCATATGCGAATTCACACCGGTGAAAAACCTCACCAGTGTAATGTATGCTCCAAGCAGTTCAGTCATAGAAGTGCCCTCTTGAAGCATAACTTTATCCACACTGGTGAAAAGCCTCACCAGTGTGCTGTATGCTCCAAACAATTTGCTCAAAAAAATGAACTTTCAAAGCATTTGCGTATTCACACAGGTGAAAAACCTCATCAGTGTGATGTATGTTCCAAACAATTTGCTCAAAAAATTGCACTTTCAAGACATATGCTTGTTCACACAGGTGAGAAGCCTCACGGTTGTGATGTGTGCTCCAAACAATTTTCTCAAAGAGGTGGACTTTCAAGACATATGCATGTTCACACTGGTGAAAAACCTCACCAGTGTGATGTATGCTCCAAACGATTTGCTCAGAAAGGTGATCTTTCTGTGCACATGGTTCTTCACACAGGTGGAAAACCTCACCATTGTGATGTGTGCTCCAAACAATTTTCTTTGAAAGCGTATCTTACAAGGCATATGCGCCGCCATGCAAATGTGTAACAGCGTAATATAATGTGTTAGAACACCATCCATTAAAGCCATATGAGAAGACATCGAAAGTGAAAATTTCGTTTTCAGAGTAGTCTGGCGAAAATACAGTTTGACTTGGAGATATGTACCATAGTAAGATTATTTATCTTCTGTGACAGTGGTCTGCAAACTTTTTTCACGATGCACCTTTGCATTGGCAAAAACTACGGCTATCCTTCCACAAATGGGCACACTCCTCATTTCTCACAGCTGAGACGGCGGAGCGCTAGAACAGCTTCGTGAGCAATCTAGTGTTTTCGATCTGGCAACGTATCTGTTGTTTACATTCGAATGCAAACGTTATAGGAATTGAAAAAGTGGTTTTCTTTTGCATTCTGTTCTTATTTTTTTATTCATCATGATGATTAACGTTGGTTTCATCAAAAAAATATTTCATGTACTAAATGAAAACAATAACCGAGATGTTGAAAAAGGACTAAAAAAAACAAAAACGATCTTACTACCATATACGTTGGGAGACTGATAAAAAATTGTACTTTCGTATTTACAGTAAGTATTTTAATTCGTACTGAGAAATATATAGCAAAAGACAATTTAAGAAGAAAAGCATCGATATTTATTGCCATTCGCGATTACTTCTTATTTCAAGGGTGGATAGCAAACCATATCTTTCACACCATGATATGCATGTTTTCTATCTCATATGACATCGTTTACGCGACAATACAAATTTCATTGAGGCATTATAAAATACAACAGACCAATTCAATGACAACTTCATGGAATTTTAATACTGATGAAGGTTAATATGGACAACTTAATATTTACCAAGCGTTCCCAGATCGAAAACAGTAGATTGCTCGCTGAGCTGTTCTAGCGCTCCGCTGTCTTAGCTGTGAGAAATGAGGAGTGCACCCGTTTGTGGAAGAATAGCCAAAACTACTTATTGCGCACCCCTTGTGTGTATTTATGCTAAACATACATATATCATATACAGGGGTTGTCCAAAATAATGAAAACACCTTGAAACAATGGGTGTTATGCACCTAATATGGTGTGGGGAGCACTCTTGGCATTTAACACTGCTTGGAATGGACACATCCAAGTCCTGGATGATGGTAAGTGGTATGTTGTACCATTCTTCCTGCAGAAACTGCTCCAATTCCTTGTGAGAGACGCCGGAGGAGAATAACGGGATCGTACTGTTTTCCAACACAGACCACAGGGGCTCAATGATGTTTAAGTCCGGTGATTGTGCAGGCCAGGGAAGGTCTGCAATTTCATCCTCATGTTTCTCAAATCATGATTGAGCAGTTCGACTTCTGTGAATTGGGGCATTATCATCTTGAAAGGTGCAATCCTCTGATGGAAACAATGTCTGTGCCATTGAATGCACATGGTCGGCCAAAAGGGTGGCATAGTCGCCGCTAGTGATCCGTCCGTGTAAGGTGATAATGGGACCTGCTGCAAACCACAAGATCATGGGCTAAACTATTACGGAACGGTCCCCATGCTTCACTGTAAGAAGGAGAAAGTCTGGGTTGTAGGCTTCTGCGGGGGTTCTCCACAAGTAAACCCGTCCTGTGGTGGGGAATAGTGAGAAACTTGATTCATCGGAAAACAAGACATGTTTCCATTGATCAGCAGTCTATGTTTTATGTTTCTGGCACCACTGTAGTCTCCGTTTCACATTCACCTGCGACACCAGAGGTTTTGCAATCGCAGCTCTGCCGTAAATATTGTGCTTATGCAATTCCCTTCGCACGGTATGGGTCGAAACTGGGTTTTGGAGATGTGCATTAAACTCAGCAGTCACTTTCGCCGCCATGGTCTTCCTCCTTGCGGTCACAATCCTCTTTGATGACCTCCTGTCTCTCGCAGTGAGCTTGGTTTTCCTTCCACAGTTGTGTCTTGCAGATGATGATGTGCCGTGAACATTTTATGCTGTCGTGACCTTCAACACGGTAGCTCTCAATGCCCCCAATGCCTGTGCCACTGTGATTACCGACACACCAACCAGACAGGCTCCTACAATCTGCCCTCTTTGGAACTCTGACAATTTATTCATTGTGCCTTTCCCTGGAAAGCAATTATGAGAACACCGGTTTACAGTGCGATCACACAGACCCTTGAGACTACAAGCAACACTTTTTACAAAAAAAAAAAAAATGTAGCTACATGTTCGTTTTACTCAAAAAGCAGCACATACCGAAAAATTTGGTAAATTTAGATTCTGTTCTAAATTCGGTAAATGTGTAGATTAGCATCCTAAATTATTTCGTCAGAAAAATATTAGTACCTGGAAAAAGTGTGATGCGCAGATTTTAGAGTGTGGAAATTAATGGCGAATGGTCAGAAATAATGTCTTTTAAAGGTTTTTATCGTAATATTTACCTGTAAGTGTGATGCTGTGAAGAGACGCTGCGATAGGCCTAACACGTCGCTGCCGCGGCAATGTCAAGTTTTGCTCCATTGAAAGGAAGATTCGCTGCAACGTGTAATTCACATGTGAATGACTACAAGTGCAGCCGCATACGTTCTTGCCAGGAGAGTGAAGCATCATGAGCACATACACTACAGAATATAGTTCGAGCATATTTTGTCTTTGTTTTTAAAAAAGATGTTGAGAAATGTTTGTTCTTTCGCACATAATTCCCTGATTTCAAATAGAAAGTATGAATATGCCTTTCTGTGTTGTACAAAAACCTGGGGAAGTATAACTTTCAGTTCAGGTATACAGAGTGGAAGAAATATTCGGTACTTACGTATTAACGCCACCGCAGCAGAAGTTGTGCTAATGCGCCAATAAAGAGCAATCTTGTTGTTCGCACGTGCAGGCATTAACGCCACCGCAGCAGAAGTTGTGCTAATGCGCCAATAAAGAACAATCTTGTTGTTCGCACGCGCAGGCATTTATGTTTTGGATTCTTTGTTGCCTTTTTGTTTGCTGATTTTTGACGCCATTTTTTAGTGCTACGAAAATGCGCATTTGGGATTTGCCAAAAACAGAACAAGATGCAATTTTATTTTTTCAGGAGCGAAATATTTTACCAAAAGAACGAAAATGTACCAATTCCCATGACATGAAACTTTATTTCGGTAAACGTAAGTTTTGGAAATGTAATTTAAGACAGTGTGATCAGCAAGTGGGACTTAGAAAAGACAACTGGTTTGAGGGAAGCAGAATTCCATTTTGTTCAGCTTGAAGATTCATATACTGCTGGTGCGAGGAGTTGACGTCGATTAAATTTTGTGAAAAGCAACTTGATTTATCAGATAAAACTGTTATAGGTTGGAACAATTACATGCGTGAATTATGTGTCTTGGATATGGAGAATAAACCAAACAAGAAGGTAGGTGGACCAGATTGCATTGTGGAAATTGATGAAAGTTTGTTTACTAAATGTAAAAATAATTGTGGAGGTTGCTCTTTATTGGCGCATTAGCACAACTTCTGCTGCGGTGGCGTTAATACGTAAGTACCAAATATTCTTCTCATAATACATGGCAAATACGTCATGATAATTAACACAGGAATCGAACATCACTGAATTGACTAAATACTGTTTCACACGTGAATTGAATCACACCAGAAAACTTGAAAATTTCATCGTTGTGAAGTGGGAATCGAACCCGCACCTCCCGATTATCGTTTGAGCATGCTATCCGTTGCACCACCCATGCTCCAATGGTAATCGGGAGGTGCAAGTTCGATTCCCACTGCACAACGATGAAAATTTCAAGTTTTCTGATGTGATTGAATTCATGTGTGAAACAGTAATTACAGTCAATTCAGCAATGTTTGATTGCTGTGTTAATTATCATATTTCAGTTCTGCTTTGAACGGCTTCCATTCGTAGCTGACTTGCTCTGACACTGCACTTTTGGTTCTGTTAATACTTTTTTTGCAGGTCAGTTCGTATCTTTGGCAAATCAAAGAGGTTTTATCCGGTTTTTCCTGCCAACAATGTACAGCATACAACAAAATAAAGGGTGGATAATGTGGACCTATTTTCTGTAGCATATCACTACAACATTTATCGCTCTCCTGCCAACAATGTAACCACTTTCTCTTGTACTCTTTTGGTTGTCATTTCAGTACAGCAACGAGCTTTCCTTTTAACGGAGCAAAGCTTGACATCATCAATGTAGCGATGCGTTAGGCCTACCGCAGCGTCTCTTCACAGCATCGAACTTACAGGTAAATATAACGATAAAAATCTTTAAAACACATTTAAAATATGAAATTTCTGCACCATTTGCCATTATTTTCCATACTCTAAAATCTGTACGTCGCACATTTCTCAGGTACTAACATTTTTTCGACAAAATAATTTAGGACCCTAATCTACACATTTACCAAATCTTCTCACTTGTATGTTCGTTTAAATCCATGAGTTTAGAAAAAAAATTGCGCACCCCTAAGAATTGCACCACTCACCCCACTTTGAAGACCACTGTTCTATGAGTATCACTCTTAGTCAAATTTGCCAGTTGCAATACAAATTATGAGTTCATTTTTTATTTCAATTGGTTAATTATGAAGGTGATAATAAAAAAAGGAAGTTAGTGTTTTTATATTTTAGAAGTTGAATGCAGTGTATTCTCGGAATAATTGATATTGAATTGCATTCTTTTTGTTGAATTCAAAATTTTCTGAATTTATAATTATTTTTTAGCAGTTTTGTCGTAACCATCAGCAATATCATAATGCTGCTTGACAACCACAAAGTTCCAGGATACCATTCTCTCCCCCCCCCACTCTTCATCTCAGCATCATGACTAATGCCATCCAAATCTAAAATTTATTTTTGGTTGTGACATATATGCAGCATACCCAGATATAAATTGATCCTTTTAGATTCATGGTGGCAAGTGACATTTCGACCAAACTGCTAGTCAAGCCTGTATTGGAAGAAAGTGTTCCATGGGTGTATTGCTATATCCCTACCCAACTGTGCAAATGATTTCAGTTCATGATAAAACCCTATTCCAATGGCTACATTTTTTTTTCTTTTTTTTTTTAGCAGTTTAGAATGTCAACAAAATGAGAAGAATTCAGCGATTTCCCTCAAAATGTCTAACTTCCAAATGTTTCTTTTTCAGTTTTGTGGATGGACATTTCCAACGGACGAAGAAGTAAAGTAAACATATTATTTTAAACTTAATTACTATTCTGTAATAAATCAATAGTCTTCAGAAGAATATTAGCATTAACTCAACTCCTCCATGATCTTATCTATTAATGGACATTAATTCCTCTGACTGTTTTCATCTGTTATATGTCCACTAGGGAAGGAACAGGATTTCAAACTTATAAACAATATTAAACTATTTTATCTTAAATTTTTTTGAATGATAAAAATGTGTCAAACAAATAACATGAATGTATGTCTGAAATACTACGAAATCCTCTACTGAAAACCAAGCTCAAGCATAGCTTCCCTGATATAAAGTGTTAGAATACACATTTACAAATTCTCTAAACATTTAAGATCAGCAGGGTTTTCTTTTAAAGAATTAGTTATTAACTTCAGTTATTGCATTACTGTATTAATTCATTAAATTACATTGTTAAAATTTAAAATCAAAACAAAAAAATATGAACTATTGTCTCTTTTACTCTCGGCACACATGGACTGAAGTCAGCTTAAAATTTGATTGAGGCCTTCCTACAACATTCTGAAAACCACATAACATACTGGGCCACAGTTCCTGAATGTATTCTTAAACTTTGAGAAGAAGTGCTGCAGATTAAAAAGAAATCCTTTAGATACCAGCTGGTCTGACCCAACAAAAATGCATACAGGTAATTTTTTTCAAATTTGACGTTTGTAGAACAGAGCATGGGATGGAAAGAAATATTCATATTTTTATGGAGGCACCCAAACAAGATATGGTTATAGATTTGTTTCTGACCTTTCATGGATTGAAGGAAGTCAAAAGAACAGGAAGCCATTGAGTGGACGACCCTGACGACGAAGCAGTGGTTAGATTCTATTCTAAATTCTTGTACAGGACTATAGTTGTTATTAAGCACAGAATAAAGGCATAGTGGTCTATTATTGCGTAGTTAGTTAATATACATAGTACACTTAAAGAAAAAAACTTTCAAAATTTCCATTTTTGAAGGATTTCTAACACTGAAAAAAAAATTAATACAGAAAAATGTGCAAAGTTAAACTGTTCAGGCAGCAGTGGCTAATTAATATATGTATGTAATATGAAAATTATAGGTATTAAATTATTGGAAACACTCTAACCTGACTCATCAAGATTTTAATACCGAAACAACATGTGAAGAACAGAAATGTCATGATGAAAATACCTTAATATTTTCAAGATATTTATAAGTTTCTTTTTTCTTCTTACAAAAAAGCTAATTTATTATTGTGTCTGAAATTAATTATTTTTAATCTGACAAATACTATGTAAAAAAAAAAAAAACCTAGTTGCAGAGCTAGTTTCTGTGTTCGGTGAAGGTGGTTGTGCTTGGGCATTACGGAAAAAAATAATGAATTGATACACAGAACTACTGGATGCACAGAGATTTAGAAGCCCTTTCCCCCCCCCATCCCCCATCTACACTACCATTGAACTTGATTTAAGGTTTTGAAGCAGTTACAGTTCAAGGAGAGAAACCACCCCTTGTATATGGGTATGTATCAGTGTGGTGTGTACATTAAAATAGTTTGAGATGTATTTTGATATAGAGATTTTTTTTTTTTATGTTGAAATACGTAAGTTGTAATGAAGATACTGTGTCATGATCATTTTCCCAGTACATATAAAAAAATTATTTTTCCACTGTTGGACTTACAGATCTCAGTGCTTTCAAGTTTGGTATATCACTCCCCTTTGTTTACATGAGCCTGCACACTCCCAAAAGTACTGGGCAAAGAAAGTAGCTCCTCCACTAAAGAAAGGCAGTAAAGACAAGATTTGTTTTTCAAATAGAATACATTTAAAACATGAAATGGGAGAAAATATACTACTGAAATCAGAAATCGCAGAGAAATAAGGTTATTCAACATTTACGTATTTTTAATATCCTCAAGATTCTGATATTTGTTGCACATTGCACATTTTTGGGACTGTATATTTGATGTTTTTAATATTGCGACAATTTTTAAATGTGTTTTTTTTTTTTTTTTTTATGTAATCATGGCCTCTAGCCATAAATGTTTGGAACAGTGCTATAACAGGGATGAAAATGTTCCATTACTTTTTGTAAATTCTAAATGCATTCATTTCTTTTCCAGATTATATTTTATATTCACATTTTTAGTTTTTAATGTCTTCAATGATAATTAAAAAGAGTGACTTCATATTTTTTACATTTGTTTTAATCATTTAAGTAGCCGATATACCTGAACGAAATGGTGCCCAAAATTTTCTGTACTCTCCAAACAGAAATGCGTATCGGCTGGGTGTTATGTAATCTATGACAAAACAATTCCTTTCTCCTTCTCGTATCAGCAGTATTGACCTGAGCATGATAGGGAAGAGTTAGTCCCTCTGACACTGACATCATGCCACTGGGTAAAAGCAAGTTACTCAGTCATCTTCTCCATCTTTTTCAGGGTTCTATGCCATTTTGTAGCCCTTTTACCCAGGGCTGGTGCTAGAGTATATTTGGCACCCTAGGCAGTCCATCCGCCTTACGCCTCCAAAAATTTATAATTCTTTGTGTGGCCAAATATATTGCATTATATTCAATAATTATTTCAAGATGCAAAAATACAAGATAAACTAAATAGAAAGAAACTAATGAAAATTATATTAAACTTTCATTTTACGTGCTATATTTTTCGCAAAATTGCCAACAAGTGTCTTCAAATCTATGTCATGGACAATTTTTTGTTCGATCGATAATGCATATAACCCAAAAGGTTCTTTCCTTCCTGCATCTCCCGATAAAGAAAAAAAAGGAAAAGAAAAAAGAATTCTAGTTGAATGAATATAGTAACAGAGCTTCTCTTACTCTTGCCCCTGTTCTTACTAGAAAACAGTCTGAGTGAGACAATTACTATTTAGCTATTTAGTCAAGCCGCTCCGGTAATGCAGGCTTTTGACGATTCGTCGGCGATGGGTCCCAGTTCGAATCCCAATGAAGAGTGGGTGTTGTGTTTGTCTTACGGCACTGGCTCTTCCTCTTCACTGGAACCAGTAGCCCTAAATTAGGTACGGCTGACTGCTTGTAGCCATCGAGTTGCTCAAGGGGGTCGTTAATCTTCCCGTCCCGTCCCAAAGAACCTTAGACGTTGATCATTGCAACTGTTTGTGATGGAAGAAGTGGACGGTTTAGAATAGATATTTCCATTGAAAGCCAGATACCACAGAATCCATTTTCTTTAAAAAAAAATCTTGTGCCCTCCTCTGGCGTCGCCTGACTTTCCTGCTGCATGGACACAAGCTTGGTTTATGGCAGTTTTTCGACAGATGCGTGCTTTCGTGGCAAGCTGACTTACCCATTCTATATGAGAACAGGTCTCAATTTCTCAGTGAATAAAAATTTGCAAGTTATATCAAATGGACAACAGAAAATAAAACTGTCTTTGTTTTTACTTTTTTTTTCTCATTTATTAACTTATTTGTTTTTATCAACTTTAAATCTTAGCGCCCCTCAAATGTTAGCGCCCTAGGCAGCTGCCTAGTTTGCCTAGTGGTTGAACCGGCCCTGCTTTTAGCAGGTAATCAGTCAGAATAAGTGCCAATTGTCCTCTTAAACGAGCACTTTAATAAGCTAAGGGAGAAGCAGCACTTTCTGATGTGCAGATTCACATGTTCCAGCCAGTTTAGCCCACTTCTTATAGAGGGAGCATAGGCATAGCATGAGCAGACATTGGGAGGGGTGGGGGCACTCTCAAAAATAGTTTCTCTGAAAATGCTCTCTTTTAATTGCCGTATCATAGGTTTTTACATGCCTAATGTATCCAAAAACTATGAGGTGTATCAGGCTTGGTTGTTTCGCTATAATAAGGATGAAAAAACAAAAACAAAAAAAAAAACATGCCTTTCAAAGCACCTCGTGTAGTCATCTGATGATGAAAACCGTCATCAGATGACTGTTTTCTTTTTTATTGGGGGTTTAACGACCATCGTGAGCAACTCATTTGGTTATAACCAGTTGTCCATCCCAAATGTAGGGTTACTGGTTCCAGGGAAGGGAGAGAGCCCGTGCCATAAGACAAACACAACATCCCTGCCTCACTGGGATTCGAACCTGGACCCATCTCGGACGAATAGTCAGGAGCTATTGCTTAGACCACTGCGCCACCGGGGTGGCTCAGATGACTGTGTGGTATTGTGTATGGAATGACTGCTGTAAAGTAGTCATAGCAATGCCTACTATTGCGTAGCGTTGCTCCCTGAGCTGTATGTCACACTTTATAACATTTAAAAGACGAACGACTAGTTATTATTTATTCGAATTTTTAAGTTGAGGGGCCACATGCACCCCTTTCCCGATGCTACGCCTATGACAGGGAGTATGTTTGCACAAGAAAATTTCAGCTTATTTTGCTAACCCTGAGTTAATTTGCTCCAGCTGGTTAAAGCATTAATCAAATGCAGGTTTTCCCATTTTTTAAGTCTCTGCTTTAAAACCAATCATTAGAACAAACATTTTTGCCTGTTTACCATGTTCAAGAGTGAAATTAAATTTAAAAATCAGTACTTTTTATGTCCATCACAGAATCAGCCATTCAGTGACCTGTAAATCGGCACTGCAAGGTGAACCATGCAGTGGCGATTTTTGACGTCGAATTTCAAATAAAGCATGTTTTTTTTCCTATTCCTCTATCATATTTTGCTGTGTGAAGGGACAGAACAAGGATTTTCCCTCTAATTAAAAGCAAAATGAATGTTCAAAAATGCTACCATTTACATCCTATGCAGATAAAACAACTTCATGGGGATCCCAAGAGATGGCACCAGAGATTTAAATTTCCAATTTTAAACTTTAGCTTTTTTGTAAAGAAAAGGAAAAATTTCTCATTTTGTGTGCTGATATAACAAGAAATGACAAAGCCATGGAAAACCATACATTTTCAAAGAAATTAAACTTTATAAAATGATATACCATCTTGATGGTGAAATCAAATATGAAATATCTGTGGCTTTTAACAAAATCATAAAGAAAGTCTGTGTTTGTAAATACAGTAATACCCAGTTATAACAAGAAGATTGGGACTGACAGATACCCCTGTTAAATCTGGACACTCCAATTTTAGGGGTGAATATTCCCACCATATAAAAGTATGTGTGATTGACAATATGCATATATGTTTACATTATATATTAATAACAGTGGGATATACTTGAAAGATTTAATTAACTGCATTAGTACTATAGTCAAATAATGAAACCTTTCAAGTATATTCAACTTGATTACTAATGAGACTGACTGCAGTTTAACTGCACAGTACACATAAAGCAAAAGCAGCACCAATTCTTGTAATGCCCTCTTGAAGGATGAAAGGGGAAATGGACACAATTCTAGGAATTATTTCCTGTTTCCTCTCTAGCAAAATCCCCTATCTCCCTCTGCAATTTTCACCCAGAAATCCACTTTAATGTGAGTGAGCCGCACTCATCCTTTCTTTGCTTAGGAGTAGTTGGCTTGTTTTCAACTCTGCTGATGTGATACACCCAATTTAAGGTGTGGGTGGCAGGGACTTTTTCTTGAACAACTCTCGATCATTTGATGTAGTCCTTCCTGATTGCTTTTCTATCAACATTCTTCCACTAGTACACTAGATTCCCTTGTGACATTCCAATTTCGTCCTGAATTCTTCCACTTCTCCGCCAGGTTAAACATGGAATTTCGTTCAAATTTGTTGTTTTGCTCGTTAAAATGATCATCTCTGCTTTTGTCTTGATTGTTAAATCCCAAGACTTGATTACTTTTTTTTCATAAAAAGCAAATTAACTTTAAGTTAACATTATACAGAACAAATGTTTCAGTTTCGCTTTTTAAATCTGAGATCTTGCTAACTATAGGCTCCTTATAAGTGGGTTGTTTTCTTTATTAAAAAAATCAGTATTTTTTTATGTAATTCAATAAACTTAGTTACAGTAAAAATTTAGAAAGACACTTTTGGAGAGGAGGGGGATTAATGACCACATGTTCAACTGGATGGGCTATAACCCATTGCCAATCCCAAATTTAGTGCTACTGGTTCCAGGGAAGAGAGAGAACCAGTGCCATAAGTCTAATACACTGGGATTTGAACCCAGACCCATCTCAAATGAATAGTCAGAAGCCAGTCCCTAGACCACTCTGCCAGTGGGTCTGCAGGCTTCATGTGCACAAGTAATGCAGCTGTATAGACTTGCACATAACAAAACTTTGACTTAAAAAGTAATACATATGTTTCTAAGTATTTAATTTCTTTAAAATTTTTATTTTCACAAGTTTTTTTATTACAGATTTTTAATTCGTTTTACATTGAATGATGCCAAATTTTAATTCAGTTGTAATTGTTCATTTGCTTGTCAGTTTCCTGGTTTTTGATTTTGAAAGGTTAGTGGTTATGCATTTCGCTATCCAACCAGAAAAAGATATTCCTTTTCTCAACTCCATTGGGGGGGGAGGTAATCTGTGTTCCTTCCTGTTTTTCCTCCCACCAGATTGAGTTAACTCAGGAGTTAGTGGTACAGGGAGAAGAACCTCCTACTACAAAGTCCTATGCTGATGACTATGGCAGTTTTGACACATAATTCCCACCCTTTTGTACTAGATCATAGATATCCTTAGATATTCTGTACTGCTGGAGAGAATGATATCCTTGGCATGGACCAAGGCAACCAGATATTGGAACACTGATTTGAAGGCAAAATTGCATAGTGCTCCCAAATTTGGGGTGGCATACATACTCAGACTAAATATGAATTTTTTTTTGTCACAAAACTGTATTCTTTCTTTAAGTGTGGCATTGCATCAGAAAACTTTTAAGCTGCCCAGGTGTAAAAAATATTCGGTCTTAATTGTTGGCTTCTGACTGTTCTACCAAGATGTGAATGGGTTAGAATACTGATGAAGCATGGATGTTTCATTTGTCTTACGGCACTGTCTCTGATAAAATCTAAATTTTGAGGACAAAAAACAAAATTTAAGGGCAATTTGCATCCCCAAAGACATCAGATGTTTTTGAGGACAGTAAACTAAATTTGAGGATTGTCCTCAAGAATTCCAGAAAAAAAGTCATTGAATTAAGTCCAGCTTTCAGTGCTGCTTGAGCGTAATGTCTACAATGTTGCCTAGCAATGTTTTTGTTTTTTTAATCTGAATATTAGTTGTCATCTCCAAAGTTTTGTCTTCTGCTTAATTCCTTAGCAACTGGTGGGGCAATGGAATGCTTGCTAATATTTAAAAAAAATTTAATAATTGTGTTCACTTTTCTTGAGGTTTGTTATGGTTCTTAATTTACTCTGTCTTTTAATAAGAGAATGGTGTGTCTCCAGCATTGAAAAAGTGAAACTGAGTGCACTGTACAGTTAATTATCAAAATACAATACATCTCAACTGTTCTGTTTCAATATTTTTTCATATATCATTACTTGTCATATGTCGCAATTCTACGCGTCCGTATCATGTGTGCATGCTTATGGTGGCTCTCTATGAAATTGACTGCATTAATTATAATAGAATTCAAGAGTAACTTGTACAGAAAACTAGCGGATAATGCTTACCTTGCATTCCTTTCTAGCGACGGGGACATTTCACGCACATGTTTTCCGGTCTTTGTTGAGGTTATTGTCCTAAAATCCGTTGTATGCGATGACTGGCTTTACTTCTCACACTTTTCGCTGGGTATACTCATTGGATCTTTGCTTTAGGATTCCAAACATCAATTTTTACCGTTCTTTATACTCGAAATTTTCGCCCATACTCTGGGCATCTTCAGGAGCGTGGTGACTTTACCACAGATGTTCGTGGCTAACTTCGCGCTAATGGAGTCCGATACTCCTTGTTGCCATTCGTCAGAAAAACTTTCCTGGATATATTTCGTTAACAAGCCCGGCTGGCGCCATCTATGTTTAGTTACGAACACTTTTTTTTTTTTTCCCCGTATTTTTTTTTTTAATTTTTTATTTATTTAATTTCTTCTCCTTTCCTGGTTTTCTTGTCTTTTTTGCCTGTTTTTCTTTTGTTGTTGTTTTTCTTGTCTTATTAGTTCTTTCCACAGGCCCGATAATGTGCTAGGGTCGTTCTGGTTACATACCCTTGCTTTATTTTTGTAGATTAATATTGCTTCTTCCCTCCTCGTTTGCCTTTCCGATTTTTTATTCTTTTTTAGCATTTTAATTTCATCGAACTTTGGGAATGTCCGGTTTTCCAAGCAGAATTGCACTAAAGCCGTTTTGGCTTCTTTTTTTTTTTTGCCAGTTAGATATGTGTTGTTTAAGTCTTTTTTTTAATCTGTTTTTCGTACTTCCAATGTACGATATTGGGGGTATGTGTGCTATTGGAATTTCGTAGGTTCCTGATTCTTCTAGCATTTTTTCCTCTGTTTTTTTGTTGACAGTCATACTTTTCACGGTGTGCACTGAGCTTCCTAGTTGTAAGTCATATTTAGCACAGTGCCTATTGATTTCTTTACTCACTCCTTCCAGGTATGGGAAAGCTCCAATGTATTTCAATTTTTTATTTCTCATCTTCCTTTGGTTGTGCACTTCTTGGCCTTCTTTCCTCTGAGTCATATGCTTTTTACTCTCATGTATCCATTTATTAATTAGCTTGCTCGGGTACCCATACCCTTGTGATATTTTCGAGATAAACTCTAGCTCTTGATTTTTTAGCCTGTTGTTAGATGTGTGTGTGTACGCTCGCCGTATCAAGTTTACTATGCTGTTTTTTTTATGTATCACTGGATGGTGCGACGAGTATGGTATCAGTACAGGTATGTAAGTTGCTTTTCTGAACACAGAGTATTCAAAACTATTTTTGTTTTTCTTTAGTTGAATGTCCAGGAAGGATAGGCAATTATCCTCTTCAAACTCAATAGTTAGCTCTATGGTGTTACATATTTTGCTAAACTGCTGTGCTAGATCTTGTAGCTCGGCTTTGTTAAGTTTATCGAGCATCCGTTGTATACATCGCATACAACGGATTTTAGGACAATAACCTCAACAAAGACCGGAAAACACGTGCGTGAAATGTCCCCGTCGCTAGAAAGGAATGCAAGGTAAGCATTATCCGCTAGTTTTCTGTACAAGTTACTTTGAAATATCGCACGTAAAAGAGAATAGTACAATAATTAGAGCTATATAATAGTCAGAATTAGAACTACTAAGTGGAAAGAATTCAAGAGATTATGTAAGATATTAATATTATTTAGTCTCTTGAACTCACCACCTCTCTCCCAAGTAAGTTATTGATAAAGCCAGTGCTGAATTTTTTGCTGTACACCAGTTTTAACTCAGGAGCATAAACCATACTTACCAAGTTTTACGGAGCGACACATTTTATGGATTTTATTTTCAGAATAGATTAGGGTCATATATATAATATATATTTAAATATATTACCTAAACACTTTTGGAAGATAATCATTCTCAAAGGACTATGGCACCTGCATGTTTCTGATTGCCCTGATCATAATTTCTTCCAACCCTATCTCATCTCATCCAATTTGAAAAGACTCGGAAATAAACTTTGTAAGATTAATATTAGCGATAACTAAAGAGAAAGAGGAAATTGCTTTTTTAAAGGTACTTTAGCATACTGACACAAAATTAAGTCCAAAACCATTTTTAACTTAAAGTAAAAAGTCACTGAAATATATTGCTTGTAGCTGCATTTTTGCCGTTGCAAATGAATTCTTTTTCGTATATGTAACCTAATGACTGTATCATCATCATCATCATCATCATTGTCAACCATTATCAATCCACTGCTGGACGAAGGTCTCCCCAAGTTTCCTCCACAACGGTCTGTCTTGTGCCAGTCTCCTCCATGTCACTCCCGCATATTTACGAATTTCATCCACCCATCTCCCATGTGGTCTTTTTCTGGGTCTTTTCCTGTCCCTTGGAATCCAATCTAAAATTTCGGCTGTCCATCTATGGTCTGTCCTTCTGGCAGTATGTCCAGCCCATTGCCATTTCAGGGATTTAACTCTGATCATGATGTCTTCCACTCTCGTCATTTTTCGGATCCACGAGTTCCTCTTCTTATCTCTCCTGGTTATACCAAGCATGCACCTCTCCATTCTTCTTTGAGTTGTCTGCAGCCTTTGTATGTCTCTTTTAGTTAAGGTCCACGTCTCTGCACCATACGTAAGCACTGGAAGGATGCATTGATCAAACACTTTTCTTTTAAGACATAATGGCATATTGCTCTTGAAAATTATGCTGTTTCTTCCAAAAGCTCTCCAGGCAAGTTTTGTACGCCGATTAATTTCTTCATCAATGTGACCCTCACTTGATATCTGCTGTCCAAGATAAACATATGTATCTGTTATCTCCAGTTTTTCTCCATCAATCGATAAATCTTCATTTCTTGTAAAAGCATTGAACATCACTTTTGTCTTCTGAAAGTTCATTTTTAATCCCACTTCTTTACTCTTGTCAGCAAGTTCCTGGATCATACTCTGCAGCTCTGATGGGGTAGTTGCAAAAATGACTACGTCATCAGCAAAACGAAGGTGGGTTAGATAATCTCCATTAATCTTTATCCCTTTGTTTTCCCAGTTCAGTGATTGAAAGACATTTTCCAATGTGGCATTAAAGAGCTTCGGAGATATGGTGTCACCTTGTCTCACTCCCTTTCCAATTTTTATGTGTGTTGTATTTTCAAACAGCCGAATCTTTGCACTTGCATTTTCATAGATGTTATTAATAATATTAATGTATGCATCTTCAACACCGCAGGATTTCAGAGCCGTGGTAACTGCTGATGGTTTCACCGAATCAAAGGCTTTTTCATAATCGATAAAAGCCATGCACAATGGAAGTTCATATTCCCTCGCTCTTTCAATTAGTTCTCTCAGCACGTGGATATGATCTATTGTGCTGTAGCCACTCCTGAATCCAGCTTGTTCTCTCGGTTGAGCCATGTCCAGTGTTACCTTCAAGCGGTGTGAAAGAACTTTAGTGAAGATTTTATAAACCACTGATAGGAGGCTGATAGGTCTGTAGTTCCTGAGATCCTCAATGTCACCTTTTTTATGTAGCAGGATCATTGTAGCGTTGTTCCAATCCTCAGGAATCTTCCCTTCATTAAGGCATCGAGTGAAAATTTGGGCGAGTACTGTTTCAATTTCTCCACTTGCTTCTTGTATGATGTCTATAGTAATTCCATCTTCTCCTGGAGCTTTCCCCGCTTCATGTTCTTGATTGCATGAGCAACTTCTGCTGGGAGGACTGGAAGAACTCTGGTACCTTTCATGATGTCTGGAGTACATGTATCATCCCTTTCATATAATTTGGAGTAGAAATCTTTCACTCTTGTCAAAATTTCGCCTCTATTTCTTGTTATAGAACCATCTTTTCTCAGAGCCATAATCTGTTTTCTTCCCTTACTGAGATGTCCCTTTGCTATCTTTAGGCTTTAATTGTTTTCAATTGCTTTCCTCACTAGTTCACAGTTGAATTTTCTTACGTCTTCAGTGATACTTTTTCTTACTGTCTTGCACAGCTCTATATATTCCACTTTGGAAGTCACATCTTCTTTAGTTGTCCTCATCTCTCTTCTTTTTTGCATCAACATTTTCGTTTTTCCTGATAATTTGTTCACATGCAACTTGTTCTTAGACCCAGCTAATTTTGTTGCTGTTTCCATTAGAGCTTTGGTTACTTTTCTGTTAACTTCCGTAATATCCCCTTCTTCCGATGTTAGGCCTTCTAAAGCAGAGAATCTGTTCTTCAGTTCCAACTTGAAAGTATTATGGTGTTTTTTAAGGTTGGTTATGTCAATACATTTTGTTTGTCTTATGAGCTTGCCACGTTCCAGTTTAGTGTTGAGGTGCATCTTACATCTCACCAATCTATGGTCACTACCTGTGTTGAACTTGTTCAGCACACTGCAGTCTTCGATGACGAATTTTTTGTTACACATAATAAAATCAATTTCACTTGTCGTCCCAATTGGATGTCTCCATGTCCATTTCCTGTGTGGCTTTTTCTTGAAAAAGGAGTTCAAGATGAAAAATCCTTCTGCCTCTGCAAACTCAACGAGAGTATTTCCACGCTGGTTTCTGTTACCGTGACCGAATTTACCTACTGAAGTTTCATTCTGTTGCCGTTGCCCTATTTTTGCATTGAAATCTCCCATAATTATCTTCAAGTGCTGCTTACCTTTATTATTTAGATGACGAATTTCCTCATAAAATTCTTCAATTTCACGTTTATACGTTTATATAATGACTGTATACGGATGACTTAATTATGTTTTGACTGTACTTTAACTGTTATAAGCGAGAAATACTGCCAAACATTTTATTTGCAGAGCATATGAAATCGATATAAGGTTCTCATAATGAATTGGTTTTCAATTGATATGCTCGATACATTTCATCAGTACGTTCGATACATTAGTCAGTCTGACATATCGATAATAAACATTCACTGAACTCTTTTTACGGATTTCAATTCTTGAAAGTTGGCAAGTCTGATAAACAGAAAATAAAAAAAGAGGTTTTCTTTTGCAGTGAAAAATGAGGCATAGTGATTATGTTTTTGAATCAATTTCATTTTGTAATGCTTGTTTTTCAATGATACTTATAAAACATAAGTTTGTGGGTTCTTTGTGGTGCATAACACTTGTGCTTCTGTTAATTAACAATTTATGTATCATCATAGGCACCCATAGCTTAGTTTTTGTGAGAGGGCAAACAGATATTGCAAATACAAATAACATATACAAACACCATATACAACTTTTCCTGTGCCCTTTTGTTATTGAACTGTTTTTACCACATTCTCAACATGTAAATTTAATTGGAAACCAGTTGACCCAAAAACTAACTGAAAAAAGATGGTTAAATGAAATTAGACAGCATGTTAGGACAATAAGGACATTTCTTTGTCACTCTTTTTATCCTTTTTGCCACTTGTGTGACATGTCAAGAATGAAGACATACCCTCAAGACAAATTTATGGAGAAATTTTCGAGAGATCTTTGTCCAGTAGTGAATAGCTGCTTCAGAAGATGATATATTTTTTGTTTCTTTGCCTTTCATTCTTTCCCATAATTTATGTTGTTCTCCTGCCAGCATGCATTACGAAATTTCATTATTACTTCCTACTGTAAATTTCTGTTTTTCCTGTTTTTTCTGCATAAACGTGCATCCGAAACTTCTACAGAAAAATTAGCAAGTAGAATTAGTATTATCACAAAAATCTTTGTGATACCTTCTGAGGATGAAAGGGCATCGTCCAATTTTCAGGGGAGGGCAAATGCCCCCCCCTATATGAGCGCCCATGCATATCATGGACATTAGCCATGTTTTTAGCCAACTTGGTGTCACAGTGGTCCAAGATGGTTCCAGGTTCAAATGCCTGTGAGAATGGATGTTATGTTTGTCTTTCGACAGTGGCTCTCTCTGTTTCCTGGAACCAGCATCCCAAAAATAGGGACAGGCAACTGCCTGCTCACGGTGGTTGTTAAACCTCAAAACAAAAATAAATCACTAAATTATGGGTTTTACACAGGAATAAAGGAAATTACTTGCAGTCAAATTTTCACTTATAAATGTGGAAAAAGCGATGACCTCTGTTTGATGTTCCTGGTCCACATCAAATGTCTGTATTATTTATTCATTTGCCTTCTAATTATTTGTTCAGTTTCTGCTGTTCATCTTTGGTGAATCCCCAGCATTGTGCGGGGCTCCAAGAAGCAACCAGCCAAATTGGCTTGGCAGTTAGTGTGTGTGAGTCTGGAGGAATTGGAGGCCGCTGTGGTGCAGTTGAAGCATATCCGGCGCATAACTGGAAGACCCTGGGTTGGATTTCCAGTGACGGCCAATGAGAATTTTTCTGTGACTCACTTATAAACGTGGAAAGAGCGATGACCTCTGTTTGATGTTTGAAGCGCCCCTACCCTTCCTCAGGACTACACTATAGTAGGTGTTGCCATTCATTAGCTAAATTCCAACCTTTCACATCATTTAATGTTGTACCTCATCTTCTTCTCTTAATTTCCAGTCCTTCTGGCAATTTTCTCTTGAAATAATGCTGTTGATGTGTCAGAACTTCTACAGAGTCCCAAAGCACTTTGTGTCCTGTATTTTGAACATGTCTGTCCAAACCTGTTTTCTTTGTCAAATTTCTAATTGCAGCTTTATGTTCTGCTAATCTGGTCTTAAGCTGTCTGCCTGTTTCTCCCATATAGCTGAGACCTAACTCACACTTTATGTTGTAGACTAGAGATGAGTTTGGGCTCAATTTTAGAGCCCGGGTCCAAAGCCCTAGAGCCTGGGGCCGGCCCGCTTTCTTTGATTACATGTGTTTGCTGAGCCCGGGCCCGGATTCTTTGAAAATTTTACTTATCAAGGCTTGCATTTATGCATTATACACTGGCTAAAGATATGGCCCAAGCAAGGATTAGTTTAAAAATCATGATTTAAAAAGTTTAGTTCAGTTAATCCACTTCACAATATTAATATGTTTTTAGAAATACTATGCATAAAGCCAAATGTTCTAAAATGTGGATTTGAAAATAAATAAATAATCAACGTGCCCTTCGACCGTATCAGGGGAATCAGTAATTTTAGTAAAAGCTGAAGAAAAGAAAATCGTTCAGAAACAAAAAATTCCATTCGTTATTTCTTTTTGATTTCTAAATTTACTTTTATTTTGAATAAATTGCATTATAAAACAAACAACGCCGTACAGACGGTTTGCAAGTGTTTGAAATTTTGACTCTAGAAAACTAATCTTTGCAATATAATTTACATATATGCTGATTGGTAAAGGTAGCTTAATGTAGTAGAATATTAAAAAAAAGCATGTAGGGAAATTTCCAAAATTTAAAAAAAAAAAAAAAAGAACTTAAAAGCATTCCAGACCAGATTATTCTGCATTTTGTAACATTAACAAAGCTTTGTGCTTAATAGTATAATAATCACAATATTATCATATGTATGTGCAGTCTCCAGATCAAGTTCTTCATAAAAAACGGAGAGACAGAATTGCATCTAATGCCTCAGCGCTTCAACTTGAACTTCTTTTCTCTAAAACTCGACCTGCTGCACTAAAAACCAACTTCACCTCAAAAATCGCGGGAGTGAGGAAATTTTCAAAAATAAATAACAATACTTTTAACTGCCCAATTTTGGAAATTAATACATCATTTTAAAGATAAGATTCTTGATTTTTAATAAAATACAAAAAAATGGGAATGTGATTTTTTTTCCCAGTTTTTTGATACCAGACCTCCTTAAACTAATCCTTGTTGGGCCATAGCTTTAGACAATGCATAATGCAAGTCTTGCTAAGCCAAATTTGTCTTTCAATGGCAGCTAGCTTAGGAAATTGAAAATCCTTCCACAATGAAATTCAACACATGTAATTCAACCGGGCTCGGAATTACATGTGTTGAGTTAATTACAGTAATGAAATTCAAGACGCGTAATTCCGAGCCTGGGCCTGGGTTTTTCGGTAGTTAATGAATTCTGAGCCCGGGCCTGAGCTCATATCTATTGTAGACTACTCCTTCCTGTGTTACAGGAAGGAGTAGTCTACAGTGCTGTTTCAACAAAAGTGAGCAACTGTGCTGTTTCAACAAAAATTTCTTACTAAAAGAAATTCTTTTTGACTTTGTACATGGGATAATTGTTTAAACGTAGAAGCAAAGTGGAAGAGGCAGAAGAAAACATAGTAAGCATGGTGTTGTTACACATCACTGACTCCAACCATTGGAATTACGATGGTCACATGAGTAATACATTTTGGAGTTTGTTTTTTTGCTGCACAAGCTGTGGATTAGAAAAAGAAATTTATATGTCTTAGAAACTGAGTGCAGTAAATTTTCAGAATTACTGCTACTAAATTTCCTTTTTTTTTTAATTCAAAATTTTCTGGATTTATAATTGTGGAAATTTAATTTTTCAGCAGTTTTGTAGTAACACTCATCACCGATATCATAATGCTGCTACACATCCAGAAAGTCCTAAGATACTGTTCTGTCCTCCAAATTCTTAGTGGCACATGTAATCCCTTGAGATTTTAAAATTTATTTTTATCAGTGATACATACCAACACAACTGGATGTAAATTGATTCATTTAGATTCCCGTTGCAAAGTGACCGCTATTGGCCAAAAAGTGTTGGTTAAACCTGCACTGCATGAAAGTTTTCCATATCTGTGTGGAAGTATTTGTTATATCACAAATGATTTGAGTTCAAGATAAAACCCTTTTCTAATATTTACAAAATTGATATCCTGGAGTTATGTGGGATATAACATCAACAAAAAGAACAAAATTATGTAAATTTCTTCAAAATAAAGTGCACTGAACTAAATATTTACCTTCTTAATGTCTTTATTTTTTTTTTTTTTTTTTGGAATTTTAATGACCACCATGAGCAACTCAATGGGCTATAAGCAGTCGCCCGTCCCTAATTTAGGGTCACTGGTTCCAGGGAAGGGAGAGAGCCAGTGCCGTAAGACAAACACAACATCCATGCCTCACCGAGATTCGAACCCGGACCCCTTTCGGACGAATGATCAAAAGCCATCGCTTAGACCACTGCGCCACAGGGCAGCCTTAATTTTATAGTACATTTCCAATAGAGCAAAAGAAACCAGAAACATATTTTGTTTTAATTTAAGTACTATGCTGTAGTTGAAAACTAATAGCATCACTCACAAAATTGTTCCTGTTTGATAAAGTGGTTTTTGCATCCTCATAGGAAATTTTGTTAATGAATGAATAAAGAAATTAAAAATAGCTAAAGAAGTGGCTAAAATAATACTTAAGCAGAGTAAGACATCGTTGAGCAAAATTCTAGTGCGCATTGCTGTTCAAGTATTACATGAAAGTTGGAGAATTGGTGTGTATATACTTTTTCTTCTTTGGAATCTTCCAATTGAAGTAGGCCCTACTTATGCATTTGAAGTGCAGAAAGATGTTTTATGTTTGATGACATATAATTATAGAGCTTACACAATTTGCAGCCTGTAGGATCTTAGGGCTGAATCGCATTGCATATTGATGCCAATCCGATTTGTTTCACAATCCCGAGCACACCCACCATCATGTGGTGAAAAAACTAGCTCCTCGCAAATTTCGTGTGGAGTATTAAAAAAAAAAAAAATTCAATGCTGCAATAACACTGACATTCGGTACACAAAAACACAAATTGTTTTACACAAATAAAATGCAGAGTAACAGAATAGCTCGTCTTGTTTTGTTATTTGGTAAAATATTAGCCATCACTCCACTTGTTATCTTCTACCATAAAAAAACAAATACCTTTAAAAGATTATAATTGAAATAGATAGTTTACTTAGTTAATTTCAAGTACTGAACATATGTATCAGGTTTTATTAGCTGTGCACCCTTCCTAGTATCAATCAATATTGTGGTGGGTCAAGCAAACTGAAGGCAGACAATGAAAGCATAGGACCAAAAAAAAAAAAAAGACCTTTTTAATAAAATATTTTTAGAAAAGTAAATGTATGTTATGGAGAAAAAATAAAATAGAGATGTGAGGAAGAATCAGCCAGGGCTGGGTCAAGGAATTAGTGAGCCTCTAGGCTAAGACATTGTTTTCTTAATTGAAGGTTTAACAACCACCGTGAGCAACTCGATGGGCTATAAGCAGTCGCCGTCCCTAATTTAGGACCACCGGTTCTAGGGAAGGGAGAGAGCCAGAGCTGTAAGACAAACACAATATCCATGCCTCTCCAGATTTGAACCTGCACCCTTCTCGTACGAATGGTCAGAAGCCAGTTATTAGACCACTGCGCCACCGGGGCAGCCTAAGAACTTATGACGGAGAATCGTCAAGTCCGTTAAAACACGAATCTGTAGCAATATGGTTCTGATAATTAATACGTTGTGCATTCTTCAAATTAATAAATTATCTGCAGAGCTTTCATAATAAGTCATTGGGTTTTCCATTGTTCTCGCATGCACATGAGTTAAAAGCTTAAGATTAGGGTAGTTTTTCTTGGATTTTCTAATGATTTACCATTGTATACTTAGTACACCGTTTTTGCTATGCAATATGAAGCCACAAGGGACTTCAATCATTAACGATTCCAAGTGCAAGTAGGGAGGTGTGGGTGGATGGTAGTGAAAAAGGTGAAACTGTCTCACCGACCCGCTGTACACAGCAACATGAAACCTTTACCCTTAGTTAGCCACTCCCTTGAGATCTGTTAGTTTTCCAGCCTCTGTTTGTGATCAGGCGGAAATCATAGTGACAAAAGTCAAACTATTTTATAAACCTTGCTCTGTATGTATAGTATATAAGCTATGTACACCTGAGCCATTATATTATGACCACCTATCTAATAAGCTGTAGAACCCCCTTGCCGCCTCGGTGGCGCAGTGGTCTAAGCGATGGCTTCTGATCATTCGTCCGTAAGAGGTCCGGGTTCGAATCCCGGTGAGGCATGGATGTTGTGTCTGTCTTACGGCACTGCTCTCTCCCTTCCCTGGAACCAGTGACCCTAAATTAGGGACGGGAGACTGCTTATAGCCCATTGAGTTGCTCACGGTGGTCGTTAAACCTCCAATCAAAAAAAAGAACCCCCTTTTTTGCCAGCACAAATCAGCGGCCACTCGCTGAGGTGGCGATAAGTATCTTGGGGTATCTGGTTCTATAATGTCCAGCACGTCCTCGAGTTCCCGTACATTTCGGGGTGATGGTGATTTAGCGCGAACCCGCTTTTCCAAGTCGAACCACAAATGTTCGATTGGGTTCATATCAAGTGAATTTGGAGGCCAGGGCATTAACAGAAAGTCACCAGCATGTTCCTCGAACCACTCTACGATTATGGCAGAGTGGCATGGCGCATGATCCTGTTGGTAATGGCCATCAACGGCAGGGAACACATAAATGGGTAAATTTGGTTTGCAATGATGTTCAAATATCTGAGAGCTGTCAGGGGTTGTGCTATTGGGATAAAGTGTCACAAGAAAACGACACCCACAGCAAAACACCGCCGCCGGCCTGTTTCCGCCTAACAGTGCATTCAGGTGCCATAGCCTCCGTTGATAATCGGCGTATCCGATCTCGGCTGTCTACGTGATGCACCAGTAATCTTGATTCACCAGACCATGCCACTTTCTTCCAATCATCCACAGTCCAATCTCAATGATCTTGGGCCCATTTCATGCGTTGTTGGTGATGACGTGCAGTGAGCATGGGGACCCGGCTGGGTCTTGGGCTACGCAGGCCCATGCCCAGAAGGCTGCGATGAACTATGTGTTGTAACACATTGTCCTGATCACCGCTGTTGTTTTTGCGGGTGATTTATCGCACTGCAGCAGCGGTTGCAGTGAACAATGCGCCACAGTCACTGCTCCCCTCTGGCATCAATGAGCTGTGGACGACGGTTTGTCGTTTCGCCATCTGTGCACCACTTTTGATACGTACTGGCTACAGCGGTACGTGAACAACCAACAAGCCGCGCCGTTTCCGAGATCGTAGTTCCGAGGCTCCGTGCCATTACAATTTGTCTTTTATCAAACTCCGATAAATCGGCAGCTTTTCCCATTCCGACTCCAAACACTACTAACCGAAACCCGTCCTCGGGTTGTATATACAGTCGAGTCCCATTAGAGCGAAATCCGATAGAACGAAAAACCCGTTATAATGAAATTTTTAGCATGCCCGACAAAATTCCCATTAATGAAATGTATTTTTAATTCCGTTTGAACGAATTTTCATTACAACGAAGAAATGTTTTGAGTTTTAAAAGAAATTTTTTTCCATTATAACGAAATTTTCAGCCCTGAAAACCAGCAGCACATTCCTTTCGAGCGCTTTTTCCCACATTGAAAAAAAAAAAAGGGCAACTTCTTTATCTGACTTTTTTTCACTTGGATGATTCACTCATTTTCGCGCACCTGTGGTGACTGATGTACTACCAGATGCTGGTGTTTCCATAACAACCGACTTGCCACGTGCGGTAATCCCCCCCCTTTCTTCTACAACTGGAACGCAGTTTTTCTGACCTTAAAAAGAGAGATAAAACGCAGTTGAGCGCTGGATGTTGCAAAAGGAGGGGTTTTTATGTTTTTCAATTGTTCTTAAAATTTCGCTCGTCGGCTTACGTTCCAGTTTGGCGTCATCTTCAAGTCGATCAAGAAAGATGTGGCAAAAAATATATGGGATCACTCCGTCGACATTATCAACATTTTTGAAGAATAAAGAAAAATCGCAGAGTAGCTTCAAAAAATGGGTGATCGGACCTCAAAGAAAAAGACTACGGCAAGCTCAATTCCAAGATGTGTACTCGGACACTTTCACCTGGTTCCAAGACTTACGATCAAGAAATTTACACATTAGTGGACCATTGATTCGAGAAAAGGCGGCGCAATTCGTCAAAACTTTAGGAGTTATGGATTTTGAGGCAAGCGGGGGATGGTTGAATCGGTTCAAAGACCGGCACGGTGTCGTCGCCAAAAACAAAAAGCGAGTGTTGCTCCGATGGAAAATGTGAATGAATGGAGTGCAGGAAAAGTGACAAAACTCATCCAAACTTGTAGCCCAGATGATGTCTTCAACATCAAATAGAAGTCGTCGCTCTTTCCACGTTTATAAGTGAGTCACGGAAAAATTCTCATCGGCCGCCACCGGGAATCGAACCCAGGGTCTTCCAGTTACGCGCCGGATATGCTTCCACTGCACCACAGCAGCCTCGAAATTCTCCAGATTCTCCAGGGGCAGAAGGATGCCTAATGCTTTTGGACTTTGAAAAAATTGAAGCATGCACAACTTGAAGTGGCGTAACTAGTCGATTAGCATCTCAGCGATCCGTTCTCCCTCTAGCGGCCAAAATTAGTGAGATCGTTGCTTAGATTCGGTTGGCACGTTTTGGATTTTTTGTTTTGTTTTTGTAGCATTTATTCTGGAATTAGAGAGTAGTATACTGGAGAATTCCCTGAAGAACAGTAATTCGCATAGTTGCGTCCAGCAGTGTCGTTCCCAAGATTGCAGCTGTGGTTTTCACAAGTGAGTATAAACGTTTGTGCTCTAAAATTTCGAGTGTAGGAGAACTGGACATAAAACACTTTTAAGGGACCGTATAAAAATTGCGTGTTCACCGCTTCGTGGCAACGAGATGCCCAGAGTCATACAAAGCTTCCGTAATTTCGTCTTTTCTTAATTGCGATAATTAATGTAATTCTTTATAAAAAATGTTTACGATCTATAACTCAACAAAAGATTTCATTCGACACATTATCTGAAGGCATGTGACTACGCAGGCAACCTATCGGGGGGGGGGGGGGAGGTACCTAAAATATCAAGTATTTTTGGTCCGATAATGAGAATTTCAGCCTTTACAATCTACAAATTATCTGAGGGCATGTGCTGCCTCAGGAAACCTGTTGTGTGTGCGTGGGGGGGGGGGGGACACCAAAAGTATAAAGATTTTTTTATTGGAGATTTAACAACCACCGTGAGCAACTCAATGGGGTGTAAGCAGTCACCCGTCCCTAATTTAGGGCCACTGACTACAGGGAAGGGAGAGAGCTAGTGCCGTATGACAAACACAACATCCATGCCTCACGGGATTTGAACCCGGACCCTTCTTGGACGAAGGGTCGTAAGCCAGCGCTTAGACCACTACACCACAGGGGCGGCAAAAAAATTTCTGGTCCGATCGGGAGATTTTCAGCATTTACAAGCTACAATTCGACACATTATCTGAGGGCATGTGCCTACTTAGCAAAACTGTCGGGGGGGGGGGGGTTAATACCGAAAGTGTAAAATATAAAGAATTTCTGGTCCGATCGAAAGATTTTCAGCATTCACATCCTACACGTCAAAAATTTATATGAGGGCATATGCTGACTGACTCTCCTAGGAAACCTGTCGGGGGGGGGGTTAATACCCAAAGTGTAAAATATAAGGAATTACTTGTCCGATCGAAGATTTTGAGCGTTTACAAACTACATCTCAACAAGAAATTCATTATCACAATTTTTGTAATACCCCCCCCCCCCCCCGACCGACGACAGGTTTTCTGCGTTAGCACATGTCCGCAGAGAGCTTGTTGAGATGTAATTTGTAAACGCTCAAAATCTCCCGATCTGACCAGAAATTCTTTGCATTTTACACTTTTGGTATCACCCGCCCACACACCACCCCCCGACAGGTTTCCTGAGGCAGCACATGCCCTTAGATAATTTTTTGACTTGTAGGTTTTAAATGCTGAAAATCTCCCGATCGGACCAGAAATTCTTTCTATTTTACACATTTAGTATCAACCCCCCAACCCGACAGGTTTTCTGGGTTTGCCCTGTAACCGCAGATAATTTGTTTAGCTGTAATTTATAAAGCTTGAAAAATATCGTAAATAAGAAATTACGGAAATTTCATGTGTGTCAGATAACCAATCTCGGGAGACGTAGCCTCGGAGTAGTCAAGAACGCAATTTTTATACGGCCCCTTCAAATTTTTGTGACCAGTTCTCCGCCTTGTCTTTGTTCTGAAAATCATGGAAATTTCTAAATTTCTTACTGAAAATGAAATATTAAAAAAATATTTTATGAACAATAGTTGTTGAAATAGTGGGGAATATAGCCACACGAAATTTGTTTATGCAGAACAATATTAAGGCACTGAAATTCCAATGTGTCCAGTTCTCCGTGTGACCAGTTCTCCGGTGGCCACTTCTCCGTACCCGAAAACTTCGCATTTCAACATGCTGTGGGAAACAAGTAATTGGCCTTATGCACATAAATTTAAACTCGGTGAAAATTTTCAATGCTCTGTCTGAAAATTTTCAATTCTCGAGCTAGATTTTCAATGCTCTTTCGACAGTCACCAATTCAACAGAATGTACAGATTTGAATTTGTTCTTGTTAACAGAGTATTGAAAATGATTGCTGGGAAATATTAAGTGAACCGAAATATCAGCCTTGAATAAAGAACATTTAAAAGTCTTATCACAAATGAAGAACTTATTTTTCGTATTTTTAAGTTCCCAAATTCTAAAGCACAGCAAAAATTACCCGGTGGCGCAGTGGTCTAAGGCGTTGGCCTCTGATCATTCGTCTGTAAGGGGTCCGGGTTCGAATCCCGGTCGGGCATGGATGTTGTGTTTGTCTTGCGGCACTGGCTCTCTCCCTTCCCTGGAACCAGTGACCCTAAATTAGGGACGGGCGACTGCTTATAGCCCATTGGGTTGCTCACGGTGGTCGTTAAACCACCAATCAAAAAAAAAAAAAAAAAAAAAAAACACAACACGAACATGGAGATAGCGTGGGGTAAACAAATATTATCGAGTACTTACTTACGCCAACTAAACTTGAGCATGCGCACGACGTTCAAAGGGAGCACCAAATTTTTTCAAAGTCCAAATGCATTAGGCATCCATTTGTCCCTAGACGCTTGCAACTCAATGGGTTATAAGCAGTCGCCCGTCCCTAATTTAGGGTCACTTGTTCCAGGAAAAGGAGAGAGCCAGTGCCGTAAGACAAACACAACATCCATACCTCACCGGGATTTGAACCCGAACCCCTTTCCGGACGAATGATCAGAAGCCATCGCTTAGACCACCGCAATGGTTTTTCAACGAATTAGGGGAACTGTCGGTGTGATACTTTGAACAAATTATCGCGATACTATGGAAAGACTTAACTATTCGAAACTGGACTAGCCACCCCGGTGGCGCAGTGGTCTAAGGCGTTGACCTCTGATCATTCGTCCGTAAGGGGTCCGGGTTCGAATCCCGGTCAGGCATGGATGTTGTGTTTGTCTTACGGCACTGGCTCTCTCCTTCCCTGGAACCAGTGACCCTAAATTAGGGACGGGCGACTGCTTATAGCCCATTGAGTTGCTCACGGTGGTCGTTAAACCTCCAATAAAAAAAAACAAAACAAAACTGGACTAACGAGTATTTGAAACTATCGATACTATCGGTAATATTCGAAACAATCGTTATTAGGGATAGTATGGATTGTTCAAATCAAATCACGCCCATCGCTTGTGTGTGGAGTACATGTCAAGGAGGTTCTATTATTGGAGACACCACTCCTATTCACGCAACATTGGCCGCCATAAGTCACCGTCCGTGCTGCAAATGACGTCATGAGCAGGCACGACGCAGCCGCAGAAAAGAAGCTGCTTTGAAACCAATGGAACAAAAGCTTCTAAGCGTATAAACAGATAAAATGAGTAATTCAATAATCTTTATCAATGATACACAAGCTTACTGTTTTATCAACGGTATAATTTAGTTCGTTTTTGTCTGCTTGTGACGTCACACACCACAGATTAGCTGTAATTTATTTCGGCAGAACCCGTGGTGTCTCCAGTAATAGAACCACCTTGGTACATATGCTACCCGTACCTAGACCCACATGTGATTAGAGGTACGACCTGCTCAAAATGCGAAATGACGCCAAAAAAGCGTCCCATTTTCTGTTTGAGTTATGACAGAAGTGGCCGTATAGTGGCTCTAGTTACACGCACAATTCAACTAGCGTCTCGAGGTAGAGACATCCACATGTATCGAGTTATCTCATTGGCAGCAATACAACTGGGACCAACCAATTGGCGAACGGCATCGTAACGGCTTTAACAGTTTGGCGGTAATAATGGTGGATAATAGCTGCAAAACATAAAAGCACATCAAATAAATCCAATTTCACCTTAAAATATCAATTGTACAGGACTATCGACAACCGCCAACGAAGAAATTAATGTAAACTAAGATGTAAACAACCTGTGTCACTACTTCGACGACGTATATCTGGCTCAAATTGTATTTCTACCCGAATGAAACAGTACAAATCGAACAACTTAACCTGTTCGCAGTATCCATCCAAATATAATTATTAACTAGATAGAAGTTTTAAAGAAAACTACTTACTTATTCTCTCAAACTTACCTCTTCGCAGCGTAGCAGTAGCCATTATCCACCATTATTACCGCCAAACTGTTAAAGCCGTTAAGATGCCGTTCGCCAATTGGTTGGTCCCAGTTGTATTGCTGCCAATGAGATAACTCGATACATGTGGATGTGTCTACCTCGAGACGCTAGTCACAATTCACGCCATCGCCATATTGAGGCTTGTTTAGAATTTGCCGTTGAAACTTACCTTTCTGAAGTCCAAAATGTTACACCAAGTGATGCATAAGTAATATTTTCATTGAAATAAGTTAACGACATCGTTTTATCATTTTTTTTATTGTATGAATGACGTGAGAAATATTTATTCTTGTTGGAGATGCCCAAAAGTTAATTCTATCAACTTCTCGTATTTACAGATTGTCTAGTATCAACATCGAAGTATTTAATAAGGAAATTGCGTAGAATTTAAAATAAAGGACCCTTCCTGTTATCTATTTGACTTCCGAATAAGAACGCTTTCAATTAGTTCCCGATTTTAAAAGTAGAACACAGAGCCCTGGACAACAGATGCACAATGGTTCTCTATGCGTACCACCTATGAGTAGTAATCACGGTTTTTTGCCCGTTTGTCTGCACTTGAAAGTAGAACACAAACTTGTTGGGGCGCTCACAAGAGCATGTTGGATTCGTACCTATGTGAATTTATGTGGCGAAAAAGATTGAAAACTAATGACGATCCATTTTTAAAAATTATGAAAGATATCGTAGCGTATTGACCTCCAAACTGATATTGGTATCTAATTTGTAGCTATTTGTTTTCTAATACTCTATATTTTTTTCTTTTATATATTTCTTAAACAGTTTAAATTTTATTAAAAAGCTAATAAGTAGGTTTCTGCTGTTTATAGTGTCATTTTATATACCAATAAAAAAAATTCCCATTAACATTTATCGTGAACTACTTTCTCTCATGTTGGATGTGATCAGGTTTCATGTAAACAAAGCGGATCGATACACTCAAAATCGGGAACTGCTTGAAAGCGTTCTTATTCGGAAGCCAAATAAACAAGCGGCTAGATCCAGCAGCTTGGCACACATCCAAGATTCTCTCGTGCAGGAAGCCACGCCTCTCAGCCGTTATTTGGGCAATTAACAAAAGATAACAGGAAGTATGTAACAATTAACAAAAGATAACAGTGGCGGACAGATAACAGGAAGGTTAAAAAATAAATAGCTAAACTGACTAGTCAGTTTGAAGTATTGTAATTGTGAAAAAAGAAATTAATAGAAGCCGTAAGGTAATATGACGGTATGCTTTACGAACATAAATGCAGTGTATTTAGATCTTAGTGGAAGATATGGAACAGCGGCGTCGGAACCGCGGGGGCAACTGCCCCTGCGCTCATTTGCGTGCAGGGGAGAAACATCACATTTGCCCCTTCACTTTTCTTAATCAGAAATCGGATTAATACTTGTTTTGTTTTATTTTCGGCCATTTAAAATTCCTTCCGAAAAAACAAAATATTGTTTTCTACTTTAAATAATAATTAGAACTCTGAATTCCTGACTTCGAGAACTCTAAATTCCTGACGTCGAGAACTGTAAATTCTCTGAATTCCTGAGACGCAAGACGCGGAATAAACCCTCTCCCCTTGTCCAATATGATTCCTAAGACGCTTTTTCCCGCATACTTCCCTTGTCCTGTATGCGGGAAACAAGTTACTAAAAACAGCTATCCTGAAAAGTATTGTGTTTTTATTAAAAAAAACAAAAACAGGAGCGTTTTCTATATTTTAAGAATAATAAAATCAGTATTTCTTTAAGAAAAAATGTAAGATGGAAAAAGGAATGAGATATATTCTTACGTTGTTTGATAAATAACACAAGCGCTACGGTTCTTGTGAAATTTGTACCTGTGTGGAGGTCTTTAGATCGATCAGTTTTACATCGCTTATAATAGATATCGGTAAAACGCTTTACATCAAAATACAATTTAATATAGATGTAAAATTCAAAGTTTATATTAATTAAGGTTTTATCGATATAATCGTTTTATCTGTAGTATGTTCAAATGACGTAATCACGTCCTGTTTTACAACAGCGAAATAAGTTTTACGATTTGACCAAAAACTACATTTGCTGATATCCTGTCCCCGTGTGCGAAAAACAGTTCCGCCGCCCATGATATGGAATATGTAACTAGTAGAATAAACAGTACTTAACATATGAGAATGAAGCGCAGAATGGTACACGGCATCACATGATGCAAGTGCAAAAACAAAAAACATTAATTTGGATTTTTAAGTTGCAGAGATATTCACACTTACGAACACACAGCAGCAATGAAAAACTCTTCTAGGCCGCCGTGAGTTGTGTGGGTAATAAGAGACCTCTTGTGAGGCGCTTGTGCGTAAACATTAGAAATAACGAGACGCTACAGTTTGGCAATTTGTCAGGTCTTTCTCTAAATACAAGTGGGTCTAGCCCGTAACTAGCGCAGCCGTATCTTTAGGGAAAACATGCAGTGCACAGAAGCCAACATACAGGCTGATGCCGGAGCAGACTGAGTTGGACTGAGCATGCGCGTTTGTGTTTGTTGACTTTCTTCAATTCTCTCTTCTAGCTCTGCGATATATGCTATAGTCGTTTCAGTGATCTGCAATTGTTCAAGTGGACTTACAATTTTATTTTGGTAGTCTGTATCAAGCAAGACATGTCTTTGATGGAAGAAAATGATAAATCTACTAGGTGAGTAATTACGGGTTTTTTTCCCATTCCTTTTTAAGTGTTATTAAAGGAAACATTTTGAGCCTTACATTGTTCAATTGTATGCATGTTGACATGGAGGTTAATCATTTTTCCCGCCTTTACGTAGAATCATTCTCAGCATTATGTTTTCTTAGGATTCACAGCCATTAAGTAAAGAATATAACTAAGGTTACATACCTAACTTATACGTTTTGTGGAAACCCATTCATGTGCTTCTGAGAATTCCACGAAAACAATATTTAATACTTCAGGGTAACACGAACAAAACCCATTGAAATTCAAAAATGGCCTCAGCACATTTGACATTTAAGGTATATTGTTAATATGAAATTCGTGGCAAGCAACCGGGTATTACTATAAAGTAGTTATCTGTAGGTATTTCTGTGCAAATTGCACATGTGTGTGATTTCCCCTGATCATGTGGCCTTGCTGATGCACCTGCAATGCAAAATAATATTTATAATGGTTCCATATAAACCAAACACCCCTAAAATAGGGTTAAATAAAAATTAGGTATAGTATATTTTAGTTAATACTAAAAATTGGAAATTTGTGTCAGCTGTTTAATGAAATAGAACTTCCTCTTCATACCTCTCAAATCAAGCAGGGCATTTTTTTATTTTTTTACTTTAAGGTACTTTTCTACAATCGCCATGTTGGTGTTGTGGTGGAAACTAAGCAAAGTGTAAGAATGTATATGCCGCCCCGGTGGCGCAGTGGTCTAGGCGATGGCCTCTGATCATTCGTCCGAACGGGGTCCGGGTTTGAATTCCGTTGAGGCATGGATGTTGTTTTTGTCTTACGGGCACTGGCTCTATCCCTTCCCTGGAACCAGTGACCCTAAATTAGGGACGGGCGACTGCTTATAGCCCATTGAGTTGCTCACGGCGGTCGTTAAACCTTCAATAAAAAAAGAATATATTTAATGTGTACACAGCTTATTAAATTTTTTCTTGTTTGTGGTTTTGTTTGTTGCTGCACACACTTGCACCTGGTAGTACTTAAAGTATTTGTGTTACATGTGTAACTTATGTGTTACACAATATTTATTTTACCTGTGTATTAGTTCTGTGGCCAATATAGATCAATAGCAGGACAAAATGGTTATACAATATGTATTTTCCCAGGTTCCCAAATCCTTAGACCAAAGCCACAGTCAGAGCTGTGACATGCTATGTTCCGAAATTATGAGTGCCAAATAAATTTTTCAGTAGTTTTTTTTATTTGCAAACACAACATTCAGGGCGGGCAGTTGAAAAAAACGAAAAAACAAATACAAAGTTAACTCTGGTTTGATGACCTTTTTGGTCTTCCTGAGCATAAGAGTAACACAATTTAGGAAAATTCAATTTCTGGACTTAACATTAGTTGACATAATTTCATACCCATTCAGTAATAATAATATAGCAAACACCTCTTTCACAAGGTAATAAGGTATTGGGATTTCATATGTAACTTTTTGTTATGCTCACTCCAGAGTCAGAGGTGCAACACTATCCCACACAATTATTTCTTTTAAGACTCCCTCACGTAATATTTCAGCTGTTAGAAGGGAGTTATCTGAACGTATGAGTCAGAAGGGCAACACTATTCCACACAACAGCCTCTGATCATTCGTACGAAAGGGTCCGGGTTTGAATCCCGGTGAGGCATGTATGTTGTGTTTGTCTTACGGCACTGGCTATCTCTTCTTCCCTGGAACCAGTTACCCTAAATTACAGACAGGCAACTGCTTGCTCGCCGTGGTCGTTACACCTGCAATCAAAGAAAGAAAAATATCACACACAACTATTCTTTTAGTTTTAGACTTCCGCAGTATTTCAACTGAACACAGAGTCATCTGAGCATATTAGAGAGTACTACAGACATGCTATGTTTATAATTATAGCTTGAAAGATGAGAGAGATATTCCTTGTCAGTTTACAAAATAAAATTCTTAAACTGCCTTATGGCAGCAAAAAAGGAGAAAACTATGTAAGGTAAATTTGCCAGGAAATCGTAACCTGCCATAGAGATTTGTATCCATGGTTCCCATACGACTTATGTTGAATACATACTATGTACAGTAAGCACCTGAAAATTTTTTTTTTTCTCCAGTACCCACCTTCAGACAAAGTTACTACTTAGCCTTAAGGGCTGCACGTTACAATTTAAGCATTTTATTTCCCTTTTTAAGGGTTTCTAGAATTTTCTAAAATACTTTTGAATAGCTAGCCACTTAAACAAAAAATTTCTTCTTTATACAAGGGCTCCTTTGCTACATCACTCAAATGGCAAACATATAACTCTTCCTCTGATCTTACATAACTGACTCAGTGGCTCAACTAGAATGAAACTATTTCAAGTTATTACACTGTTCCAATATCCTCCGACTCACTGGTCAGAAAACATATTTATTTTTTATGACGCTTAGCCACTATGAGATATTAATCTTTAGGTAATTTTATGTGCAAACTTCACATGTGCATGATTACCACTGGTCATGTGGTTGGTACACCTTCTGTGGCATTATTAATCTTGCGCGCCACAATTCGGAGAATGCTAATCACTGAATCACAACTATCCCTACTATGGAATGGAGAGGTGATTTACGATTCCAGTTGCAAGTAACTGTATCCACAATTGTTGTTTTTTTGTATAGACGTGAATGTGGAATTTGTATCCTTTTAGTGTGGCTTGTCCCTAAGCAAAGTTTGTTCATAATCATGTGTAGTAAGGTAGCACTGCTTACACTACTACATGTGTGCAGCCTGCTAAGTTCAAATTCTGCGTTACAGCTTAAGCCTACATGTAGAAATTACAATTTTCATTTAATTATTTAAGGTATTATATTATGATTCATTAGAGATGTCAAAAATTAAATTGAAATGAAATACTAGAAATAACAAATGAAATCTTTTTATATTTCAGGAGGAAAAAGAATCGTCATGTGATTTGTGTAATCTGCAAATCAGAAAACAGATCTCACCCTGACCGCAGGTTTTTCTCTTTTCCCAAAGAGTCAAGTAGGTGAGTCTCCTTTATTTTGCTACTTTCTCAGGATAATGTTTTAATTTTTGGCAAAAATTGCGTTCGTTATTCTTAAATTATGTTCATTTATCTAAGTTGTAGGTTATTTGGTTATTTACCTAAAATAGAGCATTGTTAACATTTAGCTGCATGTTTTGCATAGCTAGTGCAATGTAATATTTAAAAAAGGTAACTTGTGTTTAAAAAAATTTAGTTGCTTAACAAACACATGTCAGTTGTCAATGTTTTAATGCAATGTGCAACAAAGTGCTAATGTAATGAAAAAATATGAAAAATGCAATTTCTTAAGATTACAGCAAAATTTCTTTATGGAATTCACTTTGAGCTGTAAATTATTTTGCTCATTACTCTTGTTTAATTTCTTGTTGTCCTAAGCACCAAATTTATATTGTGTCATCACACAAATGCCAGTTGTGTGATGACACAATATATATTTAGGGGAACTTGTTTTTTTATAGTTTTTCACTACTTAATACCATTTGAAATGGTATGTTTCTAAATGTATTGATTACAAAGTGTGTAATACATTGTTCTTTCTTAGATTTTCATCCTGGATTTCGGCATGCCGTGAACACATGTGTCCCAAAACTGTTAGGGCTGTGGAAGCAAAATATCCAAACTCTTTATACATTTCCCATTATAAAGTATGCTCCCTGCATTTCCAGGATCATGATTATGCTTCAACAAAAAGACACTTCCTCCACAAGTCTGCCATTCCTACAATTTTTAAAAATCCAGGTATGTTACTTTGCAGTTTAGACTAACAATAAGACATGTGAAATTGTGGGAATTAAAATAATATTCAATTATGTTTCTTATGTGAATTTAGTTTTAAACTACCTGTTCATTTCAGTATATTGCAAAGGTGGCCCTATGATCTATAGAGCCACCTTTGGTATGTACTAGGTCTACGCAAAGGAAAGAAAGAGATCCATTCATATTTTGGGTTTTGCAGCTGTCATGTCAAAATATAGCTTTCCCGAATGTTATTCGACAGTTATAATGATGAGCCTGAAAGCAAAAGAAAAGAAATTATATTAAGGATAAACCTAAGTTCCAGAAAAACCACATGTGGAACCATATACATTTAACTGGCTTAATATATGTACTTTCGCATGAATCCATGTTTACTGTTGATTTCTTTAAGGGTAAAACCTTACTGTTTTTATTGATGTAAAAAGAAATATCAGGACACACCAGGAAGTTCAACAAAAACCTTTGACATCTATTACAACTGATACAAAAATTACTAAACAAAACACATTATTTTAACGTACTTTTACCTAAAACATGCATAATATCTAAAATTTTCAGGTTCTTTCCCTTTTATTAGAGGACTAAGTGGAAAATTTTTAAGATTAATGAAGAAACACAACATTATTTTTGGACATTCAGTTCAAAATATTGGTGACTTAATTATAAAGAAAAAAAGTAACAATAATATACTACAATCAGCAGGCATGTATGAAATTCCTATTGTTTCACAGAGTTCTGAAGACCACATATACATTGGCTGCAAAAAAATAGATTAATAAAAAGCTTACATCAACATATAAAATCTGGAACAAAAAAGAAGAAAAAACTGCACTTATCCAACACTATGTTAAACATAAACAATACCCTGATTTTGAAAATATTCAATTACTAACCACCCACACAAACGAAAAAGAATTAAGGATTTCCAAAAGCGTTATAATTGAACAAAAAAAAAAAGATAAAATATGCAACTTACAAGTCCCCACCACACTAGACACAGCCTGGAAATCACTTATATATAAAAAATCCATAAAAAAAGGCAAAAAAAAGAACATTACAAAAAATCACACAAATTAACAAAGAAGAAAAAAAATTGCACCTGTTTCTACGAACAAATAATAATAGCCCAAAAATTTCTACACAAAAGAATTATGCTTACGACTGATACCCACCAACTCATCCAATCGATGGCAACACATTAAAAACAAATCACCTAACACATACAGACACACATTAGAATTATACTTACAACTGATACCTACCAACTCGTCCAATAGTGGCGACACATTGGAAACAAATCACCTAACACATACAGGCAGCAAACCTTCCCATCAATTCCCGGCATGCAACTCCAAAACTACACACATACGAGGAACCCTCATGTAGAAATAGTGGCCCGAAGATGGCGGTTAAGTACCGCAGAAAGCGCTCGCTGTCTCCTGATCCGATGAGTATAACTCTTTCTACAAAAATCTTTTAATTAATAGTAAATTTTAAATGTTTGATTGTGCAAGTGAATGAATGTGGAACTGAAAATATATAACCTAACTGTTTTATTTCTGCAAAAAAAAATTTCTTTTGCAGAAATAAATTTTTTTTGCAGAAATAAAAGGCAGAAGTAGTCAGAAATAACTGGAATCACATGATACGCGTGGCTGAAGGTCGTTGCTGCGTCATTCCGCCGGTTTTATAGAGATATCGCCATCTGTACGTTTTTACGAGCGGGAGTCTTGGAACTTTTTGAATGCACTGTGTATTTCACTTCAAATTGTATGGAAAAACAAGATTCCGATGAATTTGTAAACATTGTTACTTCAAAAATTATGATTCAGTGAGTAAAATATTTAAATCAATGTTTACAGACCTGAAAATTATATCCAAAGAACTTGAATGAGATTTCTTTATATTTGTGCATATATCTGAAGCCAAGTTGTGTTGTTAGTTCAAAGATTAAATTGCTAATAAAATTAATCTTTCCACTGTGCAGAAAAGGCAAACCTGCATCCGGGTAACTTAGCAAGCAATCATCATGTTCGTAGCACAAATAAACCTCCAACTAAAAGAAACCCGTCGAAATCGACGTTGTTGTTTGTTTTGTTTTTTCAGAGAATAAACTCATATGAAACAACAAATGTGAACTTTATTTGATTGACAAATTCATTCAACCAGACAATAGTCTAGGTTCGTGTTTTTTTTTTTTTTTTTTTTTGACTGAAGGTTTAACTACCACTGTGAGCAACTCAATGGGCTATAAGCAGTCGCCCGTAATATTTTCGCTAACAATGGTCAACGGAATGTTTATTTACATTTTTACATAATGGGAAACGTCTTACCTACGTGAATAAACTGGATCGAATGAATATTAAATTGTATATATACATCATTCAGTCCAACAGCATAACGCAATCAGGTATTCGAGAGTGTTCGCTGTTCCGATGAGAACTTTGATACCAATGCCTGCTAGCATTGTATCGCGCAACGGTTTGCTCAGAAAAGACTTTGGACTATCTCAGTCCCTCCATGCTTCCGCCTTCAACAGCACACGAGTCTACAGCAGGCGACCGAATGTCAACTGCACCCTTCTCCCATAGACTTTACATGGGAACTTTGCCTCCCCACAACCCGAACGGTTGCCCCCAATCTCATTTTTTCTCTTCGACTAACACATCTAAATGGTAAGACCTTTATTTTGATACCTCAACCATATCTTTACGCAGGGCTGCTTGTGTTCCGGGTCTTACCCAGATTTCCGGGTTTGGGTGATCTTTCATACCCGGAATTCCAGATGTTTAACTTTGATTAATGTGCCTTGCAAACACCTCTGTTTACATTCAGCCGTTTTCTCAAAATAGGACTCGCAGTAAAAAAAAACCTTATAGAATTAATATATAGATTTTTTTTATTGTTCCTGTATTTGTTGTTTTTATTTGACCCTTTTTCTTCAAGTCGTTTTGCTGTAGTGTAGCATTTCCTGAGATTTTTTTACTTTTGGCCAAACCATCATGACATTAGGTCTGGGTTCATGAAATCTACTTAGGATATCCCCCCATAGAATTGGGGTTCAGTTTGGCAATTTATAAAGCTATTCAGGGGTGTGAAAGAAAGACAGTTCCCTTGTCCCGGTGTGTTACATTATTTGCGTATTCGTAGAATGGGTTCTTCAACTTATGCTTCATGTATGCTTTCTGTTGTACTGTACAAGTCAAGTATTGTTACATTTTTTGTTTTAGAAAAAAAGTGTTGTTTTTTCATATAATTGAAAATGTGAGGTTTTAATCTCTTGTGTTCTTTCAGCTAATACTTCAGTTCTGGCAGGGGTCCTGAGCCTACCAAGTATGAGAGAGGCCATGATGAAAAAGCTGCAACATGAATCAGAGAATGCCGACATTTTTGAAGATTTGCCAGCTTCTGTTTCTGCAGTGAGCAGGAGCCCAGATCCAGCAGTCCCTATGGCTACTCCTGTAGCCCCAAACACTCCTGATATTGTGCATATGCCAAGAAGGCAGTTATTTTCTCAGCATAGAATGATAACGCCTAAAACGGCAAAAATTAAATCTTTATCTTCTAAGCTTTATTATCTTAAGAGAAAATATGCAAAGAAGAACATTAAGTGCAGTATCAAAAGTGTTCTGGAAATAATTCAGCCTCTAGTGTCTCAAGATGTATTCAAATTCATCAAATGTCAAATCTCTGCTGGTAGTGTTTCCCGCTATGGGCGTAGGTGGTCGCTAGATGACAAATTTTTATGTCTTCAGCTCTACCTTGCTAGTCCTAAAGCATATTGCACACTCAAGAGTTTTTTACATTTACCAAGTAAACAAACTCTCTTGAAATGTGTATCAGGTATTGCAATGGAGCCAGGATTTTCAGCTGCTGTGCTGGATTCCATCCGTTTAGTAGCCAGCAAGTTGAAACCACATGACAAGAAATGTATTATATCATTTGATGAAATGAGGCTAAAAAAAGGTTTAGTGTACAATAGGAAAAAAGATTCTGTAGATGGTTTTGAGGATTATGGTTCCCACATTATTGATACTCCTCGTATTGCAACACACGTACTTGCTATTATGGTTCGTGGGCTTTGCAAAAAGTGGAAACAGGTTGTTGGGTACTTTTTCTCAGCCGATACCACACACACCAGCAGCAATTCTGAAGGTGTTAGTCCTGGAAGCACTCGGAAAATTGTTTGCTTCCGGGTTAACACCCATCGCAATTGTCTGTGACCAAGGGTCCAACAACCAAAGGTTGTATGGTGTGGAATTTGGTGTTAATGAGGAGAGACCTTTTTTCATATTTGAAGGTCAAAAGATCTTCACATTGTGTGATGTTCCACATTTGATAAAATGTGTAAGGAACAACTTCAGGAGATACAATGTTAAGTTTTCAGGTAGCAAAATTGCTTCCTGGGACCATATTGTTGCCTTGAATGAATTTGATTCCAAGCAGAAACACAGAGTTGTTCCTAAATTATCAAGACGGCACGTAGAGGTGGATGGGCTAAGTGCCATGAATGTCAAGCTTGCCACTCAGGTGCTAAGCCAGTCAGTGGCATCAGCTTTGTGTTTGCTGACTGCACTGAGTTATCTACCTTCTTCTGCCGCCCACACAGCTGACTTTTGTTCATCTGTCAATGATCTCTTTGACAGTTTGAACAGTCGAGTTTTGAAAGATAAAACTCGGCCTTTGTTGTCTGCTGTTACAAAAATTCTTCTCACATAGAATTCTGGAAGAAACAGTTGCAATTTGTGAAATCATTATCCTTTGACACCAAAGGTAGAAAAATCTCATTTCCATGCATATTAGGCCTCAAAATTACTTTGTCTGCCTTTCTGCATATGATCCCTACACTTTTAATTGATGTTCCTTTCATTTTAATGTGCAGGTTTAACCAAGATGCCTTGGAAAGTTTTTTTTCTGTTGTCAGACGCAAAGGAGGTAATAATGACCATCCTACTGCATATGACTTTCAACAAAGAGTAAGGCTAATCATGGCACAGAGTATCATTAGCACTTGTGGAATGGCAAATTGTGAGCCTGATGATGACACAATTTTAATTCCCATGCATACATTAAATGTGTCTGAAAACCCTGAGCTGATAAACAGCAGTGATGTGGACAATCCAGACAATTCATTAAACAGTTTGATTGCTTCAGATAGGATATTTTCAAACTTAGAAACAAATTCAGCTGCATATGTAGCAGGGTTTGTCGCCAAAAATGTAGCAGGCAAATTTTTGTGTAAAGTTTGCACTGCTGATTTAATTGGTGACAAAACCTTAACTGAGAATTCATTGTTCTTGCATTTCAAAGAATTCGATGATGTCAAAAAAGGTTTGGCTTATCCTACTGAAGCATTGTTACAGACTGTCTGTAAACTTGGTGAACTGTTTACTTCACAGTTTCATGAGATTTGCCACCACAGACACATAAAAAAAATTGGTTGGCAAACTTAGTGAAGTAGACCACAATTGGTTATCCTGCAGCATTCATAAGGTAAAAATGTGGGAATACCTTGTTGGGTATTATGTTCATTTGATGGTTACATACAAAGTTAAAGAAATGTGTAGGGATCTGAAAAACAGAAAAAAACCACTGAAAAAAATGCAAAAATTGTCATAAAAATTGAAAAACATGTTTAGCACTTTATTTTGAAAACAAGCATTTTATCTTTATTCAGGGGCACACCTAGGGCCTTTGCAGCCTGGGTGCAAGCCCAGATTTCTTGCCCCTTGTAGGAGAATATTTTTTAATTATTTTTACATGAAGTAGGAGAATATTTTGTAATTATTTTTAGCAAAAACAAAAAATTTTTTCAGTGTTTTTTTTCTGTTCTTCTAATGGAAATTACAAAAATTCTTGATGATGGAGATACCCCTCCAGTATATCTCTCTCCATCCATGAGATAATTTTGGAGTGACATGTCACTATGCTTGCTCTCTGTGATGCATTGGTATCACAATTCACCTGAAGGAAAGTTTCATATGAAAATATTGTAGTCAAAGTTTCTTTTATAATAAACTGTGAAACAAATGAAGCTTCTTGTAAAGGAGCATTATAATGATTTTGCTGAAAGATATCAGCAGTGTTTGCTCATTAAACAGAAACCTCAAAATATTATAGACACTTAGCAAAATTTACGTAAACTAAATATGAGAACATTTCCTAATGTTGAGGCAACTTTGAAAATATTTCTAACTTTACCAATTAGCAACTGTACAAGTGAATGTTGTTTTTCTTTTTTGAAAAGACTGAAATCTTTAAGAACAACGCTGTCAAAAAAAACTTTCTGCATTGGCAATACATTATTTTGAAAATGACAAATTCTATTTCAAATTTTAATGATGTAATTTCTGAATTTCAAGCTCAAAAGGTAAGAAAGAAGTCATTTTAAAGATATAAAGATAACACAGGGGACAGGCTAACCAAAAAAAAAAAAAAAAAAAATCTCTTGCCACAGATGCTTAAACTATTTTAGGGTATTTCTAGGGTTATGGATACATCCTTTGTAGGTTTTTTATAATAGGGTGTTATACAGATCCTTAGTGTTTACATTCCATCAAATTTGTATTTCATGAAGTCCACAGTTGGATATGAAATCATATTTTGACAAAGTCAATTTCATTTTTAATTCACTTTGGAGAAAAATATATTGAACTGTTTTATTTACTGCAAACAGCCTTGACCAGGAGAATATCAAATTTACTGTGGTCATTGACTGTTCCTTCTCATAAGGGTTAAGTGGTGGTGTTTCAAGTAAATATTTTCTTCAGTGTCTTTGTCCAGAATACTTTATTTGAATCCCATAGATATCTGTGTGCATAGAAATCTGTATTGGAAAATGAAGAATGCGTAAATTAAAAATTTTATTAGGTGTGCAACTCAATTGTCGGTCCCTAACCACAAGCGATCGTAGAACGTAGGCAAGCCGCCCCGGTGGTGCAGTGGTCTAAGCGATGGCCTCTGATCATTCGTCCGTAAGGGGTCCGGGTTTGAATCCCGGTCAGGCATGGATGTTGTGTTTGTCTTATGGCACTGGCTCTCTCCCTTCCCTGGAACCAGTGACCCTAAATTAGGGACGGGCGACTGCTTATAGCCCATTGAGTTGCTCACGGTGGTCGTTAAACCTCCAATCAAAAAAAAAAAAAAAAAACTTAGGCAAATGCAAATAGCTGTGTGCAATAATGGCTGATTGCAGTGCCATCCAAGTTATCCAGGCAACCATAACCGCTCACAGCTGTAGTGGCAGAAGGGACAAAAGTTGATGGTGAAAGAAATGTCGTTTGGAAAGCAACATTTGAGGCACTACCTCCTGTTCATGTTTCAGCTGGAAAATAGTGCCGCAGAAGCCGAGCAAATGATCTGTGCTGCTTTGGGTGAGGCTGCTGTGTCCTACAATATGTGTAAGAAGTCGTTCCAGCAGTTTAAGCAGAGAAATTTCGATCTCCGTGATGTAGAACGTCCGGGACAGCCACAGAAAGTTGACGATGAGGAACTGGAACAACTGTTGGGTGCAAATCCCTGTCGCACACAAATAGAACTTGCTTAGGAACTCTGAGTAACATGGCAAGCCATTGCAAAGTGCCTGCACAAGCTTGGATGGATTCACAAGGAGGACCGTTGGGTAGCCCACCTACTCACAGCTGCAAACAAGTCTTGGCGCTACGATGTTGCTGTGTCCTTGCTCTCCAGATTCAAAAAGAAGGATTTCCTGCACAAGATTTTGACCTGTGATGAGAAGTGGATCCTCGACGATAATCCTAAGCTGCGCAAATCGTGTGTTCATCCAGGTCAGCCTACCCCCAGTACCGCCAAACCAAAAATCCATGCCAGGAAGTTGTTGCTGTACAGCACGGTGTCTTACACTCTGAGTTGCTCAAACCTAGTAAAACGGTCACTGCTGAGCATTATTGTCAGCAACTTTTTCGTGTGAGTGACGCAATGGAGGCAAAAAGGCCATACACACCAGCAAGGGTAGAAGTTCGGTCCTGTTGCTTCAGCATAACGCACATCCTCACATCGTGAAAACAACTTTAAACATAATCACCGACCTGGGATGGGAGATTATTCCACCCGGCGTATTCTCCACACTTCACCCCGTTGGATTATCACCTCTTTCGCTCCCAGCAACAACACCTGAACGGTACGAACTTCACTTCTGTCAAAGGTACACACAAGTATTGATGACTTTATCAACTCGAAACAGCCCTCTTTTTTCCACAGTGGCATTCGGCAGCTTCCTGACCAATGGCTCAAATGTATCCAACACGATGGGGATTATTTCCCCATTAGGTACATATTCAATTTGCTATAATTTGTTGTTAATGTGTCGTCCCTGTGGCCGAGAATTAAGTTGCACACCTAATAATTTGCAGTGTATGTATTGTCTGTACTTATTATTGAACAAATGTATACTTTATTTGTATGGGAAAAAGAAGCACATGTGTCACAAGTGTTTAGTCAGAGTAATGTGTTGGAAAATGCATAATTTACCTACCAGCAGCTGATTTTTTTTTTTTTTTTTTTTTTTCACTTTACGATGTATCTGTTATCTGTACTTATTATTGACGCCATGTGTACTTTTTTTGTACGGGAAAAAGAAGTGCATGTGTCACAAGTGTTTGGTCGGAGTAATGTGTTGGAAAATGCATAATTTACCTACCAGCAGCTGATTTTTTTTTTTTTCATTTTGCGATGTATGTATTATCTGGACTTATAATTGATGCCGTGTATACTTTATTTGTATGGAAGAAAGAAGCTCATGTGTCACAAGTATTTAGTCAGAGTAATGTGTTGGAAAATGCATAATTTACCTACCAGCAGCTGATTTTTTTTTTCATTTTGCGATGTATGTATTATCTGGACTTATAATTGATGCCATGTATACTTTATTTGTATGGAAGAAAGAAGCTCATGTGTCACAAGTTTTTAGTCAGAGTAATGTGTTGGAAAAGGCATAATTTACCTACCAGCAGCTGATTTTTTTTTTAATTTCAATTTGTGGTGCATGTATTGTGTGTACTTTTATTATTGAACACATGTATACTTTATTTGTATGGAAGAAAGAAGCTCATGTGTCACAAGTGTTTAGTCAGAGTAATGTGTTGGAAAAGGCATAATTTACCTACCAGCAGCTGATTTTTTTTTTTTATTTCATTTTGCGATGTGTCTATTATCTGTACTTATAATTGACGCCATGTGCACTTTTTTTGTACGGGAAAAAGAAGCGCATGTGTCACAAGTGTTTAGTCAGAGTAATGTGTTGGAAAAAGCATAATTTACCTACCAGCAGCTGATTTTTTTTAAATTTCAGTTTGTGGTGCATGTATTGTGTGTACTTATTATTGAACACATGTATACTTTATTTGTATGGAAGAAAGAAGCTCATGTGTCACAAGTGTTTAGTCAGAGTAATGTGTTGGAAAAGGCATAATTTACCTACCAGCAGCTGATTTTTTTTTTTTTTTTTTTTCATTTTGCGATGTATGTATTATCTGGACTTATAATTGATGCCATGTGCACTTTTTTTGTACGGGAAAAAGAAGTGCATGTGTCACAAGTGTTTGGTCGGAGTAATGTGTTGGAAAATGCATAATTTACCTACCAGCAGCTGATTTTTTTTTTTTTTCATTTTGCGATGTATGTATTATCTGGACTTATAATTGATGCCGTGTATACTTTATTTGTATGGAAGAAAGAAGCTCATGTGTCACAAGTGTTTAGTCAGAGTAATGTGTTGGAAAATGCATAATTTACCTACCTGCAGCTGATTTCTTTTTTATTTCACTTTACGATGTATCTATTATCTGTACTTATAATTGACACCATGTGTACTTTTTTTGTACGGGAAAAAGAAGTGCATGTGTCACAAGTGTTTTGTCAGAGTAATGTGTTGGAAAAGGCATAATTTACCTACCAGCAGCTGATTTTTTTAATTTCAGTTTGTGGTGCATGTATTGTGTGTACTTATTATTGAACACATGTATACTTTATTTGTATGGCGAAAAGAAGCGCATGTGTCACAAGTGTTTAGTCAGAGTAATGTGTTGGTAAATGCATAATTTACGTACCAGCAGCTGATTTTTTTTTAAATTTCATTTTGCAGTGCATGTATTGTGTGTACTTATTATTGAACACATGTGTACTTTATTTGTATGGGGAAAAGAAGTGCATGTGTCACAAGTGTTTAGTCAGAGTAATGTGTTGGAAAATGCATAATTTACCTACCAGCAGCTGATTTCTTTTTTATTTCACTTTACGATGTATCTATTATCTGTACTTATAATTGACGCCATGTGTACTTTTTTTGTACGGGAAAAAGAAGTGCATGTGTCAAGTGTTTTGTCAGAGTAATGTGTTGGAAAAGGCATAATTTACCTACCAGCAGCTGATTTTTTTTAATTTCAGTTTGTGGTGCATGTATTGTGTGTACTTATTATTGAACACATGTATACTTTATTTGTATGGCGAAAAGAAGCGCATGTGTCACAAGTGTTTAGTCAGAGTTTGGTCAGAGTAATGTGTTGGTAAATGCATAATTTACCTACCAGCAGCTGATTTTTTTTAAAATTTCATTTTGCAGTGCATGTATTGTGTGTACTTATTATTGAACACATGTGTACTTTATTTGTATGGGGAAAAGAAGTGCATGTGTCACAAGTGTTTAGTCAGAGTAATGTGTTGGAAAATGCATAATTTACCTACCAGCAGCTGATTTTTTTTATTTCACTTTACGATGTATCTATTATCTGTACTTATAATTGACGCCATGTATACTTTATTTGTACGGGAAAAAGAAGTGCATGTGTCACAAGTGTTTAGTCAGAGTAATCATAAAATTATTTCATGGTTTTGCATTACTAGTTGTGTTGAAAGATGCATAATTTAACACCAGCTGATTCTCGAAAAATGTTATTTTGCAGTGTATCTATTATCGATACTTATTGTTGACGCCCTGTATTCTTTATTGGTGTGTAAAATTGCAGCACATGTAACATCTATGATCAATGAAGTAATAAAATTATTTAATAGTAAATATGCATCCGTTTTATTTTAGAAATAATTTAAGAGCATTGTCTTTTTTTTTTTTCGATCTTCTTTTCTGACTTAACCTTTTTTTCTTTACCAATAATTGAAAAATATTCACAAGATGATTGGAAATGCAAGGTAAGTTATTGCATCATTTTACTTTGGGATCTAAAGCCTAATGGTGTATGTGCAGAATAAATAGAAACTGGGTACCGGATGAAATTGAAATCGCCTGACATCATTGGAGCCTCAAGCTGTATTTCTGAAGTCTGTTTTAAATCATTTTTGATAAGTAAAAAGTTGTTTGCAGCTTAAAAAAAATCTTCCCAAAAAAGTGGATTTTTTATTTAAAATCGTTCGGACAGGGCGCGTTTTATGCTTCACTTTATTACAAATTTTTTTTCGCTAATATGTTAAGCTGCAGCTACATTTCGTTTTGCATGTTTTACGTGAAGTTGTGAAGTTCGTGTCATTTTTTTTTTAGAGTTAGTATGATTTCTTGATTTTCACAAAAATACAATATGTTTCTTTGTTTAAAACAGCTTCCAGTTCGGAATTTAAGAGAATTAAAAAATTGTAAGCAATTTTATTTTCCCATGACATTAATTTTGAGGCATTTTGGTACCTATGTATTCAATATCAAGACTGAAAAAGTTGGTGCTTAGAGTGAGAATAAAACTGCTAATATTTCGTTAAAATAATATTAATTGCTATTGTATATATTTGTTTCACCAAAAGAAGGGACGGGAGGGATACTCAGGAAAAAAAGAACTGCTTTAGTCTCAGACCCAAGGAAACGATCGCCGATCAAAGCTTCGCTTCCGTTCTGTCTAAAGAATAGGCTTCGCTTCCCGTCGTCCCCTGCGCTTTTTTCGCCTGAATGTTAGCTTTCCCGCAGAGCATGTCATCTCTCGTGGTGCGGCGGCGCTGCTGTTGCCTGTCTTACATTATCTCTACGAGAGCTGGGCTTCTTCACGCGAAGCGTTCATATTCTTTGCCCTTTGTTTGTGTATATTAATCTCCATGATTAATCTGGTTAGGCATTCCTTGGGCATTTCAACAAGTCGTTCTAATAAAATGAAATTTAAAAAAAATGTTCCCTGGAGTACAAAAATTGATATGAAATGTAAGTGCTGCACGAAATATTGCTTTTTCTGTTTAGATTCCTATTGCTGGTACATTATGAAAAAATACCTGTTCTTATAAGTCTCTAAAAACTGGCTAAAATGTGAAGAGGTTAGCTTTAACTTGTAAAAGTCGTACGAATTATATGAAGTAAACTTTTTTCTTTTTAAATGCAGAAATTGACAAAAAGTGCTTTTGTAGAAATTTTGAACAATGGGAATATACAAGAGTTATCATGCTTCTTTTATGTTCATGCAAATATAAGCCAGCATCCAACAGTAGGGGTATTACTATTATTATATTTGCTTTGATGGAAAATATGCTTCTCGAAGACAGGTGATCAAATTGTGAAAACATTGAAGTTTTTTTCAGCCTGAAATCTGGAAATTTTTCTCAGCCATTTCAGCAAATATGCTTTCAAATCCAGTGTGGTGTCATTCCGTTTTTTTCTTTTTACTACATGTTTTAATGAGATTTTTTTAAATATTCACAGTGTTCATTTAAATATCAGGACAGGATGTTTTGACGTTTTTTATTTTATTTGTAGAAAAAAGCGAGAATCAAAGGGGAATGCATTGTTCAATTCATGACTGTGTAAGGTCAAATTTATCAAAACAGGGGATTATTAGAGTGCCTTCTACTGAATAATTAAATATTGTAAGATTATCAGCATGGTTTCGCTGCTGAAGTATACTTCAGGTGAAGTCGCCGAGGGTAGGAATGCAACGAAAGTGGAAAAACAAGCCGACTCCTTGCAATACAATGTTCCAGATGTAAGTGCAGATCGTTGGGAGTGTGAAAGATGTTTCCAGAAATTCACAGAGGAATCCAGCCTTTCAAGACATGATTGTAGTGTATGTGTCAATAAACTCACACAAAGATGCAGTCTATTAGGGTGTATAAAGGCCCATGCAGATGAACAACTGTATCAGTGTGATAGATGTTCTAACCAGTTTAGTGACAAACCTACCCTATTAAACCACAAGCTTCTTCATACTGTTGAAAAGCCTCACAATTGTGATGTATGTTCCAAGCAGTTTTCTCAGAAACATTATCTTTTAAAGCACATGCTCATCCACACAGGTGAAAGTCCTAACCAATGTCATGTATGCTCAAAACAATTTGTTCGAAAAAGTGTGCTTTCAAAGCACATGCTTGTTCACTCAGGTGAAAAGCGTCATCAGTGTCCTATATGCCACAAACACTTTACTCGGAAAAGGAATCTTTCAAATCATATGCTCCTTCACACGGGTGACAAGCCTCACCATTGTGCTGTATGCTCCAAACCATTTGCTACAAAAAATCATCTTTCAAAGCATGTGGTTGTACACTCAGCTGAAAAGCCTCATCAGTGTGATGTATGCTCCAAGCAGTTCACTTACAAAAATTCCCTTTTAAAGCATATACTTTGTCATACTGGTGAAAAGCCTCACCAGTGTGATATTTGTTTCAAACATTTCACTCAGAAAGCTTCCCTTCAAACACATATGCTTCTTCACACTGGTGAAAAACCCCACCAATGTAATGTATGCTTCAAACAGTTCACTAAGAAAGATCAACTTTCAAATCACATGCTTTTTCATACAGGTGAAAAACCTCATGTGTGTGGTGTATGCTCTAAAAAATTTGCTCGCAAAATTTATCTGTCCAATCATATGCTTGTCCATACAGGGGAAAAGCCTCACCAGTGTGATGTATGTCTCAAACAATTTGCACAAAAAGGTGCACTTTCAAGACATATGCATGTTCACACTGGTGAAAAATCTCACCAGTGTGATGTATGTTCCAAACAATTTGCTCGGAAAGGTGATCTTTCTGTGCATATGGTTCTACACACAGGTACAAAGCCTCACCAATGTGATGTGTGCTCTAAACAGTTTTCTTTGAAAGCATATCTTATCAAGCATATGCACCACCATGCAAATGAGTAAATGTAACAGTGTAATATAGTATGTGCTAGAAGATTGCCCGTTAAAGCCATATATAAAGACATATTGGTAATGAAAATAGCATTTTCAGAGTAACCTGGCAAAAATACAGTTTGACTCTAAGAAATGTACGGTGTAGTAAGATTATTTATCTTCTACATAGATCTCTCTGTTAGAAAAATTTGTGTGTTGCAATACAAATTATGAGTTCTCAGTTTTTTTATTTCAGTTGGTTAATTATGAAGGTGATAATAAAAATGGAAGTTAGTTTTCTTATAATTTAGAAGTTGAATGCAGTGAATTCTCAGAATCTTAATGTATAATTTGGAGAGCCCTCCTCCGTGCCACTTTTTAAGTCGTCGTAGCAACAACCGAGAAACAAATGTTTGTAACGTCACGCTTAGCTTTTCGTTTTTTGTGTAGGTGACGCCATCACCTACATGCGCACAGTCCATGAGTATACCACTTTGCTTTGTTGTCATAGCAACAAAGAACACAGCTGCTAGTGTGACGTAATCTAATCCAAATCATTCTCGCATGATGCCAGAAATGCGTTACGTCACACGATCAACTCTTTAGAGATACTAAAACTTCACATCAGGAATTGTGGTTCACTACCTGAACCGGTGTTTAGCCATCTGTATGTGGTAACGTCAAAATAAAAATGGTTCTCGGAAAAGAACGGGAAATTGATACAGGGTTCACAGTCAGTGTATACGAAAATAGTTGTGTACAAGGAAGTGTTGATGAAATAGGGACTAAAGGCTTCACAAAACACATAACAAACAGACAGCCCATCATATCAAATTCCATAACCGACTGCTCGGGAAATTTTCAGAGAGCTGTGAGCCAACGTCGTCATCTATTGACATGGAACTCAATAAATAAATGTCAATTATTTCTGTATCATAAATTTTATTTTCCCCCATCATTATTGACGGGCTTTCATCTAGTAACTAATATTGAATTTCATCTAATTAACTTTTTTTATGGGATTTGTCTAGGTAAAGCCTCAAAATTCTGCAAAGTTTCGGAGAGAATTCTCCGTCAGGCAGTCCTTTGTTCAATCTCAGTCGCTATCTTCGGTTCCGGTTAACCTTGACGGTTACGGTGATTCTGCAAAATATCTTGCCAGATGTTAGGCAGTGAAAATTCCTTACAGTCATTAATGATGATGTTCTGGTTGAGACTTTACCTAGATGAATCCCATAAAAAAAGTTAATTAGATTGAATGTAGAAATCTAGGAAGCCATATAACAAAGATGAGTTTGATTTACGGATTGAATTTCATTCTTTTTGTAGAATTTAATAATTTCTGGATTTATGATTGTAGGAAATTTATGGTAAATGCGTAGATTGGCGTCCTAAATTATTTCGTCAGAAAAATTTTAGTACCTGGAAAAAGTGCGACGTACATATTTTAGAGTATAAAAAATAAGGGCAAATGGTGCAGAAATTTCATATTTAAAATGTCTTTTACAGATTTTTATCGTAATAGTTACCTTTAAGTGCGATCATGTGAAGAAACCCTGCGGTAAGCCTATGGCATCGCTACCGCAACGATGTCAAGCATTGCTCCATTGAAAGGAAGATTCGCTGCTGGTGTGTGATTTATGTGCGGATGACTACAAGAGCAGGCGCGTACCTTCTTGCCAGAAGAGCAAAGCATCATACTCATACGCTACACAGTATAGTTCATTCATGTTTTGTCATTGTTTTTAAAGCAGATGTTGAGGAATGTTTCATTCTTTCGCACATGATTCCCTGATTCCAAATAGAGTGTTCGAATATCCCTTTTTCTATGTTGTACAGGAAACTGGGGAAACTTAACTTTCGGTTCTGCTTTGAACAGCTTCCATTCGTAGTGGATTTGCTGCGCCACTTTACTTTCAGTTATCCAGTTAATACTTTGTTTGCAGGTCACTTTTTTATCTCACTGACACATATCGTTTGCAAATCAAAGAGGTTTCTTCTGGTTTTTCCTGCCAACAATGTACAAGATACAACAAAATAAAGGATGGATAGTCAGGATCTATTTTCTGTAGTGTATCACTACAAGATTTATCGCTCTCCTGTCGGCAACGTAACCGCTTTCTCTTGTACTCTTCCACCCGTCATTTCAGTACAGCAACGAACCTTCCTTTTTAATGGAGCTAAGCTTGACATCGTCGCGGTAGCGCTGCATTAGGCTTACCATAGCATCTCTTCGCAGCATCGCAGTTACAGGTAAATATTTCGATAAAATCTTTAAAACACATTTAAAATATGAAATTTCTGCACCATTTGCAATTATTTTCCATACTCTAAAATCTGTACGCAGCACTTTTTCAAGGTACTAACATTTTTCTGATGAAATAATTTAGGACGCTAATCTACACATTTACCCAAATTACGTGTTCTCAGTTTTTTTATTTCAGCTTGTTAATTATGAAGGTCATAATGAAAAAGAAGTTTGTTTTCTTATAATTTAGAAGTTGAATGCAGTGAATTCTCAAAATAATTAATATTGAATTTAATATTTTCTGAATTTATGATTGTAAGAATTTTATTATTTACCAGTTTTGTAGTAACCATCATCAGCAAAATCGTAATTCTGCTTCACATCCACAAAGTTCAGGATACTCTTCTCTTTTCTCTACTCTTCTTCTTCAACATCATGGCTCATACCATTTAACTCTAAAATTAAATTTTGGTTGTGACATATATGCAACATAACCAGATATAAATTGATCCATTTTGATTTATGGTGTCAAGTGACATTTTGACCATACTGCTAGTCAGGCCTGTATCGGACGAAAGTGTTCCATGGGTGTATTGCAGTATCCCTGCTTAAGTGTGCAAATGATTTCAGTTCATGATAAAACCCTTTTATAATTGCTACAAAATTTATTTATTGTATTTATCAATGTAGAATATCCACATAAGGAGAAAAATTCAGTAATATTCCTCAAAATGAACTGTCTAACTTCCAAATGATTGATTTTTTAGTTTTGTGGATGGACATTTCCAATGGAGCAAGAAGGAAGGTAAACATTACTTTAAACTTAATTACTATGTTATAATAAATCAATAGTCTTTGGAAGAATATGAGCATTAACTCACTTCCTCACTGATCTACTCTATTAACAAATGTTATTTTCTCCCTCCATTTTTATCCATGTTATGTCCACTGGGGAGGGACAGGATTTCAAACGTAAATGCTTTTTCTTTGAATAAAGCTCATATTGAGAAATGGCTTCCTAGTTTAATTGAATTAATAATCTAAAGCAACTTATGGGAATTTACTAGGAAATTTTTTTCATTTTTAGCAAATTTTCGGAGAAAACTCTTCTCCTTCTTCAGGCTCTCTTGTTGTTGTCACTTTTTTTGCTTGTCACTATCATGGTTACGGTTTACCTTGACGGTTACGGTTAACCTTGACGGTTTAGGTTATTTTTCAACAAATCCTGCCAGATGTTAGGCAGGGAAAATCCTTTGCAGTCATTGATGATGGAATTTTGATTTTTCTCAATCTCTATTCCTTCTTTCAGTTTTCTTTTTTGGAAATTGCTTTGGAAACTGATTACTTTAAGGGAATTCCAATCCATGCTGTGCCCAGTTTCTCTAACATGCCTATCTAATCCAGTCTTGTTGGAGCAATTTTTTATAGCTGCTTTATGCTCAGCTATACGAGTTTCTAGTCTGCGACCTGTTTCACCTATGTAAGATAGTCCACAACTACAATTTACTTCATAAACTACTCCTTGCATTTTTAAAATATCTTCTTCTCTTTGAACTATTTTAGGGAAAAATTTTTTAACTTTGTTCTCTAAACTTGGAGCTTAGCCTAATATTGTATTTTTTACTAATTCTCTTTAAAGCCTCAAATAAACCTTTGTGATAAGAAATTTTTCTAGTGAATTTTACTTGTTGCTTTTGTGGGTTCTTCGTACCATTAAAATTCAGAAGCTTCTCAATTTCTTCTTTAGGATAGTTAATTTCTGCAAGTATGACTTTAAGCTCTTCTTTATGGGCTTCTTTTTTATCTGCAGTAGAAACTATTTTATTAATTTTTTCTAAAAACTGACTTGCTACATTTTTCTTAATAGAAACTGGATGATACGAATTGAAATCCAGTAGTCTTTTAGTATTCATTGGTTTTTTATACCAACTAGTGAGGAATTTTTCATCTTCATAATAGATAGTAATATCTAAGAAGTTTATTCTTCTTTCTTTTTGAAGTTCAATAGTGAACTTAAGGGAATCATCTAATTCATTGAATGAGTCTAGAATTCTTTCTGGAACAATTTCTGAGCTATCTATTATAAATAAGATGTCATCTATGTATCTGCTATATAAGCAGAAGTATGTGGGTTGTACTAGTATCTTTTCTTCTAGTTTTCCCACATAATAGTTAGCTGAGAGTGGGGAGCCCATAGCTAGCCCCGATTTTTGAATGAAAAAAGTTTTCCCAAATTGAAAGTAGTTGTTCTGCAAAGAGAAAGTAAGCATTTCAAAAATTCCTACTAATATGTTTTTTTCCTTGTTGTGAAAAACTATTAGGTCTGCCAAGTCTTCCGCTATAAAGTCTATAAGTTGATCTATATTAATGTGAGTATACATAGACACTATATCTAAACTACCCATAATAGGAGAATCTAATTTAGGAAGAAGTTCTAGTTTTTCTTTTAGCTGCATTGAGTTTTTAATCAAGTTAGGTGGCTCTTTTAAAAGATTCTGAAGGTGTGACTTTAAAAAATAGTTTAGATTTGAAAGAATAGAGTTTTTTGAGTCTATTATTGGTCTAATTGGTTGGTGTTCTTTATGCAGTTTGGCTATTCCATATATTTGAGGTAATCTGAACTGTAATTTTGAGAATTGTTTATAGTTTTCTGGAAGCTGGTTTTTCTTTTTTTGAAGTGAAATAAGCTTAGAGACTTTTTAATCAAATCTGGTAGTGGGTTTTCTTTTACTTCTTCATACCTAGGTTTTTTAGTTCTTCTTCCATCTTTTCTAGATAATCTTTCTTATCCATAATAGTAATCAACTTACTTTTGTCTGTTTTCACAGCAACTATACTTTTATTTTTTCTGAAATCTTTAAGAGCTTTTAATTGACTATTATCAAAATTTTTTGAGGTTTCCTTACTTGCTTCTGGAATTTTGTAAGGCTATTGTAGTAATCTTTTCTGAGGAGGTCTGCTTTAATTTGGTCCTCTTTTTCTAAAGTGCTGCAGATGCTTTCCAATTCAATTACCAATTTTTCTGGATTTATTTTTTCTTTGGATAGATTGAAATTACTTCCTTTATTTATCACTTGTAATAATTCTTGGCTAACTCCAGTAGCAGTGTTGTCCTTCACATGACTAAGAACTGCAGTTTTTTTGTTTTTACTTGAATAGTTTTTCTTCAAAAATTTTTCTTCTTTAAGGTTCAGCTTTTTAACAAATTTCTTATTTTTGTTTCTTACTCCAATTTTTAGCCAGTCATCCAATTCTGCTTTTACTGTATCCCTTAAGATTCCAGAAAATGCTTTTAAAAAAACAACAACATAAAATAGTTAAATGTTTTTTTTTAAACATTTATCTATTTTATCTTAAATTTTTTATTGAGAAAAATGCATTAAACAGATGACATTATAATGTACACCTGAAATACTACAAATTCTGAAATCAGAAATCTCAGTGAAATAAGGTTATTCAGTATTTGTGTAAAGTTTTTAATATCCTCAAGATTCTAACATTTGTTACACATTTTTGGGACTGTATATTTGATGCTTTTAACCAGTGATGTAGTTCTAAGAATAAAAGTGCCTTACTGGTGAACGGGTTAGATGAAACAAACCCTGAAAGGCCTTTAAAATTTTCAAAAGCAGTTTAAAACTTCATTTGTTTTCATCGGTTAATATTTTTATTAAAGTTGTGTTACTAATTATTTTTTTCAACTTTTATTAATAAATAATATTGCTTAGTTGGCACAATTTTAAGTAAAAGATAAAAATTGTGTGGGAGTCAGATGCGAAGAATATTAAGTTTCCCTTTAATTATTGTTTTCAGTTCCAAATATTCTGTGTGAATAATATGAATCAATCACACTGAATACAGGCACCTTTTATGCCACTTTCGTTAATATTACAGCGTGGTATTGGTAGATATCATTTGTGTTTTTGTTTGTTTGTTGGCTTCTTTTCCGTTATAATGACCACTGCGATCATCTAGGGTCATAGTGGCCGATCTCTGATCTGGAGCCATTGATTCCGGGATACCTCGCCCAGAGCACGAGTGCATCAAGAGCGATTGGCCAGAAGCCAGTGCCACTGACCACTCAGACTCCCGAAGCGTCCTTTTGTGTTACTCATAAGGAATCGCAGAATGGGAACTGGTGGTTACTTTTGTTGGAGCCTGTGGCAAGCTTACCTGAAATGCCCTTCTTAACCAAAAATTATTTTTCACTTTTGGGGGAGGGAATGTTTGGCAAACCCCATGAGGAACTGTCAGGATAATAAGTAGTTGTATGTCCCCAATTTAGGGCCAATGTCTCCTGGGAAGGAAAAAAGCAGTGCTTTAAGACAAGCACACTACCTATACCTCGTCTGGGCCAGGGCTGAATTAAGGTGGGGTCTATAGGGGCTATACCTCGCCTTGGGGCCCACCATTACCAAGGGCCCAGAAGGCATGCCATCGCAAATAATAGAGATAGAGGTTTATAAAATAGTTTTACTTTTGTCTCGTATGATTTTCACTTGGTCAGAGACTGGGGGACGAACAGATTTCGAGCCAGTGACTCACCAAGGGTAAAGGTTACATGTCGCTGTGTGCAGCGAGGTGGGCGAGGCAGTTTCAGCTTTTTCACTACCATTCACCCACAACTTCCAATTTGCACTTGAAAAGTATATAATGCTATATCATTAGAAAATCGAAAACAAAATGTAGAAATCTTAAGCTTATTTAACTCATGTTCTTATGAGGACAATGAAAAATACAGTGATTTACTGTGAAAACTCTGCAGATAACTTGTTAGTTTGAAGAATGCACTACGTATTAGTTATCGCAAGCATATTGCTACAGTTTCGTGTTTTAACGGACTCCATCATTGTTCGCCGTCATAAGTTCTTTGGGGGCCCACTCAGATGTCTTAACATAGGGCCCCTACTCAGATGTCTTAGCCTAGGGGCCCACTAAGGCCTTAATCTGGGCTCGAAACCAGGCCCACCCAGACGAACGGTGAGAAGCCTACGCCATCGTAGAGGCCACTTGTCACTCTTTCTGCATACATTACATGTTTAACTTCTCGGGGGTTGCTTTTCCTCCTAGAAGTCGATTCACTACTTACTGCGTGATTCGACAGTTTTGTCTTGCTCTTGCACTAAGAACATTCTGTTCAGATACGAGTATGCTTTCATATAAATCAGCGTTCCTTCTGCGTGATCATCTCAAAAATTCCTTTGCTCTCCTTTTCTTCCCAACCAAGCCACAAAAAGTGCCTTAGCGTCGCTAAGGCTCTTTTACACCACTGCTTTTAACATTGTGACATTTTTTAAGGCTTTCTCAGTATTTTGTGGGTGTTTTCATGGCATCCACTAGCCAAGAACATATGGAATACCCTGAGATGATTGCTCTGGCAAGGATAAAAATGTTCCGTGATTTTTGGACATTCAAAATTTTCTGACTACGCTACTCCCCCTCCATTCATTTCTTTTCCTGATTAGATTTGTATTTTTCATTTTTAACATCTTCAATGATAGTGAAAAAGAGCAACTTCATATTTTTAAGAATTTTTCCAAATGGCACTCAAAATTTTCTGCACTTTCTGAATCGAAATGTGTAGCTGCTGGTTTTTATGAAATCTATGGAAAAACAATGCTGTTCTCCTTCTCATATCAGCAGTGGTGGCCGGGGCATGATAGGAAACAGGTAGTCCCCCTGACACGGACACCATGCCCCTGGGTACAAACAATGACTCGTCAAGTTTTCTCTCTTTCCTTGAGCTCTACACCATTTTTCAGCCCTTTTAGCAGGTTATGAGTCAGAACAGGTGTCAATCATCCCCCTAAAGGAGCACTTTGAATAATAAAGCTAAGGGGAAAGCAACACTTTCTGGTAAATGTGTAGTTTAGCGACGTAAATTATTGCGTCAGAAATGTTGAAGGATTTCAAAAAAGTGAGATGTGCAAATTTTAAAGAATGCAATTTCCTGACAAATGATGAAAAGATGGCATCTTTATAGTGCATTTTAAAGATTTTTGGGCCGCCCCGGTGGCGCAGTGGTCTAAGCGATGGCCTCTGATCATTTGTCCGAACGGGGTCCGGGTTCGAATCCCGGTGAGGCATGAATGTTGTGTTTGTCTTACGGCACTGGCTCTCTCCCTTCCTTGGAACCAGTGACCCTAAATTAGGGACGGGCGACTGCTTATAGCCCAATGAGTTGCTCACGGTGGTCGTTAAACCTCCAATCAAAAAAAAAAAAAAAAGATTTTTGGTAAATGTGTAGATTAGCGTCCTGAATTATTTTGTTGGTAAAATGTGAGTACCTAAAAATTAAGTGTGACATACAGATTTTAGAGCAGACGTGTATAACCCCCGGCCTGATTGTATGTGGCCCGCGTGCACAAAATCCCGGGAGGGCACAAAACGGAAATTAGTCAAAGATTTATAGAAGCAATGAAAAATATTAGGAATATGAATATTTTATGTGGGACTTGCGGTACACAAAAATACATAAAAAGTTATGAAATTTTTAAGGTCAGGTGATGCGTAACATCACAGCCTCTCCTTGACAAATGTCAACCCCGCCTTCTCGTGGTGCATCCTGTTCCCACTAAAGGGGCTCTGACGACCGCCCATAGCGGTATAACTATACCATCGGGATCAGAGGAAATGCTATCCCACACTCACCAACCCGCTTGGCCAGCGTGGTGAGTTATGGCCAAACCCCTCCAAAATGACTCCACAACTTAAATCTTGGCCCTCAGTCTCCGGCAGCTGGAATGTACCTGGCCAAGGCAGCGGCCAGTGCGACATGAAGGCAGAGGGTGCTAAGAATCCCCGGAGGACCAGACTAGGCTGCCATCTGATGCTGACCTTGGCTACGTATAACGGACGCTCCCTATCTTCTGATTCAAGGCTTCTTGAATTGGAAGAGGAACTACAAAGGATCAAGTGGGACATCGTGGGGCTAAGTGAGGTAAGGAGAAAAGGAGAAGATCTCATTGAACTGAAAAGTGGACATCTCTTCTACTATCGTGGGACAGATACTGGCAGAACTAGTGGTGTTGGATTTATAATAAACAAGAAACTGAAGGATAAAGTTGTAGAAGTTGAAAGTTCCTCTGACAGAGCTGCACGACTCGTTATCCAACTATCGAGAAGATACCAGGCTCAGATTATTCAAACTTATGCACCCACCACAAGTCATCCTGAAGAAGAAATTGAAGAATTTTATGAGGAAATTTGTCATCTAAATAATAAAGGTAAGCAGCACTTGAAAATAGTTATGGGAGATTTCAATGCAAAAATAGGCAACGGCAACAGAATGAAACTTCAGTAGGTAAATTCGGTCACGGCAACAGAAACCAGCGTGGAAATACTCTCGTTGAGTTTGCAGAGGCAGAAGGGTTTTTCATCTTGAACTCCTTCTTCAAGAAAAAGCCACACAAGAAATGGACATGGAGATATCCAAATGGGACGACAAGTGAAATTGATTTTATTATGTGTAACAAAAAATTCGTCATAGAAGACTGCAGTGTGCTAAACAAGTTCAACACAGGTAGTGACCATAGATTGGTGAGATGTAAGATGCACCTCAACACTAAACTTGAACGTGGCAAGCTCATAAGACAAACAAAATCTATTGACATAACCAACCTTAAAAAACACCATAAAACCTTCAAGTTGGAACTGAAGAACAGGTTCTCTGCTTTAGAAGGCCTAACATCGGAAGAAGTGGACATCTCTGAAGTTAACAGAAAAATAACCAAAGCTCTTATGGAAACAGCAACAAAATTAGCTGGGTCTAAGAACAAGTTGCATGTAAATAAATTATCAGGAAAAACGAAAATGTTGATGCAAAAAAGAAGAGAGATGAGGACAACTAAAGAAGATGCGACTTCCAAAGTGGAATATATAGAGCTATGCAAGACAGTACGAAAAAGTATCACTGAAGACGTAAGAAAATTCAACTGTGAACTAGTGAGGAAAGCAATTGAAAACAACCAAAGCCTAAAGATAGCAAAGGGACATCTCAGTAAGGGAAGAAAACAGATTATGGCACTGAGAAAAGAAGATGGTTCTGTAACAAGAAATAGAGGCGAAATTTTGACAAGAGTGAAAGATTTCTACTCCAAATTATATGAAAGGGATGATACATGCACTCCAGACATCATGAAAGATACCAGTACCAGAGTTCCTCCAGTCCTTCCAGCAGAAGTTGCACATGCAATCAAGAACATGAAGCGGGGAAAAGCTCCAGGAGAAGATGGAATTACTGTAGACATCATACAAGAAGCAAGTGGAGAAATCGAAACAGTACTCGCCCAAATTTTCACTCGATGCCTTAATGAAGGAAAGATTCCTGAGGATTGGAACACCGCTACAATGATCCTGCTACATAAAAAAGGTGACATTGAGGATCTCGGAAACTACAGACCTATCAGCCTCCTATCAGTAGTTTATAAAATCTTCACTAAAGTTCTTTCACACCGCTGGAAGGTAACACTGGACATGGCTCAACCGAGAGAACAAGCTGGATTCAGGAGTGGCTACAGCACAATAGATCATATCCATGTGCTGAGAGAACTAATTGAAAGAGCGAGGGAATATGAACTTCCATTGTGCATGGCTTTTATCGATTATGAAAAAGCCTTTGATTCGGTGAAACCATCAGCAGTTACAATGGCTCTGAAAACCTGCGGTATTGAAGATGCATACATTAATATTAATAATAACATCTATGAAAATGCAAGTGCAAAGATTAGGCTGTTTGAAAATACAACACACATAAAAATTGGAAAGGGAGTGAGACAAGGTGACACCATATCTCCGAAGCTCTTTAATGCCACATTGGAGGGTGTTTTTCAGTCACTGAGCTGGGAAAACAAGGGGATAAAGATTAATGGAGATTATCTAACCCACCTTCGTTTTGCTGATGACGTAGTCATTTTTGCAACTACCCCATCAGAGCTGCAGAGTATGATCCAGGAACTTGCTGACAAGAGTAAAGAAGTGGGATTAAAAATGAACTTTCAGAAGACAAAAGTGATGTTCAATGCTTTTACAAGAAATGAAGATTTATCGATTGATGGAGAAAAGCTGGAGATAACAGATACGTACGTTTATCTTGGACAGCAGATATCAAGTGAGGGTCACATTGATGAAGAAATTAATCGGCGTACAAAACTTGCCTGGAGAGCTTTTGGAAGAAACAGCATAATTTTCAAGAGCAATATGCCATTATGTCTTAAAAGAAAAGTGTTTGATCAATGCATCCTTCCAGTGCTTACGTATGGTGCAGAGACTTGGACCTTAACTAAAAGAGACATACAAAGGCTGCAGACAACTCAAAGAAGCATGGAGAGGTGCATACTTGGTGTAACCAGGAGAGATAAGAAGAGGAACTCGTGGATCCGAAAAATGACAAGAGTGGAAGACATCATGATCAGAGTTAAATCCCTGAAATGGCAATGGGCTGGACATACTGCCAGAAGGACAGATCATCGATGGACAGCCGAAATTTTAGATTGGATTCCAAGGGACAGGAAAAGACCCAGAAGAAGACCACATGGGAGATGGGTGGATGAAATTCGAAAGTATGCAGGGGTGACATGGAGGAGACTGGCACAAGACAGACCGTTGTGGAGGAAACTTGGGGAGACCTTCGTCCAGCAGTGGATTGATAATGGTTGACAATGATGATGATGATGATGATGATGATGATGATATAATCTGTGCTGGCATATAATTCACACACTGACATTCAGAAGAAAAAGAAAAAAAAACTTATTAAATCAGGGCTTAAAATTCAAATTTGAAATGGGAGTCTCTTCACTTGTGTTTATAAATGAGAATTGAAAATTTCAGATGGATAGTTTTGAATATATGTCTTAATAATATTAAGACTCTGAGAAAACAGTAGTAATTTTATTACTTCATAGATTCAGATTCTAAACACTCAAACTTCAAAAAGGCCGCCCCGGTGGCGCAGTGGTCTAAGCGATGGCCTCTGATCATTCGTCCGAACGGAGTCCGGGTTCGAATCCCGGTGAGGCAGGGATGTTGTGTTTGTCTTACGGCACTGGCTCTCTCCCTTCCCTGGAACCAGTGGCCTTAAATTAGGGACGGGCGACTGCTTATAGCCCATTGAGTTGCTCACGGTGGTCGTTAAACCTCCAATCAAAAAAAAAAAAAAAAACTTCAAAAAGAGTTTCATTGTGGCTGAAGGAAATCGGCAGTCAATCTGAATCACATAAGATAAACCTTCACTGGACATTGTGATGTGCAAGTTTAGTATTACAAGTGTCAACTAATTTATTATTTTTGAACAAGTTTTCCTTAGCTTTAAAAAAATATATATCTTCTTGAATACTATGTATGAGATGTTTACAGTTCACATAATTAAGACTTGGTTGATTTAACGATTCTTCTGATATGAGTGTCCAGTTTTTCCTAATTCAAGACAGTGGGAACATCGCGAAAAAAATAAAATACGATTACATGGACTAAATCTGCAGTTCGTCTAATTTCCGTTTTGAAAGACGAAATTCCATCCCCAGCAGGAAAACGCACCCCCCCGCTTCCACTGACACACACACACACACACACACACACACACACACACACACACCAAATCCCCACCCCCAAAAAATTATCTTCAGTTTTGCATCGTTCTCGAGAACGACGCAAATGAGGACAAAGTCAGAGTTCGAATCTGCGGAAGAAATTCATGCCTAAAGTTTACAAAGAAATTTTTGCTCCGTCGAACTTCCATTGTCGAAAGCTGAAATACAAACATTTATGCAATAAATTGATATTTAATACCAATACTGGATAGAGGAAACTTCGCGAGAAAAAGAAATTACGATTGCGGGAAATTTTTTCACTCCGTTTAACTTTCGTTTACGGAAGTTCTGAAAAACGGAATACCGTTCCCCAGATGAAAAACGACCCCCCCCCCCCTCCCTACACACACTAATCTTTCGAAAATAAAACATTATCTTCAGTTTTTTTTTTTGCCTCAATCTCGAGTATAACCGAAATGTGGCGAAAAAAAGGAATTCCGCGAATCCGAAGAAGAATCTCATGCCTGATTCGTAACAGTCCGCGACATGCAAAATGAACTGCTCGTGCGGCTACATATAAAAGCCAATTCACGTGCCCATCAACTGATTAGAGCCGCGGATGGCTTAGTGGTTAGTGTTTCAGATTATCGATGCTGGGTCCCCAGGTTATAGCCTGGGCTGATCTTTCAGAGATGGTGTGATTTACTAACAATCGCTGAATATCCGCCGTGCATCGGACGAGCACGTTAAGTGACGGCCCCCAGGCTGGACCCACTGGTTAAATGGGTATCCTTTCCTATGTCCTCCCTGAAATTCTCTCACCCATCTATGTGCAATATCGTACTTGTACGGTGGCGCCATCTACTGTACTCTAATCTCACTACAAACTGTTCTGTCAAAAGTCGCTAGACTTGCTCTCATTCCTTCCGTTTCTGTGTCCTGCCCAAAAGGCGATCTCGCTGTAGGTGGCTGGGACCTAAACTCTACTCCCTGTGGACGGAAGTCCTACATGAAAATGACAATGCTCTACCATCAACTGATTAGGTTCCCGACATGAACGATGTATTCAATTGCAATTTTTAGAACTTTGAATGGTCCATTTCTAACGCACGAATTTTTACTGATGTTTTAACGCGTGAATTTTGCAAGTGGCCCAAAATCCGGACCCAAGATTTTATATTTATATATATTTTTTGTTAAAATTTCGTAAGGCGGGCTCCCGACTAACAACTTTATTTCGGCGGGAATCCCGCCCTAAATTTTAATCCATGTAAATAAATTCATTTTTAAAGGAAGCTTTTTTTAATAAATGTCTTCATTGAGCACAAAATTTAATCATGCTGTGCAGCTCTAATTGCCTTACACATTGGCAATGACGAAACGCTGAAACAGAATAATTCATAGAAATACCGTATATACTCTTGTGTAAGTCGAAAGTTTTTGTAAGAAATCCTGCTTTCAAAGTAGAGGAGTCTGCTTACACACAGGTCACAAAATGAAAAAAAAAAAAAGAGGGCTGAACTTCCGTGAATTCTCCCGCAGAGTTTACTGACGGGTTTGTTTACGTTTTAAACGGTGGCTTTTCGTCTCTCACTGCGCTCTATTGTAGTTTCTGAGAATAGCTCTATTGCAAGTACGCTCGTGTTCGTACGAGTGCGATGGAGAGCGCATTCGACGTAAAGTGTTGTTCCTGGATAAGCATGAACCTCTTTGACTATGTTTACAAATATATTTTTTATAACCTTTAATTTAATAACAAGTTAAATCAAAGTAATTTTTATTTAAATAATACTTATATAACAATAAAATTATACTACCAATTATTATATTCTTAACTTAAAGATAAGTTTATTAGAAAATCTTATAGAAGCAAATTCAAATATTGGTTGACAGCGGCGAGTAGAAAATTTGGCCTGGAGCCACAAAAGCCTTATATCCGGCACTGTGTTGGTGTCTACTACGTCCCCTGAATTTAGACAGCATGAATTGGCTCCATTCAACTCGGCTTGTCTTCTAGCTGGCCCGTGAAGGAATGAGGCACGCAACAGGCACATCACTTCCCGACATGCAAATGATCATGAGTGATCCTTTGTGCGGCAGTTGATCCAATGCCCAGCAGGGCCGTCTGTGTTTCATTTGGTACACGTATGTCACACGATTCACGAAGATCTACTTTATAAGCTTTCTCACAGCATCGATGTTTTCTGTCATTACGGCGGTATGGGACCGACCACGGTGATGGTCATCTTCCAAAGAAATGTTTCCCAACTTAAACTCACGAAACCAGTTTCCAGCTGTGGCAAGAGAAGGGGCAAACTCTGAAGAGATATTTGATAGCGATTCAAAACACTGCTTTGCACCTAAACCTTTTTTTTTTTTTTAAATCATAGGAAATCATTGCACTTAAATCATGTCTCGACTGCTCCATTTTAGCGCCAAATGAGGTCAATTGTGTTCCATTCTCCTGCCACGTGACCGAAATCTGGTTTGAGCAGGTGGCCAGGACGCCCGCTATTTGCCGTTACGAGCACGTGGTTCCTAACTACAGCTATTACTTTATTGGCAGACAAAGCGTTCAGCAGCAGCTAAAACTTTCGGCGCAACATCCGTATCTTATTCTAACCTCATTGGGTCAAACTGCATATGTTCATCATCTCTATGTCCGAATTCGTACCAGAGTAAGGTTTTTTCTCTCTTCTATATTCACTCACGGACAATGAAATTTGCGCACCAAGAAGGAAGCATCGGATTAAACTGAAATTTTATAGACGTAATGATACAGATGAATGATACACATGATGGCAAAAACAGCCACAGGACAATTACAGTGGGATCTGTGGCACGCGGTCCGGTCATCTTCAATAGCGCGTCGTGCGGCGATGCATGCTGCAATACGGTCTGGCATGGAAGCAAACAGACGCCTGATGTCATGCGGCTGACTGGCCCACACGTGTTGGACGGTGTGCTGCAAATCCCGGATAGTGCGGCATGGTGGCGGCCAGCGTTTCAACTGGTCCCACACACACTCGATGGGGGACATGGCGTAGGCAGTCCTGGACAACCCGAGAGGTGTGTGGGCGGGCATTATCCTACTGGTATGGCGCACCTGGAATCCCGGCCACGAATGGGAGCACATGGGGCCGTAAGATCTCGTCCACATACCGCTGGCCCGTCAATGATCCACGTACACTACTAGAACTGATCGGCTATCGTAGGCAATGGCTCCCCAGACCATAATGCCTGCAGTGGGGAGGCGTGGCGCTCGATAGCGAGGTTGGGATTGTGCCGTTGACCCGGCGACCTCCACACGCGGACACGATAATCTGTCTCCAAAACGAAGCGGCACTCATCGCTAAACACCACACGAAGCCGGTGTGAATTGCAGCACACGTAAGGAGCTCTGGGATCGCAAACTCGCTTCCGCGAGGAGTCAGGAAGTGGTTCGTGGGCACGCAAGAGCCGCTAAATCTGCCTGTATACTGGACTGGGTCTCTGTGGGATCCTTTGGTGCTTGGCTCACGATCCGTTGATCCTCTTTATCGGTGATGGTCCTGGTCCGTCCGGAGCCGCTCGGCGTGTTGCAGTGCCGTCACGTGTTCACTGCTTCCGACACAGTCGGACGGTTTGGTCAGAACGATCCACGTGGCGGGCTATACGGCGTGCCGAATACCCTGCGGTTTTCAGCCCGATGATCAAACCTCTCAAAGTCCGTAAGTTGCGTAAATCGACGTCTCTGGCGTTTACCCGCCATTCTTGTCACTGTACTCTTGCTTGTGTCGGCCGATACTTTTCGCTTTCATGGGGCATCGAGTGCTTGCCGGTTTATAAGGCAGTCGGTTCATGCTTGCAGTGCCACCACAGGGTGTGCGGTCATGGACACTCGCACCAAACGTGGATCATTTGCATACCAGCACGCACTCTAACTATTTGCAAAGTTTGGCGGTTGTAGCATGTTTTCTTCTAGGTGCGCAATTTCATTGTCCGTGAGTGCATACTACATTTCTGTAGGAAATTTGTGACACCAGTTTTTTTCTTTAATTTCAGCGGTCTAATGACCACCTAGTTTTCTTTTCTTTAATTTCAGCGGTCTAATGACCACCTAGTTTTCTTTTTCCTGTCCTAACCTGTTTTCTAGCTGCTAGTTCTTCTGAGAATTGAGATCGTTCTCTTTGATGTGTCCAAGCTCCAAGGGCAATTTTAGCTGGCCACCGATCATCGTAATATGCCTGAGAAGGTGGAGTTCAACCATGTTTCCCTAGTGCTAGTTTCTCTCTTAAAAAACCCTTAAATCACTACACAGTGACACATAAATTCCCTTCCCATGCAATCAGGATTCACGGAGATACGGCAGGGGGAAAAGAAATTGATTCCTCTTTCTAAAACTTGCCAAGAGAAAAAAAAACAGACTCTCAGTATTCTAACATAAAAAAGCAGCCAGCCCGAGATGTAACTGATGATGCTATTCATAGTGCGTCCGCAGCCATCTGTGTCTAACAAGCTGGGACTCAGCATGTCTCATATCTAATGTGGATCACAGTGATTTGTGTTTCCAACCAAGGTCTTGGGTTTCCACAAACACCTTAGAGAGAATAGACTGGCAAACCTAATACTGCGCTTCGGAGGCAACCAATGAGGTTAGAATAAGATATCTGGAGATGCCCTTGTCAATGAAGCAATACTACTTTGCGTGAAGCCTATAACCGCGAGCGACTGCTGTCAAAGTATTAGAAAGCTCATGGTTTTCAATGCTATTGCAATGCATTTTGTGTTGGCCGAATCGCTTTCTTTCGTCGCAAATGTTTCAAATTTTGCATCGTAACTTGTTGCCAATGCTTGAGAAAATGCTGAATTTATAAAATTCTTAATTATTTTGAGGCTCTTTCCCATTTTTATTTTAAATTGAAATATACAAACATTAGTGCGAATTCTAAACAAAGGATACCGTTAAAATTGTAAACTTCACCCGTGTAAGAAGTATAATTAATTCCGGTTTGACATAAACACGGTTTCTGCAATCAAAAACCACGCAATTCAAAATACAAAGAGATGAAATTACATAGATAGCATGTAAACAACAGCAAATTCCCACACCTTGCGGCTTCACGGTTAAGATACCAGGTCATCTCCAGAAGTATTATTCTAACCTACTTGGAGGCAACGAACAGCAATTGAGACAGCAGCGCCATCTGTTACTGCGAGGAGTTGGTGAGAAATTCATAGCTATTGAAAAGGCACATACAGTGTTTGATTCAACGCATAATATATCGTATAAATAGCGCAGAAGGAATATTCGGGTGCGAATGCGAACCAACAAATTCCTAGATCACAATTTAACTAGCAAGTTCTCAATTTCGATGAAAATCAGCTATGAAATAGAAAATACGCCGCTACATACAACGAACACCTGATACGTGAAGTTGCAGCAATGCGAATTTAAATATACCTCATTATCGTTCCTTCATATTACCCTTAATCACCCGCTTTTGTTCGTCAAATTGTTTTATTGAAAATTTTTTTTACCACATGTGCTCATGAAAAATGAATATCGCATAAAACAAAAAAGGGGTCTTCAGACATCATGTTTACAAAACTATCACTGCTTTTCCTCAGACATGCAGAGCTCTTTATATATATTATTATTTGCAGTGCTGTATTCATATTCAATAAACTAATTTTAAAAGCTATTCCTATGTATAATTCGAAAGAATAACACAGCACTTTATCTCATCTAATTTTCTAACCAAACACTTCTATGCGTCAGTAAACACTGTATGTTCTTATGAAGCAAAGGAACAATTGATTCGTCCCTCCCTCTAACTTATACATGCATACAAAAATCCTTTTCTTACCTTATTTTTTTCTTTGATTACAGACCAGTGGGAACTGTTTTTTTTTTTTTTTTGCTAAGAAAAGCTGTGTTCACACAGAGAGCCTTGGAGACTTTTCACCATGTTTTGGGCAACCTTATTCAAAAACCGTGATTAAAAATTTAAATTCATAGGAGGAAATAGTTTCCAACTGGTGTTTTTCAGCAAATTAAAATGATGTGAGGCAATAAATATATTTCTTCTTTCCACAGGGGAGGAACAGCAAGTCGCTTTTTACAGAGATGATTGTCGAAGAACTGTATTTGCGTTTTTAGTGCTCCCAGGCCTAATTTAGAAATTCTGATGCCTCAAAACAAGCAGTTTTTGAAATTTTTAGTATCCCATGTTCAAAAACCTTAATTGCAAACAATCCTTAGGCCCCAAATGTGACTATTTGGATGTCGAACATGTGTTTCGAGGTTTGTTTTTTTGAACATTGAATACAAAAAATTTAATTGAACAAGAGAGGATGTTCAAAAATTGTTAATAGTCCTATATTCAAACCAAAAAACATTGTTCTATAGATAATCATTATATTTTGAACATGATGTAATATCCATACATTCCTTCATACCTAAAACATATATTCATTCATACTGATAAAAAGCATCATTTATGCAATTACAGGCATTTTCGAGCTCTCGTATTTTGATCTATTGAGTGAGTGCTTTCGTGTTCTGAGTGCTTCCTTTTGTCCCAGCCTTCAGTTAAAGGTCAGGGGCTTCGTTTTGGTTAACTTCCCGAGCAGGTGAGTGATTATTTTGTGTTGTTTCTTCGTTTGTTTACGTTTTGACCGGGCCAGTTGGCCTTGTCTGGGCGCCGCCATTACAGATGGCGACTTCCGGAGGTGCGGACGAGTGTTCCGACCTCACTTCCGGTGGTACTCGTTCTTCTTCTTCCATGCCTGGCTTCACTACGACGTCTTCCCCTTCTGACGGAGTTCAGCTGCCTTCCGATGATGCTTCTTCTTGCTACCCTCCTGCTGTGATATCACCGATCAGCTCGACTTCGTCAGTGCTCAAGGATCCTGTTAACATGGACACTATTCCTGCTGCATCCCCTGGGCCTATAGCGTCGTGCCAAGCGGCTCCGCCTTCATATTCAGCTGCGACCACAAAATCTCGTCCTGCTGTTGCTGAGATGTACAGTGATGCACCTAGTTTGAAATCACACCTTCAACGTGTTGGGAACTCTTTCCAATTGGACATTCCAATAGCTTCACCAGAAGGACAAACCTTCACTACAATCCTGGATCGAGGAGTTTGTTTTGTCGCCTTGCCGATTACACCTCTCTATGTGTACGAAGACGCCCTAAAAGGTATGTTTCCATCTGAATGTATTCAATTTATGGCGCGTCGTCCTACTATTGTAATTGTTTATTTTAGGAAAGCTGAATATGCTCATGAAGTTATTTTAAAGGGTCTCGCTGTTCGAGATCAGCAATTATACCCTGATCCCATTGCACATCGTCCTGTGAGTGTATCCTTTTATCCAGTGCCACCAGAAGTGTCAGATTCCATGTTATATGTTGTTGCTTCTAGTTTGGGTTGGGTTGTCGGCCCGATACACACCCATTCCGCAGCGCCCGCTAAGCCGGATGGCCGAGTGGTCACCCGTTCTATCCAAGGAGCTCGACGAGTTGCAAGGATTGTATTCCCTACACAAGATTCCATTGAGGCCTGTCCAACTCAGTACAATGTTAAATGTGGTGATCATATGAGACGTATTGACGTGCTTACTCAATTTCACTGTGGAAAGTGCAAGGAATTTGGACATAATCAGACAGAGTGTAGATATGTTTCTTGTCGACCGCTTACTAGGGATCGTTTATCTCCTCGGAATGCATAGCCAGCTGTGTCTGCACGTCCTTCCTCAGCATCTTCCACAACGTTGGATGCTGAGTCGGCAGTACCCCAACTACCGCCTGTAACTGTTACTTACTACCCTGATCTTCCATCGACTGCACCTTTCCGCACCCCTGATGTTCCTGGATATTCAGATGGTGGCAGCGGTGCTCCGAATGCTGAGGCTTCAATCGCAGATTCCGAGGGTATACCTTTTGCAGTGCTGGTCCCTGCTCCCTGTGATGAATCTGTGGCAGACTCAAGATCTCGAAATTAGAAGCGACTGGCTCCCCACGGTGGCGGCGCGAAGGCTAAACGCGGAAAGCCTCCTGGTCACTCTCGTGCTTCAAGTAAGAAGCGTACTTCTCCTGCTGCGTTCAAAGATTATGATATGTCGATGGACATTGAGGTGTCATCGGGTGTTCCTCCCTTTGATGATTTTGTACAACAGTTGCGGCATTACAAAATATTAGAGCAACCTTTATCTCACCAGGAACTTTATAATTTGCTCTGCTTTGATGTGAAAAAGCCTGAAATAAAAGCTCTTGTTCTTGAAGCGGTTGCGTGAATACCGTCTGTTCTTCAACAGCTCACCCATGTGGCAGCAGCTATTCAAAGTGTGGACGAAGCTTCTGGTGATTATGGCGAACTTGTAGTAACTTTTCGCCGCCAAGTAGAGAAGTTTAAGGCTGTTACTTCCACAATACATCAGCCGACAGTGGATTTGAACATTCCAGATTACGACGTTTAATTGTAGGGGTTTTGCTACCCCGGAGGTTAACTCTCTTGTGTATGAGAATTTGGTTTCTGCCCAGGCAGATCTTCTACTACTACAGGAGACTAACTGCGATGCACATACCCGGTACCATTTATGGCGTACATGGCCATTTACCTTTTTCAATGACTATCGTATTGGGAGACGAAGCGGTGTAGCAGTTGGTGTCCATCACCGTCTGTTGCATCGCTTCTCGTCTTATGCAGTTCAATATATATCTCCGGGTCGACTACAATGTTTTTCGTTTACTATTGATAATGTTACCTATCATGTGCTGAACGCACATTTCCCGCAGAATGAATCTCTGGTGATAACCTTTTGTGATTATCTTCGAGACGCCCTTGCTGCTCTTCCCGCACAGGATTTTGTTATCCTGGGTGAGGATTTTAACTGTACTCTCGAGCCTTCCCTCGATAGGTGTTCATCAAGAGGTGAATACCGTCGTAATCTCACATCTTTGCTTTCACCTATCATTCATGACTTTCAGCTTGTTGACGCTTTTCGGTATTTACGACCAACTGACATTTCCTACACGTGGCATGGTACGGTGACACGTGGCTCTCCATTGGCACGACTTGACCGTGTGTATGTCTCGACGACGATGACTCCGTCCATTACAGACGTGGTGCACCTTCCTACGGTTTCCTCAGACCACTGTGCAGTATGTCTCACTGTCTGTGAGACTTCTACACCTCCTCGTACACGTCGCACGTGGACTTTTGATGATGAACTTCTCACGGACTCTAGATTTTGCGCCGCAGTAAACCAATTTCTGGCCGATAGGCGATTTCTTTTAGACTCAACACCGAGTGCTCTGCACCTTTGGTTGAAGGATAAGAGTGATCTGCAGTTTTTTGTTCGCAATTACTCCTTTACTGTTTGCACCGAACGTTTCCAGAAGATTGCCAATCTACGAGGTTATCTGTCAATTCTGACTCCGGCAGACCCTATGTACACCGTGTATCAAAGTGATTTCTCTGCACTTCTTAAACCATTAGCATGGCAGGCTGTCCGGCGGATGCGCTGGCGTCATACCTCCTCTTCTGCGCAGTCGTATGAATACTTTGCTAAAATGGAGTCTAAGAAGCGAGTCTCATCCTCCCTACGACATCGCCTAGCTAATGGTACCGTTACTGATGATTAATACATCGCGTGTTCCCATGTTCGGAATGCCTTTGTGTACAAGTACCGAGCGGTACCGCAGACCACTGATCTTTCTTCTTCCTCGCTTCTTTCTAATCTCCCTCAGATCCCAGCTCACCTTTGCTCTTTCTTATAATCGGACTTTTCTCCTTCGAGAGGCGTTCGCGGACTTTTCTCCTTCGAGAGGCGACCTCCGAGAGGCGTTCGCGTCTCTTAACCCGCATGCTTCTCCAGGACCTGACGGTCTTCCACTTTACTTTTACCGTGCTTTCTTTCCGTCCTTACTACCCTTTATCTTGCGTGTTTCTCTTGTGCTCTTTCTTCTTCTGCGTTACCGCCGGACTTCACTGTAGCACATATTACTCTCCTGTAAAAAGGGAGACCTTTTGGATTTGACGAATTGGCACCCCATTTCAATTCTCAACTTAGATTATAAATTCTACACTAAATTACTTTTCACCGCCTAAATACTGTCCTTCCTTTTCTTGTTTCTCCCGACCAGTCATACACCGTGCCTGGTCGATCCATTAATAATAATACTACTTTCCTAATTCTTCTTACTTTCCTTGTTCGTACATTTTCTGAACCTGTGGCACTCCTTAATATCAATCAAAAATCTGCCTTTGATAACGTTTCTCACGATTATCTCTGTACTGTTCTTGCTTCTTTTGGTTTCCCTCCTTTCGTTTCTATACTTCTCAGTCTCTACCGTGGTGCCCGTCTTCACGTTCGGACGGACATCTTTTTGACGGCGGCTGTGCCTTTCCAACGTGGGATCCGGCAGGGTTGTTCCCTATCGGGACAACTCTTTGCCTTGGCCTTTGAGCCCTTTCTTCTTGCAGCGAAACGATCCCTTCTCTCTGCTATGCCACCTACAGCCGCAAGCACTAGGCATCACTGCTGTGTATATACTGCGTATGCTGATGATGCTACGTTCTGCTTGCATTACGATCATCTCTTTGATGTTTTATTTCAAATTTATCGATCCTATCCGGACTTATCTGGTGCTATTCTTAATGCTTCAAAAAGCACTGGCTTATGGTGTGGGTCGTGGGTGGGCCGCACTGATGCCCCATGGGGTGCGATGTGGTCCTCTTCGTCTCAGAAAATCCTTGGTACTTATATTGGGCATCCGTTTACGGCAGCAGCTGCTTCGTGCGATGCTTTACGCCCACGTCTTCACCGTACGGTGGGATTCTGGAAATCAACGCACTCGTACACTTCCTACCATCAGCGTGCTGCCATTGTACATCGCTACGTCTTGCCACTTTGTTTCTTTACCTGGTTTTCTACTGTACTGTCTTCGTATTGTCTTGATCATGTAACAAGTCTAGGTACATCGATGATTTGGACCACAAAACACTGGGTCGCGGCGGCGAAGCTCAATCTTTCACAGGAGCACGGAGGCAATAATTTACCGGATGTGCACATGTATTATCGTGCTCACCGACTTGTTTCCTATCTTCGGATCTTGGTTGCTCTCACTCCGCCCCTTTCTTCTACCCTTGATGTTCTCTCTCTTCACGATCCTCCTTTCTCCTTTATCTCAAGATGGATTCCTTCTCTTCATCTTCCATTAATTTTCCTTCTGTTCTTTCTGAAGCTCTGACGTTTCTCCACGCTCTTCCTCTTTCACGGGCGACTCCGACCACCACCCTTGATCTCTTGGATGAACCCGTTTTTTTTTCAACCCTCGTCCATTCCTCCCGACAGCCTTTTTTTCTTTTGCCTTTCTGGATCCGCTCCGGTATACTAACTTTTCGCACACTCGTTAATCCCGACTTGACCTGGTAACCCCTTACCTCCATATTTACCGATCCTTCACCTTCCCATGCTACTGGTTATGCTCTTCCCTAGTTTTTCTTTATCTATCTCTCGTCAATTCTCATGGCCTCGTCTCTGTCCTTGGTCCCAGTCTCCATATTCCTTTTTTTCTCTCTATTAGAGGTATTTCTGTCCCTATTCTCTCGGTTTCCACTGTTTCCTTTTACCGTTTCTTTCGCACACCTACCGTAGCTCAGCACCCAGTTTCTGATGTTCCTTTTCACCTCTCTCAGGCCATCTGGTCTGCCTCTTCTCCTCTTTCTGCACCGTTGGAGTGTAACATTCACTGGCGATATCTTCACCGCCGGCTTCCTGTCCCACTTCTATCCCGCATGTCTCTCCTTTCTTCTTCCATTTGCCCATTTTGTGAGTCCATGGGAGATATCGACCATATGTATTGGCATTGTCCCATCCTGATTCCTGTTTTGCATTGTGTCTTTCGTTTCGTGAACCATATCACTTCTCGCAATCTACCTTTTCACGCCTATTCCTGGCTGCTTTTAACGAAGGACCCTCCATCTCGTTTGCCGGACGTTTGCGCATTTCTCTTTGTTTTAGTGAAACAAGCAATATATATCTATCATCTTTATCTCCGGAATGCCGCAGACTCTGCCAATCCACTTATTTCGAGTGACACAATCCTTACCTATTTTCGCAGCTGCTTAACAGCTCGCCTCCTCCTCGAATATGCAGAAGCACAATCAACTACTTCCTTAGCACGGTTTCGTCAGGTCAGGGCTCAGGATGCCGGTTGGTTCCGGATTGATGGTAACACCATTAGTCTATCGTTTTAATCTCTTAGTGCTCCTTGCAAGTTGGAACGTGAGGAGTTTCCTTTGTTCTGTAGCCTTTTGTTTGTTGTTTCTTCCTCGCATTATCGTGATTATTGTGCTACCTTTAAATCGCATTAAGAGGATAATTATTTAGGAGCTTGACTACTGTGCCCCTGTATTTTTCCTGCTGGCACAGGTTATTCACCATGTGTTGTTCTATCATGATAGTGTCCTCATGAGTTTTGAGGACTCTTGTTTCGAATGCGTTGAACGACGTGTTCTAACCTTTTCATTGCTGTTCTGTGCGTGTGTTCTGTAGTATATTTGTGATGGTGCTATAATCCCGAGTAATTTGTATTGTATCTTGCTACTGTGTTGAACCATTGACTTGCCTCAATATTACTATGTTCTATTGTACAATGTACGAATTGAGGAATTGTTATGTTTATATGATTATTGTTTACAAATTGTGTATTTTATGGATGAGTTGCTTGGAGCCATGGAAATCGGCTGACTCCTACGTTTCTCACTATAACATAACCCAGGGTTTGTTATGAGAATTTATTTGCTCCTTTCCTAGTCCTTCTGTCTTGTTGTTTGCCTCTACCGTATTGTTGCATTTTGATTATTTCTTTAGTGTTATCATTATTTTGTTTTTCATGTACTGTTCTGACGCCGTTTTTGTTTTTGATTATGTTGCGTAATGTGCAAACTTTCAGTGCATTGTATACAGAGGAGTTTTCTTAGTGCCCACATGTTTTATCTGTTTATCACTTGCACAGCACCTTGCATGTGACATTTTTTTATTTTTCTGGTGTTTTGCGATTTGCACATGTGTTTCGTTTTTTTATAGTGTACAAGTTTGTTGTGTTTCCTCCCTGTGGTTTTGCATTGTGTTTTTATAAGTTGGTTGCCTATGGCAACCACTATATTTTCCTGTAACATTTGCACCATGTTTGGTCTATTCATGAGAGATTGTTGGCAATGTCATCATCATCATCATCATCATCATTCATTATCAATCCACTGCTGGACGAAGGTCTCCCCAAGTTTCCTCCACAACGGTCTGTCTTGTGCCAATCTCCTCCATGTTACCCCTGCATACTTTCGAATTTCATCCACCCATCTCCCATGTGGTCTTCTTCTGGGTCTTTTCCTGTCCCTTGGAATCCAATCTAAAATTTCGGCTGTCCATCGATGATCTGTCCTTCTGGCAGTATGTCCAGCCCATTGCCATTTCAGGGATTTAACTCTGATCATGATGTCTTCCACTCTTGTCATTTTTCGGATCCACGAGTTCCTCTTCTTATCTCTCCTGGTTACACCAAGCATGCACCTCTCCATGCTGCTTTGAGTTGTCTGCAGCCTTTGTGTGTCTCTTTTAGTTAAGGTCCACGTCTCTGCACCATACGTAAGCACTGGAAGGATGCATTGATCAAACACTTTTCTTTTAAGACATAATGGCATATTGCTCTTAAAAATTATGCTGTTTCTTCCAAAAGCTCTCCAGGCAAGTTTTGTACGCCGATTAATTTCTTCATCAATGTGACCCTCACTTGATATCTGCTGTCCAAGATAAACGTACGTGTCTGTTATCTCCAGCATTTCTCCATCAATCGATAAATTTTCATTTCTTGTAAAAGCATTGAACATCACTTTTGTCTTCTGAAAGTTCATTTTTAATCCCACTTCTTTACTCTTGTCAGCAAGTTCCTGGATCATACTCTGCAGCTCTGATGGGGTAGTTGCAAAAATGACTACGTCATCAGCAAAACGAAGGTGGGTCAGATAATCTCCATTAATCTTTATCCCCTTGTTTTCCCAGCTCAGCGACTGAAAAACACCCTCCAATGTGGCATTAAAGAGCTTCGGAGATATGGTGTCACCTTGTCTCACTCCCTTTCCAATTTTTACGTGTGTTGTATTTTCAAACAGCCGAATCTTTGCACTTGCATTTTCATAGATGTTATTAATAATATTAATGTATGCATCTTCAATACCGCAGGTTTTCAGAGCCATTGTAACTGCTGATGGTTTCACCGAATCAAAGGCTTTTTCATAATCGATAAAAGCCATGCACAATGGAAGTTCATATTCCCTCGCTCTTTCAATTAGTTCTCTCAGTACGTGGATATGATCTATTGTGCTGTAGCCACTCCTGAATCCAGCTTGTTCTCTCGGTTGAGCCATGTCCAGTGTTACCTTCAAGCGGTGTGAAAGAAATTTAGTGAAGATTTTATAAACTACTGATAGGAGGCTGATAGGTCTGTAGTTTCCGAGATCCTCAATGTCACCTTTCTTATGTAGCAGGATCATTGTAGCGGTGTTCCAATCCTCAGGAATCTTTCCTTCATTAAGGCATCGAGTGAAAATTTGGGCGAGTACTGTTTCGATTTCTTCACTTGCTTCTTGTATGATGTCTACAGTAATTCCATCTTCTCCTGGAGCTTTTCCCCGCTTCATGTTCTTGATTGCATGTGCAACTTCTGCTGGAAGGACTGGAGGAACTCTGGTACTGGTATCTTTCATGATGTCTGGAGTACATGTATCATCCCTTTCATATAATTTGGAGTAGAAATCTTTCGCTCTTGTCAAAATTTCGCCTCTATTTCTTGTTACAGAACCATCTTCTTTTCTCAGTGCCATAATCTGTTTTCTTCCCTTACTGAGATGTCCCTTTGCTATCTTTAGGCTTTGATTGTTTTCAATTGCTTTCCTCACTAGTTCACAGTTGAATTTTCTTACGTCTTCAGTGATACTTTTTCTTACTGTCTTGCATAGCTCTATGTATTCCACTTTGGAAGTCACATCTTCTTTAGTTGTCCTCATCTCTCTTCTTTTTTGCATCAACATTTTGGATTTTCCTGATAATTTGTTCACATGCAACTTGTTCTTAGACCCAGCTAATTTTGTTGCTGTTTCCATAAGAGCTTCGGTTACTTTTCTGTTAACTTCAGAAATATCCACTTCTTCCGATGTTAGGCCTTCTAAAGCAGAGAATCTGTTCTTCAGTTCCAACTTGAAGGTATTATGGTGTTTTTTAAGGTTGGTTATGTCAATAGATTTTGTTTGTCTTATGAGCTTGCCACGTTCAAGTTTAGTGTTGAGGTGCATCTTACATCTCACTAATCTATGGTCACTACCTGTGTTGAACTTGTTTAGCACACTGCAGTCTTCTATGACGAATTTTTTGTTACACATAATAAAATCAATTTCACTTGTCGTCCCATTTGGATGTCTCCATGTCCATTTCCTGTGTGGCTTTTTCTTGAAGAAGGAGTTCAAGGTGAAAAACCCTTCTGCCTCTGCAAACTCAACGAGAGTATTTCCACGCTGGTTTCTGTTGCCGTGACCGAATTTCCTACTGAAGTTTCATTCTGTTGCCGTTGCCCTATTTTTGCATTGAATGTATCGCCACTTAAATCTTTTAACTTTATGGTTTTTTCCAGAGGCTAGTTTTGCTCCGACATATGTCGTTCTCATATATTGTTATCAAATTCCTCCTTGAGGCACCATATGTGTTCTTTTTCCTTTAGCTTAATGTTTTGATTTCTATGTGTACCATTGTAGATACTGTGATAGTTTTTCACCCGTTTTAACTTTCTGGTTTACTTCCAGAGGGGGTCATGCTCCGGCATTTGTAATTATTCATGTTTGTTCTTAAGTTATTTCTCATGTTTTATGAGCGTGTATGATTCTGTCATGCTTTTAGACCAATAAAGATTGTTTGAACTACAGCCAAAGTCATTATAAACAACAATGAGCAAAACATTTAACTTATGAAAATACCCGGTTTTTATGTCGACCGTTATGTTGTATCCATGTCTAAAACAGTACCTGTTCCAAACCTGACAATATTTATTTTTTATGAGCCCCACACGCAACCAGCATATGCTCAGGAACAGCTTTCACTCGCCGCCCCGGTGGCGCAGTGGTCTAAGCGATGGCCTCTGATCATTCGTACGTAAGGGGCCCGGGTTCGAATCCCGGTGAGGCATGGATGTTGTGTTTGTCTTACGGCACTAGCTCTCTCCCTTCCCTGGAACCAGTGACCCTAAATTAGGGACGGGCGACTGCTTATATCCCATTGAGTTGCTCACGGCGGTCGTCGTTAAACCTCCAATAAAAAAAACAACCAAAAAAAACAGCTTTCACTCCTCGCTAATGGCGGAACATCCGGTTTTCAAAAACTCACCTAAGAAGCTAGGTATTTGCCAGTCTATTTTCTCCAAGGTCTTTGGGTTTCCAGAGTTCTCCGTTGTATATCCTGCAAAACAGACTTGACATCTGATGATAGCGTCTTCTAACGCGTTCACGATCAAAGCGAGTTTTGTTCATGATTTCGCGAAGCAAGTTCTTCAGTAAGTACGACACATTATATCTTCTGGGCACTTTACTAACAATTTCTTAGTTTTGTGTTTTTTTAAATGCGCAAAACTTGCTTCACGAAATCATGAACAAAAATTACCATTGCTGACTTAACCATACGTCGAACTATTGCTGTGTTTTAAAATGTTGTTTTAATTCGATATCGATTAGCAAATATTGATATAATCGTCCGTACAAATTGTCAATCATTGTTCAACATCTTGGTTCAACTACGGCACAATCCCAACCTCGCTATCGAGCGCCACTGTAGTTCAACCTAAAAAAGTAGGAAATTCTCACCTGGAAGGTGTATTTTCCCGAAGTGAGTAAATTTTTTAATAGTGACTTACTGTATTTAACACCAACGTAGTTGTCACTGCACTTCAAGATATTTAAAGACTTATAGGCAATTTACTGTAATGCTACTGGAACAGGGTTTTTGTTCTGGTAAAATGAAATGAAAGAATTTCTACGCCGAAGTACAAAAAAGTAATTTGATATGTAAGCGATACATGACCTATTCTGTTTGGATTCCTACTGCTGGTATACCATAAAAAAAAATATCTGTTCTAATAAGGCTGTAGAAACTGGCTTAAATGTGACGAGTGTTGGTGGCTTTAACTTTCAAAAGTCGTAAAACGAATTATGTTTGTTTCTTTCCATTTTAAATATTTGTTGGAAAAATTGACAAAATGCTTTTACAGAAATTTTTAATAATGCGAATCTACATAATTTTGCATGCTTGCGTCTTTTACTTTTGTGCAAATGTGAGCGTGCATCTTATTACAGGGACAAAACTCTTCTTGTATTTGCGTTAATGGGATATAGCTGACTTCTCAAGGCATAGGAGATAAAATTCTAAAAATATTTCAAGTCCCGCATCTCCCCATATTCTGAAACGACTGAAATTTGCTCATGCATTTCAGCAAATATTATTTCAAATCCAGTATGGTGACATTTCGATTTTATCAAAACTATTGAAATTATCAAAATGGGGTATTATTAGAGTAATTGTCTACTGAATAAATGATAATTCTAAAATCTTCAGCATGGAGTCATTACCAGATCATGCTTTAGAGGAAGTCACTCAAGAATGGAATGCAAAGGAAGAGAAAGAACTAGAGGACTCCTTGCAACATATTTTTTCAGATGCAAGTGAAAACCATTGGGAGTGTGAAATATGTTTCCAGAAATTCACAGAAGAATCCAGCTTTGCAAGGCATGTGCAACTTCACTCAAATGAAAAATCATTCCAGTGTGATGTATGTTTCAAGAAATTCACTCAGGAAAGTAGTCTGTTATGTCATGTAAAAGTTCATACAGGTGAACAACTGTATCAGTGTGATATATGTTTTAAGCAGTTCAGTGACAGAAGTACTCTTTCAAATCATATGGTTCTTCACACTGATGAAAAACCTCACCAGTGTGATGTGTGCTCCAAACAATTTGCTCAGAAAAGTGCTCTTTTAAGGCACATGCTTGTTCACACAGGTGAAAAGCCTCACCAATGTCAGGTATGCTCCAAGCAATTTGCTCGAAAAACTAATCTTTCGAGGCATCTGTTAATTCACACCGGTGAGAATTCTTACCAATGCGTTGTATGCTACAAAATATTTGCTCAGAAACGTGATCTTTCAAAGCATATGATTTTTCACACAGATGAAAAGTCTCATCAATGTGATGTATGCTCCAAGCAATTCACTTACAAAAATTCTCTTTTAAAGCATATGCTTCTTCATAATGTTGAGAAGTCTCACCATTGTGATGTTTGTTTCAAGCAATTCACTCAAAAAAGTTCCCTGGTAAAGCACATGCAACTTCATACTGGTGAAAAGCCTCATCAGTGCGATGTATGTTCCAAACAGTTTGCTAATAAAAGTTACCTTTCAGCACATATGCTTCTTCACTCAGGTGAAAAGCCTCATCAGTGTGATGTATGCTCCAAACGGTTCTCTCGGAAAGCTCATCTTTCAAAGCATATGCTTCATCATACTGGTGAAAAGCCTCATTTGTGTGATGTATGCTCCAAACAATTTGCTTGCAAAAGTTCTCTATCAAGGCATATTCTTGTTCACACAGGAGAAAAGCCTTACCAGTGTGATATATGCTCCAAACAATTTGCTCAAAAACGTGAACTTTCAAGTCATATGATGCGTGCTCACACAGGTGAAAAACCTTACCTGTGTGATGTATGCTCTGAGCAGTTCAGTCACAGAAGTACCCTTTTGAAGCATATGCTTCGTCACACTGGTGAAAAACCTCACCGGTGTAACGTATGCTCCAAGCAATTTGCTCGGAAAGATACTCTTTCAGGGCACATGCTTCTTCATACAGGTGAAAGGCCACACCGATGTGATGTATGCTTTAAGCAGTTTGTTGAGAAAGGTCATCTTTCAAAGCATATGGTTCTTCACACTGGTGAAAAGCCTCACCAGTGTGATGTATGCTCCAAACAGTTTGCTCGGAAAGGGGATCTTTCAGTGCATATGCTTATACACACAGGTGGAAATCCTCATCAATGTGATGTATGCTCTAAACAATTTGCTCTGAAAAAGTATCTTATGAAGCATGTGCGCCTGCATGCAAATGGGTAATTGTAGTGGTGCTCTGAAAAAGTATCTTATGAAGCATGTGCGCCTGCATGCAAATGGGTAATTGTAGTGGTGCTCTGAAAAAGTATCTTATGAAGCATGTGCATCTGCATGCAAATGGTAATTGTAATGGTGCTTTGAAAAAGTATCTTATGAAGCATATGCGCCTGCATGCAAATGGGTAATATGTGCTAGAAAGTTACCCAATAGCACCATATGTGAAGGCTCCTATCAAGAGTGTGAAAATTGCATTTTCAGAATAGCCTGGAAAAAGTGCAGTTTCGGACTATTTTTCATTATTGGAAATTTGTACTGTAGTAAGATGATTTACCAAAGATCATTCTGTTAGTTAAATCTGACAGTTGCAATCAAATTTTTATTTCAATAAGTTAATTACAATGGCAATATGAAAAGAAAGCTACATTTTTATCTTTTAGAAGTTATACGCAGTGAATTCTCAAAGAAATTACTGTTGAATTCCCTTCATTTTTTTTTCTTTTGCATTTAATGTTTTCTGAATTTATGATTGTAAGAAATTTTTTTAGAAATTTTGTAGTAGCACTCCACCAAATTTTAATGCTGCTTCACATTCACAAAGTTCCCGGATACCACTCTCTTTTCTGCACTCTTCTCTTTGGCATCGTGAATAAAATCTTTCGAGTTTCTAAAATTTATTCCTGGTGGTGACTTACATCCATCAATTTATTAGTTTCCATTGGGCAGCCTCATAATTTACCCGAGTTTCTTTAAAAACTCGTGTTTTTCTGTTATTTGTGGTCTTTTGATGCCATGTCTCTCTGCGGAACATGCACTTTTGGTGTTAAAATTGGTCAAAATGAAATTTGAAAATCGGTACCTACATGCTGCAATGCTTTGGCAACCACCATTTGCAATAGCATGATTGTAAATGAATTTATGGCACCTCTATTCATATCGTACTGTGAAATTAACTTTTTTACGGGTCTTATAGAGGTTATTATTCAAAAAAGTTGGTGGTCAAATTTTCTAACTAAATCCTAGTTCGTCATCAGGACTCACTTCCAACTGAGTGGCAGCAACTACTCCAGTGACGTAGTCCTGATGACAAACTAGGATTTAGTTCGAAAATTTGACCACCAACTGTTTTGGATAATAACCTCTATAAGACCCGTAAAAGTTAATTCCGCAATAGCATGATTTTTTTCACGGCATAGGTGGTGTCTACTACATGGAACTTCTGGTTGCCAACCGATAAACAGTGGATGAGTAAAACTCTAAACTCCATGTTATAATATTACAGCCGAGCGAAAAAAGCATTCAACAACCAAACATTGCGTGCACACTTCTGCACCACTTAATAACATGAAACAAATTATGCGGAACTGATCTTTTGCACAGCAACAATTCCTGAGGCAACTGGAACTTCCAGTTTTTCATTAGCGATTCCCCGCACTCCATGCCATTGGAAGAAAATATTTACTGATTTTTAAAATCATTGATAATTTCTTACTTAATCTTTGCAAGATCTGTTGGGAAAGTCGAGCAGACCGCATGACAAAGTAAAGGAATATATATACAGCAATGAGCCATTCTGTTATGACCAGAGTTCGCCAAAATGCGTAATTACGCGTCTAGTACGCATCAAAATTTTACCAATGCGTAAAAATCTGCACCGTCTTTCAAAAATGGAAGTAAACGAAATAAAGATTTTTTTACGTAATCGTAATTTCGTTTTCCTGAGATGTTGCCTCTGTTCAGTATTGTTGTTATATATCATTTTCTTCCATAAATATTTGTTTCAGTTTGAAAACGGAAGTAAAATTTTCCGAAAACGAAAATTTGACGGCGCGCAAATTCCCTGTACCGTAATCTTCAGGCACGAGAGTGTCACGGCTTCGAGGAATTTCTCGTTTTCCGTCATAATTTGGGTTATTCTAGAGATCGGTGCATAACTGAACATAATTTTTGGGGCAATTGGTAGTGGTGAAGGATGCTTTCCGCCTAAAACTTTCGAAAACGGAAGTTAGACGCAGTGAAGATTTCTTCCGTAATCGTGATTTTATTTTTCGTGCGATGTTTCCTCTGCCTAGTATTGTTGTTAGATATCATTTTATTTCATAAATATTTGTATTTCACCTTGAAAATGGAGGGGAAATGTACGGAAAACGGAAATCGGACGTAGCGAAGATTACTCCCGTAACTGTATTTTTTTTTCCCCCAACGATGTGGCAAACGTGTGTCCCGTGTTCTTAAATATCCCCCACCCCCACCCCAAAAAAAGTTTGCATTTCATCTTGATAAAGGGAGGGGGGGGGGGGGTCCGAAAACGAAAGTAACGAAGCTGAAAAGTTTGTAGGAATTGATGCATGGTGTTCAAAAGTATTCATATTCTTAAAGTTACAGTACTTATCTTTTATCTAAAATAGTGGAAGCTATCATGCATTCATGATCCTCAGACTGAAAGTTCTTGCAGCATGATGGATGGAATTCTCATCCGAGGGCATTAAAAAAAGAAAAAGGAAGAAAAAAAGCAACAATGAAGAAATGGGAAGGAAAACAAAGATATCAGCAAAGTGAAAATTTAAGCACTGGATGTTGCGCAGCCGCAGAGTCAACAAAAGACAAATGTGGCTTTGGAACTTGCTGAGAAGTTTATTAGATATTTTTAGATATCTATAGGAATATCAAAAGTGCAATGTATTCACTTCTTGAACACATTGCTGTTACATGTGGTCATTACAAAACATGATAAATTTAATGTTATTGTTTTAAAATATGAATATTACATTTATTGCTAAAATAAGAAGCTAAACTGATCCAAGTTCTAAATACATTGAGTGGTAGTGAAATTTTTAATATGAGAAAAATCTGGATTTTTCATAATTGCCCTTCATTTTTGTAAGTTTTTTTTATTTCATGTGTTAATTTTTCTAAAATACTCCCCACTTTTAAAAATTACTCCCTAAATTTTTTCAAAGGAGTAAAAATACTCCTTTAAATTTTTTTTTCCTGGCAAACTCTGGTTATCACCACTCCCAGCCTGGACAAATGAGCACATCTTGAGAACAAACAATGGCACAGGTGAAGTTCACAGAGCAGTATATGTACAACCCGAGGACCGGCTCTTGGTCAGTAGAGTGTTCGGAGTCAGAATGGGAAAAGCTGCCGATTTATCGGACTTTGGTAAAGGACGAATTGTGACGGCACGGCGCCTCGGAACTACGATCTCTGAAATGGCAACGCTTGTGGGTTGTTCACATTCCGCTGTAGTGAGTGCGCATTGAAAGTGGTGCACAGATGGCCAAACGACGAACCGGCGTCCAGCCGTGTGTCGTCCGCAGCTCATTGATGCCCGAGGGGAGCGGAGACCGTCGCGCATTGTTCACAGCAGTCGCAGGGCCACAAGTTCGGCAAATCACGCGCAGCTACAACAGCGGTGATCAGGGCAAGGTGTCGCAGTCTTCTGCGCGTGGGCCTGCATAGCCGAAGACCCGGCCGGGTCCCCGTGCTCACTGCACGTCATCGCCAACAACACATGATGTGGGCACAAGATCATCAAGATTGGACCGCAGATGATTGGAAGAAAGTTGCCTGGTCTGACGAATCAAGACTCCCGACGCATCACGTAGACAGCTGAGCAAGGATACGCTGATTACCAACAGAGGCTATGGCACCTGGATGCACTGTTGGGCGGAAAGAGGCCAGCAGCGACAGTGTTTTGCTTCGGGCAGTGTTTTCTTGGGACACTTTGGACCCCATTATCCCAATAGGACAATCCTTGACAGCTCTCAGATATCTGAACTTCGTCGCAGACCAAGTTCACCCATTCATGTGTTCCCTGCTGGTGATGGCCATTAGCAACAGGATGATGCGCCATGCCACACTGCCAGAATCGTCAAGGTGTGGTTCGAGGAACACGCTGGTGACTTTCTGTTAATGTTTGGCCTCCAAATTCACCTGATATGAATCCAATTGAACATTTGTGGTTTGACTTGGAAAAGCGGGCTCGCGCTAAATCGCCACCACCAGGAAATGTGCGGGGACTGGAAAACCTGCTGTTGACGTTATGGTACCAGATAGCCCAGGATACCTATCGCCACCTCATTGAATTGATGCTTTGCCAAGTGTCCGCTGTTTTGCGGGCTAAAGGGGGGTCCTACAGCTTATTAGGTGGGCTGGTCATAATGTAATGGCTCATGGGTGTAGATTAGCACTCAACTGAAAGAATCACAATCCCTTTTCCCGTGTTATGTGACTGCTTTTCTGCAATACGACAGAATGGATCTTAGAGTTTTATCCATCCATTACTTATCCGTTGGAGACTGGGAGTTCCATGTAGCAGACAACCCCTATGCTGTGAAAACAACTTTACATGCTATTTCAAATAGTGGTTGCCAAAGCATTGCAGCATGTAGGTGCCGATTTTTAAATTTCATTTTGACCAGTTTTAACGCCTAAAGCGCATGCTTCGCAGACAGATATGGCATTTTAATACCGCCAGAAAAACTTGAGTTTTGTGAAGAAACTCGGGTAAATTATATTGGGTAAATAAATAAGTTTTGAGGGATTTCCATTCAGAGTTATGCTTATTACTGCCCGCATGTATTTTAAGGTGGCAACTCTGCGATATCGCCGTACGAGACGCCAGCTGTCAGAGTCAATATACGACGTTCGATTGAGGTGCGAAGACGTATTTGTTTTACTCGATGGAAAATGGCGGCTTTCGTCCCGACAAAACATCATTTGCGGGAAGTGTTAGTGCATTACTTTATTGTCAAGAAAAATGCTGCCGACAGCTATTGCTTAATGTCAAAAATCTATGGTGAACATTCCCCATCCATAAAAACATGTGAGTATTGGTTTAGACTATTCAAAAGGAACAATTTCAATGTCAGTGATAAAGAACGTTCTGGACCACCCAAAAAAATTACTGATGCCGAATTGGAAGCTTTATTGGACGAGGATCCGTGCCAAACCCAAAAAGAACTAGCAGCATCATTAAATGTTAGTCAATCATGCATTTCACAACGTTTAGCTGCCATGGGAATGGTGCAAAAAGAAGGGAATTGGGTTCCACATGCTTTGCGGGAAAGAAACCTTGAACGTCAAAAAACCATTTGCGAATTGCTGCTTCAAAGGCAAAAAAGAAAGTTTTTTTTTTTTGCATCATATTATTACTGCCGACGAGAAATGGATATGGTACGATTACCCTAAACGGCAGAAAGCATGGGTGAAGCCAGGTGAACCAGGTCCTTCAACTCCAAAACACAATATCCATGGTTCAAAGGTAATGCTGTGTATCTGGTGGGACCAGAAGGGTGTGATCCACTATGAACTGCTGAATCCATCAGAAACTATTACTGGTGATCGGTATCAAACCCAATTAATGCGTTTAAAACAAGCTCTCATGTAAAAACGGCCACAATGGAAGAATAGACACAACAAAGTCATCTTACAGCATGACAACGGAAGACCACATGTTTCTCGACCTGTGAAAAAGTACTCAGAAGGATCCGACTGGGAAGTTCTACCCCACCCGCCATATTTGCCAGATATTGCACCATCAGATTACCATTTGTTCTGGTCGATGCAGTCAGCACTTTCTGGAGAACGGTTTAGTTCTTATGAAGACATCAAAAATTGGCAGGACAACTGGGTCTCTTCCAAGGAACCGGAATTCTTCCTTCGGGGCATACGTTCACTGCCCGAAAGATGGGGTAAAGCTGTAGCTTCAGAGTGAGCATACTTTGATTAATATTAAAATATTGTTTCTGTTCTCCAACAATGTGTTTTGTTCACCTCAAATCCCTCAAAACTTATTTATATACCCTTCATAAAGCCACTAAAGGAAACTGATACCATTTATTTACTGTTTAGCAATGTAGCATGCAACATTAAGAAAAAATGGAGCAAAAGGGAAGGTGAACACCATATCTTAAACTTGAGTATTATGTTCAAGTTCTTGGAAAGCAATAGCATTGCTCATTAATTTATTTCTGCTCAATTGGTTGGGTTTTGTATTTTCATGAGAGATGAACTATATGTCATGCTGCTCAAGTGTTACAAGTATGTTGAAATTGGAGAATTAACATGTTAGTACAGGACTTGAAAAATACTATTCCTGGAGCAGGTAAATTATTGGCCAGAAAAAAGACAGTCATTGCATATCGTATTTTAATTTCACTGCTAATCGCAGGAAGTTGTTATACAGAGTGTCAAGGGCAAAAGAGGATCACTTCTTTAATTATATTATGCTCTACGTCCAGAAATTGGAACCAAATGATGTTAGTTGTTTGAAGGGCACAGTTGCTTTTAGCAATAAAAGAATACTGATTAAGTAAATTTTGACACAAGCTGCTAAATATAACAACGCATTAATGAGAACGAAAACTATCCTTATCTGAAGCTTAAATGAATATAACATATATACAGTTGACCTAAGCTATATACTTTTGTTACCATGTTGTAACTATCAAAATAAGAATGACGTTCAGTTGAACTGATTGATAAAACATTAATACAACACACTATTAGAAAAAGTTGAAATTCAACTTTGTTGATAAAATACTTTAGGCTTACTGTTCTTAGAGACATCAGGAAGACAGTCACGTGTCACCTTGATCGGGAAAAATTCCACTAGAAACTTGAGCTGAATCTGTCGTCATAATCCAAATGGGGCTTCATAATTCCTTCAAACTACAAAGACATCAGACTTTGTTGACATCTGACTCGGGCTCTCCAGGTCATGCACTGAGATATACCCCCAGGTAAACTGCGCCTCTATCCGAAGGCAGCTCGTCTTTTTAGCGGCTTGATGATAGTTTGTGACGTGATATGTTAACGTCACTGCTTTGCATGATTGTGGATGTTTTTTTGAGCAGTCTGTATAGCACTGCGGAAATTCACTATTTCCAACAACAGGAAGTATGTTCTGATAGAACTAGCTTCCAGTGTTTAATGACAAAGGGCAAAAACTTTAATGAAAGGAACATGACAGAATCACTAAATTTCTCAAATGCCAATTTCATCATCATATAATTTCATACCAATCTCAGCATCATCTTAAAACTTGAGATTCATGCATTTGTGCATTGAACATTTTGAAACAGGCCCTTTAAATGGAAATGCAAAATATGTAAAAAAAAGCTCTTCATATCTTTGAACTTAAAAAGAAGAGAGCTCTGATTTGTTATCTTGAAAGTTAGTTTTTTTGGGCATTTAGCTTTTACTACCCGGGAAGGTAAATAATTTCTGCTCATGCCCGGCCGGGCATGTAACTTTTCAGAGATTTTTCAAGCCCTGTTAGGACTTTGTCATCTTTAGAATACACCTTAAGTATTTATGCACCAGAAGTGCTAAATTATGTTTTATACTAGATGACATTAACGAGGCATACTCTATGTGAAGTGATACAGCCTTTAAGATTTTAGGTGCTGAACTTTGGAATCTCGGTGTATCCATCACATAGTATCTTGTATGAATCCTCTGTGAACACCCATCATCAAGAGGCAAAGAAACTAACCCCAGATAGATATCATGCAGGGTGTTTTAATAGATTTTCTTTTTTTTTTTTTTTTTTTTTGACACTTCTGCAATAACACAGTTCTTTACACAAAATTGCAAATTCTTTTATGCAAAAAAATTAAATAAGGAAGTACTTCAAAAGTTTTGCATTTATTCCTCCATAGCATTTTCCAATGCATTACTTACATTTGAGTTTGTGGTTTTGCCAGGGCCATTACAGAATATAAACACCTATGCCACAGCAATTCTCTCACATCAGTTGCCAATGGCTTTGTTTACAATTTAGACCATGGGTTCATTTTAAAAGTTTATATGCCCCCCCCCCCCCCACTGCTGTAGTACAGAAATGCAGTGGATGATATAACAAAAGAGCATCATCAGTTTAAACGATAAGTATAAAAGAGACTTACCACATGTACTCGCATATATGCCTCCCCCTCCCCCCACACACACTTCAAGAGCTAAAAATTTGTGAAAAACCTTTATCCACATATAAGCCCACCTTAAATTTCAAGATTTTAGAAAATATATTTATGAAAATGAATTATGCAACTTTCTGAAGTTATCTTTTGTAAAAACTTTCCAAGTGCAATTCACTATTGGAGTTTTAAATAACCAGTAACATCCATTGCATTACTTATGCACCATTTTTCAAGGGATTTTATCACTGTTTCTGTTGAAATTGCGTCCCACAATTCTTTCACCCAAGAAGTAACAAAACCATTGCTGTTTTTTTCAAGTTACCACCTTCTGTAAAACGTTCCATAATGCTGAAGGCTTTCGCCAGCATGAGCAGAAGACATGCACTCCCATACTTGCTGTAAAAACTCGAGAGAGGAGCAGTGCCCCATTGGCTCTGTGTCACTCCAACAGCTAAGTGATTAGGGCTTGAAAAATACCATGCCGGAGATGCCTGGCATGTAAATTATTGTCCTGGGTAGGTAAATTAAAACTCTACTCTGGTCCGGGGAACTAAATTTAAAAATAAAGTTTGGAAAAGAATTTCCTATTACAAAAAGACAGTCCATTGGAAGTTATGTTTTGTTTCATGCTAATCATCAGAAGTTGTACTATTGTTACAGAATGCCAAGGGCAGAAGAATATCACTTTAATTATATTATGCTCTAGGTTGAGAAATTGGAATCTTATGCAGTGTTTTGCTCCAAATGTTGTTTATAGTCAGCGATGAGATGCATGCATCTGATGGAACTTGCCTCCTGTGTTTAGTGACAAAGGCTGAAAACTTCAACGAAATGAACATGGCAGAAACACTAAATTTTTCAAATACCAGTTTCATCATCTTAAAACTTGAGATCCACGCATTAGTACATTAAACATTTTGAATACAGACCCTTAAAACAGAGATGCAAAATATGTAAAAAAAGTTCATATTTTTTAACTCAGAAAAATGGGAGTTCTGATTTGTTATCTTAAAAGATAATTTTCCTGGGTATCCAGTTTTTACTACCTGGGCAGGTAAAATAATTTCTGCCTATGCCCAACTGGGCATGTAACTTTTCAGATAGTTTTCAAGCCATGGTGATTTACGTGGTGCGTGACAACAGTCTCAGTTTGAAACTGGATTAGGTTTTTCACTCAAATTAGTGGCATCTGTTCCCTTGGGAATCCTACTGTGGGTAGGAAAATATTTCATAATTTTTCTTTTTTCTTTTTTGAAAGTGCTGACAAAGAAGTATTATACAATTCCTCGTGCTGCAGTTGTCAGCATTTTGTTTATTTTGAGACAGCAGCTTTGTGTGTTCCACTACCTGGTATAAATTGTGAAATGCAAAACATTCAGATTTTTTTTAAGAATACAAGGGTCAAACTGCCAATCACTTTTTTCGCAATTTCCGAAGAAAAAAATATTTTGACAAAAATATTGGCTTTTTTAATAATAATTTTAATAATAATAATTGCTGCTTAATTGAAAAGAATATACAACCTATTGTTTTTGTACTATTATAACACTTTATAATACAAATTTGGAAGATGTGAAACCGTTTATTGGTGTAAATATGACATTGGTGTTAAGTCAGATAATATCCAAAAACTTTAAAATTTCGTCATCTTGGAGTGGGAATTGAACCTGCGTTTGCCGGATAGCGCCCGAGTATGCTAATCACTACACCACCCAGGATGACCAGGTTTCAAGTTCTCGATTGAATATAACCATGGTTGTAACTTGGTCATTCTGGGTGGTGTAGTAGTTCACATACTTAAGTGCTATTCATGAGATGCGGGTTCGATTCCTGCTCCAGGACAATGGAATTTTCAAGTTTTCAGATATTATATGAGGGTCATTCCACATCTAACCCTATTTGCTATCAAGTATCCGATTTAAAAAAAAAAAAAAAAAAATCATGTGTTGACACCCATGAGTTATGTTTGTGTAATTTTTTTCAATTTTTTTTTTTTTGTCCATAAATGGCTGTGTTACACCGTTTTGAAAAAATGGTGTTTTGCGCTTTTTACACCTGCTGCAGTTAGACATGATTTATTTAAATTGGTGGGAACTTTCTTATTTTTTAATCAATGTAGTTGAATTTGGTGTGAAATTAAACCTAATTTTCTGTACTTTAAACTGTGACTTTCAGATTTGCAAAACATCTCGTACAAAATATTAAAGACACCTATTTATCATTTTTTTTTCTTTTTTCACACTTTTGGTAAATGAGGTGTAACTTGGTAATCCCAACTAACACAATTTTCATATTTTTACTATAGCATAAGCCTATCATAAGCTTACTTCAGATTAAATATCAAGAGGGTGTTTTTCGTGGTTCTGGAAAAAAAAAAATCACAATTCTAAATTTTGGGTCGTTTCACGTGAAATCGCCTAATTTATTTTTATAATTTTTTTTTTTTTTTTTTTTTTTTGAGTTTCTCAGTTTTTTTTCATTTAATTTTTTTCTATCCTGTGTAAGTACCCATGAGTTATTTTTGTGTCATTTTTTTCAATTTTGTTTTGTCCATAAATGGCTTTGTTACACCATTTTGAAAAAATGGTGTTTTGCACTTTTAGCATTCACAGCACTCAGGCACCATGAATTTAAATTGGCTGGAACTTTCTTAGTTTTTAATCAATGTAGTTGAATTTGGTGTCAAATTAAAGCTAATTTTCTGTACTTCAAAATATGTCTAAAATTGCAAAAACATCTCATTTAAATATTAATGAAACTAATTATTATTTTTTTTTACTTTTCTCATACTTTTAGTAAATAAGGTTTTAACCACACCTAAGAGTTTTTATATTTTACCATAGCATAAACTTACTTCAGACTAAATAGCAAAAGGGACCTTGTGGTCCTTGAAGAAAAATTTCACATTAAAAGAACTGATTGCTAGTTCTTTTAATGCTTGTGGTTTATCCTTTGCCAGGTTTTCTTTGCACAGAAAATAAACTTTTTTAAAGTTGCAATAATTGCCTCTTATCTTTGCTAGTTGCATGGGGCGTTTCCTCGGCAATTGTTGCATTAACTTCCTCCATAGTAAATTTGTGATCATTTGTTTTTTCACGTTTTTTAATATCATCAGCTTTTGTGAAATCGTTTGATTTACCTGTCATGAAAATGTTCATGCTCCCGCATCAATGCTCCACATGCACACCAGAATTGTTGTCATTTTTTATTCCCGAAAGTGTTTTTGCAAAGTGTACATGGTAAACCAGTGTTGTTGAATTTTTCTTGAAGATATGTGGGCAAATCCATCGTTTCCAGTATCATTTACTTCCATATCATCTGCATTCAGTTTGCCTTTCTAGGCAGGAGTCAGCTCAGTGGAGTCAAAAATTTCTCCGTTATTTGTGGAAGAGATATCAGAATGTAAAAAAACATATGAGCTAACTGTCTGCTGATGAGACATGGCTAAAGGTGCTGGCTAAAAAATAATGGTAAGGTAAACTTTAAAAAATCGTTACAATAGGGCAAATTAGGAAATAACCGTGCACTCACAGGAACTTAGAAGAATGTTCAGATTGTTGAGTCAAGATTGTAGCTTTCATTTAAAGGTAGGACACTAACAGATCAATGTTCTGCTTCTGCCTTCTCTCCACTGGAAAGGAACCTGCAGCAGCACCAGCATTGCAATGGTTTTTGTTTCGCGTACTTCAGGAGTATGGATAGAAAATGAAAAGAAAACATCTTTGCGATCTCTTCAGGTAACTACCGTATACACTCGCGTATATAAGCCAAAAGTCATTGGAAGAAATCCTGCTTTCAAAGGGTCATACAGATGGGCTTCTGTATTGATACATGAATTCTGCAGAATTTAGCGGTGCGTTTGTTTACATTTTAGACCACAGCATTCCGCGTGTCACTGTGCGATAGTTTTCTGACCTGCTACTTATATCTTCAGCTGTGCTCCCCACTTTATTTAAGGGGGGAAGCACAGCTGAAGATAAAGATGCACAGCTATGGATAATAACTAGTAGACACATTGAGAGAGACGTCGTTTCTCCACGACTCTCAAGACATCGTATCTGCCAATGGCGTACATGCGATGCAAAAGGAGACATTGATTTTCACACCGAAGTAAGAAGAAAATTATGATTACAGAGGTATTTCATGTACCATTCTACATATTTTACTTGTATTCTTTGAAATATATATGTACATGCATTCTTAAAAAATCCAACTTTGTTTTGAATTTCACTATTTATATGACTTAGCGGAACATGGGAAAGGCTGCGGCCTGAAAACAAACGAATTGCAGACAACAGCAGTGTGAGGATTCATGTAACACTTCTTCGAATGTACTTTAAAAAAAAAATATGAAATATTTTCCCACCCAGAGTAATATTCCTACAGGAAAAGGTGCCACTAATATGATGGTGAAAATCCAAATCCCGCTTCAAGTTGAGCCCGTCAAATTTCTTGCACTTGCAAACATGGAATACCTCAATCATTATTTTCTGTAAGCAGCCGTGGATGTCGTCTTTCGAAAGTCACGACTGGACATGCAGTGAGCCAGACACCACGTAAATCACTTAGCTGTTGAGGTGAGCCACAGCCAATCAGGCGCATCATGTCTTCTAGCTCCTAATTTGTCACAGCAAGTGTGGAATTGCGTCTTTCTGCTCCGCACTGGCGGAAGTCATCAGGAAGAGAGCAAAGATGCATCAAAATGTGACAGGCCAATTCACCGCAAGACTTTGGACCCTAGGATGGACACCAGCATGAAAGCTACTGCCAAGGGCCGGTCACATGGACAGTGGAACAACCCCAGGGGGAATCGTCTGCTGAACCACTCGCAATAAATTACGGAAGATTTCTTCCCTCCCGATAGCATCCATGTCGAGCAGCTCATATTTCCATCCACTCCCCCTTAATGACTTTCAAGCAGCCATGATAGGTCTTTCACATAACTCAGTCACAATGGTGCTGGGCAGCGCTATTTTAAGTGCCATAGCTTTTGAAAATATCAGACTTTCACATCATATCAGCTGCGGTTTAGGCCAAAAATTACAGTGATTTGCAGTTTACGCTGAAGATTCATAAAATCATTCGTCATAATTTTTGCCATTTCTAATTATTTTTTTTTGCCATATATTTCGGATTTAGTCGCTTTTGGCGAGTTGGCGAATGCTAAGTGCGAACCCTGTGTTAGCTCCCAGCTCTGTGTGACTGAGTTGTAAATCTATAGACCTGTGAGGTAGTGTTCTGAATATGTTACTGCCAATGTAATTTACTAAACTTAGTAAATTACATTGTGATTTTTTTTAATTACAGAAAAAAAATTCAAAACTATTTAAACACAGTATTTTATACTGCACATATTTAAATAGTTTTGAATGATTTTTTTTTTTTCTAAGTGTAAAGTGGTCTTTGGTGAACAGTTTTTACGTGTACTGGGATAAATATCTATGGAAAACTGTTCTATTGGTTTACATCTTCAAGAGGACTGCCACCAAGGAGTATTGGGAGAGTCAAGTGAAGAGAAAAATCATAGTATTTCTGAACTAAGTGACAATAACCAAGAACTAATTAAACTCAGATCAAACTGCCCAGATATACAAACTGTATGTAACTATCACTTGAAGATTTTTATCTCTACTTTTGAGCACAGACAGCAGATATGTTGTGATCCATTTAAGAAGCATGGGCCTAAGAAAACTGTTAAAAAGAGCCTAAAACCAGTTACCTTGTCATTTTCAATAAAATATAAAAATGTTGACCTTATACCTGGGACAAAACTCTGTATCTCATGCAGAAAACTAGTGATATCAGCTGCTGAGGCAAGCAGTGCTGATGATAACTCCGTAGACAGTGACTATCAACCCAATGAATCTCTTTTCATTGATAAGCTAAATGAAAGTTGTAATTTAATAGAATGCTCTCCTGTTAAAGCAACAAAGAGAAAAATTCATGCCAGGTCTGCATATTAAAAAAAAACAAAAAAAAAAAAAAACAGTGCATGGCTGGAACTTTCAGAGATTTAGCTACCAAAGCCTTTGGAATTGATATTCCTCCATCCACTTCAGGATTAATGAAGAGATTGATAAACCAAAGTGCAATGACTGTTTGCACCTCATGGTAAAATTAAGGGAAAAATTTGAAAGGAGCACTGTGCATGAAAATGTCCAAATTTTGACTTTAGCTCCTGAATCATGGAGCATCAAGGAAACCATGTTGTACTTTTGAATGACTGAGTACATGGTGAAAAAGGCTAGGAAATTGCTGCAAGAGAGTGGGGTTTTAATTAAATCAGGTAAAAAAAAAAGGATGTGTTCTTAGTGAAGAAACTGTGAGTAAAGTAAAGAATTTTTACTATGATGATGAAATAAGTAGAATTTTATCAAATAAAAAGGACTTGGTATCCGTTCCAAGTGAACAAGGGAAAAGAGAGTTAAAAACTAAACGACTAGTACTCCATAATTTAAAAGATGTTTATTTACAGTTTAAGGAACAAAATCTTAATGAAAAATAGGGTTTACAAAATTTTGTGAACTGCGGCCAAAAGAATGTGTAACCGTCAATAATCGAGGTATTCATTCAGTCTGTGTTTGTACCTACCATCAAAATGTAAAACTTATGCTGCAGAGCATCCCTTTGAATATACCCTATGAAGAACTTTTACTAAAATTGGTGTGCAGTCTTGAATCCAAAGAATGCATGCTTCATCGGTGTGCTAACTGCCCAGAAGTTACACTTCATGGCTTCTTATTGCAATTGGAACCTTTGGAAACTAAAGAAACCATAACCTTTAAACAATGGATCCATACTGATTGGTGTACTCTAGAGACACTGGTTAAATCAGTTGATGATTTTATTGAGATCTTAGTAGGTAAACTAACTGCCTTAACACATCATCATTTTATAGCTAAAGCTCAAAGCCCAGAATCTAAAAGATACCAAAACCAATCTGAGTGAGGATTCTTGTGTAATTCTTGCAGACTTTGCTGAGAACTATACATGTATTCTAGAAGATGCTGCTCAAGACTTCCATTGGCAAAACATTCTAGCTACAGTGCACCCATTTGTAATTTATTACAAATTTTCAAATGAACTGAAATCCTTGTCTATGTATTTCATTAGTGACTGCCTCAGACATCACACGACAACATTTTATACCTTTCAAAAACTGCTTTGCAATACATTTGTAAAGAGGTTCCACACCTGAAACATGTTTGTTTTAGTGATGGAAGTGCTGCACAATATCTACAAAAATTTCATCAACTTGTGTTTTCATCAAGAAGACCATGGCACAACAGCAGAGTGGAATTTCTTTGCCACCAGTCATGGTAAGAATGCATGTGATGGTGTGGGTGGTACAATTAAGTGACTAAAGCAGCCGCCAAAGGTGTGTAAATAATCTAATATTAAGTCCTGAAGACTTATACAAATTTGCATCTGAAAATATAAAGGGAATTAAGATTTTCTACACAACAGCAGCAGACATTGAATCAAACCAAGAATTTCTAGAGGAGTGATATGCAAATGCCACAACTGTTCCCGGTACAAGGGAAAATCATCATTTTCTACCAACAGGCAAATCAACTCTCCAAGTCAAACATGTTTCAATTTCCCAAAATTCATTCAAAGCATTTCTTGGGAGTAGGAACAAAGAGGATATACTTGAAATAGTGCCAGAAAGGTTTTTTGCTGTCATCTATGCAAGAAAGTGGTGGTTTTGGAATGCTCAACTGCTGAAAGAGATGCCAAAGTTCACTTCTTGCATCCATGTGGTCCTTCATCAACATACTTTTGGCCAGTGCCTTCTGACTGACATCTGTTGGGTTCCTTTTGAGAACATCATCAAAGAAGTTCCAGTTCCTGCTTAAGTTCAATCTCTGGAAGAACTTACAGATTAGAAGACCACACGCATTAAGCCATATCAGAGTTGGTTAACATGAATGGCTTAATAACATGAGCACAACTCAGTTAAGGTAGGCTATGCAGTATATTAACATTTATAAATATTAACTACCAAGACCCAATTATGAAATAATGAATGACGAATTTTAATGTTTTTCAACTGGAAATGTTCTTTTGTTGTAGGCTAATTCAACTTTATCTACCACCCCAATGTAGTGATCATTTGATGTAAATAAATATGATATCATCATCTTTAACAAATCCCCACTCTCTTTTAAGAAAGGAATTGTGTCTGAAGAGCTTAACTCTTTTAAAAATCAATTAATATTTTAACAGTTCATATTCTGACTTCGAAATCGATCGGAAAATGCTACTATTCATTTTTACGTGCATTATTTCAAAAACTTGGAAATATTCTAGTTACATCGAAAGAAAATTTATTCAAACTAAGCGTATATCGAAAGAAAAATTATTCAAACTTTACCTGAAAAGCCACTACTATGTGCTCGGTATGTTGATGACATCATCATTATTTCAAAACTCAACAATACCGAGCTACAAGATCTAGCTCATCGTTTCAACGTAATCTGCAACACCATTGAACTGACGATTGAATTTGAAGTGAATAATAGTCTGTCGTTTTTAGACATTCTACTTAAAAAAAATAAAAATAGGTTTGAATACACTGTTTTCAGGAAAGCAACATAAATTCCGGTACTCATTCCATACTCCTCGCACCATCCTGTTATACATAAAAAAAAAAAAAGCATAGTAAACTTGATTAGAAGAGCATATACGCACACCTCTAATAATAGGCTAAAGAATCAAGAGCTTGATTTTATCTTGAAAATATCACAAGATTATGGTTACCCTAACAAACTTATTAAAAAATGGATATATGAGAGTAAAAACCATAAGGCTAAGAGAAATGAAGACAATGAAATTTATAATCAAAGAAAGATGAGAAAAAATAAATTAAAATATATAGGTGCATTCCCTTACTTGGAAGGTGTCAGTAAAGAAATTAATAGGCAATGTGCCAAATTTGACTTACAACTAGGAAGTTCAGTGAACACTTTGAAAAATCTGACTATTAACAAAAAAACTGAGAGCAAAATATTAGAGGAATCAGGGTCTTACGAAATTCCCATTGCACACATACCCCCAATATCGTACATAAGGAGTACTTAAAAACAGGTTAAAAGAAAGGCTAAAACAACACATAGCTAACTGGCAAAAAAAAAAGCAAAAACTGCATTAGTGCAATTCTGTATTGACCACCGAACATTCCCAAAATTCGAAGAAATTAAAATGCTGAAATGGAATAAAAAATCAGAGAGACAAATGAGAATGGAGGAATCGATCTTAATTTATAAAATAAAACAAAGGTGTGCAACCAGAATGACCCTAATACATTATATAACCTTTGGAAAGAGCTAATAAGACAAGAAAAAGAACAACAAAAGAGACAAAGGAATAGGAAATGAAATGAAGAAGAATATGGAAAGACGACATCAATGACCATTTGAAGAGAGAGAGAAAAAAAAAAGGTCGAATTAGTGAAACATAGATGGAGCCAGCTAGGTTTAATTAAGAAAAGTATCTAATACAGCGTATCCGAGAAATGGCAACGTGGGGTATCGGACTCCATTGACGAGAAATAAACCACGGACATCGGTGGGAAAGTCGTCATGCTCCTGAGGATGCCCGAAGACTGGGTGAAAAATTTAGAGCATTAATAATGGTGAAGAATTGAAGTTGAATCCTAAAGTGATAATCTACTGAATCTACCCAAAGTAAAGCAGAGTGTTGGATATGAAAGGTAGCTGCACATACAACGGACAATAGGACAATAGCATCAACGAAGACCCGAAACGTGCGTGAAAAGTGAATAATCGCTAGAAACGGAATGCCTAGGTTAAGCATTATCCAACTAGAATATTATTTCCAGGATCTTTTAAAAATGTGAATATATAATATTTGTTTTGAACACTGTATTTGGGTCTACAAATGCGCCCATTTATTGGTAAAATATTAAATTAATTTTTTTATTCAAGTACAAAAACGCCCTGTTAATTTTTTGTCTGCAGTAAGCTTATGATGGGCATATGCTATTGTAAAATATAAAAACTGTTAGTAGTGGTTAAAAAGTTACACCTTATTTACTAAAAGTAAGTAAAAAAAAATAGTGTCATTAATATTTTGAACGAGATGTTTTTGCAATTTTGGAAATATTTTGAAGTACAGAAAATTAGCTTTAATTTGACACCAAATTCAACTACATTGATTAAAAAATAAGAAAGTTACAGCCAATTTAAATTCATGGTGCCTGAGTGCCGTGAATGTTAAAAGTGCAAAGCCATTTATGGACAAAAAAAAAATTACGCAAACATAACGCATGGTGGGTACCTACACAGAATAAAAAAAATTTAAATGAAAAAAAAAACTGAGAAAAAAAAAAAATGAGGTGATTTCACGTGAAATGTCCCAAAATTTAGAATTGTGAATTTTTTTTTCCAGAACCATAAAAAACACCCTCTTGATTTTTAGTCTGAAGTAAGCTTATGATAGGCTTATGCTATAGTAAAAATATGAAAACTGTATTGGGATTACCAAGTTGCACCTCATTTACCAAAAGTGTGAAAAAAGAAAAAAAAATGATAAATAGGTGTCTTTAATATTTTGTATATGTTTTGCAAATCTGAGCGTCATAGTTTAAAGTACATGAAATTAGGTTTAATTTCACACCAAGTTCAACTACATTGATTAAAAAATAAGAAAGTTAAAGCCAATTTAAATAAATCATGTCTAACTGCCACAAGTGAAAAAGCGTAAAAATGGCATAACACAGCCATTTATGGACAAAAAAATTACAAAACTCAACTCATGGGTACCTACGTGGGAAAAATTTATTTAAAAAATCTGAGTCGTGAGGGCACACCAGCACTTCCAAATTAGGTGATTTCATGTGTAATGACCCCTGACTTAACATCCATGTCATATTTACACCAAAAAACGGATTTACATCCAGTACCATAAATACGTATTTAACGGGAGTTATAGAGGACAAATTTATTGGTTTTGTTAATCCTTCTATACATTGAGAACAGGCCTTGACCAACATCAAGATGCCAAAAACGTCTGTAAAAATAAAAAAGAACTCAAAGGGAAGGAAGATTAAAAAAATTTATTCAAGTGGAAGTAGAACCAAAGGATGAATTTATTAAGGTACATTACCTCTCAAATTTTCAATCTATGCACTTGATCATCTTCAAGAGTTCTTGGGTCTTACTACTTCCACAGGTCTCTGGGGAAGTAGTACAGACCTGTGGAAATAGTAAGACGAAAGAACTCCTGACGATGATCTAGTGCAGCGATGGCGAACCTTTTCTGACTAGTGTGTCACTTACAGTTTGCTTTATTGCTTTCAAGTGTCGAGTGTGCTACTTACAGTTTGCTTTACTGCTTTCAAGTGTCAAGTGTGCCACTTACAGTTTGCTTTACTGCTTTCAAGTGTAGAGTGTGCCACTTACAGTTTGCTTTACTGCTTTCAAGTGTCGAGTGTGCCACTTACAGTTTGCTTTCAAGTGTTGAGTGTGCCACTTACAGTTTGCTTTCAAGTGTTGAGTGTGCCACTTAGTTTGCTTTCAAGTGTTGAGTGTGCCACTTACAGTTTGCTTCACTGCTTTCAAGTGTCGAGTGTGCCACTTACAGTTTGCTTCACTGCTTTCAAGTGTCGAGTGTGCCACTTACAGTTTGCTTTACTGCTTTCAAGTGTCGAGTGTGCCACTTACAGTTTGCTTTACTGCTTTCAAGTGTCGAGTGTGCCTCATCTTCTTTGTGTTTTTTTTTTTAAATTAACATTAGTGTAAAACTTGTTGCTGAATGCTACTAGCCAAGACATTTATGTTCAGTTCATAACCTATTGGCTTCAATGTTATGGGCACCATCAGTAGTCATAAATGCTATTTTATTTAAGTCAATCCCAATTTTTACTACAAATTCCTGCTTCACTTCACACATTATATCTTTCCCTGTGATTGTAGTTGGCAAACTCAGCAATCAATCCCCTCTCATCGCATTTCCACAAGGAAATCTAACAAAAATATCTAACCTTGTTTGTGACATCACATATCAGTGCTTTAATCAAGATATAATGAAAACTTATCGGCTTTGTCCAAATAAGATTTAATATGATTTGTAATATCTTCACTCATTCTTGTTATTCTATCTTCAAGAGAGTTTCTTCTGGCTGGCATTTCCTTAATTCTATTCACAGTTTGTTACTTGTTGGGAAAATCTTTCAATATTGTGTCAGACCTGGCTAAGAAAGCTGCCTTCAAAATATCACCATCACAAAGTGGCTTCCCACGCTGTGCAATACAGCGAAGTAGATGAAAACTAGCCGCAGTGATATTATTCCTTGGCCTGGAAGAAAATACGGAACAATTTGATTGTTTTTCATATTGTTTCACTTTTTATGAAGTGTACTCCCTTCTTTCTTCATTTGACATGAAACAAACATTTTTATGATTCCTCTCAAAATGACTCTATACATTGAATTTGCGGAACTCTACTGTTTCCATACACAGACAACTGAAAGCTTAATTGTTTTTCTCAATGATTCCGAACTCTAATGTCTACTGTCCTTGAAATACTCGGCCAGTATCATTGTTAAGTTTTTTGTTTTTTTGGCACCAAAAACATGTTTTCATGGTCCGGATACAAAATCACCAGCAAAGGAACAATTACAGTACACAAGAGAAATAAGTAGCAGCTACAAACAAATCAACCTTCTTTGGCAAACTGAAGCTCTGGACTGGCGTTGCAGTACTACCAAGTTATAAATTTAAAATCTCTCCATTCAATGTTCAAGGTTACTTTCAGTTCTCACAGGAACTCGCTGTCTCATGCACGTCTTCCTATCAGATTGGTTTTCTCTCCCTCCTTCAAAGGTAAGGGAGAAGCAGGAGTGATGGGGGCTTGAGCTGTAGCAGGTGTGGAAGTCTATTGGAGCAGAATGATAAAACAATTGTGTGCATGTGATGCTTAACTTTTGGGAATAAATGCATAAGGCGATTAAAGGAGGTGAGGTTGATTTCTTTACTACCCATTTTGAGCACACTTCTTGGCTAGATTAATTTCCTTGTCAAAGCTCAGTTATTTGCAAGAAAACACTAAAGACATGCTGTTGAAAAATTCTCTCTAGAAAATCTAAATTGTTATTAAATGTTAACATTTTCATATTGGTGTGCCACCCAAATCGTGTTCATGTGCCACAGGTTCGCCATCTCTGATCTAGTGTATAGATCGAAAATTTGGGAATGTACCTTAATAAATTTAGCCTCTATAATTCCCATTAAGTATTTATGGTACTGAAAGTTATTAGAGGAAGCCATGAAGTCATTAATTATTAGGATTTACACCTTCCAAATTTGTATTGTACAATGGTGTTTCCAATAGTGTGTGAAAAATTATTTGCAACTTCAAATTACATTTGGCGAAAAAAAAAAAAAAATTAAATTTGGCGAAAACTTTAAAAAAAGCCGGAGCAACCACCAAGAACACATTAACGTATATTTCAGTGTATACAAGTAAAATACATAAAATGGAATGTAAAAAATTATCTGTAATCATAATTTTTTTTACTTCGGTGTGAAACGAATGTCTCTTTTTATATCGCATGTATGCCAATGTCATATGGAAAGTGTGCCGTTTCTCCACAATGTCTTGAGAGCAGAAAACATACCTACCAGTTATTATTCATACCTATAGCACCCCTCAAAGTGTTGGGCATAGCTGAGGATATAACTGACAAAAGGTTAGAAATATACTGCAGAAAGCCGTGGTCTAAAACAGAAACAACTTGGTAAATTCCACGGGAGAATTCACATAACACTTCCGTAGTTCAGCCCTTTCTTCTTACTGCCAGACATATGAACTGATCCCCCACTTACAAATCAAGACATTTCTTCCAACTTTCAGCTATATGCGAGTAGATATGATGAAGACACTATCGTGCTAATTGATACACAAATAAGAAAGATAGCTGTCTGAGCACAAACTTTTAGATCAAACCAATTGCAACACTCAGATGAAGATAAGACGTGTCACTGGTATCAAAATCATACACTGTTAAAAAATCATGATGACACGAATAACTCATTCCATTGAGGTTTAAAAGGTTTAATGTTAAAAATTTGCAAGATCTTTCGAACCTACGACTTATAGGTTCATCATCAGGCACCAAAACTCGCAAGGTGCACATGAAACGCAGTGGTTATATATACGTGTGGTTATGGGCAGAGACCGCGCATTCGTACAAGTCGGAACAGGATGAGGTCATAACATACATACAATTGAAATAACATGTAAGGTAAAAACACATAATGCTTGTCATAAATATAAAAAATATAAAAATGAAGGTCATAGTTCTTTCACCTAAGTTTTATATATGTACAATAAAATCAATTGTTGTCTAACCTTGTTTCGTGGTTTTTCAGTAGGTATCTCCAAGGTGCTGGTATATTGGATGGAGCTTCATCATTACAACATTGTTCATTCAAATGATAAATATACAAGCTCTCGAGAAACAACAGGCCATTTTTGGTTTTGGTCGTCGATAACAGTTTTACATTGTCCCAGTCAGGATAGTGCTCTCCTTTTAGTACCTTCCATGCTAAAGAAGTTGTTAAGGGATGTGTACGAACACTGTATTTGTGTTCTGTAATTCTTGTCTTTAATGATCTACAAGTGGATCCCACGTAAGAAGTAGACTGTGAGGTAGTTGAAATAGAGTTCAGTGGTACGAAATAAACACCATATTTACCTAAGGTCGATGTCCGGTCGATGTCCGGTCTCTGTCTGATTTGGTCAAATTGAACAAACGTTCCGAAGAAATACCAAAGGAACAATCATATTTTTTTAATGAATTTTGTAAGATCGGTACAATGGTTGGGTGGTAGGGGATAGATGCCACGTATTTTATGGTCACTTCATCACGTATTGATTGTAACGTTGTGGAGATCCGTCATTGATACCTGCGTAACAATTTTGTAAATAGATATCCGGGATAACCGGAAACCTTTGTTACATTTAAAATTCTGTGTAATTCTAGTTTTAAAGATCTTTTGGTGGAGGAATGACTATAAGCTCTACGGATTAAAGATGAAATAGAACTATGTTTATAGGGAAGTGGGGTAGACGGAGGTTTGAATGTCATTAGATGGGGTGTTTGTTCACCTACCCTCATTCCATATAATTCGTTTACCCCACTTCCCTATAAACATAGTTCTATTTCATCTTTAATCCGTAGAGCTTATAGTCATTCCTGCACCAAAAGATCTTTAAAACTAGAATTACACAGGATTTTAAATCTAACAAAGGTTTCCGGTTATCCCTTATATCTATTTACAAAATTGTTACGCAGGTATCAATGATGGATCTCCACAACGTTACAACCAATACGTGATGAAGTGACCATAAAATACGTGGCATCCATCCCCTACCACCCAACCATTGTACCGATCTTACAAAATTCATGCAAAAAATCCTATTGTTCCTTTGGTATTTCTTCGGAACGTTTGTTCAATTTGACCAAATCAGACTGAGACCGGACATTGACCTTAGATAAATATGGTGTTTATTCCGTACCACTGAACTCTATTTCAAGTACCTCGCAGTCTACTTCTTACGTGGGATCCACTTGTAGATCATTAAAGACAAGAATTACAGAACACAAATACAGTGTTTGTACACATGCCTTAACAACTTCTTTAGCACGGAAGGTACTAAAAGGAGAGCACTATCCTGACTGGGACAATGTAAAACTGTTATCGACGACCAAAACCAAAAATGGCCTGTTGTTTCTCGAGAGCTTGTATATTTATCATTTGAATGAACAATGTTGTAATGATGAAGCTCCATCCAATATAACCAGCACCTTGGAGATACCTACTGAAAAACCAAGAAACAAGGTTAGACAACAATTGATTTTATTGTACATATATAAAACTTAGGTGAAAGAACTATGACCTTCATTTTTATATTTTTTATATTTATGACAAGCATTATGTGTTTTTACCTTACATGTTATTTCAATTGTATGTATGTTATGACCTCATCCTGTTCCGACTTGTACGCATGCGTGGTCTCTGCCCATAACCACACGTGTATATAACCACTGCATTTCATGTGCACCTTGCGAGTTTTGGTGCCTGATGATGAACCTATAAGTCGTAGGTTCGAAAGATCTCGCAAGTTTTTAACATTAAACCTCAATGGAATGAGTTATTCGTGTCATCATGATTTTTAACTGTGTATGTTTTTGATACTGGTGATACGTCTTATCTTCATCTGAGTGTTGCAATTGGTTTGATCTAAAGTGTTTGTGCTTAGACAGCTATCTTTCTTATTTGTGTCATCATCATCATCATCATTGTCAACCATTATCAATCCACTGCTGGACGAAGGTCTCCCCAAGTTTCCTCCACAACGGTCTGTCTTGTGCCAGTCTCCTCCATGTCACTCCCACATACTTTAGAATTTCATCCACCCATCTCTCATGTGGTCTTCTTCTGGGTCTTTTCCTGTCCCTTGGAATCCAATCTAAAATTTTGGCTGTCTATCGATGGTCTGTCCTTCTGGCAGTATGCCCAGCCCATTGCCATTTCCGGGATTTAACTCTGATCATGATGTCTTCCACTCTTGTCATTTTTCGGATCCACGAGTTCCTCTTCTTATCTCTCCTGGTTACACCAAGCATGCACCTCTCCACGTTACTTTGAGTTGTCTGCAGCCTTTGTATGTCTCTTTTAGTTAAGGTCCATGTCTGTGCACCATACGGAAGGATGCATTGATCAAACACTTTTCTTTTAAGACATAATGGCATATTGCTTTTGAAAATTATGCTGTTTCTTCCAAAAGCTCTCCAGGCAAGTTTTATACACCGATTAATTTCTTCATCAATGTGACCCTCACTTGATATGTGCTCTCCACGATAAACATACGTGTCTGTTATCTCCAGTTTTTCTCCATCAATCGATAAATCTTCATTTCTTGTAAAAGCATTGAACATCACTTTTGTCTTCTGAAAGTTCATTTTTAATCCCACTTCTTTACTCTTGTCAGCAAGTTCCTGGATCATACTCTGCAGCTCTGATGGGGTAGTTGCAAAAATGACTATGTCATCAGCAAAATGAAGGTGAGTTAGATAATCTCCATTAATCTTTATCCCTTTGTTTTCCTAGTTCAGTGATTGAAAGACATTTTCCAATGTGGCCTTAAAGAGCTTCGGAGATATGGGGTCACCTTGTCTCACTCCCTTTTCAATTTTTATGTGTGTTGTATTTTCAAACAGCCGAATCCTTGCACTTGCATTTTCATAGATGTTATTAATAATATTAATGTATGCATCTTCAATACCGCAGGATTTCAGAGCCATTGTAACTGCTGATGGTTTCACCGAATCAAAGGCTTTTTCATAATCGATAAAAGCCATGCACAATGGAAGTTCATATTCCCTCGCTCTTTCAATTAGTTCTCTCAGTACGTGGATATGATCTATTGTGCTGTAGCCACTCCTGAATCCAGCTTGTTATCTTGGTTGAGCCATGTCTAGTGTTACCTTCAAATGGTGTGAAAGAACTTTAGTGAAGATTTTACAAACCACTGATAGGAGGCTGATAGGTCTGTGGTTCCTGAGATCCTCAATGTCACCTTTTTTATGTAGCAGGATCATTGTAGCAGTGTTCCAATCCTCAGGAATCTTCCTTTCATTAAGGCATCGAGTGAAAATTTGGGCGAGTACTGTTTCGATTTCTCCACTTGCTTCTTGTATGATGTCTACAGTAATTCCATCTTCTCCTTTAGCTTTTCCCCACTTCATGTTCTTGATTGCATGTGCAACTTCTGCTGGAAGGACTGGAAAAACTCTGGTACTGGTACCTTCTATGATGTCTGGAGTACATGCATCATCCCTTTCATATAACTTGGAGTAGAAATCTTTCACTCTTGTCAAAATTTCTGCCTCTATTTCTTGTTACAGAACCATCTTCTTTTCTCAGTGCTATAATCTGTTTTCTTCCTTACTGAGATGTCCCTTTGCTATCTTTAGGCTTTGGTTGTTTTCAATTGCTTTCCTCACTAGTTCACAGTTGAATTTCCTTACGTCTTTAGTGATACTTTTTCGTACTGTCTTGCATAGCGCTATGTATTCCACTTTGGAAGTCACATCTTCTTTAGTTGTCCTCATCTGTCTTCTTTTTTGCATCAACATTTTGGTTTTTCCTGATAATTTGTTCACATGCAACTTGTTCTTAAACCCAGCTAAATTTGTTGCTGTTTCCATAAGAACTTTGGTTACTTTTCTGTTAACTTCAGAAATATCCACTTCTTCCAATGTTAGGCCTTCTACAGCAGAGAATCTGTTCTTCAGTTCCAACTTGAAGGTATTATGGTGTTTTTTAAGGTTGGTTATGTCAATACATTTTATTTGTCATATGAGCTTGCCACATTCGAGTTTAGTGTTGAGGTGCATGTTACATCTCGCCAATCTATGGTCACTACCTGTGTTGAACTTGTTTAGCACACTACAGTCTTCTATGACGAATTTTTTGTTACGCATAATAAAATCAATTTCACTTGTCGTCCCATTTGGATGTCTCCATGTCCATTTCCTGTGCGTTTTTTTCTTGAAAAAGGAGTTCAAGATGAAAAACCCTTCTGCCTCTGCAAACTCAACGAGAGTATTTCCACGCTGGTTTCTGTTGCCGTGACCAAATTTACCTACTGAAGTTTCATTCTGTTGCCGTTGCCCTATTTTTGCATTGAAATCTCCCATAATTATTTTCAAGTGCTGCTTACCTTTATTATTTAGATGACAAATTTCCTCATAAAATTCTTCAATTTCTTCTTCAGGATGACTTGTGGTGGGTGCATAAGTTTGAATAATCTGAGCCTGGTATCTTCTCGAAAGTTGGATAACGAGTCGTGCAGCTCTGTCAGAGAAACTTTCAACTTCTACAACTTTATCCTTCAGTTTCTTGTTTATTATAAATCCAACACCACTAGTTCTGCCAGTATCTGTCCCACGATAGTAGAAGATATGTCCACTTTTCAGTTCAATGAGATCTTCTCCTTTTCTCCTTACCTCACTTAGCCCGTCGATGTCCCACTTGATCCTTTGTAGTTCTTCTTCCAATTCAAGAAGCCTTGAATCAGAAGATAGGGAGCGTTCATTATACGTAGCCAAGGTCAGCATAAGATGGCAGCCTAGTCCTGTCCTCCGGGGATTCTTAGCACCCTCTGCCTTCATGTCGCACTGGCCGCTGCCTTGGCCAGGTACATTCCAGCTGCCGGAGACTGAGGGCCAAGATTTAAGTTGTGGAATCATTTTGGAGGGGTTTGGCCATAACTCACCACGCTGGCCAAGCGGGTTGGTGAGTGTGGGATAGCATTTCCTCTAATCCCAATGGTATGGTTATACCGCTATTGGCGGTCATCAGAGCCCCTTTAGTGGGAACAGGATGCACCACGAGAAGGCGGGGTTGACATTTGTCAAGGAGAGGCTGTGATGTTACGCATCACCTATTTGTGTACATCATCTTATTTGTGTATATGTGAGTATTTAAGGTATTTAAAAAAGTAAAGAAATACATTTCAATCAAATTACAAATAAAGGAATATTAATTACCTTATTTCTTCCATTCAGTTGCATTTATTATATTTTTTAATTCATTAAACTATTTAGTAAAGCACATCCAGGCCAACAAAGAACACCAATGCTATTCGCTTACACTATTTGCTTTATGAAAGTGAGACGTCATTTCTTTTAAACACAAGAAAGTTCAGAAAGTCTATTCATTTCATTTCATTTATTTTTGTTGTCACATGCTCTAAGAAAAAAAAAAAAAGAGTAAGAAAAAAAATTGACAATTCATGAATGGTGAACATCTGCTGTAACAACACAGAAGACAAGCAAAAAGGCCAAATGGTCTAGTATATCCCTATACACCCCAAAGAAGAGAAACAAATGAAACAACAGATACACATGAAGTCAGACAATTAGAAAGAGTTTTACCATGGTTTTTTTTTTAACTCATTGAAGAAGAAAAAAATTCAATTTTTTTTAGTAAATTAAAATTATTAAAATTAGTCAGGTTACTGGATAAAAGATTCCAGTATTGAGGACCTCTGTAATTTAAAGTAAGTTTTATTAATTCCGTTTTCAGAAAAATAAGTTTTAATTGTAATTTATTCCTTGTTTCATAAGAATGTGCATGTGTGTAAAGTGATATAAGATCCTAATATTTTCATCTTGGTAAATTATGCTTGAACATAATTTTACCAAGATTAAAATATTAGGTGTGCAACTTAATTCTCGGCCACAGGCACGACACGCTGGCAGCAAATTATAGCAAATCGAATACGTACCTAATCAGGGAAACAATCCCCGTTGTGTTGGATACATTTGAGCCATCGGTCAGAAAGCTGCCAAATGCCACTGCAAAAAAAAGAGGGCTGTTTCGAGTTGATAAAGCCATCAGTACTTGTGTGGACCTCCACGACAGAAGTGAAGTGCGTATCACTCAGGTGATGTTGCAGAGAGCAAAAGAGGTGATAATCTGACGGGGTGAAGTCAGGAGAATACGCCGGGTGGGACAAAATCTCCCATTCCAGGTCGGTGATCGTGTTTAAAGTCGTTTTTGCTGTGTGAGGGAGCGCGTTACCCTGAAGCAACGGGACCGACCTTCTGCCCTTGTTAGTGTATGATGGCCTTTTCGCCTCCAGTGCATCACTCACACAAATGAGTTGCTGACAATAAAGCCCAGCATTGACTGTTTTACCAGGTTTGAGCAACTCATAGTGTACGACACCACGCTGATCCCACCATATGCAGAGCAACAACTTCCTGGCATGGATATTCGGATTGGCAGTACTGGCGGTAGGCTGACCTGGATAAACCCACGATTTGTGCCACTTAAGATTATTGTAGAGGACCCACTTCTCTTCACAGGTCAAAACCCTCTGGAGGAAATCCTTCTTCTTGAATCTGGAGAGCAAGGACACAGCAACATCGTAGCACATAGACTTGTTCGCAGCTGTGAGTAGGAGCACTCAATGGCCCTCCTTGTGAATCCATCCAAGCTTGTGCAGGTGCTTTGCAATGGTTTGCTGTGATGCTCCAAGTTCCTTGCGAGCTCTGTGTGCGACAGGGATCCGCATTCAACAGTTGTTCCAGTTCCTCATCAACTTTCTGTGGCTGTCCCGGACATTCTGCATCACAGAGATCAAAATTTCCCTGCTTAAACCGCTGGAACCACTTTTTACATGTACTGTAGGACACAGCAGCCTCACCCAAAGCAGCACAGATCATTTGCTGCTGGGCTTCCGCGGCACTTTTTTTCAGCTGAAACGTGAACAGAGGCAGTGTCTCAAATGTTGCTTCTTGAACGACATTGCTTTCACCATCAACTTTATTCAGCTGAAACGTGAACAGGAGGCAGTGTCTCAAATGCTGCTTCTTGAACGACATTGCTTTCACCGTCAACTTTTTTCAGCCGAAACGTGAACAGGAGACAGTGTCTCAAATGTTGCTTCTTGAACAACATTTCTTTCACCATCAACTTTCGTCCCTTCTGTCACTACAGCTCTGAGCGGTTACGGTTGCCTGGAAAGCTGTTGGATGGTGCTGCAATTAGCACAAGCTATTTGCATTTGCCGACGTTCTATGATCGCTTGCGGTTAGGGGCTGAAAATGTTGCACATCTAATAATATAGCTATGCAATAGTATATTAAGATATACCTTTGTTCTAAAATTTATTAAGGGTCGAGTATTAGGCTGTGATTTCAGATAATTTAGTCTAATAAATTTATTTTGTAGCATTTGTAATTTATTAATATTGTATTGTGTTGTTTGTCCCCAAGATAGTATGGAATAATTAATATAAGTTTGAAATAATGTGTAATATAATGAGATTAATGTTTTAGTTGTAAGATCTGTCAGAATATTACTTACTGTATCAATGTTTCTAGGTAGTTTAATTAAAAGAAAATCAATATGTTTATTCCATTTAAGGTCAAAATTTATTATAGTTCCCAGGTAATTGAATTAAGGTACTATATCAATACTTTTATTATTAAGGGGTATTTGTGCATTTGGTGTTAAAGGAGATAATGTATTAGAAAAAATCATTGCTTTAAATAGTCTTATTAACATTATTTATTCATTTGAATTTAACCAGTCAGAAATAGTTTGCAACTGATTATTACATTGTGTTAGTATTTCATCTAAGTTTTTTTTCCTTTTATAAGAACAGTTATATCATCTGCCTACAATAAAACATCCATATGAGTTGGCAGTGTAAACAAATCATTAATATTTATATTAAGCGATAAAGTGCCGAGGACAGAACACTGAGCTATTCCTGATTTCATAATTTGAAATGAAGATTGATAATGCTCAATTTGTGTATACATATTGTTTTCTGTTAATCAAGTAATTTTTAAAAAGTGTATGAGTGTTACCCCTGATTCCTATATTTTTGAATTTGGAAAGAAGAATATCATGATTTAAAATATCAAATACATACATTAAGCTGTTCTCTGATATTCAGAGGTTAGCTCCTCAAAGAAAAACCATCTGACAAATAAACATTAAACAGATAATACAAACCAGCAGATAAACTTTTAACTGATTATTTACTTACTGTTGTTGTATCAAACTTCTCCATTTACAGCGATCTTGACACAACCTGGGCTTCAGTGACATCCTTCACAGATGTACACAAGACCTTCTATACTTCATACTCATAATCTTTTTCTCATTCAGGCACTCCTGAATCTGATCCTTCCATGACTTCCTTGGCCTTCCTGTGCCTTTCTTTTGTGCCACTCAGGCCAAAATTTTTTTCTTAGTAAGCATCTCATCACTCATTCTTTCAACATGGCCAAACCACCAAACCACCTTGCTAACAATATTTTGCTTTACAAAAGTATCAAATGCCTTTGATAAATCCAGAAATAAAACTATTGTTGTATATTTTTGAGCAAAATTATTTTGTATAGCATTTTGAAGGTATAGCAATGCTAATTCTGTAGATTTATCTGTTAAGAATCCAAATACTGATTAAGTATTTTATATTTTTGAAGGCACTAAGTTAGTCAAGTATAAATTAATTTTTCAAGTATCTCGGCAAAAATTGAAAGATTTGCTATCCGACGATAATTATTTGCTTCATTTTTTGAATTTAGGAGTGATTTTGGTTACTTTTAAAGCATCTCGAAAAATGCCTGATTGAAGTATAGAATTGTAAATTATAGGTAATGGCTCAACAATGACATCGGAAACATCTTAATAACCCTGGGTTGAAAATCATCATAATCTGGTCCTGAATTGGTGTTAATTTGTTTAAGTATATGTAAGAGTTCAGTTCTTGTCATTTTCTGCATATAAAATATATTAGATCTGTATGTACCAGATAAATATTGAGTATAATGAGTATTAGACATATTCAGTTTTTGCCTGATAACTTGTGGGATAGACATAAAATAATCATTTAAAATGGTAACCATTTCATATTTGTAATTTTTTTGGTCATCTGAGTTTGTTAAATGTTCAGGTGTTACGGAAATATTATTTTTTCTAAGTAATAAATTTAACTGTTTCCACATTAATTTTGGTGCATTAGAGAGAAAATATGTAAATAGTAGTTACCTTTAAGTATTCGTATATCTGAATTAAATTTATTTCTGTAATTTTTGAAGTTATTAAAATCCATTACTAATTTACTTTTAAAAAATTTGGTATACAACTTATTTTTTTTATTTATATGATTTAGAAGCTGATTCGTTATCCAGGGCTTACAACATTTCTGTTTTGCTCTATTACTCTCCCAGGAAATTAAGAAAGTTTGATCATATAATTCCTTTAATAGTCTGAAAAATGCATTGTATGCAGTATTTGGATTATCGAGTGAAAGTATTTCATTCCAATTATTGGTATACAATATGTTATGGAATATTTCTAAATTAATGTTATGAATTTGTCTTGTTCTATAATATAATCAGTATTTCTTTTTGTTGGGAAATTATCGTATTGGAATGTAAAAAATGGGCAGGTGGTCACTGATGTTGTATTGTATAACACCCGAGGTTATCATTTCAGAAGATGCATTAGGAAGTGATAGGTCAAGGGTGGTTTCCGACTGCATAGTGATCCTAGTTGGGGTTAGTATGGTGTTGGTAAATCCAGAAATATTTAAAGTTTGATTTAATTGTTCTGTTACTGAATTGTCATGAGAAATATCAATATTTAAATCTCCAAGTAAAAATGTATTCTTATTAGTTAAGTTTGCATAATTGAAAGCTTCTTCTAAGGTGGAAAAAAATGCATTGATGTTAGATTTAAGTGGACGATAACAGATAATAATAATATAAAATTGATTTTCAATCATTAAAATTTCTGTATTATGGTTAAGTAAAGCGAGATCATTGTTTTTAAAGAAGTCATTACATTGTTCTTGTACATAAACAGGAATGCCACCCCCTTTAGAATATGATCTATTAAGAAAAAATGTATTATAATAGTTTAGATGTATATAGTAGTCAGGTGTAGGGAACCAAGTTTCAGTTACACATATAATATCAATTTTAGAGTTAGTTGATTGAATTAATGAGTCCACTAAAGTTATTTTATTGTAAAGTGACCTAGCATTGATATGTAAAAGTTTTAATGAATTACCTGCATCAGATGTGGTTAATTTGTTTAAGTGAATAAGTATTTGGTTGCATTTAGTTGAAAAAAAGTCAGATTATTCATATATATCCTGTTTTAATTCTGTTTCCCACCTTTATTACCCCTCTAAAGTATTAAGTCACACCCTACCCCCACTGTATTTTCATTTGGTAAGTACGTTTTTTTTTTCTTTGCCATATTGTTGTTTCATTAGTTATACAGAACAAGTAACTTATATTGTGATAAAAGCAATATTACAAAATTATATTAAGTCAGGCAGCATGTTGAGCCTCAAAGCCATATTCTATCAAGTCTTCTAACATAATAACTTTTTTTTTTTTAACTTCATGTTCATTTTGCCTGATAAACACGTTCCCATTACTCACCCAGGCAAATTGAATTTCCTCTGCTGAAGAAGCTTCCTTGCTTTCCAAAATAACTGCTTATAGAAAGGAATGAGGTTTTCATGCAAGTATATTTTAGTACCAGGTAGATTAGAATCCAGATCTGAGTTGAGCACTGGAGATATCTTCCTTGCCAACCAATTATCTCTTGTGGATCTGGATTTAAACTGAACAGTCACAGTGGAATTCTGAGTATTATACGAGTTAGGTTTTAGTGGACGAACAACATCAATATCCGAGGGCTGAAAGTTGGACATTTGTATTTTAGTTACAAGTCTGTCTATTTGATTTCTCAGTTCAATAGCATTGCTTACTGATGTTATGTCCATACCACGAATCTGTAAATTTTTATTTTGGTAATACTGATTTAGTTCATTAATTTCACAGTTCAAGGTCTGAATTTTTTGTTGCTTAATGTCATCTTGTAAAGTGTTTTTTTCAGTTCAACATTATCAAGTTCAGTGCATCTTTTTAAAATTTCATCATAATTACCAGCAACAAAGTCAACTGTTTGCTTATAATTAGACAGTTCTTTTCTAAAAGCAGGAATAGAGTAAAGTTTTGCATTAATTTCATCTAGAGATTGCTTTAGCTTTGACTGAATTTCAGAATGAGAATGCTGAATCTTCAAGTTTATTTCCTCGAGTGATTGCGTAATAAGATCCATATTTGAATTCGACATTGCACTGGAAGACGACATTGCTACCATTGATTTGTTGGTGCTTGTGGTTCCTTTTTTGTTAGCCATCTAAGATAAATCACAAAATATCTTAATCTTATTTCATTCACCCTCCAGTATGTTACAACTAAGGTTGTAGTTCAGTTCAATTACCGTATTTTAAAAAGAGTGAACTGTGAAATAGTCAACAAAAGGACTTAGCAGGTTCATACCAATAAAATATTCAACGTAAAATCTTTTGTTTAGCACAAGTGTAGAAACTCCACACTTTATATACAGGGGTTGTCCAAAAATAATAGAAACACCTCGCTGAAAATAGTGACTTTAGTATCAGCTACTTTTTGAGTAAAACGAATATGTAGCTACAATTTTTTTTTTTTTTTTAAAGTGTTGCTTATAGTCTCAAGGATCTGTGTGATTGCATAATTTCGTTGCAGGTGAAGGCACAATGAGCGACCTGTTGGAGTTCCAATATTTAAATGTTGTGCTTATGCAATTCCCTTCGCACGGTATGGGTAGACACTGGGTTTTGGAGATATGCATTAAGCTCAGCAGTCACTTTCGTCGCCGTGGTCTTCCTCCTTGCGGCCGCAATCCTCTTTAATGTCCTCCTGTCTCTCGCAGGGAGTTTGGTTTTCCTTCCACAGTTGTGCCTTGCAGTTGATGTTGCGCCGTAAACATTGTATGCTGTCAAAGTTCATGACAGCATACAATGTTCTCGGCGCAACATCAACTGCGAGGCACAACTGTCGAAAGTGACTTTGAGTAGTTAGCCGTTTTATTGTTCTTGTTGTCAACGATGTTTTTTCATTGTTGGTAAGAACATAATATCTACATGATTATAATCTTAAAGCACTACTGGAATATTTGTAAATATTGCAACTAATTGTTAACTTCATATAATTTTTTCCAAAGCATCTTTTTATTTATTTTTATTTTTTTCTTGTTATGTCAGTTGTTAGAGTAAGTAGTGGGTACCAAAATCCTGTTTCCTTTTAGGAATCTCATTATAAAAAAAATATTCTTTTGTTTTTTATTTTATGGCATTTGGATAAAGCTTTTTTCACCACAAAGCATAAGACTTTGTAGTACTTTGGTACTGTTATTCTTGTTTAAAATCTCTCTTAGGCGGCTAAGTTGCTTGGCAACGTGTTTTTTAGCTGAACAATTCTGATGGCTTATTCAGACACTCTCACAACTTGTGGTTTTTGTAATCGTTTTTCTGTTTTTTGTGGCAGATGACGAGCGTAGGTTGGGCCAGGAAAGTTATAGATGCATGCAAAAACTTTAACTAAATGATTCCTCAAGCAACTCTGAGGAAGTTATGTTAATTATAAAAATATTTTTGTGGGCTTTAAACTTGCATCTTTGGCTTTGCAGAAACCCATTTCCAACTAGGTCTTTGTGGAAGTGAGAAAATGCAGAGTTTTGCTCGTCCTTGATAAAGCCAAGGCTTGACACTTTCTACATTCAGGTTGCTATTACTTTATCTCCTTTTTACTCAAACCTGTTGGTTTTTGAGTATTTCTTAGTTGTTTTAGTACCAGATAAAGATTTTTTTGCATCTGTCTCTTCTTAATAGTAAATTTATTTATACTTAATTTAATTTATACTTATAAACCAGATACTTAAATTTAAAGAAATTAAAAGAAAAATATCAAAGTTAATTTTGGGCTACATATGGAGGCCATTTATTCAGGGACATTAAAAACATTACTACAAATCTAAAAAAAAATCATGTATAAGCGCGTATAAAAGCTTAAAAAGTCACTAACGTTCGCGACTGCCACGGAGACCTCGGGTTCGATCCCAGAAAGGTAGGAACGCTCGATCCACTAAATATCCGCCGTGAGTCTGATGGACATGTTAAGCAGTCAGACCCCGGGTACTGCCCCCCGGTAATAAATAAGGGCGTCTTCCTTCCCCTTTCTACCTCGCTTCCGTGTCACTTTCCTATCGGGCACTGTGGCCCAAATTTCCTAGCTTCCTATTTCTAAGGGTTGTTTAAGACCTGGGGTCAGAAACCCCTTCCTAAAATCCTCTACATATGATCTGATCTAAAAAGTCACTAATTTGTCAGTTACTCCACTTTCATTAAAAATCAATTACTGAACCTATATCAGGCGAAAAAAATTTTTTATACGAGTTTATTTTAGAGGGATCCGTATTATTTCCTACACAATAATATGCGCAATGCAACAGGGGCGGCTGATAGTGAAGTTCGTTGACCGGGCCCGAAATTTCGAATCGTGGTGTACCCTGTACCTTCCCGCTTCTTGAAACAAACAGAAGAAAAACAATGCCTAAGGAGCTTTGTTGGGAATTAGGACCACCCAACCACTTACCTAGAGGAACTTTCTAAGGCACATCACAACAATCCGCATATATGCCAAATAAAAAAATAATAAAAATCTTGGCTGAAATTATTGACCGGGCCCGGGCGGTTCTGCCGCCACTGCAATGCAAAAATATTCAGTACGCTAGTATGTTTTTATCATTTTGTGAGGAAGTTTTTATAAGAGTCACAATACAACCTCAATCCCCATCTCCCCGGAAAGAAAATCGTAGATTTTAACACTTTCACTCACTCACACACACACACACACACTCTCTCTCTCTCTCTCTCTCTCTCTCTCTCTCTCTCTCTCTCTCTCTCTCTACTTTCACATCATAGGGGTTTTTTTTCGTAAGTTTAAAGCAAATACTTCTTTGAGATAATTTAAGACAGGGGATAGGGAGATGCAGCCCCGGGCTCCACATTTTCAAGGAGAACCAGAATTATGCAAGATGCTTGAAGACATGACGGAGTTCTGCACTTTTTTTTTTTTTTTCCAGATAGCACAGCAAAAACTATAAAAGTTGCCTTGTGAAAAAAATTGTCTATTTCCATTTCCCCCTGTTTTTTAGAAGGAGTACGCAAAAAGTATAGTCGCCCCTCCGTCCGTCCTCAAACCTTTTGAAAGCATTACAGATGTTTTGTAAGCATCTGCAATCGGGGGAAAGTTTCATACATTAAGAATTCCTTTGAATCACACATGATATTTGGATCATATTATTTTGTTTACTACTTTGATATAAATCCAACAGACTGAATCGGGGTGAGGGGTGAAGCAGAACTGAACTGGTGTCCATTTTTCAACGACTCATTTTTACATTTTATTTTTCGCTGATTCGTCTATGAATCATGGGACGAACCAGTGTGCTAACACACTTCAGTACGGCGGGGATATTTTCATGGCTTCATCATATTTTGGGAATGTTTTCTCCTGAGTATTTTTATTCTCCCACTCATAGTAACATCCTAGATGCGCCACTAATACTGGGGCCCCAAAATACTGCCCAGCCCCGGGCCCGCTGTCTGCTTTTCAATTTTTTTTTTTAATTTAATTCATTTTATTAGTTTAGTATACACATCAAAATGCTCATTAGAAGTAACAAATTAATAGATATCAAACAGCTAGGGAGATCAGAAAAAAGGCCAAAATGACCTGACTAAACCCGATCTCCCTTCGAAAAAAGTACGTAACATCAAGTGAGCATAATATGAAATATATTAGTAGTAAATGCATTGTAACGACGCCTCAATGTGTTTAGAACAATATTTATAGGGGACAAGTAGTGGTGTGAAATTATATTTTCAGAAAAAAATCATACATTTACATTTCATATTTGCAAATAATGTGGTCATATTTATCAACTGTTAATTCGATAAAACCCTAACATACGCAGTCGCAATGCTATGGCCATATTTCATCTATTCTGTCTTATGAGTAATTTCTCTCCTATCCCCTCTTACTTCCATTCCCGCCTCACTGGTCTGACCAACCCTTTTTTTTTTTTTATTACAATGTTAGTAAGTAAGTAGTGATTGTTTTCTTAAATAACTGTAGTTATTAATATTATGAATTTCCTTGGGCAACGTGAAAAATGTCCGTAAAAAAAATGAACAAAACAAATAAGCAAAATGTTTGCTTAAATGAGCTCTGAGATAATCATTTTGCCTTTACGATAGTTTTCGTTATGAAGTATTGCAGAAGTGAAGAACATGTCAAGATGGAAAAAGTCACATCGATAAATTCCGTCAGTGTAGCTTAATTGGAAAGCATTCGGCTCCGGAGTGTAAATTCCGTCGGTGTAGCTTAATTGGAAATAATTTCGGCTCAGAAGATGCGAGTTCGTCGCCACATTGGCAAATTTATGGATTTCACATCGTGTGTGTTCTTAACGGACATTTTTCACGTAACAACTTTATTAAAATATGAGATTTATTTCTGGGGCCAGCAATGAAATTTTGCTCCGGGGCCCTGCAATGAAATTTCGCCCCTGGCCACGCAAAAGCTCCAGCCGGCCCTGGGACCACCCAACCACTTACCTACAGGAACTTTCTAAGGCACATTACAACAATCGCACATATGCCAAATTATAAAAAAAAAAAAATAAAAAATAAAAATCTTAGCTCAAATTGTTGAAATTATTGACCGAGACCTGGCGGCCACGGGGGTTCGCCGCCACTGACTTCGTCGTGTGGTCGTGACAAACTGTAAAGAGAACGATCAGGAAATTCAGACCCTGCAATAAAACTCTATTTAAATTCATCAGAGCTAGTTCCAGTTCTTGACTTTTACATTTTTTGTAGCTCTTGGCTAAATGATGTCCTAATACACTTAATTTCATTTTTAAATCTTTAGTGTAAAATCCCGAAAATCTAACTTTTCTAGAAACCTTTTTAGTGCAACGGCACGCAACTGCCTACTTCTGTTCGCTTCACCTTTAATGTTCCATACACATTAATATTAATCGTATACCTCTAGAAATTTCAAAGTTTTGGAATCACTGCATCCGGCAATTATGGGAAAACAAAAATATTGATTAATAGCGAAAAGCTACCGATCAAGGTTATAATAAAAACTAGTGCAATTAGTAGCGCAAAACAATTAAACAAAAACTACTGATTAAAGCTATAATAAACATATAGTACGATTAGGAGCGCAACACACCAGTGACGTAGCCTGAAATTTCTTAAGGGAGGGAGGGGGGGGTTCATGGGTTTGGTTTATTGGTGAATGCCTCGTATATATATTACTTACGTATAGTGCAGAGATGTGGACCTTAACTAAAAGAGACATACAAAGGCTACAGACAGCTCAAAGGAGCATGGAGAAATACAGGCTTGGTGTAACCAGGAGAGATAAGAAGAGGAACTCGTGGATCAGAAAAATGACAAGAGTGGAAGACATCATGATCAGAGTAAAATCCCTGAAATGGCAATGGGCTGGACATATTGCCAGAAGGACAGACCATCGATGGACAACCGAAATTTTAGACTGGATTCCAAGGGACAGGAGAAGACCACATGTGAGATGGGTGGATGAAATTCGAAAGTATGTGGGAGTAACATGAAGACTGGCACAAGACAGACCGTTGTGGAAGAAACTTGGGGAGACCTTTCGTCCAGCAGTGGATTGATAATGGTTGACAATGATGATGATAAATTTAAATTCGTGCTCAACCTCCCCTCAAGGAGGGAGGGGGGGGGGCAAAACCCGAAAACCCTCATTTGGCTACCCCACTACAACCCACTCAAACAAACAAAAAGCTACGGATTAGGAGTATAATAAAAAAAAATAGTACGATTAATAGCGCAAAACACACACAAAAAAAAAAACAAAAAAACAAGCTACCGATAAAGGTTATGATAATAATTAGTACGATTAATAGCACAAAACACTCCAACAAACAAACAAAAAGCTACCGATTAAAAGGCTACTACGTGCAGTTACTGTTCGTATTGCAGGCAGTTTTAAGTCATAACGAAGCAGACAACTGTTATTTCTGTATTTCAACTTGTTTCAAAAGTTGGAACCGATCCTACTTACTTGAACTGAAAGACGACTTGAACGAAGCGCTTTCACGGTCAATTTCGAAAGAAAGTAGCCTTCAAGTGCTACTTGTTTAAGTCAACTTCAAACTGGGCGTAACGCTAAGCTGACCAGAAGTCCCCAATTCTTGAGGACAGTCCTCGAATTTAGTTTACTGTCCCCAAAAGCCTGATGGCTTTTGGGGACGCAAATTGTCCTCAAATTTTGATGTGTGTCCTCGAATTTAGACTTCCTCATTAGATTTCTAATGAAAAATGTTCTTAAAAGTAGTTTTTGTTGTACTAGTTTTCCTACATGCTTCTTCTGAAAACAAATTTTGCCTATTTCTGTTTTTTTCTTTCCGAGTTTAACGACCACCGCGAGCATCTCAGAGAACTATAAGCAGTCACCTGTCTCTAATTTGGAGACATTCGTTCTAGGGAAGAGACAGAGAAAGTGCGGTAAGACAAACACACCATCCATGTCTCAGTCGGGACTCGAACCCGTACCCACTTGTACGAATGGTCAGTGGACAGCACTAAGACACTGAACTACTGGCGCGGTCAAATTTTAACTATACTTGATCCAAGTTTCTCCAAAAGCTTTGGCAAAATGAAAAATTCGCCATGCAATTACTTTGGTGTGCAGTTTGATTTCAATTTGGCACATATACCTAAGGTAAAGCATTTTACTTTTGCTGATATGTTCTCGTCATCATAGTTCTACTTTGTCAATAAGAATTACCAACATTTTACAAGATATATCCTTTTAAGACACAAATTTTCATATACAAATCACACTTATTGAAGCAATGCAGTTTTGTGACAAAAAGATTTGCATATTTATATTGAATACGTATGTGTCCCCAAATAAACCGCTGATTTGGGGACGCCACGCCCTTTGTCCTCAAATCAGTGTTTCAATGTCTGGTCACCTTACGTAACGCACCTGTCGTTCCACGAAACGCGTGATTTTGGAACAAGCTAAGCGTTCTCGTTATTTTGGAACGGTGATTTTTGCCGCTGATCACAAACCGTGACAGTGGCATTTCAGTAATGTTACAAAGTAACCGTGACGTGATTTTGTACCCATCTCTAACCTGGACAGACATGCTCAATCTACTGGACATAAAATACTGTGTGACTAAGTAGAAATCCTGACCCACCAACAACATTTCTTTAAGAGAAAACTGCTGGAAGGGCTAGAAATTGAGTAAAGAGGAACTATGTATGCATTATAATGATCTCAGCTATGAAACTATGTACATTAAATGGTCTTAGCTATGTAGGAGAGACAGGCAGATAGCGTAAGACCAGGCTGACAGAACATAGAGCAGCTATTAAAATCATGACAAACAAAACTGGCATGGACAGACATGTTCAATCTATTAGACATAAAATACTGTGGGACTCAGTAGAAATTCTGACCCACCAACAACATTTTTTCAAGAGAAAACTGCTGGAAGGTCTTGAAATTGAGAGAAGAATAGGAACTACATTAAACGATTGTAAAGGTTGGATGTTTTCATTAGAACAATAATAGGTCATTGTCATAAAAATTACTGTTTCACATGCGCGGTAATATAATTTGGTGCTAAAAAAATTCTTAATTATTTTGAGGCTTCCCATTTTTATTTTAAATCGAAATACATGAATGTTAGTGCAAATTCAAATTAAAAAAACGTTAAAATTGAAAACTTTGCTCATGTATAAAGTATAATTCATTCCAGTTTGATATTAACACTATTTCTGCAACCAAAAAACACGCAATTCCAAAATACACATGGTTGAAACCAGAGTTGTATAAAAATAAAATGTATCTGCGTACACAACCATTGAAACAGAAAACTAGCTGCAAACCCACGAATCACGATAACAATAGAATAAGATAATTTAAAGAAAAATTATTATAACGATAAAGAATTATTAGAACATTATAGATTCCACAGAGAACAAAAGTACATTACAACTGAATGCGCAGAAATGTGTGTAAAATGGACCTTAAGGCCAAAACTTTAAATTATTGGACTATGAACCTCATAAAAACAAGAGACTAATTAAAGAAAGTTTTTATATCTAGGAAAGCAGTTCCATTAATGAACTTTCAAAAACTATAAATAGCGTTTTCAACAACTTCATTCAAAAATAGTAGACTTATAAAATACATAAGGAAAATATTTTAATTTAATAACTAGCAAATGCAAGAGAAACCTGAAATTTAAAGTCTTTCTGTGTAAACGGAACTTTTGTTACTGTTCCTATATATTGAGAACAGGCCTTGATAAAATCAACAGGCCAGAAAGTCTGTAAAAACAAAAGAACTCACTATCGGAAGATGTGAAAAATAGTTGAAATTCTCACGTTGATATAGAAGTAAATATATTAATCTGAGTAAAGCCTTAAGTAAGTGTTTTAATTGCTGTAAATAACGTTTTTATTTTTTTAATCTGCATGCAAAAATTATCTGCAACATCTGCTAATAATTTGGAAACTATCCGCGTACGTGTATACGTCTATATTATGCGACTCTGGTTGAAATTACATGTGTATCATGTAAACAACCTCAAATTCCCATACCTTGCAGCTTCCTGGTTAACAGACTCAAGGAATCACCAGAAGTATTATTCTAACTTCGTTGCTTCCAACATATTTTTTTTTCTCTTTCCAATTTTTGTCTTGTGAATCTCAACTGGCCACCTTGGTGGCGCAGTGGTCTAAGCAATGGCCTTTGATCATTCGTCCGAAAGGGGTCCGTGTTCGAATTCCGGTGAGGCATGGGTGTTGTGTTTGTCTTATGGCACTGGCTCTCTCCCTTCACTGGAACCAGTGGCCCTAAATTAGGGGCGGGCGATTGCTTATAGCCCATTGAGTTGCTCACGGTGGTCGTTAAACCAATATAAAAAAAAAACCCTGTTTTCTCACTTCTTTAATTTGTACTGCTTCTTCAATTTGTCCCCTCTCTTCTACAAATTGCAACATATGCAAACTTTTTACATCTCTACAGTAGTTATATCAGTCACTTATTGTTTCCAAGGAGGTTTTCAAGCCATCGTGAATGGACGTGTCCCTTACAGCTAAATCATAGTCTAAATTACAAGCAAAGCTGTTCATTACTAACAATGCCTTCTGAGGAGACGATACTGTTTCGCAAACCAGGTCCCTCGTGCCCTAGAGGTAGATACCCAGTACTCCACGACTGCCATCATTATGACATCTGAACATTCCAAATCCATGCTCTTTAGAATTCAGTTTAATGTTATACCCTTGTGAACCTTTCCTTGTCACAGGGATTAAACCTTCATTCTCACACGATGTAATACATGTTTGCCTGTCTTTGACGAATTCAGTACACAACCAGAAAAATTCCAGCACACCATTTTAACTCAACATACAGATGCTTCGTCATTTATGGTGATAACATCATAAGCAATGTTGTGATTCGCGACGTTCTGTGTGCTGGAAGAACACCCTTGGAAATTTGTACTGCAGTAGATGATTTACTTTCAACAAGGATCTTCTTCAATGGTGTAACAACCCTGTGTTGGAGCCTGGCTAAAGTGTTTTTTCACGAGATCTCGGAATGAGAGACATTTTTGCTAGGTGAGTCATTAGACCCATGCCCAACCCCCAACCTGGAGGACCAAGGGACAAAGTGCATCTGGGGGTCAACTTCACAGGTAACCAACCATCCACGCATTAGCGTCCCTCAACACTAAGAGTTTGTGGAAAAACCACAGAATAGATGGCTGGCAGGACCAGGATTCAAACACCCATCAGAAACATCCATCTCCCACACAGTGCGCAGTAACTTAACCAACTGTGCTGCGCCGGTGGTTTCTACAAGGATCGTTCTCTTAATTAAAGCTGCAATCACATTTTTTTCAATAGGTTAATTACAATGGCAATAGGAAAAAGAAACTTACATTTTTATCTTTTAGAAGTTGTACATAGTGAATTTTCAGAAATATTACCATTAAATTTCCTTTCTTTTGTTGCATTTAATGTTTTCTGAATTTATAATTGTAAGAAATTAATTTTCGGCAGTTTTGTGGTAAAACTCATCACCAATATTTTAATGCTGCTTCATATCCACAAAGTTCCAGGATACCACTCTCTTCAGTGTCATGGGTAATCCCATGAGATTCTAAAATTTATTCCTGGTGGTGACATATAACCAACATAACTAGATATAAATTGATCCATTCAGTTCCATGTTGGGCACTGACTGTTATTGATCAAACCTGTACTGGACGCAAGTGTTTCAAGGCTGTATGAGAGCATCACTGTATCCCCTCCGAGTATTGTAAATGAATTCAGTTGAAGATGAAACCAGGTACAAAATTTATTACCTGTGTTTAGCAATGTAGGATGCAACATCATGAAATAATGAAAAATTCAATAAATTTTCTCAAATCATATCCTTTTTTTTTTTATTGGAGGTTTAAAAACCATATAACGAAGTAAATTTCTCCGTCATTTTTGGTCCACGCCGGGGATCGAACCCGAGTCCACTTATTCCGGAACAAGTCGCTCTACCAACTGAGCCGCGCAGACGTTCGTTCTCGCTGCTATCTGATTTTATGTCGTGTGCGTCCTGCGGGGCAGGCACGTCACATCTCCCCCCCCGAAAGAGGGCCACGGGTCAGCCGTGACCATGAATCGTTGCAGGCAGCCATCCGCTGTAGAACGTCCACTTGAGAACTTCCAGTCAATCTGGTGTGTGGAATGCAACATCACACATTTTATTTTTCGAAGCGCTGAAGAAGGGATTTTCTTATCTCGCGGTGTGGAAAGAACATCACACCATTGCGAGATCTTTAACGGCCGGGTCATCCGGGAAGTTCGGGCGCCGTTATAGCGAACCTCTCCGCCATTTTTGGTCCACGCCGGGGATCGAACCCGAGTCCACTTAATCCAGAACAAGTCACTCTACCAACTGAGCTACGCAGACGTTTGTTCTCGCTGCCATCTACCTTTATGTCGTGTGCGTCCTGCGGGGCAGGCACGTCACAACCACCATAAGCAACTCAATAGGCTATAAGTAGTCGCCCATCCCTAATTTAGGGTCACTGGTTCCAGGGAAGATAGAGAGGCAGTGCCATAAGATAAACACAACATCCATGCCTCACTGGGATTCGAACCTGCACCCCTTTTGGACGAATGATCAGAGGCCGTCGCTTAGACCACTGGGGCGGCTCGTCCATCTTTTAAATGACTGCCTCCTTAATTTTGGTGGAAGCACATTTCGAATGGAGCAAAAAGAAAGGTAAACACCTTAATTTAAACTTAAGTGTTATATTGAAATTCATGGAATGTACCATGTTTTCGGAGAATAATGCTATACTAAGTGCAATGTTGTCTTGAAACCTAGTGGCAGAGATAGTTTTTTTTTTTTTTTTTTTTTTTTTTTTTTTGGCACAGTAATGGTGGGTATGTCCACATGTTATGGACAAATAAAACAATTTGGTACATTGCTTGTCAATTTCAGAGTTGTATATATATATAAAAAATGTATCCGTGTACACAACCATTGAAACAGAAAACTTGTTACAAAGCACAAACCACAATAGAATCAAGTAATTCAAAAGGGAAATTAATGCAACAGATGATTATATTATAACGTTACAGATTCCAATTAGGACAAAATAAGTACATTACAATTGAATGTCCAGCAATGTGTGTAAAAACTAGATTCATATTCTACCTTCAATCAGAAATGATGTTGTTAGAGTTCACATGGTTCAACTTCCACCATAATCTTATTGGGTGCAGGAGGCGTTGTGTTTCATGTGGTTTTTATTAGATTTACATATTTATTTAGTCTATAATATGTTAAAGTGATGGTGGGAAATGGGCAAATGAAAAATTTAAAGCAAAAGGGAAAGTTAGTCTAAAATAAAAAGAAAATTGTAAATATCATTTTCATTTTTTTAATCTACTAGCAAAAACTATATGCAAAATCTGCTGATCATTTCGAAACTACCTGCGTATGCACTATGCATGTACGTCTACATTCTGCAACATATGACATCAGTGGCGTATATTCGAGGCTAGCTGCGAAGCCCAGAGAATGCACAAATAAAACTGAATTAAATATACACAAATAAAAGTCAATTACCAACGGTATTAAGATATGTCGATGCTCTTGCTGCGAAAAAATGAGTGCGGATTCGCTTCTTTGACTCAGTCTGGCGAGCGAAAACCAACGGCATAACGCAAGCAGCTCTTCCAGAGTCATCGCAGTTCTTACGCGAAAACCTTTCAGTACCATCGCCTGCTAGCGTTTCCATGACAACATGAATCAGTTGGTAGAGGGGAATGGGCCATTGCTTTGGGAAAGGGTTCGCTCAGAATAAAGAAGACTTAAGACTATCTCTGTCACTCGCATACTACTGCCCATAAGTGTTTTGCGAGAGTTGTTTCAGTTTTTGTGAAGCGTCAATGAATTAAAATCAGAGATATATCTTAAATTCGAGGCTTTGTTGGATTCGAACTGTTTTGATAAATTTTGTGAAAGCTTCCCTGAACATCTACTGTCAGAACTTGAAGAACTGTATGCTTCAAATTTTGATATAGCTCGACTAAAAAATGAACGGAAGGTGATTTATTCCCTTGATGAATACAAAAACAAATCAGTAAGAGACATTACTTGTTACATAAAGTTGAATAATTGGACATAGTGTTTAGTGAGGTGTACAAATTAGCAGACCTCATATTAAGCTTTCCATCAACAACTGCAACTGCCGAAAGAAGTTTTTCCGCATTAAAAAGAATCAAGATTTATCTTAGAGCTACACAAGGACATGCACATTCGAAAAACTTGGCTGTTTTGTCAGTACAGTAAAAGATTATTTTTAAGTATGAAAAAGTACTCGGAAGAAGCAATTTATTAAAACGTAACACTCAAGTTCACACAAAAGGAGAAGAAGAATGGAGTTCATGTACAAATAAAGTATTCAGAAAAATAATGGAGTTCATGTACTAATAAGTGTTCAAATCCTAATCCTCATAATTATTTCGTATCATGTTAGCAATGGCATGTGCCTAAAATTTAGAAAAAAAGTTACTTCTATTACTTAACAATTAAAAATTAAACTTCGCAATTTAAAAAAAAGCAGTACTGGGGGAGAGGAGTGAGATATCCCAGGTCTCGGATCCAATATGACATGTACTGTAATTTAGCTTTCGTTTTTAGTTGCTTTCTCTATGTACATTTGAGTTCATTTTCTTTTAGGATTTTCAACCTTAATGTTATATCTTCTCGCTCGTGGAATTATGTTGGAAACTATCTTGAAGTCACAGAATGTGATCCATGCATGTTGACAGATAAGAACGAGAGATGCATAATGTTAAAGCAAGCAGCAAATAGTGTGGTGGAAGCTGTATTAGGCTGAAACTGTTTACTTGAAGTCTGCGTGTTCCAGATGTGTTGTTATATATTTAGTGTCGGATTTGTTAATCAAGTTTTCTGCTTACTAACTTACGTTAATCAGTTTTAAAATATTAGTACTGTTGCGGAATATTCGAGTCGAGTGCTTGTACATTATTGATGGAGTAAAAAGCAAAGTCTTTCTGGAACTTTATTTGAGTGACTTTGTTTCACTTCGATTGAGAGAATAACAAGAGGAAATTTTACGCACGGGAAGTTTGTGGCAAGACACGTTCTGATTGTGTGAGGAATGAAGATGTGTTGCAGTTGTGTAATGTGAAGCAAAATGTTGTTAGCAAGGTGGAGACTAATATGATTCAGTGATTTGACCATGTTGAAAGAATGAGTGATGAGATGCTTACTAAGAAAATCTTTTTAGCCCAAGTGGTTGGAAAGAATGGCAGAGGAAGGCCAAGGAAATCATGGGAGGATCAGATTCAGGAGTGTCTGCATGAGAAAAAGATTATGAGTATGAAGTATAGAAGGTCTTGTGTACGTCGTGTGATGAATGCCACCGAAGCTGGTGTTGTGTGTCAAGATCGTGGTAAATGGAGAAGTTTGATACGGCAACAGTAAGTAAATATTATCTGGTAGTTTGTATTTCTTTGTGGAGCTAACCTTTGAATCTCAAAGAATAGTTTAGTGATATGTATGTATGTTCTTAAAGGTACAGATGCACATTTTGAATAGTAAAGAATTTGTACAAATCCTGATGAATTCATAACTCACCAGTTATCATAACTTTTCTTTTCACTACCAGTGAATCAGATTCAAGCTGGTTAAGCATTTAGTGTTGTGGAAGAGGAATTGTACAGGTTCAGACCATAATGTCTTTACATATAGGTTTTGTTATCACCCCTAGTACACTAGTAGGTATTAGACTGATGTGTATATAAAAATAAATTTAGACATATTTTGATATACAGTCGAACATGTGTATAAATATAAGTAAAAGGGGATTCAAAAATATTCAATATACACTGACGGAAAAAAAAATCCCAACACCAAGAAAGGGTTTTGTTAGATAAACGACAGTTGGTAGGCGGTGAGAGTACATGTCTAAGATGACATCTATGCGAATTTCGCGCTCGGCGCATACGTGTGGCGCTAGTAGCGCCCCTCGTAACATGCAAAGCAGGTTTGCTGTAAATACGCGCTGTAATGTTCGTGAGCGTTAGTTATCGTTGAGATTCGACGTAGGGTGTTGATGTTAGTCAAGAATGCCTTTAAGAACACGAAGAAGCCATTATCAACAGCTCACGGAGTTTGAACGCGGTTGGGGCCGCCCCGGTGGCGCAGTGGTCTAAGGCACTGGCCTCTGATCATTCGTCCGTAAGGGGTCCGGGTTCGAATCCCGGTGAGGCATGGATGTTGTGTTTGTCTTACGGCACTGGCTCTTTCCCTTCCCTGGAACCAGTGACCCTAAATTAGGGACGGGCGACTGCTTATAGCCCATTGAGTTGCTCACGGTGGTCGTTAAACCTCCAATCAAAAAAAAAAAAAAAAAAAAAGAACGCGTTTGGGTAATAGGGCTACGAGAAGGTCGATTTTCTTTCCGCAATATTGCACAACGACTTGGCAGGAATGTAGCCACTGTGCATGATTGTTGGCAGCGGTGGTCAAGGGAAGGTACTGCTTCAAGAAGACCGGGTTCCAGCCGGCCACGTAGCACTACTGAGAGGGAAGACCGCCGTGTACGGCGTATGGCCGTGGCGATTTGTACCGCGTCTACGGCAGCAATTCGAACTGCAGTTGCCACCACAGTGACAACGAACTGTTACAAATCGGTTACTTGAAGGACAGCTCCGAGCCAGAGGCCCTGTAGCGTGCATTCCACTTACTCCAAACCACTGCCGTTTGCGACGTCAGTGGTGTCAAGCTCGAGCTCATTGGAGGACTGAGTGGAGATCTGTTGTGTTTTCTGATGAAAGCCGGTTCTGCCTGGGTGCCAGTGATGGCCATGTGTTGGTTAGAAGGAGGCCAGGTGAGCGGCTGCAATCAACCTGTCTGTGGCCGAGACACACTGGACCTACACCTGGAGTTATGGTCTGGGGAGCAATTTCCTATGACAGCAGGGGCACTCTCGTGGTTATTCCACGCACCCTGATGGCACAGTTGTACTTCGGTCTGGTGATTCAACCTGTTGTGCTGCCATTCATGAACAGCATTCCAGGGGGTGTTTTCCAACAGGATAACGCTCGCCCGTATACCGCTGTTGTAACCCAATATGCTCTACAGAGTGTCGACATGTTGCCGTGGCCTGCTCGATCACCAGATCTTTCACCAATCGAGCACGTATGGGACATCATTGGACGATAACTCCAGCGTCACCCCAACCAGCATTAACCGTCCCTGTATTGACCGACCAAGTGCAACAGGCATGGAACTCCATCCCACAAACTGACATCAAGCACCTGTACGACACAATGCATGAACGTTTGCGTGCTTGCATTCAACATTCTGGCGGTTACACCGGTTATTAATGTACCAGCATTTCACATTTAAAATGGCTCTTCTCGCGCTTACAATAAGCTGTGATCTTGAAACCTTAATCGATTAAATATGTTACCTATACAAATGTATTGCCGCCATTTCATTCCTCTACAACTATTTTTTCTTGTTGTTGGGATTTTATTTTCCGTCAGTGTATATACGCAAACTTCATTATAACCATACAAATAAAAAACGGCTGCTTTTGGCATAATACATATACACTATACTGACAAAAGTCACCTAGCACCCTTTCAAAAGCAAATAAACTGATCCGCTGGGTTAAGATGCGCGGTGCAGGTGCAAACGGTATAAAAACAAGCCTGCAGCTGACTGCGATCATATCGCACTGTGAGGTTGAATGAAAATGTTACGGCTGGAGAGAACTGACTTTGAGAAAGGAAATATTGTTGGGTGTTATATTAGTGGGTTGTCCGTAAGAGAAACCGAGAAGCGTTTAAACATACCCAGTGAGCTGTGTTGGATGTACTGAGTAAGTGGACGACATATGGCGTGCCTGAAGCAGCAAAACATACTGACAGACCAAAGAAAATCAGTGATAGAGGATGTCGAAGCCTCAGGTGAGTAATTACAGCTAATCGACGGAGTACTTCACACGAATTCAGTGTACAGGTGAATAAAAATGCTGGAACCTTTGTATATACACGTGCCATTCTTAGAGAACTTCATTCCATGGTCGTGCGGCTGCTCATAAGCCTTTCATCTCCACTTGAAATGCCAGTCATCGTTTAGCATGGTGTAAAGAACATTTATCATGGACCGTAGATCAATGGAAATGAGTGCTATGGACTGATGAATCCAAATACACGATCCATCAGTCTGATGGCCGCGTGTGGGTATGGTGGCAGTGGAGGGAACGCTATTTACTACAGTATATTGTTCCCACGGTCAAGTTTGGAGCTGGCAATGTACTCGTGTGTGGGGGGAGAGGGGGGTTCTGGTATGGTCCAGGCCCATTGGTTATCGTGAACATACCTGTTAACCAGCGCGTCTATCTCCATATTCTGGACAATTATGCCCTTCTAACTCTGTGGTAATGCTATGGAACCGAGCCTTGCTGGTATCAGCAAGATTATACACCGAGCCATAAAGCAAGGACTGTTACAGCGTGGCTTGGCGATAATTCCGTATCATGTGTGGACTGGCCAGCACAAAGCCCTGATCCTAATCCCATAGAGCACCTATGGGATAAATTAGAGCGCTGCATTAGAAGTGTGGAACCAAGGCCTCCCACTAGCAACCAAGAGTTAGCAGCACCATTATGTACTGAATGGAATCTCATATGTATCGCCGTGTTCCAAAACCATGTCCAAAGCCTGTTTCGAAGGGTCAGTGCATGCATTAAGGCCAAAGGTGGACCGACACTAAAGTAATGTATGTCAATAAATGCTATGTTGTGTTTCTCTTCTAGGTGTCCGGTGACTTTTGTCAATATAGTGTACATACAGTATATATATAGAGAGAGATTACCTGGTGCAGTCGATAACCGTTGGGTCAGCTTCGGAGCGCCAAGCCACTTTTGTTTTCAGGACTGCCCCACTAACTGCAGATGGGAGTTCTGGAAGAAAATATCTTGGGTTCTCGACTTAAATGGACAAATTTTCACATGATTGCTAGTTGGTTTTGCTAAATTTGAATACAAGAGAAAAGAAGAAGAGAGGTAAAGAGAGAAAAGTGAGATGAAAAAAGGAAAGGAAGCAAACGGTGAAAAGGAGGGAAAATAAAGGGAAACCCTGTGCATAATAGAATTGTATTTTTTCCCCATGCATTTTGTTTTATCCACGAAGCATAGAATTTAGCCCATGCGCGAGATTAGTCCTGTGAGTTGTGCTGAAATTTCCAAAATTACAAGTGTTTTGTTTCTAAAGATATTCACTGAATAGAAAGAAATCCTGGGATACCTGGTTTGTATAACTACTGGCCGAACCTGGGTGCCGGATAAAACCCGACAAACTACACTGCTGGCCACCCAAAATGCAATACCAAGAAGGACGCGAGATAGCGAAGCCAGATTTACTGGACACATAACAACAGATACAAAGATGAAACGATTGAGTTTACAGGCCCGTGCGACTTGCGAAACACGCAGACATCAATAGTTCGTGTGGCCCCCCACAGCTGGCAAAAACGGCCGCTGCACGCCGCGGCATCGAACGAAAGAGGCTTTGGATGTGGGCTTAGGGCATGTCGGTCCAGGCTTCTTCCACACGTTGCCACAGTTCATCAGGCGTAGCCGCGGGTGGTGCTTGCCGGGCCACTCGGTTGCCGATCAGCTACCAGAAGTGTTCGATGGACGACATATCGGGAGAGCAGGCGGGCCACGGCAGCAGTGACACCTGGTGGGCCATGAAGAATTGTTGCACGACGCGTGCCACGTGCGGGAGCGCATTGTCCTGTTGAAACGTGGCCGCTGGCAGGTCCTGCAGATAAGGGAGGGCAACAGTCTCCAAAACATTGGAGATGTAGTGGTGGCTGTTGAGTGTACCGGCGATGCGTACCCCAGGGATGCGGGTGTCGTATCCAATTGCGCTCCAAACCATAACGCCAGGCGACGGACCGGTATGGCGATGCGTAATGCAGGCGTCATACAGTCTCTCACCGCAGTGCCGGCACACGTGGATCCGACCATCGTGGTGTTGCAGGGTGAAGCGGGATTCGACGGAGAAGACAATGTCGTGCCATTCCGTAGTCTAGGTGCGGCGTTCAACGACCCACTGCCACCGCACTCGCCGGTGGTGTAACGTCAATGGTAATCAGAGCAATGGGCGTTATGCGACGAGTCCCCGCTGCTGCAGCCGACGTAGTACGGTACGTGCTGACACAGGTTGTTGTGCAACACACCCTAATTCCTTCGCTAACGTGTTCGTGATGTGGCGGTGTGAGCCGTCAATGCCCGCCGCACATATCATGCTGGTCCTCTCATTTGGTGGTGTGCCGCGGCTGCGGCAATCGCTCACGTCGGTCCGTCCGTCCCTCCTTCACCCACCGAATCCATACTCGCTTCACTGTGGCTAGATGTCGTCCCACACGGGCGCCGATGTCTCGGTACGATAAACCGCTGTCGCGATAAGCCACTATTCATCCTTTGTCGAACTCCGAAACGCGCTGGAATGACTGCCGTATTCTGCGACGAGGCATCAGGAAGTTTCCCACGCACAGGTCCGGCAGCACAACACACTTCCACTACTTTTACCCCGCCTTCTGTGCACCCTTCTTATAGTGCTTCTCGGTGGCGTGACGGGCTCACATGATTTGCATATGCCCTGCAATGCTAATCATTTGCATGTCCTCTCGCGGGCGATGTGTGCTGCGATTTTCAGGCCAATCGAATGCTTCCTTCTTGGTTTTGCATTTTGGGTGGCCAGCAGTGTATAAAGCCGATAGGACAAAACACCGATATTTCGTTATTTTGTTGCTGCATAACTAGTAGACACTGTATATTCAAGGATCAAGTAATATCAGAAAGTTTGTGAGACAGCCACAAAACTCATACTAAAGTTATATTCTAACACAATTCAGCAGGATCACTTCCAGTTGCTTTATGCATAATCATAACAATAACTATAATTATTAAAATTGATAAAAACGGGTAGTAGTACGCCAAACAAATAGGTAAAGAACGATAATATCCGTTTATTGGCATAAAACAGCAAACTGGTTGCAAGCTTTCAGCACCTACGGTTGCCTTCTTCAGGTTTAGACGTGGTTTAGAACAACGTTAGTAACCTAAATGAGTGAACAGAAAATTTAAATATGGCCGCCCCGGTGGCGCAGTGGTCTAAGCGATGGCCTTTGATCATTCGTCCGAAAGGGGTCCGGGTTCGAATCCCGGTGAGGCATGGATGTTGTGTTTGTCTTACGGCACAGGCTCTCTCCCTTCCCTGGAACCAGTGACCCTAAATTAGGGACGGGCGACTGCTTACAGCCCATTGAGTTGCTCACGGTGGTCGTTAAACCTCCATTAAAAAAAAACAAAAAAAAAACGAGACAGCGCGGCACGTGCGGAAACAGTTGAAAATGAGAAGAATCAAGTACTTCCCCGAGGGGCACGCAGGAACATGCGCCATAACAAAGGCAGCTTCACACGTCATCGTTGCAGACATCATTGCTAAACAAGATCTCCCAAAACTCCCTAATGGCTGTACCTCTGGCAGTAGTGTATGGTGCAACCTGTTGCAAATCGTCCCATTGTGAAGCGGCAGAAGATGTCATGACCTCCCGAGATAGGGCAGTGGATGATTTATTCTTCAAGGCGTCTCTTTTGTGTTCAGACAAACGAGTTGCAAAGGACCTCTTTGTCATGCCAATATAAAACTTGGTATTTCCATCTTGGTATCGAAGGGGTATGGAATATACCCCTGCATTAGCAAGTAAAGTGCTGAGGCTTCGGGATGACGGGCGGTATTGTGATATTGACCTAGAGTGGCAAGTTCCAACTCCAAGCCCTAACTTCTTAAACGCATTCCGGATGAAATAGGAAAGTCCAGGTACGTACGGAAAGGAGCCGATGAACCTCTGACCGGGTTCCTTGATACGGCGACGTTGATTAACAAACGCAAGTTTGGCGCTCCTAAAGATGCCATCAATTGCATGCTCTTTATGGCCTGCAGCTGAAGCCAACGATTTAATATTGTTGTTTTTCCTCCGCAATCATGGACGCGTCATTTGAAGAGTGAGAAAACGCTCGCTTAGCACGATGTCTGAAAAATGCCATTTTGTGGGTAGCCGGCCCAAAAGATGAGGGTAGGATTACATTTGGGGTATAAGTAGGCTTATAATAAACCTCAGTCGAAAAAGTTCCATGAAGCGGTTTAGTGACGAGGGCGTCCAGATAAGGAAGGGAGTCATCATTAGCGCAATCCATAGTAAACTTTATGTATTTGTGGAGGAAATTGATGAAGGTGAAGAAATCATTCTATTCTTCCATCCCGTGAGGCCAAACAGAAAATATATCGTCTGCATAACGTAGCCGTAATGCAGGTACCAATCCGGCTCTAATTAGGATTTGCGATTCCAGCGGCCTTAACACAGCCTCAGCAAGCACAGAGGACATCGGGGAGCCCATAGCCACCCCTTCCGATTGTTTAAATACTTGGTTGTTAAAACCGAAATAATTAGAGTCTACAGCAACGTCGATTGCGTAAAAGATGGCCGCCAACGACTCTTGGGAGAACAAAGTCGACTTCAGTAACGCTTGTTTTATGGTGCAAGATGCTTCCTATACAGGTACTGCTGGAAAAAGTGAAAAGACATCAAACGTACCAATGATGTGAAGCTGAGCCACTATGAAGTCTTTAACTCTGTTGATAAAATCCACTGATGACCGAAGTACCGTGGAGGATGACGGCAAGAACGGAGCAATGAAACCAGCTAAACTACGTTCAATATTTATCGACGGGGCAGACCTCCTCGTGACGATAGGATGCAGTGGGTTGCCTTGCTTATGATGCTTAACTCTAGCTTGCAAGGATGGGATTTTAGGTTGTGGAGGAAGTCAAGCAGACTCACGAATAATATCCGAATCAGTGCGCTGAATATGTCGAAAGTCCCTGAATTCCTGCCATTAAAACCAGTGGGCTTCGTGGGATGGTACGATTAATTCATAAACAGATATAACTTAAGTCTACGAACCCGCACTAAGCTCTTTCAAAAACTGCCGAGAGAGTTGGAAACGAAAGTTGAATCGTTTCAAAAATTTATTATTCATCTCCGGAAGCAATACAATTTCGAATTGTGCCAAATTGGCAATATGGACGAAACTCCTGTCTCCTTCGATTTGCCTTCGAATCAAACTGTAGATCTTAAAGGCGCCAAGACAGTTTTTGTTAAAACTGGCGTGTTGGTGCGTGCTCACGTCAAAGGTTAGAGGGATAAGAGTGGCACCTTGTATTGGTTGGAAAACGTGGGGAGGTGTGGAGCAAGAGGAAGGGTGGTGTTTTCAAGAAGCAGACGATACTCATGTGGGACTCGTTTCAGGCCCATCTCACCGATAAAGTAAATAAAAGGTGTCATGAAATTAAATCTTCTGTGGCTGTGATTCCCGGAGGCCTCCCCCGCCTGATGCAGCCGCTCGATGTCTCATTGAACAAGTTGTTTAAGGACAGGCTTCGGGCCAAATGGATATAGTGGATGGCGTCTGAGGATAAGGCAGTGACGAAGAGTGGCAATTTGAAAAAGGTGGACATCGTCATGATTGCGGAGTGGGTGAAGGAAGCGTGGTTGGACATTCCTTCGGAAACGATAGTTCGATCTTTTAAAAGGTGTTGCATCAGCAACGCTATGGACGGAAGTGAGGACCATATTGTGCACTAGGAAGATGGCATCCACCCAGATCTTCCCATGACGGAAACTGAATACCGAGAACTCTTCGGGAATTTGGACTCAGATACAGACCTCGAGGGCGAATGAGGATGGATGAATTAAAAATAAGTTCTTTTTCAGTCATTTATTCTGTGTTGTTATCTATACGGACTATCATGTACATTATTTTTGAAATAATTTAAACATATTTTATTCGCGTTTGATGAAAGTAAGCATGTTTTATTGCTATGCATATTTTATTAAGTGAGTTTTGGTGGGCCACGGTCCAGAGTCGTCCAGGTCACACCATGGTCCAGGTATATCAATCCAGACGGGGTTGAATGTGGTCGCCGATATGACCGAACAAATGACCAAAATTATTGACTCGTATATAAGCCGACACCCCTACTTCAATGGTGAAAAAAAGTCTAAACATTCTCGGCTTATACACAAACGGTAATCGACACTAACAACACAAGCTCCGAATGACCTCGAACTTGGTCGAGAGCGTTTATGGCCACTGGGATGTCACACTCCAGCTCGTAGAGAGACAGCCCGTCGGCAGTACGGAAACAAAGACGATTGGATTGACCTCCCTTTTTAAGTACCTTGGCTGAAACCATGGTCCATTAGAGTTTCCTTTACTGGCATTTTTTATAAATATAATGTTTGATTCAAAAACCATTTATGCAAAAGGTACAGATGTTAATGTATTTTAAGCACCCAGTTTTTTTTTTTTTTTTTTTTTTTTTTTTTGAGGTGGGGGTGACTATTTGGTATATACTTCTGTTACAACCTTACAAAATAGTGTTCAAGAAGGACATATATTAAAACGAGCTAAGTGTGAATCATACAACGATGTGTGTTTTTTGGGTTTTCCTCTTTCAAAAGCGACGCGCAATCTAACGGCAGTGCAATCTACCACGTCCACGATTCCTGGTAGTATGTTTTGCAATTAGCATGATACGCTATCTCTTCTAAGCACTTTTCTTGAAATTTCGTAGGTTTGTATTTTTAAATAGATAACTATATTCCGTACGTTGTTGATGCAACTCTATGTCGAGCTATTGATGTGTTTTAAAATATGGTTTTAATCAGATAATTTTATACACTCACTGCAATACTATCGAAATCCTAATACATTCGATAGGGATTATCGAGCTACAAAAGCTATCAATATATCATCCATTCAAATTGTCCATGTTCCACTTAGAAATATGAAATCCTCGCCTGTAAGATTTATTTTTTTATCTAGTGTCTTTCGGCGTGGGCTTTAAGGTTTCATATTATTTAGTCAGCATTATATATTGTACTACCAAAGAATTCTGGGAGTGCAGCAAGATTTTGACACTAATAGGAATGGAATTTACTGATCGAACATGACTGGCACTGCCCTTCAAAATATTTAAAGGCTTGCAGATAATTTATAGCACTAGAACAGGCTTTTGTTCAAAGTAAAATGAAATGAAAGAATTTTTCTCCGGCGTGAAGAGACGCATCTGATGTGTAAATAATACACCAAGTTTTGCCTTTTCTGTTTGGATTCCTATTGCCAGCGCACCATAAAACTGTTTTTTATATTACAGAAACTAGCTGAAATATCAGGAGGTTAGCTTTTAACTCTTAAAAGTCGTTGTACGAATTATATCCGAAGACTTCTTTCTTTTTAAACGTTTGTTAGAAAAATTAAAAAAAAAAAAATGTTCTTGGTGGAAATTTTGAACAATGGGGATCTAAATGAGTTAACATGCTCTTACTTTTGTGCAAATATGAGCCACCATCTTACAGCAGAGGCAAAATTCTTCTCATAATTGCTTTAACTCCTGATGTCATAGGTGATAAAATTATAAAATATTCGAACTTTTTAGTGCCTGTATTCTGAAATTGCGTGGAAATTTGCTCAGCATTTAGGTAAATGTTATTTCAAGTTCAGTGTTGTGACATTTCTATTTTATAATATCTACTGGAATTATGAAAACGGGAAATTACTAGAATTGACTGTCGACCAAGTAAATAATTCTAAGATTATCAGCATGGAGTCATCGCTGAATCATGCTTTACAGAAAGTCATTCAAAAAGAGGATGCCGAAAAAGAGAAAGAACAAGCTGACCTGTTACGAAACATTTCTCCAGATGCAAGGGAAAACTGTTGGAAGTGTGAAACATGCTTCCAGAAATTCACACAAGAATCCAGCTTTGCAAAACACATCCAGCTTCACTCAAATGAAAAATCATTCCAGTGTGGTGTGTGTTTCCAAAAATTCACACAAAAATGTAGTCTCTTGCAGCATGTAAACATCCATGCAGGTGAAGAACTGTATCAGTGTGATATATGTTATAAGCAGTTCAGTGACAGAAGTAACCTTTCAGCTCATATGCTTCTTCATGCTGATGAAAAGCCTCACCAGTGTGATATGTGCTGGAAACGATTTGCTCACAAAAGTTCTCTTTTAAGGCATATGATTGTTCACACAAGTGAAAAGCCTCACCAATGTCATGTATGCTCCAAACAATTTGCTCGAAAAAGTTATGTTACAATGCACATGCTTGTGCACTCGGGTGAAAAGCCTCACCAATGTGCTGTATGCCACAAACAGTTTGCTCAGAAAAGTAATCTTTTAAGGCATGAGCTCATCCACGCAGGTGATAATCCTCACCAATGTATTGTATGCTCCAAAAAATTTGCTCAGAAGAGTGATCTTGCAGTGCATAAACTTGTTCATACTCATGAAAAGCATCATCAATGTGAAGTGTGCTCCAAACGATACAGTCAGAAAAATTCTCTTTTGAAGCATATGCTTCTTCATAATGGTGAAAATCTTCACCAGTGTGATGTCTGCTTCAAGCAATTCACTCAGAAAAGTTCCCTGGTAAAGCACATGCAACTTCATACTGGTGAAAAGCCTCACCAATGTAATGTATGCTCCAGACAATTTGCTAATAAAAGTTCCCTTTCAGCACATATGCATCTTCACTCAGGTGAAAAGCCTCATCAGTGCGTTGTATGCTCCAAACGTTTCTCTCGGAAAGCTCATCTTTCAAAGCATATGTCTCTTCATACCGGTGAAAAGCCTCACTTTTGTGATGTTTGCTCCAAACGATTTACTAGCAAAAGTTCTTTGTCAAGACATGTGCTTGTTCACACTGGGGAAAAACCTCACCAGTGTGATATATGCTTCAAACAATTTGCTCAAAGATATGAACTTTTAAGTCATATGCGTGTTCACACGGGTGAAAAACCTTACCAGTGTGATGTGTGCTTCAAGGAGTTCAGTCAGAGAAGTGCCCTTTTGAATCATATCCCTCTTCACACGGGGGAGAAACCACACCAGTGTAAAGTATGCTCAAAACAATTTGCTCGAAGAGATGTCCTTTTAGGACACATGCTTCTTCACACAGGTGAAAGGCCTCACCAATGTGGCGTGTGCTCCAGGCAGTTCATTGAGAAAGGTCATCTTTCAAAGCATATGCTTCTTCATACTGGTGAAAAGCCTCACCAGTGTGATGTGTGCTCCAAAAAATTTGCTCGGAAAGGAGATCTTTCAGTACATATGCATATACACACGGGTGGACATCCTCACGAATGTGATGTATGCTCCAAAAAATTTGCTCTGAAGAAGTATCTTATGAGACATATGCGCCTGCATGCAAGTAAGTAAGTAATTGTGGCAGTTTAATATAATCTGTGCTAGAAGAATCACCTATTAGTGCCATATGTGAAGACTCCTGTCAGGTCTGGCAGAAGCTTTATTCATCAGGGAGAGCAAGACTTGAAATTATGCCCCTTTAAGTTTAAAAGTTTCCTACTCAAATAGTATCCAGTTTTTACTTTCTCATATCTCTGTTAAAGGAAAGTATTATGATCCTTTAAAAATCTCACTTCTCGTTTGTACTCGATTTTACGAAAAATATGATAACTAGTATGATAAATAAATCACACAGATTATGGGATTTACTTAGGAATAAATGGATGTTATTTATTAATGTAAAATTTTTGGGTAATAACCCTACCCTTCATCAGGACTACACTATAGTAAGTGTTGCCAACCCTGAGGTAAAACTCCAACCTTTCAAATCATTTGATGTAGTTCCCCTTCTTCGCTCAATTTCAAGACCTTCAGTTTTCTCTTGAAGAAATGTTGGTGGTGGGTCAGAATTTCTACTGAGTCCCACAGTATTTTATGTCCAGTAGATTGAACGTGTCTGGCCAGGCCAGTTTTGTTTGTCATGTTTCTAATAGCTGCTATATGCTCTGTCAGCCTGGTCTTAAGTTGTCTGCCTGTCTCTTCTACACCTATCAAGTGTGGGTGTGGTGTCAGCTATGTAGGAGAAAGCCTGTTCTTAAGCTGTCTGCCTGTCTCTCCTACACATCAAGTCTCAGTGTGATCTCAGCTATGTAGGAGAGACCCTTGTCTTAAGCTGCCTGCCTGTCTCTCATACACATATCAAGTGTGAGTGTGGTCTGAACTATGTAGGAGAGAGCCTGGTCTTAAGCTGTCTGCTTGTCTGTCCTACACATATCAAATGTGAGTGTGGTCTCAGCTATGCATCTACTGGATATATAAACACTGTGGGACTCAGTAGAAATTCTGACCTACCAACAACATTTTTTCAAGAGAAAACTGCTGGAAGGTCCTGAATTGAGAGAAGAGGAACTACATTGAATGATTTTAAAGGTTGGAGTTTTACCCAAGGTTGACAACACTTACTATAATATAGCAAGGGATCCTACCAGGCTGTAACATTAAGCAAAAACAGCGAGGACAGAAAAGATGAGTTGGGACCCACGCCATCTATTGATGTAGTTTGCATTAACAAACTGATTCCGTATCATTATTTACATTTGAGATTTTTTTTATATTCACTTTCACATGAACAGATGGATATTTGCATTCTGAATTCGTAGTACTTGGGCAAGAGAATTTTCTCTAGGAACTGGTGTAATTTATGTGTAAATCTCATTCCTCCTTTATTCTTCAAAAATCTAGGGCTGAGATTTTGGTAAATGTGTAGATTAGCGCAGTGGCGGCTCGTGGCAACTGAAACAGGTGGGGCCAGTAGCCGAAGTCAAACAATGAAATAAAAAAAACTGTCATTATTAGGCCAACTATTCAGACCCCACCCCCAAGATTCCTTTACTCTGTCTGCCTCTGTTTACCCCCTTGACTCACAATCTCACAATAATGCCCAAATGAGGTACGAATGTGTCAACTATTGTATTGCACACGAAAAAAATGTCCTCAGACTAGAATGCATAACTATTAACAGAAAAATGTTAAAACTCCTTAAATAAAATTTTTATCTTAAAACATATGAGCATTAATTTATGTTAGTTGTGCTTTGTGTTTCTTCAGATTTCTCAATTGAGGAATAATCACAGGATTCACAGGATAAAAAAATGTAGTGAAAAAATAATAACTCCAAATGTATGCAGGGAGGGTACGTTTCATGAATTTCGTCCCATATAGAATGAGTACCATACTACCATTTGCATTATTTGAAAGGTTTAACCTTTTTTTTAAAGAACTTGTGAAACCCAAAAACATATATGTACTCATGTGCAAATTATACTTACATGTTTTCTCATTTATTTATTTATTTTTAACATAGAAAATCATCTTAGTTAAAACTAAAATTAGTTCTGAAAAGCGTTTGTAAACTTCATACTCTTGGAAACTCTAAATTCTTGGTCTGATAAGCACAGAGTTTTTTTAAGTGAAGTTTTTCGACTCAGATTCTTGGGCTGATGAGCACTGTTTTTTTTTTAAGTGAAGCTCAAACTAAACATTCTTGGGGTGATAAGCACTGGGTTTTTTAAGTGAAGCTTTACTTCCAGATTTAAAGCAAAGAACTGATATATTAACAAGCAAAAAAGTCACGACACGAAGGAACAACACATCACTGAGAGAAACACACCAACAGTAAAAACAACTAACTGAACTTTGCTACAACATTTAAAACACTCCTGCCACCTTTGAGCTTGGTCGGGGTAAGGTTCTCTGTCAACCCACGGCGTTAAGGAAATGGATACACTCCCGGCCAATCAAATTAGCACGGGGCCAGGTAGATCTGGCCCCTAGCTTTTGCACACACGGTTAAGACAGTGTTGTATGTAGGTCTTCATACTGAATGAGACGGGGAGGAAATCGTCTCCTCTTCGCTTGCGTAGTGACTTTACTGGGGCCTGATGGAGCTGACCCCAATAACCTCACACTCTGAACGTGATCTCTTTCCTCATAATTTTTCATTTTTGAAGGAAACTTTTCCCTTAGATAATGGTTTTTGAAGGGAAAGGTTTATCACCATGTAGTTAAGAAGTTTAGAGAAAGAATAAGAATTGGGGAAAAAAAAAAAAAATTCTAGAAATAGAAATTTTTAGGTAGGCCCGGCCCCTCTGGCCCCTAATGACGAACCACCCCTGGATTAGCGTTTTAAATTATTTTGTCGGAAAAATGTTAGTACCTGGAAAAAGTGCGATGTACAGATTTTAGTGTATGGAAATTAATGGCAAATGGGGCAGAAATTTAGTATTTTAAATGTCTTTTAAAGATTTTTATCGTAACATTTACCTGTAAGTTCGATGCTGTGAAGAAACGCTGCTGTAGGCCTAAGGCGTCGAACTTACAGTTAAATGTTATGATAAAAATCTTTAAAACACATTTGAAACAGGAAATTTCTGCACCATTTGCCCTTAATTTCCATAATCTAAAATCTGTGTGTCGCACTTTTCCCAGATACTAATATTTTTCTGACGAAATAATTTGAAACGCAAATGAGTTTATATCATCATCATCATCATTGTCAACCATTATCAATCCACTGCTGGACGAAGGTCTCCCCAAGTTTCCTCCACAACGGTCTGTCTTGTGCCAGTCTCCTCCATGTCACTCCCGCATATTTACGAATTTCATCCACCCATCTCCCATGTGGTCTTTTTCTGGGTCTTTTCCTGTCCCTTGGAATCCAATCTAAAATTTCGGCTGTCCATCTATGGTCTGTCCTTCTGGCAGTATGTCCAGCCCATTGCCATTTCAGGGATTTAACTCTGATCATGATGTCTTCCACTCTCGTCATTTTTCGGATCCACGAGTTCCTCTTCTTATCTCTCCTGGTTATACCAAGCATGCACCTCTCCATGATGCTTTGAGTTGTCTGCAGCCTTTGTATGTCTCTTTTAGTTAAGGTCCACGTCTCTGCACCATACGTAAGCACTGGAAGGATGCATTGATCAAACACTTTTCTTTTAAGACATAATGGCATATTGCTCTTGAAAATTATGCTGTTTCTTCCAAAAGCTCTCCAGGCAAGTTTTGTACGCCGATTAATTTCTTCATCAATGTGACCCTCACTTGATATCTGCTGTCCAAGATAAACATATGTATCTGTTATCTCCAGTTTTTCTCCATCAATCGATAAATCTTCATTTCTTGTAAAAGCATTGAACATCACTTTTGTCTTCTGAAAGTTCATTTTTAATCCCACTTCTTTACTCTTGTCAGCAAGTTCCTGGATCATACTCTGCAGCTCTGATGGGGTAGTTGCAAAAATGACTACGTCATCAGCAAAACGAAGGTGGGTTAGATAATCTCCATTAATCTTTATCCCTTTGTTTTCCCAGTTCAGTGATTGAAAGACATTTTCCAATGTGGCATTAAAGAGCTTCGGAGATATGGTGTCACCTTGTCTCACTCCCTTTCCAATTTTTATGTGTGTTGTATTTTCAAACAGCCGAATCTTTGCACTTGCATTTTCATAGATGTTATTAATAATATTAATGTATGCATCTTCAATACCGCAGGATTTCAGAGCCGTGGTAACTGCTGATGGTTTCACCGAATCAAAGGCTTTTTCATAATCGATAAAAGCCATGCACAATGGAAGTTCATATTCCCTCGCTCTTTCAATTAGTTCTCTCAGTACGTGGATATGATCTATTGTGCTGTAGCCACTCCTGAATCCAGCTTGTTCTCTCGGTTGAGCCATGTCCAGTGTTACCTTCAAGCGGTGTGAAAGAACTTTAGTGAAGATTTTATAAACCACCGATAGGAGGCTGATAGGTCTGTAGTTCCTGAGATCCTCAATGTCACCTTTTTATGTAGCAGGATCATTGTAGCGTTGTTCCAATCCTCAGGAATCTTCCCTTCATTAAGGCATCGAGTGAAAATTTGGGCGAGTACTGTTTCAATTTCTCCACTTGCTTCTTGTATGATGTCTATAGTAATTCCATCTTCTCCTGGAGCTTTCCCCCGCTTCATGTTCTTGATTGCATGAGCAACTTCTGCTGGGAGGACTGGAAGAACTCTGGTACCTTTCATGATGTCTGGAGTACATGTATCATCCCTTTCATATAATTTGGAGTAGAAATCTTTCACTCTTGTCAAAATTTCGCCTCTATTTCTTGTTATAGAACCATCTTCTTTTCTCAGAGCCATAATCTGTTTTCTTCCCTTACTGAGATGTCCCTTTGCTATCTTAAGGCTTTGGTTGTTTTCAATTGCTTTCCTCACTAGCTCACAGTTGAATTTCCTTACGTCTTCAGTGATACTTTTTCGTGTTGTCTTGCATAGCTCTATATATTCCACTTTGGAAGTCACATCTTCTTTAGTTGTCCTCATCTCTCTTCTTTTTTGCATCAACATTTTGGTTTTTCCTGATAATTTGTTCACATGCAACTTGTTCTTAGACCCAGCTAATTTTGTTGCTGTTTCCATTAGAGCTTTGGTTACTTTTCTGTTAACTTCCGAAATATCCACTTCTTCCGATGTTAGGCCTTCTAAAGCAGAGAATCGGTTCTTCAGTTCCAACTTGAAAGTATTATGGTGTTTTTTAAGGTTGGTTATGTCAATACATTTTGTTTGTCTTATGAGCTTGCCACGTTCCAGTTTAGTGTTGAGGTGCATCTTACATCTCACCAATCTATGGTCACTACCTGTGTTGAACTTGTTCAGCACACTGCAGTCTTCGATGACGAATTTTTTGTTACACATAATAAAATCAATTTCACTTGTCGTCCCAATTGGATGTCTCCATGTCCATTTCCTGTGTGGCTTTTTCTTGAAAAAGGAGTTCAAGATGAAAAATCCTTCTGCCTCTGCAAACTCAACGAGAGTATTTCCACGCTGGTTTCTGTTGCCGTGACCGAATTTACCTACTGAAGTTTCATTCTGTTGCCGTTGCCCTATTTTTGCATTGAAATCTCCCATAATTATCTTCAAGTGCTGCTTACCTTTATTATTTAGATGACGAATTTCCTCATAAAATTCTTCAATTTCTTCTTCAGGATGACTTGTGGTGGGTGCATAAGTTTGAATAATCTGAGCCTGGTATCTTCTCGATAGTTGGATAACGAGTCGTGCAGCTCTGTCAGAGGAACTTTCAACTTCTACCACTTTATCCTTCAGTTTCTTGTTTATTATAAATCCAACACCACTAGTTCTGCCAGTATCTGTCCCACGATAATAGAAGAGATGTCCACTTTTCAGTTCAATGAGATCTTCTCCTTTTCTCCTTACCTCACTTAGCCCCACGATGTCCCACTTGATCCTTTGTAGTTCCTCTTCCAATTCAAGAAGCCTTGAATCAGAAGATAGGGAGCGTCCGTTATAGGTAGCCAAGGTCAGCATCAAATGGCAGCCTAGTCCGGTCCTCCGGGATTCTTAGCACCCTCTGCCTTCATGTCGCACTGGCCGCTGCCTTGGCCAGGTACATTCCAGCTGCCGGAGACTGAGGGCCAAGATTTAAGTTGTAGAGTCATTTTGGAGGTGTTTGGCCATAACTCACCACGCTGGCCAAGCGGGTTGGTGAGTGTGGGATAGCATTTCCTCTGATCCCGATGGTATAGTTATACCGCTATTGGCGGTCGTCAGAGCCCCTTTAGTGGGAACAGGATGCACCACGAGAAGGCGGGGTTGACATTTGTCAAGGAGAGGCTGTGATGTTACGCATCACCTGACCTTACATCCCTTATATAGCTGAGGTTTTTTTCTAAAATTGAATTAGATACGTAATTATCAGAATGAAAATGCTTACCACAAACAACAGTTGAAGGTGACTTGTCATTTGGAGCAAAATCCTGACGAGATATTGCTTTCAGCAGTAATTGCTTTAGATTCTGATCTGAGGGGAACTGGTGGAATGAAAATCCCTCGTTTTTCTTCTCAGAAGATGTGTACATCGTCACACAATAGTAAGCCATTTTGAAAATGGGTTAGATTTTGTTGTGAAAACAACAGTTTGGTTTTAAAACCGTGAGGTTTTTTTAAAAGAAACACAAGAAAAAACGACGAACATACACAATCCAACAATTCAAACAACATGAAAATTGAGTAGTTTATACCTTGGGACGCAGTGCCATCTAATGGCTGAAATTGTCCCCAACGCCCACTGGCCAATCACCAAAAGTTTATTGTTTTCAATGTTAATGTTATAGCCTGTTCTTCATCCAGTTCAGCCTTGACTATAGTGTAGTCTTGATGAAAGGTAGGGTTACTACCCAAAAAATTTGACTTTAATAAAGCGTTTGAATTACCTAGTGTTCCGCTGGCCACTGAACTATTGATTTTACTGGCCCAGATGGCCAGTAGTTTTTTTTTTTTTTTTTTCTAGTTTGTCAAAAGTTAAAAAAATGAATTTGTATTTCTTTTACCTTGCTGTAGAGTTTTCTTTTTAGGCTGCAAACTAGTGATAGGTTCATGAAATGCTATTGGATAAGGGCTTTTTTTTTTAATCCCTCATGATTTGTAAAGAGTGAAAGAAACAAATACAGAAAGGTAGTTTTCCCAGTCCTTGTCTTAGAAAGGCAACAGCCATTTTTTGTTACCTCCATCCCCACCATTCCTAATGAGCAGAAGTAAGCAAAATAAATGTTCTGCTCTTTGGTGGATTTGTCCACCCTAGTGAATGCAGCAGGTACTGACACCAGACACAAGCCAGTTTTTGTTGCTGTTCCAAGAAAACACACTAGCAGAGGAGGTCAAATTAAATGCATGAAGGTAATTTCTGTAAAAAGGACAATTCACATGAAATAGTGCTCAATGGGGAACTAGGAAAGGTAGGAGGGATAAGCAATAAAACTAAAATAAGGAAAAGGAAACTAAACTAAACCCAAAACAAAATAACATATAAAAAAAAGGTTGCTAATGTATATGAATTTTAGCACCATTGGCAGGGCTGGATTAAGGCCTTAGTGGGCCGCTAGGCTAAGGAATTTGAGTGGGCCCTCAAAGAACTTATGACGGAGAACTATTTTGAAGTCCGTTAAAACACAAAACTGTAACTACAAAATTATCTGCAGAGTTTTCATAATAAGTCATTGTATTTTTCATTGTTCTCTGAAGAACATGAGTTAAAAGCTTAAGATTCCAAGATTTTGTCTTGGGTTTTCTACTGATTTATCATGGTATACCTTTCTTAGTTCATTTTTTATGTTAAATAAAATATGAAGCCAAAGGGGATTTCGACGACTAACGGTTCCAAGTACAAATTAGGAGGTGTGAGTGGATGGTAGTGAGAAAACTGAAACTGACTTCGCTGTGCACAGCGACATGAAACCTTTGCCCTTGGTGAGTCAGTGTCTTGAAATCTGTTCGTCTTCCAGCCTCTGTTTCTTACCAAGTGAAAATTATACGAGACAAAAGAAAAACTATTTTATAAACTTCTCTCTCTCCTATTACTCGCTCAGGCATGTTTCCTGGGCCCCAAGGTTATAGCCCCTATAGACCCCCCTTTAATCCAGCTCTGACCTTTGGAGTCTCTTTGTTCCCTTCTTACTTAAAAACAGATTGGGAATGCACTCTTACTCTGCTACATCACCAATCCATCGGAATCTTGTTCTGGAAACATTCTTTGTTCTGTGATTTGAAAACATATATTGGAGACAATTCCATTGACACGATACATTATTTTCTACATAAATTGTAAGTGTCAAATTTTTATTTTATTTTATTTTATTTATTTATTTATTTTTTGCGTGTTGTTTATGGATCCATGGGCATTTTGGTGGACCAGTGGTTTACAAATTGTAGTGGTCTGCTGGGCCAGTAAAAGATTTATTTCTAATTCTAACACTGTCAATAAGTAACATCGATTTATTCCATAATCTGTCTTTTATCTATCATATTATTGTCTAGGAATGGCCATGACTTCAGTTCATCATCATCATCATCATTGTCAACCATTATCAATCCACTGCTGGACAAAGGTCTCCCCAAGTTTCCTCCACAACGGTCTGTCTTGTGCCAGTCTCCTCCATGTCACCCCTGCATACTTTCGAATTTCATCCACCCATCTCCCATGTGGTCTTCTTCTGGGTCTTTTCCTGTCCCTTGGAATCCAATCTAAAATTTCGGCTGTCCATCGATGATCTGTCCTTCTGGCAGTATGTCCAGCCCATTGCCATTTCAGGGATTTAACTCTGATCATGATGTCTTCCACTCTTGTCATTTTTCGGATCCACGAGTTCCTCTTCTTATCTCTCCTGGTTACACCAAGTATGCACCTCTCCATGCTGCTTTGAGTTGTCTGCAGCCTTTGTATGTCTCTTTTAGTTAAGGTCCACGTCTCTGCACCATACGTAAGCACTGGAAGGATGCATTGATCAAACACTTTTCTTTTAAGACATAATGGCATATTGCTCTTGAAAATTATGCTGTTTCTTCCTAAAAGCTCTCCAGGCAAGTTTTGTACGCCGATTAATTTCTTCATCAATGTGACCCTCACTTGATATCTGCTGTCCAAGATAAACATACGTGTCTGTTATCTCCAGCTTTTCTCCATCAATCGATAAATCTTCATTTCTTGTAAAAGCATTGAACATCACTTTTGTCTTCTGAAAGTTCATTTTTAATCCCACTTCTTTACTCTTGTCAGCAAGTTCCTGGATCATACTCTGCAGCTCTGATGGGGTAGTTGCAAAAATGACTACGTCATCAGCAAAACGAAGGTGGGTTAGATAATCTCCATTAATCTTTATCCCTTTGTTTTCCCAGTTCAGTGATTGAAAGACATTTTCCAATGTGGCATTAAAGAGCTTCGGAGATATGGTGTCACCTTGTCTCACTCCCTTTCCAATTTTTACGTGTGTTGTATTTTCAAACAGCCTAATCTTTGCACTTGCATTTTCATAGATGTTATTAATAATATTAATGTATGCATCTTCAATACTGCAGGTTTTCAGAGCCATTGTAACTGCTGATGGTTTCACCGAATCAAAGGCTTTTTCATAATCGATAAAAGCCATGCACAATGGAAGCTCATATTCCCTCGCTCTTTCATTTAGTTCTTTCAGCACGTGGATATGATCTATTGTGCTGTAGACACTCCTGAATCCAGCTTGTTCTCTCGGTTGAGCCATGTCCAGTGTTACCTTCAAGCGGTGTGAAAGAACTTTAGTTAAGATTTTATAAACTACTGATAGGAGGCTGATAGGTCTGTAGTTTCCGAGATCCTCAATGTCACCTTTCTTATGTAGCAGGATCATTGTAGCAGTGTTCCAATCCTCAGGAATCTTTCCTTCATTAAGGCATCGAGTGAAAATTTGGGCGAGTACTGTTTCGATTTCTCCACTTGCTTCTTGTATGATGTCTACAGTAATTCCATCTTCTCCTCTAGCTTTTCCTCGCTTCATGTTCTTGATTGCATGTGCAACTTCTGCTGGAAGGACTGGAGGAACTCTGGTACTGGTATCTTTCATGATGTCTGGAGTGCATATATCATCCCTTTCATATAATTTGGAGTAGAAATCTTTCACTCTTGTCAAAATTTCGCCTCTATTTCTTGTTACAGAACCATCTTCTTTTCTCAGTGCCATAATCTGTTTTCTTCCCTTACTGAGATGTCCCTTTGCTATCTTTAGGCTTTGGTTGTTTTCAATTGCTTTCCTCACTAGTTCACAGTTGAATTTTCTTACGTCTTCAGTGATACTTTTTCTTACTGTCTTGCATAGCTCTATATATTCCACTTTGGAAGTCACATCTTCTTTAGTTGTCCTCATCTCTCTTCTTTTTTGCATCAACATTTTGGTTTTTCCTGATAATTTGTTCACATGCAACTTGTTCTTAGACCCAGCTAATTTTGTTGCTATTTCCATAAGAGCTTTGGTTACTTTTCTGTTAACTTCAGAGATGTCCACTTCTTCCGATGTTAGGCCTTCTAAAGCAGAGAACCTGTTCTTCAGTTCTAACTTGAAGGTATTATGGTGTTTTTTAAGGTTGGTTATGTCAATAGATTTTGTTTGTCTTATGAGCTTGCCACGTTCAAGTTTAGTGTTGAGGTGCATCTTACATCTCACCAATCTATGGTCACTACCTGTGTTGAACTTGTTCAGCACACTGCAGTCTTCTATGAAGAATTTTTTGTTACACATAATAAAATCAATTTCACTTGTCATCCCATTTGGATGTCTCCATGTCCATTTCCTGTGTGGCTTTTTCTTGAAGAAGGAGTTCAAGATGAAAAACCCTTCTGCCTCTGCAAACTCAACGAGAGTATTTCCACGCTGGTTTCTGTTGCCGTGACCGAATTTACCTACTGAAGTTTCATTCTGTTGCCGTTGCCCTCTTTTTGCATTGAAATCTCCCATAATTATTTTCAAGTGCTGCTTACCTTTATTATTTAGATGACAAATTTCCTCATAAAATTCTTCAATTTCTTCTTCAGGATGACTTGTGGTGGGTGCATAAGTTTGAATAATCTGAGCCTGGTATCTTTTCGAGAGTTGGATAACAAGTCGTGCAGCTCTGTCAGAGGAACTTTCAACTTCTACAACTTTATCCTTCAGTTTCTTGTTTATTATAAATCCAACACCACTAGTTCTGCCAGTACCTGTCCCACGATAGTAGAAGAGATGTCCACTTTTCAGTTCGATGAGATCTTCTCCTTTTCTCCTTACCTCACTTAGCCCCACGATGTCCCACTTGATCCTTTGTAGTTCCTCTTCCAATTCAAGAAGCCTTGAATCAGAAGATAGGGAGCGTCCATTGTAAGTAGCCAAGGTCAGCATCAGACTTCAGTTATTGCTAAGTAAATGAAAACTAGGTAAATACCCAAGAGGCAAGTAAAACGCAAAAGCTATACGAATGCCACTCTGCAGAAATACAGAATGAGAAATGAACCAGCACAGAATGAATATCAGACAATGAATGTAACAATAAGGAAATGATTTCAGGAAAGGGCTTCAGAAGAATTTTTCTGAAAACTAAGTACTCAGAAAGGCTTTTTATAGCAGAGCAGAGATGACTAATTAGCTGTTCAGCCTATTTAGAAAGGATATGGAGGTTAGCCATGTAAGTGTATTGTTTTATATGCATCGCTCTGTTGTTTTGGACAGTTCCTTTCATGCATGTATGAGGTCCACACCTAAAAGAGTAGGTTACTCTGGACCCTGACTAGCTGTGCAGAATGCTGTGTGCAGCTAACTAAAGTCTTTCAAAAATTAAATAGTAAAGCTTATAACTTTTTTATTTAGTTAAAATTTTTAGTATATTTATTTACATGTTCTGCTTATCTATTTTTGTGTCCCTCAGAGCATACATTTACACCCCTGTTAGCCCTACCAGTAGCAACGGCCATGACCCCTGTTGAGAGTGAAAATTGCATTTTAGGAGTAGCCTGGCAAAAATACAATTTCAGGCTGGTTTTTATTATTGGAAATGAGTATTTTTCCAATAGGCGGAACATCACAAATCTCACCTGCAAAAAAAAAAACAAAAAAAAAAACATGATATTGATATAGATGATCATTTTGGGAATATCTTTAATGCAGTGTTTCTCAAACTTTATTTGTTCATGGACCACTTTAAGCATTTCTTTACTTATCGCGGACCACCAAGCGTGAGGAAGGGGAAGTCTGGGAAACTTCCCTGGGAGGAATTTGAAAGTGAAAAATATATTGTCTGAAATTAAGATTGCCAACCCTGGTTACTAATATTTGACCTACTGGCAACCCTCATCGGGCGGTGAGTGAAGACACCCCCACTCCAAGAAAAGGCACAACCAAAGTGTCCCCCAATTTGTGCCTTATAGCTAAGAGTTCCCGCTCGATTTACCACCCTCCCCCTTGAAATGTAATTTTTAGTTAATTTTAACTTCTTTTCGTAAATTTTAAGCCTTTTTTCAGCAAATTTTCTGCTGTTTTTTTTTCTTGAAAATAATACTGTCCCCAAATAAAGCCGGTATGCAATTGCTACCGGGCTTAGGCACAAAATCACCAAATATTCCAGCCAGGTGCTTAAAATACCGGTCGGTTGCCAACCCTATGTGAAACAAAGTAATTTTCAGAGTACCTATATTTGATAAAGAAAGAAAGAGCTTGGTGAGTTATGCTTTTATTTTGACAGTTGTATAACAAAAAAGAGATCATTCACTAAATTAAATGATTGACAGTGTAGTTACAGCATGGACGTAGTCAGGAGAGGGGTTTGGGGGTTAAAACCCTCCTCAAAACGTCAAATGTAAAACTTATAACAAGTAAGATGTATGGAAAATTACTTAAACCTCCGAAAATAGCAAACCCCTCCCCCAAACTTAATTCTAGTTACGCCCATGAGCCCCAGCAAAAAAATTCTCCATACAATTAAAGTTACATCCTATGCAAAGTGTTAATGGACAATTATACTTTGATTTTCTCTTTTCATTTTAATACTTTTCCGAAAGTCCACGTATAGCACAGAGCCCTGATCTTAAATCCATAGAGCACCAATGGGATAAATTAGAGCACTGCTTAAGAAGTTTGGAACCATGGCCTAATACTAAGCAACAGTTAGCAGCAGCAATATGTACTGAGTGGAAGCACATGCCTATTGCTGTGTTCTAAAACTTTGTCGAAAGCATGTCTCGAAGGGTCAGTGCATGCATTAAGGCCAAAGGTGGACCGACACTAAAGTAATGTATGTCAATAAATGCTATGTTGTGTTTCTCTTCTAGGTGTCCGGTGACTTTTGTCAATATAGTGTACATACAGTATATATATAGAGAGAGATTACCTGGTGCAGTCGATAACCGTTGGGTCAGCTTCGGAGCGCCAAGCCACTTTTGTTTTCAGGACTGCCCCACTAACTGCAGATGGGAGTTCTGGAAGAAAATATCTTGGGTTCTCGACTTAAATGGACAAATTTTCACATGATTGCTAGTTGGTTTTGCTAAATTTGAATACAAGAGAAAAGAAGAAGAGAGGTAAAGAGAGAAAAGTGAGATGAAAAAAGGAAAGGAAGCAAACGGTGAAAAGGAGGGAAAATAAAGGGAAACCCTGTGCATAATAGAATTGTATATTTTTCCCATGCATTTTGTTTTATCCATGAAGCATAGAATTTAGCCCACACGTGAGATTAGTCATGTGAGTTGTGTTGAAATTTCCAAAATTACGAGTTTTTTTGTTTTTTTTTAAGGATATTCACTGAATAGAAAGAAATCCTAGGTGGGATACCTGGTTTGTCTTGCTAGTGGCCGAACCTGGGTGCCGGATAAAATCCAACAAACTATAAAGCCGATAGGACAAAACACCGATATTTCGTTGCTGCAGAACCAGTCAACGCCGTACGTTCAAGGACCAAGTAATATGAGAAAGTTTGTGAAGCAGCCACATAACTCATACTAAAGTTATATTCTAACACAATTCAGCAGGATCACTTCCAGTTGCTTTATGCATAGGCGGCAGAAGGTAGGGGACACAGGGGTTCGGACCTCCTCTGGAATTTCATGGTCCTCCACACTGAGGAGGGGTCCATAAAATTCCAAATACTCCAAGCGTACAATTTTGAAAATTGTTTTTTGCCCAAATAAATTGAAAAGTAAATGCAACGTTGTGTTTATTCTTTAAAACAGACCATTAAAGAATTCTTTAAAATTCTTCAAAGCATTAACCAGGGTTCTCTCTCTCTCTCTCTCTCTCTCTCTCTCTCTCTCTCTCTCTCTCTCTCTCTCTCAAATAAATATCTGAACAACAAAGAACTCGAACCCAAATTAAGCGGTAAGCATGCTACTGCTTGATGTACACGGACTTTCTCCGAATTTTGTCACATGAAGATAAACGAGCCTAGACAAATGTGTGTGCTTCTGCTGTGAGAAAAAGAATTGTCAAAATATGTATATTAAAATCACTTCGACTCTCGCAATCTATGCTGAGGCAAGTGTTTTTTTTTTTTTTTACCCCTAGGGTCTGTACAATACATCAGTGTTTCCTTGATGTTTGTGCTTTCACCAGTCTTGCAAAATGCCTGTGGAAAGTAGGAAATATCTGAAGATATTTGTTTGGCCATTGTGTTTGACAAGAATTTCAAAGCGTCCGAGTAAAAAAGGGCCACTGCGATTTCGACCACAGGCTTGCACATTTGAGGCACATGTGATGTTATAGTACTGAATGGCTGTTTCCCTCCCAAGTGTAATTGGCATTCACATATAACTAGCTCATCAGATCTTCACGTTTGTTAACTCCAGTAGACATAAGAAATCTTCAGGCATGCTTTTAAATTCATTTATGAGTCTTACGGTGGTCGGATGTTGAAAGGATTTTGGCGGGCTTTACAACGTAAAGTGTTTCGTACTTCCTAGGGTCAAACATGAAGGAAGTTTCCTGACACAGCATCCCATTAAGACCGGCACCTGCTATTTAGCAGGTAGATGCTACTAGGCAACAAACTCATCTTGGAATGCACTCTCTTCTGAATATTAGTTGACAGACAATAACACTTTTTCAATTGCGCCCAACATTTTATAATGTTTCTAGTCTAGCTGTTCAGGTTGGGTATCGAGTTTCATTGTAAAATGAAAAGGTCCAATAGTGTTTTGGACTTTTTTCCAAAAAAGGTCCGTGAACCTGGAACTGATGTAATGGATGCTGAATCTGCAAAATAAGTAACGTATGTCAGTTTGAATTTATTCTCCATTTATTGTCATATTTACGCATTATGGCCAACAGGAAGTGTACAGTTACACATGCTAACATGTCTAAATCCTGTATTCCAGATAACAATAATAATGGTACGAAATGTAATAAACAGTAAGAAGTTTTGATGCTTTTGTGAAACAAATATAATGAAGTGATATTACACACATACATACATATCACTAAGCTGTTCTCTGAGATTCAGAGGTTAGCCGCAAAAAGAAATACAAACTACCAGATAATTTTTACTTACTGTTGCCATATCAAACTTCTCCATTTACAGCGATCTTGACATACAACTCCGGCTTCACTGACATTTATTACACGCCATACACAAGATCTTCTATACTTTATACTCATAATTTTTTTCTCATGGACACTCCTGAATCTAATTCTCCCATGATTTCCTTGGCCTTCCTCTGCCTTTCCTTCCTGCCACTTGGGCTAAAAAGATTTTCTTAGTAAGCATCTCATCACTCATTCTTTCAACATGGCCAAACCACCGAAGCATATTAGTCTCCACCTTGCTAACAACATTTTGCTTCACATCACAGAACTGCAACAGATCTTCATTCTTCACACAATCAGAACGTCTCTTGCCACAAATGCCCCGTAAGTAATGCATTTCTCCAGCACACAAACGACTCCTATGTTCCTTCTGCAGTACCCAGGTTTCACTGCCATGCATCAGAGTAGGAACAATTACACTTTCATACACTGCCATGCGTGACTATCTTGAGAACCCATCATTCCTGTGAAAACCACCCAGAGAAGCCATGACTTTCAATGAAGAATTCACTCCGCTTACTAATTTCACCATCCAATTTGTTCTCTCTGTCAAACATGCTTCCTAAATACACAAACTCACTCACCTGGTCAATTACTGTGCCATTTACACTTATATTACATTCAGTGCTACCAGTTCCTCTCTCAAAAACCATAACTTTGGTTTTTCCTTTATTTATACTCGGTTTGAATCTCATGCAAACTTCGTATATCCGGGACAACATACTCTGCAACTCACTTTTGCTCTCTGCCAACAGGACAGTGTCATCAGCATACAGCAATCTGCACACACAGATATCACCAAGACATAAACCAATATTATCTATTTTGGCATCACGCATGCATGCATCCATAAATATATTAAACAGCCATGGTGATGTTACACAACTTTGTCTGACTCCTGCACCAATGAAAAACCATTTTAACAAAACACTGGCATTCACTTGTACACAAGCTCCATTGTCAGCATAAATGGCTTTTACACTCTTTAAGTAGATTCCCAGTAACACTATATTCATTCAATAGCTTCCACAAAAGTGTCCTATTTACTCAGTCGTAAGCTTTCTCTAAATTTATGAAGGCAGCAAAAACTTTCTTACCAACAGCCAGATGCTTTTTAATCATCATGCATAATGCAAAAATTTGGTTAGTGCACCCTTTACCAGGCATAAAACCACTCTGAACATCCCATACTTTCTCTGACATAAGACCCCGTACTTTTTCAATAATAACCTTACCAAACACTTTCCTTGGCACACTTAATAGGCTAATACCACGATAGTTCTTGCAGTCAGTCTGATCACCTTTTTCCTTTTACAAGGGAACAATGATAGCATCCTTCCAATCCCGAGGGATCATTCCTAACTCCCAGCACAACTGGCAAATTTTAGTTAACCAATCAATTACAGAGTCACCACCATATTTCAACATCTCAGCAGTTATGCCTTCAACTCCCGGAGCCTTACCATTTTTGAAGACATTTTAGAGTTTTATACATTTTTTCTCTTGAGATCCCTCCTGTGCTTTTGTCCTTTACTGTGACATCATCTGCATCTGTCTCAGAATCATCTTTGCTTTCTTGATCTAATAACTCACAGAAGTATTCACCCCATCTTTCACTTAACTCATTGGGCTCCCATATCATTTCCCCAACTTTATTCTTCACACAACTTAACACTTTGTTTCCCCTATTTTTCCTGAGTCTCATGTACTTCCAGAAAGACCCCTATTTTTCCAAATAGCAAATTCATGCCTTCCACCTTCTCCTTTCTATCTTTTCCTTTCACTTTAGCCTTTCTATCAGAAATGAAGTGAGATTGAGATGCATTATTTGGCAAATCCTTTCAGTATAATTTCGTAAAAAAGACCTGAAGCCTGTAGTCAGTAATGTAGGTCAATCGAAAAAAAAAAAAAAATTCTTAGCAGTGAAGGAATTAACTTAGTGTATGGAAATTTCTGGAAAAAAGTCTAAAATGCTAATTTTATATTAATTTCATCAGATCTTATCATTAATAGCACTGGACAGCAAATTTTGTTTTTTTGTGTATCATCATCATTGTCAACAATTAGTAATCCACTGCTGGACAAAGGCCTCTCCAAACCTCTTCCAAAACGGTCTGTCTTATGCCAGTCTCCTCCATGTTACTCCTGTATACTTTCGAATTTCATCCACCCATCTCCCATGTGGTCTTCTTCTGGGTCTTTTCCTGTCCCTTGGAATCCAATCTGAAATTTTGACTGACCATCGATGGTCTGTACTTCTGGCAGTATGTCCAGCCCATTGCCATTTCAGGGATTTTACTCTGATCATTACGTCTTCCACTCTTGTCATTTTTCTGATCCACAAGTTCCTCTTCTTATCTCTCCTGGTTACACTAAGCATGCACCTCTCCATGCTGCTTTGAGTTGTCTGCAGCCTTTGTATGTCTCTTTTAGTTAAGGTCCACGTCTCTGCACCATACGTAAGCACTGGAAGGATGCATTGATCAAACACTTTTCTTTTAAGACATAATGGCATATTGCTCTTGAAAATTATGCTGTTTCTTCCAAAAGCTCTCTAGGCAAGTTTTATATGCCGATTAATTTCTTCACCAATGTGACCCTCACTTGATATCTGCTGTCCAAGATAAACGTACGTGTCTGTTATCTCCAGCTTTTCTCCATCAATCTATAAATCTTCATTTCTTGAAAAAACATTGAACATCACTTTTGTCTTCTGAAAGTTCATTTTTAATCCCACTTCTTTACTCTTGTCAGCAAGTTCCTGGATCATACTCTGCAGCTCTGATGGGGTAGTTGCAAAGATGACTACGTCATGAGCAAAACGAAGGTGAGTTAGATAATCTTCATTAATCTTTATCCCTTTGTTTTCCCAGTTCAGTGATTGAAAGACATTTTCCAATGTGGCATTAAAGAGCTTGGGAGATATGGTGTCACCTTGTCTCACTCACTTTCCAACTTTTATGTGTGCCGAATCTTGGAAATATTCTAGTTGGATAATGCTTACCTAGGCATTCCGTTTCTAGCGATGATTCACTTTTCTCGCACACCCGAAACGTGCGAGAAAAGTGAATCATCGCTAGAAACGGAATGCCTAGGTAAGCATTTTCCAACTATATAGAATATTTCCAAGTTTTTGAAATAATGCACGTAAAAATGAATAGTAGCCTTTTCCGATCGATTTCTAAGTCGGAATATAAACTGCTAATATGAATTCAGCCGAATCTTTGCACTTACATTTTTATAGATGTTATTAATAACTTTCATAGATGGATGTTATTAATAAAATCTATGAAAATGCAAGTGCAAAGATAATGATAACTTCCATTTTCATAGATGTTATTAATACTTGGGCGAGTACTGTTTCGATTTCTCCACTTGCTTCTTGTATGATGTCTACAGTAATCCCATCTTCTCCTGGAGCTTTTCCCCGCTTCATGTTCTTGATTGCATGTGCAACTTCTGCTGGGAGGACTGGAAGAACTCTGGTATTGGTACCTTTCATGATGTCTGAATTACATGTATCATCCCTTTCATATAATTTGGATTAGAAATCTTTCACTCTTGGCAAAATTTTGCTTCTATTTCTTGTTACAGAACCATCTTCTTTTCTCAATGCCATAATCTGTTTTCATCCCTTACTGAGATGTCCCTTTGCTATCTTTAGGCTTTGGTTGTTTTCAATTGCTTTCCTCACTAGTTTCCCCGCAGGGGGATAACTGGTTTTCCAGTTACTTGGGGCGCGGCGCCTCCACGGCCCGAGCTGACCTTGTGACGGATCATTTTTTTCATTTCGTCGTGTACGATTATGTAACCGAAGGGACAGCTGTTCATCCAGCTGCTGGGGGATGGCGTCCCCACGGCCCGAGCCGACATGTACTATATGTGATGATTTTCACATTTTTATGTTTTTTGTTTTTTCACTTGACACGAACCCGCCTCAGTTGTAGGCTGCTGAGGTTGTGATTATGCGCCAGCTCTGGATTTTAGTTTCTCGTTTTCTGTCCTATCTTCTCCATTTCATGTTCCTTTCTTTGTTAATCCGAGCTGGTTAGCTAGACTTACCTGCACGTTAGCCGTGTGCGGTGACCCGTAAGGTGGAAAAGGGGATACTGGAGGCTGAGGTTTCTGGAGGCCTGGGTGTTGTTGTCGCCAGTGGCCAACACTCCTCTTTGCCCCTTGCTTCACTCTAAACGGGCGGCTAGGAACTAACCCACTCCTAGTCAATGAGGTCTGTGGCGGAGTGGAGCCCAGACCTCTAACGGCTTATCGTTTCGCACGATATGGTGAGTCTGGGGATAGGGTGGGCATGCCAAAGGGGTGTTCCCCAGGCATGGGAAAGTCTCTGTGCACGCCGAGCGCATGTCTGCCCTATCAACTTGCTATATCCGCTTCCTATTCCTAGAGCCGTGTCCTGCGTCCACTTGGGCTTGCGGACCTCTGGCTCTCCCTCGTTGGGCTCGGTTGTGGGTGGGGAAGTCGGCGGACGAATTAAAAAATTTTTTCATGGCTCTCAATTCTGTTTCCCACGAACCAACAACCAAAGGAGGTATGGAGGAAGGCTCATCCCCTTCCGCAAAAAAAAACATGTTCCTGATTCTTCTAATGCTCGTTTCTTTTTTGTGCACTCATTGGACCCTTCAAAGACTTTGAGTGCCAAAAGTCCATTTTGGATTAACAAAGCGCTTCAATCTATAGCAAGCTCTCCTAAGAGCTTAAAGAAACTGCAGTCTGGAGATCTTATGGTAGAAATGTCCACTGTGGCCTACAGTTCTACACTTCTAAACTCTACCACGCTGCTTGAGACTCCGGTCAAAATAACACCTCATGGATACCTAAATTCATCTCGAGGTGTTGTCTCCTCTCAGGACCTCGTTGAGTGTAATGAGGAAGAACTACTAGAAGAACTGAGGAGTCAACACTTTACGGGGGTGTGCGGCGTATCCTCTTCAGGAGGAATGGGCAGTCCGTCCCATCCCGCAACATCATTTTAACTTTCGACAGTCCTTCCCTGCCTACGTCCATCAAGGCAGGGTATCTTCACCTAGAGGTACGCCCGTACATCCCTAACCCTTTGAGATGTTTTAGGTGCCAGTCTTATGGCCATTCTCAGCAGTCGTGCAGGAGTAATGCTAGGTGTGCACGCTGTGGTGCCACAGAACATCTTTTACAGGAATGTGTGGCCGAGGCCGAGTTTCGTGTGAACTGCAAGGGTTCACACGCAGCATCAGCCAAAGATTGTCCCAAGTGGAAGGACGAGAAAGATTTTCAAAGGCTAAAGACGGTGGAGAATATTTCCTATCCTGAGGCCAGAAGGAGAGTAGTTCCTGCTTCTTCTGATCGGCGCTCATATGCATCAGTGGTGGTTGCCAAATCTACAATCGGCATTCAAACTGACATTCAGATCCCTACTAAATGTCCCTACAAGCTGGACGATATCATCGCAGCCGGACTGGAGGCACTCCAGTCTCGAGCTAGGGGTCTGAAAGCGCCACCCACCACTTCGCCGATGCAGACTCATTCCACCACCAGCAAGGGAACTCAGGCCACTTCTTCAAAGAAAACCAAAGCCCAGGATGACAAGAACGTTTCTTCTCCTCAAAAATCTCAGCAAACAACTCAACGCCGAGCGCCTTCCGTTAAAACACTTGGGACAGAGCATGCTCCCATCTTGGCCCCTGGTCACACGCCTCCAGATCTGGGGGAACCCCCATCAGAGGTGATGGAGCCTGACTTCGTTTGATCATTTTCATTTCATTTATAACCCTGGCTTCAATCATTCAGTGGAACTGTCGAGGTTTTTGGACAAGTTTTGATGAAGTGAAACATCTGCTTTCATTTTACTCTCTGGTGTGCCTTTGTCTACAGGAGAAGAAAATTAAACCATCAGACCTGCTTTCAGTTCGAGGCTACAGTGCGTATCGGACAGATAATGCATCGGGAGACATCGCCTGTTGGGGAGTCGCTATTCTTGTCCCTCACAGTGTTCCGGTGTCTTCTGTTGCGATATCCACAACTTTGCAGGCCGTGGCGATTCGAATATCTGTGCCTGTGCCTCTTACTGTCTGCAGTGTCTATCTGCCGCCGGACGAGAACGTGAGCGTCTCTGTTCTGGAGAGATTGGTTGATCAGCTGCCTTCATCCTTTCTTCTTTTGGGTGACTTCAATGCCCATCATCATTTGTGGGGTAGTGTCAGCATCAGCACGAGAGGTCGTCGCATAGAGTATCTTCTGTCGGCCTCTCTGTGCCTTTTTAACACCGGTGCTGACACGTACTTCCATGAGCCGACAAGATCTTTCAGTGCGATCGATTTGACCTTGGGATCACCATCGATTATTGCCGATTGGTCGTGGACGGTGTGTAACGATCTCCGCGGGAGCGACCACTTTCCAATTGTCCTCTCGCATCATGCGAACATGCCATCTTCTGCCTCCCGCTCTCCTCGGTGGAGGATGGAGCGTGCGAGATGGGAGGTCTTCACATCGTCCACAGTGATATCTTCTGCAATGGTGACCCAAGAGTCAATCGACGCAGCTGTTTTTGAAGTCACAAATTGCATTCTTCAGGCAGCTGTTCTTTCTATACCAAAAACATCTACGACACTCTCCAGAAGTCCGAAGCCTTGGTGGACCCCTGAATGCGCAGCGGCTAAGAGAGCTCAACATAAGGCCTGGTCTACGTTTCGGCGTTATCCAACCGATGCTAATATCGTTACATTCAAACGAGCAAAATCCTATGCTCGGTTGGAGCGTCGACGTAGCAAGAGGGAGTCTTGGATCCAGTATGTTTCATCTCTCACTTCACGTGCCAGTTCGAAAAGTGTGTGGGACAAGATTCGTAAGATCCGGGGTAACTACAGCTCTCATCAGATCTCCATTCTCGAGAGTAACAGCTGCACATATGCTGAAGTCGGGGATATTGCTGATTGTTTGGGGAGGCGTTTGCCTCCGTTTCGAGTGACCTGGCGTATCCTTCCTCTTTTCAGAGGATTAAATCCACTGCGGGAACGCCAGAAAGTCTCCTTTGCGCCTTTTAGCGACACAAGTTATAACTCCCCCTTAAGCATTGTTGAACTACGGGTGGCGCTACATCTGTCGGTCCCGATGGCATCCACTATGACATGCTCCGTCATCTCTCGCAGTCGTCTCTCGAGAATCTCTTAATCTCATACAATCGTATTTGGTCGGAGCACAGTTTCCCAGAATCTTGGTGAAAAGCTTTTGTTCTGCCTTTTCCCAAACCTGGCAAGGATCCCAAGTCTCCCTCTAGTTATCGTCCCATTGCTCTCACTAGCTGTCTGTGTAAAGTAGTTCTTGAACGCATGGTTAATTCCCGGTTAGTTCATTTTTTAGAACATCAAGTACTTTCACCATCACAAAGTGGCTTTCGCCGTCATCGTTCACCTCACGATCATCTCCTGCACCTTGAGACATCTGTGCGCGAGGCGTTCGTGCGTAGGCAGCACCTGGTTTCTGTATTTTTTGATATTGAAAAAGCTTATGATCGCGCGTGGCGGCACGGTATTATCCGTGACCTCCACGCATGCGGATTGCGAAGAAACCTTCCAACCTTCATCGTTAATTTTCTTCGCAATCGGGAGTTCCAGGTGCGCCTGGGTACGACGCTCTCGGCACCGTTCCATCAAGAACAAGGTGTTCCTCAAGGTTGCATTTTATCTGTCACATTGTTCATCCTCCGCATTAATTGTCTTTTCACAAATCTTCCTCCTGCGGTTTCGGCTACTGTTTATGTTGATGACTTGCACATTTTCTGCTCGTCATCAAGCATGCATTTTATTGAAAGGCAATTGCAGTCTGCAATTAATCAGATCTTTAAAGCGGCGAATAGCAATGGTTCCGTTCTTTCTCCCGACAAGACAGCGTGTGTCCATTTCTGCCGGAGGCGCGGCCTCCATCCTCACCCAGAGCTGTTTTTAGACCGTGCAGCCATACCAGTTTTGCCGGAGACCAAGTTCCCTGGTCTGACCGTCGACCGTGCGCACGTTCGGCGGCTCAAGATTTCCTGTCTGCGGGCGCTATCTATTCTTAAGATCCTTTCGAGAGTCTCGTGGGGCGCAGACAGGATATCTTTGTTTTGAATTTACCATTCATTAATACGGTCAAAACTGGATTATGGTTGTATCGTGTATGGCTCTGCTCGTCGTTCCGTTCTCCGGCCTTTGGACACTATTCACCATCAAGCACTGCGTCTTTGTTCGGGAGCATTTCGAACATCTCCGATTCCCAGCCTTTACGCTGACGCGAACGAACCATCGCTTGAATTTCGGCGTCTGCAGCTGTCTATTCCATTCTACCTGAAACTTAGATCTCTTCCAGACCACCCTTTATACGATGCAGTTTTTCACCCCCAGCATGCTCGTTTATTCGGAAACCGGCCCTCGTGCATTTCAACCTTCGGTCTTCGTATGGCGGCCGTAGCCCGTGATGTAGGCTCGACTTGTCACTTGTTGGAGAGACCAGGGGCTTTGGGGATCGTCCATGGCACCCACTCGGTGTCATGGTTGATACCACCTTTACATCTTTCGATAAATCATCAACCCCTGCGTCAGTGTACCAGCAGCTCTTCGCTGAGCACCGTGACCTCAATTCTGACTACACTCCTATTTTTACTGATGGCTCCAAGATGCATGGAGTCGTTGGATCCGTGGCTGTCTGTGTAGATGACGTTTCAGTTGCGCGGATCCCAGCTGAGGCCACGGTGTTTTCGGCGGAGATGCATGCTGTGTATCTCGCCCTTCTCCATGTTCAGTCGAGTTCTCATCATCGTGCTGTGGTCTATACGGATTCCTTAAGTGTCTTGCAGTCTTTGTCATCTGCAGATTGCCGTGACCATCCTTTTCTCTTGAATGTGAGACAGTTGCTTCGTCATTTGCTCGAGGCCGGTTTTCGGGTTCAGTTTTGCTGGATTCCTGGGCATGTTGGAATCTCAGGTAACGAGTGAGCTGATGCGGCTGCTAGATCTGCTTCCTCTTTGGTCGTCACACCCTTGCCACTGTTTCACCGGGATTTCCGCTCTCTTGTTCACGAACATATCGAGCGAACGTGGCAGGGTTTGTGGGACCAAGAGGTGGAAAATAAGCTGCATCGTATTAAACCTAATCTGGAAATATTCATATCGTCGGAACCGTAGGGAGGAAGTGGTGCTTGCGCGTCTCCGCATTGGGCATTGTCGTTTCACTCACCGCTTTTTGCTGTGTGGCGACACTGCGCCGATGTGTGAGACGTGCGGTTGCCGACTCACTGTCAATCATCTTTTGTGTAGTTGTGTTCGTTTTCGTGATGTGCGTTTTCATTTCTTTCGTTCTCATTTGTTGACCGAGGATGCCGCTACACTGCAGCGGCTCCTCAATGACCACTGCGATACTGTCGCTGTCTTCTCATTTTTGAAACAAATTGACTTTTTTAAACGTATCTAGATTTTAGCCCTATCATCATTCTCATTCCTCAGTTTTACTTAATCAGCTAGTTTTTAACCATTGTATCATGTTTTAATACTTTTTGTTTCATTGTCTTTTTAGCCCTTCCATCATTCTCATTCCTCAGTTTTATTTGATCAGCCAGATTTCAAGTTTTATACCACTTTTTTAATACTGTTTGTTTGTCTTGTGTCTGGCGCTCTTTGGCCAAACATGCCTTTGCGCCATAAAAATTGAACAACCAACCAACCAATCTCACTAGTTCACAGTTGAATTTCCTTACGTCTTCAGTGATACTTTTTCGTACTGTCTTGCATAGCTCTATATATTCCACTTTTGAAGTCACATCTTCTTTAGTTGTCCTCATCTCTCTTCTTTTTTGCATCAGCATTTTGGTTTTTCCTGATAATTTGTTCACATGCAACTTGTTCTTAGACCCAGCTAATTTTGTTGCTGTTTCCATAAGAGCTTTGGTTACTTTTCTGTTAACTTCAGAGATGTCCACTTCTTCTGATATCTGAGATTAAAACAAGTTACAATTATGTTGTTTACTCTTCTGAATATGAAAATTGCCATTAAAACATCAGATTAGCTTTAGTTTTTGATATATCTGTAAAACAAGTTTTACACATTTGTATATACATACCCTATGATAATTCTCCTAGAGGAAATGTTTAACGGTGACGCTACTTTGCCTGTCGCTTGTAATGACTTTCTAGAGTATCTCTCACAAAGTTCCAACTGCTGCATTCCATTTCCTGAGAGTAGTAATGTCTGGGGGAAACCATTCACTGTGCTCGTCACTGACAGCAATGCACTTAGGGAGGAAGAAATGCAGATTAGAGTGTAAAAAGTGAAAGTGTAATTTCAACGACATGTTGCACCCTAATCTCTCGTAGTGCTGCAAGAAGGTTTCTTCAAATTCCTGGCAATTTTGTCAGCCTTATTGTTTACTAGAAAGTTTGTGGCCAGTTGTTGGAAAGTATTCTAAGCTATTTTTCATCATCACCTGTGAGAATATCATCAAAATGCTTATTATGGAAGAACTGACGCATCTGGAGATCGACAAATAAATCTTCCTTGATCATGGCCTCTTATGTCTTGGAAATTTATCACGAAGGTACAATAATCCTGCCCCATTTGGATCCATGGCCTCTACAAAATTTTTCATCAGTCCAAGTTTGATGTGCAGAAGAGGGAGCAGGATCTTGCTGGATTCTACAAGTGGTTCTTTAAGTACATTCTTTCCCCCTGGTTCCGTGGGAGCCAATACTTTTTCTTGTAGTGGAAGGTCCTGGCACGGCTGTCCCAGAGGCAGACGAGACAGCAAAACTTTGTGTAACCCTGATGTATCCCCATCCAGATGGCAACACCAGAAATCTTCACCACAAATCTGCCACTTACACTTGTCATAATGATAGTGTGTAACAGTTGTTACATGTCGTCGTACATTTTTTTTCATGTGGACAGCATACCGAGTTGAACATGTGGTAAAACATTACCACTATGGAGCAGCGCAGCTTTTTAAGCTCAACTTAGACGAATCAATGAACAGCCTCCACTCGTCGTCTTTGTAGTGCTGCCATCCGACCCACTATATCAACAAAAGCAATTAGATTATCTGTCATTTTGAAAATGGGAGCAGATCTTTTTGCCGAGCACAAGACACGGAAACATGCACATTCTCTTCTAGAAGATCCTATTGTTGCAGTTTGGAACTTCAGCCGCTCTGCTTTACTTTTTGGCAATTTCGAATATCTCACTACAGCATTCAATTCACTCTGGGTAATCTTATGTGGCTGTGCAGAACTCTTCAATAGGCACGAAATCAGGATCTCTCGATGTAGATGCCTTCACAGGTGACGGATGTTCACTGACCTTACTTTCTTCTCCATCATTCAGAGAATAAGAAGCTAATGGATCCGGAACAGGAAGTCCTGCCCTGTGAGGCAGTGGGCTCATAGCAGAGGGGAATATTCGGATAGATCAAAGGCCACTTTTTCTTCTTAGAAATATCATGTGAGTCATTCAAAAGTAATAATCATTAAGATGGTTTGTCGGTTTCCTCCATTCTATTGGAACTGAAAAACGCCTCGATTGTTATTTTTGGTTCAACTAGCAGAGCAGATTCGTTGCACGGGATGGACAACATATGAGTGGGGCCCAATAGCTGTCCGAGTCACCGATCTCACAACTAAAGTAAAGGCTATATGCTTTTTTTATATATCATTACAAGCGGGAAATGTGGTCGCTATGACTGCTACAGATTGCGTCATCCAAACTGGAACTCAAGGTTATTCGTCTCTTGGGGAATCACGCGCTCGACATATTGGACTTCCGGCGCCGACCATCCATTCCCACTGAACCTCACCTCCCTTTCGTATCTTGAAAACTAGAGCTAATTTGCGATTTTTTTTTATTTATGTTCATATTTGTGATCAGCATGTCCAAATTAGTTTAAAATAGCTACTTTTGTCTCAGATACATTTTGGTTGTTGCCCAGTGTGATCTTTAAAAATTGTAATTACAATAAAATTGCTCAATTTGATAGATTTTTGATAATATAAAGGTTGTCATTAAGGATTACCACTTCCGTTCAGCCAGTTTCAACCGTTATCTCATAAGTATATACGAATTACATGGAAACCTTCAATACGAAATTTTATGTCAATCAGTTTACCTTTTGAGTAATTATGACCCAAACCACAGACAGACAAGTAAATACATGAGCACATGCAAAGACATTCAAGAAGTTTGTGAAGTGAAATGTTTGGACTTAGTTCATTTTCATCAAAACGTATTCCTTCGAAACAACTGAAATGGGATATATGGGCTTAATTTTCAGTTTCGATTTTTCTGTTTTTGTATTTCTTCATTTTTTTTTTTTTTTTGTTGAAGGTTTAACGACCATCGTGATCAACTCAATGGGCTATAAGCAGTCGCCTGTCCCTAATTTAGGGTCACTAGTTCCAGGGAAGGGAGAAAGCCAGTACCGTAAGACAAACGCAACATCCATGCCTCACGGGTGCCGACAGGGGGTCACGTGACCTCCCGTGTAGAATTATTTTTCCCTTTATTTTATTTTAATTTATTTTATTTATTGTTTTTTTTTTTTTTACACTCACAGAACTAGACCACAAGGAAAGACAGGCGTTTAATTTAATATCCCAATTTTATTGGAAATTTGGAATTGGAGAACGATAACCTGAAAGCGGAAAACCTAGCAAACCGTAAGGTAGTAAGCCACACAAGTTCCGCTCAGAGTTGTGTGTGCTGAACTTAAAAAGGCTTTGGCGTGGCCCTGCTTGACACTGTTCATTATTTTGAAAACAGTTACCAATGTACATGATAATACATGACTATTACTAACATACACTTTCTTCAAGAGCAGCATCAATTAATAATAATAATAATAATAATAATAGTAGTGTTCTAGTGTAGTTAGTAAGTAGTAGTGATAGTATTAACCTTTCATTTTCACGAATTACTGTTTTCTACGTATTAGTCAAACCTTAATTAATTACACTTGACCCCCCTTGAAAAATTTCCTGCAGGTACCCATGCCATGCCTTTTCATTTTTTTAAAATGAACTGTTGGTCAAAGTATTGGTCCAAAGCATTCACTTGAGATGAACCGAAATAGATATAAATACGCTGCAGACAACTCAAAGTAGCATGGAGAGGTCCATGCTTGGTGTAACCAGGAGAGATAAGAAGAGGAACACGTGGATCCGAAAAATGACAAGAGTGGAAGACATCATGATCAGAGTTAAATCCCTGAAATGGCAATGGGCTGGACATACTGCCAGAAGAACAGATCATCGATGGACAGCCGAAATTTTAGATTGGATTCCAAGGCACAGGAAAAGACCCAGAAGAAGACCACATGGAAGATGGGTGGATGAAATTCGAAAGTATGCGGGAGTGACATGGAGGAGACTGGCACAAGACAGACCGTTGTGGAGGAAACTTGGGGAGACCTTCGTCCAGCAGTGGATTGATAATGGTTGACAATGATGATGATGATGATGACATAGGCTTAATCTGCATTTCTACATCTTTGATTCCATTTTTCATTCATTTTAAAACAAAAGCGTTAGTGTATTTTTTAGACCAAAGTATTCATTTAAATTGAATTTGTAAGTCTAAAATTGGAATAGATAAAATTAACTAAAAAGTTAAGAGAAATCTGATACATATGAAGGTTATTTTTCTGTAAAACATATTTTTAAATAATTTTGTGTATGCCCACCAAAAATACGAGGGAGAATCAAAAAGTAAAGGCAACATAACCTTTAATACCGGTAACTGTGCGCAAATGAACATAAGTTACCTCACTTCTCCACACTCCCACTTCACGTCATTGCACTTCTTTAAGTTCTTTTATCATTGCAGTAGCACCTTCATTCCTTGGGAGAAGAAGCTTTTTGGTTGATCCCGAATCTAGGTCTGTACCGCTTCCTTAACTTCATCATCAGAGATGAACCTGTTACAGCGTAGCACCTCTTTAAGTGGACCGAAGACCTGATAATCTCATGACACCAGATCAGGGCTGTAAGGGAGATGTGGAAGACGTTCAAACCGTAGTTTTTGCATTGCGGCCGTTACATGGGGATGTGCATTGCCATGGAGTAGCAAGACTATTTCGGACAGCCTTCCTCTTCTTTTGCTGCAGATTCCAGGTCTCAGTTTCTCTAAGCGTAGCACCACAGTACGTGACCCTGGTCACCGTTTGTCCGCGTTTCTGAAAATGTGCCAGAATAGGACACTTCATTTTCCAAAAGAAAGTCAGCTTGATTTTTCTTCACTGAGGGCTGTCGTTTGAATTTCTTCTTTACAGTATCTTTAGAAGTGATTACAGCATCACAACAGCAGGGCGATTTCCCGCAGATATACGGTACACATTCCGGTCAGCGTTAGTACCGCGTCGGATCGCCTCGTGCTCGGATACATGCGATGATACTGTCCAGCATGGAGTCAAAAAGACGCCGTATATGTTATCCTGGGACAGATTGGCCTACACTTCTTGCAAATGACGCTCTAAATCACGAACACTGGGACAAGGAGAAAGCTGGCGCCCCATGTGGTCCCACATGTGCTCGATGGGCGAGAGATCAGGCGATTTAGTTGGCCACAGAAGCGTCGAAGCATGACGTAGACAGTCCTGGTAAACCCGAGCCGTGTGCGGACGGGCGTTATGTTATTGGAAAATGGCTCCGGGCCACTCCTCCAGGAAAGGCAGCTCATGGGGACGCAGGATTTCCTGTACGTGGCGCTGGGCTGTCAACGTCCCCCGGATCACTGCGAGAGAAGTACGGCTGCCATGCGCGATGGCTCCCCAGACCATCACACCTGCAGTTCAGGACGTGTGCTGCTGTACAATGAGGTTGGGATTGCAGCGCTCACCTGCGGTCCTCCACACGGTGGTCGTCCGTTCCCATACAGAAGCGGGATTCGTCGCTGAACACTATACGTCGCCACTCCGTAGCATTCCACGTTACTCGCTGCTGACACCACTGCAATCGATGCCTACGATGGTCAGGTGTTAATGGCAGAAACCGTAAGGGCCGTCGAGAGTGCATATTCGCCTCTGCCAGGCGTCTGGAAATGATTCTGGTTGACACATGAGTCCTTTGTACAGCCGCCACATGTCTCTGGATATTGGACAAAGACGTTGTTGCATCTGTGCGTGCCACTCTCACGATCATCAGATAGAGCAAGAAATGGCTAGAAGAAAAGAGGTAATAGTCAGAGGGAGAAAAAATGTTCAGTTCTCTGCTGGTGGTGTGTCTGGGTCGTCCGGAGCCAGTACGCCGTGTCCATTGCTCCCAACACGATCGCACCGTACTGTCTGACCGGCCCAAATGGCGGCCAATTCGGGACGCCGGCCCCCTTGCCTCTCTCATACCGATTATACGGCGTCATTCAAACTCCGTCAGTTGCCCGTACGCGCATCTACGGCAGCTCCTTGGCATGTCTATCGCTAGGGATTTCACCTGACTCTTACCGTTCACTTCGGCACGCATGTGGAGTCTCCTGTGCTGCGCCTAGGATTGCCATTGAAGCGTCGGTTTTGGACGCGCGGGCATGCGGAATCGCACGAACTTTTTAATAATTTGCATGTCTGCCCTCCCCATAGCTATTCGCAGAGTTTCGCGTTAATCGCACGGTTTTTTCTTGGTGCGCAGATTTTTATGACAATGGATGCATAAAGAGCCGAATTGTGCATCCAAAACTCCTCGAGACCATTGCGTGCATCCCCTGAAAGTAACCAGAACACTAAACTAAAAAAATCAAGGTTTTTTTTTATTGTAGTTGGGCGTTATCTTTTTTTCCAGCGATGGTGACTCTGAAATTCATTCATTTTATTAAATTTTGATAATGAGTTTTAATTTTTATATTTCAAGAAAGTTATGCTTCCCCCCCCCATTTCTTATTCTAAGTTGGGTTTTTTTTTCCAACGTGGAGAAATTATTTGCTAATGAAGTGAATTAACAAGAGGAACGAATATATAAAGAAAAATGCGCATCTCCAGATCTTCAGTTACCCCCTTTTGGTTCTGAGAACTAGCTAGGGCTGAGCCTAAGCATGGGCTTTCTTTGTTATGTTAAAGCTTCCGTGCTCATATTCATATAGGTTATACACTCGCGGACAATGAAATTTGCGCACCAAGAAGGAAGCATCGGGTTGAACTGAAATTTTATGGACGTATTGGTACAGATAAATGATACGCATGATGGCAAAAACAGAGCTGCAGGACAATTACATACGGATTTGTGGCATGCAGTCCGGTCATCTACATACCGCTGGCCCGTCAATGATCCACGTCCACTACTAGAGCTGATCAGCTATCGTAGACAATGCCTCCCCAGACCATAATGCTTGCAGTGGGGATGGTGTGGTGCTCGATAGCGAATTTGGGATTGTGCCGTTGACCCGGGGACCTCCACACCCAGACACGATGACCATCTGTCCCCAAAACGAAGCGGCACTCATCGCTAAACACCACACGTCTCCAGTCTGTGCCGTTCCACGTCGCTATGTCCTGGCACCACTGCACGCGGAGCCGGCGATGTTCCGGTGTTAATGGAAGTACACGTAAGGGGCGCTGGGATCGCAGATTCGCTTCCGCGAAGCGTCGGGAAATGGTTTGTTGGCACACGGGAGCCGCTACATCTGCCTGTATAGTGGACCGGATCCCCGTGGGGTCCGTTCGTGCATGGCGCACGATCCGTCGATCCTCTCTGCCGATGGTCCGTCGTGTGGCCGTGCCGTCACGTGTCCACTGCTCCCAACACAGTCGGATGGTGTGGTCAGAACGATCCACGTGGCGGGCTACACGGCGCGCCGACCACCCTGCGGTTTTTAGGCCTCTCTCAAAGTCCGTAAGTTGCGTAAATCGACGTCTACCCGGCATTCTTGTCACTCTGTACTCTTCCTTGCGTCGGCCGGTGGTTTTCGCCTTCATAGGGCATCGACTACACGCCGGTTTATAAGGCTGCCGTTTCGTGCTTGCAGGGCCCACCACAGGGCGTGCGGTCACGCACAATCGTACCAAACGTGGATCATTTGCACACCAGCACGCACTCTAGTTATTTGTAAAGTTTCGCGATTGTAGCGTTATTTCTTCTAGGTGCGCAAATTTCGTTGTCCGTGAGTGTACAAAGATACATCAGAACAAGATTATCGAAAAAGAAAAACTGTTAAATAAACTTAACATATATTTACAAATGGAAAACCATCTTCCCGGGATTACCAGAATTTGGGAGAATTTCCAGATTTCGTTGGTATTACTACAATTTTATTTCTAACGAAGTTTATTACATTTCTAAGTGGAAATTAATGTGAAAATTCACATCTACGCTATTTCTATCTTCAAGAACTGTGCAACTTACCCTAAGTTTGCCAAATATCAAATAGCTTTTTTTTTTTTTTGGAACCACTGCATCCATTAAGTGCCCCTCCCCCCAACGGTTGTGCCGGCAAATCTGTGTGCCGCTATTGATTTTGAGTGCCACATATAAGCAACATAGCAAGGGAATGTTCGCATAATGTGCCGCGGATGGCCTAGTGGTCATCGTTCGTGACTGCCACCGGGGTCACAGGTTCGATTCCACAGGCAGGCACAAACGCTTGAACCACTAAATGTCCGTCGGATGTACACGTTAAGCCGTCCAACCCCGGGTACTGGCCCCCCCGCTAATAAACAAGGGTGTCTTCCATTTTCTACCTCGCTCCCGTGTCAATTTCCTATCGGGCACTCTAGCCCAAATCTTTTAGCTCCCTATTTCTAAGGGTTGTTTAAGACCTGGGGTCAGACACTCCCTTCCTAAAATCCTCTACACATGATCTGATCTGATCTGATCTGATGTTCTCATAATCATTCCAAAATGAATTCCACAAGTGCTGCTGGTCCTAGCAGAAAAACATTCAGGAAGTAGAGAAGAGAACGGGATAAACAGGATTCTGCTCCCAAGTCATCGGATACAGATAAAAATGAGTAAGCCATCGCTGCTGCTGCTCTGGAGACGGAACAAGTCGAGATAGAATTAGATTCAGCAAAAGAATAACTTTTCGCTTCCCCTCTCAGGGAGGCCGATGTTTCATCGGTCCAAAAGTCCAGTGCCGATAGCCACCATTTCCAGCCAGCTGTACTCCTGGCTTAAATCCTCTGAGGAATCCCTTGTCTCATTGGATATCGCCATCGATGCTGCAAAATGCCCTGATGTAAAAATAGAGCTTCTCCGTAAGCAGATGCTTACGCCAAAAGGACTTAGAGTTCTCTGCAACGCTTCCCAAGTAGCGTTGGCCAATCAACAGAGAATCACTGCTGATCTCCAACTAAGGAGTCCTTTGCTTCCTTCGAAATGCTAGGGTGTCTCAAGCCCAGGCTTCTTTTTGTCTCACAAGCAAAAGATGAGGCTGTCTCCTCATTTCAGAAGGAAGTTCACCAGAAGCTTCAACCTATTTTGAAGACTGTCTCCATCGGTAATATGGTTGCCAATTCTGTCTGTCCCCTGGAAAAATCAAGGGCATTCTTCAGTCTCACCCAGTGATTTCATCTCCAGGTCCTAAAACCTATTCTCAATCCACGCAGGAAAAATCAACTCTTTCAGCTTTTACAAGTAAGACTTCTCCAGGAAAAGACCGGCCTGCTATATGCTGTTCTTTCAGCCCTCTGCTCATGTCAAATCTGCAGATGTTTCAACACTTCGGGACTCTCGTCCGTCAGGACCTTCTATCTCTTCTGGGAAGAATAAAAACGAACGGTTCTTTAAATTTCTGAAAGGACTCCCATCTGTTATCACTGATGAGAAGTGTCTCAGATCTATCAAGGCCATTATTGTACCTTCCATCAAGGCCGTCAGAATGCGTGTCTCGGTATCTGACGAGTTTTTTTTTTATGGGATATTGTACAACCCCACGACTCCATAAATTTCTCAGGTCCTCTGTAATACCGTGGTCGTGCAGAAATTAGCAAAAGCGATCTGGGAACACAATTTCTTCAGAAGAATTTCAGCACCCAAGACTGAGCCGAATATCCCCAGAACTCCTAGAAGAGACTCTCCTAAAAGAAGAATTTCAGCGCCGAAGACTGAGCCGAATAACCGCAAAACTCCTAGAAGAGACTTCCCTAAAAGAATTTCAGCATCCAAGACTGAGCCGAATACCCTAAGAGCAGAATTTCAGCACCCAAGACTGAACCGAATACCCGCAGAGCTCCTAGAAGAGAGTCTTCTAAAAGAAGAATTTTAGCAGAGCTCCTAGAAGAGACTCTCCTAAGAGGAGAATTTCAGCACCCAAGACTGAGCCGAATATCCCCAGAACTCCTAGAAGAGACTCTCCTAAAAGAAGAATTTCAGCGCCGAAGACTGAGCCGAATAACCGCAAAACTCCTAGAAGAGACTTCCCTAAAAGAATTTCAGCATCCAAGACTGAGCCGAATACCCTAAGAGCAGAATTTCAGCACCCAAGACTGAACCGAATACCCGCAGAGCTCCTAGAAGAGAGTCTTCTAAAAGAAGAATTTTAGCAGAGCTCCTAGAAGAGACTCTCCTAAGAGGAGAATTTCAGCACCCAAGACTGAGCCGAATACACGCAGAGCTCCTAGAAGAGACTGTCCTAAGAGAACGAAAGCAAGGCCCCCCTCGCGATTTTCATCAGAAGAGAACGAATTGGATGCATTTCAAAGGCTTTTCCACCGAAACAAGCGTAGACGTTCCTCTCCTTGCATCGCTCTCACAGCACCTGTGGTTACCCTGTGCTATTCTTTGTTTCATTTTCCATGCAAAGGTAGCCGCATTCTCTGGTGCTTTAGGAGGAAGGATGGGGTGTCATGATTGTTTTTTTTTACTATTTCTTGCAAAAATTAGTTAGGTCAAAATTGTTAAAAGAGTGGGCTTCTAGTAATTTCGTTTGTTTTTTTGGCTGTCCCATTGTTATTAATTTGAAACTTCTGAGCTCAACATCTAATTTTTCTGATCCAGTGCAGAGAGAAATTTCGCTTACGTGAAATCTTGAGCCCGGTAATTTAATTTCATTTATTTAGTATCCTTTTTAAAGGGAATTTGTCAGGTTTTTTTAGGGGGAGGGTTTAGTGTAATAATTTTAACTTTTCTCTAATTTAAAGAAAGTCCGTTTTCATCCATTCATTCAAATGAACAAAGGTACAGGTTTTTTTTTGAGAATCAAATTTCTTTATACAATTCGCAACGAGAAACAAACGGAACAAAGATGCCGAACCAACTCCAAACGTATTTCCAATCTGTGCCACAGAACCAGGGCCGGCCCCAGGCGTGGGCGACGTGGGCTCAAGCCCACGTCGGCGGTCATATGGAGGGCGGCTGGCCGGTAGACTGCTATTTTGCTTTATTTTTTTCATATAAATATTATATATTATGTTTATACATGTATGATAATGATCTGAAATATACTGTTTCATAAAATACATATTATTTGCCCTTTTTTCTTTGTGAATTAATCGCGTTTGTTTTGATCCTTATTATATTACATAAAAGCGAATTCCTAATTGCAATATTTCATAGCAGTTCTCATTCTGTGCCGTTCTTCTAAGCCAGTATATTTAGCCTTTCTATTTTTGAAGTCTGTATCTTTGCGTCTTTTTCCTGGACCTGAGACAATATTACTCGCCTTGAGGCTACAGTCATGAAAATGTCTCCAAAGTACGATTGTCACTCGCTTCATGACCAACCCCTTGTTTTGCAAAATAGGAGGCCAGGAGCAGGACGGAGACAACCCTTAGGTGCTCTCTCCGTTACCCTACCACTATAGCACGGTATCATTTCCAAAGTGACCGCATCCGCAATTTAAACTAAATTACACCATAAAAGGGAGGACGGTATGACCGCTCCGATGGGAATATTTGTTTTCAGAGTAAATATTTGTCTTTCTAGGACCGAGTAGGAAATCGGCATGTTTGGTCGGTACAACATGTGATTTAGCAATTCTCATTTTACCCGTATGAGGTGAACGGACTGAATACAGGAAAAATACTCTAATCATTTAGAGGAAAATTTGGATTTCAGTTGGGAAGGAAATACGTTTTTTTTTTTTTCATTTTCGAATTTTTTGTTTTAACCTAATTACTAATGAAATCCATATTGCTAATATAATAAAAAGAGAAACTAAATAAAAATGCGCGCACTGCAAAATTCAGGTAACTCTTCAATCGCTGTTTTTCTTTAGATACCTTCGTACATTCAGGGCTATCTTAATGGGTTGGTGGCCTCAAGCCTCGCATTAATCAAAAGACTCCAACTTAATGTTTTAATCGAAAGGAAAAAAGAAATTTCCTCAGAACTTTAAAGTGTAAAAACAGTATTTGGGAATTTTCCGTGTTAGTTAGTTTCACACCCCGCCGGCTGTATGAAGGAAACATACCCCGTCGTCACCTCTGATATACATTCCACAGTCAGTTTTCAATATTTCATTTTTCTGTTGCCTGTTCTGAAAGTTTTTGGCAGTATTCCCATAGGAAATATTTTTTCCTGATGTGCATTCTTACAGGGATCTCCCGTGAAATACAAACTGGCAATTTGTGCAGCTTTTTATTGAATTTTTGGAAGATAATTCCATAAATAATGCTATCACTATGTGGACTTTGTGCCTCAAGAAAAGTGTGTCTGTGTGTGGGGGGGGGGGGGTGTAACAAAACATCTGAATTTCATGTAAAGGCGGCCAGACCACCTTGCCCACGCATGAACAATATCACGGGCTGGCCCTGCACAGAACCATAAATACAGATTCGAAACTTGACTCAATGACAAAATCATCGAAGACTCAATGGCCAAACCACGACAAGAATCAATTACAAAATTTACAAATATGATACAGCTAACTTATGGGTATTTCCAATCTGTGCCACAGAACCATAAATACAGATTCGAAACTTGACTCAATGACAAAATCATCGAAGAGGCAATGGCCAAAAACACGATAGGAATCAATTACAAAATTTACAAATATGATACAGCAACTTATGGGTATTTCCAATCTGTGCCACAGAACCAAAAAAAAAAAAAAAAAACAGATTCAAAACTTGACCCAATGACAAAATCATCGAAGAGGCAATGGCCAATACACGACAGGAATCAATTACAAAATTTACAAATATGATACAGCTAACTTATGGGTATTTCCAATCTGTGCCACAGAACCAAAAAAAAAACAGATTCGAAACTTGACCCAATGACAAAATCATCGAAGGGGCAATGGCCAATACACTACAGGAATCAATTAAAAAATTTACAAATATGATACAGCTAACTTATGGGTAAACACTCAAGAGAACCAGAAACAAGAATAGGAAGACAGAAAACGATGAAAATTCGCAGCACGAAGAAAGAAAAGTAAAATTAAAAAAAGATACCTCAAATTAGCGGTGATTCCCGTAAAAACACGAGAGCAATGAACGAAACACACGCACGCACACACACAGGATCGAAGTTAATACAAAATTACTCAGTAATTGATCAACGTTAACCCCAATGGAAAAAAAAATATTTGCTAGACCCAGTAATCAGGCCAAAAAAAGCCACTTATTTTTAAACTCCATGTCCGTCAATTTCTTGTCAATTTTCACCTCCAGTAATACGCCTTGTCGACAGCGATCCCTCTTAGTAGCACCATTATTCACAATTCCTCTCACCTGTGATCGGTCATTGCATAATTCTCATCAGGGATCTCATTCTTAGAGCCATAATAATAAAAAATAACCCCAAAATTTTAAAGTTTTGTCCCGGCAAAACCAGCAATAGGAATCGCCTTCTCAAACATCGACCGCATTTTGAAAATCTGCCAGGTGTAAAGTCATTTTTCCAGGTCTTTTACAGCCAAACCACATTGTTACCTGGGTCTATATAACTTCACTCTACTAAACACTTCCATCCCATGAAAGTGTGTGACGGCTCTAAACAAATTTAAAGATAATCCCATTAAACTTCATCAACCAGGCCCTGCTGGGAAATTTCACCAGACCCGCAAAAGCCAACATTACTAGTAAACACGGCATCGGCCAACATCCCTCTATGTACTGTGCAAAAACACAGAGTGCCAAAAAATATTTTCTTTTCTCAATCTTAGACTACGTATACGCAATGCACTGTTTCCTAAAAATTCAAGTGGTATTTTTACCGGCGCTGGATATACTTTTCATGAGCAGTTTAGCCTCGGGAACGGTGAGCATCACTTCTACATGGAAAAAATGGCTTCAGCTGGCCAATGGTTTTCTCCTACTGAGAGGACACCTATCAAAAGAAAAAAAAAGAAATCCTGGCTACACTGCTGTTAGCGCTTAAACATTTGCCGACCGTACGAATTCAAGCCGGAAAGAATTTTGCTCCTCCATTAACTGAAAAAAATTTAGCAAATACAATGTTTAGACCTTAAAGAAGTTTTTAAACTGTAAATTAAGTAAAAATACTGCAATGTTTCATTTACCTATTTTTCCTTTTTCACACATTTTGGTTCAGGAACCCCACTCATTTTCTATGTTTTCCATAAGTGCTCGAAAATAAAATACTGGGTATTTTTTTAGGTTTTTTTTTAATATAAATATTCAACAAGAAAATTCGTTTCTCCTTGTTTTTTTGGCTGGCAAGAAATTCCATCTTACATTAATAGAAAACATTTGTCAATGTTTTTTTATGTCTCTCAGAAACATGGGGGTTTTCTTAATTTCGAGTCACATTATTGTGACCACCTCCTACTTTTGACGTCAACAGCGAGTAGCCAATGAAAGAAGGCACGTGTCATGAGCTAGATTGGAGGGTGTATAAGGTGTGCTCTAGGAATTATGAAAAGATATCACTCGTTGCCGTCATTGATAAAAGGAGCGATTTATCAGATTTGCAAAAAGGGATGGTTATCGGCTTTCGGGCCAAAGGTGGCAGTATTTCTGAAACAGTGCAGTTTGTGAACTGTTCGCGTGCTGCTGTGGTTAAAGTGTATTGTGATTGGAGAAATGGTACCATTGCGAATAAGCGAAGTGGAAACTGCGGAGCACCAAGTGTCATTGATGTGAAAGGTGAACGTTGGCTTCGAAGGTGCGTGACGGCCGATCGACACGCTACCGTGGAGCATCTCCCTGGCCGAATGAACCAGGAGGCTACCGGAAGTGAGTCTAAAACGACAATTCAGCGAACCCTGCTGCGTATGGGGCACCTATATGCAGAAGGATGGTCACTGCACCTATGAAAACGAAGGCGCATCGGCAGAAAAGGCTTACATTTGCACAGCAGTATCGCAATTGGACCTCCGTTGATTGGCAAAGGATTGCCTACTCCGATAAGTCACGATTTATGCTTCATCGGACAGATGCACTTTAGCGTATAAGGCGAGAAACATCGGAGAACAAACACGCTCCAATCATTGCTGGAAGAACACGAGCTGGTGGGGGCAGCCTTATGGTCATGGGGAATGTTTCTGTGGCATTCTCTGGGTCCACTCATACCTGTGGAAGGCACTATGGACCAAATTCGTTATGAATTAAACCTTGCAGACCACGTACACCCATACACGCTGATTGTCTTCCTTGGGGCGGATGGGATCTTCCAGCAAGACGAGTGGTTGGAAGAGCACGATGAAGACTTCAAAGTACTTCCCGTGCCCCCTAATTCCCCCACACATAAACCCAATTCAGCATCTGTGGGACCACCTCAATTGTGTTGTTCCTCTATGGATCCTCCACCACGCACCCTCCAGCTCCTGTCAGATGTACTGCCGTCAGCATATAGCTCTACATCCTGTGAATACCTTCCAGCACCTTACTGAGCCACTCCCAGCCCGTCTAGCTGCTGTCCACGCTGCATACGACGGTTACTCTGGATATTAGCTGGTGGTCAAAAAAATGTGTCTCGACCGTGTATCTCAATTCAACTAAGCAATCGACAAAACTAGTCCGAACGTTTCCTCTGCTGAACCACATAACCTTAATGAGCATTAGGACATCGTAGTTTGGTTTCAAAATGGTAGAAAAGGTTCATTGTTCAAAGGAACACGTGCATGGCTCATCAACGAACAGTAACTACAGATTATTCTTTTTAGTTAGTGGCGCTGTACAAGGGAAGTTTTAAATTAGCTTTCCAACTGAAACTTTTTAGACAAGCGATAAAATCAAAACACCACCCACCTCATGTACAAAGCATCGCGTAAGTTAATACGAGTACGGGGTGAAGGTGTTACAGAAAAGTCCAACGCCAAGGGACTTTGCAAGCGTTTCAGGTTACTCCTGATATTTTATTCCACGTTTTCACATATTAATATTGTTCTGTTCCTCTAACGATGAGCTTCTGCCATTTTGGGAACACACTGTACGATGTCTTACAGTATATAGGTAATGTTATGTGGTTGAGCAGGGGAAATGTTCTGCTTAGAATACGCAAGGAACGCTTATAGCGTTGTAAATCAGTTTATTTTCGTGGTGTAAATTTGTATAAAGATTCGCCAAGCAAAGACATGCATAATATAGCCCTCGCAGAGAAGTTATGCATTGTTCGGCCGCTCCTGTATGGAATAGTATTAGAGGAATTGTCCCTAGCACGAACTTTAAAGAAACTGCCTCGCTGGCCTCTGATCATTCGTCCGTAAGGGGTCCGGGTTCGAATCCCGGTCAGGCATGGATGTTGTGTTTGTCTTACGGCACTGGCTCTCTCCTTTCCCTGGAACCAGTGACCCTAAATTAGTGACGGGCGACTGCTTATAGCCCATTGAGTTGCTCACGGTGGTCGTTAAACCTCCAATCAAAAAAAGAAAAAAAAACTGCCATCAGGGAAACAGTCTAAATCCGTTCCAGCAAACTGGCATGCAATGACATGGTGGAACTACCAATGGTTTGGCACGAGTTGTTAAAAGACAGAAACACATCCCGGCACACCGGGTAATTGCGCAATAAAAAAATCACGTAATACTGCACGTGATGTCACCAACGTTATTTTCAAAAAATCATCTTTATTTCCTACGTGTTCTGACTTCCTGCATTTTATGTCTACATTGTCTTGAGAAAGCCTCCCAGCAGTGTATGAAGGCTTGGCGAATTTTTATACAAATTTACACCACGAAAATAAACGGATTTACTACAACTTCAAGCGTTCTTTTTTTTTATTGGAGGTTTAACGACCACCGTGAGCAACTCAATGGGCTATAGGCAGTCGCCCGTCCCTAATTTAGGGTCACTGGTGCCAGGGAAGGGAGAGAGCCAGTGCCGTAAGACAAACACAACATTAATGCCTCACAACGGGATTCGAACCCGGACCCCTTACAGACGAATGATCAGAGGCCATCGATTAGACCACTGTGCCACCGGGGCGGCACTTCAAGTGTTCCTTGGGCATTCACGATCTGGTGTATTTAAAATAAGAGTACCAATGTTTTGCCGATTGTTTAGTTGAAATTAGGATTTTTCTTCATGAAATTAAAAAAGGACCTTATGTTTCTAACAGACAGAAAAAATCATCAGTCAACAGCTGGTATGTTTTCCTATTTTCAAGATGTGGGCAATTTTTCTTCATACCGAATTCTCCTAAGGCTTGAAATCCGAGTACGGAGAACTGGCCACATTGCATTTTTTTTATTGAAGGTTTAATGACCACCGTGAGCAACTCAATGGGTTATAAGCAGTCGCCCGTCATTAATTTACGGTCACTGGTTCCAGGGAAGGGAGAGAGCCAGTGCCGTAACACAAACACAACATCCATGCCTCACCGGGATTCGAACCCCGTTCGGACGAATTATCAGAGCCCATCGCTTAGACCACTGCGCCACCGGGGCGGCACATTGCATTTCAGTACCATAAAATTGTTCTGAATAAACAAATATCGTGTGGCTATATTTCCCACTGCTTGAACCTATTTGTTCACAAACCTTTTTAATATTTCGTTTTTAATTAGAAATTTCCATTATTTTCAAGACAAAGCGGAGAACTGGCCACATAAGGGGCAGTATAAGAATTACGTTTTTGACGGCTTCGTGGCCACGTTCCCAGAGGTTGGTTATCTGAGTCACAAAGTTTCCTTAATTTCGTATTTTTTTAATTGTGACATCTAATGTAATTCTTAAAGAAAATGTTTATAATCTGCAACTCAAGAATTTCAGGGTATATAAACTATTTCAACTCAACAAATTCTCTGCGGGCATGTGCAAACTCAAGGAAACCTGTCCGGTAGGGGTGGAAGTTAAATGTCAAAAACAAACAATTTCTGGTTCGATCCGGAGATTTATATTGCAAGAAAATATAAAATTGTAAGGATTTGTAGCCCAATCGGGAGATTTTCAGCGTTTACAAACTACAGCTCCACAATTTCTCTGCGGGCATATGCTATCACACGAAAACAGTCTATGGGAGGGGGACGACCCCCCAACAGGTATCTGTTTGCACGTGCCCGCAGAGAATTTGTTGAGCTGTACTTTGTAAATGCTGAAAATCTCTGATGGCACCAGAAATTCTTTATATTTTTGGTATTAACCCCTCGACAGGTTTCTTGAGTTAACACACGCCCGCAGACAATTTGTTGAGCTGTAATTTGTAAACCTCCCAATTTAAGCTACAAATTCTTTGTTTTATGATTGGTCTTTATCCTCCCCTTCCTCAGACAGGTTTTTTGCGTTTGCAGGTGCCCTGAGATGATTTGTAGAGTTGTAGCTTGCAAGCGCTGAAAATCTCCGAATCGGAGCAGAAATTCTTTGCTTTAGGTATTAAGCCCCCCCCCCCCCCACGGCAGGTATCGTGCGTTTGCACATGCCCGCAGAGAATTTGTTGAACTGTAATTTATAAAATGTGAAACTCTTGAGTTATAGATTATAATTTTTTTTAAAGAATAACATTAAATATCGCAATTAAGAAAATACGAAAACTTTACTTTATAACTCAGATAACCACTCGCTGGGGACGTGACCACGAAACGGTCGAAAACGCAAATTTAACACAGCCCCTTGAAATTTTTGGGGGCAGTTCTCCTACACCCTTTAACATTATCTGACTTGCATCATTTTTTCGTGAAAAGTAATAAATGCAGTGAAATCTTGTCCCGTTTTTTAGTACAACTTAAGAAAACCGAGCACATATGTGATCGAAGGAGTAGATTTCTAGTCTACTGACTTATCTTTAAAAATCTATGATACAATACAGACTTATCTACCGGGTGATCCAAAAGTCTTGCACATTTTGAAAACGTAATAACTCGCGGACTTTGAGAGTAGGGCAACGCGGTTTGCGTAGAAATGATCAGAATGACATCGGGTATTTTATGAAATCACATACATTTTTACTCATTTTACTTAGATTTTGCATCGCAAGAGGCGAACAGATCTGGGATAGTGGGTATAAAAGCAGCAGCTGGGAAGCAACCACAAGTCAAAAAACACCAGTTTGGATTTTTCTTGCGAAACGAGCGGGCGTGTTTCTGAGCGCTGTTTGAGAATTTTCTATTTTCCAACTTTTGCGGAAATTGTTATTTTAAGTGTATTTTGCTGTGCTTTTCTTGTAATCGTTACAGGTCACTACTCTCTGAGGTCATCTTGCCGATGGATTCGTCTGCTGTTTTGGAATTACGGGACCTTTTTTACTTGGAGTCGTTGCGCCATTTTTTTTTTTTTTTTGCTGCTGCTGACGAAGGGTCGAAATTCCTAAGGACAATGAGAACCGTTTGAGAGTAGATGGTAACAAGGATGGAAAATTCTCTGAACTTCAAAATGCTGCCGCCGGACTTTTCTTCAACAGTGTCTTCAGAAATTCACCGCAGAAGCAAGAAAAAATCTTCAGTGCTACTAAACTTGGGTATCCTCCTACTCTTCAATTTCCTGCAGAAAAAACTGCAAAAAATAAACACGAAAGTAGCAAAGTAGCACTCACACAATTTCCTCTTCAATAAAGTCAACAACATTTACAGATGTCGAGACAAAAAATTTCCCAAAAAGCTCCGTAAGTAATTTCACTAAATTAAATAAATCTCCCTCCTAAAAAAATCCCGTAGTTGGTGAGTTTAATGCAGATGCTGTAGGAAAAATTTCTAATAATGTCGCATCTGGATTAAACTCACTGATTACAGAAATAAATGCGCTCATTCGCCGTGGTGACGGGGGTTTTTCCACAAATAAACCACCGGGTTCGAGCACAATAATTTTACCAAAGCGCAACTTACCCTCGTATTCTCCACACCAAAGTAATTCATCTAATGAATCTCCCCAAGAAAATATAAATCTCCCTGCTGCTAAAATAATTTCCACATCCGCTCCATCTACTCTCTTAAATTTCCCGAATAGTTCTTCAAATTTCCTGCAAAATAATATTTCCAGAGTGCAAAACATCGCGGTTTCGCATTCCCAAAATAGCTCCCCCTGCGGTCCGTACCCGACGTGTGCTTTCGCTTCACCAAGTTTGTATATTAAAAATACAGGAGCGACCACGTTAGATCAGAGCCGCGGATGGCTTAGTGGTTAGTGATTCAGACTATCCATGCAAGGTTCCCAGGTTCAAGCCTGAGCTGATCTTTCGGAGATGGTGTGATTTACTAACAATCGCTGAATATCCGCCGTGCATCGGACGAGCACGTTAATCGACGGCCCCCAGGCTGGACCTACTGGTTAAATGGGTATCCTTTCCTATGTCCCCCATGAAATTCTCTCACCTCCCTATATGCAATATCGTACTTGTACGGTGGCGCCATCTACTGTACTCTAATCTCACTACAAACTGTTCTGTCAAAGTCGCTAGACTTGCTCTCATTGTTTCTGTGTCCTGCCGAAAAGGCGATCTCGCTGTAGGTGGCTGGGACCTAAACTCTACTCACTGTAGACGGAAGTCCTACAAGAAAATGGCAACTGCTTGGTGATGCTTGAGCCACGTTAGATCATTTTTTGAACAGCTCTCCCTGCAGTCCGCACACAACGTGTCCTTCTGCTTCAGACCAGTTCAACAAAAGTGAAGCAGACAAGGAAGCAGAGACAGCCAAAGGTAGAAAACGGTCTTCTAAAGCTAAGAAAAAAATAAGTTCCACATCCACTGAACTCACTCCAGTTATAAGTCATGTTACAACCGTTATTATTCCTATTTCCACAACTCCCAGTACAACTTATATGTATTTCACGCAACAAACAGAACCTCAGGCTGCAAACGCAGTTCCTGCTTACGCCTCTTTATCTAATTTCCCTAATCAAACTTTTCAAATTTCCTCATTCTCACAAAATATCCCCGCACACATCACTCAGCCTATTTCGCATTGTACTGGACCTCTCCAATCTCCCATAATTTCTACAATTAATTTCCAAGCCGTGGCTGAAACGACAACCATGGTTCCCGCTGACACCCAATTAATTTCCACCAACGCTCCATGCTCGTCAATTACTACAAAAAACAATTTCCCCATGCTACCTATAAATCTCATCCACAAATCACCAGCCTAACTTAATTTCCAAAGTACAAAACCCTGCGTTTTCGCATTCCAAAGTTAGCTCTCCCTACAGTCCGCAACTTTCATGCGCTCTTGCTTCAGCACATTTCAACAAAACTAAAATGGGAAAGGTTCAACAGGCAAATATTTCAAATAGAATTTCTCCAAATAACAAAGAAAGTAAAAGCTCCGCACACACACAACTCGCTACAGTTCCCACTCAGGTTGCAACTGATAAAGTGTTAGCAAATGCATTTTCAAACCTAGCACCTATAAATTTCCCTCAACAAATTAGCGAGCCACCATATCCCATCCTCGAACAAATTCTCCATCCAAGTCCAGGGGTAACTACCCCAACACCAATTTCCCAGAAATTAGCTTCTGCTATTTTTACAAAAAAATTTCACCAGAAACTCCCTGAACATTATTATTTGGAATGCAAACAGTATCCGTAATAAAAAGCTCGAATTTATCGAACTTTAAAATGAAGAAAAAATCGACGTCGCACTCATCACAGAAACAGCTCTCAAATCAAATTATTAATTTCTCCGTTCCTAACTACAAAGCCTACAGAAATGACATAGTCATTAAAAGAAAAGGCGGTGTTCTTATTTTAGTCAATGATAAAATAAAACACTACGAATTTCCCATAAAAAATAAATTAAATTTCCTTGAAGCAATCGCTGTGGTACTAGAATTCCAGGATGGCACAAAAAAGAAAATAGTTTGCACCTACAACCCGCATTCCAAAAATAATATTTCCAATGACTTGAACGCAATACTATCAGATAAATTTTCCACCATTATTGGAGGCGATTTCAACGCCACTCATCCCACCTCGAACTGCAGACGCACTAATAAAACTCCTAGCAGACTTTGCACTGCGACAAGACATAGAAATAATTTCCCCTACTGAACCCACCAGATTCTCAACAACTGGTACCGCTAATGTACTAGGCTTCGCTCTATTTAAAGACATCAATGCTTCGTACGAAATTAACATCAAACATAAATTAAACTTTGACCATCTCCCAGTGCTACTAAAAATCTACGAAGGCATCAGACTCTACCCCCTCAGTGGGTAATTAATTGGGAGCTGCTCGCCAACAATTTCCTTGAATTTCCAACCCCTTCTATAAATGAATGCAACGATACAGTACAACTAGATGCAGAAATGAATAAATTCCAAGAGCACATTAATGAAATCATCAAGCACTCACAATTTCCCAAAAAACCTTTCAAAAATCATTATGCGCTGCCGCAATGGATTAAAAGTACTGTAATTAAAAGTAAAATCACCGAAAGAAACCGTGCCTGCAGGAAGTGGCGGCGCACCAAATTAATTCCAGACAGAAACCATTATTATTTCCTAAACAGAAAAATCACCCACTATATTCGAAACCACTACAACTCGGTCTGGAATAAAGCTCTCAGTTCCTTGCCTGAAAATCCCAACGTCAATGACACCACCAATGTATGGGATTTTGCAAGACGAGTCAAAGGTTCCAACAAATATATTCCCCCAATTCGTAAACCGGACAACTCAATTGCTTACGACGACGAAGAAAAAGCTGAAATCTTCGCAGACTCCCTTGCAAATCAATTCTCTGCAACAAATTTCCTAGGTACTAAAAATCACGATGAAATGATCGAAAAAACAATCCAAAATTATTTCCGAGAGCAGGAGAGCTTTCCCTGCAGTCCGCAAGTATCCTGGCCGTTCGCTTCAGTCACGAATGACAAAACCAAAAAATCCGCGGAAGCCCTTGTGGTCACTACTGCCGAAATTCACGCTATTATCAAGAAACGTAAGCCAAAAAAAGCTCCTGGAAGAGATGGTATTACAAATAGAATTGTCAAAATGCTCCCAGCCGCATATATTGAAATCATCGCTAAAATTATTCAAGCGGCAATAGATCTCCGCTATTTTTCTGATACCTGGAAAATAGCAGATATTATCCTACTACCTAAACCAGGTAACGATCCAACCATACCTGCAAATCACAGACCGATTTCACTGCTCCCATCTCTCAGCAAATTAAATGAAAGGATCTTATTAAAACACCTGCAAAAAATCTGCAAAGATCTCCAAATCATCCCAAATTTCCAGTTCGGTTTCAGACCGGAACATTCACCTAATCACCAAGTTTCCAGAGTAGCCGAAATAGGCTACAAAAATTTCAATCTCCAAAAATCCACAGGTGCAATATTTCTGGATATTAGCAAAGCCTTCGACCAAGTCTGGATCGCAGGCTTAATCTACAAATTAATTAAGTTCTTTTTTTTTTTTTGATTGGAGGTTTAACGACCACCGTGAGCAACTCAATGGGCTATAAGCAGTCGCCCGTCCCTAATTTAGGGTCACTCGTTCCAGGGAAGGGAGAGAGCCAGTGCCGTAAGACAAACACAAAATCCATGCCTCACCGGGATTCGAACCCGGACCCCGTTCGGACGAATGATCAGAGGCCATCGCTTAGATACACTGCGCCACCGGGGCGGCTTAATTAAGTCCAATTTCCCTCCCTGGCTCATCCATCTCATTTCTTCATTTCTCACAAACAGAAAATTCTCTGTTAAAATAAATAGAGCCAATTCAAGCAGAAGAAACATTTGCGCAGGGTTCGGTACTTGGACCAACACACTATCTCATTTTCAGTGCAGACATTCCAGCACAAATTGGCATCGAATTAGCACTTTTTGCTGACGACACAGCACTCATGTGCTCCTTAACGAATATTCATGTCATAGCCAAAAAACTCCAGAAATGTATTGATATGCTTGAAATCTACTACGCCAGATGGAAAAATCTCCGTAAATGCAACAAAAATTCAAGGAATTATTTTCTCAAGAAGCAATTTCCGTCATCCCCAACAAATTAAGCTCTATGGCGAAATAGTTCCGTGGAATTCTAAAGTCAAATACCTCGGAATTATTTTTGATAAGCGACTCTTCTGGGGACCCTACGTCCAATATGCCATAAAAAAAGGCCGTAATTCTAAAAAAATTCCCTGAGATGCCTTATCTACAGAAGCTCAAAACTCTCCCTCAAGAACAAAATCATGTTATGGAGAATGTATTTCATCCCACTGCTCCTCTACGGATCCATCTGGGGTATTTGCAGCGAATCTCACCTGAAAAAATTACAACAATTTCAAAATAAAATGCTTCGTCAATTATCAAATGCTCACCCCAGGGAAAGAACTGTGAACATCAGAAATAAACTGCAAATACCTCTCATCAAGGAAATCATTGGCACTCATGCAGAGAAATTCTACGAAAAAATAAAATCTCACCCAAACCCCTCCCTACAAGTTGTCAATGAATATACAACTGAAATTGTACAACGCTACAAAAGACCCAGATTCATGCTCAATATGCTCCCAAGACTTCCACCCAAGCCCAGGAAACAGTGCAGAAAAAATCTCACGAATGGGAAAAAATCTCCCACCAAAAATGATTTAAAACCACCATGAGCGGAGAGAAATTTCACCGCCACCCACTCCTCTTGCGGTCCGCACTGCACTTGTCCTTTTGCTTCACGTAATTTCACCAAAACTAAAGGTGCATCAGCCGCGGAAATCTCCCAAGAACCGAGTCACTAAACTTTCTACTTTTCACTCCTTCCCGCAATTAGAACGGGATGTATGAAAGGTAAAACAAAAGACATGAATGGTTCCAAATTTATTAAATTTCATTACTTCTTCAAATTTCCGGGACATTATCTCCACTTTATACAAAATTTGTATCTCCACTTCCAACTAAGTGTCCCTAGTTTGGCCCTTGAAAGGATTAACTCCTTAGCTCCTAATTTCCACTACTACTCAAGCAGTTCACCCCATTTTCGCAATTTTCGTTAAAAAAAAAAAAAAGAGAGAGAACCCCACATAGGTAAGTAAAGTCTCGAAAACTACTGCTAAGAGTAAAACATCTCACTATTTCCCTTATGCTTTTTCCATTACAAATTCCCTGTACACCACCAATTCCTCACGCCAGCTCCCCTGGAACTACCAAATCACCATGCTCAACCATCACCCATCGTACTTCTACCTCGCCGCTGTCTTGGATGCTCCACCAGCACCTACATGCTCAACCAACGCCCATCGTGATTCTACCGCTGCGACGGAAATTCATCGGATTATCCCTTGGCACCGCCTCCTTCTCACCAGCCAGACTGACCCTGTTAGTGTCAGTTGTTACTTTTTTCTCAACTGTTAAAAGTGCAAATTTCCCGCGCTCACTTTTAGCAGTAAAAAACTACAACTCTATTTTCCTATTCCTCTTTAAGCCTATCCAATCAGGGGACATTACCCCGAATCTATATTGTTCCTTTTAGCTCCATACAACTGAATGTGAATTGGACCTAAACCTTAAGCATTACTTACTTACTTACTTACTGCAATCACAAGTCGTAGTGGTCCGTGTCAGTATGCTGTCATTACCGGACAAAGCGCTCTTGGTGAAATTGTTCTATTGCAACGCTGAATGTGCGAGTGCTGCGTTGAGAACCTACCGGTCACTGAAAGGTGATCGCAGTGGGAAAGGACCGATGGCAAGTGCTGCGCTGCGGCGAATGGCGAAAAAATTCGAGGAAACTGTATCTTTGGCAGCACGCCCACGAAGCGGTAGACCACGAACACGTGCTGCTGCAGCAGAGACGATTACGCAGGAAATGAATGTGATTGCAATGTCATCCGCACATGGCGAATCCAGTGCTCGGCAAACAGGCATTTCATACGGGACTGTATGACGAACACTACGACGGATTCTGCACAGATACCCGTACAAACTGCAACGGTATCACGAACTGCAAACTGGCGATTACGTGCATCGTCAAGCAGTGGCGGCTCGTGGTGTAAAATGCTGGTGAGGCGAACGGTCTTGATGTAAATGTAAAACAGTAACACATATGTTATTGAAAAATATATAAATTCGTATAACGTTATAGGAACATATATATATATCAGTGGCGTAGCCGGGGGTCGTGGTTTGCACCCCCCTAAGTAGGCGAGACAGTTAGCTTTTTCTAAGCACGTTTTATAGATAATTTCCCTATTTAAATTCATTGATTTTTACATAACTTACAATGTAATACAAATAAATTACATTGATACATAATATCAATGCAATTTCTTGATAATAGAACAGAAAGTAAAGCAAAGCAGCCAAAGAAGTTGCTTTATTAACTTTTTATTAAAACAACTATAATTTATTGCATTTTCTTCATTTTATTAAATTAGCTTCGTTTTGTATTAATGTTCAAGATGTGCGTACGTACCAATAGAGAAATATTTGTCGAAGCCCCCCCCCCCAAATTGTTACATGTACTTATACACAGTTATACAGCATAAATGCAGAACCCCCCCCCCCGCCCACCCTCAAAAAGTTTCATGTCAAAGGCAGTATCACCCATCGGATATCTTTGAAGTCCTGGGTTCGAGTCGGCTGAATCATTAAAATCCACTGAGATTCGGAAGTCTCGTTAAGCCATTGGTCTCGGTTAGGCGCCTTGTTATAAACAGCTGTAAACCCCATCACTTAGGGCTTCAGCCCATGCCATTTAGCCCTTATATACAAATATTATTCAACAGTAATGGAATAAAATTATAGAAATATATGAAACACGGCGTGGGGAGTCTTTCTTCACGAAAAAATCCAAAACTTTTAGAGGAAAAATGTGCATATACCACTATATATATATATATGTGTGTGTGTGTGTAATATACGCTACTTTTGCAACAATATTTTTATGAAAACAATTATTCAATAATTTTACAACAAAGAAAGAAATATTTCACCAGTATTCTTTTATGTAATACACTTGAGCGAAAATACGCAATTTGTGCGGTTTCTTTAGCTAGTCAATGCGTCACTCACATCCCAACGCCAGTCGGAGATCCACTTCTTAAAAAATTCAAAGTAAATCATTTGAATAGAAATTGTTTTCTTACGAAATGTTTCTTGAGCTTGAATAAAAGTCACAGTTCGATTGGCATATTAGTGAAGGTGCATTTAGCACGGGTCATAGACTGAAGTCCAGGCTCGTGATAATTATTAGCTTCGTTTTGTATTAATGTCCAGGAGAAGTCAAGGAAGCACATTTCTATATAAAAAAAAGTATTAGGTAATTTAAACCTGGAATTAAAAACAGAGGAATGCGATATTAATTTGCTTTGGTCTCGAACAGAATGCTTTCAGTTTATGTTTTATAAATAAGTTCAATTCTGCGATCCTTTTTGGCTGCAAATTTGTCTATGATCAGATCATAAAATGGTTGAGTGGACATTAGATGGTTCAGCAATTCTTTCTCGATTGAAATTTTAGCGAGTGAAGACAAACGATCTTGTGCCGTTGTATTACGGAGGTAAGTCTTAATTCTCTTCAAACAAGAAAAACTCCTTTCAGCAGAAGAACTTGTTGATGCCAGTGTCAATACAAGAGAAAATAATTTGTAGGCTTCTGGTAACACATCTTTCAGCTCGTTTTCTTTCATTGTTTTCAAGGTTTTCTGAACACCGAGTTCCCTGAAGTTGTGATCATTATATAAAAAATCTAATTCGTTTTTTAGTCGTTGTGTGTCTGTAAAAATGTTTGGATAAATTTTTTTGAGAGTGTTAAGGGCACTGGATGGAAATGACTCTGAATAACTATGGTATTTTGAGCTGTCAACTAGCTGCAGAAACTCGAGCTTTCCCATATCTTCAAATCTGGTATTTATTTGGACTATTATGCTGTCAACGATTTCGTAAAACAAAATTTTGTAATAGTTTTCCACTTCTTCAGTCAAATGTTTCTTTTGGCGACATTTAGGACCTCCACTCAAACTAATTGCTTCACTGAAATGTTTCAAGTAAGTGGTTACATTCCTTTTCTTATTTATTCGTTCGCAACATTGTTTAATTTGTCTTTGGCAATAACTGATATCTAAAGTCTTTTTTTGTAAAACATCAAACAGTACATCCGTAATTCCAAAAATGTCATCAAAAATCAGTGATAAAAAAGCAAATTCAAAATTAGTGAAATTTTTCAAATATCCTATGGCTCCGTTGATTGATTCTGCCGTTGATTCCGGGTCATTCATTATGTTTTCAAACACATTCTTTAGTTTGCCCCATTCGCTCACAATTAAACGCAAAATGTGTGAAAGTGATGCCCAACGTGTTTCCGCTATTTGAGGAATCCGTTTCCCAACAACTGAATCTGCTACGTGGGTTCTCTTGGCAGATTTATGAAAAAATGAGGGCATGCTGGATACAGTTGCGAAATATATGCGACAATTTACAATACTTTTGCACCCCTGTTGTAGGACAAGGTTAAGGCGGTGGGCGAAACAGTGGGTAAACAAAGCTTGCGGGGCTTCTACCTTGACTCTTTTCTGCAGACCGCTCAACTCTCCAGCCATAACGCTTGCACCATCATAACACTGGCCTACTAACTTTGATTTAAAATCAAACTCCTCCAAAACCGATGCTAGCAGATCATACAGTGCCACAGCAGTCCTGTCAGTGCTGATATCATAAAAACCAAGGAAGCGCTCAACTACTTCACAATTTGAGTCCAATATGTATCTGACAATTATTGAACACTGTGATTTTTGAGTAATATCAGTTGTATCATCAACTTGCACTGAAAAAAATTTTGACTCATTAATTTCGCTTTTAACACATTCGTTTATATACATGTATTCATGAATACACTCCATTAAATCATTCTGTATCGTTTTAGATTGTCCAGAAAATAAGCTTCGTATTTCTTCAAAATGTGCTTTTAATTCTGGGGTGCTCCTACGAAGTAACAAATGGAACATCTCCTTGAAATTACCTTTATTTAATGAGGAAATAGATTCATCATGTCCTCGAAAAGGCAGTTCTTGCTTGCTTAGAACGACAACTAAATCGATTATATGTTCCATAAAAAGCCTATTTAGTCTGACCTTTTCATTAAACTTAGCTTTATGAAGAGCAGCATTTTCTTTGAGCATATCAGAAATAGTGTTTATATTTTTTTCCATCCGTTTCAGACCTACGTGATTAGTTATATGCTCTTTAGAGCTTTCGTGCAATTTTGCACTACGAGAAAAGTTTTTCAGATCAAAGTAACCCGTTGTATTCCACACATTTTTCTTATTGCTCAAAAGTAAACATGGCCAGCAAAAGAGAGTTTGCTTGTAATAGCTACCAGAAAGCCAGGGGAAAATCTCGTACCATGATTTATTGAAAGACCTAAGAAACGATTTGCCGCACTTCTTATCTTTAGATATTGAACTTATTACAGGTGTCGGTCTTCCAGATATGAGAACATCCCTTTTATTATAATCTTTCCAATGTTTAAAAGGAATTTCTTCCAGAACACAAATCACGTCGTTTATTGGGCCATTCATATTTTCCAACCCAAATCAAAATATGCTGTTTAGTAACAATAACAAAATAAAAAAGAAGAAAAACTCAACATTACTATGAACTAGCCAACACCCGCAAAAGAGAGGATTGAAAACACACTACAAAAAGTTAGACTCAAATATACTCTGACGAATAGTTAAAGCTACGTAGAAATCATCGTACTTCAAAGCGTAGAGAGGCGAACGGCGTCATCGCCTGTAAAACCACTTTTCACAATGGTCATCTGCTCATTTTCCCGCGCCCATTGGATACACAATCCTTGGGTTCTCCAATAACAGCAGAGATGCGATTCCAGTTTAAGCGAAATGGAGGGTCGCCTCAGAAATTTCCTTTCTCTTATTGGAAGTCCGGCACCTCCTTAGGTAGACCTCGGACCGTGGGGGTGGGGGGTTCACTCTGTAGGGCTCTTCTCTGATCCCCAGTTCCCAAAACCGGCTTCTCATCGAGACGATTCAGCCGGTCGCCTCTAAGCGCTTAAAACACGCAGCTGCTTTGCAAAAATAATGATTCATTCCTCTTCTTGAAAGCCTTTTTTTAACCTAATTCATGAATCACAATGTAAATTTCAGTGTTTCATTTATCCTGCAAAGTTCTTATATCTTCGTTACTGACCGAAGTTTTTTTTTTTTCACTTCTCATTCTGCGGAATTTCAGGTGAGGCGGCGCCTCACTTGCCTCATCTGACGGGCCGCCACTGTCGTCAAGAGTTCGCAGCATGGTTTTTTTCGACAAATGGATGTCGACGAGAACTGGCTGATGAACGTTTTATGGACAGATGAGGCACACTTTTCCCTAAACGGAGCGGAATCACTGTGAAGTGAGTTTTGTCTTCATAAAGGTAAACAAGAACAACTGCCGTATCTGCGACACGGAACATTCCCGTGCAGTCGTTGAAGCGCCACTTCATCAGCCGAAAGTGACAGTATGGTGTGGATTCACGGCTTCATTCATTATCGGTCCTTTTTTTATTTGAAGAGGTCCGCGGCACTTCTGAAACCGTTTCAGTGACAGACGCACGTTATGCGAACATGTTACGAACGTACATTATCCCTAGCTTGCAAGAGCGGGATGCAGTGAATCTGTGCGCATTTATGCAGGATGGAGCACCACCCCACATCGCACGTTACGTTAAGCAACTGATGCAAGAGACATTTGGCACAAATCGTGTGCTGAGCAGACTCTTTCCGAAGGCCTGGCCTCCTCAGTCACCAAACCTGACACCCTGCGATTTCTGGCTCTGGGGGGTTACCTAAAATCACAAGTGTACAGATGTCATCCCACTTCGTTGGCCATGCTGAAAGATGCCATTCGACTCCGTGTGGCAGCTATACCACCGGACGTGCTCTTCAATGCCGTCCATGGTGTTTTCTCTCGTCTGCAGGCAGTGCTGGAACAGGACGGCCATCACATTGAACACCTGGTACAATGAGGTGTCTAACCTGGTGGTGTCTATTTTTCTCGACACTTCCAACCTGTGGTTGCTGCGCCAGCTGGAGTTGAAAAATGTAAGTAAAATGAGTCAAAAATTTATGTGTAAAAAATTATCATAAAAAACCTGTCATTCTGATCATTTCTACGGAAACCGCGTTGCCCTACTCTTAAAACTCCGCGAGTTATTACGTTTTCAAAATGTGCAAGATTTTTGGATCTTTTTTTTTTTTTTTGGTTGGAGGTTTAACGACCACCGTGAGCAACTCAATGGGCTATAAGCAGTCACCCGTCCCTAATTTAGGGTCACTGGTTCCAGGGAAGGGAAAGAGCCAGTGCCGTAAGACAAACACAACATCCATGCCTCACCGGGATTCGAACCCGGACCCCGTTCGGACGAATGATCAGAGGCCATCGCTTAGACCACTGCGCTACCGGGGCGGCGATTTTTGGATCACCCGGTATATTGTTGTGTCAGAGTTTTACGTAGGACCAGATATCAGAAAATTCTCAAGCGTTAACTCAGTATTATAAATGTATCACTGTGAAGTTAGTTTTGTCTTCATAAAGGTGTCGTTTGAGGTTAGTTTTGTTTTTATACTGAGCTGTGTAATGTGATTATTTGGGAACAGGATTTTCTATTGAGGATATTGATGAGGTAGCAGTCTGTGCTGGGCGGTTTGGTCCAAATTGCAGACATTGGGGAAAACAGTGCCAATTGCGGACAGATCCAGTTCGGTCCGCAACTGGGAAAAGAGGAAGCGTTTTAGTGAGGGCTTAGGAAAAACCCCTTCCTAGTCCTTCCCTAAAAGGGTTTAGTCATTTAGTGAGGGAGATAAAAGTTACTATTTTCTCAAGCTCTTCATTTGCAGTTTGGATTGAAGAAGTAACGATTTTTTTTTATGTTATTTATATTGCAATGAAAGCTGTTCGTTTCTTCCAATGGATGAGTTTGAAATATTTGAGACAGGAAAAGGAAAGCCATTAGATATCATTACTAAAAGGGGGGCATTATTAAAAGGGAAGCCATTAGCTGCAGGTATAGGATATATTTGAAATATTAAAAGGAAAGTCATTAGCTGCATGTAATAAAAAGGGAAGCCATTAATAATAAAAGGGAAGCCATTAGCTGCATGTAATAAAAGGGAAGCCATTAGCTGCAGGTATAGGATATATTTGAAATATTAAAAGGGAAGTCATTAGCTGCATGTAATAAAAAGGGAAGCCATTAGCTGCATGTAATAAAAGGGAAGCAATTAGCGCATGTAATAAGAGGGAAGCCATTAGCTGCAGGCATAGGATATATTTGAAATATTAAAAAGAAAGCCATTAGCTGCAGGTATAGGATATATTTGAAATATTAAAAGGAAATTCATTAGCTGCATGTAATAAAAAGGGAAGCCATTAATAATAAAAGGGAAGCCATTAGCTGCATGTAATAAAAGGGAAGCCATTAGCTGCATGTAATAAAAGGGAAGCCATTAGCTGCAGGTATAGGATATATTTGAAATATTAAAAAGAAAGCCATTAGCTGCATGTAATAAAAGGAAAGCCATTAGATATAATTATTAAAAGAGAAAGCCATTAGCAGCCTTGTATTTTTGAGTCTAACCACTTTCAGAATATTTTCTGAGTGCTCTATATGGGAACCTTTTTTATTAAACAAAATTACTGCACAATGCTTGAATTTCAATAGTAAAGTTTTAGTAATGACATTCTTCATCTTATGCCTAACTGTTATAAACTGCAGTGTATTTCTCAGTTGCACGATTTTTTTTTTTTTTTTTTATTTTCTCCAGCCCATTGTCCAAGATCAAGATGGTTTACACTTAATTCAGAACAGGGCCGAATGGAGCTCTTGCGAGGCTCTGGGCGAAATTTCATTGTGGGCACTAAAAAATAAATCTCATATTTTACTAAAGTTGTTTCTGAAAATTATCGTTCGTGAGGAAGACACACGAACACTACCGTAAAGACAAAACGATTATCTCAAAGAAATATTTGGTTTAAGCTTAAGAAAAAGACCATAATACGGACTGAAAGTTCAGAGAGAGAGAGAGAGAGAGGGAGAGAAAGAGAGAGAGAGAGGAGGGAAGAGAGAGAGGAAGACAGAAAAAGAGATAGAGAAAGATAGAGAGAGAGAGAGAGAGAGAGAGAGAGAGAGAAAGATAGAGAAAGAGAAAGAGAGAGAGAGAGAGAGAGAAAGTAAAGTGTTAAAATCTACGATTTTCTTTCCCGGGAGAAGAGGTTTAGGTTGCATTGCGACTCTTATAACAGCTTATTCACAAAATGATAAAAAGATACCTGCTTAGCGAATATTTTCTCATTGCGAATATTTTTGTATAGGAAATATAATAAGGATCCCTCTATAATAAATTGGTATAAACAGTTTTTTCCCCTGATACATGTTTAGTGATTGATTTTTAATGCACAGTGGAGTAACTGACAAATTAGTGACATTCTAAACTTTTATATGCGTTCATATATGAAAGTTGCCTTTTTTTTTTTTTTTTTTCAATTTCTTGTAATGTTGGAAAAGTGGCCTCCATATGTAGTCCGAAAGTAACTTGGATATTGTTCTTTTTATTTCCTTAAGTATCAGGTTTTCACAGAAATTGTTGGATATATAAAAGTAGGGTACCACAAAATGATGAACTTTAATGTGCTATTTCATGAATGCAGAAAAGATTAAGGTGGTTACAAAAATCATTTCGAATCTGCAAATCTGTGTCTGTACAACGAACAGGGGGGAAAACGTGTTCAAAAATGGGGAGATTGGAAACAAACAAAAAAACTTCAAAAATATATTTTTAAGGGCCTTGGGCCCCAAAAGTTACAAAAAAAAACTGTAGTTAAATTTTTTTTACCATAAATTATTTTGTTTTCTAAACTGCGGGGTCTCCTAAAGGCGCGGGGCCCGGTTGCCCCTATGGTCCAGTCGGCCCTGATTCAGGATCTCTTATGCTTGAAGCTAAGCAAGAGGATAAATGACGATAATGCATTAAACCACGGTTTTTTCTGGGGGAATCCCGTACCATCGGACTTCACAAGCCTGGTATTGAAACTTAAAAGATTGGAATTCTCAAAAGCTCTCTGCCAAAGAAGAAAACAACAGCACAGAAACAAACAACAGCAGCAGCAACAAGCTGCAAAAAGACAGGCTGAGGACCTGAAACACACTGCAGGATCTCTGTTTAAAAGAGTGGCCAATAGTTCTGAAAGAGGCTTAATAAGCATTAAAAACTCATTTACCCTGAAAACAGTTTTCAATACATTCGTAATACCAACAGGGAAAAAAAAAAATTTAAGTGCAACATCGATAACAAGAACTGGTATTTGGTATCATCTCAGTGCTGCTGCTCCAAGGGCCCAGACAATTAAAGTTTAAACACATGATTTTAACTAGCAGGTCGTCCACATTAATGTAATAATAACTCCTGCTAGTTGAGTTGAGAAGATCATGTGTTGAAACTTTAATTGGGCACTCTCTGTGCCTTGGTGCTACTAAAAAATTCAACTGCTGCTCTGACATAATTTGTTTTTAATGCCAAACTAAAGTCATTCTCAAAATTACAGTTCAGATTGCCTCAAATATATAGAATAGTCAAACTGCATAAAGAACACCAACCAATTAGACCAATAATAAACTCAAAAAACTCTATTCTTTCAAATCTGAACTACTTTTTAAAGTCACACCTTCAGAATCTTTTAAAAGAGCCACCTAGCTTGATTAAAAACTCAATGCAGCTAAAAGAAAAACTAGAACTTCTTCCTAAATTAGATTCTCCTATTATGGGTAGTTTAGACATAGTGTCTATGTATACTCACATTAATATACAACAAAGAAAAAAACATATTAGTTGGAATTTTTGAAATGCTTACCTTCTCTTTGCAGAACAACTACTTTCAATTTGGGAAAACATTTTTCATTCAAAAATCGGGGCTAGCTATGGGCTCCCCACTTTCCCCACTCTTAGCTAACTGTTATGTGGGAAAACTAGAAGAAAAGATACTAGTGCAACCCTCATCATCATCATCATTGTCAACCATTATCAATCCACTGCTGGACAAAGGTCTCCCCAAGTTTCTTCCACAACAGTCTGTCTTGTGCCAGTTTCCTCCATGTCACTCCCGCATACTTTCGAATTTCATCCACCCATCTTCCATGTGGTCTTCTTCTGGGTCTTTTCCTATCCCTTGGAATCCAATCTAAAATTCCGGCTGTCCATCGATGGTCTGTCCTTCTGGCAGTATGTCCAGCCCATTGCCATTTCAGGGATTTAACTCTGATCATGATGTCTTCCACTCTTGTCATTTTTCGGATCCACGAGTTCCTCTTCTTATCTCTCCTGGTTACACCAAGCATGCACCTCTCAATGCATTCTTTGAGTTGTCTGCAGCCTTTGTATGTCTCCTTTAGTTAAGGTCCATGTCTCTGCACCATACGTAAGCACTGGAAGGATGCATTGATCAAACACTTTTCTTTTAAGACATAATGGCATATTGCTTTTGAAAATTATGCTGTTTCTTCCAAAAGCTCTCCAGGCAAGTTTTGTACGCCGATTAATTTCTTCATCAATGTGACCCTCACTTGATATCTGCTGTCCAAGATAAATGTACATGTCTGTTATCTCCAGCTTTTCTCCATCAATCGACATACTTCTGCTTACTGCAACCCCCATACTTCTGCCTATATAGCAGATACATGGATGGCATCTTATTTATAATAGATAGCTCAGAAATTGTTCCAGAAAGAATTCTAGACTCATTCAATGAATTAGATGATTTCCTTAAGTTCACTATTGAACTTCAAAAAGAAAGAAGAATTAACTTCTTAGATATTACTATCTATTATGAAGTTGAAAAATTCCTCACTAGTTGGTATAAAAAACCAATGAATACTAATAGACTACTGGATTTCAATTCCTATCACATCCAGTTTCTATTAAGAAAAATGTAGCAAGTCAGTTTTTAGAAAAAATTAATAAAATAGTTTCTACAGCAGATAAAAAAAGGAGCCCATAAAGAAGAACTTAAAGTCATACTTTCAGAGAATAACTATCCTAAAGAAGAAATTGAGAAGCTTATGAATTTTAATGGTACGAAGAACCCGCAAAAGCAACAAGTAAAATTCACTAGAAAAATTTCTTATCACAAAGGTTTATTTGAGTCTTTAAAGAGAATTAGTAAGAAGTACAATATTTAGGCTAGCTCCAAGTTAAGAGAACAAAGTTAAAAAATTCTTCCCTAAAATAGTTCAAAGAGAAGAAGATATTTTTTAAATGCAAGGAGTAGTCTATGAAGTAAATTGTAGTAGTGGACTATCTTACATAGGTGAAACAGGTCGCAGACTAGAAACTCGTATAGCAGAGCATAGAGCAGCTATAAAAAATTGCTCCAACAAGACTGGATTAAGATAGGCATGTTAGAGAAACTGAGCACAGCATGGATTGGAATTCCCTTAAAGTCATCAGTTTCCAAAGCAATTTTCAAAAAAGAAAGCTGGAAGGAGGAGAAAAATCAAAATTCCATAATCAATGACTGCAAAGGAGATTGAGAAAAATCAAAATTCAATTCAAGGAGATTGAGAAAAATCAAAATTCCATAATCAATGACTGCAAAGGATTTTTCCTGCCTAACATCTGGCAGGATTTGTTGAAAAATAACCTAAACCGTCTAGGTTAACCGTAACCGTGATAGTGACAGGAATAAGTGACAACAACAAGACAGCCTGAAGAAGGAGAAGAGTTTTCTCCAAAAATTTGCAATTTAATGAAAAAAATTCCTAGTAAAATTCCCATAATAGTTGTTTTAGATTAGTCATAAGTGTTTTAGTTTGTCTGTAATTTTGTAGTTGTAGGGTCCTTTTACATGAAAAAAGTCAAGTGTAGTACTTACATAAAAATATACGGATATCCCACAAAGGCTAAGAATAGTGATAAAAAGAATCACTATATGCACTTAGCAAATGTTGTGACATGCACTTGAATTCGATCAATCCACTCATTAATAATTTGATCCAAATGCATATTATCTACACAATCTCGATGGATAAAAAAACTGCACAGTGGTTTAATCTCTTCTGTGTCATAGTATTTCGTAAGGTTTTTATTCTTCTTAATTAACTAAAAGATATTTCTGCTTTGCATGATGTGCATGGCACGGTTGCATACAGTTTTAGATTTCCAAAGTTAGGCAATAAAATTTCTAGCATTGAATCTCTACCAAACATTTGTAAGAGTTCTTTGTAGCTTGATACATTTAGTTGTTTTATCAATCTGTAGCAGAGTTTGCCGAATTTTTTTTTAAAGAAGTATTTTTATTCCCTTGAAAAAATTTAGGGAGTAATTTTCAAAAGTTGGCAGTATTTTAGAAAAATTAACAGATGAAATAAAATACTTACGAAAATGCTAGGCAATTATGAAAAATCAATCCAGATTTTTTCTTATGAAAAATATTTCACTACTGCTCAATGTATTTAGAATTTGGATCCGTTTTGTTTCTTGTTTTAGAAATAAATACAATGTATAATATTCGTATTTTGAAACGACTGACTCACATCGTACGTACCAGTTTGTTATGACCACATGGAACAGCAATGTGTTCAAGAAGTGAAAACATGGTTCTTATGGGCATCCAAAAATATCTAATAAACTTCTCAGCAAGTTCCACAGCCACATTTGTTTTTCTGCAACTGCACAGCATCCAGTGCATAAATTTTCATTTTGCTAATATCTTTATTTCCCTTCCCATTTCTTTGGGGTTTTTTTTAATGCCTTGGATGACAATTTTATCCATCACGAATGCATTACAGCTTTCACTATTTTAGATAAAAGATGAATAGTGTAACTTTGAAAATATAAATATTTTTGAACACCATACATCAATTTTTACAAATTTTTCCAGCTTTGTCACTCTCATTTTCACCCACCCCCGTTTATCAAACTGAAATGCAAAACTGGGGGGGGGGGATTTAAGAATACATGTTCTGATTATCGTTTGGGGAAAAAATTACAGTTGCAGGGCGAAATCTTTGCTACGTCCGATTTCAGTTTTCGGACATTTTCCCTCCATTTTCAAGTTGAAATACAAATATTTATGAAATAAAATTATATGTAACAACAGTACTGGACAGAGACAACATCACAGGAAAAAGAAATTACGATTACGGAAACAAATCTTTATTTTGTTTACTCCCATTTCTGAAAGACGAAATACCGTTCCGATGCATATTTTTACGAACTGGTAAAATTCTTCGACGTGTAGTTTTACGGCCAGAAAAATTCATGATGCATATTTTTATGCATCAAGAAAAATTCCTGAAGTGTATTTTTATGTGCCAAGAAAAATTTCCCATGCATATTTTTATGCGTTGGTAAAATTATTTATTTAAAATTATTTCGGTGCGTACTAGATGCGTAAATACACATTTTGGCGAAGTCTGCAGTCTGTAGCCCCGGAAGTGTTCAAATTCATAAGTGCGCCTTTGGTTGTTAAAATCTCCATGATAAAAATTACAAACATTTGTAACAGAGGTTTGCCAGCTTTTCTTCATATTAGGAGACATGCCATGGCTGGGAATTATCTGCCATATTTAAGAATGTACACTGCTGTTCAAAATTAAAAGAATTTGCACATTTTGTTGATTTTCAAAAAAGTACAAATTATGCCTCCGAATAAGAATGCAAATTTGCAGTGTCAAATACGTAAGCGTACATGTGCATGTGGGCGGAGCTGTGACAGCAGAGGGCATGAAAAGAACACGTGGCTTTTTCCGCGATTAGTTCTCTCGTACTCCTCGGCGACATTCGTTGTGTTTCTTGCAGGAGTTGGTTCAATTACATAAGCAGTCAGGTAAAATGAGTTGCCATGAATGTATTGATGATGGAATGAGGTGGAGAATCGTCAGTAGATTGGAGGCAGGGCAATCACAAGTTTAGGTTGCTACGGAGCTCAATGTAACGCCCAGTGTTGTCTGCAATTTGTGGAAACAGTTTAAAGACACCGGATCCATATCGAGAAGGACTGGGGAAGGTCATCCAAGAGCCACGACGGCCAATGAAGATCATTATTTGGCACTTTCAGCGAGGTGCCACAGCTGCACAGCTATCTTGTGAGCTGCATGCTGCCACTGGAACCTGAGTTTTAAGGGTTACTGTTTCCTGAAGGCTTTATGAGAGAGGGCTTTTTGCCAGAAGACATGCTGTTTGCATCCCACTCACTTCAGCACACAAGAGAGCGCGTTTAGCATGATGCAGAGTGCAGAAAACATCAGCCTTAGACCAGACTTCAGTGGGGTAACATTCTCTTCACAGACGAGTCGCGATTCAGCCTGGACACTGATTCTCGACATACCTTCATCTGGAGAGAACCTGGGACCTGATACTTTTCCTCCAACATCCGAGAAAGGGACCGCTATAGCAGCAGAGGTGTCATGGTCTGGGCAGGCATCATGTTGGGCGGCCACTCCCTGACTGAGAGGTATAGGGATGAGATCTTAGAGCCCTATGTTCAACTTTTCAAAGGCGCAGTTGGCCCTCGGTTCCTTTTTATGGACGACAACGCTCATCCACATAGGGCTCACCTGATCAACGATTATCTTGAAAGGGAGGATATTCGCCGGATGGGTTGGCCAGTCAGATTGCCAAACCTAAACCCTATCGAACATGTCTGAGGCACTCTTGGGAGGGCAATTACAGCTCGCCATTCTTCTCAGAGAACCATCCGGGAACTAAAAACTGTGTTGCTGCAGGAGTGGAACCAACTGACACAGGGACTCATCAACTGCCTCGTTTCCAGTATGACGTCGCGCTGTGAGAGGGGACCATACTCCATATTAGAGTCATTTTATGTTCGATCTTGCAACATGGATTTTGGACATTCCTGCGCTGATGAGCCTTACTGACGATCATGAGTGCATACCACGACTGTTGTATGGTATAATTTTTTCTCTTATATAACTGTGTATCCATACCAAATTTCATTAAAATGTGTCCATTAGTTTTTCAGAAATTTGACAAAATGTGCAAATTCTCTTAATTTTGAACACCAGTGTATATCCTGTCATGCTCACATCACCTCAGGGGGAAAAACAACAACCTGAAAGCATACGGTTTCATTTTAACAGGGCGTGCAGGACTGCAATGATACATTTTAAGTAGGAATTAGGATTTTTTCCAAAATTTTAGGACAACTGCTTTTCTCAAAAAAAAAAAAAAAAAAAAAACTAAAACGAGAACAGTAAAATTAGTATGAAACACTTACAGAAAAAAAACAAACCTTCGGCCTACTTTTCTTTTTTATAGTAATTTTTATTTTAAGCTTACATTTCAAATCAGGAATTTTCCCAGTGTCTTGACAAATTGGAAAGTCCTGAAAGATGGTGAGCAGGGCCAAATAGATCATAGTCAAACATATTATTGCCCAGTGCATCAGATTCAAAATCTGTTGAAACTTCTACTGAATTACAGCAATTTTTTCCCCCAGAAAATTTTGATTGTCATTTAATTTTCTGTGCAAATACGAACTTAGCAAACACCCAGATCGGTATGGAAAACTAAAATGTTAACTGAAACAGATGTTAAAGGCAGACCACTGCCAAATTCATCATGCAAGTACACACTCAGAGAACGTGAAAATTCCATCATTCTAAAATGGGAATCGTACCTGCATCTCCCGATTTACATTCGAGTAGGTTACCCTTACACCACACAGAACAAGGAACCTCCAAGCTAGCTAACTAACAAGGAACCTAAAATGGTAATTTTCCTGCACAATTCACCCAATGGCAATATGTTAGAATGAAACTTTGCATCTTAATTGCTGGAGCACTTCCTTATTTATTTACTTCTCATTTGCAGGTGAACAAGGCTACTATTAACTAGAATCACCTTAGTGTTACGGGTATTTACATTGTTGTTGCACGAGGAAAAACTTCTTGTTCCATAAGAAATTCACAATTTGGGCCATAAGACAAAATAACTGCTACAACAACCAAACAGTACCAGTACATTTAATAACTTGGTGGATTTATGGCACATTTTTGATAGTAAATATTTGATCACAGCAAAGCATAATACTAGATGTATTTAATACATACGTACATACCAAGTATTCCTTGATGTGTTTTTTCTTGCTGACAGAGACGCATCCACAAATAACAATGTTTACTAGCAATTGCCACTGGTTTATTTGTTCTCATGTAATACTACAGGTGAAGTTTACATTTTGTTTTGTTTTTTTGTCATAGGTATGAGTTTTCATGAAGCTAGGTGAAATCAGCTTGAATTTTGAGGAACTTTGTTTGGAAAAGCATTATTCCCATTGTCATTGTTCATTAAAAACAATCTGAAATACGTGTTTTTTTTAAGTTTAACAAATCCATTAGCATGGTTATTCACATTGGTAAAACAAAATAATACAGTTGGGTCATTCCACATGAAACCTATAGATGATTGTTGGTGCACAGTTTCACATACTAATTTTTACACTATTACCATCACCAACAAAAATATTTAATGTTAACTCTTCACTAATGGAAGACAGCAAGTTTAGGTGCATTGTTAGTTACCCAACTCAAGGCATATACACTGTCAGCTACTCAACCTAAGGCTATCTATGGAAGCAAAAAAATATCCATCTTTCCCTTACCCTACAGTATCCTGCAGCTAATGGCAAAAGTGCCCTGAGTGGTCACTGAAAAAAAAAAAAGTAACATTGTCTGACTTGGCCTAATGGGTATCTGAGTAGGCAAAATAAAGTTCCTGGACTTTTCTAAATTCTGCAAGTAAAGTTCCAGATGTTACACTAATAACATTTTTACATGTGCTTTATGATATATAATGGAAAAGTGCGACTATATTGGAAGTATTCCCCAAGATTCATATGCCAGAAGCTTAATTACTGTTGTATTATTATTTCAATTTATCTGATCTGATATTCTTGAATGAACTACCCCATTACAAAATACTGAATTTGCCTTTAACTCTTGCAAGGCGGTGTGTTTTTTTCTTTTTTTGCAATTTAGTCATACACAAAACATTCTAAATAGCAAAACGGCACATATACACATGAGCACACCATGGCCTATGTGGATTTCTTTTTACATAATTCAAGTTAACATTCTCCTTTAAAAGTTACTACAAAAGTGCAGAATTGTAAGAAATTTGACGTTTTCTGAAAACAGTGGTTGGTGGAGGATTTTCATCCCCAATATAACTTTTTTTAACAAAAGGAAAATTCCTTTCCATGTACTGGATACCATAATTTTTAGACTAAGAGCCGCAGGTGAGAAATTTTGCGATCTTGGAAGCAAAAATTGCCATAAGGGCCGCACCTGTGAAGACATGGTGCTGCTCAGAAAACTAAATTATCTTCCCCAACTTGATTATACACTGGCGGAAAAGGAAAAAAGAACACCAAGAAGGAATTGGCGGACGATCATGAAATTTACATATGTTAATGGGGTAGAGTTTACGTAGGTGTGATGTTAATTTTGGGACCAACCGGTGAGCGCTTACGCCACAGCATGGCATAATATGCAAATTATCGTCGGTGGTATTTAAGGAGTACGGCGAAGTGAATGTAATCAGTCGTCGGCGTACGGACACGTCCGAAGACCCTGAAGAAGCTGCAATGCCTGGACATGGAAGACGCGTACGATTTCAGCAGTTATCGGACTTTGAGCGAGGTCGTCTAGTCGGACTCTGCAAGGCCGGGTGGTCGTATCGTCGTATTGCGGAGCGAATTGGACAGGAAGTATCGGTGGTGGTACGATGGTGGCGTAGATGGTCCGAGGAACATTCCCACATGAGAAGACGTGGTACCGGGAATCACAGATGGACTGATGAGCGGACCAATCGACGCATAAAAAGAGCAGCGTTGTCAAGCAGAACATCCACTGCGACGCAAATCCGAGCTGCCGTTGCACCTGAGGTGACTGTGCGAACAATCTGCAACCGTCTACTGGGTGCAGGACTACATGCACGTGTGCCTCTGGCATGTGTACCTCTGACTACAGCCCACCGTCAGGAATGGCTGCAGTGGTGTCGCCAACGTCTGCACTGGAGAACGCAATGGCGATCTGTCGTGTTCAGCGATGAAAGCAGATTTTGCTTGGGAGCCTCCGATGGCCATATGCGTGTTCGCAGACGCACAGGGGAAGCATCTCCACCCTTCTTGCATCCGCCAGCGACACACAGGCCTACACCTGGTCTCCTGGTGTGCGGAGCGATCAGCTATCACTCCCGTACACAACTAGTGTTTGTACCGGGTACGTTAAACAGCACCTCTTACATCAACAACATCATTCAGCCCGTTGTTGTGCCATTTGTAAGGTCGGTCCATCGTGGTGTTTTCCAGCAAGATAACGCACGTCCACATGCACTTCAGGGTGTGAGACAACTTCCATGGCCGGCACGTTCACCAGATTTGTCCCCCATTGAGCACATGTGAGATTTTATGGGACAAAATTCCCCAACTTTTTCTGAAAATTCACATTTTACCTGACTTTTGGAGACCCCCCTCCAACAATTCTCTGATTTCCAGGTAAAGTGAGAACTGTCACTTAGAAACCGTGAAAGGTTACATAACTATCTATATTTTTTAAATCCTTACCCTCTTTTTGAGCAACTTTATCATCATGAATAAACTTTGAAATCACATTTCTCAGTAAATCATTGGATTCTTAATAGAGTAAATGAATCACTGGGCACTCAGTTTGAAAACTCAGCAAGGATTTCTTAAACACTTTATGAATGTAAATTATAAATGCTATATAGCAAGGGACAACATTTCTGATTCACTGATATTGATTAGTACTACCAATTAGTTTGTCAAAGTTTTTTTGCTGTGGCAGAAACTTTAAAAAATATTCTTCCAAATAAATTTGTGAACTGCTCATATATTCGCTCAGCAACTGGACCTATATAGTTAGACACCTACTACTTACATGCCTTATTAAAAACTGTGACATCACATCTGTTACATCCTCAATGCTTTTATAGTCTTCTCGTCTAGCAGCACCGTTTTCCAAAAAATAGTACATGTCACAGGCAAATTCATTTAAATCAAAGTTACAATTTTCTAAAAGCTTTTTGAAGTCATTATTTACAACATGCAGGTTACACTCCAATTTCCAAGACTCTCTTACCTGTCTTATTCTGCATAACTTCATTAAATTTTTTATATACACTCTGATTAACATTTGGTCCATCCATTGATAGACACAATATTCTTTCCTAAGGAATATTATAAGTGTTAAATGCATCCAGCAATTCCTGCAAAATCTGGTTGCCAGAGAAGGCATGCCTATGAAAATGCTTGTTAAGTATCTGCAACAAATTGAATTTTTTTCTGCAGACCAGTACCTAATGTGTATATCCAACTGCCGTTTCATTTGGATGTTTGTTGTTTCATTAAAAGCCACAGTTACTGGTCCAGTGTTATTTTTCAAGTCACATTTTAATTCATTTTCACTTTTTTTCTTTTAATTGCATATCACTAGCTATTTTTGAGTCAGGAAATATTTTTCTGAACAGAACATGTGTCTCATTACAGGATTTAAATAAGTAATTATTCGGAGCAACATTCATAGCCCAAATAGCTTTTGCTTTATTAATTTACATATTATGACTCAATTTATCATGCACAACTTCTACTTGGTACTGTGCTGCTTGCTGACTACCACTAAAAATGCAACAATAGAATAAGTGCCAAATTTTTTTCCCTGGAATTTAGCTTGATGCTTCTTACCATGGTGGTGAGATTTTATTTGAGCAAAACCACTATTTGAAGTTTCAAATATCTCCCCACATAACAGACAACTAGGACAAAAAATTGTTTCCCCTTTTCTATACCATTCCTTAACTTCAATGCCATCCAATCCCTTCAACAACCACGAGTTCTTAAAATTTTGTTTTTTCCCTTGGCATATTTAAAATTCACCTTCAAGCACGTGGATACGTTCTCACTTCTAGCTTGGCGGGACGTTATATCATCCAAGGCTCCGTCGATGATATCCTTTTAGTAGTGCTGCGCAGCCACTTTATGGGTCAGCGAAAACGAAGATCATGATAGTTTTTTCTTTTGTAATCTACTTTGACTCACTTATAAACGTGGAAAGAGCGATGACTTCTGTTTGATTATTGACAATACTTGTTATGTAAATTTTACGAATATGGGAATGACGGAATGAAAACTTTTAGAAGGGCCTAAACGTTAGTCCTAATATTATTTTCTGCCTGAGTAATACTGCAATATTAATAATTTGATGTGTTACATAAACGTTAGGAATATAACATCGTTAGAATAAAAACTGTTAAATAGGCCAAGGCCTAGGACTTATGACTTAAGGGCCGCGGGTGGCCTAGTGAAGAGCCAAATAAAATTGTTAACTTTCAACTTCCTACTGTAGAGTAGCTACTTTCTTAAAAAATTCCAGTTCGGCTTTATACTGTAATAAATTTGTGACTTCTTATTTTTTAAAGTAAGGTCTTAATTAGAAACTGACTTTTAATGTCCTTTCTAGAGAAAATAACTATAAATTTAGAACTCTTTTTTCAAATCAAAGCAAACTATTGCAAGACGAAAAAGATTACTGTCTTGTACATTCCCGCTGATAAAAATGACGCCGCAGCAGGATGGATAATTGGATGATGTCACGGCAGTGCTACGGGGCAACACAAGTAAGCAAACAGACTTCACGAACACAGTGTTTGCAGCCTCAGTGCGCTCGGTGTCACCATTGGTCTCGAAGCAGCGGAAGCGCCACCTAGCTGCACTTGCTCCGTTGTAGCAGACGATGCAGGCCAGATACGGTAGTATAGCTGAGGACCTGTCATCGCCGACAACTGAATCAACTTTGGGGGGGGGGGGAAAGTAGTTACTTCATATAGAAGGAAAATAACGCAAAACTGGTTCCTTATGTAAAGACGTAACAGGGTCGGAGTGATTTATTACTTTCCATCCTAAATTCAAAAATTTTTTTAGAATTTGCTACTCTTTTCTGAAAAATTTTAGCAATTTCATGGCATTAGCAAAATTTTAGGAATTTTATGACGACTGCTCGCCCTGCTTTAAGATTCTTTACTTCGCAACAAGAATAAGAAAAGTGCCCAATCATGCCCAGATAACAGAATTGTGGTGGTCCTGCATCGACATCAACCATCCGGCGGAAAAGAAATAACGGACTCGTCACTGAGAATGATTCACAGGAGGGGGACAACCCACCACTTTCAGTAGTGCGCCCAGGTGGCACTTCAAGAGCAGTAGGTGCAGTCTTCGGCGATAAGAAGAACAACATTGCACTGTGGTGAAATGTGCAAGTAAAAACAAACCACATCATCTGTCGCCCGCGCCCCCCCTTCATCCCAAAAAAAAAAAGACATGCCAACGGTAGAGCACGGGCAATTTGGACACTAATGGAATCTTTCAAAGAGCACAAGCAAAACGCAGGAGGAGACTGTATTTGCTGCTTTCCCCAGAAACTGCCACGCATGACTTTATTTATGATAAGTTCTTTTTCTACCTTCAAAGAAATGAACCTTTATTTCTTTAAAAAAAAAAAAAAAAAAAAAAGTTACAATTTAATAACGTTTAAGAATACAAACGCAAAGAATTTCGGGAACAAGTTCCGATTTCCGAAGCATAATTTTCATGTGATATTGAAGCATTAATGAATCTTATTACCAGTGAAAAACTGGGGGTGTGGCACCCCCATTTCTGAAGAACAGGGGTGCCTACCCCCCCCCGTACTTTATGCCTATGCCTCGGACAACGTTGCAGGTTTTTTTGGGGGTAAACTTGCTGTACCATATGCTTACATTCCTGTACTTGCAAGTAAATTTTAGCATAAACATCTTTAAAATGAGCTTAAAGCTAAAAATTTTCAGTTTCTTATCAAATTACATACTTTAAAACATGTACAACTTTTTTTCGAAATTTTCAGCTAAATAATTTAGGACACTAAACTACACATCTGCCAAATTTAACACTCATCCATCACTTAAAAATGGCAAAATATGCAATGCTGTTCTTGTACAAGTTCTCTTACTTCACACCTCAACTTCTGTGGTTTATTGTAGCAAGTACTCTGAGAATACAGTTAAAAAGTGATTCCTGTATGAATCAAACTTGAGTTTATTCCTTGTGGTACACTTTACTCATGCTATGTTTTATCTGTATGAGTAAGCACATGGCGTGAAACAAGAGACTTCTTGCTAAATTTTTTATGACATATTTCACATTCATGTAGGTTTTGACCAGTATGGAAGCGCAAATGCTGAGAAAGAGAACTTTTAATCGAGTACCTTTTAAAGCAAATTCTGCATTCGTGAGGCTTTTCTCCAGTATGAGAAACCAAATGCTGTTTAAGATCATATTTGCGAATGAATTTCTTGCAGCACGTTTGGCATTCATGGTGCTTTTCACCGGTATGCGTTAGCAAATGCCGTAAAAGATTACTTCGCAGATTGAATTTCTGGAGGCATGTTGTACACTCGTGAATTTTCTCACCAGTATGAGTCAGCATATGACTCGAAAGATGAGCTCTCTGTGTAAATTTCTTATGACACGTTTGGCACTCGTGGGGCCTCTGACCTGTATGAACAAGCAAATGAGTTGAGAGGGACTTTTTTTCAGTAAATCTTTTGAGACATATTTCACATTCATAAGGTTTTTCTCCCGAATGGATACGAAAATGCTTCAAGAGAGCATATTTTGTTGAAAATTTCTTGCAACATACTCCACATTCATGAGGTTTTTCACCTGCGTGAAGAAGCCAATGTTTTGAAAGGCTTTGTTTTAGCATAAATTTAGTACCACACATATCACACTGATAGGGCTTCTCACCTGTATGAGATTTTATATGTCTTAAAAGTGCAGATTTGCGAAGGAATTTTTGGAACACATTTGACATTCATGTGGTTTTTCACCTGAATGTGTGTGCAAGTGTTCTGCAAGGATATGTTTTGAAGAAAATGTCTTGAGACAGAATTCACACTCGTGTGGCTCTTCACCTGTATGATCGAGCATATGCTGTGAGAGTTGGCATTTCTGATTAAATGTCTTTAAGCAGATTCGACACTCGTGCATTCTGTTATGAGAATTAATAACTAAAGTCAGAATTCCATTTTGCAGCCCTTGGAAGAATGTTTTATGCTGTTGGCTTTCTGTGCTTGCAGAAATGAGAATTCCCAGGAGCAGATTTTCAGAAGCACTGTTCATTCATTTGAATAGTCCAGCCCAAATCTTGGTGCTTGCAAACAGTGTGCTAATACCGCATTTCTTGCCTAAAACGTATCACATAGGAATTAAAATGGAATCATACAAATCATAATACAATGTATTTTTTAAACTGTACTCTTGTCTGGCAAACTCTGTTCAGTACACAGACTGGTTTAATATTGCTTAAGATGGCTTGCTCTTGTAGTTTTCAGCTGCTACCATACATACATACAATCTAAAAACTTTGTGACATTTCTTTTATGTTGAAAATAAATTTTCTAAATAACCGTGACATATAATAAAGATCAGATTTAATATCCTTGCGAGTGAGGTGAAAAACATTACCTGGGAAACCAAATATGAATTCACCATAAAAAAATAGTTTCCTATAACCCTTAATTTTTTTTTCTTTGTTAAATTTTACATGCAGTCAGTTAATGATCATTTGTAATGATTTTTAAAGAAATCTGAAAAATAAAGCAAATAGAAGACTAGTAAAAAACATCACCTATTTCCACAAAATAGTAAACTCAGCCCAAGGATCTTGAGGAAATACTAGTTGTCAGAACACGAAAGATATTTCTAGCTGTTTCCTTGTACAACACACTCTCTTATTTCCCGAAGGTAACATAGGAATTTACTAATTATTTCCCCGAGATTTGGTTAAAAACATTTTTCAGAATTTCATTGCTGGTTTTGTTCAAATGAGAGCACACACACACGCAGCACAATGCATCATTGGAAATATGCTGTATCCGCCGTCACTCTTCAACGGCGTGTTATTTATTTACAAAAAAACTATTATCTCAACAAACATACATTAAAATAAATTTATGGTAGTTAAAGGTGCAAACTGGATCTCATGCTAGTCATGAACCTTGAAAGAAAATCATTAAAACTGGGTCACCATTCACTAACCATTTCTAAAGGATTAAGCTTCCTTGTTGCAAGCCGCATAGAAAAAATAATGCATAAAAGACAAAGTACACGCCATTTGACGGTTCGTTTATTTTGTTGTTTTGTTTTTTTATATAAGACGATGAGGCCTATAGCCTGAGGTTTGTGTCTCTTAGGGTGTAAAGTGCAATCATTAGCCGTCGATATTTCTAAAAATTTGAAGCCAAAATGCCTACATTTTTTTTTTTGGCTTTATGAATTGCTTTAATAGAGGAAATCGAGACCGTAAGTCTTTTTCAGGCTACTAGCTGCTGTCTCTAAAGGCAGTACCGAAACAATTCGCTTAGATGCCAAACAAAGGGAGATCGCTTATCAGAGCTTAGAAAACACTTTTTTTGAAGAGTTAGACTCTTCAAAGGCAGAGAACCTCTTAAATGTTAGTTTTATCTGGAAATCAGTGATTTCAGGTAAAGAAGAGAATATATCTTTTACTTTTTTTTTTTTTTTTTTTTTTGATTGGAGGTTTTTTTTTTTTTTTTTTTTTTTTTGATTGGAGGTTTAACGACCACCGTGAGCAACTCAACGGGCTATAAGCAGTCGCCCGTCCCTAACTTAGGGTCACTGGTTCCAGGGAAGGGAGAGAGCCAGTGCCGTAAGACAAACACAACATCCATGATTGGAGGTTTAACGACCACCATGAGCAACTCAATGGGCTATAAGCAGTCGCCCGTCCCTAATTTAGGGTCACTGGTTCCAGGAAGGGAGAGAGCCAGTGCCGTAAGACAAACAACATCCATGCCTCACCGGGATTCGAACCCGGACCCCGTTCGGACGAATGATCAGAGGCCATCGCTTAGACCACTGCGCCACCGGGGCGGCTCTTTTACTTGTTCAAACGCCATTGGAGTGCAGTGCTTGCACTTATTGGGCCAGGCGTTTCATTTGTTGATTCAAAGATTTTAAGTTGAATTTAAAAGGTGTTGGCTGTGTTTTTGCGTAGGTTTTATTACTACTGACTATTTTCTCAAAGAACATCTTTTGAGTTTATCTCCTAGTCAAAATCTTTCTTAAATAAACGCTTCAGTCCCCAATCGCAACTTCTGTTACGTGGTTTTTGTTGTTGTTGTTGTTTTTTTTCTCCAGGGAATTCTTTTTAAAAAGTTCCTGGTTGATCTAGGGGATGTTAAAACTGTTAAAACTTTTTATAGGGCTAAAAGTTAATTTATTAGCAAACATGACTTTTAGTCAGATTCAAGTCTCTGGCTCTTCTGTATTTTTTCGATCTCGATCACGCCATAACCTGACTCACATCTTTTTGCGAGTTTACGGCTTTTCACTTTTAAGGTTATTTGGCTGTCGGTGTTGGGAGTTTTTAGTTTACTACTTTGTTCTATATGATACCCCCCCCCCCACCAAAAAAAAAAAAAACTACCGCTGATTTTTTTTACTACATCTAGATTTTTACATGGAGCTGAAGCACACTTATTTATTTATTTTTTTTATTGGAGGTTTAACGACCACCGTGAGCAACTCAATGGGCTATAAGCAGTCGCCCGTCCCTAATTTGGGGTCACTGGCACCAGGGAAGGGAGAGAACCAGTGCCGTAAGACAAGTAAAACATCCATGCCTCACCGGGATTCGAACCCGGACTCCTTTTGGACGAATGATCAGAGGCCATCGCTTATACCACTGCGCCGTCGGTGCGGCGCACACTTTTGCAGAAAAATGCAAATAGTGGCGAAAATTATTGTCCAAATATAATCCTTTTTGGTGCCCAGGTCTGTTTACAGGTCAGTGTTATGCTTCTAAATTTATTTATGAATAAAAAGATTTTAAGGCACAAATCCCAGCAAAATTATTTTATTTTTTAACCACAATTTTACGCACAAAAAAAAAAAAAAAAAAGATTTCGCTCATTTTTCTAAGGCTTGAAAATCGCTTCCCAGAGCTTAGAAGTACACTTTTTGTTGAAAAGTTAAACTCTCGAAAAGCCATAGAATCTTTCAGGGGAGAGTTTTATCTAAAATCAGCGATTCCTGGAAAGAAAGAAAACCTATCTTTTTTTACTCAGATCTCCGCGCCTGGGAAGGGAAGAGAACCTTACTTATTAAAGCAGCGTACCTATTTTCTTCATAAATTACGGATTACTCACGATTTTTTTTTGGTTGGAGGTTTAACGACCACCGTGAGCAACTCAATGGGCTATAAGCAGTCGCCCGTCCCTAATTTTAGGGTCACTGGTTCCAGGGAAGGGAGAGAGCCAGTGCCGTAAGACAAACACAACATCCATGCCTCACCGGGATTCGAACCCGGACCCCGTTCGGACGAACGATCAGAGGCCAGCGCCTTAGACCACTGCGCCACCGGGGCGGCCACCGGGATTTGAACCCGGACCTGGTTCGGACGAATGATCAGAGTCCATCGCTTAGACCACTGCGCCACCGGGGCGGCACTCACGAATTTGTTATGGTACTAAATTACCTTGTAAACGAATACCGACGACGAGAAAATATTATATGCTTCGAAACTTTTATTTGCCTCGAATTGTTCTGCGGTAAAGGCGCTTCGACCAAAGAAAAAGTAATCCAAAATATTTACTAATTGCTCTTTCGGAAAACTTTTCGCATCACCTTCGAAGCAACTTTCATTCAGCACATAAGGATCTTTTCCTTCAATGTATTTAATTTTTTCCAAATACTGCATTTTGTACTCGGAAGTTAAAGTTTCAAAGTAAGAAGCCATCATTTCAACGAGCAGTGGCGTAGGAACGGGGGGGGGTACATAGGTACAATGTACCCTCCAAATTTCGGAGAGGGGTACATTAATATCTACTGTACCCCCCAGATATGAGCAAACACAAACCAATCATTCATAAAGAGTGAACTGTAAAATTTATATGCTACTTTTTATTTCAAAGAAATATCACGGGTCATCTGTTTTTTATATCCGAAGCTTGTAGTGGGAGGCTTTTCATCCACCAAAAACTTGCCAACCATCAGGTAAACTCCAGCAAATTAGTTCTGCAGGGAAACGAGTTCAAACGACTGCCAGCTTGAGCAGAAGAAAGGTGCCGATATTATGACACCTGTCAGTCACCTACAGCTAATGACATTGCGATTGGTTGAAACGGAGTGTCGAACTGTGCGGCGTCTTTCTTCATCGATACCCTTTTTGCCTTTGGCTCAACTTCCACAGAAGAGCCGTAGCTCCTTTGTATTTCAGTGTCCAAGTTCCTCGGTAAGACGAGCATCTTTCTCTACTCATTGGTGATTGGTCATTGCCCCCCCTCCCCTCTTTGACATAAGTATTGGCCTCCATCTTTCTTTCATTTATGACTCAGGTTTTCTTCTATGTGTCTATGCATTTGCATTATTCGTATGTAGCTTAACTAACCAACCTCTTGTAGTACTCCGTCTAGTCTGTAGTAATGATTGTTGAGTTTTAACATCGATTCGAAGTTGCTAATAATGGCTAAAAGAACTATTGTGGATTTTTTTACTTTTAATTACCCAAAGAAAATATAATTTAATAATGAGAACGACAACCTGAATGAAAGTAATATTGGCTTTTCTGAAGGGAAGATATCTGTCCAGGAACAGGAACATCAAAATTTAGGGAAACATTTGCTTGTGCTCAAGGCTAATGGTAAGTCTACTCTCTCTCATGTAATGGCTTAATCCTTGAGATGTAAGGTTCATGAGCTTGTACCCCCTAAATCAAAAGCGTTCCTACGCCACTGTCAACGAAGCGGGTTGTCCTTCAGTTACGTTAGTAAGGCTCGTTGCCATGCTGAGTCAAGTGTCTGATACATCCTCATACTGTATTCCTCGAAAATATAAATTTATAATACAATGTATTTACAAACAACTCGATTTTACGCGAAAGCTTGCATTTCAAAGCATTTACACTGTCGAAATGTAAATGTGGATCCACATTTGAAAATAAAAGCCAGTTCCACTAATTACTAAGCTCTGGCCTCTGTTCATCCGTCGTCTGGGTAAGAGTTCGAATCCCGTGAGGCATGGATGTTGTGTTTGTCCTACGTCACTGTCTCTCTCCCTTTCCTAGAACTAGTGACCCTAAATTAGGGACGATTATTTTCCAAAGATTTGTATACCCTGATCAACATGCTTCAATCTTAATTTCATTTATTTGCCAATCATATAATAAATTGATTAAATACTTACAAAAAGAATTAATAATTTAAATTATTTGTTTTTTTTATTTTGAAATAGATTTTTACCTCACCTCTGTATTGTTGTTTTTTTAGTTTGACACAGATTTTTACTGAACTGTCCCAAATATATAAGGACATATTGGTAAATATGTATGGAGACTATTATGTATTGTTACGACCCCCCTCCCCCTGCCATTAATTCGGGAATTAATGGGAGTGGTGGATGTATGAAATTAATTAGGTATTAATTAATTAAGTTCGAGGCTTTATTGGGTTTACAAGTGCAAGGACCGAGGAAAATTTGATCTGGGGTTAGGAAAGAAAAGAGACTAAGAATTCTCACTCTGGCTGGGTGGTCGGAGTTTCGAGCGCTTTGACGTCGTAAATCGTAGGTCGCAGCTGACGTCTAGTCCAAACAACCGGGAAGCAGGAACTTTTCGAAGCGAGACATTGAGGGCCACTTGAAGAACTAAATTAAGATGGGGGACTAGAGTGTGAGCGAACAATCGTAAATTCGTCCAGTGTTCAAGAGCATTTTCGAAAACAATTGCTCTCTTTTTGTGTGGTCCGGGCGGTAAGCAAGATTGGGCAGTTGGCGTTGAAAATAAGGAAGAAATTTAAATTGCCTGTACGCTTTCTGATGTGAAAGACGAGATGTCTTTGGGCTGCTATGTTATTTGGGAAAAAATGAAACAGCAAAACTCCCGCATTTTGAAAGAAATGGAGATCAGCAACTCGAGGGATCCGGAAAGGACAGATTGCCGTTAAGGCAGCGGGATGCTTGTATCCGCGTGATAAAGCAACAATTCCTGTGCTGTGAGCCGAATGGAAATTAGCGACCTGTGGGCCCAATAAAAAGGAAAGCTTCGAAGAAATTCAGAAGTCGGCGAGTTGACGTTGGTCGGTCCAAGGAGAAGCGAAGCCAAGAAACGAAACTCGGGCTGGAAAGGCTAACAACAGCGGTGTGGATCCATCATCCCTTCCTGGATGCAGTAAAAAAGGCGAAGCTAGGCTCCACCAGCAAAAACATGTGCATGCGTTTGTAAAGGGGAGCAGTGCAATCCCTACGCGTGAATGCGACGGGATGCAGCCCGCGCAAAGAAATCGGCAGCGTAAGAGAAGTGTGTTGGATACCTTACCAATTAACAGGTGAAATAACTTATGGGATTTACGGACGACAGCCTTATTTATCCATATAAGTAAAAAAAATTGTTATTGTTGTTAAATCTGTTACGCGATTAGTAGAGGAATTGAACTGGTAAATTGTAAGAATTGGACTGTGGATTAACTTCATAAAACTTTATTATTGGAACAAATTTCGGTCAAAGATGACCCAGCACTTTAGATCAGCAGACAACTAATTGTTATACGTATTTGTGCCATTTTTATTTTGATAGCAATTAAATGTTTATGTCTAGTGCAGTCAGGATATTTGCAGGATACATTATTTATGTGTACGAAAGTTACTGCTTTTAATTGTTTAATTGTGCGCCCATACATTACAGTCTTTGCGTCAAGGACAACGTCGAATTACCGTGGAAAAGAAATTTAATAATTGCTCGGCTACGGCTGTTACATTGGTGACCCTCAGGGACACCCCGGTTACAACACTGGTGGTCCGCGGTGGGATCGTGGGATCGTGACCTCGACCACAACAGTATATACGATAGAAGTTTAGGAAAACTTAGTATTGCACAACAGGTAATTTTTATTAAATTTATCCACTTTATTCGCAAGCAGTCTTTTTAAAAATTGACAAGTTTTGATTTCTATCGAACAATGGAGCTTTCCATTTTTATTGAAGAAACAATAATAACAATTTGGCTCCTTTTTTTTTCTTTATTGGAGGTTTAACGACCACCGTGAGCAACTCAATGGGCTATAAGCAGTCGCCCGTCCCTAATTTAGGGTCACTGGCTCCAGGGAAGGGAGAGATCCAGTGCCGTAAGACAAACACAACAACCATGCCTCACCGGGATTCGAACCCGGACCCCTTACGGACGAATGATCAGAGGCCAACGCTTTAGACCACTGCGCCACCGGGGCGGCGTGTACGATTTCAAAGACTTTAAAAGCCGCCCAGGTGGCGCAGTGGTCTAAGCGATGGCCTCTGATAATTCGTCCGAAAGGGGTCCTCGTTCGAATCCCGGTGTGGCATGGATGTTGTGTTTGTCTTACGGCACTGGATCTCTCCTTTCCCTGGAACCAGTGACCCTAAATTAGGGACGGGTGACTGCTTATAGCCCATTGCCCATTGAGTTGCTCATGGTGGTCGTTAAACCTCCAATAAAAAAAATCGTACACTTTCAGAACATGTGCAAACTGTTAATAACTTCATTTCTTAATTTAGTTGTCTGAAACCAAACCAGAAGTTTAAAAAACACATTAAATTGAAATCAAATGTATACACCAGTTGCATATTGAAAATTACAACACATCATTTATTTTACTTCTTGACTGTGCTATCAGGAGGGAAAACATTTAAAATTGCACTGGTTTTACATGTTTTTGAGCAATTCTTAATATAGAAAACTTATAAACTTGCATTTTTTTCTGAATAATTTTGATGTCCATCTGCGTTTCTGACTTCTTTTAAGTTGTGTGCAGCCCATTGAAATATATATTTCTTAATATTCACTACACTCCTAACCGAATTGTTCCTGTAACCTAACATGGTAGTCATTTCTGAAACTTACTCTTTCAATTTTTAGTTACAGCCATGCATCAGTTTATTTTTAAAGCACTAGCTGACACAGGTTGCATGACATGGGTGTTGGCATTTAATCCCAAAACTGCATATTTTTTGCTGTACTTGGGGCTATATATAAATAAAGTCACTGTAGTCCACACTGGTATCAAATTTGCTAGGGTACCCATAATCACTGCCATTGCTTTAGTGAAGTAAATAGGATGGGGTGACGAGAACACACAGCTACACCTCTGCATATCATATGAGCATCTCATATAGTAAGTTGTCTCGCCAACCCGTTCTCCAGCTGGTAATGAAACTGTGAGGCGGGTGGGGGAAAACATTTTTCCCATTTCTGATACCACAAAAACAATAAATTTACAAGTGGGGAAGTGCGAGAGGTTTATTAATGTCACAACATTAAAATAGTTTTTTAACACGTCACGACATTAAAAAAATTAATTATAAGAGAATATGCAACTATTAGATTGCACCATGCAGCTAAACAAGCTACACAGAAAATGATATGAATGAATGTACGCTCAAACCTAACAAAACTTATGTTGCACAAAAATCAGTAAATGTAGGCATGATGGACATGTTGATTTCATATGACATTTTTTGTTTTGTGAATGCTTCCTCCCTATACGAGCATGTATATCATCATCAACCATTACCAATCCACTGCTGCATGAAGCTCTCCCCAAGTTTCTACCACAATTTTCAGTCGTAAGCTAGTCTCCTCCATGTTACTTAAGCAAGTTTTCAAATTTCATCCACCCAACTCCCACACGGTCTTCTTCTTGGTCTTTTTCTGTGCCTTGGTACCCAGTCTAATATTTCAGGTGTCCAATGGTGGTCAGTTCTAGAAATGTGTCCCATCCATTGTCACTTTTAGAAAGGTGTCCCATCCATTGTCACTTTATGGAAGATGTTTTGGATTCATGAGTTCCTGGTTATGCCAAGCATGCAGCTCTCTATGCTTTTTTGAGTTGTTCACAGCATCTGTATGTCCTTTTTAGTTAAGATACATGTCACTGGTCCACAAGTAAGAACTGGAAGAATGCATTTATTAAACATTCTTTTAAGACATAATGGAAAATTGCTGTATACTGTACTTAATTTTTCTTTCTTTCTTTTTTTTTTTTAATGTGAAGAATAACTTCAGGGAAACATCAGTTTGACAAATTTGGGTTTTAATTTTTTTACTAATTATCAGGAGCCTATTCATGGAATAACATATATAGTACTGGTACATATTGATTCAGTGCATATTGATATGGAACAGATAAATGGAAGTTCTGTATTTGAAATATTGTATGGTATGAAAGTGAAAATTTGTAGTAAATTAATACATTCATACTTACCTTCTTTAATAACTGATATATAGGTTGGTTTTGTATGGAGTGCACATAGGGTTAAAATCGTAGTTTATACTTTATTATGATTTTCAGGATACATTACCTGTTGTATATTTATATTTAAAAGTGTTTCAGTTATAGTTTTAGACAAACTTGAGAAAACAACAATATTTCATTAGATCTTAGGATCAGTTCTATTTTCCCCTCCCAAGGTTCACCTGCTTTAAATTAACATGGAACACATTTAAACCGTGCATCGTGTGTATTATTACTATTATTTGTTTCTGTGATAACATTTTGTTTGTTGGCACTGGTAAAGGTAGACGAGGAACACATTGGTATAATATATATATTTTTAATGCAATACTACAATGGGGGAATATAAACAATAAATTACACTCCAAACACAAGAACTGCACCATTATCAATGGTAAAACCAATGTAAAATTATTAAAAAAAACTGGTCATTGTTTTAAATATTATATATTATCTGTGCATTCTGGTATAATTTTGTCCATTAGAATGAAAATTCATGATAGTAAAAAAAACTTCTCTTTTTAATTAATGTAATGTGTGTTTTTAGAAACACATAAATCTAGGGACTCTGCAATAATGTGATAAATCTTTGACTAATAGAGAAGTAAAATTCCAAAAATATGTTCTTTGAGAAATGCATCATTGTAATCTAGGGCCTTTACATTGTCACTAAAAACTGCAATTTCCTAGTGGGGATAGTAAGTTCTTTTGCATGCGATTTTTTTAAAATTAGAACTACTTTTCCTTACACACTATGCTAAAACCAATGGGTCTTTCCTTGAATTCTAAGCTGCCACATTTGTGGGAAGACCATAGCAAAATGACCTGAGAATACTGGTTCTTTGTATACTCGGGGGGAAGGGGGTTAACAATCGACAATTGTCTTCGTTTCGTAGAAATCGACTTATCCTCATGAGGCAGAGAAATTCCTTAACAAAATAGTCACTAGTGATGCTCACTTACTGAAATGACTTCTTTGCTAATGCTGTAAATACCATGATAGCAAGCTGTATTAAATTTTAGAAAATCACTGTTGGTCATCAAAGACGGGGACGCCTCAAGCGGGGGTTCAACGGGTGCTAAGCACCCGGGTGCCAAATTCCGGGAGCGGAAGGACCCACAATCAATGTTTTCGGTTGATAAATTAATATCAGTGACGTGGGAGAAGTTGTGAAAAAGTTATACTGTGAGAAATCGTAATGCTAAGTGGAACGTTTATTTTTTTTTAGTAAAAATAACTCGTTTATAATTCAACAGAAAACGTCTTGAAATCAGAGAATAACTTTTACTGTTTTGTTCAGTAACAGATACCGCGGGCAAAGGATAGAAAATTCTTTTTCTAATTTTTTTTTTCAATCTTGAAGATTTCAGCATTTATGAATGCGTGGCCAGCGCTATGACAAATGAGGCCAATATGTGGGAAAAACACAATGGACTATGACAAATGGGGCCAATATGTGGGGAAAATACTGGTGACCATTTTGTTAAGGAAAAGCATAATTTGTCGACTTAAGACCCTCACGCATTTTAAATACTTTGAGCGGCTCATACTTTGGTCGTAAATGCCGACGAAAAAATTTCCATACAAACTGTAAACATTTTCAGCATTGTTCAAGAAATATATGCTTACTTTTCTGAATTACCTTATCGTTGGCAAATTTTCAAGAGAGAGCTTCCAGCGTTGACCGTAAAACAGGGTGGGGAAATATTATAAGATCGATGCAATACGGGTAGCGAGCACTGGGGTACAATTTCGATGTGTTCCACGATATTAGATATTTTGGTTAGAATAGTTAAAGAGACACCCGTCATGTTTAATATTACATGTATATACATCCTACTCCTCCTCAACCATTATCAATTTTCTGCTGGATGAAGGTCTCACCAAGTTTCTTTCACAACGGTCTGTCTTTGACCAGTCTCCTCCATCTTACTCCCGCATGCTTTCGAATTTCATCTACCCATCTCCCACGTGGTCTTCTTTTGGGTCTTTTCCTGTCTCTTGAAATCAAGTCTAAAATTTCGGTTGTCCATCGATGGTCCGTTCTCTTGGCAATATGTCCAGCCCATTACCATTTCATGGATTTTACTCTGATCATAATGTCTTCCATTATCATTTTCCTTACCCACGGGTTCCTCATTTTATCTTGCTTAGTTATATATACTGTATATGTGTGTGTGTGTAGCCATCGAGAAGCTGTAATATGTTTATCATCGTACATGACGAAACTTTTTTTTACCGGTAATGCATATGCAGACTTTTGTGTAAATTGACACAGAGAGAGAGTAAGCTGACTTCTTGAATTATTCGTAGCGTCATCTGAACTAGAGTTTTACAGTTCTTTTTCCTTCAGTTTTATATGAGACAGTAGTGTTTTATGGAAAATCTCAATTTACTGGAAATAGAAAATAATGTTGCTAAAGATATTTATTTCATGTAAAAATGAATAAAAATTGAAAAATATTCTCGTACAAGGGGGTGGCAAATGCCCTTGGCGCGCCCCTGATCAAAAACATTCAAATGCTAAGTTGACTAATAGCGAACTTAATGTCAAATGACATATCATTAATTTATTATTGTACATTTTATTGATTATTTTATTTAGTTTCTGTGAAATACGTAGGAGGATGTATTACTGTTCATATGAAAATAATATGGTTGGCAAGGTTTATGGTTTAACAGTATTAATCTTCTGTCATTGTATTTTAATTGTTGAATTAACAGAAAGTGCTGTTACAACTGTATGTAATTATAATAGGAGTTATATGGGCAAAGAATGACCTTAATGCTATCTTGAATGAGATTTGTAAACATTTACCTTATGGACAATTATATTGAATCCAACACTTGCAGGTTCAATAGTTTGACCCAACTATTGAACAAACTTTGGTAAAATAATTACTATTATTTGGTTTTCTTGAAAAGGGTAATTCTGGCTATGTTATTTTTCTTTATTGTAGTTGAACGGTGGTGGAATTTAATGCAATGTTTTTTAGATATATAATAACTAATAACTATATCCTGTATGGGTACATATGCTCATTACGCATTGTGGGTCCACACTGGAGTGATAGGTATAATTTTTTTTTATATTAGGAGCTGAATTTCGGGTGTGTTTTTTTGTTTGTTTTTTTGTGAAAATGTGGGGTTTATATTTATGTCACATATGTATACACAAAAGTGTTGAATCGTTTTTTAAGCTGTTTTCCTTATCTATATTTATTATTTATCGTAAGTATAGCAGTGGACATAAACAGGTTTGATTTTACGTCCCTAGATTCTGAATAAAATTTTAAATGTAGTGAAAAATAAGTAACATGCTATGACACCTATGCATATTTTGTGTTATAAAGTAATATCTTTGAAAGCTGATGTGGCCGCCCCGGTGGCGCTTTGGTCTAAGCGATGGCCTCTGATCATTCGTCCGAACGGGGTCCGGGTTCGAATCCCGGTGAGGCATGGATGTTGTGTTTGTCTTACGGCACTGGCTCTCTCCCTTCCCTGGAACCAGTGACCCTAAATTAGGGACGGGCGACTGCTTATAGCCCATTTGAGTTGCTCACGGTGGTCGTTAAACCTCCAATAAAAAAAAAAACTGATGTGATGTGAGCATAAGAATGACCTTTGTATGGAGAATATATGTGCGTGCATGTTTGTTATTTGTTTTGTATTTCTTTATTTTTTCCTTACTCTGGTTGAATATAGTTTGAATGATTTAAAGCAGCAGCGAAATTTCAAAAATATGACCTCTTAATAGCGACCCTTCATTTACTGTAAAATTTGAAGTAAGGAAATATATTCGACTTCAGAAACTTAAATTAGTGAGATTACTGCAAATATTAAATGCCGCCCCGGTGGCGCAGTGGTCTAAGGCGCTGGCCTCTGATCATTCGTCCGTAAGGGGTCCGGGTTCGAATCCCGGTGAGGCATGGATGTTGTGTTTGTCTTACGGCACTGGCTCTCTCCCTTCCCTGGAACCAGTGACCTTAAATTAGGGACGGGCGACTGCTTACAGCCCATTGAGTTGCTCACGGTGGTCGTTAAACCTCCAATCAAAAAAATATATTAAATTATTTGCACATATCAGGCAAGTAATTCTATTCTTTCAGCACCTAACCTTCTGTAAAAAAATCGCATTCCGATTTTTTTTTCGTAACGTCTCCTAGTTTAGATTCCCGAAATGCTGGTTTCTTTTCTTTTTTTTCTCTTTTTAGAAATCTTGTGATAATAAGAAGAAAAAATCATTCTTATTTACACAGTTTCTTAAACAGTAAGGTTGTATAATTGATAATTATAAAATCCCTCAATTTATCTTTCTAAACGCCTCGTAGCTTTAGTGGTTTCCGTAGTTTCAAAGCAGCTATTGCCTGCTTGTGACGTAACAAGCAGCGCGGACGGTGACTTATGGCGGCCAATGCTGCGTGGATAGGAGTGGTGTCTCAATCTAATATAAGCTTGATGTTATTTTCTCATTGAACTGGGGCCGCGGATGGCCTAATGGACACGTTCGTGACTGCCACGGAAAGGGTCTCAGGTTCGATCCCAGACAGGTACGAACGCTCGATTCACTAAATATCCGCCGTGCGTCAGATGGGCACGTGAAGCCGTCGGACCCCGGGTACTGACTCGCTGGTAATAAATAAGGGCGTCTTCCTCCCACTTGGTAATAAATAAGGGCGTCTTCCTCCCACTTGGTAATAAATAAGGGCGTCTTCCTCCCACTTTCTACTTCGCTTCCGTGTCACTTTCCTTTCTGGCCCTGTAGCCCAAATCTCCTAGATTCCTATTTCTAAGGGTTTGTTTAAGACCTGGGGTCAAACATTGCCTTCCTAAAATCCTCTTCATATGATCATAATTTTTTTTTTTTTTTATTGGAGGTTTAACGACCACCGTGAGCAACTCAATGGGCTATAAGCAGTCGCCCGTCCCTAATTTAGGGTCACTGGTTCCAGGGAAGGGAGAGAGCCAGTGCCGTAAGACAAACACAACATCCATGCCTCACCGGGATTCGAACCCGGACCCCAGACGGACGAATGATCAGAGGCCAGCGCCTTAGACCACTGCGCCACCGGGGCGGCTGATCATAATTTCACTGAACTGTCTGGCAAGTGGCAACTCTGCCGTGGCATTTTCTCATCATCAAAAGTCAATTAATTTTAAGGTTAATTTTTGTACCCTCTTCGGCTAAGAACAATCTTAACTCAGCAGAATTTGGGTTATTATCTTGGGGAAGAAAACAGCCTCATTTAATATGTAATGAAAGCCGAATTAATTGGAAATTTGAACAGCATAGGACAAGACCTCCAATTTACGAAGTTAGGCCTTTGACGTAACATTCGCCATTAAAATTCCTCGTCCGGATAGCGCCCTGTGAATTTGTTTTTTAACACTTTCGGGAAAGCTGGTATAACGTTCTTAAAGAAATTGAGTAATGTGGATAAACAGGAGTTTGTATGAATGTCATATTTTTTTGTAAACACAATTTCCATCACTCTAAGTCTACAAGTACAAAATGGTCGTATATTTATTTTGATTTTACTCCGCGATTTCAGAAAATATGCTTCATAAACATATGGTGTTATTTCTATTTTTCCTTCTATATGTTTGAATTAACAAGATGTTTCAATGCATTCCTAATGTTATCTTTGATGACGAGCATGACTGTTAAATTTTTCTTTGTGTGTGCACATAACACAATATAAATAAAAAGGGCATGTTTCGTTCAGTTGACTGCATACTGATAAAATTATCAAAAGTGAAATCGTTAGGTTTGCTGCCTTTTGAATAAACAGAAATTATAAATTTATCAGCATGGAATCAGCACTGAAAAGTACTTTTGGAGAAGTAATTGAAGGATTTATTATGAAGGAAGCCAAAAAAGAACCAAATACCTCAACACTCAATGTAGCAGATGTAAGGGAAGATATTTGGGAGTGTCAAGAATGCTTTCTAAAATTCACTACCGAATCCAGCTTTGAAAGACATGTACAGCTTCACACAAGTGAAAAATCTTTCCAGTGTGATGTGTGTCTTGAGACATTCACACAGAAAGGTAGTCTGTTAAGGCATGCAAAGGCTCATGCTGAGGAACAGCCTAATGATTCTGATAAATGTTCCAAGAAGTTCAGTGAAGGACAATTCTTAAAGCACAGGTTACTTTACTCAGGTGAGAAACCTTTTCAGTGCCTAAAACACATTGGAGAAGGCCATCTTTCAAAACATAAGTTGTTTCTTGCACATGAAAAATGCAGCCAGTGTAATGTGTGCTCTAAACAACATGCACAGGAAGCTCAGCTTTCAAAGCATATGCCCCTTCACACAGGTAAGAGCCCACACAAATGTGATATATGCTTTGCACAATTTATTCAGAGAAGTGATCTTTTAAAGCATATGCTTATTCACACAGGCGAAAAGCCTCACCAATGTAATGTATGCTCAAAACAGTTTACTTGGAAAAGTAGTCTTTCAAAGCATATGCTCATTCACACAGGTGAAAAGCCTTATCAATGTGATGTATGCTCCAAACGATTTGTTCAAAAAGTAATCTTTCCTTGCATATGCTCATTCACACAGGTAAAAAGCCACACCAATGTGTTGTATGCTGCAAACAATTTACTCAGAAAGGTGCTCTTTCAAAGCATATACTTCTTCACACAGGTGAAAAGCCTCACCAATGTGGTGCCTGCTCCATTCAGTTTACTCGCAAAAGTACTCTTTCAAAGCATATGCTCATTCACACAGGTGAAAAGCCTCACCAATGTGATGTGTGCTCGAAACAGTTTACCCTGAAAAGTACTCTTTCCAAGCATATGCTCATTCATACAGGTGAAAAGCCTCACCAATGTTCAGTGTGCTCCAAACACTTTACACGTAAAAGTTATCTTTCAGAGCATATGCTTATTCACACTGGTGAAAAGCCTCACCAATGTGACGTGTGCTCCAAACAGTTTACTCGCAAAACTTATCTTTCAGAGCATATGCTCATTCACACAGGTGAAAAGCCTCACCAATGTGATGTGTGTTCCAAACAGTTTACCCAGAAATGTACTCTTTTAAAGCATATGCTCATTCACACAGGTGAAAAACCTCACCAATGTGCAATGTGCTCCAAACAGTTTACTTGCAAAAGTTATCTTTCAGAGCATATGCTCGTTCACACAGATGAAAAGTATCACCAATGTGATGTGTGCTCCAAACAGTTTACCCAGAAAGGTAGTCTTTCAGAGCATATGCTAATCCACACAGGTGAAAAGCCACACCAGTGTGCTGTGTGCTCCAAACAGTTTACTCGCAAAAGTTATCTTTCAGAGCATATGCTCATTCACACAGGTGAAAAGCCTCATCAGTGTGATGTATGCTTAAAACAATTTATTAATAAAAGTAATCTTTTAAGTCATTTGCTCACTCACACAGATAAAAAACCTCACCAATGTGATGTGTGCTCCAAACAGTTTACTCGCAAAAATTATCTGTCAAAACATATGCTCATTCACACAGGAGAAAGGCCTCACCAATGTGATGTGTGCTCCAAACAGTTTACTCGCAAAAGTTATCTTTCAGAGCATATGCTCATTCACACAGGTGAAAAGCATCACCAGTGTGATGTGTGCTCCAAACAGTTTACCCAGAAAAGTACTCTTTCAGAGCATATGCACACTCACAGAAGTGAAAAGCCACACCAGTGTGGTGTGTGCTCCAAACAGTTTACTCGGAAAAGTTACTTTTCGGAGCATATGCTTATTCACACAGGTGAAAAGCCTCATCAATGTGATGTATGTTTCAAACAATTTACTAATAAAAGTAATTTTTTAAGTCATTTGCTCACTCACACAGATACAAAGCCTTACCAGTGTGATGTGTGCTCCAAACAGTTTACTTGCAAAAGATATCTTTCAAAGCATATGCTGATTCACACAGATGAAAAGCATTAGTAATGTGATGTATGTTTCATGCAACTTACTCAGAAGCATATTCTTTCAAGGCATGTGCTCCTTCACACACATGAAAATCCTGACTAATATGATGCACCAAACAATTTACTGACTGAAATGTTTAGTGCAAAGTTTAATTTTTTATTGTTAAGTAACAGAAGTAACTTTTTTCTAAATTTTAGGTACATGCCATTGCCAACATGATACCAAATAAATATGAGGATTAGGATATGAACACTTATTTGTACATGAACTCCATTCTTCTTCTGAATACTTTATTTGTACATGAACTCCTTTCTTTTCCTTTTTTGTGAACTTGAGTGCTATGTTTTCGTAAAATGTTTCTTCCGAGTACCTTTTCCTATTTAAAAATAATGTTTTTCACTATTGACAAAACAGCCAAGTTTTTCAAATGTGCATGTCCTTGTGTGGCTCTAAGATATATCTTGATTCTTTTTAATGCTGAAAAACTTCTTTTGGCAGTTGCTGATGGAAAGCTTAATATGAGGTCTGCTAATTTGTACACGTCACTAAACACTTTGTCCAATTTATTCAACTTTATGTAGCACGTAATGTCTCCTACTGATTTGTTTTTGTATTCATCAAAGGAATAAAACACCTTCAGTTCATTTTTTAGTCGAGCTGTATCAAAATTTGAAGCAAAGAGTTCTTTAAGTTCTGACAGTAGATGTTCAGAGAAGCTTTCACAAAATTTATCAAAACAGTTCAAATCCAACAAAGCCACAAATTTAAGATATATATATCTTTGATTTTAATTCATTGACACTTCACAAAAACTGAAACAACTCTCGCGTAACACTTATTGGCGGTAGTATGCGAGTGACTGAGATAGTCTAACTCTTCTTTTTTTAGAGCGAACCGTTTCCCATAGCAATGGCCCATTCCCCTCCACCAGCTGATGCATGTTGTCATGGAAACGCTAGCAGGCGATCATACGGAAAGTTTTTGAATCAGAACTGCGAAGACTCTGGAAGAGCTGCTTGCGTTATGCCGTTGGTTTTCGCTCCCCAGACTGAGTCAAAGAAGCGAATCCGCATGCGTCATTTTTTTCGCACAGAAAGCATTGACGTATTTTAATACTGTTTTTAATTGACTTTTATTTGTGTATATTTAATTCAGTTTTATTTGGGCATTCTCTGGGCTTTGCAGCTTGCCTAGAATATACGCCACTGATGCGTACACTATATATATGTACACACATTGTGTACATATACTATATATATACAGCCCCCTCCAACAAGGATTCCTAGGTGCACCACTGTATAAAAGCATCACTGATATGATGCATACCCAAAACAATTTACTTTGAAAGGTAATCCTTCAAACCATATGTTTGTTTCACAAAATGTATAATTGGCAGGAGAACTTTGTGTGCTTGAAGAACTTAATTTCAATTTGTGAAAACTCTTGAAGCAATAATCAAAAGGTAGCATTTAAATACCTTCAAGGAAACTTAAGTTACTAGTTACATTTTTTGTTATCAGACATATGTACCACAGTAAGATAATGTTCCTTTTACCAGTGTTGTTAAGTTACAATTGAACAGTTACAGAAACATAGAAGTCATTTGTGGGCTGGAGAAATGTGTTACTTAATTAGGGGGGGGGGGGGTTGTAGCACGGCATAGTCTGATTGTGTTAGGAATGAAGATGTGTGATGTGAAGCAAAATGTTGTTAGCAAGGTGGAGACTGATATGCTTTCGCTATGTTGAAAGAATGAGTGATGAGATGCTTATTAAAGAAATCTTTTTAGCACAAGTGGCAGGAAGGAAAGGCAGAGGAAGGCCAAGCAAGACATGGGTGGATCAGATTCAGGAGTGTCTGCATGTGAAAAAGATTATGAATATGAAGCATAAAAGATCTTGTGTACGGCGTGTAATGGATATCAGTGAAGCCCGATTTGTATGTCAAGATCGCTGTAAATGGTGAAGTTTGATACGACAAGAGTAAGTAAAAATATCTGGTAGTTTGTACAGTGTAACTTGGATAATTTGAAGCTGAAGGGACCACAAAAATAATTCGAATTAGGCAAGTTTGAATATGGGCACATTCAAGTACCGTAAAAAACAATATATTTATTCATAACATACAAAAAAAAGTACAGTGTATTAAATTTACAAATTTTTTGTAAAAAAATTTGGCCTGCATCTTAGAATTTATGTTATCGAGTGAATGGAATACAGTCACTTACATTCTGCTGTCCCTCAACAAACTTCCTTAACTGTTGGAGGTGAACCAAGGCCTCTACTGAATTTGGTAGGCGCTCTTCGGGAAATTCTGGCCATTCCAGTTCTTCATCTGAAGATACACAGCTGGTCTTCTTATTCATAACATCAGCCAAGATCTCATCCTTTGTGAGCTCACCACAAACAGCTAAATTGTCATCAACTCTCACAAAAGCCTCACATGGTACATCACGGCCTACGTCTTCCCAGTACTCCACAGTGGGTATGATCTCCTCACCACCAATACCTTGATGTAGTTGAGACTCATCATCGGAGTGCTGGGAGCCTCCTTTTCTGAAGCCGTTGGCTGGCTATAGTTTCAGGTTTAACTTGTTGCTTCATCCAGAACAGTACGTACCCATTTTTAAAGGTAATTGTTGGAAATATGAAAATGGAGCTTTCTTCGGATTAAACAAAAAAAGGTCGATATTGAAGGGTTTTTTTTTTAACATTATTTATATAGAAAATTCAAGGGACCAAATGAAAAATTCAAATTAACCAAGAATTTGAATTAAAAACGTTCGAATTAGGCAAGTTATGCTGTATTTCTTTTTGGAGCTAACCTCTGAATTTCAGAGAACAGCTTAGTGATATGATATGATATGTTCAGTTACAACTCAAATATTACAGTTAAACAAATTAAAAGTGTCGATTTTTTAATTAGCTTGTGACAATGGCTATAATGGAAAAGTGGCTTGAATCTTTTTGAGAGTGATTGCTCTGAATTAAAAAAAAAAATTGCCATTAAATTTAATTCATTTCCTTCAATTTAACATTTCCCAGGGTTTTTTTTTTTTTTTTTTTTTTTGTGGGAAATAAATTTTTATAGCTGTTGCGAAATGGTTTTATTTTGCATTAATCCTGTGGTATGCTCCCTAGATGACTATTTACCCAGGTTGTGGATAGTGTCGGCTGGACTATAGGGGCAGGAGTCCCTGGACCCACACCTTCTCGGAGCTCCACTGTTTAGGAAGTAAAAACAAAATCATTTTCAGTAGAATTCTTTATATATATTATTATTGATATATCATCATCATCATCAACCATTATCAATCCGCTGCTGGATGAAGGTCTCCCCAAGTTTCCTCCTAAACGGTCTGTCTTGTGCCAGTCTCCTCCATGTCACTCCTGCATGCCTTCATGTCGCACAGGCCGCTGCTTTGGCCAGGTACATTCCAGCTGCCGGAGACTTGATGGCCAATATTTAAGTTGTGGAGTCATTTTGGAGGGTTTGGCCATAACTCACCACGCTGGCCAAGCGGGTTGGTGAGTGTGGGATAGCATTTCCTCTAATCCCGATGGTATAGTTATACCGCTATTGGCGGTCGTCAGAGCCCCTTTAGTGGGAACAGGATGCACCACGAGAAGGCGGGGTTGACATTTGTCAAGGAGAGGCTGTGATGTTACGCATCATCTGACCTTACATCCCTACTGATATCATCATCATCATCATTGTCAACCATTATCAATCCATTGCTGGACGAAGGTCTCCCCAAGTTTCCTCCACAACGGTCTGTCTTGTGCCAGTCTCCTCCATGTCACTCCCGCATACTTTCGAATTTCATCCACCCATCTTCCATGTGGTCTTCTTCTGGGTCTTTTCCTGTCCCTTGGAATCCAATCTAAAATTTCGGCTGTCCATCGATGGTCTGTTCTTCTGGCAGTATGTCCAGCCCATTGCCATTTCAGGGATTTAACTCTGATCATGATGTCTTCCACTCTTGTCATTTTTTGGATCCACATGTTCCTCTTCTTATCTCTCCTGGTTACACCAAGCATGCATTCTCCATGCTTATGCTTATATATATATATATATATATATACGCTCCCTATCTTCTGATTCAAGGCTTCTTGAATTGGAAGAGGAACTACAAAGGATCAAGTGGGACATCGTGGGGCTAAGTGAGGTAAGGAGAAAAGGAGAAGATCTCATCGAACTGAAAAGTGGACATCTCTTCTACTATCGTGGGACAGATACTGGCAGAACTAGTGGTGTTGGATTTATAATAAACAAGAAACTGAAGGATAAAGTGGTAGAAGTTGAAAGTTCCTCTGACAGAGCTGCACGACTCGTTATCCAACTATCGAGAAGATACCAGGCTCAGATTATTCAAACTTATGCACCCACCACAAGCCATCCTGAAGAAGAAATTGAAGAATTTTATGAGGAAATTTGTCATCTAAATAATAAAGGTAAGCAGCACTTGAAAATAATTATGGGAGATTTCAATGCAAAAATAGGGCAACGGCAACAGAATGAAACTTCAGTAGGTAAATTCGGTCACGGCAACAGAAACCAGCGTGGAAATACTCTCGTTGAGTTTGCAGAGGCAGAAGGGTTTTTCATCTTGAACTCCTTCTTCCAAGAAAAAGCCACACAGGAAATGGACATGGAGACATCCAAATGGGACGACAAGTGAAATTGATTTTATTATGTGTAACAAAAAATTCGTCATAGAAGACTGCAGTGTGCTAAACAAGTTCAACACAGGTAGTGACCATAGATTGGTGAGATGTAAGATGCACCTCAACACTAAACTTGAACGTGGCAAGCTCATAAGACAAACAAAATCTATTGACATAACCAACCTTAAAAAACACCATAATACCTTCAAGTTGGAACTGAAGAACAGGTTCTCTGCTTTAGAAGGCCTAACATCGGAAGAAGTGGATATTTCTGAAGTTAACAGAAAAGTAACCAAAGCTGTTATGGAAACAGCAACAAAATTAGCTGGGTCTAAGAACAAGTTGCATGTAAATAAATTATCAGGAAAAACGAAAATGTTGATGCAAAAAAGAAGAGAGATGAGGACAACTAAAGAAGATGTGACTTCCAAAGTGGAATATATAGAGCTATGCAAGACAGTAGAGAAAAAGTATCACTGAAGACGTAAGAAAATTCAACTGTGAACTAGTGAGGAAAGCAATTGAAAACAACCAAAGCCTAAAGATAGCAAAGGGACATCTCAGTAAGGGAAGAAAACAGATTATGGCACTGAGAAAAGAAGATGGTTCTGTAACAAGAAATAGAGGCGAAATTTTGACAAGAGTGAAAGATTTCTACTCCAAATTATATGAAAGGGATGATACATGCACTCCTGACATCATGAAAGATACCAGTACCAGAGTTCCTCAGTCCTTCCAGCAGAAGTTGCACATGCAATCAAGAACATGAAGCGGGGAAAAGCTCCAGGAGAAGATGGAATTACTGTAGACATCATACAAGAAGCAAGTGGAGAAATCGAAACAGTACTCGCCCAAATTTTCACTCAATGCCTTAATGAAGGAAAGATTCCTGAGGATTGGAACACCGCTACAATGATCCTGCTACATAAGAAAGGTGACATTGAGGATCTCGGAAACTACAGACCTATCAGCCTCCTATCAGTAGTTTATAAAATCTTCACTAAAGTTCTTTCACACCGCTTGAAGGTAACACTGGACATGGCTCAACCAAGAGAACAAGCTGGATTCAGGAGTGGCTACAGCACAATAGATCATATCCATGTGCTGAGAGAACTAATTGAAAGAGCGAGGAATATGAACTTCCATTGGCCGCCCCGGTGGCGCAGTGGTCTAAGGCGTTGGCCTCTGATCATTCGTCGGTAGGGGTCCGGGTTCGAATCCCGGTGAGGTATGGATGTTGTGTTTGTCTTACGGCACTGGCTCTCTCCCTTCCCTGGAACCAGTGACTCTAAATTAGGGACGGGCGACTGCTTATAGCCCATCGAGTTGCTCACGGTGGTCGTTAAACCTCAAAAAAAAAAAAAAAAAAAAAAAAAAAGGAACTTCCATTGTGCATGGCTTTTATCGATTATGAAAAAGCCTTTGATTCGGTGAAACCATCAGCAGTTACAATGGCTCTGAAAACCTGCGGTATTGAAGATGCATACATTAATATTATTAATAACATCTATGAAAATGCAAGTGCAAAGATTAGGCTGTTTGAAAATACAACACACATAAAAATTGGAAAGGGAGTGAGACAAGGTGACACCATATCTCCGAAGCTCTTTAATGCCACATTGGAGGGTGTTTTTCAGTCACTGAGCTGGGAAAACAAGGGGATAAAGATTAATGGAGATTATCTAACCCACCTTCGTTTTGCTGATGACATAGTCATTTTTGCAACTAGCCCATCAGAGCTGCAGAGTATGATCCAGGAACTTGCTGACAAGAGTAAAGAAGTGGGATTAAAAATGAACTTTCAGAAGACAAAAGTGATGTTCAATGCTTTTACAAGAAATGAAGATTTATCGATTGATGGAGAAAAGCTGGAGATAACAGACACGTACGTTTATCTTGGACAGCAGATATCAAGTGAGGGTCACATTGATGAAGAAATTAATCGGCGTACAAAACTTGCCTGGAGAGCTTTTGGAAGAAACAGCATAATTTTCAAGAACAATATGCCATTATGTCTTAAAAGAAAAGTGTTTGATCAATGCATCCTTCCAGTGCTTACGTATGGTGCAGAGACGTGGACCTTAACTAAAAGAGACATACAAAGGCTGCAGACAACTCAAAGCAGCATGGAGAGGTGCATACTTGGTGTAACCAGGAGAGATAAGAAGAGGAACTCGTGGATCCGAAAAATGACAAGAGTGGAAGACATCATGATCAGAGTTAAATCCCTGAAATGGCAATGGGCTGGACATACTGCCAGAAGGACAGACCATCGATGGACAGCCGAAATTTTAGATTGGATTCCAAGGGACAGGAAAAGACCCAGAAGAAGACCACATGGGAGATGGGTGGATGAAATTCGAAAGTATGCAGGGGTGACATGGAGGAGACTGGCACAAGACAGACCGTTGTGGAGGAAACTTGGGGAGACCTTCGTCCAGCAGTGGATTGATAAATGGTTGACAATGATGATGATGATGATGATATATATATATTAGTTAAGGATTGCAGGGTCCTTAGAAAGACATTTTTTGTAATTTTTTCTTTAGTTTTCAATCTCCCACTATTTTCATACAACCCTTCATCATGCAGACATTGAAATTTGCAGATTTCAAGTGATTGTAAACCAACTTAAAATTATTCCACATTCATGAAATAGCGAATTGAATCTCATCATTTTTCAGCCCACTGCTTTTATATATTCAACAATTTGTGTATAAACCAAGTACATATATTCAAAATAATAAAAATAACAATATCAAAGTTGTTTTGGGGCTTTATATGGAGCCGACTGTTCAGTGACTTTAAAAACAGTATTGGAAATTAAAAAAAAAAAAGCAATTTTTATACACGAGTGTATATGAAAATTAAAAACATTAATTAATTTTCAGTCATTCCCCTTTCCATCAATAATCAATTGCTAAAGAATGTATCAGGGAAAAAAACTGTTTAAATTAATGTATTTTAGAGTAAATATTAAAATTGGTGATTTTATCAAGTGGCCATTGGCCAGTGGGTGGGCAAAATCTAGTGGCCACTTTGCTTACAGCTATTTCGTGTTATATACACATTTTAGCACTGCACTGTATACCTTTCACATATTTAGACATACCGTATATACTCACGTGTAAGTCGACCCCCCCACTATCAGAGGAAAAAATCGGTAAGAAATCGGAAACTCGCGTATAAGTCGATCCCAGAATGAGAAAAAAAAATTTCAATGAATTTAATCAAAAACATTTGAAAACGAAAAAAGTTATATATATATAATACTAAATTTAATTTGCATACCCAAAAACTTCATCGGAACCCTTCAAAATCTGATTCCGAGTCAGACTAGCCAAACAGTTCAAAAAAGTCTTTCTCCGTCATCGGCGCGTCATCATAAACATCAGTATTCCCATCTATGCCTTTGTTATCAGAATCACTGTTATCATCACTCATAAAAATCTCATCATCCTCTGTGCCATCAAGTTTGTTACTAATGCAACATTTCCTGAATGATTTCATTACCATTTCCGCAGGTATCGCCTCCCAAGCATCCTTGACCCATCGCGCAATCAAAACGATTATGAGTATGAAGCATAAAAGATCTTTAGATTTCCGTCCTTGGTTTCAGTCAGCAAATCGGAACTTATCCAATCTGCCCAATACCTCCGCACATTGTCCTTGAAGGGCTTATTAAGGCAGACATCTAGTGGTTGAAGAACAGATGTCAACCCACCTGGGATGACAGCAAGAGTTGTTTTTGAATTTTCTGCAGTTTTTTCACTTCTGCACAACGGTGTGCAACAAACATATCCCACACCAAAAGAGAAGGTTTCCTCAAAAGTGCACCTGGCCTTTTGTTCCACACATTCTTTAACCAGTCAATTGTTCCGGATTCGTTCACCCATCCTTTTTCATGGGCACGAATGAGCACACCAGATGGAAAGACAACGCTTTTCGGCAGAGTTTTGCGTTTGAAAATAATTACCGGAGGTAGCTTACTGCCGTCGGCCAAACAGGAAAGAACAACCGTGAAACTGGATTTTTCGTGGCCAGTCGTTTTGATCAAGATATTTTTTTCGCCCTTTTGGTTCACCGTCTTATTTCCAGGAAGGTCGAAACACATGGCGGTTTCATCCATGTTCCCTGTTTGGGAAAGTTCAAAAGCAGTCTCTTTTCTCTTTTGAATTACATACTTTTGAAATTCCATTATCTTTGCTTCGAGGTCACGAGGTAACTTTTGTGCAATTTTGGTGCGCTGGCGTAGACACAACCCATAGCGGTTCATGAACCTTGTGCACCAACCTGGTGAGGCACGAAAAGTGTTATTTGCGGCTGTAAACTTTTTCGTCTTTTGCGAGCTTCATTGCTTGCAAATGTATACCAGTTCACGTTACAATGTAACCATTTTGTCTGCAGCCCACAATCCAATCATTCAAGACACTTTCCAGCTCTGGGAAAAGATGTTGTTCCACGGTGCAGCGCCTTTTGCGATTTGGGGATTTTCACCAAGTCCGTTTTTTTTTTTACGCCAATCTCGAATCAGTTTTTCGTTAATGCCAAATTGACATGAAGCAGCACAGTTGTTAGTATTTTCTGCAAAAGAAACCACTTTCAACTTGAATCCTGCGTTATAGGACATCCGTTTCTTTACACAATCCGTGTCACCCGTAATAGGAGAAGCGAGACATGTGCGATTAAGAACAAGCAACACCTAACACTGGCTGTCGCATGGCTCCGTTACGTCGAAAGTCAGCGCAATCAACTGGTAGTCAGAAGGGCGGAGCTTTCTATGCGCGGCTGTGACTGCGCTGTGGATATGCAAAGCCAGGAGAGAGGAGACTTTTCAAAGCGCAGAGAAATTCGGAGGGTCGCGATTTCGTAATTCAACCACATCAGTGTTTTTTCTTTCTTTTTTTTCTTTCGGAGGGTTGCGATTTCATAATTAATACAGTATCAGCATTTTTATTTCTTTTGGGATTGATTGCCTTTTGCCTCACAGGAAGAACTTTTGGACTTACGATTTTTTAGACCCCGCGTAAAGTCGACCCCATTACTTTGAAGCTCTCATTTTGTCCCAAATTTCTCGACTTATATACGCGAGTATATACGGTAGGTGAATTTAAGCTTAGTAGTTACAAAGGCTCACTGTCCAGTGCAATTAAATGAATAAATATAATCTTAAGCGTTACATTTTTCTTCAACCACATCAACCAAATTTTCTAGACAGTTTTTATTGGAAAGATAATTTAATCATTTTGATTTGCTCTCTCGCTATGTTCACAAATAAAATCTCTCAATATCTCCACCAAATTGATAGCAGTGGATGGGTGAAAATTTTCAAACAGTACTTTACTTAATTGTTTACTTTATTTAATTTGCTGTATTTTCTAAAGTCATTCTTTGCATGAGCATTGTCTTGTCATCAAGAACATTGCCCACAATGCTTGCATTCTCTTAACTTCTGCATCGTTTGGCATAACTGTCAGCAGTATTGGGTATTTCAACAATTTGTGCTATGACCTTCATGTACTAAAAATTGCTTGTTTTTTGTTCCTCTAGCAGTTTTTAGTGAGTTATTGATAGTCAAAAATGTTCAGACATTATGTTTCGAAGATGCTTCCATTCTGTTAATTTTTTCTTTTCATTCCATTTATTTTTGGTTAGGTTCTTTTTGGTGTCAAAATGAAAACTGGCTGTATAGCTTTCAAAAATGAATTTGATATCTTAAAGCAGAATCAATTTGTGGTACAGCGGAGATTGGGAGAAATGTGATACCAACAGAGTCACTTTATTTTACAGACTCACAATGATTCCTGATCACTAACAGAAAATAATCAGTAATTTCCTGGGTTGTTCTAATAAACATAACATTAAAAACATTGATAAACCTTTACAGGTGTTGAAAATATAGTCATGACGAAATAAGAACACATGCAGAGTATCCTGATTCCATCGGATTCTGTCCGGTTTTCAAACCCACTGTCAGGTTGTTGTTGTTTTTTTGGGTTTTTTTTTTTTTTCAAAAAACGTTCAGTTTTGGTAGAATTTTAAGGATTTGTCATTTTTCCTGTTTGCCCACCACAGACCTTCCAAATACTACGAATTCTTCATAGTCACTACGAAAATCGTCGATCGCTGCGGAGTACGGGAAACATTGAATATATTACGGAAATAAAAAATCTGACTGTTGGGGGTTATTTTTTTGTTTTTTTCTTTCCTTCAGAAAACGTTGTTTTGGTAGAATTTCAATTACTTGTCATTTTTTCCCCCTGTTTGCACACCCTCAGACCTTCCAAATGCTACGAATTCTCCATAGTCACTACGGAAATCGTCGATCGGATACGGGGAAATATCAAATATACTACGGAAATAAAAAATCTGATTGTCGGTTTTTTTGTTGTTTTTTTTCTCTTAAGGAAACGTTGTTTTGGTAAATTTTCATTATTTGTCATTTTTTCCCTCTTTGCACACCTCAGACCTTCCAAATGCTACGAATTCTCCATAGTCACTACGGAAATCATCAATCGCTGCGGCGTATGGGAAACATCGAATATACTACGGAAATAAAAAAATCTGGTTGTCGTTTTTTTCCCTTCAGAAAACGTTGTTTTGGTAGAATTTTAATGATTTGTCATTTTTTCTTGTTTGCCCACCTCAGATCTTCCAAATGCTACGAATTCTCCAGTCACTACAGACATCGTCGATCGCTGCGGAATACGGGAAACATCAAATATACTACGGAAATAAAAAATCTGTATAAAATAATGTTATTCAACGTTTGTTCAAAGTTTATTTCCATGTCTTCAAAATTCTAGCATTCATCAAACATTTTTGGGACTGTTATTGGATGTTTTTAATGTCGCAACATTTGTTCAATATAATTTGAGCATAATCATGCCGTTCGTCGCCTGAAAATGATTGTTTTAGCACGGATGAAAATGTTCCGTAGTTTTCTAAATTTCGAATTTTTCTTACCCCAAGATGCACCTTTCTTTTCACTTTCTGGTTATATTCTTATGTTTTATTTTTTCTGATTATTTTTCTCGTTTTTAATAGCTTCAGTAATAGTGAAAAAGAACAACTTCGTATTTTAAAAGTTTTTTCTAGTGAAGCGCAGTTTTTGTTATTTCTAACAGCCTGTTCTTCAAAACCAATCAATACGGAAAGTGTTTTTTCTTTTCTGCTTTTTTAAAGCTAAATTATTTTTCAAAATCGATACTTATTCCGCCCATGATGGAATCAGCCTTTTCCGTGACCTGTAAAATGACTATCACGGCAAGTGTGAACAATACAATACTGATTTTTGATATATAATTTCGCTGAAAAACTTGTGTTTACCCATTCGTTAGTAACGTTTTGCCATATTAAGGGGCAGACAAGAGATTTTTTTTTGTTTTGTTTAAAGCCAACTTCACACGTGCAAAGGAAATGCGACTCTGCGTGGAATGAAAGACAGCGCTGTGGCGGAAAGTGAAGTCCCGATTTTCTACCTATGATTTCTTTTTTAAACAAAAGGGAAAATGCTTGCCAATTTTGTTTGATGATAAGCAATAGAAAATCTCCCATTTTCAGAGAAACCAAACTTTCAAAAACGAGCTGCTGAAGACGAGTTGTAATGTCACAGTTCCATCTAAAGCCACAGGTGTCCGTGCATTCCCGATATAGTTACTTTGTGCACCAACTGAAGTGGAAAAACAAACGGCCACGGTGAGCCATCCCCGTTCTTCAAGAGTGAATCTATAAATAGATCGTACCCACTTTTTTGCGATGGGCTGTTTTTCACAGCACGTGAGTTGGATGATTTAAAAATGCATTTCCTATAACAGGAGCGTTTAAAAAATGCAAATAAATTCTTTAGCAATGAAAAAAGGCAAATTTTTGAGCGTGGCGACTAAAGTTATTTTTTCTACTGAACATTTTATTTTACCCAGTCGCCACGTGGCAAGTGGCGACTGCTAATTTTAATCTTTATTTTAGAGTGATCCTTATTATTCGCTACACAAAAATGTTCACTAAGCAGATTAGTTGATGATATTTTCTTATCATTTTGTGAGAAAGTTTTTATAAGAATCACAATACAAACCCCCTGGAAAGAAAATCATAAATTTTAGCACCTTTTATTCTCTATTTCTCTCTCTGAACTGTCAGTGCTTATTATGATCCAAAGTAAAAAGTAAAATTCTCAATATTTACACAATTCTTAAAAGCCGTAAAAGTTAAAAAAAGCTTAAACTTTATTTACAATTAAAAGAAAGACAAGATATTTCATAGCCACGTCGGCCACATCCTCAGGTCTGCACAGTCAAGAGTACAAGAGTCCCACAATTATATATAACCCAAGTGTTCAAAAGGCAAGGTAGTTGCCTGCCAGTTTACAAAGCAGCGTGTGCTCTCCCAAATCTGTATATTTCCCCAGTCTCCGGTGAGGGTGTTGTTGGTAAACTCCGGATAAGTCTTTTCCAAACATTGTGAAGGCAAAAAAGGTGTTTCCTTGTTACAACTTTCTTCTCAGCAGTAGGCGATCCACAATGACTTCATAAATAATAAAGTCTGACGAGACATTAAAGGTGCCACAATAGCTGAGCAGTCCCAATCCGGAAAATGTTTTCAACTATTGCTGTCAATATAGTGTATTGTGCACTTTGTTTGCCTGTGTTTGGTCACATAATGCCTTAAAAAAAGACAACCCAAAAAAGTAAAAAAAAAAAAAAGAGTTTTGTTTTATTTGAAAAAAAAAAAAAAAAAAAAAATAACGTACCAAACATGAGCTGTCACAATATATTAAAAGTACAAAAACTCAATGCAACATCTTAAAAATTGCATTTGAAAGGGTTGGTTACATAAGCCTATATTCAGAAACTTAATCTTTATGCAGTTTTAAAATACATAAAGCCTATATTCCACAGCCTATCAGTTTTAGAAAAGTGTCTCCGTGGAAAAATTAAAACCCTGAGGAATCGTACAACAGTGTGATTTGGTAGTAAGTTCTGAAAAGTGACTTTGTGACCAACACAACCCAACTCTAAAAATTGGTGTTTATGATGCTGTTTCAGCATGCAGCAAGGGGAATATATAAGCAAATTAAAGAAAAACCTTGGGATCAAACCTAGTGAAAACATGACCAGAATGCTGAGATACCTTGGTAATGACTGAGTTCATAAAGCTGATCAAATGATGTAGGAAAAATCCCAAAATGGCAATAAAAAGCAAAAGATAAGTAGAAGAGGATCATAATCCTGCATATGGTGTAGGAATATACTGATTCCCAATGCTGCTGAAAATCCTGAATATTTTGTTGAAAATTATGAATTTTCAAAATCTCTGCTTAGTTAAAAGGCTATTTTTTGGAACTGCCTTTTCCCCTCAAGCTGAATACTTTCCAAAATTTGTGGATATTTTCCATGTAATACTAAATAAACTGACATTTTGTTTGGCAGTTAGCATCAGTGTTTGTTGAGATATAGTTTTTTGTGTTGGAAGAAAAGTGACACCAAATTGTGATAATAATTTAAACAATGCTCATATTTTTTCATTTTTTCCTTTGCATATATGTTTCTGTAAAAATGTTAATTTATATAAAAAAGTTCATTTTTTACCCATACCAAAGTTTGAGTAGCTAGCTTGAATAGGTTCAGAGAAAAAGGTATATAAAGATTGTGATCTCAACGTGACCAGAATAGGCACTTCATCTCTATTTAAGGAGAAAAGCAGAAAGAAAATTACATCTTTTTTTAAGGTAACCCTCACCATCATGAAAACATTCCATTCCATTAATTTTTACAACAAAAGTTTTTTATTAGTGTTTATGAAATGGCACCTAAAAACTACTCATGTGAGGAATGTTGAAAATCACTTGCAACTGGTATTCTTTTACACATGAACCCCATCAGTCTGTACCTTTTTGCAACACTAAGCAGAACAGAAATAAGGCATTTATTATTTTAAGCATACTTGGTGTGAATTTATTAATAACGAAATATTATCAACTTTACTTATTTCACTTTGAGTTTCTTCCATTGATGAGAATGTGTTTATCAAGGGTACAAACATCAAAGTAAAATTGATTTGCAGGAGTTTCATATTGTTGTTCCATTCAACATTCATGCCTAAATAATTTTCCTTAAAATATGGATTTCAAGAAATTAGTAAGAAAGTTTGGTACTGTAATTTAACAAATACATCCCAAGTATGCTTTTGTGTATTTGAAGTGTTCTGACTTCGAAGCTGTCAGATTTTTTTTTATATCTTTTCCCTTAGTTGTTTTATTCTGATGATTTCCCTTCAAAAAATGTCAAAGAAACACCCTCAATTTATTTGCCAAAACAAAATATACAATGTGGATAAGAACATATAAACTGAATGGTTTCTCCTCTTAAATTATGCATTTCCTGCTGTACAGACAGTTTTTACATATAGACTGAATGGTTTCTCCTCTTAAATTATGCATTTCCTGCTGTACAGACAGTTTTTATGTATAGACCAGGCCTCCACAAATTGAAAAAGTTCTGGTAGCCAGCAAAAGTTTTCAGTGGCCAGCAAAAATCCCCCCCTGCCCCATTTTTTCAAGTACAGAAAATATTTGAGCCCCCCCCCCCCCAACAGAATTGCTGTTCATGCGCTTCTTCCAACGTAAATAGTGTGGGACTAGGCTTTACTTTCATACCCTCAAAAAGAATTGTTAGTCCAAGGTCTCCCCCCCCCATTTGTTTTTGACTGTGACAAACATATCCAAAAAAGTTTTACAAAAATCATTTTACAGAATTTATTTTCAGTCCCTTTTGGAAAATACGAAAAAAGGAACAGGTCTCTGGTGCAGACATGAAATACCTGCAGCATTTTTCCTAAATTGCCGAAAGCATTATTAAAAAACTCTGATGGAAGAAAAAATTGCATAAACATGAAGTTATTTTTTCATAGACTGAGGATTTGTTATAGATCAATAACACAGATTTTTTAAGCTGTAGCTCATTGCATGGCTGAAAAGATATGTTAATGAAACTGCTGAAACCATAGTTTCTAATGGCAAACATATTGGTGGACTTCTAGTTACAAGTATTAGTTACTGTATATGCTTTTACATAAATTACATACATTTATTTAAGTGAAAATCAGAAATTATATGAAGTAGACTATACTATTTCAGTAAGAGATCACAGAATGTTTCCAACATGTTGAATAAATATTAATGAGGAATTGTACAACAATATACATAAGTTGAAGTGTTTGTGTCCAAAGTTGCACTTTTCATATTCTTACATTAACTAAAAAAGTACTTTATACTGAATACAATTCCGCAAGAAAAACTGTGGTGGTGGTGGTGGTGGTGGTCTAGTCTCATCTCTTGAATTTTGTGGGACACATTTTGTTTACTGAGAAAGAGTAATCGCTAATATAGTAATATGGATGGTGAATTCAGATGTTGTATTTCGTAACTTCAAATGTTCACAATTAATAGGGATTTTGAAAAAATATCAATAAGAATTTATGTTGCATAATCAAGGTTCAAGAAACTGTAAATGAAAATCACATTAACACATTCTCAAATGTTTGTGCAGTAGTAGTATGCCTTATAAAGGACATCCCACTATGGATAAAAAATAAAAATAATTTCTCTTAACATTCTATTTTAGATGTAGTTCTTCAAATTCTGTGTTTCCTAATTTTTGTTTCTTAACTACTGGCATATGTCCTTGTGTGTGTCTAGATTTTTTGGATCCAAAGAACCACCTATCAATAGCTTTCTGTGGTTTATAGTCTTTAAGTGGAGGGCCATTTAAGTGAATCATCATGAGATCATTCAAAGTTGATGCTTCCATGGATGTTCTGTTGTTTGTTTTTATCAAATTCATGTGACTGAAACCACGTTCAAATGATGCAGTACATGTTGGTAGAACTGCAACAATTTCCAGTAAGTGGCCAAGAACTGGAAATCTATCTTGGTTAGATAATGTTTTTTGGAGTAAATCTGTAATCTGCAAACCTCGCCCTAAAACTTTAAATTCATACTACTCACTCATTAGAGACTTCATTTTAGTTCCCCATGAGGTTTCATTACGGGAGGAAAGATGTCTTTGAAAGTGCTTGGCAAGAACTTCAATTTCACTTTTTCCAAAATCTTCCAGGTTTTGTTCTGGCCAGACAAAGGTGTCGAACACTGAACAAGCTTTTTGTAAAGTAGTCTCAGACTCTAAAAATCGTTCCTGAAGGTACCTTATCCCATTGCTGATCATTTTGTTCTTGTCTGACTCAAAGCTTTTACTGTCAATGTTTGTAAGTTGAATGCCCAAGTAGTTTCCACTAATAGTTGTCACATTTGTGAATTGGCTTTCATATGAGGCAGGCCTAGATTCCAAGTTCTTAAGTTCATTTAGTGATCTTTTAATGTGTAGCTCAACTTGGCTTAAAAGTAACTGCTCTTTTTGAAAAATCAGTGAAACTTCTTTAAATATTAACAAAAAATCCAGTAAGAAGTGCAGCATTGCAACAAATCAGAAACTTTTCATTTTTTTTTACAATTCCTCTGGCTACAGCAGCATCATCCCCCTTCTCATTTGATACATCTTCTAAATGAGCTATAACTACATTATAATTCCTTACTAATGCAGTAAGAGCACCAACTTTGCTTGAAACCCACCGAACCTTGTGTAGATACTGAAATTTCAGAAGCTTTGACTCCAGAATTTTAACAACACTGTTTAACTGTCTCATTCATTTAGGTGAGTTCCAGTAAAACTTGTACAGTCTTTTGAGAACAGTATCTAATTCATCTAGATATTTTACATTTTTTATTGAGCTCAGAACACTCAAATTTAATTTATGAGCAACACAGTGTTGGGAAACAACATCTGGGATGTTTCTCTTTATTTTTGTAGTTAATCCATTTTCTTTCCCAATCATATTTGCCGCACCATCTGTGCCAAGTCCGACCAACCACTGTCTTTCTAACCTACCAATTCCCAAATTTCTCATTCCTTCATCCAAGACCTTGTAGTACCCTTCAGCAGTAGATGACTGAAGAGGTACTACCGACAGGAACACTTCTTTCACTTTCTTGTCTTTGACATAGCGAATATAAATAAGTAACTCTTCTACTGTGGACTTATCAGTTGATGCATCAAGAAGGACAGTTGCATGGTTACACTGTTTAACTTCTGCAATTAGTTCTTGCCTAACCTCATCTGCAATATGTGATATGAACTCTTTACACCTCATATCATTATAATATTGTTCAAGACTCACATTTACTTCAAATTTATTTAATAACACAATCAGATTTGAAAAATCTGTAAATGGCTTATTATATTTTGCCACATAATATGCAGTGTTGAAGAGCTTTTCAAGATGGTTAAACATTTTTCCATCCATCTTTTTGTGACACACTGCTAATGGTGTACACTCTGGTTTTTCTACAGCAAGATCATGCTCAATGCAGTTGCTGTGCATTTTTGATAGCTGGTGTATCTTAAAAGTCTCAATTTTAAAAAGCCACTGGAAACCACGAACAAATTTTGTGTTTTTATCTGAAATATTGGGATATTTTGAGCATATTTTGCATGAAGCTTTATCGTTTTCAAACACTAACCATAGAAATTCTTCACACCATTTTTTCTGAAATTTTCTCTAGCCATCTTTCTTATTTTCACTTGTCTTTTGAGGCAATCTAAGTTTGTTTTCTGAGGCACTTGTTCAGTTTAGCCTTTGTCATCATTTTGCGGAGTTCCAAATGGCGGTCGCTTCTGAAAAAATGAAAGTAGACTCTTTTATTCCATCATAAAACAACTTGAGCATAAAAGAACCGTGCCTCGAAGTGAGCTAAGGAAGTCAAGCACTTTTAATTTGAAGAAAATAGCACCAAATATTTAAGTCGCATGAAGCTGGTTATAAATTTTTATTATCACAGTCGGAATCCTTCCAAAGCATCAGAACAGCCAAGTAACACGTGCTTCTGCCAGCATGGAACCCGAAGTCCAGTGGGACAAAGATAGCACACTTGTGACCCTCACAGTCATTGTGCACCCGAAGTCCTGTGGGACAAAAGATGGCACACCTGTGATGGGGAGGGAGATGGCACTCTCAATCTCTTGTTCTTTCTGCTGCGTTACGACGGCGTGTTACGCAAAAAACAAATGAAACAACCATTCAACTTCAAAGATCTGCTTGATTTAGCATAATAAGTCTGGGTGCTAAAAATAATAGAGTTGATGAAGAAAGTGAATTTCTTAATTGCATACCTGCCAACTAATTTTAGCAAAAATCTAGAAAACTGCTTAAAAACATATAGAAGATATTTCAAAAATCAAGAGAAGAATATGGTGCAAAAGTCAATTTATGAGTCAATAAATTACGAAGAAAAGCATTTTTAGCTTTTTCTAATAAATAATTACACACACACACACACAGATATATACATTGTATAATTATATAACGAGACACCAACCTCTGAAAAAGAGTTCCAGAAATCAACACACGTTTATGTAATCTTACCGTCATAAATTTACTTAAAAAAACAACAACCTTGTAGCTCGTCCTCCCTTTGAAGCGTTAAGGGTACTAGCGTCAGGTAATGTAAGAAATGTATAGTTGCATGAAGTAAGACAAATCGGGATCGCACGCTTCTCTATGATTTAAAAAAAAAAATGCCCTTTTACCTTGCCATTCCATGTCCCAATCTCTCCATGGTAAAAAACGAAAAAAAAAAAAAAAAAAAAAGAACAATGGGTTCCGCGATGGCGATTTGCGCTATGCGTAGTGGACTGAGGGGTCATTCCATGTCAGATCACCCAGCTTAATTTTGAAATGACACCCACCAACTCAGATTTTCATGAAACTTTTTTACTTGTTACTACCACCAAGTTACTAATCCATGTAAAAATTTTCCTCTCTAGGCCACATAGTTTCTGAGATATAAAATGTCAAAGTTTTGGAAAATTGTACATTGATGATGTTTCCGAGACTCCGCTTTCAGGCGCAGTATTTGAAAAAAAAATCATAGTTCTGTGTCTAATCAACATATCACTACCAAATTTTTATCACATGTCAAGCAAAGTATGTACATTTCAGAAAAAAATATTATATAAATCTTACCTACCTCTGAGAGACATTAAAATTTAGTAAATTTTTTTATAAATAAATTTTTAAGTGCAAAACGTTGCTTCATTAAGTGAGTATTATGGCATAAGGCACAGGAGTTACGAGAGCGCATTTTTTTTAATTGAACCTAAAAGTATAGTCTAAAAGGCTGTGAAAGAAAAATAGTGGGATTTTGATTGCTAATATAGTTATTTTAACTTATAAATTAAGTTATTCTATCTAAGCACAGGTAGTTTCAAACGGGACACTATGCATCATAATAGACAAAAATGTTCATAGGTAAATTTTAGAATGTTTTTATAGTGTATGAAGAGCATAAATTACAAATTTTAGTAATGTGGAGAAAGCTTATGACAAGAAAAATTTTGCCATAACTTAAATAAATAAATAAAAACTGGTCTAGAGCACAAAATTTTCAACTTTAAGTGATAAAAACATAAGAAGTGTAACAATTAGTAGGTATCTATAGCTTATTAGGATAATCAACCAATGGAATATTTTAGTTTAACAAATTTAAAGCTTGAATAATTAATCTTACTTTTCATCTGAGATGTCGTATCTTATTGTGCTGGTGTTGTATTAAATCAGCCTCGTTTTCAGAAAAGTAGTACACTCTTCCAGAGCCCTTGGTGGTGGGAGGACTAACACAAGAAATGATGTTACACAGGGGAACGTGGCAGATGTCTTTCTGTGGAGGCCAGTGAAATGATAGTGCTGGGCCATACGGGACATGAACTTTACTTTTAGATCACCTTTCTCCACATGTTTAGAAAGTACTAATCCAAAAAACCAGTGACTGTCATAAATACATGCAATGTATAAGTTTGTAGAGATCTGTGACATCTTGACTGCAGGTGGTTGTTCTCCAGAGAAGTGGAAAATAGTGCTGAAATTTTCATCAAAGCTCTCTTTGTTCCAATGGAATCTTCAGACACAGGGATGAAATGGTGAAAGCCACGTGTACCAGGAATTGTTTTTGCTTTGGAGAATTGGGCTTCTAGCTGCTGATGTGTTTCTGAAAGTGTTTCTTTTTTTTACCTTCCACAATTTTATGTTTTTGACTCTTGCCTCGCAGAAATTGAGGACTTTTTCAATTGAGTCTATTGCATCGCCAGGGCACATTTGAAGGCTTGCTCGGGTAATCAGCAGCTAAACTGTAACACCAGTGCCATCGCAAGGAGATTTCCCGTGACTGGTTGCAAAAAATATCCATGATGCTGCTAAAGAGAAGTCTTGGTTGTGGTAGCAAAGATTGAGAAAGTTTTTGGCAGTTCTTATACTGTGCAGCACACCCGTCACTGAAATAAAATACATTTTTTACAATGGGAAAGTTTTTCTTTATACACTGAGTGATTATTTTTTGTGTTTCGTATACAAAGGCTACATCATGCTCTAAATCATCGGACAAGATGCACACACTTGAAACAAGTAGGTCTTCAGAGTGGTGGACATGTGTAGATTACAACTGTATGTAGTGAACAACTGTCGCTTGTCCAGTGATACCCTTGTGCTGCATCTTAAATGATGTATGAGTAATTTTCACTGAAGTCTAGGAGAACAATAGCTGCATCCGATTCAAGGTTTGCTTTCATTTTCTTTAGAAAGTTTGCTTGGGATTTAGTTATAAATGCATGGGGCACAAGTTTCTCTAGTTTCTCAATTAAAGTTGCTAAATATTCATCAAATGTCACAGTGAATTTCACCTGTTGTGTTCTGTCTGTCGATACCCATGAACTGTATGACACTTCATCTTCAGGGTCCCACTCTTCAAATTTTTCGAGTAGAAAACTTTTAAAATTTTCACTGGATGGACATTGAGAGCAGTGTTGCTGCATGCAGTCTTTGTTATCCTTAGAACAGACTAAATAATCAGTCAGGTCCTGGTATGTCTTCTACACAAAAAGCATGAAGTAGAAAACTTACATTTTGATGGATTGGGCAAACACAAATAGAATGTGTTCCAGAAGACCTTGCTAACATGCACCATTTTGGATACAGCATGCAGAATTTTGAGATGCCAATTTTAATGATGGGATACTCAAAATTTAAAAGCAGAATACAATTCATTTAAATTAGCAAGTAATAATCTCTTTTCTCCATGAACATTTTTAGAAATACCGACTGTCCTTTATTCCTGGCATGATTCGAAAGTATTCATCATTTGGTAAAAGTTCTTCACCAATTCAATTATATTTTCACTGAGTGTTTTACCTTTTCTGGGTTCAGGTAAAGCCACGATTCCTTTGTCTCCGAGAAGGTATCTTGCTTGACGGATGACATATTCCTTTACATGGAACTCTTCCATGATTTATTTTCCTGCTCCATGAAGTAGGAACAAGTGTCAAAAGTTATATCTTTTCTCTCTGTGTCATTGAAGCCTCAAGTTTTGCTTTAAGTAAACCTACAAGCACATTCATATAATCTGCTTTTTGTTTTAAATCTTTTGGCAGTTTTTTGGCATCTTTTTCAGGTGGAGAAAATTCTTTTTCTATAACCCTACTAACCTTACTTTTTAAATTAGAACATGCTGACTCAAACTTTTTTTTTTTTTTTTTTGCATAGGCAGATTTGCTGTGTGATGCAATGGCATGGAATTTCAGAGGAGACCCCTATCTCTGCCAGTGATGTATTAATTTTCCTTAATGTTTCTTCTTTGAAAATTGATGTTTCTAAATTACAATACTCTGGTTGCTTTCACTATTTGTGTCCACCTCTTTAATGTCATCATTTTCATTTTAAAATTGTGATTGTTTCTGCACCTTTTCTCTACATGCATCACATATCTTCTGTCCAGGAATTGATTTCACAATCATTGGAATTTTATTAATTTTCTCTGAAAAGTCAAAGGTCACATTCCTCAATGCTTTTTTAATTTTTTTCTTGTGGCACTTAAATGGATCAAAACAACTTTTCTGGTAAGCTTCATATTTTCTCAGGTAGTATGTTTTATGATGCTCACAAATATTAAACAGAAGTTCACAACTTACCCCACTTCTCAAGGCCAAAAATTCTTTTTCTGAAGCACTTATTGTTCCAAAGTTTATCAGATTCACCTCCTGTGTGTAACTCTTCTTATGGCACTCAGTTCCACTTTATTTTCCTATACTACATTGTTCAACAAGCTGTTCAGTTTGGGACATTTTTAAAACTAATATTTCAAAGGGTTACTAAAAACTTTCTTTTAAACCTTGGAACAGAAAAATGATCTTTAACTGTAACTAAGAGGAATAACCCACTTCTGAAAACTTTTGAACATTTGAAGCAGCATAAAGCACCTTTACTCAACAATAGATAGCAGATGACTGACTAGTAGTGCAATCCAGTTGAATCCTGTACACAGAAGAATGACTCATGTTGAATCAGCTCATGCTTTTAGATTGCTGATACATGCTGAGTCACCTCATGCTTTCAAATTGCTGGTACAGCTAGTTTATTCCACTTGCCTCAATGTATTCCATCCAGTTAAAAAAAAAAAACCTAATTCATTCAAAACAATTTTTAAATTGAACCATGACTAATTTAATTTGATTTTTTCATTATCAAATTTATACCAAACCGGTAAAGTTTGGCATTGTACAGTACAATATTTTAAATTATTTGACTAGTCTACATTTATTCTATATTAGGCCAAATTATCACATACAGGTAATTATCTATAATGATGCATAAGTGTCTGCATAGAATGTGCCAAATTATGAGTTATAAGTTAAAATAACTATATTAGCGATCAAAATCTCTCTATTTTTCTTTCACAGCCTTTTAGCCTATACTTTTAGGTTCAATTAAAAAAAAAAACACTCTGGCAACTCCTGTGCCTTATGACATAATACTCACTTAATGAAGGAACATCTTTGCACTTAAAAATTTGTTTATAAAAAAATTTACTAAATTTTAATGTCTCTCAGAGGTAGGTAAGATTTATATAATATTTTTTTCTGAAATGTACATACTTTGCATGACATGTAAAAATTTGGTAGTGATATGTTGATTAGACACAGAACTATGAATTTTTTTCTTAAATACTGCGTCTGAAAGCGGAGTCTCAGAAACGTCATCAACGTGCAATTTTCCAAAATTTTGACATTTTATATCTCAGAAACTATGTGGCCTAGAGAGGAAAATTTTTACATGGATTAGTAACTTGGTGGTAGTAACAAGTAAAGAAAGTTTCATGAAAGTCTGAGTTGGTGGGTGTCAAACCCTGGGTGAATTGACATGGAATGACCCTGAGGCTACGTCGTTACAGCCGAAACTCTTAACTCGAAAAAGCGATGACACAAGTTCCGATGATATCCCACTTCGGAAGACTGAGAGCTTTGTTTTACTTTAACAGTGCACAAAAAAAGTACGGAGTTGTTTATAAAAATATCATGCACTCAGAAATTGAAGTGATAAAAGCAAAGCTATTACGTTTTTATGCAGAATTACGTAATCACTAAAATACTTCTTTCTTTACAGTAAACGAAGAAAAGAAAATCTATACGGTTTATTTCCATATCGAACTTTCTTAATGCAGTTGTTTTGTTGATCTGTTAAGTAGGTCAAGAAAGTTGTGACTGGGACAGAAGCTCCTTTATAATATATATTTTGTGTTATGCAGAATAGCAGCCAGCCAGCAAGCATGCTTCCCAGTTAAGATTCGTTTAGCGCAAAGGATTCTGGGGCCCCCTACTCTTCCTGTATCATGACAGAGAGCACTACGAGGAGCCAGCCTTTCCCACCGGTCATGTGATGTGTGGTGGAGGATAGGCAGATAGGAGAGATACTGCAGTTTGTGAGGAGGCACGCACGCCGCTGTTTGCTGATTTCCGTAAGAGACAAAAATACAACCATTCCAAAATTTGCTTCATTACATTAAAAAAAAAAAAAAAACCTGTACTAATTAAAACTGATGAAAACATAGTCGCCAGCCAAAATATTTTGGTCGCCGATGCCGACCTGGCGACCGCATTTGTGGAGCCCTGATATAGACTGAATGGTTTCTCCTATTAAATTATGCATTTCCTGATGTACAGACAGTTTTTACATATAGACAATGGTTTTTTCCTCTTAAATTATGCATTTCCTGATGTACAGACAGTTTTTACATATAGACTGAATGGTTTCTTCTCTTAAATTATGCATTTCCTGGTGTACAGACAGTTTTTACATATAGACAATGGTTTTTCCTCTTAAATTATGCATTTCCTGATGTACAGACAGTTTTTACATATAGACTGAATGGTTTTTCCTCTTAAATTATGCATTTCCTGATGTACAGACAGTTTTTACATATAGACTGAATGGTTTTTCTTCTTAAATTATGCATTTCCTGAATTAACCATATATCAACAGGTCAATCCTCCATTGCATCCCGTCAACATTTCAAACCATTCATGATAATATAGACTGAATGGTTTCTCCTCTTAAATTATGCATTTCCTGATGTACAAACAGTTTTTACATATAGACTGAATGGTTTCTCCTTTAAATTATGCATTTCCTGATGTACAGGCAGTTTTTACATATAGACAAATGGTTTCTCTTAAATTATGCATTCCCTGATGTACAGACAGTTTTTACATAAAGACTGAATGGTTTCTACTCTTAAATTCTGCATTTCCTGATGTACAGACAGATTTTACGTATAGACTGGATGGTTTCTTCTCTTAAATTATGCATTTCCTGATGTACAGACAGTTTTTGCGTATAGACTCAATGGTTTCTCCTCTTAAATTATGCATTTCCTGCTGTACAGATAGTTTTTACATATAGACTGAATGGTTTCTGCTCTTAAATTATGCATTTCCTGATGAACAGACAGTTTTTACATATAGACTGAATGGTTTTTCCTTTAAATTATGCATTTCCTGATGTACAGAGAGTTTTTACATATAGACTGAATAGTTTCTCCTCTTAAATTATGCATTCCCTGATGTACAGACAGTTTTTACATATAGACTAAATGGTTTCTTCTCTTAAATTATGCATTTCTCATGTACAGGCAGTTTTTACATATAGACTGAATGGTTTCTCTTAAATTATGCATTTCCTGCTGTACAGACAGTTTTTACATATAGACTGAATGGTTTCTCCTCTTAAATTATGCATTTCCTTATGTACAGACAGTTTTTACATATAGACTGAATGGTTTTTGTTCTTAAATTATGCATTTCCTGATGTACAGACAGTTTTTACATATAGACTGAATGGTTTTTCTTCTAAAATTATGCATTTCCTGATGTATAGACAGTTTTTACATATAGACTGAATGGTTTCTCCTTTAAATTATGCAATTACTGATGTACAGAGAGTTTTTACATATAGACTGAATGCTTTCTCTTCTTAAATTATGCATTTCCTCATGTACAGACAGTTTTTACGTATAGACTGAATGGTTTCTTCTCTTAAATTATGCATTTCCTGATGTACAGACAGTTTTTACATGTAGACTGAATGGTTTCTCCTCTTAAATTATGCATTTCCTGCTGTGCTGATAGTTTTTACATATAGACTGAATGGTTTCTGCTCTTAAATCATGCATTTCCTGATGTACAGACAGTTTTTACATATAGACTGAATGGTTTCTCCTTTAAATTATGCATTTCCTGATGTACAGACCGTTTTTACATATAGATTGAATGGTTTCTCCTCTTGCATTTCCTTATGTACAGACAGTTTTTACATATAGACTGAATGGTTTCTCCTCTTGAATTATGCATTTTCTGAGGTACAGACTGTTTTTAAATGAGCAAAGTACCACCAGTTCCAATGTAAGTTTTAAAGCATTTCAGTAACAAGAGGGAATATTGGGATATTTGATGGATGTAACAAACTTCTGTAAATGTAAATATAAAGGTAGTTTTAGGTTGTCTTCATTGCAATAATTGTATTAACTGATATAATTCAGTTGAAAAATAAACTCATGAATACTATAATAAAATTAATGAGTTTGACACTAAATGTTCTCATTATCTAAAAATTTATTTTCAGTAAGTTTAATATTTTTGAGGTTAGTGACATGTACTCACCTACTTCTTAACATATGTTTAGTATGTCCTTTCCTTTCATTTGAGTTGACCACTCCCTTAGCAACCAACATGATATTTACATATTAGAACTGAGTAAAAACACGCCATAACCATAGGCACCGACTAGGGGGCAAGGTGAATCTTGCCCCCCTAATAATTTTACTGGGGGAAAGGCAGTGCCCACCCAATATTTTTGGTCCTGTTTAATTAATCGCTTTAGCCTCATAAGGTAAACCATGCTCCACCTTATGAGGCCAGAGCGATTTATTTCTAAAAAAAATTAATAAATAACAAAATAAATAAAAACTTTTTTCCCATTCTCAGCATTGCTCATTTGATAAGAAACTGGATTGCCAGCCCCGTATTAATATTATTTGACATGAACTTGAGACATGTGGTAAATGCTTAAAATAATTATCAAAAGTAAAATACAGAAATGCATAATCTCTAGCACCTTTATTTATCTATTTATCTTTTGCAGTTCTTGTTCTTTGTTTGAGTTACCCAGCTAATTTCTCATATTTTTCACTAAATTTTGGAAATAAAATCTCTGAATATTTTTATAAAATCACAGGCTGAATATTTTTTTTTAAAATATTAATATTTAGCAAAAGAATATTTCTGTTTCCTTGTTCATTTGCTGTTGAACAATTACAATTGCAATGAATTTCGGCAAAATATCGCAAAAATTCTGTCATTCTTCTGTTTCTCACATTTTTTAAAAAGTTCGTTAAAAATCCCGATGTCCGTACCCCACAGCTCCATATTTAACCAGTGGGCATCATACTGAGAGTGAATGATGTAAATAATAAAAATACAAACCAAAAAAAACCAATTAATTCTGAAAAATGAGGATTAATAATAGCTTGTTACCTTTCATCGGTCAGTAGGTCCTTCCCGGTTAGTTGCATTTGGTAGAATTTTGTCATCACTATTGACCTTCAAGTGCCCTACATTTCTCAAGAAGAAACTGAGTAGTCAAGAGATTTCATAAACTAAAGTCTCATTCCAGCAATATGTAGCTAAGAGAAGGGTTTGGGGGTGGCAGACACTTCGCAACGAAAACACCACTGATGATTAAAATATTTATGGTAGCTAAAATCCGTAATAAAACTCAAAGTGAAAAAACCTGCCTTCCGATCGAGATTTGAAAGAATTAATCCAATGAAATAATAAAATTAAATTAAAATTCATTTGTCCAACTTCAACTTCAAATGAAAACGATAGTTAAAGCGCCCAACATTACTAAGGAATCCAGACACCGAATTTCCGACGCGTTTCAGCTCACTTTTTTCGTGGCCATTCTCAAGGGCATTTCATGCTGTACTGCTCCATGTATGTTAACTGCTAGCTAAGTTGACGTTGCTACCAACTGTATGATTCGCATCATCGTCATTTTTTTAAAAACGTCATCAGTTAAAAAAACATGAGGAATAGAAGAACGACAGGATTTTTGCGATATCTTGCCAAAATTCATTATTATAAGCCACGTAGTGATGTTCAAGTGGTTAGTCATAACGATTTAAACCGATATTAGTATTAGAATTACAATTGCATTTTAAAATATATGTCGAATCTCATAGTTTATCTTTTTTTCCCCTCCCCTCCTTTGCTATTTACCTCCTGACAATGGAAGAGACATGCCCCTCCCATATATGATCTCTTCACGCCCCCCCCCCAATAATTTGGAGAAGTCGGCACCCCTGGCCATAACCCTTAAACTTTTCACTATAATATATAACTTTAAGTTAAAACAATAATCAATTTAAAAAAGTGTGCTATCCAACTACCTCCAAGTTGCATTATTAACTAAGGGAATGATAAAAAAACTCAAATCTGGAACATAGTGCAGCTGCGAGGTCTTTCAGAGGCAGAAGTCTCTACCTTCAGACAGACTTTGGCTCAAGTCAACACCCCAACAAGAAGTGTAATACATAATCAAGTCCTTAAATTTAAGTTTAGTCCTAAGCATCTAAGCCTATGGGTGGGCCTCTACAAAGGGGAAGATGTAGTCCTCAGGGTCTGCTGACACCTGTGTGCCACATGTTGTTAGGGCTACACGAAGAAAGGAGGGAACAGAGAGGAAAGGAGAAAGGAAAGGGATGAAAAACTGAGATCTGCAGGAGTACATGCTGAGGCATCAAGAAAAGGAAATTGTAAGCTCCTACAGGTGGACATCGGCAAGTGACCATGACTAGGTTTACCAGATCAGTAAAGTGAAAAAAAGAAGTGTTACTCAGAGAGCTTGCATCGGCAAGTGACCATGACTAGGTTTACCAGATCAGTAAAGTGAAAAAAAAGAAGTGTTACTCAGAGAGCTCGCATCGGCAAGTGACCATGACTAGGTTTACCAGATCAGTAAAGTGAAAAAAAGAAGTGTTACTTCACAGAGCTCGCAAGGCGAGTGACCATGACTAGGTTTACCAGATCAGTAAAGTGAAAAAAAGAAGTGTTACTCAGAGAGCTCGCATCGGCAAGTGACCATGACTAGGTTTACCAGATCAGTAAAGTGAAAAAAAGAAGTGTTACTTCACAGAGCTCGCATCAGGCGAGTGACCATGACTAGGTTTACCAGATCAGTAAAGTGAAAAAAAAAGAAGTGTTACTGAGAGAGCTCACATCGGCAAGTGACCATGACTAGGTTTACCAGATCAGTAAAGTGAAAAAAAAAAAAAGAGTACATTTATCAATGACTGATGGGAACATGGCCAGATTTAATACTGATGTTGGAGGTGGTGGCAGCAGCAGCAGCAGTATAGGCCTAACCCTTAGTATGTAATGATTAAGAATACAAGAAAAAAAAATCCCATTTAATATGGCCAGGCCTGCCCTTATCATATTGACTATTTATTTTCTATAATTAATCTTGTCTTACCTTGTATTTTAAAGAACTTCTGATCTTATGAAGTAGGTCTTTGTCCCTCAAGCAATATTCATAAAACTGGATACAATTTAGGTCTTTTAAACTGAACTGAGTCAACAATAAGTTTTTCACTGAATCCACTGATAGCCTATTTCTTTCTAGTGTCCGCTGGGCTTTCATTAAACTAAAAATCCTTTCCACATTGGCATTGTGTGCAGGTATAGCATAAAAAAAAACTTGCATATCTTCAGAACAAAGTGACATTTCAGTAGCACTGAAATAACTCACCCACTTTTCATAAGACAATGCTTCACTAAACTCTTTATCACCCTTCTTGGGAGAGGAAATACAATTTCAAGGCTGGGGACATTTCAAGTAGTCTGTTGATAGCAGGCAACAAGGAAAGCCATCTCGTTTTTGAGTGGTAAAGAAGTTGTTTATACTCTATGTCAACAAAAGATGAGAATTTCTTCTGTTCGGACAGCGTATATTGAAAAATAATTAAATATTTTCAATACAAGGCTTTCAATGTCAATCGGCCAACCATTGGCACCATGCTGTACACAGTTGTTTAAGATATAGCCAGGACATCCTATTCCTAAAATAGTTTTCTCAAGAGAAGTTTTAAGGTGATAAAAAACATTATTAGTGCCCTTTCTTTCAGGACTCTCAAAATTGCTATTGCAATTATCACCACTGAAGGCTATGCATTTATTAGACATTTGTGCTTTCTCTAAGGCATTAACCACAACTTTTGAAACTGTGTCAGATTTCTCATCTGGAATTGATACTACATCTAAGTTTGTGTGGCATACTTGTTTTCACATCAAAATAAAGTATCAAACTTGGACATATCTTTGTTGCTCTTTAATTGGAAGTGGCAGTTGAAACACCAAGATACTTTATTTTCTGAATGTTGGACTCATCTGTTAGCATTTTCAAGGAATGAGGTGCCAGCACGTTATTTACTATGGCTTCTGTTTTTGTTCTAGCTAATAAAATGTTAGTGGCAACTGAGGAATCACTAAAATCTGCTTAAATAATTTTGTCGAACAAGCACTTGATTTGTAGCTTTGATGGTGAATCACTGTGTGGAAAGCCAATGTAGCCTCTGCTGCCAATATCATATTTTCTTCTGTAGTATTTTGTTTTAGGAAGTATTTGTCTACTGTTTTAGAGGAATGAGTACTATGTATTGATTTTTTATATTTTTCTGAAAACAGATGTTGATGTAAGACTGTGTGGCCTTTGTTTGCTACCAATGTGACTGAATTACACACTTCATAGTCTATTTTTGTCTTTTTAAACGCAGGAAACTCCTGTAAATCTGCATTAAACTTGCACTTTCGTCGTGACATTTTGACAACCAACCCTATCCAAAGCAAAGACAAAGGGGAAAAAAAAACAATTCTCATGTTAATGTGCTATTCATTTCACTTTCTTACAACACCTAATCACGGTCACAAGTAACAAATTTAAAATGATTCACTTCCGATTGACAGTTCAAGGATCAAGACAGTCCACTTCACTTAGTTGCCTGTATTGTACTGAATCTGATTCTAAAATCGCCATTCTCCCATGTGTCCGTGTCAGCTGATCAACTTTGTATTGACAAATAAAGATAAGTAGATCACACTAGTTACGCTAAGAGAGAACTTTTGACCTTGTCTTAGGTTTTCATCACGCCAATGGAGGACTAAGATTGTTTTCAGATTTTCTTCAAGAAGAATTCTTCTTAATTTCTACAATAGCACTCTCTCATGGTTTCCCAGCTCTTACAGTCAACACCCTGATAAAGAAATACAAAAACAAGTTAAAAATTGAATGCCTCCATTCTCAAAAGAAAGAAAACCTAAAATTCTCTGGTTCTGTTCCTTACAATCCTTCCTCTGCGTATAAGTTACAAAGTCTTTTCAGAAGTTGTGGTTACCATCTTGCCATTAATCCCCCCCCCTTAAGCATCTTGAAGCTTTTACAGAGTCATACAGACAAAGTTGAAAAACTTGATCTCCCAGGAGTTTACTGCATTGCTATCTCTTCTTCAACAGATGATAACTTATACATTAGAAGCACATACAGAAGCATTAACCACAGAATTTTTGAACATAAGAAAGATGTTATGAAAGCCAACCCAAATACTACATACAGTAACTAAGCTGTTCTCTGAAATTCAGAGGTTAGCTCCAAAAATAAATACGAACTACCAGATAGTTTTTACTTACTGTTGCTGTATCAAACTTCTCCATTTACAGCGATCATGACATACAACTCGGGCTTCACTGACATTCATTACATGCCATACACAAGATTTTCTATACTTCACACTCATAATTTGTTTCTCATGCAGACACTGCTGAATCTGATCCTCCCATAACTTCCTTGGCCTTCCTCTGCCTTCCATTCCTGCCACTTGAGCTAAAAAGATTTTCTTAGAAAGCATCTCATCACTCATTCTTTCAACATGGCCAAACTATCGAAGCACCTTGCTCTCCCCCTTTGCTAACAACAAAAGCAAGTCTCCACCTTGCTAACAACATTTTGCTTCACATCACACAACTGCAACACATTTTCATTCCTCACACAATCAGAATGTGTCTTGCCACAAATCCCCCATAAGTAACACATTTCTCCAGCACACAAATGACTCCTATGTTTCTTCTGCAGTACCCAGGTTTTACTGCCATACATCAGCGTAAGAACAATTACATTTTCATACACAGCCATGCACGACTCTCTTGAGAACCCATCATTCCTGTGAAAACCTCCCAGAGCAGCCATGACTTTCAATGAAGAATTCATTCGCCTACTAATTTCACCATCCAACTTGTTCTCTCTGTCAAACATGCTTTCTAAATACACAAACTCACTGACCTGCTCAATCACTGTGCCATTTATGCTTGCATTACATTCAGTGCTACCAGTTCCTCTCTCAAAAACCATAACTTTGGTTTTTCCCTTATTTATACTCAGTTTGAATTTCATGCAAACTTCGTACATCCGGGACAACATACTCTGCAACTCACTTTTGCTCTCTGCCAACAGGACAGTGTCATCAGCATACAGCAATCTGCACACACGGATATCACCAAGACATTAACCCGTATTATCAATTTTGGCATCATGCATGCACACATCCATAAATATATTAAACAGCCATGGAGACATTACACAACCTTGCCTTACTCCTGCACCAATAGAAAACCATTTTGATAAAACACCATTCACTCATGCACAGGTTCTACTGTCAGAATACATGGCTTTTACACTATTAAGTAGATTCGCAGTAACACCATATTCATTCAATACCTTCCACAAAAGTGTCCTATTTACTCGGTCGTAAGCTTTCTCTAAATCTATGAAGGCAGTAAAAACTTTCTTACCAACAGCCAGATACTTTTCAATCATCATGCATAATGCAAAAATTTGGTTAGTGCAGCCTTTACCAGGCATAAAACCACTCTGAACATCTCACACTTTCTCTGATGTAAGACCCCGTACTTTTTAAATAACGACCTTACCAAACACTTTCCCTGGCACACTTAATAGGCTAATACCATGATAGTTCTTGCAGTCAGTCTGATCAAAATTTCCCTTATACAAGGGAGCAATAATAGCATCCCTCCAATTCTGAAGTAACATTCCTAACACCAAGCACAACTGGCAAATTTCAGTTAACCAATCAATTACAGAGTCACCACCATATTTCAACATCTCAGCAGTTATGCCATCAACTCCCGGAGTCTTACCATTCTGAAGAGATTTTACAGCTTTACACACTTCTTCTCTTGAGATCCCTCCTGTGTTTTCATCCTTCACTGTGCCATCATCTCCATCTGTCTCAGCATCATCTTTGCTTTCCTGATCTAATAACTCACAGAAATATTCACCCCGTCTTTCACTTAATTCATGGGACTCCCGTATCATTTCCCCAACCCTATTCTTTACTCAACTTAACACTCTGTTTCTCCTATTTTTCCTGATTCTTATGCAGTACTTCCAAAAAAAATTCCTATGTTTCCAAAAAGCCAATTCATGGCCCTTCCGCCTTCTCCTTCCTATCTTTTGCCTTACTCTGGCGAACCAGCTTAGCGGGTTCACGCTTCTTATAGTGATATTCATCCACAGAAACTCTACCTTGCAACATCCCCAAATAGGCTGCCCTCTTTCTCTTTACTGACTCTTCAATCTCACTATTCCACCTAGCATCACCTCTATTGTTACCCACTATTGTGGTGCCACAGACCTCTTTAGCAGCAGTAACAACACAGTTCTTAAAACATTCCCACTTTTTTCTACATCCCTCTCACCAGACTTCAGCTCCTTCAGTCATTCTCTGAGTACGTCAGAATAACGCTGATGATTTTCAGGGAGCCTTTCAACCTTTATTTTTTCCATCCTGGGCCTCTTCCTATTCCTCCAACCAACATTCAGTTTCACTCGTGACACTACCAAGTAATGATCAGAACCAACATCCGCACCTCTCATCGCACGAGTGTTAACAACTAAGTGTTTCAGACGCTGATCATAAACAACAAAATTTATAACACTCTTTTGACCAAGAGTACAATTTTCCCAAGTATTTGTGTGGATATACTTGTAGTTGAAAAATGTATTAGATACATACAAACATGTATTAGATAGATACATACAATGCACAGTTCAATTAATCTTTCACCATTATCATTCACACAAAGATCATTAAACTTACCTAGAATATTGTCAGAAATTGCATTTTGCACGCCTACTCTAACATTGAAATCCCCTGCTATTATAACTTTATCTTTAGCACCAAACTGGCTCAAAACAGCTTTTAGCTCATTCCAGAAATCTTTCTTCCTATCAGAGGGTTCAGAGTCACAAGGAGCATACACTACAACAATTACTATTCTCTGAAGTTTCACTTTCAAATGAATCCAAATAATTCTCCTACTTATGCAACTATAGTGAATCAAGTTATTCTTTTCACTTAAAATCACACCTACACCCAGTGTTACATTCAGAGAGTCTTTTCCGGGGGAGGGGGCAATTACAAATTTTGGAAGGCTAAAGTTTGTTGATTGATTATATACATATAATCGCAATTTTGTTTTTTATATATATAAAAAATTTAAATAGAGTACAAAAATGTTCTTATGCTCTTCTATCGCAAATGGAAATTCCAAGAAATCTGCACATACAAGTGAATAAAAATGTTATACCTTTGCGTTAATTCAGTAATTCACCACAGATGTCACCATGGAATGGTGTAAAATATTGAGGATCCTAGTAAGATAAGGAGGTGCTGGACAAAATCCCCCCAAGACATTAGGAGTGGTAAAAATGTTCTCGCCGCCTTACCCCTAGCGTGTTTCTGATTATTAAGAAATCATTACAGTGTTGCTGAAAACATATGGTGTAAGTCATTTCCCTGCTATTAGGTTTCAGTCTCCTTAGATTATTTAGAATAGCAAATAGTATTAAAAAAGACTAACTAACCGTTTGGATGCCAGTTTGAGATGCCTCGATATTTTTTTCACACAGGGTAAACCACCACCACCAGGAAAAAAAAAAAACTCGTTATGGGAACAATTTCTAATAATTTGCTATTGTTAAAAATTAGGTAGCAAATATTTTGTTGTATTGGAAGCACTAACGTCACGTTAGCTACACTGAGGCTTTACCGTATACATGGACAGTTGGCATCCAGAAGACTGAAATGAAACTGAATACTAGACTAGCTGGCAAAATATGGTGTATTGCATTGCAAACATTTCTACTGTGTAGGATTAGGTTTTTATTGCGGAAGTAGTCCGAGGTGTCAGTGCTTGAAAAATTGCCCCTTCAGCAAGAACTGTCTAATGTTTTATTGAAGAATGATAAAAATTTCAGACTGAAGTCCACATGGACAGGGGTTTTTTTAATAATAATTATTATTATTGTATTTTTCTCATTTTCTTAATTTTTTTAAAATTAATTTCTCCAAATATTCAGCTATTTGTATAAACGAACAAAATTAGACTAAAATAAAGGGAGATCGCTCAAAAACCTATGGAGGGGATGTGTTCATGCATTGATTGGGGGGGGGAGCACCTCCGAGAAGATGCCTGAATACATCACTGCCTACACCAGCCTGTCCTCTCACATTATCCAATACTCTAGACCACACACTCACCGTTCCATTCACTTCTATCCGAATTTCCTCCTTTTTGGTTTCACACATACAGCACATCCAGTCTATACTTATTCATCTTTTCAATCACCTCACTCATCTTGCCATTTATACCTCTAGTATTCCATACACCAAGCTTACATTCACTCAGCCGAGATCTCTTTCTCATACGCCGTTTAGAAAGTCCAGGTCGATTCCGTGGTGGACCGTCCTTCTCAAATGTAGTAGGTCCACCATATCCCACACTTGACTCCGGGTATTGATTTCTTTTTGTCTTTTTAATCAGGTAAGTACATGAGTGTGGGGGATTAGACCACAGCTGACAGTTCTAGTTGGACATTCAACCTAAGGATTCTGGAACAAAACCCAGTGAGTTGGGGTCTTTTTGCCAATGTCACACAGAACTAGCTAGCACCTATCCAAGATTTACAGAGGCCCTAGTTGCTATTCTGTGTGCAATTGTTACCACGGAGCACCCCTAGGAGGCAAACTCATCTCTCACTAAAACCGTCTGCGGATTACACCATTGTGCAATATCAATTCGGAAGAATCGAATCCGTTTAATGGTGCAAATATGGCATGGATGTTAAGTCAGATAACATCCGAAAACTTGAAAATTCTGTTGTCCTGGAGTGGGAATCAAACCCGTCTCTCCTGAATGAAAAAATGTGTTGTTTTCTAGATTTTACAAAAAAACTCCTAATATCTGGAAAACAACACATTGCATGGTATAATTAGTTGTGAAGAAAAATTAATAGGTCTTCCAGTAGGAAAATAAATTTTAATAAACCTCTGCCAAATTCAATGTTGAAATGTGAAGAAAATTAATAAAGTTTTACATTCCATAAGGAAAAAGTGTGAACTATCATAAACAAATCAAATTTTTTTTTCTTAAGCATGGTGTTACATATGAAAATTCATTTAGAAAAACAAAATAAAAAAAACAAGTCAGAAAAACATGATATACAGGGGGAATTTCCTTAATAGAATGTGGTTGTTAATAGAAATTCATTACTTCAGCTGGTGTTTTGCTATAATATTTTGTATAATAAAAGTTACTGAAAATAGTCTATGTACAAAAATTCTTTTCTTTTGTAAGAAAAAAAAAAAAACCAGGAAGAAATCCTATAATGTCTTTTGTGAAATAGGTTTGCTGCTAAGTCTTTGAGAGATTAAAATCTGAAGTTTTGATGTATCTCGTTTAATCATGAAGAAATTTAAATCAGTTTACGTAAAAATAAAAATCATAGCAGTAAATTGCTAGAATGCCGTCGTTGCACGATATAAGATGAAATTCAAATTTAACGATGAAAAATTGACTTTTTATTTACACTGAATCAAAGGCTTTAACACAGAGGCAAAACGTTATGAGAGTCGTCAAATTCATAAACTTCGAAATCTAGTAGCTGACGAAGTACAATCTAGGCATTCCATATATCAACCAGTTAACCAGTCAGTCCATTCAACCTACGTAAATATTAGTTCCTTGCAACTTAATGACTTACAAGCTTCAGCATTAACAAAGGGGCCCAAAATTCGCTTTTCCCAAGATGCATATTAATTTGTTTAAAACTATTCCTCAAGTTGAAAATATCATCAGTACATTACCTTCTTCTGATCAGGACTCAGTCAGAATCAAGATAGCAAAAGCTATCACAAACCTAAAACAAAGAAGTACAACAAGGGACAATTTCAACTCAAGAACTTGAAAAATCAACCTGACATAGCAATAGTAGCTGCCGACAAAACAAATGAAATCGTTAGTATGGATAGAAAGGATTACCATACTAAGATCTTAGAAGCCATCAACAAAATTCCTCATAGTGTCATAAAATCAGATCCTACAGCAGCAACTGTGAATGCTTTAAGCAGATTGAGAAATCATAGTAATTTACCTACATCGTTCACCCGAACTTTATACCCAACAATCGGACCTAGAATCCCAGAACTTTTCGGAAGAATAAAAATCCACAAAGTTGGTTACCTGATTTGTCCACTTGTCTCAGGTATCACTGACCCTCTGAGACCACTAGAAAAAGCTCTAGTACAATTGTTATCACCTTTAACTTCTAATTCAACCTATTCAGTACCCAGTTCTGTTGCAGCTTTAAAGAAAATTAAAGACTTTGTACCAGGGAGCTCTCCATTTTGGTTTGTGTCACTGGACGTCGAGTCATTGTTCCCAAGTGTACCGATAACATATGCACATGAGTTAATAGAAGAAAAACTACAATCCTTGGGAACCATGAATGATCTGGAAATTCAAGCTTTCATGGAAGCCTTGAAATTGGTTTTCAAAAGAACTTATTTCAAATTTCAAGATGTCATTTACCAACAAAAGGAAGGAGCACCTATGGGCTCCCCACTCTCACCTTTCCTGGCAGAGATTGTATTACAAGATTTAGAGGAAAGAGTTTTACAACTTACTCCTGTAGCTCTGTGCCTATCTATATCTACGATACATAGATGATATTCTTGTCTTTTGGAACCATGACGTAGATTCCTTATATAAATTTGCTGAACTGATGTCTTCGCAGATTACCTCAATTAATTTTACAGTTGAACTAGAAAAGAATTGTGCTATCCCTTTTTTAGACTTTCTGTAGAAGAGAAACCCTATATCACAAATTATTTCCTTCTCAGTATACCGCAAGCCCAGTGCAACATCGGCAATTATACCATATTATTCAGCACATCCTAACACACATAAACTATCTGCATTCCAGTTTCTCATCCGTAGAGCATACACACATTGCTCAAGCGTTACTGCTAGGAGACGAGAATTAAATGAAATAAATGCCATAGCAGACGAATATGGGTACCCCAGAAATATTGTAAACCGGATCCATCGAAAAATAATAAGCACAAACTTTTCTACTTTAACTAAAGAATCCAGTCAACGCAAATATGTTGGGTCACTGGATTATATTCTGAAAGTTATGAATATACTTAAATCTTCCTGTAAAAAATACAACATGGATTTTGGAATTAAAACAAACAACCTAATGTCAACTATTAAAAAAGATCGGGACCCAATTCCGAGTAATAGCAGATCCGGAGTTTACAAAATACCTTTACAGGCGCTGGAAACTGTTGACATAGATCGAATTTATATTGGATCCACCATGAGGAATTTGAACTTTCGTATTGCGGAACACAAGTACAGTGTCAAAACACATTCAAACTCTACAGCACTTGCAAGATTAGTTAACCAGGGAGCTCACATCCCTCTGTGGAATGAGGCAAGAGTTAGTTAGTTCTCACAAAAACAAAAATGCGACTTTGCTAGCGGGGAGTTTACACATCGTCAATAACGCTGATAAATGTTGCAATGATGAAGTACCCAGATTCATACCTCCAACTTGGATGCAGTTAATTTCGAACAAGAAGAAGCAAATAAACCAATAACTTGAACTTTATTTCGGAACTCACCCAATAACAATTAAGACACAACAATCATTAGTCAGAGTATGGTGATGTTTTTTGAAGTCATTCGGGAGCTGAACACGATGTATATAAACAAAAGTGACGTTCCACGGTGGACTCTTTTTCAAATTTTACGATGCCTGTTTTAGAATTCACCTGAGGATGTGCTGGGAGCCAGCATGAAAGATCTAGTGATGTCATTTTGACTTTCAGCTTTTGATTCAGTGTAAATAAAAAGTCAATTTTTCATCGTTAAATTTGAATTTCATCTTATATCGTGCAACGACGGCATTCTAGTAATTGATGTTATTGGCACGAATTTCGTCAACGACTTCAGTATCATAGCAGTCTTTGAGATATTAAAAATATCTGGTTTTGATGTATATCACTGTTTACGAAACTGTTAGTTATCTTCGGGAGCCAGTAAAAGCACACCCACACCTGTTACTGTATCCAATAGGAATCCAGTAAGCATCCCTCGCTCATAAGAAAACAAACAAAAAACATGAACAAGTCTCTTTTCTGAAACACACCACCTTCAACCTTGTGGTGCTTATGGAAATTCATGTAAACACATGTTTCAAGGGCCCCGTATTCCTTACTGACCAGCCTCAGGCTACGCGATGAAAAAACTGATTAGGGCCCGGCCCATTGTAAGAAAGTCTTAATTACGTTGTCGTTCAACCCCATGGCAAACTAGTGTAGTCATTATCATTCGCTGCTCACATGCAGAAGTTTCTGGATTCAAGCCCAACAGCTGCTGTGTTTTTTTAATTTGTTTTTCATTATATTTTGCAGGTCCAAAATAATTACGGTTGAAACGTGTCTTTAAAAATTCCTGGCGCCTGCCAAAATAAATACGGTAGGAAAAATTAGAAATGACGCACTTCGCCCAAAATAAATACATAGGGGTAAACTAAAATGAAATAGGGGAGGGGGGGTCAATTGATTACTCCAGCGAAAAAAAAGGCAGATACCCAAGATACTGCCTAAAAATAATTACAACTACACCGGTAGATTGTTGCCAACAAAAAGAAGTTTATGGACAAAGTGGTAACCCTACTACTAATATCCTGAACATTTTGTGAACACTGTATATACATTGAACTTTATAAATATACAGGGTGATATTCAGCTAAGCGTGTACAAACTTGTGGGAGGTGTAGGTTGTACAAACACAAATCGGAATCACATAGCAATGCAGGGTCGGAAACGCCATCTTCATGTGCTAGTGTACAGAGAGGACAAGAAATGAAAGAGCAGCACGTAAGAGAATAGAATGCTTTTTATTACTCACAACACATTTGCGAAATGCATTGAGGTTACAGAAGGTGTTCAAAGTTCTGACAATGAGCTGTAACACACGCCAACATCATCAGCGCATGGAATCACGTACATTTTGAAAAATTCCTGGCGTGTCTTGGACTTCCGAAGCAGCTACGGAGATGCGTGCTACAAGGTCCTCGTCACTTTAAACGGGGGTGTCGTACACCAGTCCTTTGGTGTAACCCTAGAAGAAGTAATCAAGGTGATCTTGCAGGCCAATGAAAGGGACCACCACGCCCAATCCACTGATGTCCAAATGTCATGTTTAAGTGATGACGAAAGTCATTGCTGAAATGGGCGGGGCCCCATCATGCTGGAAACACATTGCACGGCGCAGTGACTGAGGGACCTGTTTGTTAGTTCAATAGCTTTGGCAAGATGTCCTCCAGAAATATCCAGTAACTCCAGACGAGAAGGCATGAGGTATGGGCCAGTTATGTAGTCCCCGAGAATGCCGGCCTAAACATTAACAGCAAAATGGTTTTGTGCTGCACATGGTCGTACAGCATGGGGGTTCTCCACCGCCCATACATGTGCGTTATGTGCATTGAAGCAACCTTCTCGTGTAAATGACGGTATTCTAAAAGAATGTATGAGCAGTCTCGCTGCCGAACAACGCCATCTACCGCATGAAGATGACATTTCCGATCCTGCATTGCTATGTGATTATGATTTGTATTTGTGAAATCTACCCCCCTCCCAGAAGTTTGTACACGATTAACTGAATCACCCTGTATATACCTGAGAACCAAAACATCTTGACCATCTGCCCAAAATGATGTTGGTCATCAGCATGGCACCAAAAATTACTTGGCGAGGTATGGATGCTACAAGATACCTATTGGTGTTTTTTTTTTTATTGGAGGTTTAACGACCGCCGTGAGCAACTCAATGGGCTATAAGCAGTCGCCCGTCCCTAATTTAGGGTCACTGGTTCCAGGGAAGGGAGAGAGCCAGTGCCGTAAGACAAACACAACATCCATGCCTGACCGGGATTCGAACCCGGACCCCTTACGGACGAATGATCAGAGGCCAACGCCTTAGACCACTGCGCCACCGGGGCGGCTACCTATTGGTGTCTTGCGGTATCTGGTACCAATACATTACCAGCAGATAGGATTTGTTTTTCCAAAACAAAACACAGATACTTGCTTGGATTGATGTCTCTGGAATTAGGAGGCCAGGGAAGTACCGGGAGTCTTCATGTTTCACGAACTATTCTTCAACAATCTAGGCAATGTGACATGGTGCATTATCTTTCTGAGAAAAAGGCACCACTAGAGCAGAATGCTGTTGTCATGAAAAGATGTACCTGGTCTGCAATGATTTTTAGCTTGGTAATAGACACCATAGTTTCTTGCACATGAATGATTGGATCCAGGGTTTTCCCAGCAGATTGCCCAAAGAATTACATTTCCTTTATTGGCTTGTTTTCATCCCACACTGCACCCTGGAGCCAACACTTCCCGAGGTGAATGACGCACATGGACTTGGGTGTCCACATGGTGCAACAGGAAATGAGATTCATCAGACTAGAGGACCTTATTCCAATCATTCTGGGTGCAGTTTAGTACCCATTGTAAGCTCTTTAGATGGTGAACTGAGATTAGTATGGGCATTCTGAGTGGCCTGAAGCTACACAGCCCCATTTTCTGCAGGTGTTGACGTAGAGTGTTGTGACACGTTGCTACTGTCATCAGCATTCAAATTACTGGCGAGTTGCGCCACAGTTTTCCTTCTGTTGGCTTGTATCATATGGGATAGTCTACACTCACCTCTAGCATCAATGGGATGCGATTGGCCCACACCTTGTAGACGGTTCGTGGTTTTTCCCTCATTTGACCACTCTTTGGAGGTACTAACCACGAGCACCCAAATGCTCTGATCCAGTCATCTGGCAATTATAATTTGGCATTTGTCAAACTCGTCTAAGTCTGTTGTCTTCCCCAGCTGAAGAACATTACATAGAACCTGGAGGCAAAAATGGGTAAACAGAGAAAAGTCAGAATTCTGAGCTACTAGTACGTGCTGCCACACAACATCAAAGCACACATTCAACATACATGAGATTCTTCCGCGGACTCGTGGAATTCCGCTTCTTTTTGTTGTCATTTGGGTCATTCTTGAGATCAATGCAAAAATGAAGAGAATGGGGGGATTAGTGGGGGACAGAGAGGTCGTTTCTCATCTGGAAACGGTATTTCGTCTTCCAAAACTCTCAAAAATGGAGAGGTTTTTTTCCGGCAACCGTAATTTTTTTTTTTTTTTCGCGATTTTGCCTTTATTCATTATATCGTTGTTAAATATCATTTTATTGCATAAATGTTTGTATTTCAGCTTGAAACTGTTGCCAATTATTTCCATAAACCGAAGTTAAGACGGTGCGAAGATTTCCCTGTAATCTTTAGGCATGAGATTCTTCCGGGATTTGAGGAATTCAGGGATGGAACCCAAACCTAAGACTAAAATTACTGACTTACTGACCATTTTGATTACAAAAACTGACTTTACTGATTTGGACATAAAAAAAAAAAAAAACCAGACTAAATACTGACTCAAATTTCTCATTAGGAAAGAAGGGTCAAAAGCATTTTTTTTTTTTTTTAATCTGGCCTCCACCATCCCCATAGCCAGCCAACTCACACCTATTTATTGTTTTAATTGTAATCAACATATAAAACTATTACAAAATAACATATAATAATAATAATAATAATAATAATAATAATAATAATAATAATAATAATAATAATAATAATAATAAAAAATCAGGAAAATCATTGCACTTTATTATAATAATACTGACATGCTCCTATTCAGCACAAATATACCTAAAACTAGAAAAAGCTTTAAAGTGCAGCTGTACAGTACCATTTTCAGAATAATACAAACAAAATGTTTACAACTTTGAATTTTTAAATGTAATGTGGAAAATCATCTAGCTTTCTTTACAAAATTAGGTCATTAAGTCTCACTTTGTTTTTGCTTCTTTGAAAAAAAATGTTGTTATAACACTGCTTTTTCACTTATCAACTGCTTTCTGCACCTTTTCTATGTCTTTAATTTTCTTCACTTCTTGTTCCCTAACTTTCGTAGCACTCTCCAACATTGCTTGGGCAACACTAATTCCCACCAAGTCCTTTTTATTTATTGCTTCTTTTAAGCACTTGTTTGCATCATCCAGTAATCTGCCAACAGTCAATCTTTTCTCCTTTTCTTCAGTGCCTGTTCACCGTGTTCAATATTTACTTTTTCTTTTTCAAACTTACTCTTCATACTTGCTTGCAACAATTTTTCTTTTTCCTGTTCTTCTTGTTTCCTCGGTTTTTCCTCAGCCACTCTCTTCTCATCTTCACAGCACTGCTTGTATCTGACATGAGCTGTGCGTGCCAATTGAAGAAGTTCCTGAGTGATAATTACAAAGTGAGCCTTCCCCTCAAACACATTCACCACAGCATCTCTTACAGTCAAATGAGCATCCAATATTCTTTCACACATTTGCGGTGTCTTCATTCAAGATGTTCTCCGACAATGAGAATCCCCTTTCTACATCCGCATTGCCATGCAAAAGTGCAAGTGCAGCCTTCATAATTTTCGTAACAGTAGGGTATTTCTTTTCTCCAGAGGTATATGTCTTCTCAAAAAACTGACTCCAGTAAACGTCCACTGGGTTCTTGTCACTACCTGATTTTTCTTCTTCTAACGTCAATAGTTTCCATTCATCAACTAGTGCATGTTCACTGTACTCAATTGGAAGAATTGCAGCTTATTTCATTATGTTCTTGTATGATCCTTCTTTCACCCTCTTTGTAGGATGCAAACATCGAAGATACCACAACACAGGTTTATCCGAAGAAGACTTTTCCAAAATATGTGTACAAGCAGACACATAGTGCTTTCTAGCTTTCATGGAAATATAGCATCTTTCTTGTGCGCTTAGCTTCTTGAGATATTCACTTTCTCTAGTGTCGAACACTATGTTTTTCAATGACAAGTAATACTTATCACAAAATGCTTCCAGACTCAATGGAGCAGCACTAACACAAAATCGATTCATGAATGTTCTGACGAGGTTTGTGAGCTCATTATAGATTAGATGCATTAAAGGATCTCTCTTCTGAAGGAAACCAGTGAATCTTGAACATGTATGAGCACTTGCACAAGCAAACATAATTTCTGCTTTGGTAGTTTTGTCTTTTAATAGTTTAACAATATTCTTGTATTTCAAAGAACTCATCAACTTGCTTTTGTGCTGGGGTATGAACTGAAGAAAGTATTTTTCAACAGCTGACCATTGTTCTAAAAGTCTCTCTCCAGCTGGTTCTAATGTCAGCCATCTAGAGGAAACATGTTTCATAAACCGATGACCTGGAAGTTTCATATCTGATTGTATTTTTTCAAAATCTTCCCAACGAGATGTTTGGCCATCAAAAAAATTATAGAGAAACAAGATCATGTCCGAAGTATTTTCATCAAAGTCTTGTAATCCTTTTTGGAATGTATTATGGATGACGTGTATGTTACATGTGCCAACATCAATCAACTGTTTTCTTCCTAACAGGACCAGAGAATCATTCATAAGACGATTCACAGTTTTGTTAACATTGGGTCCATCACAACCTAGCATCAATAGCTTTGAACGAGAAAGCTGGGCATTATCCAAGGCTTCATTTAACTTGGAGTAAATATCACTAGCAGTGGCTTTACCAATGAAGAAAGTCTGTAGATGTCGTGTCATAATCATTTGTTTGGAATCAGACCAGTATTTAACTACAGTTTGAAGCTCTTTCTTTGAAGCTGCATTCACAGTTTCATCAAAACAAAGAGAGAAATGTGCTCCTCCAATATCATCCACCAACTGCTTTTTAAAATATGGAGCTAAAGCATCACATACTAAATATCTTGCCTTTGTCCTTGAAAGGGTGAACTCAGAAGGAACACTTCCAGGAAACATTGCCTCAAAGGTTTCTTTGACATCTTCACAAGCTGGCTGAACAGCAAAGTTCCCTCCAATCATTTTCAAACACCAGATTAACTCTGCCCTTAAAGCAGCTTGTCTAACAGAATAAAACTGAATTGATGGTGTAGCTCTGGGAGATGAAATTACACCATCACTGCTACATCCAGGACGGGCTGAAGACAATTGTAGTTGTGAAGAACTCAGTTTCCCTTTACATTGTTCTCTGTGCTTCCGAGTAGAAGCATGCTGCTCTACTCTATAGCACTAAAGCCCCAAGAAACTGAAAATGTTTGTGCGCACAACATACAAAAAACTTCACTGTCACTTTTTTTCTGTCCCCATTCAGAAACCATGAAACTATTGCTGTCCTTTTTTTTTTTTGGAACCATTCTGATTTTGCAGTACATTTTCCCATACTTTTGTCTAAGTAATCCAGTTAATCAAAAAACGTATGATTTTATAAAGACAGCTGCATTACCTGAAACAACAAATAAAAAAAATTAGGATTACTATTATTCATTACAGTATGAAGTGAAGAAAAAACACATATGCACACACAACTATTCCCCTATATATAGAGAGAGAGATTCAGAGAAATTTTTAAGCAGGGTGTCTATTAAATTCCTACAGTAAAATTTACTGAGTATTCCCAGGTTAAGATTTTCGTGCCGGTATAGGGCCCCGCCCAGCCCTACACAGTGGTGAACTACCAGGACACTACAATGTCCAAATTTCACCTCCATATTATTATTTTCAGAGAAATTGAAAAAAACATCAGCACTGGTTAGTTAAAAAAAACTTCACAATTAACCAGATAATTATGTAGTTATGGTGGACACAAACTACAGACAGACAGACACACAAACAGACTGACACACAGAAACCACTTCGAAAATAGTGAAATTGTATTCGGGGACCCCAAAACGTGTATTTCCGTTGAAATCTCGAATTCGATTTTTGCACGATTACAATACTTCCTCATACTAATGTATGAGAAAGTAATAAGAAAAATTATAGGAAATACAGTACAAAGGCTTAAAATATAGGAAATATAAGATGGGTAGGAGCATTGTTTGCGTATATGCGCACACACAACTCTTCCCCAAACCAAAATAATACATTTGGGGAGGAAAGTTAACTGAAATTTACTTTTTTGCACTTAGATAACATTCCCAATATACAGATCAAAAATAGTGCACAAGGTTGTTAACAAAGTTATAACTCAGAGCCTTCTCAACGGGGCATTTTCTAATTTTTCAATCCATCTGCCACATAAAACATTACTTTACCGACCACAAATTTTTTTTCATATCACGTAAATCTTTTTTAAAAAAGCCATGGTATAAAACTGACTTTACAGACCAAAATTGAAAAATACAGACTAAAACTGACCAATCTGAAAAATACTGACTTTTACTGATTTTACGGACCATTTTCCATCCCTGGGAATTCTGTCATTTCCTTTACCATTTGGGGCAACAATCTTGAGATTAATGTACAACTGAATAGAATTGGGGGGGGGAGTGATGGTTGTGGGTGATTTGTTTTCCATTTGAGGACAGAAGTTAGACGAAGTGAAAATTTCCCCTGTAATCCTAATTATTTTACTCTCGATGTTCCTTCTGCCGAGCATTGTTGTTAAATAACCTTTAATTCCATTAAAAAATTGCATTTCAACTTAAAAATCGGGTGGGGAGGAGTTTCCTAGAACAAGAGTTGGATGAAGTGAAGATTTTTCACCGTAATAGTATTCCCTCGTGGTGTTCTCACTAACCTATGTCATTGTCAAATGTTACTTTCCCCCATAAATGTTTTCATTTAAGCTCGATAGGGGGGTCAAAACCAAAGTGGTGAAGTTGGAATTTTTTTTGTAAGAATTGATGCATGGTGTTCAGAGTATTCATATTTCTTAAAGTTATCTAAAATAGTGAAAGTTTTGATATCATGCATTCATTTTGCATTTCTGTTTAAAGGGTGTGTATTCAAAATTTTAATGCACAAAAGTGTGCATCTGAAGTTTTAAGATTATGATGCTAAAATTGGTATGACATGGCACGATGATAAAATCGGTATGTGAGAAATTTAGTGATTCTGCTATGTTCCTTTTGTAGAAGTTTTTTGCCCTTTGTCACTAAACGCCGGAGGATAGTTTCATCACAGGCATGCATCCTGTCATTGATTATAAATTAATAACATTTAAAGCAAATGGTTCCAACACCTGGACCTAGAGCCTAATATAATTAAAGATGTGATATTCTTCTGCCCTTGGTACTCCGTAACAATAATACAACTTCCGGTGATTAGCAGTGAAATAAAACCCAACATGCGACGACTGTCTTTTTTCTTGTGTAGTAGGAAATTCTATTTGAAACTTTATTTTTAAAATTTAGTTGCCCGGACTGAGCAACTAGATTTTTTATTTACCTGCCCAGTCTAACAATTAGCATGCCCTGGGCATGAAGTTTTTAAAGCACTGTAGTACCAAACTAATTTACCTTTTTTATATATATATATATATATTTTGACTGAAGGTTTCATGGCCACTGTGAGCAACTCAATGATCTATAAAGCAGCAACCCATCCCTAATTTAGAGCAACTGGCTCCAGGGAAGGGAGGGAGCCAGTGCTGTAATACAAACACAACATCCATGCCTCAACGGGATTCGAACCCAGACCCTTCTCGGATGAATGGCCATAAACCAATGCTTAGATCACTGCTGTGCACCAGGGCAACTCAATATACCATTCACAGGAATTGTTTGTATGCCTTAGAATACCAATGCCATCTTACTTTGAAACATCAGCCATGTGGCAAGGATGACCAACTGAACCAATAACAAAGGCCATTGGCTGTATGACGATGTGACATTGTGGGCAAATTCTGCAACACATGTATAACATTGGCTGATGAACCAAGCAGCATTCCTGTAAGTCATTTTCACCAGCGGCATCACACATTGCTAATTTTGCAAAGATTTGTGAGTTTCTGCTCTTAGGCTTACATCCCAACAACTACAGGATGTCTGTAGTTTCTACGGATTAATTTGTCTACTACAGAACCCATCATTGAAATTATGGATTCTACGAATTTTGCTTTTCAAATTAGTGTTTTTGCTATTATTTCATGATATACAGGGTGGTTAAAAAGTCCCCTAGGGGTTTTAATTGACAACTCTACAAAAACGAAGAGATGTACAGCAATGCGGTTTGGGGCATTTGAAAGAGCAAATATTCGAGTTTAATAATCTTACCTTAATACACCTCTACATGTGTGCCTTTGGTGGCACGTAACACATCCAGTTGGTATACAATTTCTTGCCACGAGCGCTCCAACATGTCAGGATCGATTCTATCAAACACTGCTGTAATGAGCTGTTTGAGCTCCTGACGGCTGCTTAATCTTTCCCAGTAAACCATGTCCTTGACATAGCCCCAGAGGAAGAAGTCTAAAGGAGTGATATCCTGGGACTGGGTGGCCAAGGAATGGGACCCTCTCTGCCAATCCATCTGTCAGGAAACTCATGGTTCAGGTATTCACAAATGTCAAGTCAAGTCCCCAATGTGGAGAAGCGCCATCTTGTTGCAGTACAACATTTGGTTGCAAATCCTGTAGTAGAGGAACACTAAAGTTCTGAAGCATGTCCAGGTAATATTCATTTGCACTGTGGGATCGGAGAAGAAGAATGGCCCAATTACACGATTATGCAGGAGCCCACATCAAACATTCACCTTTGGACTATGAGTGACGTGCACCCTGACTGAATGTGGGTTTTCACAACCCCATAAATGAACATTCTGAGTGTTGACTTTTCCGTGCACTTAAAAGGTCGATTCATCCGAGAACATTATACAGCGTAGGAAACTTTCATCAACTTCCAGCTGCTCCAACATATCCGGAGTGAATGCTAAGCGCTGAGGTCCATAGTTCGGTTTGATCTGGTGTAAGAGTTGCACTTTGTATGCAGTTAGTTTCAGGCTTTTGTGAAGCACTCCCATCAATGTGGATCGTGGAACATTCAGTTGTAAAGAGACCCTTCTTGTGAACTTGATAGGACTGTGAGCGAAAACCTCCTGTATGTTCTGCACAGTTTCTTCATTGACAGGGGGTCTGCCACTTCTTTGCTGGTCCAGGACTCTACCGGTATCCAAGAATTTTTTCTGCCATGGTCTGCTACTGAAATCACTAGGGTGATCTTTCCCATGTGTCTAACGGTAATTTCTTTGTACCGTAATCAGACTTTGTCACAAAAAATGGACACACGCACATCATTGCTTTCTCCTGCAGCAACAACATTTTCAATTGTTTTGCAGTTGGCGTTGGTATTTGCGAGCACGTAATACCATCTGTTAAAAAGAGATGGTGTTAAAAATTTGAATATTTACTATTTCAAATGCCGCAAACCGCACTGCTGTAAGTCTGTTCTGTATGGTGTATTTCTGTATGGTGCACCCATGTTTCACACGTGTTAGGTCAGTTTCACTCGTTTCCTTGTTTTAGTGGTTAACCCATGTTTCACACGTGTTAGGTCAGTTTCACTCATGTCCTTGTTTTAGTGGTGCACTCAATATTTCGTAATGTGCACCCATGTTTCACACGTGTTAGGTTAGTTTCACTCGTGTCCTTGTTTCAGTGGTGCACCCATGTTTCACACGTGTTAGGTCAGTTTCACTCATGTCCTTGTTTCAGTGGTGCACTCAGTATTTTGTAAGGTGCACCCATGTTAGGTCAGTTTCACTCGTGTCCTTGTTTTAGTGGTGCACCCAGTATTTCTGTAAGGTGAACCCATGTTTCACACGTGTTAGGTCACGTTGCACTCATGTCCTTGTTTCAGTGGTGCACTCAGTATTTTGTAAGGTGCACCCATGTTTCACACATGTTATGTCAGTTTTACTTGTGTCCTTGTTTCAGTGGTGCACCCATGTTTCACATGTTAGGTCAGTTTCACTCGTGTCCTTGTTTCAGTGGTGCACCCAGTATTTCTGTATGGTGCATCCATGTTTCACACATGTTAGGTCAGTTTCACACATGTCCTTGTTTCAGTGGTGCACTCAGTATTTTGTAAGGTACACCCATGTTTCACACGTGTTAGGTCAGTTTCACTCGTGTCCTTTTTTAGTGGTGCACCCAGTATTTCTGTACGGTGCACCCATATTTCAGACGTGTTAGGTCACATTGCACTCATGTCCTTGTTTCAGTGGTGCACTTAGTATTTTGTAAGGTGCACCCATGTTAGGTCAATTTTACTCGTGTCCTTGTTTCAGTGGTGCACTCAGTATTTCTTTATGAAGATGGCTCAAAATATTGAAGATGCAAAAGAAAAAAAAAAAATCCCTGGAGAACACATTTCCCAAAATATTTGGAAGTGATAACTGCTATATTAAAGAGCACTGCTAATGATTCATAAAATTTAAAAACATATGCGACCAGCAAATAAAGAATCATGGGAAGGGCTCAGGCCCCTGGGCCACCCCCACAGAGTGCACCACTGCCTTGTTTGTTTCACTTTTGTTTTGTGCTGCATTTCTTTTCACATAGAGATGGGATACTTCCTAAAAAAATGTGAGGATAAAGAAGTAGCTTCAGTGCCACAAAAAAAACAAAAAAAACAGAAATTTAAGGAGGAATATTCTAAAAAGGTGGCCCAACATTATTGCATGTCGCCTTTTACCACAACATCAAAATTATGCCTATCACCACTAGGCAAAGAAAAAAAGTTTGACTGAGTCATTTAAAAAGCAGTGTACATTATAAATTTCATGAAATACTTCACTCAGATGAAAAAGCAGCAGTAAACTAATTTATAGCTATAAAATACGGTAAAGGTGTAGTTTAGTGTCCTAAATTATTTCACTGGAAACGTACAAAAATTCTGATAAAGTGAGATGTACAGATTGCAATTTCATGGCAAATGATGAAAAAATGTCATCTTTATTGTGTATTTTAAAGATTTTTACCGTAATATTTACCTGCAAGTATGACGCTAAGAATAGAAGCTGCGGCAGGTCTAACACAATGTTGTGGCAACGTCAAGCTTTGCTCCGTTGAAACGAAGGTTCATTGCGGCAGCCAATTCACAAGTGGAAAAGTACAAGAGGAGCCAGTTACGATGTTGCCAGGAGAGCGATCCATTTTGTAGTGCTACGCTACAGAAAATAGATCCACCTTATTCCCCCCTCCCCTTTTTTTGTTATTGTCTCCTTAATGGCAATTTTGTGCACGACTAAAAAATTACAGACATAACAGCAGAACAGGAAATGAACTGGGATACCAAATGAGATGCAAATCCAAGCCATTAAAACCAGAACCAAAACTTTAAGTTTCCAACTTCCCATCTAACTTCCGTTCGTGAGAACTGGAGATCACTTTAACTCTTATACACCAGCAAGAAAGGCATCTCCAAACTTTGTCTTTGGTGTGTGGGAATCCCACACAAAACAATGAAGAAATTGTCAGCATGCACTTTAAAAACAGTGAGAAAAAATTGAACTAAGTTCTGTAGCGTAGCACTATAATATTTAACTCTGACAATAATACACTTGGTTGCTGTTGTAGTCTTCCGCCCGTGAATTGACCACTGGAGCAACGCTTCCTGTCGTCACTCCATCATTTTTTTTTTTTATTGGAGGTTTAACAACCACCGTGAGCAACTCAATGGGCTATAAGCAGTTGCCCATCCCTAATTTAGGGTCACTGGTTACAGGAAAGGGAGAGAGCCAGTGCCCTAATCCATACCTCACCAGGATTCAAACCTGGATCCCTTTCGGATGAATGATTAGACGCCATCACTTTGACCACTGCGCTATCATTGTGTTAAACCTGCCACAACTTCTGTTCACAGCATCGTACTTGCAGGTAAAAATCTTTAAAATGAACTATAAAGATAAAAAAATTTTATCATTTGCCATGAAATTCCATACTTTAAAATCTGTACGTCTCACTTTTTTGAAATTTCCAGCGAAATATTATAGGATGCTAAACTACGCATTTACTAAAATATAAGCAATTTAGAAGCATGTAAGGTATTATTTTATCAGGACAGAAGCAGATCTACATATGCCACGTAATAGTACTGTTACTATGAACAGGGCTCTGGCTGATGTTGGCAGGTATGTTCTTAGGCATGAAGTTAAAATGTTTTTCTTAATAAAAACTTTAAAATGCCATTTTATTTTCGTAAAAAACAAGGATGCATCTTACATACCAGTGCATCGTATACTCTGAAAAATACAGTAATTTAAACCAACACAGCTTACATGAATGTTAATTACTTAACACGCTATTATTTTTCTTTTTCTGCCACTACTAATGTGAGTTGGGTATCTACTCTCTATGAATAACGAAATGTCTTGAAAGATCCATTTTACGTGAAAACTTATTGAGGCACAATTTGCACTCATACGTTTTGCCACCTGTGTGGGAATGCATATGACTCAAAAGATTACCTTTCTGAGTATATTTCTTGTGGCACACATCACACTCGTGCAATTTCTTACCTGTATGGGTGACCAAGTGACGTGTAAGGCAAGATTTCGTGCCAAATTTCTTTTGGCATACTTCACATTCATGTAGGTTCTCACCAGTATGAAAGCGCAAATGCTGAGAAAGGGCACCTTTAATCGCAAATTTTTTAAACAAATTTCACATTGATGAGGTTTCTGACCCGTGTGAGACAGCAGGTGTTTTGAAAGATCATATTTGCGATTGAATTTCTTGCAGCACATTTCACATTCATGATACTTTTCTCCAGTATGCATGAGCAGATGGCGTGTAAGACTACTTTGTAGGGTGAATTTCTTGAAGCATGTTTCACACTCGTGGATTTTCTCACCTGTGTGAGTCAGCATATGACTTGAAAGATGAGCTCGCTGAGTGAATTTCTTCTGACATATAATGCACTCGTGAGGTTTTTGACCTGCATGAATGAGCAGATGAATTGAAAGAGATTTTCGTTCAGTGAACTTTTTGTGGCATATTTCACATTCATGAGGGCTTTTACTTGTATGGGTAAGAAGATGCTTTAAAAGATAAGATTTTAATGTAAACTTCTTGTTACATACTTCACATTCATGAGGTTTTTCACCTACATGAATAAGACAGTGTCTTGAAAGACCATGCTTTCGAGTAAATTTTTTACTGCATATATCACACTCATAAAGCTTCTCAACAGTATGAGCATTCAAGTGAACTACAAGATCTCTTTTTCGAAAGAAATTTTTGTTACACATTTGACATTCATGCGATCTTTCATCTGTATGGATGAGCAAATGTTCTGTGAAACTACTTTTTGAAGTAAATATCTGAGGGCAGAATTCGCACTCATATGGATGTTCACCTGTATGAGAGAGCACATGTTGCGAGAGCTGGCATTTCCATTTAAAGGTCTTGAAGCACACTTCACACTCATGCATTTTGTCAAGAGAATAGGTAACTAAATTATTTAAGTTCCCTTCTAGAGCACATTTTTGGGGAAATGTTTCACATTGATGATCTTCTGTACTTTCAGGAGAGACAGCTTGGCATAAAATACTACTTTCAGGAGATTTCTTGGAGCACAGTTTATCCATTTGAGAAGACACAAAGTATATTTCAAAAGATAATGAATATCTATTAGAACACACTTGAAGCAGTGTGTGAATGCTTGTATTTTTTGCAGGAAATACAAAATGGGGTTAAAAATGAAGTATTGTTTCCACAAATCTTAAAACATGTATTTTTCATACTTCTCCACTTTTTTCTGTTGTCAGCCAGACTCTGAGGTAGATCTGATATTGCTTAGTATGACCTCCACAGCTTTTAGATGTTACTTTACATACAACCCAAGAACTTTTTTAAATTCCTACTTTTATGTTGAAATGGAGTTTTTCTAGCAAGTTTGACATAGAGTAAAGAACGGATTGTAAGATTCATTATCTTTCTGGATGAGGTGACCACACACTGTCTGAGAAATTGAATACCAAAAGTTCACTTCTAAAATTGTTTACAACAGCCCTAAGTTGTTTTGGTTCGATTTCAGGAACAATATGACACCTAAAGTTTATTACGATGGCTCCTCAAGAATTTCGAAAAATAAAACAAATCAAAAAACATATCAGCAGGTTCTTAAAAAACAACTGCCCAGTTTCGGGAAAACTGTCAGTTTATTCTGTTCCCACAATCAACACACACACTCATAATTGACGAAGGCGACGCCGAAAATCATTTGTTATTTGCATGTGCCGAGAGATTTTTAATACTGGTGACGTTCAGATCACACTTCACTTTGCATCACTGGAAATGGTCTGTATCCGCCTTTATTGAACTGTGGAGTTCCAGACAGTTATCTCTACAGTTTACAAACATTATTTTAGGAAATATGCATTAAAATAAATTTATAGCAATTAAGCTGGGAACTGATGTCATGCTAGTAGTGAATTTTCGAAACAAGTAATTAAAATATTGTCATAAATTCCTAGATTCAGCATTCCCCTTGCAAGGCGCATGGAAGAAGAATGTATAACTGCATAAAAGACAAGAAGTACATCTGGAATCCATATAACATTCGAAGATACAATATAAGAATTGTTTGATTTACCTGCTACCACCTTTCACGGAATTTCATCAACCACACTTGTTTACATATCACTAACCAACTTTCCCAATATTTTGCTTCAGTTAAAAGCACAGCTCCTATTTCTACCGACTTGGCGGCGATTTCTGAGTTGAGTTGACCCATTGGTTAACGTAACTAGAATTAAACACATCTAATTTTGAAGTTGTGATTCCATTCGTCCGAGAATGGTTCGGGTTCGAATCCCGTTGGGCATGACTGTTGTGTTTGTTTTACGGCACTGGCTCTCTCCCTTCCCTGGAACCAGTGGCCCTAAATTAGGGACGAGCGACTGCTTATAGCCCATTGAGTTGCTCGCGGTGGTCGTTAAACCTTCAATTAAAAAAAAAAAGTTATGATTCCATCTATCGGTGTAAGTTATGACAAGAGTGGTAAGTCAAATAATATCCGAAAACTTAGAAAATCTCATCTTCCTGGAGCGGCAATCGAACCCGCGTCTCCTGGTTTGGCCTCAAGTACTCGAGGGATATCTGATCCGATAAGAAAACGGATGATCTCGCAAAAAATTGTATAAAACTGATTCACATTGTCACACCTACCGAGAGACGTTAATAACAATAATTGTACTTAGAAATTTAAAAAAAAAATTGCAGCCCCGGTGGCGCAGTGGTCTAAGCGATGGCCTCTGATCATTCGCCCAAAAGAGGTCCGGGTTAGAATCCCGGTGAGGCATGGATGTTGTGGCTGTCTTACGGCACTAGCTCTCTCCCTTCTCTGAAACCAGTGACCCTAAATTAGAGACGGGCGACTGCTTATAGCCCATTGAGTTGCTCACGGTGGTCGTTAAACCTCTAATCAAAAAAAAAAAAATCATATTAGGGGTACAAGGAGATTAGAATAAGGTATCTGGAGATACCCTTGTTCATGAAGCAGTACCACTTTGCGTGAAGCCTATAACCGCGAGAGACGGGCGTCAAAATGTGGGAAAGCTGATAGTTTTCAAGGCTATTGCAATGCATTTCGCATTGGCCGAATCGCCTTCTTTCGTTGTAAATGTTTCGAATTTTGCATCGTAACTTGCTGCTAATGTGTGAGAAGATGCTGAATTTATAAATTTCTTAATTATTTTTGGGCTCCTTCCCATTTTTATTTTAAATGGCAATACACAAACGCTGGTGCGAAATTTAAACAAAACATAACGATAAAATTGAAAACTTTACTCGTATCATCATTGTCATCCATTATCAAACCACTGCTGGACGAAAGTCTCCCCAAGTTTTCTCCACAACGGTCTGTCTTGTGCCAGTCTCCTCCACGTCACTCCCGCATACTTTCGAATTTCATCCACCCATCTCCCATGTGGTCTTCTTCTGGGTCTTTTCCTGTCCCTTGGAATCCAATCTAAAATTTCGGCTGTCCATCGATGGTCTGTCCTCCTGGCAGTATGTCCAGCCCATTGCCATTTCAGGGATTTAACTCTGATCATGATGTCTTCCACTCTTGTCATTTTTCGGATCCACGAGTTCCTCTTCTTATCTCTCCTGGTTGCACCAAGCATGCACCTCTCCATGTTGCTTTGAGTTGTCTGCAGCCTTTGTATGCCTCTTTTAGTTAAGGTCCACGTCTCTGCACCATACGTAAGCACTGGAAGGATGCATTGATCAAACACTTTTCTTTTAAGACATCTTTTAAGACATGGCATATTGCTCTTGAAAATTATGCTGTTTCTTCCAAAAGCTCTCCAGGCAAGTTTTGTACGCCGATTAATTTCTTCACCAATGTGACCCTCACTTGATATCTGCTGTCTAACGTACGTGTCTGTTATCTCCAGCCTTTCTCCATCAATCGATAAATTTTCATTTCTTGTAAAAGCATTGAACAACACTTTTGTCTTCTGAAAGCTCATTTTTAATCCCACTTCTTTACTCTTGTCAGCAATTTCCTGGATCATACTCTGCAGCTCTGATGGGGTAGGTGTAAAAATGACTATGTCATCGGCAAAACGAAGGTGGGTTAGATAATCTCCATTAATCTTTATCCCTTTGTATTCCCAGTTCAGTGATTGAAAGACATTTTCCAATGTGCCATTAAAGAGCTTCGGAGATATGGTGTCACCTTGTCTCACGCCCTTTCCAATTTTTATGTGTGTTGTATTTTCAAACAGCCGAATCTTTGCACTTGCATTTTCATAGATGTTATTAATAATATTAATGTATGCATCTTCAATACCGCAGGATTTCAGAGCCATTGTAACTGCTGATGGTTTCACCGAATCAAAGGCTTTTTCATAATCGATAAAAGCCATGCACAATGGAAGTTCATATTCCCTCGCTCTTTCAATTAGTTCTCTCAGTACGTGGATATGATCTATTGTGCTGTAGCCACTCCTGAATCCAGCTTGTTCTCTCGGTTGAGCCATGTCCAGTGTTACCTTCAAGCGGTGTGAAAGAACTTTAGTGAAGATTTTATAAACTACTGATAAGAGACTGATAGGTCTGTAGTTCCTGAGATCGTTAATGTCACCTTTTTAATGTAGCAGGATCATTGTAGTGTTGTTCCAATCCTCAGGAATCTTCCCTTCATTAAGGCATCGAGTGAAAATTTGGGCGAGTACTGTTTCGATTTCTCCACTTGCTTCTTGTATGATGTCTACAGTAATTCCATCTTCTCCAGGAGCTTTTCCCCGCTTCATGTTCTTGATTGCATGTGCAACTTCTGCCGGGAGGACTGGAAGAACTCTGGCACTGGTACATTTCATGATGTCTGGAGTACATGTATCATCCCTTTCATATAATTTGGAGTAGAAATCTTTTCACTCTTGTCAAAATTTCGCCTCTATTTCTTGTTACAGAACCATCTTTTTTTCTCAGTGCCATAATCTGTTTTCTTCCCTTACTGAGATGTCCCTTTGCTATTTTTAGGCTTTGGATGTTTACAATTGCTTTCCTCACTAGTTCACAGTTGAACTTCCTTACGTCTTCAGTGATACTTTTTCGTACTGTCTTGCATAGCTCTATATATTCTACTTTGGAAGTCACATCTTCTTTAGTTGTCCTCATCTCTCTTCTTTTTTGCATCAACATTTTGGTTTTTCCTGATAATTTGTTCACATGCAACTTGTTCTTAGACCAAGCTAATTTTGTTGCTGTTTCCATAAGAGCTTTGGTTACTTTTCTGTTAACTTCAGAAATATCCATTTCTTCTGATGTTAGGCCTTCTGAAGCAGAAAATCTGTTCTTCAGTTCCAGCTTGAAGGTATTATGGTGTTTTTTAAGGTTGGTTATGTCAATACATTTTGTTTGTCTTATGAACTTGCCACGTTCGAGTTTAGTGTTGAGGTTCATCTTACATCTCACCAATCTATGGTCACTACCTGTGTTGAACTTGTTTAGCACACTGCAGTCTTCTATGACGAATTTTTTGTTACACATAATAAAATCAATTTCACTTGTCGTCCTATTTGGATACCTCCATGTCCTTTTCCTGTGTGTCTTTTTCTTGAAAAAGGAGTTCAACATGAAAAACTCTTCTGCCTCTGCAAACTCAACGAGAGTATTTCTCCCAGACAGGGGTAGAGATATTTTCTAGCCCCTGCCCAAATAACACGCACACACGGGTCATGACAGAGAGGTGAGAAATGCCGGCCCACGGGGACAGCAACAAGCTGCGGGTCTACGGACCGGATCCTGTCCGGGTGGAGGACTGTTGGATCCTTTCAGGATTACTCGCAACGCCGTCACTTTTAAGTTCGAGAGGGTTTGTTTAACCCTATGGAGTCCGCAATTGGACTGTACAGATTAATGGTCATCAGCTAGTCTTTAACAACGGCATCTCCAGATATCTTATTCTAACCTCCTTGGGTGCACCACTGCTTAATGTTCCTTTAGATCTAACTCTCCAAATAAATCTACCTTTGTGAACTGCTTAACACGCCATTTTACCTTTAGTATTTTTAATGTTTTGCAAATAATCAGCATTATAACTAACTGCAGAATTGTGACTTACTAGCAAATTTAATCCCTATTCAACCCATTGCTGTCCCGGCATGAAATTTTGATATGTACAAACTTATCAAGAAATTCAAGTATATATTTTTAGAAAAATTAAGAAAAAAATGATTTTTTTTTAATTCAAGGGCAGCAATCAATTTTAGCGACCTTGAATTTTTTTTTCTTACCATATTTTATATTAAATTAAAGCTCTAAAATGCTTTGGAACAAGAACAATTTACATCTCTATGTTTCATACAAGATGAAATATTGTTATGAAAAGACAAGATAGTGTGCCTAAAATTTTAATTTTTGTAACTTTGAATGCCCACAAAATTTTAGTAAATTGTACAAAGTTTTTGGTAGAATTTTTTTCTTTCAAGGACCTAGCGCCGCCCCGGTGGCGCAGTGGTCTAAGGCGTTGGCCTCTGATCATTCGTCCGTAAGGGGTCCGGGTTCGAATCCCGGTCAGGCATGGATGTTGTGTTTGTCTTACGGCACTGGTTCTCTCCCTTCCCTGGAACCAGTGACCCTAAATTAGGAACGGGCGACTGCTTATAGCCCATTGAGTTGCTCACGGTGGTCGTTAAACCTCCAATCAAAAAAAAAAAAAAAAAAAGGACCTAGCCTTATGCCTTGAAGATCTCACCCAGAATGAACAGTAATGTCCGATGTGGGGCATTGCAATCTGATTTTTTTTCCAAAGTTGAAGCCTTATATCCAGCAGCTGAAATAAAGTCCGTGCATTTTCCGTACATCATTATTTCCTTCAGTAATACAGCTCAGTGCGCAGCCCCGGTGGCGCAGTGGTCTAAGGCGCTGGCCTCTGATCATTCGTCCGTAAGGGGTCCGGGTTTGAATCCCGGTCAGGCATGGATGTTGTGTTTGTCTTACGCCACTGGCTCTCTCCCTTTCCTGGAACCAGTGACCCTAAAGTAGGGACGGGCGACTGCTTATAGCCCATTGAGTTGCTCACGGTGGTCGTTAAACCACCAATCAAAAAAAAAAAAAAAAAAAGCTCAGTACATTGAGACACAAAATTTTCCTTTTCGTACTTTTAAATAGGCATAGGCCTAAGTTTCGAATGCCTCTGCCTTGATGTGGGAATGACAATATGTTGCTGCAGAAGGGTCATGTGCAAAATTCAACACTGCCAAGTTTTGAAAAAACGAGCTACTCTAACAGAATGATATACGAATACTAAAATAGAAACTATGCCTAATGTATGCTCAAAGAAAAATATTGCTATGACATACAAAAACATATTAAACCGAAGATATGATTAAAAGCATCTCTCTTCACTAACATGCTAACCTGATATTTTTACCACCGTCTATTAGTTACCAGGGGCGGACTTAGTCTACGAAACAAACCAGGCCGGGAATTTTAGTGGTGTAGACCACTAAAGAAACACACATGCCCACAGGGGGATGCCTCATGAATTCCATCATGAAAAAATCATTCTGTTAACTCTGGATGAAATACACAGGCGGAAAGTGAAAAAAACACCAAGAAGGGATTGGACGATCATGAAATTTACATATGTTAATGGGGTCGAGTTTACGTAGGTGTCATGTTAATTTCGGGACCAACGGGTGAGCGCTTACGCCACAGCACTGCATAATATGCAAATTATCTTCGGTGGTATTTAAGGAGTACGGCGAAGTGAACGTAATCAGTCGTCGGCGTAAGGACACGTGCGAAGATCCTGAAGAAGCTGCAATGCCTGGACATGGAAGACGTGTACGATTTCACCAGTTATCGGACTTTGAGCGAGGTCGTCTAGCTGGACTCCGCGAGGCCGGGTGGTCGTAACGTCGTATTGCGGAGCGAATTGGATGGGAAGTATCGGTGGTGGTACGATGGTGGCGTAGATGGTCCGAGGAACATTCCCACACGAGAAGGCGTGGAACCGGGAGTCACAGACGGACTGATGAACGGACCGATCGATGCATAAGATAAGCGACGTTGTCAAGCAGAGCATCCACTGCAACGCACATCCGAGCTGCCGTTACACCTGAGGTGACTGTGCGAACAATCCGCAACCGTCTACTGGATGCAGGACTACGTGCACGTGTGCCTCTGGCATGTGTACCTCTGACTCCAGCCCAACGTCAGGCACGGCTGCAGTGGTGTCGCCAACGTCTGCACTGGAGAATGCAATGGCGATCTGTCGTGTTCAGCGATGAAAGCAGATTCTGCTTGGGGCCTCCGATGGCCGTATGGGTGTTCGCAGACGCACATGGGGAGCGTCTCCACCCTTCTTGCATCCGCTAGCGACACACTGGTCTCCTGGTGTGGGGAGCGATCAGCTATCACTCCCGTACACAACTAGTGTTTGTACCGGGTACGTTAAACAGCACCTCATACATCAACAACATCATTCAGCCCGTTGTTGTGCCATTTGCAAGGTCGGTCCATCGTGCTGTTTTCCAGCAAGATAACGCACACCCACACATGGCACGTGCAACGCAACATGCACTTCAGGGTGTGAGACAACTTCCATGGCCTGCACGTTCACCGGATTTGTCCCCCATTGAGTACGTGTGGGATTTTATGGGACAACGACTTATCCGGTCTCCACGTCCAGCCACGATTATCCCCGATTTACGTGTTCAGGTTGAGGATGCTTGGAACTCAATACCCCAAACTTACATTCAACATCTGTACGACAGACTCCATGCCAGAATTGCACACCGCCGCTGAAGAGGTGTTGCTATGACAACCTGAAGGCACAAGTCTGCTAACCAGTGAGAAAGGCTCCCTGGAAACGACCGTCTTACGGTGTCTCTGCTCTTAGCCAAGCAGTCAGTGAACTGCTTGGGTTATGGGAACTGAACTGTGGATGCATTGTTTGAAATTCTTTTTACATCGTGTGCTGTGAATTACTGAATATATCTTGCATGTGTATTAAAAAAGATTCTAAACAGCGATGTCTGTTTCCATAAACGAAGACATTATAGCCGATTTGTTTCAAACTCCGTTTTCTCGCCGAACTTTTTAAGAAAAGAAAAATGGGATTTCGAAAGGAAGACCGATGCTTGCATTGCCAAGTTGAACGCAGCAACAAAAGAATATTACTCGACATTTTCAAAACGCCAATTATGAAAGATGCGAATGGCTTGCCGGAAGTGTTAAGACCAACAAACTGTTTTGTTGGAACTGTTTGCTGTTTAGCTGTGACAGAAGCTCCACTTGGACAACAGGATACAGTAAGCTAAGCAATTTAACTAAAACAATACGGGATCATGATGTTGCTGTTAAGCATATTCGTGCGTTCATTGCACTCGCAACTTTTGGAACTGTTCGTATTGAAACTGAGGTCAGTGACCAGATACGACAAAATATAAGTCAACACAATGAAAAGGTAGAACGCAATAGAAATTATTTGAAACGGCTTATAAATGCCGTTTGCTTCCTTGCAAAGCTAGAAATTTCATTTCTAGGAGGTGAGTCAAAACTTCCATTTGGAACTTTTGGACTACATTGCTCAGTATGATCCTGTGCTAAAAAACCATTTGGAGTCCTCGACAGTATTCAAAGGAGCATCAAATCGTATTCAAAATTATTTAATTGATTCTGCCGCCAATGCACTGTGTAATGAAATTAAACGCCAGTTAAAGCAGTCCGATTTTGTTGCCATATTAGCAGATGAAACTACCGACGTCTCGAATAGGTCTGAATATTCTCTTGCTTATCGGTATGCAAATGAAGGGAGGGTGGTAAAAAGATTTGTGTACTTCCAAGAAGTTAGTGAGGACAAAACAGCGGCAGCACTTTCTGGTCTTAGTTTGTCCCATATTAAGGATTTTTCAGACTGTGGTGGAAAACTCGTCGCGCAGAGTTACGACGGAACTGCAGTAATGGCATTTTCCTTGCATGGTGTACAGTCGAATATTAAGGCGTCCTTTCCACAAGCCCTCTTTGTTCACTGCTATGCGCACTGTTTGAATTTAGTACTTTCCCAAAGCGCTTGAAGTATTCCTGAATGTCGTATCTTCTTTGCTACTCTTAATGGGCTTGCAGCGTTTTTTTTTTTTTTTTTTTTTTTGGAGATCACTAAAGCACTCAAAATTTCTTGATGCCTTTTTACCCAATGTTTGCCCAACAAGATGGAATTACTCATCAGGACTCGTCAATACTGTCCACGAAAAAAAAAGAACTTCGCCAGACTTTTGCTGCCATGTTGGAACATCAATCACAAGTAGAAAGGGATGTTCTTGCTGATGTTCAGGGACATTTGTCCAATTTAGAAAACTTTGAATTTTGCTTTCTTCTTGCAACCTTTCATAGTATTTTTCTCTTACTGATGTTTTGTTCAGCGTGCTTCACATTAGACATTGTTTACTGCAGAAATAAGATAAGGGAAACACAAAATGCTCTGAAATCTCTGAGAAGTCGTTTTCAAAAAGTGTACGAAGGAACAATTGCTGATGTTGGACTCCCAAGAAAACGAAACTGAAACCTTTCTGAAGACATTACGATTACCACTAAATACAGAAGATTATATTTTGAAATTTTCGATAATGTCGAACAACACATTAATACAAGATTTCATGGTTATGAAACGCTTACATTTTTGTGCTTACTGGATTCTCCGGAGTACAGCTCTTGCGTTCACACTTTCCCAACTGATGGTTTGAAAAGCTTACTTGAAAATTATGGTCGCTACTTCGATGAAGTACGTTTGAAAAACGATTTAATCGTAGCATACAGTTCACACGAATTTTCTGACAAGTCACCTATACAGCGAATGAAGATGCTAGCAACTTCAGCACTTGGTAAATCCATGCCACAACTTTACCTATTTTTTTTTGATTGGAGGTTAAACGACCACCGTGAGCAACTCAATGGGTTATAAGCAGTCGCCCGTCCCTAATTTAGGGTCACTGGTTCCAGGGAAGCGAGAGAGCCAGTACCGTAAGACAAACACAACATCCATGCCTGACCGGGATTCGAACCCCTTACGGACGAATGATCAGAGGCCAGCGCCTTAGACCACTGCGCCACCGGGGTGGCCTTTACCTATTGGCTTCACTTATAAGTGTGATACCCGTGTGTACTTCAACAGTTGAAATATCGTTTTCTGCATTAAAGCTAATTAAGACATATGCACGAAACAGAACAGGACACAAAAGACTCTCGCATCTTGGACTGATATCAACTGAAAGTGATCTGTTAAATACTCTGAAAGAAAGAAATACTTTTTTCGATTCTGTAATAGAACATTTTGCTGCAAGTGATCGAAGAATGGAGTTTACTTTTAAATAGAAAGGTATGTTAAGTGACTTCAGTCTATTCGGAAAACAGAAGTCTTTTGTTTTAAATTTTGATGAGTTGTGTAGAAGAATAGATATAAAAAAAGCAGTTGTCGTATCTATATCGTACGCCATGTTTTTTCCACTTTTATTATTTCAAAAATCGGAACCTAATGCCAGTTGTAAAAAAGTGAAAAGTAATTGCTTTTGCGACTGCTAGGATAGTCTGTTGGGTCACCGCACGTCACTGGTTTCTACGTGTTTTTGTTGCACATTTAACTCACGCATACTTTGTCATTGTTTTCTTCCCAATACAGTTTTACGTTCAATTCTGATTTGTATTCCATTGTCATCTGTTTCGATATCTACGTGTTTTGGCTTCAATATCTATGGATATTTCGATATTGTCATCTTTCCGATGCATCACTTGTCTTAGATTGAGAAAGCACTTGAGGACAAAGGTCATGGGTGGGGTGACAGAGGAAGGGTGTCGCAGAGCAGCTGCTCCTCACCACCCCAGCACAGGGTTGGAGTTGCTATAGCAACCATTGCCGACGGGATGGATTCACGTCACAGTTTGGCTCTGTTGTAGGCAGAGGCGGCTTTAAATATTTTGGGGCCCTAGGCGCTAAATGATTCTGGAGCCCCTCCTTATCCCTTCAGAAATTTTCATCCGTCAGATTAACAAAAAAAAAAAAGTAAAGTCAAGAAAAATGCTTTAGCGTTTTTTAAAATACCATTCTATCATTAATTATTTGAACGTTTCGTAAGAAACAGCGCCAATGTAATCGGTTTGTCTGCCAGTGCACATCGAACTTTTTGTTTTCACAGATATTTCAAAAACTATTTTTACGGCTACTAGGAAATCAAAGGGCATTAAGTTTGGCACTTTAAACATCCCATGTACACTCACAGAAAATGAAATTTGCACACCTAGAAGAAAACATGCTACAGCCGCGAAACTTTGCAAATAACTAGAGTGCGTGCTGGTACGCAAATGATTCACGTTTGGTGCGATTGCGCATGCCCACACACCCTGTATTGGCGCTACAAGCACGAACCGGCAGCCTTATAAACAGGCGTATAGTCGATGTCCCATGAAAGCGAAAAGCACCGGCCGACACAAGCAAGAGTACAGGGTGACAAGAATGCCGGGTAGACGCCAGTGAAATAGATTTACGCTACTTACTGACTTTGAAAGAGGCCTGATCATCGGGCTGAAAACCGCAGGGTAGTCGGCGTGCTGTATAGCCCGTCACGTGTTCTGACTATGCCGTCCGACTGTATTGGAAGCAGTGGACACGTGACGACACTGCCACACGGCGGAGTGGCTCCGGAAAGACCAGAAGGACCACCATTAGAGGGGATCGACGGATCGTGCACCAGGCATGAACGGAACCCACGGGGATACGGTCCACTATACAGGCAGATGTAGCGGCTCCTGTGTACCAACGAACCATTGCCCGATGTCTCGCAGAAGCGAATCTGCGATATCAGCGCCCCTCACGTGTGCTGCCATTAACACCGGAAAATCGCCTGCTCCGTTTGCAGTGGTACCATGCCAGAGCGACGTGAAACGCCACAGACTGGTGATGTGTGGTGTTTAGCGGTGAGTGCCGCTTCGTTTTGTGGACAGATGATAATCGTGCCCTGGTGTGGAGGTCCACATGTCAACGGCACAATCCCAACTTTGCTATCGAGTGCCACACCTCCCCCACTGCAGGCATTATGGTCTGAAGAGCCATAGCCTACGATAGCTGATCAGCTGTAGAAGTAGTACGTGGATCATTGACGGGCCAGCGGTATGTGGATGAGATCCTACGGCCCTATGTGCGCCCATTCCTGGCCGGCATTCCAGGTGCGCTATACCAGAAGGATAATGCCCGCTCGCACACGGATTGGGTTGCCCAGGACTGCATACGTCATGTCCAGACACTTCCACTGCCTGCCTGCCTGCTCCCCGGATATGTCTCCTATCGAGCATGTGTGGGACCAGTTAAAACGCCGTCTGCTATACCGTACCACACTATCCGGGATTTGGAGCACACCGTCCAACAAGTGTGGGCCAGTCAGCCGCAGGACATCAGGCGTCTGTTCGCCTCCATGCCGGACCGTATTGCAGCATGTATCGCCGCACGAGGAGGTGCGACGCGCTACTGAAAATGACCGGACTGCATGCCGTAGATCCCTCTGCAATTGTTCTGTAGCTCTGTTTTTGCCATCATTTGTATCATTCATCTGTATCATTACGCGCTACTGAAAATGACCGGACTGCATGCCGTAGATCCCTCTGCAATTGTTCTGTAGCTCTGTTTTTGCCATCATTTGTATCATTCATCTGTATCATTACGCGCTACTGAAAATGACTGGACTGCATGCCACAGATCCCTCTGCAATTGTTCTGTAGCTCTGTTTTTGCCATCATTTGTATCATTCATCTGTATCATTACGCGCTACTGAAAATGACCGGACTGCATGCCGTAGATCCCTCTGCAATTGTTCTGTAGCTCTGTTTTTGCCATCATTTGTATCATTCATCTGTATCATTACGCGCTACTGAAAATGACTGGACTGCATGCCACAGATCCCTCTGCAATTGTTCTGTAGCTCTGTTTTTGCCATCATGTGCATCCTTACGTTCATAAAATTTCGGTTCAACCGGATGCTTCTTTCTTGGTGCGCAAATTTCATTGTCCGTGAGTGTACTTCATGAATTTACGGCTAAGGGTTGTCAAAGTCAGAAATTCAATAAATTAAAGTTCTCTTGAGAAGAAGCTATTCGACATAGAGGATAAAAATATTTTTGTGCCTCTCAGATTAGGCTTAACAGTCCTTTCTCAAATACTTAAATTTTACATTTGTTCATTAATTTGATGCTAGAGGCACTGAAGGCCAAAAATATGGTTTTCACAAATTATTTTTGCGAATTTTTAGGACATAAAATTTTATTAAATTTTGCCCATTTTAATTTTCACTACTAGTTCATAAATTTCCCTCTAGTTCTCGAACAGGAAATTTAGTAAATTTTAGCTTTACGCTACAAAGATTCCATTTCAGTAACAGCAAAAGTTATTTTTGAGTTTGATACGTTTGGCAAAACTGGCTACATTAGTAACATTTTCAGTTGCTAATTACTTGGCAAATTTAGCGCTAAAGAAGCTGAAAATGGACTTTTTCTAAATTTATCGATACATTTCGTATAAATTGTCGTGAAATTGGAATGAGTTTCAATTACAGGACATGTTCTCTCCATTGCTTCAGCTTTGGAAAATCACTTTGTTTTTACGATTTGTGCAAATTAGTCAAATTAGTAGGCAGCGAGCATGGTATCCAGCAAAAATAAAATACTTGAAGGCATTGGCAACCGGAAAAGTCCTCCACGTTACAAAATACGGGTAAAATTCAACTTGTGCACAGTGCTTCGCTTAAGAAAAAGGGTGGATGATTTTTCGTGGAGGAAATTTCTTGTGGCGAACGATTCCTAAATCGAAGAGATTCAGCCGTCCATGGCATAGACGAATAACATAGACCAAAAAAGCTGCACACTAAGAATTCATCAGTCCGTGCAGGAAAGCGAGAATGTGAAGAATTTCTTGAAAACCTTTTCCTTATTATTTTCATCTGAAAATTGACACGGTCTGCATTTTCTCTTACTATATCAAAAAGATGTGTAAGATTTTATTTATACCTGCACTGCAGTTATCAGAAACGAAGAATGAGGATTAAGTGCAAAAGATCCAACATGAAAATAGAAAAATCGAACCACAGTTTTGCGAGTAAGAATATCATAAAAACTTTTATTGCTTTTTTAAAAGTTAATTTTTATGTCGATTTAAGGAATAGAAAAGATGAAAATACTTGATAATAATCAGTATTAGACTAGGGGAGGAGAACGTAATAAACAATTTTTGTTGCGATACAACAAGAATTTCTTTTAATACTATTAAATAAGAAAAAGATAAATAGTGTAACATTTTTTGAATTTCTTTATTTTTCAGCCTAAGTACACTCTTTTTGCAAAAAAACCAAAAAACAAAACAAAAAAAACCCGAAGCATTCGAGAAAGTCCTTTGATCCTGATGAAACTCTGCATGCAAGTACCTCAGGATCGAATATGCAAATGATTAAAAAATAATGACAAATAACGAAATAGCGGCCCGCGACAGCGTATGGGAACCTCACATTGAGGAGGATATACCAAGAGCAAACGGCAACAAAACAGGTCGTAGAATACGTCCACGTGTTGGACCACTGTGACAGCAGATTACGGGTATATTGACCTCCAGACTCTGAGAATGCCTCGGTGACGGATACGTGCAAACCGCGATGAGCGAGTTTGAGAGAGGACATATAATTGGGCGGAGAGGCCAGTTGGCCAAGTTGCCAGGCATTTGAGTCAGAGCGACGCGGCAATCGGAAGATGTTGGCGCCATTGGGTCGAACAGGGCACCATAATACCGCGGCACACGGGGAGTGGACGGCCGAGGTCAACGACAGAACGTGAGGATCGAGCGATTGTGAGAGCCGAACGAACAGAACCGAATTCGTCACTCTCAATCATCCGTGGCCATGTTGCTTCGTCCACAGGTACGCAAGAAGCCATTCGGACTGTTGCCAGACGAGTTGCAGCACGGGGATTGCATTCGAGGAGGCCAATCTGCCGCCTATTATTCACCAGAGAACATCGCCGGCATCGGTTGCAGTGGTGTTGGACCCGATCAAGGAAGGATAGTGTCCAGTGGCGTTATGTTACTTTCAGTGATGAGTCACGATTTGCACTTGGCGCCGATGACCGACGCATACGTCTGGAGAGGAGTCGACCAGCACACGGATCCTGCCTTTACCGTGGAACGGCATAGGGCACAGACACCCGGACTGACTGCCTAGGAAGTATTTCCTACAATAGCTGGACACCCTTCGTAGTCCTCTGTATACTACCCTCATGGCTCAACGGTACGTCGACGCATTCTAAGACCTGTTGTGTTACCCTTCATGTCGCACATCACCGATAAATTTTTCAAGTTGATAATACCTTGCGACATATGACACGGCTCTCCCGGGCCTCCTTCTTTAATGTCGACACCTTTGTATTGCCAGCCCGATCTCTCACCGAACGAAGATGATGGGACCCCACCTACGTCCATCTCTGAATGTCTGCGAACTGGCCGGCAATTTGGATACCATCTGGCATGCCATACCTTAGAACAGTATCCGTAAAATGTATGTGTCTGTACCACGCTGGGTTTCTGCTTGTATCCGACCCAGAGGTGGCGCTGCAACGTACTGACTTGTTCCACTCATGTAGCTGTTTTATCCGAAGAAATGGCCCAACTACGGTGGAATTGCAATCATTTCCTCTTCTATACAGGCTACATAAATATGTGGGAGTGACATGGAGGAGACTGGCACAAGACAGACCGTTGTGGAGGAAACTTGGGGAGACCTTCGTCCAGCAGTGGATTGACAATGGTTGAGAATGATGATGATGATGATGACATGCTACATTACACATACCAATTCCCATCTCGATTGGATGATTCCTTCTGGGTGCTTCATTTTCTTTACTTTTCTTTCTTTGTGTGTGTGTGAAGATTGTGTTAGCTGTTTTGATTTAAGAGGATTAGGGCTGAGGAAGAACTTGATTACCCTACCCCAAAGAGAAAAGGTAATAAACAGCAAACACCCCCGATCATCAGGACAGTTTCTATACAAGCACTCTTCGTCGCAACTCAGGGGAGACAGGGAAAAGATTTCAACACAGATGTTTTTCCTTGGCTGGAAGTAGCATGAAAGTTTTATATCACAGCCAGTTAAATATTCTCCTTAAACAAGGAAACGTGTGGAAAGCCTGAATCTTTGTCTCACCTACCACTAAAAGGAAGGCTAAATTACTTTAACAGTTCCTTTTAAAACAAGGACATTGATCAGAACTCGAAAATTTGGAGTATCAACAACAGCAAGAAAAAATATACTATATTACTAACATGAGAAAGTAAAATATCCCTTGACAATGCAAATAAAGTGGTCATCAAGTCCGTTAAAACCGAAACAAAACTGGCAATCCAATTATAGGTTTCCGTGGGCTCTCAAGCTCTGGGGCCCTAGGCGCGTGCCTAGTGGGAAATCCGCCCCTGTTTGTAGGTTGATGAGGGCGCCACTGTCTATGGGAGGAGTTTCCACAGGCTCCTATGTCTGTTTCCACTCTATAATCCTTCCTTAATGAGTCTGCGTAGGTGGCAACTATAAAATTAGTGAACTTTTTTCTTTGTTAGCATTCTGAAATGTTTACTGAAAATTTGCGCAGTCATTTAAGAAATTATGCTTTCATTTCTATATTTTTTGTTACCTGTTTGAATTAAAGAGATTTTCTCAAAGCATTCCTAATGCTATCTTAGATATCAGACATGACTGTAATGTGTAATTTTTCGTTGTATATGTGGACAACACAATTAATTGAAAAGCACTGTTCAGTTCATGACTGCATAAAGTCAAAAAGAAAAGTTATTAGACAACCAGGTTTCTGAATAGATAAAAATCCTAAGTTCCGCAGCATGGAATCAGTGCTGAAGCATTCTATGAGAGAAGTCACTGAACAATTAATTGTGAAGGAAGTGAAAGAAGAAATTGATACTTCAATGCACATTCCACGTAAAAGAGATCTCTGGGAGTGTGAAATATGCTTCCAGAAATTCTCAGGAGAACCTACATATGCAAGACATATGCAACTTCATACTGGTGAAAAACTTTTACAGTGTAATGTGTGTCACAAGAAATTCAAACAGAAAGATAGTCTGTTAATGCATGTCAAGGTCCATGCAAGAGAACAACCTTATGATTCCATCATGTGTTGCAAGCAGCTAAGTGAAAAATGCAGCATCTCAAAACATAGTCTTCAGTCAAGTGAAAAAAACAAACAATGTCATGTATGCTTAAAACAGTTTGCATGCAAGCGTTATCTTTCCAGACACATGCTTGTTCACACAGGAGAAAAGCCTCACCAGTGTAATGTGTGTTCCAAACAATTTACTTGTAAAAATAATCTTTCAATGCACATGGTCCTTCACAGAAGTGAAAAGCCTCACCAATGTGATGCATGTTCCAAACAATTTACTCGCAAAAGTGAGCTTTCAGTGCACATGCTTCTTCACACAGGTGAAAAGCCTCACCAGTGTGATGTATGTTCCAAACAATTTGCTCGTAAAAATAATCTTTCAGAGCACATGCTCCTTCACACAGGTGAAAAGCCTCACCAGTGTGATGCATGTTCCAAACAGTTTACTCGTAAAAGTGATCTTTCAGTACACATGCTTCTTCACACTGGTGAGAAGCCTCACCAGTGTGGTGTATGCTCCAAACCATTTGCTCACAAAAGTGCTCTTTCAAAGCACATGCTCCTTCACACAGGTGAAAAGCCTCACCAGTGTGAAGTATGTTCCAAAAATTTTGCTTGTAAAAGTAATCTTTCAATGCACATACTCCTTCACACAGGTGAAAAGCCTCACCAGTGTGATGTATGTTCCAATTAATTTACTCATAAAAGTAATCTTTCAAGGCACATGCTTGTTCACTCAGGTGAAAAGCCTCACCAGTGTGATGTGTGTTCCAAACAATTTTCTCGTAAAAATCATCTTTTCAAGGCACATGCTCCTTCACACAGGTGAAAAAGCCTCAGTGGTGTGATTTATGCTCCAGACACTTAGCTCAGAAGATTATTATTTCAGTGCATATGTTCCTTCATGCAGATAAATAACTGCAGCTCTGTTTTTGTGTGCTTGAACAGGACCATTCCTAATTTTGATATACGAAGATTCATTAAATGGTGCATAAGATTTATCTTTCAGATCTTCCATGGGGGATTATCAATTTCAGGTCATGCTTTTCATTTTTGGAAATATCTGTGACTCTAAGATAATTAAGCTTTTACCACAGTTGTGCTGTTAGTAGTCAGGTTTCCGAGTTGTGATGCAAGTTAAGAATTTTCTAGTGAGAATAGGTGTTCAGAAAACATAAAATCTTTCTTTAATCATTTTTTCCCATTCTATTTGATTTTTCAAAGTAATTACCATTGAATTTTTTTATTTATTTTTTTCAGGTCTGGGGGGGGGGGTGTAGGTAGGAACTAAAAAGTTTTAAGCAATTTTTATTTTGTGTCATACATGAGATACATTCTCAAAATTAAAAGAAAATGCTTAATCATTTCTGAATTAAGTAACAAATATTTGTAGTTATATCTATAAAAATAGCGGCATGGAATTGTGGTGGGATTCTCCCTCCGGTTTGAAGGTACCCACAAATAGGGTAGGTGGTGTCAAGATGCTTCTTTCAGAAGTTTTGAAGAAAAATCATGAGAATAAGCAAAAAGCTAAAGAGAAGTTACATTCTGACAACTTGACTTTGGCAACACTTCAAAGCATATGCAATAGTATTTGGGAGAAGAAACATTTCAAGCGTATGCAGGAGTATTTGGGATAAGTTTGACAAATTTCGGTCCTGAACTCTATTCCAAATTCCTTGATACTGATTTGTTAAAAGCCCTGTAATTTTTACATGTACCATGAAGGAAGAGAAGTCAGGAGCTGAGGTTGCATATCGTTTGACCACAGTCTAACCACCATTTTTAAATGACAGTGTCCGGAATGTTGTCTTGAAAGAGGTTTTGAACTTGCAGTACAGCAGCATTGTCAGATATTGTATTTTTCACTTGCATGTAAATAAGGTTTATTGATAAACGACAAAAGAGCTGAATTTTTAACAATTCCCACAAAAGCGCAATTATACACTAAAGTGCAAAAAGTCACGGGATACATACCTAGCATGACCCCCCCCCATTGGTATAGCCAAATTTTTGATAAATTTAAAACACTAAAATAGACGAAACCTTTTTTTAAAGCATTTTTAAAAATAATAAGATATTAATGATTGATTGTATCAATTATTTATGTTGTATTTTAGTATTTTGTACATTTACTAAAATGTTTGACAGCCTTGAAGGAGGTAAATATTTTTCTTAGCCCCCCCCTCCCCACTAAAAGTATTCATATGGGCGCCACTGGTACCTAGTATCGTACTGGACCTCTTCTAACCCGGCGAAGTGCTGCAACTCGATGTGGCATCAATTCCACAAGTTTCCGGAAGACTTCTGGAGATATGTTGAGCCATGCCATCTGAATTACAGCCCACAGCTACCTGGATCTGTGAATGGAACTTTCCACCGCATCCCATAAGTGCTCTATTGGATTCATGTGGAGTGAACATGGTGGCCACACCATCCGTCAGTGCTCCTTGAACCAATTTTGGACAACTTAGGCCTGATGACGTGGTTCATTGTCCACCTGGAAAATCCCATTGTTGTTGGGGTTCATGAAGAGCTACAAATGATAACCCAAGAGAGCGACAGAGCAATTGCTGGTTAATGACATGTTTAGGAGGACCAGAAGACACAAACCATGCCACATAAAGACACCCTCCCACACGTGTATGGAACCATCGCCAGCTTGCACAATGCGTTGTTGAGAGCTTGGGTTCATGGCCTAATGGGGTCCGTGCCACACCCAAACTCCACCATCAGCTCATACCAACTGTTAGCATGACTCATCAGACCATACCACATGTTGCCAGTTTTACAGGTTCCAATTGCCATGTTCATGACCCCAGGTGAGGTGCTGTGTCTGATGTCGTGGTGTTAACAAAGGAACTCTCTTGAGTATTCTGCTCCCAAACTCCATGGACACTAAATTATGTTCCACTGACCTGATGGATATGTCTCTGGTACTTTTTTCATTGGATGTGGATGTTATTTGAGCCAGCGTCGCTTGTCCTTTAGCATGGACTATCCTGGTCAGACGCTGCTGTCATGGTCACTCAGTATTCATGGTCGGCCATTGCGCTGTTCACAGTTCCTGGTAATGCCTTCTTCCACGAGGTATTCCCGGTGCAGATGGGACACCGTGGACTGAGGAATGTTCGCACAACTTCAGAAATTGAATGTACAATCCGCCTGATTGCCATGCTTCGTTCAAACTTGGATAATTCACGTCAGCTTGCCATAATCCTACTGGCGGTTGTTCAACCTGACTCACGAGATTGCCTCTCACAACTGATAAAAATCCTGGCGTGCGTCGAAGCCTTTGTACGACATCGGCGCCAGTTAAAAATTTGCATACTGCTATCCTATGACTTTTGTCACTTCGGTGTACAAGCATGTTAGCACATAGAAAAAACAAACAAAAACATGACAGACACTGATTTTTTTAGTACTCCTTTCCTTTTCTGTGTTATGGCTGAATAAACAGATACACGTCTCTTCATCAGTACACATTTCTTCATCATTCTTTCAGTTGTCGACAGCCAGACCTGTCTGTAATTCGGGTGTAGCCCCGAATTCCGGGTTTTTGTCACATTCCAAACTGATAAATCCGGGTGTTTTAAGTTTTAGAAGAATTTGAGATGCTTTGGGACATTTCATTTCTAAAAATGCTACGGAATGATAACTAAAAGTTCAAGTTCCATTTTCTTTGGAAATTACAGTGTTTGATTAAAAACGCAGCATGTCCGTGCGGATGGTGAATGTAGACGATTTGTGAAACCTTGAGTGTTTCTTTTGTTATCAAACAAGCTCTCAAGATAACAGCCTGCTGAAAGGAAGGCTTTATTTCATTTGTTATCAAACAAGCTCTCGAGATAACAGCCTGCTGAAAGGAAGGCTTTATTTCATTTGTTATCAAACAAGCTCTCAAGATAACAGCATGCTGAAAGGAAGGCTTTATTTCATTTGTTATCAAACAAGCTCTCAAGATAACAGCATGCTGAAAGGAAGGCTTTATTTCATTTGTTATCAAACAAGCTCTCAAGATAACAGCCTGCTGAAAGGAAGGCTTTATTTCATTTGTTATCAAACAAGCTCTCAAGATAACAGCATGCTGAAAGGAAGGCTTTATTTCATTTGTTATCAAACAAGCTCTCAAGATAACAGCTTGCTGAAAGGAAAGCTTTTTTCATTATTTTGAAAGTTGTATCTACGTCAAATAGTTTGATTATATTAGATTCGGTTAATCCAATGAGCTACTTTTAGAAATTGAATGGAATCCACTGTAGGTTTTAAGTAAAACTGATCCACATAGACTGCTCAATTAACATATAATATGAAGTGCAAAATTTGATTTCAAAGATTCAATGCCTGAAGGATTTTGCACAGTGAAAGAAAATTGGGTACAAAAAAAGAGGTGATGTTTAACTGCACAAGCACTAGGGCCTATTTGTTGTGTAGCTAGTTTCTATGTGCGTAATATATATAAATATTCATAATATGCATATTGGCACTGAGCTGAGAGTTTCAGGGTTTCTTGTGTCACCTCACAATCACCCCTGGACAGCACCTGTTTGACTTTTTAGTTCAGGTCCATGTTCATCTCTTATTTATAAGTAAGAACTGCAAAGATGCCTTGACTAAATGCTTTTATTTTAAGACATAATGGCAAATTGCTCTTGAAAGTTGTTCTATTCCTTTAAAATACTCTACATCCGAGTTTAATACCTATTAATTTCTGCTTAGGTGTGACCCTTGTTTCATATCTGTTGTCCAAAGTAAATATTGGCATAGTTTACTTCTAGATTTGTCTCCGTTCACTTCTAAATCTTCGGTTCGTTAATAACATTGTACACCAGTTTCCTGTAAGTTCGTTTTTAATCCAACTTCTTTACTTTTGTCACATACACTGCAGCCCTAAAGGGTAGTTGCAAAAAGAATTAAGTGTTCAATAATACAAATGTGGTTCAAGATTTAAAGACACCAAGTTCAAAGATTGAAAAACATTCTAGAATGTGGCACTGAAGAGCTTGGAAAATATTGTGTCTGTTTGTCTTAGTTCTTTCCAATTTTTGTACATGCTGTTTTGATGGGTCAACTGAACCTTCATTGTGATTTCATTTGTATACACTATATTGACAAAAGTCACCGGACACCCCTTCAAAAGCAAATGAACAGATCCTCTGCAATGTTAAGATGTGCAGTACAGCTGCAAATGGTATAAAAACAAGCCTGCAGCTGGCAGCGATTATATCGCACTGTGAGGTTCAGTGGAAATGTCACAGCAGGAGAGAACTGACTTTGAGAAAGGGAAGATTGCTTTGTGTTATATTAGTGGGTTGTCCATAAGAGAAACCGAGAGGCTTTTAAACATACCCAAGTCAACTGTTTTGGATGTACTGAATAAGTGGAAGACACATGGTGTGCCTGAAGAAGCAAAATGTACCGGCAGACCAAAGAAAATCAGTGATAGAGGACGTCGAAGCCTCAGGAGAGTCATTACAGCTAATCGACAGAATACTGCACAAGATCTCAGTGTACAGGCGAGGGAAAATGCTGGAACCACCATATGTACACGTACCATTTGCAGATAACTTCGTTCCAAGAGTTACCGTGTCCGTGTGGCTGCTCATAAGCCTTTCATCTCCACTCGGAATGCTACTTGTCATTTAGCATGGTGAAAAGAACATTTATCATGGACCGTATATCAATAGAAACAGGTCATATGGACTGATGAAACTGGATACACGATCCATCAGTCCAATGGCCGTGTGTGGGTATGACAGCAGCCGGGGGAATGCTATTTACCACAGTGTATTGTTCGTAAAGTTTGGAGCTGGCAGTGTATACGTGTTTTTTTTTTTTTTGTGGTATGGTCCCGGCCCATTGGTTATCGTAGACAAACCCGTTAACGAGCACGTGTACCTTGATATTCTGGACAATTATACCCTACCAGCTCTGTGGCAATACTATGGGACCAAGCCTTGTTGGTACCAGCAGGATAATGCACCGTGCCATAAAGCAAGAACTGTTACAGCGTGGTTTGACGATAATTTCGTATCGTGTGTGGACTGGCCAGCACAGAGCCCTGATCTTAATCCCATAGAGCACCTATGGGATGAAATAAAGCACCGCAGAAGTTTGGAACTAAGACCTACTAAGCAACAGTTAGCGGCTGCATTATGTACTGAATGGAAGCGCATACCTATCGCTGTGTTACAAAACCTTGTCGAAAGCATGTCTCGAAGGGTCAGTGCATGCATTAAGGCCAAAGGTGGACTAACACTGCACTAATGTATGTCAAGAAATGCTATGTTGTGTTTTTCTGCTAGGTGTCTGGTGACTTTTGTCAATATAGTGTATACCAAGCAGTGGCAGCTTCTCAGGTGAAGTAGGTGAAGTGCCTCTTCACCTATTTTACTCAAAATAAAGTTTTATTCAGTATTTTTTATAACATTTTTTTTTTTTTTTGCCTTTATTCAGTTCCAAAATACTCAAAATTTTGAATAGATATTAATTCACATGGCGCCCTCAATATGGAAAACAAATCCTTACACGCAAAACAGCGCAAGTGAAGAGCCGAAATGAGAATGCTTGGAAGTCTGCATTTTTCGGCCGAGTTGTCATGGTAACCGTGACGTCACCCTCCCCAATCTGCTCGCTCAAGTGAAGTGTTTCAGCTGCACGCGCCTTACCTCTGCATCTTTCAGTTTTTGAGCGTATAGTCGTGAGAGATCACGGTGGAGCGGGTGTTAATTTTTTTTTTTTTGCCCTGCTTACTTTTTAGTAATAAACATTTGGCTTGGAATAAAGACAGATTCTCAGATTTATTAAGCGTAACACGGTCACTTCATAAACATCGGGATTATAGCAAACACCTAAAATGCGGATTAATGTTAAGGAATTTTGAAAAAAATTAAAAACACCATTGCCGATGCCCTGAGGGAAAATGCTAGGCTTTTGAAAACGCATTTTAACGAAACCGTTCGTTTAAATAGACTTTTCCTGCATACAGTGATTGATGCAGTATTAGTCTGTACTGTATTTGAGCAAACAAGAACTAGCATTCCATGGCCATGACGAAAGCATGGGCTCGATAAATCGTGGAAATTTCATTGAATTACTTTCATTGTTGATATGAAGAAGTTCTTTAGAAATTGAAAATCAATACGAAAGGATAAAAAACTATTCAAAATGAATTAATTGAATGTATTTCTGAATATATAAACGATCACGTCAAAAATTAAATAATTTTTTATTGTTGATTCGGAAAGTGTATTGGTTGAGGGATTTTTGGGTTTCCATGATGTGAATAAAGATAGAACGTCAGGAGCTTTATACAAAATGCTAGACAAAATTTTGGAACAGTCTGATTACCAACATAAATAAATAGGACAATGTTACGATGGGGCAAGTATAATGTCTGGACACTTAAATGGGCTACAGAAAAAAAAATCAAGGATAAAGCTTCTCAAGCTGTTTTTGTTCATTGCTTAGTTCATCGTTTGAATCTTGTATTACACCAGAGTTTTTCTAAAATTTCTAAGTGTCGAATACTTTTTGCAAGCCTCAGTGGAATTGCTTCGTTTGTTCACCATTCTTCGAAGCGGTCTTATACACTTATATCAACAACCGCAAAATGATTGATTGATTGGAGGTTTAACGACCACCGTGAGCAACTCAATGGGCTATAAGCAGTCGCCCGTCCCTAATTTAGGGTCACTGGTTCCAGGGAAGGGAGAGAGTCAGTGCCGTAAGACAAACACAACATCCATGCCTCACCGGGATTCGAACCCGGACCCCGTTCAGACGAATGATCAGAGGCCATCGCTTAGACCACTGTGCCACCGGGGCGGCAAAACCGCAAGATGCAGACCAACCATAGCAGAAACTCGATGGTTCTCCACTTCGAAATTAGTAAGTGTAGTTGTTGAAGATTGGAATAAATTGAAGGAAGTGTTCGGATTTCTGACGAATATCGAATAATCAGACAAAAAATCAATTCATCTTGCCAAGGGGTTTTTGAATGATATTAACACTTTGGAATTTACATTTTTGGCTCCACCGATCTATTATTCGAACTTTTGAAGAAAAAATAACTAAACATAAACTACTGTGTAACTCAAATTAAAAAAACAAAACAAAAAAACTCGTGAAATTTTGAGCCATAAAAAGAACGATGAGTTATTTGAAGCATAGTTTGGAAAAGCTGGCAAAATCACAGAAATAAGCACGGGAATATGCTGCTCTTACACAGGAAACAATTTTTCAAAATTATAAACAATTATATTTTAAAATTTTGGACCACATTCTTATGGAAATGGATATAAGATTTCAAGACTGCAAGAAACTTCTATTTGTCTGACTTGCTGACACAACCAAATTCGAATAATTTAATGCATGCTTTCTATCTCGCGCTCTTGAAAATCTACATTTTTACGGAAACATATTTACTAAACACAGCGCCTTAAAAATAAACTGAGTCTTGTATATGCCGATGAAAAATTAAGGAATATATTGACTCAAGAACTCCTTCGAGTGTTTCACGGAGACAAAGACATTTTTACAGATTATAATTTGGTTTTTGTCAGTTTAACAATTCCATCTACAAGTGTGCCAGTGGAAAGAAGTTTTCTTAAAAGAATACAAACTTGCTCAAGAAACACTAGTTCCCAAGATAGACTTGCTTCTCTGGCAAATATTTCTATTCAGGAAGACATTTTATTGATGTTCACGAAGAAACAACCATCTTATGACGACATAATCGACAAATCTGCAGCTTTAAAAGGAAGAAAAATTGATTTAATATAAAAAAAATAAGTAAGTCCTCATTAAGGGATTTTCATTGTAGACAGTAGATATCTTTTCATACTGCTCTTGTACCTCTTCACCTATTTTTCCAACCACGAGCCGCCACTGATAACAAGTTAGCTTTGCGTTATGGTCACATACCAAATAATGTGTTGGTGCACCATTCTGTAACAGTCGCAGCTTGCAGACTCCTAGGAACAGATTCTACAGGTGTCAAACACCCTCAATGCATAACTTACCCATTTCCACTGAAGCAACTTCATCAGTTCTCTCTCATCCTGTAAAGAATCAGCAGTTCTGATCCATTCTAGCATATCCCACAAATATTCAATGAGGTTACAGTCTGGGAAGTTTGGAGGCCAAGGTGATGTGGCAAATTTGTCACGTTCCCCAAACCACTCATGATATTGTGTATTGTCTTATTCAAAGATGGCACATGGTTCAAGTAAACCTCCTGCAGATATGAATGGAGATAGTTGGCTAACAGGTCCCTGTATCATATACTATTCAGCAATTGTGGAATAATAACCAACGATCCTAGGACTTGCCAGGAAAAAGCTCCCCACGCCAGAACGCCACCTCCACCAATCTGCTGAACCCCAACTGTGCAATCACGGGAAAGGCTTCATACTTTTTATGCCATATGCGATCTTGGCCATCAGCATGGTGCAGCACGAAATGGGACTCAGGATAACAGATGACCTTCCATCAGTCAAGGGTCCACTTCTGATGTTCCTTGGCCCATGCGAAGCATTGTTTGCAATGACTGGTCATCATCCTGGGTAACCTCTTTGGTGTCTTACTGTAGAACCCCAAGCAAAGCAAGCTATGGCATATAGTGCATGTGGAAATAGATTGAACTGCATTGCTGTTGTACTGGTGAGTGAGCTGGGTGTCTATTACATGTTGTTGTAGAAATGCCACTCGTGACACCCGACACAAACCTCTAGGATCAACTGTGCATGGCTGAATAGTGTGATCCAGAGCCTGATTTACACAATGGCCTGTGCCAAGGCCCCCATGGACTGGGGCCCACCAATTTAAGCCCTGGCGTTTTTTATTATGTGCAGCAAAAATGGCGAGGGCGGCGTGAACCAGGTAATTTTCACCGAGCTCAAATATGCAAAGTGAGTTCATGTACTTTTGTGTCAGCGACTGGAGATAAAATGTGTACTTTACAATTTTTGAACATTTATTGTTTCTTGCATTTATTAAAGTAGATAGTACTTGTGTATTAAGGCAGTACTCCTTGTGCTTTATATAATTATATGCACAATTGTAGAATAATTGCGCAAAGTACCAAGGGTGCTGCTTTAATACGTACCATTGTTAATTTATTAAGAGTACGATTCATGCCCCGGGATGCCCCCCCCCAGTTGTTTGTTCCCGGAGCCCTACTAGTCTTAAGTCAGGCTCTGGTGTGAGCCCTTCTACTGAGTATCTTTGCATGGTTAAACCAGTCCTCATACAACTCTTGATACAATGTGGAGCAACCAACAAGTAGAGAAGTTTCCAAAACAATGGCACCTGCTGTCCAAGAGTACCAACTATCTGGCTGCAGTCAAACTGGTGTAAATCACCATGTTTCCTCTATTATTGGCAAGCATTTACTGATTACATGCAGAGAATAGGTTTACAGAATTTACAGTAGCCACACGTGATGTCGATATCATGTGGTGCTTCGTTATCGCTCCAAATATCTAAAAGGATGTTTTTCCTAATGCAAATCTATCTCAATGTTTATTGCTAATACTATTAATGTATGCATGTTCAATACCACTGGATTTCAAAGACATTAAATATGACTTATGATTGTTTGAGAGAATCAAAGGCCTTTCCGTAATGTATAAAATCCACTCGTAGTGGGAATTCATGTTCATAAATGAGTGGTAGGCAATGCATGTAACTAACAAACAAATTAAAAAGAAGGTAGTGTAAAACACGCTAAGTTACATATAAAAAGTTTAAGGCAAATATATTTCAGCTATTACTATGGCCTTCATCAGTGCGACTACGATTGGTTTTCGTTGCCAGACCAATCTGGCAACGAAAACCAATCGTAGTCGCACTGATCAAGGCCATAGGAATGGCTGAAATATATTTGCCTTAAAATTTTTATACCTAACTTAGCATGTTCTACTGTATCTTCTTAATTTAATTCATGTTCATCCACTTTTTTGCTTAGTTCTTTCTGTTCATGGGCATAATCGATAACGACATAGCCTTTCTTGAATTAAGCTTGTTCTCGTGGTTGAACCATGTGCAGTATTTCCATCAAGCAATGCTACAGTATTGTAGTGAAGATTTTGTAAACAAGTTGCAGTAGGCTGGTTTGTGTGCGATTCTTAAAATCCCCAATTTTATACTACAGGAGCACTACTGTAACAGTGTTCCAGTCATCAAGAATATTTTCTTTGTTACATTTTGAAAGAGTGGCTGTATATGTTACGGATGAAACTCAACTTACAAACTCTCAAGAAACAAGTAGTTCATAGTTATGCACATTGTACAGTATGTACCAATAAATTGTTCTCAGTTCACTAAAAGAATACAAATCCCCGGGTTTTTGCGAAAATTTTACGATGTGTGCAGAAAAATGTGTAGTTCAGTAATTCCCCATCCTCTGCTGCATTGAATTATAGTATGCACACTTGTAACTTAGTAATTCCCCTTTTTATGCTATAATAAATGCATAGTACAGCAATTAGAAAATGATACTAATGCTACGAAATAAAAACATTCCCATGAAAAAATTTTCTCCATACACTAGCTTTTATAATCTGAAATGTTTCAATTGATGAAGACAACAAAAATATGCACCCTCCCACAAAAATTTTGGCAGTGAAACTTCTTGCAGAATCTTTAAATCAAATTGAAATGACATTAAAGGCACTACCCAAGTAGCACAAAAACGTTTTAAAAAGAGTTCGGCGAGACGGTGAAAAAACGTCACAATATTACGTTTATAAAACGCTAATACGTCTCGTTGATTCAATGGTTTTTCAACCGTTGTAGCACTGTTTTTAAGACGTTTAAAATGACGTTATTTAAACGTCATATTCCTTTTATGACGTTTAGAAACTGTTTTAACAACCGTTCAGCAACGTTTGAATGACGTTATTTAAACGTCATATTCCTTCCTTTATGACGTTGAGAAATGTTTTTAAGAACTTTTAGCAACGTTTAAATGACGTTATTTAAACGTCATATTCCCTCTTTATTACGTTGAGAAACTGTTTTAACAACCGTTTAGCGACGTTTTATTTTCGATTTTACAACGTATTTTTCCTTTCTGTATTACGTGTAGTAAATGTAACAGCAACGGTTAATCAACGTCTAAATTTCCTTTATTAAACGTTGCTGTCCTTTGTGTATTACGTCAAACGTCGCAAAAAACGTTACCACAACCTTTTATCGAAGGTTATATTCCAGTTTCAAGACTTTTTTTTTTTGGCTTTACGTGTGCCGTTGCAAAACGTTAGAACAACGTTTCTATTTCGTTCTTGGGTGATTCCGTATCGACTCAACACAACGACTTGCCCATCTCAGATTTTAATGAAATTTGGTACATAGGTGGCCTCTATATAGATTAAGAAAAATACCAAATTTCATCGTCATATATCCACCGGTTTTGAAAATACAGCTATAAAAAGTATTAAAAACGCCCCAAAATCGGAAGATTGATGGGTTTTTAAATTGTGATTGCAGCTCCCCTAATTAAGATAGAGTGATGGGAAAGGTATCTTTTTGTAGTATTGTTTATGCTATTTTATTTGATGTACAACACCATAGGGGTTAATATTTTAAAAAAATTCAAATTTTAAAATTCAAATTCAAATTTTGAATTTTTCAAAATGTGACACTTCAAAAAATTCGAAATTTTTTTAAAACAATCTTTATATGTTTGGCATATGATTACATGAGTTGTAACTTGGGATGATAATGGGTTTACTTAAAAAGCTATATTCAAATTTAGCCTAACACAAGAGTTCAATGAAAAAAAATAAATAAATAAAAAAACATGTAATCTGAAAATAAATTTGGGCTAAATCTTTAAAAAGTTTCATTAATAACAATAGATATAGTATTTTTGTTATTTAAAACCATTTATTTAAACAATGTTTTATTTTTAATTAATTTGTTTAAAATCTGAGTCACATGGGCTTAAAAATTTTATTAATTTCATTATTCAGAATTTGTAATAATTCCCAATACAATATAAAAAAATAAAGACTGTGCAGTTATACTGTAGGCTACATTTTGTTTTGGACAAAACTCTGCATGTTCCGACTTAAAAAACTGATTCTGTTGTTTAGATCATTGGTAACAAGACCCAACAAGCAGCAACTTGCATTCCTACCTTGCAGACCTCAGTCTGCTTTAGGTTTTGATGGTGATCAGATGTGTTTCTCAGTCTGCTTTAGGTTTTGATGGTGATCATGTGTTTCTTGCAGTGAAAGTGATATGTGTTTGAAAACTTTTGTGGTTGAAAACTTTAAATTGAATAAAGTACATCCTTTTCAGTTTTGAAACTAGACTTTTATAAATTGAAGCTGTGCAGGATTTTTTTAGGAAAAATAAAAAGAACAGGTAATGGGAGGCAATTATTTTACTATTTGAATTTTACATTTTATGCACAAATAATCAACAATGGAAAGTACAAGATATGCATTAATACAATGTTTCAATCCATATAGAAATGTGACACTGGATGTTGGAAAATTTTGATGACTTATCAAAGGAGACTAAAATTTGTGATTCTTGCAAAAAGCAGCTGAAAACTTTAATAATTAGTCAAGAAGCAAATGAAACCTGTGCTGATGAGAAAATGGACGAAAATTTTGCATCTATGTCAGAAGTAATTGAAACACTTAATACTTCGCTCCATGAATTGGGTGAATCAGCTGTCAATAAGAAAAAGTTAAAATCTAAATGTTATGCTTCAACCAAAATTCAAAAAATCAGTTCTGCTATGAAACGGAAGCTTTTTACAAATATTCAAGAATCATCTGATGACGAGGATGAAATACTTCACGACTCTCTTATGGACAATCTTAAAAGTAATTTTTCTAACTGCACTAGAGATAAACAGTTGATGATTTTGACTTGCTTACCAGAGTCATGGAGTGTTAGGAAAATCATGTAAGAATTCAATGCTCCTAATTATATGGTAAGACAATAAAAAAAAAAAATTCTGAAGGAGAAAGGAATTTTGGAAAGCCTTAATAGAAAACCAGGTAAGTCTCTCTCTTCTGAAGTAGTTGTAGTATGATCATTTTACCAAAGTGATGAAATTAGTCGGGTTTTACCTGGAATGAAAGATTGTGTTTCTGTTAGGACTGAAAACGGAGATAAAGTTTTGTCAAACAGGCTGATTTTATGTAATTTGACAATTTGCAAGCACGAAAGTCAGTTTTTCCAAATTCGCAGAGCTCAGACCAAAAAACCGTGTCCTGGTAGGGTCTAGTGGTACTCATACGGTATGTGTTTGCACCACACACCAAAATGTAAAACTGATGATGGAAAATGCAAGAATTGGTTCACTAACGAATGGACAATTATCTTCCTACAAACATTGTCTTGCAAGAGTATTATGCAACCCTACTTCCATAGATTGTCATTTGGGGAAGTGTCCCACCTGTTCTGGGAACACGGTTTTGAGAACTTGGTTGAAAAACTAACTTTTCGCCAATGGATTACAGTTGATAGATGCAACTTGGAGACATTAGAAAAATCAACTTCAAATTTTATTGAATTGTTTTGCGAAAAGCTGTCTGCTTTGGTCAGACATGACTTCATTGCTAAGCAGCAAAGCTCTTTTATGAATAGTAGTACTAAGGAAAACCTCAAGGACTCAGAATTTCTCATCATTTGTGATTTTGCTAAAAATTATAGTTTTCTTCTTCAAGATGAAGCCCAGAGATATCACTGGACCAGTGGGCAAGCCACAGTCCACCCATTTGTCATCTATTACAAAACAGAAAAGACTGAACATGCAAGTTTTGTAGTAATTTCTGAATGTTTAGAGCACAACACAATTACACTGTGCTGCTTTCAAAGAAAAAACCTTATTAACTTCTTGAAAAGTAAGTTTGGTGACAACAGCATCAAAAAAATGTACTATTTATCTGATGGGTCTGCAGCCCAGTGCAAAAATCGGAAATTTTTTCACAAACTTTTATGTTTCCATCAAGATGACTTCAACATTGATGCTGAATGGCATTTTTCAGCAACAGCACATGGGAAGGGGCCATGTGATGGCGTTGGTGGAACGGTGAAAAGGTTAGCTGCCCGAGCCAGCTTACAACGCCCTTACGAGAATCAAATTCAAACACCATTTCAGTTGTACAAATGGGCAATTCAGAACATTTTTGTGGCAAACTTTACATATGTAAGTCAAGAAGAATACATAGAAACAGACCAATTTTTGGAAAATCGCCTAAACAAGTCTCTAACAATACAAGGTACCCAGAAACTTCATGCTTTTATTCCTATCCCATTGAGTAATTCAAAAATAAAAGTGAAGATGTTCTCAGAATCAAACGAGTCAGCTACTGAAAAAGTATCAGCATTACAAGACAAATAACAGAAATGAGTGGTTACATAACCATAATCTATGAAAACAACTGGTGGGTAGCGTATGTTCTACCAAAAGAAGAGAGTGAGAATGAAGTTAAGGTCTCATTTTTACATTCAGCTGGTCCATCTACATCCTTTTCCTACCCTAGCCTACAAGATGTATTATAGCTTCCTGTAAGTTATGTCTTGTGTAAAGTAAATCCTTTGACTCCGACAGGAAGACTCTACAGTCTCTCTGAAACAGAAATACACCAAACTATTGAAGCTCTTAAAGACTATATCAAAGATCTGCACGTGTGATTTCACTTCAAAACAATGATGCAACTTTTTTTTTAATTTTAGAAGATTCTGCTTTAAGTGATGATCTAAGTTTAAGATTAGGAGTATAATTTGCATAAATGTAAACAATTCAATGCCATATGTTATTATTATTTTGATGTGTTTCTTGAGCAGTAATTGAAATTACTTTTTAAAGTCTGTTTATTTTTTTTGTATTGAATTGTGAATTATTACAAATTCTGAATAATGAAATTAATAAAATTTTTAAACCCATGTAGTCTCAGATTTTAAACAAATCAATTAAAAATAAAACATTGTTTAAATAAATAGTTTTAAATAACAAAAATACTATATCTATTGTTATTAATGAAACTTTTTTGAGATTTAGCCCAAATTTATTTTCAGTTTACATGTTTTTTTCATTTTTTTTTCATTAAACTCTTGTGTTAGGCTAAATTTGAATATAGCTTTTTAAGTAAACCCATTATCATCCCAAGTTACAACTCACGTAATCAAATACCAAACATATAGATTGTTTTAAAAAAAATTTCAAATTTTTTGGAGTGTCGCATTTTGAAAAATTCAAAATTTTAATTTTAAAATTTAATTTTTTTTAAATCTTAACCCCCTATGGTGTTTGTTGTACATCAAATAAAAGAGCATAAAAAATACTACAAAAAGATACCTTTCCCATCTCTCTATCTTAATTAGGGGAACTGCAATCATAATTTAAAAACATATCAATCTTCTGATTTTGGGATGTTTTTGGACATTTTATATAGCTGTATTTTCAAAACCGGTGGCTATATGACGATGAAATTTAATATTTTTCTTAATCTATACAGAGGCCACCTATGTACCAAATTTCATTAAAATCTGAGATGGTGAGATAAAAAATGCCTTCAAATTGTGTTGAGTTGATACGGAATCACTCTTCAAATCTTTTACTTTGCATATTACATTGAAAACAAACGTTTCCATAACGTAGCAAAACCGTTTAAACGACGTTTCCATAACGTAGCAAAACCGTTTTAGCAACGTTTGTGCTCCGTAAGAGGGACGTACGGTAATGCTTATTTTAAAGCTGCCATGATAATCTGTTGTATATAGTCTTGCTACCTAGTCTACAAAAATTTGGGGGTAAATAAATGAAGTTCTCAGCTAACCTAAAAAATCATTTTCATCATATCATAAAATATCATTTTCATCATATGAAGGCCCCTTCACAAAACTTTTCTTGTTCCTAATAGTTATTTTACTATCACTTATTTTTGTTGAAGCTTTATAAGGGATGACTTTGTTAGGAAAGTAATGTTATAAAAAAGAAAGCATTTCTATCACAGTTACTAGTGCAACACAATCTCTTACCATTATACAGAGTGTCCAAGAATTATTAAACACATTACAAAATTATGTACAAAAAAAACAACAAAAACCTATGAGCATTGTCTGTTTTTCTATGTCACATATTACTAACACGGTTCCTATATTTTTGTATTGCAGAATTGTTACTCCCAGAATCCGATAGATGGCGCTAGGTGTGGCCTGATGAGGAATTTATGAGAAATGCGCAATCAGTAGTCATGTCATCCATACAGCAGAAGGCGATGTGTGTGTTATGGCTTTCAGAATTAAAGTTTGTCAACAAAGTTAAAAGACGGTACCGTTTAGAGTATGGTTGTTATCCTCTATCAACGAATTCAACTAAGCGGTGAATGAAACAGTTTAAAGAAACTGGCAATGTGGAACATCGTGGAGGAACCGGTAAGCCTAGCGTCAGAGGTGAGATGGTTGACCAAGCTATGAAAGTTTCCGACGAAGCCCCAGGAAATCCGTTCATAAAGCAAGCAGAGAACTGTGCATTCCAAAATAGACAGTTCACGATATCTTGCACAAGAAATTAGTTTCATGCTTATAAAATTCAAATAGTGCAAAAGATGCATGCAAATAATCACACTCTGCAATACGATTTTGCTGTGGATATGCTGAATCAAGTGGAAAACGATAAAAACTTTCTCAGTACTGTAATTTGTAGTGATTAATCCACATTTCATGTATGAGGTATTGTTTCATTTCGTAAACTATGTTTTGTTTGGATATGGGGCAGTGAACCGCCTCATGCTGCTATTGAACTGGAACGTGATTCTCCAAAAGTTAATGTGTGGTGCGCCCTATAAAAAAGAGAAGTGATTGACCCTTTCTTCTGTGAAAAAAACATAAATGGTGACATTTACTTGGATATGTTAGAAAATTTCCCTATACCCCAGATCAAAAGATATGACATCGTTTTCCAACAAGACTGCATGCCTTCGCATTGGTCAATGTGTGTACGAAAGTGCCTAAATGAGCATTTCCCCAACAGATGGATTGGGCGTGGTGGTCCCATTCCGTAGCTCCTCGCTCCCCAGATCTAACTCCATTGGATTATTTCATGTGGGGTTATGTGAAGGATCGTGCCTATCAGACGCCTTGTACTGATTTGCAGGAACTGAAGCAGCATATCACAGCTGCTATTAATTCCATATCTTCTCAGATGCTTGGCAATACATGGCATGAAATAGAGTATCGCTTGGACGTACTACGAGCAACCAAGGAATCTTACATCAAAATTTATTAACATGTGTAGTTACATTGTAAGTTAGTACAGTCAGTTTCTTTCTATCTGTTTAATGTTTTGTTTTACATAATTTTGTACTGTGTCCAATAATTCTCGGACACCCTGTATATTTATTGTTCACAAGGTATACGACTTCACAAACTATGTTTTGACTCAAGTCCATTTCACTGGCTTCGTTGTGGCTGTTGCAATTTTCTTGAAAATTCAGTTGCTCATATTTAACTGAACATAAAGTAGACATTTTAATACCACTAACATCTAAGTTATTGCAACATAAAACTGAGTCAGTTGTGTTGTTCATTTACGAGTTTTTCGGACACATCTGAAATTTAGCTGATAGATTATTAGAAATGTGAGGTGAAATAATGCTGGGAGATAAATCAAGTAGTACTTTCACAGCTTTGTTTTTAATTTTTTCTTTTAAGTGTAGCTAAAGGCTATCTGTGTTTCTGCTGCAGATCTGTGTATTTATATCTCAGTTTACGTTTCTTTATCATTTTTTCTGTATTTTTACAGAGGAGCCTTTTATTTTGGTATGTTAGTTGCTTTGTATTTTTTTCAACCCATGTGTATTTGGTTCTTAATCTTTTTGTTCACTAGTTTGCGAATTAAGACTTAATTTTTGGTTATAATTGTCTTAGTATTTGAGGAAGTTTGTTTAGTGTAATGTCCCTAGTTTATATCTTGTGCTTAGAAATTGCAATTTTTAGTTTCCGCTTGAGGGTCCTATTGTGTAACAAACAGTACGTAGCATATAAATAATTGTAAGAATCAATTGATTATGCATGTTGAAACACCCTTTTCAAAAATTTGTATGCAAATAAGATATGAAAACAGCCACCCAATCTAGTTTGTTCTGTCTTGGGTTAAATTCTGTTGCTACTCATGTATACTCATTTCACGAGTAACCCTTTGCATTGTTTGGCCAACCAGAAAAAAATATTTTCTTCTATTGGTTGTTCATTAATGCCATTTGTTGTTGTACTCTTACATTGTGCTGTGCTCTTCTCTCTATTTCTGTACATAACATTAACTTCAAGTTCCTAAAATGTATAAGTTCTTTTTCTGTTTCAATTCATAGGTGGTCACAAAAAGTTATAATGAAACAAATGAACAATTCATGCATTCATTTTATTATTTTCATAGGCTTCAAACACAATTCATGTATTCTGAATCATAAGAAAAAATATATATATATATATACAGTACTCACAAAAAGTTTGGGATATTATGGTTTCAAAAGGGAAACATTGTGATATGCATATTTAGTGACTACAGGAGATAGGTTATCAGCATAAATTAGCATCATGATGACACATCATGTGGTGTGTGTGTGTGTGCAAGCTCCGATAAAAGTAGCTTCCGAGAAGTAGAAAACAGGTCGTCTCACTGCTTGGACTACAAGTTTGCTGAATGCATTTCCTTCAGAGTAGGATTAACTTGAAAAGATGTCCAGACGGCATTTAAGTATTGACATCAGAAATGGGGCTGTTGACATGTTACATGCAGGTGTATGGCAGATTGATGCAGTTGCTGCTTTAGGAGTTTTGCAAGCTAGCTACACACAAAATTTCTACCGAATGGAAATGCTGCAGATCAAGCAGGATTTTTACCCCCCCCCCCCAATAAACAGGTGTGTGTGTGTGGGGGGGGGGTTACTTAAAAAAAACACCCACTGTAAACGGTTATTTTATTTTTTTTCCAAAGAAACACATGATTTCTTTTCTGGTTAATGCTCTTGTACGTTATGTTTTTGCTCCAAGTAATTCCCAAATATATTTTATGACTTCAATACTTGGGTTGTAGAGATAGAATATTTTAAATAAGCAATGTTTATTCACAATTAAATATTTTATTTTAAGATTTTAAATCTACTGTAGTTTCACTGAGCATTTGGCTTGGCTTCATTAGGACAAATGGAGTGCAAACGTTCAAATCATCGTGACATCATCAGCATTCTGACAGTCACTGCTTTTGGCAAGTTGTTTCCACGTGTTTGAAAGAAATCTAGTAGATGTCATGTCGTTGACAAGCCATGAGCAGTTGCACTAGATGTGGAAAGTTTCTAATATATTAAGCTTGATAGTCAAATCAGGTTTATCAATAAGCGTAGCATTAAAAAAAAAAAAAATCTGGTTATTTTCATGATAATGTTGGGCTATAGACGACTTCTTCAGTTCCATACGTAAGTCATGTGTTCCTTCACATGAAAACTTAAAAGCCCTACGGATCTGTCCTATACATGAAAGTCCACATTCACAAGCGATGTGATAAATTCCCCAGTTATGTCTTCAACGTAGTCTTTTGATCCATAAAAATTTGCCTTGTTTATAGATTTCAAAATAACTTCGAAATTTAAACATTTGAAAGTTCCTAAATTTCTGGACAGCTTTGTCTACAACAAAAGGACAATCTATATCCTGTGTGTGCCACAATTTCTTTAAAAATAAAAATCAAACTTTTTTTTATTTTTTTGTTTTTGTGTTTACTGACCATGGTGAGCAACTCGATGGGCTATAAGCAGTCGCCTGTCCCTAATTTAGGGTCACTGGTTCCATAGAAGGAAGAGACCCAGTGCCGTAAGACAAACACAACATCCATGCCTCACCGGGATTCGAACCCAACCCACTTGGAAGAACCAAACAGTCATAAGCCAGTGCTTAGACCACTGCGGCGGCAAAAATCTAGCCTTTTCTGCAAGGAATCCTCTGTAACGCATAGATGTACTGCACGATATACTTGGGTAGAAAACACCAATTTGTTTCCATGACTTTTCTTTATGACTTGTCAACAACATGACACCTACTAGATTTCTTTCAATTGCATGGAGACAATTCACCAAAATCCATGATCATCAACTACCTGATGATGTCACATATGAATGTTTATGCTCCCTTTGTCCTGATGAAGCCGAGCTAAAGGCTCAACAAAACTATAGATCTTAAAATAAATTATTTAATTGTGAATAAATGTTGCTTATTTATTCTATAATTTCACACATGGTTTAATCCTTTAATTCCACTAATATTATATTTACCAACTTGGTGAAGTCACCAACTTGGTTTACTTTCACAGGGTGATCCAGTTGTACTCTACAGAAAGATCTACTGGTAGGAGGGGAAATACTGATCTGAGGGATATAAGCTCAAGTTTTAAAGCTACAGGAGGTTGTACTTAATTTACACTCACCTGTGTTTTGCATAACATCCCTAACTTTCCTAACTAGAGCCATGAATAACCAAACCTGAGTAAAATTTAAAAAGAAAAAAAAATCATTTATGCAATTTCTTTATATAATTCAACTGTTTTGAATGCCCTATTATTTCTTAATGTAAATCACATTCAAAAGTTTGCCCTAATTAGTGCTGGTAAATTATGCTCATAAAATTTTATTATGATATACCCCCAAATTTTAACTTATCTTTATATATATTAAGAATCAAGCAAGAAGAAACAAAAAGGAAAGTAAACACTGAAAAACAAGTTACTAGTAAAGTGAAAAGCCAAAATGAGCACAAGCTGCAGTTACAATTAACTGGAATGAAAATTTAAAATAAAAAAGGAAGAGAAAAAAAGCTAAACCACTGATGAAACCTATTGAAAGTGCTGTCATCATGGCATTCAACTTTTTCTGTTTTTTTCTGACAGCCAGAAAGACTCCTTTGATCCCCCCCCCACGATCTTTTTTTTTTTTTTTTTGCAGTATGGTCCCAAACACAGCAAATAGCTCTAATCTCAACTTCGCATGCTCAGTAGATATGTCACTAACTCACTATTATACTCACTATTATATGCTATGCTACAAATAAATAGTCCAATATAATAATGATAATTTTACTCACAAAATGACTGAATCATACATAGTTGTTTGTGTTATTTACATGAAACTTTCATGTCTGGCTTTACTTTGCAAAAACCTCTTTGCTTCAGAATTTTTTTTTGTGCAATATCGTTTTTAATAGAAATGATGGATAAAGCTGATAGCTGTTCCTGCATCGTTGTAGATCTCAAATAAGTCTTTATCAGCTTTAATTTATTAAAACTTCTTTTCCCGCTTTCTACAGACAGGAATTGCAATATTCGAAAGCAAATCCTACTGTTGGGATAACAATGAACCATTATCATACTGGAATATGAAGTTTAGAGCTTCTATTGTAGTAGCTGAGCTGCATTTGCTCATAAGTGCTTGCAAATGCCTCAGCTCTTCAAACAGTTGCTCCCCATCGATATCTTTTTCTTCACTGTCAGCATCCTTAAGGAATTTTTCTAACTGAATACACTTTTCTTTTAAAGAATCCCCTGTCAGGCAATTTCTTCAAATTATAAAGGAAACCCGAAGCGTTGAAAAGTTTTTGCAACTGAGTAAATCTTTCCTGAATGGCAAACAATGCGCTATCAATGAGTGGATAGAAAACCATTGATTTATATATGGTTCGCAATCTGTAGGAGCTTTGTTGCAGTTTTCATAGTAAAAAGTGTTTTTTTCCCGCTTTACCCTAGGCTGTGGGAATTTGGGATTTATTTCCAAGATGTACATAACAATAAGGCTTGTCACTCAAGCCTTATTGTTATACACTGAGTTGCCACTTTATTATGACCACCCCCTCAGTACTTCGTTGGGCCACCTTTTGCCTTTAATACTGCGTCTATGTAGATTCTTCGTGGCATGGACTCCACGAGATGTTGATAGGTGGTTTTTGGAATCTAAGACCATGCTTGATGAATAGCACTTTCCAGGAGTGTGAAATTGCAGGGTTGTGTATCCAGCTGTTTGATGGCTTGTTCAACTTCATCCCACAAATTCTCAATGGGGTTGAGATCTGGAGATTGTGGGGGCCAACTAAGCAAAGTAAACTAACCGGCATTTTCCTGAAACCAATCCTGTACAATACGAGCACTATGGCAAGATGCATTATCTCGTTGAAAGTAGCCATCGCCATTGGGATAAACCATCCACATGACAGGATGTACTTGGTCTGCAACGATGTTTAGATATGATGTGCCAGTCAGACGTTGATCAACATGAATTAAAGGGCCCAAATCATGCCAGAAAAACATTCCCCAAACCATAACGTTGCCTCCACCAGCTTGAAGGGTTGTAGCAATGCATTTGGGGTCCATGCTTTCGTGCTGTTTCCGCCAAATTCTCACTCGGCCATAGGCATGGTGCAACTGAAAACGTGATTCATCGGACCAAATAATTGTTTTCCAATTATCGACTGTCCAATCCTTATGCTCCTGTGTGAAGTGGAGACATTTTCTCTTGTTAACTGCAGACAGCAAAGGTGTTCGAACAGGCCTCCTTCTGCCATATCCCATCCGTGCCGTGTACGGTGAACAGTGCGTGCACAGATCATTTGAGGGATCCTTGATTAAGATGGTCTGTAATTGCTGCACTGTTGCCTATTACCAGTCTGGACACTCCGTTCCGCCCGAGCAGTCACTAGTCGATGACGACCACACGTTGCACGTAGAGACCCAGTTTTTTGGCTGACAGTCCAGTCTTTAAACACTTTAACAACAGTGGCTCTGGAACATTTCATGAATGCAGCGGGTTCAGTGATAATCGCTTCATGGCTCCGAGCTCTTACAATCGTCCCACGTTGAAAGTCTGTCAAATTGCATTTTTTACCCATCTCGTCACCCAAAAATCACTTTTACTACTGTCGCAAGCACTAAGCTTTCCCTTTTTATACTAGCCTCACCCTCAGGCGGCAACAGCGTGCAGCCATAGCTCATTTGATTAAAACTGTCAGGTAGTCATAATAAAGTGGCCACTCAGTGTATATAAAAATGTCAACAAACATCAAAAAAAAAAAAAAGGTTCCCCCTGAAAACCCACATGCGTAAAAAAGCAGCAGAGAAGAATTCTCAGAAAAAAAAACGCTCAAGAATTGAAAATGCTTCTTGTTGTTGGTGGTATATATATAGGAACTCTGCATGTGCCAGAGAAACAACAAAGGAGTATTCAGCTTTCATTTTTGTGGCAAATACAGACTAGCTCATAAAAGAAAAAAGTTTGCGGATAATTTTACTATGTAAGAAAATTTATAAATCTATGGGCATCCCTTCCATTTGGTGGCTGCCTACCTGACCGGTAAATATGTATATTAGCGCCCTAAATTATTTCGTCGGAAAAATGTCAGTACCTAGAAAAAGTGTGACGTAAAGATTTTAGAGTACGGAAATTAATGGCAAATGGTGCAGAAATTTCATATTTTAAATGTGTTTTAAAGATTTTCTATCGTAATATTGAACTGTGAGTGTGATGCTGTGAAGAGACGCTGCGGTAGGCCTAATGCATCGCCAGAGGTGCATTCAAATAAAATGTGACTGCATACACAACCATTGAAACAGAAAACTTGCTGCAAATCACAATAACAATGGAACGAGATAATTTAAAGAAAAATTAATATAACAGTAAATAATTATTAGAACATTACAGATTCCAGAGAGGGCAAAAGGACATTACGATTGAATCCGCAAAAATGTTTGTAAAATGGACCTTAAGGCCAAAACTTAAAAATTTTTGGACTATGAACCTCATAAAAACAAGAGACCAATTTTTATATCAAGAAAAGCAGTTCTGTTAATGAACCTTCAAAAATTATATATAGCATCTTTAACAACTTAATTCAAAAATAGTACTTTATAAAATATATAAGGAAAACATTTTATTTTAATAACTGGCAACTGCAAGAGTAACCTGGCAATAAAATAAAAAAAATCTTTCTGTGTAAATGAAACTTTTGTTACAGTTCCTATATATTGAGAACAGGCCTTGATAAAATCAAGAGGCCAGAAACTTCTGCAAAAACAAATAACTCTATCGGAAGATGTGAAAAATAGTTGAACATTCTCATGTTAAGATAGAATTAAATATATTAACCTTAGTAAAACCTTAAGTGTTTTAATTGCTGTAATAACATTTTTATTTTTTAATCTACAAGCAAAAACTATCTGCAAAATCTGCTAATAATTTGCAAACTATCCACGTATGGAGTACGCGTGTACGTCTATATTGTGTGACTCTGCGCATCGCTACGGCGACGATGTGAAGCTTTGCTTCATTGAAAGGAAGATTCGCTGCAGCGTTTAATTCATGCGCGGACAACTACAAGTCCAAGCGCGTATTTTGTTACCACGAGAGCGAGCCGTGTTATACTCATACGCTACACAATATAGTTCGTTCATGTTTTGTCATTGTTTTTAAAGCGATGTTGAGAAATTTTTCGTTCTTTCGCATACAATTCCTTGATTCAAAATAGAAAGTACTAACATGATTTTCTATGATGTACAGGAAACTGGGGAACTATAACTTTAGGTTCTGGTTTGAACAGCTTCCATTCATAGCTGATTTGCTGTGTCACTGCACTTTTGGTTCTCCTGTGTTAATAGCTTGTTCGCAGGTCAGTTTCTATCTTACTCATACATATCTTTTGCAAATCGAAGAGTTTTTTTCTCAGTTTTTCCTGCCAACAACATACAGGAAAAAAAAAACAAAATAAAGGGTGGATGCTGTGGACCTATTTTCTGTAGCGTATCACTACATTTATTGCTCTCCTGCCAACAACATAACCTCTTTCTCTTGTACTCTTCCGCCCATCATTTTGGTACAGCAAGAAACCTTCCTTTTAAAGGACCAAAGCTTCACATTCTTTGCCGGAGCAAAACATTAGGCCTACCGCAGCTTCTCTTCACAGCGTCAGAATCACAGGTCAATATTACGAAAAAAATATATCTTTAAAACACATTTAAAATATGCAATTTTTGCACCATTTGACATTAATTTCCATACACTAAAATCTGTACATCGCACTTTTTCCAGGTACTAAAATTTTTTCAACGAAATAATTTAGGACGCTAATCTACACATTTACCACCTGGCCTACCCCTTGGACCGGCCCTGGCTGGAAAACCACAAGATCGAATCTTTACAGCTACCTCAGGTCTGACCTTAATACTACTAAGAAAATTTGAGAATCTATACAGCAACGTTTAGATAACCGCATTCCATACCCCAGTATACTGGCAGACCTCTGTAATGTGTTGACTAATATGGGACTAACTGCACCAAACACTAATCAATAATGTCACTGCAAGTATGCTTCGTAGGTGTCAAGACGTTTTTCGACACATAGGTAGTGTTACTGGATACTGAAATCCAGAGGTTTGGACATTCTCTGAATATACACTTTTGTCTATATTGTGGTACTACTTGTTGTGAGCAGAAATTGCCCATTGAATTGTTTTTGTGAACACACTCTGGCGTTTATGTTACGTGGCTTCACTTCATGCAATATCCCCAACTTTTTGTGACCAGTATATATATATATATACATTCTATAATTTTTTCCTTAGTCTTCAGTTTTGCTCTTAAGTATATATATATACATACATACATACATACATACATTGCTGGAAAAAAATGTGTACAATCAAAGTGTGACAGTTTGTACGGCTTTTCTACACAGCGTAGCTATGTGATCCAGCCTTTAATCTGTTGCCCTTAACAATCTGATAATAGAAGAGATCCATAATTCAGAGAAAGGCTAATTAGGAAGCACTGGCCTAATCGGAAAAGTATTAATCCGACAGTGAATAGAAATATTGGTTTGTGTCTCTCTAATTTAATTGCTTAGAAAAGATTATTCATTCAGAGAAATCTGAAGATACAGACTCAACTAGCAAATACAAAAATTGGTCTATTACTCTTGCCATTTGGGAACAAACAGCTACAAAATTCAAAGTGAACATTAAATTCAAAACCAGTAGCACCAAAAGTAAACAGCTATCAAGATGGTTTTGAAGCATTACAGAAACAAAGGAGCAATGATATGTGTTCAAAAATAATATTGTTGAGAGATAATTAATTCAAATTAGAAAAAAATCCTCATAAAACTATACTTCCAACCAAAGTAGTAGAATGTAAAAGTATGTGTGCACGCCGATAGTTTTCAAATTATTAGCAGATTTTGCCAATATGGGCACATTTGGACGTTTGTAGCCTCTAGATTTTATCAAGGCCTGTTTCTCAGTACATAGGAACTGTATCAAATGTTTCCTTTACACAGAAGGAATTTAAATTTTATTGCCAGGTTCCCCTTGCAGCAACTAGTTATTAAATTAAAATCTTTTCCTTAAGTAATTTGTAAGTCAACAGTAATTTTTTTTTTTTTATTGGCGGTTTAACGACCACCGTGAGCAACTCAATGGGCTATAAGCAGTCGCCCGTCCCTAATTTAGGGTCACTGGTTCCAGGGAAGGGAGGAAGCCAGTGCTGTAAGACAAACACAACATCCATGCCTCACCGGAATTCGAACACGGACCCCGTTCGGACGAATGATCAGAGGCCATCGCTTAGACCACTGCGCCACCGGGGGCAGCACAGTAATTTTTGAACTAAGCTGTTGAAAATACTATTTATAATTTTTAAAGGTTCATTAATGGAACTGTTTTCTGGGTATAAAATGTTTCTTTTAATTCTCTTGTTTTTATGAGGTTCATAATCCAATATTTTGCCATAAAGGTCAATTTCACACACATATTCAATTGTATTTTGCCGTCATCGGAATTTGTAATGTCCTAATAATTATTTTTTTATTGTTTCTTTAAATTACCTTATATTGTCATCGTGATATGTGGGTTTGCAGCAAATTTTGTTTCAATGGTTGTGTTCACAGATACATTTTATTTTTATACAACTCTGCTTCCAACTTCTCCCACCCCTGCATTCCTGAAATTTGAACAAAAATTTAGTAAACTGCAACTGGAAAAGCAAAGCAACTGGCCACCTTGCCTGTGACAGGTTCAATAGCATTCCTCTGCTTCATTATTTGATAGGCACAACTCTGATATGTGGAAGGGGGAGATGGGCACATTTGAATGTAAGTGTGTACTCCCACAGTCTAACAAAATGTTGCATTGGATATTTGTATATATTCCATTTGGATACAGATACATTATGATTTCAGTAAGCTTAATTCACATCTGGTATAAAAGGTGCATTTTCAAAAAAAAAAAAAAAAAAAAAAAAAAAGTTAAATTTTTGCGTGCCTTACGTAGACTTTGAATTGTGACTGACAATTTACTTCTTGGCCACAGGACTCTGTACAGGGTGGGTTTTGAATTTTTTTCAGCCTTGAAGCTTTCTGGATTTAATAAGTATCTCTCCAACAGCTTATTCCGTTTGTTACTCTACACACAATATATTTCTTGCAAAAAAACTGGCTGAATGAGCCCTAAGAAATGCTGATCTAATATATGATAACAGTAATATAGAGTATCCTTTATAACTAACATACCAATAAGCTGCGTTTGTAACAATGTTTGCTACACGGAAGCACATTGGAGTAATTAAGTATAAATTCAATACTCTCTAAACATTTGAAGAATTAGAATTTCTTTTACAACTAGCTGCATTTGTTATTTAAAAATCTAACCAAATATTCAGTAGCTCATAAAAATGAAAAGGTCTAAAATTTCGTTTCCTTGAAATATATTTTTGTTACTCTTTCACGAAAATACAAAATTAAAAACGAATCAGCTGTGTTTAGATCCGAAAATCTAACAAATCCTTTACTACTCCTAGTTTAAAATGCAGTCGATGATATATATACCTGTTAAGAAAATACATGAATGTGTTCACGTATTAAGCCTATCTCCACGTGTTACGAAACGAATACATGAATGTCTTCACGTGTTACGGAAATCTCCAAGAGTTACGAAGCGAATACATGAATTGTGTTCGAAATCGAAGTCTATGAATTGAAACAGGAAAAGAACTTACCTTTTAAGAACGATAAAATCCATCGATTAGGCATGCAGCTATGGACGATCGAGTTCAGCCTTGCCATAACTCACCGTCCGTAGTACAAGTGACGTAACAGCAGGTTAGAGAACGATGCAGCCGCAGACCAGATGCTGCTTTAAAACCAATGGAATAAAATCTTCTAGTCGTATAAGCAAAAAAAAAAAAAAAAAAAAAAGGAGGAATTCAATAATCTTTATCAATTATACACAAGCTTACTGTTTTATCAACAGTATAATTTTGTTCTTTTTTGCCTGAATGTAATGTCACGCCAAAGATTAGCTGTGACCTTGCTAACATGACGAAAATGCAACGTTTAGCAAACGTAATGAATGTGACAAAATCGCAACGGTAACGGATGTAACATTTAACAAACGTTTATCAAACGTAGTCTTTGTACGGAAGACCAAATATCAACTTTTGCAACCGAAATGCGACGTCTTTTAAACGTCATGTGCTACTTAGGTATAGGATAAGGACCTAGTTCTGTGCAGCTTTCTGTTAAAACTTTAAGGAAGTGTAGAGAACAAATCTAGCCTCATATTTATACTTCTGTTTTCCAGTTTAATGGTATGTGATGAAGACATTCTGTTTTTAGAATAAATTTAGTTCTTTTCAAATAATGTATTTTTACAATAAATGTTTTTCGTGGAATATGTTAAGTTTTTGGCATCTGTTTGTATTCATAACTGTTATTTAATGTTTTCATTTTACAGCATGTAAATATTTCTTGTTTTTTTTATATTGACCCAGTACACTTACTAGTAACTGTGTATAACAGGGCAATGAACTTTTCAATGTTATTGCTATTTGGGTTGCTCTGGGATTATCTAGTCAGGCTGTTCACTATTTCAGGAAGTACACACCTACAGTAGATAGTTTCCGTCCACTTGTTCTGCAAATAAAAACCAGTTCGAGTGTTGAAAGTCTGAAAGAGAAGTGTGCCCTGGCTTCTGTACAATAAAAAAACTGCAGTAAGCATCAACAAGTGAACTATGTGATGGGGAGGGGCCTACGATACCCAGTGGATCGGATAGCCATTGGAGGAAAATAAACTGCTTGTTCGCTGTGAAAATGGGGAGGGGGAGGACAAGGTGGCACCACTTAGTGTTTTGTGAAAATGAAGTCCCTGTTGTGCTGGAAGAGAGAGAGCTACAAGCCAACAGATGCTGATGACAATAACTTAACCAAGTATCAAAGCGTTTTTACATGCCATGGAAAATTAGACTCAGTTTTTGATAATGACATACATTTTTCAAAAGGAAGCTTGGTGATTGTGTCTGAGCCGCCCCGGTGGCGCAGTGGTCTAAGCGATGGCCTCTGATCGTTCGTCCGAACGGGGTCCGGGTTCGAATCCCGGTGAGGCATGGATGTTGTGTTTGTCTTACGGCACTGGCTGTCTCCTTCCCTGGAACCAGTGGCCCTAAATTAGGGACGGGCGACCGCTTATAGCCCATTGAGTTGCTCACGGTGGTCGTTAAACCTCCAATCAAAAAAAAAAAAAAAAAAAATTGTGTCCGAGTACCCTCTTGTTACTCTTCCTTGGGATGCAACAGCATTGTGTGTGTCTTTTTCCTTACAAGTTTTTTTTTTTTTTTTATTGAAGGTTTAATGACCACCGTGAGCAACTCAATGGGCCACAGGAAGTCGCCCGTCCCTAATTTAGGATCACTGGTTCCAAGGAAGAGAGAGAGCCAGTGCCGTAAGACAAACACAACATCCATGCCTCACTGGATTCGAACCCGGATCCCTTTCGGGCAAATGATCAGAGGCCATTGCGTAGACCACTGCGCTACCGGGGCGGCCAAGTTCTTTTTAAAAAGTTCTGTCTATGCTGATTCTTTTTAAGACCTTGTGATTCCCAACATGTTCTTGCCATAATACCAAGAGCTATTTCATAACATCAGTTAAGGTAATTGTGGCCCAAAACAGTTTTTTTAAATGATTTTTGTAAACTTTTTCCACTTGTATATTATTTTTAGTGCAAACTAAATGAGAGGCTTGAAGGCGATTTTCTTTCCAGTTGCTTACTTTATTAGTTTGTAATGTCACCATTCAAACCTGCAGTCTTGCCATGGAGCATAGTGACTGCCTAAGCTTAACATAAGTAGAATTATTATTATTACTATTTTGTACAGTAACCTTTTCTTATGGTTCTTGATGTTTTCATTTCAGAGTAGCACCCCCCCCCTCCATTTTGTGTTTTTGGATGCAGTCTGATCCCAGATATAATAACACACATGTATTAATGAACTTCATGATACCCTTTTCGGCAGCTGTTCAGTATTTGTAACTGTTACTAAATATTTTCATTTCATAGCATGTAATGAAAATATTTAGATTTTTTGGTGATTATGTAGGTCTCTCTCTCTCTCTCTCTCTCTCTCTCTCTCTCTCTCTCTCTCATTTTTAAAAAAAGCTGCAAAGTAAAAGTATTTGCCTGCATTAGCTCAGGAATTGTTTTTATAAACGGTTATGTGATACAAGCCATCCCATAATGGAGGTAAAGTTTCACACCTGCATTAAGCTGGCCAGACTCAACAAATCATGTGCGTATACATATGCAAAAATAGGCTGTGTATATGTGTCACCAAGATTTTGGCCTTTCATAAATGCTTGAGCTAAGTAAATAAAGTTATTAAATGGTTCTAGTTTAAATAAAGTGATAAGTCATTTACTCTGGACAGTTCAGTAAGCAAAAATTTTCACCCTGTTAGTTAAAAATAAATATGATTTAATCAGAATGAACTTCTTGATGTAGGTCGTATAGGAGTTTACTGGGCTGAGTATTCAATTATTGTGTCTTTCCTTCCATGTATAATACCTGTATATCCTAGATGTGTTTACATTAATGTTTCAGCACAGCCCTTAAGGCTGAGTTATGTTTGTCTGTAGGTGAGAGTGCTAGGATATTTTTAAACCTTATTTCCTGTAATGTGTGTGATTTAATTGCTTCCCACCATTTAGTAAAAATCGTCAACCCACATTTAGTAAAAATCGTCAAACCCACCATTGGTAAACCCACATTTAGTAAAAATCGTCAAACCCACCTTTGGTAAAACCACATTTAGTAAAAATTGTGTTGGTTCTGTTATAAGAAAAAAGTATTACTGTAAAAGGGAAATGCATTACTTGTATCAAATGCCATGTTCTGAAAACCTACCTAGTGGTCCCATGGCAAACTGAATTGTGAACATTACTTTTGCCATTTTGAAAATTTTAGGGAAGCGATTTCCCTTTTATGTAAAATATCATATTAGATATTGATTTTTGGGGATTAGCTAAACTGTTTCGAACTCACCTGTAGGTCCTATGGCTTGTGAAATTTCCAACATTGTTCTTTACTGTCATGAAACCAAAATTCAAGCTCTTCAAAATGTGGTTCGCCAATTCTGCTTTAGTTGCAGAAAAATATAACTGTGCTCCGAGTAATCAGTAATTACTCTGCTGGTTTTTTTTTAACTCTCTTCCTGGTGATGTGGTGATTAAATAAAAACAGAAAGTAGTCTCTTAAAAATTTTCTCTGTGAGTTTGGTTGTTTTAATGTGTAGGCACTATGCACATCACAGAGTTATAGTGATTATCCACCACAGCCAGACTGTGGTTAGAATCCAAAATCTGGATGTTTTTCTCTTTATTGTTACAAAACAGCCATTCATATTTTAAACAAAGTCACATTCTAAACAACTTGAAATTCTAAACCTGAGAAGTTTGTTATATTGTTACACAAATTCTGCTTGCTTTTTTTTTTTTTTTGATTGGAGGTTTAACGACCACCGTGAGCAACTCAATGGGCTATAAGCAGTCGCCCGTCCCTAATTTAGGGTCACTGGTTCCAGGGAAGGGAGAGAGCCAGTGCCGCAAGACGAACACAACATCCATGCCTCACCGGGATTCGAACCCGGACCCGTTCGGACGAATGATCAGAGGCCATCGCTTAAGACCACTGCGCCACCGGGGCTGTTTGCTTTTGCATGTGACACCTATGTAACATTTTATTTCTTCGTTTGGGTTTTGAGCACAATGTCCATGTAATCAATATTGCCTTTACAACACTGTTTACATTTTCACACAAAAACCCAAACAAACAAATATTATATATCAAATGGTAGCAGTAACTTTTTACCCTACGAGTGTTTTTTAAAATTTGTTTGTGCTAAAGTGAATCTAATTATTAAAGTAACTAAACATATATAAATTTTATTAATAGTAATACTATGTATAAGCATATTAAATACAGAATATCTTTCTATGTGGATATTGTGGATATAATAAAACAAGTGTGAAAGTTCTATGGTTATAAAACTGCTACTATTGTGACTTGCTGTCTGAGGTCTAGCTGGCCTAGGTCAGTGATTCTCAAACTTTCGTTTACCATGGACCATTAAGGGCAGACTGCCAACCTAACACGGACCACCTACCTCAGCACCTCTGCCATTCAAGTACCGCAGTGTATTAATAATGATTTAACAACTCATTAAAATGCATTATCATTGTAAAAACTTGATATTGAAGTTACTTCATTGTAGAAAAGTTAAAAATAAATTAATAAAAAGTACTATTTTTTACTATATTTTAAAACACAAAAAAACATGGCAAATCACTGAACACATTAAACAGAAAAGAACAAACTGCATTATCAAGATGTAGAATCAGGCATCTCAAATCAATGAAAATGCTTGATGGCACAAAAGTCTGTACAAAATGTAACTCCAAAGTATCAAGACCAAAGCACATCTTTCAATATATAGGCGTAAATAAGAAAATAATTCAAGATGATGAACAAAAATTAATAAGTGAATTAAAAAAATACAGTGTCGGCTTTTGGGAGGAGGCTCCTCAGAATTTTAAGACTCTTAGAATTATTCGTTTTGTTCATTCAGTACTTTTGGGTATAGGAGAGCAAAAGTTTATGCTAGTTAACTCTTGAATTAAATGTCGCCCATTCGTTCATTCAGTTTTTTTAAATTGACACTTTTGGAAAACAATCGGTAGCATGTAGTTACGAAATGTCCTCAGCTTGTGATCTGATCTCTGTCCGTGAGGCAGGAAGCCAAATGCCTCTCGTAGATTTTGCGCCAAACCTGTTTACTTCTACTGAATCAGTAGATCCGAAGAGTAGGAGGTGGAACGGCAAACCCAAAGTGCACACGCGCACCGTGGACATCCTGTGAGGCATATGTTATCTTGCCTCACAGGAACAGCTGTTTCCCTGTAGCAGCTCCACTGTAACTCCTCATTCTGACAGCTTCGAGCGGCATTACATAGCGCCTTCTTCCTAGTTGCTTTTTTTCCACACTAAGGTTTGTGTAACTAATTTTATTTGTTTTATGAAGAGTTGTTTGTCAGACCATGGCTTCTGCTTCAAACATATCTAATATGGTGGAGAGCTTACTGGAAAAGCCTTTCAGTAGGAGAGATTTTGAAGAAAAGAATCTAATTAAAAATGATGGTAGGCCTACACCTGAAGTGAAAAAGATGACTTCAAAGGGCAAAACTTCAAACAGAGGTTTTAATATTGACTGGTACAGAAAAGAACAATGGCTAACTGGTAGTGAATCAACGAACAAACTATATTGTTGGCCATGTTTGCTGTTTCCTGTGAGTGGCAATGAAGTCTGGCAAGAGAAAGGCTTCAATGATTTGAAAAACTTACCACGTGCTTTGGACAGGCACAAAAAGTGTAAAGATCACATTCTGGAAGTTGTTAAATCAGAGTTGCTAGGCAAAACAAGGATAGACTACTCTCTCAACGAAGTGAAGAGAACAAGTGAATTACGTCATAATGAAAAAGTAAAAAAGAATCGTGATGTAATGAAGAAGTTGATTGATATTACAACACTACTGGCGCGGCAAGAGCTCCCATTTCTCCCATTTGTGGACACGATGAGAGGGAAGTCTCTGAAAATAAGGGAAATTACCTCAAGATGATTGATTTACTCTCCAAGAGTGACGAAACATTGAGAGTGTTTATGGAGAATAGTACAACATTTTCAGGAACTTCAAAAACAATACAGAATCATTTAATCGAATCAGTTGCTCACATTGGCGCACCCACTGAGGGGGCCGTTGGGGGCTTAAGACCCCTCCAAAGAGATTAAGGGCAACGTACATCACAAATTACACATTCAAAAATATTATTTTATGTGTTCAAAAAATTACATAGTGTCTGACATAGTGTCTTCTATTACATGGTGTCTTCTTCCCAAAGCCCCAAAGAGATTAAGAGCTACTTACGTCACAACCTTACATAAACTATATATATATATATACATATTTTTTTTTTTGATTTGAGGTTTAACGACCACCGTGAGCAACTCAATGGGCTATAAGCAGTCGCCCGTCCCTAATTTAGGGTCACTGGTTCCAGGGAAGGGAGAGAGCCAGTGCCGTAAGACAAACACAACATCCATGCCTCCCCGGGATTCGAACTCGGACCCCGTTCGTACGAATGACAAACTACAGGCGTACACTATATATATCTATGCACACACATTGTGTACGTATACTATACATATATATATATATATGAAAGCGAGGGAATATGAACTTCCATTATGCATGGCTTTTATCGATTATGAAAAGGCCTTTGATTTGGTGAAACCATCAGCAGTTACAATGGCCTTGAAATCCTGCGGTATTGAAGATGCATACATTACTATTATTTATAACATCTATGAAAATGCAAAGATTCGGCTATTTGAGAATACAGCACCCATAAAGATTGGAAAGGGAGTGAGACAAGGTGACACTATATCTCCCAAACTCTTTAATGCCACATTGGAAAATGTCTTTCAATCACTAAACTGGGAAAACAAAGAGATAAAGATTAATGGAAATTATCTAACTCCCCTTCGTTTTGTTCATGACTTAGTCATTTTTGCAACTACCATCACAGCTGCAGTGCATGATCCAGGAACTTGCTGACAAAAGTAAAGAAGTGGGATTCAAAATGAACTTTCAGAAGACAAAAGTGATGTACAATGTTTTGACAAGAAATGAAGATTTATCGATTGATGGGGTAAAGCTGGAGATAACAGATACGTACGTTTATCTTGGACAGCAGATATCAAACGAGGGTCACATTGATGAAGAAATTAATCGGCGTATAAAACTTGCCTGGAGAGCTTTGGAAGAAACAGTATAATTTTCAAGAGCAGTATGCCATTATGTCGTAAAAGAAAAGTGTTTGATCAATGCATCCTTCCAGTGCTTATGTATGGTGCAGAGACGTGGACCTTAACTAAAAGAGACATACAAAGACTGCAGACAACTCAAAGCAGCATGGAGAGGTGTATGCTTGGTGTAACCAGGAGAGAGATAAGAAGAGGAACTCGTGGATCAGAAGAATGACAAGAGTGGAAGACATCATGATCACAGTAAAATCCCTGAAATGGCAATGGGCTGGACATATTGCCAGAAAGACAGACCATCGATGGACAGCCGAAATATTAGACTGGATTCCAAGGGACAGGAAAAGACCCAGAAGACCACGTGAAAGATGGGTGGATGAAATTCGAAAGTATGCGGGAGTAACATGGAGGAGACTAGCACAAGACAAACCGTTGTGGAAAAAATTTGGGGAGACCTTTATCCAGCAGTGGATTGATAATGGTTGACAATGTTAATGATGATATATATATATTCTATTAAGAAGAGACCGCAGCAAAAAAAAATTTTTGACTCATACCAAGTACAACATTGACAAAGGTATGTATTTACCGGTGTGAGTAAAAAGAGAAAAAAATAAAACAACTGAATGTAGAAAGTGTCGAGAATACTGAGCCTTGGCTTTATCAAGGACCAGCAAAAAACTCTGCATTTTCTCACTTCCACAAAGACCTAGTTGGAAATGGGTTTCTGCAAAGTCATAGATGCAAGTAATAAGCCCACCAAAAATTTAAAAAAAATATATATTTTAAAATATATATATATATCATTATCATCATCATTGTCAACCATTATCAATCCACTGCTGGACGAAGGTCTCCCCAAGTTTCCTCCACAACGGTCTGTCTTGTGCCAGTCTCCTCCATGTCACTCCCGCATACTTTCGAATTTCATCCACCCATCTTCCACGTGGTCTTCTTCTGGGTCTTTTCCTGTCCCTTGGAATCCAATCTAAAATTTCGGCTGTCCATCGATGATCTGTCCTTCTGGCAGTATGTCCAGCCCATTGCCATTTCAGGGATTTAACTCTGATCATGATGTCTTCCACTCTTGTCATTTTTTGGATCCACGTGTTCCTCTTCTTATCTCTCCTGGTTACACCAAGCATGCACCTCTCCATGCTTCTTTGAGTTGTCTGCAGCCTTTGTATGTCTCTTTTAGCTAAGGTCCACGTCTCTGCACCATATATATGTCATGATCTCCGCAGAGTTGCATGATTTAGCTTTAGTTAACAATTTAGCTTGCATCCATAACTTTCCTGGCCCGACCCATGCTCTTCATCTGTTACTATTAAACAGAAAGAAGAAGAATATAGAAAAATCAAGTTGTGAGAGGGACATAATAATTAGAAATAATGTTCAGCAATAACAAATTGCCAAGTTCGCCTGAGAGAGAATTTAAACCTGAATAGCAATACAAAAGTATTCAAAATTTTTAACAACTTTCATTTTAAATTCAAAAGTTTTTCTTTTGTTTTCGGCTTTGCTCTTCAGTATATATATATATATATATATATATATATTCTATAAAAAAGATACCTAAGCAAAAAAATACATATATAATTTTGACTCACACCTAGTACAACATAGAAAAGGTTATGTATCTACCTGTGTGAGTAAAAGGAGAAAAGATAAAAAAATAAAATAAAACAACTGAATGTAGAAGGTGTCGAGAATACTGAGCCTTGGCTTTATCAAGGACCAGCAAAAACTCTGCATTTTCTCACTTCCACAAAAGACCTAGTTGGAAATGGGTTTCTGCAAGGCCATAGATGCAAGTAACATTCCCACCTAAAATAGTTTAAAAAATATATATATAAGTCATGTCCTCCGTAGAGTAGCATGACCTAGCACTAGTTAACAATTTCGCTTGCATCCATTAACCTTCATGGCCCGACCCATGCTCTTCATCTGTTACTATTAAACAGAGAGAGAAGAAGATTAAAGAGAACTCAAGCTGTGAGAGTGACATATTAGTAATGATTTTCAGCTATAACGAAATTCCAAGTTCGTTTGAGAGAGAATTTAAACCTGAAAAACAATGCAAAAGAAATCCAAATTTTACATTGCAATTAAAAAAGGAAATGTTAATTTATAACGAATAGATTTTTGAAAGAAAACTTGAGTCTAAACCCCTACTCTACAACTTATGACAGCACGAAAACGAGAATAAGTTAAAGATAATAATTAACTAAAGAAAACTTTGTGAAAGTTATATACCTTAAACAGTTAGTTGCAATATGTACAAAGTATTTCAGCAGTGCTTTAAGTGCATAATTAATTAGTTATTAAGAACTTAACTACTTTGAAAAAACAGCGCATAGACAGCGCATAGAAAAGGAACAAGCTTAGCCATCTTCTGTTCCTAGCACTCTGTCCTTAAATGTTTTTTCAAATTCTGGAATGAAACTGCTGACCATGTTGATAAGCATGTTTTTGCTTTGGTTCTGGACATTCTTAAACATATTCTTAAAGATAAAATTTCTCTTAAAGAATTTTCCAGTAATTTTGTTACCATCAGGTTCCTAAATAAAGCCTACGATAATCTCAATGTAAGGAAGCTGTTCTACAATAATGCAATTTTTTTCCCATCCACAGGCACCAGTCTATTGTAAGTTTTAAATATGTTAAGACCTTAGGGTCAATAGTTAAAAACTACAAACTTAACTCTTCGAGCTACATTCCTGTAATTACTACTTGTTCTTGTGATGAACATAAAGAAACAGTTCACTATGATAAGAATTACAACCATATTATCACCGGAAACTTGAGTTTTGTTGAAAATGAAAAGCTTAGGAATTTATTAGAGTATGGCTCTAAATTCAGACCTTCCTTCACAATTTCCAAAGAAAGGATTCTTGAGAGCTTCACTCAAGATGTAAATAAGTACATCGTAAAAACCAGTTTAACGTACAATCAGCCTATTGAGGCCTTCGCAGAATGGAAATATAATATAATCAATAGCTTCACCGGTGAGTTGGCAGGTCTGGACTTTTGTTTCGACAGAAATCTCTTTTTCTCTGGAGAAGCTAAAAGGTCACTCTCCAAACTACAAGACCAATTTATTTTTACCACTACGGATAAAGCTAGCAATAATTTTGCAATTATCTGTAAGAAGTTCTATTTTGAATTGTTAACTATGGAACTCAATAATAGAGTAACATACGAGCCCGTAAGTTATTCTACCAAGCAGTTAGAAAATCGGTTTAAGGCATTCTTCAAGAAACTTAAAATTCCACAAACTAGAAGATATGAGCCTGAATTTCCATTTCTTTTTGCAACGGTTAAGTTTCATAAGGATCCTGTGAAGTTCAGGTTCATAGCTAGTGGAGTAAGGAGTCATAAAAAGAAAGTAGATCTTGCTTTTGAAGATGTCTTAAAGAAGGTTTTGAAACACATTAGAAACTGTTCTAACTTGATGTACAGAGATTTTTGGATAATTAATAATAATGCAGAAGTAATTTCTACTATACTCAAAGTTTGTCCCCTAGATATTAATAGTTATGATTTTGAAAACCTATATACTAATCTGCCTCTATCAGATATAATCACTACCTTTAAAGAGCTGTATGCAGAATTTAAACTTAACCAATTTGTTGATGTAGGAACTTGGAACTCTTATCTCAATTGCTGCATAAAAAATAACCATATCTTATATAATAATACTCTCTATAAGCAAGTGAACGGTATTCCAATGGGAACATCAACGTCCACGAATATCGCTAATCTATTCCTGTTCTTTAAGGAATATAAATTCATTAAAAATCACCCCACCTGCTCAGATAACTACCTTTACACTTTTAGATATATTGATGATCTGCTGTGTATCAATAATTCAGAAGTTATAGAGAGTGATTTTGATAATATCTATCCTAGCTCTCTTAACTTATGTAAAACCAACCACAGTAATCAGGAACTTGAGTTCCTAGACTTAAGCATTAAGCTCAACAGAGGTAACCCATCTATTAGCCTCTTTGATAAAAGAGTTAATTTTCCTTTCAAAGTAATTAAATATCTACACTGGAATAATAACATTTCAACCAAAGTAATTGAGAATGTACTAATTTCTCAGGTCCTAAGAATTTCAAGAATTTGCAGCAACAATTTGGACTTCAATTACCACATTAATATACTATTAGAAAGTTTTCTAGAGAACGAAATTCCTTCTTCTTTCATCAAAAGAACTTTAAGAAAAATTATTCTGAATAATAGAGTAAGGTTGGCAGATCTGCTTTAATTTTCTACACAGTTAATAATATGATTCTGACCAATCAAAGCCGTAAGGAAGTTGGCTAGAGGATGCCTATTAACTACCTAAAGGAACCTTAGTGCTATGGATATGACGGTCCTATTAAAACTAAAAATTAAATAACATAAACAAAATCACACAAAAAGCTTAAAAATCTGTTTATAAAAGAAAATAAAAACATATAAAAAAGAAAACTAGTTATTCATCACTAGGATAGCTATACTAAAAATAGTAAAACCAACATTAAAATTAATAAGATTCTGATTAATCTATAGAAGCTCACTAAGGTGATTTAATACATGCAAAGATTATTAAATAAACTGCTCGTGTATTTTATAATATTTCTCATGTATTCTGGAGAGTTAATTCTGCTCTTTCTGATCATTCAGATCCACAGTCTTAAGTTTATATATTTTTTCTCTGGTTAAAATCTCCGCGCGTTGGTTTCTTGCTGTATGAGGAGGCCATCAGCCCCACCCTCACTGCCCCCCAGCTGCCTAGGGAGTGGCGGAAGAGGTCAGCCATGTTCTTCTCTTGTGAGGAGAAAAGTTTTTGTCACACAAGAGGTAAGCTCTCTTCCTTGTTTTTGGGTTCTAGGTTTTATAAGTTCAATGTTTGTACTTCATGTACCTTTTCTCTGTCGTTTTTTAGCTTTTCAGCTTTTAAGCATTGGTTTGTCTGTTAACATTTTTGCGGGTTTTAACTCTTACTTTTCTTTGTAACTTTGAGCATCTTTTGGGGTACCTAGGAACAGAAGATGGCTAAGCTTGTTCCTTTTCTATGCGCTGTCTATGCGCTGTTTTTTTCAAAGTAGTTAAGTTCTTAATAACTAATTAATTATGCACTTAAAGCACTGCTGAAATACTTTGTACATATTGCAACTAACTGTTTAAGGTATATAACTTTCACAAAGTTTTCTTTAGTTAATTATTATCTTTAACTTATTCTCGTTTTCGTGCTGTCATAAGTTGTAGAGTAGGGGGTTTTAGACTCAAGTTTTCTTTCAAAAATCTATTCGTTATAAATTAACATTTCCTTTTTTAATTGCAATGTAAAATTTGGATTTCTTTTGCATTGTTTTTCAGGTTTAAATTCTCTCTCAAACGAACTTGGAATTTCGTTATTGCTGAAAATCATTTCTAATATGTCACTCTCTACAGCTTGAGTTCTCTTTAATCTTCTTTCTCTGTTTAATAGTAACAGATGAAGAGCATGGGTCGGGCCATGAAGGTTAATGGATGCAAGCGAAATTGTTAACTAGTGCTAGGTCATGCTACTCTACGGAGGACATGACTTATATATATATTTTTTAAACTATTTTAGGTGGGAATGTTACTTGCATCTATGGCCTTGCAGAAACCCATTTCCAACTAGGTCTTTTGTGGAAGTGAGAAAATGCAGAGTTTTTGCTGGTCCTTGATAAAGCCAAGGCTCAGTATTCTCGACACCTTCTACATTCAGTTGTTTTATTTTATTTTTTTATCTTTTCTCCTTTTACTCACACAGGTAGATACATAACCTTTTCTATGTTGTACTAGGTGTGAGTCAAAATTATATATGTATTTTTTTGCTTAGGTATCTTTTTTATAGAATGTGAATTCTGAATTTTCAAAACTGCTGCGTTGCGCGTTTTGATTTTCAGGTTATTTTGCACCCTTCGTTTTAAATTCTAAAATGTTTTCCTTAGTCTTCAGTTTTGCTCTTAAGTATATATATATATATATATATAGCCCCCTCCAACCGGAATTCCCGAGTTCATCACTGGTTGCTCATATAGTTAAGAATGAAATCAATGCAGATATTGAAAATGCCCAGTTTTTTTCTTGGCAGATTGATGAAGCGACAGACATTAGCTCCCGTGCACAAGTATCAATTACACTGATCTGCAATTTTTCAACTTTTTTCTGTTTTCAAATGAATAGGTGTATCTGAATGGATTTTTTGCGCAGGTTCCGAAAATCACCTTCGAAATTCCGTATCACGTCAGGTTTTTTCACAAATGACGGAAATGTGAAAATTGAAAAAAAGTTATTTTTTAATGGCATTGCTATATGGCAATGTTTGTAACGTGTGAAAATGTTCTCTGGAGGGGCGGAATGATTGTTTAAGGAATAGATAAACATAAATACATATTCAAAAGCAAACATACCTAACATTCGCCACTGGGCTCCCCTTCAAACTTCCTCTTTTTGGATTGTCTTCGGTGTGCGACCGTACAGTCTCTGTTCAACATCCAACAATAGTCGCCCATCATATGTACAGTCCACTTTCCTTGGTATCTCTTTTCCATCACTTTAATATCCTGATGGAAGCGCTTGCCATGTTCTTCCGAAAATCACCAGGATTGTTAGGAAAGTAATTTAGATGAGCATGAAGAAAGTGAACTTTGACGCTCATGTTGCAACCAAGCAGTTCATAGGATTCCAGCATGTCTTCAACTAAAGTGGTGTAATTTGAAGCCTTCGTGTTCCCCTGAAAGTTGTGTACCACATTTCTGAATGCAGTCCATGCTCGCAATTCGCACTCACTCATGGTTTCCTCGAATATGTTGTATGCCATTAATTTTCGTATTTGAGGGCCTATGAAAATGCCAGCTTCAATTTTTTCAGACGTGATTGATGGAAACTAACCACCAAGATACTGAAAGCATTTACTGTCCCTGCTTAAAGCTGTCACGAATTGTTTCATTAAGCCAAGTTTGATGTGTAAAGGTGGCAACAGTATTTTCGAGGGATCAACCAGTGCAAGTGAAACAATGTTTTTTTCGCCAGGTGTGAATGTACTTCTGACTGGCCACTGCTGCCGAACCCAATGTTCCGTCCTTGTTCTGGAGTCGAATTCACACAAAAAGCAAGGAAATTTGGTGTAGCCTGCTTGCTGGCCGAGCAATATTCCAATCACCTTGAAATCCCCGCACAAAGACCATTCATGAAACTTGTACTGCACACTTTCCAGCAGTAATTTAAGGTTCTCGTGCGTCTCTTTCAAAGTCACAGAATGTGCTACTGGAATGGATGGATGGATGTTAGTATTGTGTAATAAAACACCTTTTAAACTGGATTTGCTGGCATCAATGAACAACCTCCACTGTCCTGAATTGTAATTAATGTTGAAGTATTTCATGACTGCCGGAATGTCTCGACAATATACCAAATCGCCTTCCTCAGCAAAAAACGGAACCAATTATGCTTTTCGGTGTCTGTACCAGGAGAATCTCGTATTAAGACATAGTAAATTCTTTTCCTGAAGTCGTGATCCTAAAAGCTCTGCTGCGTCTTTAGGTAAATTCAGATCATGAACCAAATCATTCAGTTCATGCTGGGTAAATGGCACTGGGGTTTCATCCTCCATGCTGTCCGGTTGGTACATCTCATCACTTGTATCACCGTCTGAATTGGTGTCTATTGGGGGCTTGATATTGGACGGGGATGGCACAGGGATGGATTCACTATGGGGCACTGGTCTTATGGCAGATGGGATACTGGGATACACAATGTTACGCTTACTGGTTCTGGTATGGCCCACGATATTCACTGTGCAGAAGTAGCAGTCGTCACTGTGATTTTTTGGCTCACGCCTCACCATGGGTACACCGAACGGCATTGATGCCCTTTTTCCACTTTTCCAGTTCCTCAACCCCTCCACACATGTACGGCACACATTGTGAGGAGACCAAACTTTGTCCTGAACTGCTAGTTTAATGCCGAAGTATTAAAAATAAGCATTTTTCACGAAAGGCGTAATTTATGTGTTTGTGTCCCCCCCCCTCTTCACAATCTAACAATTGTGCCAATGATATCCACTATCTCGGTAAAGCCGCCCCGGTGGCGCAGTGGTCTAAGCGATGGCCTCTGATCATTCGTCCAAAAGGGGTCCGGGTTCGAATCCCGGTGAGGCATGGATGTTGTGTTTGTCTTACGGCACTGGCTCTCTCCCTTCCCTGGAACCAGTGACCCTAAATTAGGGACGGGCGACTGCTTATAGCCCATTGAGTTGCTCACGGTGGTCGTTAAACCTCCAATCAAAAAAAAAAAAAAAAAAAATCTCGGTAAACAGTCATCCACAGGGTCAATGCAAAATAAAATCATTTTCCAAAGGATACACAATTTATTTCCTAGAAAAATATCTAAAAAATATTAAAATCAAGAAAAAGGATAAAATTTAATAGCATTTTTTTCATTCACAGCAAGTGTTCTCAAAAAGATTCAAGCCACATTTTCTTTATTCTCATTGTCACAAGACAATTAAAAACTTATAATTTTTAATTCGTTTCATAATTGGGAGATCTGATGATACTGAAAAAAAGGAACATTACAGCAAGATACTGAAAAAAGGAACATTACCTTAATGCGGTAAATATGTACTTTAGTGTCCTAAATTGTTTGGCTGAAAATTTTGAGAAAAAGTTAATAGATATAATGTATATTAGTGCGTAATTTGATACAAAATGGTGAAAAAAAAATCAGCTTTACAACGCATTTTAAAGATTTTTACCGTAAAATTTACCTGCAAGTACAGGCATGTAAACACAAGCTGTGGCGAGTTTATCCCCATCACTGCTGTAATGTTGTCCAAGGCTTTGGCAAAGTGAACTTTGAGTCATGCTGTGGTGGCCATTTTGTGAATCTTCCAAAACGAAGATCACTAACGTGTGTTTTTTTTTTTTCATTTACTTAAAAACTGAGCTGTAATGCCCTTTTCAACAACATCAATAGTAAATTTAGAACTCTTTTCCATAGCAAAGCAGATTGTTGTAAGATGTCAAAGGTTTGCTTTGTCTCGTTTTCTGCCCATAAAATGGTTGGTTGGTTGGTTAATAGATTTTAATGGCACAAGGGCCATAGTTGGCCAAAGAGCGCCAAACAAAAGACATCAAAACAAAACATAATCAATAAAAAACGTACACAAGGTTAAAAACGGCTGATGTGGTAAAAATGAAATATGAGAGTGAAGAAGTTAAAATCTAGATGAGTTTAAAAAAGTCAATTTCGTGTAAATACGAAAACACTGCTTTCATGTCGTAGGCTTCGCCAATAATAATTTGCAGCGTAGCTGCTCCTTCGTCCAACAAATGAGAGTGAAAATGATGAAAACGATGATCACAAAACCGAACACAAGTACACAAAACATGAAGGACAGTGAGACGACAGTTGCACGCCTCACACACCGGGACACTTTCGCCACACAGCAAAAACCGGTGAGTAAAACGACAGTGGCCAATGCGGAGACTTGAAAGAACTACTTCCTCATGACGGTTCTTCCGCAAACTAGACTTCCATAGTCCAAGCTATGGTTTGATAGTATGCAGCTTATTGCTGCCCTGCTGAGACCACAGGGACTGCCACTCGTCCACGAGAAATGTCCGGATCAAAGGTCTAAAATCGCGGAAAGACAGTGGCAGCCGAGCTGGCGACATGGCGGAAACAGACCTGGCAGAGAGATCTGACAGCTCGTTACCCCGGATCCCAACATGGCCAGGAACCCAACAGAACCGGTACAGGAAGCCATCACTCACCAAAGTTCCAAGAAGACGACGGACATCACGGATGACAGGTGAGTCCGTGTCCTCTGGAGAAGATAAAACTTGGATGACAGACTGGGAATCAGAGCAAACCATAGCGCGACGATGTGATCGAGACTATATGTGGCACAAAGCGAGGTGTACCGCACGCATCTCTGCCGAAAAGACAGTGGATTCAGGCGGAAGCCTCTCAGCATGTGAGGCATCGCCACACACAAAAGCGGATCCAACGACTTCCCGGATTTCGAGCCATCGGTGAACACAAGCACAAAATCCGGGTAGAGAGACAGTTTTTCAGCAAAGAGCTGCTGGTACACCAAAGCAGGAGTGGACGACTTTGGCCACACACAAAGAGAAAGGTCAGCCGTTGCTTGAACGGGCTGCCAAGGAGGGTGGTTGAAAAAGGTGGTCAAACCAATCCTAGACAAGTTGAGACCAGCGTCGCACACTATGGCAGAGATCCGTATCCCGAACGTCGGAACACAGGACGGCCGGTGGGAAAACAAGCGGACACAGTCCGGTTGGAAGATGGAACCATGGAGTGGACGATCAGGAAGAGATATCAGTTTTGTATAAAACTGAAGAGACAGCTGCTTACGACGGATGCATAACGGCAGCTCATGAGCCTCCGCATACAGGCTATGTACGGGAGAGGTACGGAAAGCACCAGTACATAGCCGCAATGCCTAGTGATGGACGGGATCCAAAGGCTTTAAAACCGATGGACGTGCTGAACCGTACGTAATGCATCCGAAGTCTAACTTCGACCGAATGAGAGAGTGGTAAATGCGAAGCATTGAGCACCTGTCAGCCCCACAAGATGTTCGAAAGAGAACCTTCAGGATAATCAATGACTTCGTGCACTTCACCTTCAAAGACTGAATGTGAGGCCGGAAGGTGAGCGCTCGGTCAAAAGTTAGCCCAAGAAACCTGGCTGCTGACACCACAGGGATGGTAGAACACCCCAGACGGAGGCTGGGGTCTGGGTGAAGACCCCGTTTGCGGCAAAAATGCACGCAAACGGTCTTCTGCGACTAGAAGCCAAATCCATTTTGGGAAGCCTAGTGAGAGATCTTGGTAATGGCAGACTGGAGCTGTCTCTCAATAGTGCGCATGTTAACAGAGGCGCAAGAAATCTGCAGATCATCCACGTGCACGGTTCCACGAACCGTCGGAGGAAGCAGTCTGAAAATATGGTTGACACGAAGGATGAACAATGTAACGGAAAGAACGGAGCCCTGAGGAACACCCTGTTCTTGTGGGTACATCGCAGAGAGGGTCGACCCGAGGCGCACACGGAAACTCCGGTCCTGGAGAAATCCGGCGATGAAAGATGGTAAGTTTCCCCGCAATCCGCACTCGTGCAGATCACGGAGAATGCCGTATCTCCAGGTGCGGTCGTAAGCTTTCTCCATATCGAAGAACACGGAGACCATGTGCTGACGCCGGACAAACGCCTCCCTGACAGATGTCTCAAGGCGAAGATGATGATCGGTGGTGGATCGATATTTGCGAAATCCACTCTGATGAGGTGAAAAAATGTGATGAAACTCCAAATAAAAAATGAGACGAAGATTAATGATGCGCTCGAGTACCTTGCAAAGGCAGCTCGTCATAGCAATTGGCCGGTAGTTTAACGGGTTGGTGGGATCTTTACCAGGTTTGGGAACAGGAACGACAATGGCAGTGTGCCAAGATTCGGGAAAGACATGCTCTTGCCAAATCCTGTTAAACAGGATTAGCAGACATTCAAGAGAGGATGGAGAAAGGTGCTTCAGCATCTCGTAATGGATGTTATCTGGTCGGACAGATGTCCGGCCGGACCTATTCAGAGCGGTCTGCAGCTCCACGGCAGTCAGCGGGATGTTATAATCTGTGGAAGAAAATGGTCCAAAGGAAACCTTGGACCTTTCAAGCCGCGGCTGTAACTGTCGGAACGAAGCAGGGTAATTGCTGCTACTGGACACCGAAGAAAATGTGGCGCCCAGACAGTCAGCAATACCCTGAGCGTCAGCAACCGTTCCTCCATCACTCTCAAGAACGGAGATTTCCCCAGATGGGTACTGTCCCCGAATCTTACGGATTCTGTCCCAAACGATCTTAGTGATAGTATTGGAATCAATCCCGGATACATATTGTATCCAGGACTCCCGTTGACTACGCCTACGAACCAATCGCGCGTAGGACTTGGTTTTCTTGAAAGCAAGTAGGTTCGCGTCGGTGGGATACCGACGAAACCTACCCCAAGCCCGATGTTGGGCCTGACGAGCTGCCATGCAAGTGGAATTCCACCAAGGTCTCGGGCAACGTGGAAGTTTAGTCGACGTCCTGGGGATGGTAAGTTCTGCGGCTTGCACAATACAATCCGTTAGCGCCGCAACAGCGTCATTGACCGTACCCGAGGTCACCATAGCAGGAGAACTACCTGCCGAAGCCGTGAATGTGTCCCACTTGGCTCGATCAATATTCCATCTAGCAGGGCGAGTAGGGTAACGGTACTCGCCACATGCTAGATGGAGAAAGATGGGAAAGTGATCGCTGCCAAGGGGATCACCAGACACGCTCCAAGACCAGTCAGGATATAAAGATGGTTAACTCAGAGACAGATCAATGGCTGAGTACGAGCGGGTGGGTTCATGAAAATACGTAGTAGCTCCCATGTTGTGGAGACAGAGGGACGTGCTGGAGAGAAAAGACTCAACAACACGGCCCCTGAAGTCTCGAGTGGTAGAACCCCACAACGGATTGTGTGCATTGAAATCTCCTAAGATGAAGAAAGGAGGCGGCAGCTGGTCAACTAAATCTTCCAGATCCGAAAGGCCTACAGCTTCATCTGGTGGTATGTAGATGGAACACACCGTGAACAGAGTGTGCACAGATAGTCTCACTGCCACTGCCTGCAAAGTCGTCCGAAGGGCAACCGCAGTGACAGGAACACCATGAGGAACAACGACGGTCACTCCTCCGCAGGCAATAACGCCGTCCTGGTGATCTTTGCGGAAAAAAGAATGTCTCCGCAGCGAAGGAGTGTCCGTCGTGCGAAGCTTTGTCTCCTGGAGACACACGCACACAGGTGTTATAACGAAGTAAATTTCTCCGTCATTTCTGTCCACACCAGGATTCGAACCCGGATCCCCTCATTCCGGAATAAGTCACTCTACCAATTGAGCTACGCAGACGTTTTATTCTGATTCCTATCTGCCTTTATGTCGTGTGCGTCCTTCTGGCAGGTACGTCACATCTCTTGGTACGTTACATCATCTCCCCCTTATTTTTTTTTTTTTTTCGAAGTGCTGGAGAAGGGATTCTCTTATTTTTCCTATCTCGCGGTGTGGAAATAACACCACACCAATGCGAGATTTTGAACGGTCGGGTCATCCGGATAGTTCGGGCGCCATTATAACGAAGTAAATTTCTCCGTCCTTTTTATCCGCGCCAGGATTCGAACCCGGGTCCCCTCATTCCGGAATAAGTTGCTCTACCAATTGAGCTACGCGGACGTTTTATTCTGATTCCTATCTGCCTTTATGTCGTGTGCGTCCTTCTGGCAGGTACGTCACATCTCCTGGTACGTTACAGTGTGTGTGAAGACAGTAAGCCTTTCAAATCATCAATGCGTGATTGCAAACCTCGCCAATTCTACTGAATGAGTGTGGCCATAATGAAAAATGAAATGAAAGAATGAAAAAAGACAGACAACTAGAAAGTCTCCATGTCGTCCGTCACCTCCAATCCATTGGCAGTGTCTGGAGGTAACACAGGGCTGTGTTTACTCCCTGTGTTGAGAGGTGGTTTTTGCCTGCTCTGTTTCGGGGAGGATGAGCCTGGTTTCACCTTTTCCGGCTTCTTTGCAGTGCCCTGGACCTGGGTCCCTGTGAAGGCCGAAGATGTTTTCGGCGACGATGTTGATGTCACCTTGGAGGCAATGCGGCGAGACTTCAGTGCCTCCAATCCAGCAGCAACGATGTCCTCAAAATCATAAGGACACCGCGCTGGGATGTTCACCTCAGTCTGGACCGCCACTGAAGCATTCTGCACCACAACTGAAGCATATGACCGCCGGCCTGGTTGTAAAGGGGCGATCCGCCGTCTAGCTTCGGGATACGAGAGATGCTCAGTTGTCTTCAGGCGTTGGATAGCCTGCTACTCTATCCACTTTGGACACTTCTTAGAAGAAGCAGGATGAGACCCTTCACAGTTGACACAATGATCAGATTCTGCAGAGCATTCCGCCAAAGAGTGTTCTGTGGAACCACAGCGACCACACTTTGCAACATTACGGCAAGACTGCTGGGAGTGACCGTAATGCTGGCACCTGAAACATCGCAAGGGGTTCGGGATCTACGACCGAACATCAAGCTGTAAATAACCTGCCTTGATGGAAGTAGGCAGGGTTGGGGAGTCAAAGGTTATGATGATGTTACGGGAGGGAATAGATTTCCCATCCCGCCTAAAAATAATCCGTCGAACCCCAATGACATGCTGTTCACCAAGTTCCTCCAGCAATTCCTCATCGCTGCATTCAAGCAGGTCGCGGGAGTTTACTACACCGCGAGAGGGATTGAGGTAACCATGGGGAGAAACCTGAACAGGAATGCCAAGCAAAACGGTCGTTTCCAGCAAGGTGGCACTGTGGCATGAATTAGAGGTTTCCACGAGAAGATCCCCTGAAGGGAGCTTCTTGACACTCTTTGGAGAGCCAGCAACGGCCTGCAGAGCCTTGCTGATCCAGAAAGGACTCTTGCTACTGAGTGACTGTGAAGAGTCACCAGATTTTATTAAAAGAAACCGAGCATTGCAATGAGTTGAGACAAGTTTCTTTGTGGAGGAAGGTGTACCATCCTCCACAGGGCGCTTTAAAGTGGTAGCATGGGAAACACTTTGTGTTGCCATGAAGAAGAGAAAAGATTCGTCCGCCGACCTCCCTACCCACTACCGAGCCCAACGAGGGAGAGCCGGTGGTCCGCAAGCCCAAGAGGACGCAGGACACGGCTCTAGGGATAGTCAGCGGATATAGCTAGTTGGTAGGGCAGATATTCGCTCGGCGTGCACCTATACTTTCCCGTGCCCGGGGAACACCCCTTTGGCATGCCCACCCTACCCCCAAACTCACCCTGCCGAACAGAACGACAAGCCGCTAGAAGTCTGGACGCCACTCGGCCACAGTCTTCCTGACTAGGAGTGGGTTAGCTCCAAGCCTCCCGTTTAGGGTGAAGCAGAGGGCAAAGAGGAGTGTCGGCATCTGGAGACAACTACAACCCGGCCCCCAGATACCGCAGCCTCCAGCATCCCCTTTTCCACCTGTACGGGTCACCGCACACGGCAAACGTGCAGGTAGGTCTAAGCTAACCAGCTCCGGAAAAACAGAGAATATAACAGAAAAGAGAAAAGACAGGGAAGGGAACGAGGAACAAAACCCGGAGCTGGCGCCTCAGCACAACCTCAGCAGCCTACAACTGAGGTGGGTACATGTCAATATATGAACTAAAGACGAAAAAAGCAAAACAATAAGAGAAAATCGGCTCGGGCCGTGAGGACGCCATCCCCCATCAGCTGGATGAACAGCTGTCCCTTCGGTGATGTTATCGTTCAAGAGTAAACGAAATGTATTCCGTCACAAGGTGAGCTTGGGCCGTGGGGGCGCTCGCTCCCCAAATAACTGGAAAACCAGTTATCCCCGTGCGGGGAAATAGACTAGGGTCCGGTACGGTAGGGCGTGCGCATATATGCAGCATGACGGGGGCGGGGGAGGAGGAGGTAGTGTCAGAAGGGTTTAAAGCACACAGGCGATGTGCGCTCAGCAATTCGGTGAAAGCTATTGCACGGTGTACATACGTTTGAACGACGTCGAGTTGCTGCCACCGTGTGATATGGCCAACAGGTAATCCAGTAGACAACATCTGAATGACTTTACCCGAGGTCGCGTCATTGGGAAGTTGGAAGAAGGTCGAAGTGTGACTAGTGTGGCCGAGGAGTTTGGGATCGCTCACAGCATCGTTTCACGAGCTTGGAGAGCATTTCAAACAACAGGAACAGCTGTCCGAGAGTTTAGCAGTGGTCGTCCCACGAGCAGCCACGGCGGCGGATGACCGGTATATTGTCCAATAGGCGAGAAGAGACAGACGGCAGAGAGTGGGAGAAATCGCAAGGCACATGCAACAGATAAATGAACGTCCGTTATCACATTTTACGGTGGCCAGGAGGCTGCACAAAGGTGGTCTATTTGCACGACGACCAGTACGGTGTGTGCCATTAACGCCTGTTCATCAGAGACGGCGGTTTCTGTGGTGCCAGGAACACAAGAACTGGAATCATCAGCAATGGGGTTGAGTTCTCTTTACGGATGAGAGCCTATTTAGTGTGACGAGCGATTCTGGATGTATACACATCTGGAGAGAGCAGGGAACACGCAATCACACCTCCAACATCATCGAAAGGGACCGGTTTGGAGGTAATGGTGTTCTCGTTTGGGGCGGTATCATGCTTGGTATTTGTACTGACCTCCACATCTTCCAAGGAGGCTGTCACTGGTGTCCGCTATTGTACCGAGGTTCTCCTGCCTCGCGTGCGTCTGTTTAGAGGTGCTGTGGGTCCTGAGTTCCTCTTCATGGACGGTAACATTACACCTCATTGTACAGTGGCTGTCGCAGAACTGTTGGAGAGCGAAGATATTCGACGCATGGATTGGTCCGCAAAGTCCCCGGACCTAAATCCAATCGAACACGTCTGGGACCTTCTCGGGAGACGCTTGGCAGCATGTCACCAGCCGCCAGCAACAATTCCGCAGCTGCGATTGGCGCTACAAGAGGAATGGGCCGCGATGCCTCAACAGCTCTTTGACAACCTCGTCCTCAGCATGGACAGACGTTGTAAATCCTGCAACGCAGTCAGGGGTGATCATATTCCATACCAAAGACTGGATTTTTCTTAGCAGCAGCCTGTTACATGGACATTTGTCTTCTGCCCGGTTGTGCTTGAAGCTATCTTTTCAATAAAGTGCCTTTGTATCTTTTGGATTCCTTGTTTGGACGGTTTTGCTCACTTGTCCCATATTCTTACATCTTGGGGATCTTATGGTATGATTTGAGTCGACGTGGAGCACTTCTGCACGACGTTACATTCGAAAAACCGTCTCGTCCTTAATTTTTGCACGACAGTGTACTATACTACTGCTATACTACAAACTAAGGTAACATTCCGTCACTGGTCCTCAAACATCTTGCAATGCAGCGCCACACAAGATGAAAAAGATGACATCATATCTCCATACTCCACAGAAGGAAGGGGTGTCATTACGAGCAGATGCCACAGGGAGCTAGAACAAAGTGATGTAATCAATCCAAACATTTCCATTTTTTTTTCTTGAATTAAAAAATTATGAAAAATCAAGGACTTTCTAGGCCTGGAAAAAAAGGAGAAATCAAATTCCATGACTTCTCCAGCATGGATGATTGTGAGGTCAAATTAAAAAATCCTAAAAACAGTGAGACAAAAGTAATGTGTATGCTGAGTTTGCTTAGGGTACAACCAGCCCTTGTGAATGTCAGTAGCCAGTGGCCAAATGGCGACCAGATATTTTGTAAATTTTTAATACAGTAGCCAACGATGGCCAGTAGATTGTTTTCCTCCCAAGTGAGCAACTATTTTGTCTAACCCCCCCCCCCCCCCCACACACACACACACTTGTGAAGAATAAATATCGAGCTCAGTTTTCTCACTCGTGTTCAAAAGCATATGTGCAATATTTCTGCTTAGAAAATGAATGGAAGTGAAGGTGGGATTCGAGAGAAACTTAATCTGCCGACAGATCAGCCCGGAGCAACCAAAGGGTCAAGGTTACTAAAGCAACCTTTGCCATGTTATATTTGATCTTTTCCATGCCAACCTTTGCACCAAGTATTATGTCATCTACAGGTAAAATAATTATCTTTGAATCTCTGTTTAGCTGCATATATGCTGAACAAAAACAAACAAACTGGTACAGCATTGTTTTTAAGATGATGCAGCTGCTACACCTAATGCCATGTAGTACTGCTCCTTGTGAGTGTGGCTTTTCAGAAATGAACCTCATAAAAATGAGTAATTAGGCATGTCTGAATAGTGACACTTTAATGACTTAATGATGATTAGATGCAATGGACCTTCAATTGAAGATTTTGTTCCTCAAAATGCTATTTAATTGTTGTGGGCAGATACCTCTGATGGGAAGATCAGATGCAGTACATATCAGCGGTAAACTGTATCAACATTTATTAGTGCCACTTTATGTTACATATAATATATCCTAGCTTCTGTGCCTTTGTTTTAAATATTATTAAAGAAATTAGACATCTAACTTCAATGGCCTCTCAAAAATAAATTATGTATTTGTAAATTAAAATAGTATTTTTTTCCAGTGCTGTAAAATATTACAGCACTGGAAAAAATTGTGAAAAAATAAATCATTTTTGAACAAAAGCATATGCAATATTTAAATCACTCTAATGATCCTATGCAGGAATATGTTTTTATGCAAAGTTCATGGGGGAGGGGTATCTCATTAGAAAGAAAAAGAAAAAAAAACATTCACCCATTTAATTTCATAGAAATTTAAGTAGAGAAGTTACTGAATTATTATTATTTTTTAATTTTGCATGGCCAGTAGATTTTGTCATTTAGCTAATAAAATTTTTAGTCCACTAGCCACAATGGCTGGTAGAAATTTAAAGCAGTTTCGTGAAGGGCTGCCTACAACATAATATAAAACTGATATTCTCCTGTTCTTGGCACCACATAACAATAATACAACTTCCAGTGATTACCAATGAAATGAAACACAACATGCCATAACTGCCTTTTTTCTTGTAATGGAAAATTCTATTCCAAATTTTTTTAATTTAGTTGCCCAGACTAGGCAACTAAATTTTTTATTTACCAGCCCGAGCCAATAATTTTCAAGCCCTGTTTATGGATAAGATTTTTTTCGCTTGTCTACAAAAAATCTGCATAAACCGAAGAATTTGCAGCAGTGATATTGCACCCCAAGTTTGTTGGTGTCTTAAGTGTTTGTTATATGTTTCATCCTGAGATGCAGTTCTGGACGCACTTTGGCTTGCGGCCCCCGTCGTCTGCTAGAAGAAAGTAACGTGGAATCACTGGAAATTACACAATTCTCGATAGGTGGTGCTTCCGGTCAGGGGTTGAGCTGCCTTTGTTACTTCATCGGTGATCGCTCTTCGCTCCGTTTGTCTTACTTGGTTCGCCCTGTTTCTGTTGCTGCCGTCTTGTTCTTAAGCATGCGTTGTGAGTCTGGATGTTGACATGTGGAATGCGTTTTTTCGAGGAAGTTGCGAAGGATGAGGATACAAGCATTACTTGGTGTGAGTGGAAGGGATTGTTTCCAACTGTACGATGTTCAGCAGGTGATCCAATGACTCTCAGAGTGGATATGTATCATCGTGTAGGACAATTCATGTGTCGGAAGAAGCACGAGTTTCGGGAAAATCTGAGCAGTGTTCCCGTGCATTTCGGACGTGGTTCAAGAATGCTCATATTCTTATTGATACAGTGACGACTCTTGTATATTGTTTTGCAAAAGGATTGTCCTATGAGGATGCAATCGAGGAATCTTCACAGGGTGGTGTTACCAGATCCTCTGCAGTGCCTATTTCCTTAGAACACTGCTTTGAGGTGATGATTCGCATCATCAAACAGTTATTTCCTGGTACGTAGGAACGTAATAAATCTAATTTAATTATTGTACCTGAAAGACAGGTTTTCATTCTGGTGGAAACACATATTTTTTGTCCCAGTAAATGTTTTAGAATAGATACACAATTAACATTCAATAAAAACCCTTTTAAACAGTTCTTTCCTGGTACGTAATAAATATAATTTAATTATTGTACCAGAAAGACAGGTTTTCATTCTGGTGGAAACACATCTTTTCCGTCCCAGTAAATGTTTCAGAATAGGTACGCAATGAACATTCAATAAAGACACTTTTAATGGCCAGCCAAAATACTGCAATAACACATTCGTTACAGAAATAACCCACACAAGAGTCATCACCGTATCAATAGGAATATGAGCATTCTCAAACCATGTCCCAAATGCACGGGTACACGGCTCAGATTTCCCTGAAACACGATTCTTCCGACACCTGAACTGTCCTAAACGATGATACATATCAACTCTCAGAGTCATTGGATGACCTGTGGAACATCTTCGTACAGTTGGAAGCTCACACCAAGCAATGCACATATTCTTATCCTTTGCAACTTCCTCGAAAAACACTTTTAATTCCACGTCAACATCCAGACTCACAATGCACGCTTAAAAACAAGACGGCAGCAACATCAGAAACAGGGCGAACGAAGTAAGACGAATGGAGCGAAGAGAAATAACCCAAGCTGCATATTACATGTCGCCCGGTAGATGGCAGCACGTCACTGGCACCGCATCTCTTACAGCAAACGACGGGGGCCGCAAACCAAAGTATGGCCACAGTTCTTTTCCTATCACTTAGCTTTTTTTTTTTTTTTAATTATGACAGTCCTTTTATGTCTACTTCAGATTGCTATGTATAGCATATGAGGTATGTGCTGAAACTGAATTTTACATCAAATCAAGAATGCACAGGTATGCACACAGGCACAAATACACATGCCAAGCATGACAACATGCCTGACATATAAAAAAAACATGCACACATGATTAGCAATGGATAAACATAAAATTATAGTATTTACAAGTACACACGATTCAATAACATTGTAGAAAAAGTGTGGAGGAATATGGATAACTGTACCTAAGAAATTTTACTCATTTAGCAATCTTTATTGAAGTACTAATTTTTAGAACGTCATCGTTGTATGATATAACATATTACTGAAAGTCAAAATGGACGATGAAAATTACTTTATTTAACTGGAACAAAAATTAAAAGTCAAAATCGCATCACTATATCTTTCTGACCTTCAATGTTTGCTTCAGTTAAATAGATAAAGTCATTTTCATCATCAGTTTTGTCTTTATGTTATATCGTGCAACGACAACATTCTAACAGTTAGTGTTATTGGCACAAATTTCTTCAACAAGTATTTATTGAAGCATACATACATTTGTGAACTAGTGAGGAAAGCAATTGAAAACAACCAAAGCCTAAAGATAGCAAAGGGACATCTCAGTAAGGGAAGAAAACAGATTATGGCACTGAGAAAAGAAGATGGTTCTGTAACAAGAAATAGAGGCGAAATTTTGACAAGAGTGAAAGATTTCTACTCCAAATTATATGAAAGGGATGATACATGCACTCCAGACATCATGAAAGATACCAGTACCAGAGTTCCTCCAGTCCTTCCAGCAGAAGTTGCACATGCAATCAAGAACATGAAGCGAGGAAAAGCTCCAGGAGAAGATGGAATTACTGTAGACATCATACAAGAAGCAAGTGGAGAAATCGAAACGGTACTCGCCCAAATTTTCACTCGATGCCTTAATGAAGGAAAGATTCCTGAGGATTGGAACACCGCTACAATGATCCTGCTACATAAGAAAGGTGACATTCAGGATCTCGGAAACTACAGACCTATCAGCCTCCTATCAGTAGTTTATAAAATCTTCACTAAAGTTCTTTCACACCGCTTGAAGGTAACACTGGACATGGCTCAACCGAGAGAACAAGCTGGATTCAGGAGTGGCTACAGCACAATAGATCATATCCACGTGCTGAGAGAACTAATTGAAAGAGCGAGGGAATATGAACTTCCATTGTGCATGGCTTTTATCGATTATGAAAAAGCCTTTGATTCGGTGAAACCATCAGCAGTTACAATGGCTCTGAAACCTGCGGTATTGAAGATGCATACATTAATATTATTAATAACATCTATGAAAATGCAAGTGCAAAGATTAGGCTGTTTGAAAATACAACACACGTAAAAATTGGAAAGGGAGTGAGACAAGGTGACACCATATCTCCGAAGCTCTTTAATGCCACATTGGAGGGTGTTTTTCAGTCACTGAGCTGGGAAAACAAGGGGATAAAGATTAATGGAGATTATCTAACCCACCTTCGTTTTGCTGATGACGTAGTCATTTTTGCAACTACCCCATCAGAGCTGCAGAGTATGATCCAGGAACTTGCTGACAAGAGTAAAGAAGTGGGATTAAAAATGAACTTTCAGAAGACAAAAGTGATGTTCAATGCTTTTACAAGAAATGAAGATTTATCGATTGATGGAGAAAAGCTGGAGATAACAGACACGTACGTTTATCTTGGACAGCAGATATCAAGTGAGGGTCACATTGATGAAGAAATTAATCGGCGTACAAAACTTGCCTGGAGAGCTTTTGGAAGAAACAGCATAATTTTCAAGAGCAATATGCCATTATGTCTTAAAAGAAAAGTGTTTGATCAATGCATCCTTCCAGTGCTTACGTATGGTGCGGAGACGTGGACCTTAACTAAAAGAGACATACAAAGGCTGCAGACAACTCAAAGCAGCATGGAGAGGTGCATGCTTGGTGTAACCAGGAGAGATAAGAAGAGGAACTCGTGGATCCGAAAAATGACAAGAGTGGAAGACATCATGATCAGAGTTAAATCCCTGAAATGGCAATGGGCTGGACATACTGCCAGAAGGACAGATCATCGATGGACAGCCGAAATTTTAGATTGGATTCCAAGGGACAGGAAAAGACCCAGAAGAAGACCACATGGGAGATGGGTGGATGAAATTCGAAAGTATGCAGGAGTGACATGGAGGAGACTGGCACAAGACAGACCGTTGTGGAGGAAACTTGGGGAGACCTTCGTCCAGCAGTGGATTGATAATGGTTGACAATGATGATGATGATGATGACATACATTTATGGCAATAATAATGACCTTTGCAGAATTGCAGCATTGTTACCAAGCTGGGTTCTAGGGACCCAACAGATTTATAAAAAGTGGGTACTTAGTGAGATATTCTGTGTCCTTTTAAAAATCAAAAGAATTAAGAGATAATGAATAAATATACTTACATAAGCAAATGAAAAATAAACAAAATGTACATTGTTCAACACTTTAATTTATTCTCTTTGAAAGCAATCTTTAAAAAAAGATCAAGTGCTGACAGAATTAAATTTTATCATTTTCAACTAAATTTTATCATAATGAAACTACACAATCACAATGCATTTTCAGTCAGCTCAGAACACCAGATGGGTTTTTATTTTTTAAAACACAGGAACTGTGTGATGACTACTCTTGAACAATTTTTTCTGACTTTTAACGAACAATCATTGAAGTAGACGTACAACTTTTATTAGAGTATAATCGTTCACAGTGCTCTCATTAAATATAAGTTTGTTTGTTTTTCAAAATTTTAAATTTCAACTGTTCCAATGTGGATTAAAAGAGCTGAAAGGTTTAATAAATTAATCAGGAGATTTGTATATTTACATAATCTTGACAGACGCTGCACTGCTGGTTGTTTTCGTTCTTTCCCTAATCCTCACAAATTTGACTTTTGCCAAATGGCATGTTCAAAAAATCCAAAACAAAATTTGGGTCCCAAAGGACGCGTAGAATTTGTAATTATGGGTCCTTTTTCTTTTCTTCGGGGGTGGGGGTAATTTACGTGCTACAGCGCGTCAGTGGTAGCGCTGCCTTTGGAATATAGGATGCAGGAGGATTTTGACACCAATTTTTATTTGGAAAAAAAGTGCATCTTATATTCTGAAAAAATGCTATAATTGAAGTTAAATAATATTGAATTAAAAATTATAGCTAGCGATAACAACAGGAGTGTGATTTGCAGCAAGCAAAAAAAAAAATATTTTTTATTGTAGGTTTAATGACCACCGTGAGCAACTCAATGGGCTATAAGCAGTCACCCATCCCTAATTTAGGGTCACTGGTTCCAGGTAAGGGAGAGAACCAGTGCCATAAGACAAACACAACTTCCATGCCTCACCGGGATTCAAACCCGGACCCCTTTCAGACGAATGATCAGAGGCCATCGCTTAGACCACTGCGCCACCAGGGCGGCAGCAAAACATTTAATTAAAGTGCCAATTTTTTTTAAATTTCACCTGTTAAGTTTGATTTACTGTTTACAGTTGCACATTATGCTGAAAATTAGTCAGTTGCTCATTTTGTGCACGCCATGATAGCCGTTTGAAAATTTTCAGTTATTGTTTGTGTATATGGTTAAGATAACAAGGGAGAATATTACAAAGTTCAAGGAATTTATAAAAACTAAAGTTTATGTAAAACTTTGTATCATGTGAGCTTGTTATATGTGGGTTCAACTGTACAATTCAAGTTCATGGGGCCTTCAGCTTGAATGGGTAAGAAACAATGAAATATTTTTTTTTTTATATTAAATTGTCGTAGTCTTTATATTCGGGCTGTCATTAACATTTATGACTGAAAAAAGGAATTGCATGACTAGTTTTCCAGGTGGCCTATTTCACAATGAGCATTTTTACTACAGGGTGTTTCACTCCCTACTTTATCCAGCATTTTTGCAATAACTGGAAGAGGAATGAAGATATTGCAACGAAATTTGAACTGGACTTATACCTTACGCTGTGAGGAAGGTAACGGCATCTTAACATGTGTTGGAAATGGTCACCATTTGCGTCCAGACAGAGCCTGAACACGATGCTCGATATTTTAGAAGCTTCGGGTCAGCATGTCTCCAGGAATTGCCTGAATTTCTTGAATGATGTTGGATTTCAATGGGGTGAGGGATCGTGGATTATTGCAGTAAACTACCTTTCAAATAGCCCCAGAGAAAGTAATCGAGCGGCGTCAAATCTGGCGACTGCACAGGCCAAAGTCCCTTCGAGATTACTCTGTTCTCGAAAAATTACTCGATTTCAGCCATGCCGGCACAGAAAGCATGTTGCTCCATCCTGCTGGAAATACCCAGTAGATAATTCCTCACCATCCAACTGATTCACGAAGGTCTGAAAAATTCCCATGTAAGCTGCTGTCGAGGTGGTTGTTTCGAAGAAGTTCGGCCCAATAATGCACCGCTGTGACACCGCACACCATACACCGATTTTTGCTGGATATAGGGGTTCTTCGTGTGTCGTGTGGGGATCGTCAGTTGCCCCGAAACGGGAATTTTGGGCATTGACATATCCAGGAACATGACACCAGGCCCCATCCGTGAACCAACAGTAATCCAGTATGCCAGGATCTTACTGCAGGAATGTGTGAAACTAGTGACAATGTGCCACGCTTTTCACATTGTCTGGCGTTTTCAATATGTGAACAACGCTTACACGATATGGGTGAAGGTTACTTTTTTTTTTTTTTTTTTTTTTTTTTTGCAGCTCTGTAACAAGTGCTTGTGGATAAGCTGGTTTCCCACGACAGACGTCGTAGGGAGTTTTTGGGAGACAGCAATAACTGCCGTCTCACATGCTCGACCGTTTCTTCTGGCATTTGTCGTCGACCTCCTCTAGGCGCGTCACACAAACTTCCCATTGTTTCCAATTTCCGTGACATGGCCAAAATGCAGGGCTTTGACAGTGGTTTCCGACCTCCAAACCTCTTAACGAATTCTTTTAGACACGATTTCGACGATTTAGTCTGCCAGTGCGTCCGCACAATATACACTCGCTCCTCTAGAGTATACCGGTTCATTTCAACGTTTTCTGTTCTCCGACAACACGCACGCAACCGTGCCGTTCCACGGGCGGCAAAACAAAGACCGTACTGTGTCGGACAGACTCGGCAAACAAACAGACGCCCGTGCAATCCAGCAGGCGATGAGGAGTCGCGACACACTAGCGCCGCCACTTCTCTCTGACCACGGCGCCGGCACAACTGCACGTCGCCTAGACCCGCATGTGATTAAAGGTACGACCTGCTCAAAACGCGAAACGACGCCGAAAAAGCGGCCCATTTTCTGTTTGAGTTGCGACAGGAGTGACCGTATGGTGGCTCTAGTTACACGCACAAACATCACAATTCACTCCATCGCCGTAATGAGGTTTGTTTAGAATTTGTCGTTGAAACTTATCTCTCTGAAATCCGAAATGTTGCACCAAGTGATGCATAAGTAATATTTTCACTAAAATAAGTTGTCATCATTTTAACCCTGCTTTTTATTGTATGAATGACATGGGAAATATTTATTCTTGTTGGGGGATGCCCAGAAGTTCATTCCATCAACTTTCCATATTTACAGATTGTCTAGTATCATTGTGGAAGTATTTAATAAAGAAATTGCGTAGAATTTAAAATAAATAGCTAAACTGACTATCAGCCAGTTTAAAGAATCGTATTTGTGAAAATAGAAATTAATGGAGGCCGTAATAGGATGGTATGCTGTACGAACATAAATGCAGTGTATATAAATCTTAGTGGAAGATATGAAGACATGAAATATGTCACTAGTAGAAAAGCAGAAGTACTTAACACATGAGAATAAAACAGATAATGGTACACAACATTGCATGGTGCAAGTGCAAAAACAAAAATCACTCATTTAGATTTTTAAGTTGCAGAGATATTCACACTTAAGAATATACAACAGCAATGCAAAATTGATCTAGGCCGCCGTGAGCTGTGCGGATAATAAGAGACCCCTGGTGAGACGCTTGTGCGTAAACATGTGAAACAATGAGATGCTATAGTTTGCCATTTGACTAGGTCTTTCTCTAATCATATGTTGGTCTAGACGTCACTTCCGTTTGCTTTCTCACAGGTAAGTCCAGTTCAATTTCCTTACGATATCTTCATTCCTCTTAGTTATTGCAAAAATGCCGGGTAAAGTAGTGAGTGAAACACCCTGTAGCATGAACTGTTTGAATGAGTAAGAAACTATGAAAAGTTTATTTTTGTATATTAAATTGTTGTAGTGCTAGTCTGAATATATGCAGACTGTCGTAAAAATTCATGACTGACAAAATAAATTGAAAGACTAGATTTCCAGGTGGCCTATTTCGCAATGAGCATTTTTACTAGTACAAAATGAGTAGAAACAAAAAGCTTTGTTGTACCAAGGCTGTACTGGATCCTACCAGGCTGTAACAATAAGCAAAAACAGCGAGGACAGAAAAAATGAGTTGAGACTCGGGGCCATCTACTGACTTGTTTTTGCATAAACAAACATTAATTCCATATCATTATTTACATTTGAGATTTTATTTATTTTCACGTGAACAGATGGATATTTACATTCTGAATTCGTAGTACTTAGGCAAGAGAATTTTTTCTGTAGGAACTGGTGTAATTTATGTGTAAATCTCAGTCCTCCTTTATTCTTCAACAATCGAGGGCTGAGATTTTGGTTAGAGTCTTAAATTATTTTGTTGGAAAAATGTTAGTACCTGGAAAAAGTACGACGTACAGATTTTCGAGTATGGAAATTAATGGCCAATGGTTCAGAAATTTCGTATTTTAAATGTCTTTTAAAGATTTTTATTAACATTTACGTGTAAGTGTGATGCCAGTGCCACCGCAAGCTTACGCGAGGCCCTGTACAAACTCTCCTCGCGAGGCCCTCTTGCTAACTAATAAATTTTGCTCAATCAATCTGGCTAACGGTATTTTGCGCACATACGCAATAGAATATTTTTATTTTCTGATAAGGTGATAAGCTTTTTACTCATTTATTTATTATAGAAGGAACCAATATTTTTCTAAAACTTGTAACTGCTATTATTATTAAGCTCAACCGTCGTTTTCTTTTGCAAAATAAAAAAAAAAGAAGGGAAATGTTAGTAATACTTTGGCACTATGCAGTATGAATTTTTTAAATCTGCTTTACTATAGTCATGTATTTTAAAATTGAAACCTATGCAAAACAAAGAGAAAAATGTTATAAATAGGTACATCAATTTCCTAGTAAATTGTAACACATTAAAAAAATGTTCTTTAAAAGTTAGAGAAACAGTCATAAAATTTCATGAATATACTGGTATGTACATAAAAGGAAAGGGATGTAAGGTCAGGTGATGCGTAACATCACAGCCTCTCCTTGACAAATGTCAACCCCGCCTTCTCGTGGTACATCCTGTTCCCACTAAAGGGGCTCTGACGACCGCCAATAGCGGTATAACTATACCATCGGGATTAGAGGAAATGCTATCCCACACTCACCAACCCGCTTGGCCAGCGTGGTGAGTTATGGCCAAACCCCTCCAAAATGACTCCACAACTTAAATCTTGGCCCTCAGTCTCCGGCAGGTGGAATGTACCTGGCCAAGGCAGCGGCCAGTGCGACATGAAGGCAGAGGGTGCTAAGAATCCCCGGAGGACTGGACTAGGCTGCCATCTGATGCTGACCTTGGCTACGTACAACGGACGCTCCCTATCTTCTGATTCAAGGCTTCTTGAATTGGAAGAGGAACTACAAAGGATCAAGTGGGACATCGTCGGGCTAAGTGAGGTAAGGAGAAAAGGAGAAGATCTCATTGAACTGAAAAGTGGACATCTCTTCTACTATCGTGGGACAGATACTGGCAGAACTAGTGGTGTTGGATTTATAATAAACAAGAAACTGAAGGATAAAGTTGTAGAAGTTGAAAGTTCCTCTGACAGAGCTGCACGACTCGTTATCCAACTCTCGAGAAGATACCAGGCTCAGATTATTCAAACTTATGCACCCACCACAAGTCATGCTGAAGAAGAAATTGAAGAATTTTATGAGGAAATTCGTGATCTAAATAATAAAGGTAAGCAGCACTTGAAGATAATTATGGGAGATTTCAATGCAAAAATAGGGCAACGGCAACAGAATGAAACTTCAGTAGGTAAATTCGGTCACAGCAACAGAAACCAGCGTGGAAATACTCTCGTAGAGTTTGCAGAGGCAGAAGGGTTTTTCATCTTGAACTCCTTTTTCAAGAAAAAGCCACACAGGAAATGGACATGGAGACATCCAAATGGGACGACAAGTGAAATTGATTTTATTATGTGTAACAAAAAAATTCGTCATAGAAGACTGCAGTGTGCTAAACAAGTTCAACACAGGCAGTGACCATAGATTGGTGAGATGTAAGATGCACCTCAACACTAAACTCGAACGTAGCAAGCTCATAAGACAAACAAAATGTATTGACATAACCAACCTTAAAAAACACCATAATACCTTCAAATTGGAACTGAAGAACAGATTCTCTGCTTTAGAAGGCCTAACATCGGAAGAAGTGGATATTTCTGAAGTTAACAGAAAAGTAACCAAAGCTCTTATGGAAACAGCAACAAAATTAGCTGGGTCTAAGAACAAATTGCATGTGAACAAATTATCAGGAAAAACCAAAATGTTGATGCAAAAAAGAAGAGTGATGAGGACAACTAAAGAAGATGTGACTTCCAAAGTGGAATATATAGAGCTATGCAAGACAGTACGAAAAAGTATCACTGAAGACGTAAGGAAATTCAACTGCGAACTAGTAAGGAAAGCAATTGAAAACAACCAAAGCCTAAAGATAGCAAAGGGACATCTCAGTAAGGGGAAAAAAAACAGATTATGGCACTGAGAAAAGAAGATGGTTCTGTAACAAGAAATAGAGGTGAAATTTTGACAAGAGTGAAAGATTTCTACTCCAAATTATATGAAAGGGATGATACATGTACTCCAGACATCATGAAAGGTACCAGTACCAGAGTTCTTCCAGTCCTTCCAGCAGAAGTTGCACATGCAATCAAGAACATGAAGCGGGGAAAAGCTCCAGGAGAAGATGGAATTACTATAGACATCATACAAGAAGCAAGTGGAGAAATCGAAACAGTACTCGCCCAAATTTTCACTCGATGCCTTAATGAAGGGAAAATTCCTGAGGATTGGAACAACGCTACAATGATCTTGCTACATAAAAAAGGTGACATTGAGGATCTCAGGAACTACAGACCTATCAGCCTCCTATCAGTGCTTTATAAAATCTTCACTAAAGTTCTTTCACACCGCTTGAAGGTGACACTGGACATGGCTCAACCGAGAGAACAAGCTGGATTCAGGAGTGGCTACAGCACAATAGATCATATCCACGTACTGAGAGAACTAATTGAAAGAGCGAGGGAATATGAGTTTCCATTGTGCATGGCTTTTATCGATTATGAAAAAGCCTTTGATTCGGTGAAACCATCAGCAGTTGCAATGGCTCTAAAATCCTGCGGTATTGAAGATGCATACATTAATATTATTAATAACATCTATGAAAATGCAAGTGCAAAGATTCGGCTGTTTGAAAATACAACACACATAAAAATTGGAAAAGGAGTGAGACAAGGTGACACCATATCTCCGAAGCTCTTTAATGCCACATTGGAAAATGTCTTTCAATCACTGAACTGGGAAAACAAAGGGATAAAGATTAATGGAGATTATCTAACCCACCTTCGTTTTGCTGATGACATAGTCATTTTTGCAACTACCCCATCAGAGCTACAGAGTATGATCCAGGAACTTGCTGACAAGAGTAAAGAAGTGGGATTAAAAATGAACTTTCAGAAGACAAAAGTGATGTACAATGCTTTTACAAGAAATGAAGATTTATCGATTGATGGAGAAAAGCTGGAGATAACAGACACGTACGTTTATCTTGGACAGCAGATATCAAGTGAGGGTCACATTGGTGAAGAAATTAATCGGCGTACAAAACTTGCCTGGAGAGCTTTTGGAAGAAACAGCATAATTTTCAAGAGCAATATGCCATTATGTCTTAAAAGAAAAGTGTTTGATCAATGCATCCTTCCAGTGCTTACGTATGGTGCAGAGACGTGGACCTTAGCTAAAAGAGACATACAAAGGCTGCAGACAACTCAAAGCAGCATGGAGAGGTGCATGCTTGGTGTAACCAGGAGAGATAAGAAGAGGAACACGTGGATCCGAAAAATGACAAGAGTGGAAGACATCATGATCAGAGTTAAATCCCTGAAATGGCAATGGGCTGGACATACTGCCAGAAGAACAGACCATCGATGGACAGCCGAAATTTTAGATTGGATTCCAAGGGACAGGAAAAGACCCAGAAGAAGACCACATGGAAGATGGGTGGATGAAATTCGAAAGTATGCGGGAGTGACATGGAGGAGACTGGCACAAGACAGACCGTTGTGGAGGAAACTTGGGGAGACCTTCGTCCAGCAGTGGATTGATAATGGTTGACAATGATGATGATGATGATGACATAAAAGGAAAACTTCACGTTTTACCTGTCAAGCAAAGGAGACCTTTCTTGTTTTTTGTCCACCAAAATCTTCAATAATATCATCGTAATTTAGTTTTGATGCCACATCGCATACTGTTGACAATGTAGCGAGTGCAGTTAACTTTTCTTGAGACATGCTTGTCCTCAGATATAATTTGATTACTTTCAAGTGAGAGAAACTTCTTTCCGCACTCGTGACTGTTATCGGCACAGTTAACATGATTCTGTACGCGATAGCTACGTTAGGGAAGAAATTTTACATTCTGTTTAAAAATTGCAATACTTGGATGGCAGTATTGACGTCGTCTGGAACTAGTTCTCTGACCGTTTTTAATTCTGTGAATAGCTCCTCTCCGCATATATCCCGAGAATTTCCTGAACGAAGGATCAAATCCAGGTTTTTTCAATATTTCATTAGATCTTCGTCATTCATTTGCTTCATTTTCGGTAGAGAATACAAAAATCCAAACTTGTCATTGAACTCCTTATATTGTTCAATACGAGATTTCAGAAACTGTAAAGTAGTGTCTATAATAGGATAAAAATACTCTATTATGAAGACTTCCTCTGCAGATTTTGTATTTCTCAAGGGCTCATCGTTGACTTCGTAATCAAAGATTCTTCTTTTTTTATCCACTCTATTCTCAGGAAATTTTGGTTCAACAGCTAACTGTTCACAAATTTCACGAACGGCCAGAACTGCTGAATTGAAGCTTTCATTTCAAAATTGGTTCAAAAATTGAATAACCCACTGAAGCATATTTTCTGCCATGTCAAGCTGCATGCTTTCTGATCAAAGTGGTTTGCTCACACTGTTTACAGAAAAGAGTATGTCATACCATATAACAATACCCAATAAGAATTCATAACTCTGAAATTCATGTACTGCCAATGAGCGAACTTCACATTTGATTTTAGGATCATTTACAGTGTCCGCAACTTCAAGAAGTGCGTCCCTTATTTCTTTTCCTTGGTATCTAATGGGTTTAACACTTTCCACACTGCTTTCCCATCTAGTGTCACAGGACTTCTTAACATTAATATAAAAAGTCCTGAGCGTATGTATAACATCACAGTGATGTTTGTGTATGAGGACTCGCGGAGAACTGGGATGGTAATTCATATCTTGAACTGTCAGATTTTTTTTTTTTGTCTGTGTACTTAATGTTATATTTTTCTTTCTTTGTCTTTTGTTTTATTTTTATCTTATTTACCTTATTAGGCCCTGTGCGATGCTGTGAAGAGACGCTGCCGTAGGCCTCATCACGGCACCACTTATATGTAAATATTACGATAAAAATCTTTAAAAGACATTTAAAACAGGAAACTTCTGCATCATTTGCCATCAATTTCCATAATCTAAAATCTGTACATTGCACTTTTCCCAGGAACTAACATTTCTCCGATGAAATAATTTAAGACTCAAATCTACTGCACATTTACCCACTATTTTACTTAATATGAGTTTATATAGCTGAGGCTTTTTTTTCTAAAATTTAGTTAGGTGCATAATTATCAGAATGAAAATGCTTACCACAAACAAGAGTTGAAGGTGACTTGTCATTTGGAGGAAAGTCCTGACGAGATATTGCTTTCAGCCAGTTGCTTTAGGTTCTGATCTGAGGGGAATTCGTGGAATAAAAATCCCACGTGTTTCTTTTCAGAAGATGTGCACATTGGCATACAGCAGGAAAATCATTTTGAAAATGGGTTAGATTTTGTTGTGAAAACAACAGTTTGGTTTTAAAACTGTAAGGTTTTTTTAAACAAAACATGTGAAAAAACTACGAACATACACAATCCAGCAATTAAAACAACGTGGAAATTGAGTTGGGACGCAGTGCCATCTAACGGCTGAAATCGTCCCTAACACCCACTGGCCAATCACCAAAAGTCTATTGTCTTCAACGTTAATGTTATAGGCTGTTCTTCATCCAGTTCAGCCTTGATTGTTCATACTTTTGAAGCAAATTCAACCACATTTGGTGTTTCTCTTGTGAGTTGAAATATGCACTGAAAGCAGACATCTCCTCATAAACTTCTTGTGGCATGTTTCACATTCATAGGGTTTTTCACCTGTGTGAGTAAACATGTGTGTTACAAGGATATTTTTTTGACTGAATTTCTTATGACACATACCACACTCATACGGTCTCTCACCTGTATGAGTGCGCAAATGTCGTGACAGACAGCTTCTTAATCCAAATTTTTTTAGGCATAATTTGCACTCGTAGCGTTTTTTATGTGTATGAGTGACCAAATGACCTGACAGAGAAGATTTCCAGGCGAATTTTTTGCAGCATATTTGGCATTCAAAAGGTTTCTCACCAGTGTGAATGCGTAAATGCTGTGACAGACTACCTTTCTGTGTGAATCTTTTGTGGCAGGATTTACATTCATGAGGCTTTTCGCCTGTATGAGTAAGCATGTGTATTGAGAGATGGCTTTTGCATTGGAAAGTCATGAAGCATATTTCACATTCAAGCATTCTTTTAGAACGAAAAAGTAAACGTGTTGTGTTGCTTCGGAGAGAATAACTTGAGGGATTGGGTTTTAGATGAAAATTCTTATGAAACACGTCGTACACATGAGGCATGTCACCTGTAGGAATGCAGAAATGCTTTAAAAGATCGACTGTTCGATTGAATCTTTTATGACACCTTCCACATTTTTGCGACTTTTTACCTGAATGAAAGAGCATGTGCGTCTTCAGATTACTTTTTTGTGCACATTTCATGTGGCATAGTTCACACTGGTATGGCTTTTCACCAGTATGAACGCGTAAATGAAAGAAAAGGTCAGATTTTCGTGAGAATTTCTTATGGCATATCTCGCATTCATGAGGCCTTTCACCTGTGTGAAGGAGCAAATGTTTTGAGAGATTTCCCTTTAATCCAAATTTCCTGTAGCACACTTCACATCTGTAGGGCCTTTCACCTGTGTGACTAACCAAGTGACTCGAAAGTCCCCCTTTTTGTGTAAATTGTTTGTTGCAGATTTCACACTTATAAGGCTTTTCACCTGTATGTATACGCAAATGCAATGAGAGAGAACCTTTAGATGAAAATTTCTTGTGGCATACATCACACTCGAGCTTTTTATTTGCAGGAGTATGCAAATGAGACAGAGTTTTTTTATTAGCAGAACAAGGTATTTTATGTGAATTGTTTCTCTTCCGGAGAGGCATTTTAGAGCATATTCTGGTAATTTGATGTCACACACTAAACAACCAATATTGAAATTTCGCGGGAGAATTCTATACTTACTCTTGTCTATCTTGCAAGACACTTGGGACTAACATTGCTTAGTATAATAGCTTCTCTGAAAAATCAGTGCCGTAAAATTCCTTTAAATCTTCTGTATTCTTCTGACAGCAATCTTCTACAATGAATTTAGCACAAAAAAAGGTCCAATTGTAATTTTTAACATCCTTTTGAGCAAGATAAAAATGCAACGAGGCAAAAAAAAAAAAAAAAGCAAACATTTATAAAATGCATCTCATACAACTTCCTTTTATTATTATTATTTATTTATTTTTTTGTCCTCAATTTTCTACACATAAAAGGCAGTTTCACAGTAGAGGTTTATCAGGAACTTGAAAAATGAGGAAATACCAGCCAGTAGTACTACTGGCTGGAATTCAAAAAAATTAACAACCACTTCTGTAAATCTGGATAATGTACTGCCAGCCATGACATACGGTAAGCCTACAAGTGTTTTGGAGGAGTGGGACAGTAATGTGTTACCCAAATATTAGAGATTTATTGTTGTTGCTTAAAAGGTGCAAAAAAATTTTTAAGACCCTAAACTGCACATTTACCGCAAAAAATATATACAGGCTGATTGTAAACTCCTTCAACTAAACAAGAGGGGTGATAGCAGAGTAGCAGAATGTAAGACGTACACGCGCACACAGATGCTTTCCAAATTATTAGATTTTTCTGAGTTTTGTTTTTACATGCGTTTCTGTCCTCTAGATTTTATCAAGACCTGTTCTCGATGTATAGGGACTGTACCAAAAGTTTTGTTTACACAGAAAGAATTTAAATTGCATTGCCAGGTTTCTCTTGCAGTTGCCAGTTATTAAATTAAAATATTATGTATTTTGTAAATCTACTGTTTTTTAATTAAGTTGTTGAAAATTATATTTATCAATTTTAAAGGTTCATTAATGGAACTGTTTTTCTGGATATTTCTGGATATGAATCTTTAGTCTCTTGTCGTTGAGGTTATGAGTCCAATGTTTTCCATAAAGGTCCACTTCACACACATTGCTGCACATTCAATTGTAATGTACTTATTTTGTTCTCATTGGAATATGTAATAATATTCTGTTCTCATTGGAATCTGTAATAATATTTTGTTCTCATTGGAATATGTAAAAATATTTTGTTCTCATTGGAATATGTAATAATATTTTGCCCTCATTGGAATGCGTTCCAATAATTAGTTTTAATTTTTCAATAAATTATCTTACTCTATTGTTATCGTCATTCCCGCTTGGTGGCAAGTTTTCTGCTTCAATGGTTGCGTACGCAGATTTTTTATACAACACTGGGTGACAGTACACATCAAGACGAACAATATTTGCAATGGAACCTAAGGTCGCATTCCACTCCTAGTGCCAGAAAAGAGAAAAGTTACATATCCACGTTGAGCCCCCAACAGTGAAAACAAAGAGACATACCTAATTCATGTGCTGCACAATTCCATTCGCATCAGAGAAAGACTCAAAGGAGCTGCTCAAACTGGCGTCCAAGGGAGTCGGTGCACAGCCCACACCAGTGAATGAAGGACTGTCGCACCCTCTCGTAGACTCCCGGTGTTGTGTTGATCTTGTCCACAGCAACAGCGATTCGCGGGACGACATCTTCCAGAGAATCCACAGGTGTCTCGTACACCAATGTTCAATATTTTACAATGTTCAACTGTCTCATGCACCAATGTTCGAATATTTTACAATGGTCAACTGTCTCGTACACCAATGTTCAATATTTTACAATGTTCAACTGTCTCGTACACCAATGTTCAATATTTTACAATGTTCAACTGTCTCGTACACCAATGTTCAACTGTCTCGTACACCAATGTTCAATATTTTACAATGTTCAACTGTCTCGTACACCAATGTTCAACTGTCTTGTACACCAATGTTCAACTGTCTCGTACACCAATGTTCAATATTTTACAATGTTCAACTGTCTCGTACACCAATGTTCAATATTTTACAATGTTCAACTGTCTCGTACACCAATGTTCAATATTTTACACTTCAACTGTCTCGTACACCAATGTTCAATATTTTACAATGTTCAACTGTCTCGTACACCAATGTTCAATATTTTACAATGTTCAACTGTCTCGTACACCAATGTTCAATATTTTACACTTCAACTGTCTCGTACACCAATGTTCAATATTTTACAATGTTCAACTGTCTCGTACACCAATGTTCAATATTTTACACTTCAACTGTCTCGTACACCAATGTTCAATATTTTACAATGTTCAACTGTCTCGTACACCAATGTTCAATATTTTACACTTCAACTGTCTCGTACACCAATGTTCAATATTTTACAATGTTCAACTGTCTCGTACACCAATGTTCAATATTTTACAATGTTCAACTGTCTCGTACACCAATGTTCAACTGTCTTGTACACCAATGTTCAACTGTCTCGTACACCAATGTTCAATATTTTACAATGTTCAACTGTCTCATGCACCAATGTTCGAATATTTTACAATGGTCAACTGTCTCGTACACCAATGTTCAATATTTTACAATGTTCAACTGTCTCGTACACCAATGTTCAATATTTTACAATGTTCAAGGAGGGATACTGGACGTCACGGATGTCCAGTATCCCTCCTTGAGATAGCAAAAGAGGGTGTTTCACTCAGTCTTCGATCAACACTGTGAAGGTCAAATGGCAAGGAATACGACAATTCGGAAATCTCTCACAGTACAGTTTTTGTGCTTCACGTCCATTACCACATGCTTGGCCGTACATCAGATGCACATCCGCCAGTTCCTCGTATATGTAGTCCTCCATGCCCTTCACGAATACGTAAAGTCTCGTGTGATCTTCGCACGGCATTATCGCTCAACGGGTTCAGCTGCTTTTTTAAATGTTGGCTCCTCATCGTCTACACACGTGTTCAGCACACCTGATTTGAATCTTGTGCTTCTTATGCACTGGTTGTAACTCAGTGTGCCTGCTGAACGTTTTTCGAACGTGCTCTTTTCTGGCACTAGGAGTGGTATGCGGCCTTAGGTTCCACTGCAAATATTGTTAGTCTTGATGTGTACCATCACCCTTCTTGTTTTGTTGAAGGAGTTTACAATCACCCTGTATATAATTAGGCTTGCCAGACATCCTGGTTTCAGCAGCATGTCCCAGTGCCTCGGACAGTTTGTAATTTTGTCCCAGCTATCATAAACTTAAATGAAATTTATGTAACATTTGGAAACCAAGTGAGGAGTGAGCTTATTCTGTACTCATCAATGAATCATCGACGATGACGATAGTATGAATAGAAGTTGAATCGTTTCCACTTTCATCACACCAATGAGTCACACTACTTCCTGCGGTGTCGTAGGGAGTCCTATATCCCTCCATAGAGCAGTAGTACTGCCTGATCGCGATTGGAAAGCCGAGCTGGGAGTCCCCTCCCTTTCACCCGATGAAGCACCTCTATGACACTTTTACATTTTACACCCACCCATTCTTCCCTGCTCCGCTCCTGGCTGTCTGTCCTGTCACTTCCTCTCCTCAGTGGTGAACGTACGAGTGTGTTTTAATTTAGTGTTTGTATTGCTGCAATTATTTGCAAAGATGCCAAAAAGATCATGCAAGTTTAATGAAGAGTTACAGAATGAATATCTATTTTTATAGAAGGTATGATTATTTGCAAAGATGCCAAAAAGATCATGCAAGTTTAATGAAGAGTTACAGAATGAATATCTATTTTTATAGAAGGTATGTGTCCAAGATGACAGAGCAAAGTGTTCTCCGTGTGGGTCGGAATTTTCGAAAGTTCATGAAGGGTGATCTGATATAAAACACAACTTAAAATCGAATAAAAACAAAAATAGTTTGTCAGCATCTGCTGGTTCTTCCAAAGTAACTTCGTACTTCCAAAGTGCTAATCCCCTTGACAAGGATCTCGCTTTGTCAGGAAAAGAAGCAACTTTTGCTTATCACACTATGGAATTTTTTTTTTTTTTTTTTTTATTTGAAGTTTAACGACCACCGTGAGCAACTCAATTGGCTGTAAGCAGTCGCCTGGGCAAATGTGTAGATTAGCGTCCTAAGTTATTTCGTCGGGAAAATTTTAGTACCTGGAAAAAGTGTGACGTACAGGTTTTAGAGTATGGGAATTAATGGCAAATGATGCAGAAATTTCATATTTTAAAGATTTTTCATGGGGTTTTTTTTGTTTTTTTTTTTTTTGGTTGGAGCTTTAACGACTACCGTAAGCAACTCATTGGGCTATAAGCAGTCGTGCATCCCTAATTTAGGGTCACTGGTTGGTTGCAGGGAAGAGAGAGAGCCAGTGCCGTAAGACAAACACAACATCCATGCCTCACCGAGATTCGAACCCCTTTTAGATGAATGATCAGAGGCCATCGCTTAGACCACTGCGCCACCGGGGGGGGGAGATTTTTATCGTAATATTGACCTGTGAGTTCGACGCTGTGAAGAGAAGCTGCGGTAGGCCTAATGCTTTGCTCCGACGAACGTGTGAAGCTTTGGTTTGTTAAAAGGAAGGTTTGTTGCTGGGCCAAAATGACGAGCGGAAGAATACAAGAGAAAGAGGTTGCGTTGTTCATAGGGAAGCGATAAATATTGTAGTCATAAGCTACAGAAAATAGGTCCACATCATCCACCCCTTTATTTTCTGGAAAAACCGGATGAAACCTTTCAGATTTGCAAAAGATATGTATGTGTAACAAAGAAACTGACCTGCGAACAAGCTATTAACAGGAGAACCAAAAAGTATAGTGACACAGTAAATCAGCTACGAATGGAAGCCGTTCAAAGCAGAACCGAAAGTTATAGTTCCCCAGTTTTCTGTACAATATAGAAAAGCATATTAGTACTTTCTATTTCGAATCAGGGAATCATATGAGAAAGAGAGAAAAATTTCTCACCATCTGCTTTATAAACAATGATGAAACATGAACTATATTCTGTAGCGTATGAGTACAGGATGCTTCACTCCCCTGTCAAGAATGTACGCGGCTGCACTTGTAGTCATCCGCACGTGAATTGCACGCTTAAGCGAATCTTTCTTTCAAGGGAGCAAAGCTTGGCATCGCCGCGGTAGTGATGCATTAGGCCTACCACAGTATCTTCACAGCATTGCACTTATCAGTAAATATTACGCTAAAAATCTTTCAAACACATATAAAATACGAAATTTCTACACCATTTGCCATTAATTTCCATATTAAAAAATCTGTACGTAGCACTTTTTCCAGGTACTAAAATTTTTCCGACAAAATAATTTAGGACGCTAATGTACACATTTACCGTCGCCTGTTCCTAATTTAGGGCCACCGATTCCAGGGAAGGGAGAGAGCCAGTGCCGTAAGACAAAAACATCCATGCCTCACCGTGATTCGAACCCGGAACCCTTTCGGATGAATGATCAGAGGCCATCGCTTAGACCACTGTGCCACCAGGGCGGCATACTGTGAATCATAACCTGAGTTTTGGTGGGGTCCAGAGAGGCGGAGAAAAAAATGTTTTCGCTCAAATTAATAACAAACTGGGCAGAGAAATCAATGGGATCGGCTGTTGTGCACACATTGCTTGGTGGTCTGGCAGGGGCTTAATAGATGAATCTACTGTAGGAGGCCTGATGGTTTGCAAGGTAAACTTCAGACTAACATGAAGTGACTTTTATGAAAAAATCAAGACCAACAAAGTGTTTCTAAACAAAGTTCACTCAAATGAATAGCATGACAAGTCAACTGGTATTACATTACAACTCCGTAGCAGAATCGCGGAGACGGGCGACACAGATTTATTTTGGTCCTGCAGGCAAAAACAATATCCCCAGAACCCTATTAAAACCGTCTTGCAAACTCCCTATCATAGGTGCAAGTTGTTCGCCTTCCAAAATTTTCGAAAACGGAAGTTAGGCGTAGTGAAGATTTCTCCCGTAATAGTGATTTTTTTTTTCTCTTGCGAAGGACGACGTAGGTCGCAGAATTATTTTGTACTTATTCCCGTAGCAGAATCACGGCGACGGCCGACGTACATCGCAGATTTATTTTGTACTCGTTCCCATAGAAGAATCGTAGCGACGGAAATCGCAGATTTATTTTGTACTCGTCCCCGTAGAAGAATCGCGCCGATGGCCGACTTACATCACAGGTTTATTTTGTACTCGTTCCCATTGCAGAATCGCAGCAACGGCCGACGTACATTCATTTTCTACTCATTCCTGCAGCAGAATCACTGCGACGGCTGATGTACATCGCAGATTTATTTTGTACTCGTCCCCGTATAAGAATCGCAGCGACATACATCGCAGATTTATTTTGTACTCGTCCCCGTATAAGAATCGCGCCGATGGCCGACGTACATCACAGGTTTATTTTGTACTCATCCCCGTAGAAGAATCGCAGCGACATACATCGCAGATTTATTTTGTACTCGTCCCCGTATAAGAATCGCGCCGATGGCCGACGTACATCACAGGTTTATTTTGTACTCGATCCCATTGCAGAATCGCAGCAACGGCCGACGTACTTTCATTTTCTACTCATTCCTGCAGCAGAGTCACGGCGACGGCCGATGTACATCGCAGATTTATTTTGTACTCGTCCCCGTATAAGAATCGCGCCGATGGCCGACGTACATCACAGGTTTATTTTGTACTCGATCCCATTGCAGAATCGCAGCAACGGCCGACGTACTTTCATTTTCTACTCATTCCTGCAGCAGAGTCACGGCGACGGCCGATGTACATCGCAGATTTATTTTGTACTCGTCCCCGTATAAGAATCGCGCCGATGGCCGACGTACATCACAGGTTTATTTTGTACTCGATCCCATTGCAGAATCGCAGCAACGGCCGACATACTTTCATTTTCTACTCGTTCCTGCAGCAGAGTCACGGCGACGGCCGATGTACATCGCAGATTTATTTTGTACCCATCCCCATAGAAGAATCGTGGCGACGGGCATCGCAGATTTATTTTGTACTCGTCCCCATAGAAGAATCGCGCCGATGGCCGACGTACATCGCAGATTTATTTTGTACTCGTCCCCGTATAAGAATCGCGCCGATGGCCGACGTACATCACAGGTTTATTTTGTACTCGTTCCCATAGCAGAATCGCAGCAACGCCCGACATACTTTCATTTTCTACTCGTTCCTGTAGCAGAATCACGGCGACGGCCGATGTACATCGCAGATTTATTTTGTACCCGTCCCCATAGAAGAATCGTGGCGACGGGCATCGCAGATTTATTTTGTACTCGTCCCCATAGAAGAATCGCGCCGATGGCCGACGTACATCGCAGATTTATTTTGTACTCGTCCCCGTAGAAGAATCACGCCGATGGCCGACGTACATCACAGGTTTATTTTGTACTCGTTCCCATAGCAGAATCGCAGCAACGGCTGACGTACATTCATTTTCTACTCATCCTCGTAACAGAATCGCGGTGACGGCCGACGCGCGTGGCAGATTTATTTTTGCCCTGTAGACAGAAATTATATCCCCAGAACCCTATTAAACCATCTTGCAGACTATCACAGATGCAAGTTTTCCACCTTTCAAAATTTCCGAAAACAGAAGTTAGGCAGAGTGAGGATTTCTCCCGTAATTGTAATGTTTTTCTCCTGACGTTCCCACGATGCTTGGCGAGGGAATTATCTGATATTGTTGTTAAATATCATTTTTTGCATAAATATTTGTGGTTTGGTTTGAAAATGGAGATCAACAATTTCCAAAAACAAAAGTTTGACTGAAACCAGTAATCTTGAATTCTTTTTCTTGCGATATTCCCTCAGCTCTATATGGTCATTAAATATCCTTTTATTAGATAAATGCTTGTATTTAAGATTGAAAATAGAGAAAAAATTTCTGATAACCCAAGTCCTACAGAGCAAAAATTTCTCCCTCTAATAACCCTCCACCCGCTGTGCTTCTGTATTATTGTTTAATCATCATTTAATTACACAAATGTTTGCGCTTGAGATGGCAAATGGAGAAAAATGTTTCGAAAACGGAGCGAAGATTTCTCCTCTTATGACAATTTTCCCTAGTGATTCCTCGGCGCTTTATTGTTGTTAAATATAATTTTATTCCCTAAATCTTTGTGTTTCAGCTTAAAAATATTGGTAAAATTCCAGATACAGAGGACCAGAATGCTCTTGATTTTAATTAAAATTTCAGTTGCTGTAGTACCTAGGTTAGACATTTTTTTTAGGTAGAAAAATATGTCTGCACAATTTTTATTGTTTTTCACATTTAGTAGTTATTTTGCACAGTGACCAGGGCAAGATTTCATCTTTTTTGCTCACTAGCAAATTTTGCTAGTGACCAAATAGTTTGCTAGCAAAACATTTGCATGACTAGCAAGTAAAACTAAATCACATCGTAACTTATTTTCTAATAAAGTTACACAGAAATTTAAATATGTGTACAAATATTTTGACTTACCTTTTTGAATAATGAATAGAATCTTAGATAAGTTTAGTGACTATCTTTATTATTAATTTCTAACAAATTCTCATACCACATGAATATATTTCACTGACATTCTAATTCAGATTTCTTCCCATATGGTTTACGCTCAGGGTGTCTGACTTTGTCATCATACCACTTTATAACTGCTGACCGTGGATTAAAAATCTCTTCTTGAGGCCCTTCTACAGTATTTCAATTGTCATCAGAGCATTTAAAGTTTCAACAGACAAATTGTTCCTCCAATCCCCTTGTATTCTTTTTAAAGAACTGAATCCCACTTCACAACATGCAGTACTAAGTGGAAGTATTGCACAAATTTCTGCTAAACTTCTACACACTTCATATCTGCCAACTACCACACAATGCTGTAGTTTCTACGGAATTAGTTGTCTGACTACGGAACTCACTATCAAAACTACGGATTCTACAAATTTTCATTTTGTTTCAAATTTTTCGTTTGCTATTATTTTTATGATATACACGAGATTCTTACAGGGATTCGCGGAATACCGCCTTATTTATTTATTTTTTTGTCATCAGTTAGATCATTCTGAAGATCGATATTTGAGAGAAGGGGGGGGGTTGTCTTCCATCTGGAGACGAAATTTCGCGCTTCAAAACTTTCAAACACAGTAGTGAAACGGAGTAAATTTTGCCGTAATCGCAAATTGTTCTCCCAATGTTGTCTTTGTGTCCGCTTTTCTTGTTAAATATCATTTTATTGCATAAATGTTTGCATTTTAGCTTGAAACTGTGGAGAACAATTTGCAAAAACGGAAGTTGGCTGCTGCAAAATTTTTCTGTAATCTTCAGGCACGAGATTCTTCCGCGAATTCAAGGAATTCCGGCTTTTTCGTTATTATTGGAATTCCGTCTTTACGAAACTAGAAAACGAAAGGTCGACGGAATTCGGATTTTTTCCGTAATCATAATTTTTTTTTTTTCCCTCACGATGTTGCCTCTGTCAAGTATTATTGCTCATTAACATTTTACTGGATAAATATTTGTATTTCAGCTTGAAAATACAAGGAAAATTTCCAAAACCAGAAGTCAGACGAAGCAAGAGTTTCTTCCGTAATCGTTTACCCCTCCACGAACACGTTTCGTAAAAAAGCGTCTATCTAACTATGCCACGCAATAAAGGCCATCGCTTGGCTTAGCGTACGACAGGAGTTGAGGACAAAGTTCGTGGGGCAAAAGAAGGGAGGGTGGCACAGCAGGTGGTCAAACAACCGATCCATCCCAGAGCTCTGGGTTGCCACAGCAACCATTGCCGACGTCACGTTCAGTTTCTGTAATAGACCAATGAGGACACGATGGAGAGGAGTTTCAATGCGCTTCTACGACAGTTTGGAAGGGATGAAAGATATAGGGAGGATGGGTATTAAGTGTCGAAAGGAAATTGGCGAAAGAGAATCGCTGATCGTTGCTGTTTTAACAAGTGATAATAGAAACTTATGTAAACTTCGTGGATTAATAATGATTTTTGGTTACTTTAAATAAAGAAATTACCTTACTAGCAATATTTGCTACTGCAATTTTTTTCACTAGCAAATTTGATTTTTCACTAGCTATTTGCTAGTTGCTAATCGGTGAAATCGCGTCCTGACAGTGACCACCCGTAGATTATTTTGTGGCACACTGATATCTGTCGCAGACTGACCAGGAACTTTCTGCTATGGGGCATTACAAACAATAAATTAACTGTATCAGCACAGCAAGTGATCCTTAAATTTTTTTGCATTTCATATTTCTTTGTAGTTCTTACAATAAATGTGTATGTTTGTTCATAATCACAAGTTTTGTTATAATAACGAATGAAACAATATTCTTAACAATTATATAATTTATATTTATTGATAGTTATTATTATAAGCACGAAACATCTGCTGCTGTAGTATTTAAATTGCAGAGGGGGCACGTTTTGGCCAGCTCAAAAAATGTTTCTGTCCGGCAAGCATATACATATAAATTACTCAAGAGACACATACAGCGTATTAAATTCCTTTACTTTTGTGGCGCAGTAAGTACAAAGATTTTGTCTACCATTGCCATGAAAATGCCTCCCAGTGCAGTGCGAAAGTTTGGCGAATCTTTGTACTTACTACGCCAGAAAAATAAACGGATTTAACGCGTCTTTTGAGGGTTCACAGTGTGGTGCATTTATAATTATGTTACCTATATATATATATATATATATATATATATATACTAGTTTCAATTACGGGCTTATGATAATTTGCAGTTTCTTCATTAAACCCATGTTTTCTAGTTAATTGTGGCCCTTTGATGCTACAACAGTCTAACGGGCACGCACTTTTGCCGTTTGAATTTGTCAAAATGAAATTTAAAAATCGGTACCTACCCGCTACAATGCTCCAGCAATCGCCACGTGCAACATCCCATAAAGGAATCTTCACAGTTCACTTCACACTCATAGACAGCAGCGGCATACCGCATTAGTTTCGTGTGCTACGGGGAACTTTCGTTGCCAACGGATAACACTAGCGCCTGGCGAGAGCGATATCCCACGGCTCTAGCTTCTCTCTAGTTTGTAGTACACAAAGGGGAACAAAAAACAATAACGTACAATTTCAATTAATACATTACTTCATGACCGACCACACATCACATTTTAATTCTTCCAGCAGCCTTGGCACAAAAAACAACAACAAAAGAACAATTAAAATTATTATTGTGCACCACAGAAGAAAAAGACATTCATACCTGAACTGCGATTGAAGCTCACATTAAGCACGAAATAAATATATTTGCAATACGTATTAACATTATATTCAAATTGGACTAAAGTACAGCTATTATTAATTATTACAGATTACATTGCATAAGTGCTAAATATCAAATAAAATGCGCTCTCATTATCCAAATAATATTTACATCGCATTTATTATCACTCTTCTGCTGCAGAACGAAGAGGGGAGAGAGAAAACAACAACAACAACACTATCACGCCATACTATCCCACACATTCCAGGTACTCCTCAAAATAACCTGAATGTTTTTTGCAACACAACAAAAAAGATGGAAAGGGGAAAAAACTGGCTTCACTTTTTCATTGACTTGCCCACCCTCGCTCATCTTAGAGGGAGTTTTAAGGAGTTAAGTGTAAATAAAATTTAACAGTTTTTTCATCCCCTGAATATTTCACTTTTTCAGAAACTCGAAAAGAATTTCGGGCATGGATATATGCAACAGACCAGGAACAACATGAGGCGGTTGATCAATCCTGCCTGGCATCCAGTGGTGGCAGTTATGGTGTGGGACAAGTTTACCTGGCAGAAACTTGGACCCCTGGTGCATGTGGAACAACATGTAACTTGTGCCCACTGTCGTGAATTGCTTGCAGACTCTGTACATCCAGCAATCTTGCACTTTTCCCCAAATGGTGACGTCTTCCAAGATGACAATGAGCCAAGCCATAGGTCCAGTGGCGGATCTAGTCCTTGCGGGGCCCCAGGCGAAGGCTCTTCACGGTGCCCTTCGCAATCGCAATAATCCCTTATATATATATCTTGGGCAGTAAGGTTGCTTACCACGTGTCGAACCTGTAGTTTTCTGGATGTTGCTCAGTTGATATATTTTTATTAGTAGTGGGTTTTGCCTAGTTTTCTGGGTCTAAAGCCTTCCCACAATTTTTGTGAGCTCTTTGACAATGTTTTTCTGGTTTTTGTGGGAGATGATGAGTATGGGTTGGGCCAGGAAAGTGATAGATGTATGCAAAAACTTTTGCTTAGTTATTTAATTTCTGCACCTTTGAGGGTGGTTATGTAAAAAAAAATTGGGGGACTTATAATTGCATCTATGACTTTGCAGAAACCCATTTTCAACTAGGTGTTTGTGGAAGTGAGAAAATGCAGAGTTTTGCTGGTCCTTGATAAAGCCAAGGCTTGGCACTTTTGACACTTTCTGCATTTAGGTTTTGTTATTTGTTATTATTTTTATTCTCTTGCCTGTTGGTTTTTGAGTTTAATTTTTATTTTTCGTCATTGTTAAAAAAAAATTGTTACAGTTTCTGCTTTGTAGGTTATATACTACACTGTGCAAATTAATTGGGACAAAGTAAAAAATCACTTTTTTTTTCAAAACTATGCTTTGATATACACTGATAAATACCTGTATTAGTATGAAGTATTTCCTCCTTTAGCAGAAATGACCTCTTGAATTCGTTTTGGCATTGACTCCACTAATTGATGCACATATTTTTTTACTTCATAATCGTGGAACTACACTTTTATAGCATTCGTTATCATGCGTTCTTTGGTTGTTCAGTCCATTTTACCTAAAAGTCTCTTTAAAATATTCCACAAGTTTTCTATGGGATTTAAGTCTGGTGAATTTCCAGGCAAATCAAGCAAATGAATTTGATTTTCCAGCATGAAATTTTTGACCAATTTCGAATTGTGACATGGGGCCAAGTCATGTTGAAATGTCCCGTCAAAAGTTTGCAAGAATGGAACAATCCTATGTTGTAATATTTCTAAGTACTTGGCTGAATTCATCATACCTTGAACAGGAACTAAGCTTCCAGTGCCATTTGATGAGAAAAAACCCCAAAACATCTGTTTCAGAGGGTGTTTTACAGTTTGTTTGACATGCTCAGGTCTTAAGGGTTCACAGTTGCTTCATCTAATGACATTTGCTTGGTAACCCTGCACAAATAAATGAGTTTCATCACTGAAAAATACCTTTTTCCAGTCGTCAGTAGTCCATGATTTATATTTTTTGGCCCATGCTAAAGGTTTTATCTTAATTTTCGCATTCAAATGTTTTTTTTTCTGTTGGTCTTCTTGCCTTCCGGCCAACTTCCAGAAGCCTACGGCGTACAGTTGAATCACTAACATCACAACTCACAACCACTAGCCAATAAATCTCTTTGAAGGACGGTGCTTGTTTTTTTGTTTTTTTTTTATTTATTTTACTATTTCTGATTAGATATTTATCGGTTCTTGGAGTTGTTTTCCGTTTTCTTCCACATTTACCTCTTGTTTTTGGAGACGATGATCCAGATGCATTGTATCGCGTAAGCAGTCTTGATACACTTGATTTGCCTACACCAACTACAGAAGCGATATCTCTCACTGTCACAGAAGTGTGATCCTTCAGAGCAATTGTTTTTGCACGCTTGCTTGGGGAAATATCCATTTTTCAACACACGAAAGCAACACGTACTCACAGAGAGCAAAAACTAACATCCACCTGCCACACACGAAAGCTCACAACTGAAGCTGAAGTGTCTATTTCCTGTTTAAAACCGGTCAAACCACATTCTTACTATCAAGTTCTAACAGTCATACCACCTCACAGCTGATAAAACCGGTTTACGTGGGTTTCCGACATCAACCGGCGATCACATTACAATTCTGAGAATAAAATAGCTTGTCCCAATTAATTTGCACGGTATAGTGTGTATATATACACGTAAAAAAAATTACATGTGGCTTCTTACTCTGGCCATAAACTAGTCGCTTGCTTTTTTTTTCTCACACAAACCCCCACTTGGGGTGAATGTGATCTCAAAGCAAATCTTTCTTTTTTTCTTTCTCGGGAATTGTGGTATTGATTTAAATGAAATAAACACGATGTAATACAATACACTGTTTATAAATATAATTAGGAATCCAAAATATTACCTATTCCAAAATGATCTGTTACTAAATAAACAAGGATAGCTGTGTAATTTTAAGATAAGTCTACTATTTAAAGAATTCTGCGACTTTTCTTGTGGCTGAAGTCTTCAATCAAATCACTATATAGTCCAGAGTGGCTGCCATTTTTCTATGGACAAAGGGAGCGAGTACATTGCAACTCACTACGTGTACTTGAAATTGCGGCAAAACTCCTATGAAAAATATCTTGAAAAAAAAATTAAATTTAGACATTTCTTCACAACTTTCCCCCTGAAAAAATGTCTCTGACCAAAAAATTAAAAAAAAATGTCTAACAGAGTAACTTTTTATGTCACTAATTAAAAGCAGTAAACAAATATTAAAATTGGTCCTTTATTTGTATATGATCGTGAACTTAGGTGACGCCAGGCAAAAACTACTTATAAATTAACAGTGGTGCAGGGCCCTGGGCGGTTGCCCGTACCTGGGGCCGCCACTGCACAGGTCCAACGTTGTCACAAAGGAATGGTTTGAGCAGAACAGTTCAGACTTCCAGCATATCAATTGGCCTCCAAACTCCACCAATATCAATCTCATGGAACACTTATGGGACATTCTAGAACGGCATTTTATGCACATGAATACATCAATCATACCTCCGTAACAGCATTAAAGACTGCATTACAACCACCTTTGTTAGCCATACTTCCCAACTGCTTCCGACATGTTACTGAATCGATGCCATGTTGGATAGATGCTGTATGAGGGCGAAAGGATGGCCTATGGTCATAATTCGGTGATCACTCAGTGTATATGTACAAAATTTCGAGATCAATTTAACAATTTTAAATTATGTTGCTTAGGAAGTCATGACATTTTTCAAGTATAAATGCTAAAGAAAGATTGTAATGAAAGCATGTAGCGCAATAGTGCTGCACGATTTCATTACTTATCCTTAGACATAGTCAACGTATGACGAGTCAGTTTTATGCCTTGGATAGGGATATATATTAGAGGAGAGTTCAGGCTCAATTTTGGGGGCCTGAGACCACCCAGGCCCGAAGTCTTCTAAATCCGAGCTCTGTCTGCCATTTTTGTCAGGATGTCTGAACCCGAAGTAGGCTCGCTTTTTTTTTTTTTTTTTTACTTTATTTTGACAACTTTCAAACAACAAAACTTCAATGTAGTCCACTTTTGAACTATAAGACTTTGAACGCAGTCCAGTTTTTTCTCTGAATTTTGCTCAACAATTTTACTGAAAATATTCCACACAGGAGACTTTCCAACTTTATTTTTAATAGATTTATATTCACTAGAATTGAGCTTCAACACAACTTTTAAATCGGAATTATCCATCGTGCTACTGTCTTAGGAAATGCATAAGATGCAACTGGCTTGAAATGTTGATCGCAAAAAGTATCAGAAGACTTTAAAATGCCGGCTGGTCTTTACGGCTGGTGCATAGTTTTAAGCACTGGTTTTACGAAGCAATTACGGAGAGAATTTTACCTTATGCGTAAAACGTCATGGGTAATCAAGACTAATCTTGGCTCTAATTTATGCCTTCAGAAGATTTCTTTGTCAGCATCCTAAACACCTAACGGCAGCACTAGGAAACAAATGCTAGATATAATAAAACTAGAGAATGGAAAGGTACAACAGTACATTGTTAGCTTAATTGGCTTTTTACTGTCTTCCAGACATCCACCCTCCTTTATTTTATCCGATCGGAAAAACAGGATGCATTTCAACTGTTCCCGTTATTTCTTTACTCTTTTTTATGTTTGCCGCCAGCCAGTTTTCTTTCTTAGGCGCCTCGTATTCCAAGTCAGGACCTCTACCTCTAATGCATTTTTTCTTGCTGGTCTGTCGCCCGTTCCCTGGTGGCTGACAGCCGTCTTCATATGGACGAAACAACCGCATTGCCTAAAGGGACTCATTAAATTTCATTCACCCTCGTACAGATAGCCAAACATCAGACGTAACTAAAAGAACAGCTTTCTAACGGAAATAAAGAACTGCTGCCGATAAAAAAAAAAAGTTTGAAAATAAGCAAAACCACTATTTGATAAAACTGATCGATAAAAATATTTTTATATGGCAGCCCGAGCTCGACCAGAAGTTTTTAAAATGCAGCCCGTTTCAGCTCTGATATATATACAGAGAGGGAGCTTTTAAAAGCGGTCATGAAATTGCATTTCCCAAATTTGGTAGACACCTCGTAAATTGTAAACAAGCCTGAGGTAATTTTTTTTTTTTTTTTGATTGGAGGTTTAACGACCACCGTGAGCAACTCAATGGGCTATAAGCAGTCGCCCGTCCCTAATTTAAGGTCATTGGTTCCAGGGAAGGGAGAGAGCCAGTGCCGTAAGACAAACACAACATCCATGCCTGACCGGGATTCTAACCCGGACCCCTTACGGGCGAATGATCAGAGGCCAGCGCCTTAGACCACTGCGCCACAGGGGCGGCCTTGCGGTAATGTGTACATAGGATAATGATGTGTGCAAAGCTACAATAATCTCAAACGTGAAAGCGGCTGAAGATATCCGAGAGAACTATCTGCAGCGCTCTACAGGACAGCAACAAAACTGAATTCTAGAGGAAGGGGGGTGAATCATTTCATCAATACCTGTTACTAACCCTTTTGTATAACATTTGCCAATCTCTAGTTCATAAAAGACTGCCAGTGCTGTCAAATTTTTTTATTTCTGGTTGAAAACCCCCAATTCAAAACATTTTTATTTTCCGATACCTTTGACAACATACAGGGTGGCCATTGTTTAGTTTTTAGGAAGGGGCAAACAGAAATTGTAAGTACGAACGGCATATACAAATATCATCTAAAAATTTAGACTGTGAACCACCCCATGCAATATCGTCTAGAAATACATGTACATAGGTTTATTCTTTCAAAAGGCTTGACTCCACTATTTCGATGGGAAGGGGAAAAAAATCGAGACGGTGTATTGTGAAGACCAAAAAAGCATGACATGACAATACAAATCGAATGCATGCAATGTGGTCCACAAATACATCTTTATTCCTTCAAAAGGCTTAGTCCTCCACTGTTCCAATAGGAAAGCAAAAAAAAAAAAAAAAAATGGTGATTTTGTATTCTGCAGGTCTTTTTTCCCGCTTAAAATTAAAACACTAAAGTGTTTTCCGCCAAATTGCAGATGCAGATCAAAATAAACACCCGATACACGTGAAACACCTTACCTCTTCCAAAGAAGCGTTTATATTCTTTGCCTTTTCGCAGTAGCCATTGTCCCCGCCAAAACCAGTGCTTCCACATCAAAAAAATTCACTACCCTAGATTTCGTCCCAGATTACCTTAAATGTAGTCAAATTACCCTAAATTCGAATAGCAAAATACCCCGTTTTAGGGCTGCGATTTTAAATTAACAAATAGCCTAAGTTTTCTACCATTTTTTTTAAAATACAGACAGTTTTCTAGGATAAAGTATATGATGAATGCGTATTCATTTCAAATTCTAAGGAATACTTTATTCTTCATATGCAACTTTAGATGACTTACAATAGAAAAACTCAACTGCAAAATCTGACAAAAGGTGTATCACTTACTCAACTTAACCCTTACTTTACAATTAATGTACAATAAAATTTTAAGTTCACTTTTTTAGTTGTCATATTCCTTTTGGTTTTAATAATTCAGTACTTTCTGTTGCAGTTGCACTTCCTTTAGATACAGCAGAAGCCCTAAGCATCGCATTACTCGGCTGACAGTGATGGATTACTTCATTCGTGCACTTTGCCTCTGCCATCATGCCGAAGGTGGCTCAATGTCTCATTTTGCAGACTGTTGCACTTGTCAGTTTTTGTGTTCTTTTAAACACTGAAAATTCATTCAACAGCTGCATTAGAAGGTAGGAGTGTTATCAATGAACCAACCACAAATTCTAAATTTTTATATAAAAATGTTCCTTTTGCATTTTTTATTTCAAATATTTTTTCTCCAATAAAGTTCTGCTGGTAAGCCTACAAGTTCATTTTTGGTTGATACACAGAGATCATTTGGATTAAGAAATTACTGCTGTCGCCATTCCAGCTCTGCTTGTTGCTGATCATAGTCATTAAGGAGAAAAGGCAAACGCTTGAAAACTCCACGAAGCGATGGAAGGCATAGGTTATGCGCTTCCTTAGGATCAATAACACGTATTACATCAAAAATGACATCATCCATCTGGAAGCGAGCCTGTATCTGTTCAATCAATTCAACATAAAAATTACGGCATGTCTTATAAAAAACAATTATTTCTGTTGAAGAAGCCAAGGGGTCCTTTTCCAAATCTTGCAGAGTGTCATATATGCTTCATTTCTAGGACTTATTTTAACTAACTATGGTAGATTTAAGCTAATATGATGCTTTTTAATAAAATTTAAAAACAGATTCTGAAGAAGTTTACAAACTTGTTCAGGAAATTTAAATAAGCATAGTGTTTCTGATTAATAGTTTGTTAAAATCATTTGTAACTTGGAAAATGTGACTCATAAACTGTAAATTAGCTTTATTGAATGGATTTTTCAAGCTAGAAATGATTGCATCATTTGTTTTCCACAGATCATCAATAACTGCACAAATAAAAAAAAAAGCTTTAGGGCATCATATTGTTCCAAAATTCTGTCTATGCATGCTTGTAGTGACAACCGTCTTGTCTGTCCAGGAGAAAACATTTTATGGTGCGCAGCATTAACAAATGCTTGGAACTCTTCCAGAGCCTCTGTTCGTTTGGCACTCATGTGAAAGTAGGAAGGGATGTTCCTGCACATGTCTTCCAAATTTCTTGGTAGCTTGCGACACGCATAAGACACAGCAAGGTTTATTAAGTGGCAAGAACAGCCAATGACAGCAATATGAGGCACATCTGCTTTCAAAGGTGCTTGGACAGAGTGATGAACACCCAGCATAACATTTGTTGTGTCAGACAAAAAGCCTATTATGTTACTTAGAGATATTTCCACACCTTCAAAAGCATTTTTAAAAATGTCAGATTCCTTCAGCACTTCCATCTGTACATTTTACTAAGTCGAAAAATCTCACTTGAACTGCCTTACCCACAACCAGGGGCGGCTCCTGCTGCTATGGGGCTGTGGGGCTGCAGCCCCCTACCCAAAGCAGTTTTTTTTTTCATGCCGTACCAAGGGAGAGAAGTTTTGTGAACACCGCTGTAAGTTTTCCCAGCATAATGCCACGACTGCAGTTTTCTGAATTCAACTGGAAGTTTTCCCTGCATAACACCAGTGGGAGCGGGAAGAACGTTACGGACTGCGCTTATCGCAGCCCTGACGGCTATTGAAATCAACTCATGTGGGAAACTCTGCCTATTCCCACATCAGTTTGTTTCCTTTGAATAAAACTTCCCTGGGGACTGCATTCATGGCAGCTCTCGCTAGCAGGGTTGCTCGCGAATGCAGTCTCCCGTTGCCGCCCCGGTGGCACAGTGGTCTAAGCGATGGCCTCTGATCATTCATCCGACAGGGGTCCGGGTTCGAATCTCGGTGAGGCATGGATGTTGTGTTTTGTCTTACGGCACTGGCTCTTTCCCTTCCCTGGAACTAGTGACCCTAAATTAGGGACGGGCGACTGCTTATAGCCCATTGAGTTGCTCACAGTGGTCGTTAAACCTCCAATCAAAAAAAAAAAAAAAAAAGTCTCCCGTTGGGTGAGAATGCATTGCCGGGCCTGTATGCTTTGTTGATTAATACAGTTCTTGGGCTTCCGAATAAGACATAAAATAGGGGAATAAATTAAAAATAATGACAAATGTTGAAATAAAGTATTAAATAAAGAACATTTGAATGTATTTCTCAACCTGGGGTGTGTTTTTTTCTTCCAATTTTTGGTTTGTTCCTGCTTTTATTCAACGTAATAATTCTAACAACAATGTTGCTCCCATCTAATAACAAATACTCAGTTGCCGGGACTTTTGCAAAAAAGTTTAACTTATATTTTCTCTTCTGGTCAAAATGGGCATGTGAACAAATTGCGATTAAAAATAGAGTTCAGTATTGGATAAATTAAAAAAAAAAAAAAAAAAAAGAGAGAGAGAGAGATACTAATTTCTGCAGCAAAATACTTGCACAAAATTGATTTCTTCACTTATCAAGCACAGCGAAATTTTTGCTTTTAAACTCACGTAAATTTGTATTCACCAAAAATCATTGAAGTCACTCTACTGGATACATTTTATTTTTCTGCTGCATCCCCCCTCCCGCCCAAAAATCAGCTGCGCATTTTAATTGAGGTAGTGTACTTAATTACTTTGAAACAAACATTTAATCAGATATCATTGGTTAGAAAATTTACGAAGTTGGTAAATTTTGGAAAACAAATTTTTCTACACTAAATTGTTATCATGATGACTTCAGAATTAAAACTAGACTGAATATGTTTGCAACCCGTTTTTATTAAAGAGAATGCCGGTGTGTGAGTATCGCAATAACAACTCATCGCAAAATTCTGGCAGACCCTTCAAAATTCCACAAAATGTTTTTCGTCCATTTACATTATCTCCACGTATTTGATATATATTAAACATTTCTATCGCCCTTTGAATTTATCAGCTACAATTAAAAATAGCTGTTGCGTTAAATGCCACCAGATGACGACATCTCAGTTGCTGAGACCATCAATACGCATTCGTGGAGTCAGATGCTGACTGATAAACCACGCATTGCGCTGAGAATTGTTGGCGCTGTAGTGTAAATTCGAACGCACTCGACTAGTTATCGAGAGTTCTGGGGTTCGATCCTAGCAGTGCCGGAATACAATTTTCAGTCGCTATGCGTTGTTTAAAAAATAACGTGGAAAGAGTGGTTACATCGTCCATTTACATTATCTCCACGTATTTGATATATATTAAACATATATATTAAAATGTTTTTCATCGCCGTCCAAGTTGCAGTGGTTGGTATCAAGTTGAAGTTCCAAAGGGAGTGTATCAGAAGAAAAAATATTTATTCTCATATTTTTAGGGGTCACAATGAGACACTTGAGAACGCGTACATGACCTTGAGTGTGTCTCCGCTACCACTGGCACACGCATTATATATTTTTATTTTTTTGTCCTTATATATATATATTTACGTACAGTATATGCATGTATATGTATAATTTGCAACCACTATCAATCCACTGCCGGATGAAAGTCTCCAAGTTTCTTCTTCCACAACAGTCTGCCTTGAGTCAGTTTCTTTCATGCTTTCGAATTTCATGTACCCATCTCCCTCTTGTCATCTTCTGGGTATTGTTTTTTCCCTTGCTATACAGTTCAATATTTCAACTCTCTGTCGGTGGTTCTTTCTTCTAGCAACATGTCCATCCCATTGCAATTTCAGGAATTTTGACAATGTCTTCCACTCTTGTTATTTTCCCGATCCACGAGTTCCTATTTGTATCTTTCCAGGTAACATCAAACATGCATCTCTACATGCTACTTTCAGTTGTCTGCAAAGTCTGTATGTCTATTTTAGTTGAGGTCCATGCCTGTGCTCCATGCGTAAGAACTGAAAAGATGCACTGATTAATCAGTTTCTTTTTAAGAAATAATGCATTTGACGAAGTTTTATAGGTCGATTATTTTCTTCATAAATGTGGCAATGTGGCCATCGCTTAATATCTGTTGCCTAATTTAGGTATCGGTACTTTTACATTTTCCATATCAATCGCTAAATATAAAATCTAAATATTAATTTCTTGTAAAAAAAAGCACTTTCGATCAGTATATATATATATTATTGTTATTATTATTATTATTAAACGGACAGCATCAGCACAGGCGTAGTAACTTAGCTTTTGAAGTGTATCATGATATCTACAAAATTGAGATGCAGCCCCACCCCCTCCCCCATCTCAGCTTACCACGAGCCACCACTGCCCACAACATAATAAAAAACAACTACAATAGCCAGTTGTTTTGAAGCAGATATGCGAGTTGTTTCATCAACAATTACACCGAATCTTGCACGTTTTCAATACATCAATCAGTTGTTGTTTGTAGGTATGACCTGTTACCTGTCTGATTATGTTTGTTGCCTTGTGTTTTCCAATATGAACATCTTCTAACACTTTTGATTCAGGGCACAAATCTTTTAAAAAGGGCACAAAATCATCAATAACGGAGATCATGCTTTGCCAGAAATCCGCACATTTTTATTTCCATTATTTTCACTTTCTGCTGGTGATTAGAGTTAACAGAAATCATTGAAGAAACTGACTGCTTGCGTTGTATCTCATTCATTAATTTACAATTGATGCTTTTTGCTTGCTCCATGTCGCTCTAATTCCGATTTTCCACAAAATAAATGGCACATTACAGACTTTACAATAAGTCAGATCTTTATTACAATGCCCAGATTGGCTCTTACTTGGTTTCTGTAAACAGGATTTAAATTTAGGTTCTTGCAACCAGCTGCTCCGAAATTTTTGCGTGTACTGGTTACTAGCGATACCCAGACAGTTCATTTTGGGTGGAGTAGCATGGCTTTTCCCACCTCTTTCACATTCTGATTCTGAATCTTGAAAATAGTCACTTTTTCTCTTCCCACATTTATTTTTTTTTTTTTTTTTTTTTTTTTTTTATTGGAATTTTAACGACCACCGTGAGCAACTCAATGGGCTATAAGCAGTCGCCCGTCCCTAATTTAGGGTCACTGGTTCCAGGGAAGGGAGAGAGCCAGTGCCATAAGACAAACACAACATCCATGCCTCACCGGGATTCGAACCCGGACCCCGTTCGGACGAATGATCAGAGGCCATCGCTTAGACCACTGCGCCACCGGGGCGGCCCCACATTTATTCATCAATATATTGGAGTGCACTTCATCCATATTAAAAATCACCTGCTTCAATTATTTATCTTCAGTTAAAACAAAAGATATAAAGTGAATAATAACTGCCTAAAACTCACCTTTGGAAATATAGAAAAATAGACACGCTACCACCGACTTAGTCTCAACTCTATTAGATTCCTAACCCTACTCTACTAATATATTGTACCAAACCGTGCGTAATGCACTAATGGCGTGTGTCAGTTACACGTGTTACAATCTTGCTTCTAAAAGTTGTACCTATTTGCTGATGCAACAGTTGCCAGGTGAAAATGCTAATTTTTATCATGAAAGAAATACGGGATTTTTTTTTTTTTTTTTTTTTTTTTTATTGGAGGTTTAACGACCACCGTGAGCAACTCAATGGGCTATAAGCAGTCGCCCGTCCCTAATTTAGGGTCACTGGTTCCAGGGAAGGGAGAGAGCCAGTGCCGTAAGACAAACACAACATCCATGCCTGACCGGGATTCGAACCCGGACCCCTTACGGACGAATGATCAGAGGCCAACGCCTTAGACCACTGCGCCACCGGGGCGGCGAAATACGGGATTACGCCATATAATACAAATTTTGAAGATGACAATCCGATTTTTGGCGTAAATGTGACAAGGATGGTAACAGATAATATCCGAAAACTTGAAAATTTTCATCGTCCTGGAGCGGGACTCGAACCCGCGTCTCCCAGAAAACGCCCGGGTATGCTAACCACTACACCACCCAGAACTATCAAGTTTCAAGTTTCTGATCAATTTGAATATAACCATCACAAGATTCGGTAGTCGAAGCAACCGGCATTCATGTTTAGCGAATCTGGATTTTAAGAATCTTATCCCGTGTTTGCCCGGAGAAGCAGATAAATCATGAAAGAAATACGGGATTACGCCATATAATACAAATTTTGAAGATGACAATCCGATTTTTGGCGTAAATGTGACAAGGATGGTAAGTCAGATAATATCCGAAAACTTGAAAATTTTCATCGTCCTAGAGCGGGACTCGAATCAGCGTCACCCAGAAAACGCCCGGGTATGCTAACCACTACACCACCCAGAACGACCAAGTTTCAAGTTTCTGATCAATTTTCAAGTTTTCGGATATTATTTGACTTACCATCCCTGTCACATTCACGCCAAAAATCGGATTGTCATCTTCAAAATTTGTATTATATGGCGTAATCCCGCCGCCCCGGTGGCGCAGTGGTCTAAGGCGCTGGCCTCTGATGATTCGTCCGTAAGGGGTCCGGGTTCGAATCCCGGTGAGGCATGGATGTTGTGTTTGTCTTACGGCACTGGCTCTCTCCCTTCCCTGGAACCAGTGACCCTAAATTAGGGACGGGCGACTGCTTATAGCCCATTGAGTTGCTCACGGTGGTCGTTAAACCTCCAACCGAAAAAAAAAAAAAAATGGCATAATCCCGTATTTCTTTCATGATTTATCTGCTTCTCCGGGCAAACACGGGATAAGATTCTTAACCTCCAGATTAGCTAAACATGAATGCCGGTTGCTTCGAATAGCGAATCCTGTGATGGTTATATTCAAATTGATCAGAAACTTGAAACTTGATCGTTCTGGGTGGTGTAGTCGTTAGCATACCCGTGCGTTTTCTGGGAGACGCGGGTTCGAGTCCCGCTCCAGGACGATGAAAATTTTCAAGTTTTCGGATATTATCTGACTTACCATCCTTGTCACATTTACGCCAAAAATCGGATTGTCATCTTCAAAATTTGTATGCTAATTTTTGCTTTATCCAACAATGCAGTTAAGTTTAGTTACTCAAACCAAAAACCCACATTCTCAAAAACATTGAAATTACCCTAAAACCCGAAAAAAATATTTTTACCTCAAGAGGACCATGCCGCCCCGGTGGCGCAGTGGTCTAAGGCGCTGGCCTCTGATCATTCGTCCGTGAGGGGTCCGGGTTCGAACCCGGTGAGGCATGGATGTTGTGTTTGTCTTACGGCACTGGCTCTCTCCCTTCCCTGGAACCAGTGACCCTAAATTAGGGACGGGCGACTGCTTATAGCCCATTGAGTTGCTCACGGTGGTCGTTAAACCTCGAATCAAAAAAAAAAAAAAAAAAAAGAGGACCACAAATTACCCCAAAAAGGGTAATTACCCTTAAAGTGGAAGCACTGGCCAAAACTACAAGTGCCAGTCGCCAATTGGTGAGTGCCGGTTTCATTGCTGCCAATGAAATAACGGAATGCGAATGCGTGTTCATAAATTGTGGATATCGCTCTCGCCAGAAGCTAGTCTCGCAGACGATAGTGTTTTCGAGAACATCTCGGAACCTCCGAGATGAGATGAGCGATTTTGCACAAGGGAAACCGAACGATGATTGGCTTATGTTTCCTCGCCTTTCGAATATACCATGGAGGTAGGAATACCCCACCCTTGGACCTCCATGCTTGGACCAAGGCTGAACTGGATCCTATTCTTCATCCAGTTCAGCCATGGAGGTAGGAATATGCTAGGACCAACGAGGCTAGGACCCATCAAATGATTTTGACGTAATCGAATATTTCCAGAGATTTTCAGAAGCGATTATTTCTTATCGATTATGCCAATCACTGCTCCATCGTGTTATTTGTTGATAATATTTCCATGAATTGTTCCTAGGATTTTCCTCGTGTTTCAAGTATGGAGTTAGTTAGCGAAAACTTTCCGGATAGATTTCACTATACAATTGATTGTATCAACGAAGAGCGAGTAGTAGGAAGAGTGGATTTGAAATCAACGGATGATGTAAACAGTTGGGTCGCAGAATTTTCCGTTAAGTCAAAGACTTCGTGGATAACGAAAAGATCAAACCCATTGGGGGAAAGGTTTGTGTGCATGTAAGTAATGTTTTGAAATAATATGCTCAACCTCATCTAAATTTAATATATGTTATTGACTTTTCTTTAAATTATGTCTACTTTAAATCTCTTGTGAATTTAATAGGAAAACTCCCTACCTATATTAAAGCATTTGGGGTCAAAATGACCCCACGTCGCTATAACATATTTTTCAAACAATGATATATTATATATGAAAGTTTTCCTGAAACGAAAAAGCTTACCTGATTAAATTTCATAAAACGACTTGGTGAAAATTTGATAAAAAAACAAATTTAAACAACGAGGTGAACTGTTTACTGCATCCTAGGAAAAGAAGGATGACGAAAAGCTTCAAGCATCATGTCAGGGTTTTTCTGGGGGGAAATTGGAGGAAGAGATTGAAGAAAAAGATGTTCTTTATGCCAAGGAGGTAAAGAGAGAAAAACTTTCAAAGGCTTATTATATTTGTACTTTTGAGGTATTAAACCCCAGCAAAGTACGCATATTTATGTGCAATTCATTACTGATATACTATTCAAAAAAATAACCAATCACTTACCCTAAAGATAATGGTAATTTCCAATCGTAAAACACTTCAAGCACGTCAATTATCCTAATGTTGTTGGCCTTCAAAGGTTTACAGACATCTTGCTTATGATTCCTTCTTCCGGGGATGAAACATCATATTTTTTTGTTTTGTTTTTGTTAGACAAACAACACCGGTTTTTTTGCCATATGAGATGTAACCATAGCTCGTCAATTCCATAAAAACCACACAAGCATACCACTCATTCATACATTCAGTTAGTTCGCCGCCCCGGTGGCGCAGTGGTCTAAGCGATGGCCTCTGATCATTCGTCCGAACGGGGTCCGGGTTCGAATCCCAGTGAGGCATGGATGTTGTGTTTGTCTTACGGCACTGGCTCTCTCTCCCTTCCCTGGAACCAGTGACCCTAAATTAGGGACGGGCGACTGCTTATAGCCCATTGAGTTGCTCACGGTGGTCGTTAAACCTCCAATTAAAAAAAAAATACATTCAGTTAAAAAACTATGTACATAATTACACTACATTACATTCCCAGGTGGTTAAACCTTTGTCAACTATGACTAACAAAATGCTCCATCCGTTTTGCAGTAGGGTTAGCACTGGTTTTAAAACTGATGGAGCATTTTGTTAGTCATAATTGACAAAGGTTTAACCATCTGGGAATGTAATGTAGTGTACATCTCATGTGGCAAAAAAACCGGCGTTGTTTGTCTAAAAAAAAAAAAAAATACGATGTTTCATCCCCGGAAAAAGGAATCATAAGCAAGGAGTCTGTAAACCTTTTGAAGGCCAACAACATTACGATAATTGACGTGCTTGAAGTGTTTTACGGATGGAAATTACCATGATCTTTAGGGTAAGTGATTGGTTATTTTTTTGAATAGTATATCACTTTCAAAGACTGTTATTCCTGCAAAAAGGCAATTTGTGCAGACTTCGAAAACCATTTGTGTGGACTGCACATCAGAAAACTAGTGCATTTTTTTTTTAATTTAAATTGCATACTGTCTTGGTAGTTGTGTGAAACATAAGTAAAAAAATATTTCGAGCTATACATTTTTGTTGATAAATATTATTTTGTGTTTTCTTTTTACTGTTTTGAGGTAAAATATTGACTTTTAAGTATCCCAAATAGTTGAATTTATTGTAGCAAAACTTTTGCTTAATTTCTGCTGTTATTGATTTCATTGATAGAATATGTAAAATTCCCATAATAAAATTTTCAATCCAAATTGCACTTGTACAACATAAATTATTTTAAAGTTATTGGGGCCATTTTGATTTCACATTGCTTATAACGTTAGTACTTTTAACATTGTCAGCTCGCCAAATTCTATTTAACTCGTACTTGGTGATCTGGCCATGGACGCCACAATCGTGATAATTTGCATAGCTTTTTTATGAGTTTCAGTGATGAATATACAATAATTTATAGTAATTTGTGTATAATTATAATAATTTGGGTTTTGAATAATAAGTTAACATGCCTAACTCAAATTGACATTGGAGACCCATTAATTAAGCCAAACAAGGCTTGACAGACAATGTGTTAGGAACTGTGTTATGCAAATCAGAAAAAAAAAAAAAAAAAGATTTTAAGCAAAAAAAAAAAAAAACAGTTCTGCATCTATATATTTTCCTTTTGATTTATTTCATATTTTTCTGATTAATTGCACCTTTATAAACCTACGAAATATACATTTCATGAGGCAACCTTTAGGGCTGTCTTATGCTATAAACGTTCTTTTGATTAAAATAATAAAACATAATATCTAGAGTATTATTTAGCCGCCCCGGTGGCGCAGTGGTCTAAGGCGCTGGCCTCTGACCATTCGTCCGTGAGGGATCCGGGTTCGAATCCCGGTGAGGCATGGATGTTGTGTTTGTCTTACGGCACTTGCTCTCTCCCTTCCCTGGAACCAGTGACCCTAAATTAGGGACGGGCGACTGCTTATAGCCCATTGAGTTGCTCACGGTGGTCGTTAAACCTCCAATCAAAAAAAAAAAAAAAAAAAAAGTGTTATTTACCTGAAATTGTCAAAGTATTTTGCACGTTGTTGCTCCGTGAGACACGTGCTCCCGGCCAGAGAGGTTTTTTTGTTACGGGTTATTGGTTAGTTATAAAAAAAAATTTTAGAAATAAAACAATTAGTTTATATAATTTCAGTTCTACATTCATTCATTCTTGCAATCAAACATTTTAAATCGGGCCGGGAGCATGTGCCTCACGGAGCAACAACGTGCAAAATACTTTGACAATTTCAGGTAAATAATACTTTAGATATTATGCATTTTTATAAACCTAATTTTTGTTATGAGGTTTAATGACTACTGTTTGAGTCGTCTGCCCCTAATTTAGGGCCACTGGTTCTAGGAAGGGAAGAAAGTCAGTGCTATAAAAGCAACACAACATCTATGTGTTACCGGTATTTGAACCCAGACTCATCTGGTGGACCATCTCGAACACGAATGATCCAAAGCTGGTGCTTAGTTCTCTGAACAGCAGAATCAGCAAATCAACTTAAAATGAGATTTTGTTATAAATATCGGATATGGTACTCTCATTGGAAAAAAACCTTAAATTGTTAGTGTTGTATGGACGCGATTTTGTGTTAAAATGGCATTTCACTGTAGAATTAGCCATTGAATAGTAATGGTATGGACTTGTTTTGCTCGTGAATAGGTTGCTGAAAATTTTTATTTCTTGGCCATTTGTAAAGTCAGAAACAACAGGAAAAAGGCACTGGTTTCTCATCTCTAGTAATTTAAACCTGTAGATGAGCAATCTCCGTATGTACGTATCACCAAGCTGTTCTCTGAGAATCAGAAGTTAGCTCCTCAAAGAAATCATATATTCATACAGCATTGCAAATGTCATCTAGCTGCTTAATTATTCACGTGCTATTTAGAGAATCTATATTTTGAGGTTGCTCACCTTTTAATCCCTAATTTCTTTCAGGAGGTTTTTGTCTCTACACATTTCCAACACGTATTTTTCTCATTTACATCGTGGTTCGAGGCCGCAAAGTAAACACAAAAAATAATAATAAATAAAAATCTTTTTCAACTCACGCAAATTTCACTCCCTTTCTTTTCACTATGACCCAAATTCCGATTCAAAATAATCTACCACAAATATATACCATTGAACTCCCTAAAACACATTAATCTAATTAAAACTTCAATCAATAAAAACCTATTTACATATTTCTTAAAACGTCAAAGTTAAAAAGCTGTAACCCAAAATTATTTACAATTGCACATCAGTGCCAAATTAAAATAAACCCAAATACCTGACACAACCACAATATTCAACAATTAAGGGCCTCTCTCCCCTCAGAAAACAAGCTTAACATCCTAGCACTTTCAGCCTCTGGTCCAGCCATTTTCAAGACGCGGATGCAACAGATGTACCACCCGTCACCTCCGCGAAACCTAGCGAATGTTCCAGTGCTCGCATGGTTTGTCAGATTTCCCGTTCTCCGTCGTTCAGGTGCAGTGGCGCCATCTATCAGATGACCCAATAGCCTTCTTTTCCTTTCGTACTTATAAAAATCTGTTCGATTTATTTGATTCTTGAAACTAATCATCTTATATTCTAACACGTTTTTTTATTTATATTACATCATTTTTTTTTCCTCTTGCCTTTTCCCCTCTGTTCTTCTCTGTGGCTTTCCTTTCTGATCAAATCCTTCCAATATGCGTTTAAGCTATTAGGATCATTAACGTTACATAACCTGTGTCTATTTTTTCTATCAACACTGTCTCTGCCAATCTCAAATGCCTTTCTGTACGACAATTCTTAATAATTTTTATTTCATCAAACTTTGGGTATTGCCTTTGTTCAATACAGTACTGGACCAATGCAGTTTTTGCTTCTTTTTTTTGCCAATTCCGTAAGTGCTGTTGTAAACGTTGTTTTAGTTTATTTTTAGTGCTTCCTATGTATGATACTGTAGGGTTGTTGCTTATAGGAATTTCGTAAACGCCAGCTCTATCCAAGCACTTCTTGTTTTCTTTCGTATTGATTACAAAATTTTTAATGATATGTACTAATACATTAGTTTGAAAAATTATACATATTGTTATTGTGCCTTTGGCAACACTGGTATCTCACGCTACCAGAACACCACCACTTTCATTCATTTTCATTGCCATGACAACTCCAGCATTGCAGAAAGAGAAATAGTGAGTGAAGGTGTTTCGACATCGATGCAGCAGAGAATAATTATCACAGTTCTTTGCAATGAAAGTGCAAGTGGCAATGAAATTCAGCAGAAACATCAAACACAGTTTGGTGATTCGTGTCTGTCCCGTTCATCCGTCTTCGAATGGTGCAAAGCATTCAAGGAAGGCAGACAAAGCGTCGGTAATGAACCGCACAAGGCACGACCGAGTATTGCTGTTAACGACGCCATGACCGCACGCATAAATGAGCTCATAGGGAACAACAGGAGGATTACCGTAAGTGATCTGACCTCTGCACTGAACATCAGCGTGCATACCATCATCCATGATAAGCTGCATTTCAGCAAAGTGTGTGCTAGACGGGTACCAAAGCAGCTGTACGACGAGCAGAAAGCCAACAGGTTGCAAATTGCGAACATGTTTTTCCTAAGACTTCAGAGAGAAGGAGACAACTTACTCAGACGTGTGGTGACAGTGGACAAGATATGGATTCATCACCATATGCTGGAAAGTAAACATGCAAGCATGGAGTGGAGACACACTGATTCATCACCATATGCTGGAAAGTAAACATGGAGTGGAGACACGGTGATTCATCACCATATGCTGGAAAGTAAACATGCAAGCATGGAGTGGAGACACAGTGATTCTTCACCATATGCTGGAAAGTAAGCATGGAGTGGAGACACGGTGATTCATCACCATATGCTGGAAAGTAAACATGCAAGCATGGAGTGGAGACACACTGATTCATCACCATATGCTGGAAAGTAAACATGGAGTGGAGACACACTGATTCATCACCATATGCTGGAAAGTAAACATGCAAGCATGGAGTGGAGACACACTGATTCATCACCATATGCTGGAAAGTAAACATGGAAGCATGGAATGGAGACACACTGATTCATCACCATATGCTGGAAAGTAAACATGCAAGCTTGGAGTGGAGACAGTGATTCATCACCATATGCTGGAAAGTAAACAGGCAAGCATGGAGTGGAGACACAGTGATTCATCACCAAATGCTGGAAAGTAAACATGCAAGCATGGAGTGGAGACACAGTGATTCATTCCCACCCAAAAAATTAATGATGAGGGCATCAGCAATGAAAGTAACAGCTGCAGTAGGTTGGGACATTAACAGTATTATTCTTGTGCATTTCCTGGAAAATTGTCAAACCATTCAATTTATTTAGCTGCAACAATGGAGATGAAATACAATGTAATTGAACAACAGTGTAAGCAACTGTACCACAATCAATGCCACCTATTACAGCGATCTCCTGAAAAGATCGCTGTAACTGGCAGCACTGAGAAAGAAGAGACTGGGACTTCTCATCCGTGAAGTATGCCTTCTCCAAGACAACACCAGGTCACGCACTGCTAAAGTGACTATGGAAACATTGGAGGAATTGGGATGGGATGTTGTACTGCACCTTTCATACAGCCCGGATATGTCATCATGTGACTACCACCTGTTCAGCCCGTTAAAGGAATTTTTGAGAGGGCAGAAGTTCAGATCAAATGAAGAGGTGAAAAGTGTCATTCCGAGATGGTGTAAAGAATTCTATGAAACTGGGATCCGGAAGCTTTCAGAACACTGGAAAAAATGTATGGACCATGACAAAGATTACTTCGAAAAGTAAGTGATGTAACATTTGGCAGACCATATGGTAAATAAATATCTAATTAATAAAAAAAGTCCAGGTCGAATTTGAATCCGCCTCATAAATTCTGACAATTTTGTGAAATGCTGTTGCACCGTAAGTCAGAAATGATGGCGGTCGACTTCAGTTGGTTGTTTTGTGGATCCAGCGGGCACCAATAGTGCTGCTCCAAGGATTGGTATATAACGACAAGTCTCTACCCCGGAACCAATGGATTAGCAAGACTTCCGAACCTCGACTAATCATTAGTGATTTGGCTGGACTTGAACCCAGAACTTTAAGGTCCTAATCCGAGAAGGCAGTCCCATTCCAGTAGGGACTTTCATGAAGCAGAAAGTCAGGCAATTGGAATCTGTGCAATCAAAATGAATATTCAGTCTTAAATCAACAGCAACCTCACCACCCTCCAAAAAAAAAAAAAAAAAAAAAAAAAAGTGTATACTCATTGCTGCAAAACTAAAATTTGTGTTTAATCTATTACTCCCAATTCGGCTACACTTCCATGTCTGGCCTGCCTCGTCTGCCACAACAATGCATGTGCCAATAGGTGGCGCTTCTGCTGCTTTGCCGCTGAGGCTGGTAACTGTGTTATGTCCCCGCCGTTTGCTCCGTGCGTGCAGTCCGTTCGCTTACTTGTGTTTAGATATTCTTTGCTTGTGTTGCCCCCAATTCTGTTCGTATGTTTTCTGCTGCTGTTCTTTCTGAGAGCGTTTTTACCATGTGCAATTAGAAGCGCTTTTTCCAAGAAGTTTCCCAGGATGAGGAGACTTGCGTTTCGTGGTGAACAAAGTTCAGTGAGTGGATCCTAGTAATCAATCCAACCAGTAGAACATGTTTGGAAGGTCATTGAATGACCCTCGGAGTTGATAGGTCTCATCATTATGGACAATTCATGTGTCAGAGGAATCATGTTTCAGTGAAATCTGAGCAGTCTTGCGGTGTACTTGAGACATGGGGCGCCTGGGTACTTGATATCTTTAAACATGATACTAAGCGATTCAGGGGCGAAATCTACCCTGAGAACGACATATCTGCGAGCACATTGCTGCCGCTCATACACATACATGTACAACCACAAAACTACTGTCATGACAGATCAGTGGGCTGCATATCATAACCTCGGAAGCTGCAGATACGAAAATCTCCGTGTTAACCACTCACTGAACTTCATGGATCCTAGTACTGGGGCTCATACTCAAGGTGTTGAGAGCAACTGGCAACCTCTGAAACACAAACTTAGTTATAGAACTTGCAAACTTCATTTGGCAGACCATATTCTGGAATATTTATTCCGACGGAACTGTCGTCTTTCGTCAGAACATTGCTTTGAAGTCATAATTCAGATCATAAAACAGTTATTTCCTGGATGTAATTAATTTATTTTAATTTAATTATATGCTAGAAAGATAGGTTTTAATTCTGCACGAAAAACACCTCTACCATCCCTGTACATGTTTCAGAATACGAACAAAATCATCCTTCATGAAAGGCCCTTTTAAGAGCCAGCGAGAATACCTCAGAAACATTCATCTCATGAATGCACCTCACGCTGTGTTTCTCATGTCACCCGATAGATAGCAGCACTATATCACTCGGGAAAAGTCATAATTACCCGTGATTCCATCTTGCTCTGTTGCAGCAGACGATGCAGGCCACGTATGGAAGTGCATCCCTCAATTCTTCATTCCACTAAGATGTTCTTCAAATTGAATATGTTAAATTAATGACATGATAAAAATTACAGACATCTTTAGTGGGAAGATTTGGCGCTTGGGCAAGATGTGATTATGCGCTATGAGTAGTTTCATTTCCATCCTCTGAAGGATTGAACTTATAGCTTATGTCTGCACCACTCCCCTACCCTTTATGGTTCCCACACAGTTATTTCACAAGGCACATAAGTTTTCTATATTTAAGAATTTGTGCTTGTAAGTCAGAGACAAAAAAAAAAAAAAAAAATTCTGCAGTTCCCACTACTAAAAATTTTAATATGATCCCGCATTCTGCATGCTTTTGTACTTTGCAAATAACCACATAATTTGCATTTAGTCTTTACTTTGCCATCTACCTCTATTTCTTGAAACATTGACCAGACTGGGTCTTTCCTTCTACCTCCTTTATTCATATTTTTTATCAGTAGGCAGAATTTTTATTTCAAACTATTGAAATAAAATACAAGATTATACTGTCTACTCACAACTGACTAAATCATGCAACTAATGAGATGAAACAAAGAAAACCTCCTTCCCCTTGGTGGTTCCCTTTCAAACAAACATTAGATTACAAAATCCAAACTGGCTGATAGTGTTCCCACTTGCAAGGTGATCAAGTTGAAAATTCCCCAAAATGTAAGGCAAATTTATTCAGAATGGCCAGAACCCATAGTTTGTAACAAAAATTTTCTCAATAAAGGCCCAAATTACATTTACATAGTTAGCATTAATTTATTATATGGTTTAAAATTTAAATGGATTAATACAAAAGAAATTGTTACTGTTTCTTCACAGGTTTCTTCTGTTTTTTTGCAGTTTCTTCTATTTTTTTCCAGTTTCTTCCACTGTCCAGGAAGAAACCCAACTCTTACTAAAATTAGTGCTGTTATATGAATCCCGGGTAAAAAAAGCGATGGTATGAAATACTAGGAAAAAAGAAAAGCTGGTATGCCATACCGGCCCATTTTGAGCACTGATGGTGCTAGATTTTACTAACTGTTGATGTATCAAATGTCTCCATTTACAGTGATCTCTGCACACAACTCGAACTTCGTTGAAATCCAACACGCGTCTCACACAGGGTGTGAAATAAGTGGGCGCAAAATGTGACCATAATTTTCCATTCCACGACAAGTATTTTGAGCATGAAAGCAAATTCACAACCGCACAAATTTAGAAGGAAGTGAAGATTTGGATTACTTCAGTTTCCAGGTAAGCATCTTCTAAATGTGTGGTCTTACAGTTGCAACATTTCTTGCTTATAATTACAAATATCTTTAGCTATTTTGGTGGGTATTTAGTGAAATATTCATTAATTTTCCTAAGTCCCTCAAATCTTATGTACACACAGTTTTACCTTGGGGTCATATAGGACACCAAGGTAAAATATGTAACACAAAATATTTAAAATTTATTTATCACTAAAGGCTTTGTGCTTCGTACTAGATAAATAGAAGTCATGAAATGGCATTTAAAAATACAACAGTCAACAGGGTTACCAAAGCTCAAAGATCTATTGGGGCCTTATAAGACTCAAAAGCAGGGCCATAGATAGCCCTCCCAGAATAGTCATTCCAGGAGCAAAAATTCATGCTCTGGGGATGTAAAAAATAGAAATTGTAGCTAATAAAGAAAGTTACACCTTTTAGTAATTTCTTTTTAAAGACTGTAGTTAGTCTCATACAGTATTCCATGCACTCAACCAGGGTACAGAGTAACATACATTATGAGGTGTGAACATCTTATATCCATGAAGGGAATTTTTCAAAACAGTTAATGAAGGCATAGGAAACAATATGCTGATATGCCTAACCTCCAAGACCTTTCTGAACATGTCGGGATGAAGAGCTAAGTAATCATTTGTGCTCCGTCATCGAAAGTTCTCAGAGTGTTTAACCTTGAATAGAATTTGTCCAAGCCCTAACCCTAAAACTTCTTCCTATTGTTAAGTACACTATCCGATACTCATTTGTTCTGCACTGGTTTGTTTTTCATTCTGCATTTCTGTGGTGTGGTGGTGTCGGCGTTCACATAATGTTTGTGCTTTACTTGGTGTTTACCACCTGTGGTTCTTGGGTATTTACCTAGTTTTTACATTTTTAATAAAATGATGTCAAAAACCTTAAGTGTGATTTTTTTTTAATTATCATAATACTCTTCTATAATGGTGGTGTGTGAGAAAGTAAAAATCACTTATTTCAGGTTACCTTTAGTCACAGCATGGATTGGAATTCCCTTAAAGTCATCAGTTTCCAAAGCAATTTTCAAAAAAAAAAAGCTGAAAGAATGAATAGAGATTGAGAAAAATCAAAATTCCATCATCAATGATTGCAAAGGATTATCCCTGTCTAACATCTGGCAGGATTTGATGAAAAATAACCGTAACCGCGATAGTGACAGGAATAAGTGAAAACAAAAAGACAGCCTAAAGAAGAAGAGTTTTCTCCGAAAATTTGCAATTTAAATAAAAAAATTTCCTAGTAAAATTTCCATAATAGTTATTTTTGAATAGTAATTGAATTAAGAAACTAGGAAGCTATTTCTCAACATGAGCTTTATTCAAACCACTTATTATTTGAGTAGAATGCAGGGTTCCCATGGTCCTTATAAATCCTTAAAAGTCCTTAATTTTTTTAGGGTGCTTAAAAGTCCTTACTTTTTGCCAGAAATCCCCAAAAGTCATTAAAAAGTACTTATTTGTTGCCCTAACTGCTCTGTGTGAAATGCAGAAGTTACAATGTAGTGTGTACAACTTCTGCTGCTGGTTTGTTATGTTGGTGATGATGCCATGATGTCGGCAGAGAGCACGGAGCAAGAGAAGCTCTCATCAAGGACTCGTGGCAAACTTGACTTTAATTTTGTAATTTTGACTTTGGTTTTACAATTCAAGCCATGAAATAATTATGTGCATATCCAAATCTAGATCTTGTAATTTTATAGTTTTATGATTACCAGTATTAAAAGAAATCCGTCTTGTTGCACGATTATATTTATTCAGCTAAAAAATGAAATCTATATACAGTTTAAAAACACATGAGCACTTTCGGTGTCACATTGACACCTTCATCAGATGTAATTTCACCATGTGGCTACATGCTGGTCTTAAGTACGTGGAGTAGATGCATCATGGGAAAGGTAATGTCAATGTCACATGATATACCAGATAACAAGACAATCAAAAAAAAAAAAAAAAAAAAAAAAAAAAAAAAAAAAGGCATAGTTAGCCAAAGATCACTTAACAGAAGCAATTGCTATTGTGCTGTCCTTCCCAACAAGATTGCTCCAAGGTTCAGGTAAAACATAAGGATAATAGTCATTACAGCAACTTGTATTATAAGCCGAAATATAGAGGCTTTCTGCAAATAACAAGGAATGAACAGAGTTAGGTGTGTTTATGATTTTAGCGTTGTCCCAGTCTGGGATGGAATTTCCAGCACTTATGGTTCTTGCAAAAGAGGTGCTTTGGTGATTCATTTTTAGATCATATCTGTGTTCATTTAATCTCAAATCTAAATTTCTTTTGGTAGAGCCCACATAATGATTGTTTAGTTCACCAGAGATAGTGTCAAGCATAGGAATAACATACACACCCCATTTTTTTCCTTTGTCAATTTTGTCACGATCATTGCGGATAATGGTATATAGATTGCATGATCGTATTCCAAATTGTATTTTATGACGAGAACACATGTTGGTAAGGAGGTTTACAATATGTGGATTAAAATCAACAGATCCAACATACTTTTTAGGCACTTGCTCACTAATTAAAGCAGTTGACATAGAAAACCGTACTTTATTGTGCACTCCCCTAACAACGTTGTCCGGGTAACCATGGTTTTTAGCGAGGGATGATATCCATTGTAGTTCTTGAGCTCTGGCGAAATGGCTAGAAGAATGTGAATATGCTCTTCTAAATAGGAAGTGCAGAGCAGAAATTTTATGCTGAAAGATGTGAGCAGAATTGTACGGAATTAGAGTGGGTGTGGAAGTAGGTTTTCGATAAACGGCAAAAGACAGGGAATTGTCAGAAGGGGTACGAGTAATTTGAAAGTCAAGATAAGGTAAGACGAAATTATTTTCAAGTTCTATCGTGAGTTTGATGGAGGGGTATTGAGCAGACATAGCGTTGACAAACTGCTGTAACTGATTTATGGTATATGGCCAAATTACCAAGATGTCATCAACGTAACGGATATAGAGACTAGGTTTTTGTGGGAATTCTTGTATGACTTTATTTTCAATATGCTGTAGAAGAATTTCTGCTAAGACTGCGGATAAAGGTGAACCCATGGCTGTCCCGTCGGTTTGTTGGTAAAATATGTTCTGAAATTTGAAAAATGAACGCTTTTTAATGAGATGAAGAGCATTCATTATGAAAGCAATATCATTGGCAGGAATGTCAGAATCAATCAGCAAGGCCTGAATCAACTGAAATGTAGCTTCCATAGGTACATTCGTGTATAACGAAACTACATCTAGGGACGCCAAAAAATAGGAATTTGGTAGTGGCTGAATAAACTTTAACCTATCAATAGCTTGTGTGGTGCTCTTTATTGAGTAGGAAGAATTCACTGTAAATTTGGTGAGATAACTTGCCAAAGCTTTTTTCCAAAGGTCGGGTGGGGGCAATGTAACCTGATACAAGAGGGCGAATAGGGTACCCTTCCTTGTGTAGCTTTAATCTACCAAATAAATCAGGCACATGGCAGCCGGGGGGTGGATTGAAGGCTTTTAAAAAGGAGTCCGGAGGAGCTGAAGAGTTCTTAAAGGCGGCTTAAAGCACTAACAGTAGCCCTAGTGGGGTCTCGTGTCACTATTACATGAGGGATACTAGAAATGGCATTGAGCATTTTTTTAACATAATCACTTTGATTTAAGAGTACAACTTGACTAGTTTTATCAGCTAAAAGAATGGCAATATCTGGGTCCTTTTTCAATTCAATCAGCTGCTGCATTTCCTCATGAAGCTGGCATTCTTCGGTGGTTTTACACCGTCGTGGATTGTGTTTATGATTACCATTTTTTTTTTTGGTTGCATATGTGATTATTCTGTCATATGAAAACTGATTTGACATGCAGAACTGTCTTTTAAATTGCATAAATTCTAATTTATTCCATCCACAAACAATATTGCCAGCTTCATCAGCAGACTTAGTTTGTATAGTTAAGTCATGTGTAAAAATATATTTGTATATATGTTATTTTTGCACATGCAATTTGTAAGCTCCTTAAACATTTTTTGTAGAGTGCTTGAAAAGTGCTTATATTTTTTGGGAGAAAATGAGTGGGAACCCTGGAATGTGAAGAGGCAATTTGTAAGCTCCTTAAACATTTTTTGTAGAGTGCTTGAAAAGTGCTTATATTTTTTGGGAGAAAATGAGTGGGAACCCTGGAATGTGAAGAGGCGTAATTTCAAGTCTCCCCTCCCAGATAAGTAAATCTTGCTACAGTTCTGCCCCAAAGACCATAGGAATGTTAATGAATCTTCAATTTGTGACACATATCGCATAGGTGTCTGGAAAACTTATGTATATATTTTGAGAATTATAGCTTAGTTGTAATTTCTGGCATATGGATTAAATATGTTAACTTCTGTGGCTCACGCAGTGTAGCAGATGAAAACTCAGTAAATGACTAAAAACTTTCCCCTTCTCTTCATTTTTTTTTTAAACTGACAAATCCGTGGAATTTGAGAAATATGTGAATTCATGCATGCAGTTTATTTTAAGTACAAGAAGCTGAATATGGTGCACCTCAATCTCCAATTATGAAAATACAGCAAATTTCAATTAAGTTTAGGTATTCACGATATTTAATTATGCATCTTGTGGAGAACATTTTTCTGGTAAAATAAGAATTTTAAACTGCAGATAACAGTGAGTTTTGATAAAATGTGGTTTAAAAATCTACAAAAATAATCCCCTCACCCCATGCACAAAATCTTTTATTCACATAGGTCAAATTTCAGACATATAAGAGGATTCCTCAAACACCTTAGTGTTCTCCCTAGATTTTTTTTTACAGTCAGGCGGCAAGAAATTTCAGTTCGGTGGTACTTTTAATGACCCCGTCTCCAATTGGGAAAAAAAAAATGTTTTCCTTAACATTATTTTATTTATCAAACATCTTTTAGCAATGTGGTAGGCATTAATGTAACATAACATGATAAATAGTTATAAAATTGTACAAAAATGGTTTAAAAAATGAATATTTACTAACAATTTGCATTTTTTAACTTCCCTTTGTTGGTAAAGTTCGATTAACACCTACCGCACGTGGGGCTTGGCTTTCAATCCTTATTTCCGTTATGTAGATGCGGCATGGGGGTTTTTCATTTAGTTGCAGGTCCACTTCATTTTTTTTTTTTTTTCCCCGTTGGTATTTATCTGGCCTTGTCACTAAATGAGTTTTTTCCTTTACTGCCTCCTCATTTACTTCAATAATTTTTTCATAGCCCGAGTACTTTCGGTAATACTCCATTACCGTCATCGAGGGGACGTTTTGCTCCGACAAGCACGGACCGTGTCAGCTGGGCATTTTGGTGGTTCTCGCGGGCTGCTTCTGTCATCGGCTATTGCTTCTTCTTGGGCGTTGTGAGAAATGAAAAAGTTCAAAAAATGAGATCAGTGACCAACAAGAGATGGCGCCACAACGCCCAAGAAGAAGCGATAGCCGATGACAGAAGCAGCCCGCGAGAACCACCGAAATGCCCAGCTGACACGGTCCGTGGTAGTCGGAGCAAAACGTCCCCTCGATGACGGTAATGGAGTATTACCGAAAGTACTGGGGTTATGAAAAAGTTATTGAAGTAAATGAGGAGGCAGCAAAGGGAAAAAAAACTCATTTAGTGACGAGGCCAGATAAATACCAACGGGGAAAAAAATGAAGTGGACCCGCGACTAAATGAAAAACCTCCATGCCGCATCCACATAACGGAAATAAGAATTGAAAGCCAAGCCCCACGTACAGTAAGTGTTAATCAAACTTTACCAACAAAAAGGGAAGTTAAAAAATGCAAATGCATTAATGCACGTTAAAAAAATAACCTCCAATATCGGAAGTAAATTGAAAATTTACTAACAAATTATATTCGACACAGGTTTTTTCTTCTTCTTCTTTTTTTTTTTTTAATAGATTGAAGGTTTGACGACCACCGTAAGCAACTTAATAGGCTATAAGCAGTTGCTAGTCCCTAATTTAGGGCTACTGGTTCCAGGGAAGGGAGAGAACCAGTACAAACACAACATTCATGCCTCACCAGGATTCGAACCTGGACCTTTCTCTGACGAATGGTCATAAGCCAGCGATTAGACCACTGTGCCACCAGGGCAGTGACACAGATTTCAACCAGTTTTCATAAACACTGATGGTGTACGAGGGAATAAGTTTTTTTTTTTTTTTAAATTGAAGATTTAAATTAAATTATTTATTGGACTTGGTTGACAGATACATTGACATATATATTGTATATATATATTGAACGTGGTTGACAGATATATATATATATTTTTTTTTTTCTGTGTTTCAAAACAGCAATGTACATAGGTGAACAAGGAACTCAGTGAATAAACCCCTGAAAGGCAAACACAAAACATCCATGCCTTACCCAGAATTTGAACTCAGACCCCTCCATTGGATAGAAGATCAGAAGCCATCGCTTAGATCACTACGCCACCGGGGCAGCCGTAAGACAAATACAACATCCATGCCTTACCCGGGATTCGAACCCAGACTCCTCCATTGGGCGAATGATCAGAAGCCATCGCTTAGACCACTCCTCCCCTGGGACTGCGAATAAGTTTTCCGTTCTTACTATTATGTGCAAAGTGAAAACATTAATTAAAGGAAATATAGCCGGGCGGCAGACAAAATTAAGTGGGCGGGCCACCCAGTAAAGAGGCTCTGTTGAGAACATTACACCCCATATTTAATTATTTAATTTAAATGCATGTAAGCATATCTGTTATATGCTTTCCACTTAAAGCAGATTCTACATGTGGTACTGTAAGATTTGCATCTAGAATTTTAGCTACAGGCACATGCCAATTTTTTTTAATTTCCCACCCTGGTCTCATACAAGACCTTTTGTACTACATACTCTTTTTCTCATGCAGCCTTTCCTGAATCTGGTCCTCACATGAATTTTTTGGGCTTCCTCTACCTTACTTTTCTGCCACTTGTGCTGAATAATTTTTCTTAGTATCTTACCACTCATTCTTTCAACATGGCCAAACCACCTCACAATATGTACCACCTCCTTACTAGCAACACCGTCCTTCACATTACACACATTCACACCTCACATCCAGAATGGGTCTTGCCCCAAACCTACCTTAGGTAATGAACATCTGTAGCATACAAACAACTCCTGCATAAATATGTACAAATTCATTCACATGGTCTATCTCTATATCATTTAGACTGTTCTTGCAAAAATATCTTCATTCACAAATAAATATGAAGTGTCTAGTGATTGAAAATAATCAGTATTTGCAGAGTAAATTGCTTTATGACAAATTTGGTATTTAAATTAATTGCATCAATTTCTGTCTTCTTTCAGGAAGCGTTTTGTGTGTCACCACAGCAGCTTCAGAAAGAAACCTGCCAGAGATAATATGCGAGGTCTTTCAAAAAACACCAGCTGTCCAGCTGAATTGAAAGTGACTATCAAGATTAATAATAAAAACACCAGATATACTGATAAATACTTACAGGTAAGTGGAACAGACGTTTGTTATTGTTTCCAACTTTAACAGCTAAATCCGCATTTCATTAATTATGTAATAAGGCAAAAGACTGGTCTGTTACATAAGACTACAGGGGAACACGTGAAAAAATGAGTACAGCAAGCTTTATTAGGCTAGCAAACAAAACATCACAGCAAAAAAAAAAGGCTGGCTGGCTGTTGGAGGACCAAGTTAAATTTAATTCAAGAGAATGAAGTTTGATAAAAAGCATATGAATTGTAAGTGTAAGAAAATTAGAGAAATTTCAGTACGGGGGTCGATCCAGGTGGCGTTTGATACTGTTGGGCGTATCTTCACAGAAATGTTTTTGGCTCAAACAATATGTTCACAAAAATATTTTTAGCTCAAACAATATATTCACAAAAATATTTTTAGCTTAAATGGTATCTGTACAAAAACATTTTTAACTGTGATGGTGTCTTCACTTTCAGTAAAATTTTATCTTAAGAAAAATATTTTAGTGTGAGAGGCATTTTGAGTATTGTATATACTCGCATATAAGTCGAGAAATTTGGGATAAAATGAGAGCTTCAAAGTAATGGGGTCTACTTATACGCGGGGTCTAAAAAAATCGTAAGTCCAAAAGTTCTTCCCGTGAGGCAAAAGACAATCCATCCCAAAAGAAATAAAAATGCCAATGCGGTATTAATTACGAAATCGCAACCCTCCGAAAGAAAAAAAAAAAAGAAAGAAAGAACACCGATGTGGTAGAATTACGAAATCGCGACCCTCCGAATTTCTCTGCGCTTTGAAAAGTCTCCTGGCTTTGCGTATCCACAGCACAGTCACAGCCGCGCATAAAAAGCTCCGCCCTTCCGACTACCAGTTGATTGCGCTGACCTTCGACGTAACGGAGCCATGCGACAGCCAGTGTTAAGTGTTGCTTGTTCTTAATCGCACGTGTCTCGCTTCTCCTATTATGGGTGACACGGATTGTGTAAAGAAACGGATGTCCTATAACGCAGGATTCAAGTTGAAAGTGGTTTCTTTTGCAGAAAATACTAACAACTGTGCTGCTTCACGTCAATTTGGCATTAACAAAAAACTGATTCAAGATTGGCGTAAAAAAATGGCCTTGGTGAAAATCCCAATATCGCAAAAGGCGCTGCGCCATGGAACGGCATCTAACCCAGAGCTGGAAAGTGTCTTGGATGATTGGATTGTGAGCTGCAGACAAAATGGTTACATTGTAACGCGAACTGGTATACGTTTGCGAGCACTGAAGCTCGCAAAAGATGAAAAGTTTGCAGCCGCAAATAACACTTTTCGTGCCTCACCAGGTTGGTGCACAAGGTTCATGAACTGCTATGGGTTGTGTCTATGCCAGCGCACCAAAATTGCACAAAAGTTACCTCGTGACCTCGAAGCAAAGATAATGGAATTTCAAAAGTATGTAATTCAAAAGAGAAAAGAGACTGCTTTTGAACTTTCCCAAATAGGGAACATGGATGAAACCGCCATGTGTTTCGACCTTCCTGGAAATAAGACTGTGAACCAAATGGGCGAAAAAAATGTCTTGATCAAAACGACTGGCCACGAAAAATCCAGTTTCACGGTTGTTCTTTCCTGTTTGGCCGACAGCAGTAAGCTACCTCCGGTAATTATTTTCAAACGCAAAACTCTGCTGAAAAGCGTTGTCTTTCTGTCTGGTGTGCTCGTTCGTGCCCATGAAAAAGGATGGATGAACGAATCCGGAACAATAACTGGTTAAAGAATGTGTGAAACAAAAGGCCAGGTGCACTTTTGAGGAAACCTTCTCTTTTGGTGTGGGATATGTTTGTTGCACACCGTTGTGCAGAAGCGAAAAAACTGCAGAAAATTCAAAAACAACTCTTGCTGTCATCCCAGGTGGGTTGACATCTGTTCTTCAACCACTAGATGTCTGCCTTAATAAGCCCTTCAAGGACAATGTGCGGAGGTATTGGGCAGATTGGATAAGTTCCGATTTGCCGACTGAAACCAAGGGCGGAAATCTAAAGAAGCCGGATACCGTTTTGATTGCGCGATGGGTCAAGGATGCTTGGGATGCAATACCTGCCGAAATGGTCGTGAAATCATTCAAGAAATGTTGCATTAATAACAAACTTGATGGCACAGAGGATGATGAGATTTTTATGAGTGATGATGACAGTGATTCTGATGACACAGGCATAGATGGGAATACTGATGTTTATGATGACGTGCCGATGACGGAGAAAGACTTTTTGAACTGTTTGGCGAGTCTGACTCGGAATCGGATTTTGAAGGGTTCCGATGAAGTTTTTGGGTATGCAAATTAAATTTAGTATTATATCATCATCATCATCATCATTGTCAACCATTATCAATCCACTGCTGGACGAAGGTCTCCCCAAGTTTCCTCCACAACGGTCTGTCTTGTGCCAGTCTCCTCCATGTCACCCCTGCATACTTTCGAATTTCATCCACCCATCTCCCATGTGGTCTTCTTCTGGGTCTTTTCCTGTCCCTTGGAATCCAATCTAAAATTTCAGCTGTCCATCGATGATCTGTCCTTCTGGCAGTATGTCCAGCCCATTGCCATTTCAGGGATTTAACTCTGATCATGATGTCTTCCACTCTTGTCATTTTTCGGATCCACGAGTTCCTCTTCTTATCTCTCCTGGTTACACCAAGCATGCACCTCTCCATGCTTCTTTGAGTTGTCTGCAGCCTTTGTATGTCTCTTTTAGTTAAGGTCCACGTCTCCGCACCATACGTAAGCACTGGAAGGATGCATTGATCAAACACTTTTCTTTTAAGACATAATGGCATATTGCTCTTGAAAATTATGCTGTTTCTTCCAAAAGCTCTCCAGGCAAGTTTTGTACGCCGATTAATTTCTTCATCAATGTGACCCTCACTTGATATCTGCTGTCCAAGATAAACGTACGTGTCTGTTATCTCCAGCTTTTCTCCATCAATCGATAAATCTTCATTTCTTGTAAAAGCATTGAGCATCACTTTTGTCTTCTGAAAGTTCATTTTTAATCCCACTTCTTTACTCTTGTCAGCAAGTTCCTGGATCATACTCTGCAGCTCTGATGGGGTAGTTGCAAAAATGACTACGTCATCAGCAAAACGAAGGTGGGTTAGATAATCTCCATTAATCTTTATCCCCTTGTTTTCCCAGCTCATTGACTGAAAAACACCCTCCAATGTGGCATTAAAGAGCTTCGGAGATATGGTGTCACCTTGTCTCACTCCCTTTCCAATTTTTACGTATGTTGTATTTTCAAACAGCCTAATCTTTGCACTTGCATTTTCATAGATGTTATTAATAATATTAATGTATGCATCTTCAATACCGCAGGTTTTCAGAGCCATTGTAACTGCTGATGGTTTCACCGAATCAAAGGCTTTTTCATAATCGATAAAAGCCATGCACAATGGAAGTTCATATTCCCTCGCTCTTTCAATTAGTTCTCTCAGCACATGGATATGATCTATTGTGCTGTAGCCACTCCTGAATCCAGCTTGTTCTCTCGGTTGAGCCATGTCCAGTGTTACCTTCAAGCGGTGTGAAAGAACTTTAGTGAAGATTTTATAAACTACTGATAGCAGGCTGATAGGTCTGTAGTTTCCGAGATCCTCAATGTCACCTTTCTTATGTAGCAGGATCATTGTAGCGGTGTTCCAATCCTCAGGAATCTTTCCTTCATTAAGGCATCGAGTGAAAATTTGGGCGAGTACTGTTTCGATTTCTCCACTTGCTTCTTGTATGATGTCTACAGTAATTCCATCTTCTCCTGGAGCTTTTCCTCGCTTCATGTTCTTGATTGCATGTGCAACTTCTGCTGGAAGGACTGGAGGAACTCTGGTACTGGTATCTTTCATGATGTCTGGAGTGCATATATCATCCCTTTCATATAATTTGGAGTAGAAATCTTTCACTCTTGTCAAAATTTCGCCTCTATTTCTTGTTACAGAACCATCTTCTTTTCTCAGTGCCATAATCTGTTTTCTTCCCTTACTGAGATGTCCCTTTGCTATCTTTAGGCTTTGGTTGTTTTCAATTGCTTTCCTCACTAGTTCACAAAGTTGAATTTCCTTACGTCTTCAGTGATACTTTTTCTTACTGTCTTGCATAGCTCTATATATTCCACTTTGGAAGTCACATCTTCTTTAGTTGTCCTCATCTCTCTTCTTTTTTGCATCAACATTTTGGTTTTTCCTGATAATTTGTTCACATGCAACTTGTTCTTAGACCCAGCTAATTTTGTTGCTGTTTCCATAAGAGCTTTGGTTACTTTTCTGTTAACTTCAGAGATGTCCACTTCTTCCGATGTTAGGCCTTCTAAAGCAGAGAACCTGTTCTTCAGTTCTAACTTGAAGGTATTATGGTGTTTTTTAAGGTTGGTTATGTCAATAGATTTTGTTTGTCCTATGAGCTTGCCACGTTCAAGTTTAGTGTTGAGGTGCATCTTACATCTCACCAATCTATGGTCACTACCTGTGTTGAACTTGTTTAGCACACTGCAGTCTTCTATGACGAATTTTTTGTTACACATAATAAAATCAATTTCACTTGTCGTCCCATTTGGATGTCTCCATGTCCATTTCCTGTGTGGCTTTTTCTTGAAGAAGGAGTTCAAGATGAAAAACCCTTCTGCCTCTGCAAACTCAACGAGAGTATTTCCACGCTGGTTTCTGTTGCCATGACCGAATTTACCTACCGAAGTTTCATTCTGTTGCCGTTGCCCTATTTTTGCATTGAAATCTCCCATAATTATTTTCAAGTGCTGCTTACCTTTATTATTTAGATGACAAATTTCCTCATAAAATTCTTCAATTTCTTCTTCAGGATGACTTGTGGTGGGTGCATAAGTTTGAATAATCTGAGCCTGGTATCTTTTCGAGAGTTGGATAACAAGTCGTGCAGCTCTGTCAGAGGAACTTTCAACTTCTACAACTTTATCCTTCAGTTTCTTGTTTATTATAAATCCAACACCACTAGTTCTGCCAGTATCTGTCCCACGATAGTAGAAGAGATGTCCACTTTTTCAGTTCGATGAGATCTTCTCCTTTTCTTCTTACCTCACTTAGCCCCACGATGTCCCACTTGATCCTTTGTAGTTCCTCTTCCAATTCAAGAAGCCTTGAATCAGAAGATAGGGAAGCGTCCATTGTAAGTAGCCAAGGTCAGCATCAGATGGCAGCCCTAGTCCGGTCCTCCGGGGATTCTTAGCACCCTCTGCCTTCATGTCGCACTGGCCGCTGCCTTGGCCAGGTACATTCCAGCTGCCGGAGACTGAGGGCCAAGATTTAAGTTGTGGAATCATTTTGGAGGGGTTTGGCCATAACTCACCACGCTGGCCAAGCGGGTTGGTGAGTGTGGGATAGCATTTCCTCTGATCCCGATGGTATAGTTATACCGCTATGGGCGTCGTCAGAGCCCCTTTAGTGGGAACAGGATGCACCACGAGAAGGCGGGGTTGACATTTGTCAAGGAGAGGCTGTGATGTTACGCATCACCTGACCTTACATCCCCGAATATATATATATATATATATATATTATATATATATATATATATATTCGTTTTCAAATGTTTTTGAATAAATTCATTTAAATTTTTTTTTTCTCATTCCGGGATCGGCTTATATGCGAGTTTCCGATTTCTTACAATTTTTTCCTCTGAAAGTGGGAGGGTCGACTTATCAGCGGCCAGTGCGACATGAAGGCAGAGGGTGCTAAGAATTCCCCGGAGGACCGGACTAGGCTGCCATCTGATGCTGACCTTGGCTACTTACAATGGACGCTCCCTATCTTCTGATTCAAGGCTTCTTGAATTGGAAGAGGAACTACAAAGGATCAAGTGGGACATCGTGGGGCTAAGTGAGGTAAGGAGAAAAGGAGAAGATCTCATCGAACTGAAAAGTGGACATCTCTTCTACTATCGTGGGACAGATACTGGCAGAACTAGTGGTGTTGGATTTATAATAAACAAGAAACTGAAGGATAAAGTTGTAGAAGTTGAAAGTTCCTCTGACAGAGCTGCACGACTTGTTATCCAACTCTCGAAAAGATACCAGGCTCAGATTATTCAAACTTATGCACCCACCACAAGTCATCCTGAAGAAGAAATTGAAGAATTTTATGAGGAAATTTGTCATCTAAATAATAAAGGTAAGCAGCACTTGAAAATAATTATGGGAGATTTCAATGCAAAAATAGGGCAACGGCAACAGAATGAAACTTCAGTAGGTAAATTCGGTCATGGCAACAGAAACCAGCGTGGAAATACTCTCGTTGAGTTTGCAGAGGCAGAAGGGTTTTTCATCTTGAACTCCTTCTTCAAGAAAAAGCCACACAGGAAATGGACATGGAGACATCCAAATGGGACGACAAGTGAAATTGATTTTATTATGTGTAACAAAAAATTCGTCATAGAAGACTGCAGTGTGCTAAACAAGTTCAACACAGGTAGTGACCATAGATTGGTGAGATGTAAGATGCACCTCAACACTAAACTTGAACGTGGCAAGCTCATAAGACAAACAAAATCTATTGACATAACCAACCTTAAAAACACCATAATACCTTCAAGTTAGAACTGAAGAACAGGTTCTCTGCTTTAGAAGGCCTAACTTCGGAAGAAGTGGACATCTCTGAAGTTAACAGAAAAGTAACCAAAGCTCTTATGGAAACAGCAACAAAATTAGCTGGGTCTAAGAACAAGTTGCATGTGAACAAATTATCAGGAAAAAACCAAAATGTTGATGCAAAAAAGAAGAGAGATGAGGACAACTAAAGAAGATGTGACTTCCAAAGTGGAATATATAGAGCTATGCAAGACAGTAAGAAAAAGTATCACTGAAGACGTAAGGAAATTCAACTGTGAACTAGTGAGGAAAGCAATTGAAAACAACCAAAGCCTAAAGATAGCAAAGGGACATCTCAGTAAGGGAAGAAAACAGATTATGGCACTGAGAAAAGAAGATGGTTCTGTAACAAGAAATAGAGGCGAAATTTTGACAAGAGTGAAAGATTTTTACTCCAAATTATATGAAAGGGATGATATATGCACTCCAGACATCATGAAAGATACCAGTACCAGAGTTCCTCCAGTCCTTCCAGCAGAAGTTGCACATGCAATCAAGAACATGAAGCGAGGAAAAGTTCCAGGAGAAGATGGAATTACTGTAGACATCATACAAGAAGCAAGTGGAGAAATCGAAACAGTACTCGCCCAAATTTTCACTCGATGCCTTAATGAAGGAAAGATTCCTGAGGATTGGAACACCGCTACAATGATCCTGCTACATAAGAAAGGTGACATTGAGGATCTCGGAAACTACAGACCTATCAGCCTCCTATCAGTAGTTTATAAAATCTTCACTAAAGTTCTTTCACACCGCTTGAAGGTAACACTGGACATGGCTCAACCGAGAGAACAAGCTGGATTCAGGAGTGGCTACAGCTCAATAGATCATATCCACGTGCTGAGAGAACTAATTGAAAGAGCGAGGGAATATCAACTTCCATTGTGCATGGCTTTTATCGATTATGAAAAAGCCTTTGATTCGGTGAAACCATCAGCAGTTACAATGGCTCTGAAAACCTGCGGTATTGAAGATGCATACATTAATATTATTAATAACATCTATGAAAATGCAAGTGCAAAGATTAGGCTGTTTGAAAATACAACACACGTAAAAATTGGAAAGGGAGTGAGACAAGGTGACACCATATCTCCGAAGCTCTTTAATGCCACATTGGAGGGTGTTTTTCAGTCGCTGAGCTGGGAAAACAAGGGGATAAAGATTAATGGAGATTATCTAACCCACCTTCGTTTTGCTGATGACGTAGTCATTTTTGCAACTACCCCATCAGAGCTGCAGAGTATGATCCAGGAACTTGCTGACAAGAGTAAAGAAGTGGGATTAAAAATGAACTTTCAGAAGACAAAAGTGATGTTCAATGCTTTTACAAGAAATGAAGATTTATCGATTGATGGAGAAAAGCTGGAGATAACAGACACGTACGTTTATCTTGGACAGCAGATATCAAGTGAGGGTCACATTGATGAAGAAATTAATCGGCGTACAAAACTTGCCTGGAGAGCTTTTGGAAGAAACAGCCTAATTTTCAAGAGCAATATGCCATTATGTCTTAAAAGAAAAGTGTTTGATCAATGCATCCTTCCAGTGCTTACGTATGGTGCAGAGACGTGGACCTTAACTAAAAGAGACATACAAAGGCTGCAGACAACTCAAAGAAGCATGGAGAGGTGCATGCTTGGTGTAACCAGGAGAGATAAGAAGAGGAACTCGTGGATCCGAAAAATGACAAGAGTGGAAGACATCATGATCAGAGTTAAATCCCTGAAATGGCAATGGGCTGGACATACTGCCAGAAGGACAGATCATCGATGGACAGCTGAAATTTTAGATTGGATTCCAAGAGACAGTAAAAGACCCAGAAGAAGACCACATGGGAGATGGGTGGATGAAATTCGAAAGTATGCAGGGGTGACATGGAGGAGACTGGCACAAGACAGACCGTTGTGGAGGAAACTTGGGAGACCTTCGTCCAGCAGTGGATTGATAATGGTTGACAATGATGATGATGATATACGGTAATTATGCTTTCTTTCTTCTTTTTTCGTTATGAACTGTTTTCAGTAAAATGGTCTGATGGATGCGTATCAATCAGCCAACAAGAAAGATCCTCTTCCATGGGCTCCGTATCAGCGGCTGAAGCAAACCTCGCTGGAAGGAACCCCAAAGCATTATGGGGGCATCCCCCTCCCGTGTCTAGGTCCGACTGAAAGTGGGGATGGGTACATCGGTGGATACTCATTTCCGAAACATTCATGCATCCATAGCCTGGGTGGAAATTTTCACTGTATCAGCAGAAGCCTCAATGTTTTGCTAAAAAGCTGAAGAATTCACATCTTTCCCATCTACAGACGTTATGCGCACATTGATGAATAAATTGCCATTCAATATATCAGTGATAGCTCACTATCTCAACATCAAGTAACCATAATATTTGTTAAAATGCTTGATGTATCGGCTCCTGTACCATGGAGGATAAGAACTTGATTTTCGGTGACGAAACATCGCGAAAAAATATCACTAATTCGCGACGCAGAAAGGGGATATTCACTTCCTCTTTATAAGAATATAAAAAGGATAAATTAATTTACTTATATCAGAAATTTTTTGAGTGGGTTGCTCTTTTGCCGTTTCAAACATCGGTCATGAAACTTTGATTTTGGGGGGTTGGGGTCTTATTGGTTCGTATACCGTATTAAGGAAAAGAACTGATTTTTGGAAATGAAACATCAAACAAGATGGCAAAAAAAAAAAAAAAAATCGCTAATTCGTGACACAAAAAGCTTATATTCCTTGCCTCTTTAAAAGAATGCAGCAAAGAAAAATTCATTTACTTCACGTAGAAAATATTCTTTCGCAGTTTCAAACATCGATTACCACTTGCAAAATCATCAATGCTCAAAAACACCAATATTTTATGCCCATCCCTGCTCCAATTAGTCGTTGCCATACCAACTGGGATTCCAGGAAACATATTTACATGTGAGAAAAGGGAACACGATAGGAGAGGTGCTGACCGTTCGCTTGATGGGGGATTGGGTTGTGGCGTATGAGTGACATTTTTTTTAATGTTATTTCAGTTATTTCTTTTCCTCTAGCACTTAAAACTTTTGACCTTTGATGCCTTTCCTGATTTAATGCAACCTGGAGTGTTATTATCATTACTATTATTATTTTCCAAGATCTCAGCTGGAGCATAGTCACAGAGTTGTATAACAATAATAATAATAATAATAATAATAATAACAATAATACTATTTGCATACACAATCATCAAAACAAAAAAACTTGCTACAAATTCAAAAAGTGTGAACCACAATCAGCAATAGAATAAATTAAAATAAAAAAAATAACTGAAAAAGGTAAAATAGTAATGGTAACAATGGCACACACAACAGCAACTAGGGCCTCTGTGAATCTTGGAGAGGTGCAAGCTAATTCTGTGTGACATTGGCGAAAAGACCCCAACTCACTGGGTTTTGTTCCAGAATCCTTAGGTTGAATGACCAACTGGAACCCTCACCTGTGGGCTAATCCCCCACACTGATGTACTTACCTGATTAAAAAGACAAAAAGAAATATTAAGAATGACTCAAGTGTGGGATATGGTGGACCTACCACACTTGAGAAGGACGGTCCATCACGGAATCGACCTGGACTTTCTAAATGGCGTATGAGAAAGCGATCTCGGCTGAGTGAATGTAAGATTGGTGTATGGAATACTAGAGGTATAAATGGCAAGATGAGTGAGGTGATTGAGGAGATGAATAAGTATAGACTGGATGTGCTGTGTGTAAGTGAAACCAAAAAGAAGGAAATTGGGGTAGAAGAAGTGAATGGCACGGTGAGTGTGTGGTCTGGAGTATTGGATAATATGAGAGGACAGGCTGGTGTAGGTGTGATTTTAAGTGAAAAGATGAAGAACAACTTGATTCACTATAGTTGCATAAGTGAGAGAATTCTCTGGATTCGTTTGAAAGTGAAACTTCAGAGAATTGTAATTGTTGTAGTGTATGCTCCTTGTGACTCTGAACCTTCTGATAAGAAAGAAGATTTCTGGAATGAGCTAAAAGCTGTTTTGAGCCAGTTTGGTGCTAAAGAAAAAGTTATAATAGCAGGGGATTTCAATGCTAGAGTAGGTGTGCAGAATGCAATTTCTGACAATGTTCTGGGTAAATTTAATGATCCTTGTGTGAATGATAATGGTGAAAGATTAATTGAACTCTGCTTTGAGAATGATTTGTGTGTATCTAATACATTTTTCAACCACAAGTATATACACACATATACTTGGGAAAATCGTACTTTTGGTCCAAATAGTGTGATAGATTTTGTTGTTTATGATCAGCGTCTGAAACACCTAGTTGTTGACACTCATGTGACGAGAGGTGCAAACGTTGGCTCTGGTCATTACTTGGTAGTGTCACGAGTGAAACTTAATGTTGGTTGGAGGAAAAGGAATAGGAAGAGACCCAGGTTAGAAAGAATATAGGTTGAAAGGCTTCCTGAAGATCATCAGCATTATGCTAACTTACTCAGAGAACAACTGAAAGAACTGAAGTCATGTGAGAGGGATGTAGAAAAGAAGTGGGAATGTTTTAAGAACTGTGTTGTTACTGCTGCTAAAGAGGTCTGTGGCACCACAATAGTGGGTAACAATAGAGGTGATGCTTGCTGGAATAGTGAGATTGATGAGGCAGTAAAGAAAAAGAAGGAAGCCTATTTGGGGATCTTGCAAGGTAGAGTCTCTGTGGATGAATATCGCTGTAAGAAGCGTGAAGCCGCTAAGCTGGTTTGCCACAGTAAGGCAAAAGATAGGAAAGAGAAAGTGGAAAGGCATGAACTGGCTTTTTGGAAAGATAGAAAGTCCTTCTGGAAGTAAATGAGACTCAGGAAAAATAGGGGAAACAAAGTTGTAAGTTGTGTGAAGAATGAGATTGGGGAAATGATATGGGAGCCCAATGAGTTAAGTGACAGATGGGGCGAATACTTCTGTGAGTTGTTAGATCAGGAGAGCAAAAATGATTCTGAGACAGATGCAGATGATGTCACAATGAGGGATGAAAGCACAGGAGGGATCTCAAGAGAAGAAGTGTGTAAAGCTCTAAAATCTCTTCAGAATGGTAAGGCTCCAGGAGTTGATGGCATAACTGCAGAGATGTTGAAATATGGTGGTGACTATAATTGACTGGTTAACTGAAATTTGCCAGTTGTGCTGGGAGTTGGGAATGGTCCCTCGGGATTGGAAGGATGCTATCATTGTTCCCTTGTATAAGGGAAAAGGTGATCAGACTGAATGCAAGAACTATCGTGGTATTAGCCTACTGAGTGTGCCAGGGAAAGTGTTTGGTAAGGTTGTTATTGAAAAAGTACGGGGTCTTACATCACAGAGAAAGTGTGGGATGTTCAGAGTGGTTTTATTCCTGGTAAAGGCTGCACTAACCAGATTTTTGCATTACGCATGATGATTGAAAAGTATCTGGCTGTTGGGAAGAAAGTTTTTACTGCCTTCATAGATTTAGAGAAAGCTTACGACCGAGTCAATAGGACACTTTTGTGGGAGGTATTGAATGAATATGGTGTTACTGGGAATCTACTTAATAGTGTAAAAGCCATGTATTGTTGGTAGTAGAGCTTGTGTACGAGTGAATGGTGTTTTATCAAAATGGTTTTCCATTGGTGCAGGAGTTGGACAATGTTGTGTAATGTCACCATGGCTGTTTAATATATTTATGGATGCATGCATGCGTGAGGTCAAAATAGATAATAGCGGCTTATGTCTTGGTAATATCCGTGTGTGCAGATTGCTGTATGCTGATGACACTGTCCTGTTGGCAGAGAGCAAAAGTGAGTTGCAGAGTATGTTGACTCGAATGCACGAAGTTTGCATGAAATTCAAACTGAGTATAAATAAGGGAAAAACCAAAGATGTGGTGTTTGAGAGAGGAATGGGTAGCACTGAATGTAATGTAAGTATAAATGGCATTGTGATTGACCAGGTGAGTGAGTTTGTGCATTTAGGAAGCATGTTTGACAGAGAGAACAAGTTGGATGGTGAAATCAGTAGGCGAGTGAATTCTGTTTTGAAAGTCATAGCTGCTCTTGGAGGTTTTCACAGGAATGATGGGTTCTCTAGAGAGTCCCGCATGGCTGTGTATGAAACAGTAATTGTTCCTACTCTGATGTATGGCAGTGAAACCTGGGTACTGCAGAAGAAGCGTAGGAGTTGTTTGTGTGGTGGAGAAATGCGTTACTTACGTGGGGTTTGTGGCAAGACACGATCTGATTGTGTGAGGAATGAAGATGTATTGCAGTTGTGTGATGTAAAGCAAAATGTTGTTAGCAAGGTGGAGACCAATATGCTTTGGTGGTTTGGCCATGCTGAAAGAATAAGTGATGAAATGCTTACTAAGAAAATATTTTCAGCCCAAGTGGCAGGAAGGAAAGGCAGAGGAAGGCCAAGGAAGACATGGGTGGATCAGATTCAGGAGTGTCTGCATGAGAAAAAGATTATGAGTATGAAGTATAAAAGATCTTGTGTACGGCATGTAATGGATATCAGTGAAGCACAAGTTGTATGTCAAGATCGCTGTAAATGGCGAAGTTTGATACGACAACAATAAGTAAAAATATCTGGAAGTTTGTATTTCTTTTTGGAGCTAACCTCTGAATCTCAGAGAACAGCTCTTAGTGATATGTATGTATGTATAATAATAATAATTAGAGGACTAAAATTACTCTAAAGACAAAAATAGGCAGAATTTCACAAAAATGGGTATGATCTTTAAAAACCTGGATCGACCCCTACAGCAGTGGCGTATCTTGGGTCCGAGACCAGGGCTATCACACCCACCTCCCCCAGTACTGTTTTTTTTTTTTTATTGCAAAGTTTATTTTTATTTGTTAAGTAATAGAAGTAACTTTTTTTTTTTATATATTTTAGGGGCATGCCATTGCTAGCATGATACCAAATAATTTTGAAGATCAGGATTTGAACACTTATTTGTACATGAACTCCATTCTTCTTCTGAATACTTTATTTGTACATGAACTCCATTCTTCTTCTCCTTTTGAGGGAACTTGAGTGTTAGATTTTCATAAAATGTTTCTTCCGAGTACTTTTTCATATTTAAAAAGAATGTTTTTCTCTATCGACAAAACAGCCAAGTTTTTCGAATGTGCATGTCCTTGTGTGGCTCTAAGATATATCTTGATTTTTTTAATGCTGAAAAACTTTCAGACACTTCCAGTTCATTTTTTAGTCTAGCGGTATCAAAATTTGAAGCATAGAGTTCCTTAAGTTCTGACAGTAGATGCTCAGGAAAGCTTTCACAAAATTTATCAAAACAGTTCGAATCCAACAAAGCCACGAATTTAAGATATAATATCTCTGAATTTTGATTCATTGACACTTCACAAAAACTGAAACAACTCTCGCAAAACACTCTTATGGGCGGGAGTATGCGAGTGACTGAGACAGTCTGTCTTCTTTTCTCGGAGTGAACCATTTCCCAAAGCAATGGGCCAATCCCCTCTACCAGCTGATTCATGTTATCATGGAAAAGCTAGCAGGCGATTGTATGGGTGGTTTTCACATCAGAACTGTGAAGACTGTGGAAGAGCTGCTTGCGTTATGCCATTGGTTTTTGCTCGTCAGACTGAGTCAAGGAAGCGAATCCACACGTGTTGTTTTTTTTCACAGTGAAAGCATCGACATATTTTAATATCGTTGATAATTGACTTTTATTTGTGTATATTTAATTCAGTTTTATTTGTGCATTCTCTGGGCTTCGCAGATAGCCTAGCTAACCTCGAATATATGCTACTGCCCTGCAGTATAGCACCCACGATTGTTGTCACTGCGACCTGGTCTACAAAGTGTCTGGAAGATGATTTCGGAAAAAATGTGAATTCATAAAGGTACAGAATAATGATTCGTAAAATGACTTGCCAACATTTAAAATGTAAACAAAATCTATTCTGCAAATCATCTGGCCCCCTGACTGAAAAGAAAAAAAAAAAAAAATTGAAGCCTATTTGAAAAATGTGGATTGATATACCAAGTGTCCGATAAATTCGTAAACAGTTCAAAAATTTATAACAGTTGAAGGAGATGGAATATTGGAATGCGGTTTGCAACAAACTAATGCTCACAAAGGGGGATTTTTTTTTTTCTTTTGGTAGAGGAAAAAGTTTAGTTCACATTTTTGTCAATAGAGGGCGCTTCACGCATTGAAAACACAAAATTTCATGGAAACCTAGATTTATTTGCATGCAGGCAAATGTTTACAAGCATATCACAGCAGTAAATGTTCTGTGTGTCTGCCAGCAGACGAAGATACCCTTTGCAAGCAAGTTAGAAAACCGTTAACTGCAACATGGAGCATATCAGGATGGATGCAGGAGATTTCGTGGTAAATGGCATCCTTTAACTTCACTAAAGACGGCTGGCTTTAGCGGAGTCATGTGTTTTCTCATGTTCCTTTTCCTCACACCCATGACTTAATTTAACCCCTCAGCCAAAAATCAACTGGTGTCAAGTCCGGTGAGCAAGGGGGCCATTCATTTGTACAGCAACGGCTGATTAGTCATTCCTCACTAAATGTGCTTATCAGGAACGGCTTCACTAGATATGCGCTATGAGGAGGTGCCTCGTCTTGCATGAATGTTACTGTGTGAAGGAGATTACATTCCACTAAGCACAGTATCACTTTCTCCTGTAGCATTTTTGGTACTAGTTTACTTACGTCCCTTCATACAATTTACCCGAATTTCTTCATGAAACTCATGTTTTCCTGTTACTTGTGGTCTGACATTATGAAATCCGTCTGCGGAGCACGCACTTTTGGCGTTTAAATTGGTCAAAATGAAATTTCTAAATCGGTACCTACCCGATTTAGAAATGAGAGAGCCAGTGCCGATTTAGAAGGGAGAGAGCCAGTGCCGTAACAATTTACCCGAATTTCTTCATGAAACTCATGTTTTCCTGTTACTTGTGGTCTGACATTATGAAATCCGTCTGCGGAGCACGCACTTTTGGCGTTTAAATTGGTCAAAATGAAATTTCTAAATCGGTACCTACCCGCTACAATGCTTCGACACCCGCCATTTGCAACACCACGTAAAGTTGTTTTCACGGCAGAGGAGGTGTCGTCTGCTACGAGGAACTTCCGGTTGCCATCCGATAAGCAGTGCATTGATAAACTCTAATCTCTATGACGTCTTATTTCAGCGGAGCGGAATTAAACTACCAAATGTCACGTGACACAGGAGAACCGAAAAATATTCAACTACGAAAAGCTTTCAACTATGAAATGTCACATGACACGGGAAATTAATTGCGATTTTTCCAGTTTAATGTTAATTTAAATATTTCTGTTTTTTTTGCCACGCAAGACTGTCTGTTCGACTTTACGAATAGATGTTGCAAAGGTTAAGGAAGATATAATCAATGCTTTTAAGAAATCGGTAAATATTTTCTTCCGATGGCAGAGAGGGCGTTTTTTTTTTTTTGATTGGAGGTTTAATGACCACCGTGAGCAACTCGACGGGCTATAAGCAGTCGCCCGTCCCTAATTTAGGGCCACTGGTTCCAGGGAAGGGAGAGAGCCAGTGCCGTAAGACAAACGCAACATCCATGCCTCACCAGGATTTGAACCCGGACCCCTTACGGACGAATGATCATAGGCTAGCGCCTTAGACCACTGCGCCATCGGGGCGGTGCCCATTGAGTTGCTCAAGGTCATCGTTAAACCCTCAATTTAAAAAAAATCCGTAAATTTGCATATGGCTTCTGCCCCTTAATTTATGGATATCAGTGTATATAGTTTTGGATTTATAGAACATAATTCCTTTGTTAATTTTTTATATTATATTAATAAAATCCTGTTTCACTTCATTTTCATCAGAAAAAAAACCAAATTCTTTACCTGTATGTTTTTGGAAAAAAAGGAGACAAATATCAGGTCTGTTTGTTTTTAAAGAACGGAGGGGTAGCTATCGCCCCATGCTGAATTTACAACTAGAAGCTTAACAATTCGTTCTCCTGTGTCACGTGACATTTGGTAGTTTAATGCTTTTTCCGCTCTGCTGAAATAAGACGTCATAGAGATTAGAGTTTTATCAATGCACTGCTTATCGGATGGCAACCAGAAGTTCCTCGTAGCACACGACACCTCCTCTGCCGTGAAAACAACTTTACATGGTGGTGCAAATGGCGGGTGTCGAAGCATTGTAGCGGGTAGGTACCGATTTAGAAATTTCATTTTGACCAATTTAAACGCCAAAAGTGCGTGCTCCACAGACGGATTTCATAATATCAAACCACAAGTAACAGGAAAACATGAGTTTCATGAAGAAATTCGGGTAAATTGTATGAAGGGACGTAAGTAAACTAGTACCGCATTTTCAAGTAGCGTGCTGCAGTCACTGAGCACGTCTTCCAGCCTGCTTTTGCATGGGGCTCCTCAAAGAAAAAAGAACCCACAATAATGGACGCAGTAAAGCCACACCAAACAGTCACACGTGGGGAATGTAGCAGCTCCTCAGTGTAGGCATGTGGGTTCCCCTCTGCTCAGATGCAAAAGTTATGGGTATGGACTGTCCCGTGCAATGAAACATCAGCCTCATCTGTCCAGAAGATGTTGAGCAGCCATTGTGGATTTTCGCGAAAGCCCACCTTGCAAATTCCTCCCACTTAGCTGTGTCACTTGGTAAGAACTGGTGCAGTGATTGCAACTTTGTAGGAGTACAAGTTTAACACTCCATGAAGGATACGGAATACCGATGTCTTCGGAATGCCAGTTACTCTTGTCACTTGTTGTGCGCTACTCACCCCACTCGTGGACTGTTCCCTTAGCGTGTCCATTTGCAAAGCCACAGCAGAGGTATGGGCCTCTGATAAATGTGGTGCACCGCTGCGAGGGCGATCACACAAACTACCGTTTCTTTGAAACGTCGTACGAGGGAGAGTAGTCCGGCAGGAGTGATTGGACCCTTACCTTTCTTGATTTTTATCTGTGTCTGAAACCGTCTTAGAGCTTCACCTGGCAATTCATGGCTGAGGTAAAAGAGCTTTACTAGTAGTGCTTTCTCCACCAACATCAACATCCCAGTGCGAAAGGTACGTCTGCGCCAGTCACAGGAATCGTGAGATATGAATTGTCAGTCGTAGACCCTGCATATTATAGGCCTCAGATTTGCATATTGCATGTGTTTTCAATGCGTGCTGCGCCCTCTATCGATATAAATTTGCATATTGCATATGTTGTCAATGCATGAAGCACCAACTATCGACGAAAATGTGAACTAAACTTTTTCCCACAAAAAAAAAAAAAAAAAAAAAATCCCCCTTTGTGAGCATTAGTCTGTTGCAAACCACATTCCAATATTCCATCTCCTTCAACTTTTATGAAGTTTTGAACTGTTTACAAATTTATGGGACACCCGGTACATTGTCATTACCAGTGAACCTCATCCTAAGATATTAGTTCATGACAGCACAGTCAGTAACACATTTAAAAAGACTAAGCATCCCGAACTAGAACACAAACTATATTTTTTTTGCTAGTGTTTAAAATCATATGGTATTCAGTCCAGAGAGCAGTACAAAATTTTAGTAATAAGTGTCTGTAAGTTCTTTTGAGGTTACTTCTGTGATACAGAAAAAAAAAAAAAAAAAAACATCTCTATCACCCACACCAGAATTTTTATTAGTAAATGTGTAGTTTAGCACCCTAAATTATTTGGCTAGAAATTTCGAGAAAAAGTTATACAGAAAAATCCATCATCCAGAAATCCAGCACTTTTCTGATTTCATTTTTGTGAAAACATCTGATGTTTCACCAATAACCATGGAAATCTCCCAATGTACCGTCTCAGCAACACATCGCAGGATCATCCGATCTCAGCGTGCGAATTGCCAATAGCCGCCTACATGTATCATCGGGAGGTTTCTCTAATTCGTCATTTCATTGGGCCACCCAGAAGTGACATGGACCAATGAGGCAAGGATTGCCGTGTACGTTTAAAATGTGCGTCGAGCGTGTGACGATGATCTGTGCTTTGGTGGTGGCAGTATGTGGATTCGATCGTGTAATGACATCTACATAGGTCTTCACGATGTATCGTAGTTTTGTCAGTCGAAAAACCGTAACATCGATGTAAAATTCACATCGGGTTTTTGCGATGTACTGATACATCGCCCAGCGCTAGCGGTTGCTCTGGCTTTTTTAAGGTTTTTGCTCAACCATTCACCAAATTCAATTTTTTTGGCAGAGTCTTATAATAAACTGTACAAAAAGGTAATCGCCAATATTTTCGCCAAAACTTCTTTTCCATTGCCAAAACGATTTTGTTCGTTCACAAATTACAAGGAATGCTATGGCAGCACATCCTCTGCATATTTATACGTCGTAGATGCACAATTTTTGTTAAAGTGACCTGTTACGTGTAAGTACGTAATGCCCGTTACACAATTTATGGATAGCTTCAGAAAACCGGAATTTTCATAAATCCGGTCCCGTCGATGCCGGATTTTCAAGGTTTTACTGTATACCTATTTTAAAGTACTTAATTTGAGATAAAATGAAGAAAAAATTTCAGCTTTACAATGCATTTTAAAGATATACTAGATATTTACCCTTTTATTTTTTTTAGTGGTAATTTTCGTTTGCAAAACAAGTAGTTTCAACATACAACTGTAACTTCAAACATTATTACAAGAAGTTTCTACATACAACATTATTGCAAGTAGTTTCTACATACAACTGTAACTTCATACAAACTGTAACATTAATCAACCTAACGAAATACCTGTGCAATGGAAAACATTTATTACTGGCGAAAAAAGGGGGAATAAAGTGTAATCCCCAATAATGTCACCACCAAAGGCACATAATGAACTAAATTACGTAACGATAGCGAATGAACACCGAGAAGGGAGGAGGAACCGATTGAAGAAAAACTCCAAAGAAATACAGGTAACGGCCATTTGCAGTCATTTCCTAACTCTGAAGATGGGCATGAGCCCGAAACACGTGTCAGTTCCACCTTAATGGGAGTGTCCTTTCGACACAGCACAGAGGACGGCCGGAAGCTTCTGGAGATTTTTAAAGTTCGCAAATTCATGTTTTTGGGTCTTATTTTCGTTCCATTGGGATTTTAACCAAGGACTTTCCCCTTTTTTAGGCCTTGCATACTCACCTTGTGGTCTTCTATGAAAGCCTGGAGGATTGCACGAAGTTTTCTAGATGTTTTTAAGTTATCAGTGGTTCATAGTTTCAGACTTGTTCGTTTTTCATTGGGTTTTAACCAAGATCATTTTTAACTGTACATACTCGCCCTAGGAGACGAAAAAAGTCTTCAGGGTACCTGCAGGTGAGAATATGTCAACAAAGTTTGCATAACTGAAAATGACATGGTACATTAAATTCAAAAACAATAGCAATAAAGGAAGAGGACCAATCAAAAAACTTTGCGAGTACAATCTTTTTATTCTATTTTACAATAGTATCATTTCTAAATACAAGAATTTTTATGCTTCCGACGTCCAGAATCATAACGTCATTAAAAGCAAGTACAAATCTTTCACTGGTTGAAGATTTTTGATATATAAGTTATGAGCGACACCTTGAATTAAGTTATTCCCATAATAAGGAATAAAAAAATATATGAAGTAGTTTCTCTCTCTCTCTCTCTCTCTCTCATTTTTTAAAGCCAAATGTAATGCATACTAAACAATAGCCAGTGCTGAACAGTTATTAGTTTTAGTCTGAGAGCCATTATTTTCAATTTGATGTACTGTCAATATGGATTTCTTCATTTGTATAATCGCAACTCTAAGAATAATGATCCATATCTGCCAACATTGGCTAGAGCCTTGTCAGTAGTAACTAGTATTATCGCGCGGCATACACAGATGCTTTTTTAAGAAACGATCCATCTCTTTGTGAAAAAGAAATACACACCAGAACAAAACATTACAACAAACAAGGTTATAATGAAACAAACTTAACACGTTTGAAACACAAAGTTGATTTCCCTGGCGAGGGCACGATAGGTAACATTGTGAAATTTAATTTCGAAACTTCCACCAGTAAAAACCAGTCAGATGTGCTCAGAATTCTACAACGCTTGACAGATGGGAAGTCCAAGCAAGTGAATGCGCAATATGCAAACCTCCACTTCCCATAGGATCATACTGCCTCTGACATTGCAGTTTAAGACAAGATGAGACCAAAGAAGGAAAAAACAGCTGAATGTTTTAACTTGGTGAAAAATCAAGACACACAGCAAGAATGCGTGCCACTGTCAATTTATCTTTCGTTGACTCTGTAGCTGCACAGCATCCGTCGCTTAATTTTTCTCTTTCTGCTGATATCTTTCTCTCCATATTTCTCCATTGTCACTGTTCTTTCTTTTCTTTTCTTTTTTTTTTTTTTTTGCCCTCCGATAACAATTTCATCCATCATGCTGAAAGAACTTTCAGCCTGAGGACCATGAGCGCATGATATCAAAGTTTTAACTATTTTAGATAAATGGTGTAACTTCGAGAATATTAATACTTTCAAACACCATGCATCAAATTTTTACAAATATTCCAACTTCGTCTCTTCCATTTTGGGGGATTCCCCCACCCCCACCCCTTACAAAGTTTGAATGCAAAATCTTATGGAACGAGGATATTTAACAATGCAGGAGAGCGGGAACATCACGCATGGGCAAGGGAGGTGCGGTTACGAGAGAAATAAATCGTTGCTCTGTCAGACTTCCGATTTTGAAAATTTTCTCCCTATTTTCAAGCTGAAGCACCAATATTTATGCAGTAAAATATTACTTAACAATAATACTGGACAGAAAAATCTGAACTCCCGTTTGTTGACCTTCCGTTTTCGAAAGTTTCATAAAAATGAATTCCATTCTCCGATGACCCCCCCCCCCATCGCCACCAACTCCGCAAAAATTTCTGTTCACTTGTGCATCAATCTCGCAAGTGACCAAAACAATAATCAAAAAGTCGAATTTGCGGAAGATAACAGAATTTCCGCGGCATCTAACTTCCGTTTCCGCAAATTGTTGCTTAGTTTCAAGACGAAATACAAACATTTAAGCAATAAAATGATATTTAACAAGAATACTGGACACGAAGACAACATTGGGAGAAAAAAAATTACTATTACGGCAAAATTTTTTACTCCATTTAACTACTGTTTTCGGAAGTTTTGAAACACGAAATAACGTTCCCGGAAGAAAAACGACCCTCTCCTCCCCTCAAATTCTCTTCATTCAGTTTTACACGATCTTGAGAATGATCTAAGTGATGACAAAAAACAAACAAAAAGAACCCGCGGAATTCCGTTTAAAAATCTCGTGTATGTCATAAAATGATAGTAAACAAAATGAAAATTCGTAGTATCCAGTTTCAACAGTGAGTTCCGTAGTCAGATAACTAAATCCGTAGAAACTGCTGACATTCTGTAGTAGTTGGGAGATATTATGATCCACTACCACAGGCATAGCTGCTGTTTACTATGCAGTGCACCTTAGGGGGGGGAAATGTACAAATGCTTGTTTCTACAAGCTAAAACCAGTGCCAAACATGTTTTATTGACTTATCCTTCAAACAAACAAACAAAAAAGCCTGTTATATATTTAGTGTTACTTGTCTGCTAAACAATTTCCCATATTTTTTGTGAAACTCCCAAATCCTTCTTTAACTATTGTAAATGCTAGACAAGCTTAACTGAAGGACCTAACAGGGTTCATTTATGGTATTATGCACATTGGTATACTATGTTACTTATTACTGTTTCACACTTTGTATTGTTTCATTAACTAAACTAGTTTCAACTCTTCATTTTGCGAGTCATCCCCAGTTGCGTACGATGTTTGCGTTTCCAAAGAGGTCGTTGTATCACTGGGTCACTGATCGTTCTCATTATCAGTTGTGTCCTTGCTGCGCATGCGTATTATGGTCGTGGGTTTGTTTGGACATCTTTTTTATTTTCTTCTCACGTTCCACCAAGAATTTCCATGCATACGGCAGGTCGTAGGGGGTGTTGTTATTACAATTTATATCACAAGTTTTCTTGATCAATACTGCCTCTGCCATTAGGATTTGTTGGTGTGTATTGTGTGTTAAGATTTTCGCGTTTTCCCGATCTGGGATAACATCATTCTCTTGGCAGTGTTGGATTAATGCCGTTTTCACCTCTCTCCTGTTCCAATTTTTGACATGTTCCGTAAGGCCAGTTTTGAATCGTCGTTTCATGCTGCCTATGTATATTTTATCGGTGCGATTGTTGTTTGCCTTTCTTGTAGGAATGGAGTATACACCTGCAGCTTCTAGGGTGGGTTGAGTCCATCCCTACAAGAAAGGCAAACAACAATCGGACCGATAAAATATACATAGGCAGCATGAAACGACGATTCAAAACTCGCCTTATGGAACATGTCAAAAATTGGAACTGGAGAGAGGTGAAAATGGCATTAATCCAACACTGCCAAGAGAATGATGTTATCCCAGATTGGGAAAATGCGAAAATCTTAACAACACACAATACACACCAACAAATCCTAATGGCAGAGGCAGTATTGATCGAGAAAACTTGTGATATAAATTGTGGTAACAACACCCCTACGACCTGCCGTATGCATGGAAATTCTTGGTGGAATGTGAGAAGAAAATAAAAAAGATGTCCTAACAAACCCACGACCATAATACGCATGCGCAGCAAGGACACAGCAGATAATGAGAACGATCAGTGACCCAGTGATACGACTTCTTTGGAAACGTAAACATCGTACGCTACTGAGGATGACTCGTAAAATGAAGAGTTGAAACTAGTTTAGTTAATGAAACAATACAACGTGTGAAACAGTAATAAGTAACATTGTATACCAATGTGCATAATACCATGCAATTAGCCACATATTGATGTAGAGCATTTATTGAATATTTGACTCACAAACCACATGCAGGGTTCACTTATTTTACTTTTCTGTGTCGTTTTTTGTTAGATAAATTGTAAAGGAATATGTAGTGCAGTATTATTTATATTTATACCAACCTCTGCTGCTGTACATATAGGCTGGACTACAAGCTGTTGTAACCCGGAACCACAAACATAATCACACCATAAATACTGCAGCTGCAATGTCATGTTTAAGACCCACTCATTCTATCCGGAAGCAATTTGAAAGCTACTTTGACGATGGATTGGGTATAGCTGAAGCTGTGAGATACCACAAGCATAAGTTGGAACTAGAATGTGAAGATGAAGTTGAATTTTCCAATGCCACTGTAAATCCTAAATATCGTACTGTTAAGCACTGGCATGAGCAGTGGCGGAAGAATCATGTGAGTCCACCAAGAGATATGAAAATGCTTAAGGTAAGTATGTTCCTGAAGGAATTTGTTGCTAAATAAGTCCTTGTTGTGATTCGAGAGCACATATTTTTGTATGTACTTTTTTACGCTTTCCAACCGTAGGTTGAAGAAGCATATATGCTCTAGCTTTGTCCAGTCTGTTTGTCAGCACGATAACTCGCATAAAAACGGTTCGATTTGGAGGAAATTTTAGAATGTGGTAGGGGACAACTAGGGACGAACCCTATCGAAAATGTGCGAAATGGGGTCAACGGTCAGGAAATAGGAGCGGGATCCATTCCATCGCCCTTATGTGTCATAACTTTTGTAAAAATGCTTCGATTGGGACAAAACTTTATCATGTTGTTCCGGAGGTATACTGAACCAGTTCTGTTGAATATTGTTGAAAAGGGGTCAAAGGTCAGGGCACAGGAGTGAGATTTATTCCACGGCCATTATCCTCATATCTTGAGTAATGATTTCTGGTATGTTGAAAAGCGTATCATAATCAATGCATTGCATGATTTTACTAACTTGTTGTTAATACTGCAGCTCTGAAGACTTTTAAGTTGTCTGTGCAAATAAAATTTACCCATTCGTAATGGTCTTGCCATGCAATTGAAAACTGAATTGGGAAATTTAATAATGGATCAGTGTAAAAATCAACAGATAATTTAAACTAACATGTACAAAGAATTTATTAAGCAACCATTTAAAATCAATGCAGCATCAAAGTAATGCATCTGTCTTATATGTAGGAAATTTATATGCCACCCCAGTAGCCTAAGCGCTGGCTTCAGATCATTCGCCGAAGAGGGTCATAGTTTGAAATGGGGATTACATGGTTCAGTTTGGCCGACTTTTAAAGTTGCTGTATAGTGTCTTCAACAGCATACGAGGAAAACCTGGCGCATTCAGGGACAGGAATTGTGCACCATTGTGCGTCAGAACCATCATGATCGTCAGGACTTCGGCACAGTAAATTCTCCATGCACACCATTCCACTTGATGCTGAGTAAGGTAGATCCAGAGATTTCAAGTACTACATATTTTACGTAGTTACTATGGAAATCGTCAGTTCGCTATGGGCTATGGAAAACATCGAGTATGCTATGGAAATTGAAAAGCTCAGTGAAATAATGTTATTAAACATCTGTGCAGGGTTTGCTAGAACCCACCTGGGTTTTTTCAAAATTAGATTCTATTTTTGCTTCTACAATTCTAAATTTAATCACACTCAATAAAATATTTTCTTTTAAAATTAGTTTTGACTGACCAATTTTATGTATACCTGCTGAGAGACATTAAATTTAGGAGAGAGACAGACCATTGCTGTAGCTGAGAGACAAATTAAGGAGGGAGACAGAAGCTGTAGCTGAGAGACATTAAATTCAGGAGAGACAGACTGTTGCTGTAGCTGGGAGACAGATTAAATTCAGGAGAGAGACTGAGACCATTGCTGTAGCTGAGAGACATTTAATTTAGGAAAGGGACGCCACTGCTGTAGCTGAGAGACAGATTAAATTTAGGAGAGAAACGGAGACCGTTGCTGTAGCTGAGAGACATTAAATTCATGAGAGAGACGGAGACTGTTGTTGTAGCTGAGAGACAGATTAAATTCAGGAGAGAGACAGAGACTGTTACTGTAGCTGAGAGAGATGGAAGACCATTGCTGTAGCTGAGAGACATTAAATTTAGGAGAAAGATTGAGACCATTGCTGTAGCTGTTCACTCAGCATACTGGGAGAGGAAAGAGGCTTTTTTCATAAACATTTATTGGTCATTAAATCTTCTATCTTCATTAATCATGTTACTGAAAGAAATTTCATCTGATAACGCTAGGGTTTTTTTATTTGCAAATTTTCAGCCATTGTAACAGTTTAAGGTGGAGATAAAGGCATATCCAATGCAGCATTCTACTTGTAGATGATGCTGAAAATCGCACTGTTTTTGCACACACACCCCTCATTTGTGGGGGTCTTAGTTTTGTGAGTGAATTTCATGGTCTTTCCCTTATCAGATGGTGTTTTCTGAAAAAGCTGCTGTCAGTATCTTAGATTTCCAGCATCTGATTTCAGATTTACATAAGTTTGTGGGTAGAAAAGCCAATAAACTAATATAAGTGATTTAAATAATTACTGACATTCTAAACAAAAGTTTATAATCACTCAGTTATTATTGTTTGTATGAAAACTTTTAGTATCCAACAAAAAATATATGGAAGTGCCACGTTTCTAGTACATGACGTATGTAGAGTGCCACCTATTAATGATATGCAACACTACTCCAACTCACGGAATTTTGAAATGTATCTTGTAATTTTTTTCTCAAATTTGCAAGCCGCTGGCTATAGTTCAGTGTCTTCTTCATCTGTGTGCCTATTTGTACGAGTCAGTAAGTTTTTCTTCTTTGTGAACTTATGTAACTCAATTTTCACTATTGCAAGTATAGTGGCACATTTCCACTTGTTTATCTTAATAGCATTAAACTAATAATTGCTAAATTTCCAGTTTTTATCACTTTCATAAATATTCTGTGTTTGATATTACCGATTCATACGAACATAATGTTTAAGAGTGAAACCAGATTTGAAAGCAACTATTGTTGTTTGTTTCATCAGGAAGATTTAGATTTTCCTTTTCCATGCACAATTTTATTCTTTATCGTCAACCTTGGCCTGGGTTTTTACGCTTTCCAACCGTAGGTTGGAGAAGCGTATATGCTCCAGCTTTGTCTGTCTGTTCGTCTGTCCGCACAATAACTCGCATAAAAATGGTTCGATTTCAATGAAATTTTAGTGTGTGGTAGGGGACAACCGGGGACCCTATTGAAAATGGGTGAAATGGAATCAAAGGTCAGGACATAGGAGTGGGATCCATTCCATCACCCTTATGCATCATAACTTACGTAAAAAGCCTTCGATTGTGACCAAACTTCATCATGTGTTCCGGAGATGTATTGAACTGCTTCTGTTTAATATAATCGAAATGGGGTCAAAGGTCAGGGCACAGGAACGAGATTTATTTCACAGCCATTATCCTCATAACTTTAGTAATGATTTCTGGTATGTTGGAAAGCATATCATAATCAATGCATTGCATGATTTTACTAACTTGTTAAAATTTCCTCTGTTCAGCTATACATTTTGTCACTTAAATTTTTAATCTCTCCTTTTTGTGCACCCTTTCGCAGTAGATATGTTGTGATTTGGTGAATCTATGGCAAGCGAAAAATGTCGAAAAAAACACTAAAGTCAGTTTGCTGAAGCGAAAAGAGAAGTGAACAAGTGATACATTTTTGTTCAGACAAGTGATGCGCTCGGCTAGATATCGAGAGATCTGGGGTTCGATTCCCTAGCAATGGCCGAATAACAATTTTTCGGTAGCTCTGTGTCGATAAAACGTGGAAAGAGCGATGTCTTGTTTATTCACTGATGCCACATATTTGGAGGATTTTCACAAGTGATACATTTAACACAGTAAAAAGAAAAAAAGAAAAAACAACAGTGGACTTCCTCATTATTCAACAGACTTTTGGGGAATGTTTAAAAAAAATTTGAATCTTTTTTATTACAAAAAAGACACATCACACACTATCTGTGTCTTTTTGTTGGGTGCACACTATTCAAGGGTCCGGACAAACTGGTGATTTTTTTTTTAATTATTGCTTGCAAATATGTACATAATTTTTGTACACACTCACCACTTTTTAAATATTTTTATGCATTACTTAGTTTTAAAAATATGAACTAATAAAATATAAATTGGAATTTCCAATACTGTTTCAAATAAATTCTAGCTATGCAAATTAGAAATAAAACTAGAAAAACCCAAAAAAGTAGTAAAACCCCCAAAAAACTAAGTGGACTAGGTTTTTTCAAACCCTGCATCTGTGTAAAATTTATTTTTGTGTTTTCAAAATTCTAACACTTGTTAAACATTTTCAGGAACGTTTCTTGGGTGTTTGCGATATTGTGACTTTTCTTCATTGTTTTTTTTTTTTTTGTTTTTTTAATGTTATAATTGTTTATAAGCATCTGGTCATGTGACAATGTTTGCACAGCCCCTGGGATCCTGTTCAGATTCTGAAACTTAATTTCCCTTTTATTCCAAGTCTTGGCAAGTCCTTGATTTTTTGCATTTTGGTGAAATTCCTGGGTTAGTACTGCTTTCTTACCAGCAATGGAAATTTTTAAGAAAGAAAGGTCGAAAAGTTAGGATAGGGTAGGGAGCAACTGATTAAAAAAAAACGGAAAAAAGTCAGCGAACCTCACAAATGTTCGTAATCACACCGAAATGATGGCTGTAGAAGAGGTGAGAATGTCATGTTATTTTTGTTTCTGCATATTAATTTTTCCAACCAAGTATCCCTTTTTTTTTTTTTTTTTTTTTACGCTTTCCAACCGTAGGTTGAAGAAACGTATATGCTCCAGCTTTGTCCGTCTGTCTGTCCGCACGATAACTCGCATAAAAATTGGTCGATTTCGCTGAAATTTTAGTATGTGTTAGGGGACCAACCCAGTTGAAAATGGACGAAATGGGGTCAAAGGTCAGGGCATAGGAGAGGGATCCATCACATTTCCCTTATGCATCATAACTTGCATAAAAATGGTTTGATTTCAATGAAATTTTAGTATGTGGTAGGGGACTACCTGGAGACAAACCCTGTTCAAAATGGGGTCAAAGGTCAGGACATAGGAGCGGGATCCATTCCTTTGCCCTTATGCATCATAACTTGACTAAAAATACTTCGATTGAGACAAAACTTTATCATGTTGTTCCAGAAGTATACTTTACAGGTTCTGTTGAATATCATTAAAATGGGATCGAAGGTCAGGACACTGGCGAGATCTATTCCACAGCCATTATCCTCATAACTTGAGTAATGACCTGTGGTATGTTGGTATCCTCCGTGACCTCCACGAGAGTGGGTTGCGGGGAAACCTGCCAACCTTCATTGCCAACTTTCTTCGTAACCGTGTGTTCCAGGTGCGCCTGGGTACAACGCTGTCCGCCTTTTTCCATCAAGAACAAGGCGTTCCTCAAGGCAGCATTCTTTCGGTGACTCTGTTCATCCTCCGCATTAATTGTTTACTCAAAAATCTTCCTCCTACGGTTTCGGCTACCATTTATGTTGACGACCTTCACATCTTCTGTTCGTCATCCAGCATGCATTTCGTTGAAAGGCAGCTGCAGTCTGCAATTACCCAGATTGTTAAAGCCGCTAACAATAATGGGTTTGTTCTTTCTCCCGACAAGACAGCCTGTGTCCATTTCTGCCGGAGGCGTGGCCTCCATCCTGATCCAGAGCTCTATTTGGACCGTGCAGCCATTCCAGTTTTGCCGGAAACCAAGTTCCTTGGTTTGACCGTTGACCGTGCTCTCATCTTTCGCTCGCACGTTCGACGGCTTAGGACTTCCTGTCTGAGAGCCTTGTCAATCCTTAAGATCCTTGCCTCAGTCTCCTGGGGTGCAGACAGGACTTCTTTGTTCCGTATTTACCATTCTCTCATTCGGTCTAAGCTGGATTATGGCTGTATGGTGTATGGCTCTGCGCGTCCTACCGTTCTCCGGCCGTTGGATACCATCCACCATCAAGCGCTGCGTCTTTGTACGGGAGCCTTTCGTACGTCACCCATTCCCAGCCTTTATGCCGACGCGAACGAACCGTCGCTTCATTTACGCCGTCTGCAGCTGTCTCTTCAATTTTACCTGAAACTTAAATCACTCACAGACCATCCTTTATACGATGCAGTTTTTCATCCCCAGCATGCTCGTTTGTTCGAGATCCGTCCCTCGTGCATTCGAACCTTCGGTCTTCGTATGGCGGCCGTAGCTCGTGATGCAGGGCTCGACTTGTCACTCGTTGGAGAGACCAGGGGCTTTGAGGATTCTCCATGGCATCCTCTTGGTGTCATGGTCGATACCAGCTTTACATCTTTTGACAAGTCCTCAACCCCTGCGTCAGTGTACCAGCAGCTCTTCGCTGAACACCGTTACGTCAATGCAGACTTTATTCCTGTTTTCACCGATGGATCTAAGGCGGCTGGTGTTGTTGGATCCGCCGCCGTCTGCGTTGACGAAGTTTCTGTTGCCCGCATTCCTCCTGAGGCCACGGTTTTTTCGGCGGAGATGCATGCTGTGTATCTTGCACTTGTTCACGTGCAGTCGAGCTCTCATCAGCGTGCTATTGTGTACACTGATTCGTTGAGTGTTGTGCAATCATTGTCATCTTTGGATTTCACTGGCCACCCACTTCTTTTTGCCGTTCGGAGACTTCTTCATTCTTTGCTTGAGGCTGATGTCCAGATTCGGTTCTGCTGGATTCCTGGGCATGTTGGGATCCCAGGGAACGAGTCTGCCGATGCTGCTGCTAGATCTGCCTCTTCTTTGGTCGTCACACCCTTGCCACTGTTTCACCGCGATTTTCGCTTTCTTGTTCACGATCATATCAGACGAACGTGGCAAAGTCTGTGGGACCAACAGGTGGAGAATAAACTGCACCGTATAAAACCTAACCTTGGAATCTGGAAATCATCGTGTCGCCGGAACCGTGGGGAGGAAGTTGTTCTTGCGCGTCTGCGCATTGGGCATTGTATTGGGCATTGTCGCTTCACGCATAGCTATTTGCTGTGTGGCGACGCTGCCCCAATGTGTGAGGCGTGCGACTGTTTACTCACTATCTCTCATGTTTTATGTAGTTGTGTTCGTTTTTGTAATCATCGGTTTCACTATTTTCAGTCTCATCTACTGGATGACGGCGCAGCTACACTGCAGAAGCTTTTGGGCGACCACTGCGACACTTTCGCAGTGTTTTCGTTCTTAAAGCAGATAGACTTTTTAAAACTTATTTAAAAAAAAAAAAAAAAAAAAAATAATAATAATAATAATAATAATTTATAATGATTATAACAGTGAATTGGTGAATTTATTTATTTATTTATAAACCTAATTGACTAACTAGTCTTCACAGCTTTTATCATTCTCTATTCTAACTTTTGCCAAGCCTGTCTGATCTTAATCATTTCACCCCGCTTTTAAATATCTTTAACTGATTGTTCTGTGTCTGGCGCTCTTTGGCCAAACCTGGCCCTTGTGCCACTAAAATCAATTAACTAACTAACTAACCATTGCATGATTTTACTAACTTGTTTATTATTTCTTTGCCTGATTATATTTTTAATTTCGAAGTTTTCTGTTATCATGTTCCTCATTTTTAATAACTTAGGTAATAGTGAAAAGGAGTGACTGTGTTGCTGTGCAAAACACAAGCTCAGAGGAATCTAATCAGACAGATATGGTTGATGAGCCCTCAGCTTCTTCAGAACATGTGGTTGATGGAATGGAGAGACCAAGTGTTAGCCCACAAGCAAAGAACAAAGTGGCTCTTCTTGCTGTAGGTTCTGCATCCAAAGATGATTCTTTCTTTGCTCCACTGTGCTTGCAGTCAGATGAAGGTACAAACTGTGTTGCTGTACAAAACACAGGCTCAGAGGAACCTAATCAAACAGATAAGGTTGGTGGAATGGAGAGACTCTCAGCTTCTTCAGAACATACAAAGGAGAATGTATCACCATCAGAAACTGTAAAACTGATAAGAAATATCATGGAACAAAATGATGCAAAATATGGCACCAATATGAAAAGTGCTGACAGAATGCTCCAACGATTACAGCAAGTACATGATAGGCAGCAATGGGACACTTTTCTCGACACTTATGGGAGTTACATTCCTGGGCGCCGAAGACCAGGACCTATCATTCATGTTCTGTCTACCTGACGATGATGGGCAAAACAAGTAACAATAATAACAAATAGAGGTAACTTGATCACGCTAATTATGTTACAAGAAAGTTCGTAAGTTGGGAGCTTTCGACCTTATCTTAGGTCTTCATCACGCCAATGGAGGACTAAGATTGTTGCCAGATTCTACATTTGAATTTTTTCTATTTTTGTTGCCAAAACTTAGAATTGATCTCCAGCAACAAAAATAGAAAAAAATTCAAATGTAGAATCTGGCAACAATCTTAGTCCTCCATTGGAGATAAGGTCGAAAGCTCCCAACTTATGAACTTTCTTGTAAAAGTTCTTTTCTTGTAACATAACTAGCGTGATCAAGTTACCTTTATTTGTTCTGTCTACCAGTGGTAGTCGTTGCCTGCCAGGTGTTACTCATTGAAGCAAACTTGCACCATCTTGTCACTGTTTTTATTCTGAACATACACAAGTCTCAAAGAAGGCCAAATGATCCGTATCCAAAAATTTGGTGAAGAACCAGCCTAATGCTAAATTACATGTTATAGGGCATTAATAAAACAAAAGGGAAAATTCATCATAACAATTACAGTCAAGAAAATTCTTATACCTGTCACAAAAACATGCAAAAAAAATCAAGTATAAAATTTTCTTTTACACTAAAATCAAAGATAATTTTTTAACATCTTAGAACATGCTTGTGAAACTCTTTCTCCCACTCCAGTAATACAGTCGGGCCCGCCTTTAACGAGGAGCTCGGGACTGGCGAAAATGCTCGCTAAATCCGTTTCAGTGCGAAACCAACCCAATGTGGAGAAATAAGCCTAAATGATAATGACAAGGTACATAGTACATGTAGTATGTATTTTCTTGCGTACAGTCCGCGGACTATCTGTTATTTTGTCTGTGAAACTGTTGGGTGCGGACAATCTGGCAATAGTACCGTATTTATTTTTTTTAATTAGTAACATACATACTGTATGTATGTACCTCAATTTTCGTGCCCACCACACCTAAAAAATTAGCATTTTAAAAACAATTGTTTTGCATTTGTAGACGGAAGCGTACCAGGGCGAGCTCAGAAGAAAATTAAAACTTCACTGCCTGCATCTGTTTTCCTACATGTAGAGAACGGCAGTAGCGAAGTCTGGGGGAGAGAGGGAAAATCTCTCTTCGAAGCAGCTGTCGGTCTTTGGCTGGGCAGTGTTTGATTGACGGAGGTCTTTCATCTACCCCCTGTTTCATACGCCCTCCCGTCTACCCCTACTTGTTTATGATCAAGGCTCTGTCTCTTCTGAGTCACTGTTGTTTATTTGAGTTCGGGTAATAAAGAAGTAGGTTGTTATACTGCTGGATTCACACACAAGAAAAAGTATGACACCATTTGTAGAGAAAACAAACAATTGTGCGGCACTTCGGGAATTTAAAGTGAACGAAAAAACGTTTGGGATCTGCACAGTTAAAGAAATCATTTCTTTTAGAACTTCCAGAGGCCGATTATTTGTTTAAAGCTTTTTTTCAATCTGTTTGCAGGTAGTCTTCCCCTTCCTCCTTCCTATCCCTTCCCCGTCAAGAATGAGCGCAGTGCAACTTTTATCTGTAGAACGAACGTGACTGACGCTTTAACCTCGTTCTTCTAGGCAATTTACAAATGGGGTCAAGGTCGCATCCGGATCCATAAAGACCCCGCTTTTAATGAAGTATGGACTATCTGGGGTAAATTTTTCTTTTTCAGAGGCGCAAATGGTTTTGTTCAGACCAACCTTCCCGAAAGTGCCCAAATTTTTACCAGCCACCTTGGCTATAGTAAGGTCTACTTTTTACCAGCTACTTGAAAAATCTTACCCGCCAAAATATAAACTAATTAAGTTCTAAATGAACTAATATTAATGAAAAGATATTTAATGCATACTCACAAATTTTTTTATTGATGCAAGCCTATTTAGGAAATTTTAAAAACAAAGATGCATATTAGATACAGGCCTGGGCTAATCTGCAAGATCTGTACATTTGAAGCACGAGCTTGGATAATTTTTTTTTTCGTAGATATTTTTGCAAATTTTGTGTTTTTTGGTGATATTAGTGTCTAATTTACAGTTTGGATCCATTAAACAATTCAAATAACATAAATTTGAATTAATATTAGCTTTATTAAAATTGGTCGATATTGTATTAACACAATGCTAGTTTGGGTTTTATTTTTTATTTAGTATGAATGCTAGTTTAGGATATACATATTTTTTACACAGTATGATTTTTAAAAAAAAACTTGCATAGGTCTTTATATATATAAAACTGAAAACATAAAATATTATTTAGGTAGGGTAGGAATTAGGATTTTCATTTAACGTTTGTAGGCACTATGTTGGACTTTCCCATCAGATGTATCTGTCCACCATAGTTTGATAGCACCACATGGTTCATATTGTTCAATGGGTGGTCCATTGCACCTAATCATCATCAAATCATTCAAAGTATGGTGGTTCATGTTTGCCCTGAAACATGATTTTATTCTGTTCATAGCAGAAAATCCTCATTCACAAGCAACAGTACTGCATAACCATTAACTTTTAAATGTTGCTGTAAAAATGTGTTGCATCTTCTGCAGCATAGAGTCGACTAAACAAAGCTTCAAATGTTACTCTTTTTCCAGTCGATGTCATTATACTCGTTGCATAGCTTTTTAGCCTACAATATTCTGTCATCACTGAATCTTCATTCCCATTATGAAAAACAGACTTGGGCAGTAAACGACACACCTGCAAGAGTTCTTCATTCCCATATTCATTGATTTCAGTATTGTCTGGAAAGTGAGAGGGGTTTAAAATTTTTGCCAAGGGAACAATAAGACTGTCAGTTACTGAAAATAATCTTTCTCCGATATAGCTTTTAACTGCAACAAGCAGTTTTTGCCTATCCTCTTCAAAGCAACCAAATTCATTTCGGTTTTGCTCAGAAACCAATTTAATATCACGAAATGTACCATCAGAGATCAAACCATCAAGTTCAGTTTCACGAACACCTTTCGAACATAGGAAATTTTGTAATCTTGATATGCACGTGTTCCTTTCATTAGCTCCATGATGTAATACCAATTTTTCTCTTTGTAGAAACAGGGATGTATCGCTTAGCAATTTACCAAAAATCACACATAAAAAATAAGAATTTCACAAAGCGCGCACTTGTCAGATGTTTCAAGAACCCTTTAGTTTTAGCCTTCAGTTTACTTGCTTCATTTTTGTCTGCACATATGTGCTGCAAATGGCTACAAATTATGTGTATATTGTTACGCAGTGCAGAAACTGCTCTATACTTTGACATGACCCATCGGATGCTGTTTATTGGGCGGCACTCATTAAGAAAGTCAGCCACTTCCTTTATATTTCGTTATAACTTCGGACTTTTATTATACAGTCCCTTTATTACATCCTCAAAAGTAGTCAAGTAGCTCACATCATTGCAGGCATCATTCAAGGCAAGTTCTAATCTATGGTTCAAACAGTGAACCACAACTAAACCATCAACTTTATCTTTCAATTGTTTGGCAACACCTTTAATTTATCCCATGTTCACTGATGCTCCATCAAAGTAACTACCGTATATACTGGCGTATAAGTCGACCCCCCCACTTTCAGAGGAAGAAATCGGAAACTCGCGTTTAAGTCGATCCCGGAATGAGAAAAAAATGTTCAATGAATTTATTCAAAAACATTTGAAAACGAAAAAAATTATATATATAATACTAAATTTAATTTGCATACCCAAAAACTTCATCGGAACCCTTCAAAATCCGATTCCGAGTCAGACTCGCCAAACAGTTCAAAAAAGTCTTTCTCCGTCATCGGCGCGTCATCATAAACATCAGTATTCCCATCTATGCCTGTGTCATCAGAATCACTGTCACCATCACTCATAAAAATCTCATCATGCTCTGTGCCATCAAGTTTGTTACTAATGCAACATTTCTTGAATGATTTCACGACCATTTCCGCAGGTATCGCATCCCAAGCATCCTTGACCCATCGCGCAATCAAAACGATATCCGGCTTCTTTAGATTTCCGCCCTTGGTTTCAGTCGGCAAATCGGAACTTATCCAATCTGCCCAATACCTCCGCACATTGTCCTTGAAGGGCTTATTAAGGCAGACATCTAGTGGCTTATTAAGGCAGACATCTAGTGGCTTATTAAGGCAGACATCAACCCACCTGGGATGACAGCAAGAGTTGTTTTTGAATTTTCTGCAGTTTTTTTCACTTCTGCACAACGGTGTGCAACAAACATATCCCACACCAAAGGAGAAGGTTTCCTCAAAAGTGCACCTGGCCTTTTGTTCCACACATTCTTTAACCAGTCAATTGTTCCGGATTCGTTCATCCATCCTTTTTCATGGGCACGAACGAGCACACCAGACGGAAAGACAACACTTTTCGGCTGAGTTTTGCGTTTGAAAATAATTACCGGAGGTAGCTTACTGCCGTCGGCCAAACAGGAAAATACAACTGTGAAACTGGATATTTCGTGGCCAGTCGTTTTGATCAAGATATTTTTTTCGCCCTTTTGGTTCATCGTCTTATTTCCAGGAAGGTCGAAACACATGGCGGTTTCATCCATGTTCCCTATTTGGGAAAGTTCAAAAGCAGTCTCTTTTCTCTTTTGAATTACATACTTTTGAAATTCCATTATCTTTGCTTCGAGGTCACTTTTGTGCAATTTTGGTGCGCTGGCGTAGACACAACCCATAGCGGTTCATGAACCTTGTGCACCAACCTGGTGAGACACGAAAAGTGTTATTTGCGGCTGCAAACTTTTCATCTTTTGCGAGCTTCATTGCTCACAAACACATACCAGTTCGCATTACAATGTAACCATTTTGTCTGCAGCCTACAATCCAATCATTCAGGACACTTTCCAGCTCTGGGAAAGATGTCGTTCCACTGCGCACTGACTTTTGCGATTTTGGGATTTTCACCAAGTCCGTTTTTTTTTTTTTACGCCAATCTCGAATCAGTTTTTCATTAATGCCAAATTGATGTGAAGAGCAGCACAGTTGTTAGTATTTTCTGCAAAAGAAACCACTTTCAACTTGAATCCTGCGTTATAGGACATCCGTTTCTTTACACAATCCGTGTCACCCATAATAGGAGAAGCGAGACACGTGCGATTAAGAACAAGCAACACCTAACACTGGCTGTCGCATGGCTCCGTTACGTCGAAGGTCAGCGCAATCAACTGGTAGTCGGAAGGGCGGAGCTTTCTATGCGCGGCTGTGACTGCGCTGTGGATATGCAAAGCCAGGAGAGAGGAGACTTTTCAAAGCGCTGATAAATTCGGAGGGTTGCGATTTCGTAATTATACCACATCGCTGTTTTTTCTTTCTTTCTTTCTTTTTTTCTTTCGGAGGGTTGCGATTTCGTAATTAATACCGCATCGGCGTTTTTATTTCTTTTGGGATGGATTGCCTTTTGCCTCACGGGAAGAACTTTTGGACTTATGATTTTTTTAGACCCCACGTATAAGTTGACCCCATTACTTTGAAGCTCTCATTTTGTCCCAAATTTCTCGACTTATACGCGAGTATATATGGTAATCTTTCTTTCCAATTAGCAATGCCTTTCTCATTCATCATTGTTTCTATGGTCTCCATTGTGCCAGATGCATCAGCTTTCCAAAGAGGCTGAAGACCAAGAAAATCAACTTTTTGATTTGGCCCATCCATATACTGGATGTACACAATTTCACTTTCTGACATACTTTTGTCGGTTGAGGCATCTGACATTATTGCAAGAAAATTAGATTCGTTAATATCCTTTACAAGGTTGCTTTGAATTTCTTTTGCTGTGTAGCTTACAAATATTTTTGCTGCCTGATCATTAATGTATGTATCACTCAACTGAGTTTTTAATTTTTTCTGAAGTGCACATAAACTTTTGAAATCATTAAATGAAAAGTTGCCTTTTGCAATTGTGTATGAAATAAGAAATATCACCTTCATGGATTTTTCTAATTCTTGGGTCATCTTAGATACATCTATAGCAAGAGGAGCCTCAGATGGCTTGGTCTGTGCTTTGTATACAAAACATACTTGTTGATGTACTTTAGCAGCATTATGACTTTTAACCTGAAAAGTAAACATAAAAGACTGAGAATTTGCACTTGGAATATCACTTACATAATTTGTTTAGATTTCTAAAAATATAATTAAACTAGTAAAATCATGCAATGCATTGATTATGATACACTTTCCAACATACCAGAAGTTATTACTCAAGTTATGAGGATAATGGCTGTGGAGTAAACCTCACTCCTGTGCTCTGACCTTTGAACCCATTTCGATGATATCAAACAGAATTGGTTCAATATACCTCTGGAACAACATACTAAAGTTTTGTTGCAATAGAAGCATTTTTAGTCAAGTTATGAGGATAATGGCTGCAGAATGAATCTTGCTCCTGTGCCCTGACCTTTCACCCCATTTTGATGATATTCAACAGAACAGGTTCAGTATACCTCCGGAACAACACGACAAAGTTTTGTCGCAATCAAAGCATTTTTACGTAAGTTATGACGCATAAGGGCGATAGAATGGATTCCGCTCCGATGTCCAGACCTTTGACCCCATTTCGCCCATTTTCGATAGGGTTCGTTCCCAGGTTGTGCCCTACGACATACTAAAATTTCATCGAAATCAAACGATTTTTACACGAGTTATCGTGCGGACAGACGGAAAAAGCTGGAGCCTGTACGCTTCTTCAACCTACGGTTGGAAAGCATAAAATAGGGTCAGTAACATGCATATTTTAACACATGGTGAGTAAAACACTGTTTCCTAAGTCTGCAGTTAAAAAACCGCATTTATTACCGAATGTTGGTAATCCTGAACTTTAGTAGGTGTCGATCTTTTCACCGGAATGCGTCTCTGCTGCATGTCGCAAAAAAGCTGTCTACAAAACAGACACAGAGGGGGAGATATGCCGTTGTTGCAATAGTCATCAATAAGTTTTTCTGATAATCCTCCGAAAAATAAGCATTTAACTATACTAATTATATGTCAACTAGTTTTCCATATCTGTAAACTATAATATTATTATCTTTATTTTTCGGAAAATCCTGACAGTTTTATTAACTCAAAGTTGAAGTTTTCCAACTATTAATAGAAAAAATAAACTTTTTATTTTAAAATCATTCGAAATGTCAATTTATGATATTTTTTCGATCTAAAATGATTATTATCAGTTAACTTTATCTAAAAAGGCTGGCCTCCAGCGTCAGTATGCGCTGGAGGCCAGCCTTTAGATAAAGTTGAAAACGGGATGTTCCCGTTTTCAAAAACAACAAAGAATGAGACAAAACATGATTAATTACATGAAAACAAATAAATACATTATAAAAAGAATAAGAAAAATTGTGAACAATCTTATTACAATAAACTGAAAAATAAGTAATACAACTTACGGCTTCCAACTTGAACGTTGAGCATCCTTTTCCAAAACTGGTGTGATCAGCTCGAGCGTTCTGTCGGCATACAGAACAAAACAGATTTCCGTTTTCTGTCTGCAGCCAGCTGTAAGTTTTTTTGCCACTTTTCAAAAATACCACGGTTAAATATGCGAGCTTTTTTGGCCTGTGTCAAGTCTGAGGAATCGCAAATTTCCGGTTCACAAATCTGTACATTAGCGTCAGTAGTTTCAGCTGAAACAGCATTAATTTGCACATTACAACTTTCGACTGCGCTATGCTGTACATTCTCACGTTCAGGAGAATCATTTTCCCCGAATAGAATTTCTACTATCCGAGTTGACACCCCAAAATGCAAAACTTTTTTTTGTGTGACATCGAAACACAACCAAACTATTCCTGACCTAAACGAGATCGACTATAAGCTATAATCAAACACCAAACCAAAAGCGCGTTAAGTTAAACAAAAATGCAGCCTTTGCAAGAGCGCAGACGCAAAGTGTCGTCTAACGACCATGCGGCGTCAGAAACCCGGTTTGTTGGGGCTTTTAGGCTCCGCCCTTAGCTGCCGTTCCCGAAGCGCGTGCGGAGGAAGAGGGAATGCTAGGGTAGGCATTCGTTCTTATCAGTGACCAGCCACACCTCTTTTAGCAGATACTGCTAAAAGAAGTTCGTTTTTTCAGAATCGGAATCCCGATTCTGAAAACAGAAAAATAAAAAAAAATAAAAACTACTTGCCAACGGTGGCAATTGTGCTTCAATATTTACCCGCCAGTACAATTTTTTTGATCGCCATTTGGCACCTGGCGGCTGACATTCGGGAAGGTTGGTTAAGACTCTACGTGGGGCAGACTATATGCAGGAAAATACAGTATACAATTGTATACTGTACTATCCATAACGATTACATATAGAAATTAAATAAAATAGGTTTTTTAATTAAAGAGAAACTTACATGAATTCTAAAGTACAGTAGCAACAAAACCTGAAGTGAATGGAACAGTAGCAGCAAATCCACTAATTGGAAACATTTTTGAAGAAACAGTCTATAGTTGTTTGTTTTGTTTTATTGGTGTACTTCTGTTCCCTTAATTTTCTGCGAATAACAGTGCAGTAAACACCTCGTCATCACAGTGATCTGTTGCCTCGAAGAAACATTGGAGGTTTTCCGTACAATCAATGGCTGATGCATATGACGGTGGTTGAGTACTTTCTTATTCACTTTCTTCACTTTACTGTGCAATTGTTGATGCCTTAATTTCCTCTACAATGTCATCTCCAGAAACGATGCCCGATGTAGCGACAGCATCATCAGTGGTAACAAAGTCATCAATTTCAGGGACATCATTAAAACGTGTAATGTTCTGTAGTTTTAACCACTCGGAAAGGGGGATATCGTCCATTTCGTCATCACTGCGACTTGTGTATCCAACCCTGATTTTCTGAAGCAGTTCTGAATGCAAGATTCTGATACTCGTCCCCAAGCTTCAGCCAGCATTCTAATTGCATCAAGAATGGAAATTTTCACTTCAACCTTTTTTTCCATCCTTTCTAACATCAGTAGAATTAATTCCCGTCTGTAGTGGCATTTAAGGCTTCGAATAACTCCTTGGTCCATTGGTTGTAGCAAGGCTGTGGAGTTTGGAGGCAAGAAGATAAGCTGAATGTTAGTCAGGTTTTGAACATGAGGATGTGCTGGGCAGTTATCTATAACGAGAATAATTTTACAATTTTTTTTTTTTTTCGGAGTTCTTTGTCCCACTCCCTAAAATAAGCTGTAAAAATGTCCGATGTCATCCATGCTTTCGTATTGGACCTGTAAGAAAGGGGGAGACATTTCACGTTGTTAAAACATCTTGGTTTTGCAGATTTTACAATCACTAGCAATTTCCTCTTGTCCTTGCCGGACATATTAGCGCACACTAACGCAGTCAGGTGATTCTTTTGAAGTTTCCCCCCTGTGCACTTCTCACCTTTGAACTTCATTGTTTGATTGGGAGTTAGATTATAAAACATACCTGCTTCATCCGCATTATAAATGACATCATCACTGTAGTTCTTTAGAAGATCCGGCCATACTGTTTTCAACCATGATGAAGTTTCTTTTGTATCCACTGATGATGCTTCCCCGCTAATTTTTCCAGAACAAATGTTGTGTCGCGTTTTTAAGCGGTAAAGCCACCCATTAGAACATGAAAAATTTTTGTAACCAAGTTGAACTGCAAATTTTTCAGCTTGAATTTTCATTATTGGGCCATTTGTTGGTAAGCCAGTGTTTCGTTGAACAGTGAACCATTTTAATAAGGCTTCATTTATGTCAGTTTTCTGGCATTTCTTCAGTCTTTTGCTAGACGTAACATTGCATTCAAATGCCTGCAACAATGTTTCCTTATTTTTAAAAAGGGTTGAAACGGTGGAAGATGACAGTACGTATTTTTTGCATATCACATTTTTTTCGCCATTTTCCAACTCCCTAATGATGGAGACTTTATCATTCACGGATAAAACTTTTCTCTTAGACATTTTTTTAACTTCCTATGTGATTCCTGTTTATACAGTAACTAACATCGCATGCAGCACAGAGTAAGGATATACATTACAAGAAACGCCAGATGTGAGAAGGTGACACGTGAGAAAAAATTCCAGGAAGTTAACTCTTGTTTATCCTAAGGCGTGACTTTCACATTCCCTCACTCCCCCACACACCTTTGTTCTCTAAGCACAAAAGCTGCTGGGTGCGACCTTGTAGCCTTGGATCTTCCTCACCACACCCATCCTCTTTCAACCCCATCGGAGGGGAAGAGGATTTGGTTTTCAACTTTAACTTTGGGACCCACTATTCTCCCACTCGCTCGCACTGGGGGGCGGGGGGGCTAAGTGTTTGTGCATACCCTCCACATTCTTTTTCCGTTACTAAGCTTTCACTAGTAAAAAGAAAAGATATTACTCAGCGCCTTTCCCTTCCCTCCAGAACCCTGTGCGTCAGATTTTCTCTTCCGCACGTTAAATGTGATTTCCTTAAATTCTGTTATTTTTTTGTTGTTCTCCCTCGTTAAATCCGGGGTTTTCACTGAACTTTGTTCGCTAAAAACGATTACATTTGTCTTGAATTAGCATTGTACCAAACAAAAGTTGTGTTTAGTTCGTTAAATCTGGAATCTCGCTAAATATGGGCTCGACTGTATGTGTATCTACAGTTCATTCTCCTGTAAGATGCAGCTGCGGATAGGAACAGCATATTACTTTTATTTGCCTAGGTAGGTGACACTTGTGCTGAGTAACATAAGTATATTATTTTCCTTTTCAGGGAATGACTGCAGCTGAAATAGTTACTTAAGTGGGCCTCAAAGGTCTTCCCTTAAATACATAATACACACTAAATCAGGAAAGAAAAAATACTTCTACCCTACCTAAACACATTAAATTAAAATACCCCATTAAAAAAAATAGATGGACTCTATTTGCAGGCACAGTAAACTCTGGAGTGTTCCAGTAGTTAAACTCACAAAATGCCACGAGGAGGAGTGAAAATGTTCCAATAACAACTTAAGTTCATGCCAGTTTTCAAAATTAATGTTATTGTAAGTAAATGTCTGGTGTATATAATTGTGGACTGAATTGTAAGTTGCGGCAATTCAGTCAATTATTTATCTTTTTTGTTCTGCTAACTTTTCATGTTCTGCAGCAATTTCCACTTCTGTGGGCCTTGTATATGTTTGAAAATTCAGGCTTCACGCAACAATATCACATAAGCATAGAAATCGAGTGAAAACACCCAGAGTCACGTATGGTAATGAAGTTCGTTAAGCAGTAGCTTTCGGTTGTTCTATTGCCTTGATCTCCTGCAATCAACTGAATTTGAGGACTAGTTTCCAGAACTATAATTTAAATTTGCCAGAACTATATTTTCGGCAAATTCAAATTATAGTTCCATAAACCAGTTCTCAGGTTCAGTTGATCGTGGGTGATGATCAAGGTAATAGTACAGCCAAAAGCTACTGCTTAATGAATACATTACCATACGTGGCTGTGTTTTTTCACTTGATTTCTGTCTGTATCTGTGGGCCACTTTCAAATGCATGAAATGTTTTACATTAGTTATCCATATAGTTTCAAGAAAATATATTCAATCTACCCTAATGACTATTTTTGCCACTAGCTTGGTTGTAGTCCACCACAGGTATACAAACTGCTATAAAATGCTCTTCAAAAAAAAAAAAAAAAACTAAATTCACTGGCAAACATTGGGGGGGGGGGCATGATTCGTTAAGAATATTGGTCATAATGAGCATATGAAGCATCAACTAAAAAATAAGTTATCCATTCTATCAAACTCAATCTAAACCTGAAAAAAAGTTTGTGATATTTTTTTACAAATACACTCTCTTGCATACTCCAAAAATGTGGCCTTGGTTTGTGTGCATTAATAATATGAATTTATGATTTTTCGTGTGAACATTGTTTCTTAGTAAATGAATAAATACAGTACATAAAAATAATTTTTTACACACTGTCGAGTCATATTATTGTGACCACCAGCTAATATCCAGAGTAACTGCCATGTGTAGCTTGACAGGCTGGGAGTGACCCAATAAGGTGATGGAAGGTGTTCATAGGTATGTGGAGCCATGCTGACTGCAGTGCATCTGACAGCTGCTGGAGGGTGCATGGTGGAGGATTCATAAAGCAAACAACATGATCGAGGAGGTCCTGCAGATGCTCAATTGGGTTTAAGTCTGGGGAATCAGGGGGCCAGGGAAGTACTTTGAAGTCTTCACCGTGCTCTACCAACCACTCTCGGACATTTCTAGCTGTGTGACATGTCGCATTGTCGTGCTGGAAGATCCCATCTGCCCCAGGGAAGACAATCAGCATGTATGTGTGCGTGGTCTGCAAGGATGGATTCATAACAGATTTGGTCCATAGTGCCTTTCACAGGTATGAGTGGACCCAGGGAATGCCACAAAAACATTCCCAGACCATAAAGCTGCCCCCCACCAGCTTCTTGGTTTCTTCCAGCAATGGTTGAAGAGTGTTTATTCTACGTTTCTCGCCTTATATGCCAAGCCAACTTCCATCCGTTTGATGAAGCAGAAAACGTGACTCATCGGAGAAGGCAATACCTTGCCAGTCGGCGGAGGTCAAATTCCGAAACTGCTGTGCAAATGCAAGCCTTTTCTGCCGATGCACCCTCCAAGCCAGCTCACTACACATGCTTTCTTTCATTAGCTATGCTCTATTGATATCAAAAGTGGGAGGTGGTCACAAAAATGTGACTCAACTGTGTATAAACATTATTTTTCTCACATTAGAGGACTAAGATTTTTGTGATCCATGTTGAAAAATCCCCATTGTCCTAGCATTAGTATTATTATAGAAGAATCTTTTTTAGAAAATATTTGACTGACATAAGTGCTCACCATGCAGTTGTGTTGTGTGTAAACCTAATTGTATTGCATATCATCCAGGTGTGCTGTGTAACCCTATTGTATTGCAGATAGTCCATATATCATGTATTGGTATTTATGGAATTATTATGCAATAAGTGATAAAATTATTGTAATATTTTATTCTTATTACCTTACCAAAATGACATAAGTTTTATGTACATAACAGTGTAAATACCATATTGAAAACATGCTTATTGAAAAATTGGATTTTGAGTAAAATTTTGTAATAAATGCTTGTGCTGCAAAATAAAATAGCTTTTTTTAATTTGCTTAAATTCATGACTTTTAATTTTCTTTCAAATTTAATAGAATTAGCTTTTTTGAATCAAATGATTTGAAATCTGGAAAAAAAAAAGATGAAATAATGCAATAAGGAAATAGAAAATAGCCAAAAGATTAGATAAAAATCAGTGGAGTACCAGAAAAACTCAAGGCCCTTTTGCGAAAACCCATTAGCTTTCAGTTACTCAAAGTTTTAACTTCCATATTATTAACTAGGCTTTACGGCCTTTGGAATCTACGAGTATTTTTTGTAAAATCAAAATTATTTCACTTTATTGCTTAAAACACAAATGTGTACGTTATAATTAAAATGATTGCTCTGGTTTCCGATATAAATTTTTCCAAAACACTTACGTCACAGTATTAATCATATTATGCAAAATTTATTATTTTGAAGAACTAACCGGCTTTTTGAAATGCCTCACGATTTTGTACACAAAACGTGCAACTGCCGTGTGAGAGTGTCTAATGACTTTTCCGATTTATACGAAATGTCACAATATAAGCAAGCAAATAACTAAGTAATGATTAAGAACTGTAGCACAAAAAATGTAAAACTACTTAAATTATTTACTCTGGAATATAAAAAACACACTTAACATAATTCCACAACGTTTTGCACATAGTAAAAAAAAAAATTACACAGATCTCTAATTTTTCGTTCCTGCAAAGAACACCTTTCAGTTCATTGTATTTTTGGGGGTGCATAGTTATGTGCAAACAACTGTAATACATAACACCTTATCCTCATTTGGTATAAAAATTCCACTTATTGAACTGATATTTTTTTCACATTCTCTTGATAATTACTCGTACCTGCGTAGAAACCATTGCAAGGGCTGTGAACTTTGAGGTCCCTTGTAACACCAAGGGCTACTACAAGGGGCCTCAAGTTTTTTTGAATGTTGCTTTTCCAAAGTCACCCAGTTTTTACAAACAAAAGCAACGAAATGATTTTTAAAGATTTTACACATTAACTGAGAAAAAAATTCTTTTCTTAAAACGCATTCAAAGCTGCCTTAATTCTTGGCTATTTCTTTAACCAGTTTCATATGAAGTTTCTGCAAAAAAATTTGTAAAATCTTCTTCCTCAAGCTAAAGCCCCTTTTAACCATGAGGTCCCTCACACTGCAGGGGCTATCAGTATGCCCCTGCTAAAAATTATAGATGATCGATATTAAATGCAGAGCAAAATGTGCTTGTAATGATAAAAAGGTGGAAAACATGAAATCACTACCAGAGGAGCTTCCCAAACAGTGAGATGGCAGTTAAGAAAAAAGAATTATATGTATATGGCAGGGTAAAAATAATACTGGAGAAAAAGATAAGTTGTCTCAAAAAAAAAAAAAAAAAAACTTTGACTTCAGAGTCTGCAATGTCTTCTAGTATTTAGCATTCTTAACATACCTTTAAGACTACTAGAAGAGTGCAGATTACTGTACTGCATTCAAATGGTGTTCCCAAATAGTTGGAAAATCACATAGCAATTGCATTCCAATTTCTGAAGATTGTTTAACCTTCAAATAGAACCTGCAAAAACAAAATGTATGAATGCACATATGCTATAACACAAATGATTTGCATTCCTGCTGATGTTGGAGCCAGACTGTATTGAATATATGAAAGGAATGAACCACACTAGTAGTTCCTCTCATATATGAAATATAGTGTGGCTACAAATTCTAGAGAATATAATTTTTTATTATAATAAAAGAAAAATGAGGAGGGGCATTTCAATGTGCAGTTGCAATCTACATTTTCTCAGATTTGCATCTGATGTCACACAGGATGCATGATGATGACACAGAATCTTGGCATACACAACAAAGCTGTCAGCTCATTCACTACTACAGTCAAAACCGTTTATAAGGAAGTTGAAGGGAGTTAAGAAAAAGTTCGTTGTACGCAAACTTCGTTTTATCCGATTTTGCCTTAAATGTATCGGCAAACGAGCAAAAGTTATGTAAAGAAGCACATACAGTGTACTACTATAGTACGTATGTATTAGAAAGCAGAAGTACAATAATTGAAACATTTACCTTTAATTTTTCATTCACACTTCTGGAAGTGACTATCCAGAGTTGCCTGTTTTTGGGATTGAACAATTGCTGTAGACAGCTGTTTTTCTATTTGATCCAACAATGCTGAACAAAACAGATTTTTTGACGCAAAAAAAAACACGCAAATTATCAAGACTTTCAATTGCCACCGCATTTGATATTTTTTTAACTTCTGCATATTCTTCCTCCTCATCAGTGGAAGCGTCATACTGAGAGTTCAACACGCCATCAACGATGCCCTGATCTGTATTTTGATATTCCGTTGAGATGTCATAGTCAGCCAGCAGATAATCTGGAAAAGATAAATCCAATGAAACAAGCCCTTTTGCACTCAGGTGATTCCATGTTTCGTCTTTAGTAGTAACCACTGTATCTTCATTTACTACTGAAATACCAAAACCAGCATGTTTCCAACAATTTTATATGGTTACATCAGTTACGGTAGTCCAAGCATTAGATAGCATATCACATGCTATTAGAACATCGAGGACAGTTGGTTGCCTGTTTTCCACGTTAATAAGAATTTTTCTGAGTAAAATTTTGTGGTAATGAAGTTTTAGGTTTTTTATAACACCCTGATCCATGGGCTGAAGTTTTGATGTAGTGTTTGGTGGAAACTGATGTACATTTGTAGACGTTAACACTATGTTAGACGAATTATCAATGCGCAGCAGAACTTTCCTATTTTTCTTTGTCATTTCGTTGTCAAATTGTTTCAACTATTCTGTAAAGAGTTCCAATGTCATTCACGCTTTCTTATTAGCTCCGTAACTTACTGTTAATTTTTCACCTTTCTTGAAGCATCTGGGATTTTTTTATTTCCCGATTACAAAAAGTTCCCTTTTATCGGATCCATCCATATTTGAGCACAGCAATACAGTTAAACAAGAGTTTTGAGTTTTTCCCACCAGAACATTTTTCACCTTTGAAAGCTAAGGTTTTTTCTGGCAATAACTGATAAAAAAAAACACCAGTTTCATCAGCATTGTAAACATCGCAAGCTTCATACTGCAAAATTAAGGTTTCACTTGATTCCAGCCACTTTTGGGTTGTTTCATCATTCACGGAAGCACTCTCTCCGCAAATGGACTTAAATATGATTCCATGACGCTCATTAAATCTTTGAAGCCAACCATTGCTTGGCTGAAAATCAGGTTTTCCTAGAAATCGAGCGAAATCTAATGCTTTTTCCTTCAGCAAAGGGCCAGAGACTGCAACATTTTTGCTTCTCACTTCTTGGAACCACTTTAACAGCGCTGCTTCCACGTCTGTATAAAGACCTTCACGAAATCGTTTTCTATCATGGCTAAAAGAACCTTCCGAGAACTTTCGCTTCAAATCATCCTTATTTTTTTAAATTGTGGATAGTAAATTTGCCGGAATGCCAAATGTTTTGGCTACGTCACACTTCTTTTTCCCTTTCTTCACCAAATTCATTGCTTCAATTTTTTCACTTAAACTCAGTGTTTTTCGTTTAACAACTGACATGATTTGCCAGCTTGTGTTGATGCGTTCTAATGAACGAATTTGTGAGAAAAATTGCTGCTTCCAAAGCTTTAAACCATCAGATATGCCTGCTTAGGAATTGCAGAAGTGCGATTAAGACAAACATCTGCCTATCTGGTCAATCCGAACAATTTAACATACGGCCCCAAAACGAAGACGCTGACATTGGACACCCCTGGCACGATTTCCCAACACCCCACCCCCTGATCCTTTGTCACATTCTTCCTTCTGTTCTCAAGCTGGGAAATAGATCATTTACCCTCTAAGCTCTTGGGGTGATGAAGTGGGGGTCCCTCCAGTGAAGGAGGATTAAGGAAAAGTGGAGGATTCCGACACCACCTGGCTAGTCTTTGGGCATTTCACTGAGTCGGAGGTCTCAAGATATCCTGAAGAAGAAGAAAAAAGAAAATGGCTACTTTCCCGCAGGAGAAATGTTGAATGGGAAAAAGGCAAAAACTTTGTTGTATATGATTTTGGACAAAACTGCTGTTCGTAATATCCAGTTGAAATAACATTACGATGGCATTGAATTTCAGGGAACTGCAAAGACATCGTTATATATGAATCTTCCTTTATATCCAAGCTCGTTATATGAGGGTTCAACTGTATAATAAAAAAACAATGAGGAGGGGCATTTCAATGTGCAGTTGCAATCTATGTTTTCTCAGGTTTGCATCTGACGTCACACAGGATGCATGATGATGACACAGAATCTTAGCGTACACAACAAAGCTGTGAGATTTCATCGCCATGGAGCGGGATGAAATTTTCAAGTTTTCTGATATGCTGTGTTAATTATCATGACGTATTTGCCACATATTATGAGAAGAATATTTCTTCCACTCTTTATATCTGAACAACTGGAGATTTACTTTACAATGCTAGATGGCAGCAGAATCTGCATTAATTAAGAACGCGGTTGGAGAATATTTCAATGCTCTTAACACACAGATACTTGTGAATTTGCCGTCGTGGGTGGTGCAACGGATAGCATGCTCGAACAGTAATCGGGAGATGTGGGTTCGATTCCCACTCCACGGCGATGAAATTTTAGAGTTTTCTGATGTGATTTGATTCATGTGTGAAACAGTAATTACAGTCAATTCAGCTATATATCTGATTGCTGTGTTAATTTTCATGAATAATTGAAGCTGCTGAGCATAAAGCAGCTATTAGAAACATGACTGGACTGGACTGGACAGACATGTTCAAGCTACTGAACATAAAATTCTTTGGGACTCAGCAGAAGTTCTAAACCACCAGTGGCACTTTTTCAAGAGAAAGCTCTTGAAAAGTCTAGAAATAGAGAAGAAGAGGTACTACATTAAACAATTTTAAAGGTTTAAGTTTCACCCGAGGTTGGCAACACTTACTATGGTAGTGTTCTGCCTAGATCATTTTTTACAGCTGGATGGTATTAATGACCCCTTCCCCAATCAAGAAACAAATGGATGTTGTTTTGCTTAACATTATTATACTTATTAAACATCTTTAACGGTATGGTAAGCATTAATAAACAACATTAGGGAATTATACATAAACTAGTGGCTTGATGGGGCTAAAGCTGCATCTAGTAAGAAGTATTTTTCACAGTTTTCAAGAAAGTGGTAATAAAATTGCACCATTTTTCATGCTTTTAGTATTCCGTAGAGGAGATATAAATAATGTGTAAATATATTATCAAAACACAGGCCCAGGTTGTGTCCTGCTACTTCATGTTCGATTGCCTCTGCTGCAGTTTTGTATGCTTGGGCATAAGGATTTTTAGCCAGAATGTCTACCGGGGGAATATCTGTCATTTGCGATCAATAGGTATATCAATAGCTGCCGAGGAGTCTATAAAGTACAGTTGACCATATGAAGGGTTTTCACAAGTAAGTGGTAACAAATCCAAGATGTACCAGTAAATCTGTCCCTGAATTTTAAAGCAGTAGGAACCATTGCCTAAAATCTCCTTTTTTGTGACTGAAAAGGAAGCGAATGACATTGCATGAAGCATATAAATAAGGGAAACCCCAAAGTTATGGTTTTTGAGAGAGGAACTGGTAGTATTGAATGTAATATAAGTCTAAATGGCACAGTGATTGACTAGGTGAATGAGTTTGTATATTTGGGAAGCTTGTTTGACAGAGAGAACAGATTAGATGGCAAGATTAGTAGGTGAGTGAATTCTTCATTGAAAGTCATAGCGGCTTTAGGATGTTTTCACAGGAATGATGGATTCTCAAAAGAGTCCAGAATGGCTGTGTATAAAAGTGTAATTGTTCCTACTCTGCTGTATGGCAGTGAAACCTGGGTACTACAGAAGAGATATAGGAGGCTATGTATGAAAGTGTAATTGTTCCTACTCTGATGTATGGCAGTGAAACCTGGGTACTACAGAAGACATAGGAGGCTATGTATGAAAGTGTAATTGTTCCTACTCTGATGTATGGCAGTGAAACTTGGGTACTACAGAAGAGACATAGGAGTCATTTGTGTGCCAGAGAAATGTGTTACTTACTGACACATTCAGATCATGTGAAGGATGAAGATGTGTTGCAGTTGTGTAATGTGAAGCAAAATGTCGTTAGCAAGGTGGAGACTAATATGCTTTGGTGGTTTGGCCATGTTGAACAAATGAGTGATGAGATGCTTACTAAGAATTTTTTTTTGCCCAAGTGGCAGGAAAGAGAGGCAGAGGAAGGCCAAGGAAGTTATGGGAGGATCAGATTCAAGAGTGTCTGCATGAGAAAAAGATTATGAGTGTGACATATAGAAGGTCTTGTTTATGTCATGTGATGGATGTCAGTGAAGCCCGTGCTGTATGTCAAGATTGCTGTAACTGGAGAAGTTTGATACAGCAACAGTAAGTAAATAATCAGTTAAATCTGCTGGTTTGTTTTATCTGTTAAATGTTTATTTATCAGATGGTCTTTCTTTGAGGAGCTAACCTCTGAATATCAGAGAACAGCTAAATGATATGTATGTACATATAGCAGAGCTGTCCTTGACAATAGCCATTCATCTCCTTGCTCGACTGCTCTGGCTGGGACCATCTCCCAAGTAAGACATAGCCGTCAGCCCATGTTGCGATGAGACAAAGTGAGAGTACTTGATGAAGCTAGACTGAGTGTTGTGGCACATGCAACAGTCAGCTGATTGAATTTAGAAGAAAACTTTTATTTTTTCTCAATTCTTAGGATAAGGATCCGTAAAATTAGCCATCTCCCAAGGTTGTAAGATGATGTACGTATGTCTCGCAATTTTGTGCAACACAACAGAATTTTATATAAGATGATAAAAAAAAATGGCTACTTACTAATAAATCATATTACACACAGATTTCAGACAGTTTTCATCAATATTTATGGTGCACGTGGAAATAAGTTTTCCACTCTTACTATTATGTGCATTGTGAAAACGTTCATTAAAGGAAATTTAGCTGGGTGGGCCGCCCAGTAAAATGGCTCTAGGGAGAACACTGCTGTAGTGTAGTTCTGATGAAGGATAGGGATTCTGTTCCAAAATTTAACCATTAACAAACATTTTTATTTCTAAGTAAACCCCATAATCAGTTGTATATTCTAGTTAAAGCAGAACAATACACAATAAATCAGGAGCTATGTGAAAGCATTCTGATTTGGAAGTCCAGCCTTTTCGTTAACTTTTAATAATTGATGTCATGGCTATTCCTAGATTTAATACACTATAAATTTCACTAAATTATGGGTTTTACACAAGAATGAAGGAAATAACTATCAAGTTTTTAATTTGACTGTAAGTAATTTCCTTTATTCCTGTGTAAAACCCACAATTTAGTGAAATTTATAGTGTATTAACTTTTATTTTCTTTTGGTGGATTTCAAAAACTTCCACTTTTCTCCAAAATTCTATATAAACCCTGAGCTACAGGACTGAACTAACTGGAGGGAAGGAGAGAGGGTGCGAGCGAGAATCCAGAAATGAATTAATACATTTTACCAGAGGCCTAATATATGATTACAATAAAAGAATTTGATCAAAATGTATTTGAATTGTTCCTCATTGAAAAAGCTGTACATTTGGGCTGTTTTTCTTAATACCTGGAGGCAGGGGTGTAGTGGAGCTGAAACACCACTCCGGCACTGCTTTTTTTAAGGGAAATACATTTAAAAAATTGTAAAATACTTCCTTAAAACACCATGATCTTATGCTTAGCCTTGAAAATACTTTTGGTATTTCAATTAATAATTTGATTAAAATATGATTGGTATTTCAAATTAATAATTTGAAATACCAATCATATTTTTATAATCTTATTACTTTTATTAATTTGAAAGTAATAAGATGCTGTGATTTCTGTAGAAAGTGTTGATTAGGAGAATAATGATTATGTAATGTAATTACATTCTGTCTAAAAAATAATTGAGTAATCACTCATCAGGTTGGAATATATTGTGGAAGGGTGACGATAGTACCTGATAAGGAAGCAACGTATTGGGTGGGTGGCAGGAGGGAGTGATGAAAGTTCGCGTGCGGAATCCTATCAAGGTCATTGACATACAATCAGTCAATGACCTTACCTTGACAGGATTTTGCATGAGAAACTACTTCCATACTACTTCAAACATCAGCCATGGGAATAAAATAAGTGGAATGATGTATTTGCAAATCGTGATGGGCTTCTGTTGACTGGGGGTAGGGATGCAATCCTTGCCAGAGGGTGAATACAAAAATAATGTACCCTTTCAAAATATTCCACAAAATAAGATTATTTTGGAAAAACAGGAAAACAGGAAAACAGGGGCGATTCAAAGTTAATAAAATTAAATTAATAGGTAGGCAGGGGGTAACTGGCAGGTCATTGAAGGTGTGCCTGTCCCAGCTAAGTTTAATGCTGTGAACTAGCTAAAATACCTACCTACTGACTTTTTGTATTATAAGCACACACATATGATAATTTTGTTTCAAAAAGTCCTTGAAAAGTGCTTGAATTTATTTTGTTTGGAAGAGTACGAACCTTGAAGATGTGTCGCTAGCTCATTCAGAACTGTTTCAGCAGTTTGGTATGGATACCACTCATTATTTAACCATTTTACCTCATCTGCAGATAATAAAAGTAGAAATTTGACTGATCGAGCTATGTACAGTGGATTAATTAAGCAGTTGTCATCCCTCAATTTTTAAAGGACCTGTCCAATATGTACATTTTAGCAGAATTTTCAAAGCTCTCAGAAAGCTTGAGCAGAAATATGAGTTTTTTATGCTGACAAATTAATCTGAAGGAGTATCAGATTCATAGAAATCTTAAAGAAAAACCCAGAACTAAGTGTCTTAAAGCTGAAATTGCTATTAAAGAGGGTAATTTTTGTAGAGTTGCGCTAATTGAAAACAGTAAAACTTCAGTAATCAACCAGCAACAACTGTTGACAAGTGTAATTAACAATTTGAAAAGAGGGCTGCTAACCACAATTTCAGGCAACGAAAAGAAATATACGGCAGTGCCCACAGTGGAGACCAATGAAAAACAGGAGGAGTATAACTCACTGATGAATGAATTGAAAGTGATCAGTGGCCTTCGGGAAAGCCCCCTGGTTTTGGAGAGTGTGAAATTGAAAGTCTTTGCTGGAGATTCAAACTAAACGTCTCCAAAACATAAAATGCATATTGCGATTACTTGGAGGACAGCTCACGTGTTCCAAAAGACTTAAACAATTTTCTCAATTGCAAAAAAACTTATTCCTTGTAGTTCATCTGAGTGTGAGATGGGATTCAGCCAGATGAACCTCATAATATCTCCTACAAGAACAAGATTAACAGCGGCACACGTTTCATCACTTATGTTTGTAAAACTCCACAGACCCGACCTGAGAGATTGGAATGCAGAACCATATGTCAAAACCTGGTTAAGAAAACATCGTTCTGCTCATGACACAAGAACATGTGAAGCACAACCAAAAGAAAGTAATGACAAATATTTTTGTAAGTAATATTTCAATTTACAAACATTTAAATGTATTTTATGTTTTGATTCTGAAAACCCATTATATTTTCTATCTGTGAAGTGATCCCATGCTCACCCCCCCCCTCCCCAACAATACCACCAAAGTCAGAGCGTTCCGGCACTGCTTAACTTACGACTACACCCCTGCCTGGAGGACATGGTAAGAAAAGCAGAACATGTTCTCCAAAAGCCAGATGTCTGGTCACCCTGCATATGGGCCATTCTTGAGTTACTGAGAAAAATAAGGTTGGGGAGCTAAAGAATCACTCAGCTGACACTATCCACATAAGGCAATAATCTACAGAGCATAGAGTTAGAGCAAAATAAAACTGTTTGCTTTTGTCTGTTGTTACATAAAATGACACTATTTAACTTCCGAATAAGAATGCTTCCAAGCAGTTCCCGATTTTGAGTGTATTGTTCCACTTTGTTTACATGAAACCTGATCACACCCAACATGAGAGAAAGTAGTTCACGATAAATGTTATGGGAATTTTTTTTTATTGGTATATACACTGAAGAGGAATTGAATTAGAGACAGCTGGCATTATGCAAATGTGGCGCTGTGGGCGGCCATGTAAACGGAAACGACATGACATATGCAGCATTCCGACAATATAAGGAGTGATGCGACGGAAATCAGTAAGAATCGGACGCAGGATGGGTAAGACGAAGGATCTAAGTGCATTTGATCGTAGGCAAATTGTTGGGGCCCGACGAATGGGTCACTCCATCTCGGAAGTCGTGCGGGCACTGGGATTTTCACGAGCCACTGAGTCACGGGTGCACCGTGAGTACATTGAATCCGGTAAAACCATCACTGCATGGGCCAACTGCCGTGGGCAACCGCGTGTGGATGAGCGGGGTCATCGTCAGCTAGCTCGCATTGTAACAGCAGATAGACGAGCCACAGTGCAAGAAATCACTCGGCAATTTAACGCTGGTGCACAAAAACGTGTTAGCAGCCACACCATCCAGAACCATCTCCTCGCTATGCGGTATAGAAACAATCATCCCACGAGGGTACCGCTGCTGACCGCACATCACAGGGTGTAAAGATTAGCACGGGCGCGAGAACATCGCCACTGGACCCTAGACATGTGGAAAAATGTTGCCTGGACTGATGAGTCGAGATTCGCGTTGGTACATGCGGATGGCAGGATACGAGTACGGTGCAAACCACATGAAGCAATGGATCCTTCTTGCCAGCAGGGTACTCTTCAATGTGGTGGGCGTGGCATTCTCGTCGTCCGGGAACTGTTTATGTGGACTGAAATGGGACCCCTGGTAAGTGTTACATCATCCCTCACAGGTCAACATTACCGAAACATCCTCGACGACCATTTGCTCCCGTTTGTGCGTCTTCAACATCCCACTGGGGTCCTCGTCCTGCAACAAGACAATGCACCGTGTCATCGCTCCCAAATTGTATCCGAATGGTTGGATGAACACTCCACTGACGTGACCTCGCCTCCTTGGCCAGCTAGGTCACCTGACCTCAATCCCATCGAGCACATGTGGGATGCCACTGAGAGAGATATTTGAGGCTCTGACCCCCTCCATCAAATCTTCATGAACTGTGGGAGCTTGTTCAGGGGTCGTGGATCTGTATGGCTTCCCAATGCTTCTGGTGTCTTGTCGAGTCCATGCCAAGATGAATTGCCGCCGTCATCAGGGCGAAAGGTGGTGCTACATGTTACTAGACAGGTATCTAATTCAATTGCTCTTCAGTGTAAAATGACACTATAAATAGCAAAAACCTACTTGTTCACGTTTTAATAAAATTTAAACTGTTTAAGAAATATATAAAAGAAAAAAATTATACAGTATAAGAAAACAATTAGCTACAAATTAGGTACCAATATCACTCTGGGGACCAATATGCTACGATATCTTTCATCATTTCTAAAAATGGATCGTCATTAGTTTTTCAATCTTTTTCGACATATAAATTCACATAGGTATGAATCCAACATGCTCCTATGAGTGCCCCAAGTTTTGTTTTTAAATTTCACCTTTCCCCACATAGATTCCACTGATTAAGTATGGGCACCTGTGTTGGAATTTACAAAGTTCAGTGAATGATTTACCTGCAAGTGTAAATAATCTTCTTTGCCACCCCGGTGGCGCAGTGATCTAAGCGATGGCCTCTGATCATTCGTCCACAAGGGGTCCGGGTTCGAATCCAGGTGAGGCATTGATGTTGTGTTTGTCTTACGACACTAGCTCTTTCCCTTCCCTGGAACCAGTGACCCTAAATTAGGGACGGGCGACTGCTTATAGCCCATCGAGTTGCTCACGGTGGTCGTTAAACCTCCAAACAAAAAATCTTCAGACAGACGGTTGTACGCTGGCCATTCATCAGATATTATCATAGTCCCAGGACGTATATATATTGCTTAATAATTGGTATTAAAATACAGCTATAAGGAAACACTCATGAGTTTTTGTTTCTCCTTTTAGAAAATAAACTTTCATCTATTTCTACTGTGAGTCCTGGTCCTCCTATCAATGAAGGTTTCCTTAACAAACTTGCTGCACAAACTTCTCTCATATAATTATTATAGTCCACACAAGTGTTCTTATATATACTCAGTTCATGCTCACAAAATGAAATTGTATAACCGTAACTCCAAGAATATACGAAAAACACAGCCGTCTTTGAAGTCTAATTTAGATCCTGTTAACCACGAATTAGAATGCAAAGGTATTTCTTCTTGGCATTCTCGTTTATAACATCTCCATCTCTCTCTTCCACTTAATGCCATCTCATGACCTAAAGAGCAATTTCTTCGAGCATGTAAAACTCCTTTATCTTGAAGGAAACATATAGCCAATTGTCAATAAATCAAGAAAATTCAATTTGAAAACACATAATTCCAAGCAAGGTGCAGACAAACAGTTAAAAGAACATTCCTCCCAAATGACCACACATAATTCCAAAGCGCAGACAAACAGTCAAAAGAATTTTATCACTACACATAGAGAAGCATGTGATCACTGCGCATCTGCTGCTGAGGGCACTGTGTTCTACATTCAAAATTGGGAACTACTTGTAAGCGTTCTTATTCAGAAGTCGAATAGTGGCGGGCAGATAACAGGAAAGATCCTAAAACTATTTTCCAAAGGCTACAGAATTTATTTCCCACAAACAACCAAGGAAATACTAAATTTAACATGGAATACCAATGCACTAATTCCGTCCATACACGATTTTAAAATAAATAGTTGAAAAACTCAGCTACACATCTCCAACTAGACATTAAAATGCTTTAATATACAAAGAATCGCAGCTAAAACAGTACCAAACTCTCCCATTGAAACCTCTGGATGACTCAATGAAAAACAGTGTTTATATTGGATCCACAACCAGATCGATTGGAATTCGACTCGAGGAGCATCGATACGATGTAAAATGTGGGACTAATAACACGGCCTTATCCAGAATCACAAATAGAGGAACACATTACCCTGAGTTGTCGGAGGTATCAGTTCTGGCCGTTCCTCGATCAAGGTTTAACATTTTATTTATTGAGAGCCTCTATATTTAGAACGCAGAAAGCAAATGCTCCAACGAAGAACTTCCATTTCATTTACCTGCTCCATGGAAATGAAAAATACGCTTTCTACACAACGAAGATTTCCTTTGCAGATAAGAGGAAAAGCTAATAACCCTAAATGAACTGCTACGTATTACCAGCTGGGACTTTAACTTCCATTTTTAAATTTATCACATTGTAACTTAATAGATAAGTATATCGAGTGTACTCTCTCATTTACTATGATGTTTATTGGTCACACAACAGATCGTTGTATGTATAAATAGTTGGCGTACACGAAGTCTCCTGCATCACTCACATCTGAGGATGGGTCATGCTGACCTGAAAGATCTCATGTAGTTGTTGAGAGTTTGGTGACATGTTTTTATTGGGTTGCCGGAAAAGTCGTGATGTATTTTGGCACCCGATGGCGGTTGGGCGGTTTTGGAAGTACTAGAGGCATGCACAGCTCTGTTATCGCTGTGGCATTCGACAGGTGCCAGTTCTAGCTGCAGTCTAAAAGGAATAATGAGCAATTTTGTTGATTTATGGAGATTTTACATCAAGTTGAAGATGGAAGACCAAGCTGTGCATTTTCGCCATATTTTACTTCCGTAAAGGGAAGAACGCGCGTGAAGCTTGTGAAGTGTTGCGTAAAGTGTACGGTGATAATGCTCTACAAGAACGTCAGTGCCAGCAGTGGTTCGCTAAATTCCGTGCTGGGGATTTTGACCTCAACAATGCTCTTCGGTTGGGGAGGCCCACCGAGGTTGATGACGACCAAATCAAGGCATTGAACGAGTCAAACCCTTCTTATACAACACGAGAAATTGCAGACACATTGCACATCCATCATTCAAGCGTTCACGGCCACCTGAAGAAGCTGGGATACGTAAGCAAGCTCGATGTGTGGGTTCCTCGTGAACTCAAAGAAGCTCAATTGACAACGCATATAAACATCTGCGATATGCTCATTAAACGTGAGGAAAATGATCTTTTTTTGAAGCGACATAACTGGTGACGAAAAGTGGATTGTGTACGACAGTCTCGACGTGCTGCTTCGCCTCAAACGACATCCAAAGCGGATATTCATCAGCGGAAGGTTCTGGTCTCAGTGTGGTGGGATTTTAAAGGTGTCGTGTTTTTGAGCTCCTACCACGGAACCAAAGAATCAATTCCAATGTGTATTGTTGGCAATTGGACAGTTTGAACGAATCCATCATCCAGAAACGTCCAGAGCTCGTTCATCGTAAAGGTGTTGTGTTCTGTCATGACAACATGAGACCACACAAAAGTTTGATCACCCGCCAAAAATTATTGGGTGGGATGTGTTGCCACACCCAGCATACTTGCCTGACCTTGCGCCATCAGACTTCCACTTGTTTAGCTCTCTTCAACAGTCCTTGCATGGTATCATGTTCAATTCAGATGAGGCTGTAAATCAGCACCTTGTACAGTTTTTCGCCTCAAAAGACAGATTCTTCTATGAAAAAGGCATTCTGCAGCTCACGAAAGATGGCAAAAGGTTATTGAACAAAACGGGCATTATATCATTGATTGATCTTTGTTCTTTCTGTCAATAAATAATAACAATGGTCATTTATTGATAGAAAGAACAATAAATTTGTTCTTTCTATCAATAAATGATCTTTGCAAAACATGGCTAAAATAAGTCATGAATTTTCCGACAACCCAATAGCTACGATTCTTTGTATATTAAAGCATTTTAATGTCGAGCTGGAGATGTGTCTCTGAGTTTTTTAACTATTTATTTTAAAATAGTGTATGGACAGAATTACTGCATTGGCATTTCATAGCATTTGTTGCATAAAATATACAATACCAAGACTTACTAGTAAAGTTTAAGAAAAATAATGAAATTTTATATTTTTTTTTCAAAAATTCAAAGCATTTTCCAAAAGACTAAATTCACTTTTTCCTTATTGCCATTGTCACAAGTCAATTTAAAAAATAATCTATCGCCTTCAGTTTGTTTTATGACTAGGATATTTGGCAAATAATAGCCCGACCCTTGTAAAAGGCAAACTATGAAACGCATTTCCAATAATTAAAAATGTAACCTGGAACTGGATTTTCCTTCAGCACTTGAAAGTTACCTTTTGATTATTGCTTAATGAGTTTTCATACATTTGGGCTGGTGTTCAAGCACATAGAACACATCTGCAGTTATTAATCTGCGAGAAGCACGCTTTGAAAGATCACTTTTCCAAGTAAATTGCTTGCAGCTTGAAACACATTGGTGAGGTATTTCATCTGTGTGAAGAATATGCCTTGAAAGATCACTTTTGTGAGGAAACCGTAGTAAGCATACAACCCGCTGGAAAGGCATTCGAAACATCTGTGTGAAGGAGCATATGCTTTGAAAGATGACTTTTCTGAGTAAATTGTTTGTTGCAGACAGCACAATGGTGAGGATTTTCACCTGTGTGAATGAGCATATGCTGTGAAAAATAATTTTTCCTAGCAAATTTTTTGTGGCATACATCACATTGGTAAGGCTTTTCACCTGTGTGAAGAAGCATATGAGTTGAAAGATAAGATTTTCGAACAAATTGTTTTGAGCATATGACACATTGGTAAGGCTTTTCACCTGTGTGAAGGAGCATATGCTTTGAAAGATCACTCTTTCCGATAAATTGTTTGGAGCACACTACACACTGGTGAGGCTTTTCACCTGTGTGAACTAACATATGCCTTGAAAGATTACTTTTCTCAGCAAAATGTCTGGAGCATACATCACATTTGTGAGGCTTTTCACCAGCGTGAAGAAGCATGTGCTTTGAAAGATTACTTTTCCGAGCAAACTGTTTAGAGCATACATCACACTGGTGAGGCTTTTCACCTGTGTGAAGAAGTATATGCATTGAAAGATTTTTCTTCTGAGTAAATTGTTTGAAACATACTTCACATTTGTATGGGCTGTCATCTATGTGAAGGAGTCTATGACTCGAGAAATTGTGTTCTGTACTGAACTGCTTGGAAATATCAGAATCATAATGCTGTTCCCCTGCATGGACCTTTGCATGCCTTAAAAGACTACTTTTCCGTGTAAATACCTTGAGACACTGCTCACATTGAAAGGATTTTTTACTTCTGTGAAGTTGCGTATGTCTTGCAAAGCTGGATTTTGCTGTGAATTTCTGGAAGCATATTTCACACTTCCAAGTATCTTCACTTGTATCTGTCACATTGTGTATTGAAGTATCCGTTTCTTTTTTCATTTCCTTTATAATCAATTCGTCTATGTTTTCTCCGAGACGACTTTTCAGTGCTGACTCCATGTCAGTAAATTTACAATTCCCTTTTATTCAGAGGACAGCAAACCCAATAACTTCACTTTTTTTAATTCTGACGTTATGCGGTCATGAACTTTAAAAAAAACACGCCCCTTTTATTTATATCGTATTGCGTACAACGAAAAACTGTAACAGAATCAAGTTGGAAGTCAAATACAACGTTAGGAATGTTTTAAAAATATCTTTAATTGAAACATGTAGCAGGAGAAATAGAATGCACAACATACGTTTTGAAAGCATATTTTCTGAAATCAGGAACTAAAATCAACTTGAAAATACGTATAATCTTTTCGTCTCTGTAACAAACTCCTGTTCATCCACATTACGCAATTTTTGCGCGAACTTTACTGAAAAAACGGTACAAACCTAAATAGTCAGAATTATTTTTTATAGGCATCAAAGTCTTCGTGAGGTTCACAATTTGGTTAGAAAATCTTACGCTATTCAGAAGTGTACAACAACAATAAATTACGCGAACGTTTCGCAACGTACTTACACATGTATATGAAAACCGGACAACAAATTTTCCGTAACAATTATAAACAAATATAAACTTAAAAATTCATTCACTAAACCGGAAACTGTCAACAAACGAAAGGATGATTCTCTAAACCGGGAAAAAAAAAAGCCGCCCCGGTGGCGCAGTAGTCTAAGCGATGGCCTCTGATCATTCATTCGAATGCCGCCCCGGTGGCGCAGTGGTCTAAGGCGTTGGCCTCTGATCATTCGTCCGTAAGGGGTCCGGGTTCGAATCCCGGTCAGGCATGGATGTTGTGTTTGTCTTACGGCACTGGCTCTCTCCCTTCCCTGGAACCAGTGACCCTAAATTAGGGACGGGCGACTGCTTATAGCCCATTGAGTTGCTCACGGTGGTCGTTAAACCTCCAATCAAAAAAAAAAAAAAAAAAAAAAAAATTCATTCGAAAGGTGTCCTGGTTCGATCCAGGTGGGTGAGGGTTTTTTTTTTGTTTTTTTTTTATTGGAGGTTTAACGACCACCGTGAGCAACTCAATGGGCTATAAGCAGTCGCCCGTCCCTAATTTAGGGTCACTGGTTCTAGGGAAGGAGAGAGCCAGTGCCGTAAGACAAACACAACATCCATGCCTCACCGGGATTCGAACCCGAACCCCGTTCGGACGAATGATCAGAGGCCATCGCTTAGACCACTGCGCCACCGGGGCTGCCCGGTGAGGTATAGATGTTGTGTTTGTTTTACGGACACTGGCTCTCTTTCTTTCCCTGGAATCAGTGACCCTAAATTAGGGATGGGCGACTGCTTATAGCCCGTTGAGTTGCTCACGCTGGTCATTAAACCTCCAATATAAAAAAAAAAAAAAACACGACTAACACCTCAACTAAAGATAAAATCAACAAAAAGTAGAAATCACAGTTGAAAGAAGATCGTACACACGTATCTATCGCTTTAAATTCGTGTTCAGTCTCCCTTCATGGGAGAGGTACAAACCTCAACCCCTCTCTGGCTACGCCACTGCCAGTCCCTAATTTATGGCTACTGACTCCAGGGAAGGGAGTAAGCCAGTGCCGTATCCTGGGCTTGTAAGGGTGACGTCTCAAACTTGAAGCACTTTGAGCAGACGACACAGAGCTGATGGCCACGCCCAGTAAGACGTTCCTAGTACTTTTTCACAGTGCGGGAATAAGGAATAGAACGTTTTTCATCAAAAAATTTATATTTCTTTTAAAATGGATTGTGCTGTGCCTTTGAATGTGTCAACTTATCACCTAAAGCACCTGCTGGTGTAACTTTTCATAGGTAACTGTGCATAGATTGTTCATTTTTCTCTTTTTGCAAGTCTTTGTAGTTTGATTAAGAAACTGCCGGTTCTGGAAATGACCAAATTTTAAGCAAATCAGAATTTAGATTAATCTTCCCCTCCAGAATTGTCCGCAGTAAAGTTCTCATTTACTAATAATTGATATATCTTACACATTTGTGTTATTTTTATGCTCAATCATACTGATGTATGGGGATCTAAATCTGTGCTGACGGCGAAGGAAAATGCGTCGCGGCAAACCGGTTGAATTTTCTCGGCGGAGATTTCTCAGACACACAGATATCATATACAAGAAGCTAGATTGGACACCCAGCCCATGAGGCGTGAGAAGGTAGGCGCCATTTTCAGCGGGTCATCACTATCCAATTAATCATGACTACTTTGCATTAAGTCAAAGGAATACGAGTTTGGTACTGTGATTTTCTATTTATATTGAGATTCAAAGCAGTCAGTACCCATTTAGAGGCGGAAGTTATAAAATTTAAGTAAAAAACAGTAATATTCCATAGTGCTAACTAGAATGCCAAGGGTCTTGCAAAATATTGAATTATTTCAGATTCGGCCAGGTCTTAAATTCCAGAGAAGACATTCCGGTATCTGCGATATAAACAAATATCACGCTGGTTTTAATTTGCTGAGAGATATGATTTTGACGTTCCTTGTTAATGAATGCTTACATTTAATACGCCATTTCGTTGCTATATTGCCCAAATAAATGTGAAATGTTAAAATCTGAAATTTCCTTAGTGCATAACAAGACGAAATATAAAAATATTTGGTGAAATTCAAAACTTTTTGAGCAAACATAATAAATAAATCAGAATGACAGAGGTAATAGCAACAAGGAAAAAGATTCACATTATTTCAGCTTTTCTATGTAAAGCATGTGGAAGCCTTTTTTTCGTGTTCAAATCAATAGTTTGCTGGATTTAATAGCTACTTATTGATTTTAAATAAATTATTATTTGCGTTTACGTTATTTTAAATCGTTGCCGCATTACCTTCTTAAAAATGTTTTCCAATAATTTTCTGTACTTGCATACAATACCAGCTTTAAATTTTAATATATATATATCATCATCATCATTGTCAACCATTATCAATCCACTGCTGGACGAAGGTCTCCCAAGTTTCCTCCACAACGGTCTGTCTTGTGCCAGTCTCCTCCATGTCACCCCTGCATACTTTCGAATTTCATCCACCCATCTCCTATGTGGTCTTCTTCTGGGTCTTTTCCTGTCCCTTGGAATCCAATCTAAAATTTCGGCTGTCCATCGATGATCTGTCCTTCTGGCAGTATGTCCAGCCCATTGCCATTTCAGGGATTTAACTCTGATCATGATGTCTTCCACTCTTGTCATTTTTCGGATCCACGAGTTCCTCTTCTTATCTCTCCTGGTTACACCAAGCATGCACCTCTGCATGCTTCTTTGAGTTGTCTGCAGCCTTTGTATGTCTCTTTTAGTTAAGGTCCACGTCTCTGCACCATACGTAAGCACTGGAAGGATGCATTGATCAAACACTTTTCTTTTAAGACATAATGGCATATTGCTCTTGAAAATTATGCTGTTTCTTCCAAAAGCTCTCCAGCCAAGTTTTGTACGCCGATTAATTTCTTCATCAATGTGACCCTCACTTGATATCTGCTGTCCAAGATAAACGTACGTGTCTGTTATCTCCAGCTTTTCTCCATCAATCGATAAATCTTCATTTCTTGTAAAAGCATTGAACATCACTTTTGTCTTCTGAAAGTTCATTTTTAATCCCACTTCTTTACTCTTGTCAGCAAGTTCCTGGATCATACTCTGCAGCTCTGATGGGGTAGTTGCAAAAATGACTACGTCATCAGCAAAACGAAGGTGGGTTAGATAATCTCCATTAATCTTTATCCCCTTGTTTTCCCAGCTCAGCGACTGAAAAACACCCTCCAATGTGGCATTAAAGAGCTTCGGAGATATGGTGTCACCTTGTCTCACTCCCTTTCCAATTTTTACGTGTGTTGTATTTTCAAACAGCCGAATCTTTGCACTTGCATTTTCATAGATGTTATTAATAATATTAATGTATGCATCTTCAATACCGCAGGTTTTCAGAGCCATTGTAACTGCTGATGGTTTCACCGAATCAAAGGCTTTTTCATAATCGATAAAAGCCATGCACAATGGAAGTTCATATTCCCTCGCTCTTTCAATTAGTTCTCTCAGCACGTGGATATGATCTATTGTGCTGTAGCCACTCCTGAATCCAGCTTGTTCTCTCGGTTGAGCCATGTCCAGTGTTACCTTCAAGCGGTGTGAAAGAACTTTAGTGAAGATTTTATAAACTACTGATAGGAGGCTGATAGGTCTGTAGTTTCCGAGATCCTCAATGTCACCTTTCTTATGTAGCAGGATCATTGTAGCGGTGTTCCAATCCTCAGGAATCTTTCCTTCATTAAGGCATCGAGTGAAAATTTGGGCGAGTACTGTTTCGATTTCTCCACTTGCTTCTTGTATGATGTCTACAGTAATTCCATCTCCTCCTGGAGCTTTTCCTCGCTTCATGTTCTTGATTGCATGTGCAACTTCTGCTGGAAGGACTGGAGGAACTCTGGTACTGGTATCTTTCATGATGTCTGGAGTGCATATATCATCCCTTTCATATAATTTGGAGTAGAAATCTTTCACTCTTGTCAAAATTTCGCCTCTATTTCTTGTTACAGAACCATCTTCTTTTCTCAGTGCCATAATCTGTTTTCTTCCCTTACTGAGATGTCCCTTTGCTATCTTTAGGCTTTGGTTGTTTTCAATTGCTTTCCTCACTAGTTCACAGTTGAATTTCCTTACGTCTTCAGTGATACTTTTTCTTACTGTCTTGCATAGCTCTATATATTCCACTTTGGAAGTCACATCTTCTTTAGTTGTCCTCATCTCTCTTCTTTTTTGCATCAACATTTTGGTTTTTCCTGATAATTTGTTCACATGCAACTTGTTCTTAGACCCAGCTAATTTTGTTGCTGTTTCCATAAGAGCTTTGGTTACTTTTCTGTTAACTTCAGAGATGTCCACTTCTTCCGATGTTAGGCCTTCTAAAGCAGAGAACCTGTTCTTCAGTTCTAACTTGAAGGTATTATGGTGTTTTAAGGTTGGTTATGTCAATAGATTTTGTTTGTCTTATGAGCTTGCCACGTTCAAGTTTAGTGTTGAGGTGCATCTTACATCTCACCAATCTATGGTCACTACCTGTGTTGAACTTGTTTAGCACACTGCAGTCTTCTATGACGAATTTTTTGTTACACATAATAAAATCAATTTCACTTGTCGTCCCATTTTGATGTCTCCATGTCCATTTCCTGTGTGGCTTTTTCTTGAAGAAGGAGTTCAAGATGAAAAACCCTTCTGCCTCTGCAAACTCAACGAGAGTATTTCCACGCTGGTTTCTGTTGCCATGACCGAATTTACCTACTGAAGTTTCATTCTGTTGCCGTTGCCCTATTTTTGCATTGAAATCTCCCATAATTATTTTCAAGTGCTGCTTACCTTTATTATTTAGATGACAAATTTCCTCATAAAATTCTTCAATTTCTTCTTCAGGATGACTTGTGGTGGGTGCATAAGTTTGAATAATCTGAGCCTGGTATCTTTTCGAGAGTTGGATAACAAGCCGTGCAGCTCTGTCAGAGGAACTTTCAACTTCTACAACTTTATCCTTCAGTTTCTTGTTTATTATAAATCCAACACCACTAGTTCTGCCAGTATCTATCCCCCGATAGTAGAAGAGATGTCCACTTTTCAGTTCGATGAGATCTTCTCCTTTTCTCCTTACCTCACTTAGCCCCACGATGTCCCACTTGATCCTTTGTAGTTCCTCTTCCAATTCAAGAAGCCTTGAATCAGAAGATAGGAGCGTCCATTGTAAGTAGCCAAGGTCAGCATCAGATGGCAGCCTAGTCCGGTCCTCCGGGGATTCTTAGCACCCTCTGCCTTCATGTCGCACTGGCCGCTGCCTTGGCCAGGTACATTCCAGCTGCCGGAGACTGAGGGCCAAGATTTAAGTTGTGGAATCATTTTGGAGGGGTTTGGCCATAACTCACCACGCTGGCCAAGCGGGTTGGTGAGTGTGGGATAGAATTTCCTCTGATCCCGATGGTATAGTTATACCGCTATATTGTTTTCAGCATTGGGCAAGAGGCAAATAAGTAACAGTAATTATATTTTTGTCTCTCTGCGTAAGATTTTTATCTGAGGAAGCTTTCACCATGATTTATACAATAACCAAGTCCAAACTATCCTGCGTAACGTGCCATGCTCCGCCGCCATCTTGACCCGCTCAATGTGGCTCCATGCTTCTCACAGCGCTAGCCCATGCTCAACAGAGCAGACAGCCAATCTAGTCCCTTATACGATATCTGTGCTCAGACATACGTGCATATAAATACGATGAACGCATGTTTTATATGAAGCGATAATTTTATGATATTTTTTTATAGGGGTGGCCCAAATTATTTAGGATGCAAATTAAAACACTCTGTAGGAAACATCTCCAAAAATAATAGGGAAGCGATAAAAATATCTCCGCCGTATTAAAGTGAAAATATATATTCAGAAACATATACAAATATATTTAAAATTCCCATTATTGGTAAAATATATATTCAAAAACACATACTTATATTTAAAAATACGCAGCCAATACAAAGAACGAAGGATCAAGAGATACCTCATGGGGAGGCACGGGCCCCAGGACCACCTCCCATTGAATTCCAGTAAACGTTTAAACCAAGGAGATTAGAATAATACTTCTGGAGAGAGATGCCCGGTGTCTCTTAACCGTGAAGCCGCAATGTGTGGGAAATTGACGTTGTTTACATGTTACCTATGTAATTTCAGCTGTGTGTATTTTGGAATTTCGTAGCTTTGGGTTGCAGAAACCGAGTTGATATAAAACCGGAATGAATTATACTTCTTACACAAGTTAAGCTTTCAATTTTAGCGCTATATTTTGTTTAGAATTCGCACTAACGTTCGTGTATTTCAATTTAAAATAAAAATGAGAAGAGGCCTCAAAATGCCGCCCCGGTGGCGCAGTGGTCTAAAGCGCTGGCCTCTGATCATTCGTCCGTCTGGGGTCCGGGTTCGAATCCCGGTGAGGCATGGGATGTTGTGTTTGTCTTACGGCACTGGCTTTCTCCCTTCCCTGGAACCAGTGAACCTACATTAGGGACGGGCGACTGCTTATAGCCCATTGAGTTGCTCACGGTGGTCGTTAAACCTCCAATCAAAAAAAAAAAACAAAAAAAAAGGCCTTCCCACATTGGCAGCAGGTAACGTTATAAAATTGTAAACATTTGCAACGAAAGAAGGCGATTGGGCCAACACAAAATTCATTGCAATAGCCTTGATTACCACCACCTTTCCCACACTTTAACAGCCGTCACTCACGATTATAGACTTCACGCAAAGTGGTACTGCTCCATTAACAAAGGCATCTCCAGATATCTTATTCTAACCTCATTAGTTTAAACGACATTTTCATTATGAAAATTTTAAAAGGCAAAAAATTTCATTCGGCTGCATATTTTTTATACTAAACGCTGTAGCTCATACCTTCTTAAGAGTTCGATTTTTTTTATTGGAGGTTTAACGACCACCGTGAGCAACTCAATGGGCTATAAGCAGTCGCCCATCCTTAATTTAGAGTCACTGGTTCCAGGAAAGGGAGAGAATCAGTGCCGTAAGACAAACACAACATCCATGCCTCGCCGGGATTCGAACCCAGACCCCGTTCGGACGAATGATCAGAGGCCATCGCTTAGACTAATGCGCCACCGGGGCGGCAGTTCGTTCGATTTTGCAAGGTTAGGACTCATAAACTGATACGAAAAAAATTCTCATGGGTAATTTATGCGCATCTGATGACCTGAGGAAATTTCCACGCACACACACACACAAATCACTTTTTTTATTGGTGGTTTAACGACCACCATGAGCAACTCAATGGGCTATAAGCATTCGCCCGTCCCTAATTTAGGGTCACTGGTTCCAGGGAAGGGAAAGAGCCAGTGCCGTAAGACAAGCACAACATCCGTGCCTCACCGGGATTCGAACCCGGACCCCTTACGGACGAATGGTCAGAGGCCATCGCTTAGACCACTGCGCCACCGGGGCTGCCAAAAATCACTTTAACTTTAATGTTAAGTACTTGTGTCAAGAGGAACTCCTAAAAATAATGTGCTGTTATTTATAGTTGGTTCGTTACGTTTGCGAGTAAACAGGAACTTTAAAGAGCCCGTAGAATTGAGTTTGTAACAATATTAATTGATTCAGTTTCATACAGAGATATATGTAAAACACGATAAGTAGAAAATGTTATGTTAGCTATTTGCGAATTCGGTGACGAAAGCTCATACTCTTCTGCAGTTGTTAAAAAACTAAAACAAAGTTCGAAAAACATCAATAAAAATGTATCATAGATAGCCTAAAACATTTATTATATGTTACCTAATAATCGCTACCTTTTTTTACTGATCCACATACTGAAATTTAAAATATAGATCGAAAAAGACAGCCCGAGCATCACTACTCAGCCGCCCCCGTGGCGCAGTGGTCTAAGCGATGGCTTCTGATCATTCGTCCGAACGGGGTCCGGGTTCGAATCCCGGTGAGGCATGGATGTTGTGTTTGTCTTACGGCACTGGCTCTCTCCCTTCCCTAGAACCAGTGACCCTAAATTAGGGACGGGCGACTGCTTATAGCGCATTGAGTTGCTCACGGTGGTCGTTAAACCTCCAATCAAAAAAAAAAAAAAAAAAAGGCCTCAAAATACCTAAGAATTTTATAAATTGAGCATTATTTCCCACATTGGCAGCAGGTAACGTTATAAAATTGTAAACATTTGCAACGAAAGAAGGCGATTGGACCAACACAAAATTCATTGCAATAGCCTTGATTACCACCACCTTTCCCACACTTTAACAGTCGTCACTCACGATTATCGACTTCACGCAAAGTGGTACTACTCCATTAACAAAGGCATCTCCAGATAACTTATTCTAACCTCATTAGTTTAAACGACATTTTCATTATGAAAATTTTAAAAGGCAAAAAATTTCATTCGACTGCATATTTTTTATACTAAACGCTGTAGCTCATACCTTCTTAAGAGTTCGATTTTTTTATTGGAGGTTTAACGACCACCGTGAGCAACTCAATGGGCTATAAGCAGTCGCCCTACCTTAATTTAGAGTCACTGGTTCCAGGAAAGGGAGAGAATCAGTGCCGTAAGACAAACACAACATCCATACCTCGCCGGGATTCGAACCTGGACCCCGTTCGGACGAATGATCAGAGGCCATTGCTTAGACTAATGCGCCACCGGGGTGGCAGTTCGTTCGATTTTGCAAGGTTAGGACTCATAAACTGATACGAAAAAAATTCTCATGGGTAATTTATGCGCATCTGATGACCTGAGGAAATTTCCACGCACACACACACACAAATCACTTTTTTTTTATTGGTGGTTTAACGACCACCATGAGCAACTCAATGGGCTATAAGCATTCGCCCGTCCCTAATTTAGGGTCACTGGTTCCAGGGAAGGGAAAGAGCCAGTGCCGTAAGACAAGCACAACATCCGTGCCTCACCGGGATTCGAACCCGGACCCCTTACGGACGAATGGTCAGAGGCCATCGCTTAGACCACTGCGCCACCGGGGCTGCCAAAAATCACTTTAACTTTAATGTTAAGTACTTGTGTCAAGAGGAACTCCTAAAAATAATGTGCTGTTATTTATAGTTGGTTCGTTACGTTTGCGAGTAAACAGGAACTTTAAAGAGCCCGTAGAATTGAGTTTGTAACAATATTAATTGATTCAGTTTCATACAGAGATATATGTAAAACACGATAAGTAGAAAATGTTATGTTAGCTATTTGCGAATTCGGTGACGAAAGCTCATACTCTTCTGCAGTTGTTAAAAAACTAAAACAAAGTTCGAAAAACATCAATAAAAATGTATCATAGCCAGCCTAAAACATTTATTATATGTTACCTAATAATCGCTACCTTTTTTTACTGATCCACATACTGAAATTTAAAATATAGATCGAAAAAGACAGCCCCAGCATCACTACTCAATGTAATATTATGATCTTAGTCGTCTCACCAACATGGCGGCAAAGCCTGTGACGTCAGAATCATGACGTTTCGCTGGCTTCATTTTGATCACACGAGGGGAACGGCGGACCCTTACTCCATCTATTCTAATCTCCTTGCTTAAGACGCTTAACCGTGAAGCCGTAAGGTTTGGGAATTCAACTTTTTTTTTATTCAAGGTTTAACGACCACCGTGAGCAACTCAATGGGCTATAAGCAGTCACTCGTCTCTAATTTAGGGTCACTGGTTCCAGGGAAGTAAGAGAGCCAGTGCCGTAAGACACACATGACATCCATGCCTCACCGGGGTTCGAACCCTGACCCTTCTCGGACGAATGGTCATAAGTCAACGCTTAGACCACTGCGCCACCGGGGCTGGGAATTAGACTTTGTTTACGTGAAACCGGTGCAATTTCAACTGTGTGTGTTTTGGATTTTTTTTTATTGTAGGTTTTTTTTTTTTTTTTTTTTTTTTTTTTATTGGAGTTTTAACGACCGCCGTGAGCAACTCAATGGGCTATAAGCAGTCGCCCGTCCCTAATTTAGGGCCACTGGTTCCAGGGAAGGGAGAGAGCCAGTGCCGTAAGACAAACACAACATCCATGCCTGACCGGGATTCGAACCCGGACCCCTTATGGACGAATGATCAGAGGCCAACGCCTTAGACCACTGCGCCACCTATTGTAGGTTTAACGACCATCGTCAGCAACTCAATGGGCTATAATATATAAGCAGTCGTCCGTCCCTAATTTAAGGCCGCCGCCCCGGTGACGCAGTGGTCTAAGCAATGGCATCTGATCATTCGTCCGGAAGGGGTCCGGGTTCGAATCCCTGTGAGGCATGGATGTTTTGTTTGTCTTACGGCACTGGCTCTCTCCCTTCCCTGGAACCAGTGACCCTAAATTAGGGACGGGCGACTGCTTATAGCCCATTGAGTTGCTCACGGTGGTCGTTAAAACGTCCAATCCAAAAAATCATCTCCAGATATCTTACTCTAACGTCCTTGGCCTCATCGTGATTCGAACCCGGACCCATCTTAGACGAGTTATCAGAACCCAGCGCTTAAACCAATGCCCACAAACAGGTCATTTTGTGAGGAACAAACAGGTCATTTTGTGCAGAATACGTAAACGTGAAAAAAAAAATGCAATTACCGTCCGCAGGCGTTCCGGCGTAAGAAGTCAATACGGGATATGGCCACCATGGAGGGCAATGCAAGATTCCACACGTCGTGTCATGCTTTGCACAACATTATCAAGCAGCTGTTGGGGTAATTTATCCCATTCCTCTGTCAATGCAAGGATGAGGGTGTCCTTGTTTATTGGAGGGTATTGGCGACCAGCAAGACTCCTCCCCAAAGCATCCCACGCATTTCCAATGGGATTCAGATCTGGAGAACGTGCTGGCCATACGAGGCGTTGAATATCCTCGCTCTCAAGACACTCCTGGACAGCGACTGTTCGATGACATGTTGCGTTGTCATCCATGAAAATGAATCTATCACCGACAGCACCACGGAACATGCGAACATGAGGTAGCAGAACATCATTAATGTATCGTTGGCCAGTCATAGTCCCAGTTGGAAGCACATAGAGGGACGTACGGCCATTGATCATGATGCCAGCCCATACCAAGACACTACATGTTGGATATCGGTCCCTTTCCTGTATGTATGCTGGACAATATGCAGTACCACTATCACGCCAGATCAGTTGTCGTCGACAATCAGCCGATAGACTGTATCTATTCTCATCTGAGAAGAGGACAGCAGACCAGTCGTTATCAGTCCAATTGCGATGTTGATGGCACCATTGTAAACGGGCGGTACGGTGACGTCAGGACAATGGGATGCACACAACAGGACGGCGGGCGTATAGTCATCCTTCATGCAAACGTCTGGCGACAGTTTTTCGGGAGATCCGCTTGCCAGTAGCAGCCATAAACTGATTTGCTACCTCACTAGCTGTGCTGCGCCGGTGTCTTTTTGTTGATAGCACTGTGTACCGATCTTCTGCAGGTGTCGTGCTGCGAACACGACCTCCCCCGTGACGTTTGCTACTCTCTCCATTTGTTTGAAATGATTTCCAAAGCCTTGAAACAACACTGTGGCTGACGTCGAACTCCCTGGCAATATCTGTTATTTTTCGCCCTTCTTCAATCTTGCCAATAATACGGCCACGCGTAAAATCATCTAGGTGATGTCGGGAAGACATACTGAAAATTGCAAGTTCGTCAATTGATTCTTTCGCTTTCAACTTTGCGTTTGAACAACAACGGTCAATACGCGTCTAATCCTTTATATCTCTTATCAGCGCTATGACGTCACGAACAAGTTCTGCAATCCAAAATTTGCATACGCACAACACGTCTTACTGTATCCCGCACTTATGCTAATTTCCACATTTTCCTGCCTTCCATTTTATGGTTGCTGTCGTTGCTATTGTCATCCGTCCTTAGCAATTGTCCGGCAGTGTATAACGAAGTAAATTTCTCCGTCATTTTGGCACACGCCGGGGATCAAACCCGAGTTCTCTTATTCCGGAACAAGTCGATCTACCAACTGAGCTACGCAGACGTTCGTTCTCGCTGCTATCTGCGGGGCAGCACGTCACACAATGTAAAGATACGAACAATAGAAAGACATCTCATGAAGATACTCGCAGAAGTGAATTAATTTTACTTTTTTATCATTCCCCCCTCCTCCCACATAATGTCAGCCCCTAGTTTTGACACACATCCCCGATTAAGATTGAAGACAAAAAAGAGTTTAAAGTCTTTTAACAAGTGTCAGCAGAAGTCTCCATGGTAAGGGTACCTTATGTCAGAAAGTCGTCGTTAGAGCATGAGTCACCTAGATCAAGGATATGTAGGCTCTCAGCCATTAATACTGAAGACTTAGAGTTGTGTGTTGTGAGGATTTTGGTGTGATCAGAACCGGCTGGACCATAGGGGCAACCCGGGAGGTCGCCCCGAGCCCCGCATTTTAGAAAATAAAAACAAAATAATATTTTCTAGAATTCTAAAGATATTTCTTCTAGAATTCAGAGGATATATCGTATTTTCTAGAATTAAAAAGGCATTTTTATAATGTTTTTTTTTCTTTAGTTTACACTTTTCCCTTTTCACTTTTAAATAGGTTACTGCTCTTCATCGTACCGTAAAGACACTGAGATTTGCAGATTTCAAATTATTGTTGTTATAACCACCTTAAACTTTTCCACATTCATGAAATAGCAAATTAAATTTCATCGTTTTGTGACTTTCAAATTTTTGTTCAACAATTTGATGAGTAAACCAGATGCTTAAATGAAAAAAATAAATAAAAAAGAACAATTTTAAAATTGTTTTGTGGCTATATATGCATGGAGGCCAATTGTTCAGTGGCTTTAAATACAGAAAATTTAAAGAAAAGCAATTTTCATACATGAGGGCGTATAAAAGTTAAGAAAAGTCGCTAATTTGGCAGTTATTCCACCTTGCATCATAAAATAATCACTGAAACATGTACCAGGTAAAAAAATATATATATGAACGAATTGATTTAAGAAGGACCTTTATTATTCTTTACGCAAAAATATTCACTACGCAGAATAGTTAAAGTTATATTTTGATGATTCTGTGAGAAATTTCATGTAAAAAGCACCATGCAACCTAAAACCCCTTCTCTATGAAAAGAAAATCGTAGATTTTAGCACTTTTTACTCTCTCTCTCTCTCTCTCTTTCTGAACTTTCAATACATTTTACAGTCTTTTTTATTAATCTCACAGCAATTTGAGATAATAATTCTTCCTTATAGTAGCTTTCGTGTGTTTTCATTTTTCACGTAACAACTTTATTAAACTGTGAGATTCATTTTATAGGGCCCGCAATTAAATTTTCCTTCGGCCCCTCCTATAAAATTGCGCCCCGGGTTCGGCAAAAGTTCCATCCCGCTCTGGGTCTGATCCCACTTTGGAGACAAAGTTCCATCCAGGCATTTTCTGGATAGAGCGGTGGAGTGTGCATGCAACAGTTTGAACTCTCCATGTATCTTCATGAGATGTCTTTCTATTATTGGTTTCTTTACATTGTAATTACTGATTCACTCATATTTGTACATAATTAATGTATTCACCCTATGTACAATGATTCGCTCAGTGACCTGAAACTTGCGCAGATCTAACCAGCGCTAGCTACTTAAAACCTGGAGTATCCACCGTACGATTTTCAATGTATATACTTACCTGATGAAGGAGCCCATGGGTTCTTGAAAGTTTTTGTGGGGATTTTAATTTTGCTTTTAAATGTAAAGTGCTTTTAAACTTCTCATTAAAAAAATTATACCGTACTGAGACGGCTGATATTTACTAAGTGTATACAGGGCCGGCTGGACCATAGGGGCAACCGGGCCGGTCGCCCCGGGCCTCGCGCCTTTAAGGGGCCCTGCAGTTTAAGAAAACATTTTTTTCAGTTAGAATGTTTTACAATTATTATTTTTTTGTGTGTAAGTTTTCAGGTGCGAAGCCCTTAAAAAGATGTTTCTGGTTTTTTTTTAAGTTTTTTTGTTTGTTTCCAATCCCCCGGTTTTCGAATAGGTTATTGGCCGCCCCGGTGGCGCAGTGGTCTAAGCGATGGCCTCTGATCATTCGTCCGTAAGGGGTCAGGCTTCGAATCCCGGTGAGGCATGGGATGTTGTGTTTGTCTTACGGCACTGGCTCTCTCCCTTCCCTGGAGCCAGTGACCCTAAATTAGGGACGGGCGACTGCTTATAGCCCATTGAGTTGCTCACGGTGGTCGTTAAACCTCCAATCAAAAAAAAAAAAAAAAAAACTATTGGTTATCGCCCTTCTCCGTACAAATACGGAGATCTGTAGATTTCAAGTGCCGCCCCGGTGGCGCAGTGGTCTAAGCGATGGCCTCTGATCATTCGTCCGAACGGGGTCCGGGTTCGAATCCCGGTGAGGCATGGATGTTGTGTTTGTCTTACGGCACTGGCTCTCTCCCTTCCCTGGAACCAGTAACCCTAAATTAGGGACGGGCGACTGCTTATAGCCCATTGAGTTGCTCACGGTGGTCGTTAAACCTCCAATCAAAAAAAAAAAAAAAACTATTGGTTATCGCCCTTCTCCGTACAAATACGGAGATCTGTAGATTTCAAGTGCCGCCCCGGTGGCGCAGTGGTCTAAGCGATGGCCTCTGATCATTCGTCCGAACGGGGTCCGGGTTCGAATCCCGGTGAGGCATGGATGTTGTGTTTGTCTTACGGCACTGGCTCTCTCCCTTCCCTGGAACCAGTGGCCCTAAATTAGGGACGGGCGACTGCGTAGGCCTATAGCCCATTGAGTTGCTCACGGTGGTCGTTAAACCTCCAATAAAAAAAAAAAAAAATTTTTCAAGTGATTATTGTAACGACCTTGATATTTTCCGAATTCACCAAATCGCAAATTTAATTTCATCATTTTGTGGCCCTTGCTTTTATATATTTAACAAAGTGAGTGCAAACCGGATATTTAAATTTAAATAAAATAAAAAAGAATTATATCAAAGTTGGTTTTGGGCTACACATGGAGGCCATTTATTTAGTGACTTTAAAAACATTACTAGAAATTAAAAAAAATCATATATGAGCGCGAATAAAGGTTTAAAAAGCAGCTAATTTGTCAGTTATTCCATTTTGTATTAAAAATCAATCACTAAACCATGTATCAGGCGAAAAAAACTATTTATACAAATTTATTATTGTACACTAAAATATTCGCAATCCAAAAAATTTCGCTACGCACGTAGCTTTTTGTCATTTTGTGAAGCAGTTTTTATACAATAAGTGAAAATACAACCTCAACCCCACCTCCCCGGAAAGAAAATCGTAGATTTTAACAGTTTTTACTCTCTCTCTCTCTCTCTCTCTGAACTTTCAAGCATATTCTGGTCTTTTTCTCGAGCTTAAAAGCAAATGCTTCTTTGAGATAATCATTTTATCTTTACGATAGTTTTCGTTTTGAAGTACTACATAGGTGAAGCACATGTCAAAAAGGAAAAGTTACAGAGATAAATTCCGTCGATGTACCTTAATCGGTAAAGCATTCAGCTCTGGAACGCAGAGGGATGCGAATTCGTCGCCGTCACAGGCAAATCTGTGGGCTTCACATCCTGTGTATTCTTTACGGACATCTTTCACGTAACGACTTTATTAAAATATGAATTAGTGTTATTGGAGAAATCTCTGTCATTGGCGGATCGAGCACGGGGTGATTGCGGCGATCGCTACCCTCTATCCTTAAAACTAAAGACCTAATTTTTCTCTTTCCTTTCTTTTTTTTTCCTTCAAAAATATGCCGATAAAATATATATTTCTTTTCCTGATGAAAATCAACTGAAACAAGACTTTATCAATATAATATTAAAAACGGAATTATGTTCTACAAATCCAAAACTATACATACACACATGCAGTGGCACACCCACGGGGGTGGCCTATGGGCCCCCCTCCTCTTGACTTGACAGAGGGGGAAATTATTACATCGAAGTTTGAAACAAAAAATGACGATACGCTATCTTCATGTACTTCTTAATCGTGAACCGTATAATTATAAATACAATGATTATAAGGAGTAGTTCGTTCGCGGATGTGTTAAATAAATTTAGAAAAACCTAACCAGCAAAAGAATTTTATCTACTGCTTCTAGTCATTTAACTTTCTTGTATTGTAACATTACCAGTAACTGGACTAAGAATAAATATAGAAAAGTCAACCTCCTCCTTAATTGTTATGGCACCTGACGATGTTTTCGGGTAAACTTACGGAGTTACCCCCACTTTGGAAAAATTATGTGCCCCCCGGAAGAAATGTTTTACGGGGGGGGGGGGGGGCAATGTTTTTTTTTTATTGGAGGTTTAACGACCACCGTGAGCAACTCAGTGGACTTTAAGCAGTTGGTCGTCCCTAGTTTAGGACCACTGGTTCCAGGGAAAGGAGAGAGCCTGTGCCGTAAGACAAACACGACATCCATGCGTCACCGGGATTCGAACCCGAACTCTTCTCGGACGAATGATCAGAAGCCAGCGTTTAGACCACTGTGCCACCGGGGCGGCAAAGGGAGGGGGTCGCCCCCACCTTGTGAAAATTCTGTTTGCCGCGCCCACCCACACTTGGGAAATTTCTGGGTACGCTACTGCACACATGTATACACTGAGTGGCCACTTTATTATGACCAACCCCTCAGTACTTCGTTGGGCCACCTTTTGCCTTTAATACTGCGTCGATTCTTCGTGGCATGGACTCCACGAGATGTTGATAGGTGGTTTGTGGAATCTGAGACCATGCTTGATGAATAGCACTTTCCAGGAGGGTGAGTTTGAAGGGTTGTGGATCCAGCTGTCTGAAGGCTCGTTCAACTTCACCCCACAAATTCTCAATGGGGTTGAGATCTGGAGATTTTGGGGGCTACCTAAGCAAAATAAACTCACCGGCATGTTCCTGAAGCCAATCCTGTACACTACGAGCACTATGGCAAGACGCATTATCTTGTTGAAAGTAGCCATCGCCATTGGGATAAACCATCCACATGACAGGATGCACTTGGTCCGCAACGATGTTTAGATATGATGTGCCAGTCAGACGTTGATCAACACGAATTAAAGGGCCCAAAGCATGCCAGGAAAACATTCCCCAAACCATAACGTCGCCTCCACCAGCTTGAAGGGTTGTAGCAATGCATTTGGGGTCCATGATTTCATGCTGTTTCCGCCAAATTCTCACTCGGCCATCGGCATGGTGCAACTGAAAACGTGATTCATCGGACCACATAATTTGTTTCCAATTATCGACTGTCCAATCCTTGTGCTCCTGTGCGAACTGGAGACGTTTTGACGTTTTCTCTTGTTAACTGCAGACAGCAAAGGTGTTCGAACAGGCCTTCGGCTGCCATATCTCATCCGACGCAGTGTACGGCGAACAGTGCGTGCAGAGATCATTTGAGGGATCCTTGATTAAGATCGTCTGTAATTTGCTGCATTGTTACCCTTCTGTTGTCTGTTACCAGTCTGGACACTCTCCGTTCCGCCCGAGCAGTCACTAGTCGATGACGACCACACGTTGCACGTAGAGACCCAGTTTTTTTGGCTGACAGTCCAGTCTTTAAACACTTTAACAGCTGCTGTAGAACATTTCACGAATGCGGCGGTTTCGGTGATACACGCTCCATGGCTCCGAGTTCCTACAATCATCCCACGTTGAAAGTCCGTCAAATCGCATTTGTTACCGATCTCGTCACCCAAACATCACTTCTACTACTGTCACAAGTACTAAGCTTTCCCTTTATATACTAGCCTCGCCCTCTGGCGGCAACAGCGTGCAGCCATAGCTCATTTGCTTAAAACTTTCAGGTGGTCATAATAAAGTGGCCACTCAGTGTATACACTCAATGAACAAAACATTAGAGATACCTACCTATTAGCGACTTGATCATCCTGTAGCGCGAATACAGCCTGTACAAACCCAGGCATCGACTCTATCAGATGCCGGAGGGTTTTCGGAGGTAATGTCAGCAGTGTCTCTTGCAGCATTGTCCACAACTTCGCCCGAAACGTCGGTCCAGGATCCACGGATCTGATGTTCCACCTCAACGGCGTCCCAGACAGCTTCCACAGGGTTGAAATCCCTAGACCTTGGGTCCAATGGATTGTTCCAAACTCAGATGAGTGTTGCTCGAGCCATTTCTGGATGGTTGCAGCCCGGTGCGGCGGCGCATTGTCCTTCTGAAACAGACCCATGGCAGCAGGATACGCAAAGGCCATGAAAGCGTGTAGGTGATCAGTCAGCACATGCTGGTAGTGCGCAGCGGCGAAGGATCTTTCGCGGCACACTTAGAAATCTATAATATTTCCGTGAGCCGCCGCCACCACCTTGAACATAGCCGACCTGGCACGAGGAAGCCATGGCTTCATGCTGTCGACGCCACACCCGCACCTTCCCGTCAGCTCGGTACAGCTGGAAACGTGATTCATCTGACCACACGACGCGGCGCCATTCTGCAATGTTCCAGTTTTTATGTCCTCGACACCAGGCTAGGCGTAATTTCCGGTAACGAGCCGTCAACAGCGGTACATGAGTAGGACTTCGGCTTCCGTAGCCCAGGGTATGCAACGTGCTCACTGACGCTGCTCGGGCCTCCGACATTAAACCTCGGTGTTTTTTGCGCTGCCGTTGCCAAGCAGCCGGTGTGTACCAGCCTGGATAGTCTACCCGGTCATCAATGGCGTGTGGTAGGCCACTGCTTTCTCTCTGGGCGGTAGTACGTGTGTCGATGGTACATTCACGGTATACCTTTGATACGGTTTCCCTCGGGAATCCTAGGGTTCTTACCACTAGGGGGATAGAATTATTCATTTGTCTTGCGCCAATAATGCGTCCACCATCACAGTTGCTCAGACCACCACTTTTGTCCATGTTCTTAGATTGCGATACACTGTTGCGAAGCTCCGCTGTCGGCTTATTTATTGCCTGAAATTACACACACACATGTACACCAGTGGCGTAACTATCACAACGTGCGCCCCCCCCCCCCGCGCAAGATTTACTTCAGCACCCCTAAGCACAGTAATTTTCCCAGGATTTCGAACACGAGGAAGATGCATTTTTCGCGGCGGTGTATGTGTGTGGTGGTGGTGTTGGGGGGGGGGGGATTAGGAAGTCAGGGAGTGTCTGCAAATGTAATAATGGTACCTAGAGTTACACCTGTAGTTTTAACTTTTTAAGTAATAGATTTGACAATACGTGTAATTGCTTCGTCCAAAACAAAAAAAAAATCACTTGAAGAAATCACCCTCTTACACATGGCAGATCTGCGGCTGCTGTGAATAAATATTGACGCTTGTCGCGCACGTGATCCTAGGTAATTGACTGTTTTCCCACATCCTCTACGGGGAATCCCACTGTGGCCTCGCGCTTTTCCTCAGCAGCTCAGAGAGAGAGAGAGAGAGGGCGATTGGAGAGCGATCGCATTATTTACAACCCATTGCAGAGCAATCGTATTACAACCCGAAGTCAAAGAGCCGAACACTTTCAATCTGTAGGACATTCAGTGTTTTAAAAGTGAAACTAGGAATTTATTTAAGCAAAACTAAATGTATCTTAAAGCAAAATATGAATTTTGGGGTTAATTATTGTGCGTGTTCGAATTTTTTCATAAAACTACAACTGGCAGCTACAGTACACCCCTTCGTTGCCTACATACCCCATCCCCCGTCGCAGTCGCGAGGTTGGTAGTTACGCCACTGATGTACACACATATATATGCATGTTTGTGTATATATTTTATGCATACATGATATACAGTATATATACTACATATATCCACACGCACATATTTTAAACTTAGCTTTTGTCTGTCCTTTATTTATGAAATCACACCTGTTCCATTGTCTTGCATTCACCTTTCATCTCTGTAGTACCTTCCAAGAAAAGAATGGGCTTGGTCCGATTTTCAGGGGAGGGAAAATGCCCCCTGTTGCCCCCTATATGGGCTGCCCATGGCGCAACTTTAAATAAAAGAGAAAATTATAGATTTGTTTTGTACTTTGGGGTGAAAAATTTAGTTAATTCATAACTTACCGATCCAAATATGCACTAACAGCCTTCTCCCTTTTTTTTTTTCTTTTGTTTAAATTGAAATCCGAAAGAACACAACATTTACATCACCGAGATTCGAACCAGGACCGATCTCGGACGAATTGTCATAAGCCAGCGCTTAGACCAAAGCGCCAGTCATTTCAGTACAGTAACCAGTGGCGTACCGGAAAATCTCGGAGAGGTGGGGCGGGGGGGGGGGGACTCTTGCAAAAATCTCTTCGAGGCCCTTTTGCGAAAATCTATTAGCACTCAATTACTTAAATTTTTAATTCCATATTATTAACTAGAGGCTTTATAGGTGTTTTAACAATTCAAATAGTTTGGAACAGGCATTCTTCGCAAAATCAAAATTATTACACTTTACTGCGTGTAACACAAATGTTCACCTTGTAATTTAATAAAGCTGCCCTAATTTTATACCAACAAACAAAACAGTTACGCCGAAGTTAATAATATCATGCAAACTTCATTCTTTTAGATAGCTACGACCAGCCTTTGCAAATGCCTCATGAACACACATATAAAATACGTAACTTTCATGTGACAGTGTCTAATAACCTTTTCTGATTTATACGAATATACAGGGTGATTCATAAATAAGTATACAGTTTCCAGATGCTCTAAAACAGTAACAGTTGAAGACACTGACCACAACTGCGAACCATTAGGTAGATGTACTTATAAAGTTTGTGTCCCGCTACTGAGGGAAGTGACTTAGGCGATAGCTCGTGTCACGTGAATAGTCAGTCAAAATGGCTGCGTCTGCAGTGGAGAAGGCGTTTTGTGTTCTTGAATTGAGTAAAACGGAATCTATAACTGTCTTGCAACGGCATTTTCGATCACGATTCGGAAAAGAACCTCCAACCAGAAAATTCTATCTACGATTGGCATAAAAAATGTCAAAATACGGTCTCTGTTTGGGCAAACTTAAAAGTCCTGGACTACCGCGTGTATCGGAAGAAGTCGTCGATAGTGTGTACACCGCCATTCAACGATGTCTTTGGTTGATGCCACAGTTGCAGGACGACAGTGACAAGTTTATTTTCCAATTGGATGGTGCACCACCGCACTGGTTAGGTGACGTGCGAGATTATCTCGATGAACATATTTCCTACCGACAGATTGGATGAGCCGAGGACTACAACACGCCACTGATCAAATGGCCACCCAGAATTCCTGACTTAACACCTTGTGACTTTTTCCTGTTGGAGTACGTAAAGGACAAGGTATTCGCACCTCCCCTTCCTGTTGATCTAGCAGAGCGGAAACAGCGTATCACAGCCACTATCACTGCACTTGACTCAGATATCTTACCTCGCGTTTGGGCGGAAATGGATTACCGGCTCGATGTGTGTCGTGTGACTAAGGGTCAGTGGCGTAGCTAGTAATTTCTTAAGGGGGGTGGGTCCATGGGTGTGGTTCATTGGTCAAAGCCTCGTGTACACGTACATATCGCTTTAAATTCGTGCTCAGTCTCCCCTCAAGGGAGGGGTTCAACCCCCCCCTTCCCTGTGGCTACATCAATGCTAAGGGTGGAACATCTGTGACTGTCTCTAAAAAAACTTGAAACATTCCCCTACAATTCTGTTACAGGTAACATAAAATATCTTACATCGTTCTTGTTTTATAGTGCGTTGAAACTGTATACTTCTTTCTGAATCACCCTGTATAACATAAGTCAATAAATAAGTAACAATTAAGAATTGTGGCACACAAAAGTAAAACTACTTAAACTATTTACTCTTGAATATAAAAAAACACTTAACACATAATAATACTACAAGGTTTTGCACAATTGTAAACCCCCTTTTTTTTTTTATTCTGTTATATAAAAAGAAACATGCTCCTTCCCGTGAATACCACTTTTCAGTTCATTATATTCTGAAGCACATGTAGTTATGGGCAAACAACTGTAATACACATAACACCTTATCCTCACTGGTAAAAACTTTTCATTCATTAAACTGCTATTTCCTTCACATTCTCTTGTTAATATACGTGTATAGGAACTGTTGCTATGACTGTGAAAAGGGGCCTCAAGTACTCTAAAATAAATGCTTTCCCATCAACCAGTTTTTACAAATTTTAACCGCGGAAAACAAACTTCCAAAAATTGCATTTCTTTTCTTTTTCTTTTTTTTTATTGTAGGTTTAACGACCACCGTGAGCAACTCAATGGGCTATAAGCAGTCGCCCGTCCCTAATTTAGGGTCACTGGTTCCAGGGAAGGGAGAGAGCCAGTGCCGTAAGACAAACACAACATCCATGCCTCACCGGGATTCGAACCCGGACCCCGTTCGGACGAATGATCAGAGGCCATCGCTTAGACCACTGCGCCACCGGGGCGGCGCATTTCTTTTCAATACTTCTTTTGGATTGGAGGTTTAATAACCACCGTGAGCAACTCAGAGGGCTATAAGCAGTTGCCCGTCCCTAATTTAGGGGCACTGGTTCCAGGGAAGGCAGAGAGCCAGTGCCGTAAGACAAATACAACATCCATGCCTCACCGGGATTCGAACCCGGACTCCTTGCGAACGAATGATCAGAAGTAATCGCTTAGACCACTGCATTACCGGGACGGGTTTAATACTTCTTTCAAAGCTGCTGTAAAAAATTGCTGGTTATTTCTTTATTCCCATGATGTTTCCGCAAAAGACTTTGTAAGATGTTTTTGCCAAGGCTAGAGGCTCTCTTAGCTATGAGGCTATCACCACGCGCCTGAGCGTAACGTTTGCCAGTCTACGCTACTCTGTCTTTGAGGGGAAATATTTTGGTCAAATCTTCACGTCGCCACTGCGGCCCAGTGGTTTAAAAGCTTGTTTCCGATCATTCGTCCGAGATGGATCACGGTTCGAATCCAAGGACAGTGGCGTAACGATGTTTAAAAATCTGGGGGAATGGGGTTCGATCACACATACACAGTGATCAGACCCACCCCCAGATTATATGTATAAACAATAAAATATACATACTGTATAAAATAGTTTGGGACCCCCCTACACACACACACACACACACACACACACACACACGCAAAGCAGTTGCTGAGGCGCGATCTAACGGGCACAACATAGGCGGCTCTGTTGCTGAATTTAGCAAACACAACTGTAAAACTATGATGCATAGGGAAGAAATGTAAATTACAAAGTTGTAGAGCTGACTTTGCTTATTAGGGATCGATACCGCTGTTTTATTAAGTACACATTATACACGTGTTAGTATTCTACGAAAAATCGTAATCTTATATTACTAAATTTAGTCGGTTCACATAATAAAAAAAGTGTGCATTATATTCCCGAAAATTTTGGTGGGGTCGTTTACATTGGGGATCCCAGTCTCTGAAAATCTGGAGGGGTCCTGACCCCCCCCCCGACCCCCAGTGGTTACGCCTATATGTTCAAGGACGTTTGAATAAGATATCGGGAGGTGCCCTTAATTGTTAATGGAGAAGTACCACTTTGCATACTACTTGGATCGAGCAGTTAGGTGTCTCACAGATCAGAAGAGTTCTGGTGTGAAGAGAATGAGAAATGCTTTGTAAATATGATTGTCCGCAAAATTAGGTCGGAGGAGGTGGTTTCTCAGTGCGTTTAAATTTCCTTGAGAAGTTGGAAAACTAAATAGCCATGAAGACTGAGTGACAGGCGTTTTGTGTTTGCATTAGGCATTTCTAGTGAACAACTCGCCACCACCGATTGGTCTGAATAAAAGTATAATAATGTTCCGAGCTCCTCCTTTGAGACCTTATGGGTAACACAAAGAAGTCTCCTACATCCACCTCTCAGAATCTTAGGAAAAACGACGTATTATTCATATTAAATTAACGTAACTGTGATAGTTACATGTGTTCAATGTAACTAATATGAATTATTCACAATGACTATTTAGTAGTGTGTAGAACTTCAAAGCAAGTAGTTAAGCAAAAACACAATATTCTTAGCATATCAAACTCACGTAACAGTTTTTTTTTTCAAATTAAACAATTTTAATTAAATTGATAAAAATTATTTGTAATAAAAATTGAATAAAAATTGTAAATAATAAAATTAAATCAAATTTCACAGAGCTTTTTAAAAATTTTAAAGGTATTTTTCCCAATTTGCTTTTCACCCAAGCCCTTCACCACTAATGCCCTTCTTTACTTAGAACTACATCACTGCTCGGAACAGAAAGTCTAAAGCAGATAAATTGAAATTCAAAAAGGCCGCCCCAGTGGCGCAGTGGTCTAAGCTATGGCTTCTGATCATTCGTCCGACAGGGGTCCGGGTTCGAATCCCGGTGAGGCACGGATGTTGTGTTTTTCTTACTGCGCTGGCTCTCTCTCCCTTCCCTGGAACCAGTGACCCTAAATAAGGGACGGGCGACTGCTTATAGCCCATCGAGTTGCTCATGGTGGTCGTAAACCTCCAATTAAAAGAAAAAAAAATTCAAAAAGTCAGCTCGGGTTGTGACATCGTCACTCCCCAAATAACTAAAGTCAAATTCAGCTCCTGCCGTGGCTTCGTCACTCCCATTCAGTTCGGGCCATGGCACCGTCACTGCCCAAATAACTAAAATCAAAGTAATCTCGGGCCGTGGCACGTCACTGCCCAAATAACTAAAGTCAAAGTCATCTCGGGCCGTGGCATGGTCACTCCCCAAATAACTAGAGTCAAAGTTGGCTCGGGCCATGGCATCGTCACTGCCCAAATAACTAAAGTCAGAGTCAGCTCGGGCAGTGGCACCACCACTTCTCAAATAACTAGAGCAAAGTCGGCTTGGGCCGTGGCATCGTCACTGCCCAAATAACTAAAGTCAGAGTCAGCTCGGGCAGTGGCACCACCACTTCCCAAATAACTAGAGCAAAGTCGGCTTGGGCCGTGGCATCGTCACTGCCCAAATAAATAAAGTCAAAGTCAGCTCGGGCAGTGGCATGGTCACTCCCAAAATAACTAGAGTCAAAGTCATCTCGGGCCGTGGCATCATCACTGCCCAAATAACTAGAGTCACATCCAGCTCGGGCAGTGGCATCGTAACTCCACAAATAACTGGAGTCAAAGTCAGCTCGGGTCGTGGAATCTTCACTCCCAGAATAACTAGAGTCAAAGTCAGCTCGGGTAGTGGAATCTTCACTCCCAGAATAATTAGAGTCAAAGTTAGCTCGGGCCACGGAATCTTCACTCTCAGAATAACTACGACATTACAAAATAGGTCGAACCAAAGTAGCAGTAGCAGTACAGCATGCAGAATTGCTAAGTTTTGAATAGCACAATACATGACAGACCAGCTCTTTGAAAAGCCAATATGTGAATGTACACATTTAGGAAAGGAGCAAAACATGTCAGATCTAATGTAGATGAGAGCCATGTAAACTCACTTTCATTCCTGTGTATTCTACTTTGTGGCTGCTGTGAGTTAAAGAAATAACAATAGCAATGTAAACAACACAAGAGATTATTAGATATAATATTCAAAGCAAACAGAATATAAATTCTGAATTTGTTTGTACCCCTTACTGGTCATCCATGTAACACCTCTAAGGAAACTTCAAAATTTCATTGCCCTGGAGCAGGAATCGAACCCGCATCTCCCGATTTCCGTTTGAGTATGCTAACCGCTGCACCACCATTACTCCTTCCTTCGTTGAGGTTATAGATAAGTATGAATTCTGCAAGGAAGGTGCAAAGAGATTAGAATATCTGCTTTACACAATCAAGTATACAATATAAAACACCATCTAACAAGAAATTCGATGGAATTAATTAACTTTAAAATAAAAATTAAATTCACAAGTCAAGAAAATTAAAACACCTTTACACTGACAGTTATTGGTTATTTAATTTTATTATGCCATCATGACACTATAAAATCATCAAGAAGCATGTGAATGTGTCAGTGATGTGCATGTTTATTCAAAATCGTATTTGCATTCAGGTAATTTTAATTTTAAAATAATATGTATGCTCTAACAGAGCAATCTGGGATATAGCATTAACATATGTTTACAACTCACTATGCTTATTGAAACAAATCCTAGAAAAGTGTGAGATGAAGCAAATTGTTGTACTATAATATTAATAATGGCACAACCTACAAAAAGTACAAAACCTGAAGAGTAAATATTTTACAGCACTGCTAGAGAATTTTTATGAAAACAAATTTCCCTAACATTTGCTCTGGGATGTACTATGACATATGAATTCAAAAAATGACTAAAATCAAACTCCAGAAATGGCAATTAATTAGGAGTAATTGAGAAACAAAAAAGAAAATTATTTTTTTAAATAATTTCCCATAATGCTTAAATACTGCAAATAAAGGTTTCAATGCATAACCAGTACGGTGAATATCCCACAATTTATCTGTCGATTTTATAACTCAATTACACCATTTAATGCAATTATTAAAATAAAGGCAACCTAAGTCTTTATATTTATATTCACAGAAGAAAGTTTGTTACAATGATCAAATATTTCAAGATTCGCTCTTAATCAAATGCTTTAAAAGTTGCATTGGAACTGGAGGTACTTCATTCTTTTACAAAGAGTATGTACAGTACATCATGGAATGGGTTATTTAAAAGGAGAAATCATTGAGATTATACATTATTAATTACATTGTCATATTTGGTTCTGGCAAATGAATTGATGGGGCTTCTTTTGCATTTTTTGAAGGGATATCATTGAAATAAAACACCAAAGAGAAAAGACATGAAAAAATTGAGAACTTCACAGCAAAAATACTTCAAATACACAAAAGCATATCTGGGGAGTATTTCTTAAATTATAGTACCAGATTTTTAAGTTTATTCATATTTTGATTTGTTAGAAGCACTGTTTTGGAGTACATCATTCAGATAAGAACCTTGTGGTGGTATAACAATGAAACTCCTGCAATTGAATTTTACTTTTATGTTAGTGTCTTTCAAAGCACTTTATCACACTGGAACTTTGCATGAAAAGTGGTGTAAATTTATCAATGAGTTCCCTCCAAGGACACTTAAAATTATAGAACATCTTATTTGTAATCTGCTTACACTTGCAAAAGCCACAGGCAGAGTGGTTTACATATATAACAAATTCTGTATAAAGTTATGGTTTTTGAGCGAGGAACTGGTAGTACTAAATGTAATATAAGTCTAAATGGCACTGTGATTGACCAGGTGAATGAGTTTGTATATTTGGGAAGCTTGTTTGACAGAGAGAACAGATTAGATGGCGAAATTAGTAGGCGAGTGAATTCTTCATTGAAAGTCATGGCTGTTTTGGGAGGTTTTCACAAGAAAGATGGTTTCTCAAGAGTCCCACATGGCTGTGTATGAAAGTGTAATTGTTCCTACTCTGATGTATGGCAGTAAACCCTGGGTATTACAGAAGAGACATAGGAGTAGTTTGTGTGCTGGAGAAATGCATTACTTACAGGGGGTTTGTGGGAAGATATGATCAGATCATGTGAGGAATGAAGATGTGTTGCAGTTGTGTGATGTGAAGCAAAATATTGTTAGCAAGGTGGAGACTAATATGCTTTGGTGGTTTGGCCATGTTGAAAGAATGAGGGATGAGATGCAAACTAAGAAAAATTTTTTTGCCCTAGTGGCAGGAAAAAAAGGCAGAGGAAGGCCATATTAGTAATTGCAGAACACTTTCCAGTTGTTTTGCTGTTGTTTTTTCTATGGAGACTTTCACTATGAAACAGGAATTCCACCAGTCTAAAGAATCTTACAAATTGCACTTTTTCTTCCATCATTGTTCCAACGAATGGTGCAGATGTTGTCCGAGCTTAATGAGAATACTATACTATTCTTATGACTAATGAGTAAAGTTTAATGCTTTTCTCATGAAGTTTATGGTAAACAGTTAATGAGAATAGCCAGGAATACGTCTCCATATTTTTTGCTGGCAAACTGTAATGCAACTTCTTTTTCTTTGGGCTTAATAGTCACATTCATGTTTTTTGCTTGAAGGTGAAAATCAAAGAGGAAGGATAAAAATGAGCTGAAGATAAAGCTTGACTATATTTTTTATGAAATAACTCCAATTTCTTTTCATCTGTCACTTAATACAATTTCAAACCTTCTCCACACAACAACTGCTTCAGAAATTTTGCAATCGTTTCTCTGTATCAAGAGCATTAGCTATTGGTTGATATATTGTGAATAAATCCTCTGCATTCTTCTTTACACCAAATTCATTACCTTTTCTTTGATCTTAGTTTCAGTGTTGTCATCTTTATTGTTCACCACTACAGTCATGAGTATTGGCTAGTTTTGATATAACTTCTTAAACAGTGGCATGTGGAATTCCAGTGTACATCTTGGAGCAACACAGGAACTAATTCACCACCTTGTTTATATGCTGCTCAGTTACAAAATCATGATTTCTGAAATACTTCACAATTTGTGTAACCTGCTCTTTGATATTCCAAATCCATAGGCCTTTTGCTAGAAGGTTTAAAATGTGAGTTGTACAATCATGTGTGATAACATCAACATTTCCTCCCATTTCTTTCATCTTTGTCATATTTGAAGCACTGTGTGTAACAAAACTCCTGATTTTACACAGGCATTTTTTTCCACTGATTTCAAACTCTGCATAGAAATTTGTTCAAGGTAATCCCTTGTATGGGAACTACCAGAAGGGTCAAAACTGTCCACTAAATAGACATTACCATCTGAAGTTGTTACACAAGAACAAACAGGTGGTTCATTATGGACCAGCCATCTATACTCATGCAGAGTATCTTACCTTTTAAAGACTGAGAACATTTTCCCATTTCATTAACAAAACCCTCATCTAACAAACAGCCTGCCAGATTGTGTTCTGTTGGTGGCCTATAGCCAGGATGTAGCCTTTCTTTCCAATAAGGTACTTGAACTTTTTATTTTTAAGGACAATGGAAATTTCAAAGAATAGAACATTTGAGCAATTTGCAGATCAAACATTTCTTTCTGTTTAGCTGTGGTTTGTATCACAAATGAATCAATTTTCTGTGCTGCCACAGATTTAGTGATGGCTTCGGGTACCAGAGGCAGTTCTCTTTTATGCTGGGATTCCTTGGCAGGTGAAGCACCATAAACTTTGGCATATCTTAAATTAGTTGAAGTGCTTAGGGTCATCAAATTCATTTATATTTCAGGAACACAATGAGTAATGATTTTTCATGTGTGCAGCAAGTCCCTGGATCTCACTTTCACACAGCTTGCATTCAGTGTGTGAACCTTTGCCATTTATAGCTTTTATTTCTTCAAAATAGTTCCAAAAGATATCTTATTTCCTTCCAGCCATGCCGACTTCAACACTTGTCTTAAAACGAGTTAAGCACTGAAACCCTTAACCATACAGTATAGTTAATACATCAGGAAACTAACTGACAATGGTAATGTCAAACTGGCATTGGTTCCTGTCTTGTCTGTTCTTTATCACACTCTACTACCACCCACCAAGACAATCCTTCTGCTGAATTCATGTACAAAGAAACACTGGTGAATGCCAAAGGATCAGATTCTTCTGGCACTGACAAAATGCAACTTTACACTCCATGAAGGAGATTAGTGGTACTGGAAGCTTGGGACCTTATAATTGCATGGGAAAGGGGCAGATCCTCACTTCTGGATTTAGTTTATGCTCTTATGGACACAATCAAGAAATGACACAAAGAAAAATTCTTTGTGGAAAAAAACACATTTACAACAAAATGTATTTTAACTTTGATGGTTAATAATAGCATTTTATTTTATCTAGTTTCAGCATGAAATTCATTTTGTTTAACTGATAAACAGTGCCAAATTTATTACCTAAATTTAGCCTTGTTATTAGATTACTATTTTCAAAATAGCACCTCAGATTCAGTGGTGGCTGAAACTACAGCACACTAAAAAGTTTTGAATTATGTGTACATTGCAAAGTATTTCAGAAAATAATATAGCCAGATTTACTGAGCTAAACAAATTTTCAATTAAACAAAACTTTTTAATGAGCTACAAATTTTTCAATTTAAACAATTCTCTTTTCCAAGACTTTTAATCCCCAAGATTTGAAATTGTTTAAACTCTGAATTATGTCAAAAGGGCATTTCTTTCTATCATAATTAGTTTTATGTACTTTTTCTCCCATTGAGTAGCGATTACAGACTCATAATACTGCGGGGAAAAACCTCTAATTAAAAGTTTTGTTCTCTGCAACTTCTCTTAAGAATAAACAAATGGCCACATTAAAATGATTTTTGATACAGTGTGAAATACGAATTTCATGCAACTAGATCACGCAGTTTGCAAGCGGCTGAAGCCGAAATATATTTTACACGTAGGACAAGAGACGTTTCTCTTCAGTTATTTCATATCCCCCAAAATTGCGATAATGATGTTTTCTTTAATCGTAAGTTAAAAGGTGCAACATCCAATTTATCCCCCATTGAAAAAAAACTTAATACACAGTATACATTAATATTATTAATAACATCTATGAAAATGCAAGTGCAAAGATTCGGCTGTTTGAAAATACAACACACGTAAAAATTGGAAAGGGAGTGAGACAAGGTGACACCATATCTCCGAAGCTCTTTAATGCCACATTGGAGGGTGTTTTTCAGTCGCTGAGCTGGGAAAACAAGGGGATAAAGATTAATGGAGATTATCTAACCCACCTTTGTTTTGCTGATGACGTAGTCATTTTTGCAACTACCCCATCAGAGCTGCAGAGTATGATCCAGGAACTTGCTGACAAGAGTAAAGAAGTGGGATTAAAAATGAACTTTCAGAAGACAAAAGTGATGTTCAATGCTTTTACAAGAAATGAAGATTTATCGATTGATGGAGAAAAGCTGGAGATAACAGACACGTACGTTTATCTTGGACAGCAGATATCAAGTGAGGGTCACATTGATGAAGAAATTAATCGGCGTACAAAACTTGGCTGGAGAGCTTTTGGAAGAAACAGCATAATTTTCAAGAGCAATATGCCATTATGTCTTAAAAGAAAAGTGTTTGATCAATGCATCCTTCCAGTGCTTACATATGGTGCAGAGACGTGGACCTTAACTAAAAGAGACATACAAAGGCTACAGACAACTCAAAGTAGCATGGAGAGGTGCATACTTGGTGTAACCAGGAGAGATAAGAAGAGGAACTCGTGGATCCGAAAAATGACAAGAGTGGAAGACATCATGATCAGAGTTAAATCCCTGAAATGGCAATGGGCTGGACATACTGCCAGAAGAACAGACCATCAATGGACAGCCGAAATTTTAGATTGGATTCCAAGGGACAGGAAAAGACCCAGAAGAAGACCACATGGGAGATGGGTGGATGAAATTCGAAAATATGCAGGGGTGGCATGGAGGAGACTGGCACAAGACAGACCGTTGTGGAGGAAACTTGGGGAGACCTTCGTCCAGCAGTGGATTGATAATGGTTGACAATGATGATGATGATGATGATTATAAGAAACGTAAAATTCCTTCTTTCTCGAAGGGCAAAAAAGCTTAATTAATGTTGTTTACATTAGGAAACATGCCGTTTTGCTGTACAAGCTCTGTGATAAAAATGTTGCCAACTGCTGCCACCTATCTACACAAGAACTTCCAGTTTATGCATCTTAAGGTAGTTCTACCTAAAATCTATGCCTTATGTTTCCAATGGTAAAATTTCTTTACATATTTTCTTCGCAATTAATGTATTCCCAAGGATGAGAATTTGCTGTGCACATCAATAAAACTAAGTTATAGCATGGGATACTTAATACTTGCTAAAACATAACCTATAATTATATTAAAAATCAATCATTTTCCTTTGAGTAACGATCAGACCTGTTAATAGATGGCACGACCTGTACATTGATGAGGCCAGTAGACAACCATATGTTGGATTGCTTAAGTATGGTTATGTTTTAGCAAGTATTAAGCATATCATGCTATAACTTAAAGTTAGTTTTATAGATGTGCATATTTTCATCCTTGGGAATACATTAATTGCAAAGAAAATATGTAAAGAAGTTTTACCATTGAGAACATAAGGCAGAGATTTTAGGAAGAACCACCTTAAAGGTCTTTGATTCATACCAATTGGTATATAATTGTGGAAAACATCTGGAATTGCCTTTCATTTTTCTTTACTAAACTTTTTTTTTTCTTTGACGGCAGATGGGGAGGCTAAACCCAATGAATTCCATATTATAAGGTCTTTGATGGAAAGGAAAGGGAAGGGGGTATGTCATAACACATACATTTTCAGTGGCATGAGCTGCCACTGCTCAGATTTCTATTTTCAAAATACAAATGTGCAATTTTTACTTTTAATTGACTTTACAATGCATAACAAAGATTTTTATTTGTGATTTAAATCAATCATTTTTATTTATGATTTTAATCAGTGAACAGTGATATGGTTACAAAACAAATCTTTCTACATAAATCAACATTTTTCCAAAAACTTATATACAAAAAAAAAAAAAGTGTGTGGGTTGTCTTTAATAAAATTTGGTATCATTTTTTTCAACTAAAAAAAGCCATATCTCAGCAATTTCAAAGTTAATTATCTAACAAATACATCAGCTTATTTTGTATCACAATAAAAACCTATCCAGAAAATTAAAAAACTGTGCAGAGAAAAAGGTACACAAGCATACCAAAATGCATTTACGAACTAGGCTTTAGTTTGAAAATTTGACAACCAACTTTCATGAAAAATAACCTCTATAAGACCCATAAAAAAGTTATTCCAAAATCATTTAAATTAAACTGTTTTGAAAATTCAGAATTTTCTACACTATGTTGAGGATTTTCAGTTGCATTGGAAACCAGTGCATCCATGCACCATGTGCAGGATTATCAGCAGGGGTCAATCCAGGTTTTTATAGATTGATACCTGTTTTTGTGAAATTACAACTATTTTTGGGAAATTTGTCTGTTTTTGTATTTAGAAAAATTTTAATACTATAATTATTATTCTGACTGTTACTGATAACATCAAGTGTCTTAACAAATTCTATTCGTTACTCAATGTTGAATTGGTGAGCTATCAACAACATATTGTCAGTGATTTTATCCACTAATGTGCCCATTACTGCTGCAGATGGAAAAGATGAGAGTTCTTTGGCTTTTTAAAAGCAAAACATCAGTGTTTTCACTCATACATCGAAAATTTCCAACAGTACTACCAATGCATGGAAGTTTCGGGAATCAGTATCCTTCGACCTTTCTCACCGATGTACAGTATGTGCCCATCCTACTTCTGAGTTAATCCTGGAAAATGCATGTGAAGTGGGGCTGCCAGAGCAGGAGGGAAGGGGGACTGCTCCTACAATGCTTCAGGTTTTTTTACAGTGAGCATCGCCTGAGTTGCTGGTAGTGAGTAATTGACAGGCATCCATCAGAGGCTGTTTTACAGAAAACAGTACATGACAATGAAGAAAAAAACACATTATATATATATATATATATATAATCGGTTTATGGCATCTGACATCACCTTCCAATCTCCAAGAGTTTTTACCATCTTTCTCTATCGAAGTACCATTCTAGCTAGGTACCAGAACCAAGGGAGCTGAAGGGTCATTTGGGGGTCTCAGTCTTAAACTACAAACTCACATTTTCCATGAATACAGATGCAAGTTTTTCTTTGTTTTTACGCTCTCTTTGTTAATGTACTTCACTAGCGAATAATTTTTCCAACCCCAAAAGTAAAAACAATAAAATAAAATACAAAATATGGAAAAAGCATGCCGAAAGAAAACTGAATTCTCTTAAAATATAAAGAAAAAAACCCATTCTCTGGATTTACTTCATTGCGGTTTAATTGCAGGTTTCTTATTGTTGAACAAACTACACTATCTACCAACAAGTAATTGGACACCCCTGCAATCGACGATGTCTGCGGTCCTGATACAGGTCACGGCCGCCGCCGTTAAATATCATGTGAGAAACAACAACGCAACCAGTGGCATGCAAGATGCCACGCTGTTTGAAGCTCTCTGATTTCGAGAAAGGCATAATCGTCGGGTATCACAGAAATGGCCGATCTATACGTGACATATCCAGCGAGCTGAAGTACCCAAAATTGACAGTGGCCTACGCGATTGGCAAGTGGAAAATGAGAGGTGACTGTCGGAATGTGCCCCGACCCGGCAGACCCACAAAATTGGTAGTTGGAGAAGGATAGACTATCGATAGACAACCAAAATTTTAGACTAGATTCCAAGGGACAGGAAAAGACCCAGAAGCAGACCACATGGGAGATGGGTGGATGAAATTCGAAAGTATGTGGGAGTAACATGGAGGAAACTGGCACAAGACAGACCGTTGTGGAAGAAAATTGAGACCTTCGTCCAGCAGTGGATTGATAATGGTTGATAATGATGATGATATATATATATATAGTATAGCCTTGAAAATCTGGCATCTACAGGACCGGACAAATGCTAGATTTATGAAAATTATGGATTTCTGAAGCTATCCAAAAACTGTGTAACGGGCATTATGTAAAGCATGTACATGTCACTTTAATGAAAATTTGTGCATCTAAACATAAATATGCAGGGGTTGCGATGCCGATCACATTCTTTGCAATTTGCAAAAAAAAAGTTTTGGCGATGGGAAAAAAGTTTTGGCAAAAATATTGGCTATTACCTTTTTGTATTATTTATTATAAAACCCTGTTGTGGATTATGCATCTGTTTTTTAACTTTTACTATGAATTTTGTCTGCAGATTGCCAGTGCAGATTATATGCCAAAAAATACAGTATTTTGTTTTATTTAAATTCATAGTTAAAAAGTTCATTTTAAATACAACAGTATTCGCCATGCCTCTTACACTAAAATATTTTTTTGTTTAGATAACATATTACTGAGTTCAAAATATTTTTGTGAAGATACTGCCCAACAGTGTCAAATGCTGCCTGAATCAACCCCTGATCAGGATCCTTTTTTTCAAACTCTCTTTTCCCATTTCCCATTCATTGAGTTTTGGGCTTTCTTCTGCAGCATTACATCAGCTTTAAGAACTTGTCAAAATATCTCAGCATTCTTGTCATGTTGTAACCATGTTTAATACCACGCGGTGTTGCAGTACCTTTAATTTGCTTACATTTTCCTCATTGAACAACATAATTGCATAATTAAAACTAGTTTTTAGTGCTGAGAGTGTCACATAAACACTTTCTGGAACCTGGTTCCAAATCCCACTATTGTTCAGTTAATTAGAATTTTGAGATTTTCCACAAAATACTTTTTTTTTCTAAAATTGATGGATCTGATAGGCTGTTGAATACAGATTTTATGTATTCTAAAACTACAGAAGGAATACTACATTTGTATTTCCCACCAGCAATCCAGAAAACATTAAATTCAAGAAAAATAATTAAATTCAATAGCTTTTTTGTTGAAATTCAAAGCACAATCATTAGAAAAAAAAAAGTCACTTTTTACTTATTGTCACAAGTCAATTGAAAAAAAAAAAAAAAAGACATGTAAAATAGTTATTTCCACAGTAAAAAACTTACTTTAAATTTGTTCCACAACTGGTAGATTTCACATATATAGAACAACTCTTGAAAAGGCAAATTATGTTATCATTAAGATATGTGTCTCCAATAATCAATAAATAATCTGAAATTACATTTCCACCCCAAGGTTATTTGAAAACTACCATTTGTTAATTGGTTCAATAAGTTTTCCTATATGCAAATTAGGACTGGCATTCTTCAAGCATATATAACACTGCTGCAGTTGTTTATCTGCATTAAGAAGCATATGTTTTGAAAGATAACTATTCTGAGCAAATTGTTCGGAGCATACACCACATTACTGAGGCTTTTCACATGTGTGAATGAGCATATGCTTTGAAAGACTACTTTTGTAAACAAACTGTTTGCAGCATACATTACATTGGGGACGTTTTACATCCGTGTGAAAGAGCATATGAGTTGAAAGACTACTTTTGTGAACAAACTGTTTGGAACACACAACACATTGGTAAGGCTTTTCACCTGTGTGAAGATGCATATGACTTGAAAGATGACTTTTCTGTGTGAAATACTTGGAGCATACATCACATTGGAAAGGCTTTTCACCTGTGTGAAGAAGCATATGATTTGAAAGATAACTTTTCTGAGCAAATTCCTTGGAGCATACATCACATTGGAAAGGTTTTTCACCTGTGTGATGATGCATATGTCTTGAAAGATGATTTTTCTGAGAAAATTGCTTGGAGCATACATCACATTGGTAAGGCTTTTCACCTGTGTGAAGAAGCATATGTCTTGAAAGATAACTTTTCCGAGCAAATTCCTTGGAGCATACAACACATTGGTGAGGCTTTTCACCGGTGTGGAGAAGCATATGCCTTGAAAGAACGCTTCTATCAGTAAATCGTTTGTTGCATACATCACAGTGGTGAGGCTTTTCACCGGTATGAAGAAGCATATGATTTGAAAGACTATATTTTTTAGTAAATCGTTTGGAGCATACAACACATTGGTGACACTTCTCACCAGTGTGAAAGAGCATGTGGCTTGAAAGATGACTTTTTCGAGTAAATTGTTTGGAGCAGACAGTACAATGGTGAGGTCTTTCACCTGTGCAAAAACGCATATGCTGTGAAAGATGACTTTCCTGGGTAAATTGCTTGAAGCATATATCACATTTGTGCGAGTTCTCATCTGTGTGAAGGAGCATATGCTTTGAAAGTTCAGCTTTCTGTACATATTGTTTACAGCATATGTTACATTGGTAACATGGTTCATTTGCATGGGCCACCATATGTTTCAAAAGATGACTTTCTTCTTCAAAGTGCTGGAAACACTGAATGCACTGGTAACGTTTTTCACCTGAGTTAATTTTTGAGGTATTGCATTCATCACTGAACTGCTGGTAACATTTATCTGGATTGTAATATTGTTCCACAGTATGGGTCTTAGCATGCTTTAAAAGACTAACTTTCTGTGTGAATACTTTGTGATGCACATCAGACTGGAAAGATTCTTGACTTGTGTGAAGTTGCATATGTCTTGCAAAGCTGGATTCTGTTGTGAATTTCTGGAAGCATAGATCACACACACAAATATTTTCACTTGTATCTGTCACATTCTGAGCTGAAGTATTTGGTTCTTTTTCCATTTCATTTATAATCAATTCTTCAACTTCTTCTCCAAAAGGGTTTTTTAGTACTGCCTCCATGCTCATATATTGACAATATTTGCTTGTTTAGAAAACAGCAGGCCTAATTTCTTTTTATAATTCTGACATTATGCAGTCATGGACTGAACAAAACACATACCCCTTTGATTTATATTGTACCATGTGCTCACACAAAGGAAAACATAACAGCATCATGTTTGATAACAAAGGGAACGTTAGGAATGCTTTAAAGCATCTAATTAATTTAGAAACGCAGCAGGAAAAATCGAAAGTACACCACTTCCTTTTGAAAGCAGTTTCCGAAATCGCGGGCAAAAACTAAATAAATATATGACCTTTTTTTTGTCCCTGTAAAATTCAGAGGCCTAGAAATGTTTGAAGAAAAATGAAACATTTGTGGAAACTTCTGTAGATCTACATTACTTAATATTTTTTGAATCGTTCACAAACTTTCCGGAAAAACGGTACGACGAATTTTAAATCTAAAATTACCTCAGAGGCATGAATTTGTGAATTGGGGTCTTCTCTAATATTTGTAATCTTCTCAAATAATTAAATTTTTATTAGATATTAAGATCTAGCAGTTTGCCTCCATAAAAGAATAACACAAGATATGCCGAAGTCAGGGTCTTCTCACTGAGGTTTATGTTCTAGTCAGGAAATCTTACCTTATTCAGAAGTGAATAAATGCAGTAAATTGAGTGAACGTTTCGAAATGAACTTTTAAGAAAACAGGGGAACGAGTTTTCCATAAGAATTAAAAACGAATTTAAACTTCAAAATCGTTCACGAAACCTGAAGCTGTTAATAGATTGAAACCTGAAGTTGGTTTGCGCATTCAGAACGGGACCGTTCGCGATCTAGTTTCTCAACAGAGGCGTAACCAGGGCGGGGCAAACGGGGGCTGCCTCATACTTTGTCAGGAGGGTCCCGCTTGAGCTGCGCAGTATCCGACGCCGTTAATTTGAAGCGGCGCATGACGTAGCCGTGGACGCTTAGTCTTTCGGCTTCCCACATCACTGTTTGTTTACAATTGGTGTGATGGAGTTTCCGCTATGAACGTAATTGATGTGCTACTGTTTGAAGTTTGTATCTCAAGTTTGATGTTTATGTTGTGTTTATTTTGATACTTATTTACCACTGAGATTCATTGTTTGAGTATTTCGTAAGAAACGCAATAATGCCGGGTTGTGCAGTGGCCTGTTTTAGTACGTGCAATAGGAAAACCAAGAACACTGACATAGATTGAGTTCGTCATAATCAAGATTAGGAACTAAGTTTTATGTTCCTGAAAAGTCTATATCGGTATTAAATAAGTCCAAAAACGAAAGCGAAGCAAGATGTTATATTTCCGTCTACCGTTGTAGGATATCTTAATATACTTACACACCAAATTGTAGTCTAAGGTCCAGTTGGCACCTAAAATTATATATAATTTATGACTACAAAATTTGGGGTTTTGAGATAAAATAAAAATACCAACGTTTACCACAATCAAAGGCTTATCATATATCGACTATAGTTTCGCAGAGCTATTGGCTCGGCATCATCAGGCCGAATGGAGCGTAAACATTCAAATCATTGTGAAATTTTATTTTATCAAGAATGCTGACATTATGCACCATGTATTTCCCAAGGATTTATCACTTCAAAAATTGTCAGGATTCCTTCAGAGTTTCTAATGCAAGAGTGTGTTCCCAACATTTCACGCATGTTACGAGCGTGTCTTAAAGGCAGAGTTACTTCGGGTGACTAGCAGAAAAGTGTTGAAACCTGATGCTGTACGTACAGTAAACATTCCCACAAGCAATAATACTAGTATTAATAAGGTAAGTACGAGAACCAATATTGACAATTTAGGATCTGAGACTGCAACTCCAACTGCACTTAGATGTCTGTCATGACCGTAGAATTCGGAAACGTGCATTGGAAACCCTTGTTAATCTATCTCCAAACAAGAGGAATATTGGGGGGGGGGGAGTTTGCGATATTACACTACAAGACTCTGCAGATATTCAGGTACCACTTTCTATTCCATTTTTTTTTCTTTTTCTTTTGGTAGGAAAATGCGTCAAAGGAATGGTGTCATGGAATATTCTGCCATCAGAAAGCTAAGTTTTTATTTATTTCAATTTTTCATTGTTTGTATGAATGCATGCAAATATTTGCAATTTTTCTGATGGCTTTTATATCTGCTTATGTGAGAAAGAAAAGTTTTATTTAAATACATCTGTCATGGGAACATTGTTTTAAAGATCAAATCTGGAACGGAAAAGTTGTAGAATTAAATTAACACAGTATTAGTGGTAAGGAATATACCAACTTATTTGCTAGCCATTAATATAAACAAATTAAAAACACACACCACACACATATACGAGTATATATATATCATAATCATTGTCAACCATTATCAATCCACTGCTGGACGAATGTCTCCCCAAGTTTTTTCCACAACGGTCTGTCTTGTGCCAGTCTCCTCCATGTTACTCCCGCATACTTTTGAATTTCATCCACCCATCTCCCATGTGGTCTTCTTCTGGGTCTTTTCCTGTCCCTCGGAATCCAATCTAAAATTTCGGCTGTTCATCGATGGTCTGTCCTTCTGGCAGTATGTCCAGCCCATTGCCATTTCAGGGATTTTACTCTGATCGTGATGTCTTTCCACTCTCGTCATTTTTCTGATCCACGAATTCCTCTTCTTATATCTCCTGGTTGCACCAAGCATGCACCTCTCCATGCTGCTTTGAGTTGTCTGCAGCCTTTGTATCTCTCTTTTAGTTAAGGTCCACGTCTCTGCACCATACGTAAGCACTGGTAGGATGCATTGATCAAACACTTTTTTTAAAGACATAATGGCATATAGCTCTTGAAAATTATACTGTTTCTTCCAAAAGCTCTCCAGGCAAGTTTTGTTTGCCAATTAATTTCTTCATCAATGTGACCCTCACTTGATATCTGCTGTCCAAGATGAACGTAGGTATCAGTTATCTCCAGCTTTTCTCCATCTACGGATAGATCTTCATTTCTTGTAAAAGCATTGTACATCACTTTTGTCTTACAAGAAGCAAGTGGAGAAATCGAAGCAGTACTCGCCCAAATTTTCACTCGATGCCTTAATGAAGGAAAGATTCCTGAGGATTGGAACACCGCTACAATGATCCTGCTACATAAGAAAGGTGACATTGAGGATCTCGGAAACTACAGACCTATCAGCCTCCTATCAGTAGTTTATAAAATCTTCACTAAAGTTCTTTCACACCGCTTGAAGGTAACATTGGACATGGCTCAACCGAGAGAACAAGCTGGATTCAGGAGTGGCTACATCACAATAGATCATATCCACGTACTGAGAGAACTAATTGAAAGAGCGAGGGAATATGAACTTCCATTGTGCATGGCTTTTATCGATTATGAAAAAGCCTTTGATTCGGTGAAACCATCAGCAGTTACAATGGCTCTGAAAACCTGCGGTATTGAAGATGCATACATTAATATTATTAATAACATCTATGAAAATGCAAGTGCAAAGATTCGGCTGTTTGAAAATACAACACACGTAAAAATTGGAAAGGGAGTGAGACAAGGTGACACCATATCTCCGAAGCTCTTTAATGCCACATTGGAGGGTGTTTTTCAGTCGCTGAGCTGGGAAAACAAGGGGATAAAGATTAATGGAGATTATCTAACCCACCTTCGTTTTGCTGATGACGTAGTCATTTTTGCAACTACCCCATCAGAGCTGCAGAGTATGATCCAGGAACTTGCTGACAAGAGTAAAGAAGTGGGAATAAAAATGAACTTTCAGAAGACAAAAGTGATGTTCAATGCTTTTACAAGAAATGAAGATTTATCGATTGATGGAGAAAAGCTGGAGATAACAGACACGTACGTTTATCTTGGACAGCAGATATCAAGTGAGGGTCACATTGATGAAGAAATTAATCGGCGTACAAAACTTGCCTGGAGAGCTTTTGGAAGAAACAGCATAATTTTCAAGAGCAATATGCCATTATGTCTTAAAAGAAAAGTGTTTGATCAATGCATCCTTCCAGTGCTTACGTATGGTGCAGAGACGTGGACCTTAACTAAAAGAGACATACAAAGGCTGCAGACAACTAAAAGTAGCATGGAGAGGTGCATACTTGGTGTAACCAGGAGAGATAAGAAGAGGAACTCGTGGATCCGAAAAATGACAAGAGTGGAAGACATCATGATCAGAGTTAAATCCCTGAAATGGCAATGGGCTGGACATACTGCCAGAAGGACAGATCATCGATGGACAGCCGAAATTTTAGATTGGATTCCAAGGGACAGGAAAAGACCCAGAAGAAGACCACATGAAAGATGGGTGGATGAAATTCGAAGGTATGCAGAGGTGACATGGAGGAGACTGGCGCAAGACAGACCGTTGTGGAGGAAACTTGGGGAGACCTTCGTCCAGCAGTGGATTGATAATAGTTGACAATGATGATGATGATGATGATATATAAGAGAAAAAAAAAGATGTAAAATTTAATTTAAAAAATGAAAAATTGAAAAGATGAAACATTTTAATTTTCACCATTCCTCATTCCTTCATGGTGTGTATATATATATATATATATATATATATATATATATATATATATATATACTTAAGAGCATAACTGAAGACTAAGGAAAAAAATTTTAGAATTTAAAACGAAGGGTGCATAATAACCTGAAAATCAAAACGCGCAACGCAGCAGTTTTGAAAATTCAGAATTCACATTCTATAAAGAAGATACCTAAGCAAAAAAATACAAATATAATTTTGACTCACACCTAGTACAACATAGAAAAGGTTATGTTTCTACCTGTGTGAGTAAAAGGAGAAAAGATAAACAAATAAAATAAAACAACTGAATGTAGAAGGTGTCGAGAATACTGAGCCTTGGCTTTATCAAGGACCAGCAAAAACTCTGCATTTTCTCACTTCCACAAAGACCTAGTTGGAAATGGGTTTCTGCAAGGCCATAGATGCAAGTGACGTTCCCACCTAAAATAGTTTAAAAAATAAATATATATGTCATGTCCTCCGTAGAGTTGCATGACCTAGCACTGGTTAACAATTTCGCTTGCATCCATTAACCTTCATGGCCCGACCCATGCTCTTCATCTGTTACTATTAAACAGAGAGAAGAAGATTAAAGAGAACTCAAGCTGTGAGAGTGACATAATAATTAGAAATGATTTTCAGCTATAACGAAATTCCAAGTTCGTTTGAGAGAGAATTTAAACCGAAAAACAATGCAAGAAATCCAAATTTTACATTGCAATTAAAAAGGAAATGTTAATTTATAACGAACAGATTTTTGAAAGAAAACTTGAGTCTAAAACCCCCTACTCTACAACATATGACAGCATGAAAACGAGAATAAGTTAAAGATAATAATTAACTAAAGAAAACTTTGTGAAAGTTATATACCTTAAATAGTTAGTTGCAATATGTACAAAGTATTTCAGCAGTGCTTTAAGTGCATAATTAATTAGTTATTAAGAACTTAACTACTTTGAAAAAACAGCGCATAGACAGCGCATAGAAAAGGAACAAGCTTAGCCATCTTCTGTTCCTAGGTACCCCAAAAGACGCTCAAAGTTACAAAGAAAAGTAAGAGTTAAAACCCGCAAAATGTTAACAGACAAACCAATGCTTAAAAGCTGAAAAGCTAAAAAACGACAGAGAAAAGGTACATGAAGTACAAACATTGAACTTATAAAACCTAGAACCAAAAACAAGGAAGAGAGCTTACCTCTTGTGTGACAAAATCTTTTCTCCTCACAAGAGAAGAACATGGCTGACCTCTTCCGCCACTCCCTGAATGCTGGGGGCAGAGAGGGTGGGGCTGATGGCCTCCTCATACAGCAGGAAACCAACGCGCGGAGATTTTAACCAGAGAAAAAATATATAAACTTAAGACTGTGGATCTGTATGATCAGAAAGAGCAGAATTAACTCTCCAGAATACATGAGAAATATTATAAAATACACGAGCAGTTTATTTAATAATCTTTGCATGTATTAAATCACTTTAGTGAGCTTCTATAGATTAATCAGAATCTTATTAATTTTAATGTTAGTTTTACTATTTTTAGTATAGCTATCCTAGTGATGAATAACTAGTTTTCTTTTTTATTTGTTTTTATTTTCTTTTATAAACAGATTTTTAAGCTTTTTTGTGATTTTGTTTATATTATTTAATTTTTTGTTTTAATAGGACCGTCATATCCATAGCACTAAGGTTCCTTTAGGTAGTTAATAGGCATCCTCTAGCCAACTTCCTTACGGCTTTGATTGGTCAGAATCATATTATTAACTGTGTAGAAAATTAAAGCAGATCTGCCAACCTTACTCTATTATTCAGAATAATTTTTTCTTAAAGTTCTTTTGATGAAAGAAGAAGGAATTTCGTTCTCTAGAAAACTTTCTAATAGTATATTAATGTAGTAATTGAAGTTCCAAATTGTTGCTGCAAATTCTTGAAATTCTTAGGACCTGAGAAATTAGTACATTCTCAATTACTTTGGTTGAAATGTTATTATTCCAGTGTAGATATTTAATTACTTTGAAAGGAAAATTAACTCTTTTATCAAAGAGGCTAATAGATGGGTTACCTCTGTTGAGCTTAATGCTTAAGTCTAGGAACTCAAGTTCCTGATTACTGCGGTTGGTTTTACATAAGTTAAGAGAGCTAGGATAGATATTATCAAAATCACTCTCTATAACTTCTGAATTATTGATACACAGCAGATCATCAATATATCTAAAAGTGTAAAGGTAGTTATCTGAGCAGGTGGGGTGATTTTTAATGAATTTATATTCCTTAAAGAACAGGAATAGATTAGCGATATTCGTGGACGTTGATGTTCTATTGGAATACCGTTCACTTGCTTATAGAGATTATTATTATATAAGATATGGTTATTTTTTATGCAGCAATTGAGATAAGAGTTCCAAGTTCCTACATCAACAAACTGGTTAAGTTTAAATTCTGCATACAGCTCTTTAAAGGTAGTGATTATATCTGATAGAGGCAGATTAGTATATAGGTTTTCAAAATCATAACTATTAATATCTAGGACAAACTTTGAGTATAGTAGAAATTACTTCTGCATTATTATTAATTATCCAAAAATCTCTGTACATCAAGTTAGAACAGTTTCTAATGTGTTTCAAAACCTTCTTTAAGACATCTTCAAAAGCAAGATCTATTTTCTTTTTATGACTCCTTACTCCACTAGCTATGAACCTGAACTTCACAGGATCCTTATGAAATTTAACCGTTGCAAAAAGAAATGGAAATTCAGGCTCATATCTTCTAGTTTGTGGAATTTTAAGTTTCTTGAAGAATGCCTTAAACCGATTTTCTAACTGCTTGGTAGAATAACTTACATGGGCTCGTATGTTACTCTATTATTGAGTTCCATAGTTAACAATTCAAAATAGAACTTCTTACAGATAATTGCAAAATTATTGCTAGCTTTATCCGTAGTGGTAAAAATAAATTGGTCTTGTAGTTTGGAGAGTGACCAATTTATTTTTACCACTACGGATAAAGCTAGCAATAATTTTGCAATGATCTGTAAGAAGTTCTATTTTGAATTGTTAACTATGGAACTCAATAATAGAGTAACATACGAGCCCGTAAGTTATTCTACCAAGCAGTTAGAAAATCGGTTTAAGGCATTCTTCAAGAAACTTAAAATTCCACAAACTAGAAGATATGAGCCTGAATTTCCATTTCTTTTTGCAACAGTTAAGTTTCATAAGGATCCTGTGAAGTTCAGGTTCATAGCTAGTGGAGTAAGGAGTCATAAAAAGAAAATAGATCTTGCTTTTGAAAGATGTCTTAAAGAAGGTTTTGAAACACATTAGAAACTGTTCTAACTTGATGTACAGAGATTTTTGGATAATTAATAATAATGCAGAAGTAATTTCTACTATACTCAAAGTTTGTCCCCTAGATATTAATAGTTATGATTTTGAAAACCTATATACTAATCTGCCTCTATCAGATATAATCACTACCTTTAAAGAGCTGTATGCAGAATTTAAACTTAACCAATTTGTTGATGTAGGAACTTGGAACTCTTATCTCAATTGCTGCATAAAAAATAACCATATCTTATATAATAATACTCTCTATAGCAAGTGAACGGTATTCCAATGGGAACATCAACGTCCACGAATATCGCTAATCTATTCCTGTTCTTTAAGGAATATAAATTCATTAAAAATCACCCCACCTGCTCAGATAACTACCTTTACACTTTTAGATATATTGATGATCTGGTTGTGTATCAATAATTCAGAAGTTATAGAGAGTGATTTTGATAATATCTATCTAGCTCTCTTAACTTATGTAAAACCAACCACAGTAATCAGGAACTTGAGTTCCTAGACTTAAGCATTAAGCTCAACAGAGGTAACCCATCTATTAGCCTCTTTGATAAAAGAGTTAATTTTCCTTTCAAAGTAATTAAATATCTACACTGGAATAATAACATTTCAACCAAAGTAATTGAGAATGTACTAATTTCTCAGGTCCTAAGAATTTCAAGAATTTGCAGCAACAATTTGGACTTCAATTACCACATTAATATACTATTAGAAAGTTTTCTAGAGAGAACGAAATTTCTTCTTCTTTCATCAAAAGAACTTTAAGAAAAATTATTCTGAATAATAGAGTAAGGTGGCAGATCTGCTTTAATTTTCTACACAGTTAATAATATGATTCTGACCAATCAAAGCCAAAGGAAGTTGGCTAGAGGATGCCTATTAACTACCTAAAGGAACCTTAGTGCTAATATGGATATGACGGTCCTATTAAAACAAAAAATTAAATAATATAAACAAAATCACAAAAAAAAAGCTTAAAAATCTGTTTATAAAAGAAAATAAAAACAAATAAAAAAGAAAACTAGTTATTCATCACTAGGATAGCTATACTAAAATAGTAAAACCAACATTAAAATTAATAAGATTCTGATTAATCTATAGAAGCTCACTAAGGTGATTTAATACATGCAAAGATTATTAAATAAACTGCTCGTGTATTTTATAATATTTCTCATGTATTCTGGAGAGTTAATTCTGCTCTTTCTGATCATACAGATCCACAGTCTTAAGTTTATATATTTTTTTTCTCTGGTTAAAATCTCCGCGCGTTGGTTTCCTGCTGTATGAGGAGGCCATCAGCCCCACCTCTCTGCCCCCCAGCGTCTAGGGAGTGGCGGAAGAGGTCAGCCATGTTCTTCTCTTGTGAGGAGAAAAGTTTTTGTCACACACACAAGAGGTAAGCTCTTCCTTGTTTTTGGGTTCTAGGTTTTATAAGTTCAATGTTTGTACTTCATGTACTCTTTCTCTGTCGTTTTTTAGCTTTTCAGCTTTTAGGCATTGGTTTGTCTGTTAACATTTTGCGGGTTTTAACTCTTACTTTTCTTTGTAACTTTGAGCATCTTTGGGGTACCTAGAACAGAAGATGGCTAAGCTTGTTCCTTTTCTATGCGCTGTCTATGCGCTGTTTTTTCAAAGTAGTTAAGTTCTTAATAACTAATTAATTATGCACTTAAAGCACTGCTGAAATACTTTGTACATATTGCAACTAACTGTTTAAGGTATATAACTTTCACAAAGTTTTCTTTAGTTAATTATTATCTTTAACTTATTCTCGTTTTCGTGCTGTCATATGTTGTAGAGTAGGGGTTTTAGACTCAAGTTTTCTTTCAAAATCTGTTCGTTATAAATTAACATTTCCTTTTTAATTGCAATGTAAAATTTGGATTTCTTTTGCATTATTTTCAGGTTTAAATTTTTTCTCAAACGAACTTGGAATTTCGTTATAGCTGAAAATCATTTCTAATTATTATGTCACTCTCACAGCTTGAGTTCTCTTTAATCTTCTTCTCTCTGTTTAATAGTAACAGATGAAGAGCATGGGTCGGGCCATGAAGGTTAATGGATGCAAGCGAAATTGTTAACCAGTGCTAGGTCATGCTACTCTACGGAGGACATGACTTATATATATATTTTTTAAACTATTTTAGGTGGGAATGTTACTTGCACTATGGCCTTGCAGAAACCCATTTCCAACTAGGTCTTTGTGGAAGTGAGAAAATGCAGAGTTTTTGCTGGTCCTGATAAAGCCAAGGCTCAGTATTCTCGAAACCTTCTACATTCAGTTGTTTTATTTTATTTGTTTATCTTTTTTCTCCTTTTACTCACACAGGTAGATACATAACCTTTTCTATGTTGTACTAGGTGTGAGTCAAAATTATATATGTATTTTTTTTGCTTAGGTATCTTCTTTATAGAATATATATATATATATATATCATCATCATCATCATTGTCAACCATTATCAATCCACTGCTGGACGAAGGTCTCCCCAAGTTTCCTCCACAACGGTCTGTCTTGTGCCAGTCTCCTCCAGGTCACTCCCGCATACTTTCGAATTTCATCCACCCATCTTCCATGTGGTCTTCTTTCTGGGTCTTTTCCTGTCCCTTGGAATCCAATCTAAAATTTCGGCTGTCCATCGATGGTCTGTTCTTCTGGCAGTATGTCCAGCCCATTGCCATTTCAGGGATTTAACTCTGATCATGATGTCTTCCACTCTTGTCATTTTTCGGATCCACATGTTCCTCTTCTTATCTCTCCTGGTTACACCAAGCATGCACCTCTCCATGCTTCTTTGAGTTGTCTGCAGCCTTTGTATGTCTCTTTTAGCTAAGGTCCACGTCTCTGTACCATACGTAAGCACTGGAAGGATGCATTGATCAAACACTTTTCTTTTAAGACATAATGGCATATTGCTCTTGAAAATTATGCTGTTTCTTCCAAAAGCTCTCAGGCAAGTTTTATACGCTGATTAATTTCTTCACTAATGTGACCCTCACTTGATATCTGCTGTCCAAGATAAAAGTACGTGTCTGTTATCTCCAGCTTTTCTCCATCAATCGATAAATCTTCATTTCTTGTAAAAGCATTGAACATCACTTTTGTCTTCTGAAAGTTCATTTTTAATCCCACTTCTTTACTTTTGTCAGCAAGTTCCTGCATCATACTCTGTAGCTCCGATGGGGTAGTTGCAAAAATGACTATGTCATCAGTAAAACGAAGGTGGGTTAGATAATCTCCATTAATCTTTATCCCTTTGTTTTCCCAGTTCAGTGATTGAAAGACATTTTCCAATGTAGCATTAAAGAGCTTCGGAGATATGGTGTCACCTTGTCTCACTCCTTTCCCAATTTTTATGTGTGTTGTATTACCAAATAGCAGAATCTTTGCACTTGCATTTTCATAGATGTTATTAATAATATTAATGTATGCATCTTCAATACCGCAGGATTTCAGAGCCATTGCAACTGCTGATGGTTTCACCGAATCAAAGGCTTTTTCATAATCGATAAAAGCCATGCACAATGGAAGTTCATATTCCCTCGCTCTTTCAATTAGTTCTCTCAGTACGTGGATATGATCTATTGTGCTGTAGCCACTCCTGAATCCAGCTTGTTCTCTCGGTTGAGCCATGTCCAGTGTTACCTTCAAGCGGTGTGAAAGAACTTTAGTGAAGATTTTATAAACCACTGATAGGAGGCTGATAGGTCTGTAGTTCCTGAGATCCTCAATGTCACCTTTTTTATGTAGCAAGATCATTGTAGCGTTGTTCCAATCCTCAGGAATTTTCCCTTCATTAAGGCATCGAGTGAAAATTTGGGCGAGTACTGTTTCGATTTCTCCACTTGCTTCTTGTATGATGTCTACAGTAATTCCATCTTCTCCTGGAGCTTTTCCCCGCTTCATGTTCTTGATTGCATGTGCAACTTCTGCTGGAAGGACTGGAAGAACTCTGGTACCTTTCATGATGCCTGGAGTACATGTATCATCCCTTTCATATAATTTGGAGTAGAAATCTTTCACTCTTGTCAAAATTTCGCCTCTATTTCTTGTTACAGAACCATCTTCTTTTCTCAGTGCCATAATCTGTTTTCTTCCCTTACTGAGATGTCCCTTTGCTATCTTTAGGCTTTGGTTGTTTTCAATTGCTTTCCTTACTAGTTCACAGTTGAATTTCCTTACGTCTTCAGTGATACTTTTTTCGTACTGTCTTGCATAGCTCTATATATTCCACTTTGGAAGTCACATCTTCTTTAGTTGTCCTATATATATATATATGTATATATATATATATATGTGTGTGTGTGTGTGTGTGTGTGTGTGTGTATATATATATATATATACATATATATATATATAGAGAGAGAGAGAGAGAGAGATAGGTAGGAATATTTTTCAAGATGTCATTTTTTAAGTATTCCATACTTCGACCTGAAAGTAGGTTTGTGCTATATTATTATACATCTGCTTAAGTGCACTAAAAACAAATTTTGTAAGTTAATAAAATCCTTGAACATTAAATTCTACTAAACCTGTTAACTACTAAAACAACCAGCTAGCACATATGCTGGTAGAAAAGGTTTAAAGTGAAAACCACATTCTTAAACTTTGAGCAAAATAAGCTTAATAAACATTACAGGAAAAAAATAATTTTGAAAAAAAAAAAGGCATATAATAACACTTAACTCTCTCTTTGTATCTTGGTTTCCTTGCGCTTAAATTTGTTTTTAGCCTGGTTATGTGTTATATACATACACACCATGAAGGAATGTTGAAAAATCTTTCAAGAGTGAATGTATAAGGAGAGACAGAATAGTTTTCGTGTTGTTCCTAGTACGGAAGTGATTGATATAGCTGCGATACGTATTGCCGCCTTTGTTGGCATTTTTTGATGAAGTAAGTTTCAGAACTAATTTAAGTATCAGTGTCTAACCTTAATGCTTGTAGCTGTTTTATTTGTAGTGGCTTGGCTACCAATTTCGTTATTCAGTAAGTATTAAAATGTGAGTTCACATATATGCAAATAAATTTGGAAATGTTGCGCTTCAAGGAAGATAAATGCTTTGAATTTTTTTTTTTTCTTGTATTGGAGGTTTAACGACCACCGTGAGCATATAAGCAGTCGCCCGTCCCTAATTTATGGTCACTGGTTCCAGGGAAGGGAAAGAGCCAGTGCCGTAAGACAAACACAACATCCATGCCTGACCGGGATTCGAACCCGGACCCCTTTCGGACGAATGATCAGAGGCCAGCGCCTTAGACCACTGCGCCACCGGGGCGGCCCTTTGAATTTATCAGATTTATTTATGTGTGAGCACTTTTTCGCAGTTTTATTTCGTTATTATCATAATAAGTGTGATTATCACGATCGTTTCGTATGCCGTAACCCCACGCCACAAGACACTCAAAGCTGCCATGGCCGCCCCGGTGGCGCATTGGTCTAAGCGATGGCCTCTGATCATTCGTCCGAACGGGGTCCGGGTTCGAATCCCGGTGAGGTATGGATGTTGTGTTTGTCTTACGGCACTGGCTCTCTCCCTTCCCTGGAACCAGTGACCCTAAATTACGGACGGGCGACTGCTTATAGCCCATTGAGTTGCTCATGGTGGTCGTTAAACCTCCAATCCAAAAAAAAAAAAAAAAAGCTGCCACGTTGGCTGCCATGCGTCCAGCGTCCACGCCGACGTCATTTCAGCAGCCTATGAGAGGCTGACATCGTAGCGAGCCCAACCTTATGCCATGAGATGTATCTAAAGACCTTGATACTTTGTCATTTCCCCATTAAGGTGGATCCACCTAAAGTCTCTGCCTCATGTTTCCAATGGTAACATTTCTTTACACATTTTCTTCGTAATTAATGTATTCCCACGGATGGAAATTTGCCCATCGATAAAACAAATTTTGAAATATTATAGCATGGGATACTTAACACTTGCTAAAACGAAACCGTAATTAGGCAATCGACATTTGTTTGTCTACTGACGTCATCAATGTAGAGGTAGCGTCATCTGTTAACAGGTCTGAACATAACTCAAAGAAAAATAATTGTTTTTAATATAATTATGGTTATATTTTAGCAAGTATTAAATATCCCATACTATAACTTCAAGTTAGTTTTATCGAAGTGCACATCTTTATCCTTGGGAATACATTAATCGCGAAAGAAATATGTAAAGAAATTTTACCACTTTTATTTTTCTTTTTTTATTGGAGGTTTAACGACCACCGTGAGCAACTCAATGGGCTATAAGCAGTCGCCCGTCCCTAATTTAGGGTCACTGGTTCCAGGGAAGGGAGAGAGCCAGGGCCGTAAGACAAACACAACATCCGTGACTCACCGGGATTCGAACCCGGACCCCGTTCGGACGAATGATCAGAGGCCATCGCTTAGATCACTGCGCCACCGGGGCGGCACTTTTACCATTGCAAACACAAGGCAGAAATTTTAGGTGAAACCACCTTAATAGAATTCGCTTGTTTCGCCAATTTCCTCCTTGGCAGCCTAAATTACCATAAGCCGCCCCAATAGGGACTGGGATTGGGATTGGAGGTTTAACGACCACCGTGAGCAACTCAATGGGCTATAAGCAGTCGCCCGTCCCTAATTTAGGGTCACTGGTTCCAGGGAAGGGAGAGAGCCAGTGCCGTAAGACAAACACAACATCCATGCCTGACCGGGATTCGAACCCAGACCCCTTACGGACGAATGATCAGAGGCCACCGCCTTAGACCACTGCGCCACCGGGGCGGCCCGCCCCAATAGCGCAGTGGTCCAAGCGATGACTTCTGATCATTCCCCCGAGAAAGGTCCGGGGCCGCTCCGGTGGCGCAGTGGTCTAGGCGATGGCCTCTGATCATTCGCCCGAAAGGGGTCCGGGTTCGAATCCCGCTGAGGCATGGATGCTGTGTTTGTCTTACGGCACTGGCTCTCTCCCTTCCCTGGAACCAGTGACCCTAAATTAGGGACGGGTGACTGCTGATAGCCCATTGAGTTGCTCACGGTGGTCGTTAAACCTCCAATCGAAAAAAAAAGGTCCGGGTCCGAATCCCGGTGAGGTATAGACGTCGTGTTTTTTTTTGGTTTTTTTTTGATGGGAGGGTTTTTTTTATTGGAGGTTTTACAACCACCGTGAGCAACTCAATGGGCTATAAGCAGTCGCCCGTCCCTAATTTAGGGTCACTGGTTCCAGGGAAGGGAGAGAACCAGTGCCGTAAGACAAACACAACATCCATGCCTCACCGGGATTCGAACCCGGACCCCGTTCGGACGAATGATCAGAGGCCATCGCTTAGACCCCTGCGCCACCGGGGCGGCAGATGGGAGGCTTAACGACCACCATGAGCAACTTAATGGACTATAAGCAGTCGCCTGTCCCTAATTTAGGGTCACTGGTTCCAGGGAAGGGAAAGATCTAGTGCCTTAAGACAAACACAACATCGCCGCCCCGGTGGCGCAGTGGTCTAAGGCGGTGGCCTCTGATCATTTGTCCGAAAGGGGTCCGGGTTCGAATCCCGCTGAGGCATGGATGTTGTGTTTGTCTTACGGCACTGGCTCTCTCCCTTCCCTGGAACCAGTGACTCTAAATTAGGGACGGGCGACTGCTTATAGCCCATTGAGTTGCTCAGGGGGTCGTTAAACCTCCAATTAAAAAAAATCACGGGGGCGACGGATGCTGTGTTTGTCTTACGGCACTCGCTCTCTCCCTCCCTGGAACCAGTTGGCCGTCCCGGTGGCGCAGTGGTCTAAGCGCTGGCTTATGACCATTCGTCCGTGGTGGGTCAGTGTTGAATCCCGATGAAGAGTGGTTCTTGTGTTTGTCTTAACCTGCATCCACCTAAAATTTTTGCTTTGAATTTCGAATGAGCAAACTTCTGTGTCGAATTTCTTCACAATTACTGCGTTCCCAAGGATGAAAATTTGATCATCGATAAAAATATATTTGTATTATAGCCTAGTAGGATTAATATTTTCTAAAACTTAACCATAATTATATTAAAAATCAATGACTTTTCCTTTGGTTATGTTGAGACCAGAAAATAGATGGCGAAACCTGCGTATTGATGACGTCAGTAGAAAAGCAAATGTTGGATTGCTTAATTATAGTTAAGTTTTAGAAGATATTTAGTATACTAAGCTGTAATATGAAGTTATTTTTATCGATGTTCAAATTTTCATCTTTGGGAACTCATTAATTATGAAGAAAATGGCTACAGAAGTTCGCCCGTTCGAAATACAAGGGAAAGATTTTAGGTGGATTCATCTTTAGGTTATTGGCTTTGTCCCTTCCATGGAACCAGTTGGTCCTAAATTAAATACTTGTGATTTCTCGTAGCCCACTGATTTGCTCACGATGGTCGTTAAACCCCCAATCAAAAAGAAAAAAAGAACAAGTTGAATATGTTTATAGGTTTCTTATATTTCCCAATGCTGAAGGACCTCCATTCCTTCTGCAAGTGCTGACATTGCAGATAAATAATTTTTAGTTCATGGAAATTGGTTTTGAAATAAAAATCTACGAGCTGGATTATGCACTTGTCTGGGTGCACAGAATTAATCGACTGCCATGAGACTGTAAGGTAAGTGATTTCCCCTAAATCTTCAAGCTGTGGTTAGGATATCTTTGAATGCATATCATGTGGAGCTAATTTGTAATATCTAATATGTGTAGGCTTAACTTTGAGCTGCCTTAACTGTGTGTATAATGTATTATACCCCACATGAAACTTTTCTCACAATTTTTTAAGTATAGCTACCCCTTCCCTCCCCACCCCCCATAAAAAAAAGGTTTACAATAATTCAGTCTCTTTTAAAGTTCCAGTGCATTGACACCATACAAAACTATAGCCCAAATTTTCAAAAGTGAAATTTCTATAAATGTACTATTGGAGAATATGCAGGCAACTCTCTCTATAAGTCATCAAGAAATAGTTCATCATGCTATGGAGTTACGCAAGAGTGTGTCAAGCACTATCTGCTGATGGTGGGTGGCTATTGTCACTTTCTTTTACGAATGCTTCACATAGTTCCCAAGTTCATATGTATCGCCAGGGCCGTAGCCAGAGGGGGCCAGGTCAGGCTTCGTTTCTTTTAGCCCATCCTAGCGATCTCAGCTTGAACGAAATTTTTGATAAGGATAATTCAGTGTAATATTAAAATATATGGCACTGATAAATCATAGTTTAATATGAGTAATGTACCAAACGAGAAAAAAATTATGCACACTTAGTTCTGTATCGAACTGACGATTCTTTCCTCCTCGTGACCCAATACCGATTACAAAATATTGAAGGTTTTTTAGTATAAACCAACGAGATAGAAATACGTAGCGCGCTTACGTCGGGGAACGGGTGAAGCCACCGGAAACAAGTGGCAGCCATGTTTGATGAGGTACAGAACGATTTCCGTTCCGTGTTAAGCAAGGGAGTTTTCGTAATATATGGTTTGATGTTAAATACGGATATAACTCAGAAATGTTGTTATAAACACCTAGGGGTGAGACTAAAACTTTAACGTATCAAATAACGATTTTCATTGTTAGTTGACGGCAATAGTGTTTTTTAAAAAAAAATGATATTTTAATGGATGCAGCTTGCTGTCGTTGAATAAAATCTCATGCCGTAATTTTTTGACATTTAACAAATTTTTTGGAGCAAATTTTCAGAGAAATATAAGTCAGCGGTAATAGAGTAAATGAAAAAAAAAAAGAAATACAAAAATAAAAAATACAGTTGCAGTCAATCCGCAATTTCGGTAAAAATTTTAGATATTCGTGGGTCATCACCATGAGAATGCTCAATCATCCCACAGCTTATCACTCAAAATACATAGACGCCAAATATTTTATGAGAGTTTTAAATGAAAAAAAAAAAGTTCGAAGAAAAACGGAAAACAAACAATGAGTTTACACAGCCAAGAGGTACCAATATTAAAATACTTTTACCAACTGCCCCTATCTTATATAATCAGAAGAAAACTACTACTTACCTGGTTTTTATTTAATAAAAATTAAAAGTCCTTAGCACTGGGCATGTTTCTAATCTGTTTGTTAGTCTTGACATTCAACAACACAAATCTGTAAGCCTTATTCGTGGGTACGCAAGGCAATTGTGGTAACTTGACCATAATAAAGGTATCTCCCAGCACATACACTAAATACTTAACACAATATAATTCTCACTCTCTCTCTCTCTCTCTATGTATATATAAGACCCAGAAGAATACCCCATGGGAGATGAATGGATGAAATTCGAAATCATGCAGGAGTGACACGGAGACAGGCTCAAGACAGACAGCTGTGAAAGAAACTTGGGGAAGCCTTCATCCAGCAGTGGATTGATAATGGTTGATGTTATATATTTATCAGTAAAAAGAAGTAAAAAAGCACACTCATGTAGTAATTAGACCACGTCAACACTGCACCTTGCTGCAGGAATCAGACGTAGTAGAAATAAACATAGAATTAACCAGAAGTAACCCACTTTCATGGTTCTAAACAAAAATGACATGGAATAAAACAACTCAGGAACCCCAAACCACTCTTCAGGGAAAGACATCTGGAGCCCCGAAGTTAAATCATAGCTTAGGTGTTACCGAAAAACCCCAGAAGATCCCATCCATCCAGTAGTGGATTGATAATGGTTGACAATGATGATAATGATATATATTTTGATTATATACAGTATACATATATTGTAATGATAATAGTTGTCAATGATGATGATATATACACCATTATCAATCCACTGCTGAATGACGGTCTCCCCAAGTTTCTCTCCAAATGGTATTTACAGTTAGCAACACCAGTACCGAGTAGCTAAAAATAGTTTTATGTACTTTTTCAACCTAAGAAGACATAATTTTTGGTATAAAAAAAAATCTTTCTACACATCCTGCTTTTAATATCTGGGCAGGTGAATTTTCTGTGGGCATGTATTATTTTAGATATTATTCAAGCTCTGGGCTGAGTGACCAAAAAATTCAGATTATGGACTTTAATTTTTTTATGGGACAAATAATTGTATTTTTTTTTGTTTCAGTATTAAGTATTTAATATTTTTTATTTGCACTTTCATATTTTACTTTTTTTTTTTGAGAAGCCTAGTTTTTTGTTGTCCCAAAGCTGAAATTTTGTAGTTTTCACCTGATATTTGGACACATTTTGGCAATTGTTAAGATGTACTGCACATAGTTTTTTTGTTTCAATTTTAAGGGCACAACCTCTTATTAATATGAAGTGAGAAATTAACAACTACTGATTTGCATTCATAATGTGCAAAAAGTTTGGTGAGCAAATGTTTATGTTTTGTGTTGTTATTTTGTGGGTTCCTTCAGCAGTCTTGCTGGAAATACAAGTGCGTCTGATTTGTATTTTAGAGAAATACAGGCACAACTTGTTCAATTTAAAGAAAGATTGATTTACGTGAGTGATATTTGTTCAATATTAACCTCTCATATATATGGTTTATGCAAAAGGAATAACTGGCAATTTATACATGGACATACTGACTGTACATTCATCATGAATCAGAGGTCACATTCTTCAAAAAAAAAAAAAAAAAAAGAAAAAAACCACCACCTATCACGCAAAAATCAAATGCAAGTAGTTATTACAAAATGTTGCTAGTCCCTTTCTTTTGTATAATTCCATAATTTTTTTTCAATTGTCATTTCATAATCGTGTGTGCCAGTTTTCATAAATATTTTATGTTGTTTGCATTTTTGAGGTACCATTGTACTCCCTGTTTCCTATTTTCAGTTTTAAATCAATATTGCCTGTATTTTTGCTACCCAAAAACCACACACATTGACTAACACATTCACAAATAAAGAGTATTCTGTCAAGAAATTTTCAAGCTCCCCACTCTCACTTTGTTGAAGTAATACTACAGATTAATCAGTAATCAGAGACAAATGCCTAGAACACAAGCTGGGTGACCCTGTGCTTTCAGATAAAATACTAGATTGTTTCCTGACAGGTGTCAGCAAGCAATAAATTTATAATACCAATCACAATTATTACTTCTGCAATTTAAGTAACCATAAATTGATTGCTTTACCAGTATTTGCTATCTAATGGACATTAGCCATGGGTACATGATCTTTATCACATAAAAAGAAATTGCTGCTTCCTAAGATTTTGAAATATTTGTTGTCTTGTCAGACAAGTTGCATGTACACTGTACAGATTCTAGAATATATATGCAAATGCCATTTGCAAGACATCCTCAGTATATTGAAAAAAACAAAACATTTACATAGGTAGAAATTGTACCCCAAAAGCCTCAAATTTGGTAACCCACAGTTAACCTCAGCTTCCCAGAGTAAACATCATTCAGTTTTCACATTGAGTACGACTGTTTACAAAATATAAGAAATAAAAAGTCTTAAGATAACACAGATATTGAAATGGCTTATCTGCTGGTTTAATCACCAGCTACACGGATTAGATGTTTTATTTTTTGTGTTTGATTAACTGAGCATTTACAGCTCAACCTTATTTTAAAATGCTTACTTGTGAAATGTAGTTCCACAATCCTTGTTCCTTTTATTCTTACAATCAAAAGCTGCGCAGTAATATGGCATTTTAAATATCAACAATGTGCTGATAATTGTGATTATTCACGAAACTGTAGCACTAAATTTGTAATGAAGCTGAAAGAACCGAGGCCGAACAGCTGAAAGAACCGAGGTGACTCCTTGACACACGCAGAATTTGTACCTCATCAAAGATGGCGGGCTCTCCCCGCGTTGGCTTCTGCTGCCACGGCAGAGAACCAATCGCAGAAGCACTCTATGTATTTCTATCTCGTTGGTATAAACGGACTGGGCTTGACTTTCTTCTCAGACTTTTGTTGTGGCTTCCTTTCGGTGTAGTGTTCCTGATTTGTCTGGTGGAGATGACGGGACAATGAGTAATGCTATAACGCGGATCTCTACCTCCCACTCCGTCTAGTTATAAAACATTAAACGTCAATTTAGGACAAACAAAATATCTTTTTTCTTTATTGGAGGTTTAACGACCACCGTGAGCAACTCAATGGGCTATAAGCAGTCGCCCGTCCCTAATTTAGGGCCGCTGGTTAAAGGGAAGGGAGAGAGCCAGTGCCGCAAGACAAACACAACACCCATGCCTCACCGAGATTCGAACCCGGACCCCTTTCGGACGTGATCAGAGGCCATCGCATAGACCACTGCGCCACCGACTTGCTTGCTTCAGTTTCAATCTGAGATTTCCGGTGTACGTACTCTTCTTCTTTCCCTCAGAGCTTTCTTTTGCTGTACCATTCCTACTTTTACTGAAAAGCATCATTGCGAACATTGGACAGGCGATGACGCAATGCGAATGTTTTTTTGTCATCTTCAAGAAACCGAACTAAAGCTAGCGTCGTTCGCGGTTCGTATTCAATATCGAGTAGTGCTTTTTTAAAGACTAGGATCAAATATTGAAATTAAAACCAGAAAGCCTTGTACTGAACTTATGAAAGAAATGTTTTAATATGGCATGTAAGTACTATGCCATTTCCAAAAAAATTGGTTAATAAATTTCTTAGTAGTATTACAGAATTAGATCCGATATGTGAAGCATTGCTATCGTAAAATTTCAGGAGGCTCTGGTCTTCCGGCTACCACCTTTTGGGGGTTCCATGGACATCATTTAGTGTATAGTTTTGAGAGAATAGGAAACATTTTAAAAAATTATTTGTTGTAGTGGGATAATTAGGGGGATTGGAACATGGGTGTAAAAGAAAAGTGGCTTGGCTCTTTCCCAAACCTATTTCTGCACTGTCAAAAAAGACTAACGGGGGAGGGGGTTCCTGCAAGAAATGCCAATTATAATATGAAATTTTAAAACTTTGAAAAGCGTTCGGACAATTCATTCAACCTTTCTTCGATGAATAAATATCAAAATACCGTATTTAGGACGAAATTTTTTTGAACAAAGGTTTATTAATTCGAAAATGATCAAAAGTTACGAAAGCGTAGTTCTTTAAAAGTTTTTCAACGTACAATTTATGTATAATACACACATCGCACTATGTTATGTAATTTTCTCCATTTACGTAATTAAAAAAAAAGGTAAGCTATGAAATAACAGCGGCCCCACCAGGTTTCGACTAGATCCGTGGGTTGGCGGAAGTAGAATAGTATTAATAGTGTCACGGTGCAGATAATCACTATCATGAGCTATGCGCTGAAACATCTCCGTCGCAAATGCAGCACGGCGAGGCCGGTCATCAGGCTAAAGAGCTTGAACGATCTGTACCTTATAAGCATACAGATAAAGACTTTTGTGTCAAATTTTGTAAACCGTGGCACGAGGAATCCGTTTCCAGTGAAGCACGATGAATGGATATCCCGGGGCTTCACAGAAATGTCTCCTGAGCAGATGCAGCTGTCTCTTGTATAACCGGGGGTCGGCTTGCTCGGGGGAGATCGCCAACACTACCCGTCGCTTTAAACTTTTCATACCAAGCTTTTATGCTTTTGTGGTCCGGTGGTGATCGTGTGTACTCTTTTCTGAAATGACGCTAGATAGTAAGCGACGTGCGTGTTGTTGAGGATCACAACACGCACGCCGCTTTTTCTTTCATGGAAGCCACTATCGAAGAAATGCTCCTCTTATTCAGCAGTAGCGCTCACCTAAAGAATATGAAAAAAACTTTATGAGTGCTGATATATTATGTTGCCAACTATTTTATTTTAACTTGCATAGATTTTTGTATATTAATTTTTGTAATGTGGGAAGCACTTTATGGACACCCTGTACTTTTCTGAACAATAAAAACATTCTAGAATTCTAAAAACCAAAGACGTTTACTTGCCGCACAAAACATAGATATAAATTTATGACCTGTCAGTCATGATCTTAGCTGAGGTAGAGAGAAGGAGGGCGCCGACGAAGAATAACTGGTTCGTATGATTAGTAGTCAAAATAAAATTTTTGGTAAACTACATAGTTCAATTATAATTTTATTTTAAAGGTGTTTGTTTTATTATTCAGAATTTTGCAAATTTAGCATTGTGTGCCTGTGCATGAAATTATAGCCACAGGCTGCCGAAAGTACAACTCGGTACAAACTCTCAGTTAATCAGAGCGAGAGGAAAGATAGAAAAAAAAAGCCCTCTGTTGCATTTATTCTCTATTTCTATGAATTTGGGTATAAAAAAAATCCATGTTATTACAGCGTTGAAACTGAGTTTCTATAAAAGTACTTCTAATGAAAGTTTTGCTGAGTTAGTTCCTTTAACCGTTCATGGCGGGTGAATGGCTGCAGGTAAACATATTAATGCGATACATGCAAGCATGGGAGCTACATGGGAGCTACATGAGAGCACCCACAAATGGATGTTCATCCCTATTGGGACCACTTCGACAATGCAAAGACCCAGTGGCGTAGCCAGAGAGGGGGAAGGAATTAAAGCAATATATAGGTGCATACGAGGTTTTCACCAATGAACCAAATCCATGGATTCCCCCAACCCCTTAAGAAATTTCTGACTACGCCACTGCAAAGACCTGCTATTCCAAAGTGCTACAGCCCACTGCAATTTCAGTAATTTTATTCTGATCATGATGTCTTCCACTAGGAAAACTGCACTTCCTTATATAAAAGATCTAGCATCTGAATATGGATATCCCGAAAATTTAGCAAAGTGTTGAGACGTATTAATTCGACGAAATCTTCCGCTCTTGTTCGTGAAAGAAGAAATATAACGTATATTGGTTCTGGCTCATACATACCAAAAATTGTGTACCCATTACGAACAGTGTGCCGTAAATATGGTTTGGGATTTGGTGTAAAATCTCGAAAAATATCATCATTGATTAAGAACGATAGGGATACTGTGGATCCTGGCAATAAACACGGAGTACGTATATTCAATACCCTTAACAACTGAGGGAGAAGACCAAGAAAAGAAAATCTATGTCGGCTCAAAATCCAGGGTTCTTAAATGTCGATTGGCAGAACATAAATGTACCCTTCGGACAGCTTTGGAGTCTACAGCAATGTCAATACTACACTGACGGGGGAAAAAATCCCAACACCAAGAAGGGGTTGTGTTAGATAAACGACAGTTGGTAAGCGGTGAGAGTACATCTGTAAGATGACGTCTATGCAAATTTCGCGCTCGGCGCATACGTGTGGCGCTAGTAGCGCCCCTCAGAACATGCAAAGCAGGTTTGCTGTAAATACGCACTGTAACGTTCGTGAGCGTTAGTTATCGTTGAGATTCGACGTAGTGTGTTGATGTTAGTCAAGAATGCCTTTAAGAAGACGAAGAAGCCATTATCAACAGCTCACGGAGTTTGAACGACGTCGTGTAATAGGGCTACGAGAAGGTGGATTTTCTTTCCGCAATATTGCAGAACGATTTGGCAGGAATGTAGCCACTGTGCGTGATTGTTGGCAGCGGTGGTCAAGAGAAGGTACTGCCTCAAGAAGACCGTTTTCCGGCCGGCCACGTGGCACTACTGAGAGGGAAGACCGCTGTGTACGGCGTATGGCCGTGGCGCATCATACCGCGTCTGCGGCAGCAATTCGAGCTGCAGATGCCACTAGAGTGACACAACGAACTTTTACAAATCGGTTACTTGAAGGACAGCTCCGAGCCAGACGCCCTGTAGCGTGCATTCCACTTACTCCAAACCACTGCTGTTTCCGACGTCAGTGGTGTCAAGCTAGAGCTCATTGGAGGATGAAGTGGAGATCTGTTGTGTTTTCTGATGAAAGCCGGTTCTGCCTGGGTGCCAGTGATGGCCGTGTGTTGGTTAGAAGGAGGCCAGGTGAGCGCCTGCAACCAACCTGTCTGCGGCCGAGACACACTGGACCTACACCTGGAGTTATGGTCTGGGGAGCAATTTCCTATGACAGCAGGAGCACTCTCGTGGTTATTCCACGCACCCTGACGGCACAGTTGTACGTCGGTCTGGTGATCCAACCTGTTGTGCTGCCATTCATGAACAGCATTCCAGGGGGTGTTTTCCAACAGGATAACGCTCGCCCGCATACCGCTGTTGTAACCCAACATGCTCTACAGAGTGTCGACATGTTGCCGTGGCCTGCTAGATCACCAGATCTTTCACCAATCGAGCACGTATGGGACATCATTGGACGACAACTCCAGTGTCACACCCAACCAGCATTAACCGTCCCTGTGTTGACCGACCAAGTGCAACAGGCATGGAACTCCATCCCACAAACTGACATCCAGCACCTGTACGACACAATGCATGAACGTTTACGTGCTTGCATTCAACATTCTGGCGGTTACACCGGTTATTAATGTACCAGCATTTCACATTTAAAATGGCTCTTCTCGCGCTTCTAATAAGCTGTGATCTTGAAACCTTAATCGATTAAATATGTTACCTATACAAATGTATTGCCGCCATTTCATTCCTCTACAACTATTTTTTCGTTGTGTTGGGATTTTTTTCCATCAGTGTATGTTTACAAGATGAGTACACACCTCAGTGGGATGATGTGACTATTTTTAATACACCAAGAAGAAAATCAAATTTATTATTAACTGAAAGTATGTATATATACAAGTTACGACATCAAACCTGTAATGAGGACTACACGTGCATTATTGCGGAACCATGGAAACGGTTGTCGGAGAATGAAGAACCACTTGCTAAACCTATTGGTCTTCACAAATTTTTTAACACATGCCCAAATGCGTAAACCTAAAAAATTGTAATACCCTGTGTATATAAAGATTGCAGTATTTAAGTGAACTACGTCTGAAGTAGGGCCTAAAGTAGGCCTGAAAGGTCTAACGTTGTGTTTTTAACTATGAGAGAGTGCTTCTAATTACACTGGTGTGCAAAAATTAAGGACGAAGAGAAGGAATTAGCATAACAGCGTAACGAGCAGGCAGAACGGACCGAAAGACCATGCAAGAGATAGACTAGGGTCCGGTACGGTAGGGCATGCGCATATATGCAGCATGATGTAGGGGTGGGGGAGTGTTGGAAGGGTATAAAGCTCTCGGGCGGTGTACGCTCAGCAATCCGGTGAAAGCTATTGCACGGTGTAAATCGGTCTGAACGACGTCGAGTTGCTGCCACCGTGTGATATGTCCAACAGGCAATCCAGTAGACGACATCTGGATGACTTTACCCGAGGTCGCGTCATTGGGAAGTTGGAAGAAGTTCGAAGTGTGACTAGGAGTTCGGGATCACTCACAGCATCGTTTCACGAGCTTGGAGAGCATTTCAAACGACAGGAACAGCTGTCCGAGAGTATAGCAGTGGTCGTCCACGAGCAACCACGGCTGTGGAAGACCGGTATATTGTCCTACAGGCGAGAAGAGACAGACGGTAGACAGCGGAAGAAATCGCAAGGTACAACTGGACGTCCGTTATCTCGTTTTACCGTGGCCAGGAGGCTGCACAAAGGTGGTCTATTTGCACGATGACCAGTACGGTGGGTGCCATTAACGCCTGCTCATCGGAGACGGCGGTTTCCGTGGTGCCAGGAACACAAGAACTGGACACATCAGCAATGGGGTTGAGTTCTCTTTACGGATGAGAGCCGATTTAGTCTGACGAGCGATTCTGGATGTATACACATCTGGAGAGAGCAGAGAAACGCAATCACACCTCCAACATCATCGAAAGGGACCGGTTTGGAGGTGGCGGAGTTCTCGTTTGGGGCGATATCATGCTTGGTAGCCGTACTGATCTCCACATCTTTTAAGGAGGTTCAGTCACTGGTGTCCGCTATTGTACCGAGGTTCTCCTGCCTCACGTGCGTCTGTTTAGAGGTGCTGTGGGTCCTGAGTTCCTCTTCATGGACGACAACGCTACACCTTATCGTACAGTGGCTATCGCAGAGCTGTTGGAGAGTGAAGATATTCAACGCATGGATTGGCCCGCAAGGTCCCCGGACCAAAATCCAATCGATCACGTGTGGGACCTTCTCGGGAGATGCATGGCAGCACGTCACCAGCCGCCAGCAACGATTCCGCACCTGCGATTGGCGCTACAAGAGGAATAGGCCGCGATGCCTCAACAGCTGCTGGACAACCTCGTCCTCAGCATGGACAGACGTTGTAAATCCTGCAACGCAGTCAGGGGTGATCATATCCCCTACTAAAGACTGGATTTTTCTTGGCAGTCACCTGTCACATGGACGTTTCTGTCTGCTGTCCAGTTGTGCTCGAAGCTACCTTTTCAATAAAGTGCCTTTGTATCCTTTGGATTCCTTGTTTGGACGGTTTTGCTCACTTGTCCTATATTCTTACATCTTGGGGATCTTATGGTATGATTTGAGTCGATGTGGAGCACTTTTAGCCTGTAAATATTTTAATTAGTTTTTAACCTATCGTACATAAGACGATAAATTTGTTTCCTTAGTACTCCTAGCACGAAATTCTGTTATTGTATACGTCTTCCACTCTTGTCACTTTCCTTATCTACAATTTCCTTGTTTTATCTTTTCTGGTTACACCTAGCATGCATTTCTCCATGCTTCTTTCCATTTCCTGCAGCCTTTGTATGTCTTTTTTGTTACGGTTCATGCCTCTGTTCCATATCTAAGAACTGAAAGGATGCATTGATTAAACACTTTTCTTTTAAAACATAATGGCATATTTCTTTTGAAAAATTTACTGTTTCTTCCAAAAGCTCTCCAGTCAAGTTTTGTACGCCAATTAATTTCCTCATCAATGTGACCTTTGTTTGATATCTGATGTCCAAGATAAATGTAGGTATCAGTTATCTCCAGCTTTTCCTCATCAATCGGAAAATTTTCATTTCTTGTAAAATTGTACATCAGTTTTGTCTTTTGAAAGTTCATTTTTATCCCACTTCTTCACTCTTGTCAGCAAGTTCCTGGATCATACTCTGTAGTTCTAAAGGTGTAGTTGGAAAAATGACTACGTCATAAGCAAAATGAAGGGGAGTTAAATAATCACCATTAATCTTTATCCCTTTAATTTCCCACTTCGATGACTGAAAGACATTTTGCAATACGGCATTAATGAGCTTGGGAGATATGGTGACGCCTTGTCTCACTCCCTTTCCAATTCTTATTTGTGCTGTATCCTCAAATATCCGAATCTTTGCACTTGCATTTTCATAGATGTTATTAATAATGCTAATGTAAGCGTCTTCAATGCCACAGGAATATACACAGTCGAGTCACATTATTGTAACCACCTCCTACTTTTGACGTCAACAGAACGTAGCCAATGAAAGAAGGCACGTGTCATGAGCTGGCTAAGAGGGTATATAAGGTGTACTGTACGCATTCTGAAAACATATCCCAGGCAGGTACGAACGCTCGAACCACTAAATATCCGCCGTGCGCCGGATGGGCAAATTAAGCCGTCGGACCCCGGACACTGGCCCGCCGGTAATAGACAAGGGCGTTTTCCTCCTCCCTCTTTACCTCGCTCCCATGTTACTTTTTTTATTGGAGGTTTAACGACCACCGTTAGCAACTCAATAGGCTATAAGCAGTCGCCCGTTCCTAATTTAGGGTCTCTGGTTCCAGGGAAGCGAGAGAGCCAGGGCCGAAAGACAAACACATTGCCGCCCCGGTGGAGAAGTGGTCTAAGTGATGGCTTCTGATCATTCGTCCGAAAGGGGTCCGGGTTCGAATCCCGGTGAGGCATGGATGTTGTGTTTGTCTTACGGCACTGGCTCTCTCCCTTCCCTAGTGCCAGTGGTCCTAAATTAGAAACAGGCGACTGCTTACAACCCATTGAGTTGTTCACGGTGGTCGTTAAACATCCAAAAAAGAAAAAAGGCAGACGCAACATCCATGCCTCACCAGGATCTGATCAAAGGCCATTGCTTAGACCACTGCGCAACCGGCCCGGCCGTGTCACTCCTATTTGGCCCTCTAGCCCAAATCGTCTAGCTTCCTATTTCTAAGGGCTGTTTATGACCTGGGGTCAGACACTTCCGAAAATCCTCTACATATGATCTGATTTAATTTTTTTTTTATTGGAGGTTTTAACGACCACCGTGAGCAACTCAATGGGCTATAAGCAGTAGCTCGCCCCTAATTTTGGGTCACTGGTTCCAGGTAAGGGAGAGAACCAGTGCTGTAAGACAAACACAACATCCATGCCTCACCGGGATTCGAACCCGGACTCCGTTCGGACGAATGATCAGAGGCCATTGCTTAGACCACTGCGCCTGATCTGATCTGGAAACATATCACTCGTTGCTGCCATGGATAAAAGGATCAATTTATCAGATTTGCAAAAAGGGATGATTATCAGCTTTCGGGCCGAGGGTAGCAGTATTTCTGAAACAGCGCAGTTTGTGAACTGTTCGCGCGGTGCTGTGGTTAAAGTGTATCGTGATTGGAGAAATGGTAGCATTGCGAATAAGCGACGTGCAAACTGTGGAGCACCACGTGCTGTTGATGTGGGAGATGAACGTCGGCTTCGAAGTGCGTGAAGGCTATTTCGACACGCTACAGTGGAGCAACTCACTGGCCGAATGAACCAGGGGGCTACCGGAAGTGTGTCTAAAACGACAGTTCAGCGAATCCCGCTGCATATGGGGCTCCGATGCAGACGGATGGTCACTGCATCTACGCTAACGAAGGTGCATCGGCAGAAAAGGCTTACATTTGCACTACAGTATCGGAATTGAACCCCGGTGATTGGCAAAGGATTGCCTTCTCCGATGAGTCACATTTTCTGCTTCATCGAACGGATGGATGTTGGCGTATATGACGAGAAACATCGGAGAACAAGCATGCACTCTTCAACCATTGCTGGAAGAACACAAGCTGGTGGAGGCAGAATTATGGTCTGAGGAATGTTTTCTTTTTTTTTTTTTTTTTTTTTGGATTGGAGGTTTAACGACCACCATGAGCAACTCAATGGGCTATAAGCAGTCGCCCGTTCCTAATTTAGGGTCACTGGTTCCAGGGAAGGGAGAGAGCCAGTGCCGTAAGACAAACACAACATCCATGCCTCACCGGGATTCGAACCCGGACCCCTTACGGGCGAATGATTAGAGGCCAGCGCCTTAGACCACTGCACCACCGGGGCGGCGAGGAATGTTTTCGTGGCATTTTCTGGGTCCATTGGTACCTGTGGAACGCACTATGGTCCGAATTCGTTATGAAGCCATCCTTTCAGACCACGCACACCCCATACCTGCTGATTGTCTTCCCTGGGGCGGATGGGATCTTCCAGCACGACAATGCGATGTGTCACGCAGCGAGATTTTTTTGTTTTTGATTGAAGGTTTAACGACCACTGTGAGCAACTGAAATGTCTATAAGCAGTCGCCCGTCCCTAATTTAGTATCACTGGTTCCAGGGAAGGGAGAGGGCCAGTGCCGTAAGACAAACACAACATGCAAGCCTCGCCGGAATTCGAACCCGTACCCTTCACGGGCGAATAACCATAAGGCACTTAGACCACTGCACCACTGGGGCGGTGCAGCTAGAAATGTCCGAGAGTAGTTGGAAGAGCACGATGAAGACTTCAAAGTGCTTCCGTGGTTCCCTAATTCCCCAGATTTAAACCCAATTGAGAATTTGTGGGACCACCTCGATCGTGTTGTTCGCTCTATGGATCCTCCACCACTCACCCTCCAGCAGCTGTCAGATGCACTGCAGTCAGCATGGCTCCCCATAGCTGTGAAAAACCTTCCAGCACCTTATTGAGTCACTCCCAGCCAGTCTAGCTGCCGTTCATGATGAACACTGCGGTTTGTTTGTTTGTGATTGAAGGTTTAACGACCACCGTGAGCAACTCAATGGGCTATAAGCAGTCGCCCGTCCCTAATTTAGGTTCACTGGTTCCAGGGAAGGGAGAGACCCGGTGCCATAAGACAAACACAACATCCATGCCTCACCAGGATTCGAACCTGGACCCTTTCGGATGAATGATCAGAGGAATTCGCTTAGACCACTGTGCCACCGGGGCTGCCTCCTATAATATTCTGGTCTCTAACATAATCGTATAATTGTAGAAGCAAATTCTTTTTTTTTTTTTTTTGCAACTCGTATATAAAATTTAAAATAAAACATACGACCTGTGTTTTGATAACAATTTGCTTGCTTTGCTACAATTCCTAAAAAGTGTTTCAGTAGCTTTGTGCAAAAAATCTGCACCTCAGTATATTTGTGCATCGGTTCAGCTGTCTCTCATCTTTATAATTTATGTTGTAAAATACATTTTTTAAACTTGCGCATTTTATTGTAGATATCACACATAGACACTTCAATAAGAATTACTTGCTAATGCACTGACTGAACTTGTATTATTAGGATCGATAATTTTTGGGAGAAGCTGGGAATTGGAATGTTTATATTTGAGGACGTATATACTGCTGCTGGCCGCCCCGGTGGCGCAGTGGTCTAAGGCGTTGGCCTCTGATCATTCGTCCGAAGGGGTCCGGGTTCGAATCCCGGTGAGGCATGGATGTTGTGTTTGTCTTACGGCACTGGCTCTCTCCCTTCCCTGGAACCAGTGACCCTAAATTAGGGACGGGCGACTGCTTATAGCCCATTGAGTTGCTCACGGTGGTCGTTAAACCTCCAATCAAAAAAAAAAAAAAAAAAGTATATACTGCTGATGAAGAATCTACCGGTCGGCAGTGATTTACAAATTTGCCTTAAGTACTGACATTTATTTTTTAAATTATACATATTTCCACTTGACTTAGGTCAGAGGTTAAGCTACAGTCACTATTTTCGCAAAATGCGAGATGGAAATTAGCGCCCGTAGCAAAATGGGTGCAGTTGTTTGAAATACAATCCAATAGCTCTGGCTTTTCTATATCTCTGAAAACTAAAGTTTATAAAATCCAGCAGAGATTTGCACTCCACTAATGTTATTTTATTAATCCTTAATGTATGTTCCTACAGCACCTATTGGCTCCCCCCCCACCTCAAAGAACTCTATACAGGGTGCTCTGAATTTAGGCTTCAGAGCTCTAAATTTAGTGAAAGCCACAGTTAGAAACAGGTTTGGCTCAACCCCCCTCTACCCCTCCCCATACACTCTAGAGCACTCCACAAAGGGTGCTCTGAATTTAGGCTTCAGAGCTCTAAACTTAGTGGAAGCCAGAGTAAGAAACAGGTTTTCAATCTCCATTGTAAATAGCATATTAATGATCAACATTGAAGACATTTTAGCAGTGGACCAATAAGAAAAGTAGAAGAATTTCTGGGGACAAAACATTCAAGAAATTATAGATCAAAAAGTTTGTAACCTCTGAATGGCAATAAATTGTAAAAAGTTGTTTATTTTTTCTTTTGTGATTACTATTTCTTACTGATTTAACTTCTACTGGTCATTAATTGAATCATTCATACGAACAATGCTGTAACCCACAAAATCAAATTTCAGATTTGGATTATATGCTCATTTAATCATTATTTTAGAAATATAACTTTATCCTTAACTTGCCCATCTGCTGTATTATCAACTTTTAGTGCCCACTGCAGTTTTCTTTAAAATGAGTTAATATCCTTCAAAACAATCAGTTTTCCACTGATATCCAAAGCATTGGTGTGAATGATTCACTTGATGTCACTATTTTCCAAGTGACAAAAGTCGTTAACTTTCTTTAGCATTTTGCTCCAAATTCTTTCTCCATTTGAGCATTTTTGCTACATCAGAGAAAGTGTGGGATGTTCAAAGTGGTTTTATGCCTGGTAAAGGCTGCACTAACCAAACTTTTGCATTATGCATGATGATTGAAAAGTATCTGGCTGTTGGTAAGAAAGTTTTTGCTGCCTTCATAGATTTAGAGAAAGCTTACAACTGAGTAAATAGGACACTTTTGTGGAAGGCATTGAATGAATATAGTGTTACTGGCAATCTACTTAATAGTGTAAAAGTAATGTATGCTGGCAGTAGAGCTTGTGTACGAGTGAATGGTATTTTTATTATAATGGTTTTCTATTGGTGTAGGAGTCAGGCAAGGTTGTGTAATGTCACCATGGCTGTTTAATATATTTATAGATGCGAAAATAGATAATACTGGTTTATGTCTTGATGATATCTGTGTGTGCCGATTGCTGTATGCTGATGACACTGTCCTGTTGGCAGAGAGCAAAAGTGAGTTGGAGAGTATGTTGTCCCAGATGTACAGTTTGCATGAAATTCAAACTGAGTATAAATAAGGGAAAAACCAAAGTTAGGGTTTCTGAGTGAGGAACTGGTAGCACTGAATGTAATATAAGTCTAAATGGCACAGTGATTGACCAGGTGAGTGAGTTTATATGTTTAGGAAGCAGGTTTGATAGAGAGAAAAAATTGGATGGTGAAATTAGTAGGTGAGTGAATTCTTAATTGAAAGTCATGGCTGCTTTGGCAGGTTTTCACGAGAATGATGGTTTCTCAAGAAAGTCCACACGGCTGTGTATGAAAGTGTAATTATTCCTACTCTGATGTATGACAGTGAAACCTGGGTACTACAGAAGAAACATAGGAGCCATTTGTGTGCTGGAGAAATGCATTACTTAAGGGGGGTTTGTGGCAAGACATGCTCTGATTGTGTGAGGAATGAAGATGTGTTGCATTTGTGTAATGTGAAGCAAAATGTTGTTAGCAAGGTGGAGACTAATATGCTTTGGTGGTTTGGCCATGTTAAAAAAATGAGTGTTGAGATGCTTACTAAGAAAATCGTTTTAGCCCAAGTGGTAGGAAGGAAAGGCAGAGGAAGGCCAAGGAAGCCATGGGAGGACCAGATTCAGGAGTGTCTGCATGAGAAAAAGATTATAAGTGTGAAGTATAAAAGATCTTGTGTACGGCATGAGATGGATATCAGTGAAGTCCAAGTTGTATGTCAAGATCACTGTAAACCGAGTCTGATATGGCAGCAGTAAGTAAAAATTATCTGGTAGTTTGTATTTCTTTGTGGAGCTAACCTCTGAATCTCAAAGAACAGTTCAGTGATATATATATATATATAATTTTGGGGCCAGCTTAAACTGTGGCTTAGGTATAGATATTTGTCGTACCATAACATATTTTGTCTTTCCTGAAACTCCGTATAGTCAACAAAAACATTAGTCTATGCTACGGCAGTGTAGCTAAAATATTAATCTATGCTCTGACAGCCAGCCATCTTTTGTGACCTCACATTTCCAAGGAGCAGGTCTTCTTCTTCAAGTATGGCCTTGAAAGCATGTTCAAATGGAAGTCAGGAGATGGGATTTTGATTTCCACTTGAGGGTGATGGAATTTTAAAGTTTCCTGATGCATAGATGCAGACTATGGGTGGCAAGATGAATATTGCCCCCTCCATAATTTTACTAAGGGGCATTGCCCACCCAATCTTTGTCGTCCTGTTTAATTAAATAAGTTTTTGCCTGTGTGTGTGCATTTATGTCATTCTCAAAATGCGTGAGTTGAAATATTTCTATGAAGTAAAAATGTTTCACTATGCTATTCAGGCTATCGTGCACTGCGCTAATTGCTAAAAACGCACTTATTTCCTTCATAGAAATGTATTATTCTTTATAAGATAGACCAAGTTTCATCTCATGAGGACAAAAGCGATTTATTTCCAAAAAATAATAACTAACAAAATAACTAAAAACTTTCCCATATTTTCAGCAACGCTCATTTGAAAGAAACTGGATTGCCATCCCTGTGTTGCATTGGACATGCTCTCGTGATGTGTGGCAAATGTTTAAAACAATTATCAAAATTAAAATAAAACAAAATGCAGAAATGTATAATCTCTAGTGTCTTTATTTATCTATTTATTTCTTGCTCTTCTCGTTCTTCATTTGAGTAACCGTGCTAATTTCTCATGTTTTTTATAAACATTTGGATATCAAATCTCTCTTGATATTTTTTATAAAATCACAGGCTCAATTTTATTTTTAAAATATTATTATTCAGCAAAAGAATATTTCTGTTTCCTTCTTCATTTGCTGATGAGCAATTAGTATTTTTTTAAAAAATAAGCGAAATCTCGTAGTTTATCTTTTTGCCCTTTTTTCCTGCTTCTGACAATGGAAAACACGTGCCCTGACATCTGATCTTTTCACGCCTGCCCCTCCCCTTGAATAATTTGGTAAAGTCAGCACCCCTATACTGATGTGATTAATTTAAGTTTTGTCATGCAAATTTCTAAATTTCCTGATTTATTTTAATATTCCTGTAATTGTACTACGTACTTGAAAATATTTCTTTCACAATTTCCAGATTTAATTTTAACTCAGCAGCATATGTTTCTGTTAGGTTATAGGTGTTACAATCAAATAAGGTTACTCAAGAATAATATAATCAGGGTAATGAGATGGCCATTTCAAGTCTGATTGGCCATCATACATCAGGTCAAGAGCACCAGTAATTCATGGTTCCTTTTTTTTTTTTTTTAAACTGGCCAACTGCCAAAACCTTCAAAAGAAAAAAGAGGTAATAAAGCATTCTGTGTATCAGCTAGGTAAAATAATGGTGTGGGGTGCCAAAGAATTACTCAGCTAACACTACCCCCGACCCTGTCGAGCAATCATGCAGGGAGAATACCACAGGGTTAGAGCAGCATAAACCCATTTTCTAAAGGTTGCAGTATTCATTTCCCACAAACAACCCACTAACTAAATATTAAAATAAAGAACATGAATTCATTTATTAGTACTTTTTTGAAAATTTAGAGCAATCATTTTGAAAAAGATTGAGTCATTTTTTTTCCTTATTGCCATTGTCACACAACAATTAAAAAAAGAATTCATCACTTTTATTTTAATTTTTATAACTGGCAGATTCCATGAATAACAGCACAACTCTTGCAAAAAAAGAGTAAATTATCATATCTAAGGTACATATTTCCAACAATGAAAAATGTAACCTAAAACTGGATTTCCCCTTGGGTATTTCAAAATAGCTTTCAGATTATTGTTTCAATGAGTTTTCGTATACTGAAATTGGTTGTACTTCCAAATCAGAGTGCTTTCAAGCAGTTCTTGATTTTGAGTGTATCGTTCTGCTTTGTTTACATGGAACCAATGTAAAAGAAAATAGTCCACCATAGATATGGAATTTTTTCTACAATCAGGTATCATAACGGAACGCCCTTCTTCATGTGGTGTAATAGCACAAAATTAATGTGTCTAACATTCGTTTCTCCACGCGGTAGAATAAAGTACTTCAATGAACTGTTCAAATGGGCCTAAAGTTTGTTTTTCATAAAACTGTCAGAGCAAACATTCCATTAGGCTATCAGCCAATAGTTTTTCCAATCTGGCTTCTCAGACTTTTCCAGAAGAATAACAAAACAGAAATAAATGTAGTACTATTATTCGACATATTTTATTCATAAAATATATTTACAAATAAAAATAGTTATTAAGGCATTTATTATGACAAAATTGTACAAAAAAAAATCTGCATAAAATTTATCCTAAAGTACTTTCTTTCATGTTTGGTGTGATTAGGTTCTATGTAAACAAAGTGGAATGATACACTCAAAATCTGGGACTACTTGACAGAGTTCTGATCCAGAAGTCCAGCATTAGTGCTTTTGGAAAATTCAAAGCAATCATTTTCAAAAAGATTAAGTCACTTTTTCCTCATCGTCACAAGACAATTAAACAAAGAACTTGCCACGTATTTTTTTTATAACTGGAAGATTTCATGAATAACAGCATAACCCTTGCAAAAAAAGGGCAAATCATTGTATCTAAGGTACATGTTTCTAATAACGAAAAATATAACCTGAAGCTGGATTTCCCCCTAGGGCATTTCAAAATTACCTTTTCATTATTGCTTCAATGAATTTTTTTTTTTTTTTAATTGGAGGTTTAACGACCACCGTATGCAACTCAATAGGCTAGAAGCAGTCACCCGTCCCTAATTTAGCGGCACTGCTTCCAGGGAAATTAGAAAGCCCACACCATAAGACAAACACAACATCCTTGCTTCACCGGGATTCGAACCTGGACCCCTTTCGGACGAATGATCAGAAGCCACCGCTTAGACTCAACGAATTTTCATATTACGAAAAAATGCAATTCATGAGGCAACCTTATGTTATTAAACTGCATGAAAAAACATATGTTTTGAAAGATCACTTTTCTAAGCAAATTGTGTGGAGCATACATACATCACATTCATGAGGCTATTAAAACATGTGATGCAACATATGCTTTGAAAGATCACTTTTCCAATCAAATTCTTTGCAGAATGCAACACTTTCCTGAAGTTTTTACCAGTGTGGAGAAAAATATTTCTTAAAGAGTACTTCTCTGAGTAAATTGTCAGTATCATAGAACACATTGGTGAGGCTTTTAATACACTTCTGTGAAGAAGCATACACTTTGAAAACTGACATTTGTTGGCAAACTGTTTGGAGCATGCATCATATTATCAATGATTTTCACCAGTGTGATGGAGCATATGCTTTGAAAGACAACTTCTGCGAGTAAAGTGTTTGAAGCACACATCACAATGGTGGGGCTTTTCACCTGTGTGAATGAGCATATGCCTTGAAAGAGCACTTTTGTCAGCAAACTGCTTGGCGCATACATCACATTGGTGAGGTTTTTCACCTGTGTGTAAGAGCATATGCTTTGAAAGATGACTTTTGCAAGTAAACTGTTTGGAGCACACATCACATAGGTGAGGTTTTTCACCTGTGTGAATGAGTATATGCCTTGAAAGAGCACTTTTGTCAGCAAACTTCTTGGAGCATACATCACATTGGTGAGGCTTTTCACCTGCGTGAAGAAGCATATGCCTTGAAAGATGACTTTTGCACGTGAATCGCTTGGAGCATACATCACACTGGTGAGGCTTTTCACCTCTGTGAAGGAGAATATGCCTTGAAAGATTACTTTTGCGTGCAAATTGTCTGGAGCATACAGCACACTGGTGAGGCTTTTCACCCGTGTGAATGAGCATATGCATTGAAAGAGCACGTTTCTCAGCAAATTGCTTGAAGCATTCATCACATTTATGAGGCTTTTCCCCAGAGTGAAAGAGCATATGCTTTGAAAGCTGACTTTTGCTAGCAAACTGTTTGTAGCACACATCACATTCGTGAGCTTTTTCACCTGTATGACTGATCATGTGATTTGAAAGATGACTTTTGTCTGCAAATTGTTTTGAGCACACATCACAATGGTAAGGCTTTTCACCTGTGTGAAGAAGCATATGTCTTGATAAAGAAGTTTTCCAAAAAAATTGTTTGGAGCATATAACACATTGGTGACGCTTTTCACCTGTGTGATAGAGCACATGCGTTAAAAGATGGCCTTTGCATATAAATTGTTTGGAGCACACATCACACTGGTGAGGCTTTTCACCCGTGTGAATGAGCATATGCCTTAAAAGATGACATTTGCGTGTAAATTGTTTGGAGCATACATCACAGTGGTGAGGCTTTTCACCTGTGTGAATGACCATATGCTTTGAAACAGCACTTTTGCCAGAAAACTGCTTGGAGCATACATCACATTGGTAAGGCTTTTTCCCTATGTGAAGCAGCATATGGCTTGATAGCTGAGTTTCCTGTGCATATTGTTTACAGCATACATTACACTGGTAGCATTCTTCATCTGCATGAACATGTTTTGAAAGATGATCTTCTCTAAAGTGCTTAAAGGTCTGGTAAGGTCTCTCACCTGAGGAAATCCTTGAGAAATCACAGTCATCACTGAACTGCTTGTAACATATATCAGAATTGTAAGATTGTTCTACATGGGTCTTCGCACGTCTTAAAAGAGTATCTGTCTGTGTAAATTTCTTGTGACATGCATCATCCTGGGAAGTTTTTTCACTTGTGTGAAGTTGCATATGTCTTGAAAAGCTGGATTCTGCTGGGAATTTCTGTAAGCATATTTCACACTCCCAAATAATTTCACTTGTATCTGTCATATTGTGTGTTGAAGTATTTGGTTCTTTTTTCACTTCCTTTATAATAAACTCTTCAGTGACTTCTCGAAAAGAATTTTTTGGGGCTGACTCCATGCTTAAATTGACAATATATTCATTTATTCAGACAAGAACAAACACAATAAGTTACCTTTTGATAATTCTGACATTATCCAGTCACGAACCGAACAAAGCATGACCGTTCTGTTCATAATGTGTTGTTTGCACATACAAAGAAAATCATACCTGTTATGTTTGATACAAAGGGAACATTTGAATTGTTTTAAAGCATCTGATTAATTCAAACATGTAGCAAAAAAAATAAAAATAACACTTTACGTTTTGAAAACATATATTCTGATATCGTCGAGCAAACAGCAAATTAAATTCATAACCTTTTGGTCCTCGTAAAATAATGATTGGTGTAAATTATGTTTGCAAAATAGTAAGACATTCATGTGAAATCCTATTGATCACCCTTACTCATTTTCTTTAAGATCATTTTACAAATTTCCCCCAGGACGGTTCAAAAAAGAAATTCACAGGATATTAGTTATGCAACGAATTTAAAAGGCGAATATTACATTAAAATGAGCGGCTTCGTAAATTCGGGTCAACCCCAATGCATCTACCAAATAATTAGATTACTTCTTTACATATTAAGATGTAGTAGCTAAGGATTCCATCTGAATAACCAGAGTTATGTTTAGGTTACCTTGTTCACATGCAAGAAAGTTTATCGCTTTATCCGTAACAGATATTTAATAAGGCGACAAACGGTGTATTACTTATTTTTTTTTTTTTTATTTTATTAAGACGATGAGGCCTATAGACTAAGGTTTGTGCCTCACAGCAACTAGTTGGCCATGCGGAAATAGCTAAAATATCTCCTGATCACTAAGACTCTTGAAGATGCACGACCAGCCACGGAGGAAAACCTCCTTGCGACCAGAACGTGAAGTCACAGAAGCAGCACAAAAGTCCATCAAAGGAGCACGCTAATTTTTTTTTTTTTTTTTTAATTTTAGGTTTAACGACCACCGTGAGCAACTCAAGGGGCTATAAGCAGTCGCCCGTCCCTAATTTAGGGTCACTGGTTCCAGGGAAGGGAGAGAGCCAGTGCCGTAAGACAAACACAACATCCATGCCTCACCGGGATTCGATCCCGGACCCCGTTTGGACGAATGATCAGAGGCCATCGCTTAGACCACTGCGCCACCGGGGCGGCGGCACGCTCATGAGAAGGAAGGTTAGAAATGGAGCGTCCTCACGGAGAAACGTCTTGAGAGAGTAATGAATTTCTCCAAGGCCCGAACTTTACGTTTTGCCACGGAAGCGTCCCGAAAGTCCAACAAAGAATACATTTGAGCAGAGACGGAAGTTGAGGAAGGAGGGGTTGTCACTCCAAAACAAACCCTCAGATATGCACTGTACGCAGGGCAGGAGAGAAGGAAGTGAGGAACAGTCTCAGGCCCGGAGCCACAGAAGCACATCGGGGAAGAATGTTTTCGAATCAGAAAGAGGTAGCTGTTTAAAGGTGCCGTGTCCGTGCGTAATTTTTGAAGTACGATTGCTGAGGAACTTCGATAACAGTGTTCGCTAGGCCATCTGTGACGGAAGCTGATGAACGAATATAGCTCTGCCCACCCGGACGAAAGCCAAGCTGAACCAGAAGCGGAGATGAGCATGTTACCACTGTGCCGAGCAGCGTCAGAGGCTGTAACTGGGGGGGGGGGGACAAGGCCAGGCCCTCAGCATGGCCCCGTCGGGCGGCAGCGTCAGCGGCCTCATTCGCTGAAAGACCAACATGAGCCAGGCACCAAACGAGCACAATGTCCTCGTAGAAAGAACGGAGGCGTTGTAGAGAATCATGCAGAAGAACGATTATGTCTTGAGATTTGCGATTTAATGCCAACAAGGCCTGTAGAACAGAACGACTATCCGTAAGCAGCAAGAGGCCACCGCACGGGCCGGGAGCAAATTCAAGCGCTGATATTAGGGCCCACGCTTCAGCCGAGAACACTGAGGAAATAGTCGAGAAGGAGAACGAACGGCTGGATTTGTTCCGTGGAAAAAATGCCCGATCGCCACCGCGGAGTTAATCTTCGAAGCGTCAGTAGCAATGATGTGGTGCGACGCTGAGAACTGGGCCAAGAACACCCCAAAGCAATGTCTGACAAGCATCGGATGCTGATATCGTTGCTGAAAAGGGAGACCCGATCAAATAATCGAGTAGCAGGGTGCAGACGAAACAGGAGAGGCCGGCAGAGCCTGAAGAAGATCGCTGTTGACGAAAAACGGCTCCTGTCGGAAGCGACTGAGCACGATTCCAATTGGAAAGCCATGGGATCTTCAAGCGTAGAATGACAAGGCTTCCTCTTCCAGAAGAAGATGAGCGATAGGCGAACGCTGACCCATTGACAAATGGCGGTACGAAAATCGGACTGTCAGGAGGGTGATTCGAGAACGCACGCTAGCGATTCCACATTCGGCACGCAATACCGCCACAGGCGTCGAACGAGGGAGGTGAATGGCTGCACGGAGTGCATGGTTGAGCAGAACTTCTAGAGCGTCGTAGAGATAGGTGGGGTAGGCGAACAGGACCGGAGCCGCATATTCCAGAATATGCCGAATCACAGCAACGACAAAGGCGAGAGCGTTGGGGAAGCCAAGACCCCACCGGCGATGACAAACAACTTTAACAGCAGACAAGGCTCGGAAGACTGACTTCCTGACGTGCGTGAGGTGTGAAGACCAGGTCAGGGAGGAGTTAAATCAGACACCTAAAATCTTGATGTAGGACTGCCAAGTCACTGAGTCAGAGCCCAGCAGGAAAGGAGGGGCAGGCTACCGGCGCTTACGAGAAAAGTCAACCGCGAAGCTTTTAGAAGGAGAGAGACGTAAATCCCAGGAAGATGCCCACTGAACAATGGAATCCAAAGAGGATTGCATATAGCTAAGTGCCGCTGCCCGGTTGGGACTATAGGAAACAATAAAAATATCGTCTGCAAATAAGAACATATGCGCATTCGGATGACAGTAATCTACCACATCATCAAGGTATAAGTTAAAAAGGATAGGTGAAATGGAGCTACCCTGAGGAACACCTCGACACTGCGGAAAGGAGGAAGACACCGTTCCCCGCCAACGAACGCGAAATCTGCGCCGAGCAAGGTAGTCAGCCAGCCAACGGAGAAGACGACCACGAACACCCAGAGACGACAATTTACCTAGGAGAGCAGGATGACAGACCGAATCATATGCCGCCTGAAGGTCCAAAGACACCAGAAAAACATAATTATGTCTAGCTCGAGCCACCAGAAGATGACGTTTGATCGACAGAAGGCATGCCGATGTGGAGCGTCCTGGCAAAAATGCGAATTGCAGCTTGCTGATCCGTTGATGAGAGAGAATGAAGTCTGCTAGGCGAGAGACCAGGACTTTCTCCAAGATCTTTGAAAAAACTGAAGTGAGAGTGATCATTCGTACGATGATAAGTCGAGAGCAGGTTTTGTCAGGCTTCTTTATTGGAATCACCCAGGACTCTTTCCAGCATGAAAGATGAACGTCGGCAGACCAAAAGAGGTTAAGGAGGTCAACCAGCCAAGACGAATTCCACCTCCGTATACGTCTCACCAGTTCGTAAGTACATCCATCAGGGCCGGGTGCAGAGCGTCGGGGCGATCCATTAATAGCCCCGGCAACTTCACTGGCAGTAAGTAACGCATCCATCTCAAGAGAAGAGTCATCATGGTCAATAGAAAAGGAGTGCACCGAACAGCCAGAGGCTGTGGAAAAGAATTCACCAAACGCCGAAGCCTACTACGCCGGATCAGCAACAAGGAAATCGTCAATCCGAAGAAGCAGGTGATCCGGGCTGGAACCAACATGAGATTTCAGACGGCGCAAGAGGGAGAAAACGAAGCCTGGCCTCGAGGTGTCGTTGCATTGTGCCTTCCAGTAGGCTCGTCTCTTAAGAGTGAGGAGGTGGCGAAGATTCCGTTCTTCCTGCCGATATAATGACCAAGCGAAGAGGCAGCCGGATGACTTGGCATAGCGAAGGAGGCGGCGTTTCTTGCGAAGACGCTGAGCACAATCAAAGTCCCACCAGGGAGACCAACGTCGACGCTGACGGCTGGGCCGACGAGAAGCGTGGAGAATCAGGGAAATGCGGTCCAGGATCAGAGCGGCACCGTCACGAGGGGAAGGAAGTTCACCACGGATAATCTTCTGGATAGAAGGCCAAGCCACTGACCAAGCAACTGGTTGCAGTCCCAGTGAAGGAAGGGGAGGAAGCCAAACATCCCTGCCTCCAATGTTGTTATGACAGGATGATGGGTGCTACCGTAGAGGTCACTATCCACAGACCAGGAGCAGTACGGAACCAGCTGAGGAGAGCACATGGTGAGGTCCAAAACAGAACAACTTGACCCCCTGCAAAAGGTAGAAGCCCCCGAGTTTAGGAGACACAGGTCCTGCGAGCAAAGCCAGTCCACGAACTCAGTGCCGCCCCGGTGGCGCAGTGGTCTAAGCGATGGCCTCTGATCATTCGTCCGTAAGGGGCCCGGGTTCGAATCCCGGTGAGGCATGGATGTTGTGTTTGTCTTATGGCACTGGCTCTCTCCCTTCCCTGGAACCAGTGATCCTAAATTAGGGACGGGCGACTACTTATAGCCCATTGAGTTGCTCACGGTGGTCGTTAAACCTCCAATCAAAAAAAAAACTCAGTACCTCCCCGGCTCGGAGAAGCAGAACCCCAGCTAGGGTGATGAATATTGAAATCCCCAATCACCATACAACAATCAGTGAGCAGTTGTTCGATCCGTCCAAGCAAGAGCGCCGAGAGGGGAGGAGAGGGAATGTATAAATTAATAATCCTGAGCATGGTGTCGCCAGAGAAGATATCCGTCGCAAGAAGCTGCTCGTTCGAATCCGAGCTGAAGATGTCCACCAATCTGGAAGAGATATCCGACCTAATTGCAGTTAAGAGGCCCCCCTCCCCTCCCCCCCCGATCACTCCCTATACACCGTACGGACTGGGAGGGAAAAAGAGAGACCAGGAGATAGCCAGGATTCTTGGATAGTCAAAATCGTGGCTGTAGAAAAAATAGAACTGTCGGTGAAATAAGGTCTTTTGGAGCGAAGGGATTGCGCATTCCATTGGACCAGCGACCAGCTATTCATGAAGAGAAAAGTGATCCGCTAGGCCAGATGCCGTCTTGAACCGCATGGAACAGAGGCCACAAAGAAATTTACCGTCGTCAAGATGAGCTTTCAGGTGTGACAGCAAATCTGGACGAGAAGAGAAGCGCATGGAAGACACGAGAAGGTTCTGGAGTGAGAAAGTTTGACGGATTCCGCAGCAGACTCCACAAACGGAACCACAGATTCTTCGCATGACAGGAATTCATCGGCGCTTAGGCCAGTGTCAGGAGGTTGCTCAGTAGGCACTGAAGAAGCTGGGCACGCTGCAACTGTAGTAGGAGGATTCTGCAAAATTTCAGTCTGTGGCACCTGTGCAACGGATGATGTGGAGCCAGCATGTAGGGAGGGAGGTGAAAGAAGATTCGTCAAAGAGTCCAATCTACTGGTGAGTTTAGAGATAATGTCCAGAAGCTGAGGGAAGGCAGAGGAGCAAGCACACGGAGGTTGAGCCTGAGTCGCCGCCGCATATGAGGCCTGTTGGACTTGACGCACAGAGTCCCGAGCTTCTGGATAGCTGAGATGCTTCGAAGCCATAATATCTAGGATCTGCTTTTCTTGGAGATAAATTGGGCAATTCGTGTCAGAAGCAGGATGAGAGCCCTTGCATAACACGCACTGGAAGCTCGACGCCGAGCATACAGAAGAGTCGTGTCCTTCACCACAACGAGAACAGCGAGCGGCACTACGACAGGTTGACAGCAGATGTCCATAACGCTGACAATTTTTACCCTGCCTAGGCGAATCCAAGAATGTATTACTTACAGTTCAGATTCTCTTTATATATAACTCTGCAAAAGAAATGTTTTCATTTAACTTAAGTACAAAAAAGTTAATAGTCCAATCAAAATGAAACACATTTTAGTTCGCTGTTTTAATTGTGTGTAATCAACTTTTGCTTAAAGAAATTATTACTTAATTGTAACTTAAGACAGAAACAAACCACAATTGTACTAAGGACGTTAGAGTATTAACGAGACCACGTAATACATATGATTAGTGACCTGTTAATCGCTTGGCCGCTATCGCTATCCAGTTTGGATGTTGTCTAAACTTTTCATGAGGTGGCGCTGTTAACAGAGGGCTTTTTTTTATATGGATAATAAGCAGTCGCCCGTCCCTAATTTAGGGCCACTGGTTCCAGGGAATGGAGAGAGCCAGTGCCGTAAGACAAACACAACATTCATGCCTCACCGGGATTTGAATCCGGACCCCTTTCGGAAACAGAAGGCTTCATTTATGTTTATATAACGTCGGAAGTTGTCGCTGCGGACCAATATGGCTAATGATTTCTTTTTTTTTTTTTTGATTGGAGGTTTAACGACCACGGGTTCGAATCCCGTTAGGCATGGATGTTGTGTTTGTCTTACGGTACTGGCTCTCTCCCTTTCCTGGAACCAGTAACCCTAAATTAGGGACGGGCGACTGCTTATACCCGATTGAGCTGCTCACGGTGGTTGTTAAACCGCCAACCAAAAAAAAAAAAAAAAACTCAATGGGCTATAGGCAGTCGCCCGTTCCTAATTTAGGGACCGCCCGGTGGCGCAGTGGTCTAAGCGATGGCCTCTAATCATTCGTCCGAAAGGGGTCTGGGTTCAAATCCCGGTGAGGCATGGATGTTGTGTTTGTCTTACGGCACTGGCTCCCTCCCTTCCCTGGAACCAGTGACCCTAAATTAGGGACGGGTGACTGCTTATAGCCCATTGAGTTGCTCACGGTGGTCGTTAAACCTCCAATAAAAAATTGGATCACTGGTTCCAAGGAAGGGAGAGAGCCAGTACCGCAAGACAAACACAACATCCTTGCCTCACCGGGATTCGAACCTGGACCCCTTTCGGACGAATGATCAGAGGCCATTACTTTAGAACACTGCGCCACCGGGGCGGCTACATTACCCCTTACTGTTAGCCATTTTTAAAACTATCAACGACTTGGAGCATGTGAACGAACTAGTAGAAGTATGGGGCCAAGAAAGGAGAAATTGATTTCTAAAAGGAACAAAACAATGGTGCAGGGCCGTCCCGGTGGTGCAGTGGTCTAAGCGATTACATCTGGTCATTCGTCGGGACTCGGGAAGGGGTCCAGGTTCGAATCCCGATGAAGCATGGGTGTTGTGTTTGTCTTACGGCCCTAGCTCTGTCTCTTCCCTTGAACCAGTGGCCCTAAATTATGGACGGGCGACTGCTTATATCACATTGAGTTGCTTACGGTCGTCGTTGAACCTCCAACCAAAAAAAAAAAAAAATAGCCGCCCCGGTGGCGCAGTGGTCTAAGCGATGGCCTCTGATCATTCGTCCGAACGGGGTCGGGTTCGAATCCCGGTGAGTCATGGATGTTGTGTTTGTCTTACGGCACTGGCTCTCTCTCTTCCCTGGAACCAGTGACCCTGAATTAGGGACGGGCGACTGCTTATAGCCCATTGAGTTGCTCACGGTGGTCGTTAAACCTCCAATCAAAAAAAAAAAAAAAAAGTGCAGCAGTCAACAAGGACAACTTTGTGTTCGATATTTTTTTTTAATTTGAGTTTTAACGACCACCGAGAGCAACTGAATGTGCTGCAAGCAGTCGTCAGTCCCTAATTAAGGGTCACTGCTTCCGGGGATGGAAGAGAACCAGTGCCGTAAGACAAACACAACCTCCATGCCTCACCGGGATTCGAACCCGGATCCCTTTCGGACGAATGATCAGAGGCCATCGCTTAGACCAATGGTTCCCAAAGTGTGCGCCGCGGCTTATTCACAGTGGCGCCTCGAAATATTACAAAATTTTCTTTCCATTTTCAATTCAATGTGATAGGACGCGACATCTAGCGGACCTGGTGCGAACCAGTAACTTAGTAATAACTGTTTGAAGAAGCCTCTGCAAATGGTTACTAGATGACGCTCTACAATAATGTTACAAGCGTAAGCTTTTTTTTTTTTTCTTTTTTTTGATTGGAGGTTTAACGACCACCGTGAGCAACTCAATGGGCTATAAGCAGTCGCCCGTCCCTAATTTAGGGTCACTGGTTCCAGGGAAGGGAAAGAACCAGTGCCGTAAGACAAACACAACATCCATGCCTCAACGGGATTCGAACCCGGACCCCGTTCGGATCAATGATCAGAGGCCATCGCTTAGACCACTGCGCCACCGGGGCGGCAGCGTAAGCTTTCCCATCACCCACTTATAGTTTACAGGCCCGCGCACCTGATTGTGACGTCACTAGGGTAGTCCGCGAGGCTGACGAAGGAAGACGCTGGAAGCCGTACGCGTTATTTAGAGTTTCACTACATTTAAATAAGTTGTGTTAGATTTTTTTAAATAACTGCAAGAGTTTACACGTTTGTTTTATAATCTTTCAAAATACAAAATAAAAATAAAATAAAATTACAGCGTAAATCTAGCGTAGCAATAATTTCGACGTAAAAGTGTAAGCAAGACAGATTCGTCAACTTAATGAAATCATCGCTGTCATTTCACTTCTAGTGAAAGGCCATCACCTTAGACCACTGTTCACTTCTAGTGAAATGACATTGCTGTAATCAATTATAAACTGTCGTCATAATTTCACTTGAAGTTATAATGTCGTCACCATACTTCACTGAGTCATTCTTGTACTTGTGAACAAATCATTCCTGTTCTTGAAAGATTAGCTAAAATATCTCAGTAGAACCACAAAAGTTTGTTTCAGGTCCACGTTGATAACTCACACCGAAAGTTCATAGTAACAATATATATATGCCGCCCCGGTGGCGCAGTGGTCTAAGGCGTTGGCCTCTGATCATTCGTCCGAAGGGGTCCGGGTTCGAATCCCGGTGAGGCATGGATGTTGTGTTTGTCTTACGGCACCGGCTCTCTCCCTTCCCTGGAACCAGTGACCCTAAATTAGGGACGGGCGACTGCTTATAGCCCATTGAGTTGCTCACGGTGGTCGTTAAACCTCCAATCAAAAAAAAAAAAAAACAAAAAAAAAAACAATTATATATATATACTAACAGATTAAATACCATTACGTACCTCTAATCTTCAGTGAAATGATTCGCATTGTTGATGTGTCATTTTTCTTACTTGCGGATTCATTGACGATACTCAACACATGTCACAATATTCCAATGATAATTCCTTGATAGATGAGACTTTTTGGTTTTAATATTTTCTTTTATATACACTATTGCACACACACTATTGCTCCATGGTTGCAGCTCTTTTAATGTTAAAATCACTATATACATGTTAATAAAATACTCTATTCCATCGATTTTCACTGTCCATTACGAAGTACGCACACGTCGTTTCAAAAGATGTCAGATTGACGAATCATAAGGAATCGTCCGCCCCGGTGGCGCAAGTGGTCTAAGGCGTTGGCCTCTGATCATTCGTCCGTAAGGGGTCCGGGTTCGAATCCCGGCGTAGACCAAAAATGACGTTGTGTTTGTCTTACGGCACTGGCTCTCTCCCTATCCCTGGATGACCAGTGACCCTAAATCTAGGGACGGTGTGACTGCTTATAGCCACATTGAGATAGGAAAAATCAGAGAATCCCTTCTCCAGCACTTCGAAAAAAAAAAATAAAAAAAAAATAAGGGGAGATTATGTAACGTACCAGGAGATGTGACGTACCTGCCAGAAGGACGCACACGACATAAGGCAGATAGGAATCAGAATAAAACGTCCGTGTAGCTCAATTGGTAGAGCAACTTATTCCGGAATGAGGGGACCCGGGTTCGAATCCTGGCGTGAATAAAAATGACGGAGAAATTTATTTCGTTATACATGTTAATAAAATACTCTATTCCATCGATTTTCACTGTCCATTACGAAGTACCACCGTCGTTTCAAAATATGTCAATTGACGAATATAAGGAATCAGATTTTTCATTCATTACGAGCTTACGACTACGAAATATTGACTGATGAAAGAATTCCTTTAGTGAAAATGTTATTTTCATATCAGATAGTAACTAGAAATTTATTTGCGATCCATGTTCACTAATACACACTGGCGGAAAGTGAAAAAAGAACACCAAGAAGGAATTGGCGGACGATCATGAAATTTATATATGCTAATGGGGCCGAGTTTACGTAGGTGTGGTGTTAATTTCGGGACCAACCGGTGAGCGCTTACGCCACAGCACGGCATAATATGCAAATTATCGTCGGTGGTATTTAAGGAGTACGGCGAAGTGAATGTAATCAGTCGTCGGAGTACGGACACGTGCGAAGACTCTGAAGAAGCTGCAATGCCTGGATATGGAAGACGTGTACGATTTCAGCAGTTATCGGACTTTGAGCGAGGTCGTCTAGTCGGACTCCGCGAGGCCGGGTGGTCATATGGTCGTATTGCGGAGCGAATTGGACGGGAAGTATCGGTGGCGGTACGATGGTGGCGTAGATGGTCCGAGGAGCATTCCCACACGAGAAGACGTGGAATCGGGAGTCACAGACGGACTGATGAGCGGACCGATCGACACATGAGAAGAGTGGCGTTGTCAAGGAGAACATCCACTGCGACGCAAATCCGAGCTGCCGTTGCACCTGAGGTGACTGTGCGGACAATCCGCAACCGTCTACTGGATGTAGGACTACGTGCACGTGTGCCTCTGGCATGTGTACCTCTGACTCCAGCCCACCGTCAGGAACGGCTGCAGTGGTGTCGCCAACGTCTGCACTGGAGAATGCAATGGCGATCTGTCGTGTTCAGCGATGAAAGCAGATTCTGCTTGCCTCCGATGGCCGTATGCGTGCTCGCAGACGCACAGGGGAGCGTCTCCACCCTTCTAGCATCCGCCAGCGACACACACGGCCTACACCTGGTCTCCTGGTGTGGGGAGCGATCAGCTATCACTCCCGTACACAACTAGTGTTTGTTCCGGAAACGTTAAACAGCACCTCCTACATCAACAACATCATTCATCCCGTTGTTGTGCCATTTGTAAGGTCGGTCCATAGCAGTGTTTTCCAAAAAGATAACGCACGCCCACACACGGCACGTGCAACGCAACATGCACTTCAGGGTGTGACACAACTTCCATGGCCTGCACGTTCACCGGATTTGTCCCCCATTCAGCACGTGTGGGATTTTATGGGACAACGACTAATCCGGTCTCCACGCCCAGCCAGACCGTCCCCGATTTGCACGTCCATTTTGAGGATGCTTGGAACTCAATACCCCAAACTTGCATCCAACATCTGTACGACAGACTCCATGCCAGAATTGCACAGTGTGACGCAGTTCATGGCGGTTCAACCTCGTACTAACCATGTTACATGGAAATGTTATTTTTCAGTTTACCAGCAAATACAGCTGAATTTTGCCATAATGTTTTGATCACGTTATCCTCTGTATTCCGTTATTATGCTGTAAAAATTTCGTTTGTATCAGACGTCTCCTTCTTGGTATTCCCTTTTCACTTTCCGCCAGTGTATATAAAAAAAAAGGTTAAGAAGAAAAACTGAATTTTTTCCTGTGTGTTTTTAAATTATTACCAAAGGCTCAATAAAACACTTTAGCATCCATACAGTGGATTGCTGTTTGATCCACTGATTGCATTAAATAAATTAAGATTTTAAGAAATTTACGCAATTGTTACATTATTAATCACGCAGACGGGAGGGTGCGTATCTGGCTGAAACCGCATGAAGCAATGGGTCTGACATGTCAACAAGAAACTGTTCAGGTTGACGGAGGCTCTGTTGAGGTCTAGGAAGTGTTGAACTGGCACACGCTGGGACCTCGAATACATCTAAATGCATCTCTGAATGATCAACATTATGCATCCATCCTGGCAGACCATCTGCTTCCGATCATGGTAATCTTTCACCCACAGGGCAATAGACTCTTCCAGCAAAACAATGCGCTTCCGCACAGAGGCGTAGTAACTAGAACATGGTGAGAAGAGCATTAAGTTCCCATTCTGGAATGCTCTTCCCGTTTACCGGACATGAATTAACCGTGGAAAAATTCTTTCGAGCTTTGGATTCTCCATCGAGGAATGCGACGGAATTATGGACAGCGGCGCAACACGCCTGAGTAAAGATAACTGTTTTATGCTGTCGTGAATTAGTGGACTCAATGCCTACCCGTCACCAGGTAGGTGACCTATGATTTCTGTCCACACATAATTAGGACCTCATCGAAAGGCGAGAGGAACCCATAGATCCCGGAGCTTGGAGGCAGTTGACTCCTTTGCCTCGTACTAGTTACGCCACTGACTGCAAGCAACCTTACGTGACGATGACTACCAGTCATCGCCATGGCAAGCGAGATAACCCAATCTGAGATTCACAGTCCGCCATGTCCATAACTGCCTGTACACCTTGTCCAATGTCATCACCTTGTCCAATGTCATCACCTTGTCCAATGTCATCACTGCCTGTACACCTTGTCCAATGTCATGTGTGGATTTTGGGGCCGTTGCATGTGGCGATCCAGGAGTTGGCGATCACCGAGGTGCACCAGTCCACTTTTGCCACATTCGATCTACAGTAATTGCATCCCGATGCGCTGGTCAACACACCCGAATGATGACGACCAAACTTAGCTATGCCACGTGATTTTGCCTTTTCATTTCCCTTACTAAACACGAGATTGGTTCGCAACTGCGATGAATTACATAACCCAATTGCACCCTCATCTCCGTAGTGTTCAGGAACTTGGACTAGAGTTTAGGATAAATTTAGGGAATATTCATCATTTCCCTATCAGTTCTCGGAACTCGCCAACTTAGGGGACCAAGAAGAAATACAAAACTTGGCCGGAGAGCATGTGGAATAATAATTTTTAGTTAGAAATTATTCATCCAAGTATGAACTTGGAGACACAAAGTTGGAAGGTGTATAAAACTTGGCTGGAGCAAAAGCTTACTTTGGATGATAGATGTGACGAAAGGGCAGGAGTTGACGATAGAAGTTGTAAGACCACCATCTGACAATATACCACATGGAAGATGGGGTGGTGGCTCAAACTTCATTCAGCTTTATCTTCCTTACCAGCCCAGTTTTATACATTTGGCACTCTCTTACTCTCTGCAGCAAATTCTTGCATCATACTATAAGGGGAAGGGCTGAATAAAGGCTTTGTTTGTCATAATGTGGCTGGAAAAAAAATGAAAAGCGTGCCAGAGGTTCTCTATTTTTTTCCTGTTTACCATCCAATAAAGATTTGGGCTTTACAGGAGCCAGGGTGATCAGACTGAATGCAAAAACTATCGTGGCATCAGATTACTTAGTGTGCCGGGAAAAGTGTTTGATAAGGTTGTTATTGATAAGATACGAGATCTTACATCAGAGAAAGTGTAGGATGTACAGAGTGGCTTTGTTCCTGATAAGGGCTACACCAACCGAATTTTGGCATTACACATGATGATCGGAAAGTATCTGTCTGTTGGTAAGGTTTTTGCTACCTTCATAGATTTAGAGAAAGCTTATGTCAGAGGAAATAGGATGCTTTTGTGGAAGGTATTGAATAGATATGGCGTTACTGGGAATCTACTCAATAGTGTGGAAGGTATTGAATAAATATGGCGTTAGTGGGAATCTGCTCAATAGTGTGGAAGGTATTGAATAAATATGGTGTTACTGGGAATCTGCTCAATAGTGTGGAAGGTATTGAATAAATATGGCGTTACTGGGAATCTACTCAATAGTGTGGAAGGTATTGAATAAATATGGTGTTACTGGGAATCTGCTCAATAGTGTGGAAGGTATTGAATAAATATGGTGTTACTGGGAATCTGCTCAATAGTGTGGAAGGTATTGAATAAATATGGCGTTACTGGGAATCTACTCAATAGTGTGGAAGGTATTGAATAAATATGGTGTTACTGGGAATCTGCTCAATAGTGTGGAAGGTATTGAATAAATATGGTGTTACAGGGAATCTGCTCAATAGTGTGGAAGGTATTGAATAAATATGGCGTTACTGGGAATCTACTCAATAGTGTGGAAGGTATTGAATAAATATGGTGTTACTGGGAATCTGCTCAATAGTGTGGAAGGTATTGAATAAATATGGCGTTACTGGGAATCTACTCAATAGTGTGGAAGGTATTGAATAAATATGGCGTTATTGGGAATCTACTCAATAGTGGGGAAGGTATTGAATAAATATGGCGTTATTGGGAATCTACTCAATCGTGTGGAAGGTATTGAATAAATATGGCGTTACTGCGAATCTACTCAATAGTGTGGAAGGTATTGAATAAATATGGCGTTATTGGGAATCTACTCAATAGTGTGTAAGGTATTGAATAAATATGGTGTTACTGGGAATCTACTCAATAGTGTGGAAGGTATTGAATAAATATGGCGTTATTGGGAATCTACTCAATAGTGTGGAAGGTATTGAATAAATATGGCGTTATTGGGAATCTACTCAATAGTGTGGAAGGTATTGAATAAATATGGTGTTACTGGGAATCTACTCAATAGTGTGGAAGGTATTGAATAAATATGGTGTTACTGGGAATCTGCTCAATAGTGTGGAAGGTATTGAATAAATATGGTGTTACTGGGAATCTACTCAATAGTGTGGAAGGTATTGAATAAATATGGCGTTATTGGGAATCTACTCAATAGTGTGGAAGGTATTGAATAAATATGGCGTTATTGGGAATCTACTCAATAGTGTGGAAGGTATTGAATAAATATGGCGTTATTGAGAATCTACTCAATAGTGTGGAAGGTATTGAATAAATATGGCGTTACTGAGAATCTACTCAATAGTGTGGAAGGTATTGAATAAATATGGCGTTACTGAGAATCTACTCAATAGTGTGGAAGGTATTGAATAAATATGGCGTTACTGGGAATCTACTCAATAGTGTGGAAGGTATTGAATAAATATGGCGTTATTGGGAATCTACTCAATAGTGTGGAAGGTATTGAATAAATATGGAGTTACTGGGAATCTACTCAATAGTGTGGAAGGTATTGAATAAATATGGCGTTAGTGGGAATCTACTCAATAGTGTGGAAGGTATTGAATAAATATGGCGTTATTGGGAATCTACTCAATAGTGTGGAAGGTATTGAATAAATATGGTGTTACTGGGAATCTACTCAATAGTGTGGAAGGTATTGAATAAATATGGCGTTACTGGGAATCTACTCAATAGTGTGGAAGGTATTGAATAAATATGGTGTTACTGGGAATCTGCTCAATAGTGTGGAAGGTATTGAATAAATATGGCGTTATTGGGAATCTACTCAATAGTGTGGAAGGTATTGAATAAATATGGTGTTACTGGGAATCTACTCAATAGTGTGGAAGGTATTGAATAAATATGGCGTTACTGGGAATCTACTCAATAGTGTGGAAGGTATTGAATAAATATGGTGTTACTGGGAATCTGCTCAATAGTGTGGAAGGTATTGAATAAATATGGCGTTATTGGGAATCTACTCAATAGTGTGGAAGGTATTGAATAAATATGGCGTTACTGGGAATCTACTCAATAGTGTGGAAGGTATTGAATAAATATGGCGTTACTGGGAATCTACTCAATAGTGTGGAAGGTATTGAATAAATATGGTGTTACTGGGAATCTGCTCAATAGTGTGGAAGGTATTGAATAAATATGGCGTTATTGGGAATCTACTCAATAGTGTGGAAGGTATTGAATAAATATGGTGTTACTGGGAATCTACTCAATAGTGTGGAAGGTATTGAATAAATATGGCGTTACTGGGAATCTACTCAATAGTGTGGAAGGTATTGAATAAATATGGTGTTACTGGGAATCTGCTCAATAGTGTGGAAGGTATTGAATAAATATGGCGTTATTGGGAATCTACTCAATAGTGTGGAAGGTATTGAATAAATATGGCGTTATTGGGAATCTACTCAATAGTGTGGAAGGTATTGAATAAATATGGTGTTACTGGGAATCTACTCAATAGTGTGGAAGGTATTGAATAAATATGGTGTTACTGGGAATCTGCTCAATAGTGTGGAAGGTATTGAATAAATATGGTGTTACTGGGAATCTGCCCAATAGTGTGGAAGGTATTGAATAAATATGGCGTTACTGGGAATCTACTCAATAGTGTGGAAGGTATTGAATAAATATGGCGTTATTGGGAATCTACTCAATAGTGTTTAAGGTATTGAATAAATATGGCGTTATTGGGAATCTACTCAATAGTGTGGAAGGTATTGAATAAATATGGCGTTACTGAGAATCTACTCAATAGTGTGGAAGGTATTGAATAAATATGGCGTTATTGGGAATCTACTCAATAGTGTGGAAGGTATTGAATAAATATGGTGTTACTGGGAATCTACTCAATAGTGTGGAAGGTATTGAATAAATATGGCGTTACTGGGAATCTACTCAATAGTGTGGAAGGTATTGAATAAATATGGCGTTATTGGGAATCTACTCAATAGTGTGGAAGGTATTGAATAAATATGGTGTTACTGGGAATCTACTCAATAGTGTGGAAGGCATTGAATAAATATGGCGTTATTGGGAATCTACTCAATAGTGTGGAAGGTATTGAATAAATATGGCGTTATTGGGAATCTACTCAATAGTGTGGAAGGTATTGAATAAATATGGTGTTACTGGGAATCTACTCAATAGTGTGGAAGGTATTGAATAAATATGGCGTTACTGGGAATCTACTCAATAGTGTAGAAGGTATTGAATAAATATGGTGTTACTGGGAATCTGCTCAATAGTGTGGAAGGTATTGAATAAATATGGCGTTATTGGGAATCTACTCAATAGTGTGGAAGGTATTGAATAAATATGGTGTTACTGGGAATCTACTCAATAGTGTGGAAGGTATTGAATAAATATGGCGTTACTGGGAATCTACTCAATAGTGTGGAAGGTATTGAATAAATATGGCGTTATTGGGAATCTACTCAATAGTGTGGAAGGTATTGAATAAATATGGCGTTACTCTGAATCTACTCAATAGTGTGGAAGGTATTGAATAAATATGGCGTTATTGGGAATCTACTCAATAGTGTGGAAGGTATTGAATAAATATGGTATTACTGGGAATCTACTCAATAGTGTGGAAGGTATTGAATAAATATGGTGTTACTGGGAATCTACTCAATAGTGTGGAAGGTATTAAATAAATATGGCGTTACTGGGAATCTACTCAATAGTGTGGAAGGTATTGAATAAATATGGTGTTACTGGGAATCTGCTCAATAGTGTGGAAGGTATTGAATAAATATGGCGTTACTGGGAATCTACTCAATAGTGTTTAAGGTATTGAATAAATATGGCGTTACTGGGAATCTACTCAATAGTGTGGAAGGTATTGAATAAATATGGTGTTACTGGGAATCTGCTCAATAGTGTGGAAGGTATTGAATAAATATGGTGTTACTGGGAATCTACTCAATAGTGTGGAAGGTATTGAATAAATATGGCGTTACTGGGAATCTACTCAATAGTGTGGAAGGTATTGAATAAATATGGCGTTATTGGGAATCTACTCAATAGTGTGGAAGGTATTGAATAAATATGGCGTTATTGGGAATCTACTCAATAGTGTGGAAGGTATTGAATAAATATGGCGTTATTGGGAATCTACTCAATAGTGTGGAAGGTATTGAATAAATATGGCGTTACTGAGAATCTACTCAATAGTGTGGAAGGTATTGAATAAATATGGTGTTACTGGGAATCTACTCAATAGTGTGGAAGGTATTGAATAAATATGGCGTTACTGGGAATCTACTCAATAGTGTAGAAGGTATTGAATAAATATGGTGTTACTGGGAATCTGCTCAATAGTGTGGAAGGTATTGAATAAATATGGCGTTATTGGGAATCTACTCAATAGTGTGGAAGGTATTGAATAAATATGGTGTTACTGGGAATCTACTCAATAGTGTGGAAGGTATTGAATAAATATGGCGTTACTGGGAATCTACTCAATAGTGTGGAAGGTATTGAATAAATATGGCGTTATTGGGAATCTACTCAATAGTGTGGAAGGTATTGAATAAATATGGCGTTACTCTGAATCTACTCAATAGTGTGGAAGGTATTGAATAAATATGGCGTTATTGGGAATCTACTCAATAGTGTGGAAGGTATTGAATAAATATGGTATTACTGGGAATCTACTCAATAGTGTGGAAGGTATTGAATAAATATGGTGTTACTGGGAATCTACTCAATAGTGTGGAAGGTATTAAATAAATATGGCGTTACTGGGAATCTACTCAATAGTGTGGAAGGTATTGAATAAATATGGCGTTACTGAGAATCTACTCAATAGTGTGGAAGGTATTGAAAAAATATGGCGTTACTGGGAATCTACTCAATAGTGTGGAAGGTATTGAATAAATATGGCGTTATTGGGAATCTACTCAATAGTGTGGAAGGTATTGAATAAATATGGCGTTATTGGGAATCTACTCAATAGTGTGGAAGGTATTGAATAAATATGGTGTTACTGGGAATCTACTCAATAGTGTGGAAGGTATTGAATAAATATGGCGTTACTGGGAATCTACTCAATAGTGTGGAAGGTATTGAATAAAAATGGCGTTATTGAGAATCTACTCAATAGTGTGGAAGGTATTGAATAAATATGGTGTTACTGGGAATCTACTCAATAGTGTGGAAGGTATTGAATAAATATGGCGTTATTGGGAATCTACTCAATAGTGTGGAAGGTATTGAATAAATATGGTGTTACTGGGAATCTACTCAATAGTGTGGAAGGTATTGAATAATAATGGCGTTACTGGGAATCTACTCAATAGTGTGGAAGGTATTGAATAAATATGGTGTTACTGGGAATCTGCTCAATAGTGTGGAAGGTATTGAATAAATATGGCGTTATTGGGAATCTACTCAATAGTGTGGAAGGTATTGAATAAATATGGTGTTACTGGGAATCTACTCAATAGTGTGGAAGGTATTGAATAAATATGGCGTAACTGGGAATCTACTCAATAGTGTGGAAGGTATTGAATAAATATGGCGTTATTGGGAATCTACTCAATAGTGTGGAAGGTATTGAATAAATATGGCGTTACTGGGAATCTACTCAATAGTGTGGAAGGTATTGAATAAATATGGCGTTATTGGGAATCTACTCAATAGTGTGGAAGGTATTGAATAAATATGGTGTTACTGGGAATCTACTCAATAGTGTGGAAGGTATTGAATAAATATGGTGGTACTGGGAATCTACTCAATAGTGTGGAAGGTATTGAATAAATATGGCGTTACTGGGAATCTACTCAATAGTGTGGAAGGTATTGAATAAATATGGTGTTACTGGGAATCTGCTCAATAGTGTGGAAGGTATTGAATAAATATGGCGTTACTGGGAATCTACTCAATAGTGTGGAAGGTATTGAATAAATATGGCGTTACTGGGAATCTACTCAATAGTGTGGAAGGTATTGAATAAATATGGTGTTACTGGGAATCTGCTCAATAGTGTGGAAGGTATTGAATAAATATGGTGTTACTGGGAATCTACTAAATAGTGTGGAAGGTATTGAATAAATATGGCGTTACTGGGAATCTACTCAATAGTGTGGAAGGTATTGAATAAATATGGCGTTATTGGGAATCTACTCAATAGTGTGGAAGGTATTGAATAAATATGGTGTTACTGGGAATCTACTCAATAGTGTGGAAGGTATTGAATAAATATGGCGTTACTGGGAATCTACTCAATAGTGTGGAAGGTATTGAATAAATATGGTGTTACTGGGAATCTGCTCAATAGTGTGGAAGGTATTGAATAAATATGGCGTTACTGGGAATCTACTCAATAGTGTGGAAGGTATTGAATAAATATGGTGTTACTGGGAATCTGCTCAATAGTGTGGAAGGTATTGAATAAATATGGCGTTACTGGGAATCTACTCAATAGTGTGGAAGGTATTGAATAAATATGGCGTTACTGGGAATCTACTCAATAGTGTGGAAGGTATTGAATAAATATGGCGTTACTGGGAATCTACTCAATAGTGTGGAAGGTATTGAATAAATATGGCGTTACTGGGAATCTACTCAATAGTGTGGAAAATATTGAATAAATATGGCGTTACTGGGAATCTACTCAATAGTGTGGAAAATATTGAATAAATATGGCGTTACTGGGAATCTACTCAATAGTGTGGAAGGTATTGAATAAATATGGCGTTATTGGGAATCTACTCAATAGTGTGGAAGGTATTGAATGAATATGGCGTTACTGGGAATCTACTCAATAGTGTGGAAGGTATTGAATGAATATGGCGTTACTGGGAATCTACTCAATAGTGTGGAAGGTATTGAATAAATATGGCGTTATTGGGAATCTACTCAATAGTGTGGAAGGTATTGAATAAATATGGTGTTACTGGGAATCTACTCAATAGTGTGGAAGGTATTGAATAAATATGGCGTTATTGGGAATCTACTCAATAGTGTGGAAGGTATTGAATAAATATGGTGTTACTGGGAATCTACTCAATAGTGTGGAAGGTATTGAATAAATATGGCGTTACTGGGAATCTACTCAATAGTGTGGAAGGTATTGAATAAATATGGTGTTACTGGGAATCTGCTCAATAGTGTGGAAGGTATTGAATAAATATGGCGTTATTGGGAATCTACTCAATAGTGTGGAAGGTATTGAATAAATATGGTGTTACTGGGAATCTACTCAATAGTCTGGAAGGTATTGAATAAATATGGCGTTACTGGGAATCTGCTCAATAGTGTGGAAGGTATTGAATAAATATGGCGTTACTGGGAATCTGCTCAATAGTGTGGAAGGTATTGAATAAATATGGCGTTACTGGGAATCAACTCAATAGTGTGGAAGGTATTGAATAAATATGGCGTTACTGGGAATCTACTCAATAGTGTGGAAGGTATTGAATAAATATGGTGTTACTGGGAATCTGCTCAATAGTGTGGAAGGTATTGAATAAATATGGTGTTACTGGGAATCTGCTCAATAGTGTGGAAGGTATTGAATAAATATGGTGTTACTGGGAATCTGCTCAATAGTGTGGAAGGTATTGAATAAATATGGCGTTACTGGGAATCTACTCAATAGTGTGGAAGGTATTGAATAAATATGGCGTTACTGGGAATCTACTCAATAGTGTGGAAGGTATTGAATAAATATGGTGTTACTGGGAATCTGCTCAATAGTGTGGAAGGTTTTTTTTTTTTTTTTTTGCTCAATAGTGTGGAAGGTATTGAATAAATATGGCGTTACTGGGAATCTACTCAATAGTGTGGAAGGTATTGAATAAATATGGCGTTACTGGGAATCTACTCAATAGTGTGGAAGGTATTGAATAAATATGGCGTTATTGGGAATCTACTCAATAGTGTGGAAGGTATTGAATAAATATGGCGTTACTGGGAATCTACTCAATAGTGTGGAAGGTATTGAATATTACTGGGAATCTACTAAATAGTGTGGAACGTATTGAATAAATATGGCGTTACTGGGAATCTACTCCATAGTGTGGAAGGTATTGAATAAATATGGCGTTACTGGGAATCTACTCAATAGTGTGGAAGGTATTGAATAAATATGGTGTTACTGGGAATCTGCTCAATAGTGTGGAAGGTATTGAATAAATATGGCGTTACTGGGAATCTGCTCAATAGTGTGGAAGGTATTGAATAAATATGGCGTTACTGGGAATCTACTCAATAGTGTGGAAGGTATTGAATAAATATGGCGTTACTGGGAATCTACTCAATAGTGTGGAAGGTATTGAATAAATATGGTGTTACTGGGAATCTGCTGAATAGTGTGGAAGGTTTTTTTTTTTTTTTTTTTTTTTTTTTTGATTGGAGATGTAACGACCACCGTGAGCAACTCAGTGGGCTATAAGCAATCGCCCGTCCCTAATTTAGGGTGACTGGTTCCAGGGAAGGGAGAGAACCAGTGCCGTAAGACAAACACAACATCCATGCCTCACCGGGATTCGAACCCGGACCCCGTTCGGACGAATGATCAGAGGCCATCGCTTAGACCACTGCGCCACCGGGGCGGCGTGGAAGGTATTGAATAAATATGGTGTTACTGGGAATCTGCTCAATAGTGTGGAAGGTATTGAATAAATATGGCGTTACTGGGAATCTACTCAATAGTGTGGAAGGTATTGAATAAATATGGTGTTACTGGGAATCTGCTCAATAGTGTGGAAGGTATTGAATAAATATGGCGTTACTGGGAATCTACTCAATAGTGTGGAAGGTATTGAATAAATATGGCGTTACTGGGAATCTGCTCAATAGTGTGGAAGGTATTGAATAAATATGGCGTTACTGGGAATCTACTCAATAGTGTGGAAGGTATTGAATAAATATGGTGTTAAAGGGAATCTGCTCAATAGTGTGGAAGGTATTGAATAAATATGGCGTTACTGGGAATCTGCTCAATAGTGTGGAAGGTATTGAATAAATATGGTGTTACTGGGAATCTGCTCAATAGTGTGGAAGGTATTGAATAAATATGGCGTTACTGGGAATCTACTCAATAGTGTGGAAGGTATTGAATAAATATGGCGTTACTGGGAATCTACTCAATAGTGTGGAAGGTATTGAATAAATATGGCGTTACTAGGAATCTACTCAATAGTGTGGAAGGTATTGAATAAATATGGCGTTACTGGGAATCTACTCAATAGTGTGGAAGGTATTGAATAAATATGGCGTTACTGGGAATCTACTCAATAGTGTGGAAGGTATTGAATAAATATGGCGTTACTGGGAATCTACTCAATAGTGTGGAAGGTATTGAATAAATATGGCGTTACTGGGAATCTACTCAATAGTGTGGAAGGTATTGAATAAATATGGCGTTACTGGGAATCTACTCAATAGTGTGGAAGGTATTGAATAAATATGGCGTTACTGGGAATCTACTCAATAGTGTGGAAGGTATTGAATAAATATGGTGTTACTGGGAATCTACTCAATAGTGTGGAAGGTATTGAATAAATATGGCGTTACTGGGAATCTACTCAGTAGTGTGGAAGGTATTGAATAAATATGGCGTTACTGGGAATCTGCTCAATAGTGTGGAAGGTATTGAATAAATATGGCGTTACTGGGAATCTACTCAATAGTGTGGAAGGTATTGAATAAATATGGTGTTACTGGGAATCTGCTCAATAGTGTGGCCCCGCACGGGGATAACTGGTTTTCCAGTTATTTGGGGAGCGGCGCCCCCACGGCCCGAGCTGACCTTGTGACTGGTCAACATCTGATGTCATGCCACCGCTTGTTTTTTTGTTTCGGTGCTGTTGGTGTTAGCAGGGACGGCTGTTCATCCAGCTGTTGGGGAGTCGCGGCCCCACGATCCCGAGCTGGTCTTGTGTCTCGCTTTTTTGTTTTTATTTATTTTCTCCACTGGCAGATTGCCCGTGTTGTATTCTACCTAATCGCTACCACGTTATGTACTAACACACCGGTCTTGTGGTTTTGTTACCCTCCACCACTAACTGATTTATGTTAACCGCTCAGTTCGTAGGTTGCTGAGATTCCGATTAGGTTCCCTGCCAGGATTTGTCTTCTTTGGATTTCTTTTTTCCTTTTCGCTGGTTTGGGTGCTAGACCTACCTGCATGTTTGCCGCGTGCGGAGACCCGTGAGGCGGAAATGGGATGTCTGGCGGCTGAGGTCGCAGGAGACCGGTTAAGTGCCTCCTGTGTACCAACACTCCTCTTCGACCCCGGCTTCGCTGTAAACGGGAGGCTAGAGACTAACCCACCTCTAGTCAGAAGTCTTGTACCAAGTTGTGTACAGGGCTTTAGCGGCTTTTTTGTCGTATGGCACGGCAGGGTGAGCCCGGGGGCTGTGTGATCATGCCAAAGGCGTTGGCATGACGGTACCAGGAGGCCGAAGTGTCCGCCGAGTGCGTGTGATCACAGCCAACGGACTATATCTGCAACGTATAAGCTCCAGAACTGTGTCTAGCGTCATTTTCTTGGCTTGCGGACCTCCAGTTCTCCCTTGTAGGGCTCGGTGGTGGGTGGAGTAGTCTGCAGACGAATCTTCCTTCTTTCCATGGGTAGAAACAAAAAACAAAACTCCAAATTTAGGTCACCTGTGAATATGATAGTTGACAACGACTCTCCTTCGTCTTCTCAACCTACCAAGTCTCATACCCTTAAACGATCTTTAGACCATGACATGGACCAAGAATGTGGAACCTCTTCTTCGGCAGCTGTACCAGTCGCTCCGAAGCGTCGTCTCCCCTCGATTGCTGTGACTACGCATGCTACACACTTACTTGTCGAATCCATCGATCCGAATGAGAGACTGTCCACCAGATCTCCATTTTTCATTTCTAAAGCTTTGGACGCTGCGGTTGGCCCCTTGAAGTCTGTGAGGAAGCTTCGCTCTGGGGACCTGCTTGTCCAAACTTGCAGTGTTTCTCAGAGTAACACTTTTCTGCGCCTTTCTAGTCTTCAAGGCATTCCTGTCAAAGTGACACCTCACCCGTTTCTTAACACCTCTCGGGGTGTTATTTCGGAGTTTGATCTCTTGCCATGCAGTGAGGACGAATTGGTGACTGAACTTGCGGATCAGGGTGTTCTTGCTGCACGTCGTATGATGTTCCGGCGTGATGGCTCTTTGCTTAAATCTAAAAATGTAATCTTGACTTTTGACTCCCCGAAAGTTCCGACAGAAATCAAAGCAGGCTACTTGGTCTGTGCAGTTCGCCCGTACATTCCCAGTCCTCTGCGCTGTTTCAGGTGCCAGAGGTACGGGCATTCACAACGATTCTGTAAGAGTTCCGCTCGTTGCCCTAATTGTGACTCCGGTGAACATGACGGGGAAGGTTGCACTTCTGCGGCCTGCTGTGTTAACTGCGGTGAGGCCCATGCAGCTTACTCCCGCAACTGTATGAAATGGAAGGACGAGATGGCGATCCAGCGCCTCAAGACCCTGGAAGGCCTCTCGTACCCTGCTGCCAAAGCCAAGTTGGGTATTCCCAACACCCGACAGCGTAGTTTTGGCGCAGTTGTTAAGTCTCTGCCACAACCCGTGCAGCCCTTTGTTCCGCACCCTGTAGCTCTCGCCGCACTTGCCAAGCGATCTACAGTTGAACAAGCGACACAGGTGGATTTCACCGAGCTCCAGCTTATTCGACCAGCTGAGTCTGCGCCTTCTCTTTTGAAGACGCCCGCCTCTTCCGGTTCCCAGCAGACAGCCTGCACGTGCGGAAGACCCGGCCCTCAATCCGCAAAGGTGTGCAGTGTCCATCAAACACTCTCGGCCTCTGCGAGGTCCCCACCCTCAACCGACATTATAGAGGACCATGGGGGAGAGGAGAGTGACAGTTCGTCCCCAGCTCAACCAGCATTGCAGAGGAACATGGGGGGAGGAAAGTGACAGTTCGTCCCCGCCCTCTGCCAGCATTGCAGAGGAGTGTGGGGGAGGAGAGTGACTGTTCGTCCTTCTCCGTTAGTAATTTTTTATAAATCTGATTAACTACCTTGTCTTCCCTGCTTTCATCATACTCTTTTTCAACTTTTCCCAAGCCTGTCTGCTCTTACTCATTTTCCACGCTTTTCAAAATCTGTGACTGATCGTTCTTTGTCTGGCGCTCTTTGGCCAAACCTGGCCCTTGCGCCAATAAAATCCAACAACCAACCAACCAACCAAATCAATAGTGTGGAAGGTATTGAATAAATATGGCGTTACTGGGAATCTACTCAATAGTGTGGAAGGTATTGAATAAATATGGTGTTACTGGGAATCTGCTCAATAGTGTGGAAGGTATTGAATAAATATGGCGTTACTGGGAATCTACTCAATAGTGTGGAAGGTATTGAATAAATATGGCGTTACTGGGAATCTGCTCAATAGTGTGGAAGGTATTGAATAAATATGGCGTTACTGGGAATCTGCTCAATAGTGTGGAAGGTATTGAATAAATATGGCGTTACTGGGAATCTGCTCAATAGTGTGGAAGGTATTGAATAAATATGGCGTTACTGGGAATCTGCTCAATAGTGTGGAAGGTATTGAATAAATATGGCGTTACTGGGAATCTACTCAATAGTGTGGAAGGTATTGAATAAATATGGCGTTACTGGGAATCTACTCAATAGTGTGGAAGGTATTGAATAAATATGGCGCTACTGGGAATCTACTCAATAGTGTGGAAGGTATTGAATAAATATGGCGTTACTGGGAATCTACTCAATAGTGTGGAAGGTATTGAATAAATATGGCGTTACTGGGAATCTACTCAATAGTGTGGAAGGTATTGAATAAATATGGCGTTACTGGGAATCTACTCAATAGTGTGGAAGGTATTGAATAAATATGGCGTTACTGGGAATCTACTCAATAGTGTGGAAGGTATTGAATAAATATGGTGTTACTGGGAATCTGCTCAATAGTGTGGAAGGTATTGAATAAATATGGCGTTACTGGGAATCTACTCAATAGTGTGGAAGGTATTGAATAAATATGGCGTTACTGGGAATCTACTCAATAGTGTGGAAGGTATTGAATAAATATGGCGTTACTGGGAATCTGCTCAATAGTGTGGAAGGTATTGAATAAATATGGTGTTACTGGGAATCTGCTCAATAGTGTGGAAGGTATTGAATAAATATGGTGTTAAAGGGAATCTGCTCAATAGTGTGGAAGGTATTGAATAAATATGGCGTTACTGGGAATCTGCTCAATAGTGTGGAAGGTATTGAATAAATATGGTGTTACTGGGAATCTGCTCAATAGTGTGGAAGGTATTGAATAAATATGGCGTTACTGGGAATCTACTCAATAGTGTGGAAGGTATTGAATAAATATGGCGTTACTGGGAATCTACTCAATAGTGTGGAAGGTATTGAATAAATATGGCGTTACTGGGAATCTACTCAATAGTGTGGAAGGTATTGAATAAATATGGCGTTACTGGGAATCTACTCAATAGTGTGGAAGGTATTGAATAAATATGGCGTTACTGGGAATCTACTCAATAGTGTGGAAGGTATTGAATAAATATGGCGTTACTGGGAATCTACTCAATAGTGTGGAAGGTATTGAATAAATATGGTGTTACTGGGAATCTGCTCAATAGTGTGGAAGGTATTGAATAAATATGGTGTTACTGGGAATCTGCTCAATAGTGTGGAAGGTATTGAATAAATATGGCGTTACTGGGAATCTACTCAATAGTGTGGAAGGTATTGAATAAATATGGCGTTACTGGGAATCTGCTCAATAGTGTGGAAGGTATTGAATAAATATGGCGTTACTGGGAATCTACTCAATAGTGTGGAAGGTATTGAATAAATATGGCGTTACTGGGAATCTACTCAATAGTGTGGAAGGTATTGAATAAATATGGCGTTACTGGGAATCTACTCAATAGTGTGGAAGGTATTGAATAAATATGGCGTTACTGGGAATCTACTCAATAGTGTGGAAGGTATTGAATAAATATGGCGTTACTGGGAATCTACTCAATAGTGTGGAAGGTATTGAATAAATATGGAGTTACTGGGAATCTACTCAATAGTGTGGAAGGTATTGAATAAATATGGCGTTACTGGGAATCTACTCAATAGTGTGGAAGGTATTGAATAAATATGGTGTTACTGGGAATCTACTCAATAGTGTGGAAGGTATTGAATAAATATGGCGTTACTGAGAATCTACTCAATAGTGTGGAAGGTATTGAATAAATATGGCGTTACTGGGAATCTACTCAATAGTGTGGAAGGTATTGAATAAATATGGCGTTACTGGGAATCTGCTCAATAGTGTGGAAGGTATTGAATAAATATGGCGTTACTGGGAATCTACTCAATAGTGTGGAAGGTATTGAATAAATATGGTGTTACTGGGAATCTACTCAATAGTGTGGAAGGTATTGAATAAATATGGCGTTACTGGGAATCTACTCAATAGTGTGGAAGGTATTGAATAAATATGGCGTTACTGGGAATCTGCTCAATAGTGTGGAAGGTATTGAATAAATATGGCGTTACTGGGAATCTGCTCAATAGTGTGGAAGGTATTGAATAAATATGGCGTTACTGGGAATCTACTCAATAGTGTGGAAGGTATTGAATAAATATGGCGTTACTGGGAATCTACTCAATAGTGTGGAAGGTATTGAATAAATATGGCGTTACTGGGAATCTACTCAATAGTGTGGAAGGTATTGAATAAATATGGCGTTACTGGGAATCTACTCAATAGTGTGGAAGGTATTGAATAAATATGGCGTTACTGGGAATCTACTCAATAGTGTGGAAGGTATTGAATAAATATGGCGTTACTGGGAATCTACTCAATAGTGTGGAAGGTATTGAATAAATATGGCGTTACTGGGAATCTACTCAATAGTGTGGAAGGTATTGAATAAATATGGCGTTACTGGGAATCTACTCAATAGTGTGGAAGGTATTGAATAAATATGGCGTTACTGGGAATCTACTCAATAGTGTGGAAGGTATTGAATAAATATGGCGTTACTGGGAATCTACTCAATAGTGTGGAAGGTATTGAATAAATATGGCGTTACTGGGAATCTACTCAATAGTGTGGAAGGTATTGAATAAATATGGCGTTACTGGGAATCTACTCATTAGTGTGGAAGGTATTGAATAAATATGGCGTTACTGGGAATCTACTCATTAGTGTGGAAGGTATTGAATAAATATGGCGTTATTGGGAATCTACTCAATAGTGTGGAAGGTATTGAATAAATATGGTGTTACTGGGAATCTGCTCAATAGTGTGGAAGGTATTGAATAAATATGGTGTTACTGGGAATCTGCTCAATAGTGTGGAAGGTATTGAATAAATATGGTGTTACTGGGAATCTGCTCAATAGTGTGGAAGGTATTGAATAAATATGGCGTTACTGGGAATCTACTCAATAGTGTGGAAGGTATTGAATAATTATGGCGTTACTGGGAATCTACTCAATAGTGTGGAAGGTATTGAATAAATATGGTGTTACTGGGAATATACTCAATAGTGTGAAAGCCATGTATGCTGGCAGTAGAGCTTGTGCATAAGTGAACGCTGTTGCATCGAAATGGTTCTCTATTGGTGCAGGAGTCAAACAAGGTCGTGCAATGTCACCATGGCTGTTTAATATATTTATGGATGCATGCATTCATGATGCCAAAATGGACAATACTTGTTCTTGTCTTGGTAATTTGTATGTGTGCAGATTGCCATTTGCTGACCACAGTACTATTAGCAGAGAGCAAAAGTGAGTTGCAGAGTATGTTGTCTTAGATATATGAAATTCAAACCGAGTATAAATAAGGGAAAACCCAAAGTTATGGTTTTTGAACGAGGAACTGTTAATACTGAATGCAAGAGAAGTCTAAATGGCACAGTGATTGACCAGGTGAATGAGTTTAGGAAGCATGTTTGACAGAGGGAACAAATCGGATTGTGCATTTAGGGAAGCATGTTTGACAGAGGGAACAAATCGGATGGTGAAATTAGTAGGAGAGTGAACTCTTCTTTGAAAGTCTTAGTTGCTTTAGGAGAATTTCACAGGAATGATGCATTCTCAAGGAAGTCCCGAATGGCTGTGCATGAAAGTGTAATTGTTCCTACTCTGGTGTATGGCAGTGAAACCTGGGTACTACAGAAAAGACATGTGAGTCGTTTATATGCAAGAGAGATGCATTACTTACTGGGGATTGTGACAAGACTCGCTCTGATCTCGTGAAGTATGAACATGTGTTGCAGTTGTGTAATATGAGGCAAAATGTTGCTAATGAGGTAGAGACTAATATTCTTAGGTAGTTTGGCAATGTTGGAAAAAATGAGTGATGAAATGCTTGCTGAAGAGAACTTTTTCAGCCCAAGTGGCAGAAAAGAAAGGTAGAGAAAGACCCAGGAAATATTTGAAGGACCAGATTCAGGAACGTTTGCATGAGGAAAATATTATGAGTATGAAGTACTAAAGGTATTGTGTGCGTCATGTGATGGATGTCAATGAAGCTCAAGGTGCATTCCAAAATCGATATACTAGTTTCTTTGAGCAGCTAACCTCTGGATCTCAGAGAACAGTTTTCTGATATGTACCTAACTGCTTATAGCCAGACGAGCTGCTCACGGTGTCATTAAATCCTCAAACAAAAAAGTATGTTTCATAGTTCAGTATATTTTCTGCATTTTTTCGGAATGTAATGACCTCTGAGAACATCAAGGGCTATAAGGTATACCTCGTCTCGAATTTAATCCCATTGATCAAGGAAAGTGACAGAACCTGTGTGTTCTCAAGACTAAGATATTAGATGGAACTTGGAAGCCTGGCACAACTCGAATACCTGAGTTCTGTTAAAGACGTCAAACAACATGTGTTAAAATTTTATGGCCGTCCTGGTGGTCTGAGAAGCTGACTTCTGGCTATTCGTGCAATCGAGACATTGGGGGAGGGGGGTGTTTGTCCATGGTAGCTGTTGACACATTCCTTCAACCCCACAAAAACAACACCTCCTAGAATCAAAATTGTTCGCTATAAAAAAATCGGGAAATGTACGCAAAATGTTTTTTGGTATGAAATTCAATAGAAGAATTTTTGAAGTCCGACTTTTAGTAGACTTATCCAGAAAAACTCGGTACATATACTTCATCTAGCAGGAAAATTTGTCATTATTTGACGCAGAAACTGTATGCAAAATGGTACCCAAGGGGGAAATTATTTCATTGGGATTCTAGAAACAATTGTATGAAATAAAATACAGCCGCCCCGATGGCTTCTGATGATTCGTCTGAGAGGGGTCCGGGTTCAAATCCCGTGAGGCATGGATGTTGTGTTTGTCTTACGGCACTGGCTCTCTCCCTTCCTTGGAACCAGTGGCCTTAAATTAGGGGTGGCGACTGCTTATAGCCCACCGAGTTACTCACGGTGATTGTTAAACTTCAAATTAAAAAAATAAACTAAAATATATTTTGCATTCAATGCTACATTTTCTAAAGGCTAGAGATTTTATTTTCCACAAACAATGCACGAAATATTAAGTTAAAGAAAAACAAAACATTTATTAAAACTTTTTTGAAAATTCATGGCAATCATATTAAAAAAGTTTGTCACTTTTTTCTCATTGCCATTGTCACAAAACAGTTAAAAAACGAACTCATAACTTTTCTTTTTATAAATGGCAGTTTTCATAAATACAGCACATCCCTTGCAAAAAAATGGCAAATTATCACACTTAAAGCACATATTTTTAACAATGAAAAATATTATCCACAACTGGATTTCTCCTCACGGTATTTCAAAGTTACCTTAGGATTATTGTTTCAATGAGTTTCCATATAATTTGGAGTTGTTCTTCAAGCACACACAACACTGAAGCAGTTATTCATCTGCATGAAGAAACATAAAATTTGAAAGATAACACTTCTCAGCAAATTGTTTGGAGCATGCATCACATTGTTGAGGCTTTTATAAAATCTGAGTGATCACATGCTTTAAAAGATTACTTTTCCAAGCAAATTCTTTGCAGTGTGCAACACTTTCGTGAGATTTTCACCTGAGTGAGTGAGAATATTCCTTAGAGAATATTTTGATGAGCAAATTGTTAGAAGGATAAAACACATTGGCGAGGCTTTTGAAACACCTGCAGTAATTCACAAAAGTCAGCATACACCCTTCGAAACATGTACAGTCAGACACAAAAGTCAGCATACTCCCTTCAAAATGTAACAAATTAAGACCAATTTGGAAACCAAAAATATTCAGTAACCTTGTATTTTATAAGTACAACAGTACTGTAAAACAGTATGTTATTGAAACAAAATACATTAAGAATATGCAAATAACTTTGTAAATCAGGTCACAAAAATCTGCATACAATGTAGAAATACACATTTCTAAATAAACAAATACATATTTCTAAATAAACAGAAATACATATTTCTGTTTTGTCACCCAAACTCGTTCTTATTTAAGCAATCAGAAAACTGTACTGCACCACTCTGCTGAAAAATTTGTGTGTGTTAGTAAAGTTGCTTTTAGTGTTCCAGTTCAAATGGTTGCATGAAAAGAAATTTCTCTAGACATAAGAAATGTGATAATACAGTTGCTGAAGGGAAAAAGAAATCTTACAGTGAGATTTTGAAAATTGAAGGAAATGTGTTCAAAACAGCTAAAAGTGGTTGCCCCAGAAAATAAAGTGATTAAGATGCTCGAGCTGGTCTAAAAGGAGCCAAGTCAAATCCGAAAATATTTTCTGCAAAATTAACTGAATATACTGATTATATACGAGAGCTTTTGGAAGAAACAGCATATATTTTCAAGAGCAATATGCCATTATGTCTTAAAAGAAAAGTGTTTGATCAATGCATCCTTCCAGTGCTTACGTATGGTGCAGAGACGTGGACCTTAACTAAAAGAGACATACAAAGGCTGCAGACAACTCAAAGTAGCATGGAGAGGTGCATACTTGGTGTAACCAGGAGAGATAAGAAGAGGAACTCGTGGATCCGAAAAATGACAAGAGTGGAAGACATCATGATCAGAGTTAAATCCCTGAAATGGCAATGGGCTGGACATACTGCCAGAAGGACAGATCATCGATGGACAGCCGAAATTTTAGATTGGATTCCAAGGGACAGGAAAAGACCCAGAAGAAGACCACATGGGAGATGGGTGGATGAAATTCGAAAGTATGCAGGGGTGACATGGAGGAGACTGGCACAAGACAGACTGTTGTGGAGGAAACTTGGGGAGACCTTCGTCCAGCAGTGGATTGATAATGGTTGACAATGATGATGATGATGATGATATATATATTGGCTCAACCGAGAAAACAAGCTGGATTCAGGAGTGGCTACAGCACAATAGATCATATCCACGTACTGAGAGAGCTAATTGAAAGAGCGAGAGAATATGAACTTCCATTGTGCATGGCTTTTATCGATTATGAAAATGCCTTTGATTCGGTGAAACCATCAGCAGTTACAATGGCTCTGAAATCCTGCGGTATTGAAGATGCATACATTAATATTTTTAATAACATCTATGAAAATGCAAGTGCAAAGATTCGGCTGTTTGAAAATACAACACGCATAAACATTGGAAAGGGAGTGAGACAAGGTGACACCATATCTCCGAAGCTCTTTAATGCCACATTGGAAAATGTCTTTCAATCACTGAACTGGGAAAACAAAGGGATAAAGATTAATGGAGATTATCTAACCCACCTTCATTTTGCTGATGACGTAGTCATTTTTGCAACTACCCCATCAGAGCTGCAGAGTATTTTCCAAGAACTTGCTGACAAGAGTAAAGAAGTGAGATTAAAAATGAACTTTCAGAAGACAAAAGTGATGTTCAATGCTTTTACAAGAAATGAAGTTTTATCGATTGATGGAGAAAAGCTGGAGATAACAGACACGTACGTTTATCTTGGACAGCAGATATCAAGTGAGGGTCACATTGATGAAGAAATTAATCGGCGTACAAAACTTGCCTGGAGAGCTTTTGGAAGAAACAGCATAATTTTCAAGAGCAATATGCCATTATGTCTTAAAAGAAAAGTGTTTGATCAATTCATCCTTCCAGTGCTTACGTATGGTGCAGAGACATGGATCTTAACTAAGAGAGACATACAAAGGCTGCAGACAACTAAAAGCAGCATGGAGAGGTGCATGCTTGGTGTAACCAGGAGAGATAAGAAGAGGAACTCGTGGATCCGAAAAATGACAGGAGTGGAAGACATCATGATCAGAGTTAAATTCCTGAAACGGCAATGGGCTGGACATACTGCCAGAAGGACAGAATACCGATGGACAGCCGAAATTTTAGATTGTATTCTAAGGGACAGGAAAAAACCACGAAGAAGACCACATGGGAGATGGGTGGATGAAATTCAAAAGTATGCGGGAGTGACATGGAGGAGACTGGCACAAGACAGACCGTTGTGGAGGAAACTTGGGGAGACCTTCGTCCAGCAGTGGATTGATAATGGTTGACAATGATGATGATGATGATGATATATATATCAGCAGTTACAATGCCTTTGAAATCCTGCCCCAGCAAAAACACAAGTGCTGGGAAACTGCTGTCCACCAACTGGCAGTGATGGGTCACTGCTGGCTGAAATCTGCCGCTCACGGCCCAGTAGTGGTCCGTTGGTGGCAGCGCTATCAGTTGGCGAGCCATTGATGGCCCTGCAGCATCGCCGTGAATTGTGGGCCTCCAAGCAAGTGCTGCAGGATGCGCGTAAGCCATGAAAGCGTGTAGTTGATAATCGGCTAAGGACTTCTCCGTGCACACTAAGGAACCCAACGTGTCCCATGAGAACTCTCCAAACTATCACAGAGCCGTAACGGCGCGACGGAGCCATGGCATCATGCTGTCGACGCCACACCAGCTGCTTTCCGTCAGCTCAGTTCAGCTAAAAACGTAATTCAACTGACCATGCGAAGCTGCGCCACTATGCAGAGGTCCATTTTTTTACCGTTTTCGGCACCAGAGAAGTGTAATGTACGATGCCGAGCAGTCGATAGTGGTACACAAATTGGGGGTCGACTCCTGTGACCCTGGGTATGTATGCAGCGTGCGCCGCACTGTTCACTCGCTCACACTACTTGAGCCTCTGACATTTAAAATGGATGTGATTTGAGCTGCCCTTGCCAAGCGGTTGGTCTGTATACCAGCCTGGATAGTCTACGTCGACCCCGGTCATCAATGGTGTGGGGTGGGGCACGGCTTGCTTTCTAGGCAGTGGTTCGTGTGTGTGTGTGTGTGTGTGTGTGTGTGTGTGTGTGTGTGCGTGTGTGGTATACTCGCTGTACACCTTTGATACGGTTGCCTCCTGGAACCCTTGGGTCCTTATCACTAGGGCAACACAATGACCCATCTGTCTTGTGCCGACAACGCGTCCACGATCAAAGTCACTCAGATCACCACGCTTACCCGTGTTTGTCCATTGCTATACACAGTTGGCTAGCCCTGCTCTCAGCCTGTTTATCTCCTGCGTGCGATTCGGGTTTGTTCCACTCTGCGCGGGTTATGCCCATGTTAACTCTCCATCATCCGTATCTCTAATGTTTTATCAGCTGACTACGCAACACGCACATACATATATATATATATACTGTATATCATCATTGTCAATCCACTGCTGGACGAAGGTCTCCCAAAGTTTCCTCAACAACGGTCTGTCTTGTGCCAGTCTCCTCCATGTCACCCCTGCATACTTTCGAATTTCATCCACCCATCTCCCATGTGGTCTTCTTCTGGGTCTTTTCCTGTCCCTTGGAATCCAATCTAAAATTTCGGCTGTCCATCGATGATCTGTCCTTCTGGCAGTATGTCCAGCCCATTGCCATTTCAGGGATTTAACTCTGATCATGATGTCTTCCACTCTTGTCATTTTTCGGATCCACGAGTTCCTCTTCTTATCTCTCCTGGTTACACCAAGCATGCACCTCTCCATGCTGCTTTTAGTTGTCTGCAGCCTTTGTATGTCTCTTTTAGTTAAGGTCCACGTCTCTGCACCATACGTAAGTACGGGAAGGATGCATTCATCAAACACTTTTCTTTTAAGACATAATAGCATATTGCTCTTGAAAATTATGCTGTTTCTTCCAAAAGCTCTCCAGGCAAGTTTTGTACGCCGATTAATTTCTTCATCAATGGGACCCTCACTTGATACCTGCTGTCCAAGATAAACGTACGTGTCTGTTATCTCCAGCTTTTCTCCATCAATCGATAAATCTTCATTTCTTGTAAAAGCGTTGAACATCATTTTTATCTTCTGAAAATTCATTTTTATTCCCACTTCTTTACTCTTGTCAGCAAGTTCCTGGATCATACTCTGCAGCTCTGATGGGGTAGTTGCAAAAATAACTACGTCATCAGCAAAACAAAGGTCGGTTAGATAATCTCCATTAATCTTTATCCCCTTGTTTTCCCACCTCAGCGACTAAAAGACGCCCTCCAATGTGGCATTAAAGAGCTTCGGAGATATGGTGTCACCTTGTCTCACTCCCTTTCCAATTTTTACGTGTGTTGTATTTTCAAACAGCCTAATTTTTGCACTTGCATTTTCATAGATGTTATTAATAATATTAATGTATGCATCTTCAATACTTCAGGTTTTCAGAGCCATTGTAACTGCTGATGGTTTCACCGAATCAAAGGCTTTTTCATAATCGATAAAAGCCATGCACAATGGAAGTTCATATTCCCTCGCTCTTTCAATTAGTTCTCTTAGCACGTGGATATGATCTATTGTGCTGTAGCCACTCCTGAATCCAGCTTGTTCTCTCGGTTGAGCCATGTCCAGTGTTACCTTCAAGCGGTGTGAAAGAACTTTAGTGAAGATTTTATAAACTACTGATAGGAGGCTGATAGGTCTGTAGTTTCCGAGATCCTCAATGTCACCTTTCTTATGTAGCAGGATCATTGTAGCGGTGTTCCAATCCTCAGTTGTCTTTCCTTCATTAAGGCATCGAGTGAAAATTTGGGCGAGTACTGTTTCGATTTCTCCACTTGCTTCTTGTATGATGTCTACAGTAATTCCATCTTCTGCTGGAGCTTTTCCTCGCTTCATGTTCTTGATTGCATGTGCAACTTCTGCTGGAAGGACTGGAGGAACTCTGGTACTGGTATCTTTCATGATGTCTGGAGTGCATGTATCATCCCTTTCATATAATTTGGAGTAGAAATCTTTCACTCTTGTCAAAATTTCGCCTCTATTTTTTGTTACAGAACCATCTTCTTTTCTCAGTGCCATAATGTGATGTTTTCTTCCCTTACAGAGATGTCCTTTTGCTATCTTTAGGCTTTGGTTGTTTTTAATTGCTTTCCTCACTTCATACTGTATATACACACATGCGTATACGAGGGTTGTACGGAAAGTAATGCTAAAGTGTACATAAATTTTTTATTAACTGACAGAGGTCGTTCAATTTGCACATATTGGTAGAGTAACTCTCTATACAAAGGTACTACTCATCATAGCCTCCATCGCAAGCGATACACTTGCGCCATCGTTGAACCAAACTCAAATTCTTTTGAAAAACTTCAGGTGTGGACTGTTGTACCCAGTTCTTCAATGCCAATTTCACCTCGTTTGTGTCACCAAATCGTTGTCCCCAGAGACTGTTCTTCATTGGGCCGAACATGTGGGCCACCCCGGTGGCGCAGTGGTCTAAGGCGCTGGCCTCTGATCATTTGTCCGTAAGGGGTCCGGGTTCGAATCCCGTGAGGCATGGATGTTGTGTTTGTCTTACGGCACTGGCTCTCTCCCTTCCCTGGAACCAGTGACCCTAAATTAGGGACGGGCGACTGCTTATAGCCCATTGAGTGGCTAACGGTGGTCGTTAAATCTTCAATCAAAAAAAAACATGAGGAAGTCGGAGTGCACCAGATCTGGGCTGTACGGTGGATGGGTGACCACCGACCAGCTTAATTTTCTGATCGCCTGATTTGTTACCTAAGATGTGGGTGGTCTCGCATTGTCATATTGAATGTGGATCCTTTTCAGATTCTTGTTCGGTCTCTTCCTCCTTATGGCTTCTCTAAGCTTCTTGAGTGTTTCAATGTACCGCTCGCTGGTTACGGTATGGCCACGTTCCATAAAATAAAGAAGATTGACTCTCCTGCCATGCCAAAAAACAGTTACCATGACTTTCTGTGCTGATCTCTCGCTCTTGAACTTCTTAAACTTTGGTGAAGAGGTGTGACGCCATTCCATGGATTGATTCTTTGTTTCTGGATTGTAGAGATACGCTCATGTTTCATCCCAACCTCTCCAGATCGAAAATGAAAAAAGCTGTCTTCACTGGCTTCAAACGCTTCCAGCAGATCAGAGCAGACTTCCACCCTTCTCTCCTTCAAATGGGATTTCAACTGCCGAGGTACCCACTTTGCGCACACACTTTCCGATACCTTAAATCTTCCGCCATTGTCTCTATGACATTGTGACCACATTCCGGTTGTTCAGCAAACTCGCGGATTGTGACTCGTCTCTCCGTGCGAATCAATTTTTCCACTAGCTCACGAATCCTGTCAATCAGTGGTCGCAGATAAGGGTCACCCACTGCGTGGTTTGTCTACGATGCTGGTTTCCCATTTTTTTAAACTTCCTCATCCATCTGTGCACATGTAGGGCTGCGGGTGGCCTCGTGGTGAGCGTTCGTGACTGCCATGGAGATAACCTCACCTTCGATCCTGGGCAGGTACGAACGTTCAAACCACTAAATATCTGCCGTGCGTCGGATGGGCACGTTAAGCCGTCGAACCCCGGGTACTGGCCCCTCTGTAATAAATAAGGACGTCTGCCTCCCCCTTTCTACTTCGGTTCCGTGTCACTTTCCTATCGGGCACTCTAGCTCAAATCTCCTAGCTTCTTATTTCTAAGGGTTGTTTAAGATCTGGGGTCAGACACTCCCATCCTAAAATCCTCTACCAATGATCTGATCTGTGCACATTGCACTTTTCAGTGGTATCATCTCTGTAAACATTCTGTAGATGTCGGACAGACTTTTAAACTTCCTCATCCATCTGTGCACATTGCACTTGTCAATGGTATCACCTCTGTAAACATTCTGTAGTCTCTTGTGGATATTGGGCAGACTGCACCCTTCTTTCATCAAAAACTCAATGACGGCACGTTGCTTCTGCTTGAAATTCGTTATTTACCCGCAATGAAGAAGAATGGTTACTATAGGGGGAAAATTACGCTACCAACATGTGCAATTTGAACGATCTCCGTCAGTTAATAAAAAAGTTACGACCACCTTTGCATTACGTCACCTGCACGATACTATAAATTTGAATGCAGTGCACGAGATTCTTCCCGCGGATTCGCTGAATCCTGCGCTTTATTTTATTTAGTTATTTACTGTCATCATTTGGGAAATTCTCAATGTCGATGCAAAAATGTAGAGACTTTTTTTAGGGGATTAATGGGAGAGGGAGGGGTCTTTTTTCCATCTGGCACCGGTATTTCGTCTTCCAAAACTTACGAAAACTGAAATTAGACGGAGTGAAGATTTTTCCCATAATCGTAGTTGCTTTTTCTCCTCCTATGCTACCTCTGACCAGTACTGTTCTTAAATTAAGGTGACTATGCGTCCTCATTTTCTGGGGAGTCTTGAATTTCAATGCTTCGTCCTCAATTCCAAAAAAAAAAAAAATGATTTAGGATGACAAATGTCTTCAATTTCTTATTTTGCTTTTTAGTTTTTGAAATTTCACAAAAAAAAAAATTGAAATAGTAAAAATGTGCTGAACAAAAGTTGTACAACTCAACTGAATGTAACAAATGAGATCAAATGTAGCATCAATTATATATTTCATTGCAAGAAAATGGACTCGTAAAGATATGAAACTATTTTCTGAAGCGTATGAGTTTTTTCTTGAATTAAGTTAGAAATTATGTGATATTAATGGGAGACATGCCGAAGCGTCAAACAACGTCATCTTGATAATCGTGTGGCATTATTTCATTTCTGTTTCAACTGGATTTCACTAAAATATTTATATGATGATAGTGGTGCCCATATGAGTACTTTTACGGGTGGGGGGGGGGGGCGAGAAAAATCCTTACGTCCTTCAAGGCTGTCAAACATTTTAGCCAATGTACAAGATACTAAAATACAACAAAAATAAAGAAGTTTCATAATTGCAATCATTCATTAATGTCTTATTATTTTTAAAAATGCTTTAAAAAAAGGTTTCGTCTATTTTAGTGTTTTAAATTTATCAAAAAATCGGCTGTACCAACGGCTAGGGGAAGGGGGGTCGACCCCCCTATGGGTGCCCTCGTATGACAGGGAATAAGTCTCATCTTTTTCTGCATTCACTTTCTTGCTAAAAAATAATTTATGCCAAATTTGGTTACATTTGGTAGAGATTCCATTGAGAGTTCTAAAACTTTTGTTCAGTATATTTTTTCACTAAACTGCTCTTCAAGGGAAGTTATTGGACTAGGAATACAAGTATTCCATCATTTTCTGTCCTCTCAGTGTATAGTAATATTCTGGCTTCAGATTTTTTTTTTCTTGTACAGAATCACAATGAAATTTCAGTACAAAATCAAAATGTAGCTTTGTGTACATGCACTGTTCCATATGAGTCACATTTAAAATTTATCAGATGTAATATTTTGCATGATAGTATTTTTTTGCAATTTTATACTTATTTCACATGAAAATCATCCTTCAGATTCATCATAAATTTTTCTATGAAATGGGACAGTAATGATACACTTCGTAACATTCATTGCTAATATTCAGTTTTACCATAATGTGTCAGATGTTGTCCTCAATCATGTCCTCGTTTTAAAACAAAATTGCTTTCAATTTTGCATTGAAATTGTGGACAACATGCCATTTTATCCTCAATTTCATTCTCAAAAATCTGGTCACCTTATCTTAAATATCATTTTATTTCATGAATGTTCATACTTCAGCATCAAAGTGTGGGCAACGATTTCTTAAAACAGAAGTTAAGACAGCACAATGATTTCCTGTAGTTTTCAAGCATGAGATTCTTCTGTCGATTTAAGGAATTCTGCAATTTACGTTTGTTATTTGGGGCTTCCTCGAGATCAATGCAAAAATGAACAGGAATGGGGGTGATTAGGTTGTAATATGGGGATGATTCGTTTTCTGTTTGAGAATGGGATTTCGTCTTCTGAAAACAGAAGTTAGATGGAGTGAAGATTTCGCCCGTAACTGTCATTTTTCTCACGATGTTCCTTCTGCCCATTATTGTTCTTAAATATCCTTTTATTCAATAAATATTTACATTTCAGCTTAAAAATGGAGAAATCAGATGGTCGAAGCAAAGATTTCTCCGTTAATTGTAATTTTTATTCCAGCAATGTTCTCACTATCCTGTATTGTTGTTAAATATTACATGTGACTATATTTTGAAGAAATTTTCACCAAAAAGTAAATTCTTGCCGCACACAGAAGTTGCTGATATAGGAATTGGGAAGAAAGCTTCTTTTTCTTCAGTAATGTACTTTGCAAATACTTTTAGCCTCACCGGTGACGCAGTGGTCTAAGCGCTGGCTTGTAATCATTCGTCCATGAAGAGGTTCGGATTCGGATCCCGGTGAGGCATAGATGTTGTGTTTGTCTCACAGCACTGGCTTCCTTCCTTCCCTGGAACCAGTAACCGTAAATTAAGGATGGGTGACTTCTTATAACCCATTGAGTTGCTCACGATGGTCATTAAACCTTCAACGAAAAAAAAAATCCAATACTTTTACAGCTGTTGTTAGTGATGGTGATCTGGATAAGTTGGAACTGGAAGTTTGCCTTATACCAAGCTGATGTGAAAGATATTTTGAATAGCCCTAGAATTGATACTGTCAAGTCAAACATTTCAAAAATGACTGGTGCAATTGGTGCTAAAAGGTATGAAGTTCTGCCACGCCTGATGCATGCTATTCTTGTTGTGCCACACAGTAATACAACTGGAGAAAGGATTTTTAAGCCACCCCGGTGGCGCAGTGGTCTAAGCGATGGCCTCTGATCATTCGTCTGAACGGGGTCCGGGTTCGAATCCCGGCGAGGCATGGGTGTTGTGTTCGTCTTACGGCACTGGCTCTCTCCCTTCCCTGGAACCAGTGACCCTAAATTAGGGACAGGCGACTGTTTATAGCCCATTAAGTTGCTCACGGTGGTCGTTAAACTTCCAATCAAAAAAAAAAAAAAAAAAAAAAAAAGGATTTTTAACATTGCCCATAAGAATCAAATTAGAGTTTAGGCCAAACCTAGCCACCAAAACTTTAGGGCCATTGTTAGCCTTAATAGTGAAGATAGCATCATTTTAAGAGGTTTGCTATTGTGCCCCGTTTTCAGAAAAAGAATTCATTATTGCAAAGCACACCACAGTTGCAGCACAGAAAGGCAACCAACTATTTTAGAAAAGTTTGGTTTAAACGCTTGTAAATATGTATAGAATTTTGAAATAGAATGTGTAAGTATGTATATAGGAAAAGTTGCCATATAAGAACAGTCAGTGTACAGGGACATAATTTTTTATTAGTATTGAAGTGAAAGAAAGCATTTGTGTGTGTAATGCAAAGAGAAACTGAAGCTCCAGGCAAAACTGACAGGTAAAAAATTATTATTTTTCAGTTTTTTTTCCATCATACTGGTAGTGTGCCCAGAAAATTTTTTGGGGGTGAGGGGGTTGAAACGTTTTGGAGGTGTTAGAAAATTTTTTTGTTATACAACTAATGTGTTATGAGTGAAATTTTAAAATGTATGCAACATCTGCACAAAAATATTCAAATAAACATTGCTGGAAATTATCATTAATATTCTTATTACATATATTCTTATCACTTATATTCGCTATATTGTATACATAGAAAACAAGGTGAGAAAAGTGACTGAAATCCTGATAAGACTGATTTGTGTACGAGAAATCTCTTTTCCAAAACACTAATAAACATGTCTAAAATTGGTACATAAACTGAAATTCTGTAATAGTCTTCTGGGTTTTCTATGTTTATGTTACAGCATTGTTTTTTGTTTTTATGCAATTCTTGGTATTTTAATCAAAACTATTGCTTTTCAGCATGCTTGAAGTAAGTCATGGAATTCAAATTTGACATTACCTCATCAACACACAAGCTTTCAGTGTACCCATGTATTGGCTTTGAATTGCAATGGGACATCCTGTCACTTTGTCGTCTTCATGGAGAAAACACGGTCAATTGTTGCCATGAGACATAAAAACAATTTCAAATACTAAAAACTTTAAAATTGCATTTTTGAAATATCAAAAAGTTCCACATTTTTGGGGAAGTTAACCACCCCTTGGGCACACTACTGCACCACATATCAATATAGGAGTAAAAAGAGGGTTGTGTGAAGTTGATTTTTCTTTTTATTAGTATACATTAATTTCTAACCACATCCATAATTTTGAAGAATTTTCCATGATAGTAAAGGATTTGTTAAAATACACAGCCATAATATTTGTAGACTTCTTGATATAAAACTTCTGTATTAATATAATTTCTGTTTAACAATATTAATCAAACTGTCAAATTTAGAAACAAGAAAGAAAAATTCATTAAAGCAGGACTATAATGAAATATTTTATGATGGTGTCCTGTAATTCATGTGAAAGTTATGATAGTGTCTTGTAATTCATGTGAAAGTAAGTTACTAAGATGTAGTATTACAGGTTACAGAGTAGTACTATAAATAAAATACTGTTCTTATTTTTATTAACCTTGAAAAAAGTGGTATGTTACTTTACTGAAAATATTACTGGAAGTTTGTGTTCCATTACTGACACATTACTGATAATTCTCCCATTGATTACTAGTAAGTTTTGCTAGAGTCTCATTGATTACTAGTAAGTTCTGCTAGCATCTCTATGCAAGACAAACACAACATATCTATGTCAGCAAATGACTTACATTCGAGATTCTTCCGATTTTCTAGCTTACGAAAAGACTGCAGTTATCTGAAAATCAAAGAAAAGAATGTTGGCAGCTGACTGTACTATTGCTTTTAACGAAATAAGCTGTTTTAGGTTTTCTGATAGGAATGTTGTCAGGTCTTTTAATCTTCTAGTGGAGTTGTGCATAGACCTCCGTACAGCAGCCAACAACCTTTTCTGTGATTTTCATCTCTAATTTTGCAACATGACTATTGCGTGCTTACTGTTTATACTGACTAAAAACACTAGCAACATTACATGAATTGAAATAATTTTGTTTAAAATTATTTTGCTGCATTTATCTTAGTTCTGCTCGGCAAATATGAAACTGTTCCAATAAATTATAACACTGATAAATTCCTCCATTAAAATTGATCCTGGTAGTGTGGGCTGTGTCTGTGAATTTCATAGCAGATTAACACATTGCTTTCTTTTGTTAAAAAATGCTATACTTGAATAATGTGGAGGAAAGCATTTTGTATTCCTGTTCCCAGCTACTTTGCTGCCCACACTCCCACGTGAGGTGCAGCTTTTACTAGCATCACTTTCCTTCCTCAAATGAACATTTCCAGCTTTACACAAGAAACATGATTCCAAGTGCAGTCACAACAACAAATACAACTATAAAAAAAATTCATGGTTCAAAAGTGACAGTGTCTCTCCTAAAGCAAGGTGATTAGAGCAAGAAGTTTATGTTCCTTGCATCCTTGCATCAACATAAATTTACCACTGTTAATTTTTTTTTTTTTTTTTTTTTTGGTAACATTTCCTAGCTTTTCCAACAAAAATGTTTTATTTTCTAATTCCATTTTTCATGTAACAATACCAATAGTAAACAGTGTTGTGTTCTGGTGGTAACATAAATTATTCCAGAGACTTATGTTAATATTTTTTGTTGTTGTTGAAAAAAGTTATGGTTATATAAAAAGTTATGGTTATATAAAAAAAAAAGTTCTCTTGTAAATCAAAAGGGAGACCATGACACAGGGTAGAAACTGAAAGACTAAAATAGTGGCAAACAAGTTTTACGTTTCTTCCTGAAATTATGATTTTGACAAATGTTAGCATTTACATGAACTGAAAGTTGGCAAACTGAACTGAGTCCAGCAGGATCAAAATGGTGGATTGCCCTTTTTCTTCTTGCAAATGAAGTTTAATAGTAAGATAAAAAATGTGTTTCCAGGTGTAAGTTGTTGACTGACAATATCCCATTATTTTAAACTACATCTTCACTGATGCAAGAAATGAACAAGTTTTTTAAGTTAAAAAAATGTAAAAAATATTTAAAACAGAAGTATCATCAAGGGATGCCAAGATTTCCCTTTGATAATATTTTTTTTAATTATTTTCATGGTCAAATGTCCCTATTCTAAAATATTTAATCACTTAATTTTAACAAATTTTCATAATGGAAAAATATTTCTAAATTGCAAATAACATTATGAAGAATATTTAATTTTATTAAATATTCTTCATAATGTTATTTGCAATTTAGAAATATTTTTATATGTGGAAGTTCTTTATATACTGATTTAAGTAATTTTGTTTTATATTCTTTCCTTGAGGCATACTGGGTTGTGGTATTTATTAAAAACATTTCCCCTCTGCTCCGTCTTGATTGTCACACAAACACTGCCTGATGAGATGGTTACAATAATCTTATTATTATAAAAGAACTTGCTGTAGTCTCTGCAAAATCAGTTTCAAAGCATATTGAGGGAGACATCAGTGAGATTTGAAACAGATAGCTTTTTTTTTTTTTTTGATTGAAGGTTTAACGACCACCGTGAGCAACTCAATGGGCTATAAGCAGTCGCCCATCCCTAATTTAGGGCCACTGGTTCCAGGGAAGGGAAAGACCCATGGCTGTAAGACAAACACAACATCCATGCCTCACCAGGATTTAAACCCAGCCCTTCTTGGACGAACGGTCATAAGCCAGCGCTTAGACCACTACGTCACTGTGGCGGCTGATAGCTTCTAGTTACTAAAAATTATGCTAGTTTAGATTTTGAATTGCACATGGTCTGGAATTACCTTAATATGTGAATATTTAGTGATATCATTTTTATTGCAGCACAAAGTTTTATGGAATGAATCAACATGCTTTCTGAGAAATTCTTAAAATTCAGGTAGCAAAAAACTATCTTCTATCTGTAATCAAACTCATCTTTGTTCTGTGGCTTCCTAGGTTCTTATATTCAGACTAGTTAACTTTTTTATGGGATTTATCTAGGTAAATTCTTATTATTTCTGCAAATATTCGGAGAGAACTCCTCTCCTTCATCAGGCAGTCTTTCGTGTAATCTCCGTCAGTCTTTGTTTACGGTTAACCTTGATGGTTACAGCGATTTTGAAAAATGTCTTGCCAGATGTAAGGCAGTGAAAACCCCTTACAGTCATTAATGATGATGTTCTGGTGTTCACTGACCATCAAAGAGTCCCAGTCCATGCGGTGTCCAGTTTCTCTAACGTGTCTGTCTAATCCTGTCTTGTTTGAACATTTTTTTATTGCTGCCTTATGTTCTGTGATACGAGTTCCCAGCCTACGACCTGTTTCTCCTATGTAGTATTTTCCACAGCTGCAAGTTACTTTATAAATGACTCCATGCATTTTAAACAAGTTTTCTTCTTTTTTAACCAAGCTAGGGAAAAATTTGTTTAGCTTGTTGTCTAAACTGGGAGCTAATATAATGTCATATTTACTGCTTATTCTCTTTAAAGATTCAAACAAACCTTTTTGATACATAATTTTTCTTATGAACCTGAACTCCTGCTTGCTTGTATATTTTTGTTTAGCTTGTTTAAGTAATTTATCTATTTCCTTTTTTGGGTACTGCAGTTATTTTCTGTTAGCATTACTTCCAGATCATCCATGTGGGCTTTTTTTCGTATCTTCTTAGGAGACCAAATTATTTATTTTTTCTAAAAATTGGTTTGTAACATTTTTCTTCATTGAATATGGATGAGAGGAGTTAAAAATCTAGTATTTTGTTTGTATCCAAAGCTTCATGTTTCTTCCCTGTAGAAGAGATGCAAAAGAAAGTCAAGGGAAAATGTTAGATGACAGTCTTCTGAATAAGTGAAAATTGTAAGTTTATGAACATGGAATTAATGCTAAAACACCCTTTAGGAGAAGGCACTTAAGAATGAAATTCTGGAGAAGTGAAAAAAGAAGCTGAATCATAACCACACATTGTTCCAGATGCAAGTACAGATTGCTAGAAGTGTGAAATATGCTTTCAGAAATTCAGAGAAGATTCCAGCTTTGCATGGCATTTGCAGCTGCATAAAAATGGCTAATCTTTTGAGTGTGATGATGTGTGTTTCAAGAAATTTGTTTACACAAGAAGTCTTTTAAGGCATATAAAGGTCCACACTGGTGAACAATCTTACCAGTGTGATATGGATTCAAAGATATTCACACAAAAATCTAAAATCTCAAGACATGTGCTCCCTCATACAAGTAAGAAGCATCATCAATGTAATGCATATTCCAATAGGTTATTCAGAAAGCTTACCTATCAAAACATAGGCTTTTTCACATACCTTAGAAACCCCACAAGTCTTCTGTATGTTCCAGTCAATTCAGAAGGAGAGTGGTTGTCTTTCCAAAATGTAAGCTCCTTCACTTGGTGAAAAACCTTACCAATGTGATGTATGTTCCAAGCAATTCACATGGAAATTTGATGTTTCACATCATAACTACCTTGACAAAAGGTGAAAAGCTTTATCAATGTGTTGTATGTTTTATGGAATTCATTCAGAAAGGTCAGTTTTCAAAACACATGCTTATTCACAGGTGAAAAATTCTTAGCAACGTAATGTGTGTTCCAAGCATTTCAGTCAGAAACTCATACTTTCATCTCTCCATCACACTGGTAATAAACCTCACTAATGTGTTTGTGGGCTGTAAGATGTTCACTAACAGATATGATCTTGCACCACCAACCATGCCTCTTATGGAACTCAATCCAGCAGTCAAAGGCCCAAGTATTTTATTACTTGGCCACCAGGATAGTGTAGCACAGCTTGCTTAGCATATTAAAAATGCTTCTTGACCAAAAATATTCATAGCTCTCAGAAATCAGGTCATGTAAAACAGTTTAGTAAGTAACATAGATTAAAAACAAATAATCCTAACTTATAAATTTCTTCTGTTTTCTTTACATGTGAACAAAGTTTTAAAATTGATTCTTTTTCATTCTTATTTTTTTTATTAGCACAAACTATTTAGTGACTTTCTTTTAAGCATTGGAAAATCATTCATATGAAATATAATTCACTTTTATATGTGAAACTTTATGGCAAAGATAGAGGCCTCTAGACAGAAAGTCTTCATCCAGAAAGCCTGCTCAGAAAGTTAAGAAAATACTCCTGAATAAAACCATATCTGTACCTTCTTTCACATCAACTCTGATGAATTATTAAGTTAGGATTACTACTGTAGCAATACCCTTCAGGAACGGTTACAGACTGTAAGGCATATTTTCGTGAAAATAAGTAATTAAACAAAAAATTTTACATAAATATAAGTAATAAATAATTGCACTATTAATTTTGTATTCCCTCTTCAGTTTTGTAAGATAGAAGTGCTCACTATTCATGAGACAAGAAATCTTTCTGGCTGCCAAACATTTTTTCTCAATAAAAATTTATTAATGCTTCTGTAATGTTCTCATAAAAATCATTACATTATGATTAACTTTTAACAGCATTCAGAACACTCAAGTGGTTTACTAATTTGGATACAATTCTGAACACTGCTATGTAAGAGGAATGCAAAGAACAGCCAACAAAACACTAAATTTAAATTATCTATGAAAAGATATGCATACACCCACACACTCTCCTCCACCTAAAATCTTTATCTATTTAAATGTTTTTCAAAACTTTCAGTTAAGAACTAACAACATCCTAATCTAACACAAGTATTTCCTATTTTTAATGAATGTGCAAGATATAAGGGTCATTCAAATGAAAACGAGCCAACAGACATAGAAAACTGCTGAATAGCAGTTGCTATCCAAGATGTTGGTTTTACTACTAGGAAACAGAGAAATGGTCTTTTTTGTTTTTTCTCTCGAAGGAACTGAAATTATGGAAAAAATCCCCCCCCCCAAAAAAAAAAAAGAACAAAAACAGATAGGGGTGGATGTATTGTTGCACATAAGGGTATCCTTCTCACTTATTTAATGATTATGAGATGCTTTGTTACCATTAAGAAACTTCCATGTAGTTAATTGCTTAAAAAATAAAAAGTGTGAAGAGGAGATATGTGGTTGCTAGAAAAATGTGTATCTTATTTTTCTACCTACAGGAACATTTTTGTGCGAGAGAAAGAGCTTTTGAGTTATTCTTATGCATTGCTTTGGGTTCAGTAGGGGTGTTTTTATGATATGTGTACAGAGGGCAAGAAAAGGGGTTTGCTGACATGAATCTGAGACCTTTTTGGTTTGGGTGTGTGGAAGGGAGGAGGTTTGGCTATTTATCACAGTAAGAAGAGGCTATCTCCAAGCCCCAGCAAAGGAGAATGCATTAAAAAAGATGGATAAAAAGTGAAATCAAGGAAGTGGAGTAGAATGAGTCAAGATATGATGCCAATAACTCCACGATGCTATAATGTGAATTCATACATAGACACCAGAACAGCAAATTAAAAAAATTAAATACTTTATATCCAACAGTAGGTAAATTACAACTCAACCACAATCAAGTAAATTCAGGTAATGCGATTTTCTTTTATATTTCAATAGAGTTCAGCTTTCTTTCACCCCTCATTTTTCATATTTTGTATTCATTTTATTGCTTCCACCTTTTTGGTTACAAGAAATTATGTACTAGTGCATTACAGTACAAAAATAACAAAAAAAAATTGTATCTGTATTCCTGGAAAAGTTAGTAAGTAATAGAACACCAACCCCCCCCCCCCTTATGACCTTTAGGCCTCACTTGGTCCAGGAACTAGCTAATCCTAAGGGTGTGGATATAATAAAATAAACCCAGTATTTGAAAACATATCATTGGTAACTACACAGAAACCTATCACTCCTTTTTGTAAAAGCTGTTTACCCTCTTAACTCTGGCAGTCACCACACAGCACTTTGGGGGAAAGTTTCTTGGCTGCCCTGGTGGCGCAGTGGTGTAAGTGCTGACTTATGACCATTCGTCTGAGATGGGTCCAGGTTCGAATCCCGGTGAGGCATGGATGTTGTGTTTGTCTTGCGGCATTGGTTCTCTCCTTTCCCTGGAACCAGAGGTCTTAAATTAGGGAGGAGCAACTGCTTATAGCCCATTGAGTTGCTCACAATGGTCGTTAAACCTTCAATAAAAAAGTTTCTTGGATCAGGAAGATAGCATTGTGCAATTACTAGTTGCTATAGCCCTGGAAACTGCAGACAAAACTTCCTGAGGGATAACTGTACATAAATAGATCAGAAATTACTTTGTTCAAATCTGAACAAGCATATCAAGCAATAACTCACAACACAACTGAACATTCATTATACAATCAGTAGTTATCCCCCAAAGAGGACAACAAATCTGAGGGTAGTACATATACCAATTTCACTGATAATAGTGCATTGCAAATGTGAACATACAAGCAAAATACAAGTGTCTAAAAATATTCACAAATACAAAAACATCCTGCATATCAACACATGCACAAAAAACTTCCTGAAAGTATACATTAATTTATGCAAATAATTAAATTTGATAGCATTGAAAAGCTCCATTTAAACTTTCTTGAATACAAGGTACTCCCCATGTGTAGATAACTGTGTGACAAGAGTTGACAATGAAAAGCAGCTAAAGACTTTCATCACCTCATGCAATCAAAGAGATTTAATCCGAGAAAAGTGACACAACAGCTAGATCATAAACACTTTAATGACAACATCAACATCAACATCAATACAGCACAGTACACATGACACCATGAATTCCAATCGCGAATAAGAACATGAATTCATCCAATGCCATTGTTTTAATTCCCAAGTGTATTTTTTTAAATATGCAAATATAATGTAGCTTTTCCAGAAGGTTTGGGAAAAGGTATTCATGTTATGTCTAACAATTTTTATTAAAATCGGTTGTGAATATTTTTTTATTGGATGTATATGAGTCAATTATTTTTCTCATGGGATTGCTAGTTTGGAGCAACTTCAGCTGGCTTTAAATAAGCCACAGGACTCGTTCATTGGTATAAAAAAATGTGTTAACATTTTTTTGTTTTTTAAACACTTGAGCCCAGTGCTTTTACAGCTGAGCACATGTATAATATACTCGTATGTGGTGTGATGTATAAATGTTATGAAATATATGAATAGTTCGTTTAAAAAATAGCCCTGAAAAGGGTCTTTTCTGTTGTTTTTTTTCTTGCCTTTTAGGCAACCTACCAAGGACTGAGGTTGCCCATTTTTGTACAATTGATAATTCCCTTTTGAAGAATTTGTTTTGGCCCTGAAAAGGACTTTTTTTAATGTTCTCATTCAGAACTGCCTATTGAGGTGGATAGCAGTCGGCCATCATAAGGCAGAAGTTGTGGAGCCGGAGTATGAAGTCTGGGACACTTCTCTTGAACATGTATTCAGCTAAATACCCAGCATAGTGTTTCTTGATTCCACCAAATCGTGGAATATTTCCTCTCACTTCCCGCCACTCTCGCTCAATGGTGTTGGTGTGAGCGCCAGAACCGGGGTCGACAAAGTTAAGGCTGTGATTGACTGTGAGATGGTCGAATCCATGTTGATCCAGAGTACTGTATGCCTTCCAGCAGTCACTGACGATAGTTGTTTGTGGCAAAACGAAGTTTTGAATTACACTTATCAGTGTTCCTGCCATCCGGTCTTCGACTGGAACCAAAAACTTTTTCTTGCTTCCTCGCTCTATTCCACCCAAAACCCACTGGCCTTGAATGTACCTTCCTGAATTGAATTTCCTCTTCCCGATCTTACATTCATCAACTTCAATGATCTTTCCAGGGCCTCCCATCGTTTGACTTGTCTTGTCGGCCCACACCACACAGATCTCATGGCAATAAGAGGACCAATCCACAATTGTTCTAGTGCACAATCCCATCTGCTTCTGAATGAAGTTTTGTCTTGGAAATCTGATGTGGAGCCAAAACATCAGGAATTCGACAAGTTGTGCCAGAGACACATTAACTTTATGAAAAAAGGTGCCTTTTCTTGCAGATTGGCTGAAATTGCACTTAATCTTGCGTGCCCTGTGTTTATTCCTTGCAGGAATTACTTGAGAGGCTTGGCACCTAAACTCAAGCGTTTCAATCTTAAGGGTTAATATTCTCTGGCACTTAAGGCATTGCATTTGCTTTTTGATGCAGCCATGATCGGCTAAAAAGTTGATAAACTCTTCCTTGTTGTCCCGGAGTTTGATAATATCAAGGAATTTCCACGAACAACCTTGGCAAGAAGCCATAATGAAGCAGAATTTCCAACAGCTAAACACAAATTTTAACTGAATATACAGCGCACAAAATACGAACCTTTTGGCGGGAAGCGAGGGTTATTTGATCAAAATGCACCTTGAGACAGCACGAAACAAAATATGCGATGATTATGCACAGCAACACTTCCTATGTCAATCGGAACTTCTGGTATTTCGTTAGAGTCCAACGCCCTCTCTGCTATCAAAAGAAAATATTTACCGATTTCTTAAAAGCATTGATTATATCTTCCTTAACCTTTGCAACATCTATTCGTAAAGTCGAACAGACAGTCTTGCGTGGCAAAAACAGAAACATTTAAATTAACATTAAAGTGGAAGAATCGCAATTCATTTCCCATGTCACGTGACATTTCATAGTTGAAAGCTGTTCGTAGTTGAATGCTTTTCGGTTCTCCTGTGTCACGTGACATTTGGTAGTTTAATGCTTTTTACGCTCCGCTGAAATACACTGACGGAAAAAAATCCCAACACCACGAAAAAATAGTTGTAGAGGAATGAAATGGCGGCAATACATTTGTATAGGTAACATATTTAACCGATTAAGGTTTCAAGATCACAGCTTATTGTAAGCGCGAGAAGAGCCATTTTAAATGTGAAATGCTGGTACATTAATAACCGGTGTAACCGCCAGAATGTTGAATGCAAGCACGCAAACGTTCATGCATTGTGTCATACAGGTGCTGGATGTCAGTTTGTGGGATGGAGTTCCATGCCTGTTGCACTAGGTCGGTCAATACAGGGACGGTTAATGCTGGTTGGGTGTGACACTGGAGTTGTCGTCCAATGATGTCCCATACGTGCTCGATTGGTGAAAGATCTGGTGATCTAGCAGGCCACGGCAACATGTCGACACTCTGTAGAGCATGTTGGGTTACAACAGCGGTATGCGGGCGAGCGTTATCCTGTTGGAAAACACCCCCGGAATGCTGTTCATGAATGGCAGCACAACAGGTTGAATCACCAGACCGACGTACAACTGTGCCGTCAGGGCGCATGGGATAACCACGAGAGTGCTCCTGCTGTCATAGGAAATTGCTCCCCAGACCATAACTCCAGGTGTAGGTCCAGTGTGTCTCGGCCGCAGACAGGTTGGTTGCAGGCGCTTACCTGGCCTCCTTCTAACCAACACACGGCCATCACTGGCACCCAGGCAGAACCGCCTTTCATCAGAAAACACAACAGATCTCCACTTCATCCTCCAATGAGCTCTAGCTTGACACCACTGACGTCGCAAACGGCAGTGGTTTGGAGTAAGTGGAATGCATTAGAGTAAGTGGAATGCACGCTACAGGGCGTCTGGCTCAGAGCTGTCCTTCAAGTAACCCATTTGTAACAGTTAATTGTGTCACTGTGGTGGCAACTGGAGCTTGAATTGCTGCCACAGACGCAGTACGATGTGCCATGGCCATACGCCGTACACGGCGGTCTTCCCTCTCAGTAGTGCGACGTGGCCGGCCGGAACTCGGTCTTCTTGAGGCAGTACCTTCCCTTGACCAACGCTGCCAACAATCATGCACAGTGGTTACATTCCTGCTAAGTCATTCTGCAATATTGTGGAAAGAAAATCCACCTTCTCGCAGCCCTATTACACGACCTTGTTCAAACTCTGTGAGCTGTTGATAATGGCTTCTTCGTTTTCTTAAAGGCATTCTTGACTAACATCAACACACTATGTCAAATCTCAACGATAACTAACGCTCTTGAACGTTACAGCACGTATTTACAGCAAACCTGCTTTGCATGTTCCGAGGGGCGCTACTAGCGCCACACATATGCGCCGAGCGCGAAATTTGCATAGTCGTCATCTTACAGATGTACTCTCATTGCCTACCAACTGTTGTTTATCTAACACAACCACTTCTTGGTGTTGGGATTTTTTTTTCCCGTCAGTGTACGACGTCATAGATATTAGAGTTTACCAATGCACTGCTTATCGGATGGCAACCGTAAGTTCCTCGTAGCAGACGACACCTCTGCCGTAAAAACAACTTTACGTGGTGTTGCAAATGGCGGGTGTCGAAGCATTATAGCGGGTAGGTACCGATTTTGAAATTTCATTTTGACCAATTTAAACGCCAAAAGTGCGTGCTCCGCAGACGGATTTCATAATATCAGACCACAAGTAACAGGAAAACACGAGTTTCATGAAGAAATTCGGGTAAATTGTATGAAGGGACGTAAGTAAATTAGTACCGTTGTAATGAAGAAACTCCTGTATTTGTTCATCCCCCTTGGAAACAATTATTGAATAATTTATCTTACATAAACAACCCCTCTTCCACTTCATGTAACCCTCCCACCTCCCATGTTTCATTATGGTAAATAATCAGTCATCTATTTTTTTTTTTTCCCATTAAACCCTCTCAGAGTTCCATCTTATACTCTGCATTATGAGTTTTTCAACAACCTTATGCTATGTTGTATAGTTATGTATGTACTACACTTTATCTAGAACTATACCAGCAGTTATCTTGTCTACCAGGATTGCTGCATTGAATCCATCCTATATATATAAAGCAAGTAGACTCTTTTGTTTCGCCAGTTTTCTTCACCTGTGAGGCACGGGGCGCCCGTGTGAAAGATCTTGTGCGTTTTTTTAGCCTTTGTATATATTTTAATCATTAAATTTTACAGTATTTTAACTAAGGCATGTGTGTCCTGTAGTATCGTGCTTCGACAGCTAACTCCAACAAAACGATATACTGACGTCATCAATTTACAGGTCGCACCATCTTTTTTCTGGTCTCGACACCCAAGTTCGCCCATAAAGGGAGGGAGGGGGGCTCCGTAGCCACTGGTATAGCCAAATTTTGATAAATTTAAAACACTAAAATAGACGGAACTTTTTTTTTAAAGCATTTTAAAAAATAATAAGATATTAATGATTGATTGTATCAATTATTTTGTTGTATTTTAGTATTTTGTACATTTACTAAAATGTTTGACAGGCTTGAAGGAGGTAAGGGTTTTTCTTAGCCCCCCCCCCCCCCAAGTACTCATATGGGCGCCACTGCTGACACCACCAGAGGAAAGAAAAAGTTATTGATTTTTCATACAATTACGGTTATATTTTAGAAAATATTAAGTATTCCAAGTTATATTATCAAGTTATTTTAATCAATGTTTAAATTTTCATCCTTGGAATGCATTATGAAGAAAATGTGTACAGAAGTTTGGCCATTGGAAGTATGGGAAGCAAAATCACTAGGCGTACACCTTAACAGCTTAGAACTTGGAAGCCAATGGGTCTTTCAGGAGGATAATGTTCCTCAGCACACAGACAAGACTGCCAGGGAGTGGTGCTTTGAAAGGTAACCGAAGAGCTTCATTCACCTCCCCAGCCACCAAACTGAAATATAATTGAACACCTTTGAGATGAAATCGACAGGAGTTTGAAAACACATTATCTCTAATTGGGAACCTGGAATGATTCATTAGTGCAGGAATTGTCTGAAATTACACTGGATACCACAAAACCTCTTGTACTGTCAATGCCTGGGAGCAGTGGAGGACTGGCAAGACATAAACAACGGCCCTGGATGTTGATTTTGAGAGGCCCATTTTGGAAAAGATTATCAAGGATCCCCCCAAGTTATATCAGCATCACTGTTTAATGTTTCAAAATCTTTTCAACACAAGCCTATGAATCACTTAAGTTTTTTGCATTGAGACAATAACATTTAACAACATTTTCCTGTACACACCGCAGTTCCCTACTAAACTTTAGTGGGGGGAAAAAAATACTTCTGTTGCTTACAGATGTTCTGTGGGAAGACTAGTAGGCTTTATTCCATTCTTATTAATTTTATTGTGCAACTGAATTCGGGATTTGTAATAGTTTCTTTAGTTTTAGGAGAACAGTAATCCAAATGTACCAAAAATCTCTTGAGAAAATTGAAAGTGTTTTCAAAAATTTCAGTACAAATTTATAAAGTAAGAGAAGTTCAAGAATGTAAAAATTAATATTTAATTAATTACTTTCAAAGAAAAAAGTCTTTTTTGCTGTAGCTAGAACAGACTTCCCAGAACTACGGTTCAAGAATTCGTATACGGAAAGCCTAAAATGTAGTAACTCAGAGGCAGATCTTATACAAAAAAAAAGAAAAATAGTGCATGCACAAAAAGCAACAACCCAAAAATTTTTATCGTAGGTGAACCTAAACGCATTGATGTACACAATGAATTTTGAGTTTCTATTCTAGACTGTTGATAGCATATTTATTTAAATTATATTGATTATTCAGTTGCAACTGGCAAAAATGGGCTGAGGAAGAGAATGGGGCTTAAATTAGGATTGCAAGAGGGGTACCAAAACAAAATTTGGCTCAAAACCATACTTGCTAGGACCGGCCCAGAATATGGTGCCCCACCGGAAATTCTCCCAGCATACTTGCTCGGACTGGCCCAGAATATGGCGGCTCAGTGAGAATTCGCCCAGCATACTTGCTAGGACTATCCCAGAATATGGCAACCCACCGGGAATTCTCCCATCATACTTGCTAGGACTGGCTCAGAATACGGCATCCCACTAGGAATTCTCCCAGCATACTTGCTAGTACTGTCCCAGAATATGGCGGCCCACAGGGAATTCTCCCAGCATACTTGTTAGGACTGGCCCAGAATATGGCGATCCACCGGAAATTCTCCCATCATACTTGCTAGGACTGGCCCAGAATATGGCGATCCACCGGAAAGTCTCCCATCATACTTGCTAGGACTGACCCAGAATATGGCAGCCCACTGGGAATTCTCCCATCATGCTTGATAGTACCGGCCCAGAATATGGCGGCCCACAGAGAATTCTCCCAGCATACTTGCTAGGACTGGACCAGAATATGGCGACCCACCGGGAATTGCTACGACTGGCCCAGAATATGGCGGCCCACCAAGAATTTTACCAGAATACTTGCTAGAATTGGCTCAGAATATGGCGGCCCACCGGGAATTCTCCCAGTATCCCGGCGGCCTAGTCACTGCCTGCCCAGGAGATTAGGAGCAGTGATCGATTCAAAAGGAAAGCCCACGCCATATTAATTTCTTTTTCCACAGGTCTGAATCATGCACATTTTCAATTTTCTTTCCTTTGTGTGCAGCCTTTTGTGACATACATATATTCATTAAAAATTACATTTCTTCTAGCTTCTTATTTTCCCTTTTCTTGGAGAAACACATGTGTATATACTTACTGTTTACTGTAGCAAATGTATCATTTCTCAAATTCTTATAGTTCTTATTCTTAATAATGCTGTTTTGAAGGTTGTATGTAGATTTTTGTGACAGACTGTATGTGACGGAGCATATGCCTTCAAAGATTACTTTTGTCATCAAACGGTTTGCAGCATGCATCACATTATTGATGATTTTCACCAGTGTGAAGGAGCATATGTTTCGAAAGATCACTTTTATCAGCGAATGGCTTGGAACATTCATCACACTGGTGAGGCTTTTCACCTACATGAATGAGCATATGCTTTGAAAGATTACTTTTGCGAGTAAACTGTTTAGAGCATGTATCACATTGGTGAGGCTTTTCCCCTGTGTGAATGAGCATGTGCTTTGAAAGATTATTTTTGCGAGTAAATTGTTTGGAGCACACATCACACTGGTGAGGTTTTTCACCTGTATGAATGAGCATATGCTTCAAAAGGTCACTCTTGTCCGCAAACTGCTTGCAGCATACATAACATTTGTGAGGCTTTTCACCCGTGTGTATAAGCATATGTTTTGAAAGATTGCTTTTATGAGTAAACTGTTTCGAGCACACATCACATTGGAAAGGTTTTTCGCCATTGTGAATAATCATGTGATTTGAAAGACGACTTTTGTCAACGAATCGTTTAAAGCACACATCACAATGGTGAGGCTTTTCACCTGTGTGAAGAAGCATATGCCTAGAAAGACTACTCTTGCGTGCGAATTGTTGGAAGCATAGAGCACAATGGTGAGGCTTTTCCCCGGTATGAATGGTCATATGATTTGAAAGACCACTTTTCCCCACAAATCTTGTGGAGCACACATGACATTGGTAAGGCCTTTCACCTGTGTGAATCAGCATATGCTTTGAAAGATGACTTTTGTTAGGAAATCGTTTGGAGCATACATCACATTGGAAAGGCTTTTCACCTGTGTGTAGGAGAATATGCCTCGAAAGATCACTTTTTCGAGTAAATTGTTTGAAGCACATAGCACAATAGTGAGGGTTTTCACCAGTGTGAAGAAACAAATGCCTTGAAAGCTGAGCTTTCTGTGCATATTGTTTACCACATACATTACATTCGTAGCATTCTTCATCTGCATGAACCACCATAAGTTTTGAAACATGACTTTCTCCAAAGGGCTTGAAGCACTGGTTAGGTCTTTCGTCTGAGGAAATCCTTGAGAAATTGTATTCATCACTGATCTGCTCGGAACATATATCAGAATCATGTGGTTGTTCCCCAGCATGAGCCTTTGCATGGCTTAAAGGACTGTCTTTCTGTGTAGATTTTTCACTTGTATGAAGTTGCATATGTTCTGCAAAGCTGGATTCTGCTGCAAATTTCTGGAAGCATATTTCACATTCCCAAATATCTTTGCTGCTATCTGTCATATTGTGTGTTGAAGCATTTGGTTCTCTTTCCATTTTTTAAATAAAATTTTCAGTGATTTCTCCAAAGGAAATTTTCAGTGCTGACTCCACATTTAACTTTTTTTTTCTGATTGAGGGTTTAACAACCATCGTGAACAACTCAATGGGCTATAAGCAGTCGCCCGTCCCTAATTTAGGGCCACTAACTCCAGGGAAGGGATCAGAAGTCATCGCTTAGCCCACTGCACCACTGGGGGGGGGGGTTATCTTAGCAATACTTGTTTATTCAGATAACAATAAACCCAATTAGTTCACATTTGATCATTTTTACATTATTCAGTGGTGAACTGAACAAAAGATGACTGTTTTATTTATAATGTGTTGTTTGCACATACAAAGAAAATCATACCTGTGTCATGTTTGATACGAAAGGGGTCATTTGAAATGTTTTAAAGCATCTGATTAATTTAAACGTGCAGCTGAAAAAAATGGAAATAACGCCGTACGTTTACAAAACACAGTTTTCAGAAAACGTGGAACGAAATCAAATTAATTGCATGACTTTTTGGTCATCGTAAAGAAAGGTGTAAATTATGTTTGCAAAGAAATAAGAAATTCATGGGAAATCTTGTTGACGCACATTACTTATTGGGTTTAAGAACATTTCACCAAATTTCGCCCAAACCAGTTTCACAGGATATTCATTATACAACTAATTTGGAAGGCGAATATTAAAGGACTGGCTTCGTGAATATTTTTCACCTTCTCATATAATTAGATTACTTTTTAGACATTAAAATATAGCTGCTTTCCTCTTCAAATGAATAATCCAAGCTATGCTTAGGTTACCTTCTTCACATGTAAGTCCGTTTTATCCAATACACATACCGCGAACCAGAAATAGGGATTTTTAAACAGGTGTCAAGTGCTGTAGTTTTTACAGTTCAGATGTTCTTTAAATACAACTATGCAAAAGAAACATTTTCATTGCACTTTAGTACGGAAAAAGTAAATAATACAGTCAAAATGAAGGAAATTTTAGGTTGCTGTTTCAATTGCGTAACAATGACAAGGTGTTGCCAACGGCTAGTCATAGCAGTGAGCTAAAAGCATAGATATACTATGGAGTACACAACTAAAGAAGATGTGACTTCCAAAGTGAAATATATAGAGCTATGCAAGACAGTAAGAAAAAGTATCACTGAAGACGTAAGGAAATTCAACTGTGAACTAGTGAGGAAAGCAATTGAAAACAACCAAAGCCTAAAGATAGCAAAGGGACATCTCAGTAAGGGAAGAAAACAGATTATGGCACTGAGAAAAGAAGATGGTTCTGTAACAAGAAATAGAGGCGAAATTTTGACAAGAGTGAAAGATTTCTACTCCAAATTATATGAAAGGGATGATATATGCACTCCAGACATCATGAAAGATACCAGAACCAGAGTTCCTCCAGTCCTTTCAGCAGAAGTTGCACATGCAATCAAGAACATAAAGCGAGGAAAAGCTCCAGGAGAAGATGGAATTACTGTAGACATCATACAAGAAGCAAGTGGAGAAATCGAAACAGTACTCGCCCAAATTTTCACTCGATGCCTTAATGAAGGAAAGATTCCTGAGGATTGGAACACCGCTACAATGATCCTGCTACATAAGAAAGGTGACATTGAGGATCTCGGAAACTACAGACCTATCAGCCTCCTATCAGTAGTTTATAAAATCTTCACTAAAGTTCTTTCACACCGCTTGAAGGTAACACTGGACATGGCTCAACCGAGAGAACAAGCTGGATTCAGGAGTGGCTACAGCACAATAGATCATATCCACGTGCTGAAAGAACTAATTGAAAGAGCGAGGGAATATGAACTTCCATTGTGCATGGCTTTTATCGATTATGAAAAAGCCTTTGATTCGGTGAAACCATCAGCAGTTACAATGGCTCTGAAAACCTGCGGTATTGAAGATGCATACATTAATATTATTAATAACATCTATGAAAATGCAAGTGCAAAGATTAGGCTGTTTGAAAATACAACACACGTAAAAATTGGAAAGGGAGTGAGACAAGGTGACACCATATCTCCGAAGCTCTTTAATGCCACATTGGAGGGTGTTTTTCAGTCGCTGAGCTGGGAAAACAAGGGGATAAAGATTAATGGAGATTATCTAACCCACCTTCGTTTTGCTGATGACGTAGTCATTTTTGCGACTACCCCAGCAGAGCTGCAGAGTATGATCCAGGAACTTGCTGACAAGAGTAAAGAAGTGGGATTAAAAATGAACTTTCAGAAGACAAAAGTGATGTTCAATGCTTTTACAAGAAATGAAGATTTATCGATTGATGGAGAAAAGCTGGAGATAACAAACACGTACGTTTATCTTGGACAGCAGATATCAAGTGAGGGTCACATTGATGAAGAAATTAATCGGCGTACAAAACTTGCCTGGAGAGCTTTTGGAAGAAACAGCATAATTTTCAAGAGCAATATGCCATTATGTCTTAAAAGAAAAGTGTTTGTGTTTAATCAATGCATCCTTCCAGTGCTTACATATGGTGCAGAGATGTGGACCTTAACTAAAAGAGACATACAAAGGCTGCAGACAACTCAAAAAAGCATGGAGAGGTGCATGCTTGGTGTAACCAGGAGAGATAAGAAGAGGAACTCGTGGATCCGAAAAATGACAAGAGTGGAAGACATCATGATCAGAGTTAAATCCCTGAAATGGCAATGGGCTGGACATACTGCCAGAAGGACAAATCATCGATGGACAGCCGAAATTTTAGATTGGATTCCAAGGGACAGGAAAAGACCCAGAAGAAGACCACATGGGAGATGGGTGGATGAAATTCGAAAGTATGCAGGGGTGACATGGAGGAGACTGGCACAAGACAGACCGTTGTGGAGGAAACTTGGGGAGACCTTCGTCCAGCAGTGGATTGATAATGGTTGACAATGATGATGATGATGACATTGGCTGTGTGCTCGTGTTCGATATATGGGACATTAGACGAATGAGAGAGAGATAAGATCTTCCCTGAATGCGAGATCCCTACCGAAAAATTGTGCTCACAGTTCTAAATTTTGAGTGCTAGATGACAGAGCAGACCGTAACCTAAATGTAAACATGATTTTTTTTTTTTTTTTTTTTTTATTTGACGTTTAACAGACCACCGTGAGCAACTCAATGGGCTACAAGCAGTCGCCCGTCCCTAATTTAGGGCCACTGGTTCCAGGAAAGGGAGAGAGCCAGTGCCGTAAGACAAACACAACGTCCATGCCTCTCGGGATTCGAACCCGGACCCTTCGGACAAATGATCAGAGGCCATCGCTTAGACCAATGCACCACCTGGGCGTGAGTAAACATGATGTATAGCAAACTATGGGTTTTGGTATAAAAGCTGTGTTTGAATTCAGAAAAGTGGTGATTCAGTGAATATTACTGGCTTCTAAAATGACACAGCACTTGAAATTAAACAAAAGAGAAATAAGCGTTTAATGTTTCCTGAGTATTAATCGCAGTTTGAACGTTTTTTTTTTTTTTCTATGTATTAATGATCATGGAGACGGACTCATAAACATATGCGCTACAGAATTTAACAGGTACGAGAGAATGGACCTTATTCATGTGACATCAGAAAAGGATTTTTGCGGACCAACATGGCTGCTGATTTTGTTTTTTGTTTTTTTTGATTGGACGTTTTTTTTTGTTTTCTTTTATTGGAGGTTTAACGACCACCGTGAGCAACTCACGGGGCTATAAGCAGTCGCCCGTCCCTAATTTAGGGTCACTGGTTCCAGGAAAGGGAGAGAGCCAGTGCCGCAAGACAAACACAACATCCATGCCTCACCGGGATTCGAACCCGGATCCCTTCCGTGCGAATGATCAGAAGCCATCGCTCAGACCACTGCGCCACCGGGGCGGCGGCTGCTGATTCAATGTTTTCGCTACTTCATTATCCCTTACTGTTAGCTAATTTTTACAATCCTAACGTCATGGATTTTGCCGAGGAATTAATAGAGAGGGCCGCCCCGGTGGCGCAGTGGTCTAAGCGACGGTCTCTGATCATTCGTCCGGAAAGGGGTCCGGGTTCGAATCCCGGTGAGGCTTGGCTGTTGTGTTTGTCTTACGGCACTGGCGCTCTCCCTTCCCTGGAACCAGTGACCCTAAATCAGGGACGGGCGACTGTTTATAGCCCATTGAGTTGCTCATGGTGGTCGTTAAACCTCCAATCAAAAACACAACATCCATGCCTCACCGGGATTCGAACCCGGATCCCTTCCGTGCGAATGATCAGAAGCCATCGCTCAGACCACTTCGCCACCGGGGCGGCGGCTGCTGATTCAATGTTTTCGCTATCTGATTATCCCTTACTGTTAGCTAATTTTTACAATCCTAACGTCATGGATTTTGCCGAGGGATTAATAGTAGAGGGCCGCCCCGGTGGCGCAGTGGCCTCTGATCATTCGTCCAAAAGGGGTCGGTGTTTTTTATTTTTTTATTTGAGGTTTAACGACCACTGTGAGCAACTCAATGGGCAATAAGCAGTAACCCGTCCCTAATTTAGGGCCACCGTAAGACAAACTCAACATCCATGCCTCTCGGGATTCGAACCCGGACCCCGTTCGGACGAATGATCAAAGGCCATCGCTTAGACAACTGGACCATCGGGGCGACTGGGTCGGGGTTTAAATCGCGGTGAGGCATGGATGTTGTGTTTGTCTTACGGCACTGGCTCTCTCCTTCCCTGGAACCAGTGATCCTAAATTAGGGACGGGTGACTCCTCATAGCCCATTGAGTTGCTCACGGTGGTCGTTAAACCTCAAATAGAAAAAAATATATTAATAGAGCTACAAAGCGATAAAGAAGAAATTAATTTCTTAGAAGAACAAATCAACGTTGCAAAAATATACCAAGACGATTTTGTGTTCGATCTTTATTTCGCATGGCGCATGAGAGCATCGCTGTTAGTCATCATGAAGTTTTTAATGTAGCGTTTCTCGTACACGCTATATTAAATTTTCATGTTCTTATTGTAAGACATTGGCGAAATATCTGAAACATAAAATTGAATACCTTTGTTTTGTAAAACAAAAACTGCCACCCCGGTGGCTCAGTGGTCTAAGCTATGGTCTCTGATCATTCGTACGAAAGGGCTCCGCTCGAATCCCGGTGAGGCATTGATGTTGTGTTTGTCTTACCGCACTGCCTCTCTCTCTTCCCTGGAACCAGTGCCTCTAAATTAAGGACGGGCGACTGCTTATAGAGCCTTTGCACGTGACGTCACAAAATTGCCTGCTAGACTTCCGGGTGGTTAGAAAGTACCCGAGCTGGTCTTTCTCCATGCTTTTCAATAGCTGTTGTTGCTGTCAATAAAAGTTAAAAAACTGTTCTTTCTGGACAAAGTTTGCCGTCTTAATGTGGTGGAAAAGCAACGTTACGAAGAAACCTTAGAAATAATGGCATAGAAAAATCCATATGACATACTTGAAATATAATTTTATTGGCAATCTCAGCGGTCCGCTCTCCCTCTAGCGGCAAAAGGAAGAATTACTGTAGTACGGGTAACGGTTTTGGCTCAATGCTTGGCTGTTGGTAGATCGCTCATTACGTTCAGTTGTCGTAGTTCTGTGTATTTTTGCATTCATTCTGGAATTAGAGAGTTGTATAATGGAGAATTCCGTGAAGAAGAACAAATCATATTCTTTGTGTCCCGCAATGTCGTTCCCAAGGTTTCGGCTATGTTTTTCACAAGTTAGTATAAACGTTTGTGCCTTGCGTTTGAAATCCTTCCAGTGAAATGCTACTTACCAAGTAACGTCTTTGAATGAATAATAAACAAGGCAGCATGTTTTTATTGCATAGTAGTAATTAACATAATCTTGAAAACAAATAATTGCTGTTATCCATATAAATTTGAAAACAAATAATTGCTGAAAACAATAATTTGAAAACAATAATTACATAATCTTGAAAACAAATAATTGCTGTTATCCATATAAATTTAAACTTCATTATGGAACAAGATTTGCAATGTTGTGTCAACAGTCATCGGTTCAAAAACGCAGAACCCAATGATGATCAACAATTACCAATTCACAAACACTTTTAGGAACAGAATGTTCAAAAAATTACAAATGTTATTGTTGACAGTATTGAAAATGGGTCCTGGGAAACGTCAAGTGAAACGAAATGTCAGCTTTTAATAGTAATCCGGATTAGAACACCCCTGTCGGTATTACTATATCACTTGCCTGAAAATGTAAAAATAAAAATTACCTGTTACTGCTACACAGTGCTTACACGTTCCACTTCTGCCCGCTTTACAAGAGCACTCAAATGACTTTATAGAAATTTCACTGTTACTTGTATCTAAAACACCGTTGATGGAGTGAGGCGACGACGTTATTGCCGTGGACTGAATGCAGTGCGAAACTATGAGAATTTCTCTTCCATCTTCCTTCTTAATTCCACAAGAAATTTTTTTTTTTTTTTTTTTTAGTTGGAGGTTTAACGACCACCGTGAGCAACTCAAGGGGCTATAAGCAGTCGCCCGTCCCTAATTTGGGGTCACTGGTTCCAGGGAAGGGAGAGAGCCAGTGCCGTAAGACAAACACAACATCCATGCCTCACCGGGATTCGAACCCGGACCCCTTACGGACGAATGATCAGAGGCCAGCGCCTTAGACCACTGCGCCACCGGGGCGGCCCACAAGAAATTATATGGCCTACATTAACAATCACTTCCCCTTCTTTTCATGCATCTTGAATATTTGGAAGCGTCCACAAATTTCATTATTTCAAGGATTGAAAGCGACAAACCAGCCATTCTAACATTCGACTTTATGGAAACACGTGCGACGTTACCCGTACTAGAGAAGTTTGTTTACGTTTGCACAGCGCCCCCTATAGTTCGTTGAGGTTCCCAATCGTCTGGAAGTTTGTGTTGCTACGGACCTCCCTGATCTGAACTTATCACGGTATTTTTAACTATTTAATAGGCAGTTTTTCGTGTTATACCGGAAAAGCTCTAAAAGCTTATAAAAGTTTTGATGCATATAAATATTTTACCAGTGGATGGGTTAGAAATGTATTAATTCTGAAAACGGAAAAATTCTTATCCGGTCTAAGGTAAGTTGTTACATGTCTGACGGCTTCCAGTGTGTATTGCAATTTTTAAAAAATGCCTACTTATCTCCCGAAAAACGGACTATTTTTTTCACCACAAAAAAAAAAAAAAAAGGAGAGAGAGAGAGAAAGAAAGAAAGGATTCGGGAAAATGATTGACAACAATAATGTATAACACCATCCTCTAATTCTATGTGGACGTATATCAGAGATATCGTATAAGGGGCTAGATTGGCTGTGTGCTCTGTTGAACATGGGCTTGCACTGTGAGGAGCATCAAGCCACATTGAGCGGGTCAAGATGTCGGTGCATGGCACGTTACGCAGGGTAGTTTGGACTTGGTTATTGTATAAATCATGGTGAAAGCTTCCTCAGATAAAAATCTTACGCAGAGAGAAGAAAATATAATTCCTGTTACTTAGTTGCCTCTTGCCCAATGCTGAAAATAATATATATATATATATACAGAAAACATTTGTAAGAAGGTAATACGGCAACGATTTAAAATAATGGAAAAGCAAATAATTAATTTAAAATCAATAAATAGCTATTAAATCCAGCGAAAAAAATGCTTCCACATGCTTTACATAGAAAAGCTGAAATAATGTGAGTCTTTTTCCTTGTTGCTATTACCTCTGTCATTCTGATTTATTTATTATGTTTGCTCAAAAAGTTTTGAATTTCACCAAAAATTTTGATATTTCGTCTTGTTATGCACTAAGGAAATTTCAGTTTTTAACATTTCAAATGATTTATTTGGGCAATATAGTAACGAAATGGCGTACAAAATGTAAGGATTTATTAACAAGAAATGTCAAAATCATCTCTCTCAGCAAATTAAAACCAGCGTAATATATTTTTATATCGCAGATGCCGGAATGTCTTCTCTTGAATTTAAGGCCTAGCCGAATCTGAAATAATTCAGTATTTTGCAAACCCTTGGCATTCTAGTTAGCACTAAGAAATATTACTGTTCTTTACTTAAATTTTATAACTTCCGCTGCTAAATGGGTACTGACTGCTTTGAATCTCAATATAAATAGAAAATCATAGTGCCAAACTCGTATTCCTTTGACTTAATGCAAAGTAGCCTTGCTTAAAAGGATCGTTATGACCCGCTGAAAATGGCGCCCACCTTCTCACGCCTCATAGGCTGGGTGTCCAATCTAGCTTCTTGTATATGATGTCTTTGACGTATATCTTTATATTTCGGTTCGGGAAAAAAGGCATCTGTTTCAGTATTTAGAAATCAGCAACAGTACAAAATCTTGAAAGTTCACGAAAGCTTAGCAATTTCCAATTCGAAAGCAAAGTTAATCCGTCATATATTCAGAGCATTTTAAACAGAATAACAAGGATTTACGTAAAAACTTGAAAATAATTCAATAGAGTGAGCAAAAGAATGTACCGATATAAATTCGATATTAACCTAGTAAAATATGAACATTTATTATACCTGAAATGAAGTGTTTACTGCAGATCCTGTCATAGGCCTGGGGCAACCATGCCTTCCGATTTACGGCTATTTTCCACATAACCAGGCGTTTTTCTGCAGTTCGAAAGCAATAAAAGGAAATTCCACTATCTGACTCGTACTTTGAGAAGCACCCATACGCCACACAACTTTAAACCATTTCTAAAACTTCAAACAATCGAGTGACAGAAGGTCCAGAAATTGCTTTCCCATGTTAATCGTCGCAACGCGGACAGCCTGGTACGTCGTACGACCTTGGGTGATGGCGCCAGTCGGAGCCTCCTCCCAATACTGGAGAGGGGAGCTAGGAGCAGCATGGCTATTGTCAAGGACAGCTGTGCGGCTCGGTGCCCTCCTCTACACGTGCTTCCACTGCCATTCAACTGTAAAATGTGCTACAGTGAGGGCAGAAACAGATTTTCATTATGAGTAGTGTTCCAGTCAAATTAGGGGCGCGTTTTTCGTAATGAACGTGAGGGAAGGAGTTTTGAGAGCATATGCAATGTGTTTTATCGCAGTAATACATGGGGGCAACCTATCTTTCCCCAAAAGCTTTGTTGGTCGAAATTGACATACATGAGCACCGCTCGGGTGCAATGAATATTGAGTGTGTGCACTCCCACGCTTTGCATTTCGCTAATTAGGAAACTAATGGTCATTTTAATTCCTGTAGTCATAATGGTCTGATTTCCCTTCCACAACAACAGATAAATAAAGACTTTCTTCTGCGCAGTCCTAATTTTCCCCAACACACCCAAAAATACAATAGTGCGATGTCCTTCGCTTGCCTCTCGGCCACAAAGAAGGAGATTCGAGTCAATGGTCCTTCTGGCTTTAAAATTCAGGGACCTACCGGTACATCTCGGATTTTTTCATACAGCTAATTGTAGTTTATTGTTTAACATAATAACCAGGAACTGTGCACCAGTTATGTAATAAATAGCAAAACTATACTAGCAATCCTATGTATTGGCGTAGGAATATATAAATAAGCGTTTCCAAGCTTTCGCACATCAACCAGATGGCTTTTTCAAGAAAGTTAGACAGAAACTGCAAGCTGAATAATAGAACACTTTAACAATTTGAATACGGTGACATGACTTAACAATAAATAGATACGACGTGAATATATTTCAAATGCGTGGAGATAATGCAAATAGACTCAGCTAGTTATAGAGAGATCTGGAATTCGATCCCAGCGGTGTCAGTAGAACAATTTTTCAGTTGCTACGCGTTGTTTACAGATATGACCAGTGGCATAACCATGTTTCAAAATAAAATCGGGGCGGGGGGGGTCCAATCACACATTATATTGGATTGGAGGTTTAACGACCACCGTTAGCAACTCAGTGGGCTATAAGCAGTCGCCCGTCCCTAATTTAGGGTCACTGGTTCCAGAGAAGGGGAAGAGCCAGCGCCGTAAGACAAACGCAACATCCATGCCTCAACGGGATTCGAACCCGGACCCCTTTCGGACGAATGATCAGAGGTCATTGCTTAGGCCACTGCGCCACCGGGGCGGCACACACACACACATTATATGTATAAAATATTATATACATAGTGTATAAGATAGAGTTTGGGACCCCCTACACACACACACACGCAAGAGCAAAGCAGTTGCTGAGGCGCGATCTAACGGGCACGACATAGGCGCCTCTATTGGCGAATTGTGGAACTTAGCGAACACAACTGTAAAACTACGATAGATAGGTCAGAAAGGAAAATGACAAAGTTGTAGGACCTACTTTGCTTATTGGGAATCGACATCGCTGTTTTATTAAGTAGGCCTACACATTAAACACGTGTCTGCAATCTACGAAAAATGACAATCTTGTTTTATTAAATTTAGTTGGTTCACATCATAAAAAAGTGTGCATTATATTATATTCCAGAAAAATTTGGGGCTGTCTTTTACTTGGGGATCCCAAACTCCAAAAATCTGGGAGGGTCCTGATCCCCCCCCCAGTGGTTATGCCTATGGATATAATATATATTCATGTAAAGATACAAGGTATCATGTTGGTTGTACAAGCGGTATCAATTGTTTAGCCACAACAAAAAGGCACTTTCTCAGTATCAAGAGACCAAATTCTGACTTGTGTGGATACTAGAATTCCAACAGGGTGCACATATTTTCTATCACAGGAAGAAATGTGTGAAGCAACAACAACTATGAACAAAAGATCGGATTTGAAATTATCTGGATATTCGTTTGAGGTAAGTACATTTAACTGCTATGTGATAATAAAACATTGTTCTATTAGTGGTTATAAACACATATTATAAGAAATGGAACTATTGTTTTGCTACTGACTGCTTTATATCTTGTGATAAGGGTAAATATTTAGGAAATGATAATATTCAAAATATATAGCTGTGTTGCCAGTTTTATTCTACATTATGTTCATAATACAGTACTATTAAGCTTTTCTTTAACTGAAATAGGTGTATATTTCACATGTACACAAAATTTTTCCATTGTGTGCCTAATAGAACTAGATAGGATATAGTCTTTAATTATTGCATGATTTTGAAAATATTAATTTTTCAATGGGACAAATATGTTTGAAAAAATAAAATCATCCCATTGAGATCCCAATTTAAAATTTGATAAAAATAAAGACAAAATATGCAAGAATTTCTTATATTTTTTTTTATTAATTTTTAATCACGTTTTAAGACAAATCTAAATTTCAAAACTTTTTAAATGACCTTGAAATTGAAACTTTCATAAAATTAGTCATGATGTATATCATATGACAGCCCATGAAAAACGTTTCAAAAATTTTTTAACCAGACATTTCTAGTTCTGCTTGGTGATGAGTTATGGTCAATTTTGTGTTCAAGTGTCAATGAAAAAATGTCTTTTTTTTTTAATTTTAAAGTTCCATAACTAAAAAACTAAAGGAGAAAAGAAATCTAAGAATGTGGATTTTAATTACCTTTACAGGTTCAGTAGGTAAGCCAAATTTGAAAGAAATAAAAAATGTGAGGCAAAATATCTTGGATAACTTGATGTAGAATGACCCATATACATATTTCATCTAGCAGGAAAATTGGTCATTATTAGATGCAGAAACAGTATGAAAAATGACATTCTTATTTAAATGGTATTCAAAGGAAAAATATTATTTCATTTGGATATTTAGAAACAATTGAATGAAATAAATAAAATATATTTTCCATTCAATGATATATCTTCCAAAGGCTATAGAATCTATTACCCACAAACAATCCACTAAATATTAAGTTAAAGAAAAACAATACATTAGTACTTTTTGAAAATTCAGAGCAATCATATTAAAAAGTTTCTCACTTTTTCTCATTGCCACAAGATATTTAAAAAAAGAACTCATCACTTTTCTTTTTAAAAATGGCAAATTTCATGAATACAGCACATCCCTTGCAAAAGATGGCAAATTATCACACCTAAGGTACATGTTTCCAATAATGGAAACTATAACCCAAAACTGGATTTCTCCTCAGGGTATTTCAAAATTACCTTTAGATTATTCTTTCAAAGAGCTTTCATATACTACACTTTGGAGTTCTTCAACTACAGACAACCCTGCAGCAGTTATTCATCAGCATGAAGAAACATATCATTGGAAAGATAACTTTTCTGAACAAATTGTTTGGAGCATGCATTACATTGCAGAGGCTTTTATAATATGTGAGTGATCATATGATTTGAAAGATCCCTTTTCTAAGCAAATTCTTTGCAGTGTGCAACACTTTCGTGAGATTTTCACCTGTGTGAGAATATATCTTAAAGAGCATTCTTCTGAGCAAATTGTTAGAAGCATAGAACACATTGGTAAGGTTTTCAAAAGACCTACAGTCAGTCACAAAAGTCAATATACACCCTTCAAAAAACAGAATCTACTAAATACAGTTAGTAGATTCATAGTACAGGGTGTCTGAGAATTATTGGGCACATTACAAAATTATGAGCATTGTCTGTGTTTCTATGTCACGTATTACTAACACGGTTTCTATATTTTTGTTTTGCAGAATTGTTATTCCTAGAATCCAATAGATGGCGCTAGGTGTGGCCTGATGAGGAATGTATGAGAAATGCGCAATCAGTAGTCATGTCATTCGTACAGCAGAAGGCGATGTGTGTGTTATGGCTTGCAGAATTAAAGTCTGTCATTAAAGTTAAAAGACGGTGCCGTTTAGAGTATGGTTGTAATCCTTCGTCAAAGAATTCAATTAAGCGGTAGATGAAACAGTTTCAAGAAACTGGCAATGTGGAACATCGTGGAGGAGCCAGTAGGCCTAGTGTCAGCGGTGAGACGGTTGACCAAGTTAATGAAAGTTTCCGACGAAGCCCCAGGAAATCCGTTTGTAAAGCAAACAGAGAACTTTACATTCCGAAATCGACAGTTCACAATATCTTGCACAAGAAATTAAAGTTTCATGCTTATAAAATTCAAATAGTGCAAAAGATGCATGTAAATGATCACACTCTGCGATACAATTTCTCTGTGGATATGGTGAATCGAGTGGAAAATGATGAAAACTTTCTCAGTACTGTAATTTTTAGTGATGAATCCACATTTCATGTATCAGGTATTGTGAATCGTCACAACTGTAGGATATGGGGCAGTGAACCGCCTCATGCTGCTATTGAACTGGAACGTGATTCTCAAAAGGTTAATGTGTGGTGCTCCCTATCAAAAAGAGAAGTGATTGGCCCTTTCTTCTTCTGCGAAAAAACCATAACTGGTGACATTTACTTATATATGCTAGAAAATTTTGCTCTACCCCAGATCAAAAGATATGACAGCGTCGTTTTTCAACAAGACGCGCCTCCGCATTGGTCAACGTGTGTACGTAAGTGCCTAAATGAGCATTTCCCCAACAGGTGGATTGGGCGTGGTGGTCCCATTCCGTGGCCTCCTTGCTCTCCAGATCTAACTCCATTTGATTACTTCATGTGGGGTTATTTGAAGGATCGTGTCTATCAGACGCCTTGTACTGATTTGCAGGAACTGAAGCAGCGTATCACAGCTGCTATTAATTCCATAACTCCTCAGATGCTTGCCAATACATGGCATGAAATCGAGTATCACTTGGATGTACTACGAGCAACCAAGGGATCTAACATCAAATTTATTAACTTATGTAGTTAGATTGTAAGTTAGTACAGTCAGTTTCTTTCTATCAGTTTAATGTTTTGTTTTATATAATTTTGAAATGTGTCCAATAATTCTCAGACACCCTGTATAAATAGTTATTTTGACCATTATTTACCCTATTAAAACCTCGACATGTTTAGTAACATGTATTTCACGAGTACAACAATACTGTAAAATAATAAATGATTAAAACAAAATAAATTCCCAAGAATATGCAAATAACTTTCGAAATCAGGTCACAAAAATCTGCATGCAGCGTATTTCTGTTCTATCGTGCAAACTCATTCTTATTTAAGCAATCAGGAAACGGTAGTGCAACACACTGTTGAAAAGTTAATCTTGTGAACATTAGTAAAGTTCTTTTTACAGTTCCAGTTCAAATGGCTGCATGAAAAGAAATTTCACTGGGCACATGAAAATGTGATAATGCACATAATTTGTTAGGAATCTAATGTTATAATTACTGTTTCTCACGTTCTATTAATTATGAATGGACGAGTTACCCGTAATAAAACAATGACAATTTTCAGTAGTTCACATGACTAAAAACATTGTTAATGATACAAATTCTTTAAAATTATAAGGTAAAAATTACATTACTTACGATAGTTGGAAGGTATAGTAGTATTTCAGCTCCACTAGGTGGTTTCTTCGAATTGTTTTGAGTCAAAGAGTTAGTTAAAGAAGTACGGCTTTTGAGTAAAGTTTATTCTTAATGTAGTATATGCTAATGCCCTAGTTAATATATGTAGGTGTACTGTACCAGAAAGAACAAAATGCAACGAAATTAAGTTAGATAGCTATCACTGACACGGTAAGCACAAACAGTATCATAAGACCAAAATAGCTTTCGAACACCAAAGTGAGAGAAGGAAGACTTGAAATGGCCAAAAACTGTGAAATGATATTCTACACTTGAATATAATTAACGAATTAAAAGCTTATGAAGGTTAAAATCAAACTCCAAAGCAAAAACATAGTGGGGTAACTCCGGTCATTCGTCAACCAGACTGGGTTTGGCCTACTTTTCCGCATCCATTACCAATGGTTTGAAGGTTATTAGTGCTCCTGAAGCAGATGTCTGAAGTAGTGAGGTACTTGGAAGTTAATTTTGAGAACAAAACAGTACATGTTAGAGAGTATTTCCTTGGCTTTATTGAAATAAAGCAGAAGGACGCGAAGAGCTTGGCTGAAGTCATTATGAAGCAAACTAGAGGCGGATAATATGGACATAAGAGATTGTAGGTCCCAGTGGCACGATAACGCTGCTGTGATGCAAGACACAGAAGTGGTGTTAGGGTAACCTGTTTATTCATGATTAATATAATGTAAGAAACAGTAATTGCAATGTTAGATTCCTAACAAATCATACGTATATAGGCCACTTAATATCTGTGTTCAAACAACCATTTGTTTGAACTGACTTATATGGGGTAATCATTTTATCACGCAGCCTGGCATTCAATGGCACAGAACAGGGCATTTGGTTGTTGTAAAGGGAGAAAGTGTGTGACATGCTAGTAGATGGCAGTACAATGCTCCCGAGCTAGGAAGCGCAGGTGCGTGGTTAGTTGCGTTCAGAGAAGCAGAATGTAGACGTACGCTGTACGCGAGTAGTTTCAAAATTATTAGCAGGTTTTGCAGATAGTTTTTGCTTGTAGATTTTTTTAATGTTATTTACAGCAATTAAAATACTTACTCAAGGCTTTTATTCAGATTAATATACTTAATCATATTCTTACTTGAAGAACTTTCAACTTTCAATTATTTTTCACATTTTCTGAGTTCTTTTGTTTTTACAGACATTTTTTGGCCTCTAGATTTTATCAAGGCCTGTGGTTCAAAATATATGGGAACTGTATCAAAAGTTTCGTTTACACAGAAATAATTTAAAAATTTATTGCCATGTTCCTCTGGCAGTTGCCAGTCATTAAGTTAAATTCCTTTCCTTATGTATTTTATTTTTATGGGATGTAAGGTCAGGTGATGCGTAACATCACAGCCTCTCCTTGACAAATGTCAACCCCGCCTTCTCGTGGTGCATCCTGTTCCCACTAAAGGGGCTCTGACGACCGCCAATAGCGGTATAACTATACCATCGGGATCAGAGGAAATGCTATCCCACACTCACCAACCCGCTTGGCCAGCGTGGTGAGTTATGGCCAAACACCTCCAAAATGACTCAACAACTTAAATCTTGGCCCTCAGTCTCCGGCAGCTGGAATGTACCTGGCCAAGGCAGCGGCCAGTGCGACATGAAGGCAGAGGGTGCTAAGAATCCCCGGAGGACCGGACTAGGCTGCCATTTGATGCTGACCTTGGCTACCTATAACGGACGCTCCCTATCTTCTGATTCAAGGCTTCTTGAATTGGAAGAGGAACTAAAAAGGATCAAGTGGGACATCGTCGGGCTAAGTGAGGTAAGGAGAAAAGGAGAAGATCTCATTGAACTGAAAAGTGGACATCTCTTCTATTATCGTGGGACAGATACTGGCAGAACTAGTGGTGGTGGATTTATAATAAACAAGAAACTGAATAATAAAGTGGTAGAAGTTGAAAGTTCCTCTGACAGAGCTGCACGACTCGTTATCCAACTATCGAGAAGATACCAGGCTCAGATTATTCAAACTTATGCACCCACCACAAGTCATCCTGAAGAAGAAATTGAAGAATTTTATGAGGAAATTCGTCATCTAAATAATAAAGGTAAGCAGCACTTGAAGATAATTATGGGAGATTTCAATGCAAAAATAGGGCAACGGCAACAGAATGAAACTTCAGTAGGTAAATTCGGTCACGGCAACAGAAACCAGCGTGGAAATACTCTCGTTGAGTTTGCAGAGGCAGAAGGATTTTTCATCTTGAACTCCTTTTTCAAGACAAAGCCACACAGGAAATGGACATGGAGACATCCAATTGGGACGACAAGTGAAATTGATTTTATTATGTGTAACAAAAAATTCGTCATAGAAGACTGCAGTGTGCTGAACAAGTTCAACACAGGTAGTGACCATAGATTGGTGAGATGTAAGATGCACCTCAACACTAAACTGGAACGTGGCAAGCTCATAAGACAAACAAAATGTATTGACATAACCAACCTTAAAAAACACCATAATACTTTCAAGTTAGAACTGAAGAACAGATTCTCTGCTTTAGAAGGCCTAACATCGGAAGAAGTGGATATTTCGGAAGTTAACAGAAAAGTAACCAAAGCTCTAATGGAAACAGCAACAAAATTAGCTGGGTCTAAGAACAAGTTGCATGTGAACAAATTATCAGGAAAAACCAAAATGTTGATGCAAAAAGAAGAGAGATGAGGACAACTAAAGAAGATGTGACTTCCAAAGTGGAATATATAGAGCTATGCAAGACAGTAAGAAAAAGTATCACTGAAGACGTAAGGAAATTCAACTGTGAACTAGTGAGGAAAGCAATTGAAAACAACCAAAGCCTAAAGATAGCAAAGGGACATCTCAGTAAGGGAAGAAAACAGATTATGGCTCTGAGAAAAGAAGATGGTTCTATAACAAGAAATAGAGGCGAAATTTTGACAAGAGTGAAAGATTTCTACTCCAAATTATATGAAAGGGATGATACATGTACTCCAGACATCATGAAAGGTACCAGAGTTCTTCCAGTCCTCCCAGCAGAAGTTGCTCATGCAATCAAGAACATGAAGCGAGGGAAAGCTCCAGGAGAAGATGGAATTACTATAGACATCATACAAGAAGCAAGTGGAGAAATTGAAACAGTACTCGCCCAAATTTTCACTCGATGCCTTGATGAAGGGAAGATTCCTGAGGATTGGAACAATGCTACAATGATCCTGCTACATAAAAAAGGTGACATTGAGGATCTCAGGAACTACAGACCTATCAGCCTCCTATCAGTGGTTTATAAAATCTTCACTAAAGTTCTTTCACACCGCTTGAAGGTAACACTGGACATGGCTCAACCGAGAGAACAAGCTGGATTCAGGAGTGGCTACAGCACAATAGATCATATCCACGTACTGAGAGAACTGATTGAAAGAGCGAGGGAATATCAACTTCCATTGTGCATGGCTTTTATCGATTATGAAAAAGCCTTTGATTCGGTGAAACCATCAGCAGTTACCACGGCTCTGAAATCCTGCGGTATTGAAGATGCATACATTAATATTATTAATAACATCTATGAAAATGCAAGTGCAAAGATTCGGCTGTTTGAAAATACAACACACATAAAAATTGGAAAGGGAGTGAGACAAGGTGACACCATATCTCCGAAGCTCTTTAATGCCACATTGGAAAATGTCTTTCAATCACTGAACTGGGAAAACAAAGGGATAAAGATTAATGGAGATTATCTAACCCACCTTCGTTTTGCTGATGACGTAGTCATTTTTGCAACTACCCCATCAGAGCTGCAGAGTATGATCCAGGAACTTGCTGACAAGAGTAAAGAAGTGGGATTAAAAATGAAATTTCAGAAGACAAAAGTGATGTTCAATGCTTTTACAAGAAATGAAGATTTATCGATTGATGGAGAAAAACTGGAGATAACAGATACGTATGTTTATCTTGGACAGCAGATATCAAGTGAGGGTCACATTGATGAAGAAATTAATCGGCGTACAAAACTTGCCTGGAGAGCTTTTGGAAGAAACAGCATAATTTTCAAGAGCAATATGCCATTATGTCTTAAAAGAAAAGTGTTTGATCAATGCATCCTTCCAGTGCTTACGTATGGTGCAGAGACGTGGACCTTAACTAAAAGAGACATACAAAAGCTGCAGACAACTCAAAGTAGCATGGAGAGGTGCATGCTTGGTATAACCAGGAGAGATAAGAAGAGAAACTCGTGGATCCAAAAAATGACGAGAGTGGAAGACATCATGATCAGAGTTAAATCCCTGAAATGGCAATGGGCTGGACATACTGCCAGAAGGACAGACCATAGATGGACAGCCGAAATTTTAGATTGGATTCCAAGGGACAGGAAAAGACCCAGAAAAAGACCACATGGGAGATGGGTGGATGAAATTCGTAAATATGCGGGAGTGACATGGAGGAGACTGGCACAAGACAGACCGTTGTTGAGGAAACTTGGGGAGACCTTCGTCCAGCAGTGGATTGATAATGGTTGACAATGATGATGATGATGATGTATTTTATAAGTCTAGTATTTTTAAATTAACTTGTTGAAAATGCTATTTATAATTTTTTGAAGGTTAACTGATGGAACTGCTTCTCTGGATATGAAAACTTTCTTTAATTAGTTTCTTGTTTTTATGAAGCTCATTTTGCCGTAAAAGTCCATTTTACCCCCATTGCTGCACGTTCAATTGTAATGCACTTATTTTGTCCTCATTGGAATCTGTAATGTTCTAATAATTATTTATTGTTTTATTAATTTTTCTTTAAATTATCTTATTCTGTTATCGTGGTTCGTGCTTCACGGGTTTGCAGCAAGTTTTGTGGTTCAATGGTTGTGTACGCAGATACATTTTATCTTTATACAACTCTGGTTGCGTTCCAGAGAGCGAGAAGAACACTGTGTTTGCGGATGTTGCTGACGGACATTACAAGATGCCATTTTCAACGGCACAACAAGTATTTATGGTGGAAGTGTATTTTCAACAGCAATCATAGGCACACGTACAGAAGTAATTTCATCAAAAGTATCCTGACGAGCCTGTGCCCAACAAATCAACAATTATGTGAGTCATCAGCAGTTTACGAGAGACTGGGAGTGTTGGTGACACGAAGGCGGCAAGGAGGTCCCATGTGTTAACGAACGCCAAACTCGAGGAGATACGGGCAGCATTACAACCTTCACCAATGAAGAGTTTGCGGAAACTGGTGGCACAATAGATGTCGTATGGGAGTGCACACAAGGCCACAAAGAAATTATGTCACCCTGTGTACAAGAGCTCTAAGAACCGGACACGCACCAACGAATTGCCTCTTGTAGGTCGCTAACGACATTGGAGAGATGTCACGGAATAGGCCTGTTGGATAAAGGGCTTTTCAGTGATGAGGCATATTTTCACCTTAGTGGATACGTCAACAGTCAAAACAACAGATACTGGTCGACAGAAAACCCACAGGTGTTGCACCAAACGCAGTTACATGCATTGGACGTCGGGTGTGGTGTGTAATTTCACAATGACAAGTATTGTGGCCCATATTTTTTAACACGACCCTCAATAGCCAGTCATACCAGGACATCATTATGCAATTTGATATATTATTAAAAAAACCAGTCACTTACCCAAAAGATCACGGTCACTTTTTCCCTTTAACACTTCAAGCACGTCAATTATCATCATGTAATGTTGTTGGCCTTAGAAGGTTGAAAGACTCCTTGCCTATGAGATTCATTCTTTCGGGGATGAAATATTGTATTTTCCTTTTTTTTTTTTTTTTACTGGACAAAAAACTCTGCCATATGAGACGTAACCATAGCTCGTCATCTCCATACAAACCTCACAAAAATACACATCATACCACTCATTCATACATTCAGTTAAAAACACTATGTACATAATTACACAATTTACATTCCCGGGCAGTTAAACCTTTGTCAACTGTGACTAAAAAAGTGCTCCATCCATTTCAAACTCCGTGCTAACCTTACGGCAAGTGCCAACCTCATTCAGTCCATAATACACAATCCTCTAGCGCTTTCAACAGGCTACTGTCATCATCAGGAGGCAGATGTGTCTCACCTGCCCACCACAGCTCAAAGTGAGCAGAGCTATTGATGTTCGGGCTTCAGTCGCAATCTCTGCATCTTTGTGCCTCTGGCGCCATCTATTGTCATTGCTGCTCTCTTTTCTTTTTTCCCTCTTAGCTGCTGTTCAATTTTTATTAAGGCCTTCCATTGTTCGTTTAAGTTGCTGGGCTCATTAATGTTGCATAATCTTGATCTGTTTTTTTCAATTAATACTGATTCTGCAATTCTCAACTGCCTTTCGTTTTACAGCTCTTAATAATTTTAATATCTTCAAACCTTGGACATTGGTGATTTTCCAGACAGTATTGGGTTAATAGAAGCTAAGACTGCATTAACCCAATACTGTCTGGAAACTCACCAATGTCCAAGGTTTGAAGATATTAAAATTATTAAGAGCTGTAAAACGAAAGGCAGTTGAGAATTGCAGAATCAGTATTAATTGAAAAAAACAGATCAAGATTATGCAACATTAATGAGCCTAGCAACTTAAACAAACAATGGAAGACCTTAATAAAAATTGAACAACAGCTAAGAGGGAAAAAAAGAAAAGAGAGCAGCACTGACAATAGATGGCACCAGAGACACAAAGATGCAGAGATTGCGACAAGCCCGAACCTCAATAGCTCTGCTCACTTGAGCTGTGGTGGGCAGGTGAGACACATCTGCCTCCTGATGATGACAGTAGCCTGTTGAAAGCGCTTAGAGGATTGTGTATGACGGACTGAATGAGGTTGGCACTTGCCGTAAGGTTAGCACGGAGTTTGAAATGGATGGAGCACTTTTTTAGTCACAGTTGACAAAGGTTTAACTGCCCGGGAATGTAAATTGTGTAATTATGTACATAGTGTTTTTAACTGAATGTATGAATGAGTGGTATGATGTGTATTTTTGTGAGGTTTTATGGAAATGACGAGCTATGGTTACGTTTCATATGGCAGAGTGTTTTGTCCAGTAAAAAAAGGAAAATACAATTATTCATGCCCGGATGAATGAATCTCATAGGCAAGGAGTCTTTCAACCTTCAAAGGCCAACAACATTACATGATGATAATTGACGTGCTTGAAGTGTTAAAGGAAAAAAGTGACCGTGATCTTTCCGGTAAGTGACTGGTTATTTTAATAATATATCATTAATGAATTGCACGTAAATATGTGCACTTTGCTGGTGTTTAATACCTTAAAAGTGCAAATATTATGATTATGCAATTTGTTGCACTTCTGGAAGCAGACCAACGTTATTGTTACCTACAACAGGACGGGGCAACATGTCATACATCTTGTGACACCCTGCAGAGTCTTGACGACGTGTTTGATGACCGCCTGATTTCAAAAGGGGCCCCAGATCACCTGATTTTTTTCCTCTGGGGGTATCTCAAAGGTTGTGTATACCAACAGAATCCATGTACTGTAGACACACTGAAGCGGCGCATTACCGGCGAGATTATGTCTATCAACTGTTTGCTCCTACACAAGGTGGCATCCAACATGGTTAAAAGGGCTCGCACCTGCGGATGGACATTTCGAACATCTCCTGTAAACAAGTACGTATGTCATTTGTTGTCGGTATCTCGTTTTCCTATTAAACCCATGATATGTCCATATTTCACTGGTTTTCTATATAGTGAGCACATTCTGAATGCCAGGTTGTGTAATAAAATGATCACCTGACAGTTATTATAGCGATAATGCAGTTGCAAAAGGAAAAAGAAATCTTACAGTGAGATTTCAAAAATTGTTGAGGAAAGCCATTAAAGTGTCCAATCTTACAGTGAGATTTCAAAAATTGTTGAGGAAAGCCATTAAAGTGTCCAAACTGTTATCAGGAATTAGGAGTCAGCCAAAGATGTGCTCAACAAAGCTCGAAGTGACCTCCCCAAAGTATTAAGTGATCGAGCTGTTCCAAAAGGAAAACAAGTCAAATCCAAAAACATACACTCCAAATGTAACGGAATATATTAGCAATGACAACTGGTAAGATTGTGCATGCCAAGACTGTATGAAGAATTCTTTGATCTAAATAATTTCATGGTAGAGTTCCCAGAAAAATACCTCTAATAACCTCAATAAATTTGACAAAAAGACTTTGCAAAAGGTATATCAAGTAAGCCTTTGATTTTGGAAAACAGTTCTATTTACCAACAAAAGCAAATATAATATTTTTCGGATCTGACGGTCATGGAATGATTTGGCAATGAAAAAATAAAGAAATGAAAACCAAAAATTTAATTCCCACAGACAAGCAGGGTGGGAGAAAATTTGGGGATATATGATGGTGGCTGCAGTTGGAAAATAGTTTTCATCATAGCAATGATACACTGCTACCATACTTGAAGATATTGCAGATCAATTTAAAGACATCTGTGGACAGCTTAAGACTTGGAAGCAGCAAAATAACGATCCACAGCACACAGCCAAGACTGTTAAGGAGTGGTTGTTTTATATGGTACCTGAAGAGTTCCACTGACCTCCCCAGTCACCAGACTTAAATCCAATTGAGCACCTATGGGATAAAATCGAGAGCAGAGTTTGAAAACACACTATCCCTAATCGGAATCTTTGAAGGAAGCATTAAAGTGTGCATGGTCTGAAATCACAACGGATACCATAAAACCTCCTATGCTGTCAATGCCCAGGAGTTCAAAGCTGTGATTGAAAATGAGGACCTACACGATATTAATTTATTTTCCAGAGGTCTGAATAACGCACATTTCTAATTTCCTTTCCTTTGTATACAAAATTTTGAAATAGACATATGTTCATTAAAAATAATTTCTTGTATATTAGCTTGATATTTTGTCCCTTTCATAGCAAATGCGTCTGTATATTCTTACTCTTTAACTGCAACAAATGTATCATTTCTCAAATTCATATAGTTCCTCTATTAATGATGGTTTGAAGGTTGTATGTAGACATCTGTGACTGACTGTATGTGAAGGAGCATATGCCTTGAAAGATAACTTTTGTCATCAAATTGTTTGCAGCATGCATCACATTAGAGATGATTTTCAGCTGTGTGAAGGAGCATATGCTTTGGAAGATCACTTTTGCGAGTAAACTGTTTGGAGCACACATCACATTGGTGGGGTTTTTCACCTGTGTGAATGAGCAAATGGCTTGAAAGATGACTTTTTTGGGTAAACTGTTTGGAACATACAGCACACCGGTGAGGCTTTTCACCTGTGTGAATGAGCATATGTTCTGAAAGAGTACTTTTGTGAGTAAACCATTTGGAGCACATATCACAGTGGTGAGATTTTACATCAGTGTGAATGAGCATATGCCTTAGAAGATGATTTTTGTGAGTAAACTGTTTGGAACATACATCACACTGGTGAGGCTTTTCACCTGTGTGAATGAGCTTATGTTCTGAAAGATGATTTTTGCGAGTAAATTGTTTGGAACAAACATCACATTGGTGAGGTTTTTTACCAGTGTGAATGAGCATATGCCTTGAAAGATTACGTTTGCAAGTGAATTGTTTGGAGCACACATCACATTGGTGAGGCTTTTCACCTGTGTGAAGGAGCATATGCCTTAAAAGAGCATTTTTCTCGGCAAACTGCATGGAGCACACACCACATTCGTGAGTCTTTTCACCTGTGTGAATGAGCATATGGCTTGAAAGATGACCTTTATGAGTATATAGTTTGGAGCATACAACACATTGGAGAGGCTTTTTTCTTGTGTGAAGGAGAATATGCCTCGAAAGATCGCTTTTCCGAGTAAATTGTTTGAAGCACATAGCACAATGGTGAAGCTTTTCACCTGTGTGAAGAAGAAAATGCCTTGAAAGATCACTTCTTCCGAGTAAATTGTTTGAAGCACATAGCACAATGGTGAGGCTTTTCACCTGTGTGAAGAAGCAAATGCCTCGAAAGATCACTTTTCCGAGTAAATTGTTTGAAGCACATAGCACAATGGTGAGGTGTTTCTACGTGTGTGAAGAAGCAAATGCCTTGAAAGCTGAGCTTTCTGTGCATATTGTTTTCCGCATACATTACAATGGTAGGATTTTTCATCTGCATGAACTGGCAAGTGTTTTGAAAGATGACCTTCTCCAAAGTGTTTGAAGCACTGGTAAGTTTTCTTATCTGAGGAAATCCTTGAGAAATTGCATTCATTACAGAACTGCTTAGAACATATATCAGAATCAGATTGTTTCCCTGCATGGGCCTTTGCATGGCTTAAAATACTGTCTTTCTGTGTAGATTTTTTCAGATATGCATCACACTTAGATTTTTCACTTGTGTGAAGTTTCATGTGTCTTGCAAAGCTGGATTCTACCGTGCATTTCTGTAAGCATATTTCACACTCCCAAATACCTTCACTTGTATCTGTCATATTGTGTGTTGCAGCATTTGGTTCTTTTTTCACTTCCTTTATAGTAAAATCTTCAGTGACTTCCCTGAAAGAATTTTTCAGCGATGACTTCATGTTTAAATCAGTAATATCTGTTTATTCACCCAACAACAAACCCAATAACTTCACATTTGATAATTTTAACATTATCCAGTCTTGAACTGAGTAGAACATTAACTGTTTTATTCATAACGTGTTGTTCGCACACATAAAGAATATCATACCTGTGTCATGTTTGATAGCAAAGGGAACAATTGGAATGTTTTAAAGCATCTGATGAATTAAACATGTGGCAGGAAAAATAGAAACACCGTACGTTTTGGAAGTGTATTTTCTGAAATCGCGGAGCTTAATCATATTAAATCCATGACCTTTGGTCCTCGTAAAATTATTAGTGTAAATTATATTTGTAAAGAGAATAGGATATTCTGTGATATCCTGTTGATCCACATCATTTATTCTGTTTAAGAACAATTAAGGTATTTCCCCAGAGCGGTTCAAAAGGAAATTCATAGGATACTAAGTACACAACGTATCTGAAAGGCGAATATTACACTGGATGAGTGTTTCGTGAATGATCTACTTTAATTTTTTTCACCTTCACAAATAATTAGATTACTTCTTTACATATTAAGATGTGGCAGCTTTTCTATCCAAATGAATATTCCAAGCTACACTTAGGTTACCTCGTTTATATGCACGCCCGTTTACTTAAATAGATATTTCTTATGGCAAACCCGTAATAAGGATTATTAAACAGAAGTTGACAAGTGGTGTGTTATTTACAGTTCAGAATTTCTAAAAACATATAATGTTTCCGTTCCAGTTCAGTACGAAAAAGTTAATAGTACAGTCAAAATGAAGCAAATTTTGGTTCGGTGTTTTAGTAGTACTTATTAAACCTCTGTTTAAAGAAATTGTTACTTAATTTTAACATAGTTCGTACAAACACGAAGCGGAGTAGCGGACTGTGCCGTGACAAGGTAACGTTAAGAATACCGAAAACGCAGCTAACGATTTGGGCGTGGCCGGAAGTAGGCACGTAGTCCCTAACAATCATGGCTGCCCTCTAAGCTGTTCTCCCTACGTCACTAATTTTACGTGAAGCTTCGTCTCACGTGCAACGTGAATATTCCCACTGGTCTCATAGACTCATTTTCCCCTCTCTCTGACGTGTGTTTTGGGTCCGTGCTAGTCGTTGTATTTGTAAAGTGAGGCTGATTATTTCCTTTTCCCAGTAACAATAATTTCCTTTTCCCAGTAAGTTTTGCATGTATTCTTTACACCATGTTATGCTCATATTTTACTTCACGATCAATTTTTTTGTATGCATTCTTATTATGACAAATATGTCTAACCCACGTGCTATTACACGTGTTTGTTTCTCACATATCTGAGCATGCTCCTTTTAATTATTTTGCTTTTATAACTCGTCACGAGCCAGCTTTACACCATATTGTGCTCATATTGTACTTTCAAGGCGAAATTCCTGCACTGTGGCGATCTCTTTTTTTTTTCTTCATGCATTCTTATTATGACATGTGTTTAACCCGCGTGCTATTACACGTCTTTGTACTCGCCATAAACCTAAGCGTGCTCCGTTTAATTATTTTGGTTTTGTAACTCGTCACGATCCTTTCGGCACTGCGGTAAGATTTCCATATTCATTTCGTTGTGTTTGTGCCCTTGAACGGTAAGATTTACATAATATTTTCATTTATGTTTGTGCTGCTTGAAAAATCGTTACATGCTCTTTCGGTACTTACTGCAGTAACATTTGCATATTCTTTCCGTTTATGTTTGTGTAGCTTGAAAAGTCGCTACGTGCTCTTTCGGTAGTGTGGTTATGATTGCATATTCTTTCCGTCTATGTATCCGCATGAAAAATCGTTACGTGCTCTTTCGGTACTGCGGTAACATTTGCATAATATTTCCCCATCTCTACTGCTTGAAAATATCGTTATGTGCTCTTTCGGTACTGCAGTAAGATTTGCATATTCATTTCGTCTGTGTTTGTGCCGCATGAAAAATCGTTACGTTTGCTTTCGGTACTGCTGTAACATTTTCATAATAATTTCATCTATGTTTGTGTCGCTTGAAAAATCGTTACGTGCTCTTTCGGTACTTACTGCGGTAACATTTGCATATTCATTTCGTCTGTGTTTGTGCCGCATGAAAAATCGTTACGTTTGCTTTCGGTACTGCTGTAACATTTACATAATATTTTCATTTATGTTTGTGCTGCTTGAAAAATCGTTACATGCTCTTTCGGTACTTACTGCAGTAACATTTGCATATTCTTTCCGTTTATGTTTGTGTAGCTTGAAAAATCGTTACGTGCTCTTTCGGTAGTGTGGTTATGATTGCATATTCTTTCCGTCTATGTATCCGCATGAAAAATCGTTACGTGCTCTTTCGGTACTGCGGTAACATTTGCATAATATTTCCCCATCTCTACTGCTTGAAAATATCGTTATGTGCTCTTTCGGTACTGCAGTAAGATTTGCATATTCATTTCGTCTGTGTTTGTGCCCTTGAAAAAACGTTACGTTTGCTTTCGGTACTGCTGTAACATTTTCATAATAATTTCATCTATGTTTGTGTCGCTTGAAAAATCGTTACGTGCTCTTTCGGTACTTACTGCGGTAACATTTGCATATTCATTTCGTCTGTGTTTGTGCCGCATGAAAAATCGTTACGTTTGCTTTCGGTACTGCTGTAACATTTACATAATATTTTCATTTATGTTTGTGCTGCTTGAAAAATCGTTACATGCTCTTTCGGTACTTACTGCAGTAACATTTGCATATTCTTTCCGTTTATGTTTGTGTAGCTTGAAAAATCGTTACGTGCTCTTTCGGTAGTGTGGTTATGATTGCATATTCTTTCCGTCTATGTTTGTGCCGTATGAAAAATCGTTACGTGCTCTTTCGGTACTGCGGTAACATTTGCATAATATTTCCCCATCTCTACTGCTTGAAAATATCGTTATGTGCTCTTTCGGTACTGCAGTAAGATTTGCATATTCATTTCGTCTGTGTTTGTGCCCTTGAAAAATCGTTACGTGCTCTTTCGGTACTGCGGTAACATTTGCATATTGTTTTCAAGTCTGCTTGTGTGAAAAATCGTTAAGTGTATGCATTCAGTAAATACTCTCTCCGTGGTAAGATTTGCATAATATTTCCCCATCTCTACTGCTTGAAAATATCGTTATGTGCTCTTTCGGTACTGCAGTAAGATTTGCATATTCATTTCGTCTGTGTTTGTGCCCTTGAAAAATCGTTACGTTTGCTTTCGGTACTGCTGTAACATTTTCATAATAATTTCATCTATGTTTGTGTCGCTTGAAAAATCGTTACGTGCTCTTTCGGTACTTACTGCAGTAACATTTGCATATTCATTTCGTCTGTGTTTGTGCCGCATGAAAAATCGTTACGTTTGCTTTCGGTACTGCTGTAACATTTACATAATAATTTCTTCTATGTTTGTGTCGCTTGAAAAATCGTTACGTGCTCTTTCGGTAGTGTGGTTATGATTGCATATTCTTTCCGTCTATGTTTGTGCCGTATGAAAAATCGTTACGTGCTCTTTCGGTACTGCGGTAACATTTGCATAATATTTCCCCATCTCTACTGCTTGAAAATATCGTTATGTGCTCTTTCGGTACTGCTGTAACATTTTCATAATAATTTCTTCTATGTTTGTGTCGCTTGAAAAATCGTTACGTGCTCTTTCGGTACTTACTGCAGTAACATTTGCATATTCGTTTCGTGTATGTTTCTGCCGCATTCCGTACTTTTTGCACATGTTTTTCATCTATGTTTGTGCCGCATGAAAAATAAAATCGCATGAAAAATAAAATCGTTACGTCTCTGCTCTTTCGGTACTGCAGTAAGATTTGCATATTCTTTTCATCTGCGTTTGTACTTTTAGTACTGCGTAAGATTTACATAATATTTTCATCTATGTTTGTGTTGCTTGAAAAATTGTTGTGTCCTTTTTGATTTTTTTTTTTTCATTGGAGGTTTAACGACCACCATGAGTAACTCAATGGGCTATAAGCAGTCGTCCATCCCTAATTTAGGGTCACTGGTTCCAGAGAACGGGGGAGAGAGCCAGTTGCGTAAGAAAAGCACAACGTCCATGCCTCACCAGGATTCGAGCCCACACCTTCTGTGACTAATGTTCATAAATCAGTATCCCTAATGTTACCTTCATTGGGGCGGCTTGCATGTCCTTTCGGTACTGCAGTAACATTTGCATATTCTTTTCATCTATGTTTGTCCCACTTGAAAAATCGTTATGTTTGGGTTTGGTACTGCCGTAGCATTTGCACTAATTTTTTCTGTTGGGCGTTTAAAGGCCATTGTGAGCAACTCAATGGGCTATAAGCAATCGCTCAACCCTGATTTAAAGCCACTTATTCCAGGGGAAAGAGAGAGCCAGTGCTGTAAGACAAGTAGAACATCCATGCCTCACCGGGATACGAATACAACATCCATGCCTAACTGGGATACCAACTCAGACCCATCTGAAATGAATGATCAGAAGCCGTCGCTTAGACCACTATGCCAGCAGGGCTGCCTTTTCATTTATGTTTGTGCCGCTTAAAAAATTTGCACTGTGCTTTTTGTTCTGCATTCATATTTACATAATCTTTGTCTTTATTTGTGCTGCTTGAAAATACTTTACGTGTGCTTTCGGTACTGCAGCAAGATTTGCATAACATTTTCACCTATGTTTGTGCGCCTTGAAAAATCATACCCTAATCTGAGTTAGTGAGCCTTGTTTAATCGGGCCAGTGGACTCGAAGTTTGTTGACCAACTCAACCGCCCCCTGCTAGGCAAGGCGCTGCTCATGCTGGAGTTTGAGGCTATCAAGGGTATTTTTTGGTAAGATTTTGTTGTGTGTAACAATTTTTTACAAGTTATTTTAATTATTTGTTTGCAGTTTTTTCAGCTTATTATTAATAATGTTCATTCAGTTCTTTTTTTAGCTTATTATTTTTGTTGCTTGCAAGTTTTTCAGCTTTTCATAAGCTTTTAAAAGAAAAATCAAGCAGGGGTGTTTACAAATACTTTGCAGCTTTTCGTAATTATGATTATAAAATATACATAGAATATAAGTAAAAAAGTTGTACAAGTACAGGCTAATGAATGACATAAGTAACTTGTTTTCATTTATTTAATACTGCCATTTGCCGCCCCGGTGGCGCAGTGGTCTAAGGCGTTGGCCTCTGATCATTCGTCCGTAAGGGGTCCGGGTTCAAATCCCGGTCAGGCATGGATGATGTGTTTGTCTTACGGCACTGGCTCTCTCCCTTCCCTGGAACCAGTGACCCTAAATTAGGGACGGGCGACTGCTTATAGCCCGTTGACTTGCTCACGGTGGTCGTTAAACCTACAATAAAAAAAAAAAAAATACTGCCATTTAATTATTTCTCATTTTAATTTCTGTAATATACCAGACAAAAGTGTGATGTATGATTGGGAATTTACCAAAACAGGTAAATTGTAACAGATTTAAGGAGTCTAGACATAAAAACATGAAAAGGTGGGCACTTTTTGATCATCCGCAGAACTTGCACTAATGTAGTGTTTGCCAAATTCTGTTTAGTTTGGCCCTTGAGTCAGAGAGCGAATGATAATTTGGCCCCAAAACCAGGAAAGGTTGCCCATGCCTTCACTATATGTATCTCTAGTATCTCTATTGTGAGCAAAATTGAAAGTTGGAAATTGTAGGACAGTAACCTTAAGGAAGACATGGAGACTATACACACACACAATCTCTCTCAGGTTACTAAAAAGGTAGTGATATTGCATGAAATAAAACGTTATATTTTTATGGTTTTCTTCTTTGATTTTAGCTATAGTTTGCGTGTGTTGTCTATTTTTCTTGCCTCTTTTTAGGTGAAATAGGTTCTTATAGTGAAGAGAATTCCTATAAAACAACTATGAGCATGCCCAGGTAGGTACTGTTGGCACTTCTATAATAACATAACTGAAGAAATCTCACCTCCCACCTCTGTTGTCTGAATCCTTTTATATATAGTTTACCTTTTTTTGTTTTTAGTGGGAGGGGATACTTCATATACCATCTGCTCCCTTCAGTTATTTTTTTGCATTGATAAGTGAAATATTTGAATTGTACAACATACATTTCATGTTACGAAATTTATATTTAAAAAATTGGGGTAGCAAGCAGAGCTCCATGATGGAAGCGTTAAGTTAGTTTTCAAATAAAGATGCAGACAAGAATTTGCATTACACTGTTAAGGAGAAACATCACTTCACTAAGCTGTTCTCAGAAGATTTAGGTGTTTCCTCGTCAAAGAAAGGGAAGATGACAAAAGTGAAAGTTACTAATAGTAGGTAAGATACTGCATCAAACAGAAACCATTGCTCTTTCCATATTAATAAGCGAGTCACGGAAAAATGTTATCGGCCGCCACCGGGAATCAAACCCAGGGTTTTCCAGTTACACGCCGGACATGCTGCCACTGCACCACAGCGGCCCGGCAGTTAATAACATTTCATGTGATCAACTGCCTGCCATGGGATTAACATGGCAGGCAGCAACCTGCCATGTAGTTTGGCAGTTAAAACATTGCAATAAGTGGCAGGCAGTTAATCACATAATATGTGATTAACTGTCTGCCATGTAGTTTGGCAGTTAATCACATGTGAGTCTGGAGAATTCAAGGTTGCATGGTCTGGCGCATAACTGGGAAACCCTGGGTTCGATTCCTAGTGGTAGCTGATGAGAATTTTTCCGTGACTCACTTATTAATGTGGACAGCAATGATTTCTGTCTGATGTTCCTGATCCACGTCAAGTGTTTGAATTAGGATACTGCTGTTATGTAATGTGCAAAATGGTATAACTATACTAGTATCAGAATTGATTGAGGTAAAACAGAAATCAAAGTTTCCAAGCTTTCTAACGTCAACCAAAAGGCTTTTTGCTGGAACGGGAGACTGTAAACTGAATAGTAGAACACTTCAACAATTTGAACCATGGTGACTTGACACCAGGCTTACATTGTTGAAGCATTCTTTTATTCAGTTTGCTTGTACCTTCCTTGAAAAAAAATACCATCTGGTTGATGTGCAAAAGCTTGGAAACTTTGATTTTCATTCTACGCCAATAAATTCTGATAAGTACAGTTACACTATTTTGAGTACTTGCTGTACAGTTTCTTGTTATTAATTTGTAATATAATGTGTTGTAACCCTGTTACCTGTATAATTTGGAGAGGCTTTATAATCAAAACAAATTCAAAAATTAAATTGTCGAAAAAACGTTTTTCTCCTCAGTAAGTACCGTAAAAATTATATGGTTTCACGTTTGATTTTGAATGGAGTTATTTCTAAGAATGCCTAAACAACATGATATGAGCTAATGTAACTGCATGTAAAGAGAAGGCAGTAGTGCTCTTTAGAAGTGATTTTCTCACAGTTAATTATCCCATCTTCCACTGTTTCCTTAGTATATTACTGAGCAATGTAACGACATGCATATGTGCTGTGCACAGAAATCCAATTTTCTTAGAATTTCTTATGTGCTGGTCTTTTGGATTTCCAGACTTATGGCAAACATAATACTGATATGAACCAGAAGCTGTTACTTTGGTGCCCCTCCGATTAATAAAATTACACTTATACTTGTTTTCTATTTCATTTTTCCACACCTCAAAATCAGCTACAGAAGGAAATTCCTGAGTGCCCTCTACAAATTCTACACCATGAACATTTTTCAAATGAGAAATAAAATCATTTAGCAGATTACATTTCATATCACAATTACTTTCTGGGCAATGTAATCTACCACAATCATCAGAAAAATGAGAAAATATTTTGCAATGCCTCAGATATGATGACTTAAGGGTAAATGATTTATCACAAACTAGGCATTGAAAATTCCATGCACCTGGGGCAGGATCAGTAAGTCTACTTATGTAATGGCCTTTTATTCTGCGATGTTCATCTAAACCCTGCTACCTACAATAGATTTTTTGACAAATTTCACAAGCATATCTTTTACCTGATTTCATTGCAATCTAAGTCTCAGATACCTTTGGTATAATGAAAAATATCTATATTTATTGGTGTTACCTTAAAATAAAAGATCCACTAAGGGAATTTTATAAATTATTTCAACACTACTTACTTACGCTATAAAGGATACACCACCTTTACACTCGTTCTTTAACTTTGGGATTCCGTTTGACAACGCACGTGTCGTCTAAGAACCACAAAGTAGAAACTCTCACGTCACGTACGTGAATTCCCTAACAGGCTCACTCACGTACGTGAGATCCCCAACAGAGGACCGGAAGTAGCAGACGAATTCGTTAGAAGCGTTTTCGGTCCGCTCACCGGGAAGTTGCCGTGACACTGTTGCCATTGCCAACTACTAAATATTAATCATAGCAGTGAGCTAAAAACAAAACCTCCGAAAGGTCGATGGCTAAAGGAGATACCTCTGGAGATGCCTTGGTCTCTTAACCGTGAAGCCACAAGGTGTGGGAATTTGCCGTTGTTTACATGATACGTATGTAATTTAAACTGTTTGAATTTTGGAATTGCGTGGTTTATGGTTGCAGAAACCGTGTTAATATCAAACTGGAATGAATTATACTTCTTACACGAGTGAAGTTTGCAATTTTAAAGTTCTGTTTTGTTTTGAATTCGCATCAATGTTCGTGTATTTCAGTTTAAAATAAAAATGGGAAGGAGCCTCAAAATATTAAAGAATTTAAAAAATTCAGCATTTCCTCACACATTGGCAACAAGTTATGATGCGAAATTGGAAACATTTACGACGAAAGAATGCTATTCGGCCAACACAAAATGCATTACAATAGCCTTGAAAACCATGAGCTTTCCCACACTTTGACGGTCGTCGTTCGAGGTTTTAAGCTTCTCGCAAAGTGGTACGGCTTCATTAACAAGGGCATCTCCAGATATGTTATTCTAACCTCCTTGCTAAAACACGAGACTCACTTGACAAGATTAGACTTGACAGATACAGAGATGTCCATGAAAAAATTGTCCGCGCTGTTTTTTTATTGGAGGTTTAACGACCACCTTGAGCAACTAGATGGGCTACAAGCAGTCGCGCGTCCCTAATTTAGGGTCACTGGTTCCAGGGAAGGGAGAGAGCCAGTGCCGTAAGAAAAACAGAATATCCATACCTCACTGGGATTCGAACCCAGACCCTTTTCGGATGAATGATCAGAGGCCATCACTTAGACGACTGTGCGGCTGCTCGTTTGATCGTTCCAAGATGTGGGAGTGAACGCTAGCGTTGTTGCAGTTTACTGGTCTTTATTTTTACTTTTATTTTACTTTAAAATTTTTTTGTAAGATTGTTGCACTCCGATAGTAGCTTCTTGGAATTACCACCGTGCGCATATGTAGGCTGCACCACTAAAGCGGATAAAAACCTGCCTAGAATCCAGTGTCGTACGGTGCTTTGGTACGGTGACCTAAAAATTTATCCGCGACTAAATATTTTTAAAATTGTTGTCAACCTTCTTCCGTACTGTGAAATATAATTTCAATGGATTCTAAGGTTTCCAGACGCCACTTTCTGAAATCATACTTCATCACATAGAATGAGGTAGAAATTTGCAATAGAATGGCATAAACACCTGTCTCGTTGAGAAGAGGTTTGTCAATATTTTTTTTGATTTGGGGTTTAGCGACCACCTTCAGCAATTTAGTAGCCTATAAGCTGTCGTCCGTCCCTAAGTTAGGCCCATTTATTCCATCGAAGGGAGAGATCTAGTGCCGTAATACAAACACAACATCCATGGCGTACCGGGATTCAAACCCGTACCCATCTCAGACAAATGATCAGAAGTCCTCGCTTAGACCACTGTGCCATGCAAGCGTTTATTCCCTGCAAGTAGAGTTCTAGACTAATTCCAACGTTTTTGCACCCAGCAAAAACGTTTTGTCGATGCGGACCTAAGATGATTAGAATAATACTTTTGGAGATGCCGTGAGTCTCTTAGCCGCGAAGCCGCAAACTGAGGGAATTTTATGTTGTTTACATGATACCTAGGTAATTTCAGCTGTGTGCATTTTGGAATTGCGTGGTTTTTGGTTACAAAAATCGTGTTAATATCAAACCGGGAAAAAATTATACTTCTTACACGAGCGAAGTTTTTAAGTTTAACGTTGTTTTTTTTTTGTTTTTTTATAATTCGCAGTAACGTTCGTGTATTTTAATTTAAAATAAAATTATAAAGCAGCCGCAAAATAGCTTCGGGTGGCCATAATGATCCGACGCCACTGCTGAAATCAGGTTTCACAGGTGAGTGTTATACATCTAACACTCTTATTTCAAGTTTAATGCAAAACGTAAAAATATATGAAATCAATATACACGGCCAAGTAATTTTTAACTGGTTGTTAGTTATTTTGCTAACTGTGAGAAATAAGGTTAAGCAATTAACAGAAGAAACTGACAATAAACGGAGGTCTGCATGATGTTTCACTACTATTATTCATTTACGATGCTGTAAAGTAAAACTGCAGTTTTCAGTAAAAAAAAACAACAACAACAAAACATGGATTCGGTGCAAATTGAATTGTAGCAATGAAAAACTCACCATCGCTTATCCTCAATTTGAATGCGTTTTGGTACAGGCCCCAGCAGTTGCGTAGCCAAGGGGATCGGGATTTGAAACCCCACTTGAAGAGAGATTGAGGCCGAATTTAAAGCTATATATATCAGTGGCGTATCTTGGGTCCGAGACCCAAGCTATCCCCCCCCTCACACACGCACAGAGAGAGTACTGTTTTTTTTTAATTGCAAATTTTTGTTAAGTAATAGAAGTAACATTTTTTCTAAATTTTAGGTACATGCTAAAATAAATTATGAGGATTAGAATTTGAACACTTATCCGAAGTGAGCTCCATTCTTCTTTCCTTTTGTGTAAACTTGAGTGTAACGTTTTCACGGAAATGTTTCTTCACAGTACTTTTTCATATTTAAAAAGAATGTTTTTCTCTATTAACAAACTAGCCAAGTTGCTCGAATGTACATGTCCTTGTGTGGTTCTAAGACATATCTTGATTCTTTTTAATACGGAAAAATTTCTTTCTTCAGTTGCAGTTGTTGATGGAAAGTTAAATATTAGATCTGCTAATTTGTACACCTCAATAAACACTATGTCCAATTCAACTTTATGTAACAAGTAATGTTTCTTACTGATTTGTTTTGTATTCATCAAAGGAATAAAACACCTTCAGTTCATTTTTTAATCGAGCTGTATCAAAATTTAAAGCATAGAGTTCTTTGAGCTTTCACGAAATTTATCAAAACAGTTCGAATCCAACAAAGCCACGAATTTAAGATCTAATATCACTGATTTTAATTCACTGACACTTCACACAAACTGAAACCACCCTTGCGAAACACCCGCTGTTAAAGGCGAAAGCATGGAATGTCTGAGGTAGTCCGAAGTCTCCTGTTTCATGAGCGAGCCGTTTCCCAAAGCAATGGTCCATCAACTTCCATACGTAGATGCATGTTGTCATGGAAACGCTAGCAGGCGATCATATCGATGTTGTTCGCATCAGAACAGCGAACACTTTCGAAGACCTGCTTACGTTACGATGACAGCTGTTTGCGTTAGGACTGTTGGTGATTCTCGCCTGCCAGACTGATTCTCTTAGTCAAAAGAAGCGAATCCAAACGTGTTTTTTTACGCAGCGAAAGCATAGACATCTCTTAATACCGTTGATAATTAAGTTTTATTTGTATATAGACAAGTGTAATGTAGAAGTATGTCAGCGCACTCCGGAGTAAGTCGCTGTCCCAACTAAGCTATACGGACATGAGCTCTCACTGCTATCTGCCTTTATCTCATGTGCGTCCTGCGGTGCAGGCACGTCACATCTCCGAAAGAGGGGCGGGATCATGTTTGGCTTTAGGCAGTCATCCCATGAAGAACTCGCATTTGAGAAATCCCAGACAATTTGGAGTGTGGACGTAACATCACACTGATTTATTTCCTCGAAGCACTGAAGAAGGGATTCTCATTTTTCCTGTCTCGCCGTGTGGAAAAAATATCACATCATTGCGAGAAACTTAGCAGCCGGGTCATTCTGGAAGTTCGGGTGCCAACATAACGTACAAGTCTGTCCGTGCCGAGCATCGAACTCGGGAACCCTCACCCCGGAGTAAGTCGCTCTCCCAAACAAGCTACACGGACATGTGCTCTCACTGCTATCTGCTTTTATCTCGTGTGCGTCCTGCGGTGCAGGTACGTCATACCAGCTTGAGCACGAAACTCCATATTTCAGAAAATTCGCGCCAGCGTAATCGCTGCCACTGCCTGTTGTTCTTCAATGTCTGTCGGCGAGCGCGTTGTGACTTTGGACTTTGCGCATGTCAGGTTCATGATTCCTCGGGGTTAGTTCAGTTGTTTGTTTGTCGCAAGGCTGATCAGATACACCACCGATGTCGTCCCGGTTAACCATATCCCGAGCGTGTGTTTCTTGAAAGTATCATGCAGAGTATTGCTTCTGTAAAATTTCAAATGTTACTCATAGGGGACATTGCCCGCAAACAAAGCTACATTTTGATTTCGTACTGAAATCTCATTGTCATCTGTACAAGAACAGATATCTGAAGCCAGAAAACTACTGTACACTGAGCGGACAGAAATCATGGGATATCGCTGTATGTTATCTTTACAAAAAGCAATATTCTAAGTCTAATAATTTCGCCTGAAGGAACAGTTTAATAAAAAATGTGCAGAACAAAAGTCGTAGAACTCTCAAAGGAATCTACCAAATGCGATCAAATTCAGCATCACTTATTTAATTGCGAGAAAGTGAATGGCAACCCCTGCAAGCACCGGTCTAAGCGCTGGCTTTTGACCAGTCATCCGAGATGGATCTAGGTTTGAATCCCAGTGAGGCATAGATTCGTGTTTGTTTTGAGGGACTGTCTCTCTCTTTCCCCTGGAAACAGTGGCCCTAAATTGGGGACCGGCGACTGCTTACAGCCCATCGAGTTGCTCACTGCATAGGTTAAACCCCCAGCAAAACACAACAAAAGTGGATGCTGAAAAAGATGAGATTTATTCTCCATTTTATTTATAAATATTTTAGTTAAATCCGGTTAACACTTTCGTGACCACAGCACCCGACGCGACCTTACACGCAAACAACTCCAAGCATAGCATGAGTATGCTTTCCTACCCCCATGTTCTTAGAATTTGCACGGCGTACGAGAAATCATCCTCAGTCATCATTGTTGTCGCTAAACAAAGAAGTGAACTAGGAGTTGGTCTGTCCCGAGACTATACCATTCAGCCGTTGGACATTGCTCAGTAGAACCCTTGCTTTGTTTGTCTATGATAATTTGTATTGTCCCAAAAGCGAAGTTTATGGGTAGAAATTTCTTGCAAAAAATTCTTGCGTTTTCCTCAACCTAAATTCAGACCATATTTTTTACAAGAACAAGAAAAGGGTAAAATAAACAAGATTTTCCAGCTGTTACCACTCTCTCATATCTGCCTAAGGCTCTGAGTAAAAGAATGCATTGATTGCCCCAGGGAAACGTGCGAGCGTCAGTGTACATCAAGCTCAGAGATCCAAAGTTTCGAGTGGTGACCCAGCACTAATCCTTCTTTTGTTATTGCCAAACGGAGGAAGACTGAAATTTGGAAAAGAGAAGCAGACATCGAAAGTAAAATTTTTTTTTCATTTGTCACTTTCAGTTTTGGAGGACAAATACTAAGAAATTAGGATTTTTGAAGTCCTCAGTCAGGTTTTATGAAATTGAGGAAGTCTGGTCACCTAACTATAAGCAATCGCCTGTCACTAATTTAAAGCTACTGGGCTCCAGGGAAGAGAGAAAACCAGCTCCGTAAGACAACCACAACATCTATGCCACACCGGGACTCGAACCCGGACACTTCTCGGATGAATGGTCATAAGCCAGTGCTTATACCACTGAGCCAAAGGGACAGCGAGGCATTTCAAAGAGGCTGGACTTAATTCACTAAAAAAAGAATTTGCATGATATGATCAACTTTGGTGTAATTCCTTTGTAGCACTTTGTTTCCTTATAAAAGTAAAGCATTAATTTTAATTACAATTTACTCATTTGTGTTTCATAAAGAGCAACAATTTTAGTTTTACCAAACAATACCTGCAAGGTTTCAAAGAATTTGAATTATTGAAATGCCAACAGAAATTAATAATAACGTGGAATTTTTGAAATTTGGTAATTGAAAGCTAATGGATTTTCGCAAATGAGCCTCAAAGATTATTTTTTGCATTGCACCCTGAATTCTTCCAGTATGACACTGCACGTATGTCGTAAATTATGTCAGGAAATCTTCTTCCTAAGAACCACTCTGGAATCAAACGCTTTGTAGTCAATCTTCCTTCAATGGGTAATGAATGTTTTTAATGACCACCATGCGCAACTCAGTGGACTACAAGTAGTCGCCCGTCCCCAATTTAGGACCACTGGTTCCAGGGAAGGGACAGAGCTACAGCTGTAAGAAAAACATAACGTCCATGCTTGACCGGGACTCGAACCCGGAACCACAACGACGAATGATCATAAGCCAGTGCTTACACCACTGGGGCGGCAATGAATATATCTTGGGGTCATCAAGTTTTACAGAGGTCTCTCTTCAGTGGATGCAGGAAACTCTTGTTTTGTTTCAGGGTATAACTATCAATATGGGCAATTCTTCGGGCTATGAGCAGTCACTCCTCAAGCCACTCGTTGCAGGTAAGGGGGAGAGACACTGCCATAGGTCACGAACACCACCCGTACCTTATCCAATATTTGGACCAGGAACCAGTTCGGTTGCCAGAAACCAGCAGCTCTGACCACTTGTTCACTGGTGAGGTCCACAGTTTAACAGCTGTGTACAGAATGACCACAGTCTTTTCCATGTCATGCCTGGCAAAAGTACAGAGGCAAAGTAATCTAAGCTCTGGTTTCTGATCATACCTCAGAGACGACTCCAGGTTCAAATCCTGGTGAGGCACGGCTGGTGTGTTGGACTTAGGGCACTGGCCATTCCCTTCACTGGAACCAGTGAACCTAGTTTAGGGACGGGCAACTGCTTGTAGCCCTGACTTGCTCAGAGTATAGTTAAACCCACAAACAAGTATATTTCACAGTTCAATATATTTTCTACATTTTTTTTTGGAATTCAATGACCACTGAGAACATCAAAGGCTGTAAAGCGTAGCCAGTCTCGAATTTAGCCCCACTGATCAGGGAAGTGACAAAACCAGTGCTACAGGACTAACATATTAGATACAACTTGAAGCTGAGACCAACTTGAAAGCCTGACTCAGTCTTTTAAAGATGCCAAACAGGAAGTGTTGAACTTTTATAGCCACCCAGGTAGTCTCAGGAGCTGGGTTTCTGACTATTCGTTTGATCGAGTCATAGGTGTGATGTGTTTGCTCTATGGCACACTGGCTCTCTTCCTTCCCCAGAACCCATGGCCTTAATTTAAGGGCAGAGGACAGCTTATATCTCTGCGAGTTTGTCCATTGTGGTTGACCAATTCACAGAACCCCACAAAAACACCTTGTAGTGCCAAAATCCCTTGCTATAAAAAAATTTGGAAATATACAAAGATTAGTTTTCGGTATGAATGGTACTCGACGGAAGAGCAATTTTTCAAATCGGACTTTTAGAAGTAGACTTATCCAGAAACTAGATAAATATACTTCATCTAGCAAGAAAATTGGTTATTATTTGATGCAGGCACTGTATGCAAAATGGTACCCGAGGGAAAATAATTTCATTTCGATTTTTAGAAAGAATTGTATGGAATGAAATACATTTTCCAAAGGCTATAGAATTTACTTCCCACAAACAACCCACTAAATATTGTTAAAAAACAACAGCATATTTATTACTACTTTTTTAAAATTGAGAGCAATCATATTCAAAAAGTTTAAGTCACTTTTTTCTCATTGCCATTGTCACAAGACAGTAAAAAAACTCATCACTTTTCTTTTTATAAATAAAAGATTTCATGAATGCAGCATATCTGTTGACAAAAAATGCCAAATCATCACACCTAATATACATATTTTCAATAACGAAAAATATAACCTGAAACTGGATTTTCCCCAGAGAATTTGAAAGTTACATTTTGATTATTGTTTCAGTGAGTTTTCATGTACCAGAATTTGGAGTTGTTCTTCAAACACAGACAACCCTGCAGCAATTATTCGTCTGTATGAAGAATCATGCTTTGAAAATCAAATGAAAGCCGAAAATATCCGCTCCAAATTTAACAGAATATATTGCAATGACAACTTGTAAGATTGTGCATGTCAAGACTGTTCGAAGAATTCTTCGATCTAAAGGATCATATCTAAACTGTAGAGTTCCCAGAAAAATACCTCTAATACCCTTAAGAAATCAGACCAAAAGACTTAACATTGCGAAAAAGTATATCGACTAAGCCTTTGATTTTTGGAAATCAGTCCTATTTACCAACAAAAGCAAATATAATATTTTTGTATCTGGTCATGAAAAGGTTTGGAGACTAAAAGTTCAAGAAATGAAACCTGAAAGTTTGGCTCCCACAGACAAGCATTTGTGGAGGCAATGTAATGGTTTGGTGATCTATGGCAGTAGCTGGTGTTGGAAATTACTTTTCATCAAGGCTATGACGGACTGCCTACAATACTTGAAGATATTGCTGACCAATAGACAGACATCTGTTGACATCTTAGGACTTGGGAGCCAATGGGTCTTTCAGCAGTATAATAATCGTAAGCACACAGCCAAGACTGTCAAGGAGTGGCTGTTTTATAAGGTACTCCAAAGGACACCAATCACCAGACTTAAATCCAATTGAACACTTACAGGATAAAGCGGAGAGAAGAGTTTGAAAACACACTATCCCTAATCAGAATCTTTGAAGGAAGCATTAGCACAGGCATGGTCTGAAATTACAATGGATTCCATAAAACCTCTTGTGCTGTCTATGCCCCAGAGATTCAAAGCAGTGATTGATTGAAAAGGAGGGCCTACATGATATTAATTTATTTTCCAGAGGTCTGATATATGCACTTTGCTAATTTCCTTTCTTTCGTATGCTGCCTATTGTGACAGACCATAGGTATGCAGGGCCTGATTTCTGCACGAGCACGTGGTGCACGTGTACAGGGTCTCAGAATTTGAAGGGGCCTCCAAACTACCTTCATAATATAAATTTTCATAAGCAAAATATGTTTTCTGTTATAGCACGAAATTATTATACGGTTCGGTTTCAAAATTTAGAATGAGATTTTGGAAACGAAGTTGTTATTATTTTGTATAATAAAGCTCAAGCGTTGTGCTGAGCTGTGATCGGTCGGTGTAACATCTTAATCTCACCCTTATTTGTAACAATCAAAATGCAATGGGAACAGCCTATATTCAGAGTAATACGATATATTATACATGAAAAGCATTTCAGCAAGCATAGAATTTACTAAAAGATATTTGTATTATTAATATTAGCCTTGTGAGAAACAATTGTGAGTTAATATTCATAATTCTGGAGGGTTTATTTTTACATAAATATAAATGCAAAAAATGTTCAATTGACACTAATTTAAAGACTGTTGTAATAATTTACATGGAGTGTTGCAATAATTTATTCCACAATGTGTGTGGTCAGCTGTAAGACTTTGTGAGGGATCACTTCTTACAGTTTAAACTACCATTGGTTCATCATTTCCATTAAATTTATGGTAAACTAGGTGTTTTAAATTATATCTCTGGGAGGACAGTTATATGTTTCCGCAAGTGATAAAATAAAACAAAAAAGAATTCCAGAGTAATTAATGTTACAGCTGTGAGCTGTAAGCTTCTGCGGGTGCGGGGAAGTACAAGTGGTGTGAATGCTCGTCCATTACAAGACACATTGGTTATAAAGTTGACTAGCATGTGGGATATGTTTTAATGTTTTTACAGCTAGAAAAACTCCTTGCAAAAAATATTTACCAGTAAATATTCTTTTCGACTGTAAATTTTATTCAAGGGGGCCCCCAGACATAAGATGTGCACAGGGCCTCGCATGACCTATGTCGGGCCCTGTAGGCATGAGCATAGGAGGTGCAGGGAGTGTGGCTGCATGTTTTTAGTCCATTTGCCATGATTAATCTGCAAAACTTGGGAGAAATTAATATTTTTGCCAATTATTTCTAAATTAAAAATATTAATACAGTGGATTCCACTTAAGAAGTTCCCGCTTAAGAAGTTTTCCCGTTTAAGAAGTTTTATTTTTAGAGTCCCGATTTTTTTTCCATAGTGCTAATGTTAATTTTTCCCACTTAAGAAGTAACGATGTTTTAAGTTTTCCCGCTTAAGAAGTTGTAAGTGTCACAAGTTTTTAAGTAAAAACATACGATTTTGGAACTCGTCCAGCAGATAAGTACATGTCAAAGAAGTTGGGAGGAAACGTTTCTTTGTTCTCCCCGTACATGTAGTAAGCGAAGCCCCTGCCGGCTTCCCACGGTCAACGCAGGGGGTCATGTTTACTCGTCCCCCACTTCTTCTACGTCTGCCCTTTGTGTATCACAATCGCCTTATCTTTGGGGCTGGGGAGACGCTGGGAAAGGAAAAACTTGCTGAAAGTTAGTCATTCTGTCAGAGTTAGGCTCAGATATTGCACCTTGCATACGTGGAGTTAAACATTTAGTTTTATTGTTGAAATTCGTAGCTAGAAATATGGCGTCTAAAGGCATCAAAAGAAAAGTTTTATCTGTATTTGAGAAACGAAACATTATTACGAAAGTTAATGAAAGCCCACATTTCTAGGGTGCAGATAGCAAAAGAACTAAATTTACCCGTTTCAACCCTCAACGGTATAGTGACAAAACAGGACACTGTGCTTGCAAATGGTTCCCATTCATTAAAAATCAAAAAAGATTAAGGGTAAATACGAAGATGTCGAAGAAAACTTCTTGTGTGGTTTAAACAAGCAAGAAACGCTGACATTCCGATCAACGGGACAATTCTTCGTGAGAAAGCAGAAGAGATTTCCAAGAAATTAAATGTTGAATTTAATCCTTCCAATGGACGGATCGACCGTTTTAGGAAAAGAGCAGGACTAACTTATAAAAATGTTTGTGGAGAATCAAAAAGTGTTAACGTCGAAGAAGTGGATGATTGGAAATCTAATGTTTTACCAGAACTGTTAGCAGCATACGAAGCAAAAGATGTTTTCAACACTGACGAGTGTGCTTTGTTTTACAACCTTATTCCTGACAAGACCTACTGTTTCCCAGGAGATAGCAGCCACGGTGTCAAAGTAAATAAAGAAAGATTGACAGTTCTGGTAGGAGCTAATATGGATGGAACAGAAAAGTTGCCTTTATTGGTCATTGGAAAATCGAAGAATCAAAGGTGCTTCAAAAATGTGAAAACTTTTCCATGCAATTGCAGAAATAGCAAAAACGCATGGATGACTTTTTAATGGAGTTTCAGAAGAAAATGGCCAAAGAAAATAAAAAGTTCTGTTATATTTGGATAATTGCACAGTCCATCCAAAGAACATGGATCATCTGGAAAATGTAAAACAAGTTTTCCTGCCACCTAACTCGACTTCAATGTTACAACCAATGGACCAAGGAATAATTAAAACCATGAAACAATTCTACAGGAAACGTTTAGTTAATTCGCTACTGCAGAAGCTTGAATCAGACTCAAGTTACAACAGATGTACACTGAAATTTAATTTATTAGATGCTATGTATTTTATTGTTTCTTCGTTGGAAAAGGTATCATTTTCAACGATCACAAATTACTTCAGGAAAGCTGGTTTCAACGCTGATGAGCTTAGTTTTTCTGATGACGAAAACAGTCATGACAACAATGAAGCTTGGGAAAGGTTAAAAACAAAAAACAACTAAACTTCAAATCTTCCTTTGAAGCGTTTGTAAACGTTGACAAAGATGTTCCCACTTTTGAAATGCAAAATATCGACGATATTTGCGACATTGAAACTCCAGAGGACGATGAACCAGAAGCGCAAGAAGATGAGTGCAGGCTAATACAAACTTCAGTTGAAGCTGGTAAAGCATTAGAAACTTTTCGCCGCTTTATTGAAAGCCACGAACGTGTTCCAGCGGACATAATGAGAAATTTGACGGAAATGGATACGTACTTTGTGAATCTAGCGGGGAAAAAGGAAGAAACAAACGGTTTTAGATAAGTATTTTTGTAATCATGTAGCATAATAAATGTAGCTTTCAATCCTCATATTCAAGTTTAAATGGGTAAGTTGTGAATTTTTTTTTTTTTGGTTGCTTTAAAATGAACTAAAATGTAATTTCTGGATTTAATCTATGCAACATTTTTAATCGCTAAAGTCTTAAAAAATCCAATCAGACACTTCCCGTTTAAGAAGTTTTCATCGCTTCGTCCCGACGAAAACTTCTTAAGTGGGATCCACTGTACTTTGTGTTATGACTTATCAGCAGACGAATATTGCATTGTATCCAGCCCTTCACTTTACATATATATACACTGACGGAAAAAAATCCCAACACCAAGAAGGGGTTGTGTTAGATAAACGACAGTTGGTAGGCAGTGAGAGTACATCTGCAAAATGACGTCTACGCAAATTTCGCGCTCGGCGCATACGTTTGGCGCTAGTAGCGCCCCTCGGATCTTGCAAAGCATGTTTGCTGTAAATACGCGCTGTAACGTTCGTGAGCGTTAGTTATCGTTGAGATTCGACGTAGGGTGTTGATGTTAGTCAAGAATGCCTTTAAGAAGACGAAGAAGCCATTATCAACAGCTCACGGAGTTTGAACGAGGTCGTGTAATAGGGCTACGAGAAGGTGGATTTTCTTTCCGCAATATTGCAGAACGACTTGGCAGGAATGTAGCCACTTTGCATGATTGTTGGCAGCAGTGGTCAAGGAAGGTACTGCCTCAAGAAGACCGGGTTCCGGCCGGCCACGTGGCACTACTGAGAAGGAAGACCGCCGTGTACGGCGTATGGCCGTGGCGCATCGTATCGCGTCTGCGGCAGCAATTCGAGCTGCAGTTGGCACCACAGAGACACAACGAACTGTTACAAATCGGTTACTTGAAGGACAGCTCCGAGCCAGACGCCCTGTAGCGTGCATTCCACTTACTCCAAACCACTGCCGTTTGCGACGTCAGTGGTGTCAAGCTAGAGCTCATTGGAGGACGGAGTGGAGATCTGTTGTGTTTTCTGATGAAAGCCTGTTCTGCCTGGGTGCCAGTGATGACCGTGTGTTGGTTAAAAGGCCAGGTGAGCGCCTGCAACCAACCTATCTGCGGCCGAGACACACTGGACCTACACCTGGAGTTATGGTCTGGGGAGCAATTTCCTATGACAGCAGGAGCACTCTCGTGGTTATCCCACGCACCCTGACGGCACAGTTGTACGTCGGTCTGGTGATTCAACCTGTTGTGCTGCCATGCACGAACAGCATTCCAGGGTGTTTTCCAACAGGATAACGCTCGGCCGCATACCGCTGTTGTAACCCAACATGCTCTACAGAGTGTCGACATGTTACCGTGGCCTGCTCGATCACCAGATCTTTCACCAATCGAGCACGTATGGGACATCATTGGACGACATTTCCAGCGTCACCCCCAACCAGCATTAACTGTATTGACCGACCAAGTGCAACAGGCATGGAACTCCATCCCACAAACTGACATCCAGCACCTGTACGACAAAATGCATGAACGTTTGCGTGCTTGCATTCAACATTTTGTCGGTTACACCGGTTATTAATGTACCAGCACTTCACATTTAAAATGGCTCTTCTCGCGCTTACAATAAGCTGTGATCTTGAAACCTTAATCGATTTAATATGTTACCTATACAAATGTATTGCCGCCATTTCATTCCTATACAACTATTTTTTCGTTGTGTTGGGATTTTTTCCCGTCAGTGTATGTATATTTTTACTTATTTACAGCAAATCGATGAGCTATAATCTTAACAGTTTTTTTTTTTTTTGGCTTTCTCCTTTTACTAGTGACAAAACTATAATGGCCAAGAAAACGCATAATTTAACTTTAAGAAAATGAAGAGGTGGAAAAAATGCTGTGTATTACCTTCCATGTTGAATTCGCAAGTATAGCAGGTAAGGTTTTCCATGCTCTTGCACCCTTAACTACATGACCCACGCCAATTTGCCTCGCACGCTCAAGGCCATTTGTACATTATACATTGAAGTCGTGAAAGCTCAGCTGTGTCACATACCGTTTGTCCTGTGTGGCTTATCAGTTATTTTGTATACTATTTGGCGTTGATTTGTCTCATCTTGTCTAAAATGACCTTGGATAATTGGGTAAAGAAACAAAGCAAACAAATTGATACTGATCAGGAGGTGCGCGAGAGGCATTACGAAAAACCGACTGCCTCTACCAGTGTTCCTGCAGTACTGAGTGAAGGCCAACAACATGGGGCATCATTGACTCAATAATAAGAAACTTCAACAGCTGATGAAAACATTTTTCTACATCACGTAAGTACATTTTATTTTTCTTAAGGGTTATGTGCAATGAGAGGTAGTTAAAAAAATTTTTTAATAAGGATTTTTATGAAGAAATGGCCTTAAATGAATTTATCAGTTTCAAGGACTCTGGAAGCAATAGAGCAGAAATCATCCCCTCATATATTTTTCTTATAAGGGAGACACCCCTCCAGTTTAGTAAATTTTCTACAAAGAAGTTTAATAATCAGAATGGTCAAGTAAAAAATATGTCGTTCAAATATATTACACCAGAAGTAAAGCCCATCCCAGGACAGGAAAAATAAAACTTTGTAATTTCAATAGAATGTGAAATTGCTGCCCTCCAGCATGCAATATTCTGCACGCTTCTGTGGTGTATCACACACCATTTGAATTTCTATCTCAGCTCTTGCTCATATGCTTCTACTCAAGTTTATCTTACGGAGATTTGGAAGGGCCCTTAAAATTGTCTGATTCTGAAAACTTCCTATGGTCTTAGTTTTGGTCCAATTAGATGCAGCATGCCAAGTTCCGGGGCTTTAATGTTAAGCATGTGGGTCTGTATAGTAGAACAAAAAGCCCACAAATGTTTTCCTTAAGATATACAGGTCATTACTCTTAATAACAAATTGTCATTATTTTTATCAGTTTAGACAAGTGTTTAAATATTTTTTTTTATTTATTTGCTTATTTTAAACACTATTTTTTCATTTGTTTAATTTAAAATACACCAACTATTTGATCTGATCATAAATGTTTGTATAGCAAACATATAATAAAATAAACTTGGGGATAACAAAATAATTTTTAACAATAACAATAAAAACAAAATAGATAAATATTATGAGTACATACAGATCACAACAAAGTAATCTGATCACAAGAATTCTAACCGGAATTTATATTGATTAGTGTAAAGTGTTGTAATAAGAAAATTTTTTGGTGCAATACAAAGTAGTGACTTATTACCCCCATAAGCATAAACCAAGTTTTTTCAAAATGTTCCGAAACATTAAAATATTTTGACATCTGAAAATTTTGTCCATGCAAAATATTTCACAATTACCTATTATATAAGTTTCATGATTGCTGACCTGGTTTTTGTCTTTGTTGCAGAACCAGATGCAGTGAAGATTCACTCATCCTGATGACTCTAGCATGGACATACCAAACAAACTGGAAAAATTGGATCATATTCAGCGTGGACCATTCCAGCCTTATATACCAGAGTACCCGACCAAATTAATTGGTAAACAGAAAGCAAAAAGATTATTCTATTCAAAATGGTTCCAGAACCACAAGTGGCTAGAATACAGTTTGCAAAAGATGCTGCCTATTGTTTTCCTTGTCGGTTTTTTGCATCAAATGATAGCATATCTACTGGCCCCATAGACGATGCTTTTATTACTGTTGGTTTTAGACCATGGAACAAAGCCACAGAAACATTCAGAAGCCATGAAAAATCATGGTGTCACCAATCAAGAACTGAGAGCCGGAACAGTTTTATAAAAAATAAATCAGTCAGTACAATATTAAAAGAAGCAAAAGGCGCTGAGGTCAAAGAAAAGGAAAAACAGCGTCTAAGAAATTGGGAATACATGACCAGACGCATCGATATTATCCTTATGTTGGCAAAAGGTGAAAAGCCACTCCTTGGTCATAACGAGTGAGAAACGTTATGATCCATTTATGAAATCATACATACAAACAGGACAAAAAAATTGCATTTATCATAGCAACTGTATACAGAATGACATTTTACAGGCAGTGTGTAAACCAGATAATACTGGTTTATGTATTAGTGATATCCACGTATGCAGATTGCTGTATGCTGATGACGCAGTTTTATCGGCAGAGTGCAAAAGTGAGTTGCAGAGTACGTTGTCCTGGCTGTACAAAGTTTGCATGACATTCAAGCTTAGTATAAATAAGGGAAAAACCAAAGTTATAGTTTTTGAGAGAATTGGTAGTACTGAATGTAATACAAGTCTAAATGGCATAGTGATTGGCCAGGTGAATGAGTTTGTGTATTAAGGAAACATGTTTAACATAGAGAACACATTGGGGATGGTGAAATTAGTAGGCGAGTGAATTTTTCATTGACAGTCATGGCTGCTTTAGGAGGTTTTCACAGGAATGATGGGTTCTTAAGAGAGTTCCGCATGGCTGTGTATGAAAGTGTAATTGTTTCTACTCTGACGTATGACAGTGAAACCTGGTTTCTACAGCAAAAACACAGGAGTCGTTTGGGTGCTGGAGAAATGCGTTACTTACGTAGGGTTTGTGGCAATACATGGTCTGATTGTGTGAGGAATGAAGATCTGCTGCAGTTGTGTGATGTGAAGCAAAATGTTGTTCGCAAGGTGGAGACCAATATGCTTCGGTGGTTTGGCCATGTTGAAGGAATGAGTTATGAGATGCTTACTAAGAAAATCTTTTTAGCCCAAGTGACAGGAAGGAAAGGCAGATGAAGGCAAAAGAAGACATGGCAGGATCAGATTCAGGAGTGTATACAGGAGAAACCGATTACGAGTATAAAGTATAAATCTTGTGTACGGCGTGTGATGGAGGTCAGTGAAGACAGAGTTTTATGTCAAGGTCGCTGTAAATGGTAAAGTTTGATACGGCAACAGTAAGGAAAAATTATCTCGTAGTTCGTATTTCTTTTGGGGCTAACCTCTGAATCTCAGAGAGCAGCTTAGTGATATGTATGTGTAATGCGATTTTAAGGAAGATATGGGAAGAGATGAAAGAACAATCTCTTTCAATAGCTGCAGATGAGACCTCAAATGTTTGCCACCAGGAACAAATGGCTATTGTTTTTCGCTACATTCAATGTGGGGAGGTGTTGCCAGTTGAAAGATTTGTTGCTTTGCTATGTCTAGAAAAATGGATGTAGAATCAATTTTTAGGGAAATAAAAATGTGATGAAAATTATGGATATCAGCTGGAACAATGCTGTGTGTTTTGATGAAGCTTCAACAATGGCTGGAGAGTTCACAGGTAAGGTGTGCAAGCAAGGTGCAAAGAAATGAAAAACTCCATAATGTACGTTCATTGTTACATGCATTGCCTAAACCTTACCCTCGTACGCGTTTGCTCATCATAGAAAGAAAACCCTCTGATATTTGAACTTTTTGGTGTTGTTCAGTTGATTAACCATTTAATTGAAAGCAATTCATTTACAATTTTTTACAGGACCTTTTACAGTTCACTGGTTCTAAACTAAACATGTTGAAATCACTCTCAGATGAACAATGGGCTTGTGGAACAGAAGCTGTGACAGCCATACAAGGAACAGTACAGTTTCATTGTCAAAGCAATTGAGCAAACAGTTGATGATACCACAAATTCAAAGATTAGAGGTAACGGAATATTGCATCTAAAGTTCTCAACTTCATAATCATCCTGGAAAAAATGCATCCCATTTTGCAGCTGATTGTAAAAAACAAGCAAAATGCTGCAGTCACCAAATATTGATCTGTGTGAAGCTATGGAACAGGTTCACTATCTGTCCTCTACCTTAGAAGGGTTCCAAAAGGATGACAAAGCCTATGAAACCATCTTCAAAACAGCACAGAAAAATGCAACCAAATAGGTATCGAAATATCAGCACCACAGAAATGGAAGGTGTCGTGTAAGTTTGATGATTTTAATATGAGTAGTGTAGTTATTGAAAGCAAGAAAGATGAAATGAAACTATTTACATTTTATACTGTAGTGGACTCTCTTCTCCAAGATTTATCTACCAGATTCTCCCCGTTAGCATCATTAGTGCCACTGGAAAAATCATGCGTCTCTTTACCTCTGATAAAAAGGACTACAAGAGAGTTGCAGATTTTTTTGCCTTGAATGGTTCAGAGTTAGAAGCCAAAGTGCAGCTATTGTGATCTAAGATGGGGGTAAAATGTCTTCCATCAAGACTCTCAGACTGGTGGCTCTCAAATTTTGATAGGAAGACCACTTAAGAAAACTTCACGGAGCTCCTTCGGAAATTCTCAGTAATCCCAGTAACTAGTTGCTCATGTGAGAAGAGCTCCTCCAAAACGTTCAATGGTAAAGACAAAACTGCGTTCTACGATGACACAGGAAAGGCTGAGCTCATTGGTGGTACTGTGTATTGAACAATCACTAGCTATTTCCACACAGCAGGAAGATTTAATTGACAAATTCCAAAACATAGTTCCATTTGACCGACAAATGTTTTTGTAAATACAATGTGAATACATTTGTCTCTTTTCTTTTGTGATTTCATACAACTTACAGATAGGATTTTTATAACCCCACCCGGTTTTATTTTTGACTAGGTCATTTCATTATATTTTAAAATGTAACGTGCATATCTTTAGTAATTTTTCATGTGCATTTCAATCAATTAGTTTTTGACAAACCATGGCGTTATGACCAGTGATGTATTCAGGCATCTTCTCGGGGGTGCTTAGCCCCACCCCGAAAATCCCTGAACACCACACACCCAGTCATTTTTTGGGCGACCTCTCCTTATATTTTTCCTAATTGTTTTCAACAATTATACCTGAATGTTTGGAGAAATTAATTAAAAAAACTTAATGAGGGAAAATATTGTAATAATAATAAAAACACCCACATGGACTTCAATCTGAAATTTCTATCATCTTTAAATAAAACATTAAACTATCCTCGCTGAAGGGGCAGTTTTTCAAGCACCGACACCTCGGACTACTTCCGCAACAAAAACCTAATTCCACAGAGTAGAGATGTTTGCACTGCAATACATCGTCCTGTTTTGGAAGCGGGCATTCAGTTTTATTTCAGTCATCTCGATGCCGACTGTTCATGCATACAGTTAAGGGATGTAGGTAAAAATACCCTTGAACACTGAAAAGTGGAAAAAATACCCCCAGAACAAATGCTTCACTGTAAATAGCCACACAGGAACACTGATGTGTGGCAGTGTTCTGGTGTGGCAATTTACCGGCAACCTTGCCACACATCTTTCAGCAACTTGGCCACAAAAGTTCAAGCGGCGGGGGGGGTTATAAAGATTGTCGTTTCTATATTGAGAACTGAATTGGGAACTCCATACGATTTTCGCGAAAACGTTCCATGTTAGCCCAGCGAGAATTGTACTTTAATTTGAAGAAATAAGTTGCTGAGGATCCGAGGTACACTTGGTGGGGGGCGCTGTGCCCCAACTTCCGTAATATTATTTTCTGGGCTGTTCGAGCCTGTCAGTGTATTCAGGAAGTTCCCCTTGAACTGTTCGTGAGCTGGGGGGTGCTTTACCCCAAAATGTTAAAATGGATGTAGAGCTGTAAACATTAGTACCATGCTTTATATAATGATTCTGTACACAACCATGGATTTTCAGGAGGGTGGGGTGAATCCCCCCCCAGTTTCTAAGAGCTATTCTGGAGTAACATCGAGGATACACTGACAGACTCTAGAGGTCCAGAATATAAAATTACAGAAGTTGGGGTAGAGCCCCCCCCCAACCAAGTGTACCTCAGATCCTCGGCAATTTATTTTTCAAATTAAAGTATGATTCTCACTTGGGTTACATGGAACATTTTCTCAAAAATTCGTATAGAGTTCCTAATTCAGTTCTCAATATAGGCCGAGAAACAGCAATCTTTATACCCCCCTTTGAACTTTTGTGGCCAAGTTGCTGAAAGATCTGTGGCCGGGTTGCCGGTAAATTGCCACACTGGAACACTGCCACACATCAGTGTTCCTGTGTGGCATTTTACAGTGAACCGTTTGTTCTGGGGATATTTTTTCCGGGGGCATTTTTACCGCTTTTCAGTTTTCAGGGGTATTTTCTCCGGAAGTATTTTTACCGTTTACCACGGTTAAGCCTCAGTGTAGCTAATGGGACATCAGTGCTTCCAATACAACAAAATATTTGATACCTAATTTTTAACAACAGCAAATTATTAGAAATTGTTCCATAAAAAGTTTTTTTTTTCCTGGCGATGGGTGGTTTACACTCCGTGACAAAAAAAAAAAAAAAAAAAAATAATAATAATAAAAAGATCGAGGCGCCTCAAACTGGCATCCAAATGGTTAGTTGTTGTTTTACTATTATGTGCTAATCTAAATAATCTACAGGGGTTGAAACCAAACAACAGAGGATTAGTTTACATCATACGTTTTCAGGTAACACAGTAATGATTCCTTAATAATCAGAAACAGGCTTGTAGTAAGGAGAGGACATTTTTACCACTCCTAGTGTTTTACGAGGAGGTGGGGGATGTTTTCCGACACAGCGTTATCTTACTAGCATCTTCAATACTTTACACCTCCCCATGGTGAAATATGTGGTGTATTACTGAATTAAAACAAAGGTATAATATTTTTACATTTTCAATCATTACTTGGAATCAGAGATCACGATAACACCTCTACACGCATACTTCACGCCTTAGAAATGCCAAATACACTTTAAAATTTAGAAATGTGTATTTTTACGCATTGTTTTTCCATATGAAATTTCCTTTTATAATCGGTGATTACACCGAGATTTTGTCATAAAAATTACCATTTTATTTTTCAATCAAGAAGTATATGTTAACTTTTATGTCAGTTTATGAAAAATCATGATTCGGTTCCCATTGCCAAGCTAGTCAGCTAGGGATCGGCTTTCGGCAATCATTCGGAAGAACCTTCAGGGCAGAGTGGGACTTAAGAACAGCTCAACCGATGGGCATGCGCATTGGTCAGAGGTGACAATTCAGCGGCTTCGGTATTGAGATGCTAGTGTATCAGTGCAGCGTGGTGCAGTTAAACCTTGGCGTGGAGGAAGTGAAAAGCAACGTGTTTTGAAGTTCGTTCAATTGCCATTTCAGGGGTTAAATTTCAGGGCGGGATTCCCGCCGAATCAAAGATGTTAAGCCGTAGTCTCCTGCCGTACGGAATTTTAAGAAGGAAAAAATATATACATATATATAAAACCTTGGGTGCGTTTTTGGATCGCTCGCAAAATTCGTGCATTAAAAACGTATCCTTTGTAAAAATGCGTGCTTTAGAAATGGACCGTTCAGAGTTCCGAAAATTCTAATCGAATAAATCATTTATGTCGGGAAACAATCAGTTTATGGACCCATGAATCGGCTTCCATGCGTAGCTGAACGAGCAGTTCATTTTGCATATCGCGGACTGTTACGAATTGGGCATGAGACTGTTCTTTGGATTCGCGGAATTCCACATTTTGGTTATACTGGAGAGCAATGAAAGAAAACAATAATTGAAGATAATGTTTCATTTACTGAGGATAAGTGGAGGGGGGGTCGTTTTCCGTCTGGGAAACGGCAGACCGTTTTTTTTTCAGGACTTCCGAAAACGAAAGCGCTAAACAGAGTGAAAAAATTTCCGGCAATCATAATTTCTTTTTCTCGTGAAGTTTCCTCTGTCCAGTATTGTTATTAAATGTCAATTTACTGCATAAATGTTTCCATTTCAACTTGAAACTGTAGACAATAATTTCCGATAACAAAAGTTCGATGAAGCAAAATTTCCTTGTAAACTTTAGGCACAAGTTTCTTTCGCGGTTTCGAAGAGTAACTCTGACTTTGTTGTCATCAAAACTGTAAGATAATTTTTTGGGGGGTGGTGTGTGGTAATAATTTTTTCAAAACTGTAAGATAATTTTTTGGGGGTGGTACATGCGTGGTGAAAGGGGGTGGGGGCGTTTTCCGGCTGAGGACGGAATTTCGTCTTTCAAAACTTTCGAAAACGGAAGTTAGACGAACTGCAGATTTAATCACTAATCGTAATTTTTTTTCCCTCGCAATGTTTCCTCTGCTCAGTGTTATTGTACGATATAATTTTGTTTGATAACTGATTGTGTTTTAGCTTGAAAATGGAGGAAAAATTTCTGAAAACGGAAGTCGGACGCAGCAAAGATTTTTTCGTAATTGTAATTTGTTTTGTTCGCGATGTTTTAACATTCCTGAATTATTGTTAAATGTTATTTTCTTTCTATAAACAGTTGCAAAGGGAGAAACTGGACATTCCTCATATCAGAAGAATGGTTGAATCGACCAAGTCTCAATTATGTGAACTGTAAACATCTCATACATAGTATTCAAGAAGATATTTTTTTCAGAGCTGAAGGAAAACATGTTCAAAAATAATAAATTAGTTGACCTTCGTGATACTACACTTGCACATCACAATGTCCAATGAAGGTTTATTTTATCTTTCGTGATTGAGATAGACTGTAGATTTTCTTCTTCCACAATAGAACTCTTTTTGAAGTTTGAGTGTGTAGAATCTCAATCTGTGAAGCAACACACACACAACAAGTTTTGGTACAGTCTTTCAAAAGCAAAACAAAATTTTTTGCAGCCACATGGATAAAACAAGACAAATAGGTAAGATTTTGATAAATTACGATTTACTTATTCTATATAAAAGAAATTCAATTACATGCTAATTCTTTTATATATAGATATAATTAGTTGTTTTTATATTAAATGTTATTCAGCTAAACCTGTAATGTGGTAATTGTTCGTTCTCTAAAATTACTCCTTTGGAAATAAAAATACCCCTTCAAAAAATGTGAAGGAGTATTTTTACTCTTTTGAAAAAATCCTAGCATGATCTCTGCTTGGAATTTGAATTTGCGGTATATATATTAACGTATACAACATATATATTAAAGTATGTCATCATCATCATCATCATCATTGTCAACCATTATCAATCCACTGCTGGACTAAGGTCTCCCCAAGTTTCCTCCACAACGGTCTGTCTTGTGCCAGTCTCCTCCATGTCACCCCTGCATACTTTAGAATTTCATCCACCCATCTCCCATGTGGTCTTCTTCTGGGTCTTTTCCTGTCCCTTGGAATCCAATCTAAAATTTCGGCTGTCCATCGATGATCTGTCCTTCTGGCAGTATGTCCAGCCCATTGCCATTTCAGGGATTTAACTCTGATCATGATGTCTTCCACTCTTGTCATTTTTCGGATCCACGAGTTCCTCTTCTTATCTCTCCTGGTTACACCAAGTATGCACCTCTCCATGCTGCTTTGAGTTGTCTGCAGCCTTTGTATGTCTCTTTTAGTTAAGGTCCACGTCTCTGCACCATACGTAAGCACTGGAAGGATGCATTGATCAAACACTTTTCTTTTAAGACATAATGGCATATTGCTCTTGAAAATTATGCTGTTTCTTCCAAAAGCTCTCCAGGCAAGTTTTGTGCGCCGATTAATTTCTTCATCAATGTGACCCTCACTTGATATCTGCTGCCCAAGATAAATGTAGGAATCGGTTATCTCAAGCTTTTCTCCATCAAGTGATAAATCTTCGTTTCTTCTACATCACTTTTGTCTTCTGAAAGTTCATTTTTAATCCCACTTCTTTACTCTTGTCAGTAAGTTCTTGGATTATACTCTGCAGCTATGAAAGGGTAGTTGCAGAGATGACTAAGTCATCAGCAAAACGAAGGTGACTTCAGTAATCTCCATTAATCTTTATCTCTTTGTTTTCCCAGTTCAACGATTAAAAAACATTTTGCAATGTATCGTTAAAGAGCTTGGGAGATATGGTGTTACCTTGTCTCACTCCCTTTCCAATTATTATTTGTGCTGTATTTTCAAACAGCCTAATCTTTGCACTTGCATTTTCATAGATGTTATTAATAATATTAATGTATGCATCTTCAATACCGCAGGTTTTCAGAGCCATTGTAACTGCTGATGGTTTCACCGAATCAAAGGCTTTTTCATAATCGATAAAAGCCATGCACAATGGAAGTTCATATTCCCTCGCTCTTTCAATTAGTTCTCTCAGCACGTGGATATGATCTATTGTGCTGTAGCCACTCCTGAATCCAGCTTGTTCTCTCGGTTGAGCCATGTCCAGTGTTACCTTCAAGCGGTGTGAAAGAACTTTAGTGAAGATTTTATAAACTACTGATAGGAGGCTGATAGGTCTGTAGTTTCCGAGATCCTCAATGTCACCTTTCTTATGTAGCAGGATCATTGTAGCGGTGTTCCAATCCTCAGGAATCTTTCCTTCATTAAGGCATCGAGTGAAAATTTGGGCGAGTACTGTTTCGATTTTTCCACTTGCTTCTTGTATGATGTCTACAGTAATTCCATCTTCTCCTGGAGCTTTTCCTCGCTTCATGTTCTTGATTGCATGTGCAACTTCTGCTGGAAGGACTGGAGGAACTCTGGTACTGGTATCTTTCATGATGTCTGGAGTGCATATATCATCCCTTTCATATAATTTGGAGTAGAAATCTTTCACTCTTGTCAAAATTTCGCCTCTATTTCTTGTTACAGAACCATCTTCTTTTCTCAGTGCCATAATCTGTTTTCTTCCCTTACTGAGATGTCCCTTTGCTATCTTTAGGCTTTGGTTGTTTTCAATTGCTTTCCTCACTAGTTCACAGTTGAATTTCCTTACGTCTTCAGTGATACTTTTTCTTACTGTCTTGCATAGCTCTATATATTCCACTTTGGAAGTCACATCTTCTTTAGTTGTCCTCATCTCTCTTCTTTTTTGCATCAACATTTTGGTTTTTCCTGATAATTTGTTCACATGCAATTAGTTCTTAGACCCAGCTAATTTTGTTGCTGTTTCCATAAGAGCTTTGGTTACTTTTCTGTTAACTTCAGAGATGTCCACTTCTTCCGATGTTAGGCCTTCTAAAGCAGAGAACCTGTTCTTCAGTTCTAACTTGAAGGTATTATGGTGTTTTTTAAGGTTGGTTATGTCAATAGATTTTGTTTGTCCTATGAGCTTGCCACGTTCAAGTTTAGTGTTGAGGTGCATCTTACATCTCACCAATCTATGGTCACTACCTGTGTTGAACTTGTTTAGCACACTGCAGTCTTCTATGACGAATTTTTTGTTACACATAATAAAATCAATTTCACTTGTCGTCCCATTTGGATGTCTCCATGTCCATTTCCTGTGTGGCTTTTTCTTGAAGAAGGAGTTCAAGATGAAAAACCCTTCTGCCTCTGCAAACTCAACGAGAGTATTTCCACGCTGGTTTCTGTTGCCATGACCGAATTTACCTACTGAAGTTTCATTCTGTTGCCGTTGCCCTATTTTTGCATTGAAATCTCCCATAATTATTTTCAAGTGCTGCTTACCTTTATTATTTAGATGACAAATTTCCTCATAAAATTCTTCAATTTCTTCTTCAGGATGACTCGTGGTGGGTGCATAAGTTTGAATAATCTGAGCCTGGTATCTTTTCGAGAGTTGGATAACAAGTCGTGCAGCTCTGTCAGAGGAACTTTCAACTTCTACAACTTTGTCCTTCAGTTTCTTGTTTATTATAAATCCAACACCACTAGTTGTGCCAGTATCTGTCCCACGATAGTAGAAGAGATGTCCACTTTTCAGTTCGATGAGATCTCCTTTTCTCCTTACCTCACTTAGCCCCACGATGTCCCACTTGATCCTTTGTAGTTCCTCTTCCAATTCAAGAAGCCTTGAATCAGAAGATAGGGAGCGTCCATTGTAAGTAGCCAAGGTCAGCATCAGATGGCAGCCTAGTCCGGTCCTCCGGGGATTCTTAGCACCCTCTGCCTTCATGTCGCACTGGCCGCTGCCTTGGCCAGGTACATTCCAGCTGCCGGAGACTGAGGGCCAAGATTTAAGTTGTGGAATCATTTTGGGGGTTTGGCCATAACTCACCACGCTGGCCAAGCTGGTTGGTGAGTGTGGGATAGCATTTCCTCTGATCCCGATGATATAGTTATACCGCTATGGGCGGTCGTCAGAGCCCCTTTAGTGGGAACAGGATGCACCACGAGAAGGCGGGGTTGACATTTGTCAAGGAGAGGCTGTGATGTTACGTATCACCTGACCTTACATTAACATATATTTGATTATATATATATATTAACATATACTGTATATAAATAACAAAATTGTTATTATATGTGTATAATCAGTCAACAAGTTTCAGAAATTACCCCCCCCGAAAAAACCTCTCTGATTGCAACACAGGTTATGGTGCACATAGACTTTGAAATTTTAAATAGAAAGGGATATTATGTGACATATCATTAGAAAGCTTATTTCGTTAGATATCCAAATCCAGCATCATTTCAAAAATCCATCCACTAATTCAAAAAATAGGCAAATATAAAGGAGGAGTGTATACAAAGTAACTTTATATAGGCATTATGATTGCAATAATATAATATATTGTTTTATAAAAACCAGATAGTAACATTTTTATGACATATATCATTAAGCTTTTGAAATACAGCTCCTCTGTGTCCACAAAATCTGAATTCCTCATTACTTCACCATTTTTACTGTTTTGTTTTTTTTGCTGACAGGGTCTTTTTTAAACCAGCACCGTGCACCCCCATTGTTGCAACCCTGTGCACGCCTATGTGACAGTCATATATTGATTAAGAACATGTTTCTTGTATATTTGTTTCATATTTTCATCTTTTCTTAGCAAACACAGATGCATATACTTACTCTTTAACTGTAACAAATGTATCACTTCTCAAATTCGTATAGTTTTTCTATTAATGCTGGTTTGTAGGTTGTATGTGGATACTTGTGGCCGACTGTATGTGAAGGAGCATATGCCTTGAAAGATAACTATTGTCATCAAACTGTTTGCAGCCTGCATCACATTAGAGACAATTTTCACCTGTGTGAAGGAGCATATGTTTTGAAAGATTGCTTTTGCAAGTAAACTGTTTGAAACATACATCACACCGGTGAGGCTTTATCCCTGCGTGAATAAGCATATGCTCTGAAAGATGACATTTGCGAGTAAACTGTTTAGAGCATGCATTACATTTGTGAGGCTTTTCACCAGTGTGAATGAGCATATGGCTTGAAAGATGACCCTTCTGAGTAAATTGTTTAGAGCACACATCACATTGGTGATACTTTTCACCTGTGTGAATGAGCATATGCTTTGATAGATCACTTTTGTCTCTAAACCGTTTGGAGCATACATCACACTGATCAGGCTTTTCACCTGTGTGTACAAGCATATGCTTTGAAAGGTAACTTTTGCAAATAAACTGTTTGGAGCACACATCACATTGGTGAGGTTTCCCACCATTGTGAATGATCATGTGACTTGAAAGTTGACTTTTGTTAACGAATTGTTTGGAGCACACAACACAATGATGAGGCTTTTTACCAGTGTGGATGAGCAAATGACTTGAAAGATGACCTTTATGAGTAAACTGTTTGGAACATACATCACACTGGTGAGGCTTTATACCTGTGTGAATGAGTATATGCTCTGAAAGATGACTTTTGCAAGAAAATTGTTGGGCGCAAGTGTCACATTGGTGAGGCTTTTCACCTGTGTGAATCAGCATATGCTTTGAAAGAGCACTTTTTCGAGTAAATTGTTTGTAGCACACATCACATTGGTGAGGTTTTTCACCTGTGTGAATGAGAATATGCCTACAAAGACTACTTTTGTGCGCAAATTCTTGGAAACATACACCACATTGGTGAGGCATTTCACCTGTGTGAATCAGCATATGCTTTGAGAGATACCTTTTTTCACTAAATATTTCAGAGCACGCATCACATTGGACAGGCTTTTTATGTGTGTAAAGGAGCATATGCCTTGAAAGCTGAGCTTTCTGTGCATATTGTTTATGGCATACATTACAATGCTAGAATTTCTCATCTGCATGAACCTGCATATGTTTTGAAAGATGACCTTCTCCAAAGTGTTTGAAGAACTGGTAAGATTTCTTATCTGAGAAAATCCTTGAAAAATTGCATTGCAGAACTACCTGGAACATATATCAGAATCATAAGATTGTTCTCCAGCATCGTCCTTTGTAGGCCTTAAACATCAACCTCTTTGCATAAATTTCTTCAGACATACACCACACTGGGAAGATTTTTCACTTGTGTGAAGTCTTGCAAAGCTGGATTCTACTGTGAATTGCTAGAAGCATATTTTGCACTCCCAAATATCTGTCATATGCTGTGCTGAAGTATTTGGTTCTGTTTCCACTTCCTTTGTAATAAAATCTTCAGTGACTTCTTCAAAATAATTTTTCAGTGCTGACTCCAGGTTTAAATTAGCAATATCGGTTTATTCAGACAACAACAAACCCAATAATTTAACATTTGATAGTATCCACTCATGGACTGAACTAAACAGGACGGTTTTATTTATAACGTGTTGTTTGCACATACAAAGAAAATCCTATGTGTCATGTTTGATATCAAAAGGTAAAATCTGAAATGTCTCAAAGTATCTGATTAATTCAAACATGCAGCAGAAAAAAAAAGTAAATAGAAATAACACCATACTTTTTGAAGGCATACCTTGTGACGTCACCGAGAAAAATAGAAAAAATTCACAGGATAACAAGCATACAACGAATTTGAAAAATATTACATTAAAGGACTGGCTTCCTGAATAGAAATCAACTCGAACATTTTTTTCTTCTCAAATAATTAGATTACTTCTTTAGACCTTAAGATTTAGCAGCTTTCCTCTTCAAATGAATAACCCAAGCTATGCTATGCTTAAATTACCTACTTCACATGAAACTCCGTTTATCCAACACAGATATTGCGAACCATAAATACGGGTTATTAAACAGAAGGCGACAAGTGGTGAATTACTTACAGCTCAGATTTTCTTTAGATATAACTCTGCAAAAGAAACATTTTCATTTTACTTCAGCAGGAAAACAGTTAATAGTACAGGCAAAATGAAGCAAATATTATTTCGCCTTTTCAATTGCATTTAAAAAGCTTCTGCTTAGAGGAATTGTGACACCAGGTTTACACTTTACAGGACTAATAAGTGTTGCCAACTGTTAGTCACAACAGTAAGCTAAAAGCACAGATCGATACTCACGTGAAACATATGACCTGTCAAGACTGAACTGGATCCTATCAGGCTGTAAACATTACCGTTGGAAACAATAGACTTTTGGTGATTGGCCAGTGGGCGTTAGGGACCATTTCAGCCGTCAGATGGCACTGCGTCCCAAGGCATAAACACCTCAGTTTCTGCGTTGTTTGAATTGCGGGATTGTGTATGTTCGTCGTTTCTTCTTGTTTCTTTTAAAAAAACCTTCTAGTTTTAAAACCAAACTGTTGTTTTCACAACAAAATCCAACCCATTTTCTAAATGGTTTACTGCTGTGCCGATGTGCACATCTTCTAAGAAGAAAAACGTGGGATTTTCATTCCATGAGTTTCCCTCAAATCAGAACCTAAAGCAACTGTTGCTGAAAGAAATATCTCGTCAGGATTTTACTCCAAATGACAAGTTACCTTCAACTGTTGTTTTTGGTAAGCATTTTCATTCTGATAATTAAGTACCTAATTCAATTTTAGAAAAAAACCTTAGCTATATAAACTCATATTAAGTAAAATAGTAGGTAAATGTGTGGATTTGCGTTTTAAATTATTTCGTCGGAAAAATATTAGTACTTCGAATTCTCTTGACCAAGTACTACGAAAATTCTCTTGCCCAAGTGCTACGAATTCAGAATACAAATATCCATCTGTTAATGTGAAAGTGAATATAAATAAAATCTCAAATGTAAATAATGATACGGAATTATTTTGTTAATGCGAACAACGTCAATAGAAGGCGCTGCGTCCCAACTCATCTTTTCTGTCCTCGCTGTTTTTGCTTATTGTTACAGCCTGATAGAATCGAGTTCAGTCTTAGACCTGTTCAAAACGTAAATCGGCTTGTCAGCTATCGAACCTGAAAATGTCGCTACGTGGCGTTGGTGGCTGGGAATTGAAAATACGAATTATTTGGTGGTAACCATTTGGAAAGCATCGCGTGTCGACATAGATTATTTCCTTGGTCATCGCAGTTAGCCCATTGTGCCTGTGGCATTGCCGCCCGGCGGCGCAGTGGTCTACGTAATGGTTTATGATAATTCGTCCGAATGGGGTCCGGGTTCGAATCTCGGTGAGGTTTGCATGTTGTGTTTGTCTTACGGCACTGGTTCTCTCCCTTGCCTGGAACCTGTGACCCTAAATTAGGGACGAATGACTGCTTATAGCCTATTGAGTTGTTCACGGTGGTTGTTAAACTTCCAAAAAGAAAACAAAAAAAAACAGTACACCTTCACGGACGAATGATAAGCCAGCGCTGAAACCACTGCGCCACTGGGCCGGCTGGCACAAATATCATACTTGTATTATGGAGTAGATTGGCTGTCTGATTTACAGAACAGGGAGATAAGATTTTCTTAATTGTGAGATCTCGAAGAAAAAATTGTCCTCGCTGTTGAAAATTTGGATCGCTAGATAATAGATCGTAACTAAAATGTAAACACAATGCATAACTAACGTTAAGCTGTTGCAAATGGATGCCGTTTGTTTACTTTCCCTCCGTTACATTTCTCATCAGTGTATATTAAAAATATATATATCTGACCTAAATCAAATGGAATATAGTTCGGAAATGCTCTATGGTAAATATCTATAAAAGTATCGGAATAGTTGCTTTATGAAAGGAAAGAGGGGGCAAATAGTCAACCTGTGATTTAATGAGTCATACTGATACTAAAACTGTTTTTTTTATTGGAGGTTTAACGACCACCGTGAGCAACTCAATGGGCTATAAGCAGTCGCCCGTCCCTAATTTAGGGTCACTGGTTCCAGGAAAGGGAGAGAGCCAGTGCCGTAAGACAAACACAACATCCATGCCTGACTGGGATTCGAACCCAGACCCCTTACGGACGAATGATCAGAGGCCAGCGCCTTAGACCACTGCGCCACCGGGGCGGCTACTATAACTGTGATACTTTTCTTATGAATCAATTAAATGTTAACGGATACGTGTTTATTGTGAATTAACAGCACTGTGCTTCACATATACAGATTAGAACAGTGTCATATATATGTACAGAGGACTGGTCCACGGGTTCTACAGGATATGTCAAGATAAACATTTAGATTTCTAGTACTCGTTATTGAACTGTGATTACGAATTTTTTTTTGATTCGAGGTTTAACGACCACCGTGAGCAACTCAATTGGCTATAAGCAGTCGCCCGTCCCTAATTTAGGGTTACTGGCTCCAGTGAAGGGAGAGAGCCAGTGCAGTAAGACAAACACAACATTCACGCCTCACCGGGATTCGAACCCGGACCTTTTTCGGACGAATGATCAGAGGCCATCGCCTTAGACCACTGCGCCACCGGAGCGGCTTACGAAAATTGCCCTTGAGAAACTTTTTTTTTTTTGATTGGAGGTTTAACGACCACCGTGAGCAACTCAATGGGCTATAAGCAGTCGCCCGTCCCTAATTTAGGGTCACTGGTACCAGGGAAGGGAGAGAACCAGTGCCGTAAGACAAACACAACATCCATGCCTGACCGGGATTCGAACCCGGACACCTTACGGACGAATGATCAGAGGCCAACGCCTTAGACCACTGCGCCACCGGGGCGGCGAGAGAGAGAGAAACTATTGTATGTGATAATATTACATGCTTACCGGTTATGGATGATATAAGTGGATATACTGTTTACTAAATATTTATGCCGCCCCGGTGGCGCAGTGGTCTAAGGCGTTGGCCTCTGATCGTTCGTCCGTAAGGGGTCTGGGTTCGAATCCCGGTCAGGCATGGATGTTGTGTTTGTCTTACGGCACTGGTTCTCTCCCTTCCCTGGAACCAGTGACCCTAAATTAGGGACGGGCGACTGCTTATAGCCCATTGAGTTGCTCACGGTGGTCGTTAAACCTCAAAAAAAAAAAAAAAAAATATTTATAGGACAAGGAAACCCAATTGAAATAGAAAGAGAAAAATTTGTCTTCAAGAAGTACGTGCCTCAGATATTCTTGAGTTCCCGCATACGACCGCAGAACATTTTAAATAATCTTTTTTTTTTTTATTGGAGGTTTGACGACCACCGTGAGCAACTCAATGGGCTATAAGCAGTCGCCCGTCCCTAATTTAGGGCCACTGGTTCCAGGAAAAGGAGAGAGCCAGTGCCGTAAGACAAACACAACATCCATGCCTCACGGGATTCGAACTCGGACCCCGTTCGGACGAATGATCAGAGGCCATCGCTTAGACCACTGCGCCACCGGAGAGGCTTTAAATATTCAGAATGTGAGAGTAAATATCATCCTCTATGTCTTGGAGTGCCAGAAAAACTTTAGCCTTATATCTAATGCTAAGAAAAAGGTATTATTACCGAAGTTTCAAATGTATAAACGCCGCCCCGGTAACGCAGTGGTGTAAGCGATGGCCTCTGATCATTCGTCCGAAAGGGGTCCGGGTTCGAATCCTATGTAAGGCATGGATGTTGTGTTTTCTTACGGCTCTGACTCTTTCCCTTCCCTGGAACCAGTGGCCCTAAATTAGGAACGGGCGACTCCATCAGCTGCTCACGGTGTTCGTTAAACCTTCAATTAAAAAAACATCTTTCTAATGTTACGATTATTATTTAATACTCATTAGTTCAGTGTTGATTTGTTTTCATTCCGCATTTCTGCGGGTGTTATGTTGTTCACATAACCTGAGTGTTTCACTTAATGTTTAAAACAGATGACTTTTTGACTTAATTTTTTAATTTTGAGTGAAATTATGTCAAAAACTGGAAGTGAGATATTTTAACGACCCTAATACTTTCCGAAGGTATGAGGAAGACATTGAATATAACGCAGATATGAGGAAGTAAGAATTGCTTACTCTGTATTTGAGTGGAAATAAGGAACTTTGAACTTAAAGGGGCGTAATTTCAAGGCTCGCCCTCACAGGTAAGAAAAGCTTGCTACGTTCCTGAGTTTTCCTGAATACCAAGGCAGATTTTTTTTGATTGGATGTTTAACGACCACCGTGAACAAATCAATAGGCTATAAGCAGTCGCCCGTCCCTAATTTCGGGTCACTGGTTCCAGCGAAGGAGTAAGAAAGCCAGTTCCGTAAGACAAACACAACATCCATGCCTCACAGGGATTCGAACCAGGACCCCTTTCGGACGATTTATCAGAGGCCATCACTTTGATCACTGCGCCACCGGGGTGGCCTTTTTGAACTTAAAGGGACGTGATTTCAAGGCTGGCTCTTTTTTTTTTTTAGGTTGGAGGTTTAACGACCACCGTGAGCAACTCAATGGGCTATAAGCAGTCGCCCATCCCTAATTTAGGGACACTGGTTCCAGGGAAGGGAGAGAGCCAGCGCCGTGAGACAATCACAACATCCATGCCTGACCGGGATTGGAACGAATGATCAGAGGCCATCGCTTAGACCACGGCGCCACCGGGGCGGCAAGGCTGGCTCTCCCAGGTAAGAAAAGATCGCTACGTTCCTGCGTTTTCCGGAAACCAATGCGGTTCTAAACTAACTATTGAAGAAAAGTCGTGCCGCCCCGGTGACGCAGTGGTCTAAGCGATGGCTTCTGATCATTCGTCCGAAAGGGGTCCGGGTTCGAATGTTGGTGAGACATGGATATTGTGTTTGCTTAACGGCTCTGACTCTCTCCCTTACCAGGAACCAGTGGCCCTAAATTAGGGACCGGCGACTGCTGATCAAGGAGGTTAGAATAATACTTCCGGAGATACTCTGAGTCTCTTAACCGTAAAGCCACCAGGTGTGGGAATTCGACGTTGTTTACATGACACCCATGGAATTTCAACTGTGTGTATTTTAGAATTGCGTGGTTTTGGGTTGCAGAAATCGTGTTAATATCAAGCCGGAATGAATTATACTTCATACACGAGTGAAGTTTTCAATTTTCACGTTATATTTTGTTTAGAATTTCCACTAACGTGAGTATTTCCATCTGAAATAAAAATAGGAGGAGGCCTCAAAATAATTAAGAATTTTATAAATTCAGCATTATCTCACATATCGGCAACAAGTTTCAATGCGAAATTGGAAACATTTGCGACGAAAGAATGCGATTCGGCCAACGCAAAATGCGTTGCAGTAGCCTTGAAAACCACCGGCTTTTCCCCACTTTGACGGCTGTCGCTCGCGGTTATTATTATTATTATTATTATTATTATTATTATTATTATTATTATTATTATTGGAGGTTTAACGAACACCATGAGCAACTCAATGGGCTATAAGCAGTCGTCCATCCCAAATTTAGGGTAACTGGTTCCAGGGAAAGGAGAGAGCCAGTGCCGTAAGACAAAATCTCCAGATATCTTATTCTAACCTCCTTGCTGCTGATATCCCATTGAGTTGCTCACGGTGGTCGTTAAACTTACAATAAAAAAGTCGCAGCACGTTGGCTGGCAATGCGAGAACTGTGAATGTGACGTCACCAAACGGCATTGATGCAAGTCTTCGCCCATACATTCAGCTTGCCTGCGCATGACGTCCCAATCTCTGTCTCCAATATCGAAAGAAGTAAAGTCACATGACATTAGCCAAAAACAGTTCTCATGTAGTGCTTATGGCTACTCTAAGCGTTAAGTTAAAGGTAATTTTACAACTTTTCACAGGATAGAAACGATTTAAAATAATTAAATAGGTTCTTTGCGTTATAGTTAATAACTTCAGCGCCGCACCGGTGGCTAATGATCATTCGTCCGAAAGGGGTCTGGGTTCCAATCTCGGTGAGGCATGGATGTTGTGTTTACCTTACGGCACTGGCTCTCTCCCTTCCCTGGAACCAGTGGCCCTAAATTAGGGACGGCGACTGCTTATAGCCCATTGAGTTGCTCAAGGTGGTCGTTAAACCTCCAATAAAAAAATAAAAACTTCAGCATAGAATTTCGGTGGTATCAACTCAGTGGTGGACGGTGCGTTCAAACTCTGGGTAGGTCAGAAGGATAATTTGTCAGTAGCCACAAAATAAAAAGAGGGAGTGTCCTCCATATAAATTTTCCACACATACGCACGACGTTCATTCGTATACTTACAAATATAAGCCGCCTATTGTTTCCCTCAAGGTTTGTTCGACGCATCTCTCTTTCATAAAGCCCCAAAATCTGAACTTTTACGCTGATCCACAGAATGCCTTTTAAATATTGTTTTAAAAAACAAAGTTTTTGTTCGTTGCAACCAAAATCGGTGCAACATATTTTTTTTATTCTAATGGATATTACTTATACAGTAAATTAACTCGACGATCTTTCTTCCTCACAAATCGTTCTATAATTTCATCATACCACATACATCGTTTCTAAGGTTTGCTGAGGATTCCCTCTTCAACAGCAGCACAAGCTAACGCTGAGACGATCATGAGTCATAAAATTTTCTTAAAGTTTTGATGCGCTTGAGGCCTGAAAACTTTCTGCGGAAGCAGTTGTAACAGGTATGTTCGTTATTAGACAGAATAACTTTTTTATTGATTGGAGGTTTACGTCCACCGTGACCAACTCAATGGGCTATAAGTAGTCACCCGTCCCTAATTTAGAGTCACTGGTTCCAGGGAAAGGAGAGAGCCAGTGCCGTAAGACAAACACAACATCCATGCCTGACCGGGATTCGAAACCGGACCCCTTACGGACGGATGATCAGAGGCCAGCGCTTTAGACCACTGCACCACCGGGGCGGCACAAAATAACACTAAGAACTCTGTAAGAATGTCATTAGTTTGTAAAATCTCCTGTTACGAAATCTCAAGGAAAGTATAATTCTGGTCTGCCTTTTACGAACGGACTGGTTGAAACTTGGATCATGGAATATTCGTTCACTCTACCGAATAAAAAGGACTCAATTTGTTAACAGAACAGATGGACAATTATAAAGTTGACTTTTTAGCCATACAGGAGATAAAATGGCTTGGAGCGGGAATCATTTAGAAAAAGAATCACACAGTCTGTTACAGTTGTCACAAATTTTAGCACATTTTTGAGACAGGCTTTGTACTGAATAATAAGACAAAACATTTAGTTAACGGCTTTACGGCAAAATCATCAAGACTTTGTAGTTTGAGGTTGAGAGGAGCCTTCTTTAACTACTGTGTAATTAGAGATCGTGCACCAACTGAAGAAAAGGATGAGAATGAGAGAGAGGACTTTTATGAAAAACTTCATGATTTATATAACTCTTGTCCAGTGAATGACATGAAAATAATATTGGGAGACGTGAATGCCAAGATTGGTGGAGAAAATAAGTATAGACCAATCATTGAAAAAAAAACCTACATGATGACTAATGATAACGGACAAAAGCTCCTTTGCTTTGCAGCTGAGCACATGGTTATTGCAATTATTCCATCATAAAAACATCTATAAAATAATATGGAAATCTCCTGGTGGAAACACCTTTAATCAAATCGACCATGTTGTTATTGATGCAAGACATCAATTGCATGTGTTAGATGTCAGGTCTTTTCGTGGTGCAAATTGTGATTCAGACCAGTATTTAGTGATAAGTAAATTAAGAGCAAGAATCTCGAGTGCACGTAAGATTCTTGGAGAACGCTTACAGACATTTAGCAATGATAAACTTAAAGTCTTGGAAATTAAACAAAAGTTTATAAATGAATGTGAAAACCAATTAAAGCAAAAGAATATCAGAACTATTGAAGATATTGATACAAAATAGAATACTATAAAAAAAACCCTTGTAGATTCAGGCAATGCCATTCTGGGTAAAGCCCAGAAAACAAAAGCATACTGAGCGCTTTGATGCTGAGTGTGCAGCAGCCACGTTAAAAAATGATGCATAAAAAATGCTACAAAAGGGACATAAAAGAAATGCTGTCGAAGAATCTCAAATTGCAAGGAAGGAAGGGAAAAGTTACATAAAAAATGTTCTACATCTTAGGTGAAAGATGTTCAAAATCTCTACATTAATGAGGAGAAATGAAGGAAGAAAAAAGGTTACATAAAAAGAAAAATAAGAGATTCCTGGAGGATCGATTTAGAGATGTTAAACATCTTAACGGAAAGATGTACAACATCTTTCTCCTAAGATGCTCACCATCTCTAAATTGATAAAAAGATTAATATCACAACTTTTTGCTAGAGGTCACTCATTACAAAACAACACATTTTGAATAAAGTGTGACAAGTTTTTTGTGGAGGAGCAACGATTTCAGGCGTGATCTTCAATATAAAAACGCATAAAGAAGATAAACCATGTCGTTTGATCGTGGCAAATGGAAAAGCGCCACTGATTAATTTGGAAATTTTTTTAATTTTCTAGCAACTAGATGTATAACTAATAAATATACAGTCAGTAATAGTTTGGAATTCATTGAACTTATAAAACAGAAACAGAAAGTGTATATGGCTACAATGGATGTAGTATCATTATACCCGAATACACGGGTTAATAGAGCCAATGAACTTATTGTACAAAAGTTAAAAGAACAAGAAGAATTGTCTATAAAACAAATTGCAGAAATAAACGATATATTGCAGTACATATCACAGAATACTTTCTTTAGATATAATGATGAGATTTATAGACAAAAAAGTGGAGGACCTATAGGATCCCAGTTGTCAGGCTAATTTGCAGAGTTGGTCATGCAGGACAAAGCAGAGCAAGTAATAACCAAACTAAATGAAAAACCCATAATATATGCGAGATATGTTGATGACATTTTTGTTGTGTCACACATCCCAGAAGACGAGTTGCTGTGACTCCTGCCATCCACGAATGCAGAAAATGAATGCATTAAATAACTTAATAAAAAGAGCATTTACTCATACGAGTAATAAAAGATACCAACAGGATGAAATAGCATGAATTAGAAATATAGCTAGAAAATATGGATATCCCAATAAAGTGATTAATAGCTTAGTTAAAATATATGTTGACATAGAAAAACAGAACAAAGTCAACAAAAAGGGAAAATAAAAAATACAATATGTGAGATCGTTCCCATACATACAAAATGCCAGAAAAAATAAGACTATTAAAAAGTACAAAAAGGGAATAGGAACATTACTAAAACGTCACATAAATTAGTATGCAACACGGCACAAAAAACACCGCTAATGGAAAAGGTAGGTGTTTACGAAATACCAATAAAACCAAAAATAATGACAGATCCACAGAAATGTTATTATGGTAGTACCAAGAACAGACTTAAAAAAGAATTAACCAGCACAAAAATAATTCGAAAAAGCAAGAAGAAAAAACAGCAATGATGCAACATTGCTTACAAGAAAGAACAAGCCCAGACTTTGAAAATGTTTCAATACGTGGAATGTACAGAACAGAATGAGAGTTACGATACTCAGAAGCAGCAATGATTGAGAACAAAGATAGAGCTTGGAATAGCAATGAACCACATATTTTACCAGAAGTGTGGACTGGGCCGCTGGACTATAGGGGCAACCGGGGTGGTCGCCCCAGGCCCCGCGCCTTCAAGGGGCCCCGCAGTTTAGAAAACAAAATAATTTTCGGTAAAAAAAAATTTTATAACTTTTGGGGCGCAAAGCCCTTAAAATCATATTTTTGAAGTTTTTTTTTTGTTTGTTTCCAATCTCCCCATTTTTGAATATGTTATCCCCCCTGTTCGTCGTACGGACACTGAGATTTGCAGGTTTGAAATTATTTTTGTAACCACCTTTATCTTTTCCGCATTCATGAAAGAGTAAATTAAATTTCATCATTTTGTGGTCCCCTACTTTTATACAGTATGTCCAACAATTTCTGTGAAAACCTGATACTTAAATTTAAGGAGATAAAAAGAACAATATGCAAGTTACTTTCGGACTACACATGGAGGCCACTTTTCCAACATTACAAGAATTTGAAAAAAAAAAAAAGGCAACTTTCATATATGAACACTTATAAAAGTTTAGAATGTCACTAATTTGTCAGTTACTCCACTGTGCATAAAAAATCAATCACTAAACATGTATCAAGGGGAAAAAACTGTTTATACCAATTTATTATAGAGGGATCCTTATTATATTTCTTATACAAAAATATTCGTAATGCGAAAATATTCGCTAAGCAAGTATCTTTTTATCATTTTGTGAATAAGCTGTTATAAGAGTCACAATGCAACCTAAACCTCTTCTCCCGGGAAAAAGAAAATCGTAGATTTGCACAGTTTTTACTCTCTCTCTCTCTCTCTCTCTCTCTTTCTTTCTCTCTCTCTCTCTCTCTTTCTTTCTCTCTCTCTCTCTCTTTCTTTCTCTATATCTCTCCCTCTCTCTTTCTTTCTCTCTCTCTCTCTTTCTTTCTCTCTCTATATATATATCTTTCTTTCTCTCTTTCTCTCTCTCTCTCTTTCTTTCTCTCTCTCTATATATATCTTTCTTTCTCTATATCTCTCCCTCTCTCTTTCTCTCTTTTCTCTCTCTTCCTCTCTCTCTTTCTCTCTCTTCCCTCCTGTCTCTATTTCTTTCTCTCTCTTTTCTCTCCTGTCTCTATTTCTCTCTCTCTCTCTCTTCCCTCCTGTCTCTATTTCTTTCTCTCCTGTCTCTATTTCTCTCTCTCTCTCTCTTCCCTCCTGTCTCTATTTCTTTCTCTCCTGTCTCTATTTCTCTCTCTCTCTCTCTTCCCTCCTGTCTCTATTTCTTTCTCTCTTGTCTCTATTTCTCTCTCTCTCTCTCTCTTTATCTCTTTCTCTATCCCTATCGTTTTCTCTCTCTCTCTTCTCTCTCTCTTTGTCTCTTTCTCTATCCCTATCGTTTTCTCTCTCTCTCTCTCTCTTTATCTCTTTCTCTATCCCTATCGTTTTCTCTCTCTCTCTTCTCTCTCTCTTTGTCTCTTTCTCTATCCCTATCGTTTTCTCTCTCTCTCTCTCTCTTCTCTCTCTCTGTCTTTCTCGCTTTCTCTATCTCTCTCCTCTCTCTCTCTCTCTCTCTCTCTCTCTCTCTCTCTGAACTTTCAGTCCGTATTATAGTCTTTTCTTAAGCTTAAAGCAAATATTTCTTTGAGATAATCATTTTGTCTTTACGGTAGTGTTCGTGTGTCTTCCTCACGAACGGTAATTTTCAGAAACGACTTTATTAAAATATGAGATTTATTTTTTAGTGCCCACAACGAAATGTTGCTCTGGGCCCCGCAATGAAATTTCGCCCAGGGCCTCGCAAGATCTCCATCCGGCCTTGAGTGTGGAAAACGCTAATAAAAACAGAAGCTGACCAAAAGAAGAGAAAAAAGATGCAGTGGTCAAAACACAGATGGCGCTACTGTTGTAAAAGTTAGGTAAGAAGACAGACTACATGACGAAATACCCCACATGCTAAGTCAAGAGGCCCCGTGCATTTTGTCAAAATACAGCACAGGTTCATTGTGCTATTAGAAACAACAAGTGGCGTCAGATGATGAACATGGTTATGTTCGAAAACGTTAACGAGTACATATATTGTTGGAGTGTGTTAACTACTTTGCTCAGGGGATTTTGTGCTGTACATAAATTTTAAGTTGACAGTAATATACGTGGTTATAAGTGTAATTTGGATAGTGCTGAATGTTTCACTCAAGGATTACACGAATATACATGGTGTGAATAAACATAGTGTGGTGCTTTCAGCTACATGTGTAAATAAACGGAGTAACGACGGACACGTCCATGACATGACTGTGAGATTTCTTGAGGGCTTTTCAAGGAAACTGTATGTATATAACTAAATTTTAACTATTTTTCAGCAACAGATATTATTACAGCAGTGTATGAGAATTTTACTGTATTCAGCATATAAGTAATTGGAATAAAAAAAGAAGCTAAGACTGCATTAACCCAATTTTGTCTGGAAAATCACCAATATCCGAAGTTTGAAGATATTAAAATTATTAAGAGCTGTAAAAACGAAAGGCAGTTGAGAATTGCAAAATCAGTATTAATTGAAAAAAACAGATCAAGATTGTGTAACATTAATGAGCCAAGCAAATTAAACGAACAATGGAAGGCATTAATAAAGATGGAACAACAGTTAAGAGGGGAAAAGGAAAAGAGAGCAGCACTGACAATAGATGGCGCCAGAGACACAAAGATGCAGAGATTGCGACTGAAGCCGGAACCTCAATGACTTTGCTCACTTGAGCTGTGGTAGGCAGAGTGACACATTGGCCTCCTGATGACGACAGAAGTACTGTTGCAAGCGCTAGAGGATTGGTATGATGGGCTGAATGAGGTTGGCCTTTGCGGTAGACTTAGTACGGTGTTTGAAGTGGATGGAGCACTTTTTTAGTCACAGTTGACAAAGGTTTAACTGCCTGGGAATGTAAATAGCGTAATTATGCACATAGTGGTTTTAACTGAATGTATGAATGAGTTGTATGGTGTGTATATTTGAGTGGTTTTTATGGAGATGACGAGCTATGTTTACGTCTCAGACGGCATAATGAAACCTGCGTTTTTTGTCCAGTCAATAAAAAAAAACAAAAAAAAAACGATGTTTCATGACCGGAAGAACGAATCCCACAAGCAAGGAGTTTTTCAACCTTAGAAGGCCAACTACATTACATGATGATAATTGACGTGCTTGAAGTGTAAAGGAAAAAAATGACCAACAACCTTCCGGTAAGTGATTGGCCATTTAATGATATGTCATTAATGAATTGCACGTAAATATGCGCACTTTGCTGGAGTTTAATCCTTAAAGGTGCAAATATTATGACATAAGGTGTACAGTATACGAACTGATAAAAAGCGTAGAGTTGTTTGAGTAAAGGGGTGGAGACCTCCAAAAACAACTTGGTCACACTTTATTTAAAATGTGTTATTTTGTAATGATTGACCCTTGGTGAAAGCACATGTATCGCTTGGTGTTTCACTCTAGCAAGAAGTTGTAATATTAACCATATACGAAGTGTGTTTTATGAGAGATTATAACTCTTAGGATTATAATTTCAAACATTTAATTGATAAAAGAAATGAAGGAAGATAAAAAGTTACAGGATCGATTTAGAGATGTTGAACATCTTAGGGGAAAGATGTACAACATCTTTCTCCAAAGATGCTCAACATCTCTAAATTGGTAAAAAGAAATGAAGGAAGACAAAAAGTTACATAGAAAGGAAAAGAAAATATTTCTGCAGGATCAATTTAGAGATGTTGAACATCTTAGAGGATCCAGCGAAAACGGAGTTTTCTTTAGAAAAATAAATATAGGTCGTAAAAACTTAAAATCTAGATCGCTCTTTGCAAAAGTAAATATGGAACTTTACTAAGTAACAAAACCGATATATTACAAAGGTGGAATGAACATTTTGATGAATTGTTGAATTATGAAAGTACAGGCAATGAAGAACATGGTGTAAATATACGATGTCATCGCTCTGTCCACGTTATTTTATAAACAACGAATAGCAACTGAAAAATTGTTCTACCGACACCGCTGGGATCGAACCCCAAATCTCTCGATAACTAGCCGAGTGCGTTCGCTTTACGCTACGGTGGCAACAATTCACAGCGCTATTCGTGGTTTATCAGTCAGCATCTGACTACACACATCCATATTGATGGGCTCAGCAACTGATGTGTCGCCATCTAGTGGCATTCAACAAAGCAAGCTGTTTAATTACAGCTGATAAATCCAAAGGGCGATAGAACAGAAGAACATGATGTCACCTTAAGAAGTGATCACAACATAATATATATATTCACAACAGAAGAACATGATGTCACCTTAAGAAGTGATCACAACATAATATATATATTCACAACAGAAGAACATGATGTCGCTTTAAGAAGTGATCGAACCTCCATCACTGATTGAAATGGAGGAGGGGCTTAAGAAACTGAAAAATAATAAAGTGGCTGAACCAGACTCATTACCATCTGAACTCCTGAAGAATGCAGAGCCAGCTGTCACAGAAGCACATCTTGCATCCAATCTGGATTAGTGAAGTGTTTCCCTCAGAATGGAAACAAAGTATAATATGTCTTATACATAAAAAAGGGGATATTCTTGTGTGTTCCAATTGTAGAGGGATAGGTCTACTGTGCACTGCTTACAAATTATTCATGAATATTCTATTTAACAGGCTATCTCCTTTTGTCGACGGAATTATCGGGATTATCACTGTGGATTCAGAAAGGGAAGGTCCACTTCTGAACAAATATTCAATCTTCGTCAAATTCTTGAGAAATGTAATGAGTATGGTATCGACACACATTACCTTCTCATAGACTTCAGAACTGCCTATGACAGTATAAACAGAAAACTACTCATAAGAGACATGAGAGATTTCAACTGCCCCGAAAAATTAGTACGGCTTACAGCACTTACTCTCGAAGAAACATTGAAAACCCAAGAAAGTTTCTCGGAACCTATGGAAATTAAAAATGGAGTAAGACTGGGAGATGCCCTGGTATGTCTCCTCTTCAATATCAATCTGGAGAAAATAATCAGAGATTCAAACATCAACACTAGAAGTACCATTTTTAAGAAATCTGTGCAAATCCTTGCCTTTGCTGATGACATAGATATCATAACAAGAACACCAACAGCCTTAAAACAGGCTTTTTTTACTTTAGAAGGCAAGGCAAGGAAAATGCAACTCATGATCAACCAAACAAAAACTAAATATAGCAAAAAAAAAAAAAAAAAAAAAAAAAAAAAGCTCCACCAGTTCTCTAGAAATTGGATCTTACCACTTTGAACACGTGAGTAGCTTTACTTAGGTTCGGCAGTCAATATCAAGAATGATACAGGTACAGAAATAAAAAAAAAAAAGAAAAAGGAACCATTGCTGATAGTCATAGCTTCTACGCCTTCAAAAATATCTAATAAAGCATGATTAGAATAAGTACTAAATTGTTGCTTTATAAGACTGATAAAACATATACTTACATATGCATCTGAAACATTGACAATGTCTGTAAGGGATGAAGAGACCCTTGAAATTTTTGAAAGAAAATGTTTACGGAGTATCTTTGGTGGTGTGCAGACAGATTGCTTATGGAGAGAGTCAAAAGCTTGAACTACATTGTGCCTACAAAGAAAGAGATATCGTGAAGTTTATTAAACGTCAACAAATAAAATGGGCGGGCCACTAAGTGAGAATGTGCGATGAAAGAAATTAAAAAAAGTATTTTCACACAACCAATGGGAGCTCGATTTGGAAGAAGACCCAAGCTACGATGGATTGACAATGTTGATAGAGACTTCGCACTTCTGAAAGCCAAAAACTGGCGGACGTTGCCAAAAAAAGGACAGAATGGAAAAAAACTTTTTAAGGGCGAAATACGTTATTAATGTAATGTCGGACATTGGGCATTATTTTCGTATTTTAGGTGTTACGATAAAAGAACTGGAATTAGAAGTCAAGCGACAAAGGAAAGACGCTGCACATGTTTTCCCGTTTCCAGGAAAAGAATTCTTCTATTTTTTTTTTCGTTTCCAGGAAAGGAACGTTTTAGTTTCTTTGTTGGGAAATCAGCCTTCTGGAAAATGGCGCACTGAACATTTCTAGCAGTACATCTGCAAGTTAAAGTAGTCGGATTACTAAAGACCCTTGAGGGAAATGGTTTTCAGATGTGTTGTAAGACTCCAACATGGTGCCCGACCGTCTGAGAAAATGTACTTGTTTATTGTAACCAAAGCAGTTCGGAATGTACGAACACAATAGTGTAAACAAAGCTGTCCGTTGGAGCTTAGTTCGTGAAAAAGGTCAAGGTCGAGATACGAGCCGGTAGCGAAGGCTGGGAGCGAGGGAGCAAGCAGATCGGAGAAGGGGAGGCAACAGCGGATGCTCGTTGTCTGCCTCTCTCTCTAGATAGTTCATTGCGCCTCAGGCAATGAGCAGAGGTTAGCACGTGACCAGAAGTGAGGAGAAGAATTAGTTGAAGTTTGGTGGTGGAAGGAGCACGTGTACGTTGCTCGGTAGTACTCTAGCAACTTATGTCCTCTTGGATGGAGGGGAATTTAGCGTCTTCGTGATACAGGCCGTTTTCAGGCTCTCACACGAGCGTGGAGATTCTGTACCGAAGTTGCGGACAGACTCCGGCAGGGATTATTCGGACAAACCATAAAGTGTTAGCAAGGAGAGCGGCACTACGACGAAAACGGAAACGTGAAATAATGCGTGAGTGATTTTTCTCCACGAACGAAGTCTCCGATTCCGATAAAAAGCCTAGGCTCAGACAGCATTTCTTCGGATAACGATTAAATTTCGTCAAGTTTGAAAATTTTGACTGATTCCTTTCAAGATCGGTCTCTTCGTTATTCTCTCACCTTCCCTCTCTATATCAGCAGATCTTAATAGTAAAGCTGAGGGAGAAGAGCGCCTGTTTGACCAATTATTGGTTATCTAAGTAGTATGCAGCTTGACCTATTGTCTGTGGGGTAGGTGCTCTGGTGAACAAACTTTGATTACAGAGCCTTGCAGTACTTTAAATTACGTAAGGCAGGTAGAACATTTACTTTCGCCCCTACTACCTCCTTGAGAAGGCTAGGGCCCACACAGGGCTATCGAGTCATTGGAGAAGAAAAGATGTTCTTCCCGGGGACGAAGAAACAGAGACCTGTCACTTTTTTTATAACAGACTCAATTTTTTTTACCATGCAGGCCTTGATTACCAACTAAGCCCGCAAGGCACGGGCCTTGAGCCCCCAAAATCCCAGTATCCCCCCCCCAAGCTTTTGATTTTTGTTGGTTATATTTTTTACTTTTTAGGTTTTCCGAGAATGTGTATCACGAAGTAAGGAACGACTTATGCTGCAACTACAGAATATGCTGCAACTGACATGGAATAACCCCACAACCATATGATTTCGAACTAACGTTTTCATCAGGTAGCCTACCTACCAACAAGTGGTTGCATCGACATAAGTCGGTATGTTTATGAAGAGGGTTGGGGTAAAACGCTTGGGAAAACCACACGGGGTATAGAAAAACGTCTCTGCCGGTGTCCAAATGCCCGTTTGAAAACAAAATAGGAATAGCGGGGGGGGGGGGGTATTGCTTAATACAACGATAGTCCATGTGAAATGTGTATACGTAGGTTCAGCAGAGAGAGAAAACTGAAAAGAGTAAACAAAAAAGACATCGGAAATTGTAGTACCAAGCCGCCATCCATTCGTAGAAGTAGGATCGGAAGAGGAAGAAGTTCCAACTTCGAAAATTCTTTAAAAAAAAAAAAACACCAAGAACCGGCCCAACATAAGACCTGAGACCAACAGATATATTCATGGATGAATGGATGAAGTAGATAGTAATTGTAGACAATAAAAAAACCAAAAAAAAAAAAAACAGGTAAGCCTGCGAAGTCGTCGTGTAACGGAACCTCAGTATATAAGTGTAGGGTAATTACATTTTCAGTAAATAAGACAGCAACATACAGAACATTATATAATAACAAAAGTGTAGGCAGAAAACTGTCCTGAAAAAATATAGGAGGTACTATTTAGAATGGGATTATCATTTTGCTGTAGGGGCCCTGCAACGCTTACTGTGCCTAGGGCCCCATAATACCTTAAGCAGGCCCTGTTACCATGTGCAAAACATTCTGCTATTATGAGAAGTGTTTTTATATGCAAGGGTACAGATTTAAATAGTGTACCACAATCGTTTCGTGTACCACAATTCTTTTTTTTTTTTGTTATTTATTTATGATCTGTATCTTTCTACAAACAGGAAATGGTCATAAGACACTGCCGCACGGTAATTATGAGTTTTGTGTGTGTGATCTTGAAGCTTTTTTTTTTTTTTGATTGAAGGTTTAACGAACACCGAGAGCAACTTAATGGGTTATAAGCTAAGGTACCAGATTTTTAAGATGAAATTTGAGGACAAAATGTCAGGTTGTCCTCTATTTCAATGCAAAATTCAGGGCAATTTCATTTCAACATAAGGATAAGATTGAGGACAACATCTGACACACTATGGTAAAGCCGATTATTAGCAAAGAATGTTATGAACTGTACCATAATTGTCCAGTTTCATGGGAAAACATATGATGACTCTGAAGGATGACTTTCATGTGAAATGAAGATTGACACATTATAGTAAAGCCGAAGATTAGCAAAGAATGTTATGAACTGTACCATGATTTTGAAGATCACAATTTTGAAGATGATAATCGGATTGTCATCTTCAAAATTTGTATTATATGGCGTAATCCCGTATTTCTTTCATGATGTACCATGATTGTCCAGTTTCATGGGAAAACATACGATGAATCTGAAGGATGACTTTCAAATGAGAACGTTATTGAGGACATCTGGCACATTATGGTAAAGCCGAAGATTTGCCGACCCGGTGGCGCAGTGGTCTAAGCGATAGTCTCTGATCATTCGTCCGAAAGGGATCCAGGTTCGATGTAGGATGTTGTGTTTGTCTTACGGCACTGGCTCTCTCCCTTCCCTGGAACCAATGACCCTAATTTATGGACGGGCGTCTGCTTATAGCCCATTGAGTTGCTCACGGTGATCGTCAAACCCCCAATAAAAAATAGCAAAGAATGTTATGACCTGAACCAGAATTGTCCAGTTTCATGAGAAAACATACGATGAATCTGTTTGTTTGTTTGATTGGAGGTTTAACGACCACCGTGAGCAACTCAATGGGCTATAAGCAGTCGCCCGTCCCTAATTTAGTGTCACTGGTTCCAGGGAAGGGAAAGAGCCAGTGCCGTAAGACAAACACAACATCCATGCCTGACCGGGATTCGAACCCGGACCCCTTACGGACGAATGATCAGAGGCCAACGCCTTAGACCACTGCGCCACCGGGGCGGCACGATGAATCTGAAGATGATTTTCATGTGAAATAAGTATGAAATAGCAATTAAGTAAGACCATGCAGAATATTGCTTCTGATAACTTCAAGTGTTACTCATAAGGAGTAGCACGTGCAGACAAGGCTACATTTTGATTTTGTACTGAAATTTCATTGTGATTCTGAACAAGAAAAAATATCTGAAGCCAGAAAACTACTGCACACTGAGCGGACAGAAACCATGGGATATCTCTGTATGTTATCTTTACGAAAAACAATATTCTAAGTCCAATAATTTCACTTGAAGTAACAGTTTAATGAAAAAGTGCTGAACAAAAAGTTGTAGAACTCTCAAAGGAATCAACCAAATGCGATCAAATTCAGCATGAATTACTTATTTAATTGCGAGAAAGTGAATGGCAACCCCTGTAGAGCAGCGGTCTAAGCGCTGGCTTATAACGAATCGTCCGAGATGGATCTAGGTTTGAATCCAAGTGAGGCACAGATTCGTGTTTGTCTTACGGCACTGGCTCTCTCCCTTCCCCGGAACCAGTGGCTCTAAATTAGGGACCGCCGACTGCTTACAGCCCATCGAGTTGCTCACTGCAGTGGTTAAACCCCGAACAAAAAACAACAAAAGTGGATGCTGAAAAAGATGAGATTTATTCTCCATTTTATTTATAAATATTTTAGTTAAATCGGGTTAACAATTTCGTGACTAAAGCGCCCAACGCGCCTTTACATGCAAACAACCCTAAGCACCCGGATAGCACGAGTAGGATTTCCTACTCCTCATGTCCTTTGAACTTGCACGGCGTCCAAGAAATCATCCTCAGTCATCATTGTTGTCGCTAAACAAAGAAGTGAACTAGAAGTTGGTCTGTCCCAGGGCTATACCATTCAGCCTTTGGACATCTCGCAGTAGAACTCTGTCCCAAAAGCGAAGTTTATGGGTAGAAATTTGTTGTAAAAAATTCTTATGTTCTCCTGAACCTAAATAGATAAATTCAGAGCATATTTTTTACCAGAAAGAACAACAAAGGGGTAAAGTAAACAATATTTTCCGGATGTTTCCGCTCTCTCCTATCTGCCTAAGGCTCTGAGTAGAAGAATGCATTGATTGCCCCAGGGAAACGTGCGAAGGTTAGTGTACATCAAGCTCAGAGATCCAAAGTTTCGAGTGATGACCCAGCACTAATCCTTTTTCGTTATTGCCAAACGAAGGAAGATTGAAATTCGGAAAAGAGCAGCAGACATCGAAAGTTTAATTTTTTTTTAATTGCCACTTTCAGTTTTTGACGACAAAAACTAAGAAATTAGGATCTTTGACGTCCTCAGTCAAGTTTTATGGAATTGAGGACGCCTGACACCATACTATAAACAATCGCCCGTCCCTAATTTAGAGCCACTGGCTTCAGGAAAGAGAGAAAACAAGCTCCGTACGACAACCACAACATCCATGCCTCACCGAGACTCGAACCCGGACACTTCACGGCTGAATGGTCATACGACAGCCCTTATACAACTGAGCCACCGGGACATCGAGGCATTTTAAAGAGGCTGCCTTAGTTCTCTAAAGAAAAGAATTTGCATGGTGTGATCAACTTTTTTTTTTGGTCGAAGGTTTATCGACCACCGTGAGCAACTCAATGGGCTATGAGCAGTCGCCCGTCCATAATTTAGAGTCACTGGTTCCAGGGAAGACAGAAATCCAATGCCGTAAGACAAACACAACATCCATGCCTCACCGGGATTTGAAGCCGGACGAATGTTCATAAGCCAGCGCTTAGACCACTGTGCCACAGGGTCGGCGATCAACTTTGGTGCAATTCCTTTGTAGCACTTTGTTTCCATACAAAAGTAAAGCAATAATATTAATTACAATATACGCATTTGTGTTTCATAAAGTGCTCTAATTTTAGTTTTACGAAACAATACCTGTAGGTTTGAAACAATTTGAATCATTGAAACGCCAACAGAAATTAATAATAACGTGGAATTTAAAAAATTTGGTAATTGAAAACTAATGGATTTTCGCAAATGGGCCTCAATGGTTATTTTTCGCACGGCACCCTGAATCCTTCCAGTATGCCATTGCACATACGTCATAAGTTAGGCACGGAAACCTTCTTCCTGAGAATCACTCTGGAATCAATCTTCCTTCAATGAGTAATGAATGTTTTTTAATGACCACCATGAGCAACTCAGTGGACTATAAGCAGTCGCCCGTCCCTAATTTATGGCCATTGGTTCCAGGGAAGGGACAGAGCTAGTGCTGTAAGACAAACATAACATCCACGCTTGACCAGGACTCGAACCCGTACCCACAAAAACGAATGATCATAAGCCAATGCCTACGCCACTGCGCCGCAATGAATATGTCTTGGGATCATCAAGTTTCACAGAGGTCTTTCTTCAGTGGATGCAGGAAACTCTTGTTTTGTTTCGGCGTATAACTATCAATATGGGAAACTCTTCGGGCTACGAGCAGTCACACCTCAAGCCACTTGCTGTAGGTAAGGGAAGAGTCACTGCCATAGGTCACGAACACCACCCGTACCTCATCGGGAGATGCTGAGTTCACAAGGCCAGGATACCATGCTGACGTCACAGAAGATATGCCTCTACCACCGATATATTACTATGAGCAGAGCAGATGTAAACATTGTGTTTTTTGAAGCAGTCAGAAAATTCGTGTAACCAATGCCGAAATAAAGCAGATGCAACAAATAACTGTTCGCTAGTTTGTATCAGACAACATTGCGTAGGCAGCGATCTTTTAAACAAATCACTTCCTAACATAATTTGGAGTATTTAATTCGCAGGATTTCAGTAAATTTCTGATTCTAAATATTTTTCGTATATTTTGCAGAGCTTCTCATTCGCAACAAAGTTACAAGTTTTTTTTCCTAATGACTAGTGCATACCATAGATAGCAACATACGTTCTCTTGAATGGGGTGTGAACTGAAAATTAAATAACTTCGGAAATTTTTTTAGTTATGTTCATTTTGTTAATGAGAATAGTAATCCGATAATTGACATTACTGTATGCAGAACACTATTATTAATAAAATTAACGATATTGTAAATTACAAATACAGTATATTCGTAATTCCACTAAACCTATAGCAAATAACTTTTAAAATATTTTATTAAAATAAAAAAATGTAATTTTTTCTTCATATTTTGATCAAAGTTGATGAAAACGGGAGCCAATTGAAAAGGTGTGAACAAAGACGTCTTAATGCAATCGCGGTACCTGGGCCCGATAATTTTAGGGCACCTTTTCGACCTAACTTTTAAATTTTGAAAGTCTTGCAATTAGAAAAGTATGTTTCTTTAACAAACGATAAGCTGTTGATAAAAAAGCCAACTCAGAAAAGAAATAAGTAACGAAATTTAAATTAAATAAGGCCAACTGAAATTAAATTAACATTTTCGTGCAAAATAATGGCGTTGTATCGAAATCAAGTCAACAGAGAAATTTGTTTTCTAAAACTACGCGTCAATGCCCAGTGATAGCGCGTCAAAGCATCAATAAAAAACTATAATTTAAGAATATGAACATACTGTATAATACAATGGTATGTTCATATTATGAACATACCATTGTATTCTTCATTTAAAACTTTTATTGGAAAACTTCGAGCTCTGACTCTTCTGTGTTATGTACTGCTTAATTTTAACCATCAAAACTACAAAATAAACACACACACACACACACACAAATAAATAAAATAAATAAACTTTGCCACAAATTTGAGGGCACTGGGTGTGAAACTATGTTCTGGGAACATAAAGCTCCTGACGGATTAAATAAGTTTAGTTATTCGAGTTTTGACTTGTTGTAACCACCGGTTGATGTCGCCGTATAAGACTGTCTAAAAACCTTTCCCAACTGTCTGATACGATTTAGCATGAAATAGCGTCATTGTTAACATTATTATTGAAGTGGTTACTAATTACTGTATAATAAAAATCCGTAACAACACAGTAAAAATTATTTTGCGTTTTTTAGCTTTGTTTCGTTATTTAAACATTTCAGAAAACGAAAACATTTGCTGCAACGGATAGAGTACGAATACCCAGTAGATTCAAGTCTTTAAGCAGTAAAATAACCAGAAATGAAGGCATCTTTATCACTATATCACATCTTTATCACTATCAATATTCTAAATAACCAGAAATGAAGACATCTTTATCACTATATCACATCTTAATCACTATCAATATTCTAAATAACCAGAAATGAAGACACCTTTATCACTATTGCATTTCCTCAAAAATTTCCGGAAAATGTCATTTAAAGAAACATCCATAACTTTCAGAGAAACTTCGAAATCGCTAATGTGAGTCCCGTTCCACGTTGTACCATCTGATGAAGACCTTATCGAATGGTTGTGTATCGTTTTTCGATATCTTTTATCGCACAGGCACAATTGACTAAAACTGTGACCCCAGCATAGTATCCTAGCCTTGTGAACTTAGCATATCCCGTACCTCATCCAGTTTTTGGACCAGGGACCAGTTCGCTTGCCAGAAACCAACAGCTCTGACCACTTGTTCACTGGCGAGGCCCACAGTTTAACAGCTATGTATAGAATGAGCACAGTCTTTTCCGTATCGTGCCGGGCAAAAGTACAGAGACAAAATAATCTAAGCTCTGGCTTCTGATCATTCGTCCGAGACGACTCCAGGTTCAAATCCTAGTGAGGTATGGCTGGTGTGTAGGACTTACGGCACTGGCTCATTCCCTTAACTGGAACCAGTGAACCTAGTTTAGGAATGGGCACCGGCTTGTAGCCCTGACTTACTCACAGTATAGTTAAACACACAAACAAACAAAGAAGTATTTATAAATTGATAACAAGGAACAGTACACCAATTAAGTAGTAAATAGTAACACTGTACTAGTGATCCAATTTATTGGCGTAGAAAGTAGACATATTAGCGTTACCAAGCTTTCGCACAGCAATCAGATGGCTTTTTCAAGGAAGTTAGATAGAAACTGCAACTGAAAAATAGAACGCATTTACAATTTGAACGCGGAAACTTGACTTGATAACAATAGATACGACGGTGTATTCATTTAAAGATATGACGCATCACGTTGGTTGCACGCGCGGTATCCCGCTTGGTCACTAATACTAGCTCCTACAGTTTCCAAGGACAAGTATATAAACAGAATAATGGCGCTCCGATGGGATCCTCACTTTCACCCGTCTTTGCAGATGCAATACTTCGCCCAATTGAACGGAATATATTCTCCAGCATTACCCCACGGCCTACCACTTGGCTGCGTTATGCAGACGACGTGTTTTTTGTATAGCCTCACGGAAAAGAGAGACTTCCGATGTTCCTTGATAAAATCAATTATATGTATCCTACGATCAATTTCACGATGGAGCTTGAACACAACAACGCTTTGCCTTATCTGGATGTTCTTTTGAGAAAATCGCCTGACAACCGCCTCGGTACACAAGTCTACTGCAAACCCACGTCCGTCCCCAACCTGATGCTCCGATGCTCTTTCTGTCCCGCAGAATACAAAACAGCTATCTTCCGTTCTCGAATTCGAAGAGCCTTTGCCGTTTCCTTCGTTACCCATTCTAGATAACACGAAATTGAAAGCGCCATCAAGTTAGCCACTGATGCAGGATATTCGTTGAATCAGATACGTAACTTTATACAAAAAGCCAGGGTCAAACATTCTAATCTACCTGTGCCGCAGATACGTTATTTAGGCTCAATTCCCTACATACCAAATGTGTCTTACAAACTCAAAAACGCCCTGAAAAAGATAAACTACGGCGTCGGCTTAAGGTCTCCTGCATCTTTACATACTATGCTAAAGGAAAGTAGTGAAAAACCACCTCTCTCCTGCGAAGTAGGTGTTTATGCGATCCCCCTACAGTATCTGGACGGCTCTAAACGTTACTACATTGGAATGACCAAGTGTTCGTTTGGAATCAGAGTCAACGAACATAAAAAAGACACAACATACGGTAAAGTAGCCACGGCTCTATCCAGAGAAGTGAAATTCAAGTCCGCTACTCCTATGTGGGACGATATAAAGAAATTAGCTACTTACTCTACCCTTAAAGGTACAGACATTCGAGAAACCTTGGAAATTATTACCAACAGCGATACTTGCAATGATTGCGTCTCATTCGAGTTGCCACGAATTTAGAACCAATTCTTCAAGTAAAGCCTTCTGCTTACCAGGATACCGCGCGTGCAACCACCGTGATGCGTCATATCTTTAAATGAATATAACGTCGTATCTATTGTTGTCAAGTTTCCGCGTTCAAATTGTTAATGCGTTCTATTTTCAGTTGGAGTTTCTGTCTAACTTCCTTGAAAAAGCCATCTGGTTGATGTGCGAAAGCTTGGAAACGCCAATGAATCGGATCACTAGTACAGTGTTACTGTTTACAAGTATTTATATTTCACAGTTAAATATATTTTCTACATTTTTTTTTTAATTTAATGACCACTGAGAACATCAAAGGCTGAAATCCCTGGGAATATCAAATTTAAAGTCACTTTATCTTCTCTCATTGCCATTGTCAAAACACAGTTAAAAAAAAGAACTTTTCACTTTCTAAATAAAAGATTTCATGAATACAGTACATCCCTTGCAAAAAATGCCAAATCATCACACCTAACGTACATATTTTCAATAATGAAAAATACACTCAGTGGCCACTTTATTATGACCACCTCACAGTTTTAAGCAAATGAGGTATGGCAGTACGCTGTTGCCACAAGAAGGCGAGGTTAGTTTAAAAAGGGAAACCTTAGTGCTTGCGACAGTATTAGAAGTGATTTTGGGGTGACGAGATGTGTAAAAAATGCGATTTGACGGACTTTCAACGTGGGATGATTGTAGGAGCTCGGAGCCATGGAGCGAGTATCACCGAAACCGCCGCATTCACGAAATGTTCCACAGCAGCTGTCGTTAAAATGTTTAAAGACTGGACTGTCAGCCAAAAACTGGGTCTCTACGTGCAACGTATGGTCGTCATCGAGTAGTGACTGCTCGGGCGGAACGGAGAGTGCCCAGACTGGTAACAGACAACAGAAGGGCAACAGTGTAGCAAATTACAGACCATCTTAATCAAGGATCCCCTCAAATGATCTCTGCAAGCACTGTTCGCTGTACACTGGCAGCCGAAGGCCTGTTCGAACACCTTTGCTGTCAGCAGTTAACAAGAGAAAACGTCTACAGTTCGCACAGGAGCAGAAGGATTGGACAGTCGATATTTGGAAATAAATTATGTGGCCCGATGAATCACGTTTTTAGTTGCACCATGCCGATGGCCGAGTGAGAATTTGGCGGAAACAGCACGAAAGCATGGACTCCAAATGCATTGCTACAACCCTTCAAGCTGGTGGAGGCAACGTTATGGTTTGGGGAATGTTTTCCTGGCATGCTTTGGGCCCTTTAATTCGTGTTGATCAACGTCTGACTGGCACATCATATCTAAACATCGTTGCGGACCAAGTGCATCCTGTCATGTGGATGATTTATCCCAATGGCGATGGCTACTTTCAACAAGATAATGCATCCTGCCATAGTGCTCGTATTGTACAGGATTGGTTTCAGCAACATGCCGGTGAGTTTACTTTGCTTAGGTGGCCCCCACATTCTCCAGATCTCAACCCCATTGAGAATTTGTTCGATGAAGTTGAACGAGCCATCAGACAGCTGGATCCACAACCCTGCAATCTCACACTCCTGGAAAGTGCTATTCATCAAGCATGGTCTCAGATTCCACAAACCACCAATCAACATCTCGTGGAGTCCATGCCACGAAGAATCGACGCAGTATTAAAGGCAAAAGGTGGTCCAACGAAGTACTGAGGGGGTGATCATAATAAAGTGGCCACTGAGTGTATAACCTGAAACTGGATTTTCCCCAGAGTATTTGAAAGTTACATTTTGATTATTGTTTCAGTGAATTTTCATGTACCAGAATTTGGAGTTGTTCTTCAAACACAGACAACCCTGCAGCAATTATTCGTCTGTATGAAGAATCATGCTTTGAAAATCAAATGAAAGCCGAAAATATCCGCTCCAAATTTAACAGAATATATTGCAATGACAACTGGTAAGATTGTGCATGTCAAGACTGTTCGAAGAATTCTTCGATCTAAAGGATCATATCTAAACTGTAGAGTTCCCAGAAAAATACCTCTAATACCCTTAAGAAATCAGACCAAAAGACTTTGCGAAAAAGTATATCAACTAAGCCTTTGATTTTTGGAAATCAGTCCTATTTACCGACAAAAGCAAATATAATATTTTCGGATCTGGTCATGGAAAGGTTTGGAGACTAAAAGTTCAAGAAATGAAACCTGAAAGTTTGGCTCCCACAGACAAGCATTTGTGGAGGCATTGTAATGGTTTGGTGATCTATTGCAGTAGCTGGTGTTGGAAATTACTTTTCATCAAGGCTATGACGGACTGCCTACAATACTTGAAGATATTGCAGACCAATAGGCAGACATCTGTTGACATCTTAGGACTTGGGAGCCAATGGGTCTTTCAGCAGTATAATAATCGTAAGCACACAGCCAAGACTGTCAAGGAGTGGCTGTTTTATAAGGTACTCCAAAGAACACCAATCACCAGACTTAAATCCAATTGAACACCTACAGGATAAAATGGAGAGCAGAGTTTGAAAACACACTATCCCTAATCAGAATCTTTGAAGGAAGCATTAGCACAGGCATGGTCTGATATTACACCGGATTCCATAAAACCTCTTGTGCTGTCTATGCCCCAGAGATTCAAAGCAGTGATTGATTCAAAAGGAGGGCCTACATGATATTAATTTATTCTCCAGAGGTCTGATACATGCACTTTGCTAATTTCCTTTCTTTCGTATGCTGCCTTTTGTGACAGACCATAGGCATGAGAACAGGGGGTGTGGCTGAATGTTTTCAGCCCTTGCATTTGCCATAATAAATCTGCAAAACTTGAGAGAAATTAATATTTTTGCCAATTATTTCTAAATTAAAAATATTAATATTATGACTTATCAGCAGAAGAATATTGCATTGTACCCAGCCCTTCACTTCACATCCACACACACATATTACTTATTTACAGCAAATTGATGAGTTATAATTTAAATAATTTTTTCCTAACTTTCTGCTTTTACTAGTGATAAAACTACATAATGGCCAAGAAAATGCATAATTTAACGTCAAAAAAATGAGGAGGTGCCAAAAAATGCTGTGTATTGCCTTCCATGTTAAATTCGCAAGTATATCAGGAACGGTTTTCCATGCTCTTGCACCCTTAATTACATGACCCACGCCAATTTGCTGTGCACACTCAAGGCCATTTGTACACTATACATTGAAGTCGTGAAAGCTCAGCTATGTGACACACTCTTTGTCCTTCTGTGTGGCTAATCAGTTATTTTTTATACTATTTGGCGTTGATTTGTCTCATCATGTCTAAAATGTCCTTGGACAATTGGGTGAAGAAACAAAGCAAACAAATTGATACTGATCAGGAGGTGCATGAGAGGCATTACGAAAAACCGACTGCCTCTACCAGTGTTCCTGCAGTACTGAGCAAAGGCCAATAACATGGGGCATCGACTCACCAAGAAGAAACTTCAACAGCTGGTGAAAAAGTTTTTCTACATTACGTAAGTAAATTTTTTTTCTTAAGGTTTATGCAACACTGCAACAGGAGGTAGTTAACAAAAAAAAATTATGAAGAAATGGCCTTAAATAAATTTATCAGTTTCAAAGGCTCTGGAAGCAATGGAGCAAAAAATCATCCCCTCCAATATTTTTCTTATAAGGGCAACACCCCTCCAGTTTAGTAAATTTCCTATAAAGAAGTTTAATAATCAAAAGGGTCAAGTGAAAAATATGTCATTCAAATATATTACACCAGAAATAAAGCCCATCCCAGGACAGGAAAAATAAAATTTTGTCTATAATTTTAATAGAATGTGAAATTGCCACCCTCCATCATGCAATATTCTGCACGCTTCTGTGGTGTGTCACACACCATGTGAATTTCTATCTCAACTTTCGCTTATGTTACGAAATTTCATGAGATAACTCTTAATGGTTGATTTATGTTAAAAACGTGCTTTAGATTAAACATTAATAATATCAAAAGGTATTCTTTACCTATTATTGAAACAGTATTTCACACGTTTGTTGCTCCGTGAGGTATGTGCTCCTGTCTCAAGAGAGGTCGAAGTGTGTTACGGGTTTTTTGTTAGTTAAAATTTTTTATAAATAAAACATTTTTGTTAAATATTTGCAGTTAAACGTTCATTCAATAGTACAATCAAACATTAAAAAAATTTTCAATTAATTAAAACATGCATAAGAAAAGGTTATACTCATTGGGTCATGGGGAACGCGGCTCACATAAAAGCTCTTCTTCTACGATATTATGGCAAGCGCTTTCTGTGCTCCTGGAGCACCCCCTTCAGGCCATCTATTATCTATGCGAGGGTTCTTCATGTGTGTAGCCGGAGCGGCTACACACGTGAAGAACCCTTGCATAAATAATCGCATAATAATAGGGTCACGTCTCACGGAGCAACAAACGTGCGAAATACTTTTTCAATAATAGGTAAAGAATACCTTTTGATATTATTTATGACTCACTTACGTGCTTTGACTCAGGTTTATCCTACGGAGATTTGGAAGGGCCTTTAACCCCTTCCCTAAAATGGTCTGGATTCCAAAAATGTCCTATGGTCTTAGTTTTGGTCCAATTAGATGCAGCATGCCAAGTTCCAGGGCTTTAATGTTAAGCATGTGGGTCTGTATAGTGGAACAAAAGCACACAAACTTTCTCCCTTAGATATACAGGTCATTACTCTTGATATAAAATTGTCATTATTTTCATCAGTTTAGACAAGCGTTTAAATGTTTCTTTTTTATTTATTTGCTTACTTCAAACACTATTTTCTTATTTGTTTAATTTAAAATACACCAACTATTTGATCTGATCATAAACCATTGTGTAGCAAACATATAATAAAATAAACCTGGGGATAACAATATTTTTTAACAATAACAATAAAAACAAAATAGATAAATATTATGAGTACATACAGATCACAACAAAGTAATCTGATCACAAGAATTCTAACCGGAATTCATATTGATTAAAGTGTCTTGATAAGAACATTTTTTGGTGCAACACAAAGTAGTGACTTATATCATCATCATCATCATTGTCAACCATTATCAATCCACTGCTGGACGAAGGTCTCCCCAAGTTTCCTCCACAACGGTCTGTCTTGTGCCAGTCTCCTCCATGTCACTCCCGCATATTTACGAATTTCATCCACCCATCTCCCATGTGGTCTTTTTCTGGGTCTTTTCCTGTCCCTTGGAATCCAATCTAAAATTTCGGCTGTCCATCTATGGTCTGTCCTTCTGGCAGTATGTCCAGCCCATTGCCATTTCAGGGATTTAACTCTGATCATGATGTCTTCCACTCTCGTCATTTTTCGGATCCACGAGTTCCTCTTCTTATCTCTCCTGGTTATACCAAGCACGCACCTCTCCATGCTTCTTTGAGTTGTCTGCAGCCTTTGTATGTCTCTTTTAGTTAAGGTCCACGTCTCTGCACCATACGTAAGCACTGGAAGGATGCATTGATCAAACACTTTTCTTTTAAGACATAACGGCATATTGCTCTTGAAAATTATGCTGTTTCTTCCAAAAGTTCTCCAGGCAAGTTTTGTACGCCGATTAATTTCTTCATCAATGTGACCCTCACTTGATATCTGCTGTCCAAGATAAACATACGTATCTGTTATCTCCAGTTTTTCTCCATCAATCGATAAATCTTCATTTCTTGTAAAAGCATTGAACATCACTTTTGTCTTCTGAAAGTTCATTTTTAATCCCACTTCTTTACTCTTGTCAGCAAGTTCCTGGATCATACTCTGCAGCTCTGATGGGGTAGTTGCAAAAATGACTACGTCATCAGCAAAACGAAGGTGGGTTAGATAATCTCCATTAATCTTTATCCCTTTGTTTTCCCAGTTCAGTGATTGAAAGACATTTTCCAATGTGGCATTAAAGAGCTTCGGAGATATGGTGTCACCTTGTCTCACTCCCTTTCCAATTTTTATGTGTGTTGTATTTTCAAACAGCCGAATCTTTGCACTTGCATTTTCATAGATGTTATTAATAATATTAATGTATGCATCTTCAATACCGCAGGATTTCAGAGCCGTGGTAACTGCTGATGGTTTCACCAAATCAAAGGCTTTTTCATAATCGATAAAAGCCATGCACAATGGAAGTTCATATTCCCTCGCTCTTTCAATTAGTTCTCTCAGTACGTGGATATGATCTATTGTGCTGTAGCCACTCCTGAATCCAGCTTGTTCTCTCGGTTGAGCCATGTCCAGTGTTACCTTCAAGCGGTGTGAAAGAACTTTAGTGAAGATTTTATAAACCACTGATAGGAGGCTGATAGGTCTGTAGTTCCTGAGATCCTCAATGTCACCTTTTTTATGTAGCAGGATCATTGTAGCATTGTTCCAATCCTCAGGAATCTTCCCTTCATTAAGGCATCGAGTGAAAATTTGGGCGAGTACTGTTTCAATTTCTCCACTTGCTTCTTGTATGATGTCTATAGTAATTCCATCTTCTCCTGGAGCTTTCCCCCGCTTCATGTTCTTGATTGCATGAGCAACTTCTGCTGGGAGGACTGGAAGAACTCTGGTACCTTTCATGATGTCTGGAGTACATGTATCATCCCTTTCATATAGTTTGGAGTAGAAATCTTTCACTCTTGTCAAAATTTCGCCTCTATTTCTTGTTATAGAACCATCTTCTTTTCTCAGAGCCATAATCTGTTTTCTTCCCTTACTGAGATGTCCCTTTGCTATCTTTAGGCTTTGGTTGTTTTCAATTGCTTTCCTCACTAGCTCACAGTTGAATTTCCTTACGTCTTCAGTGATACTTTTTCGTGCTGTCTTGCATAGCTCTATATATTCCACTTTGGAAGTCACATCTTCTTTAGTTGTCCTCATCTCTCTTCTTTTTGCATCAACATTTTGGTTTTTCCTGATAATTTGTTTACATGCAACTTGTTCTTAGACCCAGCTAATTTTATGGGGTAATATATAAGTGACTTATATATTACCCCATAAGCATAAAGCAAGTGTTTTTTAAAAGTATGTCCCAAAACATTAAAATATTTTGACATCAGAAAATTTTGTCCATGCAAAATATTTCACAATTACCTATTATATAAGTTTCATGATTGCCGATCTGGTTTTAGTCTTCATTGAAGAACCAGATGCAGTGAAGATTCACTCATCCTGATGACCCTAGCATGGACATACCAAACAAACTGGGAAAATTTAATCGTATTCAGCGTGGACCATTCTGACCTTATCAACCAGAGTACCCGACCAAAAGAATTAGCAAACAGAAAGCGAAAAGGTCATTCCATTCAAAATGGTTCCAGAACCACAAGTGGCTGGAATACAGTTTGCAAAAGAATGCTGCCTATTGTTTTCCTTGTTGTTTGTTTTTGTGTCAAATGACTCAGCATATCTACTGGCTCCATGGATGATGCTTTTATTACTGTTGGTTTTAGGCCATGGAACAAAGCCACAGAAACATTCAGAAGCCATGACAAATCCCATTATCACCAATCCAATACTGAGAGCTGGAACAGTTTTCTTAAAAATATATGTCAATATAATATTAAATAAAGCAAAAGGCACTGAGGTCAAAGAAAAGAAAAAACAGCAACTAAGAAATTGGGAATACATTACCAGGCTCAACAATATTATCTGTATGTTAGCAAAAGGTGGAAAACCACTCCGTAGTCATAACCAGTGGGACACGTTTTGAGCGAAACGGTTTATTTCTAGAATTACAAGCTTTATTCTAAAAGTATGACCCATTTATGAAATCGTACATACAGACAGTGCCAAAAAATTGCCTTTATCATACCAACCGCATACAGAATTACATTTTACAGGCATTGTGTAAACCAGATAATACTGGTTTATGTTTTGGTGATATCCACGTGTGCAGATTGCTGTATGCTGATAACACTGTCCTGTTGGCAGAGAGCAAAAGTGAGTTGCAGAATATGTTATCTCGGATGTACAAAGTTTGCATGAAATTCAAACTGATTATAAATAAGGGAAAAACCAAAGTTATGGTTTTGGAGAGAACTGCTAGCACTGAATGTATTACATGTCTAAATGGCACAGTGATTGACCAGGTGAATGAGTTTGTGTATTTAAGAAGCATGTTTGACAGAGAGAACAAATTGGATGGTGAAATTAGTAGACCAGTGAATTCTTCATTGACAGTCATGGCTGCTCTGGGTTCACCGGAATGATGGGTTCTCACAAGAGTCCTGCATGGCTGTGTATGAAAGTGTAATTGTTCCTACTCTGATGTATGGCAGTTAAACCTGGGTACTACAGAAAAAAACATAGGAGTCGTTTGGGTGCTGGAGAAATGCATTACTTACGGGGAAGGGGGGGGGCAAGACACATTCTGATTGTGTGAGGAATGAAGATGTGTTGCAGTTGTGTAATGTGAAGCAAAAATGTTGTTAGCAAGGTGGAGACTAATATGCTCCAGAGGTTTGGCCATTTTGAAAGAATGAGTGATGTAATGCTTACTAAGAAAATCTTTTCAGCCCAAGTGGCAGGGAGGAAAAGCAGAGGAAGGCCAAGGAAGCCATGGGAGGATGAGATTCAGGAGTGTCTGCATGAGAAAAAGATTATGAGTATGAAGTATAAAAGATCTTGTGTACGGCATGTGATGGATGTCAGTGAAGCCCGAATTGTATGTCAAGATCGCTGTAAATGGAGAAGTTTGATACGACAACAGTAAGTAAAAATTATCTGGTAGTTTGTATTTCCTTGTAGAGCTAACCTCTGAATCTCAGAGAACATTTTAGTGGTATGTATGTATGTATGTATGTATGTATGTATGTATGTATGTATGTATGTATGTATGTATGTATGTATGTATGTATGTGTAATGTGATTTTAAGAAAGAAAGGGGATGAGATAAAAGGAAAATCTCTTTTAATAGTTGCAGATGAGACCTCAAATGTTGGCCACCAGGAACAAATGGCTACTGTTTTTCGCTACATTCAATGTGGGGAGGTGTTGCCAGTTGAAAGATTTGTTGCTTTGCTATGTCTAGAAAAAATGGATGTAGAATCAGTTTTTAGGGAAATAAAAAATGTGATGAAAAATATGAATATTAGCTGGAACAATGTAGTAGCTGTGTGTTTTAATGAAGCTTTAACAATGGCTGGAGAGTTCACAGGTAAGAAGTGCAAGCAAGGTGCAAAGAAATAATGAATTCCATAATGTACGTTCATTGTCACATGCATTGCCTAAACCTTACCCTCATAAGTGCTTGCTTATCACCCAAAGAAAACCCTCCGATTTTTGAATTTTTTGGTGGTGTTCAGTTGACTTACCATTTATTGAAAACTATTCAAAATGACACAGTTTTTTAGAGGACCTATTAGAGTCCACTGGTTCTAAACAAAAAATGTTGAAATCACTCTCAGATACATGATGGGTTTGTGGAGCAGAAGCTGTGGTAGCCATACAAGGAACAGTACAGTTTCATTATCAAAGCAATTGAGCAAACAGTTGGGGTTACCACAGATTCAAAGATTACAGCTAGAGGTAACAGAATATTGTATCCAATGAAGTCTCTCAACTTCATTATCATCCTAGAAATAATGCATCCCATTTTGCAGCTGATTGTGAAAAGAAGCAAAACACTGCAGTCACCAAATATTGATCTGTGTGAAGCTATGGAACAGGTTCACTGCTGTCCTCTACCTTAGAAGGGTTCCAAATGGACGACAAAGCCTTTGAAACCATCTTCAAAACAGCACAGGAAAAATGCAAGCAAATAAGTGTCAAAAGACCAGCACCACAAAAACGGAAGGTGTCATGTAAGTTTGACAATTTTAATATGAGTAGTGTGGTTATTGAAAGCAAGAAAGATGAGATGAAACTATTTACATTTTATATAGTACTGGACACTCTTCTCCAAGATTTATCTACCAGATTCTCCCCGTTAGCATCATTATCGCCACTGGAAAAATCATGCATATTTTTGCCTATGATAAAAAGGACTACAAGAGAGTTGCAGAATTCTTTGCCTTGAATGGTTCAGATTTAGCAGCTGATGTGCAGCTATTGCGATCTAAGACCGGTGGGGGATGTCCTCCATCAAGACTCCCAGACTGGTGGCTATCAAATTTTGATAGGAAGACCACCTACGAGAACTTCACAGAGCTCCTTCAGAAATTCTCAGTAATCCCAGTAACTAGTTGTTCATGTGAGAGGAGCTCCTCCAAAACTTTCACTCGTAAAGACAAAACTACATTTTACGATAACACAGGAAAGGCTGAGCTCATTGATGGTAATGTGTATTGAAAAATCACTAGCTATCTCCACATAACTGGAAGATGTGATTGACAAATTCCGAAACAGTTTCATTTGGCTGACGAATGTTGTTGTAAATACAATGTGAATACTTTTGTCTCTTTGTCATTTCATATAATGCACAGATAGATTTTTTATAACCCCACCCAGTTTTTTATTTTTATTTTTTGACTGGGTCATTCAATTGTATTTTTAAATGAAACTTGCACATCTTTAGTAATTTTTCATGTGCATTCCAATGAATTGGCTATTGATGAATCACGGTGTTATGGTGCACACAGACTTCAAAATTTTAAATAGAAGGGGATATTGTGTGACATATCATTAGAAAGCTTATTTCGTTAGATATTCAAATCCAGCATCATTTCAAAAATCCATCCACAAATTTAAAAGTTCGACAAATATGGAGGGGTGTATAAAAACTCACTCTGTATAGGCTTAATGATAGCAACAATATAATTTAAATTTTATGTTTCATAAAAACCACATAGCAAGAACATTTTTATGACACATATCATTAAGCTTTTGAAATACGGCTCCTCTGATCCTAAAATCTGAATTCCTGATTACTTCACCTTTTTTTTTTTTTTTTTGCCGACAGGGTCTTTTTAAACCTGCGTCATGCACTAGAGCTGAGACGAGCTGAGCCTGATCCCAAATCGGGCTCAGGCTGTAGAATATTTACTGTGGTTCAGGCTCGAGCTCTTAGAGAGAGGGAGAGCGAGATAATTTATTTTATATATAAATGTGACTTTACATGATTTATCAAATGAGACACTTTATAGTTGGTAAAAAGAAATTCTTCGGCTACTGGTTCTGGTTGGGCAGTACATACTACAGCACATTATGGCACGATAATATCAGCATTATTTGAGCAACATACAATTGTAGCACCACTCAATCATTTTGGACGACCGGCCACCCGAAGCACTTCAAGTTCAAACGAACAGTTAAAGAAATTCGTACAGTTACACTGCAAAAATAGATAGAGGTCCCTTTTCCAATCCCCATATTACAGGAGGAGCTGAGAGTGGAAGTGTGAAAAAGGAGTTGTTTTTTATTAATGGTTGAACAGGTTAGCCAGTTTACGGGCTCGTTCGGGCTGGGGCTGTATCTTGCAATATAAAACTTGGGCTCGGGCTGATATGCCATGGGCCCAGGCTCTCAAAATTGAGCCCAAACTCAGCTCTATCATTCACCCCCATTGTTGCAACTCTGTGCACGCCTATGTGACCGACATATATTCATTATTAACATATTTCGGTAACTGTGCAGTTCAGCGTCCTGAAGTATTTCGTCGGAAAAGTTGAACGATTTCGAAAAAGTGAGATGTACAAATTTTAAAGTACGTAATTTCATGGAAAATGGTGAAAAAATTTCATAATTACGGTGCATTTAAAAGATTTTTACCGTAATATTTACGTGTAAGTATGATGCGGTGAACAGAAGCTGCGACAGGCGTAACAGAACGCAGTGGCGACAACGCAAAGCTTGGCTCTGCTGAAACAAGGGTCTCATTCTGGAGTCCATTTAGGTGGCAGAAGAGTACAAGAGAAATGGGGAACGTTTTGAGAGCAAAGCGTTCCACTTTGTAGCGCCACGTTAGAGAAAGTAGTTCTTCATTTCAGTAGCAATTTTTCAAAACGCATGGCGACAGTTGCTTCGATCTTAGGCATATGATTCCCTGGTATGAAATAGAAAGTATGCAGATGCCTTTCTTTCTTCTTCAAAAGCGTTAAAGTACAGGCCACGTTTTTTCAATGGAAAGTGAGTTCATTGATTGCGCATCAAAGAATCATATGAAAACAAAAAAACAAGAAATTATCAATACACACAACTGGCGTGGATTAGGAACATCACTCTTTCCACATTTCTAAGTAAGTCATGGAAAAATTCCCATTGGCCGCCACCGGGAATCGAACCCAGGATCATCCAGTTATGTGCTGGACATGCTACCACTGCACCACAGCAGCCTCCATTTCCTCCAGACTTGCATACGACTAACTGCCAAGCCACTTGGCAGGTTGCTTCTTGGAGCCCCGCACAATGCTGGGGATTCACCAAAGATGGTAAGCAGCAACTAAATAAATAACTAGGAGGCGAATGAATAATTAATACAGACAATTGATGTGGATTAGGAACATCAAACAGAAGTCATCACTTTTTCCACGTTTATAAGTGAGTCACAGAAAAATTCTCTCAATGCTGGGATGAATCCCCAGCATTCAGCGGGGCTCCAAGACGCAACCTGCCATGTGGTTTGTCTCTTACGTCATACGTGAGTCAGGAGAATTCGAGGCTGCTGTGGTGCAGTGGTAGCATGTCCGGCGCATAACTGGAAGACCCAGTTATGAGCCGGACATGCTACGACTGAACGGAAAAATTCTCTCAATGCTGGGGTGAATCCCAAACATTGAGCGGGGCTCCAAGAAGCAACCTGCCATGTGGTTTGGCAGTTAGCCGTATGTGAGAAGAATTCGAGGCTGCTGTGGTGCAGCGGTAGCATATCCGGTGCGTAACGGGAAGAACCTGGGTTCAATTCCCAGTGGCGGCTGAAGAGAATTTTTCCGTGACTCACTTATAAACGTAGAAAGAGCGTTGACTTCTGTTTGAAAAAATTATCAGATTGTGATGTTAAAAAATGAGACAAGAATGATTTATTTTCTGTATCGCAGCAGTACAATTTGGAAAGCTTTCCTGGCAAGAACGTTCCCCGTTCATCTTGTATTCTTCCACCAGCAAAAGCCGCTGTGACGAGACCTTCATTTCAACGAAGCAAAACTTGATGTCACTGCGGCGGCATTGTGTTAGCCCAGCCGCAGCTTTTGTTCACAATATCGTACTAGCATGTAAATATCACGGTAAAAATCTTTAAAATACACTATAAAGATTAATTTTTTTTACCATTTTCCATGAAATTACTTGCTTTAAAATTTGTATTGGGTATATAAATAAGTTTTGAGGGATTTAAGGTGAACAAAACACGTTGGAGAACAGAAACAATATTTTAATATTAATCAAAATATGCTCCATCTGAAGCTAGAACTTTACCCCATCTTTCGGGCAGTGAATGTATGCCCCGAAGGAAGAATTCCGGTTCCTTGGAAGAGATCCAGTTGTCCAACCAATTTTTGATGTCTTCATAAGAACTAAACAGTTCTCCAGAAAGTGCTGACTGCATTGACCGGAACAAATGATAATCCGATGGTGCAATATCTGGTGAATATGGCAGGTGGGGTAGAACTTCCCGGTCGGATCCTTCTAAGTACTTTTTCACAAGTCGAGAAATATGTGGTCTTGCGTTGTCATGCTGTAAGGTGACTTTGTTGTGTCTATTCTCCCATTCCGGCCGTATTTGCGTGAGAGCTCGTTTTAAACGCATTAATTGGGTTCAATACCAATCACCAATAATAGTTTCTGACGGTTTCAGCAGTTCATAGTGGATCACACTCTTCTGGTCCCACCAGATACACAGCATTACCTTTGAACCATGGATATTGCGTTTTGGCCTTGAAGGACCTGGTTCACCTGGCTTCACTCATGCTTTCTGCCGTTTAGGGTTATCGTACCATATCCATTTCTCGTTGGCAGTAATAATACGATGCAAAAAAACTTTTTTTTGCCTTTGAAGCAGCAATTTGCAAATGGGTTTTCGACGTTCAAGATCTCTTTCCCGCAAAGCATGTGGAACCCAATTCCCTTCTTTTTGCACCATTCCCGTGGCAGCTAAACATTGTGAAATGCATGGTTGACTAACATTTAATGCTGCTGCTAGTTCTTTTTGGGTCTGGCACGGATCCTTATCAAGTAAAGCTTCCAATTCGGCATCAGCAATTTTTTTGGGTGGTTTAGAACGTTCTTTATCACTGACATCGAAATCGTTCTATTTGAATCATCTAAACCAATGCTCACATGTTTTTATGGATGGGGAATGTTCACCATAGATTTCTGACATTAAGCGATACCTGTCGGCAGCACTTTTCTTGACAATAAAGTAATGCACTAACACTTCTCACAAATGCTGTTTTGTCTGGACGAAAGTTGCCATTTTCCATCGAGTAAAACAAATATGTCTTCGCACCTAAATCGAACATCGTATACTGACTCTGACAGCTGGCGTCTTGTACTGCGATATCGCAGTGTTGCCACCTTAAAATACATGCGAGCAGTAATAAGTATGACACCGAACGGATATCCCTCAAAACTTGCTTACATACCCAATACATCTCACTTTTCCAAAGTCGTTCAACTTTTCCGACATTTAGGACGCTAAAATACACATTTACTCATGTTTCTTGTACATTAGTTTGACATTTTCTCCTTTTCTTAGCAAACACAGCTGCATATACTTACTTTTTAACTGTAACAAATGTATCACTTCTCAAATTCTTCTATTAACACTGGTTTGAAGGATGAATGTAACATTTGTGACTGACTGTATGTGAAGGAGCATATGCCTTAAAAGGTAACTTGTCCTCAAATTGCGTACAGCCTGCATCACACTAGAGACGATTTTCACCTGTGTGAATCCGCATATGCTTTGAAAGATTACTTTTGCAAGTAAACTGTTTGGAGCACACATCACACTGCTGAGGCTTTTCACCTGTGTGAATAAGCATATGCTGTGAAAGACCACTTTTGAGAGAAAACTGTTTGGAGCACACATCACATTGGTGAGGTTTTTCACCAGTGTGAATAAGCAAATGCCTTGAAAGATGACTTTTGTGAGTAAACTGTTTGGAACATACATCACACCGGTGAGGCTTTATCCCTGCGTGAATAAGCATATGCTCTGAAAGATGACATTTGCGAGTAAACTGTTTAGAGCATGCATTACATTTGTGAGGCTTTTCACCTGTGTGAAGAAGAACATGCTTTGCAAGATCACTTTTCTGAGTAAACTGTTTGGAACATACATCACACTGGTGAGGTTTTTCACCTGTGTGAATGAGCATATGGCTTAAAAGATGACCCTTCTGAGTAAATTGTTTAGAGCACACATCACATCTGTGACGTTTTTCACCAGTGTGAATGAGCATATGCTTTGAAAGATCACTTTTGTCTCTAAACCGTTTGGAGCATACATCGCACTGATCAGGCTTTTCACCTGTGTGTACAAGCATATGCTTTGAAAGGTAACTTTTGCAAATAAACTGTTTGGAGCACACATCACATTGGTGAGGTTTTTTACCATCGTGAATGATCCTGTGATTTGAAAGTTGACTTTTGTTAACGAATTGTTTAGAGCACACAATACAATGATGAGGCTTTTCACCAGTGTGAATGAGCAAATGACTTGAAAGATGACCTTTGTGAGTAAACTGTTTGGAACATACATCACACTGGTGAGGCTTTATACCTGTGTGAATGAGCATATGCTGTGAAAGATGACTTTTGCGAGAAAATTGTTGGGAGCATGCATCACACTGGTGAGGTTTTTCGCCTGTGTGAATGAGCATATGCCTACAAAGATTACTTTTGTGTGCAAATTGTTGGAAACATACATCACATTGGTGAGGCATTTCACCCGAGTGAATCAGCATATGCTTTGAGAGATACCTTTTTTCACTATATCTTTTAGAGCACACACCACATTGGAGAGGCTTTTTACCGGTGTAAAGGAGTATATGCCTTGAAAGCTGAGTTTTCTGTGCATATTGTTTATGGCATACATTACAATGCTAGAATTTTTTATCTGCATGAACCGGCATATGTTTTGAAAGATGACCTTCTCCAAAGTGTTTGAAGCACTGGTAATGTTTCTGATCTGAGGAAATCCTTGAGAAATTGCATTCATTACAGAATTACTTGGAACATTATCAGAATCAAAAGATTGTTCCCCAGCATTGTCCTTTGCAGGCCTTAAACATCAACCCTTGCAAAAATTTCTTCAGACATGCAACCACACTGGGAAGATTTTTCACTTGTGTAGTCTTGCAAAGTGCTGTGAATTTCTGGAGCCATATTTTGCACTTCCAAATATTGTCATTTTTAACTGTCATATTATGTGCTGAAGTATTTGGTTCTTTTTCCACTTCCTTTATAATAAAATCTTCAGTGACTTCTTGAAAAAAATAATTTTTCAGTGCTGACCCCAGGCTTAAATTAGCAATATCAGTTTAGCCAGACAACAACAAACCCAATAATTTAACATTTGATAATTTTGACAGTATCCACTCATGGACTGAACTAAACAGGACGGTTTTATTTAAAACGTGTTGTTTGCACATACAAAGAAAATCCTATCTGTCATGTTTGATGTCAAGAGGGAAGATCTGAAATGTCTCAAAGCATCTGATTAATTAAAAGATGCAGCAGAAAAAAAAGTAAATAGAAATAATCCATACTTTTGGAAGGCATATCTTGTGACGTCACCCAGAAAAATAGTAAGAATTCACAGGATAATAAGCATACAACGAATTTGAAAAATATTCCATTAAAGGACTGGCTTCCAGAATAGAAGTCAACTCCAACATCTTTCATCTTTTCAAATAATTAGATTACTTCTTTAGACCTTACGATGTAGCAGCTTTCCTTTTCAAATTAATAATCAAAGCTATGCTATACTTAGGTTACCTTCTTCACATGTAAGTCCGTTTATCCAAAACATATATATATGTTTTTATTAATTGAAAGTTTAACGACGACCGTAACGCAATAGGTAATAAGCAGTTGCCCGTCCCTAATTTAGGTTCAGTGGTTCTAGGGATGGGAGAGAGCCAGTGCCGTAAGACAAACACAACATCCATGCCTCACCGGGATTCGGACTGGAACTCCTTTCGGACGAATGATCAGAGGCCATTGCTTAGACCACTGCGCCACCGGGGTGGAAAAAACCCAAAGAAAAACATATGGCGAACCAGCAATACGGATTATTAAACAGAAGGTGACAAGTGGTGTATTACTTACAGTTCGGATTTTCTTAATATATAGCTCTGCAAAAGAAACATTTTCAATTTACTTTGCCGCCCCGGTGGCGCAGTGGTCTAAGGCGTTGGCCTCTGATCATTCGTCGGAAGGGGGTCCGGGTTCGAATCCCGGTGAGGCATGGATGTTGTGTTTGTCTTACGGCACTGGCTCTCTCCCTTCCCTGGAACCAGTGCCTCTAAATTAGGGACGGGCGACTGCTTATAGCCCATTGAGTTGCTCACGGTGGTCGTTAAACCTCAAAAAGAAAAAAAAAAATTTACTTCAGCAGTAGAAAAGTTAATAGTCCAGTCAAAATGAAACAAACTAGTAAGATATTGCCAACTGTTAGTCACAGCAGTGACCTGGAATTGGAAGCACGGGAGTTGCTAAGTCCACAAGGCCAGCACAAGGAGGTTAGAAGAAGGAGGAGAATTTTTTTTTTTTTCTGATTGGAGGTTTAACGACCACCGTGTGCAACTCAATGGGCTATGAGCAGTCGCTCGTACCTAATTTAGGGTCACTGGTTCAAGGGAAGGGACAGAGCCAGTGCCGTAAGACAAACACAACATCCATGCCTATATATCTCTATGGAGAAATCGCGATTTTGAACGGGGTTTTCGGACCCTTACTCTACTCATACAGTCATGAAAAAAATTGAGGCTAAAATATTCGTTCCCATAATTAAAAAATTCCAGAAAAAATAGTAAAACATGTGTTGGTATTTCTTTTAAATATTGAACAAAATAATGATTTTTTTTTGAGAGGAAGTGCATGCTGCGCATGGTTACTTGCTTACTGTGCATGTGCAAGTAACCATGTTTAAAATATAATCAAAACCCTCATTTTGAGAAATACGAAGTCCGAAATATTATTTGCTTGCATGGTTTGCATGCGCTAAGCAAAACTGCTTCAGGCACAGGAAGTGACGTCACGTTTCCGAACTCCTTCAGCCCATCACCCCCTAATAGTTAAGCTATTAGGGGTTGATGTTCAGACTCCCACCACATCAGAGTGACGATCCAAACAGCTGATCTGTTATGGCTTCAGTCAAAACGGGTCATTTCACCTCCTTGGGCCAGAATACCATGCTGACGTTACAGATGATATTCCTGTACTATTGATAAAACAATATAATATCACTATGATGATGATCATCATATGTAGAGGATTTTCGGAAGGGAGTGTCTGACCCCAGGTCTTAAACAACCCTTAGAAATAGGAAACTAGGAGATTTGGGCTAGAGCGCCCATAAGAAAGTGACACGGAAGCGAAGTAGAAAGGGGGAGGAAGACACCCTTATTTATTACCGGGGGCTAGTGCCCGGCGTTCGTCGGCTTAACGTGCCCATCTGACGCACGGCGGATATTTAGTGGATCGAACGTTCGTACCTTCCTGGGATCGAACCTGAGGTCCTTTCTGTGGCAGTCACGAACGTTGTTCACTAGGCCCCCCGCGCCCAATATCACTATAAGATCATATATAGAGGATTTTCGGAAGGGAGTGTCTGACCCCAGGTCTTAAACAACCCTCAGAAATAGGAAACTAGGAGATTTGGGCTAGAGCGCCCGATAGGAAAGTTACACGGATGCGAAGTAGAAAGGGGGATGAAAGCGCCCTTATTTATTACCGGGGGCCAGTACCCGGGGTCCGACGGCTTAACGTGCCCATCCGACGCACGGCGGATATTTAATGGATCGAGAGTTCGTACCTGCCTGGGATCGAACCTAAAGCCCTTTCCGTGACAGTCACAAACGTTGCCCACTAGGCCACCCGCAGCCCCCAATATCACTATGAGCAGACCCATCGAGTTTATAGAGCCTTTGCACCGACGTCACGGTTACTTCCAAGTGGTTAAGAGAAAGTTCGGCTGCTAAGGTTCCCATAGGATTAACATGGGCAAGCGATTTCTGGACCCTCTGTCACTCGATTGTTTGAAGTTTTAGAAATTGTTAAAAGTTGTGTGGCGTATGGGTGCTTCTCAAAGTACGAGTACAGTATTGGAATTTCCTTTTATCGCTTTCCAACGGCACAAAAACGCCTGATTATGTGGAAAATAGCCGTAAATCGGAATTCATGGTCACCCAAGCCGATAGGATCTGCAGTAAACACTTCATTTTTGGTATCGTAAATCTGCATATTTTACTACGTTAACAGTCTAATTTTTATCGGTACATTTTCTTGCTCACTCTTATGTATTATTTTCAAGCTTTTACGTAAATCCTTTTTATTCTGTTTAAAATGTTCTGAATGCATGACGGATTAACTTTGCTGTCAAATTGGAAATTGCTAAGCTTTCGTGAACTTTCAAGATTTTGTTCTGTTACTGATTCCTAAATACGGAAACAGATGCCTTTTTTTTCCGAACACCGAATTTTAAGGATATACATCCACATAGAATTAGCGGGTGCTGTCATACATTATTGTGTCGTCCGTTTTCCCGGATCTGTTTTTTTTTCTTTTTTTTTTTGTGAAAAAATAGTCCGTTTTTCGGGATATAAGTCGGTATTTTCTTTTTTTTAATTACAATACACACTGGAACCACCCATACACACTGGAATCAGTCAGAAATCTAACAACTTGCCTTACACTGGGTAAGAAATTTTTCGTTTTCAGTCTTCAGAATTAAAACATTTCTGACCCACCGATTGATAATATATTTATATGCATCAAGGCTTTCATAAGCTTTTAAAGCTTTTCCGGTATAACACGAAAAACTACCTATTAAATAGTTATAAATATCGTGATAGTTCAGATCAGGGAGGGCCGCCCCGGTGGCGCAGTGGTCTAAGCGATGGCCTCTGATCATTCGTCCAAACGGGGTCCGGGTTCGAATCCCGGTGAGGCATGGATGTTGTGTTTGTCTTACGGCACTGGCTCTCTCCCTTCCCTGGAACCAGTGACCCTAAATTAGGGACGGGAGACTGCTTATAGCCCATTGAGTTGCTCACGGTGGTCGTTAAACCTCCAATCAAAAAAAAAAAAAAAAAAAAGATCAGAGAGGTCCGTAGCAACAAGAACTTCTAGACGATAAAAATATCTTTCAGGTATGTCATATGGATCTTCTATGCCATTATTTTTAATTTTTTCTTCGTAACGTTGCTTTACCACCACATTAAGATGACAAACTTGGACAAAAAGAACAGTTTCTTTAACTCTATTTACAGCAGCAGGAGCCATTGAAAAGCATGGAGAGAGACCAGCTCGGCTAATTTCTAACCACCTGGAAGTCCAGCAGACAGTTTTGTGACGTCATGTGCAAAGGCTCTATAATATAAACTCGATGAGATCAGATGTACCAAAGAGCCGCGGGTGGCCTAGTGGGCAGCGTTCTTTCCGTGGCAGTCACTGCCACGGAAAGGACCTCAGGTTCGATCCCAAGCGGGTACGAACGCTCGATTCACTAAATATCCGCCGTGCGTCGGATGGGCACGTTGAGCCGTCTGATCCCGGGTACTGGCCCTCCGGTAATAAATAAGGGCGTCTTCCTCCCCGTTTCTACTTTGCTTCCGTGTCAATTTCCTATCGGGCACTCTAGCCCAAATCTCCTAGCTTCCTATTTCTAAGGGTTGTCTAAGACTTGGGGTCAGACACTCCCTTCCTAAAATCCTCTACATATGATCAGATCAGTTCAGATGTACCAAAGACCTTGGAGAGAATAGACCAACCAAATACCTTTTTTAATAAAATTATTTTTCCATAAAACAATTTGAGGAACAGAAGTGGGTGATTAAGGGAAATAGAAAAGTAACGATAATGCGGTATATTTAAATTCGCTTTGCTGCTACTTCACTTATCAGGTATTCGTGTTATGTAGCAGCGTATGTTCTATTTCATAGCTTATTTTCATCGACATTGAGAACTTGCTGATTAAATTTTGATCTAGGAATTTGTTGGTTAGTATTCGCACCCGAATATTACTTCTGCGCTATTTATACGATATATTATGCTTTGAATTAAACGCTGTATGCATCTTTCCAAGAGCTATGAAATTCTCACCAACTCCTCGTGGTAACAGATGGCGCTGCTGTCTCAATTGCCAAAAGTGCAAATAGTAAATATTTTCAACTACTTCGTCTTTGGTAGAAGCGCCTTTACTGCAGAACAATTCGAGGTATACAAAAGTTTCGAAGCATATAACAATTTCTCGTCGTCGGTATTCTTTTACAGGGTAATTTAGAACTATCACAAATTCGTGAGTAGTCAGTAATTTAGGGAGAAAATAGGTAGGCTGCCTTAATAAGTAAGGTCCTCTTCCCTCCCAGGTACGGAGATCTGAGTAAAAAAAAGATAGGTTTTCTTTCTTTCCAGGAATCGCTGATGTTGGATGAAACTCACACTTGCAAGGTCCTATGCCTTTTTGAGAGTTTTACTTTTCAACAAAAAGTGTTTTTCTAAGCTCTGGGAAACGATTTCCAAGCCTTAGAAAAAGGAGCAAAATATATTTTTTTCACTTAAAATTGTGGTGAAAAAATAAAATAATTTTGCTGGGATTTGTATCGTATAATCTATTTATCCGTAAGTAAATTAAGTAGCATAACACCGACCTGTAAAAAGACCTAGACACCAGAACACCAGAAAGGATTTTGTTTGGACAATAATTTTAGCCATTATTTGCCTTTTTTCTGCAAAAGTGTGCTTCAGCACCCGGTAAAAATTCAGGTGTACTAAAAAAAAATATCAACGGCAGTTGGGGGGGGGGGGGGGGGGATTTCATATAGAACAAAGTAGTAAACAAAAAAAAACCCCCAACACCGACAGCCAAATAACCTTTAAAGTGAAAAGCCGAAAATTCGCAAAAAAAAAAAAGTGAGTCAAGTTAACGGTGTGATCGAGACCTAAAAAATATAAAAGAGCCAGAGATTTGAATCTGACTGAAAGTCAGGTTTGCTAACAAATTAACTCTTTTAGCCCTATAAAAAGCTTCAACACTCCCTAGATCAACCAGGGCCGCCCCGGTGGCGCAGTGGTCTAAGGCGTTGGCCTCTGATCATTCGTCCATAAGGGGTCCGGGTTCGAATCCCGGTCAGGCATGGATGTTGTGTTTGTCTTACGGCACTGGTTCTCTCCCTTCCCTGGAACCAGTGGCCCTAAATTAGGGACGGGCGACTGCTTATGGCCCATTGAGTTGCTCACGGTGGTCGTTAAACCTCCAATCAAAAAAAAAAAAAGATCAACCAGGAACCTTCTGAAAAAAGTCCCTGAAAAAAAAAAAAAAAAAAAACACGTGCACAGAAGTTCCGATTGGGGACCAAAGCGCTTATTTAAGAAATATTTTGACTCAGAGACAAATTCTAAAAGATGTTCTATAAGGAAATAGTCAGTAGTAATAAAACCTACGAAAAAAAGTAGCCAACACTTTTTAAATTAAACTTGAAAATTTTGAAGCAACGAATAAAACGCCTGGCCCAATAAGTGCAAGCACTGCACTCCAATGCCGCCCCGGTGGCGCAGTGGTCTAAGGCGTTGGCCTATGATCATTCGTCGGGAGGGGTCCATTTTGAATCCCGGTGAGGCATGGATGTTGTGTTTGTCTTACGGCACTGGCTCTCTCCCTTCCCTGGAACCAGTGACTCTAAATTAGGGACGGGCGACTGCTTATAGCCCATTGAGTTGCTCACGGTGGTCGTTAAACCTCAAAAAAAAAAAAAAAAAAAAAAAAAACTTCACTCCAATAGCGTTTGAACAAGTAAAAGATGGATTCTCTGCTTTACCAGAAATAACTGATTTCTAGATAAAACTAACATTTAATAGGTTCTCAGCCTTTGAAGAGTTTAACTCTTCAAAAAAAGGTGTTTTCTAAGCTCTGGGAAGTGATCTCCCTTCGTTTGGCATATAAGGGAACTTTTTCGGTACTGCCTTTAGAGACAGCAGCTAGTAGCCTAAAATGACTTACGGTCTCGAGTTCTTCTATTACCGCAATTCATAATGCCAAAAATTTAGGCATTTCGGCTTCAAATTTTTATAAACACCGACCGCTAATGATTGCACTTTACACATTAAGTGCAGGACAGCCAGCTATGCTTGTCCTTCAGGATCTTGCAGGGACTGTTGCCACTTCACTGAAACTTCTCGATGATATCACGTGCTACATCCTCATATAAGTTTTCGCTTCGAAGGTCTGTGAGATGCACGCATTGTGGTTTTTGAAGCAGTCAGCAAATTCGTGTAACTGATGCGGAAATAAAGAAGATGAAAACATAAAAGACTGGTTTGTATCTTGTTTCTCCATGATTTTCATTTGATCAATGCAGAAATAAAGCAGATGCAACAAATAACTATTCGCTAGTTTGTATCTTGCTCCATTTCTTTATCCCAACGCTCCTATTATTAACATTATTCACTGAACAGTCATATGTGAGCAGGCCTAATGGTTCCAGACAACATTGCTTGGGCAGCGATCTTTTAAACTGAAGTATTTAATTAACAGGATTTCAGTAAATTTCTGATTCTAAATATTTTTCGTATTTTTTATATTCTCATCCGCGACAAAGTTACAAGTACAGTTGTTTTTTGATAATGACTAGTGCATACCATAGATGGCGAAATACGTTTTCTTGAATGAGGTGTGTACTGAAAATTAAATAACTTCGACCGGAGAATTTTTGAGTTGCGCGTTACTTTTGTTAATGAGAATAGTAATCCGATAACTGACATTACTGTGTGCAGAACACTATCATTAATAAAATTAACGACATTGTAAATTACATAGATATTGGTAATTACATTAAAACCATAGCAAATAATTTTAAAAATAATGTTTTATTAAAATCAGAAATTGTAATTTTTTTCTTCATATTTGGATCAAAGTTGATGAAAATTGGATCTAATGGAACAGGTGTGAACAAAGACGTCTTAAGGCAATCTGGGTCCCTGGGCCCGATAATTTTGGGGGCCCTTTTTGCACTACCTAATAAATTTCCAAAGTTCTGCAATTAGAAAAATATGTTGCTTTAACAAATCATAATTTGTTGATAAAAGCCAACTCAGAAAAGAAAAAAGTAATGAAACTTAAATTAAATAAGTCCAACTGAAATTAAATTAACATTATCGCGCATAATAATAGCGTAATACCGAAATCAAATCAACATAGAAAACTAAGCGTCAGCGCTAGCGCATAAAAGTATCAATAAAAATATGTAAATTAAGAATATGAACATATCAAAATACAATGGTATGTTCATATTATGAATAAATTATTAATTTATGAACTTTTATTGGAAAATTTCGAGTTCTGACTCTTCTGTGTTATGTACTGATTAATTTTAACCTCCAATTTACAAAATATTAAAAAAATCACACAAAGAAATAAAATAAATAAACTTTGCCACCAATTTGGGAGCCCTGGTTGCCCACCCGTTAAGAGGACATTGGGTGTGACGTTGTATTCTGGGAACGTAAAACTCCTGACGGATTAAATAATTTTAGTTTTTCGAGTTTTGTCTTGTTATAACCACCGGTAGATGTCGCTGCATGAGATGATGTAACCCAACGAGATGAAACACTTTTCTCAGCTGTCTGACACGATTTAGCGTGAAATAACGTCATTGTTAACATAAATATTGAGATGGTTAGTAATTACTGCATTATAAAAAGCCGTAATAACACAGTAAACATTAATTTGCGATGTTTAGCTTTGTTTCGTTACTTTAAAATTTCCAAAAACGGAAATATTGCTGCAACGGATAGAGTACGAATACCCCAGTAGATTCAAGCTTTTCAGCAGTTTTCCGTATTCTTCCTCCAATTCTAAATAACCTGCAATGGAGCCATCTTTATCACTATTGTATACTCTCCAAAATTTCAGGAAAACGGCATTTAAAGAAACTTCCATAACCTTCAGAGAAACTTCGAAATAGGTAATGTTAGTCCCGTTCCACCATCTCATGAAGACCTTATCGAATGCTTGTATATCGTTTTTTGATATCTTTTATCGCACAGGCACAAATGACTAAGCAAATCAGAATTTAGATTAATCTTCCCCTCAAGAAATTGTCCGCAGTAATGTTCTCATTTACTAATAATTGATATATCTTACATATTTGTGTTATTTTTATGCTTAATCAATCTGTGCTGACGGCGAAGGAGAGTGCGTCGCGTCGCGGCAAAACGGTCTAATTTTCTCGGCGGAGCTTTCTCAGACATGCGTGCACAGGATATATACTGCTGGCCACCCAAAATGCAACACCAAGAAGGACACGAGATAGCAAGGCCAGATTTACTGGACACATAACAACAGATGCAAAAATGAAACGATTGAGCTTACAGGCCCGTGTGACTTGCGGAACACGCAGACATCAATAGTTCGTGTGGCCCCCATTGCTGTCAATAACAGCTGCTACACGACGCGACATCGAACGAAAGAGGCTTTGGATATGGGCTCGGGGTATGCGGTCCAGGCTGCTTCCACACGTTGACACAGTTCATCAGGCGCAGCCGCGGGTGGTGCTTGCCGGGCCACTCGGTTGCCGATCAGCGACCAGACGTGTTCGATGGGCGACATATCGGGAAAACAGGCGAGCCACGGCAGCAGCGACACCTGGTGGGCCATGAAGATTTGTTGCACGATGCGTGTCACGTGCGGGCGCGCATTGTCCTGTTGAAACGTGGCCGCTGGCAGGTCCTGCAGGTAAGGGAGGACTACAGGCTCCAAAACGTCGGAGATGTAGCGGTGGATGTTGAATGCAACGGCGATGCGTACCAGAGGGGTGCGCGTGTCATATCCAATTGCGCCCCAAACTCATAACGCCAGGCGACGGACCGGTATGGCGATGCATAATGCAGGCGTCATACAGTCTCTCGCCGCGGTGCCGACACACCCGGATCCGACCATCGTGGCGTTGCAGCCAGAAGCGGGATTCGTCGGAGAAGACAATGCCGTGCCATTCCGTAGTTCAGGTGTAGCGTTCAGCGGCCCACTACCACCGCAGTCGCCGGTGGTGTAACGTCAATGGTAATCGGAGCAATGGGCACCGCGCGACAAGTCCCCACTCCTGCAGACGACGTCGAACGGTACGTGCTGACACAAATTGTTGCGCAACACACCCTAATTCCTGCGCTAACGTTCGTGATGTGGCGGTATGAGCCGTCAATGCCCGCCGCACAACATGCCAGTCCTCTCGTTCGGTGGTGCGGTGCGGCAATCGCTCCCGTCGGGCCGTCGGTCCCTCCTGCACCCACCGAATCGATACTCACCTCGCTGTGGCTGGATGTCGTCCCACACGGGAGCCGATGTCTCGGTACGATAAACTGCTGTCGCGATAAGCCATTATTCATCCTCTGTCGAACTCCGAAATGCCGCCCCGGTGGCGCAGTGGTCTAAGCGATGGCCTCTGATCATTCTTCCGAAAGGGGTCCGGGTTCGAATCCCGGTTAGGCATGGATGTTGTGTTTGTCTTACGGCATTGGCTCTCTTCCTTCCCTGAAACCAGTGACCCTAAATTAGGGACGGGCGACTGTTTATAGCCCATTGAGTTGCTCGCGGTGGTCGAAAAACTTCCAATAAAAAAAAACCCTCCGAAATGTGCTGGAATGACTGCCGTATTCTGCGACGAGGCATCAGGAAGCTTCCAACGCACAGGTCCGGCAGCACAACACATTTCCACTACTTACACCTCGCCTTCTGTTCACCCTTCTTATAGTGCTTCTCGGTGGCGTGCCGGGCGCACATGATTTGTATATGCCCTGCAATGCTAATCGTTTGCATGTCCTCTCGCGGGCGACGCATGATGCGAATTTCAGGCCAATAGAATGCTTCCGTCTTGGTGTTGCATTTTGGGTGGCCAGCAGTGTAATACGATGAACGCATGTTTCATATAAAGCGATAAATTCGTGATTTTACTTTTTGTGCTCTTGATGTTAATAAGTTCCAGCAGGCAGCAGCGTTCCCAGATTTTTTTTTTTTTTGATTGGAGGTTTAACGACCACCGTGAGCAACTCAATGGGCTATAAGCAGTCGCCCGTTCCTAATTTACGGTCACTGGTTCCAGGGAAGGGAGAGAGCCAGTGCCGTAAGACAAACACAACATCCATGCCTCACCGGGATTCGAACCCAGACCCCTTACGGACGAATGATCAGAGGACAGCGCCTTAGACCACCGCGCCCCCGGGGCGGCCAGAATTTTTTTTTATAGGGGTGGCCCAAATTATTGAAGATGCAAATTAAAACACTCTGTAGGAAACATCTCCGAAAGGTAAAAAATAAAAAAAACGATAAAAATATCTCCGATAGATAAAAAAGTGATAAAAATATCTCCGCCGTATTGAAGTGAAAATATATGTATATTCAGAAACATATACAAATATATTTAAAATTCCTATTGTTGGTAAAATATATTTTCAAAAACACATAATTATATTTAAAAATAAGCAGCCAATGCAAAGAACGAAGAATCAAGTGATATCTCATGGAGAGGCCCGGACCCCAGGACCACCCCCACTGAATTCCAGTAAACGTTTAAACGAATTTTTTTGAAAATTTAAAAATGCAAAAATTTTTTATTCGACTGCTTATTTTTCATACTAAATGCTGCAGCTCATAACTTTTTAAGAGTTCAATTTTGCAAGGTTAGGACTCATAAACTGATACGTAAAAAATATTCTCAAGGGTAATTTGTCCGCATCTGATGATCTGAGGAAGTTTCCACGCGCACACACACACACACACACAATCACTTTAATATTAAGTACTTGTGTCAAGAGGAACTCCTAAAAATAATGTGCTGTTATTTATAGTCGGTTCGTTAGGTTTGTGAGTAAACAGGAACTCTAAGAGCCCATAGAATTGAGTTTATAACAACATTAATTGATTCCGTTTCATAGAGAGATTTCTGTGAAACACGATAAGTAGAAAATGTTATGTTGCATATTTGTGATCGCGGTGACGAAAGCTCATACTCTTCTGCAGTTGTTTGAAAACTAAAACAAAGTTCGAAAAAAAATCAATATAAATGTGTCATAGCCGCCTTAAACGTTTATTATATGTTACCTAATAATCGCTAGCTTTTTTTACTGATCCACATATTGAAATTTAAAGATATATATCGAAAAAGGCAGCCACATCATCATTACTCAGTGTGATGTTACGATCTCAGTCGTCTCACTGCGTCTCACCAACATGGTGGCGAGGCAGTGACGTTAGAATCGTGAAGTTTTGCTGGCTTCATTTTAATCACACGAGGGTAACGGCGGACCCTTACTCCATCTATTCTAACCTACTTGGCTATAGCATCACCCAAGGAGGTTATACTACTGGAGACACCACTCATATCCATGCCGCCCCGGTGGCGCAGTGGTCTAAGCGATGGCCTCTGATCATTCGTCTGTAAGTGGTCCGGGTTCGAATCCCGGTCAGGCATGGATGTTGTTTTTGTCTTACGGCACTGGCTCTCTCCCTTCCCTGGAACCAGTGACCCTAAATCAGGGAACGGGCGACTGCTTATAGCCCATTGAGTTGCTCACGGTGGTCGTTAAACCTCCAATCAAAAAAAAAAAAAAAAAACTCCTATCCACGCAGCATTGGCCGCCAAAGTCACCGTCCGTGCTGCAAATGACGTCATGAGCAGGCACGACGTAGCCGCAGAAGAGAAGCTGCTTGGAAACCAATGGAACAAAAGCTTCTAAGCGTATAAACAGATAAAATGAGTAATTCAATAATCTTTATCGACGATGCACAAGCTTACTGTTTCATCAACGGTATAATTTAGTTAATTTTTGCCTGCTTGTGACGTCACACCACAGATTAGCTGTGACCTATGGTGGCAGAGCCAGTGGTGCATCCAGTAATATAATCTCCTTGGCATCACCCCTAGAAGCACAGAAGATCAGTGATGTTCCATGACAGGAACAAAAATTCCCTTCACTAAACCCAGAAATTCCCTGCAATTCCAATTTACCAAATGAACGAAAAAAGCTTTAAAAATATAGGCATTGCATATCACACACATTTATTATTTTCCTGGTTGGCCCTAATTTTAATCTCCTCCCCCTCCCCTTTTTTTATTTACTTAAAAAAAAGACGGTTATACAGCTATGGGGTAGCTCCAAAGGTCACTCACGTGATGAGCATGTGTAGCCCGTAGCCATCGAGTTTATATTAGGTGGAGACACCACTCCTATCCACGCAGCACTGGCCGCCATAAGTCACCGTCCGTACTGCAAGTAAGGGGTCTTTACAATACATAACCGCTCATAAAAACACGTTTGTAATTGAAACACATACGAGTATATGATCACTAAATGAAGAATCTTTTCGCCACGATATTTAAAAATCTTCAAATTTCTAACTGTGATTGTCCACAATAGAAAAATTACAAAAATTGCAGTGCAAAGAGAAAATTTTACAGTGTAAAAGTTCTGTATTTTCTTCATTTATTTAAATTTAAAAATATGTCTTATGCGAAAGGATCTTTGGTACAACTCTAACATAATTTTGGTAGCAGCAGTTCTCTCTCTCTCTCTCTGTCAAATATTTGCTGGAATTTCAGTCCACTTCGTTGAAAATTTAAGAACTGGGAGCTCAAAGTTATGAAAATTAAGATTATTTTACGATCTGTCAAACATAAAAAATCTATATGAGCAATTATTAAAAAAAATTAATGTTCTTACATCAGCGTTCTTAAGAGAAAACTTTAAACAAATATAAATATTAAGTGTCCAAAAGTAGAAGTGTGTCCAAAAAGCGAAATTACATACATAACTAACTAAACTAGTGATTTAAACCTGGTTATTCGCTTTTCCCTCGTCGATTAAGTGAGTTTGCCACGATATTTAAATATCTTGAAATTTTTAACTGTGATTGTCCACAACAGAAAAATTGCAGTACAATTTTTCTGTACTAAAATCTTGGTATGGGCCTATGCAAAATTTTCCGCAACATCCACTTTAATTTAAGGATGACGGATGTAACTTTTAACCCCCTCCCCCAGTACTATGCTTGCCAGTGTTTCCAGAGCAATTGTATTTTTCGTTTTGTTTCTTAAATAAAAAGTGATTTTCAGTTGTGGTACAATAGTACCACAGAACTACAACTGAACGGGCCCATTTGCAAAAACTTTTCCGGGCCCATTTGCGACCCCCAATCCTCGCCTGAAACAATCAGTGAAAATTGGAGCCAGAACAAGTCCCCTGCCCCTTTCAACTGCGGACTATGTCACCTTCTTGACACAAAGGCCATATGAAGACTGGGGAGCAAACCACATCAACAAAAATGCATTACGTTGTACCCATCCTAAATAAATGTTGTGGAAAAGTTCCAAAACTAAAATTAAAAAATAATAATAAAAAACATGTGATTTATAACACTCAAGCGCATCAAAACATAACAAAACTAGTAAGAACATTTCCCCCGGAAGCCCACACAAAGTGTATCGCATTTTTATCGTTTGTGAATTACCCCATTCTGAGATTTGGTGGTGCTTTCATCTCTGGCCATCTATAGTATAACAACTCTGACTTTTCATAAACAACTACAGACTACTTAGCACTATTGTGCTTATCATTCTGTCTCGCTCAAAGCCAGACAGAGACTGTGTCCTCTCTTCACCAAGACCCATGCTTCTAGCAATCTTCCCCGTCCTCAAAGGAAATTACTCGAGCCATCTGTAAATGCTTAGTTGCTTACTTCTGGGGCAGTGACGGTATTCACGCAGGTGTTGAGATTATTTCTTAAAATTTGCGTTTACTGACTTTTTCTGCAAAATTCACCAAATTTCCCTGTTTTACCTCTAGGATTCCCTTTTTGAAGATTTTGGAGTAAAAAATTCCCTGAAATAGGGAAAAATCCCTGCACGGAACATCACTAAGATCGATACTCACGTGAAACATATGACCTGGTCAAGACGCAGACCGGCTTGTCAGCTATCGAACCTGAAAATGTCACTAGAGCGCTGGAGCTGGGCATGGAAAATACGTTTCTTTGGTGGTAACCATTAGGACAGCCTTGTGTGTCGAAGTAAATTCTTTCCTTTGTCATCGCAGTTGGCGCATTGCATTTAAAATTTTTCATCAGTTATTTTAGGAAAATAAAGAAGTGACTTGCTGTGTTCCATTACTGAAGTCTTACAAGCTCGTTGTTTCGTAACAAATATTTAGTGGAAAGACGATAGTCCTTCAAAACATACAATGTAAAATAATAAATATAACGTCACGTGTCAGTAACTTTCGCGAGTCATACCACAATTTACCTTACAAAATTATTACAGCAGGAGAAAAGCTTCCAAAACTTAAATTTTGCGTTTGCTTTGCGAGATGTTTACATCTGTGCGTACAGTCATCCCTAAAATGAAATGGCCGCCCCGGTGGCGCAGTGGTCTGAGCGATGGCCTCTGATCATTCGTCCGTAAGGGGTCCGGGTTCGAATACCGGTGAGGCATGGATGTTGTGTTTGTCTTACGGTACTGGCTCTCTCCCTTCCCTGGAACCAGTGACCCTAAATTAGGGACGGGCGACTGCTTATAGCCCATTGAATTGCTCACGGTAGTCGTTAAAACTCTAATTCAAAAAAAAAAAAAAAAAAAAAAATTAAATGTCCTATTGCGATAATAATGCAATAGTATGTCACATATATCAGGACACATTTGATTAAAGTGCGGGTTTATTTAATTTTAGACAACGTATTCCTTTCAAGCAGGTTTTTTTGTTGTTGTTGGAGGTTTAACGACCACCGTGAGCAACTCAATGGGCTATAAGCAGTCGCCCGTCCCTAATTTAGGGTCACTGGTTCCAGGGAAGGAAGAGAACCAGTGCCGTAAGACAAACACAACATCCATGCCTGACCGGGATTCGAACCCGTACCTACGGACGAATGATCAGAGGCCAGCGCCTTAAACCACTGCGCCACCAGGGCGGCTCAAGGAGGTTAGAATAAGTATCAGGAGTTGCTCTTCTTAATGCAGCAGTACTGCTATGTGTGAAGCTTATAAACGTGAGCGACGTCCGTCAAAGTGTGGGAAAGCTGATGGTTTTCAAGGCTATTGCTATTGGGAACCTCAACGAACTATAGGGGGCGCTGCGCAAACGTAAACAAACTTCTCTAGTACGGGTAACGTCGCACGTGTTTCCATAAAGTCGAATGTTAGAATGGTTGGTTTGTCGCTTTCAATTCTTGAAATAATGAAATTTGTGGACGCTTCAAAAATTCAAGATGCATGAAAGAAGGGGAAGTGATTGTTAATGTAGGCCATATAATTTCTTGTGGAATTAAGAAGGAAGATGGAAGAGAAATTCTCATAGTTTCGCACTGCATTCAGTCCACGACAATAACGTCGTCGCCTCACTCCATCAACGGTGTTTTAGATACAAGTAACAGTGAAATTTCTATAAAGTCATTTGAGTGTTCTTGTAAAGCGGGCAGAAGTGGAACGTGTAAGCACTGTGTACCAGTAATGCTTTACTGTAACAGGTAATTTTTATTTTTACATTTTCTGGCAAGTGATATAGTAATACCGACAGGGGTGTTCTAATCCGGATTACTATTAAAATCTGACATTTCGTTTCACTTGACGTTTCCCAGGATCCATTTTCAATACTGTCAACAATAACATTTGTAATTTTTGAACATTCTGTTCCTAAAAGTGTTTGTGAATTGGTAATTGTTGATCATCATTGGAGTTCTGGGTTTTTGAACCGATGACTGTTGACAGAACATTGCAAATCTTGTTCCATAATGAAGTTAAAATTTATATGGATAACAGCAATTATTTGTTTTCAAGATTATGTAGAAATGCGGATGTTTTAATTACTACTATGCAATAAAAACATGCTGCCTTGTTTATTATTCATTCAAAGACGTTACTAGGTTAATAGCATTTCGCTGGAAGGATTTCAAACGCAAGGCACAAACGTTTATACTAACTTGTGAAAAACATAGCCGAAACCTTGGGAACGACATTGCGGGACACAACAATATGATTTGTTCTTCTTCACGGAATTCTCCATTATACAACTCTCTAATTCCAGAATGAATGCAAAAATACACCAAACTACGACAACTGAACGTAATGAGCGATCTACCAACAGCCAAGCATTGAGCCAAAAACGTTACCCGTACTACAGTAATTCTTCCTTTTGCCGCTAGAGGGAGAGCGGACCGCTGAGATTGCCAATTGCAATGCAGCTGTCTACTTTCCTGGAAAAAGTCACCTGGTTGATGTGCGAAAGCTTGGAAACTTCTATTTATATTCTACGCCAGCAAATTCGGATCATTGGTACTATTTTAAATGCACGTTGTGTTGACCAAATCGAATTATTCCGCCGCAAATGTTACAGATTTCGCATCGTAAATTGCTGCCGATGTGTGAAAAAATGTTGAACTCGTAAAATTCTTAAGTATCTTGAGGCTCTTTTCCATTTTCATTTTAAATTGAAATACACGACCGTTAGTGCGCATTTTAAAGAAAATATAACGTTAAAATTGAATACTTCACTCGTGTAAGAAGTATAACTCATTCTAGTTTGATATTAACGCGATTTCTGCAACCCAATACCACGCAATTCCAAAATACATACAAATGAAATCACATAGGTATAATGTAAACAACGCATGGAGGTATGAATAACGGGAGAAAGCATTCTCCATTGGCTCAATGCAATCCAAGTTAAGCCAGCGAAACGTCACGCATGTGACGTCACGGCAGCCGTCTTAAGCCTGACATGTTTCATTTTTTTTTTGATTGGAGGTTTAACGACCACCGTGAGCAACTCAATGGGCTATAAGCAGTCGCCCGTCCCTAATTTAGGGTCACTGGTTCCAGGGAAGGGAGAGAGCCAGTGCCGTAAGACAAACACAACATCCATGCCCGACCGGGATTCGAACCCGGACCCCTTACGGACGAATGAAAGCCTGACATGTTTTATTTTTTTTTTTATTGGAGGTTTAACGACTACCGTGAGCAACTCAATGGGCTATAAGCAGTCACCCGTCCCTAATTTAGGGTCACTGGTTCCAGGGAAGGGAGAGAGCCAGTGCCGTAAGACAAACACAAAATACATGCCTCACCGTGATTCGAACCCGGACCCCTTACGGACGAATGATCAGAGGCCATCGCTTGGACTACTACGCCACCAGGGCGGCTTCAGCGTAACTACAAGTATTTTTCTCATTCTGTAGGCAAAACCGCCGCGTAATTTCATAGTTTTTAAAGTTGTGTGCATGATAATCCGAGTTTAGTGACGTCTAAGCAATGGCCTCTGATAATTCGTCCGAAAGGGGTCCGGGTTTGAATCCCGGTGAGGCATGGATGTTGTGTTTGTCTTACGGCACTGTTTTGTTAATTGTTACGTAAAATGGCACTATTTGAATTCCGAATAAGAACGCTTTCAAGATGTTCCCGATTTTGAGTGTAACGTTCCGCTTTGTTTACATGAAACCTGATCACACCTAACATGAGAGAAAGTAGTTCACAATAAATGTTATGGGAATTTTTTTATTGGTATTAAAATGACACTATAAATAGCTAAAACCTACTTATTCACTTTTTAATAAAATTTTAACTGTTTAAGAAATATATAAAAGAAAAAATTATGCAGTATAAGAAAACAAATGAAAACTAGTAGGTACAAATTAGGTATCAATATCACTCGGGGGGGGGGGGGGTACAATACACTACGATATATTATTTCATAATTTCTAAAAATGTATCATTAGTTTCCAATCTTTTTCACATAATTCCAAAGTGCAGACAAACGGTCAAAAGAATGTGATCACTGCGCATAGGTAGTACGCATAGAGAAGCATGTGATCACTGCGCATCTGCTGCCAAAGGCAATGGGTTCTACTTTCGAAATCGGGAACTAGTTGAAAGCGTTCTTATTCAGAAGTCAAATAGTGGCGGGCAGATAACAGGAAAGGTTCCAGTTCTCTAAAAGAATAAAGTTTGCATGATGTGACTAACTTTCGCGTAAGTGTTTCGGAGTACTTTGTATAACGGTATGAAAGTACGGAAAACATTGTAATCACAAAGTGCACATTTGTATTTATTTCACGCAATAAAGTAATAATTTTGATTTTATGTAAAACACTTGCAGGATCCAAAGAATTTGATTTTAATAATAAAACGCCCGTTCAGCCTTGCAAATAATACGGAAGTTAGAAATATTCAGCAATTGAACATTTCTAACTTCCGAACAGTCCCAGCTCCCGTGGCGTACCGAGTGTTTTCAGTACGCCACTGAAGCTGGGACTAAGTTGGTCAGATGATCTCAGTAACAGCCCTTCGTATCAGAGCCTCTTCTTCCTAGTGGGCTATGGACCTCATGCGAGGCTGCATATGACGTCACAGCGGCGTAAACCATCCTTGCAGACGTCCTGATGATCGACTGGTGTAGAAGCACTGCTTGGATTTGCATTGTTTTTTTATTGGAGGTTTAACGACCACCGTGAGCAACTCAATGGGCTATAAGCATTCGCTCGTCCCGAATTTAAGGCCACTGGTTCCAGGGAAGGGAGAGAGCCAGTGCCGTATGAAAAACACAACAGCCATGCCTCACCGGGATTCGAACCCGGACCCCGTTCGGACGAATGATCAGAGGCCATCGCTTAGACCACTGCGGCAGGATTTGCATTGAGGAGCGTTAAGGAAGATCGTGTTATATGCCACTTTTGGCTACTGTAACCGAAGTGGGAGAGATAATGATGTGTCCTATTATCGATTACCATCTGAATGAACGAAATGTGATCAGTGGCGCAGTGGTCTAAGCGATGGCTTCTGATTATTCGTCCGAAAGGGGTCCGGGTTCGAATCCCGTGAGGCATGGATGTTGTGTTTGTTTTGCGGCGCTGGCTCTCTCTCTCTCTCTCCCTCCCTGGAACCAGTGGCCCAAAATTAGGGATGGGCGACTGCTTATATATATAGGCCACTGAGTTGCTCACGGTGGTCATTAAACCTCCAATCAGCCGCCCCTGTGGCGCAGTGGTCTAAGGCGCTTGCCTCTGATCATTCGTCCATAAGGGATCCAGGTTCAAATCCCGGTCAGGCATGGATGTTGTGTTTGTCTTACGTCACTGGCTCACTCCCTTCCCTGGAACCAATGACCCTAAATTAGGGACGGGCGACTGCTTATAGCCCTTTGAGTTGCTCACGGTGGTCGTTAAACCTCCAATAAAAAACAAAACAAAAAAAACCCTCCAATCAAAATTAAGAATTATAAAAATATAATTCAGAAGCGGGAAAATTTGTGGTTATCACGTATCAGCAGAGTTTACATTGATGACCGGAAGCGAAGGAACATCAGTGTGTAGTTTACATTTTGTAACAGGTATGTTCATAAATTTACTGATGCATTATCTACAAAAACTCTACGAAGATCTTTTGACTATAATTAACCTTTCTTATGAATAAGATTATGCTGTTCTTTATCGTGAATGTATCCACTGCTATAAGGGAGTACATATATTATGGAACCTTTATATGTTAGGTTCCTGGGAAGATTTTGGAAAAATGATCTCAGGATGACATTCACCAGTTTATTATTATTGTAATCATTTTATATATAAGGTAGAGACTTAGTGCTACGTGCCAGAATTGTATTATTATATGTATATGCATAAATATTTCTTAAATCATTTTTATATCGTTTTTACCTTAATTATCCTGCTGAAGTAATTAGAAGCTTCTAAGGACTTGTACGATTTCATCTCCTCGTGAGTGAAGGCGTTAGTGGAAAAACCAAATAATTAACAAAATCGCCGTGCATAAATGGGCTACCAAATGAGTTTCTATAAATTCATAAGATTGACTATTTCTTATAGTTCATTCATTATCTATATGATTTTTCTCTGCTCTGACGGTAATCTTCATCGACGCGGCATTTCATTAGGAAATTAATCCGTCTCTCTACATAAGACTTTTTTAAACATCCATTAAAGCAACACGAATGCAAGGGCATCGTCTTCAACTGGAACCACGAAAGACTGTGTACGTGCTGCTTCACCGCATGCGCATTCCAACTACTTCCATCTCCAGTTAGGGTTGTTTCGGTTGCCACTAGTGGTGCTTGCATGAAGGCCCATAGTTCACGGCGATGCTGCAAGGCCATCAATGGCTGTCAGCTGATGGCGCTGCTACAAACTGATCGCTATCGTACCGTGAGTGGCAAAATTCAGCCAGCAGTGGCCCATCACTGCCAGCTGGTGGCCAGCAGTTTCCCAACGCTTGTGTTTTTGTTGGGTAAGGTTTAGACACTAGGGAATGTTAGTATCATTGCGCTTTTACTTAGGCATGAAATATTAATAGAGGGCCTAGGCCTTTTCAACAGTGTTTATTCCGTTGTGCTTATTTTCATAAGGTTTGGACACCAAGTCAAGTTATACTGCGCTATTTCTTAATCATCAAATATTTAAGAATAGGGCCTCAGCATAGGGCTGTTTATCAGTTTTGTTCCATCATGTTCATATTAATAAGGTTTGAATCGAGTCAAGTTAGTAATATTGCGCTTTTACTTGAGAATAAATAGTTCATACACTTGAACAAAATCTGTTAGAAAGCCCTGGACCTAAGGCCTATTAATATTTAATACGTAAGTAAAAGCACAATAATACTAACATGACTTGGTGTCTAAACCTTATGAACAGAGATGGAAACGGGTCGACAATTTCTTGCGGGTCAAACGGGTCGGGTCAAGGTGTTCCAGACCCTATTTCGACCAGGTCTTATTTCCGTTTTATTTTTAAAAAAAAGATAAAGGAAATTTCAAAGGACCCTTCAAAGGTCTCTCAAATAATACTTCAGCCCTGCAGAGTATGATCCAGGAACTTACTGAGAAGGGTAAAGAAATGGGATTAAAAATGAAGTTTCAGAAGACAAGAGACGTGTACAATGCTTTTACAAGGAACGAAGATTTATCAGTTGATGGGAAAAGCTAGCGATAAACAATTCCTACATTTAACTTGGGCAGCAGATATCAAGCAACAGACACAGTGATGAAGAATTTAATTGGCGTAAAATACTTGATTGGAGAGCTTTTGGAAGAAACAGTACAATTTTTAAGAGGAAGGTGATATTATGTCTTAAAAGAAAAGTGTTTCATCGATACATCCTTCCCGTGCTTACGTACGGAGCAGAGACGTGGACCTTAACTGAAAAAAACATACAAAGACTGCAGGCAGCTGAAAGTAACATGGAGACATGCATGCTTGGTGTAAACAAGATAGATAAAAAAAGGAACTCGTGGATAAGGATAATAACAAGAGTGGAAGACATCACAATCAGAGTAAAATCCTGGAAATGGCAACGGGCTGGACATTTTTCCAGGAGAACGGACCACCGATGAACAACAGAATTTTTAGACCGGATTCCAAGGGACAGAAAACGACCAGGTGGGAAGTGAGTGGGTGGAAGAAACTGGCCCAAGATACTCCGTTGCTGAAGAAACTTGGGGAGACCTTCATCCAGCAATGGATTGATAATGATTGACAACGGTGGTGATGATATATTCGAATGTATGGTTGAAAGCAGTTTTGTCCGGGTAAGGTCCGGGTCACGTCCAATTTTGTATCGGCAGGATCCAAAATTTTTGACCTGTTTCCAACTCTGCTTATGAATATGAGCACCATGGAAAAAAAAACTGTTGAAAAGGCATACACTCAGGCCTAGGTATATTAATGAATTTTTAGTGTCAGAGAAAAGCGTAATATTACTAACCTGTCTGGGTGTCTCAACTTTATGAATAAGATCACGACGGAATAAAAGCTGTTATAAAGGTCTAGATCGTGTGCCAACTTTTAAATATTTGATAATTAAATAACAGCACAACTTTAGTGCTTGACTCGGAGTCGAAACCTTATAAATAATGGATCATGGCTCAATAAAAACTGTTGAAAAGGCCATTGTCTAGGCCGTATTTTTAAAGATCTACGGGGAAAGTAGACTAGTGGCGCAGTGGTCTAAGGCGCTGGCCTCTGATCATTCGTCCGTAAGGGGTCCGGGTTCGAATCCCAGTCAGGCATGGATGTTGTGTTTGTCTTACGGCACTGGCTCTCTCCCTTCGCTGGAACCAGTTACCCTAAATTAGGGACGGGCGACTGCTTATAGCCCATTGAGTTGCTCACGGTAGTCGTTAAACCTCCAATCAAGAAAAGAAGAAGAAGAGAAGAAAGTAGACTAGACGAAATCAAGTCTGATTCTTGTAAGACTAATTAACGATTTATCGTCATCCTACATGAAAATGTACACGAAGAAATAAAAAATTCAATTTTTATAAGTTTCCCAAACGTTTTTGTGGCCACTGAGCCATATTCCACATAAGTCGTAGTTTTTGAGAAAAGCGTACCCTATGTTATTGCATTTTTCGACGAATGCGTTTTCGGTGAATTCACCTACAGCTGATAGGATGGGTAAAACGAAACTCAGGTCGGGCACCACCTGGTTACGGCCTTGTTTGTGTGACTAAACATATCGCGTTTACTCAGTAACTTCAATATCCAAAAATACAACGCAAACGAAATAGAAACTACATCTATTTAGTAACTAGTTCAATGCAAATTAAAATTACCCTATGTTCCGGTACATAATCCTTGGATTATCTGTTCCTAAAAGTTTAAATTCTAGTATCAGCTGCGGATAATATGGGGATTTTTTTTTTCAACTGTAAACTTAAAAAATGAAGCAGTTGGGCTCTTCATATCGTGCCGTGTAAGAGGGAAATCTGTATCATGTCAAAGCTTTAAAGAATGCCACGTGTTCGACGATAATGTGCAGTGTCACTGCATTAACATATCCCCTCCCCTTCCCATTGGCTTTGACAAAACGTCTCTGTGCGTGCGTGTGTGTAGGCATTTCCTCTCTGTGAATGGATTGTTGCTTTGTAAGTTAGGAGAGAAAACACTGCCTGAGGCAAAGCGCGTTGACCTCGAATAGGGGAGAGCCAGGGGTAATGGAATGCCACCTGTAATTTCCACCACCTAACCCCCGGCAACTCAGATCAAAATTTTTGCTTTGGCTTTCTAAAATTTTACAATAATTTTTAGACTTGTAGCAAGTAGACAAATGAGTAAAATTCTTTATGTAGAATGAAAATTAAAATAAAATAGTTTATAGGCATACTGGCACATTTTTACTAAAAAAGCAAAAGCAAAAGAGAAGAGAAGGAATGATTTATTCGATTCACTATGGCACAAGAAGAAGCAAGGTACCTTCTCTACCTAAGAGATTCTGTATTACGATGTTGTGACACCTTTGCTGAATAGCGCAGTTTTCATCCCATAGAACAGTGGACTGCAGCATACTGCTTTGACCAGTGACCTCCATAACGTTTCTCTCCACCCCCACCCTTCCTGAAGTACCGACACCAATTCCATTTGTTTATTTTGCTCTACTTCAAAGAGAATGTCTCAGGCACTTTTGCTGCAGCTCCAAGACTGTAGGGGAGAACTTTGACACCTCTCTCTCTTGTCCGTCCACGACGGGTTGAGTTCAGCAAAGACAAAGATGCGCCCAAGAGGATTACTGGCAAACTAACGCAGCCGCCTTGCCTTACGGTCTGAAATTCAGTCTTTCAGTTGGAGTAATTTATGCATTACTCAGAGATACAGCACGATTGCCACATAAATTGAAAACATACATCACAACCGTTTGAAAGTTGCAGGTTACTGTAACAGTAAGTTTTTAAAAAAATGTCAGTAGTTTGATATTTTTTGAACTCACTAAACGGAAAGTATATATATACAATAAAACCTCGAAAATTCAGCATCTGAAGCTATCTAAAAAGTGTGTAACGAACATTACGTAAAGCAAGTGCTTACACGTAACAGGCCACTTTAACAAAAATTTCCGCGTCCACGTAGGCCTTATAAATATGCAGGGGTCACAGTGCCGATCGCATTCTTCGCAATTTGTGAAAGAAAAAGAATTGTTTTGGCAAAAATATTGATTACGTTTTGGTACTATTTACACCGACGGAAAAAAGAAAAATCCCAACATCACGAAAAAATAGTTGTAGAGGATTGAAATGGCGGCAATACATTTGTATAGATAACATATTTAATCGATTAAGGTTTCAAGATTACAGCTTATTGTAAGCGCGAGAAAAGCCGTTTTAAATGTGAAATGCTGGTACTTTAATAACCGGTGTAACTGCCAGAATGTTGAATGCAAGCACGCAAACGTTCATGCATTGTGTCGTACAGGTGCTGGGTGTCAGTTTGTGGGATGGAGTTCCAGGCCTGTTGCACTTGGTCGGTCAATACAGGGACGGTTAATGCTGGTTGGGGTGACGATGGAGTTGTCGTCCAATGATGTCCCATACGTGCTCGATTTGTGAAAGATCTGGTGATCTAGCAGGCCACGGCAACATGTCGACACTCTTTAGAGCATGTTGGGTTACAACAGCGGTATGGTTGGTTGGTTGGTTAATAGATGTTAATGGCGCAAGGGCCAAGGTTGGCCAAAGAGCGCCAAACAAAAGACATCAAAACAAAACTAAATCAATAAAAAACGTACACAAGGTTAAAAACAGGCTGATGTGGTAAAAATGAAAAATGATAGTGAACAAGTTAAAATCTAGATAAGTTTAAAAAAGTCAATATCTCGTAAAAACGAAAACACTGCTTTAACGTTGCAGGCTTCGCCAATAATGGTGTGCAGCGTAGCTGCTCCCTCGTCCAACAGATGAGAGTGAAAATGACGAAAACGATGATCACAAAACCGAACACAAGTACACAAAACATGAAGGACAGTGAGACGACAGTCGCACGCCTCACACACCGGGACACTCTCGCCACACAGCAAAAAGCGGTGAGTAAAACGACAGTGCCCAATGCGGAGACGTGCAAGAACAACTTCCTCACGACGGTTCTTCCGCAAACTAGACTTCCATAGTCCGATCCGTGGTTTGATGGCATAGAGTTTATTGCTGCCCTGCTGAGACCACAGGGACTGCCACTCATCCAGAACAAATTCCCGGATCAAAGGCCGATAATCTCGGAAAGACAGTGGCAGCCGAGCTGGCGACATGGAGGAAACAGACCTGGCAGATAGATCTGCCAGCTCGTTACCCCGGATCCCAACATGGCCAGGAACCCAACAGAATCGGACCAGGAATCCAGCACCTTCCAAAGTTCCAAGAAGACGACGGACATCACGGATGACAGGTGAGTCCGTGTCCTCTGGAGAAGATAGGACTTGGATGACGGACTGGGAATCGGAGCAAATCAAAGCGCGACGATGAGATCTAGACTGTATGTGACACAAAGCGAGGTGTACCGCACGCATCTCTGCCGAAAAGACGGTGGATTCAGGCGGAAGCCTCTCAGCATGGGAGGCATCGCCACACACGAATGCGGATCCAACAACCTCACCAGATTTCGACCCGTCAGTAAATACAGGCACGAAATCCGGGATTAGAGACAGGATCTCGGCAAAGAGCTGCTGGTACACCAGAGCAGGAGTGGAAGACTTTGGCCACACACAAAGGGAAAGGTCAGCCGTTGCTTGAACCGGCTGCCAAGGCGGTTCATTGTAGAACCGGGTCAAACCAATCCTTGACAAGTCTAGACCAGCATCGCGCACCAAGGTCGACAACCGAATCCCAAACGTCGGAACACAGGAAGGCCGGTGTGAGAATAGGCGGACACATTGTGGATGGAAAATGGAACCATGCAGTGGATGATCAGGAAGAGACTTCAACTGGGTGAAGAATTGAAGAGACAGCTGCTTACGTCGGATGCACAACGGCGGTTCATGGGCCTCGACATACAGGCTATGCACGGGAGAGGTACGGAAAGCACCAGTGCATAGCCGCAGAGCCTGGTGATGGACAGGATCCAGAGGCCGCAACACGGAAGGACGTGCCGAACCGTACGTTATGCAACCGAAGTCTAACGTTGACCGAATCAGAGAATGGTAAATGCGAAGCATTGAGCACCTGTCAGCCCCCAAGATGTTCGAGAGAGGACCTTCAGGATACTCAATGACTTCGTGCACTTCACCTTTAAAGACTGGATGTGAGGTCGGAAGGTGAGTGCGCGGTCAAAAGTTAGCCCAAGGAACTTGACTTCTGACACCACAGGGATGGTAGAACACCCCAGACGGAGGCTGGGGTCAGGGTGAAGGCCCCGTTTGCGGCAAAAATGCACGCAAACGGTCTTCTGGGTCGAGAAGCCAAATCCATTGTGGGAGGCCCAGGTAGAGATCTTATTAATGGCCGTCTGCAGCTGCCGCTCAATAGTGCGCATGTTGACAGATGCGCAAGAGATCTGCAGATCATCCACGTACATGGTGCCACGGACCGTCGGAGGAAGTAGGGTGAAAAGATGATTAACACGAAGGATGAACAATGTCACAGAAAGAATGGAGCCTTGAGGGACACCCTGCTCTTGTGGGTATAACGCAGAGAAGGTCGACCCGACGCGCACACGGAAACTCCGGTCCTGGAGAAATCCGGCGATGAAAGATGGTAGGTTTCCCCGCAATCCGCACTCGTGCAGATCACGGAGAACGCCGTATCTCCAGGTGCGGTCGTAAGCTTTCTCCATATCGAAGAACACGGAGACCATGTGCTGACGCCGGACAAACGCCTCTCTGACAGATATCTCAAGGCGTAGATGATGATCTGAGGTGGATCGGAATTTCCGAAATCCACTCTGATGAGGTGAAAGGTGACGTGATTCCAAATAAAAAACTAAACGAAAATTGATGATGCGCTCTAGAACTTTGCAGAGGCAGCTCGTCATAGCAATTGGTCGGTAGTTCAACGGGTTAGCGGGATCCTTACCAGGTTTGAGAACAGGAACGACAATGGCAGTGCGCCAAGATTCGGGAAAGTCACGCTCGTGCCAGATCCTGTTAAACAGGACCAGCAGACAGTCAACAGAGGACGGAGAAAGGTGCTTCAGCATGTCATAATGGATGTTATCCGGTCCGACAGATGTTCGGCCGGACCGATTCAGGGCAATCTTCAGTTCGACGGCAGTCAGCGGGCTGTTATAATCGGCAGCGGAAAACGGTCCAAAGGAAACCTTGGACCGTTCAAGCCGCGGCTGTACCTGCCGGAACGAAGCAGCGTAATTGCGGCTGCTGAACACCGAAGAAAATGCGGCGCCCAGACAGTCAGCAATACCCTTGAGCGTCAGCAACCGTTCCTCCACCACTCTCAAGAATGGAAATTTCCCCAGAAGGGTACTTACCCCGAATCTTGCGGATCCTGTCCCAAACGATCTTAGAGCTGGTAGTGGTGTTAATCCCGGATACGTATCGTATCCAAGATTCCCGTTGGCTACGACGACGTACCAAACGCACGTAAGATTTGGCTCTCTTGAAAGCAAGTAGGTTCGCGTCGGTGGGGTACCGACGAAACCTACCCCAAGCCCGATGTTGGGCCTGACGAGCTGCCTTGCAAGTGGAATTCCACCAAGGTCGCGGACAACGTGGAAGATTAGTCGAAGACTTAGGGATGGTAGAGTCTGCCGCTTGCACAATACAATCCGTAACCGCCGCAACAGCATCATCAATCGTACCCGAGGTCACCATGGCTGGAGTAATGGTCGCTGAAGCCGTGAATGAGTCCCACTTGGCGCGATCGATAGCCCATCTAGCAGGGCGAGTAGGATGACGGTACCCGGCACCTGCTAGACGGAGAAAGATGGGAAAGTGATCACTGCCAAGGGGATCATCAGACACGCTCCAGGACCAGTCAGGATAGAAGGATGGCGAACTCAAGGACAGATCAATGGCTAGGTACGAGCGGGTGGGTTCATGAAAGTAAGTGACTGCTCCGGTGTTGTGGAGACAGAGGGACGTGTTGGAGAGAAGGGACTCAACAACACGGCCCCGGAAGTCACGAGTGGCAGAACCCCACAACGGACTGTGTGCATTGAAATCTCCTAAGATGAAGAAAGGAGGCGGCAGCTGGTCAACTAAATCTTCCAGATCCGAAAGGCTTACAGCTTCAGTTGGTGGTATGTAGATGGAACACACCGTGAGCAGGGTGTTCACAGATAGTCGCACTGCCACCGCCTGCAAAGTCGTCCGAAGGGCAACCGCAGTGACAGGGACACCATGAGGAACAACGACGGCCACTCCCCCGCAGGCAATTACGCCGTCCTGGTGATCTTTGCGGAAAAAGAATGTCTCCGCAGCGAAGGAGTGTCCGTCATGCGAAGCTTTGTCTCCTGGAGACACACGCACACAGGTGTGTGCGAAGACAGTAAGCCCTTTAAATCGTCAATGCGTGAACGCAAACCTCGGCAATTCCACTGAATGAGCGTGGCCAGAATGAAAAACGAAATGAAAGAAAGGAAAAGACAGACGACTAAAAGGTCTCAGTGTCGTCCATCACCTCCAACCCATCGGCAGTGTCTGGAGGTAACACAGGGCTGTGTTTACCCCCTGTGTTGAGAGGCTGTTTTTGCGTGCTCTGTTTCGGGGATGATGAGCCGGGTTTCACCTTTTCTGGCTTCTTTGCAGTGCCCTGGGAGATGTTTTCGGCGAAGAAGGTTTAGGCGACGATGTAGATGTCGCCTTGGATGCAATGCGGCGAGACTGCAGTGCTGCCATTCCAGCAGCGACGATGTCCTCAAAATCATAAGGACAACGCGCCGGGATGGCCGCCTCAGTCTGAACCGCAACAGTAGCCTTCTGCACCACAACAGAGGCATAGGAGCGTCGGCCGGAAGGAAGAGGAGCAATCCGCCGCCTGGCCTCAGGGTAGGACAGATGTTCAGTGGTCTTCAGGCGCTGGATAGCCTGCTCCTCGATCCACTTGGGACACAGCTTAGAAGACGCAGAGTGGGAACCCTCACAATTCACACAGTGATCCACCTCAGCGGAGCAGTCCGCCAAAGAGTGTTCAGGTGAACCACAGCGCCCACACTTTGCTACATTACGGCAAGACTGCTGGGAGTGACCGTAATGCTGGCACTTGAAACATCTTAGGGGGTTCGGGATGTAGGGCCGAACATCGAGACGCAAGTACCCCGCCTTGATGGAAGTTGGCAGGGAAGGTGAGTCAAAGGTCAGGACGATGTTCCGGGAGGGAATAGACTTCCCATCCCGCCTGAAAAGGATACGCCGAACCCCAGTGACATGTTGGTCCCCAAGTTCAACCAACAATTCCTCATCACTGCATTCGAGCAGATCGCGGGAGTTGACCACACCGCGAGAGGAATTGAGGTAACCATGGGGTGAGATCTGCACAGGAATGTCCAGCAGAACGGTCGTCTCCAGCAGGGTGGCACTGTGACGTGGATGAGATGTCTCCACAAGAAGATCCCCTGACGGGAGCTTCTTAACACTCTTTGGAGAGCCCGCAACAGCCTGAAGAGCCTTATTAATCCAGAAAGGACTCTTCGAACTGAGAGACTGAGCCGGATCAACTGAATGAATCAGAAGAAACAGAGCATTGCAATTCGTAGTTAGTAGTTTCTTAGTGGAGGAGGGCGACCCGTCCTCCACACGGCGCTTCAAATTTACAGCGTGGGAAACACTTTGTGTTGCCATGAGGGAGAAAAAGATTCGTCCGCCAACCTCCCCACCCACTACCGAGCCGAACGAGGGAGAACCGGAGGTCCGCAAGCCCAAGAGGACGCAGGACACGGCTCTAGGGATAGTCAGCGGATATAGCAAGTTGGTAGGGCAGACACACGCTCAGCGTGCACCCAGACTTTCCCGTGCCCGGAGAACACCCCTTTGGCATGCCCACCCTACCCCCCAACTCACCCAGCCGAACAGAACGACAAGCCGCTAGAAGACCGGACGCTACTCGGCCACAGACTTCCTGACCAGGAGTGGGTTAGCTCCCGGCCTCCCGTTTAGGATGAAGCAGAGGGCAAAGAGGAGTGTTGGCATCTGGAGACACTACAACCCGGCCCCCAAATACCTCAGCCTCCAGCATCCTCATTTCCACCTGTACGGGTCACCGCACACGGCAAACATGCAGGTAATTCTAAGCCAACCAGCTCCGGAAAAACAGAAAATGTAACATAAAAGAGAAAAGACAGGGAAGAGAACGAGGAACAAAACCCGGAGCTGGCGCCTCACCACAACCTCAGCAGCCTACAACTGAGGCGGGTACATGTCAAGAAATGAACGAAAGATGAAAAAAGCAAAACAATAAGAGAACAATCGGCTCGGGCCGTGGGGACGCCATCCCCCATCAGCTGGACGAACAGCTGTCCCTTCGGTGATGTTAACGTTCAAGAGTAAACGAAAAGTACTCCGTCACAAGGTGAGCTCGGGCCGTGGGGGCGCCGCTCCCCAAATAACTGGTAAACCAGTTATCCCCGTGCGGGGGCAACAGCGGTATGCGGGCGAGCGTTATCCTGTAGGAAAACACCCCCTGGAATGCTGTTCATGAATGGCAGCACAACAGGTTTAATCACCAGACCGACGTACAACTGTGCCGTCAGGGTGCGTGGGATAACCACGAGAGTGCTCCTGCTGTCATAGGAAATTGCTCCCCAGACCATAACTCCTGGTGTAGGTCCAGTGTGTCTCGGCCGCAGACAGGTTGGTTGCAGGCGCTCACCTGGCCTCCTTCTAACCAACACACGGCCATCACTGGCACCCAAGCAGAACCGGCTTTCATCAGAAAACACAATAGATCTCCACTCCGTCCTCCAATGAGCTCTAGCTTGACACCACTGACGTCGCAAACGGCAGTGGTTTGGAGTAAGTGGAATGTACGCTACAGGGCGTCTGGCTCGGAGCTGTCCTTCAAGTAACCGAATTGTAACAGTTCGTTGTGTCACCGTGGTGGCAACTGCAGCTCGAATTCCTGCCGCAGACGCGGTACGATGTGCCACGGCCATACGCCGTACAGGGCGGTCTTCCCTCTCAGTAGTGCCACGTGGCCGGCCGGACCCTGGTCTTCTTGAGGCAGTACCTTCCCTTTACCACCGCTGCCAACAATCATGCACAGTGGCTACATTCCTGCCAAGTCGTTCTGCAATATTGCGGAAAGAAATCCACCTTCTCGTGGCCCTATTACAGGACTTCGTTCAAACTCCGTGAGCTGTTGATAATGGCTTCTTCGTCTTCTTAAAGGCATTCTTGACTAACACCAACACCCTACGTCGTATCTCAACGATAACTAACGCTCACGAACGTTACAGCGCGTATTTACAGCAAACCTGCTTTGCATGTTCCGAGGTGCTACTAGTGCCACTCGTATGCGCCGAGAGCGAAATTTGCATAGACGTCATTTTACAGATGTACTCTCACCGCCTACCAACTGTCGTTTATCCAACACAACCCCTTCTTGGTATTGGGATTTTTTTCGTCCGTGTATTATAAAACCCTGCCGAAAAAAACTGAATTTAGCAAATGGTTAAGCAAAGACTTGAAAAAATCCAGAGCAACCACTAGGGCTGGGCGATGAATCAATACATCGCGAAAACCCGATGTGAATTTTACATCGATGTTTTGACTCGTGAAACTACGATACATCGCGAAGGCGATTACCGCGATGCTTTTTTTTTTTTTTTTTTGATTGGAGGTTTAACGACCACCGTGAGCAACTCAATGGGCTATAAGCAGTCGCCCGTCCCTAATTTAGGGTCACTGGTTCCAGGGAAGGGGAGAGCCAGTGCCGTAAGACAAACACAACATCCATGCCTGACCGGGATTCGAACCCGGACCCCTTCGGACGAATGATCAGAGGCCAACGCCTTAGACCACTGCGCCACCGGGGCGGCACCGCGATGCTTCCTGAAGGTCGAGGTAGATGTCTTTACACGATTCGAATCCACATACTACCACCACCATGCACATATCACATTATCACACGTTCGACACGCATTTCAAACGAACTCGCCGATTCGTCGCCTCATTGGTCCGCATCACTTTAGCGCGGCCCAATGAGATGACGAATATGAGAAACCTCCCGATGTTACATGTAGGCTGCTATCAGCAATTCACATGCTAAGATCGGATGATCTCACGATGTGTTGTTGAGATGGCACATCAGGAAATTTCCAGGGTTATTGATAAAACATCGGACGAAAACGAAATCAAAAAAGTGCCGGATTTCTGGACGCCGGATTTTCAAGGTTTTACTGTATATATACACTGACGGAAAAAAAAAATCCCAACTCCAAGAAGGGGTTGTGTTAGATAAACGACAGTTGGTAGGCGGTGAGAGTACATCTGTAAGAAAATTTCGCGCTCGGCGCATATGTTTGGCGCTAGTAGCGCCCCTCGGATCTTGCAAAGCATGTTTGCTGTAAATACGCGCTGTAACGTTCGTGAGCGTTAGTTATCGTTGAGATTCGACGTAGGGTGTTGATGTTCGTCAAGAATGTCTTTAAGAAGACGAAGAAGCCATTATCAACAGCTCACGGAGTTTGAACGAGGTCGTGCAATAGGGCTACGAGAAGGTGGATTTCTTTCCGCAATATTGCAGAACGACTTGGCAGGAATGTAGCCACTGTGCATGATTGTTGGCAGCGGTGGTCAAGGGAAGGTACTGCCTCAAGACCGGGGTCCGGTCGGCCACGTGGTACTACTGAAAGGGAAGACCGCCGTGTACGGCGCATGGCCGTGGCGCATCGTACCGCGTCTGCGGAAGCAATTCGAGCTGAAGTTGCCACCACAGTGACACAACGAATTGTTACAAATCGGTTACTTGAAGGACAGCTCAGAGCCAGACGCCCTGTAGCATGCATTCCTCTTACTCAAAACCACTGCCGTTTGCGACGTCAGTGCTGCCAAGCTAGAGCACATTGGAGGACGGAGTGGAGATCTTTTGTGTTTTCTGACGAAAGCCGGTTCTGCCTGGGTGCCAGTGATGGCCGTGTGAGCGCCTGCAACCAACCTGTCTGCGGCCGAGACACACTGGAGCTACACCTGGAGTTATGGTATGGGGAGCAATTTCCTATGACAGCAGGAGCACTCTCGTGGTTATACCACGCACCCTGACGGCACAGTTGAACGTCGGTCTTGTGATTCAACCTGTTGTGCTGCAATTCATGAACAACATTCCAGGGGGTGTTTTCCAACAGGATAACGCTCGCCCGCATACCGCTGTTGTAACCCAAGATGCTCTACAGAGTGTCGACATGTTGCCGTGGCCTGCTAGATCTTTCACAAATCGAGCACGTATGGGACATCATTGGACGATAACTCCATTGTCACCCCAACCAGCATTAACCGTCCCTGTATTGACCGACCAAGTGCAACAGGCCTGGAACCCCATCCCACAAACTGACACCCAGCACCTGTACGACACAATGCATGAACGTTTGCGTGCTTGCATTCAACATTCTGGCAGTTACACCGGTTATTAAAGTACCAGCATTTCACATTCAAAATGGCTCTTCTCGCGCTTACAAGAAGCTGTGATCTTGAAACCTTAATCGATTTAATATGTTATCTATACAAATGTATTGCCACCATTTCATCCCTCTACAACTATTTTTTCGTGGTGTTGGGATTTTTTTCCGTCAGTGTATATATACAGTAAAACCTGGCTACCTCCATTTAGATAAAGTTGAGGATTACGCAACTGTTTTTTAATTTTTACTATGAATTTTGTCTGCGGATTACACGCCGAATTTTTTTCTCTCACACTGAATTTTACCGTCTGCGGATTGATTATATGCCGACAAATACGGTAAATGAAAAATTCATATGGTTAGCTTTACTGTTCACAAAATTAGGAAGAAAAGTATTGAAATCTTTTTTCTTTCGGTTGGAGGTTTAAGGTTTAACTACCACTGTGAGCAACTCAGTGGGCTATATTCTTTCGGTTGGAGGTTTAAGGTTTAACTACCACTGTGAGCAACTCAGTGGGCTATAAGCTGCCGCTCGTCCCTAATTTAGGGCCACTGGTTCCAGGGAAGGGAGAGAGCGAGGACCGTAAGACAAACACAACATCCATGCCACACCGGGATTCGAACCCGGACGAATGATTTTTTTTTTTGATTGGAGGTTTAACGACCACCGTGAGCAACTCAATGGGCTATAAGCAGTCGCCCGTCCCTAATTTAGGGTCACTGGTTCCAGGGAAGGGAGAGAGCCAGTGCCGTAAGACAAACACAACATCCATGCCTGACCGGGATTCGAACCCGGACCCCTTCGGACGAATGATCATAGGCCAACGCCTTAGACCACTGCGCCACCGGGGAGGCCCGGACGAATGATTAAAAGCAATCGCTAAGACCACTGCGCCACAGGGGCGGCATTTAAATCTTTGTCACGGGCAATTTCTTTGTTTGATTTCTTGTTTGTTCGAGTACATGACTCAACAAGGTCCTTTTCTGGATCCCCCGACAAATAAATAAATAAATAAAAAAAAAAGGCCAGAGTTCCTGAGCATGTTGCTAAAGCCTGTCTTTCTCTTGCCCCCTGTTCTCATTAGAAAAGCATCCGAGTGTGACATACTAACCAGAGGCATAATTAGGGCTGCACAGCCATAGAGAGGGATCTAAACTCACTGCTTACAATGTCATTAAAATTGGAATGGAAACTTTTGCACAATGCTTTGTCATTTGCCAATCTATAGACTTAGCTTATATTAATGTTTCGCCAGTTTCGATGGCATTGACAGTTTATAATCCACATTCCTTCCTCAAAACGTTCACCGGATGTTAGTTGCTTACATTCAGAAACGAAGACGCAGTTGCACATACGTTCAGACATAAGGATGCCGTTCACGTTGTTGAAGATTCTCTGGAGGCAATTTCACCATTACTATGGCTGCGAGTCGGGATTACGTGCTGCATCCTTTTTGTTTGATGTGTTACTGAAGGTCCGAGCCTCGAAGCAGTTCGGAAAAGTTAAACAGTCACAGTTGGATTTTTGTCTTTGTCTGGAGGTTTAACGCCTACCGTGAACAACTCAATTGTCTATAAGCAGTCACCCGCACCTAATTTAGCGCCCCTGCCTCCAGGGAAGTTAAGACAAGCAAACCATCCATGCATTATCAGGATTCGAACCCGGACCTCATTTGGCCGCGTGTTTAGAAGACAGCGTCTCGTACCTTTCGGTTCTCGGAGTAGCACATTTGGACTGTAGCTCCCACATAGAGATAAGTTGGGATATATCGTTAATTTTGTTTTGTCAAGCCGTGCATATATACAAGATAGAAAGGCAGATTGTCTTTTGGCCGTTTGTCCGACTGGACTCCGGCTTCAGTCCTGGATAACGCATGGATGGTGTATTTGTCTTACGGTAGTCAGTTCGTAAGTCTTGGCGATCCATGGTTTCTGTGTAAACACCAGGCAGTTCCCTTGTTTTGTTCTTCAAATCATGGCAGTTTCTGATATTCCACTAGTTACGTCACAGCTGAACTCCTCATCTGTAGGCGCCTGGAGTTAAACTATGTATAATACATGGTCGAGTCACATTATTGTGACAATCAGTTAATATCCAGAGTAACCGCCGTGTGCAGCGCGGACAGCAGCTAGACAGGCTGGGAGCGACTCAATAAGGAACTGGTAGGTGTTCACAGGTATGTGGAGCCATGTTGACTGCAGTGTATCTGACAGCTGCTGGAGGGTGCACCGTGGAGGATCCATAGAGTCAACAACACGATCGAGGTGGTCCCACTGATGCTTAATTGCGTTTAAATCTGGGGAATTAGGGGGCCAGGGAAGTACCTAGAAGTCTTCATTGTGCTCTTCCAACCACTTTCGGGCATTTCCAGCTGTGTGACATGTCGCATTGTCTTGCTGGAAGATCCCATCCACCCCACGGAAGACAAGCATCGTGTATGGCCAGTATGGGTATATGTGGTCTGCAAGGATGGATTCATAACGAATTCAGTCCATAGTGCCTTTCACAGGTATGAATGGATACAGAGAAAGCCATGAAAACATTATCCAGACCATAACGCTGCCCCCACCAGCTTGTGCTTTTCCAGCAATGATTGAAGAGTGTTTGTTCTCGCCTTATACGGCAACGTCCACCTGTTCGATGAAGTAAAAACGTGACTCATCGGAGAAGGCAATCCTTTGCCAATTAACGGAAGTCCAATTCCGATACTGCAGTGTAAATGTAAGCATTTTCTGCTGGTGCACCTTCATTAGTACAAGGGCAGTGACCATTCGTCTGCATCAGAGCCCCATACGCAGTAGGTTCACTGAACTGTCACTTTAGACACACTTCTGGTAGCCCCCTGGTTCATTTGGCCAGTGAGTTGCTGAACTGTAGTGTGTGAATCGGGCCTCATGCACCTTCGTTCACCTCTCACATCATGCTCCGCAGTTTCCACATCGCTTATTCGAAATGGTGAATATATATCAAATATGTAGAGATAATGCAAATGGATGATGTCATCGCTCTGTCCACATTATTTTATAAGCAACGCATAGCAACTGAAAAATTGTGTTTCAACACTGCTGGGATCGAACCCAGATCTCTGGATAACTAGTCGAGTGCGTTCACATTTACGCTACAGTGCCCACAATTCTTAGTGTCATGCGTGGTTTGTTGTTTTTAAGGTTAAGATTCAAAAAGATTTGAATGACGAAAAAAGCGCAAAGATTCGAGTTTTCAAATCTCGAATCATTTTCAAGATTCACGGGATTCAAATGCCCCATTCCTAATAAAATAAAATAAAAAAAAGACATGAAAGATATGCGCAATATTATGTTGTGATTGATGCTCTTTGCCATTCCTTCAATATAAATGGCATTCCTCACATACCTTAAGAATGGAGTTCCTCTATAGACTGTTTGATTAGAAGATTGAACGCAGTGTTATTGCACGATAGAAATACATACACTTCATTTCCAGTAGCACACCCCATGCACGTGAAACAAGACTACACTAAAGTCCAGCTTCCAGAAAAAATCAAATATCATAAATACAATTCAGATGTTCCTGCTAATTTTAAGAGGACTGGGCCTGCAACCTGACTTTACAAACAGGGTTCCCACTCAAAAGTAGAAAAAAAATTCCCTGACTTTTCCAGGTTTTCCAGGTGGTTCTGAGAGTTTTTCCAGAGCGGTAAATCAAATAACATTGTGACAAATTGTTGCATTTCCTTACATTCTTGCGTTCCTTACGAAAGCATACATTTGTTAATTCTTTAAATAACTGTTCTTTATACAATTACCTGCTTTTTATTAATAACAATTAAATGCATGAGGCATATATTTTTGGTATTATAATTCCATGATCTTTTTTGAACCTAAGTGGTATACTGCCCATGTACAATTTGTTAGTACATTCCCATAGAAACAGTTCATATGTAAGAAAAAATCTGTATGTTGAATAGTTTGTTTTCCTTTCTTTTATAGCACAGTGTAGATAAGCTTAATGACCGAATGGGCTCCTGCTCAGAGAAATGTCGAAAGAGAATCAACCAACAAAGGGCTTTGATCCATTGTTTAAGTGGTTCTCTTGTGATGTGTTTCTCCAAGCAAGAGTGTACCAGGCCACTGTGCCTAATTGTTCCATGTTACAAAATATGAAGCAAACTATCTGCAGAAATCGAATAAAACCGTAATGTCTACAGGCAATTTTTTAAATTCAGTTTTGATAATTTTTAGAGAACTAAGGAATAATGTTATGTATTGAAAGCAAGATTTATCAAATTCTAGACAGGCTGTAATTGCAAATAATTACTTACCTGAAATTAATACTGATAATGTTATGTTCATCTCACATGAGGGAGAATTAAAAAGACACCACATAATGAACGTCCCCGATTATACAGTCCATAAAGATAAACAGAAAATATGGAATATAAAGGATAAATAACTTTCATTTTCCCTAATTACTTTATAGTTACAAAAATTAGTGTATTTAACATAAATTTTACATAATATTTAACAAAATCATGTCTTATTTTTTTGTTTCAGGTTTAACGACCACCATTAGCAACTTGTTGGGCTATGTCCGTCCATCCCTAATTTAGGACCATTGGCTTCACGAAGAAGGAGAGCCAGTGCCGTAAGATAAACACACCACCCATAACTCATCTGGCACTTGAATCCAGGCTCACTTGGACGAATAGTCAGAAGCCAGAGCTTAGACCACTGCACCACCGAGGTGGCAAACCATGTATTTACATGTTTGAAAGAATATTTGAACAAAGACTTATTTTAAATTCTACATATAATGAAATATTTCAATCGATTAGGTGAAATTATATAACTGATTTATCTGTATTTTAAGTGCACACAAGTATATAAATAACATTTTAAACGACTCACAACATTTAGAGTTTCAGTTAGGTTTAAAAATGCAAGCTGGGAGAATTGTGACTGAACAGAATAAATTGCTGTTAAATGATACAATGCTGAAGCTTTAAATCCTTTAAGTGCTTATTTTACATAAATATTAAAGAACATGGAAACTTTTGCTGAAATTGAAGTCTAATGGGAATGATAAAATGGAGAGTGTCTGACAGAGTCTCTTAACATTTTGTTAGAGCGGTTCTATCAAATCGATCTAACAATTTGTATTTTCTATTGGAATTCACTTAGAATCTTTAAAGACAAAGCAAACTAAAACAGCTATTAAAAAATAAAAAAAAGAGAGAGAGAGAGAGAGAATGGAAATCGTGACAGCATTTCTGCGCCTGAGGAAAAACGTGTGCCAGTACCATCCCAACAATTTCTAGCAATCAGGGAAAATACTGCTGATATTTAAAAATCAAAATTGTAATTATTTTAGCTAAAGTTAGTTCTTGCACTTGGCAACGAGAACATCGAATCTATGCTATTTCAGAGGGGCTAACCTCTAGCAGAACGTATCAGTAATCAATAGGGGATTTTTCAGTAATGTTTCAGCAATGTAACACAAACTTTCAGTAATGTAACACGCCATTTTTTTTAAAGTTAAGGACAATATTATAGTATTACTGTGTAACCTGTAATACTTGTATGAGGTGCCTATCGGTAATCACCATACGGAGCCTCATCGTTAACGCGTGGAATGGGTATTTCATGAGAAATTAATGCATGAAATGTGTAATAACTTTGTATGTTAACACTATCCTCACAAAAAAAATATGAAATTAAATTATCAATATTGTACTTACCTCATGTCATTGCTGACATAAAAACTCCCTAGTTGCTTTTTTTGCAGTGGTATATTCTTTTTCAGAAAACTTTTTATAACAGAGCTCACCTGAGGAAAATGCTTTACTTTTCTGTACAAGAAGGGCACTTAATGTTTTGGTGCTCATTGTTGGGCAAAAGTATTTGAGGTATTTCCTTACTATACTAAATATTCTCTACGTAGAGGAATTGCTGTGAGGGATAGTCAATATTACCAACATTAGTTTAGGCAATGTGGAATACTTGAGAAGGCCAGATGAATCCTTTGTCTTAGATATTTCATTCCATGCCACATCTGCTCAAGGATATCCAGCTTCATCAATATCAGAGTCTGGGAACATAGCATGAAAGAAGCGACCAGCATGATCACAGCTTGTTATAGGTAGGTTATGCTCCACAACGATTGTAGTAAACAGCAATTCGGCATTTATCACGCTATTTTCATTCTTTTTTGCAAAAAAATTATCCAAAGGCTTTGATCGAGTGTTTAATTTTACACAATCCTGGTGTTTGTTTTGACTGGATATGCCTTCGGCAATCATCTCGTCCTACATGGGCTACTGATTACTCTCATATTAGAACCTTTATTTCAGCATTTGTAACATTTTCCATTTCCTTGCTCAAGATTTGGATGTTCCTGGAGAAACCACTTTGCATATTTATTTGTTTCAGAAACGATAATTCCAAGGACGGAATTGGTAAAAAACAAGTAAAAATATGCAATAGGTGCCACATCAGTTGCAGGAGCATGTTTGGGCCCCTGCATTTCATGTTAATAAAAAAAGATGCTGAGGTTGTTCATCACTTCTCTCTATTAACATCCTCCCATTCACTTTCAGAACTTTCATGATCTGAAGATTCACTATGAAGATCTTCACCTTCTGAAGAAGATATGGTGGCTAGTTTTTTGGCTTGATGTTGCTAGGCCAATATCACTTTCAGATGATTCAAAATCATCACCATCACTTGGCAAACTTTCACTCTCACTACAAGCCATTTCAAATAACCTTAGAAAACAATTTCACGCAGTAGGAAAAAGCACGTCTCAAGTCTGAGGAACAAGCTGTCAATAAAGTCATCCTCTGCTAACACGAGTTTGGAAAAAGATGGGGATTCGTAATTCACGGAGTTTTGCGATTGTGTCTGTTTGTTTGGGAAAAAGAAATGAATAATGTGAAGAGCTTCTAGTAATAAAACACCGCACTTCGTTCTCCCGCGGCGAAAGTCTGCAAGAAATATAAACATCCGTCATCGCGGGACCACGCGTTGCGACGAGTTGATCGTTATTGCACTTCGAACGGGGCTCGAAAAAGTGATTTCCGACAGTACGACGTCTTATAATTCAAAAACAATGCAAAGTGAACAGCACTGCCTCAACTGCAGCAGGAAAAGTTTTGGCTAAAGTAACCTTTCTCCTGTCACACGGAAAAGTGCGTAGCAAAGCGCAAACTCTTTTACGATGACACTTACTGCATATTACCGGCAATTTCCGTCGTATTATCCGCAGACCACGAAATTCATATTAAAAAAAAATAATAATCCTTTGTATAATCCGCAGACTGTGACATTCAGGAAATAAAAATCGCCGTATAATCCGCACATCATAGATGTTGAACCAGAAGTGGAATTTCCGACAGAAAAGTCGGCCACATACATACGCTCTTTTCACGTTCCAGAAACACATAGCAACCGAAAAATTGTTTTCAGCCGCCGCCGGGGAATTGAATCCACGGATCTCTCCATATATAGCCTAGCGCGTTAGCTTTTAGTTAAATCCAAAGGGCGAGATCCAAGGTGAAAATCCTCCAAATACGTGGCGTCAGAAAATAAATAAATACATCGCTCTTTCCACGTTCCAGAAACACATAATGAGTCCGAAGAAAAAAGAGAAAAAAAAACGATTTTATTAAATGAAGAAATTCATTTTTAAAGGTAACTGTTTTATATTTTTAATCTCCGGACAGATAAAGGGTGTGGCATCCATAGACCACGCCGATGCAGCTCCAGAGTATTGCATTACACCTTGCCAATGACGAAAGGCTGATACAGAACAAGTCGTAGAAATACCGTATGTACTCGCGTATAAGTCGAAAGTTTTTGGAGGAATTCCTGCTTTCAGAGTTGAGAGATCGTCTTATACGTGGGCCAATAAAAAACCCGTGAATTCTCCCGCGGAATAAACAGACGGATTTGTTTACGTTTTAGATCGCGACACAGAGGCTTTCCGTATGTTGCTGCACGATTGTGTTCTGACCTCAAAACTATCGCGCAGTGACACGATCATATCCTCAATTCTGCCCACCACTTCAAGCTTAAATTCGGCAGTGTAACTGAAACGTTTCCTTTTCAGAGACACCATGATTAGCAATGAAGGAAAACAGCAGCAACGACATTCGCCAAAACAACGAAAGCAAACTAGACACAAGGTCGCGCACATGAAATCCGAAAGGAGAAACGCATAGGTTCGTGCAGCAAGTGCTGTGCGTACTTCGTTGGCTTTTTGCCAAAAACAGAGCCGGCACGACAGTCAGAGCTCTCCTCAACGATATCAAAATGACCCCTGTCGTCCTTCCCCACAACTTTCCCGATCTTTCGTTACGACATTCCTCCCCGCTCCGTACAAACTCCTGAACTGAGGAAAATTCTTCCGAGGGAGTTCCTTTTCCAATTATTACACCCTTCCCTGCACAATCACGCTGCAGATTTTTTAAAAATCGGAAGGTTGTAATTTTTTTTTTTAAATCGGCGTATTAACGGCATCGGTGTATAATCCACAAAACCTATAATTTTAACTTTTTTAACAGATAATCCGCGGATTATACGAAGAAAATTACGGTACCATTCTTCCGATAATATCGCTGTTTGTCGATATGATTCATGGACATTCCATTTTTTTTTTTTTTGATTGGAGGTTTAACGACCACCGTGAGCAGCTCAATGGGCTATAAGCAGTCGCCCGTCCCTAATTTAGGGTAACTGGTTCCAGGGAAGGGAGAGAGCCAGTGCCGTAAGACAAACACAACATCCATGCCTCAACGGGATTCGAACCCGGACCACTTACAGACGAATGATCAGAGGCCATCGCTTAGACCACTGCGGGACATTCCATTTCAAAACGATATGATTGATAAATGATATGATCATTGAGACACCGAAATCTGCAGTCTGATTCGGAAAATATGCGGATCAAAATCGAAGGCCGACAAATCGGCAGCGTCGCACTAAAAGGGTTTAACGAAAAGGATACAAAATTGAGATTCTCCAAAACACACTGAAATCCGTAATTTTTTTTTTATCCGTAATTCTTCCAACCTGTCCGTAATTCCGTAATCTGACAGTCGAAACCATAATAATTACGGACAATTCGTAATAGTTGGCACCTCTGCTATTTGCTTCTTAATAACGCAGCATAGGATATTTAGACATTGTGCTGTTAAATTTCATAATCAATAAGCTGGCACACAGAGATCCTAATGCCATAACGGCAAAAAAAAAAAAAATTAAACCCAGGGATAAAGAAAAAATAATGGAAGCAACAAGTGGAGAAAACTAACAGTTAATACGGAATACCACTTTGCCTGAGAGGCTACAATTCATACAAGTACTTCCAAAATCCGGAAGTCTTAAAATTGATTGCATACGTTTGTGACACAAACATTAGTACTGAACTTTTCTCGCAGGTCACAGTTAATTTCCACGCTACGTCAAATTACTTGTACGGGAAACAATTAGAGGAAGTTTTGTGTGCATGTGTGCTCATAAAATCCTCCTAACACTTTTTTGTCAACATAATTTTTCATCCTGTGGCGAGTGGCATGTTTGTACTTAACAATATCTTTACGAAGGGCAATACATTTGTGCGATGTTGATCAGGCAAAGTGCGAGAAAGGTCTGGAGCCCACTCAGGTCATTTGCAGTAACTCCCCACAAATAACGTCATCCAAAACGGAGACAGAAGCTTTAGCGCCTGCACTGACACACCTGAAACCAATAGAGCACGCACGGCAAAGATTTAAATCAGTAGTAACTAGGTAGATTTTTTATATTTTTTTCGACAATGTGAGGGTAAAGATGTGAAATGAATAATTTATGCAACTCTTGTGAGGTGCAGCAACGCAAGAAAAGAATTTACGATTACAAGAAAATTTCTACCCCGTCTAACTTTTGTTCTCGCAATTTTTTTTCCCCATGTATAAGCTGAAACCTTAGGAAAAATTACGAGAGAATGACGAATTTTATATTTCTTATTCTAAATAACGGAGATATTTGCGTTCTTACGGAAAACGGTTCCACTATGCACAAAAATTCAAAAAATAATATCTTCTAATCTATCAGAAACAAAAAAAGTTGAAACTTTTAGGGTTTTTTTCATAACTTGGAGGCAGCTACCCGTAAGAATCGGAGATGTGTTGGTGGAAAATTATTTCAATATCTGACGATTTTGCGTGGAATCACCCAGATGTGAAAATCTATGGTTCCGGGCGTCGGACTACCCTATTTTTCGCAACCAGCCAGCTCTTGCAGTAATCGGAATATCGTCTTAAAATAGCTATAAATAAATTTCTTCATGCATTATGAAATAGAAATATGACAGAATCAAGAAAAATCTCTTTCCGGCCGTAAAACAACGAATGTAGAAAACGGCCGTGAAATCTGGGAAATTTGGTAGGTATGCAATAGTACCGGCTTCATTGCATGGTATTTTTCATACAAAATACTCGTAAGTACTATGAAAAAAATTGATCTTTCCCCCTCTTTGAAGAATCTTTCTATTTCATAATATCTTCCCTGTTCAAACATTTGAAGGTACATACTTTTCCAACTATACCAACTCTGCTACAGAATTACGAAAGCGAAGCTTTAGTTCGTAAGTGATACGAACTTTTTTCAAAATAAATTAGGTGCCCTCAATTTGCAACATTCATCCACACTGCTCTTGAAGGGAGGGGAGGGGGACCAAAATCCGGCAAAATAAAATGTTTTTGTACGGTTTGATAAAAGACAAGTGGAACATGCAAAAGGAAAAAAAAAAAAAAAAGCGCAACTTCTAAAGTTTCCGATGAATTTCGGCGAAATTTAAAATGGAACGTTATTTTCATATATCTTGCCCACTGTAAAAATTTCAGTCGGTTATTTAAAAAATTGAGGAAATAGCTTTTTCATAATTTTTTTCCCAGTCTACACAGAGAGCCAGGGCACCAATTTAGGAACAAGTGACTGCCTCTGCGCGAACGCAGCAGATAAGAGCCTGCGAAATGGGTGTGTGATTAATGGCTTTCTCTCACGCTTTGACGTGTCCGTTTGTTCGGTTGTAGTTTAGAGCATCTGGAGATGGGGGAAACCGCGAAGAGACGCACTCCCCAGCACAGCTGCACTTTAATCGGTGGGTGGGTTACCTCGAAGGATAAAACAACTCGGAATTATTTTAAAACTTAGCAATACAGAAATATATCCTACAAAAGTCTGACAGAAAATATTTTTTTGGCAAAATAAAAAATTCCGTGACTTTTCAGTTCCCTGATAAAAAATTCCCTGATTTTTACGGAAAAACACGATTTTCCCTGAGTTTTCCCTGATTTTTGGAACAATTTTCAAATTCCCTGAGAATTCCCGGTTTTCCAGGTGGCGTGGGAACCCTGACAAAGTATCATTGTTTCTTTTGCTTGTGGAATAGTATAGCAGTCAGTAAACATTACAAAGCAAAAGAATGGTCTCTGAGAGTTGACTTACAAGCTGGTACACAGAATGTCACGCAAAACCTCCTCATTCCATTACATAAAATCTTAACCCCGCTGCTTATCACGTTGAGACTGGCGAAGCAGTCTGTGAACATGAATCCAGATAGACAAACATTCAAATTCTTTTGCTAAATGTTTGCAAATCTTCGAGATGCCAGCCAGCGTAAAAAGTTATATTTTTGTGGGGCCACAGATAAAATCAACGCTGACCTCAGAAGAACTAGAGAGCAAAATGACTGATGTTGAAAAGGATGCCTGGCAGTCATTCTATCCTGTTGTGAACGAATTTCTTGGAAATAGGAAGTTCACCAACTGCAAGCAGCTTGTGGAGAATTTAGTAGACAAATTTGGAAGAATGAAGTGACAAATGTCAGTGAAACCTCTTTACTTGCACTACAATTTTTAAAAAAATGTAGGAGCAGTGAGTGATGAACATTGTGAGAGGTCACCAAATAACTGGCGTATTAAACATAATTCATTACCGTTTCACACGTTATTATAAGTTCTGCAACCAGGAGATCATTACTCGGTGTTAAAGCTTATATAGAGCATAAATGTTAAAATTAAAACCAAGAAAATAATGAACATTATATCGACTTACCACAACAGAAGTCATTGAGATCTCCACATGCACTCACATAATGAATTTATTTATTAGCCGTACTTAGCAGATGTTACAGTAAGTAAATGTTCAGCAAATACAGTAAGTATCTGACTTATTCAATAGAGTTCAATAGAGTGCAAGCACTGTACAATGTAATGTTCAAGAATAAAATGAATTTAAGATACATTAAAATCTAAATGAGACTAAAATCGAAGAAGTGAGTTTATACAACATACGTCAGACTAAAAGATTTAAAATACAAATAGAACATTAAATAGAATAAAAATCTCAAAGAAAAGTGATCAACTCGATTGCAAAGCACCAAACTAGTTTCTGCTGATATTTATAGCCATCTTCAGTGGTAGGTGCATGATCATTGTACATACCGCACTCATACGCTCAGGTAGCTACAAGGCACCTACCATTGAAGATGGCTATAAATATTAGCAGAAACTACTGTGGTACTTCACAATTGGGATGATCACTCTCTTTTGAGATTTTATTCATTTTAACATTCCGTTTGTATTTTAACTCTTTTAGTCTTGACATATATTTGTATAAACTCACTTCTTTGATTTTAATCTTGTTCAGATTTTAAATTATCCTGAATTCATTTTATTCTTGAACATTACATAGTACAGTACTTGCACTCTATTGAATAAGTCAGATACTGTAACATCTGCTACAGCTAGGTAAGGCTAGCAAATAAATTCATTATGTGAGTGCATATGAAGACCCTTCAATGACTTCTGTTGTAGTAAGTGGATATAATGTTCATTTATTTCTTGGTTTTAATTTTAACAGTTATGCTCTATATAAGGTTTAACATCTAGTAATGATCTCCTGGTTGCCAAACTTGTAATAATGTGTGAAACAGCAATAGATGACATTTATGCGCCGGTTATTTGTTGATTTCATAGCCACACAGAGATAAGTTCTTCGCAAGTCAGCGGAATTTGAACTACAATATCCATGGTGAGAGGTTTCATCATTATATGCAAAACATGGAAAGGAGATATGAAGGAAGATGGGATGAAACCAAGATGGGAGACTATATCTGGAATTTGGTGTACCATGCTAGTAGTGTTCATAAGAGACAAAGGCAATTTAATGTTACTTTTTAGTACAGATATACAGGGGTTGTCCAAAATAATGGAAACACCTCGCTGAAAACAGTGATTTTGGTATGTGCTGCTTTTTGAGTAAAACGAACACATAGCCACATTTTTTTATTTTTTTGAAAAAAAGTGTTGCTTATAGTCTCAAGGGTCTGTGTGATTGCATTGTAAATCAGTTTGCACAATTTCATTCCGGGTGAAGGCACAATGAGTGACCTGTCGGGGTTCCAAGGAGGGCAGATTGTAGGAGCCCGTCTGGTTGGTGCATCGGTAACCACAGTGGCACAGGTATTGGGGGTATCGAGAGGTACCGTGTCGAAGGTCATGACAGCATACAATGTTCACGGCACATCATCATCTGCGAGACACAACTCTGGAAGGAAAACCAAACTCACTGCGAGAGACAGGAGGACATTAAAGAGGATTGTGACCGCAAGGAGGAAGATCACGGTGACGAAAGTGACTGCTGAGCTTAATGCACATTTCCAAAACCCTGTGTCGACCCATACTGTGTGAAGGGAATTGCATAAGAACAATATTTATGGCAGAGCTCAGATTGCAAACCCCTGGTGTCACAGATGATTATGAAACGGTGACTACATTGGTGCCAGGAACATAAAACATGGACTGCAGATCACTGGAAACATGTCTTGCTTTCCAATGAATCAAGTTTCTTACTATTCCCTACCACAGGATGGGTTTACGTGTGGAGAACCACCGCAGAAGCCTGTCTCCTTCCTACAGTGAAGCATGGTTGCGGTTCTGTAATGGTTTAGGCCATGATCTCATGGTTTGCAGTGGGTCCCATTATCATCTTACACAGACGGATCACTAGGGGTGACTGTCACTCTTTTGGCCGACCATGTGCATTCAATGGCGCAGACATTGTTTCCGTCAGGGGATTGCACCTTTCAAGATGATAATGCCCCGAGTCACAGAAATTGAACTGTTCAATCATGATTTGAGGAACATGAGGATGAAATTGCAGACCTTTCCTGGCCTGCACAATCACCGGACTTAAACATCATTGAGCCCCTGTGGTCTGTGCTGGAAAACAGAGTAAAATCCCGTTATCCTCCTCCGTCGTCTTTTAAAGAATTGGAACAGTTTCTGCAGGAAGAATGGTACAACATACCAATTACCACCATCCAGGACTTGTATGCATCCATTTCAGGGAGAATTCAAGAAGTTTTAAATGCCAAGGGTGCTCCCACACCATATTAGGTGCGTAGCACCTATTGTGTCATTATTTGGGACAACTCCTGTACTTTTTGTCTTTACTTTAATTTATACTGTGTTTTGACAGTATGTGATTTGTACTCTCTTACATCCTCTGTCCTATAGCCTAATGCACTGTAATATCTGTCATACATTGTACAACTGCACAGACTTTGTAGAAGTGTAAATTGTGACTAAACTATTGATGCTATGCTAAAAATAGCAACAATTTTGATATCCTCACAGCAAAATCAATAACAAACATCAAAACATTCAGATAAATGCATAATGAAAAAACCATTAGAAAGAACCACTCACTCACCATAAAGATCATGGTAACCTCCAATGACAACACACTTCCAACACGTCATTCATCGTGATGTAACTGGGCTTCCAAGGTTTACAGACTTCTTGCTTATGCTTCTTATTTTCGGGTGTGAAACATCGTATTTTTTTTTTTTTTTCCTTTTCCTTAGCCTTATAAGATGTTACTATAATGCTTGTCAATTCGATAAAAAATCACACATACAACTCATTCATACAATTCAAGTAAAAACTATGTACATAACCTTACATTCACAGGTGATTAAACCTTGGTCAACTCTAATTATCAAACTCCTCCTTCTGTTTCACAACCTCTGCTACTCCCACTGCAAGTGTCACACCCATTCAGCCCCTCACATCCAATCCTCTAGTACTTTCGACAGGCCCCTGTCATCTTCAGGAGGCAGGTGTGTCTCACCCGCCCACCACAGCTCAAGTGAGCAGAGCCATCGAGGCATGGGCTCCAGTCGCTATCTCTGAATTGTTGTGTCTCTGGCGCCATCTATTGTCCCTGCTGCTCTTTTTTCCCTCTTTCTTTTTACGCTGCTGTTCAATTTTTATTAGGGCTTTCCATTGTTCATTTAGGTTACTTGGCTCATTAATGTTGCATAATCTTGATCTGTTTTTTTCAATTAACACTGATTCTGCAATTCTTAACTGCTTTTCGTTTTTACAGCTCTTAATAATTTTAATATCTTCGAACCTTGGACATTTTTGATTTTCCATACAGTATTGGGTCAATGCTGTCTTAGCCTCTTTTTATTCCAATTATTAATATGCTGGTTCAATCTATACTTTAATTTATTCTTGGTGCTGCCTATATATGACACAGGTGGTTGCTGGTTTATTGGGATTTCATAAATTCCTGCTCTATCTAATTGGCTAATTTTTTTCATTTTTAATCACTAAATTTTTTACAGTAAGTACCTGATTTCCACCTGTATGCCATACTTGCCACAAACTTTATTAATTTCTGCTGAAACATTTTCTATATATGGTATTGCTCCTACATATTTTACAAGTTTTTTATCAGTCTTGACCTTATTGTAACCTTGAGTTACTTCATAAATCCATTTTTTAATACCTGTTTAGGGTATCCAAAATCATATGCAATTTTTTCAATATATTCAATTTCTTCCTTTCTATACTGTTCAATTGATGAATGTGTTAAACTTCTTTTAATTAGTGTTTTAACACTATTTCTTTTATGTGTTAATGGATGTGATGACTGAAATGGTATAAGTACTGGGATATATGAAGATTTTCTATGCACTCTGAATTGTATATTCTCCTCTGTTTTAACAATCAAAACGTCCAAAAATGCCAAAGTATTGTCATGTTCTTGTTCTACTGTCAGTTCAATAGATGGATAAATTTCACTATACTTTTTTGTCAAGTCCTCAAGTTCATCATTTTTTAGCCTGGATAACAGAAAGATGTCATCAACATATCTGCAGTATATCAGTGGTGGATCCTCGAGTTTACTTATTATTTTTCCCTCAATGTCACTCATTTTTTTTTTTTTTTTTATGAATTGCACGTAAACTATGCACACTTTGCAAGAGGTTAATACCTTAAAAGTGCAAATATAATAAATGCATAATTGTTCCCATTTTGCTGCACAGTGTAATTTTTATTTGGTTATTTTTCTGTAGTTATGTTTGATAACTGCCATAGCCTCTAGAACCTACAAAAAAAAAAAAAAAAAAAAAAAAAATCCTAACTCCTGGCTATGGTTTGGGTTAGCATAGAAAAGGGGTTGTAAAGGAGCCAAAGTGCTACATAATTTATATTCTGTGTGTCTGGGCAAAGCTATTTCCTTGTAAGAATACCACAAGGTCAATGTAAAACAAAACTATTTTTCCCAAAGGTTGCAAAACAAATTTCCTTGTCAATGTTCTAAATAATCTTAAATTGAACAAAAACAATGAAATTCAATGGTAATTTTTTTTAATAAAATCAGATCACAATGAAAAAAAAAAGATTAAAGTGTGGGTTTTTCTTTTACTAAGGAATAAAAGGATATTACTTATGTCATAATTTTGGGTAATTCCTGTAACCTTCCTCAGGACTACAGCTATAGTAGTTCTTAATATTCATAAGGTAAATTCCAACCTTTCAAATCATTTAATGTTGTCTCCTATTTCCAGTCTTCCAATTTTCTTTTGAAAAAGTGCCGTTGGCAGGTCATAACTTCTACAGTGTCTCAAAGTACTTTATATCCTGTATTTTGTACATGCATGTCCAAACCTGTTTTGTTTGACACATTTTTAATTCCAGCTTCGCGTTTGTTAATCTGGTTTTAAGCTGTCAGCCTGTCTCTTCCGTATAGTCAACACCACGCTCGCAGTTTCTGTTGTAGACACACACTTTCCTGTAATAGGATGTTATTTTTTTTTTCTTTTGGCTTTAGTTTTGGAAGGTAGTTTCTTATTTTATTTTGAAATACTGGAGCCAGTCTGATCACAAGCTTTTCACTAATCCTCTGAAGTTTTTCAAACAGTCCTATATGGTAAGCAATTTTTCTAGTCAATTGAAACCTTGTTTCTGACTTTTCTTCTTTACTAAGGATTTTAGTGAGATAGGTATTTATTACCCTATAAAACGTTTTTTATTCCACCTTTTGAGCATTCTTTAAAATTTCTGAAGAATTTTGAACATTTATATTTTCCAAAAAGTAAGTGACAATATTTGTTTTGATGTAATTAGGATGATTTCGCTGATAGTCCAACATTTTATAATTGCTGGTAGGTCTTTTATAAAATGGAATTTCAAAAGTTTTCCCTCTTTTACTGATAGTGACAAGTGCAAAAAATTGACCTGATTATCTTTTTGTAAAAAAAACCCATAATTTTGTGGTTTATCAAGTCCAGGAAGACATGTCATCTATTATTTGCAAGATTAAAGTAATTTTATTTTTCCTGAAACAGCACACATTGTCAGTAAACGACCAAAAAGAAAAAAAAAAAAAACATGACCACACTGGTATCAACATATTTCAGAAAATGAAAAGCATAATCTGATACTGAAGTTTCCCCACAATATTTGAAAGATAAAATCTTCAAATATTGCAATTATCATCCTCTGGAAGCACACACAACACAGCTATAGTTTTTTAACTGCATGAAAGAATGTGTCTTGAAAGACTGAGTAAACTGTTCCAAGAAGTTTTCTCTTGTCTAAAAGAGCATGTTCTTTCAAATACTTATTTTTCAGCTGTGTGAAGAAGCATGTGCCTTGAAAGATTACTTTGTAACTAAATTGTTTGGAACATATATCACATATCTGTAGCTTTTTGAACTGTGTGAATAAGCACATGCCTGGAAAGACCACTTTTCCTAGCAAATGATTTGGAACATACATCACAGTTGTGAGGCTTTTCACCTGTGTGAACAAGCAAGTGCTTTGAAAGATCACTTTTATGAGCAAATGGTTTGCAGCATATAACACACTGGTGAGGCTTTTCACCTGTGTGAAGGAACGTGTGCTTTGAAAGATCACTTTTGTGAGCAAATCGTTTCCAGCATACATCACACTCGTGACGCTTTTCACCTGTGTGAAGGAACGTGTGCTTTGAAAGATCACTTTTACGAGCAAATCGTTTCCAGCATACATCACACTGGTGAGGCTTTTCACCTGTGTGAAGAAGCATGTGTCCTGAAAGAAAATTTTTACGCGCAAATTGTTTGGAGCATACAACACACTGGTAAGGCTTTTCACCTGTGTGAAGAAGCATGTGTCCTGAAAGATAATGTTTACGTGCAAATTGTTTGGAGCATACAACACACTGGTGAAGCTTTTCACCAGTGTGAAGAAGCATGTGCTTTGAAAGAGAACTTTTCTGGCTAAATTGTTTGGAGCACACATCACACTGGTGAGGCTTTTTACCTGTGTGAAGAAGCATGTGTTGTGAAAGATTACTTTTTTGAGAAAATTGTTTGTAACAAACGTCGCATTGGTGAGGCTTTTCACCTGTGTGAAGAAGCATGTGTCCTGGAAGATCAGTTTTACGAGCAAATTGTTTGGAGCATACATCACACTGGTGAGGCTTTTCACCTGTGTGAAGAAGCATGTGCTTTGAAAGAGAACTTTTCACAGAAAACCATTTGGAGCACACATCACACTGGTGAGGCTTTTTACCTGTGTGAAGAAGCATGTGTCGTGAAAGATTACTTTTATGAGAAAATTGTTTGGAACAAACGTCGCATTGGTGAGGCTTTTCACCTGTGTGAAGAAGCATGTGTCCTGGAAGATCAGTTTTACGAGCAAATTGTTTGGAGCATACATCACACTGGTAAGGCTTTTCACCTGTGTGAAGAAGCATGTGCTTTGAAAGAGAACTTTTCTCAGTAAACCATTTGGAGCACATATCACACTGGTGAGGCTTTTTACCTGTGTGAAGAAGCATGTGCTTTGAAAGAGAACTTTTCTCAGTAAACCATTTGGAGCACACATCACACTGGTGAGGCTTTTTACCTGTGTGAAGAAGCATGTGTCGTGAAAGATTACTTTTTTGAGAAAATTGTTTGGAACAAACGTCGCATTGGTGAGGCTTTTCACCTGTGTGAAGAAGCATGTGTGCTGGAAGATCAGTTTTACGAGCAAATTGTTTGGAGCATACATCACACTGGTAAGGCTTTTCACCTGTGTGAAGAAGCATGTGCTTTGAAAGAGAACTTTTCTCAGTAAACCGTTTGGAGCACATATCACACTGGTGAGGCTTTTCACCTGTGTGAAGAAGCAGGTGTCGTGAAAGATTACTTTTATGAGAAAATTGTTTGGAACAAACGTCGCATTGGTGAGGCTTTTCACCTGTGTGAAGAAGCATGTGTTCTGAAAGAACATTTTTACGCGCAAATTGTTTGGAGCATAGAACACACTGGTGAGGCTTTTCACCTGTGTGAAGAAGCATGTGCTCTGAAAGAGAACTTTTCTTAGTAAACCGTTTGGAGCACTCATCACACTGGTGAGGCTTTTCACCTGTGTGAAGAAGCATGTGTCGTGAAAGATGACTTTTACGAGAAAATTGTTTGGAACAAACGTCACATTTGTGAGGCTTTTCACCTGTGTGAAGGAGCGTGTGTCTTGAAAGAGCTATTTTGCTGGTAAATAATCTGCAGCATACATCACATTGGTGATACTTTGGAGTTGAGTGAAGAAGCTCATCCCTTGAGACACTTGTGTCTTGAGTCTCGCCACATAACGAATTGGAACATATATCCGAATTGCTAAGATCTGTTTCATGGGCTTTTACCTGTCTTGCAAGATGGCTTTTCTGGGAGAATTTCTTGAGATACAAATCACAGTCATCAAGTTTTCCACTTGTGTGCAGTTGCACATGACTTGCAAAGTCAGATTGTTCTTGAAATTTCTGGAAGCATATTTCACATTCCCGAAGATTTTCATTTGTCTGTGGACCAATGTGATTGGAAACATCGGTTTCAGATTTCATTTCCTTATTGAACTGATGATTGATCTTTGTGATAGAATGATTCGACACTAATGCCATACTGAGAAACTTGCAATTTTTACTTATTCAACAGGCAGCTATTCTAACAATTTCTGTTCTACATAGCTTTTTGATTACGTAGTGTTGAACTGAACTGTATTCAATTGTGTTGTCCACATGTACAGAGAAAAACATCATAGTGTCATGTCCGACATTTAAGAGAGAATTAAGAATGTTTTAAAACATTTCATTAATTCAAACATGTAAAACTAAAAATTAAAATTGTACCATACAAGCTGTGAAAGCATAGTTTGTGTAATGACTGAGCAAAATTTTAAAAGATTTTGGATAACTGGCAAAGAAAGAAATTGTCCTGAGCTCATAATTTTGTCTTTTGTCATCCATGCAATGATGTGGCTGACTATTTCTCAAGGCAAATATAAGACCTTTTTTGTACCTGCAGGATGCTGAGTGCTGCAGATCCATGTAATTCGATTTCTTTAAGAACAATGGAGTACTTTCACAGAGTCTGTAAGAAAAAATTGCAGATTATTACAAGCACAAAGAATTCTAAAAGCCAAAAGTACCTTTAATGGTTAAGCACAGTGTTGCCAGAGACTTTCAAGAGAAATCAGTAGATCAACTAAAAAATCAAGAGATCAAGCAAAAAATCAGTAGATGAAAATCCAAAAATCAGCAGAAATCAGTACCATAATATTCTAACAATTAATGCATCAAAATCTAATTACACACAAAAGTTATTGATAGTCCTTAATAAAGACAGAATAAACAAATTTCATTTTTAAACATGACAAATTTTCATGTTTGAACCATGCTTTAAAAATGAGTTTGATGTAACCCCAAAATGATAAGAAATAAAATTTGCTCAGTATTTTGTTTTCATATGGTAAGCATAAATTTCAAATAATTTGAAATATATGTGAATTTTTAAAACCTTATTTTTTAGATCAGGCCCACCAACAAACATGTCATTATGGAATTTCTTTACTTGGTTTCTGCTACCATACATATAAATTATATGGTAGTGATGTAAACATACATTTGGTGAGAAAATCTGAACATATCTATGATATGTGATAGATATAAATTAAAATCTTAACGGGCATTCTGTGCCATCCCTATAGGAAATCAATTTTGGGTATTTTTTTTAAATGATATTTTATCAAAATAACTACAATGGAAAAAAATAGATGCATGGAATAAAAAATATCAAAAACACAGAAAAGCTTTCCTAATTGTCTAGCAGATTGAAAGTATTTAGATGCATTTGGCAGTGGGGAAGGAATAGTAATAATAATAATAAAAAAAGCTAACACAATTAGGAACACACAAAACTTGTTTTACAATTTAAGGTAGTGTGCTCCATATAAAAGTAATGGCACCAGTAATATTTTCAAGTTATGCCTATCTTGAGTTGACATATGCATATTTTACAACAGACCATTCAGCAATTAGTCGATAGCCAATCATATATTTCAAAAAATATTAAATGTCAGAAAATAAATTATGCTTAATTATAAAAAAAATGCAATTACTCTTGTATAAAAGTTTGGTGTGCCATGCTGGGAAATACAAAACTCAGATTTCCCAACTACTTTTCTTACATTTCCAGCTCTGCTGCTTTTTACACGGAGCATTATTATTGCACACTGTCCTACTTCATTGCTGTTCCAATGATCAGAGAATAGATTCCTGTTAGAGTTATGCCTATCTTTAGTTTGCATATTATTTAGTGCATTTTACAGAAAACTGAAAGGAAACCAATCAGAGAAAAATATATCGGCCGATCTTTTTACTCTTACTTTAATGTAATGTCTATAGGATAAAAATCAATATCAAATGCGTTAACTTAGCATCAGCACACAAAGAAACCACTGCTTCCATTTAAACTCACACCAGTATTTACTAATAATGGATTGACTTAGTGTAAGTGAAGTTCATTTTAAAAATATAAATGAGTGGTAGGCAATGCACGTAACTAACAATTTAATTAAGAAGAAGGTAGTGTAGAACACGCTAAGTTACGTATAAATGTTTAATGCAAATATATTTCAGCTATTACTATAGCCTTCATCAGTACGACTACGATTAGTTTACGTTGCCAGATTGGAAAGGTAAGTTTTGTAATGGTAATTCCAGGTGACGTATGCAATGAGGGATTTCCAGATGTAAAGAACGAAAATAGGGAGCTCAGAGTTGCAATTTTTGGAAAACAAGATTTCCAAACTTTCTCTAAACCTCAGAGCATATCGATTTTGGAAGGGAGCCAACTTTTTAGTTTCGGACCAAAGTGGAATAGCAGAAGTGTCAGCCATGGTAAGAAGAGCAGATAAGGCAGATGAAGGTTTTCCAAATTCCGCATCAGATTTGTGTTCCTGAAGTCTTGAGAGAATTTTCTGGAATGAACTTCCTATGTATGCGGTTAATCCAACGTTAGTCTTGATCGGAATTTTATACACTCCAGACGAAGAAAGCGGAGGTCTTGGGTCTCTGTCATTACGGAGTATAACAGAAATTGAAGGGGAAGAACGAATGGCAAGTCTATATCCTTCTCTTTTGAAGATACTGATGAGTTTTGTAGGCAGAAGGTTTGTGGTAAGGGATTGAGCCAGCAAACATTAGTTCCTTTTTGGTGAAACAGGTTGAAGAGCAACTACTGGTTTTTTCTTAGCATTTTGAATTAATTTAGAAACCAGGAGAGGGGGAAAGCCATGTTGAGTAGCGATCAAGCAAATGTTTGCTAATTCATTTGTTAGATTAAATTTAGTGTTACAAACCAAATGAGCTCGATGAATGAGAGACTTCAGGGCTGACAGTTTATATTGGTGGAAGATATGAGAATTGAAAGGAATAATGCTATTGGTAGAAACTGGTTTTCGGTAGACAGAAGTGGAAAGAAGATTATTACATTTTGAGATGCTGACATCCAAGAAATTTATCTTGCCATTAATTTCTTCATTAATAGTGAAACTAATGGACAGGAACTTTTCAGTGATTAAGTTTGTGAGTTGCAATAGATCTTTTTTAGGATGAGGCCAGATGACAAAAATATCTTCGACATAACGGAGCCATAAGGTAGGTTGTTGGTCATGTTGTATCACTATTGATTGCTCAATATTTTGCAGGTATACTTCAGCCAAAAGTGGGGAAAGAGGTGACCCCATCAGTACACCTTGGTTTTGTTGATAGCATTGATTATTATTAAAAACGAAGAAACTGTGTTGACGAAGAGAATACAGGCAATCATACAAATCCTTGGTTAAAGTGCCGTCCATGGGGAATTGTTGTTTGAATTTATGAATGAGTAGCATGTGTGCTTCAAATTGAGGCACAGAAGGAAAAAGTGATTTAACGTCCAGGGTAAACATACTTGCATGACCATCAATGGAGTTTGGAAGTCTAGAGATGAATTCAGCAGTGGATGAGATATTGAAGGGGTGGTTATTAGTGATAATCTTGATTTTTTTTTTATGCCAAAAAAAAAAAAAAAATTTTCAAAATTATCACTAATAACCACCCCTTCAATATCTCATCATCGAGCTCATTTGGTTTGTAACACTGAAGTTAATCTAACAAATGAATTAGAAAACATCTGCTTGATCGCTACTCAACATGGCTTTCCCCCTCTCCTGGTTTCTAAATTAATTCAAAATGCTACGAAAAAACCAGTTGTTGCTTTTCAACTTGTTTTACCAAAAAAGGAACTAATGTTTGCTGGCTCAACCCCTTACCACGGACCTTCTGCCTACAAACTCATCAGCATCTTCAAAAGAGAAGGATATAGACTTGCCATTCGTTCTTCCCCTTCAATTTCTGTTATACTCCGTAATGACAGAGACCCAAGACCTCCGCTTTCTTCACCTGGAGTGTATAAAATTCCGATCCAGACTAACGTCGGATTAACCGCGTACATAGGAAGTTTATTCCGGAAAATTCTCTTAAGACTTCAGGAACACAAATCTGATGTGAAATTTGGAAAACCTTCATCTGCCTTATCTCTTCTTACCATGGCTGACACTTCTGCTACTCCACTTTGGTCTGATACTAAAAAGTTGGCTCCCTTCCAAAATCGATATGCTCTGAGGTTTAGAGAAAGTTTCGAAATTTTATTTTCCAAAAATTGCAACTGAGCTCCCCATTTTCGTTTCTTACATCTGGAAATCCCTCATTGCATTATGTCACCCGGAGTTACCATTACAAAATTAACTTTCCAATCTGGCAACGTAAACCAATCGTAGTCGCACTGACGAAGGCCACAATAATGGTTGAAATATATTTGCATTAAACATTTATATGTAACTTAATGTGTTCTACACTACCTTCTTCTTAATTAGTTCATTTTTAAAATAATATATATACAGTATCTATCTATCTATCTATCTATCTATCTATCTATCTATCTATCTATCTATCTAATCTATCTATCTTTTCTTTTATATATATATATATATCATCATCATCATCATCATTGTCAACCATTATCAATCCACTGCTGGACGAAGGTCTCCCCAAGTTTCCTCCACAACGGTCTGTCTTGTGCCAGTCTCCTCCATGTCACTCCCGCATATTTACGAATTTCATCCACCCATCTCCCATGTGGTCTTTTTCTGGGTCTTTTCCTGTCCCTTGGAATCCAATCTAAAATTTCGGCTGTCCATCTATGGTCTGTCCTTCTGGCAGTATGTCCAGCCCATTTCCATTTCAGGGATTTAACTCTGATCATGATGTCTTCCACTCTCGTCATTTTTCGGATCCACGAGTTCCTCTTCTTATCTCTCCTGGTTATACCAAGCATGCACCTCTCCATGCTTCTTTGAGTTGTCTGCAGCTTTTGTATGTCTCTTTTAGTTAAGGTCCACGTCTCTGCACCATACGTAAGCACTGGAAGGATGCATTGATCAAACACTTTTCTTTTAAGACATAATGGCATATTGCTCTTGAAAATTATGCTGTTTCTTCCAAAAGCTCTCCAGGCAAGTTTTGTACGCCGATTAATTTCTTCACCAATGTGACCCTCACTTGATATCTGCTGTCCAAGATAAACATACGTATCTGTTATCTCCAGTTTTTCTCCATCAATCGATAAATCTTCATTTCTTGTAAAAGCATTGAACATCACTTTTGTCTTCTGAAAGTTCATTTTTAATCCCACTTCTTTACTCTTGTCAGCAAGTTCCTGGATCATACTCTGCAGCTCTGATGGGGTAGTTGCAAAAATGACTACGTCATCAGCAAAACGAAGGTGGGTTAGATAATCTCCATTAATCTTTATCCCTTTGTTTTCCCAGTTCAGTGATTGAAAGACATTTTCCAATGTGGCATTAAAGAGCTTCGGAGATATGGTGTCACCTTGTCTCACTCCCTTTCCAATTTTTATGTGTGTTGTATTTTCAAACAGCCGAATCTTTGCACTTGCATTTTCATAGATGTTATTAATAATATTAATGTATGCATCTTCAATACCGCAGGATTTCAGAGCCGTGGTAACTGCTGATGGTTTCACCGAATCAAAGGCTTTTTCATAATCGATAAAAGCCATGCACAATGGAAGTTCATATTCCCTCGCTCTTTCAATCAGTTCTCTCAGTACGTGGATATGATCTATTGTGCTGTAGCCACTCCTGAATCCAGCTTGTTCTCTCGGTTGAGCCATGTCCAGTGTTACCTTCAAGCGGTGTGAAAGAACTTTAGTGAAGATTTTATAAACCACTGATAGGAGGCTGATAGGTCTGTAGTTCCTGAGATCCTCAATGTCACCTTTTTTATGTAGCAGGATCATTGTAGCATTGTTCCAATCCTCAGGAATCTTCCCTTCATTAAGGCATCGAGTGAAAATTTGGGCGAGTACTGTTTCAATTTCTCCACTTGCTTCTTGTATGATGTCTATAGTAATTCCATCTTTTCCTGGAGCTTTCCCTCGCTTCATGTTCTTGATTGCATGAGCAACTTCTGCTGGGAGGACTGGAAGAACTCTGGTACCTTTCATGATGTCTGGAGTACATGTATCATCCCTTTCATATAATTTGGAGTAGAAATCATTCACTCTTGTCAAAATTTCGCCTCTATTTCTTGTTATAGAACCATCTTCTTTTCTCAGAGCCATAATCTGTTTTCTTCCCTTACTGAGATGTCCCTTTGCTATCTTAAGGCTTTGGTTGTTTTCAATTGCTTTCCTCACTAGCTCACAGTTGAATTTCCTTACGTCTTCAGTGATACTTTTTCGTGTTGTCTTGCATAGCTCTATATATTCCACTTTGGAAGTCACATCTACTTTAGTTGTCCTCATCTCTCTTCTTTTTGCATCAACATTTTGGTTTTTCCTGATAATTTGTTCACATGCAACTTGTTCTTAGACCCAGCTAATTTTGTTGCTGTTTCCATTAGAGCTTTGGTTACTTTTCTGTTAACTTCAGAAATATCCACTTCTTCCGATGTTAGGCCTTCTAAAGCAGAGAATCTGTTCTTCAGTTCCAACTTGAAAGTATTATGGTGTTTTTTAAGGTTGGTTATGTCAATACATTTTGTTTGTCTTATGAGCTTGCCACGTTCCAGTTTAGTGTTGAGGTGCATCTTACATCTCACCAATCTATGGTCACTACCTGTGTTGAACTTGTTCAGCACACTGCAGTCTTCGATGACGAATTTTTTGTTACACATAATAAAATCAATTTCACTTGTCGTCCCAATTGGATGTCTCCATGTCCATTTCCTGTGTGGCTTTTTCTTGAAAAAGGAGTTCAAGATGAAAAATCCTTCTGCCTCTGCAAACTCAACGAGAGTATTTCCACGCTGGTTTCTGTTGCCGTGACCGAATTTACCTACTGAAGTTTCATTCTGTTGCCGTTGCCCTATTTGTGTATCAATAATTCAGAAGTTATAGAGAGTGATTTTGATAATATCTATCCTAGCTCTCTTAACTTATGTAAAACCAACCACAGTAATCAGGAACTTGAGTTCCTAGACTTAAACATTAAGCTCAACAGAGGTAACCCATCTATTAGCCTCTTTGATGATACATAACCTTTTCTATGTTGTACTAGGTGTGAGTCAAAATTATATTTGCATTTTTTTGCTTAGGTATCTTCTTTATAGAATATATATATATATATATATATATATATATATATATATATATATATATATATATATATATATATCTTCTTTATAGAATATATATATATATATATATATATATATATATATATATATATATATATATATATATATATATAAATATATATATATAAGTCATGTCCTCCGTAGAGTAGCATGACCTAGCACTAGTTAACAATTTCGCTTGCATCCATTAACCTTCATGGCCCGACCCATGCTCTTCATCTGTTACTATTAAACATAGAGAAGAAGATTAAAGAGAACTCAAGCTGTGAGAGTGACATAATAAATGGAAAAGATTTCCAGCTATAACGAAATTCCAAGTTCGTTTGAGAGAGAATTTAAACCTGAAAAATAATGCAAAGGAATCCAAATTTTACATTGCAATTAAAAAAAAAAGGAAATGCTAATTTATACCGAACAGATTTTTGAAAGAAAACTTGAGTCTAAAACCCCTACTCTACAACTTATGACTGCACGAAAACGAGAATAAGTTAAAGATAAATATTAACTAAAGAAAACTTTGTGAAAGTTATATACCTTAAACAGTTAGTTGCAATATGTACAAAGTATTTCAGCAGTGCTTTAAGTGCATAATTAATTAGTTATTAAGAACTTAACTACTTTGAAAAAACAGCGCATAGACAGCGCATAGAAAAGGAACAGGCTTAGCCTTCTTCTGTTCCTAGGTACCTCAAAAGACGCTCAAAGTTACAAAGAAAAGTAAGAGTTAAAACCCGCAAAAATGTTAACAGACAAACCAATGCTTAAAAGCTGAAAAGCTAAAAAACGACAGTGAAAAGGTACATAAAGTACAAACATTGAACTTATAAAACCTAGAACCCAAAAACAAGGAAGAGAGCTTACCTCTTGTGTAACAAAAACTTTTCTCCACACAAGAGGAGAACATGGCTGACCTTCTGCCACTCCCTAGACGCTGGGGGCAGTGAGGGTGGGGCTGATGGCCTCCTCATACAGCAAGAAAACAACGCGGAGATTTTAACCAGAGAAAAAAATATATAAACTTAAGACTGTGGATCTGTATGATCAGAATGAGCAGAATTAACTCTCCAGAATACATGAGAAATATTATGAAATACACGAGCAGTTTATTTAATAATCTTTGCATGTATTAAATCACCTTAGTGAGCTTCTATAGATTAATCAGAATCTTATTAATTTTAATGTTGGTTTTACTATTTTTTAGTATAGCTATCCTAGTGATGAATAACTAGTTTTCTTTTTTATTTGTTTTTATTTTCTTTTATAAACAGATTTTTAAGCTTTTTTTGTGATTTTGTTTATATTATTTAATTTTTTGTTTTAATAGGACCGTCATATCCATAGCACTAAGGTTCCTTTAGGTAGTTAATAGGCATCCTCTAGCCAACTTCCTTACGGCTTTGATTAGGTCAGAATCATATTATTAACTGTGTAGAAAATTAAAGCAGATCTGCCAACCTTTCTCTATTATTCAGAATAATTTTTTCTTAAAGTTCTTTTGATGAAAGAAGAAGGAATTTCGTTCTCTAGAAAACTTTCTAATAGTATATTAATGTGGTAATTGAAATCCAAATTGTTGCTGCAAATTCTTGAAATTCTTAGGACCTGAGAAATTAGTACATTCTCAATTACTTTGGTTGAAATGTTATTATTCCAGTGTAGATATTTAATTACTTTGAAAGGAAAATTAACTCTTTTATCAAAGAGGCTAATAGATGGGTTACCTCTGTTGAGCTTGATAAAGCCAAGGCTCAGTATTCTCGACACCTTCTACATTCAGTTGTTTTATTTTATTTTTTTATCTTTTCTCCTTTTACTCACACAGGTAGATACATAACCTTTTCTATGTTGTATTAGGTGTGAGTCAAAATTATATATGTATTTTTTTGCTTAGGTATCTTCTTTATAGAATGTGTATTCTGAATTTTCAAAACTGCTGCGTTGCGCGTTTTGATTTTCAGGTTATTTTGCACCCTTCGTTTTAAATTCTAAAATTGTTTCCTTAGTCTTCAGTTTTGCTCTTAAGTATATATATATATATATATATATATTCTATAAAGAAGATACCTAAGCAAAAAAATGCAAATATAATTTTGACTCACACCTAGTACAACATAGAAAAGGTTATGTATCATCAAAGAGGCTAATAGATGGGTTACCTCTGTTGAGCTTAATGTTTAAGTCTAGGAACTCAAGTTCCTGATTACTGTGGTTGGTTTTACATAAGTTAAGAGAGCTAGGATAGATATTATCAAAATCACTCTCTATAACTTCTGAATTATTGATACACAGCAGATCATCAATATATCTAAAAGTGTAAAGGTAGTTATCTGAGCAGGTGGGGTGATTTTTAATGAATTTATATTCCTTAAAGAACAGGAATAGATTAGCGATATTCGTGGACGTTGATGTTCCCATTGGAATACCGTTCACTTGCTTATAGAGAGTATTATTATATAAGATATGGTTATTTTTTATGCAGCAATTGAGATAAGAGTTCGAAGTTCCTACATCAACAAATTGGTTAAGTTTAAATTCTGCATACAGCTCTTTAAAGGTAGTGATTATATCTGATAGAGGCAGATTAGTATATAGGTTTTCAAAATCATAACTATTAATATCTAGGGGACAAACTTTGAGTATAGTAGAAATTACTTCTGCATTATTATTAATTATCCAAAAATCTCTGTTCATCAAGTCAGAACAGTTTCTAATGTGTTTCAAAACCTTCTTTAAGACATCTTCAAAAGCAAGATCGATTTTCTTTTTATGACTCCTTACTCCACTAGCTATGAACCTGAACTTCACAGGATCCTTATGAAACTTAACCGTTGCAAAAAGAAATGGAAATTCAGGCTCATATCTTCTAGTTTGTGGAATTTTAAGTTTCTTGAAGAATGCCTTAAACCGATTTTCTAACTGCTTGGTAGAATAACTTACGGGCTCGTATGTTACTCTATTATTGAGTTCCATAGTTAACAATTCAAAATAGAACTTCTTACAGATAATTGCAAAATTATTGCTAGCTTTATCCGTAGTGGTAAAAATAAATTGGTCTTGTAGTTTGGAGAGTGACCTTTTAGCTTCTCCAGAGAAAAAGAGATTTCTGTCGAAACAAAAGTCCAGACCTGCCAACTCACCGGTGAAGCTATTGATTATATTATATTTCCATTCTGCGAAGGCCTCAATAGGCTGATTGTACGTTAAACTGGTTTTTACGATGTACCTATTTACATCTTGAGTGAAGCTCTCAAGAATCCTTTCTTTGGAAATTGTGAAGGAAGGTCTGAATTTAGAGCCATACTCTAATAAATTCCTAAGCTTTTCATTTTCAACAAAACTCAAGTTTCCGGTGATAATATGGTTGTAATTCTTATCATAGTGAACTGTATCTTTATGTTCATCACAAGAACATGTAGTAATTACAGGAATGTAGCTCGAAGAGTTAAGTTTGTAGTTTTTAACTATTGACCCTAAGGTCTTAACATATTTAAAACTTACAATAGACTGGTGCCTGTGGATGGGAAAAAAATTGCATTATTGTAGAACAGCTTCCTAACATTGAGATTATTGTAGGCTTTATTTAGGAACCTGATGGTAACAAAATTACTGGAAAATTCTTTAAGAGAAATTTTATCTTTAAGAATATGTTTAAGAATGTCCAGAACCAAAGCAAAAACATGCTTATCAACATGGTCAGCAGTTTCATTCCAGAATTTGAAAAAACTTTTAAGGACAGAGTGCTTGAAGGACTTGAGAATTTTGTAAGTATTTTTAACAAAATTAGTGCCAGTTTTAAAGCTTTCCAGAGTTTTTAGCAAGTTAGCAAAATCAACTTTGCTTGATGTGCGAAATAACCTCTGTCCTCTATTACCTCTAGAGCAGCTCTTATTATTAACAAGAAAGAAGAGTTCACGAATTGAAAATTTATGCTGATTATGCTTATTGTCAGATAGAGTGGAATTAAGGCCATAGGGATAAAGAGACTGATGCTGCAAAATTTCAAGGGATTCAGTTTCTAGCCGAGCATAGAGGTCAGGGATAATATGTAGTACCTCTATTTTCATATACATATATATACACAATGGTGCATAAAAATAAAATATCTGTGTACACAACCACAGAAACAGAAAACTTGCTGCAAATTCACGACTTTTGATAACAATAAGATAATTTAAAGAAATATTAATAAAAAATAATTATTAGAACATTACAGATTCCAGTGAGGACAAAAGTCCATTGCAACTGAATGTGCAGCAATGTGTGTGAAATGGACCTTTAGGACAAAATATTAAAATATTGGATTATGAACCTCATAAAAACAAGAGACTAATTAAAGCAAATTTTTGTATCCAGAAAGTTCTACTAATGAACGTTCAAAAATTATAAATAATATACTCAAGAGACGCATATAGCATATTAAATCTGTTTATTTTTGTGGTGTAGTAAGCTATATGCATCTGTTGAGTATTCATAGGGTGGTGTATTTATAATTACGTATAAATTTTATATTTTTAACAACTTAATTCGTAAATAGTAGACTCACAAAATATGTATGGAAAAGATTTTAATTTAACTGGCAACTGCAAGAGAAACCTTGCAATAATATTTAAATTCTTTCTGTGTAAATGGAAGTTTTGATATATTGCAATAATTCCTGAACATTGACAACAGGCCTTTGTAAAATCTAGAGGCCAGAAATGTCTGTAAAAACAAAAGAACTCAAAAGATGTGAAAAATAGTTGAACATTTTCAAGATAAAATAGAATTAAATATATTAACCTGAGCAAATCCTTGAGTAAGTGTTTTAATTGCTGTAAATAACATTTTTATTTTTTTAATCTTCAAGCAAAAATTATCTGCAAAATTTTGCGGGAAACTGCCGCAAGCAACGTTGCGAAAGCCAGCTACAACAATAAAGAGTAAGTTCACATTTCCGCATGTGGGCGCACCCTTGGATATTTTTTTTTTTTTAAATCTATATTCAAGATAGGTTGGTATACAAAAACTGCAGATATTCACATGCAAATCAGGGGTTGACCTACACACGGGATATACAAAAACTACAAATATTTAGATAAAAATCGGGAGTCGACCTATACACGAGTATATACGGGTAGCTTTAACTTGACCCAATCGGTTAAAAAAAGTGAAATAGGAGGATTTTTAAGTGACGGAGAAAGTAAAAAGGCCTAAATCGTGTGAAAATACAAAATTTCAAATTTTTTTCCCCAAGTCCAATTTTGGATCCAAAAATCTAAAAAAAATAATTTGTGGTTATGATACGTATTCATAATTTTTTTTTTAAATCTGTGACGTGACAGCACATGGCACCAGGTGACTTGACATAGAATGACCTAACTTGATTTGATGTGTAAACATTGTGAATATGACATTGGTAGAACAAAAACTGTTAAAAAGGCCTAGGCCTATGAATTAATATTTAGTGCCTAAGTAAAAGCACAATGCCATTAACTTGATCTGATACGGAAACATTATGAATATCAAGTCGGTGGGTTAAAAGCTGTTTAAAAGTTCGTGTAGGGTCTATGAATTAAGTAAAAGAAAAACATTACAAACTTGACATGTTACGTAAATATTTAAAGCCTAAGTAAGAGTGCAGCATTATTAGAAAATAACACCTTGTCGTCTTTTTCTGATCACAGCACGAGTCACGTTGTAATTCCATTATTTCGTCATACACTGTATAGTTTTAAAAAATGTACTAAGTCACAGCAATTTATTTCTTCAAATTAAAGTACAGTTCTTGCTTGGCTTACACAGAACATTTTCTTGAAATTTGTTTGGAGTTGCCAATTCAATTCTCAATATAGGCCAAGAAATGGCAATCATTATACTCCTCCTCCTCTTCCTGAACTTTTGTGGCCAGTTGCCCTAAACTTATATGAACTGGCAATAAAATTCAGAGAAACAAATGAGTCCGATTGTCAGGCACCTTGGAAAACAGCAACACATATTTCGGAAACTTGGAAATCTGCCGCACTGGAAAACTGCCACATATTCAAGTGCTCCTTGAAGGAAAACCAATTTGTGCCCGAGGAACTCTTGTGGTAGTTTTCCTGTGTGGTAATTTCTCTCCTCTATGGAAGTTTTTCAAGTTGCTGAAAGATGTGTGGCTGTTTTCTTGTGTGGCAGTTTACCGGCAACCGGTAATAAAGCCCAACTTTAAACTTAGAAAATTCATTTAATGTAAAGTACAGTTTTAAGTAACATTCTGAAAAGTAAAAAAAAAAAAAAAAAAAAAAAGGTTAATGTAATAATAAAAGTATGCATTATACAGTATATATATATATAAAATCAACATCAACCATTTTCAGTCCATTGCTGGATGAAGGTCTTCCCAAGTACCCTGCAGAACTTTCTGCATCGAGACATTTTCTTTTATGTCACTCCGGCATTCTTTCAAATTTCTTGCACCCATTTCCCACTTGGACAGATGACGTAGGAGTATGATTTTTTCTCCCGCCTATCCATTTGTTCGGAAACATGCACAATACCAATGCATCAGCCCCAAATCCTTCTTACCTTTTTTTTTTTCATTTTCTTTTGAGCTGATGTACAAGAACAGGCCCGTGCTGGCCCGGGGACGTGTCCCCTTGCGCCCTCTGCCTGAGGCGCCCGTAAGCCAACGAAAGAAATTGTGACAGTATTTAATTAGCATGTACAAAAAAAATTAAATGTTTACAAATTTTTTTAATGAATTTTTTTTTTCTCTAGTGTGTGTTCTAATTTTTGAAAAACAAAAATTACTGCACTGTTAGAAAGAAGAATGTGATGCGCAAAGTTTAATATTTTAAATATCTATTAACTGTGAGGCAGTTTTAACATTAGATTCTTTAGTTTCGAACTCCACCCACATGGGCGACGAATCGTCTGTGCTTTCGGTTTTGCTAGCATCATTTGTTGATATTTTCTGTCTCCCCTGTTGATGGGAAAAAACGATCTTAAATAATATTTGCGACTTTTCATGTTCAGAACGTCCAGAACTTTCTTTGTTTTTGAAATTATAAAAGGTCATTGGAAAAATAGCCATTCATTCATCAGTGAGCGATTGATTCAGTTAGTTAGTAGTCAGAATCGGAGTCTTGTTAAAGTGGGAGAGGTTTAAAATCCTCTTTGTTTTGTTATTGGAATCGTTACTGTAACAGCTTACTTCCCGTGAAGTTCTTATAGTAGTTTGAAAATGTGAAGAAGCCCGACTTCGTGATAAATAAAAAAGCCTTTAGTGATACAAGAGTTTACGTTCTACAAGTGGATATTTTTGGATATCATTAGTGACTTTCTTGTGTTAAAGCTTGTGCACACTGGATATAGTGGAACTTTTTGACGTTATAATTTTTCGTTTTCCTTATTTGTGGACGACACCTTAAAAAAAAGGAAAGAAAATCGTGATCTGACTCTTCAGCTACTTTAAAGAGATAAGACTTTTATATTTTAAAAATCGCACATTTATTTTTATTCTTAAAATAGTTTATTTTTGAAATAATTAAGTTCCTAATTGTAATCGTAAAGGATTATTTATTTATTTTACTTTTATTTTTTTTAAGGGGGATATAGATAAATAAGTTTTATCTTGTATGAGATTTAATATCAGAGCAAGCTTTTTCAAGAAATACATTTTCAATAGAAATACATTTTCATTCCAACAAAGATTTTCAAATCTCTAAAATATTTAAAAAAATAATAACATATTTTGAATTTTAAATTATCGGATTCGCAAAACTTTTGATCATTCGTTTCTGACCTTTTCAAAAACTTTAAAACTAAAATTTCCCAATTTATAAGAATGGTTGAAAAAGAATAATTAGTGGCATTTTGTGATTTTACTTTATTTCTATTATTATTTTTTTTATGAAAGTAGGCAAAACAATTTTTTTCTTGCTGTAATAAACAGTACAGTATACAAAAGGCTTAGGGTTATTGCATTATTATGTTTCTCTCTTTCAGATCTTCGTGGAACATGGACGTTACAAAAAGAAAGAAGAGTGGTCATCAGGGCAAGATTTCATCTTTTTTGCTCACTAGCAAATTTTGCTAGTGACCAAATAGTTTGCTAGCAAAACATTTGCATGACTAGCAAGTAAAACTAAATCACATCATAACTTATTTTCTAATAAAATTACACAGAAATTTAAATATGTGTATAAATATTTTGACTTACCTTTTTGAATAATGAATAGAATCTTAGATAAGTTTAGTGACTATCTTTATTATTAATTTCTAACAAATTCTCATACCACATGAATATATTTCACTGACATTCTAATTCAGATTTCTTCCCATATGGTTTACGCTCAGGGTGTCTGACTTTGTCATCATACCACTTTATAACTGCTGACCGTGGATTAAAAATCTCTTCTTGTGGCCCTTCTACAGTATTTCAATTGTCTACAGAGCATTTAAAGTTTCAACAGACAAATTGTTCCTCCAATCCCCTTGTATTCTTTTTAAAAAACTGAATCCCACCTCACAACATGCAGTACTAAGTGGAAGTATCGCACAAATTTTTGCTAAACTTCTACACACTTCATATCTGCCAACTACCACACAATGCCGTAGTTTCTACGGAATTAGTTGTCTGACTACGGAACTCACTATCAAAACTACGGATTATACAAATTTTCATTTTGTTTCAAATTTTTCTTTTGTTATTATTTTTATGATATACACGAGATTCTTACAGGGATTCGCGGAATACCGCTTCATTTTTTATTTTTTGTCATCAGTTAGATCATTCTGAAGATCGATATTTGGGAGAGGGGGGGGGTCGTCTTCCATCTGGAGACGAAATTTCGTGCTTCAAAACTTTCGAACACAGTAGTAAAACGGAGTAAGAAAATTTTGCTGTAATCGCAAATTGTTCTCCCAATGTTGTCTTTGTGTCCGCTTTTCTTGTTAAATATAATTTTATTGCATGAATATTTGCATTTTAGCTTGAAACTGTGGAGAACAATTTGCAAAAACGGAAGTTGGCTGCTGCAAAATTTTTCTGTAATCTTCAGGCATAAGATTCTTCCGCGAATTCAAGGAATTCCGGCTTTTTTCGTTATTATTGGAATTCCGTCTTTACGAAACTAGAAAACGAAAGGTCGACGGAATTCGGATTTTTTCCGTAATCATAATTTTTTTTTTTTTCTCACGATGTTGCCTCTGTCAAGTATTATTGCTCATTAACATTTTACTGGATAAATATTTGTATTTCAGCTTGAAAATACAAGGAAATTTTCCCAAACCAGAAGTCAGACGAAGCAAAAGTTTCTTCCGTAATCGTTTACCCCCTCCACGAACAAGTTTCGTAAAAAAGCGTCTATCTATGCCACGCAATAAAGGCGATCGCTTGGCTTAGGGTACGATAGGAGTTGAGCACAAAGTTCGTGGGGCAAAAGAAGGGAGGGTGGCAGAGCAGGTGGTCAAATAACTGATCCATCCCAGAGCTCTGGGTTGCCACAGCAACCATTGCCGACGTCACGTTCAGTTTCTGTAATAGACCAATGAGGACACGATGGAGAGGAGTTTCAATACGCTTCTACGACAGTTTGGAAGGGATGAAAGATATGGGGAGGATGGGTATTAAGTGTCTAAAGGAAATTGGCGAAAGAGAATCGCTGATCGTCGCTGTTTTAACAAGTGATAATAGAAACTGTTATGTAAACTTCGTGGATTAATAATGATTTTTGGTTACTTTAAATAAAGAAATTACCTTACTAGCAATATTTGCTACTGCGATTTTTTTTTCACTAGCAAATTTGTTTTTTCACTAGCTATTTGCTAGTTGCTAATCGGTGAAATCGCGCCCTGGTGGTCATGAATTTAGAAAAGATAAAAGATTTAAGGAATTGCATGAATCAGCAAAAGCTTGTTCTAAAATAACCTCTTTTTATGTCAAACTGCACTCAAGCACTTATCCTAATCCTAAAAATGTACAATTAAGCAGCCAAGAAACGGTCACAGATTTAATTTCGTCATTTAATGAATATCAAAAAGGAAATCACAATTGTAGTGTGCATGAAACTTCAACGATTGATTCTGATTCTAAAACTGAAGAACTTATTACAACAGGTCCCATGCCGACACTGGAACCTTTCTTCAAACTAAACCCTTTACCTCCAATTCTGCTATCATCAGAAATAGAATCTGTAGAAGAAGTAGTTTCCTCAGCAGAGACAAAAGATTACTTTAAAAGGCCCAGTGAAAATGATTTATCAGATTTTTTTTTCCATCCACGTCAACCCGAAGAAAAAGATTTGCCTTTAACAGAAAAAAAAAACAATATTTTACATCAAATAAAGTGACGGCCAATTATTTAATAGACAATGGCTATCTTACAATGAAGCAAATAAAAAATTGTACTGTTTTATATGTTTAGTCTATAGCAGTGGAATATCAGCTTTTTGCTCAAGATTTAAAGATTGGAGACATGTTCACCAAAGGATAGAACAGCATAAAACCTCCAAAGCTCACATACAATCGGTTATTTTTTTCATGGCAGAAAAACAGAAGAAATTGACTCATGATCTACTTTTTAATGATAAATGCAAAAGAGGAGGCAAAAGGTTTTGGAAAGAAGACATATTGTACAAGTCATTGTCAATGTTTTGAAGGTGATAGGAAAACAAGGTCTTGCTTTCCGAGCATCTACTGAACAGGCATAGACTTTTGATGATGAATCAATAAATCACAGTAATTTTCTGGAAAGTATATTACTGCTCCCCAAATATGACACAACGTTAAAAAAACATTTGAACGCTATAACAGCAAAAAGTGAACAACTCCATCAGGCAAGACAACGTAAAGAGGAGGACACTGGAACGAAAAACAAAGCGGGAAGAGGAAGCTTTGTTACACTTCTTAGTAATAACACTGTAATGAAAATAATCAAAATCATTCTAGAAGAAATGAAAGAAAGAATATCAGCAAGTGTAAAGAAAGCAGTGAAGTACTCAATATTAATGGACACAACAATAGACATTTCACGCAACGATCAGTGTGCGTTTGTGGTCAGCTATGTAGAAGGACATGAAGTATTTGAAAGAGTTATCTTTAAAGTGTGTCACATCGACTATGATTGAGGGGCTATTAACTTCATTAAGTAATACTCCGAAAGAAGTAGAGATACCTATCAAAGACTGCGTGGCAAATGCCTTTGATGGTGCTTCAAATATGACTGGACCCTACAATGTTTTTACTGCCAAACTATCAGACATAAATACCAAATCACATCCATACATGGTGCTACGCCCATGTATTAAATTTAGTACTTTCGGATACTGCCCATCACTATATCCTTTTTCAGTCTGCTCCAGGAAACACAAGTTTTCTTGAAGGAATCATTAAAAGAGGCAGCAAAAATATACAGAAGAAAGTCCAGCTTATAAGCTGGAAGCTATTGGAGCTACTCGTTGGCGAAGTCGAAGAAATGCCAGTGTTAAGATATTTGGAAGGATTGGCCACTGGACATCACAGACAGAGAAAGCCTAGTCTCAACCAGCTAAATATGTTTTCTTTGAGCTAACAGTGGCATTATTTAAGATATCTTCATCAACAGACTGTAATGCCAAAGTCAGAAATAATAAATGATGTAGCAGCTCTTCTCCAGAAATTCATTAGTTTTGAAACGATAATGACGGCTATGATTTTTCTTCAAATTTTCAAGATTACAACACCACTGTCTGACTATCTGCAAACAAAAAACCTGGACTACGCTCAGGCATGGAGATTGGTTGAGTCAGCTGTTTCAAGACTCAAAGCTGTTCGAAACAGGTTTGATGAAACTTTGGGTGCAGCCAAGACCTTCGTATTGAAGTTTACAGAAAAGATTGAACATTCTTCAGACAGACTTCCTTAAAGAGATAACCATTGAAACTGATTTTAGAAGAAAACAACAAAGGAAAATGAAGAAGATGGTATCGGAAGTGTGTGATGACGAAAAAGTTCAATCTTCAACTGAAGATGAATTTAGAGTGCATGTATTCAACTGCATTGTGGATACAGTTATCCATCCAAACAATGGAAAATAGATTTGTGAAACACAAAAATCTGTACTTGGACATAGCTTTGTTCGATCCAAAAAGATTTAACCAAAATAAACCTGACGAACTTGCAACAAATGTGCTGGAAAAGATTTCAGTTGATTCCTTCATTAGATAAGAGGAAACTTAAGGAAGAAATAATTTCCTTTGTAAATGTTTGGCCTAGCATATGTAGGAAATCTATGGATGAAGATTACAACACTGATGCGTTTAAAAAGACTGAATGTGACCAGTGTGACCAACACCCTGAAGAAAATTTGGATGAGATCGAAGAAGATATAATTTTTACACTATGCAATTCCAAAAACATGCATCAAATGTGCATTTAGAGTGATTGTTGAGTATAACATGTATAATCTCCCGTATACAGAACTTTATAAGGTTTACAAGTATTTACTCACTATTCCATTAACGCAGGTCAGCTGTGAAAGAGTTTTCTCCAAATTAAGTCTCATAAAAACTAGACTGAGGGCATTCATGACCAATGAAATCTTTGAAGCGTTTGTCTTGATGCACACTGAGAGATATTTTAAATACCATCGAACCTGATTTCGTAATCAGCAAACTCTGTGAATCAAGTTCAGAAATGAGGCAACTGCTCGCTCTATAATTCAACAACTCTGGACAATGCCGACATTATGTTTATTGTTCATTATATCAACGAATCAACTTTTTTTTAGATTTTTTTAACTTTAGAGTGTTTCTTGTGAATAAGTTTATTTTATTCTAATTTGAAAATTTGGTGGAAAAATTATGTAGTTTAGAATTAAGCTAGAAAAGCGACAACTTCTCGTTTCATTATTCAAGAACTTTGAACAATGCCAACATGTTCTTTGTTTATTATATAGATTAATGTTTCTCAAAATCATTTGAATCCTGATAAAAAAGTTTATATATAAGTTCCTTAACTATTTTTTTTGTTAATTGTTGTTGTTAGTATAAGTAAATAGATTTATGGCAGTAAAAATTATTAAAAATATTTGGTGCAGAAATTGTCCAAGATCAATCAATCACTTTATTTATTTCTGATACATACATAGTACAAGCAGATGGTCATAGGAAAATACCATCTGGTATAATTGAGCCCAGACCATAAACCAGTTAAACAGAATGCCATAGGTTTTGCCTATGAAGATGAAAACACGAGCGTGTGACTGTGTACGATTATTAAGTTTGAAGGCGCCCTCATCAACCTTTGTCCACCGCCCTTTCAAGGCACCCAGCACGGGCCTGTACAAGAGTGATGATCCATGCTTTTCTTCAAAAGCTTCCTTGCTTGGGAGGTTAATGTGCATCTTTATTTACCATGATATTTCCACTTTTACAGAAAGACTGAAAAAAATGCATTTTCATTGGACAACTGACAATGCACAAAATATGTTTCAGTTTTTTAACTTTTGATAACATTTCATTAAGCAGCATAAAGAAAAAAAGGTCAATGTATTCTATTTGTATCCGTTTTTAACATCAGGTTCAAAAGAAAAAATAGCAGTAGTGCTTCAGTGAAATGCATCTGATGTTCTCATGAGATTATTTCTCATTGGCAAATGTTTTAAAATGCAAATGTTACAGCTAAGTTAAATGGACTTGTATAGTGTAGTATATATATCTTCTCATTTTGCTCATCTTCCTGTGCATACGTCATGTCACTGTACAAGTGTAATTACTACACATCGTACAAAACTTCAATGGCATATCTTGAGGGGCAGATTTCCAACTAGGCACTTGCCTAGGGCCCCTGAAAACGTATAATTGGATTGCCAGTTAGGGTTTTGTTTTCACGGACCAAAACAAATCAATCCTTAAAGCGACCACTTTCTTTCTGTTACCAATTGCTGATTTGCTTTCTAATATTAATAACATGTTCGGTATTTTTAATTATTATTATTTTTTTTTTTTTTGCTGTTGTTGATACACACATTTTTGAGTTTTTATGGATGTACTTGTTTTGAAAGGAACAGTTAAAATCATTCAGCCTTCCTTTTTATTGAATAGTTTTTTCCCCAAGGGAACTTCAATTTTTCGAGTTTGATAGCCCTTTGGGATAAATTCATGAAGTATACCATACATTTAAAGTGCCAAATTTGATATCCTTTGATTTCCTGTTAGATGCAAAAATAATTTTTGAAATATCTCTAAAAACAAAAAAAGTCATTGCACATTGACAGACAAAACAGCTACAATAGCAATGTTCTATACGAAACGTTTTAATAATAAAAAGATAGAATGACATTTTCAAAAAGTTAAAAAAAATGTTCATGACTTTATTATTTTTGAATCTGACAGATGAAAATTTCTGTGGTGATAAGAAGGGGTGGAGGGGAGGCTGAATCTCTTAGCGCCTAGAGCCCGAAAAAATCTAAAGTCGCCTCTGCATATCTGGGAAATGATAAACTGAACCGAAGTTATTCAGACTGCTGAATATGAGCATCGGAATTTTTATTATACATATTAATTCGGACTCGAACAGGTATGCATCAGAACACACTGAAGATACGTTATGATTTGTCTTAATTTAAATGAAAATTTTTAATTTCATATATTTTAATAAAAATTTACATATTTTATCCAAATAAGTTTAATCACACTGTGATAGCTCTACTTACGTATTTACTACGACCAGCATCTGAAAACTCCTCCAATTCGTAAATACATTCATGTGTGTTTTTATTCACAAAGATTCTAAACTACTTTTAAAGTGTAGTTGTAGCGAACTACTTTTTTTGGAATTGTAACCGTAGTTAACTACTTTTCAAAAGTGGATTCCCCAGCACTGGGTATCATCATGGGACGACCTCTTTGGCGTAGCCTGAACCTTGAACGTAACCCAAGCAAACCGCATAATCATCATACTTGCCCGAAGCTATAATTAACATTGTTATGTTGATCCTGATTCTACTTAGTACTTACTTTTTCGTCTTTGGCACAAAAGAGACATCGATAATATTCCTTTCGCTTTGGTTCAGTATCAGTTAGACAGTTATCCGACTTTACACATTATGTTCGAATCAAATAATATAAAGCTTGGTAGTTGGTACGAATGTATAACAGCGGTTACGGTTAAAATATGCAAAAACATAAAGAAAACATATTATCAGTAGAATAAATAAATACATCGCTCTTTCCACGTTGTAACCACACACAGCAACCGAAAATTGTTATTCAGCAGCCGCCGGTGAATTTAAACCACGGATCTCTCGATATCTAGCCGAGCCCGTTATCTTTATACCACGGTGGCAAATAATCCACGGTGCTATGTGTGTATTTCAGTCAACTTCTAACATCATAAATCCGTAAGATGGGTTCAGCTACTGAGACGTCTCCATGTGGTGGGCATTAACGGCACTGGCTACATATTAATTATACCAGTTAAATCCAAAGGGCGAGATCCTAACCACGGTGTATGATAGACAGGTGATTCAACTCTCAGCTAAAATGTGGACTCTTAATGTGATCGCCCGCCAGAGGCCGCTGGGGAGATGCGGGCCATCGATTCCCGAAGTAAACCGACGTCTGCATCACGACCGTGATCATGATGATGTATAGATTTGCTGCTGCAATGTGTTTTTTAAGCGTGAAAATAACTGTATTGTTCTACTGAAATATTATTTATTAGTCCTTACACATCAAGTAAGCCAACAGGCCATCTTAAAAAAGAGGACGTATTTTTTAAAGACAGAATTCCATGTAGAAATGACACACATTTAAACGACAACAGTGGATGCTAGGGATGAAGGGAATTTTGTTTATGAATTGATAATACGTTCGTGTTTTATATATATGCCAAGGTAGGCTTCAGTTATATAAAAACGGTGTTACAGATGTAAATTTAATATACAGTTGCAGAAAGGTACCATCGTCATAATTACGATCGCGTAACATTTTGTATCTCTTATTTTAAACTATTTTAGGTGAATATAGGACACGTAAATTTATATTACCTTTTCGCTTTAATGCAGTTATTGTGTATTTATACCGTAGATATGCTTCTAGCCCTCCCTGCATGCATTTAAAGGTGATGGTGTGTGTTGAGAATGTTGTAAGGTAGCAGTTTACTTCTAAATAACTCGCAAAACACCATTGTGTATAATACATGAAATATTCATATCAATGAGATTCTTAAATTTAAGTGCGTGAATTTTTGAACGCTCCTTAGCAGTATTGAAAAGCCTTCTGCTTTTTGCGCAATTCATTAGTTGTATGTATATTAGCTATACCATATGAATAAGTAATGAATTCAGATGGGCTAAAAACTCTTTATTTTTACCACAGCTCAAAAGTACTTGGGTAGAAATTTATTAAAGTAAAAAATTTTCCATAGATATTTTATTGTTTTACTTTATGGGCTCAGGCTTTCCGCTTACAAACTACCTAATATGAAGTTTGTCGACCATGTCCTGCCAAAACAGCTAGTACCCGGCAAGGCACAGATGGTGCTAAATTGCTGAAGGTGTCTGGTGGTATCTGGTACTAACACGTTACCAGCAGATTCTTTAACTCCTGTAAGTTACATGGTTGAGCTGCTGCAGATCGGAGTTGCTGTTTGTGTTGGAACATTTGGAGACCAGGGCAATACCTGGAAGTCATCCTTATGTTCCACGAATCGTTTACAAACAATCCAGGTGGTGTGGCATGCAGTATTAGGAGTGGGGTGTATTTTTCGGAAGAGTGTGATACTAATATTTTTTTTTATATTGTACAGAAAACTGGGGAACTATAATTTTCAGTTCTGGTTTGAACTGCTTCTATTCATAGCTGATTTGCTGTGTCACTGCACTTTTGGTTCTATTGTTAATAGCTTGTTCGCAGGTCAGTTTCTTTCTTACGCATATATTTCTTTTGCAAATCTGAGAGCTTTCACCCGGTTTTTCCAGAAAATAAAGGGTGGGTGATGTGGACCTATTATATGTAGCGCATGACTACAACATTTATCGCTCTCCTGCAAACAACGTAATCTCTTTCTTTTGTACTCTTCCGCCCATCATTTCGGCACAGCAACGAACCTTCCTTTTAACGGACCAAAGCTTCACATCTTCGCGGGAGCGAAGCATTAGGCCTACCTCAGCTTCTCTTCACAGCGTCAGACTCAAAGGTCAATATTACGATAAAAATCTTTAAAACACATTTAAAATATGAAAGTTCTGCACCATTTGCCATTAATTCCCATACTCTAAAATCTGTACGTCGCACTTTTTCCAGGTACTAACATTTTTCCGACGAAATAATTTAGGACGCTAATCTACACATTTACCAACTCTTTCATCCATCAAAAAAGTGAGTCATGCACAATATCTTTGATTTAGGGCCATAACCCCTGTTTTCAAATTTAAAAAAAATTATAGATGCCCCCCCCCAAAATATACTCTCCATGTAACAACAGAAAGATGGGGTTAATAACCTAATCCAGATGAGGTTTCCAGAAAAGTAATGCCATTAGCACATGGGGGGGGGGGGGAGGTACAGGAACAGTCACAGTTCTTGCAATCATAGTTATTGGCATTCTATGCAGGACAAATTTGATTCCATTCTTTGAAAATATATTCAGCTGCTTTAATCATCATCAGGGTTTAACATCCTATCCCTACAATGTTTTGGTCTACTGCAAATGAAAAAAGTAAATGAATCTATGATTCAATTTTTTGTAAGGGAAGGACATTCCTTGGCCTAAAAATGTAAATCCATTTCTGAATATATTTAACCTTGTATTCGCTACTGGGATTTTTCCAAATACATTAAAAATCACAAATATTACCCCTAAATATAAATCAGGCTCGAAAAATGATGCAAACAATTACTGCCCCATAGCTAACGTGTTAATATTTGCTAAAATCCTTGAAAAATTTATATACAAGAGATCAATATCATACACACAAAAATACAGTATCAAATAAATATCAGTTTGGTCTGCACTGCTACACATACAGAATACAATAATAAAAAAAAATAGAATTAAAAACCATTATATTAGGTGGTCTTTTTCAGACTTAACGAAAGCATTTGACACTAGGAATCACTAATTTCTTTTAACTAAATTATATAATTTGGGTATGAGAAGTACCTCATATACTCTATTAAAAGATTACTTGGCAGACAGATTTCAATATACCCTAATTGATGAACACCACTCACCTCTACTACAAATAAATTCAAGGGGGCCACAGGGCTCTATTTAATTTATATATAAATATTTTTAATATTACAGCCAATAACAATATAATTCTATATTCAAATGATACAACAATATTATTTAGTGGAACTGATAATGAAATAACTTCCCAAGCAAATACTCAACCACAAATATATTCACAATGGCTAATACATAATGAACTCATAATCAACACCAATAAAACCAAACTCATGATTTTTACAAGACAGAAAATAACTCAAACACAAATTCATCATATACTTTTGAATAATACAGATATTGATGCAGTACAGAGCTTTGTGTATCTGGGAATAATTTTAAACCCTGACCTACAATGGAATAGTCACATAGAATCAATTGCAAATAGAATATCTAAAAATATAGCGATTGCTAGTAAAATTATATCAAATCTCACAATAAAAACTTCTATACTATACATTTATACAAACACACATTAATTACTGCTTTAACTCGTGGGAACAAATCACTGAAACAAATATCAGTGAACTTCAAATATTACAGAATGGATACATAAGGTTACTTGACTTACAATCTGACCCTCCTTCCCATAACAATTTACAGCTTTACACTTATCAACATACTCGTATTAACCCTAACCATTATGGGATTTTATCAGTTAAACAACTATACGAGTTCAAAATAAGTAAACGTATGCTCCGAATAATAATAAAATACCAAGCGTTTGACAAAGCGATAACCAAAGCGTTTGACACTCTGAATCACTAATTTCTTTTAACTAATTTATATGATTTGGGTATGAGAAGTACCTCATATACTCTATTAAAAGATTACTTGGCAGACAGATTTCAATATACCCTAATTGATCAACAACACTCACCTCTACTACAAATAAATTCAAGGGGGCCACAGGGCTCTATTTAATTTATATATAAATATTTTTAATATTACAGCCAATAACAATATAATTCTATATGCAAATGATACAACAATATTATTTAGTGGAACTGATAATGAAATAACTTCCCAAGCAAATACTCAACTACAAATATATTCAGAATGGCTAACACATAATGGACTCATAATCAATAACCAATAAAACCAAACTCATGATTTTTACAAGACAGAAAATAACTCAAACACAAATTCATCATATACTTTTGAATAATACAGATATTGATGCAGTACAGAGCTTTGTGTATCTGGGAATAATTTAAAACCCTGACCTACAATGGAATAGCCACATAGAATCAATTGCAAATAGAATATCTAACAAGAAAGATGACACCGAATTTTCGGGTGTAATAAGCACGTCTTTTGAATCCGTTCTGACGCAAATCAAATTTATCAAAGCTATTCAAAGTCAATGGAACCGGTATGGAAAATAATAGTATCTGACGGAAGAAAGAAGTTTTTCAATCGGGTCTTTAATCCCTCAGATATTGCTGTAAACGGAATCGTGAGCTTACGAACTCGTAGAAACAGAGTTATCGACAAAAATAAGATGTGACTTTACGTCCTTTGGTGGGAAAACTATGCATTGTTTTAGGAAGAAAGTATTCACAAAAGGTTTATCCATATGAGCGGTATCGGTTCAAGAAAAAAATTTTTGTCGAGTTTTCAGGAGCCCAGATTTTGCTACAAATACATTAGAAGTAGAAATTAACGCTTATGACCCCTGGTGGCCAAACCATTCTTTACCAAACATTAGAAATTACGTGAAAAATATTTTCCGTCAGGTCTTGTATGCGATACAGGAAGAATGTTTCAAATCAGAGTTTTAGGAGCAGAAAACACAATTTACCATTGTGCGCCCTAGCGGAAAGTCTATGATTTACTTGAAAATTTTAAATTTATAGGAAAAACATTTCGCATCAGAAACACTATCCAACAAAGAAGAATTTTTCAAATCGGAGTTTTAGAAGTAGAGATATTGACAAAAATAAGATATACATCTACGCCCCTGGCATAGAAACCATGCATTATTTCAAGAAGAAAATGTTCCTAAAATGTTTGTAGACATGAGTAGTATCGGCCCACAAAAGACTTTTTTTCAATCGACATTTTAGAAGCTCATATTTTGCTGCAAACACATCAGAAGCGGAAATTAAGACTTATTCCACCTGGTGGCCAAACAACTTTTTACAAAAATTTGACATTACGTGCAAACGATTTCCCATCAGGAGCTGTATCCGGTGCAGAAAGAATTTTTCAGATCGGAGATTTAGAAGAAGAGATATAAGGGAAAACACAATTTACCTTTACGCCCCCTAGCGGAAAGTCTATGAATTACGTGAAAATTTTGAAATTATATGAAAAACATGCGACACGGAAAACACTATCCAACAAAGAAGGAATTTTTTAAATCGGACTCCTAGAAGTCGAGATATTGACAAAAATAAGATAGACATCTACCCCCTGGCGGAGAAACTGTGGAATATTTTAGGAAGAAAATATTCCGAAAAGGTTTATCGATGTGTGTGGCATCAGTCCACGAAAGAATTTTTTCAATCGATGTTTTAGGAGCTCAGATTTTATGGCAAATACATCAGAAGCGAAAATTAACACTTACGCCCCCTGGTGGCCAAACCGTTCTTTTCCAAAAATTCGAAATTATATGCAAAAGATTGTGCATCGGGAGATGTATCCGCTGAAAAAAGAAATTCAAATCGGAGTTTTAGAAGAAGAGTTATCGAAAGAAATGCAATTCATTTTACGCCCCCTAGCGGAAAATCTATGCGTAATTCGAAAAAGAAACTATATCCAAAATACTCTTCGACATAAATGGAATCGAAAGATAAAAGATTTTTTTCAATCGGATGTTTAGAAGCAAATATGTGGAATAAAACGTATTTTTGAATTCGACATCATCTGCATTTACGCCCTCTAGCGGCAAAATTGTACATCGCAAAAAAAAAAAAAAACGAAATGAAGGATCATCATTCGCATATTTCAAGCTTTCGAATGCAAAAAGAATTTTTCAAATCGGACTAATAGTTGCAGAGATACCGTGGGTACAGGCGGACAAACCGGTAACATAAGCACGATCTTTTTTTACAAAAGACGTGCTAAAAATATAGTGATTGCTAGTAAAATTATATCAAATCTCACAATAAAAACTTCTATACTATACATTTATATAAACACACATTAATTACTGCTTTAACTCGTGGGGACAAATCACTGAAACAAATATCAGTGAACTTCAAATATTACAGAATGGATACATAAAGTTACTTGACTAAAAATTTGACCCTCCTTCCCATAAAAATTTACATCCTTACACCTAACATCATACTCGTATTAACCCTAACCATTATGGAAAAATATTAGTTAAACAACTATGAGTTCAAAATAGGTAAACTTATGCTCCAAATAATAAAAAAAAATTATGCAATGATATCATGGAATTGAATTTTAATATACACAACTACAAAACGAGACAGATCATTATTAAGACCTATACACCCAAAAATACACATGACTAAACAGTTTAAACTATATTGGTTCTGAATATTGAAACGCCTAACCTGTTGAAGAAAAGGTTAAATTCTTCTTATAAGATTCTTAATCCACAAAAAGACAAACATGGTAGGAACTTTTATTTAGAAACCCTGTGAAGTAATTGTAAATAGGCACAAATTTCTTAATGTTGAGGTGGAATGCGTACTTCTCTGATTTCTCTAGGGGGGGGGGTAGGAGCAAGAGCAGTTTAGAACAGAAGGTGTGAAAATGATATGATAAATTCACTTTGGTAGTTTATTTTCTGATTTAATAAATCGGAAAAACATGCTACTATTCAGTTTTACGTGCCATATTTAAATTAACTTGGGTATATTCTAGTTGGATAATGCTTACCTTGGCATTTCTTTCTAGTGATGTCTCACATTTCACGCACGTTTTACGGTCTTTGTTGACGCTATTGTCCGTTCTGTGACATACTGTTCACACCAAGACACACTTTTGCGTTGGGTATCTTCAGTAACTTTCTCTTAAGCTTCAAAAACATAAACTTTTACCATTATTTTTACTCATAAATTTTCACCCAGCCTTTGGGCATCGTCAGGAGCGTGGCGACTTTTCCACCGTTGTTCTTGGTTTACTTCTCGCCTATTGGAGTCCGATGCTCAACGTTGCCATTTGTCGGAATGCTTTCTTGGATACGATTTGGTCTAGCCTAGCTGGCGCCATCTATGTTTCATGAACATTATTTTTTCCCCTCGCTGGTCTTTGATTTCGTCTTTCTGTTTTATTTTTCTTATTTTCCTTTCCTAGCCCTGTTTTTCTTTTGTTGTTCTTTTTCTTGTCTTATTAGCTCTTTCCATAGGCTAGATAATGTACTAGGGTCATTTCTTTTAGGCAATTTAATTTCATCGAATTTTTGGGAACGTTTGGTTTTCCATACAGAATTGCACCAAGGCAGCTTTTTTGCTTCTTTTTTCTGCCAGTTGGATATGTGTTGTGTTAGCCTTTTTTTGTCTGTTTTTCGTACTTCTTATGTACGATATTGGGGGTATGTGTGCTATTGGGATTTCGTAAGATCCCAATTCTTCTAGTATTTTGTTCTCAGCTTTTTTGTTAATAGTCGTATTTTTCAAGGTGTTCACAAAGCTTCCTAGTTGTAAGCCATATTTAGCACATTACCTATTAATTTCTTTGCTGACTAAATTATTGCAAATCTGTAGCACCATAGAATTGACTCTAGAATTTGAAGAGGATAATAAACTGTCATTCTTAGACATCCTGCTGAAGAAAAACAAACATGAATTCGAATACACTGTGTTCAGGAAAGCAACATACATCCCAGTACTGATACCATACTCATCGCACCACCCTGATATACATAAAAAAACAGCATTGTAAATTTGATTTGAAGGGCATTCTTCTAATAACAGGCTAAAAAATCAAGAGCTTGAGTTTTTATTTAAAATAGCACAAGAATATGGTTACCCGAGCAAGCTTGTTAGAAAATGGATATCATCATCATTGTCAACCATTATCAATCCACTGCTGGACGAAGGTCTCCCCAAGTTTCCTCCACAACGGTCTGTCTTGTGCCAGTCTCCTCCATGTCACCCCTGCATACTTTCGAATTTCATCCACCCATCTCCCATGTGGTCTTCTTCTGGGTCTTTTCCTGTCCCTTGGAATCCAATCTAAAATTTCGGCTGTCCATCGATGATCTGTCCTTCTGGCAGTATGTCCAGCCCATTGCCATTTCAGGGATTTAACTCTGATCATGATGTCTTCCACTCTTGTCATTTTTCGGATCCACGAGTTCCTCTTCTTATCTCTCCTGGTTACACCAAGTATGCACCTCTCCATGCTGCTTTGAGTTGTCTGCAGCCTTTGTATGTCTCTTTTAGTTAAGGTCCACGTCTCTGCACCATACGTAAGCACTGGAAGGATGCATTGATCAAACACTTTTCTTTTAAGACATAATGGCATATTGCTCTTGAAAATTATGCTGTTTCGTCCAAAAGCTCTCCAGGCAAGTTTTGTACGCCGATTAATTTCTTCATCAATGTGACCCTCACTTGATATCTGCTGTCCAAGATAAACGTACGTGTCTGTTATCTCCAGCTTTTCTCCATCAATCGATAAATCTTCATTTCTTGTAAAAGCATTGAACATCACTTTTGTCTTCTGAAAGTTCATTTTTAATCCCACTTCTTTACTCTTGTCAGCAAGTTCCTGGATCATACTCTGCAGCTGTGATGGGCTAGTTGCAAAAATGACTACGTCATCAGCAAAACGAAGGTGGGTTAGATAATCTCCATTAATCTTTATCCCCTTGTTTTCCCAGCTCAGTGACTGAAAAACACCCTCCAATGTGGCATTAAAGAGCTTCGGAGATATGGTGTCACCTTGTCTCACTCCCTTTCCAATTTTTATGTGTGTTGTATTTTCAAACAGCCTAATCTTTGCACTTGCATTTTCATAGATGTTATTAATAATATTAATGTATGCATCTTCAATACCGCAGGTTTTCAGAGCCATTGTAACTGCTGATGGTTTCACCGAATCAAAGGCTTTTTCATAATCGATAAAAGCCATGCACAATGGAAGTTCATATTCCCTCGCTCTTTCAATTAGTTCTCTCAGCACATGGATATGATCTATTGTGCTGTAGCCACTCCTGAATCCAGCTTGTTCTCTCGGTTGAGCCATGTCCAGTGTTACCTTCAAGCGGTGTGAAAGAACTTTAGTGAAGATTTTATAAACTACTGATAGGAGGCTGATAGGTCTGTAGTTTCCGAGATCCTCAATGTCACCTTTCTTATGTAGCAGGATCATTGTAGCGGTGTTCCAATCCTCAGGAATTTTTCCTTCATTAAGGCATCGAGTGAAAATTTGGGCGAGTACTGTTTCGATTTCTCCACTTGCTTCTTGTATGATGTCTACAGTAATTCCATCTTCTCCTGGAGCTTTTCCCCGCTTCATGTTCTTGATTGCATGTGCAACTTCTGCTGGAAGGACTGGAGGAACTCTGGTACTGGTATCTTTCATGATGTCTGGAGTGCATGTATCATCCCTTTCATATAATTTGGAGTAGAAATCTTTCACTCTTGTCAAAATTTCGCCTCTATTTCTTGTTACAGAACCATCTTCTTTTCTCAGTGCCATAATCTGTTTTCTTCCCTTACTGAGATGTCCCTTTGCTATCTTTAGGCTTTGGTTGTTTTCAATTGCTTTCCTCACTAGTTCACAGTTGAATTTTCTTACGTCTTCAGTGATACTTTTTCGTACTGTCTTGCATAGCTCTATATATTCCACTTTGGAAGTCACATCTTCTTTAGTTGTCCTCATCTCTCTTCTTTTTTGCATCAACATTTTCGTTTTTCCTGATAATTTATTTACATGCAACTTGTTCTTAGACCCAGCTAATTTTGTTGCTGTTTCCATAAGAGCTTTGGTTACTTTTCTGTTAACTTCAGAGATGTCCACTTCTTCCGATGTTAGGCCTTCTAAAGCAGAGAACCTGTTCTTCAGTTCCAACTTGAAGGTATTATGGTGTTTTTTAAGGTTGGTTATGTCAACAGATTTTGTTTGTCTTATGAGCTTGCCACGTTCAAGTTTAGTGTTGAGGTGCATCTTACATCTCACCAATCTATGGTCACTACCTGTGTTGAACTTGTTTAGCACACTGCAGTCTTCTATGACGAATTTTTTGTTACACATAATAAAATCAATTTCACTTGTCGTCCCATTTGGATGTCTCCATGTCCATTTCCTGTGTGGCTTTTTCTTGAAGAAGGAGTTCAAGATGAAAAACCCTTCTGCCTCTGCAAACTCAACGAGAGTATTTCCACGCTGGTTTCTGTTGCCGTGACCGAATTTACCTATTGAAGTTTCATTCTGTTGCCGTTGCCCTATTTTTGCATTGAAATCTCCCATAATTATTTTCAAGTGCTGCTTACCTTTATTATTTAGATGACAAATTTCCTCATAAAATTCTTCAATTTCTTCTTCAGGATGACTTGTGGTGGGTGCATAAGTTTGAATAATCTGAGCCTGGTATCTTTTCGAGAGTTGGATAACAAGCCGTGCAGCTCTGTCAGAGGAACTTTCAACTTCTACAACTTTATCCTTCAGTTTCTTGTTTATTATAAATCCAACACCACTAGTTCTGCCAGTATCTGTCCCACGATAGTAGAAGAGATGTCCACTTTTCTGTTCGATGAGATCTTCTCCTTTTCTCCTTACCTCACTTAGCCCCACGATGTCCCACTTGATCCTTTGTAGTTCCTCTTCCAATTCAAGAAGTCTTGAATCAGAAGATAGGGAGCGTCCATTGTACGTTGCCAAGGTCAGCATCAGATGGCAGCCTAGTCCGGTCCTCCGGGGATTCTTAGCACCCTCTGCCTTCATGTCGCACTGGCCGCTGCCTTGGCCAGGTACATTCCAGCTGCCGGAGACTGAGGGCCAAGATTTAAGTTGTGGAGTCATTTTGGAGGGGTTTGGCCATAACTCACCACGCTGGCCAAGCGGGTTGGTGAGTGTGGGATAGAATTTCCTCTAATCCCGATGGTATAGTTATACCGCTATTGGCGGTCGTCAGAGCCCCTTTAGTAGGAACAGGATGCACCACGAGAAGGCGGGGTTGACATTTGTCAAGGAGAGGCTGTGATGTTACGCATCACCTGACATATAAGAGAGTAAAAAGCACCTGAATAAGAGTAAAGAAGGCCAAGATGAGCACAATAAGGGAAAAATGAAGAGTAGTAAAATGAAATACGTTGGAGCATTCCCTTTCTTGGAAGGAGTCAGCAAAGAAATTAATAGGAAATGTGCTAAATATGACTTATAACTAGGAAGCTCTGTGAACACTTGGAAAAATATGATTATTAACAAAAAAACTGAGAACAAAATACTAGAAGAATCAGGATCTTACGAAATTCCAATAGCAAACATGCCCCAAATATCGTACATCGAAGTACGAAAAATGGACTAAAAAAAAGGCTAAAACAACAGATATCCAACTGGCAGAAAAAAGAAGCAAAAACTGCCTTGGTGCAATTCTGTATGAAAAACCAAACATTCCCCAAATTCGATGAAATGAAAATGCTTAAAAGGAATAAAAAATCAGAAAGACAAATGAGAATGGAAGAAGCAATCTTAATTTATAAAAACAAAAATAGGGTGCAGTGTCAGAATTTAGAAATAAATCTTCCACTGGCTTAGTGGACCACTAGAATTTGCAAACCCACTGGTCCGTAAAATAAAATAATATATGTAGAAAATAACATATCACTTCAATAGAATTATCTCCAATATTTGTTTTCAAACCTATCATTAGTTTTCAGCCTAAAAAGAAAACCATAGAGCAAGCTAAAAGAAATATAAATAAATTTTTTGGCATTTGACAAATTTAGAAGAAAAAAAAACTTACTAGCTATCCGGGCCGGTAAAATCAATAGTTCAGTGGTCAGACGGAAGTTTTACTGGCCAATGGCCAGCGGACCACTGGGTAATTCGAACACTGGAGGGTGTAACCAGAATTACCCTAGTACATTTCTAGCCTATGGAAAGAGCTAATAAGACAAGAAAAGGAACGACAAAAGATAAACAGGGCTAGGAAAGGAAAATAAGAAAAAAAAAACAGAAAGACGAAATCAAAGACCAGCGAGGGGGGTGGGGTAGGAGGGAAAAATAGTGTTTATAAAATATAGATGGCGCCAGCTAGGTTAGACCAAATCGTATCCAACGAAGCGTTCCGACGAATGGCAACGTGGGGCATCGGACTCCAATAGGCGAGAAGTAAACCAACAAAAACAGTGGAAAAGTCACCACGCTCCTGACAACGCCCAAAGGCTGGGTGAAAATTTTCGAGTATAAATAATGGTAATAGTTTAAGAGAAAGTTACTGAAGATACCCGACGCAAAAGTGTGTCTTGGTGCGAACAGTATTCACAGACAATGGACATTAGGACAATGGCGTCAACAAAGACCGAAAAACGTATGTGAAATGCGAGACATTGCTAGAAAGAAATGCCAAGGTAAGCATTATCCAACTAGAATATACCCAAGTTATGATGTGACAGGTTCAACTAAATTTAGGAACCATATGGGAGAGGAGCAGATACTTATATGTGAAAATAACAGATATGGATGTTTACTGCGAACATAGCAATATGTCAAAATGCATTTTTCTTTGGAAACACGGAGATGGGGCATAGAAGCACTTTATGGATAGCTACCTGCCATGACAATTTATTTGGAACACAGCTTGGACAATTTGCGTTTTTCTCGAGTCTCCTTACCATACTGACTATTTTTTTGTTTACAATATTGCCTCATACGCATACTTATGTAATAATGGAGAATTTTTTATACCATTTCAGTTTTATGTACAGAGCAAGGAAACTGTAGTGGCACATTTTCAAACATATAATTGACTGTGTCCCAGTAAACATCTGTTTTGTGGACATTTTTGGAGAAGTATTTTTCAACACACATCAAAAGAGAATATAGATGATGGTTTGCGTGTATCAGCTTCCCTCTAGTCTTGATGTTCGTCAGCTGAGCTACAGCTTGATTGCTATGTACAACTGGGCTAATTATGGAATGCGTGCAGGTGTGACAATCAGTAAATTTGCTAACCTTTCTGCATATGAACCCTGTAATGTAGTAGACCACACAGTCTCTCACCTCTAACATGCCATAGTCATCTCTGATAATGTCGTCACACTCCCACTTGCCATCTGAAATGAATCCATCAAGACATGTTTTTAGTCTTGTCTAAGTGACTTGGATCATGTGTGTCTTTAAATGCTTCCTGGAATTCTTGGAAGGAAATATAAGGTTTCTGTTGTGGCTCAAGAACTTCACAGTTTCCAAATTTGGGTGGTTTTAGGAGACTATATAATGAAAGAAGTCTATACAACTGTAGAAAAGTTTGCATCCCAGGGTGCTCATTTTGACCTCCAGCTTGACGAATAGTGCCAAAAAAGCGTTCTATTGCATCTTGGTTAAATTTTGCAGTCAAAACATAGCTGAAACCACAGGAATTCAGGAGATAGTTTGCTAAATCAATGGTAGAGTGCAGAGTCACCCGAAGACCTTCAGCAGTGCTCTTTGTTAGAAATGCATTTTCATTAATATCTCCAACAAGTACTTCCATTTCCTATGCATTAAGCCATTCCAAATTATGCTTTAAGACTTCAAAATCCTTCCCATTAGCACGAATACCTTCAAATGGAGCTCGTCTGTTCAGTGCATCAAACATGTTGTTTATCTGCAATGTGAATGCTATAGTAGCATCCGCATCTGACAAACTTCTTACATTTTGTAATTGATACAATTTTAGAGCATCCGCAACAGACTTACTAAAAATCTGAGTCGCCAGCTTGACTCGCATTTTTTCTGAATTGCTTGGTCTCAGGTGCGACACAGAGATTTTGTGACAAGCACGTAAATTTTCAATTAGCTTCATTTCTTCATCATACAAGTAAAGGTAATGTCTTCATTTCACCCATTGTACATTCACCTTAAGCTCTGCTTTAGAAAGCAACCTATTTCGAATGCATTTAATGAGGTGAGGCAGATCTGAAAAGATGTATATCTTTCTATGTACACAGGGGTGGCTCCTGCTATGGGGCTGTGGTGCTGCAGCCCCCTACCCAAAGCAGTTTTTTTTCATGCCGTAACAAGAGAGAGAAGTTTTGTGAACACCGCTGTAAGTTTTCCCACCATAATGCCACGACTGCAGTTTTCTGAACTCAACTGGAAGTTTCCCCTGCATAACGAAGTTTCCCCTGCGGAGCGGGAAGAACGTGACGGACTGCGCTTCTTGCAGCCCTGACGGCTATTGAAACCAACTCATGTGGGAAACTCTGCCTATTCCCACATCAGTTCGTTTCCTTTGAATAAAACTTCCCCGGGGACTGCATTCATGGCAGCTCTCGCTAGCAGGGTTGCTCGCGAATCGTTGGATGGGAATGCATCGCCGGGCCTGTGTGCTTTGTTGATTAATACGGTTCTTGTGCTTCCGAATAAGACATAAAATAGGGGAATGAATTAAAAATAATGTCTAATGTTGAAATAAAGTATTAAATAAAGTACGTTTGAATGTATTACTCAACCTGGGCTTTTTTCTTCCAATTTTTGTTTTGTTCCTGCTTTTATTCAACGTAATAATTCTAACAACAATGTTGCTTCCATCTAATAACAAATACTCGGTTGCCGGGACTTTTGCAAAAAAAGTTTTACTTATATTTTCTCTTCTGGTCAAAATGGGCATGTGAACAAATTGCGATTAAAAATAGAGTTCAGTATTGGTTAAATTGAAGGAGAAAAAAGAGAGAGATATACTAATTTCTGCAGCGAAATACTTGCACAAAATTAATTTCTTCACTTACCAAGCACAGCGAAATTTTCGCTCTTAAACTCACGTAAATGTTTATTCACCAAAAATAATTGAAGTCACTCCACTGGATACATTTTATTTTTCTGCTGCATCCCCCTCCCTCCCAAAAATCAGTTGCGCATTTCAATTGAGGTAGTGTACTTAATTACTTTCTGGGCTGATTATGTTTGCAATCCGTTTTTATTAAAGAGAATGCCGGTGTGTGAGTATCGCAATAACAACTCGTCGCGAAATTCTGAAAGACCCTTCAAAATTCCACAAAATGTTTTTCATCGCCGTCCAAGTTGCAGTGGTCGGTATCAAGTCGAAGTTTCAAAGGGAGTGTATCAGAAGAAAAATATTTATTGTCATTTCTAGGGGTCACAATGAGACACTTGAGAACTCGTAGCGCGTACATGACGTTGAGTGTGTCTCCGCTACCACTGGCACACACATTAATTTTTTTGTCCTTATATATATACTGCAGAGCAAAGCTGAAAACAAAGGGAAAACTTTGAATTTAAAACCTAAAGTTGCAAAATAACCTGAAGATCAAAACGCGCAACGCAGCAGTTATGAAAATTCAGAATTCACATTCTATTAAGAAGAGACCTAAGCAAAAATATTTTTGACTCATACCAAGTACAACATAGAAAAAGTTATGTATCTACCGGTGTGAGTAAAAAGAGAAAAATAAAAATAAAATAAAACAACTGAATGTGGAAAGTGTCGAGAATACTGAGCCTTGGCTTTATCAAGGACCAGCAAAAACTCTGCATTTTCTCACTTCCACAAAGACCTAGTTGGAAATGGGTTTCTACAAAGCCATAGATGCAAGTAATTAGCCCACCAAAAATTTTTAAATATATATATATATAAGTCATGCCCTCCGCAGAGTTGTATGACCTAGCTCTAGTTTACAATTTAGCTTGCATCCATAACTTTTCTGGCCCGACCCATGCTCTTCATCTGTTACGATTAAACAGAAAGAAGAAGATTAAAGAAAACTCAAGTTGTGAGAGTGACATAATAATTAGAAATAATGTTCAGCAATAACGAAATGCCAAGTTCGCCTGAGAGAGAATTTAAACCTGAATAGCAATGCAAAAGTTTTCCAAATTCTTACATTGCAATTAAAAAAGGAAATATTAATTATTTAAAACTTAGTCAGATTCTTGAAAGAAAACTTGATTCTAAAACCCCCTACTCCACAACTTCTGACAACACAAAAACGAGAATAAATTAAAGACAATAATTAACTAAAGAAATGCTTTGTGAAGGTTATATGACATAAACAATTAGTTGCAATATGTACAAAGTATTTCAGTAAAATTAATAGGATTCTGAATAATATATAGAAGCTCACTAAGGTGATTAAATACATGCAAAGATTATTAAATACACTACCGGTGTATTTTATAATATTTCTCATGTATTCTGGAGAGTTAATTCTGCTCTTTCTGATCATACAGGTCCACAGTCTTAAGTATATATATTTTTTTCTCTGGTTAAAATCTCCGCGAGTTGGATTCTTTCAGTGTGTGGTGGCCCTCAGCCCCACCCACACTGCCCCCAGCGTCTAGGAAGTGGCAGAGGTTTGTTGGAATTTTGGGGTAAAGGACGGCCATTTTCCTCTTGTGTGGAGAAAGTTCAGCTGCATAAGAGGTAAGCTCTCTTCATTGTCTTTGGGTTTTAGGTTTTCCAAGTTCAATGTTTGTACTTCTAGTATTTTTTTCTCTGTTATATTTTGCTTTTTAGCATTTAGGCACTGGCAAGTCTGTTAACTTTTTTGCGGATTTTAACTCTTTCTTTTCTTGGTAACTTTGCGCGATTTTTAGGAAACTTTGGCCAAGCAGCTGGCCTTTCATAGTTCTTGTACTTTGCGCTGAGTTTTCAAAGTAGTTAAGTTCTTAATAACTACTTAATTATGCACTTAAAGCACTTCTGAAATACTTTGTACATATTGCAACTAATTGTTTATGTCATATAACCTTCACAAAGCATTTCTTTAGTTAATTATTGTCTTTAATTTATTCTCGTTTTTGTGTTGTCAGAAGTTGTGGAGTAGGGGGTTTTAGAATCAAGTTTTCTTTCAAGAATCTGACTGAGTTTTAAATAATTAATATTTCCTTTTTTAATTGCAATGTAAGAATTTGGAAAACTTTTGCATTGCTATTCAGGTTTAAATTCTCTCTCAGGCGAACTTGGCATTTCGTTATTGCTGAACATTATTTCTAATTATGTCACTCTCACAACTTGAGTTTTCTTTAATCTTCTTCTTTCTGTTTAATCGTAGCAGATGAAGAGCATGGGTCGGGCCAGAAAAGTTATGGATGCAAGCTAAATTGTAAACTAGAGCTAGGTCATACAACTCTGCGGAGGGCATGACTTATATATATATATTTTTAAAATTTTTTGGTGGGCTAATTACTTGCATCTATGGCTTTGCAGAAACCCATTTCCAACTAGGTCTTTGTGGAAGTGAGAAAATGCAGAGTTTTTGCTGGTCCTTGATAAAGCCAAGGCTCAGTATTCTCGACACTTTCCACATTCAGTTGTTTTATTTCATTTTTATTTTTCTCTTTTTACTCACACCGGTAGATACATAACTTTTTCTATGTTGTACTTGGTATGAGTCAAAAATATTTTTGCTTAGGTCTCTTCTTAATAGAATATATATATATATATATATATATATATTTCACTTGTCGTCCCATTTGGACATGGAGACATCCAAATGGGACGACAAGTGAAATTGATTTTATTATGTGTAACAAAAAATTCGTCATAGAAGACTGCAGTGTGCTAAACAAGTTCAACACAGGTAGTGACCATAGATTGGTGAGATGTAAGATGCACCTCAACACCAAACTTGAACGTGGCAAGCTCATAAGACAAACAAAATCTATTGACATAACCAACCTTAAAAAACACCATAATACCTTCAAGTTGGAACTGAAGAACAGGTTCTCTGCTTTAGAAGGCCTAACGTCGGAAGAAGTGGACATCTCTGAAGTTAACAGAAAAGTAACCAAAGCTCTTATGGAAACAGCAACAAAATTAGCTGGGTCTAAGAACAAGTTGCATGTAAACAAATTATCAGGAAAAACCAAAATGTTGATGCATAGAAGAAGAGAGATGAGGACAACTAAAGAAGATGTGACTTCCAAAGTGGAATACATAGAGCTATGCAAGACAGTAAGAAAAAGTATCACTGAAGACGTAAGGAAATTCAACTGTGAACTAGTGAGGAAAGCAATTGAAAACAACCAAAGCCTAAAGATAGCAAAGGGACATCTCAGTAAGGGAAGAAAACAGATTATGGCACTGAGAAAAGAAGATGGTTCTGTAACAAGAAATAGAGGCGAAATTTTGACAAGAGTGAAAGATTTCTACTCCAAATTATATGAAAGGGATGATACATGCACTCCAGACATCATGAAAGATACCAGTACCAGAGTTCCTCCAGTCCTTCCAGCAGAAGTTGCACATGCAATCAAGAACATGAAGCGGGGAAAAGCTCCAGGAGAAGATGGAATTACTGTAGACATCATACAAGAAGCAAGTGGAGAAATTGAAACAGTACTCGCCCAAATTTTCACTCGATGCCTTAATGAAGGAAAGATTCCTGAGGATTGGAACACCGCTACAATGATCCTGCTACATAAGAAAGGTGACATTGAGGATCTCGGAAACTACAGACCTATCAGCCTCCTATCAGTAGTTTATAAAATCTTCACTAAAGTTCTTTCACACCGCTTGAAGGTAACACTGGACATGGCTCAACCGAGAGAACAAGCTGGATTCAGGAGTGGCTACAGCACAATAGATCATATACACGTACTGAGAGAACTAATTGAAAGAGCGAGGGAATATGAACTTCCATTGTGCATGGCTTTTATCGATTATGAAAAAGCCTTTGATTCGGTGAAACCATCAGCAGTTACAATGGCTCTGAAAACCTGCGGTATTGAAGATGCATACATTAATATTATTAATAACATCTATGAAAATGCAAGTGCAAAGATTCGGCTGTTTGAAAATACAACACACATAAAAATTGGAAAGGGAGTGAGACAAGGTGACACCATATCTCCGAAGCTCTTTAATGCCACATTGGAGGGTGTTTTTCAGTCGCTGAGCTGGGAAAACAAAGGGATGAAGATTAATGGAGATTATCTAACCCACCTTCGTTTTGCTGATGACATAGTCATTTTTGCAACTACCCCATCAGAGCTGCAGAGTATGATCCAGGAACTTGCTGACAAGAGTAAAGAAGTGGGATTAAAAATGAACTTTCAGAAGACAAAAGTGATGTTCAATGCTTTTACAAGAAATGAAGATTTATTGATTGATGGAGAAAAGCTGGAGATAACAGACACGTACGTTTATCTTGGACAGCAGATATCAAGTGAGGGTCACATTGATGAAGAAATTAATCGACGTACAAAACTTGCCTGGAGAGCTTTTGGAAGAAACAGCATAATTTTCAAGAGCAATATGCCATTATGTCTTAAAAGAAAAGTGTTTGATCAATGCATCCTTCCAGTGCTTACGTATGGTGCAGAGACGTGGACCTTAACTAAAAGAGATATACAAAGACTGCAGACAACTCAAAGCAGCATGGAGAGGTGCATGCTTCGTGTAACCAGGAGAGATAAGAAGAGGAACTCGTGGATCCGAAAAATGACAAGAGTGGAAGACATCATGATCAGAGTTAAATCCCTGAAATGGCAATGGGCTGGACATACTGCCAGAAGGATAGATCATCGATGGACAGCCGAAATTTTAGATTGGATTCCAAGGGACAGGAAAAGACCCAGAAGAAGACCACATGGGAGATGGGTGGATGAAATTCGAAAGTATGCAGGGGTGACATGGAGGAGACTGGCACAAGACAGACCGTTGTGGAGGAAACTTGGGGAGACCTTCGTCCAGCAGTGGATTGATAATGGTTGACGATGATGATGATGATGATATATATACGTATATATACGTACAGTATATGCATGTATATATAATTTGCAACCACCATCAATCCACTGCTGGATGAAAGTCTCCAAGTTTCTTCTTCCACAACAGTCTGCCTTGAGTCAGTTTCTTTCATGCTTTCGAATTTCATGTACACATCTCCCTCTTGTCATCTTCTGGATATTGTTTTTTCCCTTGCTATCCAGTTCAATATTTCAACTCTCCGTCGGTGGTTCTTTCTTCTAGCATAATGCCCATCCCATTGCAATTTCAGGAATTTTGACCATGTCTTCCACTCTTGTCATTTTCCCGATCCACGAGTTCCTATTTGTATCTTTCCAGGTAACATCCAACATGCATCTCTACATGCCTCTTTCATTTGTCTGCAACGTCTGTCGGTCTGTTTTAGTTGAGGTCCATGTCTGTGCTCCATGTGTAAGAACTGGAAGGATGCACTGATTAATCAGTTTCTTTTTAAGAAATAATGTATCCGACGAAGTTTTATAGGTCGATTATTTTCTTCATAGATGTGACAATGTGGCCATCGCTTAATATCTGTTGCCTAATTTAGGCATCGGTACCTTTACATTTTCCCTATCAATCGCTAAATATAAAATCTAAATATTAATTTCTTGTAAAAAAAAAAAGCACTTTCGATCAGTATATATATATATTATTGTTATTATTATTATTAAACGGACAGCGTCAGCACAGGCGCAGTAACTTAACTTTCGAAGTGGTATCGTGATATCTACAAAATTGAGATGCAGCCTCCCCCCCCCCCCTCCATCTCAGCTTACCACGAGCCGCCACTGTATGTACATCTAATGGGTGAGTGAAAAAAGATTTTTCATTACCAATTAGGCCTGAAACACGCAAATCATTCCAGATACCTCTGTTTGTTGAAGCACCATCACAGACACCATAAAAAAAGGCTCCAGATCCTTCTAAAAACACGATGGCTTGTATGAGCAAACTAGACAAAACAACTGTTTTTGTGGGTCCACATGATGCAAAAACTGCTATTGGTTGGGCCCAGGAATCTGCAAAAGGTTGGAACATGAAGACTAATCCATGATCAGCTAGTTGGCCATCGTTTAAGTTGCTGTTTTCACCATAATTCACAAATCCACTATAATTCATTTTACTGGAATTTACATCCATACTTTTTCTGACATTGATTTCATCAAATAAGACCATGCCATGACGTTGTTGTTCAGACTTTTTGGACAGTTAAATTTTTAATGCTGAGAAAAAGGAGTCATCCAATCCGCATTCACTATGCATAACGCTAAGACGCTTACGAATAGTATTGATGCAAGGCAAGGGTAAAATGTCTTGTTCTTTAAAAATCTGTACGCTGTAGAATTTCTAATGAACAGCAAGAGACAAAGCAACAACCAGTCATTAGTGTATCGTCTACCGTTTTTTGATGCCGTTTTGCCAACATTTACAAACTCCTTGATGAGCATTATTTGAGAAGCAGGCAAATTAAGCTCTTTAATTTTAAAAGATACTCTCTCTTCGTGAGTGTTTTTCAACTTCTTAAACATGTCACTTAACTCAGTTTTTAGAGCTGCACGTTTTATATGGCACCTTTTTAGTTTTTTTTGTTGCTGCACGTTTAGCCATTGCCAAAGCTTTAACTTTGACAATCTTGACAGACATTCTGTACCTCTTAATGACCTTTGTGTTCTTCTGTCGGTATTTGCGTACCCGGATTGCATTTGTAATTCGGGTACACGTTTTGCAGCATTTCCCTACATCAATAATAAGTGCACAGTCTTTGTGGCGCCATATTCCATTGTCGACATAAGCTTTGTCTATGTCATAATGTTCTGCATCCTGATACTCGGGCCCACCAGAGCAAATGTTGACACTGTTGATGAGCTGCAGAAGTGACAGAACATCAGTAGATGAAGCCAGGGTGGGAGGCACTTGAGAAAATATTGTGCTGCTTACAATTTTGTTCCAAATATTAACATACCACTCCAGGTTTTCTGTAATGCAAATAGTTCTTTTAATTGACACTGTCTTGTCTGATTTAACTAGAATTTCAGAAAATAGAATGCACTTTTCTGAAGCTTTAGTAAACATATGAAAACCCCATGACTCACTTGGGAATGTAAAGTTTGGAACATCCTTTACAATTGCCTCAAAGAGTACATTACTTTCAGAATCTGCCTTCTCCATACCTTGAAATGCAAGGGTAGCATCATCAATCTCATTGCTGGCAGACTGGCGAACAAAAGGCTGTTTTCGTGGCTTTGCTGCCTTCTTTGAAAGATAGGTTGGGCATCCTGGAAATATTACAGGAATAGCAGTGGAGTTAAGTCTGACTCGGACAGGCACATCATATAAAACTTGGCCATTGAATGTTTCACTCCTGCGTCTAATTACATCATGGGTGAGGGAATGTTTCTCACAAACAAAATCTTTACTGCCGAGTTTCCGATCTGCTCGAGGGATTGCTTTCTGCCACTTAGCAAGCATTTTTTCATTTTTAGGTGCTTTAAATAAAGAGGCATGTTCTTTACTACTGGCATAACCAGAACGGCAATTGGGAACGCAACACTTTCTTCCCATGTTACGGGAATCGAAAACAACGGAAACTTAAAAGCTTCAGTAAAAAAACAAGAGAAATAAGGCAGTTTACACTGATTTCAAAGTAGGTCAAGAATACTGAAAAGGCCTAAGGCATAGCAATACTATTCGGCGACGTTGGTATGAGAAAAGGCAGAGATTTGTGTTACCTTGTTCTAACTTCCTGTAGGAAATTACATCCAAATTTTTGAAACTACATGCAGAGCACTCCACTCCCTTCGATTTGTTTACTAACATGGCGATTCGAGTCACACAGGACGGTGATTCGAGTGGCCCGCATTTCCTCAAACGCCCTTTAGTGGTCATTACATTAAGGGACCTTTTTTCCAGAACGAGAGTCAAGCGGAGTTGAAACACCTGTCTATCGTACACCATGATCCTAACTGAAAATCTTCTAACTACGTGGCGTCAGTTGAATAAATAAATACATCGCTCTTTCTACGTTGTAACCACACTCAGCATTGTTGGCCACCGTGGTGTAAAGCTAACATGCTCGGCTAGATATTGAGAGATCCATGAATTCAATTCCCGGCGGCGACCGAATAACATTTTTTGGCTGCTGTGTGTGGTTACAATGTGGAAAGAGCGATGTATTTATTTATTCAACTGACGCCAAGTATTTAGAGGATTTTCATTTAGGATTTCGCCCTTTGGATTTAACTGCTATAATTAATATGTAGCCAGTGCCGTTAATGCCCACCAGATAGAGACATCTCAGGAGCTGAACCTATCTTACGGATTTATGATGTCAGAAGCTGACTGAAATACACACATAGCACCGTGGTGTAAAGCTAACACACTCCGCTATAGATATCGAGAGATCCGTGGATTCAATTCACAGGCGGCGGCCGAATAACAATTTTCGGTTGCTGTGTGTAGTTACAACGTGGAAAGAGCGATGTATTTATTTATTCAACTGAGGCCACGTATTTAGAGGATTTTCACTATCAGTAGAAAATTCAGCAGACTCAAAAATTTCGGAAATATCAGTAGAACTTCACAAAACAACGAATTCTATAAGTAGATCAGCAGAAAAGTGCTAAAAACAGATCTACTGACAAATCATTAGAATGACAACACTGCTTAAAATATTGAAAAAAACAGCTAAAAGCATAACATCAGTAGACAATTCAGCAAACTGTCAAAAATTACATAGAAATCAGTAGAACTTCACGAAACAACAAAATCCGTGAGTAGGTCAGTAAAAAAGTGCCAAAATCAGTAGATCTACTGACAAATCAGTAGAATGGCAACACCGGTTACGCCTCAGTGCTTCACCAGTTCCCATTTTTATGATCAAAAAGTTTTATTTCCCCATGAGTGGAAAAGTGAATGTCTGGCATAATAAATTAGTTGATGACGTGAATTTTAAATCAGTTCATTACCTGCAGATGAACATGATGAGAATCAATGTCAGAAGTCAGTATTTTGAGTAAAGACGATAATTCCGTCGGAATAAGTAGTTCAGGATATGGTCTGCCAAATACTTTTTTTGTTTTAATTTTCCTCTGTTAGTCGGCATTCGAGAGGACGCTAATAATTCTCCGCACCTTGAGTATGAGACCTAGTAAGTTAAGATGTCCAGAAGTACAGAATTATTGAGGATTGTCCTCGAATTTAGTTTATTGTCCCCAAAAACGTCTTCCTTTGGGAATGGAAATTGTCCTCAAATTTTGAAGTTTGCAATCAAGTGTCCTCCAATTTACATTTCCTCATTAACTCGTCAGATTTCTAATGAAAAACGTTGTTAAAATAGTTTTCGTTGTACCATTTCTCCAACATGCTTTTTGTGAAAACCAATTCTGACTATCTTTCTTTTCCTTTTTCTGAGATTAACGATCGCCATGAGCAACGTAAAGACTATATGCAGTCACGTCTACCTAATTTGAGGCCATTTGTTCTAGGGAAGAGAGAGAGCAAGGGCTGTAACACAAACACACCATGCATGCCCCTTTCGGGACTCGAACCCGTACGAACTTGTTCGAATGGTCACTGGGCCAGCAGAAAGAACACTGCACTGCTGTGGCGACCAAATTTCGACTACCTGTTCTGAGTTTCTCCAAAAACTTTGGCAAAATGAAAAGTTCGCCATGCAGTTCTTTCATCAGTGTGCAGCTTGACTTTAATTCAGTACATTTACTTAAGGTTAAACATTTCATGCTTGCTAATATATTCTCGCCATCAAAACTCTGCTTTGTCGCGTTCTGTCAGTACAAGTTACCAACATTATACAACATATATCCTTTTAAGACATACATTTTAGTATGTAATATCACACTTATAGAAACAATACAGTTTTGTGACAAAAAGATTTTCATATTTATGTGTACCCACACCTCGCCATTTTGCCCTCAAATCAGTGTTCCAATATCTGGTCACCTTATCGTAAGTGGATCAACAAAATGAAGAAAATGCTTGAGTATTAGACGTTGAAATCCTAAGCTTGAAGGTTAAGGTAGGCGGCCCCAGGTACGGGCATACCGGGCAACCGCCCAGGGCTACAGCCTCTTAGATATGAGCAGGCCTGGGCGATCGTTTTGAGCCATCGCGAATGCCGTGGATCCTTCTTTCTCCAGACGAAAACGTTTCACAGCTTGAGCCAAGAGCTAGTGGTTATTTAAGCGATGCAATTCCGTTAGCATTTGTTTTAAACGGCAAATATATTTCTCAGGCATCGGAAATTTTAAAGATGAAAATAATCGACCGCTGACGGCGTTTTAAAATAACAACAGTTTTATATTAAAATTCGCTTAATTTTTTAATGGTTGCGTATACCAGGACGTGATTACGCAATAAAAAAATTTCCGTTAAGCGACTATAAAAACGCTAAAAATTAGTTGATTGATGTAATTGATCTTTAGAATAAATACCTAAATATTCCGTTGACATTCGGGAAAATGTGTTTTGCAATGTTTTCAGGTTTGAAAAAAGTGTTGCATTGTTCTTTTACTAACTTAATACAAACAGCAAACATATGCCAATCGAATAAAATACAAAATAAATTAGTAAGTATATTTAAGAAAATGCGAAATTCTTCAAACAAACTTGGTATGCCCATAATTCACATCACTGATGTCGCAATTAAACTTAACACAATCATCTGTACCATGAATAATAAATTAGCCACAACCGATATTCTGTTGTTGGGATTTTTTTTTCTATACTAATGGTTGCCGGTATCCAGTATATTATGCTCATGCACTAATTTCATATCAATGTGGTGATAGATGGCATCAGAATAACTGCAAATAGTAAAACGGGCTTATAACATATTTACTTACCACCATATGCTGCAATAACAACATCGGTTAGTCTTATAAGGGGGAGCCATCGACAAAAAAAGACTAAATGACTCCCCCTTATAAGACTAAAATATATTGTTATTGCAGAAAAGCATACATATGGTGGTAAGTAAAATTTGTATCTAAAATCCTGAGAACTAATACTATAAATTACCAGCGCATTCCATAACCTGCCAGATGCGCAATCAAGTTTACGTGGTTTTCGTGTACCATCTGTAGTGTGAAAGTTATTATGTTTACACGTGTGCCAATTGTGTTTGCTGGTATGTGTACCTGCTGAAAAAGCTCAAGCCAAAATTAAATTGACTGCAATTAATATCATCAGGAGCGATGAGTCCATGGCAACTGCGGAAGCGCTACTGCCCTTAGATTATATGTGGAGTCTTAATTTCAACTACTAGTCTTGTATAAAAATGAAAAAACAAATTACCAAAAATTTCGTGGAAGTTGTGAACAGTAATTATGGTTTTAACTAATGTGAAATTGAACAAACGTAAATTGAAATCAATGATAACGGAGCAGATATAAATTAGCGATGCATTGCCATTTTTAACTCACATAGGTTAGCATTTATCGCATGAAGACATGTTTATATTTTAGTTAGATGTCCCAAATTCCAAGTCAAGCGGTTCTTGAGATAACACATTAGCCAATTTATAAACGAATTCTTTTAAATTAAACCCAGTGACTTATTTATTTAAAAAATTGCATGTCAAGTACTCTTTAATAATTCCTAAATACCGAAAAAAAGACATAAATTCTGTTTAATTAGAACACGCTTAAACAATTTCCTTCAAATTCGGTTAGATGATTACCTTTCTGTAGGTCTTAAATATAAAATTTTGATTTCCTAACTCCAGGTGTTCAATATTTACTAAAGTTCTGTTGAACCAAATTGAATTGACTGGTTACATTTCGGTAGGCGATACCAACGTCAAAAATTTTCATCTCATAATTTTTCCTAGGTTGTAACAGAAAAATTTCTTGGCCGATTTCTTTTTAAATCATACCCCCTTAGACCCATTTCATTCAAAATTTGTAAAGCAATTTCCTTTGCCAAAAATCCCAAATAGGAAATTTGGAGTTTGTGACTCAAACCACTGCACAAGTAGCCTTAAAAATGTTCTTAGCCGTTTCCTTCTTAAATTGAACACTATTTGACTAATTTCATTTAAATTCAACAAAATTAATACCCCGTGCTGTGGTAATATGCCCGAAACCAAATTTGAAATTTATAGCCGAAGCCAGGCATTGAATTTTGCTTTAAGAAGGCTTTGGGCGTGTTAATCTAAATCGAAATTTTGTTTATGATTTACTACGGTTGTAGAGTAGAACATTATGGCAAAATACAGCTGTATTTGCTGGTAAACTGAAAAATAACATTTCCATGTAACATGGTTAGTACGAGGTTGAACCGCCATGAACTGCGTCACACTGTGCAATTCTGGCATGGAGTCTGTCGTACAGATGTTGGATGTAAGTTTGGGGTATTGAGTTCCAAGCATCCTCAACTTGGACGCGTAAATCGGGGATGGTCGTGGAGACCGGATAAGTCGTTGTCCCATAAAATCCCAAACGTGCTCAATGGGGGACAGATCCGGTGAACGTGCAGGCCATGGAAGTTTTCTCACACCCTGAAGTGCATGTTGCGTTGCACGTACCGTGTGTGGGCGTGCGTTATCTTTTTTGGAAAACACTGCTATGGACCGACCTTACAAATGGCACAACGGGCTGAATGATGTTGTTGATGTAGGAGGTGCTGCTTAACGTACCCGGTACAAACACTAGTTGTGTACGGGAGTGATAGCTGATCGCTCCCCACACCAGGAGACCAGGTGTAGGCCCTGTGTGTCGCTGGCGGATGCAAAAAGAGAGACGCTCCCCAGTGCGTCTGCGCACACACATACGGCCATCGGAGGCTCCCAAGCAGAATCTGCTTTCATCGCTGAACACGACAAATCGCCATTGCGTTCTCCAGTGCAGACGTTGGCGACACCACTGCAGCCGTTCCTGACGGTGGGCTGGAGTCAGAGGTACACATGCCAGAGGCACACGTGCACATAGTCCTGCATCCAGTAGACGGTTGCGGATTGTTCGCAGTCACCTCAGGTGCAAAGGCATCTCGGATTTGCCTCGCAGTGGATGTTCTGGGTGACAACGTCGCTCATCTTATGCGTCGATCGGTCCGCTCGTCAGTCCATCTGTGACTCCCGGTTCCACGTCTTCTCGTGTGGGAATGTTCCCCGGACCATCTACGCCACCATTATACAACCACCGATACTTCCCGTCCAATTCGCTCCGCAATGCGACGATACGACCACCCAGCCTCGCGGAGTCAGACTGGACGACCTCGCACAAAGTCCGATAACTGCTGAAATCGTACACGTCTTCCATGTCCAGGCATTGTAGCTTCTTTAGGATCTTCGAACGTGTCCGTACGCCGATGACTGCTTACATTCACTGCGCCGTACTCCTTAAATACCACCGACGATAATTTGCATATTATGCCGTGCTGTGGCGTAAGCGCTCACCGGTTGGTCCCGAAATTAACATCACACCTACGTAAACTCGACCCTATTAACATATGTAAATTTCATGATCGTCCGCCAATTCCTTCTTTGTGTTCATTTTTCACTTTACGCCAGTGTGTATACAAATATATATACATACTGTATAAAATAGTTTGGACCCCCCCACTTAAACACACACACATTCAAGAGCAAACCAGTTGCTGAGGCGCGATCTAACGGGCACGACATAGGCGCCCCTGTTGGCGAATGGTGGAACTTAGCGAACACAACTGTAAAATTATGATAGATAGGGCAGAAAAGTAAACTACAAAGTTGTTGATCTGACTTTCTTTCTTAGGAATCGATATCGCTGTTTTATTAAGTACACATTATATACGTGTTTGCGTTCTACGAAAAATCACAATCTTATATTATTAAATTTAATTGGTTCACATCATAAAAAAGTGTGCATTATATCATTATATTCCCGAAAAATTTGGGGAGGGGGGTCCTTTACATTGGGGATCCCCGACTCTGAAAATCTGGAGGGGTCGTGAACCCCCACCCCTGGTTACTTACGCCTATGCTCCTTGGTCCAGAGGAGGACCAGGTGCATTCAAGAAAACTGATTCATCCATCATCAACATATCTGCCAACATCGTCAAGAGCCTTGTTAGTAGTAATGAATTCAACACGTGCAAAACGCAAAGTTGATTCCCCTGGTGAGGGCACAATAGGTAACACCGCAAGATTAAAATTCAAAACTCCCACCAGTAAAAAACAGTCAGATGCGTTCAGAATTCCACAACACCTGACAGACGAGAAATCCGAAATTTGTAAAAAAATGCATCAATTGTTATCAATTTTCCAAATTTGTCACTTCCGTTTTTGGAAATTTCCACCTCCCTTATCAAGCTTAAATGTAAAAACTTATGGGACTGGAGATATTTAACAACGCAAGGAGAAAGGGAACATCGCATAGAAGGCTAGAGAGGTGGGGGAGGGGGTTGCTCCGTCCGACTTTCGGTTTTGGAAATTTCCCCCTATTTTCTAGCTGAAATAAAAAAAATTGTACAGTAAAATGTTATTTAACAATTATACTGGACAGAGAGGCAACATCGTGAGAAAAAGAAATTACGATTACGGAAAAAATCTGGCCGCCCCGGTGGCGCAGTGGACTAAGCGATGGCCTCTGATCATTCGTCCAGAAGGGGTTCGGGTTCGAATCCCAGTGAGGCATGGATGTTGTGTTTGTCTTACGGCACTGGCTCTCTCCCTTCCCTGGAACCATTGACCCTAAATTAGGGACGGGCGACTGCTTATAGCTCTTTGAGTTGCTCACGGTGGTCGTTAAACCTCCAATCAAAAAAAAAAAAAAAAAAGGAAACCAAAAAAAAAATCTTAACACCGTCAAATTTCCGGTTTAGAAATTTTCGTAAGGATGGAAATCCGTCCTCCGACGAACATCCCCATTTCTTTTCACTTATGCATCGATTTTGTAAATGACAAAAAAAAAAAAAAAAAAAAAAATAACGAAAAAGGCAGAATTCCTTGAATTCGCGGAAGAATCTTATGCCTTATGCATGAATAGGGAAATTTTCTCGACGTTTAACTTCCGCTGTCGCAAATTGTTGCCTATATTTTCAAGCTGAAATACAAACATTTATGCACTAAAATTATATTTAACAACAATACTGGACACAAAAGCAGCATTGGGAGAGAAAACTTACGATTACGGCAAAATGTTTTACTCCATAACTACAGTTTCGAAAGTTTTGAAACATGAAATACAGTCCTCAAACGGAAACCAACCCCTCCTCCCCTTATTTTCAGTTTTGCAACGATCTTGAGTATGACCTAAATGACGACAAAAAATCAACATAATTTTGCGAATTCGCTTTAGAATCTCATGTATTCCGTTTTGGGAAATTTCCACCTTCATTCTGAAGTGATACTGTCAATGCTGCATTTTGGAAAAAGTATTGTTTATGTTCCGAAACTTTCAAATTCAGAAAAAAATTATTTCCACACATTTAACGACAAAGTGCAAGCTTTGTTTCACACTTCGAAAAAAAAATACTTTTATTGGACATTTCCGGGGGAAAAATTGATGAAAAGGCTTTCCTGAGTCATTCTGAAGTTCTACCGTACAGGATATTTTGTAGTACAGTGAAACCTCGAAAATCCGGCATCCAGAAAATCGGCAACTTTAGAAATCCTGCATTTCCCCCTTCGTTTTCGTAAGAACATCTGATGTTTCACTAATAACCACGGAAATATCTCGATGTACCGTCTCAACAGCACACCGCAAAAGTATCAGATCTCAGCGTGTGAATTGCCGATAGCCGCCTACGTGTAACGTCAGGAATTTTCTGAAATTCGTCATCTTATTGTGCCGCGCTGAAGTGATGAGGTCCAATGAGGCGACGAATCAACACGTACGTTTGAATTTGAAATGCGTGACGAACGTGTGATGATGAACTGTGCTTGGTGGCAGTATGTGGATTCGATCATGTAATGACATTTACATCGGCCTTCATGATGCATCGTGGAAATCGCCTTCGCGATGTATCGTTTTGCCGAATTTTACATCGATGTTGCGAAAAAATGTAACATCCATATGAAATTCACACCGTCTTTTCGCGATGTATCGATTGCCCAGAACTAGCGGCTGCTCTGGCTTTTTTTTTTTTTTTCTAGTTTTTGCCTAACCATTCGCCAAATTAAATTTTTCTACAGAGTTTTTATAACAAATAATACAAAAAGGTAATCCCCAATATTTTCGCCAAAACGATTTTTTTTTCGCAAATTGCTAAGAATACGATTGGCAGCACGACCCCTGCTTATTTATAAGGCTTATACGCGCAATTTTTCATTAAAGTGACTTGTTACGTGTAAGTACATGCTTTACGTAACGCCCGTTACACTATTTTCCGATAGCTTCAGAAATCCGGAATTTTCATAAATCTGGTACTCATCCAGTTCCGTCGATGCCGGATTTTCAAGGTTTTACTGTGTTTAATTTGACTACCAAACTATGCCTTGCAGTCCAAGTGGACACACTGCATTTGATTATTTGGCATGGACCATACAATTTAAAACTTACCTTATTTTGACTTCGCTCCCTGGGAAGAGCAATCCAACCCGGTCATGTGGCAGAGATCTTCAGGGGCCGAGCTAAAACTCGCAACCAATGAAACAGGCTGGGCTTTCCAAATAAGCCAGCATAATAAAAAAAGCTATGCAGCTAAGAAAATATATATAAAAGTTATCGCCTTTCATTGAATGATACATCTTTGAGCAGCAGCACCCTTGTATATAACAAACTTTTGTATTTTCATAAATTCCACGTTTTTGTTTGTGCTGCATTTTCATGAAATATTTATTATATTTTTTGGATTTTGTAACTACCAAGCATAATAATCTTTTTCAAATATAATTTTAGTTATGATAACTCTTAAATATAATTTTCAAGTTTCAAATTTTTTAAATGTTGGCCATATAAGGAGCAAGTCGATCAAAGTAAACTCTGGTAAGAAAATTATTTTACTGTTAATTTATCATGGACAGCCGCAAAAATTAAAAGCGATGGTTTCATTAGCAAAATCAGGCTAAATACTATGTTGTACAGGTAGGTCCAGGCCTCATTATTATATATATATATATATATATATATATATGTATTTTTTTACTTGGGCAATTTTTTAACTTTGCTTCTTTTTAATTTGCATAAACTTTTTGTTGCATGAAGTTTATCATTTCGCACTTTGCTGTAATTATTTAGTAAAATGTTGCATATTACTTTATTATCCCAGCAATCACCAGTAAGGGTCCCCGCAAAGGTAAGTTTAAGTGCAGAACTTAATAGCAGCCCGTACCAGAAAATAAACGTTGTTTGTCCAACTTCAACTGCCGCCCCGGTGGCGCAGTGATCATTCGCCCGTAAGGGGTCCGGGTTCGAATCCCGGTCAGGCATGGATGTTGTGTTTGTCTTACGGTACTGGCTCTCTCCCTTCCCTGGAACCAGTGACCCTAAATTAGGGATGGGCAACTGCTTATAGCCCATTGAGTTGCTCACGGTGGTCGTTAAAACTCCAATAATAAAAAAAACTTCAACTCACAAAATGAAACGACTGGAGCTTCATAGTCAAGATAACGGCAAAATAAGTCTAAATGCAAAAAACAAAACAATGAATAGTAACTACGAATATGTAGAGAGCAAAACAGAAAGTGACCAATGAGCACCAGGGAACTGTGGGCGGCTATTCAGACGGCATGGCTCAACATCTCTGCAGGTCTTCCGGCCACTTGCGGAATCGATATCACGTCGAGTTGCCGCACTTCGCCGGGGTACAGATTCTACACAATATTAAATACGTATCTCATGACTTTTGGAACTTCACTGTATAGCTCATAATTCAGTATATTCTTTTTTTTTTTTTTTTTTTCTTGATTGGAGGTTTAACGACCACCGTGAGCAACTCAATGGGCTATCTACACTGTTTTGGAATTTAATGACCCTAAGAACATCAAAGTGTATAAGGCATAGCCAGTTTCAAATTTAACCCCACTGATCAAGGGAAGTAATAGAACATGTGCTACAGAATTAACACATTAGACGGAACTTGAAGCGCCGCCCCGGTGGCACAGTGGTCTAAGCGATGGCTTCTGATCATTCGTTCGAAAGGGGTCCGGGTTCGAATCCCGGTGAGACATGGATGTTGTGTTTGTCTAACGGCACTGGCTCTCTCCCTTCCCTGGAACCAGTGACCCTAAATTAGCGACGGGCGACTGCTTATAGCCCATTCAGTTGCTCACGGTGGTCGTTAAACCTCCAATCAAAAAAAAAAAAAATAATAATAACTTGAAGCCAGGACCAACTCGAATGTCCGACTCAGTTCCATTAAAGATTTTCAGAATTTAATGACCCCTGAGAACATCAAAGGCTACATATAAGCTATAGACAGTTTCGAATTTAGTCCCACTAATCAAGAAAGTGACAGAACCAGACTACAGGACTAACATATTAGACAGAAATTGAAGCCAGGCCCAATTCGAATACCTGACTCAGTTCCATTGAAGATTTTCGGAATTTAATGACCCCTGAGAACATCAAAGGCTATAAGCTATAGACAGTTTCGAATATGGCCCCACTGTTCACGGGAAGTAACAGAACCAGTGCTACAGGACTTTTTTTTTTATTGGAGGTTTAACGACCACCGTGAGCAACTCAAAGGGCTATAAGCAGTCGCCCGTCCCTAATTTAGGGTCACTGGTTCCAGGGAAAGGAGAGAGCCAGTGCCGTAAGACAAACACAACATCCATGCCTGACCGGGATTCGAACCCGGACCCCTTACGGACGAATGATCAGAGGCCAGCGCCTTAGACCACTGCGCCACCGGGGCGGCGCTACAGGACTAACATATTAGACCGAACTTAAAGCCCGGCCCAGTTTGAATGCCTGATTGACTTCCGTTAAAGATGTCCAACAGGATGTGTTAAACTTTTATACACAAGCCAGTGGTCTGAGAAGCTAGCTTCTGACTATTCGTCCCATCGAGACATGGGTGGGGTGTTTGCCCTAAGGCACACTGGTACTCTCCCTTCCCTGGAACCCCTGGCACTAAATTAAGGGCAGAGGACATAATACAGCCCTACGAGTTTACCCATGGGGGTTGTTTACTCCTTCGTTCAACCCCACAAAAACACCTTCAAGAGCAGTTGTTCCCAAAGGGTGTGACTCGGCTCCCTGGGGAGCCGTGGCTTCCTCATAAGGGGCGCCGCGAAATATTACAAATTTTTTATAATTTTATTTCCATTTTCAATTCAATGTGATAGGACGCGACATCTAGCGGACCTGGTGAAAACCAGTAACTCACTTAGTAATAACTGTTTGCAGAAGCTTTTACAAATGGTTACTAGATGGCGTTCTACAATAATGTTACAAGCGTGAGATTCCCCCCCCCGCACGACTGCCGCCCGACAGGCGCACGTGTGTGTTCCGCGCGACCGCTACCGGAAGAAACCTGAGCTTTCGCACCAGCCTCCCGTGCTTCTGATAAACATTCCTCCCTCGTTCTCCGAGCGTATAGAAATGAGACTCTCAGTCCAGATTTTTCGAGGTCACCAGATCTATGCTCATCCGTTGTCATTTGTGACTCATTTGGCGGTTAGCAGTTTATTATGTTGATGCTCTGTTTCCGAGTTTCGGCGTATCAACTGAATATTGTTGTGATTAAGTGAAGTGAAGTTTTTCTTCTCGTATGTATTTTTAAAAATGGATCGATTTTAACTAAATAGTGATAAGCGTTGTGAAAGTGAAAATAAAGAGGGCATACCGTCAAATAGTGGCAAGAGTGTAAAGAAGCGTAAATATCGAAAATATGATGACAGTTATTTAGACTTTGGTTTTACGCCGACAAAAGTCAATGGTGAAGAGAGGCCGCAGTGTGTACTGTGTATGAAAGTTTTGGCGCCAGAGTGCATGCTATCAAGTAAGAAGAAACGCCATTTAGAAACCAATCATCCCAGCATGCTTAGTAAATCTCGTTATTGCTTTACGAGAAAGTTACAAGAGTTAAATCAACAAAAAGGTAGTTTTTATAAGCAGGCATCAATACCAAGCAATGCTTTGCTAGCATCTTGCAAGGTGGGACATAGAATCGCAAAATGTAAGAAGCCTCATACCATCGCAGAACTCATTCTTCTGCGATGGTATGAGGCTGTGGTAGATATGGTGAACATTATGATCGGTGAGTCTGCTGCGAAGCTGCTTTCAAATGTGCCTTTGTCCAATAACATCATCACTCGCAGAATACAGCACACAGCGGAGGACCTCAATGATCAATTAATTGAAAAAAATTAAAGGTAAGGAATTTGGGTTGCAGCAGGATAAGGCCACAGATAATAATAATAATAATGATGCTCACTTGATTTGCTATGTACAGTTTATAGATGCTAATAACATTGTTCTCTTTTGTAAAAGTATCACTGGTAGTGCTAAGGCTCAAGATCTGTTCGAGATCCTTGATACTTTTATATCCGAAATTAATTTGGAGTGAACTAAATGTGTCGGTGTCTGTACTGATGGTGCTCGTTCTATGCCCAGATGTTATGGGGGATTGCAGGCACTTATTCGAAGGAAAGCCCCTGATGCACTGTGGACCCATTGCATTATTCACACGGAAGCACTCGCGTCAAAATATCTGTCTTAGAATATGTAGTGAATGTAGTAAACTTTACAAAAATTCGGCCATTGAAGGCAAGGTTTTTCAAAAACCTATGTGAGGATATGGGATCCAAGCACACGCCTTTCTTGTATCAGAGGCCATCGCTTAGACCACTGCGCCACCGGGGCGGCGAAAAGAAAAATGAATGAAGACGGAGGTAAAGAATGTTTCACCTTGTTGCAACAGTTTTTGACCTCCAATGGATTTGATTTCTCTGGAGGTATGAAATCCATTTTTTAAGAACACTTATCACAGTTTATCACCTGCTTTGAGAAATATTTTCAAAATGTTAATATCGATAAATTTGTATGGATTCAAGATCCATTTCATGCCACTGTTCCATCTGAATTTACTGCTGCAGAATAAGAGAATTTCATTGAGTTATCTTGCGACAATACGTTGAAAACAAAATTTAGCAGCATGGGGTTACCTGAAATTTGGGTATCAGTAAAAGATGAATATCTCCTTCTGAGTGGTAAAGCTCAGATAATTTTAATTCCATTTGTGACTTCTTATTTGTGCGAAGCTGAGTTTTCGGCGATCGCTGTGATAAAATCCAAGTATCGCGCGAAAATCCCTATGGAGAAGGAAATGGGGGTGGCCGTGTCCAGTTTGATTCCAAGATTTGAGAAAATGTGCGGTGATTAACATGCTCATCCATCTCACTAATTACAATTAGTTGAATTTTTTCAATTACATTTTTTTGTGATCTTCAATATGTGTTTTATTAATTTTACCTAAGTGTACTTGTTAGAATTTGACATAGGGCGCCTTGGGAAAATCTGTATTCAGCAAGGGTGCCGAGAATCGAAAAAGTTTGAGAATCACTGTTCTAGAGTCAAAATTTGTTTGTGTACTGACGTCATCAGCAAGGGTGCCAAGAATCGAAAAACTTTGGGAACCACTGTTCTAGAGTCAAAATTTGTTTGTGTACTGACGTCATCAGCAAGGGTGCCGAGAATCGAAAAACTTTGGGAACCACTGTTCTAGAGTCAAAATTTGTTTGTGTATTGACGTCATCAGCAAGGGTGCCGAGAATCGAAAAACTTTGGGAACCACTGTTCTAGAGTCAAATTTTGTTTGTCTATTGACGTCATCAGCAAGGGTGCCGAGAATCGAAAAACTTTGGGAACCACTGTTCTAGAGTTAAAATTTGTATGTCTACTGACGTCATGAGCAAGGGCGCCGAGAATCGAAAAAGTTTGGGAACCACTGTTCTAGAGTCAAAATTGTTCATTATAAAAAAAAAAAATCGGGAAATATACGCAAAATATTTTTTTAGTATAAATGGTATTTAACAGAAAAAGGATTTTTTAAGTCGGACTTTTAGAAGTAGACTTATCCAGAAAAACTCGATACATATACTTCATCTAGCAGGAAAATTAGTCATTATTTGACACAGCAACTGTGCAAAATGATACCGAAGGGGAAATAACTTTATTCATATTTTTAGAAAAAATTGCATGAAATAAAATATATTTTCCACGCTACATTTTCCAAAGGCCACAGAACTTATTTCTCACAAAGAATGTACTAAATGTTAAGTTAAAAAACAACAACACATTTATTAGTAGTTTTTGAAAATTCAGAGCAATCATATTCAAAAAGTTTAGTTACTTTTTTGCTCACTGCCATTGTCACAAGACAATTATTATAAATGGCAGATTTCATGAACACAACACATACCTTGCAAAAAATGGCACATCACACCTAAGGTACATATTCTCATATTTTCAATAATGAAAAATATAACCTGAAATTGGATTTTCCCCCAGGATATTTTATTTTGATTTATTTTCTCAATGAGTTTTCATATACAGTACCAGAATTTGGAGTTGTTCTTCAAACACAGAAACACCTGCAGCAGTTTTTCATCTGCATGAAGAAACATGCTTTAAAAGATCACTTTTCTGAGAAAATTGTTTGGAGCTTGTATAATATTGCTGAGGCTTTTAAAAAATGTCAGTGATCATATGCTTTGAAACATCACTTTTCCAAGCAAATTCCTTGCTGTGTGCAACACTTTTGTGAGATTTTTACCTGTATGAGAATATTCCTTAAAGTGCATTTTTTTGAGCAAATTGTTAGAAGCATGGAATGCATTGGTGAGGCTTTCAAAACACCTACAGTAAGTCACAAAAATCAACATACACCCTTCAAAATGTAACCATCTAAGAAATTATGACCATTTGCGAAACCTGACAGGTTTAGTAACCTTATACCGTATTTTACGAGTATATAACTGTAAAAAAATATGATTGAAACTAAATAAATTCACAACAATATACAAAGAACTTTGAAAATCAAATCACAAAATCTGCATGTAGTGTATTTCTGTTTAACAAAAGAGATGTATTATTTCATACGTTGCTCGGAAATACAAACTCTATGCACATTTTATTCACGTAAGGAACAAAGTGTCATTCTGATGACAGTAACCAAAGCATAATAAAATAATGTTAACTTTAAAAGGTGAACATTTTTGAAACTGAAGCACTTAGTAAGTCGAATAGTATACATGCAAGCATAGTAACACAAAATATGTAGATATCACAGCTCTGTATCTGTACAAGGCTCAGAGGTCTAGCAAATGTAGATCTAAATATGCAAAAAAGTTTTTACAGTTAAAAATGGTTTAAAAGATCACGTCCAAGAGATTTTGACGATTTCAAAAATTGTTAAAAAAACCCATTCAAGTGTCCTAACCGTTATTAGGAATTAAGAGTCAGCCAGAAATGTGTTGAACAAAGCTCGAAGTGATCGCCCCAGAGCATAAAATGATCGAGCTGTTCTAAAAGTAGTCAAGTCTAATCCGAAAATATCTGTTCCAAAATTAATGGAATATATTGGAATGGCAACTGGTAAGATGTGCATGCCAAAACTGTACGAAGAATTTTCCGATCTAAAGGATTTAATGGTAGAATTCCCAAAGCAAAGCATCTAATAACCTTAACAAAAAGTCTTAATATTGCCCAAAAGTATATAAACTAAGACTTTGATTTTTGGAAAACAGTTCTATTTACCAACAAGAGCAAATATAATATTTTTGGATCTGACACTCATGGAAAGATTTGGAGAGAGAAAGTTGAAGAAATGAAACCTGGAAGTTTGGTTGCCACAGATAAGCATTGTGGAGGCAATGTAATGGCTTGAGAATATATGGTGGTGGCTGGGGCTGGAAAATTAGTTTTCATCAAAGCGATGATGGACTGCCTACAATACTTGAAAGTATTGCAGGCCAATTTCCAGACATATGTTGACAGCTTAGGACTTGGAAGCCAATGGGTCTTTCAACAAGATAATGATCCACAGCACACAGCCAAGATTCTTATATCCAGTTAAACACCTATGGGATAAAATCGAGTAAAGAGTTTGTAAACACACTATCCCTAATCAGAATTTTTGAAAGAAGCATTAATGCAGGCATGGTCTGAAATTACGCAGGATACCATAAAAACTCTTGTGCTGTGAATGCCCCGGAGATTCAAAGCAGTGATTGATTCAAAAGCAGGGCCTACATAATATTAATTTATTTAATATCGTGTAGGCCCTGATTGTCTATGATATTAATTTATTTTGGCTAGTTATCGAGAGATCTGGGATTCGATCCCAACGATATCAAAACACAATTTTTAGGTTGCTGTGTGTTAAAGAAAAATGTGGAAAGCGCGATGACTTTGTCTATTTACATTAATTTATATTCCACAGGTCCCAATCATGCATCTTTCTAATTTGCTTTCCTTTGTATGCAGCCTTTTTTGACAGACCCGGGCATGCTAACCATTACACCACCCAGAACGACCAAGTCTCAAGTTTCCGATTAATCTGAATATAAATATCACAGGATTCGCTAGTCAAAGCAACCGAAATTCATGTTTAGCGAATCTGGAAGTTAAGAATCATATCCCGTGATTGCCCGGAGGAGCAGATAAATCTTGAAATAAATATGGGATTACATCATATAACACAGATTTTTGAAGATGACAATCCGATTTTTGGTACAAATGTGACAGGGATGGAAAGTCAGATAATATCCGAAAACGAAAATTTCATCGTACTGAAGCGGGACTCGAACCCACGTCTCCCAGATAGTGCCAGGGTATACTAAAAACTACACCACCCAGAACGAGAAGGTATCAAGTTTCCGATTAATTTGAATATAACCATCAGAGGATTCGTTAGTCGAAGCAACCGGCATTCATGTTTAGCGTATCTGGAGGTAAAGAATCATATCCCGTGATTGCCCGGGGGAGCAGATAAATCATGAAATAAATACTAAAGATTTTTGAAGATGTCAATCCGATATATTCATTAAGAACATATTTCAGTTAACGTGAAGATTATGGTGCAAAATTCAGGGACGAAAATTTTCAAAAAATTGTGACGTACATCTTTTTTGAAATCAAAAATCTCTCTATTCTGAAAAAAAGTAACTGCTGCCGCTGTTTTAGAAATTTCACGACACCTTTGCTTATTGCTCGCAGCGCAAAACGTATTGAACACAAAAATGTGAAATTTACATCGTTTGTAGAGAATTGTATGGAGAACATGCTGAAATAAACCGTTTCTGGATTCTAGTGATACTTCAAGAGCTATTGTATTTCAAAGTTAAGGTAAGCAAAAAAGTGCTATCAGATCGCGTTCCGGACACACTAACAGCAACAGAACCACGAAACTTTGTAAGCATGTAGTGCCATGACCGAATTTTTGCACCTCGTCGCCCTTTTTTTGAATTTCGATTTAGTATACGAGAAATTAAATTTCTAAATTTCACAAAATTCTCTATTTCGCGATGGGACCCATTTAAAAAAACCGGATATATGACAAACTATAAATCATAACGCATTGCAATGTTTACGGCATAAACTTACAACTATCGTCCCTTTTTTACAAACAATTTTTTAAATAATCTAAAGCAACTTATGGGAATTTACTAGGAAAATTTTTTTTCATTTATAGCAAATTTTCGGATAAATTCCCATAAGTTGCTTTAGATTATTAATTCAATTAAACTAGGAAGCCATTTCTCAATATGAGCTTTATTCAAAGAATTTTTTAAAGTTATTTTCTGATTTTTAAGCAATTTTTAAAGAAGCAAAAGGAAAGAAACGAACGGCTTGTCTACCTTCACGATAACCACAGAGGAACGTTCTGGTCAGGTGACCTGCTGTCCTGGTGACGCAGAGAATTTGTTATGCATGTGTTTTGTTGGTAAAGCTATCTCAGTTGTTTGAGGTGGACGTCAAGTAATTTTGCTTCCCATTCTTCCAATGGAAAAACTTCTGTACATATTTTCTTCACAATTAATGCGTTGCGAAGGATGAAAATGTGAACATCGCTTAAAATAGCTTCATTTTATAACTTGGAATAAGGGGCAGGTTTACCATTGGGCCAACATGGGCCATGGCCCAGGGCGCTGCACATAGGGGCGCGCCAAAATTTTGCAAATACATGTGGCACAAGACGTTTTATCTCACCCCCTTCCCCCAAAAAAGAGAATGAAATGGGATTTTTCATTTCTACAAACTATATACCGAGTAGTATAAGATCTTTAATACTTAAGAAAATATTAAATGGTGTAAATACATTCGATGTGTTTAATTATTAAAAATATTAATTAATTTTGAAAGTGAATTCAGTAAAACTCAGAAGCCCCCGAGGAAGATATTTCTTCCTGGCAAGGTCAAGGTCAAAACTCAGAAGAGGGCGGAGAGGGGGAGCATTTCTTTTACAGAGCTCGCAGACAACGGGGAACAAGAGTGGGAGGCTAAGGGAGGGGCACTGCACGGGCGCTTATTTTTATTTTTTTACTGTAGGTTTAACGACCATCGTAAGCAACTCAATGGGTTATAAGCAGTCGCCCGTCAATAATTTAGAATCAGACTCTAGGGAAGAGAGAGAGCCAGTGCCGTAAGACAAACACAACATCCATGCCTCACCGGTATTCGAACCCAACTGACCATTCGTCCCTTTTGGGCGAATGGTCATAAGCCATCGCTTAGACATCTGAGCGCGAGGACAGCCCTGGAATGTGGGTTGAAAGACCGGAATCGAACTCCATGTATTCAAGGTCAATGCCCCAGGTTATTGTGGGTGACAAGAGAGGACAGAGTACTGGTTAGAATGCATTCCAATTCAGCTTATGGCACCAGCTGCATGCTTTGGGATTCCCCTCCGCCCTCCCATCAGTATACATGTGTGTTTTCATTTTCGCTTTGTTATTTTGGGGAAATCATTACTATTAATCATCACCGTCAGCGAAACTGTCGACTACAAAGTTTTCTGGATGCGAAAATAGAAAAAGAAAGCTTAAAAAGATTGAAAAAGAAGGGTAACTGCTAAAAAAAAATACCAAAACTAAAAAAACTTTTTTAAACCGGCAGAAGAGGACACAGTTAAGTGAAAAGAAAATGCAGTCTTTGGTTGCAAGATCTAACTTTGAAGAAGTGAAGGAGCCAATTGAACAAGAACTAAGGGCTCAGGGCCAAGATCAAATTTGTGAGTCTTCCAATGGTGAAGATGAGGAAGGTAAGCCTAACGCAAATCTTGGAGGAAATTTTCAAGCTGTTGAATAAAATGAACTTTTGTTACATCATACACTGACGGAAAAAAATCCCAACACCACGAAAAAATAGTTGTAGAGGAATGAAATGGTGGCAATACATTTGTATAGGTAACATATTTAATCGATTAAGGTTTCAAGATCACAGCTTATTGTAAGCACGAGAAGAGCCATTTTAAATGTGAAATGCTGGTACATTAATGACCAGTGTAACCGCCAGAATGTTGAATGCAAGCACGTAAACGTTCATGCATTGTGTCGTACAGGTGCTGGATGTCAGTTTGTGGGATAGAGTTCCATGCCTGTTGCACTTGGTCGGTCAATACAGGGACGGTTAATGCTGGTTGGGGGGTGACGCTGGAGTTGTCGTCCAATGATGTCCCATACGTGCTCGATTGGTGAAAGATCTGGTGATCTAGCAGGCCATGGCAACATGTCGACACTCTGTAGAGCATGTTGGGTTACAACAGTGGTATGCGGGCGAGCGTTATCCTGTTGGAAAACACCCCCTGGAATGCTGTTCATGAATGGCAGCACAACAGGTTGAATCACCAGACCGACGTACAACTGTGCCGTCAGGGTGTGTGGGATAACCACGAGAGTGCTCCTGTTGTCATAGGAAATTGCTCCCCAGACCATAACTCCAGGTGTAGGTCCAGTGTGTCTCGGCCGCAGACAGGTTGGTTGCAGGCGCTCACCTGGCCTCCTTCTAACCAACACACAGCCATCACTGGCACCCAGGCAGAACCGGCTTTCATCAGAAAACACAACAGATCTCCACTCCGTCCTCCAATGAGCTCTAGCTTGACACCACTGACGTCGCAAACGGCAGTGGTTTGGAGTAAGTGGAATGCACGCTACAGGGCGTCTGGCTCGGAGCTGTCCTTCAAGTAACCGATTTGTAACAGTTCGTCGTGTCACTGTGGTGGCAACTGCAGCTCAAAATGCTGCCACAGACACGGTACGATGCGCCACGGCGGTCTTCCTTCTCAGTAGTGCCACGTGGCCGGCCGGAACCCGGTCTCCTTGAGGCAGTACCTTCCCTTGACCACCGCTGCCAACAATCATGCACAGTGGCTACATTCCTGCCAAGTCGTTCTGCAATATTGCAGAAACAAAATCCACCTTCTCGTAGCCCTATTACACGACCTCGTTCAAACTTTGTGAGCTGTTGATAATGGCTTCTTCGTCTTCTTAAAGGCATTCTTGACTAACATCAACACACTACGTCGAATCTCAACGATAACTAACGCTCACGAACGTTACAGCGCGTATTTACAGCAAACCTGCTCTGCATGTTCCGAGGGGCGCTACTAGCGCCACACGTTTGCGCCGAGCGCGAAATTTGCATAGACGTCATCTTACAGATGTACTCTCACCGCCTACCAACTGTCGTTTATCTAACACAACCCCTTCTTGGTGTTGGGATTTTTTTCCCCGTCAGTGTATGATATTAGATCCTGCTAAATGGAAAGTAGACAATTTATTTGTTGTTTATATTACAAAAAATCCTCCGAATCAAAATTTAAAAGAAATAGATTTTAGTTTCAAAAAGATCTTATAGGATCGATTTAGATCTGCCTCAAAAGGATTATTTTATAACAGTCTTTTAAAAAAATGGTGAAAATAAAAGAAGAGAATGGCTGTTGTATTCTGAGTCAACTGGACGCGTTTTTTGTTTACCATGTAAACTGTTTGCAAAGCGAGAAAGTTCTTTCTCAAGTATAGGTTTCAATGATTGGAAACACAAAAACCTTATAGGAGAATATAATGCTTGATTTGAACATGTAGAATCTGTAAAGTGTTTCATAACACGTGCAAAGAATAGTGGAAAAATTGATTCTGCTATAATTAAGCAACTGATGAATGAGAAAAACTATCGGAAAGCAGTACTTTTACGGATTATCGAAGTCACCAAATTTCTGTCTTCCCGTGGATTAGCATTTCGTGGAAATGGAGCGAACGACAAGGTAGGGAATAATAATAATAATGGCAATTATCTAGGTATCCTTGAAATGATAGGAAAATTTGACTCTTTTCTGGAGCAACATTTAAAAAATTTTGGAAATAAGGGAAGCGGATATGTTTCATACCTTTCGAAGGATGTATGCGAAGAATTAATTTCATTAATGTCCTTATCAGTCACTGACGCAATAGTTAAAGATTTAAAGGCGTGGATTAGCATTTCGTGGAAATGGAGCGAACGATATTTATTCTATTATTATAGACTCCACTCCAAATTTGTCAAAAGTTGACCAATTTGGGACAAGGGTGGCAGTATTTCTGAAACAGGTCAGTTTGTGAACTGTTCGCGTGCTGCTGTGGTTAAAGTGTGTCGTGATTTGAGAAATGGCACCATTGCGAATAAGCGATGTGGAAATTGCGGAGCACCACGTGCCATTGATGTGAGAAGTGAACATCTGCTATGAAGGAACCGATCGACACGATACATGGCCGATCGACACGATACAGTGATTTGATGTGAGAGGTGAACATCGGCTAAGAAGGAATGTGTGGGTCGATCGACACGATATACCGGAAGTGTCTAAAAGGACAGTTCAGCGAACCCTGCTGCGTATGGGGCTCCAATGCAGAATGATGGTCACTGCACCTATGCTAACGAAGGTGCATTGGCAGAAAAGGCTTACATTTGCACGGCAGTAACGGAATTGGAGCTCCGCTGATTGGCAAAGGATTGCCTTCTCTGATGAGTCTCGTTTTCTGCTTCAGCGAACGGATGGATGTTGGCGTATAAGGCAAGAAACATCGGAGAACAAACACCCTTCAACCATTGCTGGAAGAACAAAAGCTGGTAGGTGCAGCGTTATGGTGTGGGGACTGTTTTCGTGGCATTCTCTGGGTCCACTCATACACTGTTAAAACTTTTGTGGCAGGTTGCACCAAAGAAAGTGTTGTAGCTGGGGTAGGTAGTGCTACCCCAGCTGCACCACTTTCTGAGAAAAGATACGCCTTCATGTGGTGCAAACGAAACCCAATAACATGATTCAGCTTTGCACCACGTTATGATACAAGATTGCACCACATTATTGTGCAAGTTTTCAACACGTTATTGGGTTTTGTTTGCACCACACAAAGGTGTATCTTTTCTCAGAAAGTCGTGCAACTGGGGTAGCACCATTTTTTGGTGCATCCTACCACAAAAGTTTATCAGTGTACCTGTGGAATGCACAATGGACCGAATTTGTTATGAATGCATCCTTGCAGACCACGTAAACCCATACATGCAGATTGTTTTCTTCCCTGGGGCGGATGGGATCTTCCAGAACAACAATGCGGCCCGTCACACAGCTAGAAATGTCCGAGAGTGGTTGGAAGAGCACGATGAAAACTTCAAAGTACTGCCCTGTCCCCTAATTCCCCAGATTTAAACCCAATTGAGCATCTGTGGGGACCACCTCGATTGTGTTGTTTGCTGTATGGATCCTCCACCACACACCCTCAAGCAGCTGTCAGCATGACTCCACATACCTGTGAACACCTTACAGCACCTTATTGAGACATTCTCAGCCCTTCTAGCTGCTGTCCGTTCAGCAAAAGGCCGTTACTCTGGATATTAGCTGATGGTCACAATGTGACACGACTGTGTAGATTTGTTCGTTGCATGGGTGTATTTAGAGGGCAAAAGTATTTCATTTCTTTGTTAAAATGCGAATTACATTAGAAAAAATGCTTTAATTTAACAAAAATGCTTCAACTTACAATGGAAAGTAATGCTTTAATTTTTTTTTTTTCTATTTTTCACTAATTTTTGTTTTGTCTTGATGGATTTTCAAATTTTCTTCTTTGATCGCCCCCCCCTCCACCCCGAATTTTTTTTCTATATATGCCCCTCGTTCAGTAAATTATTATTTTGAAAATGGTTGACAGATGCAGCTTTTTTTTCTTTTTTTCTTAACTGAAACCGCAAGCAGGCCCACTTTTTCATATTCTTTTTGTCTGGATTTTTTGGAACGAATGAATAATTACAATATTTTGGTAAGCTATTTCCCTAAAAAGAAAAGTTTCCTTTTTTCTATATGTTGGGAAGTTTTCTCTGAAATGGTACAGCAAAATTTTCTGTACTTATGCAAGAAAAGCGCCTTTGGACTAAGCACGACATGTAGGTGGTTGAGTTTGGAGCCCACAGAAATTGGTATACCCTACCCTTCCTTTGTAATCTTGAAGGATATACATATTAGTTCTCACTATCTACACTAGGGGTGTATAAAGAATTTTTTGGGGAGGCCAACAAAAAAAGAAGTTTTGCAATCCACCACGACAAATTTAAATGAGAAGAAAAAATTGAAGTATATTTTTCTAATGTACGTTAATGCATTTTTATTAAAATAAAGCATCTTTTTTCTGATATAAGTTGCATTTTAACAATAGTAAAATAAAGTTGAACACTTTTGCGTGGTACAAATTATCTGGTAACAACACCCCATTTTCAACTACCACGCTGAAAATGAGAGGCACAATTTAAAAAGCATTGAGAATCGTGAGGTCAATTTTAAAATTTTTTCACCATGAAATTGTCATTAAAACCTGTTTATGACTAAACTCGTATAGTTACAATGCTTATTTTCCCAGTTCTCTGCCATCTAGGATCTAACAGAATTATTTTTCTTGAGGGAATGAATGATTTATTCCCCTGAAGAATGGTGTGGTACTCTTGGGGACCTCAAAACTAAAATTCCCATCCTGGTTTGGTCGGCCCAATCCGCAGTTGACTGCCACCATTGTAATTTTTTTCCAGCTTTATTAATTAAAAATTGCCAGAATTCTTGGTTGCACTGCCAAAAACTAAGGCCTAATTTTTTTTTTAAATATCAGATGTAGATTTGATAGTAGGCACACATCCATGACTTGTGTTTGGGAGGGGGTCTAGATATATTGTATCATCATCATCAACCTTTATCAATCCATTGCTGGACGAAGGCCTTCCCAAGTTTCTTCAACAACTGTCTGCATTGTGCCAGTCTCCTCCATGTTACCCCTGCAAACCTTCGAATTTTATTCACTCATGTCCCATGTGGTCTTCTTCTGGGTCTTTTCCTGTCCCTTGGAATCCAGTCTAATATTTCGGCTGTCCATCGATGGTCTGTCTTTCTGGCAATATGTCCAGCCCATTGCCATTTCAAAGATTTTACTGTGATCATGATGTCTTCCACTCTTGACATTTTTCTGATCCACAAGTTCCTATTCTTATCTCTTCTGGTTACACCAAGCATGCACCTCTCCATGCTTTTTTGAGTTGTCTGCAGTCTTTGTATGTCTGTTTCAGTTAAGGTCCACGTCTCTACAGCATACGTAAGCACTTGAAGGATGCATTGATCAAACACTTTTCTTTTAAGATAAAATATCAGATTGCTCTAGGAAATTATACTGTTTCTTCCAAAAGCTCTATAGGCAAGTTTTTGTAAACAGATTAATTTCTTCATCAATGTTAACCTCACTTGATATCTGCTATCCACTCCAGCTTTTCCCCATCAATCCATAAATCTTCATTTCTTGCAAAACCATTGTACATCACTTTCGTGTTCTGAAAGTTCATTTTTAACCCACTTCTTTACTCTTGTCAGCAAGTTCCTGGATCTTACTCTGCAGCTCTGATGGGGTAGTTGCAAAAATGACTACGTTTTCAGCAAAACAAAGGTGAGTTAAAAAATCTCCATTAATCTTTATTCCTTTGTTTTCCCAGTTCAGTGATTGAAAGACATTTTCCACTGTGGCATTAAAGAGCTTGGGAGATATGGTGTCACCTTGTCCCACCCTTTTTCCAATTTTTATGGGTGCTCTATTTTCAAATAGCCAAATCTTTGCACTTGCATTTTCATAGATGTTATTAATATATTAATGTATGCATCTTCAATACCGCAGGATTTCTTTTTTTTTCTTTTTTTTTTTTTTGATTGGAGGTTTAACGACCACCGTGAGCAACTCAATGGGCTATAAGCAGTAGCCCGTCCCTAATTTAGGGTCACTGGTTCCAGGGAAGGGAGAGAGCCAGTGCCGTAAGACAAACACAAGATCCATGCCTCACCGGGATTCGAACCCGGACCCCGTTCGGACGAATGATCAGAGGCCAACGCTTAGACCACTGCGCCACCGGGGCGGCCCGCAGGATTTCAAAGCCATTGTAACTGCTGATGGTTTCACAGAATCAAAGGCCTTTTCATAATCAATAAAAGCCATGCATAATGGAAGTTCATATTCCCTTGTTCTTTCAATTAGTTCTCTCAGTACATGGATATGATCTATAGTGCTGTAGCCACTAATGAATTCAGCTTGTTCTCTCGGTTGTGCCATGTCCAGTGTTACCTTCAAGGGGTGTGAAAAAACTTTACTGAAGATTTTATAAACCACTGATGGGAGGCTGATAGGTCTGTAGTTCCTGAGATCCTCAATGTCAGCTTTTTTATGTAGCAGGATCATTCATAGCATTGTTCCAATCCTCAGGAATATTCTCTTGATTAAGGCATCAAGTGAAAACTTGGGCGAGTGTAGTTTCAATTTCTCCACTTGCTTCTTGCATGATGTTTATGGTAATTCCATCTTCTCCTGGAGCTTTTCCCCATTTCATGTTCTTGATTGCATGTGCAACTTCTGCTGGGAGGATTGGAAGAACTCTGGTACTGGTACCTTTCGTAATATCTGGAGTACATATATCATCCCTTTCATATAGTTCAGAGTAGAAATCCTTCACTCTTGTCAAAATGTTGTCTCTATTTCTTGTTACAGTCCCAGCTTCTTTTCTCAGTGCCATAATCTGTTTTCTTCCATTATTGAGATATCCCTTTGCTCTCTTCAGGCTTTGGTTGTTTTCAATTGCTTTCCTCACTAGTTCACAGTTGAATTTCCTAATGTTTTCAGTGCTACTTTTTTCGTACTGTCTTGTATAGCTCTATATATTCCACTTTGGAAGCCACATCTCTTTTAGTTATCCTCATCTCTCTTCTTTTTTGCATCAGAATTTTGGGTTTTTCCTGATAATTTATTCATATGCAACTTGTCCTTCGTACCAGCTAATTTTGTTGCTGTTTCCATAAGAGCTTTGTTTAGTTTTCTGTTGACTTCAGAGATGTCCACTTCTTCCAACATTAGACCTTCTAGAGCAGATAATCTGGTTTTCAGTTTCAATTTGAAGGCATTATGATGTGTTTAAGGTTGACCATGTCAATACACTTTGTTTGTTTTATGAGCTTACAACGCTCGAGTTTAGCATTGAGGTGAATCTTACCTCTTACCATTCTATGGTCACTACCTGTGTTGAACTTGTTATATGTTGTGTATATACACATATGTATATGTGTTTTCACTAGATTGTTTTTCTAATTCCATGAACACAAATAAAAAAAAGAATTATTTGTGTATGACTTTTAAGAGTTGTTTAAATTTTTACAGAATGACTTTTTACTTTCAATAGTTAACAATCATTGGGAATAAATTTTGTGCACTGCTTATCTACTTAAAGATAATTCAAGTAATAAAGTAATTTTGAACAAGATGTTCTTATATGTAAAAAAAAAAAGTCACACATACACAATGAAGTTAAAAAAATTATTTCACAAATCACAAACTCATCTCCAATAGCTCGTGGGTGGTGCTACTGAAAATATTCTTAGACACTGAAATAAAACTACAGCACCACAGTAAGATTTTTTTTTAAAAGTATTTAGGCACAGTTTTTAGCATAACATAGTTAAAAAGCTAGGCTGTTAAACTGTTTTCCATCTCACAAAAATCTTTTGCAATCTTTTGTATCTCTTTCATTTTTTTATACCCAAACCTGGCTTGATTAGTACAGATCTCTACATCAAACCATAAGTATCAATTTATTATTTTGCAAAAAGCTTATGCATTTGTTTTGTAATTGTTCAAGACTAATGTTTGCACTAGTTCAAAAAACTTTCCATAAATTGCATTTCTAAACATTTGGAGAGGATGGAACCCCAGGTCCCTCTCCCTGGATATGTCTGTCTGTCTGATAGTTTCTTTCCTTATCCACAAGTTATGCTTTTGCTGTAATGAATTTTTAACTGGATTGAATTGTTTCAATGTAAAGGAAAATACTTTTCCTTATGAAGTCAGGATGTCTCTCTTTGTGTACATTCTCCCCAGAAAAATAGTAGCTTTCCAAATTGCTCATTATGTACATGAAATTTTGATACTGCTGGTTTTAGTTGTATTGTACTTGTTTGAACCAAGAAAAACAGCAGCCACAGAAATCTGTCATTTGCTGTGCTGTTGTTGATTGCACATTATATAAAACTGATCTGTGCTTATCAGGCTGCACACTGGTTAAATCTAAATCAATACAGTACAAAAGGGAATTAGAACACAAAAGTTTTTTACAACACGCATAAGAAAAAAGTATGGAAACGAGCCTGAACTATAAGACAGGAGGCAAAGTACTAGAGTATAGATGAATTTCATGTTACAAGCGATATTCGTATGGGAGTAGACTTCTGTCATACATAACACGATAGGCAACTTGTTCAATAACCACCTTTGACAAAATGATGAAGAGCATTTACACATTTAATCAAATTGAAAATGGTATTTACAAGTTTAAAACTTATGATAGGTAAAAACAAGAGATCTTTCGATCACACTAGTGATCTTCATCAGGTCACCCACCCAATGGCATCAGAGTACAGCAACATGCAACATATATAGGGATTTTGATGACACAGAAAATGGTTAGAGCGAATTCTCACGAAGGTTGTTGTGAACAGAGAGGGGGAGGGTGGGGGGAGACAAGTCACAGCATTGCAAACGAAAAAAGAGTCAATATGATGTTACACAAGTGTTAATGATTCTGCTATAATTGTTATTATTTCCACAATGTTCAAGTAGATTAGTCCATGTCCGTGGGAGGAGAGAGGGCATATCGTCATTACAGCAAATACCTCTATAATGGTGAATATACAAGCTTTCTGCAAAGAGGGTCATGCTTTTGGTGCTGTGTGTAATGAGGATTTTAGCATCATCCCATAATGGTCTATGTGTGCCGCTAGCTACCAATCGAGCTAGGACTGTAGAATGTGAGCCCGTTCTGACATTGCGTGAGACTTCAAGCAAAGGGGTTTTAAATTACGTACAGTTGAGCCTATGTACACTTGATCTATTTCATTGGGGTTTAAAGCTCTCAGGGGGATGAGGTAGACACCGTACCTGTGTTTGGTTTCAATGGGATTCCTGTCACGTTTAATTAGAAGTGTACAAATTGCACGTTTACTTGTAAACCAAAGTTTATATTAAACCTGGCACATGCATGTTTTAAAATGCTGGGGAAGCCGGGAAAATAGTTCATGGATCCTGCGTACTTGGTAATAGTGCGGGTTTGTTCTAATGCGGTAAATGCAAGTCGTTGATGCCAGCGGAGAATGGTGTGTACCAGGTATTTCGGGTACCCAAATTCACCAGCAACAGCAAAGATTCGTTTAAGTTCGATGTGTTGTAGGCGTACAGATGACGAATGCGTAAATACCCGTCGTACCAGGTAGCGCAGGGAAGCTAACTTGACAGATAAAGGCTGCGCTGAGTTGTATGGGGCTATAAATTGAGTGGGATGTGGGTTTACGGTAGACTGAGTATTTTAAAGTGAAGTTTTTGTTTAAAACATATGAATGGCTAAAACACAATATCTTTCGATCACACTAGCAACCTGATGAAGATCACTAGTGTGATCAAAAGATCTCGTGTTTTTACCTATCATATGTTTTAAACTTGTAAATACCGTTTTTAATTTGATTAAATGAGTAAGTGCTCTTCATCATTTTGTCAAAGGTGGTTATTGAAAATGTTGCCTATCATGTTATGTATGACAGAGGTCTACACCCAGGTGAAACTATGGTTTAAACTCAGGCTTCACGTGACAATAATACACAAACATAGAAATCGAGCGAAAACACATGGTCATGTATGGTAAAAAGGTTCATTTAGCAGTATCTTTTGGTCATCCTACAACCTTGATCACCCATGATTGACTGGTTGCCAGAACTACAATTTGAAATTGGTGTGCTGGAACTGTTGCCAGATTTTAGGAGAGAGATCCAAACAAATGGCATTTGGTGAGGGGTCTCTGAATTGCAGTTTTTAGTGAACAAAATTTCAATGCTTTCCTGGAAACGCAGAGATGCTTTGTTGATACATGGGGAAACTATCTGCAGTTCCCCTTTGGAAAAAACAAAAATAGTTGCCCCATTCATCAACAAAGCATTCTGAGTTTCCATGAAAGCATTTAAATTTTTTACACCAAAAACTGCAATTCGGAGACCCCTCACCAAAGCTCATTTATTTCAGAGACTCCTCACCAAAGCTCATTTATTTGGATCTCTCCTAAAATCTGGCAACACTTCCAGCACCTCATTTTCAAATTGCAGTTCTGGCAACCAGCCCATCCAATTGATCGTGGGTGATCAAGGTTGTAGGATGACCGAAAGCTACCGCTAAACGAACCTTTTTACCATCCATGACCCTGTGTGCCATGTCGCTCAAAGTTTTTCTACATTGACCTGGAAACACTTAAATATTTTACTTGGTAATCAATCTGGGGTAACAACTCCTGACTATCTATATGACAACATGCAAACAAAACTAACAAACACAAGATATTAAAATGCATCTTAACTATCACTTCACAGCTATTCCACATATCTTTAAACAAAATCATTCAGGTAGAAATACTTCACATATACAATATATAAATAAAGCACACCTTTCTAATTCCTTTTTTATTACAGAAATTACATATTAAGCACTTTTGCTCATTTTAAAACAAATAACAGTTCTGGCCATCATGACATTCACCCTACTAAAATAAAACATGTTGCTGAAATTATAATGAAAATTTTTTTAGTAATCTCTAATTTGATATTCCTCACAGGAATTTTTCCTGATGCAATTAAGATAACAAATATTACGCCCAAATAGAAATCAGGTTCAAAAAACGATGCTAATAATTATCATCCTATTGCAAACCTGTCCATATTTGCTAAAATTCTAGAAAAAATAATATACACAAGACTAATAACAGTTACTCTAAAATGCAATATTATAAGCAAAAATGAATTTGGTTTCCAACCGCATAAATCTACTGAAATGGCAATGCTTCACTTACAAAGTATTATTCAAAACAATTTAGTACTTAACACTATGACACTTGCTATATTTTTAAATCTAACAAAAGCATTTGATACAATAAATCATGAAATCTTCCTTCATAAAGTACATATTCTGGGAATAAGGGGAATGCCACATGCTTTACTTAAAAATTATTTAACAAAACAACAATATACACAAATTAATCAATTTCATTCCACTTTACAGCAGTCGCATTATGGAGTCCCGCAGGGATAGATTTTGGTACCTTTGTTATTCAATTTATATATTAATGATATATTTAGCATAACATGTCATCGTTGCTCTGTTTCACGTACTGATGGGTTTCAGTTCAACTTCACAGGCAGGATATGGAAGAATATGATTTCCACACTGATGGATATACGTTTGACTCTAGATGAAGGACATAAATGCTATGTTTGCTCTTTCAGGGCTGGTTTAGCAAGTTCTGTTCAAGGTAAACTTCCGAAAGGCCAAAGATAAGATTTCCAACGAGCTCATACTTCAGATACAACCTCCTGAACATGAACTCATACAAGCATGTGGGAAAGAATTCTTTGCTTGTACCAAACTGTCATTTGAATTTCCGTTTTACAAGCATCCAAAGATTTTATATTTTCCGTATGAATGCTGGGATCATCAGGATGCACAAAATGTTGACTGTGATTTACAACTGCATGGGTGTATATGCCGTTTTGTAAATTTCTGATATCACTATACCCGGACCAGCCATCTGAAGCAATATGTGTTCCAGGTAATACTATATGCTTCAGAATCAAATGCTCTAAAGTGGAAGCTCGTTGATTTTGTATTTTTGTAACAAAACACTTGCCTGTTCCTCTTTCAATACCTCCGAACACCCGGTACCCTTCTCTGTGATGCCCGACACGATACTTCCGATGGCAAAACTTACTCTCATCAATTTCGACAACAATGGGCATTCCAGAAGTGGGATCGAAAGCTCCGATCTCAGGAGCTCTTCTCTGAAGGAATTTCTTGCAATCTTCATGTATGAAATTGCACAAATCAATAATGGTCTTTTTAGAAAGATGGAGCTCACATGACATTAAATCCTGTGGAAAATCCAAGCACCAGCAGAACAATATAACAGTGACTTGGTACATTGTCAATTTGCCACGACCAAAAAATGAATGTGTTGTGACAGCCTTTGAAAAATGGCATAAGCTACACTGCCACCTCTTTTTATCTATATTGTCTAAAGCAGATATCAGAGAACACTGCACGTCACATCAAGGTCATGTGACAGTGTTTCTGATTAGTCTATGATGGGCAGCCCATTCCATGGCATTGTCATCATCACAAACTTCATTTTGTATGACAAAAAGTAGGTATTCTGCATTTCTGATGTCATTCTCTGACATTACTTCATTAGGCAATACAATGGAAGTCCTATTTCTTGGCCTTTCCGCCGTTGTGCACAATCCGTGAAGACGAAATCCGCGAATGGCCCAATGTTACAGAAGCAAATGACAGAGTAGTGGAAAAGACTTGAGGAGGCCTTCACTCAGCAGTGGATTGAAAATAGTTGATCTCCGTTTTGCTGACAACAGTAGGGGGCCTAAAAATAAACTTTTTCAAGAACTGAACGCTGGAACTTTGGTTTCGTAAAACGTAACCTGCCGGATTTTTTCGCGGTCAGTTAGCAACTAAGACTTAGCAACAAAAAAGTCGAGTCATTTCGCTGTTACAACTTTGGGAGAAATGAAACTGTCATTCTTGTTGCAGCCAAAATTGCACCTCGATCCCACCAGAAATGGGTATATTGTTTGCTTTCAGTTTGGATGAGAAGCTTTTGGTTTTGCATTCCACACTCTGGATAGCAATCTAGGAAAGGACCTTGAGCTTCATTTCCACACTCCCATTGGCCCAGTGGTCTAAGTGCTGCCAACGCACAAAGAAAAACTATCCCATCGGAAATCAAATTTACAGTCTGCATTGGGTAGTATCGCACAGGGATTGCTTTGTGAAAATGTAAAGAAAAAGGACCTGCCAGTCTTTCCCTGTAGAACCTTCATTGTGCTAATCAAGATAAAAAAATTTAACCCGTTTTGCATTTTGAAATTCAATGTCTTGAAAAAAAAATTACTACCTTTGAAAGACTGTTTTTTCTATTTAAAGGTAGGAATAACAGCTTCTATGTTATCTATCAATCATCATATACAAGTGGAATAAAATTAGGGAAAACCCTACTGCTTGCGGGCTATCCGTTAAAAAAATTGTGTTCAAGGTGGTAAATACAACTACATGGAAGAAGTTCTCCAGTTTTTTAATTAGTGTTGAGCAGCAAAAATTCCTGTTAATGAACTGATGTTAAAAGAAAAAGCAAAGGAAATCACGTTAAATGCGAACATTGAAGAACAATCGATTTCATTATCCAATGAATGGCTTATCCAAAGAAATTTAAAGGTTGTCATGGAATCATTGGTAAAATTGTTTGCGGATAAAATCCTGAAACAGTAGAAAAATAGAAAAGTTCTTTAGTGGAACTAATTAAGAATGTCGACCCCAAAATACTTTCAATGCTGATGAAATTGGACTTCATATTATTATTTTTGAATTAATTCGAAAGTCAAACTTCTTAAAATACGTGTATGCTAATTCATCTTGGCATGTAGTTTGCGACACCGTAGAAAAGAACAACAACATAATACGAGCCACAAGGAAAAATGCAGCCAGTGTTTTTGTAACAAAATTGTTATTTTTAAAACTAAAAATAAAAATTCCATTTTTCGTTAAACAAACATTTATGCAGGCTATATTACTCTAAAAACAACCAGAAGGCTGCAGATGGTCTAGTGGTCAACGTCCGTGACTGCCACGTCGGAATCTCAGGTTCGATCCCAAGCAGGTACGAATGCTCAAATCACTAAATATCCGCTGTGCGTCAGATGGGTACATTAAACTATCGGACCTAGAGTACAGGGCCCCCGGTAAAAAATAAGCGCGACTTCCGCCCCTTTCCTACCTCGCTTCCATGTCACTTTCCTATCGGGCACTCTAGCCTAAATCTCCTAGCTTCCTATTTCTTAAGACCTGGGGTCAGACATTCTTTTTCTAAAATCCTCTACATATGATGTAATCTGATCTAAAAACTACCAGAGAATATTTGGCTACTTGATTAAATTAAAAAGGAATAGTATGGAATTTTATTTATGACTTTCCTGCAAAATTTCATTATTTTCGTTTTTCAAAACTTCTCATTTAAATCATTCTTTTTCGCAAAGGGTGTTTCAAATTTTTATTAAAAAAATTAAAGATAAAAGTAATTTGTCAACCTCTTAACTATCTCTAAACGGATTTGAGTTTATAAAAAACTGCTATTTCCGTAGTTTTTTTTTTTTTTTTTTTTTTTTTTGAGAGTGTGTGGGTATGTGTGATAATCTTTAAATAATGAGATTGGTTTTATACAATAAAGAAAAAGTAATTCGTAATTTTTTCTCTCTTTATTTCTCAGTAATTTGAATAAAATTCCCGAAATGCCGAGTTTTAACCCTTTTTTTCTTTCAGAAAAGTGCTGAGAAAACGGAGGATCTTTTATATCCGATAGCTGAAGAGCCTTGGGAAATGCCGATAGCCTTTTTTGTCCTGAAGATACATAACCTGTCCCAGTGCAATGATAGAAAGGGCGGAGAACTGGTTTTGCACCGCAGCAGGAAAAGCAAAGATGAACAATTTCACAACTGTGCATGCTGGTTTCAGCATTCTGGCAGTTAGCCGCCTGCAACTTCATGAGATATGTCAAAGACCTTGGATATATCTAAAGACCTTGCCTGCAACTGTAACATGATGATATGAGAACTAGGTCTTTTACTAGGTGTTCCCCAAAGTCACCGTTTAAATGCCTAATCTACCTCAGTGGCGTAACTAACACAACATGCGCTCCCCGCAAGATTTACTTCGCCGGCCCTAAGCGCAGTAATTTTCCCAGGATTTCAAAGTATTTTTTCGCGATATGTGTGTGTGTGTGGTGGATGGGGGTGTCAGTCAGGGAGAGTGTCTGGAAAAGTAATGCCGGTACCTAAAGCTCTTTTATTTAACTTTTAAGGTAATAGATTTAGCAATAAATGTAATTGTTTTGTACAAAACTAAAATAAATCACTCTCCTGAACATGGCAGACCTGCGGCTTCTGTGAATAAACGTTGACGCCTGTCGTGTAGGCGTCGTGTACGTAATCCAAAGTGACTGACCGACTGTTTCCCCACATCCTCTATGGGGATTCCCCATGTGGCCTCGCGCTTTTCCTCAGCAGCCCAGAGAGAGGGCGATTGGAGATCGATCGTATTACAACTCAGAGCCAAAGGTCCGAATGCTTCAATCTGTACGACATCGAGTGCTTTAAAAGTGAAACTTAGCATTTATTTAGGCAAAGCTAAATGTACCCTAAAAGAAAATATGAACTTTTGGGTTGATTATTTGTTTGTCTTTGTGCGTTTTCGAATCTTTAAAAAAAAACTATAACTGAAAGCTGCGGTACGCCCCTTGGTTACCTGCGCCTCCCGCAGCTGCAGGGGGGGGGGTACTCCACTGATCTACCTACATTACTAGTGGCAATTGATTGAATCGGACGAAGTAATATGCTTTGCAACCTAGAGGAGTTCTGGGAAGTGGGAAGTAGCGCGCTGCTATTGGCGATTCTAAAGTAGTGACTAGTGTGTTATTTTTTTATTGTAGTGTGTAGTGTAACTACAAAAATAAAAAAGTTTTTTTTATAATCAGCTACAAAAATCAAGTAGTTGTAACCAGGGACGTCGCCAAGGGGATATAGGTGCAAACTGGAATTTTAGCTAAGTGGCCAGTGGCAGGTAAGTCCAAAAATGTTAATGGCCACAAAAAGAAACAAAAAAAAAACTGGTTTGTAAATTAACAAATCTTAGTGGCCAAAAAGAAGCCTCCAGCAAAATAAAATAAAGGGGGGGGAATAACAGGAACTTTAATGTCAACTGCTATTATTTACATGGATGGCTTTATTGAACATAAAAGCCACTCACTGTGCAAAATAAAAACCATTTTGTAAATCTTTTTTTCCTCTGTGTTTACTCATTCCCAAATCATCAATAGTATTGGTGGAAATTTACCATGCATCACTGAAAACCTCTATGTTTTTGCTAATAAGCCGATGAATTCGTACTTTTCCATCTGCAGCAGTAAATGGGCACATTGGTGGGTAAAATCTCTGCTCGATATAATGGTGATTACTCACCAAATCAAAACCAGTAACCAATAATATCTGTTAAAACGCTCGATGATATATCGGTGGAAACCTCTGTTGTTTTTTTTGTATGTCAGTTCCTGTAGCATCGAGGAAAAGAACTCTATTTCGTCGACGAAACATCGAATAAAACAGCCAATTCAGGACATAAAAATATGGTATTCCCTTCCTCTATACAAGAATCCAACAAAAGAAAATTTGTTTATTATATGCAGGAAATATTCTTTGCCAGGTTCAAACATCGGTAATGAAACTTCGATGTTTTTTCGATGTATCGGCTTCTGAAACATGAAGATTTAAGCCCTTTTAGTGCTACATGAAATACGTGTATATATGCCAGAAATTCATAGCCATTTTCTTAGAAACAGCAAGCTTAAAGAAAAAAAAAGCTGTACTTTCCATAAATTTTAATATTTTGGGCCAAAATTTCCCCCTGAACTTCACATAAGGATTTTCTTACAGGCTGATGTCATTCTAAGGTAATTCAAAACGCATGTCTGCAAATACTGAGGAACAAGCAGTCAATAAAGTTCGTCTTCAACTAACACACCAATTTGGAAAAAGATGTGGAGGATTTGTAATTCGTTGAGTTTTGAGATTGTGTCGGTTTGTTTGGGGAAAAAGAAACGAATAGTGTGAAAAGTTTCTAGTAATAAAACGCATTTCGTTCTCCTGCGCGGCAAAGTCCACAAGAAAAATAAACATGCCGTTGTCACTGGAGCACGAGTTACCAGTTATTGCACTTTGAACACAGCTCGAAAAAGAGATTTCTGACAGTGTAATGTTCTATAATTCACCTATAATCTCATGTGAACAGCCCTGCCTGAATCTTAGTAGGAAAAGTTTTGGCTAAAATTCGCTGTCCTCCCGTCACATGGTGAAAGTGGAAAGTGTGCGAACTTACGATATAATTCTTACAGACTGTATATTGTCATGAATTTTTCAATAATATTGCTGTTTAACGGTATGATTTGTGGAGATTTCATTTCAAAACCATATGATTAATAAATGATATGTTCATTCACGCAGATATCTGCTGTTTGATTCAGGATTTACTTGGGTCAAAATCGAGGGCTGATCATTCGGCCCACCATGCTTTTAGCACAACACACGCAGGCCGCTGAATCGATCGCCGTCGCACTAAAAGGGTTCTGCAATATCGAGGTTTAAACATCGATTATCGGTGACAAAACTTTTATGTTAAAAAACATCGAGGTTTTTTGCCATCCCTAGTTAGGACTGGTTTCACTTTCCTTTACCTTTACTTATGAATTATCATACTTTTGTAAATTGGCACTAAAAATAACAAATGGATAAACTGGCGACCACTAAAATAAATGTAATCGCCAAAGTTGCCAGTTAATCACCATCTGGTGAGTGGCTAGCGCTAATTTGCACCTATACAAGGGGATGCGAGTGTGGGCTTAAGCGCACCCTGCCACCCACCCAGTTCAAAATGTGTCATTTTTCAGCATATTTAATTTAAAAATATAATCTGCACTTTGCCAAGTAATAAGTCTTGTGTTTCATTTCACGTAGCCCTACGTATTTTCCCATAGGAAGTGCCTTGTTTATGTCATCAAAGGTTACCAACTAGCATCAGGAGGGCCATAAAATTCACTCCTCCCATTCCTTAGTTTAAACCTCTTTTTCATGTTTGTATGGCCCAGGGGCTAATGAGGGTGGATAGGAATTCACTGGGAGGTCACTACTAATTGCTCAGTTTGTTTTCTTTATGAAACAGAGGATTCCGACACAGAAAGTAGAGCCTAAAGCTACACAAGCGCTCATAAGACTGCTCCAGGAAGTGAAGTGCGGAAAGTGGCTGTCGGCTGCTTTGTAGGAACGGAGTGCAAGGTGAAGTCACTGGCTTGAAGGAAGGAATTTAAGGTTTAAGGAGGGGGGGGGGATTGTGTCTGCATGGCACAACGTGAAAAATTTGATTTAGATAAACAAAAACGATATTTTTTTCTAAATAAATTGTCAAGCACAGTACTATTTTCATAAGCAAAATTTTGAAAAGCAACTTAAGACAATGAATGCATTCAGAGCAAGCAAAAAGTCGAAGGTGACATTCTGTCAACACTTCTATCTTAGACCAGTGGCATAACTAGTCACATCCGTGTATGTATCATGTGTGTGTCCAGGTGGAGGGGGTGGGGATCGCATGAATTCCTTTGCAGCCGGTAGAGAAAAGCATTAAAGCTGCTTTGGTGACACAGTGGTGTAAGCGCCGGCTTCTGACCATTCATCCGAGAAGGGTCCAGGTTCAAAACCCGGTGAGGCATGGATGTTGTGTTTGTCTTACGGCACTGGCTCCCTCCCTCCCCTGGAAGCAGTGTCCCTAAATTAGGGATGCGCGACTGCTTATAGCCCATTGAGTTGCTCATGATGGTTGTTAAACCTTCAATGGGGGAAAAAAAAAAAAACATTAAAAATTTGTTCATTGTTCAAAATCTTTAACTGTATTATGTGGCTCTAAAAATCGCTAAAGTTTATACAATAATTATGTTGTATTGCCATTTACTGTTTCACAGGTTAATTGGTAGCTTTAGCCACTCGGGAGCATTATTCTTTGTATATTGAGAACTATAAATAAATATCGAAACGTATCTATAAATTGAATAAAGCTTTTGTTATTCTTACCTTTCTTCAGCATTGGACAAAATTCCTGCATTCTATTGTTCAGTTAATGGTTGTGGCCATCCAGGTTCATTCCAAGTATCACATTGGAAATTTGAGGAAGTTGTCATTTCTGTTGATTAAAATGTAATAAAATTATTTGAACTAAGACTATGAATGATGAAAAAAACTTTTAAAAGAATTTGGATGATATAGTAACAGAAAAATTTGAGACTTTGAATGAGTCAATGACTCTATTGGATGGCATAGACATTCAGTCTCTCAACTAATAAAAGGTTAAAAGAGGGAACATCCTGGCTACAACACAATAAAAGAAGATCTCAAATGAACAAAACTTTCCCATGCAGCCGTTTCTTTTAAAAGTTCTTTTCATCATTCATAGTCTTAGTTCAAATAATTTTATTACATTTTAATCAACTGAAATGACAACTATGGAAATTTTCTAATGTGATACTTGGAATGAACCTGGATGGCCACAACCATTAACTGAACAATAGAATGCAGGAATTTCGACCAATGCTAAAGAAAGGTAAGAATAACAAAAGCTTTATTCAATTTATAGATGTGTTTCAATAATTACATGTAGTTCTTCTCAATATGCAAAGAATAATGCTCCAGAGTGACTAAAGCTACCAATTAACGTGTGAAACAGTAAATGGCAATACAACATAACTGTTGTATAAACTTTAACAATTAAAAATTTGTTTGCTTCATAAAATAAAAGAAAAAAAGTTACTATGAAGCTTGCCCCACCAAAAATAATGCTCGCCCACCCTGATTTCGAATGTTAGCGACATCCCTGGTTGTAACGAAATTTAGCGTTACATTTTCCCGCTAATTTTGCTGTAAAAGCAGGAATCGTTTAACCTTCACAAAGTTATGTCACAGGTCACGACCGTGGGTGGTGCAAACCCCCTAAGCAGTCCGACCCTGTTGTAAAAGCAGAAAAGCACTGATAGTCCCAGCGACCTCGTCATTGCAAGGGTAGGGCTCACGGCTGAGATAGCTTCTAGCCCCAGTAAAAAGATTTTGCAATATTTTTCGGAAACTTCATATGAAACTGGTTTAAGAAATAGCCAGCAAATTTCTTTAACCAGATCAAAAAATTCTGGTTATTTCTTTAACCAGATTTAAAACGATCTTCAGAAATAGTTTTCGCTGTTTTAGTTTATGAAAACATGATGACGGGGAAAGTAGTTACTCCAGCGAACTTCAAGCCCCTTTTCAGGGTCATAAAAATAGTTCCTATACACGGTGGCATGTATACATGGGAGGATACCCCCCCCCCATCCCAATACCTTTTGTTCTTCATTCATCAGATGAAAGAAACAAATGATGTTTTAAGATACAATATTCCGACTAGGGCAAAATAGAAAAAAAATTTCTCTCTGCACACGATTTCATAAAATTAATATTTTCGTTGTGCTCAATTATTTTTCTGTACGTCAAATTCTAGTTCACTTAAGGATTGTTCTTTTTCTGTACGCCTTAGGGTGCTACATTGGTTATCAAATGCCTTTTTGTATTCAAAAAGAGTGTTTTTTAACCAGAATGCAAGTCAATGTTGATTTATACCAACATTCATTGAAAAAATACCTACATTCACATATGTGCGTGTGCCTATATAAATATGTTTTAAAGACTGGAAGGATGCAATGGCTAACACTTTTTTTAAAACATAATGCTTTTAAAAATTGTAGTTTCTTCCGAATGCTCTTCAACGAAGTTTCAGAATCGGCGTATAAAACTTGGTATATGTATATAATAATGTTATAAATACAATATGTATATAAATGAAATGTATATATAAAATGAATTTATGTCTTAAAAGAAAAGTGTACCAAGAGACAGAAAAGGAGAAAGAAGATCACGTGGGATATGGGTAGCCGGCCTCTTCCATGTCGCACCGGCTCAAGACAGACAATTGTGGAAGAAACTTGGCGATACCTTCATCCGGCAGTGGATTGATAAAGACTGATGACGATGTTTTAATTTAGTCCTGGCCAGAATAAGCTATGCACGTATATACACGGAAGAGCCGAAACATTATGACCAGCGCATCTTTATGCAAAACAAGGTGACTGCAAGTATACAACGATGGCGCCTGCGAAGATCATGAAGAAGGTCACTCATGAAACAGTATATATAACCCCCAATAGTGAGCTCTGTTATTCAGTGTTGTTCTTCAGATGGGAAAGGCAGCGGACATAAGCAAGTTTGATAAATCACAAATTGTAACGGCCAAAATAGAAGAATTTCAGTCGTCCAGCGACTGGATCACATAGTTTCCGAGACGGCAAGACTTATGGGGGTGCTCACAGTCCAGGGCTGTAGCCAAAAACAATTTTTGGGAAGCATTTCTGAATTTGAAAATTAAATTTCACCGTATGTTTTACATATGTTAAATTATTTTACTGTCACATTTTACTTGCACATGAAATTCTTCTATTTAATACTCCCCATTTTTCGGATACTTACTTAAATGCGCTACTACTTACACTTTCACAAGTATATGGATTTATCTACGACCTCTTTTTTTAAGTACGGTATGTCGGGGAGGGTTTAACCCCCCCCTGGTTGCAGTCCTGTCATGGTCAGTCGTAGTTAGAACCTTAAAAAAGTGGTCCAAGGAAGTAAAAACCACGAACCGCTGGAAAGGAGTGGGCTGACCGCAGCTCATCGCTGCTTGAGGTAAGCGACGGCTATTCCGTATAGTATAAACCACGAGAAGGAATACTGTGACACAATTCGCCGGCAATTTGAATGCTGGTGAAGGGAAATAATGAATCACAACACACAGTACAACGAACTCTATTGGAAATGGGGTTGCGTAGCCGCAGACCCCTCTGAGCAACCATGCTAACCTCGGTTCATCGTCGAAAGCACCTATAATGGGCACGTGAGCCTAAAAACTGAACTTTGAATAATTGGAAGAGGGTCATATGCAGGCCGCTCCGAGTGCCCGTGCTAACCTTGCTTCACCGTCCAAAGTGCCTACAATAGGCACCCGAGCATCAAAACTGGACCTTGAACGATTGGGAGAGGGTCGTACGCAAGCCGCTCCGAGTGCACATGCTAACCTCAGTTCACTGTCAAAAGCACCTACAATATGCAAACAAGCATCAAAACTGGACCTTGAATGATTTGGAGGAGGTCGTTTGGTTTGATGAATCTCGTTTCTTGTTGCAGTATGTGAATGGACGGGTGCGTGTACGTCATTTACCTAAGGAACTGTTGTCACCAGGATGTACCGTGGGACAAAAACAAACCGGTGGAGTTCTCCAAGAATTTTTTTCATCGAGTTTTCAGGAGCTCGGATCTTGCTGCAGTTACACCAGAAGCAGAAATAAACCCTTATGCCCCCTGGTAGCCAAACCATTATTTACTAAATATAAGAAAGTATAAGGAAAACAACATTTTCCATCAAGAGATGTGTCAGGTGTAGGAAGAATTTTTCAAATCGGAGTTTCAGTAGCAGAGATCTCGGGGAAAACACATTTTACTTTTATGCCCCCTTATTCAAGTTTCTATGCGTAACTTGAAAAGGTGACTACACCTGGAATGTTTTTCTATATTAATGGAATCGAAAGGCAAAGATTTTTTTCAATCGGATATTTAGAAGCAAATATATGGAATAAAATGTATTTTGCATTCAATATCATCTGCATTTACGACCCCATTTTTAAATATTTTTTTTTCAAACCGGGCTCGTAGTTTCGTTTTCCCAAGGAAGCGGAAGGGAAAATGATGGAGGGGCCTGCATATTGGCCTTTTTGACCGGTGCGTCATATTGTCTGGAAACGTCATAAAAAGACCCAGAAGAAGATCACTTGGGAGGTGGGTGGATGAACATGAGCACAATGGAATAAAAATGCCGACCCGAGATATTTCCCCACCTTGTCAGCCTGCCGCTTGTAAGACCGCCTGTTACTAAAACTGCGGTACAAGTCAACATACTTATGGAACATCTGAAAGTTGGAGTGAAAAAAAATGGAAATGCCGACCTCAGAAATGTTCCCCACATATCTGTGCTATGTTGTATTTAACTATATCTTGTCTTAATCTACGTGAAACTGGAAATGGAGACCCCGGAAATCTTCCCCTCACACACATTCGAAATTTTGTGTAAAATACAATTGGTGCACAGACCCTAACTCAAAAAGGCAGGCGACTTTTTCTCTAAGGAACTTTTCCCGGCAAATGTGTACTTTAGCGTTCTAAATTATTTCGTCAGAAAAATTTAACTGTGTGGGAAAAGTTCAACGTACAATTTTTTAAGCATGCAAAATAATGAGGAAAGGTGCAAAAATATAGTATTTTTAGATAAAAGAAATGAATTTGTCTGAAGTATTTACTTGCGAGTATGATGGTTTGCAGCAGTTGGTGCGGGAGGCTGCAGCGATGCTAACGGCCACGACTTGAAGGCTCCGTGCGTCGGAAGGGAGTAACAGTTGGTGGTGAATGTGCGGAAGAATACAACAAGAATGGGGTGTATTTTTTGGAGGAGTGTGATGCATCATGTAATCGTGTGCAAGTAGAAGTAGTTCAGAGATGTTTTATTATTTTTTGAGGAACAAATGTGCGGAATGTCGTTATGAGTTTTTTTTTTTTTTTATTGAAGGTTCAACGACCACCGTGAGCAACTCAATGGGCTATAAGCAGTCGCCCGTCCCTAATTTAGGGTCACTGGTTCCAGGGAAGGGAGAGAGCCAGTGCCGTAAGACAAACACAACATCCATGCCTCACCGGGATTCGAACCCAGACCCCTTTCGGACGAATGATCAGAGGCCATCGCTTAGACCACTGTGCCACCAGGGCGGCCGTTATGAGTTTCACAGTGTCTCCGAATGGAAAGAAATGAAGGAATGTAAATGTTTTCATGTACGACATAAGTGTTGAGTACGAAGTTTTGGTTCCGGTTGAATTGCAAGCTTTGATTATGGTTTCGAAGATGTATAGGGGTAGTTGATTTCTTCAACCAATTCATTTGTAGTTGTGCTGTTATTCCGTACATCGTAGTTCACATTTTTTCATCCTGAAATGGATATTTTTTAAAATGAAGGAGTTTCTTCAAATCAAAAATTGTAGTATGGCAGGGAGCCCAAGAGCTTGTTGTCATATTGTGCCAGATAACGAAATTTTAAGCCCTGACGAAATACGAAATGAAGTATGGTGGTTCATGACTTTGGAAAGAGCCACTAATGCTGTTGAAAAAGCTACTAACACCATTTAAATGCTGTGTAAAAAAGACCTCTTTCCTTCAGCGTATTCCTACAAGACACTTTTTGTTCACTACGGACTGCTGAACCGCTTCCTTCTGTATTCTTCATCGGACTACACCTTGACGTCATTGCCGCTCTTTCATCCTAGACCTGCCGCACGTACTCTTAGGTAAATACTTCGGTAAAATTATTTTCTGTTTTCTACAAATACTATATTTTTGCACCTTTCCCCATTATTTTACATGCTTAAAAAATTGTAGGTCGCACTTTTCCCACACACTTAAATTTTTCCGGCGAAATAATTTTGGGCGCTAAAGTATACGTTTACCCTTTTCCCTGCATCCTATAACTTTTGTCATGTACCATTTTTCATTCAAGTGGTATTTAAAAAAATTACTGGACATTGACTCTTCTTATGGCCATAACATGGTGATGGTGGTGAATGTAATAACACTTGTTTCACTTCAGTGCACATAAATACACACACAAAGGATCTGGGGCCCCGGAAAATGTGACGACTGAGGGCCTCCAAAGCTGTTAAGACCGCACAGCACAGGCGCGGGGGAGGGAGGGGGGCGTAATGCCCATCCAATATTTTCCCTCCTGTTTAAATAAATAATCACTTTACAGGCCAAAGTGATTTATTTCCAAAAACTTAAATAAATAAAATAAGAAATATTTTTCACATATTCAGCATTGCTCATTTGATATACGAAACTGGATTACAGCCCTGTATTGTCCTCGTGATATGTGGTAAATGTTAAAAACAATTATAAAAAAAAAAGGAAAGACAGAAGTGTCCGATTCCTGGCACCTTTATGTATCTATTTCCACTTCTTGTTTTATGTGTAATCCACTTAATTTTTTTTTTTTTTTTTTATAAATGTCCGGAAATAAAACCGCTGACTATTTTTGTAAAAACACAGGCTGAACTTTATTTTTAAAAAATATTAATATTCACCAAAAGAATATTTCCCTTTTCCTTGTTCATTTGCTGATGAGCAATTACAATTGCGTTTTAAAATTAACGTCAAATCTCGTAGTTTATCTTTTTGCCTCCCCCTTTTTTTAATTTTTCACCTGGCAATGCAAGAGATGTGTCCCTTACACATATGATTACTTGATGCACTCCCCTCCTCGAAAACAAATTGGTGAAGTTGGCTTCCCTGCAATAAACAAAAGATAGGGATCAATTTCAAAATTTCAAGAGAAACAGTGGGGATTTTTTTTTTATTATTGGAGGTTTAACAACCACCATGAACAACTCAATGGGCTATAAGCAGTTGCCCATCTCTAATTTAGGGTCACTGGTTCCAGGGAAGGGAGAGAGACAGTGTCGTAAGACAAACACTACGTCCATTGATTGATTGGTTGACTGGAGGTTTAACAACCACCGTGAGCAACTCAATGGGCTATAAGCAGTCGCCCATTCTTAATTTAGGGTCACTGGTTCCAGGTAAGGGAGAGAGCCAGTGCCATAAGACAAACACTACGTCCATTTGCTGATGAGCAATTACAATTGCGTTTTAAAATTAACGTCAAATCTCGTAGTTTATCTTTTTGCCTCCCCCCCCTTTTAATTTTTCACCTGACAATGCAAGAGACGTGTCCCTTACACATATGATTACTTGATGCACTCCCCCTCCTCGAAAACAAATTGGTGAAGTTGGCTTCCCTGCAATAAACAAAAGATAGGGATCAATTTCAAAATTTCAAGAGAAACAGTGGGGATTTTTTTTTTTTATTATTGGAGGTTTAACAACCACCATGAACAACTCAATGGGCTATAAGCAGTTGCCCATCCCTAATTTAGGGTCACTGGTTCCAGGGAAGGGAGAGAGACAGTGTCGTAAGACAAACACTACGTCCATTGATTGATTGGTTGACTGGAGGTTTAACAACCACCGTGAGCAACTCAATGGGCTATAAACAGTCGCCCATTCCTAATTTAGGGTCACTGGTTCCAGGTAAGGGAGAGAGCCAGTGCCATAAGACAAACACTATGCCCATTGATTGATTGGTCGACTGGAGGTTTAACGACCACCGTGAGCAACTCAATGGGCTATGAGCAGTCGCCCGTCCCTAATTTAGGATCACTGGTTCCAGAGAAGGGAGAGAGCCAGTGCCATAAGACAAACACAACATCCATGCCTCACCGGGATTCGAACCCGGACCCCTTTTGAACAAATGATCTGAAGCCATCGCTTAGACCACTGCGCCACCGGGGCAGCGCAGTAGTGGGAGATTGTGGATAGGAGTGTGGTGGAGTTCAAATCAAACTCTATCCGCTACTCCCTGCTTAAGTAACACATCCCTTTCCAATTTTTTGTTGCTGTGTTGGGAGAAGTTTGCTACCACTTTCTTCCTCTCCAAGCTAGACAGCATGAGCTGAAAATACCAGGCTCCTGACTGGGTAACTTCTCATATCAAATTTATTTCTGAAAATGCTTTGTCGTTTTAAAAACTTTACTTTTTATGCAATTTCGTCCAAGAAACTGTTGACCAAAGAAAAATGGATTCTGAACACTCCTTGTGTTGCTTTTTGCTCTTAACACTAGGGACTATTTTTTGTAGTGGAGGTAGCTGTTTCCGTCAGTGACAAAAGCAAGGAGCAATGGAGTCTGGTTCAGACGAGGCCATAGCTGCACAAAAACTATCAATCTCTTACGTTATGAGAAATAAGGCTTTTCACCTAGGTGAATGAGTACATGCTTCGAAAGAGCACTTTTCTGAGTAAATTGTTTGTAACACACATCGCATTGGTGAGGCATTTCACCTGTGTGAAAGAGCAAATGCCTAGAAAGATGACCTTTCTGAGTAAACTGTTTCGAACATACATCACACTGGTGAGGCTTTTCACCTGTGTGAATGAGCATATGATCTGAAAGTTGACTTTTGTGAGTAAATTGTTTTGAGCACACATCACACTGGTAAGGCTTTTCACCCGTGTGAATGCGCACATGCTTTGAAAGATGACTTTTGTGAGTAAATTGTTTGGAGCACACAGCACATTGGTGAGGCTTTTCACCCGTGTGAATGAGCACATGCTCTGAAAGATGACCTTTGTGAGTAAATTGTTTGGAGCACACATCACACTGGTAAGGCTTTTCACCAGTGTGAATGCGCACATGCTTTGAAAGAGCACTTTTCTGAGTAAATTGTTTGGTGCACACATCACATTGGTGAGGCTTTTCACCTGTGTGAATGAGCATATGCTCTGAAAGATGACTTTTCTGAGTAAATTGTTTGGAGCACACATCACATTGATGAGACTTTTCACCTGTGTGAAGGAACATGTGCCTAGAAAGGCTACTTTTCTGAGTAAACTGTTTTGTGCATATAGAACAATGGTGAGACTTTTCACCTGTGTGAAGACGCAAATGCCTTGAAAGCTGAGCTTTCTGTGCATATTGTTTACCGCATCCATTACAATGGTAGAATTCTGCATGAACCAGCATATGTTTTGAAAGTTGACCTTTTCCGAAGTGCTTGTAGCACTGATATGGTTTCTTATCTGAGAAAACCCTTGAGAAATTGCATTCATTACAGAACTGCTTGGAATATATGTCAGAATAATAAGATTGTACCCCAGCATCGGCCTTTATGAGCCTCAAACGTCTACCTTTCTGTGTAAGTTCCTTGAGACATGCATCACACTTGGAAGATTGTTCACTTGTGTGTTGTCTTGCAAAGCTGGATTCTGTTGTGCATTTCTGGAAGCATATTTCACACTTCTAAATATCTTCGCTTCTATCTGTCATATCATGTGCCGAAGTATTTGATTCTTTTTTCACTTCCTTTATAATAAAATCTTCAGTGACTTCTCCAAAAGAATTTTTCAGTGCTGACTCCATGTTTAAATAAGCAATATCTGTTTATTCAAAAGATAGCAAATCCAATAATTTAAAATTTGATAATATTGACATTATCCAGTCAAGAACTGAACAAAGAAAATCCTATCTGAATCATGTTTGTAATCAAAGGGAAGATCTGAAATGTCTTAAAGCATCTGATTAATTGAAACATGCAGCAGAAAAAAATAGAACTAAAATTGTGGAGAAAAATAAAAAAAATCACGGGATATTAACTACACAACGAATTTGAAAGGCGAATATTATATCAGACATGCTTAATGAATTGGAGTCACCTCCAATATTTTTCATCTCAAATAATTATTTACTTTTTTTTTCAATGGAGTTTTAACAACTGCAGTGAGCAACTCAGTGGGCCATAAGCAGTTGCCTGTTTTGTACGGCCACTGGTTCTAGGGAAGGGGAAGAGCCAGTGCCGTAAGACAGCCACAACATCTGTGCCTCACCGCGATTCCAACCCGGACGAATGATCAGAAGCCATCTCTTAGACAACTTAGATTACTCCTTCAGACATTAAGATGTAGCAGCTTTCCTCTCCAAATGTATAACCCATGCCATGCTTAGGTTACCTTCTTTACATGTTAGTGCGTTTATCCAAAAGAGATGGTGAACTAGCAATATGGATTATTAAACAGAAGGTGTCAAGTGTGTTACTTACAATTCAGATTTTCTTTATATATAACGGCACAAAAGAAACATTTCCATTCTACTTCAGCAGGGAAAAGTTGATAGCACAGTCAAAATGAAGCAAAGTTTAGTTCGCTTTTTCAATTGCATTCAAGAAGCTTCTAACATACAAAGAAGTAAAGAATACGTCAATGACACTTACACAACGATTCCATGACTAAAATGTTGCCAACTTTAGTCACAGCACTAACAGCAGTAAGCTAAAAAGGACGGATCGATACCCACTTAACCCAGATGCCCTGTAACCGTAAGGAGTTGGTGGGAAATATGTACATAGCTATGGACCTTATTCACCTCGCATTTTTTTTTTTTTTGATTGGAGGTTTAACGACCACCGTGAGCAACTCAATGGGCTATAAGCAGTCGCCCGTCCCTAATTTAGGGTTACTGGTTCCAGGGAAGGGAGAGAGCAGGGCCGTAAGACAAGCACAACATCCATGCCTCACGGGATTCGAACCTGGACCCCTTACAGACGAATGAGCAAAAGCCAGCGCCTTAGACCACTGCGCCAGCGGGGCGGCCACCTCGCATTGCATAATGGAAAGCCTTTCATGGCCGAGGACCAACAACAATTTGTTTACATGTGTTTTACCACTGCATAACATGGCGTTACGCTGCAAGGGCCGCCCCGGTGGCGCAGTGGTCTAAGCGATGACTACTGATCGTTCGTCCGAAAGGGGTCCGGGTTCGAACCCCGGTGAGGCATGGATGTTGTGTTTGTCTTACGGCACTTACTCTCTCCCTTCCCTGGAACCAGTGGCCCTAAATTAGGGACAGGCGACTGCTCATAGCCCATTGAGTTGCTCACGGTGGTCGTTAAACCTCCAATCAAAAAACAAAAAAAAAAACGCTGCAAGGATTCAGGAAAATCGCGATTTTCGTAAATTTATTAATGACATGTCTAACTTTTGCTCATGGTATGGTTGTGCTAATAAATCCTGCAACTTAAATTGCGTAGACGAAAGAAAAACATACCTTAAGACGAAATTATTAAAGAAATGGCTATGTAAAATGAAACGCGGTGATTTCCATTCCAATGTGCACTCTCCAATATGTTCTGTCCACTTTAACGAAAAGGATTTTGGATATTATGACACTGCGAATAAAAGGCAGTTGAAACCTCGTAGTATTCCTTGAAATTTCAATTTCAAAAAAGAAAAAAGGTAGGGGAAACTTGATGGAATGTTTGGATCGGTAAATTACGAATTAAGTTCTACTTTGCTCAAAGATAAAACAAACATATCTATAATTTATCTTTTATTTAATGTTACGCATCCATTTCATTTTTAAGCAGATTGCCTAGCGTGCGAACCCTAGTTTGTTTTCTTATTACGTATTTGTCTGAGCTTCTAAATGCTTTTGTTTTGCAAAAGAAGGTTCTCAAGTTTATATTTCAGATATTTCACCCATGTCTGACAATAAGAACATGAAAATTTAATATACCGTGTACGAGAAATGCTACATTAAAACTTCATGATGACAAACAGCGATGCTCTCCTGCGCCATGCGAAATAAACATCGAACACAAAATTGTCTTGACATATTTTTGCAACCTTGATTTGTTCTTCTAAGAAGTTAATCTCTTCTTCTTCGCCCTGTAGCTCTATTAATTCCTCGGCAGAATCCATGACGTTAGGGTTGTAAAAATTAACCAACAGCAAGGAATAATCAAATAGCGACTATCCAATTTTGACGTCACATGAATAAGGTTCATTGGAAAGGTACATACAGTGTTTGATTCAACTCGTAATATATCGTATAAATAGCACACAGTGAATATTCGGGTGCGAATGCGAACCAACAAATCTCTAGATCAAAATTTAATTAGCAAGTTCTCAATTTCGATGGAAATCAGCTGTGAAATAGAAAATATGCAGCTACATACAACGAAGCTCTGATAAGTGATGTTGCAGCAATGGGAAATTAAATATATACCGCATTATCGTTCCTTCGCATTACCCTTAATCACCCGAATTTGTTCCTCAGATTGTTTTATTGAAAAATATTTTTACATGTTCTCATGAAAAATGAATGGAAATAAAAAAGGGGGTCTACAGATATCATGTTTACAAAAGTAACACGGCTTTTTCTCAGGCATGCAGAGCCCTTTATATCTGTTATTAATTGCAGTGCCGTATTCACACTCAATAAACTAATTTTAAAAGCTACTCCTACATAAAATTTGAAAGAATGCAGAGCATCGCATCTACAGGTAAATATTACGATACTTTTTTTTTTTTGATTGTAGGTTTATTATTATTATTTTTATTATTGGAGGTTTAACGACCACCGTGAGCAACTCAATGGGCTATAAGCAGTCGCCCGTCCCTAATTTAGGGTCACTGGTTCCAGGGAAGGGAGAGAGCCAGTGCCGTAAGACAAATACAACATCCATGCCTGACCGGGACTCGAACCCGGACCCCTTACGGACGAATGATCAGAGGACATCGCTTAGACCACTGCACCACCGGGGCGGCAAAAAAATCTTTAAAATATATTTAAAACATAAAATTTCTGCACCATTTGCCATTGATTTTTTTTTTATTGGAGGTTTAACGACCACCGTGAGCAAATCAATGGGCTATAAGCAGTCGCCCGTCCCTAATTTAGGGTCACTGGTTCCAGGGAAGGGAGAGAGTCAGTGCCGTAAGACAAACACAACATCCATGTCTGACCGGGATTCGAACCCGGACCCCTTACGGACGAATGATCAGACGCCAGCGCCTTAGACCACTGCGCCACCGAGGCGGCCCATTGATTTCCATACCCTAAAATCTGTACTTCGCACTTTTTCCAGGTATTTACATTTTTTCGACGAAATATTTAGGACGCTAATCTGCACATTTACCAAAAACACTACCTGATATTCCACAATAACTAAAGACTATAGGATTATTCTACGTTTCATATCGTTACCTAAGATATAAAATAACCGTTACAGAATTTAAAAACAAAAACTTACTTTCCACTTCCCTTTATATGTTTGTATTTATATATTTATTTGTTTGTTTGTGTATGTAAATTTCTTTTATTTTTTAATCTGATAGACAACGAACGACGAACGTCGTGAAAATGACATGAAATCACATGAACTAACGCCGCTCAGATCGTATCCATGGAGCTTGTATTAGGTGGAGCCACCACTGACTCTGCAGCCATAAGTCACAGTAAGCGTGACGTTACAAGCAGGCAAAACAAACTCTCTGGTTGAAAAGATACATGTGAGTGTGCTATATTCGTGTTGTGCTAAAGGTGCTACATGCGTATTGTGCAATCGCGATATAAAAAAAATAGATTACACTGAATTTAATTGGTATGTAGTAAGAAATGGGGGTTTTAAGGACAAAGGAAACGCACCCCGACGCACCACGGACTCCCACGGCTCACCCCGGTCCAGCCCACGGACCCCCACGGCTGTCGCGTTTCATGACAAAGGAGGACCCCCACGGCTCACCCCGGCCCCGCCCACTGCGGCCAACGTGCTCCCACTGCTGCCCGCGTGCTCACCCATCATCCCCTAATAGCTTTTTCAAAAGCTATTAGGGGGTGATGGCTCACCCCGACCCCGCCCACTGCTGCTCACGTACGGACGGATGTGGTCAATCATGACGTCAGTCGCCGCCATTTTTTTCCACGTGTTCTTTCCGGCCATCTTTTGTACGCCACGTGTTTTGAGATGAGTCATCGTTTTCTCCGAGAATACCATTTTGTGCGCCACGTGTTTGGAGATGAGTCATTGTTTTCTCCGACCATGCCATTTTCTGTGCCACGTGTTTTGAGATGAGTCATCGTTTTCTCCGACCTTGCCATTTTGTGTGCCACGTGTTTTGGGATGAGTCATCGTTTTCTTCGAGAATACCATTTTGTGTGCCACGCGTTTTGGGATGAGTCATTGGGTGACATCGCCGTGCTAGCAAGCATTACTATGACATCACCGATACAGTCATGATGGGGTTCGTACAGACGCTTGGGATGACATCATCGCTTGAGCGGGATATAAAAGGGCCGACGCGAACGCTACTCTCCATTCAGTTCTAGGTTCTACCAGTCTGAAAGTCTTTTTTCTTCGACATTTCCGAGCTTTATTTTGCTGAGTCTGTTCATCGACTTTTCAAGTCATTTTGTAGTGATAGTGCAATGGATTCTTATTCTGCAAGGAGTCAACCCAGCGCTTCCAGTGACGATGTAAGTTGATTTTGCATGCTTTATTCTTTATGCATGAGTGTATTGTTAATTTTCTATAATTACACACAAGTTTCAAATTATTTTTAGGCGGGTTACATTAGAAGTAAAACTAGATGGTTTGGGTTTATGTAAAATCGTTGGTGTAACAATTTTCGAACAGCGTGCTTTATATTTACTACAAGATCACTTCAACTTGGGATTCCATTTCTGTTATGAGCTTTCTAGGTGTGATATACATTACAGAAATACTCACAAAAAATAGTGAAAGAAAAATCTGAGATTCATTTAAACATTCGATATTTTTTCCATGTTATTGATGTTTCACGATATTTTCTCTTTCACTGAACACTGATTTTAAGTTTTCTTTCAAAGCTCCGTATTTATTTGTACGTGCTCATAACGTGTTCATACGTGCTTCACCGATGAGTCATTGATTACATCTCGTAGGGAACCTAGCTTTTGTTTTTGAAGACATTTTTATTTCCATTGTGTTTCACACAACTTAATTTTTTCCGTGTTATTGATGTTTCACGATATTTTCTCTTTCACACCATTTTCATTTGATGTAGATTTTAAAAGTTTTCTTTTAAAGCTCAGTATTTATTTGCATGTATTCATACATATGTTTTTTCTATGAGTCATTGATTCCTTCTCGCTGAGTGTTTGTTTCAGAAGACATTAGTGTTTCATACAACTTAATTTTTCCCACCACAGTTTTTATGAATGTAGTTTAATTTCACTGTTATATTCATTCAAGATTTTTTTCTCATTCATTTTTTTTTCATTTGATGTTGGTTTTAAAAGAGTTCTTTCAAAAACTCAGTATTTATTTACACGTGTTCATACATACTTCACCGATGAGTCATTGCTATACACGTTGTTCAGAAAACCACACGTGTTTCAGAATACATTAGTGTTTCAAACAACTGAATTTCTCCTACTTCAGTTCTAAGATTTAAGAATATTGAATATATATACATTTTTTTTATTCCATTTTCACTCGATACAAAAGTATTCTTTCAAAGTACCGTTTTTTTTTATTTTACACATGTTTTGGCAAACATTTATCACGATAATCGCGCATTGCGGCTTCTCTTCAAAAGCATTTCAACATATAAATGGGTGATTTTAAAGTCTTTGAAATCGTACACTTTCTGAATTTGTGTAATTTCATTTCTTAATTTAGTTGTCTGAAATTAAACCAGACGTTAAATATATATTTCTTAATATTTACTACACTCTTAACCGAATTGTTCATGTTACCTAACATGTTAGTCATTTTTGAAACTTTCTCTTTCAATTTTTAGTTACAGCCATGCATCAGTTTATTTTTAAAGGACTAAATGACACAGGTTGCAGGACATGGGTGTTGGCATTTAATCCCGAAATTGCGTTTTTTTTTTTGCTGTACTTGGGGCTGTATATAAATAAAGTCACTGTAGTCCACACTGGTATCAAATTTGCTAGGGTACCCATAATCACTGCCGTTGCTTTAGTGAAGTAAATAGGTGAGATATTTATTCAGTGACTAGGATGGGGTGAGGAGAACACACCGCTACACCTCTGCATATCTTATGAGCATCTTATATAGTGAGTTGTCTGGCCAACCCGTTCTCCAGCTGGTAATGAAACTGTGAGGTGAGTGGGGGAGAACCCTTTTCCCATTTCTGATACCACAAAAACAATAAATTTACAAGTGGGGAAGTGCGAGAGGTTTATTAATGGCACAACATTAAAATAGTTTTTTAACACGTCACGACATAAAAAAAAATTAATTATAAGATAATATGCAACTATTAGATTGCACCATGCCGCTAAACAAGCTACACAGAAAATGATATGAATGAATATTTCAGCCTCAATTATTTTCCTGCCTGTATGGTTAGAGTAAGGGTCCGAAAAACCCGTTCAAAATCTCGATTTCCCCATAGAGCTATACAGGAGATTCTTAGGTTGGGCGCATTGGCGTAGTCAGCTGATAAAAAGTGGCGTCACGCCAGAAGCACAGGGAGAGGGGCTGCTGCCAGCTCCTCTTACTTCTAACCTCCTTGATTGGTATAATATATATATATTTAATTCAATACTACAATGGGAGAATATACAGAATAAATTACACTCCAAACACTTGCGCTGCCCCATTATTAATGGTAAAACAAATGTAAAACTATTAAAATAAAAATTGGTCATTGTTTTAAGGATTATATATTATCTGTCCATTCTGGTATAATTTTGTCCATAATAATGAAAATTCATGATGGTAAAAAAAAACTTGCTCTTTTTAATTAATGTGTTGTGTGTTTTTTTGGAAAAACATAAATCTAGGGACTCTGCATTAATGTGATAAATCTTTGACTAATAGAGTAGTAAAATTTCAAAAATATGTTCTTTGAGAAATGCATCATTGTAATCTAGGGCTTTTACATTGTTACTAAAAACTGCAATTTCCTAAAGGGGCTAGTGAGTTCGTTTGCATGCGATTTTTTTTTAAATTGGAACAACTTTTCCTTACACGCTATGCTAAAATCAATGGGCTTTTCCGTAGATTCTAAGCTGCCACATTTGTGGGAACACCATGGCAAAATGACCTGAGAATGAGAATATTGGTTCTTTGTATACTCGGGCGGGGGGGGGGTCACAATGAGCAATAGTCTTCGTAGAAATCGACTTATCCACAGGTGGCGGAAGAAATTCCTTAACAAAACATTCACTATATAGTGATGCTCACTTACTGCAATGACTTCTTTGCTAATGCTGTAAATACCATGATAGCAAGCTGTATTAAATTTTAGAAAATCGCTGTTGGTCATCAAAAACAGGTACGCGCCAAGCGGGGTTCAACGGGTGCTAAGCACCCGGGCGCCAGATTCCGGGGTGGCAGGACCCACAATCAATTTTTTCGGTTGATAAATTAATATAAGTGACGTGGGAGAAGTTATGAAAACGTTATACTGTGAGAAATCGTAATGCTGAGTGGAACGTTTACTTTTTTTAATAAAAATAACTCGTTTATAATACAACAGAAAACGTCTTGAAATCAGAGAATAATTTTTACTGCTTTGTTCAGTAACAGATACCGCGAGCAAAGGATTGAAAATTCTTTTTCTACTTTTTTTAAATCTTGAAGATTTCAGCATTCACGAATGCGTGGCCAGCGCTATGACTAATGAGGCCAATATGTGGGAAAAACACAATGGACTATGACAAATGGGGCCAATATGTGGGGAAAATGCTGGTGACTATTTTGTTAAGGAAAAGCATAATTTGTCGACTTAAGACCCTCACACATTTTATGTATTTTGAGCGGCTCATACTTTGGTCGTAAATGCCGACGAAAATATTTCCTTACAGATTGTGAACATTTTCAGCATTGTTCAAGAAATGTATGCTTAATTTTCTGAATTACCTTATCGTTGGCAAATTTTCAAGAGAGAGCTTCCAGCGTTGACCGTAAAACAGGGTGAGGAAATATTATAGGATCGATGCAATACGGGTAGCGAGCACTGGGGTACAATTTCGATGTGTTCCACGATATTAGATATTTTGGTTAGAATAGTTAAAGAGACACCCGTCATGTTTAATATTACATGTATATACATCCTACTCCTCCTCAACCATTATCAATTTTCTGCTGGATGAAGGTCCCCCAAGTTTCTTTCACAACGGTCTGTCTTTGACCAGTCTCCTCCATCTTACTCCCGCATGCTTTCGAATTTCATCCACCCATCTCCCACGTGGTCTTCTTTTGGGTCTTTTCCTGTCTCTTGGAATCCAGTCTAAAATTTCGGTTGTCCATCGATGGTCCGTTCTCTTGGCAATATGTCCAGCCCATTTCATGGATTTTACTCTGATCATAATGTCTTCCACTCTTTATCATTTTCCTTACCCACGGGTTCCTCATCTTATCTTGCTTAGTTATATATACTGTGTGTGTGTGTATATCCATCGAGAAGCTGTAATATGTTTATCATCGTACATGACGAAACTTTTTGTTTACCGGTAATGCAGACATTTGTGTAAATTGACAGAGAGAGAGAGAGGAAGCTGACGTCTTAAATTATTCGTAACGTCATCTCAACTAGAGTTTTACAGATTTTTTCTTCAGTTTTATGTGAGATAGTAGTGTTTTATGGAAAATCTCAATTTACTGGAAATAGAAAATAATGTTGCTAAAGGTATTTATTTCATGTAAAAATTAATAAAAATTGAAAAAATATTCTCGTACAAGGATGTTTTTGATCAGGGGCTTGCCGCGCCCCTGATCAAAAACATCCAAATGCTAAGTGAACTAACAGTGAACTTAATGTCAAATGATCTATCATTAATTTATTATTTTACATTTTATTGATTATTTTATTTAGTGGTTGTGAAATATGCAAGAGGATATATGCTGTTCATATGCAAATAATATGGTTGGTAAGGTTTTATGGTTTAACAGTATTAATCTTCTGTCATTGCATTTTAATTGTTGAATTAACAGAAAGTGATGTTACAACTGTATGTAATTTTAATAGGAGTTATTTGGGCAAAGAATGTCCTTAATGCTATCTTGAATAAGATTTGTAAAGATTTACCTTGGAGACAATTATGTTGAATCCAACACTTACAGGTTCATAAATAAATACATACATCGCTCTTTCCAGAAACACATAGCATCCGAAAAATTGCTTTCAGCCGCCGCCGTTTAATTGAACCACGGAACTCTCGATAACCAGCCGAGCGCGTTAACTTTACACCACGGTGGCCAACAATCCACGGTGCTATGTGTAATTTTAAGTCAGCTTCGGACAACATAAATCCGTAAGTTGGGCTCAGCTACTGAGACGTCTCCATCTGGTGGGCATTAATGGCACTGGCTATATATATTATAGCAGTTATGTCAAAAATACACTTTATTGGCGAAAACATAAGGGGATACATGTGTACCACCTATGGAAAAATAAACTACAAAACAATGAGCGATACTGATGAAAAATTACAGGTGAATGTGACACGACAGTCAACTAAGGATGAAAAAATGTTAAAATCACTAGTAAGGAACAATACATGCTTGAGGAAGAAGATGCACAAGCAATAGTAATGATTAGTCATGGAGCATCTACATTGTATACACAAAGCAAAATTAAAGTACATGTATATGGTTAAAACGTAGGCTAAATTGATCACAAAATACTATTGGCAATCCGGGAAATCCCGGAGAGCACACTGCAAACAATATTAGCAACACAATTGTGTATTTCGTTAAACATAACCATTCTACATAATAAATGATAACTGCTAGGCAAACATTTCACAAGACAATACATAACATCCTGAGGCATTCACAGGCCTCACAGCAGTGGTCACAAAGGCCAAAGGGAGCACTACAAAACAGGTACAATGCGAAACAAAATCGCGAGCACGAAGGCCCGAACCTAGCCAAAGAGCTGGAGTATCGCATGTAGCATGATACATTTAAACATCAGGAGATTACATCATGCGATGACGTTCACAGTGAGAGCAGAGCACAAAACGACAGGTAAATATAGTTAGAAGAATATGGCTGTACAACGCAGTGCACAAAAAGAGGGGAACAAGTAGAACACAACAACAGCATGTACTGTGGTAAAGGTGCAGAACTGAACAGTTTCCACAAACGAGGAAACCACACACGGTATGTGACATAAAAACATTGTAAGTATTAAGGAGCATAGTGGAAACTTGGACAAACTCCCCAAGTGAAACACAAAGATACACAAAAATGCAAACTGCATGCCGTGCAGTATTGCATCGGTCCGAAAAAGCAATGACTTGGGACGAGCAAGAAATACATGAACTCGTAGTAGAAAATTCATAGGTACGAAAAGAAACCCTCTGCCGTGCAAGACAAAACACAATTCAAACAATACAAAACAAAGAGAGACATAGGTGCCCGGGGCAGTACAAGTGTAACACTCAGGGATACCAAACACCACACACAGGTAGTAAGTACAGGTGCAAAGAAGAAACAAATACAGCACGGTACATGCACACGAAGTACACAAAAATTGCAAAAAAACCCCTACAATACAAATCATAAGCAGTTAAATGACAAACGCTCAGCAGACATTGTGACGAAGCACCAGGAGGAGAGAACACAAAATCTTAACTGATGCATTCAGTAGGTCGAAGCTGGGAAAAAACAAACCAATCAGAAGGAAAAATCAATGGAAGATCCGGTGATTTTGAACCATCCGGTCCCCTGCGCCCAGGTAGACCGGAAAGAGGCTTGAGATTGAGGGGTGGAAGCAGCGAAGTTCTCCATGTTTAGTCGAGACACGATGCGATTCCTAAAAATCGACCGTAAGGCCGCGCCAGCAGAGAGGATACTTGGTGTGGTAGCATGAGAGCAGAGAGATTGATGATAAAGAAAAATGACATGTTTGACAAGTACGAAGAGATAGGCACAGGCATCCGGCAATGTAGCCGGGGGATGTTTGGTGAGCAAAAGCCACTCGTACGTTTGAAAAGGAATGTCTCTGGAGCAAATGGTGCCCACACAAGACGAAAGGCAGTATTGAGAAGTGGAAGGAGAACGGGACAGTGACAGTAGACATGAGGAACATCACCTTCAACACCACAAAAGCAGCAGAGAGAAGTAGAAGAAATAGATATGTGAAAGAGGGAAGAAGGAACAGGAAGTCGGCGGTGAAGAAACCGCCATTGGATGTTTCGCTCTAACGGGGTAGAAAGGGAGAGAAAGAGGCAGACCAGATAGGCAGCAGAAGAGAAGGAGAAGCCTCAGGAAGACCGTGCGGAGAAGTGAGGGGTGCACGGAGGAGTGCATAGATAGAAGCAGTAGATAAAGAAGAAATGGGAGCAACAGAGTCCCGAAAGGGAAGGAAGAAAGGAAGAGAGAGGCTCGGTCGAGAGACAGAAACAAGGCCAGTGTCAGAAACCAGAAGTGTGAAAAGGGTACGGAGAGCGGAGCGAAGAAGATCATACTCCTCTTCCAAGGTGGAAGAAGGGTCAGGGAAAAGAGAAGAGAGGGGTTTCCAGGTCAAATCGGAAGTTATTAAAGCTTCGACTGTGAGAATTCCTGAGCGAAACCAAGGAGGGGGGGGGAGAAATTATGGTTGTTCGGGTGGAAGAATCTGAGTGGAAAAGAAAAGAGGTTCTGCAAGCAGGTCCAGGGTGGTAGAGGGAGGAGCGCGGAGTAGCGGGAGAGAATGAAATACCGCTAGAGCGTCGATAAGAAGTGGTGGAAGGCGTTTAGAAGTAGAAGGAGATGAATCCATCCTAAGAAAAAGGAGCAAAGTAAAGGATGGATCATGAAGAGAAATAAAAGTATTCAGGGTAGAAGAAAGTGCAGGGGAGGGCGAAAGAGGAAGACGAATGAATGAGACGATTCGGTGAGCTCGATATTATGTTCTGACATCCGGGAAATGAAGACCACCAAATATTGTTGGCAGAGGAAGCATGGCAGCAGAAATCCAATGCTTAGATGTCCATATCACTGAAGTGAAAATACTATATATGGTAGAGAAATGACGCGAAGTAAACACACAGGAATCCCAGGGATAGAAGCATTGTGAGAGAAGATATCGATGAACAATTTGAGCACGTTGAAAGTAAGAGAAAAAGGAAAACATAAATTGCCCAAAACCAGCCGTGCGATAAAGTCGTGGGAGGAGAGCTTGCCAAGTGACGTTTCCTGCGATAAAGGAGTGTCCAAAATGAGCTCCAAGAAATTTTTGGGTTGAGGAGGACCATTCTTCTCCCCACGGTGAGTCAGTGCGGCCCGTCCAAGAATCATACCACAGACGAGCACTCTTCTGAACATTCAGGGCAGCACCAGAGAGAGCAGCATACTGTTCATAAGTGGCAAGAAGAGTATCAAATTGGTCATCGCGGCGAAGACAAAAGGTAACATCATCTGCATAAGCAGAGACAAGAAAACGGTGGTGCCGAGTACTAGAAATAATCGGTCCAACCGCAGGTATGAGAGACGCCCGACTTGCAATTAAAAAGGGCTCAAAGGCGAGAGCAAAGAGTTGTCCTGATAATGGACAACCTTGTCTGATGCCAGATCGAAAAGGAAACGGGGCCTTCAAACATGTGGCCGCCCGAACGTGCAAATTGGCACCCCGGTAAAGGCTAAGGATGAGAGAAACAAAAGCGGGGGAAAACCAAAGTGATTTAATACGGCAAAAAGGTAAGTGTGAGAAACGTTATCAAAAGCGGATTTCTGTTCAATATTAAACAAAGCTAGGGGTTCGGAATGTTTCAGTGCAAGGAAGGAAAGGTTATGAAGAAAGGAGATATTGTTAGAAATAGAACGACCAGGCACGGTATATATCTGGTCGGGGGATACGAGGAATGGAAGAACAGAATTTAGGCGGCAAAAAAGGAGTTTAGTGAAGAATTTGTAATCCAGGTTGAGAATGGAGATGGGGCGCCCATTCGACAAGTCCAGAAGGTCACCCTTCTTCGGCAGGAGGATGACATGTGCAGCAACTGTAAATTCCGACGTAAGAGCAGGAGAAGAAAAAGCACACGAAAAAGCGGCAGAGAGAAAAGGCAGCAGTGACGGAACAAAGGCCCTATAGAACGACAGCGGGAGGCCATCAGGTCCCGGGGAAGAGTGAAGATTGAGAAAGGCAAAAGCCTCCCTCAGTTCAGGCAAAGAAAAATCAGCAATGAGAGGGGCGCGGAGAGAATACGGGACCTGAGGGAGAGAAAAAAGGAAAGAGGAGGAAGAAAAAAAGAACCCTGCACAACCTCTCGGAACTTCTCCTGAAAGAAGTGACGGACATGAGAGCAGATGCGACTTGTGTTGCCATTAACGGTGCCATCAGACAATCGGAGATGTCTGATGGAAGTTGACGTGCGTCGCACGAATTCCATCTTCGAAAGGACTTCGAAAGAATGCGTCGATGGTGAAATACGAAGGAGCGGAAGACGACGTACTGCTTGCTGAGCAAACGGGTCGAGGCAGGCATGAAGTTCATCACGGACTGAGGCATAGTGCGGGTCAGACATTGGCGTCGCGGAAAGGAGTCCTCGTAGATTACCCACTTCCATCGAGCGAATGGTGGAAATAGTGAAGGAGAGTTGACGAATAAGCAAGAGAAGATCCCGTTTGACATCAAGCAAGAGAAGATCCCGTTTGACATCAAGCAAGAGAAGATCCCGTTTGACATCAAGCAAGAGAAGATCCCGTTTGACATCAAGCCACAAACGCAACGCGCTTGGGGTCGTTGTTAGAAGCAGCTTCCGATTAGAAAGGAACGTCTCAACTTCCTCACAAAAGGAACGGTCTTGCAAGAAAGTGTCATCAAATATCCAATGACGGCGCGTAGATGAAGGTGCTGGAGAGACACAAATTCATAGTGAAATGGCAGAATGGTCGGAAGAAACAGTAGGTTAATGTCGAGCAGCAGTGATAGCAGGGAGTAAAGAAGCAAAAACATACGTATATACGGTCCAACCGCGCAGCAGTAGAACCGAACTTCGGCGGATTACACCACGTAAAGGAAATGGAATCTGGATTTAGCCGTCTGAAGGAATCGACAAGTCGAAAATCATCAAGGAGCTGAGTCAGCTGTGAAACCAAATTCATGCGGTAATCGCCATATGACGAATTTCTGTCAATAGAATGCTGCAGCGTACAGTAAAAATCTCCCCCAAGAACAAAAAATTTCCCGGGAGGAATCGCTGCACGAATATTACGGAAAAGAGGAGCAACATATATTTCATCAGTGGGGATATATACATTAAAGATGCGAAAAGTGACATCATGCACACAAAGGTAAATCACTGAAGGAAATATAGGTGCAAATTTTTCACAGAAATAGGAGCTGAGTCAAAAAACGCTGGCGCACTCCTATAGCTATACTACCATATCGCGAAAGGATATACGAGTTGTAAAAGGTGTACGGCCAGCGTCTCCATAGGTGAGTAGGAGTGTCACCAGAGCCGTGAGTTTCCTGGAGAAGAACATCTCCACCAGCGGCAGAAATGTCCTCATAGACGAGAGCGTTCAACACTGGTGCCGCGAACCCGCGACAATTCAAGGAAGTCACAGTGAAAGTAACAAGTCTCTAGAGGCAGAGGTAATCTTGTCCAAATGGGAACAGAAGTTGTTTTACCGCCGTTGGATGCACTTCTGAGTGGCAGCATCCTCGGCAGATGGACTCTTGATATTATTGTAAAGAGTTAACAGTTGTGCCAGTTGATTCGCAACTGCTGTGTAGCGACCTTCAAATCGGTTGACATAGGCGGGTAAATTAGGAAGAAGAGTCTTGACACAAACAAAGTCGTGCAATTCGTCATAAGGGAGTGGAGTGTCCGGAAACACATTCATGTGTAGGCGTGCGGAAAAATCCTCAAGAGGCAGGAGGTAGATGACTGGCTTGGAAGACTTGACAGGGCGACTCGAAACAGTTGATCCAGCAGGCTGAGTCGGAGAGGTTTGAGTAGAGTGGCCAAATTGTCGCCGTCGTTTCGAAGAGTAGCGAGGATGTTTGGCTTCCCTTTTGTCAGTATGGGTCCGGAGGTAGCCCTTCGTCCCATCACTCATTGCTTGGTCGCTGACGCTTTGATAGGCTGTCATCAGCGGTCGAGGTCTCGGCATCAGACTGGTCAGTCGCAACGAACTCAGCAACTGCTGTAGGGTCCGCAGGAAAACGAAAAGATGTTAAAGATTGTAGAACTGGGTAGTGTTCCTCGGAAAGAGAAGGCGGGACAACAATTGGCGCAGAAGTTCCCTCTAAAGGTAGGTTGCTCGCAGGAACCACCGTCGGTGACGGAGCGCTACTAGGATCTTGATGAGAAGGCGTCGGTGAGACGGGCGAAACAGACTTTGGTGGAGCAACTGGACACTGCTTATAATAGTGACCAACCTGGTGACATTGACTACAACGGAATTCCGTCAGGAAGTTTATTTGCCTGATCTGATCCTCGCACCGAACAGTGAAGTGTGTTGGAAGCCGTTCGATATATATTAACTAGCCGTTCGATTGCTTCTTGCGATAGAAATATGACCCTCGCAACACGGCAACACCATGGATCGACGCATGTCGTGGATCACGTAATGAGTCGTTTCGCGCAGCAGAATGCGTTTGTATGCCTCCAACTACCCGACCAACCGAAGATAAAACAGCATACAGCATGAGATCTGTCACTTCCAACGGGACCGAGTAGAAAGAAACGTTAATGGGTCTTTGGGCCACCGGTTCTGCAGAAAGATGTCTATCACCAATTGTGAGGCCAGATGTTAGGACAGATTTCTCCATTTCAGCCGTAGCCAGATAAACGACCACAAGTCGTCCTCTTCAACACATTTGCGGAATAGATTGAGATGGGAACCACTGTTCAATGGCATCTGCATATACTCGCCAAGGAGTGTCCGGAAGGGCTTCGAAATAGACGCCTTTCGAAAGATTCTCAGTAAAAGCTATGCCAGCTGGAGAGCTGGCTGGGATATTAAGCACGATATTATTGCCAGCTTTGGAAATGAAAGATTTCAGCTTTTGAGCGCCAACATAATTATTCTTGTATGCTGGACGAGAGACTTTTGAGGCTGCAACAGAAGAAAACGAAGATAATGACGTGACGTACTGGGAAAGGCAAATTGGCACCGCCACGAGCGGATGCTTGCGTAGCAACACCCCCATCTGGATCATCAGAAAAGTAAGAGAGATTAGGGCTATCACCGTCCCCACCGGAAGTCGCCATCTTTAATGGCGACGCCCAGTAGCGAGCTTGGCCAGCTTGGCCAAACGTAAACAAGATGAATTACAACAAAATAAGTACTCACCGCGCTAGGAACGGAGCAAAATGAAATACGATACCTTTATACTTAAGGTGAACGTGAAACTAAGGAGCGAAGAGTCCAATAACACACCTAAATCACAAGAAAATCGCAGAGCAACAATACGGTGCTATGTGTATTTTTAAGTCAGCTTCTGACCACATAAATCCGTAAGATGGGCTCAGCTACTGAGACGTCTCCATCTGGTGGGCATTAACGGCACTGGCAATATACATTAAAGCAGTTGAATCCAGAGGACGAGATTTCTCTTGGATTTAACTTTAAGTTTCTGATACCTTTATACTTAAGGTGAACGTGAAACTAAGGAGCGAAGAGTCCAATAGCACACCTAAATCACAAGAAAATCGCAGAGCTACAATACGGTGCTATGTGTGTTTTTAAGTCAGCTTCTGACAACATAAATCCGTAAGATGGGCTCAGCTACTGAGACGTCTCCATCTGGTGGGCATTAACGGCACTGGCAATATACATTAAATCCAAAGGGCGAGATTTCTCTTGGATTTAACTGCTATAAAATATATAGCCAGTCCCGTTAATGCCCACCAGATGGAGACGTCTCAGTAGCTGAGCCCATCTTACGGATTTATGTTGTCAGAAGCTGACTTAAAAATACACATAGCACCGTGGATTGTTGGCCACCGTGGTGTAAAGTTAACGCGCTCGGCTGGTTATCGAAAGCTCCGTGGCTCAATTCCACGGTGGCGGCTAAAAACAAGTTTTCGGATGCTATGTGTTTCTGGAACGTGGAAAGAGCGATGTATGTATTTCTTTATTTACTGACGCCACGTATTTGGAGGATTTTCACTTACAGGTTCAATAGTTTGACCCAACTATTGAACATACTTTTGTAAAATAATAATTATTATTTGGTTTTCTTGTAAAGGGTATTTCTGGCTATGTTATTTTTTTATTGTAGTTGACCTGTTATGGAATTTAATTTAACGTTTTTTGATATATAATTACTATATCCTGTATGGGTACATATGCTCATTACGCATTGTGGGTCCACTCTGGAGTGATATGTATAATTTTTTTTTATATTAGGAGATGTGTTTGGGGAGGTTTTTTGTGTGTGTGTGTGTGTGTGTGTGAAAACGTGGAGTTTATATTTATGTCACATATGTATACACAAAAGTGTTGAATCTTTTTTTCAAGCTGTTTTCCTTATTTATATTTATTATTTATTGTAAGTATAGCCATGGACATAAACAGATTTGATTCTATGTTCCTAAATACTGAATGAAATTTTAAATGTAATGAAAAATAAGTTACCTGCTATGACACCTATGCATATTTTGTGTTATAAGGTAAAATCTTTGAAAGCTGGTGTGATGTGAGCATAAGAATGACCTTTCTATGGAGAATATATGAGCATCCATGTTCATTATTTGTTTTGTATTTCTTTATTTTCCCCTTATTCTGGTTGAATACAGTTTGAATGATTTAATACAGCAGCGAGATTTCGAAAATATGACCTCTTAATAGCGACCCTTCACTTACTGTAAAATTTGAAGTAAGGAAATATATTCGACTTCAGAAACTTAAATTAGTGAGATTACTGAAAATATTAAATTATCTGCACATATCAGGCAAGTCATTCTATTCTTTCAGCACCTAACCTTCTGTGAAAAAATCGCATTCCAATTTTTGTTTCGTAATGTCTCCGAGTTTAGATTCCCGAAATGCTGGTTTCTTTCTTTCTTTTTTTTCTCTTTTTAGAAATCTTGTGAAATTAAGATGAAAAAAACATTTTTATTTACACAGTTGCTTAAACAGTAAGGTTGTATAATTGATAATTATTAAATCCCTCATTTTATCTGTCTAAACACCTCGTAGCTTCACTGGTTTCCATAATTTCAAAGCAGCTTTTTGCCTGCTTGTGACGTCACACGCAGCGCGGGCGGTGACTTATGGATGCCAATGCTACATGGATAGGAGTGGTGTCTCCATCTAATATAAGCTCGATGATCGTATCTCAGAAGTAATCCCCACGTGACACATAAAGATAAGCCCCACCCACTAGTGTCGTCACTGAAACTGAATACCGCCCTCAGATTGGCCGAGATTTCCCCAGTCCCATGTTAACGTAAGGTTTGCTTAAATGCAACCCGGACCCAAGGTATGTAGAGAGACAACGACCAGAACAAGCAGGAACGTGATTAATGCAGTCCGACGAATGGATGCTGAACTCCGCTTGACCAATGAACCAACATACTATCCAGGAATTGGAGCACCCAGTTACCTGGACTTCGCCATATGTAACAATATCAATTACGCTAAGCGAACTCGTGTCATTCATGGAGCCAACTCGGACCATAACCCTGTGTTACTTCAAATAACAATGAAACACAGGAATTTGGGAAGTGCACGAAAAAAGATCAATCTCAGGAAATTTAGGCAAGCAATTAAGGAGGTACCTATCTGTTTATGCAAACAATGTGAAACAACAACTGAGGTTGACAATCTTTTTTTTTTTTTTTTTTTTTTTTTTGATTGGAGGTTTAACGACCACCGTGAGCAACTCAATGGGCTATAAGCAGTCGCCCGTCCCTAATTTAGGGTCACTGGTTCCAGGGAAGGGAGAGAGCCAGTGCCGTAAGACAAACACAACATCCATGCCTCACCGGGATTCGAACCCGGACCCCTTTCGGACGAATGATCAGAGGCCATCGCTTAGACCACTGCGCCACCGGGGCGGCTGACAATCTTATTGAAACACTTACTAATACCATAAACCGGGTAATGGAGAAATGCAGTGTGGACATAGAGCCACAGAAAAACCCGTACCACCTACCCACCAAGGTCAGAGCGGAAATCGCTAGGAAGAACCAGGTCCGAAAGAGATGACAACGAAATCGAACGGCAGCAAACAGAAATGAGTACTTACAATTAAATGCAACCAAACAGAAGCTCATCAATAAACACAGAAATGAGGCGTGGGGAACTAAACTGGCTGGATTGGATATTACAGGCAAAGACACGCTATGGAAAATGGCCAAAGCTCTCAAAGTGCGAACCATAAATCAACCAATGCCACTCAAAACAACAAAGGGTAACCTCGTCTACACCAACCAGGAAAAACCTGAGGTGTTTGCAATACACCTAACGAGGCAGTTCACCCTGAATGATCCGGCTAACCTAGACAGATATCCGGAAATTACTAACACACTTAAGAGTTTTGGGGTCCAAAAGCCTGAAAGTGACTACTACTTGAAAGATGGAGGAAAACAAGACTCTCAACCCCCCCCCCAACCTTTACGAAAGTCTAAGTTCAAAACATAACCAGGAAACTCAAAAACAAGAAGGCACCGGGAGGGGATGGCATCAACAATCGAATTTTAAAATACCTCCCAGCTCCCTATTTAGAGGCACTAACGCACATAATAAACCAGGCTGTGAAGCTAGGATACTTCCTGGAAGATAGCAAGCATGCTACCCAAAAATGAACCGGGAAGCCGTGACCCCGGCAATAACAAACCGATATCACTACTCCCAGCTTTTGGAAAAATATGCGAGCGACTCCTACATATACATATCATGGCGTATTGTAGAGCGCACCAAATTATACCGGATACGCAATGTAGATTTATGACCGGCCACTCTACCGTGCATCAAGCCGGCAGAGTGACTGAGAAAATACTGCACTGCAAAGCTTCAACCTCAAACAGGCAACAGCAGCAATTTTCCTTGATGTGGCCAAAGCCTTCGTCAGAGTCTGTCACCAGTAACTCATACATAAAATGATACGGCATGATTTCCCTATGTGGCTAACACAAGTTATGCAATCATTCCTTACCAACCGAAAATTTAAAGTTAAGATCCAGGACTCGTTTTCCAAAACATACACTCTACATGCGGGTGTACTCCAAGGGTCTGTTCTGGGCCCCATACTCTATAATATTTACATAGCTGATTTTTCGAACGATAAAACGAATAAAGTCATGACTGCACTTTATGTTGATGACACTGCACTACTGAGCTCCTCCATGAGCTATGAACTCGTAATCATACAGTTACACGATTTCCTACCGACCATAGAGGCGTACTTCAATAAATGGAACATCAAAATCAACACACGCAAAACGCAAATCATTTTGTTCCGCAGAAACGGGCAAAGAACAACACCGGAAGTCCAGCTCACACTTTTTGGACAACAACTCAGCTGGGTGAAAAAGATTAAATACCTAGGTCGCACGATGGACCAATCCCTCACCTGGGGAGTACATATCATGAATTCACTAAATAAAGCCACGCAAGTGAAGCACATGCTGAAACCCCTTATTCGAAAATCAAGTAAACTTCAGTTAAAACACAAAAAGACGGTATGGAACCTCTACATACTCCCAATAATTACACATGGCGGCGCCATTTGGGGCAACTGCTGTGACACATACCTAAACAAACTACAAGCGTTCCAGAACGGCGTCATGAGAATTATGTTCAACCCACCACCGTTGACCAATTATCTAACTATTAATGAAAAATATCAGATAAAAAGCATGGATGAAGTCCTGTTCGCTTTGGCCTATAAGTAATAAAAACAATCCCCAGTTTATCGGAATAAATTAGTCCCGCAAGCTGTAAATTATAGAGCTGAGGATATTCAAGGGTATAAACGACCAAAATGTATGATTAACAGGCTAAGAGAACGCATAGAGGAAAGGTAAACTCAGTTGAAAGCACAATATCTAAAGCATAATGAGACGCAATAATTAAATTAATAAAAAAAAGGCTCTTTTACGAGCCGACACATAATTTAAAAAACTACTAATATAGCTAATTACTCGCAAAAGAGAACGCGTCCTTTTCTCACCCCTTAGCCTGAACTTCCCGACATTCAGAAGTAAGGCATATCTCTCTAAAAACTCCTATTTTCTCCCTCTGTCTGTCTTTCTACCTTTCCTATCAGAATCTCTTCCCTACTCTCTCGCTCTCACCGGCTGGACCTACGGCGTCACGGTGATTCCTGAGCATATTCAGCTTTGCAATGAAGATAGGTACATGCCTGCTAAACTCGTTAGGGCTAGTGCTCCAACTTAAGGAAGAGCACCCCAGTTTCCACACTCTCCCTGAGCGACAAGTTACCCAGACGAGATATGGATCCCAGCTACGCAGATGCTGTGGACCGCTTTAGCTGTGCGGCCGAGCTCCTTGAAAACATAATGCCGGAGGAAGAATTTCAACTGTGGAAGAGGCGCACAAGTCACTTGCCTGGCGGAACTTCTCAGGATGTGTAAAGCCCTATACACCATAATGGACAAGCACAGACAAACCTGTGTATCACAGGATGAGCTTCGAAGAGAAGTATATACGGCAACGAACCTACTCTAGAGCAGCAATGACGGCGGATTGGCAGCTCTAGAGAATGGCATAGAGGCCAAAATACACAAGGTTGTGAAGGATGAAATTGGCAACGAGGAAACGCCGCAAAGCATCACCACAAATGTGGCAAAGATCATACTGCAACACCAGTCAGCGAATAACGCAGCGGAAGCCGGAACCAACGGAGAGGCTGGCCAGGAAGTGGCCAGCAAATTTGTTTTTAAGGTTGTCCCGATTTCCATGACCATGGAGGCTATTGCAGTGGCTTTCACCCGGAACAACATAGGTCACCATTTGGACAGAGTAACTCATCCTTTGTCAGGAAGGCCACGAGAAATACTGACATGCTATTCTAGCATGCAGAATTTGCCTGAACGAATAGTGCCAGCTGGAATAGAACTGACAGTGGAGAGATACTGTACTGAAGGTAAGAAGAGAATCCGAGAACATGCGCAAGCGGACAGGCGCCGAGACCGATCGCCACCACGGCCCAAGAGAAGGAGATCAAAATCTCGAGACCAAATAAGGGACAGATCTAAATATAGAAGCCCGAGAAGGTGAACACGCAATGACAGCCCAGGAAGAAACCCTGTGGAAGACAGGCTCAAAGTGCTAAAACTGTTCCTAGGATAGGAGGTATAAAAAAAGGCCCTTTTTACACACAAGTATTTCAAAAAGGATTACCATAGAGTTATTTTTTGATTTTTGATTGGAGGTTTAACGACCACCGTGAGCAACTCAATGGGCTATAAGCAGTCACCCGTCCTTAATTTAGGGTCACTGGTTCCAGGGTAGGGAGAGAGCCAGTGCCGTAGGACAAACACAACATCCGTGCCTCACCGAGATTCGAACCCGTACCCCTTTCGGGCGAATGATCAGAGGCCATCGCTTAGACCACTGCGCCACCGGGGAGGCTCATAGAGTTCAACAGCAATGGATATAAACATAGGGGGCGTCGCTCAAATCGCTACGAAAACCCGAGATAAAAAACTTAAAAAAAAACAAAAACAAAAAATGGCTCTTTCGGGAACCGACACAATTCTAAATAATATAGCTAATTGTTCGCAAAAGACAACGCGTCCTTTTCCCACCCCTCAGCCTGAACTTCCCGACATAGAGAAGTAAGGCATATCTCTCTAAAAACTCTAATTTTTCTCCCTCTGTCTGCCTTTCTACCTTTCCTATCAGGGTCTCTTCCCTGCTCTCTCGTTTTCACCGGCTGGACCTAAGGCGTCACGGTGATTCTTTGTTTTTTTTGATTGGAGGTTTAACGACCACCGTGAGCAACTCAATGGGCTATAAGCAGTCGCCCGTCCCTAATTTAGGGTCACTGGTTCCAGGGAAGGGAGAGAGCCAGTGCCGTAAGACAAACACAACATCCATGCCTCACCGGGATTCGAACCCGGACCCCTTACGGACGAATGATCAGAGGCCAGCGCCTTAGACCACTGCGCCACCAGGGCGGCAGGGTATTTTCACAAGTAAGTTTAATGTTCTGCTCATTGTTGTTCATAATGCCTTTGGCTGTAGTTCAAACAATCTTTATTGGTCTGAAAGCACGACAGAATCATACACGCTCATAAAACATGAGAAATAACTTAAGAACAAACATGAATAATTACAAATGCCGGATCATGACCCCCTCCGAAAATAAACCAGAAAGTTAAAACGGGTGAGAAACTATCACAGTATCTACAATGGTACACACAGAAATCAAAACATTAACCTAAAGGAAAAAGAACACATATGGTGCCTCAAGGAGGAATTTGATAACAATATATGAGAACGACATATGTCGGAGCAAAACTAGCCTCTGGAAAAAACCATAAAGTTATAAGATTTAAGTGGCGATACATTGCCAACAATCGCCCATGAATAGACCAAAACATTGTGCAAATAATACAGGAAAACATAGTGGTCGACATAGATAACCAACTTATACAAACACAATGCAAAACCACAAGGAGGAAACACAACAAACTTGTACACTATAAAAAACGAAACACATGTGCAAATCTCAAAACATCAGAAAAATAAAAAAATGTCACATGCAAGGAGCTGTGCAAGTGATTAACAGATAAAACATGTGGGCACTAAGAAAACTCCTCTGCTATACAATGCACTGAAAGTTTGCACATTACGCAACATAATCAAAAACAAAAACGGCGTCAGAACAGTACATGAAAAACAAAATATGATAACACTAAAGAAATGAGCAAAATGCAACAATACGGTAAAGGCAAACAAACAAGACAGAAGGACTAGGAAAGGAGCAAATAAATTCTCATAGTAAACCCTGGGTTATGTCATAGTGAGAAACGTAGGAGTCAGCCGATTTCCATGGCACCAAGCAATTCATCCAGAAAATTCACAATTCATGCGCAATAAGCATATAAACATGACAATTCCTCCATTAGAACATTGTACAATAGAACATAGTAATACTGAGGCAAGTCAATGGTTCAGCACAATACCAAGATACAATACAAATTGCTCGGGATTACAGCACCATCACAAATATACTACAAAACACATACACAGAACAGCAAGGAAAGGGTTAGAACACGTCATTCAACGCATACGAAACAAGAGTCCTCAAACTCACGAGGATGGAAAAAGGTATATGGCCATATCCCCCATAAATGGTCCGGGGTATGTGCATCGCAGTTAGTCTCCTGTAATAGTAGAAGATCTGCCTGGGCAGAAACCAAATCCTCAGACACAAGAGAGTGAACCTCCGGGGTAGCAAAACCCCTACAATTAAACGTCGTAATCTGGAATGTTCAAATCCACTGTCGGCTGATGTATTGTGGAAGTAACAGCCTTAAACTTCTCTACTTGGCGGTGAATCGTTACAAGTTCGCCATAATCACCAGCAGCTTCGTCCACACTTTGAATATCCGCTGCCACATGGGTAGGCTGTTGAAGAACAGACGGTATGAGCGCACCCGCTCAAGAAAAAGAGCTTTTTTCTGACTTTTTCACATCAAAGCAGAGCAAATTATAAAGTTGCTGGTGAGATAAAGGTTGCTCTAATATTTTGTAATGCCGCAGCTGTTGTGCAAAATCATCAAAGGGAGGGACACCCGAGGACACCTCAATGTCCATAGACATTTCATAATCTTTGAACGCAGCAGGAGAAGTACGCTTCTTACTTGAAGCACGAGGAGAGAGACCAGGAGGTTTTCCGCGTTTAGCTTTGGCGCCGCCACCGCGGGGAGCCAGTCGCTTCTCGTTTCGAGGTCTGGAGTCTGCCACAGATCCATCACAGGGAGCAGGGTCACCAGCACTGCAATGGGTATCCTCGGAAAAAGGGATTGAAAAATCAGCATCCGAAGCACCGCTGCAACCATCTGAATGTCCAGGAACATCAGGGGTGAGAAAAGGTGGCCTAGTCCGGTCCTCCGGGGATTCTTAGCACCCTCTGCCTTCATGTCGCACTGGCCGCTGCCTTGGCCAGGTACATTCCAGCTGCCGGAGACTGAAGGCCAAGATTTAAGTTGTGGAGTCATTTTGGAGGGGTTTGGCCATAACTCACCACGCTGGCCAAGCGGGTTGGTGAGTGTGCGATAGCATTTCCTCTAATCCCGATGGTATAGTTATACCGCTATTGGCGGTCGTCAGAGCCCCTTTAGTGGGAACAATATGTACCACGAGAAGGCGGGGTTGACATTTGTCAAGGAGAGGCTGTGATGCTACGCATCACCTGACCTTACATCCCATCTTATTTATATGTATTCATAGCTGGAATGAGACATGTTGGTGCCAAAGGCAGAATAAAAAAAAAACGCCAATTTTCTCACTTATGTGATAGTACAATCGTTTCAAATACATTCAATTGTTTATATCAAGTTGGAAACACATGGAATAATTAATATAGACATAAATCAAGCTGTTCTTTCCTTGTAACGTTACCACAGAAATTTGAAAATTTGATCGTCCTGTAATGGGAATCGAATCCGCATCTCCCGATTTTGCGCTGGAGTATGCTATTCATTACACCACCCAAGACAATGAAATCCAAACAACTCAGGTATTTAATCTGAAACGTCAGATTTTGATGAGACACGTTTGTTTCGACTGGTGCAGTGAAATCAAAGTCAGACGTTTCAGATTAAATACCTCAGTTGTTTGGATTTCCTTGTTCTGGGTGGTGTAATGGTTAGCATACCCGAGCGCAAATCAAGAGATGCGGATTCGATTCCCGTTACAGGACGACCAAATTTTAAAATTTCTGTGGTTACGTTAAAAGGAAATAAGAGCTTGATTTGTATCTACATGTATTTACACTGTTTATTTAGTGCCATTCATTAGTTAGCGTCCTCTGTAGAAATCTGGCTGCTCCTTCCATAAATCTCGCAAAGAATTCAACATGAAGTCATGGAATAGGAATGTTAGTTGCATTATGAATAAACACTTAGTGCCGTATACAAATTCCAGAGCTCAAAGTGCTTATACATAAAAAAGAATCAACAACCCTACTCCAAGACTTTGACTTGAGTAATGCTGCACTTTGGCATTTTGTTCAAAAGCACAAAAGGTCAAGAACATAACTGAAGCACGTGTGTGCTTGAGTTATGTTCTTATGGTAACAATATGAGGTAATTTTAAATTGAAATTACTACAAAAATAGGAACATTTCTTGAACGATTTCCACAGTATCCTGGACTTTCATGTGCTCTATTGGAATTAAATATTAACCTATTGTTAAAGCACCTATTTCCATATTTTTGCCATTGTCCTTTTTGTGCAAAAAACTTTAAAAAAAAACTTAAAAACCAAATTAGAAAGACACGAGTTCCTTGAGGTATTTACATCAAATGAAAGTTGGCTACTGTATTCAGATGCACATAGTATTCTTAATATCTCTGCAGCACACACTAAAGTGCAGCTCTTTCTGTCTTAAACATAGCATTCTAAAGTGCTGCCATCTATTGAGATCAAAAGGTTCAGCAAAATGTACACAATAACAACTCTAATGTAAACAATCAAACAACTAATGTAAATATTACCTTTTCTTTCTCTTGTTTTTGTATTTCCCTTAGTACTGATTATATTCTAATATTACTATATCTATTACTACAGTTTTATTATTTCTTTTTCATTATGGATAACTTTCTATGGATCTTGTAGACCCATTTTTATATTTTCCAATAGTGACTGATTCAGAATAATGTTCTTTTTTTGATTTAGGGAAAGAAACAATTTTGTTTTTACAAATTTTGAAAATTTAAATATTTTACTCAATGTTAAAAAAAGTGTTTCTTCTTCTTTTTTTTTTGTCAATTTTTTATATTACTGAAATTAAAAAGTTGGCTTATTCAGAGTAGACAATAAATAAACAGTTCACTCAGAAATAATACACCATAAATTATTCATTATCTCCGGCTGTTTTATTTCATGTGTAAACGCTTCATGTCTTATGACCTGAAAAGAATCAAGGGACACAAAACATCTGCACATAAAATAAAACAGCCCTGAGGTAAGCAATATTTCATGGTGTATTATTTCTGAGTTAATTATTACTTATTTACTCATTTTTATGAGTTGACTTCATCCTTTTTTTTTCTTTTTTTTTTTTTTTTGTACTACCTATATGTATGAAAGAGTAGTACGGTGAATTTAATTAGAATTTCATATACAACAGATCATTCTAATAATTTACAGTCATGTTTATTTTTAATAATAAATTTCCTTGGGTTGAAAGTGAATGCCTCCCTCTCCCTCTCTCCCTGAAAAAAAAACCAGTTATATTTTTTTACCTATTTTACACAGTTCTATTGTTAAATTTTTTATGTATGGAAAAGAACCCAAATATTTGTTTTTCTTTATTTTTATAGTTAACTGTTTGATTTGGAAATCTTATAATCATATACCCATATTACCTTATTTACAACTTTAGTTTTATACCTAAAAATTTTTGCAACTGATTTGATCCAAGTTATTCCTTCTTCTTTGATATATACAGAACACAATTATAAGAAGCCTGCACTTAAGGAGATCTCAGATTGAACGGGAAAAACTGGAGCTTTTGCTTAGTATAATGCTAAATCAAAGCAAATTTAGTCACTTTTAAAGAACAAAATTCAGCAAACAGCGGCCAGAAAACTACCCTGACTGATGGAGACAGGGAAGCATTAAAGAGGACTTTTACCAGTAATAAGACCATAGTGCTTAAAATTAGTGTGTAGCTCAATCTGCATCTCCAGACACCTGTATCAATGAAAACCTTGCACAGGGAACTGCATAAGCAAGTAATTCATGGTAGAGCTGCTATTGTAAAACTTCTGATGACCAGGTTGAATGCACAACGGAGGCAGCAGTACTGCCAGGAGCATACAACGTGGACTGCCAACGCAATTGAGCGTGTACGTGGTTGGATGTATCCACATTCACTCTTTTCCCCACTGCAGGTCATGTTTACATGTGGAGAACACCGTCAGAAGCGTACAACTCAGACAGTCTGCTTCCAAAAGTGCAGCATAGTGGTGGTTCTGTCATGCTCTGGGCAATCATATTGTGGTTCTCAGCAGCTCCCCTGATTACCTTGAAAGGACGAATGACTGGCAGGGCGAATGAAACCATTTTGGCCGACCAAGTCCCTCCAGTGGCTCAGGCATTGTTTCCTGCAGGGGATGCCATCTATTAAGATGATAATGCTTCAATTCACTGAGCTCAGAATGTCCAAACATGGTTTGAGGAACATGAGAACAAACTTTCACACACTCATTGGCCTCCCTAATCACCAGACGTAAACATCATCGAGCCACTGTGGTCTGTGTTGGAAAACAGAGTAAGATCCCCTAATCCCCCTCCTGCATCTCTCAAGGACCTGGAGCAGTTTCTGCATGAAGATTAGTGCAACATCCCACTAACCACCATCCAGGATTTCTATGCATTCATACCAAGAAGGTTCCAGGCAGTTTTGAATGCCAAAGTTGGTCCCACACCCTATTAGGTACGTAAAACCTTCTTTTCCTAGGTGTTCACATTATTCTGTCCAAATCCTGTATGTCCAAAGTATTCTTGACTTCTGAGACAATGCCTGAGCAAGATGAGCAGAGAACCCTGCATCAAATTTTGCCATAAACGCAGCTACACATCATCTGAAACAATTTTAGGGGGTTCAACACAAATTGAGGAGTGGTATCAGTGCTTCAATCAAAGATGGACAAATGTCTGTTGAGGGTGATGAATGTTTAAGAAGGCTTTCCATGAGAAGAAGCCCTAAACTAAATTTCAGAAAGTATATGCAGTACACAAAGCGGGAATACTATCATACAATTCTCAGTCACTTGCAACAAACTGCAAACAAAAAGTACCATCACACAATTATCTGTCACTTACAACAAACTGGAAAGAAGAAGTACTATTACACATTTCCTCATCACTTACAACAAACTGGAAAGAAGAAGTACTATTACACATTTCTTCATCACTTACAACAAACTGGAAAGAAGAAGTACTATTACACATTTCTTCATCACTTACAACAAACTGGAAAGAAGAAGTACTATTACACATTTCTTCATCACTTACAACAAACTGGAAACAAAGAGTGCTTCCAGGTAGTTCTTCGTAACCTACGAGACGCAGTTTGGTGGAAAAGACTAGTGCTGTGGCAGCGAGCTGGCCTGCAACTACACCATGACCATTCCACATGCCCACTACTCTCACCTCATTTAGGCCTTTCTTGTCCAAACACTGGATTGAATGTCTGTTGATAATGGAGTGTATAAACGCTGAAATGATCGAGAAAGTGCAAGCTGCAGTCACAGAAAACTGCACAACCCTGATTAGAGATCAAAAGTGATCGCTCTTGTCTATGAGATGCAGTGTAGTGAAAAGAAACCTGTGTTGTGGCAGCAGCACCATGTCTATGCTCCATGCCTATTCACCTCAAAACATTCAAGCATTTTTGACCAAATACCAACTTCCACAATTCAGGCAAGATACAGTCTCTGCAGATGTGGCACCTTGCAACTTCTAGCTGTACCTAAAGTTGACAATGTCTTGAAGGAAAGAGAGAAAATTTCAAGCCACAGCAGAGATAAAGAACATGTTGCAGCATCTATTGGCAATTTGTAAAAGTGACTTACAAAGTATGTTATGTTCAGTGGACAGTATGCTGGAACAAATAAATAGTGACAGAAGGTGCCCACTCTGATGAGAATATGGACAGCAACATTACATGTTACTTCATTTTGTTTTCCTGACCCTAAGTTGGATGTTACTTGATCAGACCTTGTAAAGCATCAAATTCACTTGGTTGAAAATCTGCTGGAATGAAGATATCATTAACACATCTACAAAAAAAAAAAAAAAGAGATTTCTTTGGCAATTTTTCATTAACACATCTACAAAAAAAAAAAAAAAAAAAAAGAAAAGAAAAAAAGATTTCTTTGGCAATTTTTCATTTATATTTTGTTCAATTTGGTTCATCATCACTTCTGCAAAACTATAAATAATAGGGATACCACGGGTCCTCCAGTTTTTTGCCTCTAAAATTTTACTTTGATGAATAATTGTTTTGAAAACTACATGTAGAAACTTCTTCTAATAGGTATACTTCAGTGGCGAAGTGTCAATGGAAGCAAGGGAAGCATTGCTTCCCTTCGGTTCATGCGCTTTCTTTTGCGCGAATTAAAAATATGTAGCATTAAAGTAAAATAAAAATATCACACCAACATAACGCAGCAGGCATTTTTTTTCAGTATCTTTTGTTTTTAAGAAAGCAAATTCATATTTGTATTTTTACGAAAACAAGAACAAATGTCTCGTACGTAAGTTGCTCGTTGGAAGCAACGCAGATAATGCATCCAGCTGAATCTTAGTACACGACATGCCCACCTGCAGAGTGGCCAACCACAGCCAGTAATGCTATGCATAGAGCTTGGGGAAGCATTCTCCCAAATGCTTCCATGGCGCCGAAGGCAGAATCACACAAGAAAGTTTCAAGGATAAAGCCACTAACTTGAGCATGCGCTCTTTCCAAACATTCAGTTATCAGACTCAGCACTCAGAGGACTGCCATAAGAATAGTTTGAAGTTGCAGTTTGTCAAAAGTTTTCTGTGTTAGTGAAATTAGTTGATTCAGTTCCATTATTGGCTTATGGTTTGAACTTTCAGAAGTTTTATGTCGCACGCTCTTTAGCGTTGACATGTCATTATTTCAAGAATATAAAAGTAAACATTACTTTTACTAGTGTAGCTATTAGTTTCTGGGACTCTTCTGAGAAATGTAAGCGCCATGGAAGTAATGGACTCTGGCACACCTACAGTACACAGCCACATGAACTCCCAAAACCCCGAAGACTGCATAGAAAATATACTTTCTCTATCTTTTGGATCATTTTCATAATCATATAAAATCACAATTATAAATAAAAAAAAAATCTCTATAAAAATCATATAAAAACACATTTATATAAATGTGATTTTTTATGTAATTTTATATATAAATCATATAAAGTCACATTTATAAATAAAAAATTCTCTCGCTCTCCCTCTCTCTAAGAGCCCGAGCCCAAACCATAGTAAATATTCTACAGCCTGTCCCAGCTCTGATAGAAGCAAACACCAATTCTTTTCGTTGTGTGGGTAGACAAGTTTCTTTCCCTTTGCATTTGAACTTCTACATAGACATTTATTTTTGGTAGCAACATGCATGGTCGCGTTGGGGGGGGGGGGGTCTGAATGCTTTCTGCCATGCTGTATTGTCAACGTAGCATATAAACTACGGGTCACTTGCTGATTTTAATTATTATAAATTTTCATTCATATCACTTTTGCCATCTATTTATCACATATTAACTGCATTACTTCCCTAACTTACAAAGTCACACTTCGCCACTGGTATGCTTGTTTTGTATTTAAATATTCTAAATCTTTTAATTTTTGAATTAGAAAGTTTACTGCAATCAGAACTGGGGTGGAAGGACTTTATGTCAAAACTGCCAAGCGGAACTGAATTAAATCTTGTTTTATATTCTTTTTGATAACAGTTAATCTATTTTAAATTGAATATTTTTTCATGAATATTGGGTAAAGTACATGATTTTTTTTATTAAATTTATCAAAGGGGAAATTAATTTTGATAATATAATTCTCATAGGTAAGTCTATGATTTTTATTTTTTTATTTTTAAATGCCTGGTATTGAAGAAGCTATTGGTGGATTAACTGGATTTGTATTCAAGAGAATACTTTCATTTCTGATATATGACAAATATTTCAATTGAGAGTCAGTTGGACCTCTCTGAATAATTTCACAGTTTAATTCCTGAAGTGCTATTTTTACTTTTGAATCGCAATCAACATTATTCAGAACTACTAATATGTTCACTTATTTGTTTTGCATATTTAAAAGAAAAAAGGTTATTACTAAGCTTCAATAATTGGTACATTTCAACTTTTTGAGTTTCAAGAAAGTTTGCTGCATTATTTTATCTAGGTTCTTTTAAAAGCACTCTGTATAGTTGAAAACAGTTTTTTTTTTTTTTTTGGTGGCCTATTACAGATCCAACAATAGTCTTTATTATAGAAATATATTTTTATGTTGTAGATACATCTATGCAATCATTAAGTTGTTATCTGAGATTCAGAGATAAGATTTTCATAAGAAATCTCATCTGCCAGATTAATGATTAAAAGTGTGCATGTGTGATGGAACTAGATTTTACTTATGATTGATGTTCCAAATGTTTCCATTCACAGCGATCTCTGCATACAACTCTACATTCACCGGCATCCATCACGTCTCTCACAAGATCTTATATTCTTCATATTCATTATCTTTTCCTCATGTAGATATTCTTGAGTATGGTCCACACATGATTTCCTTGGCTGCCCTATTTCTCTCTCTCCTACCAACTGGGCTGAAATAATTCTTTTAGTAAACATCTCACCAGTCATTCTTTCACAGCATAGTCAAACCACCTAAGAATATTTGTCTCCACTTTATTTACAACAATTTAATTCACATTACACACCTGCAACTCATTTTCAATCCTAATGTGATCTTAGAATGTGTCTTTATACAAACAACTCCTATATCTCTTTTGCAGTACCCAGGTTTTACTGCTGTACATCAGACTAGGCCAGTCAGGACATTCTGGAAAACCCATCATTCCAGTGAAATCCTTCAAAAACAGTTATGGTTTTCAAAGAGGAGTTCACTCACCTAGTAATTTCACCATTTAATTTGCTTTCCCTATCAGACATGCTTCCTAAATACACAAATTCATTCACCCGGCCTATCTCTTTGCCATTTAGACCGATCTTGCATTCAGTACTGAAAGTTCCACACTCAAAACCCATAACTTTGTTTTTTTATTTGTTTACACTGTTTGAATTTCAAATAACTTCATACATCCAGCACAACATACTCTGCAACTCACTTTTTTTCTTTTTGGCTGAAGGTTTAATGACCACCATGAGCAACTCAGTGGAATAAAACCTGTCTCCCATCTTCAATTTAGGGCCACTGGTTTCAGTGAAGGGAGAGAACCAATACTGTAAGAAAAACACAACATCCATGTCTCATGAGGATTCAAACCGCGACCTTTCTCAGAAGAATGGTCATACACTAACACTTTGACCACTGTGCTATGAAGTGGCCCAACTCACTTTTGCTCTCTGCCAACAGGAACAAGTGATCAGCATACAACAATTTGCACACATGGATATTATCAGTATTGTCTGTTTTGGCATCACACATGCATGCATCCCTAAATATATTTCACATTATCTATATATTTTGGTACCATGCATAAATGCGTTCATACATATATTAAACATTATATTCAAAAATTATTTTCATATATTTAAATTTAGAAACAATTCAAGAGAAAATCCATTTATAACAGAATTGGCTTACATGCAGAATTAAAATTATAAATAGTACATTAATTTAACTTATGAAAATAGCCAAAATGAATATATATACATCATAACCTCTTATAAGGAGGAGTTCAGGATTGACGAAAATCCTTGTCAAATATGGACACTCTCTAAATTTATTTTGGGGTGAAAAATGCCACCATGTAAAAATACGTAAATGTGTTTATATTACATATCCACATAATTACTGTATATCATATCATATGGCAAAACTTTTTCTCCATTTTGTAGCTCCCCAATGATGGCTACTTTGTCAGCTACAGAACACTATTCTCTTAGGCATTTTGTCACCAATGAATGTTTAGAATTTCCTGCTTGATGCAACGTGAAATTGGCTGCTGTTTAAATACACCCACATGTAAAAGAAGCATTGATCTTCCCAATGCAATGCACACTTGGAGGCTAAAAGGGTTAATAGATGCAATTCCAAAAAATACTTTATCATGTTTCCCCTTAGGCTACACCCACATACCATTACTCCCCATCCTTCTCTGCAATCATCGCCCAGAAATCTTGTAAGCTATGTGCATGAATCCCATCTATCCGCATTTTGCCTTGGAGTATGGTGCAGGTTTTCAGTTCTGTTGGCACAATGCTCCCAAGACACAGCCCCTTGAAATGGTGGTGGAGATTCTTTTGCAAAACCACTTTTTCATTATTTCATGTGTGCATTCCATTGCTTTTCTGTCAACATTCTTCCATTAACACAGAGATTCCACTGTGCTGTTGCAATTTCGTCTTGTATTCCACCATATTTTTCCATCCATTCCAGGACAGTGTGCAGCAGATTTTCCCTGCCTCATTAAATATTGAATTTCATTAAATTTTGTCATTTGTTAAAAGTGATCATCTTAGCGCTTCTTTTAATCATTATATCCGGGCCTTTAATCCGTTAAAAATTATCAAATTAGCTTTGAATTATCATCAAACAAAATATTCTGTTTTGCTGAAATTCTGGATCTCACTAAATATGGGCTCATTATAGACCAGTTTTCCCTAAATTCTGTTCAAAATAACTTGCAAGTCTTTGGGTAATCATTTAGAAGGTACACACACACAGTTGCTTCTACGAATTCTATTATATAACTTAGAACATTTGTTTTGGTACTTCAACATTCTTGAGAGCAGAAATAACATGTGACATGTTTCTGCATTCCTATAACCCCATTACAAAAAATTGTTGAGCATACTCTGCAGGAGTGTAGATAGCCAGTTTCTTTACATCTAACTATGATAGCTATCACTTATTATTCATAATGACTGAAGGTATAATACAACTGCCAAAAGGTCTGGAAAATATCTGATATTTTACTTTTTTGACCAATTACCTTGCTTATTTACTGCACAAGTCTATGTTATGCACAGAAATTCACAATGACACATTTTTCAGGAAATGAACAGTTCTTGCGATTTTATTTACAAATGCCATCATAGTTTTCTAACTGCTCCCACTTATATGGTACTGTGCTTCCTCTTCATGAGGGTGGGCACAACTATGCATTATACATGCTGCCTAGTCCACACATGTAAAGAAACTAGAATTTGGCTTCCCTGCACAGCATACTTAACATGGCTTTGATGAAATTATATGCATACAGAAACATGTGAAATATTACTACCACTGGCAGAAATGTTGAGTAGCAAAACAAACTAGAATAGCAAAGTGGATGCACTGGGTTACTTAGAATTTGTGAAAAAGAAAGTATCCATCTTTTAAAATATTAACTAAATTTTGTTGTTACATCCACATATAAGTACAGTTATGGCTTATTGTCCTAAATTATTTAGCTAAATATTTTGATAAAAAAATTGTTTACATATTTTAATGTATGTAATTTGATAGAAAATGGGGTAAAAATTATAAATTTACAACACATCTTATAGATTTTTTACCATAAAATTTACCTGAAATTATGGAGATGTGAATAAAGGCTGCAGGAAGCCTCTCCTAGAACTGCTCTGACATCATCCAAGGCTTCTTCCCGGATGATGATCTTTGGATCGTGCTGCTCTTTGGACCATTTTGCGGGTGAAAATGATGAGGCAGAGTGAACATTTGCACATTGCACAGACATGCTTCGTTCTGCAAAAGAATTCTCAAGTTTTCATTACTTTCTTTAGAAAGGGCATTACAACTCGGTTTCCGAGTGGATTGCTAAAAATAAAAAACACTATCACTGTTTTGGCGAACCCATTAAACAGCTGCCGCTGCCACCACACATCATTGGCTGAGCCTTGGATGTCATTGTGGCATTGTGAAGGCAGGCTCACCACAGCATATGGTCTCATCTCCGTGATTACAGGTAGGTGTTACTGCAAAAATCTTTAAAACGTGTCGTGAAGCTGAAGTTTTTTCATCATGTTCTCCATCAAATTATAAATTTTGAATTATTTATATAATTTTTTCTTGAAATTTTTAGCTAAACAATTTACGACACTAAATTACAACTTCGCCCATATATTAACTCCTAATAATTCAGATATCTCCCTGGTTCAAATGGATTACTTCAATCAGTAAAATAACATGTGGGTGTATGAAGGTCATATATATCTCTCCAAATATTTAATATCCCTCAATACTTGATAAATTTATTAATGTATATGGTGGAAAAAAAAAGAAAAAAAAAACTTTCCAAAAATATCTAGAAGCACATCTTACCCAGGTTCTTGTTATACACTTCTATAATGGAGCACATGCTTTGACAGATGTTCTAGAAGTGTAAATGCCTTGAAGAATACACCACACTGAAGTCGTTTTTCATCAATGCAAACCAGCATCTGCCTTCAAAAATTGCCTTTGTGAATTTCACATTGGTGAGAATTTTCATGTTTGATGGCGCATATGCTTTGAAAAGCTACCTCTTGGTGGAAACTGCTTGGGGGATAAACTTCATTGATGAGATTTGCTTGTGCGAAGCAGCATATGGTTTGGAAGGATAGCTTTCAGTGTGAATTGCTTAGAACACAAAACACTGATGAGGTTTTTCAATTACATGAACGAGAATATGCCTGGAAAATATATCTTTAAATGTTAATTGCTAACCATACTAAGGTTTTTCCATACTAAGGTATGATGGGCCATATGCTTCAAAAGGTAACTTTTCCTTGTGAATTCCTTGGAACATACATCACACTGATGAAGTTTTTCACCTGTATGAAAGAGCAAATGCTGGAAAAGTTTACTTTTCTGTGTGAATTGCTTGAAACATATATCACACTAATGATGTATTTCACCTGTATGAAGGAGCATATGCCGGGAAAGGGCACCTTTCTGTTTGAATTGCTTCGAGCACACATCACAGTGATGAGGTTTTTCACTTGAATGAAGGAGCATATGTCTAGAAAGGTTCTCTTTCTGGGTGAATTGTTTGGAACACACACCACACTGATGAGGTTTTTCACCTGTATGAATGAGCATATGCCGGGAAAGGGCACATTTTTGAGTGAATTTCTTGAAACATTCGTCACACTGATGAAGTTTTTCACCAGTATGAAGGAGCATATGTTTGGAAAGGTCACTTTTCTGCGTGAATTGCTTGGAACAGATATCACATTGATAAGGTTTTTCACCTGTATGAAGGAACATATGCTGGGAAAGGTGCTGTTTCTGTGTGAATTGCTTGGAACACACATCACACTGATGAGGTTTTGTACCTGTATGAAGGAGCATATGCCGGGAAAGGGTAATTTTGTGTGTGAATTGCTTGGAACACACATCACACTGATGAGGTTTTTCACCTGTATGAAGCAGCATATGCTGGGAAAGGACACCTTTCTGTGTGAACTGCTTGGAACACACAATGCACTGATGAGGTTTTTCACCAGTATGAAGGAGAATATGCCGGGAAAGGTGCTCTTTGTGTGAGAATTGCTGGCAACACACATCACACCGATGAGATTTTTTACCTGTGTGAAGAAGCATATGCCGGGAAAGAAGCTCTTTGTGTGTAAATCGCTTGGAACACACATCACACTGATGAGGTTTTTCTCCGGTATGACGGAGCATATGCTGGGAGAGGGCACCTTTCTGTGTGAATTGCTTGAAACACACATCGCATTGATGAGGTTTTTCACCTGTATGAAGGAACATATGCTGGGAAAGGGCACTTTTCTGTGTGAATTGCTTGGAACACACATCACACTGATGAGGTTTTTCACCGGTATGAAGGAGCATATGCTGGGAAAGAGCATATTTTCGTGCGAATTGCTTGGAACACACATCACACTGCTGAGGTTTTTCCCCAGTATGAAGGATCATATGCTGTAAAAGGGCACCTTTCTGTGTGAATTGCTTAGAACACACATCACACTGATGAGGTTTTTCACCAGTGTGAAGGAGCATATGCTGGGAAAGGGCATATTTTCGTGTAAATTGCTTGGAACACACATCACATTGCTGAGTTTTTTTACCAGTATGAGGAAGCATATGCTGGAAAAGGTGATTTCTCCTGGTGAACTGCTTGGAACATGCAACAGATTGATCTTTTTCCCCAATATGACACAGCAAATGCTTCGAAAGGTGATCTTTTTTTACAAATTGCTTTGAGCACACATCACACTTATGAGTTTTTGAAGCTGTATGAAGAAGTGTGTGCCTGGAGAGGTCACTTTTCTGCAGGATTTTCTTAGAACACTCACCTGTATGAAGGAGTGTATGGTCAGAAATCCCACTTTTCCATGTCAATTGCTTGGAACGTATATTATGCATATCATGCTTTTCACCAATATCAAAGAGCATATCTTTTGAAATTTTGTCTTCCATCATGAATTTCCTGGAGCATGCACCAAATTGGATTGAATTTTTCGTCCCATCAGACTGCATATGTCATGCAAAACTAGACTTTTTGTGAACTTGTGAAAGCAGACTTCACATTTTTGAAGATCATCAATTGTACTAGGGAGTGTCTGGGTTGATATGCGAAATTTGTTTTTCACTTTTTTTATAATAAAGTCTTAAGAGGTTTCCTCTCCTGAAGAATATTTTGTCATGGAATCCATTTTGGGAAACAATTACATTTTATTTTTTGGCTTCACAACAATTTCAAAAAAATTTCATTTGGTAACATTTACAGCAAACAATTATGAATCAAATACTGAATACCATTGCTAATGATCTGTGTAGCCTGAGTGTTTCACAACTAAGAGGACATGAAGAACATTATTTTTCTTTGGGTGTTTAATGACCACTATGAGCAATGCCAAGAACACTTTATATGAACTCAGTAATTAAAAATTAAAAAAAAAAAGGACAACAGCATATTCCATGATTTCAATACATGCTTTATAAAATTTTTAACAGTAGGTCACCAGCTTTTAGAATAAACAGCAACATTTTTTTCTGATTTAATGATTTTGTAAAGTACACAATGTCATGCTTGCTATTTTATTTCGAGGAAAAAAATAAGGTAAACGATCACTCACACACTGCAGAAACTAATCTTGCAGAAAAATACCACAGATATATTAGAGAATTAAAATTTTCTAAAGAACTAATGACATGAATATTTACAGAGGATGTGAAATGGAGTATACCAATAACATCTCATGAACAAGAAACAAGTTTTTCCCTCTGGTTTCTCTGGGGAAAAGGAATTTTATCTCATTTCACTGGGGCAAAAAAAGATGCATAATTTTTTGAAATTTTGTTTTAAAAGCAATTCAATCCAGTAATCTTTGATGTTCTCAAATGAAACTGCAGAAATATTTCAAAGATTTAGAAACAGTGGGATGATAATTTCTGCAAAATGACGGGCCGAATTAGCAAACAAGAAGAATAGCATATTTTAAATTGACCTCAAAATTTTGTAAATAAACAACATTATGTGTATTTCTTTCTATGGTAAGACATTTTCTGCTCTATCAGTTTCCTTCGGGAGATATCCTTCTACGTCAGCATCGCACCACCACACCACCATCCTACCGCCATTGTGTTCTTTTTTGTGTGTGTGTGTGTGTTGAAGATGATGAGGCTTATAAACCGAGCTTTTGCCTAACAGCAACTAGATGGCTGAACTGTAATTGCGAAAATGTCTCGTGATCACGATGAAACACACACCTATTTAGCAAGTAACAGAAACAAAACATTCAGGTAAACTACAAAAAAAAAAAAAAAACATACACAATAAATAGAGCCCAGACACAAGTCCAGGAAGGAAGAATTCAGTGGTGAGGGACAGAAAACAGAGATATTACATAGTGGACATATCCAGTACCGAAGAGGATACTGAATTATAACTGAGAGTTGGGAGCAATAAATCACTGGGTCTCAAAAATTGACACGAACGTATACACAGGTAGCAGAACAGCGGAGCCGGTCGAGGGGAAAAACAGGAAGAGACCAACTCAGCCTCTGGAACACTGTGCAAGAAACTGAGAAGCAGAGTTCAATTCTGAGGACATAAAAGTAAGTCTATTATTGCAGACGAGAAATTTAGAATTTGTCCGGGTATAAGTTCGAAGCTGTTGCAAAATGTGCGACACCTGGAGAGCAACGTCGGCTGGACGGAATCAAGGTCTTTAGATATATCTCATGGTATAAGGTTGGGCTCGCTACGATGTCCGCCTCTCATTGGCTGCTGAAATGACGTCACCGTGGACGCTCGGCAGCCAACATGGCAGCATTGAGCGTCTTGTGGCGTTGGGTTATTTTTTTTTTTTTTTTTTTGATTGGAGGTTTAACGACCACCGTGAGCAACTCAATGGGCTATAAGCAGTCGCCCGTCCCTAATTTAGGGTCACTGTTTCCAGGGAAGGGAGAGAGCCAGTGCCGTAAGACAAACACAACACCCATGCCTCACCGGGATTCGAACCCGGACCCCTTTCGGACGAATGATCAGAGGCCATTGCCTTAGACCACTGCGCCACCGGAGCGGCGGCGTTGGGTTAAGGCATACGAAACGATCGTAATATTCACACTTATTATGATAATAACGAAATAAAAGTGCAAAAAACTGCTCCTACATGAATCAAAATCATGAAATCAAACCATTTACCTTCCGTGAAGCGCAACATTTCCCAATTTATTTGCATATATGTGAACTCATATTTTAATACTTACCGCCAAGCCACTATACAAAATAAACAACTACAAGAATTAAGGTTAAACACCAATACTTAAATTATTTCTGAAATTTACTTCATCAAAAAATTCCAACAAAGGCGGTGATACGCATCGCTGCCAAATCAATCAGTTCCGTACTGTGAACAACACGAAAAATATTCTGTCTCTCTATATATTCACTCTTGAAACATTTTTCAACATTCCTTCATGGTGTGAATGTATATAACACACAAGCAAGCTAAAAGAAACAAAACAAAAAAACAAATATATGCGCAAGAAAACCAACAGTTAAGTGTTATACGTCCCTTTTTTTTTTTTTTTTCAAAATTGCTTTTTCCTTTAAATAAGCTTATTATTTTGCTCTAAGCTTAAGAATGTGGTTTTCACTTTAAACCTATTTTACCAGCATGTGTGCTAGCTGGTTGTTTTAGTAGTTTACAAGGTTTAGTAGAATTTAATGTTCAAAGATTTTATTAACTTACAAAATTTATATTTGGTGCACTTAAGCAGATGTAATATAGCAGAAACCCACTTTCAGGTCTTTGTAGAAATGAGAGAGGGATCATTTCTGTTTGACCCTGAAGAAGGAATAAGTGATTGTTCTCAACATGTTCTACATTACATGTCTCCTTTTATAATCTCACTTTTAGAGTTTACAGTTTTTTAGTTTTAGCCCTCATCAAGGGGAGAATATAGCTCTGTGATTGGGTTTTGATATTCTTCTTTTTTTAGGTTTTTCTTTTAAAATTGTTTGTACACACCCACACACATCATTTAAGAAGGTTGACATTTTTTCTGGAAGTGAAGATATAGAAGCTATATCGAATATCTACTTAAAAAATGACATCTTGAAAAATACACACACACCATATATATGCATACATATACACACACGGGATGTACGGTCAGGTGATGCGTAACATCACAGCCTCTCCTTGACAAATGTCAACCCCGCCTTCTCGTGGTGCATCCTGTTCCCACTAAAGGGGCTCTGACGACCGCCAATAGCGGTATAACTATACCATCGGGATCAGAGGAAATGCTATCCCACACTCACCAACCCGCTTGGCCAGCGTGGTGAGTTATGTCCAAACCACTCCAAAATGATTCCACAACTTAAATCTTGGCCCTCAGTCTCCGGCAGCTGGAATGTACCTGGCCAAGGCAGCGGCCAGTGCGACATGAAGGCAGAGGGTGCTAAGAATCCCCGGAGGACCGGACTAGGCTGCCATCTGATGCTGACCTTGGCTACTTACAATGGACGCTCCCTATCTTCTGATTCAAGGCTTCTTGAATTGGAAGAGGAACTACAAAGGATCAAGTGGGACATCGTGGGGCTAAGTGAGGTAAGGAGAAAAGGAGAAGATCTCATCGAACTGAAAAGTGGACATCTCTTCTACTATCGTGGGACAGATACTGGCAGAACTAGTGGTGTTGGATTTATAATAAACAAGAAACTGAAGGATAAAGTTGTAGAAGTTGAAAGTTCCTCTGACAGAGCTGCACGACTTGTTATCCAACTCTCGAAAAGATACCAGGCTCAGATTATTCAAACTTATGCACCCACCACAAGTCATCCTGAAGAAGAAATTGAAGAATTTTATGAGGAAATTTGTCATCTAAATAATAAAGGTAAGCAGCACTTGAAAATAATTATGGGAGATTTCAATGCAAAAATAGGGCAACGACAACAGAATGAAACTTCAGTAGGTAAATTCGGTCACGGCAACAGAAACCAGCGTGGAAATATTCTCGTTGAGTTTGCAGAGGCAGAAGGGTTTTTCATCTTGAACTCTTTCTTCAAGAAAAAGCCACACAGGAAATGGACATGGAGACATCCAAATGGGACGACAAGTGAAATTGATTTTATTATGTGTAACAAAAAATTCGTCATAGAAGACTGCAGTGTGCTGAACAAGTTCAACACAGGTAGTGACCATAGATTGGTGAGATGTAAGATGCACCTCAACACTAAACTTGAACGTGGCAAGCTCATAAGACAAACAAAATCTATTGACATAACCAACCTTAAAAAACACCATAATACCTTCAAGTTAGAACTGAAGAACAGGTTCTCTGCTTTAGAAGGCCTAACATCGGAAGAAGTGGACATCTCTGAAGTTAACAGAAAAGTAACCAAAGCTCTTATGGAAACAGCAACAAAATTAGCTGGGTCTAAGAACAAGTTGCATGTGAACAAATTATCAGGAAAAACCAAAATGTTGATGCAAAAAAGAAGAGAGATGAGGACAACTAAAGAAGATGTGACTTCCAAAGTGGAATATATAGAGCTATGCAAGACAGTACGAAAAAGTATCACTGAAGACGTAAGAAAATTCAACTGTGAACTAGTGAGGAAAGCAATTGAAAACAACCAAAGCCTAAAGATAGCAAAGGGACATCTCAGCAAGGGAAGAAAACAGATTATGGCACTGAGAAAAGAAAATGGTTCTGTAACAAGAAATAGAGGCGAAATTTTGACAAGAGTGAAAGATTTCTACTCCAAATTATATGAAAGGGATGATATATGCACTCCAGACATCATGAAAGATACCAGTACCAGAGTTCCTCCAGTCCTTCCAGCAGAAGTTGCACATGCAATCAAGAACATGAAGCGAGGAAAAGCTCCAGGAGAAGATGGAATTACTGTAGACATCATACAAGAAGCAAGTGGAGAAATCGAAACAGTACTCGCCCAAATTTTCACTCGATGCCTTAATGAAGGAAAGATTCCTGAGGATTGGAACACCGCTACAATGATCCTGCTATATAAGAAAGGTGACGTTGAGGATCTCGGAAACTACAGACCTATCAGCCTCTTATCAGTAGTTTATAAAATCTTCACTAAAGTTCTTTCACACCGCTTGAAGGTAACACTGGACATGGCTCAACCGAGAGAACAAGCTGGATTCAGGAGTGGCTACAGCACAATAGATCATATCCACGTGCTGAGAGAACTAATTGAAAGAGCGAGGGAATATGAGCTTCCATTGTGCATGGCTTTTATCGATTATGAAAAAGCCTTTGATTCGGTGAAACCATCAGCAGTTACAATGGCTCTGAAAACCTGCGGTATTGAAGATGCATAAATTAATATTATTAATAACATCTATGAAAATGCAAGTGCAAAGATTAGGCTGTTTGAAAATACAACACACGTAAAAATTGGAAAGGGAGTGAGACAAGGTGACACCATATCTCCGAAGCTCTTTAATGCCACATTGGAGGGTGTTTTTCAGTCGCTGAGCTGGGAAAACAAGGGGATAAAGATTAATGGAGATTATCTAACCCACCTTCGTTTTGCTGATGACGTAGTCATTTTTGCAACTACCCCATCAGAGCTGCAGAGTATGATCCAGGAACTTGCTGACAAGAGTAAAGAAGTGGGATTAAAATTGAACTTTCAGAAGACAAAAGTGATGTTCAATGCTTTTACAAGAAATGAAGATTTATCGATTGATGGAGAAAAGCTGGAGATAACAGACACGTATGTTTATCTTGGACAGCAGATATCAAGTGAGGGTCACATTGATGAAGAAATTAACCGGCGTACAAAACTTGCCTGGAGAGCTTTTGGAAGAAACAGCATAATTTTCAAGAGCAATATGCCATTATGTCTTAAAAGAAAAGTGTTTGATCAATGCATCCTTCCAGTGCTTACGTATGGTGCAGAGACGTGGACCTTAACTAAAAGAGACATACAAAGACTGCAGACAACTCAAAGCAGCATAGAGAGGTGCATACTTGGTGTAACCAGGAGAGATAAGAAGAGGAACTCGTGGATCCGAAAAATGACAAGAGTGGAAGACATCATGATCAGAGTTAAATCCCTGAAATGGCAATGGGCTGGACATACTGCCAGAAGTACAGATCATCGATGGACAGCCAAAATTTTAGATTGGATTCCAAGGGACAGGAAAAGACCCAGAAGAAGACCACATGGGAGATGGGTGGATGAAATTCGAAAGTATGCGGGGGTGACATGGAGGAGACTGGCACAAGACAGACCGTTGTGGAGGAAACTTGGGGAGACCTTCGTCCAGCAGTGGATTGATAATGGTTGACAATGATGATGATACACACACGCCATAGATACATACATATACACACACCATATATACGTACATATACAGACGCCATATATACATACATATACACACACGCCATATATACATATATATACACACACGCCATATATACATATATATACACACACGCCATATATACATATATATACACACACGCCATATATACATACATATACACACACGCCATATATACATACATATACACACACCATGAAGGAATGGTGAAAATTTTTCATCTTTAAAAACTTTGTCTCTCCTATATATGTGTGTGGTACATTTTTTTTATGTTAATGACTAGCAAATAAGTTGGTATTTTTTTTTTTTTTTTGGTTGGAGGTTTAACGACCACCGTGAGCAACTCAATGGGCTATAAGCAGTCGCCCATCCCTAATTTAGGGTCATTGGCTCCAGGGAAGGGAGAGAGCCAGTGCCGTAAGACAAACACAACATCCATGCCTGCCCGGGATTCGAACCCGGACCCCTTACGAACGAATGATCAGAGGCCTGCGCCACCGGGGCGGCCAATAAGTTGGTATACTCATTACCACTGATGCTGTGCTAATTCAATTCTACAACTTTTCCCTTACCAGATTTGATCCTTAACACAATGTGCCCATGACAGATGTATTGAAATAAAACTTTTCTTTCTCAGATGAGTATATATAATAGCTATCAGAAAAATTGCAAATACTTGCATACATGCATACAAACAATGAAAATTTGAAATAAAAAAAACAAACTTAGCTTTCTGATGGCAGAATTCCTTGACACTTGGCATTATTCCTGCAGGCTGCTTACATTTTCTCCATGGCATGAAAAATCTGGTTTGGCCATGTGCATCCAGGAAATTTTCACTTTGATGAAGCCTGCCACTTACGTGCTTTTCTGCGTTGAGCTTCTTCTGCCTTCCTAACTTTTACTTTTGCATTTAAATGTCTTAGCCGTATAAAGGTTCGGGTTCTAACATACAACTTTATCACCTCTGTAGGAACATCTGGAAACCTCTGACCAATTTTCACACATAGTTTGTGTACAATCTTGTGTTCCTGGGATAAAGAGTCATGTCCATGCACTTCTGCAAACATCAACTTAAACTGGCTAACTTTCCCCAACCATGGATCTGATGGAACAAGCAGGCCACCTCGTGAAAGGGTCTCAATCCAGCCAACAGGTACTGATTCTGCCAACAGGTACTGATTTAAATATCTTAGCCGTATAAAGGTTCGGGTTCTAACATACAACTTTATCACCTCTGTAGGAACATCTGGAAACCTCTGACCAATTTACACACATAGTTTGTGTACAATCTTGTGTTCCTGGGATAAAGAGTCATGCCCATGCACTTCTGCAAACATCAACTCAAACTGGCTAACTTTCTCCAACCATGGATCTGATGGAACAAGCAGGCCACCTCGTGAAAGGGTCTCAATCCAGCCAACAGGTACTGATTCTGTAGTTGATGGTGGATTAAGTAGCTGGCCAGTTGGCGTACCCAGCGAACGGTCATATTTTCTTCCTCGGTAAGCTATGTAACCTGCAAGGTAACGAAAGCCTTCTACAAAGCAATCAGAGCCAGGAGTAGCAGGTGGTACCCGAATCTCAGTTTCACCTTCAATCATTGCCAGGGGTTCTGACATATCAGGTAAAACGGCACTAAACAACTGAGATGTCAAAAAGTAATCATCATCACCACCACCTAGCGCAACAGGAGCAGCACTTGAAAATGGAATGTCACTTACATTGGCACCTAGAAGCAAGAGACGCAAACGGGATTTCACTTTTGTAGGCAATGGATGATCATAGAAGTGGCCTAGCCCGCGTATTTGTGAAAATTTTTTTTCAAGGCAGTCTTGATTGAGTCGAGCAGTTAGGATGTATTTTATGTTCAGAGGCTTCAGGTCAGTGAAGAGTCCCAGTAATGAGCGAATGGTTGTGATGAATCCTTTCTGAAAGGGTAACAGATATGTTGCATTACCTACCTTCATTCCTCGGATGCATGCATGCAGCTGTCGTAGAATCCTCTCTTGGGGGTCATGATGAGTTCCAAATCCACATGCCAGAGACTTCTCATCTGTAGGCCTTCTTGCATTTAGCACATCAAACGAGTCGTTCAGAAGCTGAACAAATTTCGCGACGTGTTCTTCATGTGGCATAAGAAAGCATATTCCTTGTGCAGTGTGGTTTGAAAAGAGCTGAGTTGCCAAATATACACGTTGGCGGTCACGGCCCTTCACACTAATGTGATGAAGTGACAACTTGGGGCATATCTTCATCTCACTGCAATCCAGAGTAAGGAGCTGTTCAATAGTAGCTTTTGTAATTTTCTTATTACCTGGAAGTGTTAGTCCATCATCGAGAAAATGATTTCTTAGCAGCTTGTAAAGGTGTGGAACATCTGCAAACACCCAAACTCGTTTATTTGGTATTTGAGGATTGGGGAAGCATGTGTTTGTGTGTGTTACTTGTAATTCCTTCCATACAGCACGATTTTTGCCACTGAGGTCAGCTACAGCAGCAACAACATTATACTGAATATCTTCCAGAGATGATATTATTTTGTTCAACAATGAGGCTGTCATCTGTATGTCAAAATCAAAATATATTACCTGCTTCCAGCTTGCAAACAGTCCCCGTACCATGACTACTTGCACATTACTGTGTGGACCAACAATATTATCTTCTTCTTGGTCATAGGAAATTCTGCTATATATGTTCATTTCATCAAAAGAAATGACACATGTACACTCTAAAGTACTAAGTGTGCCTTCATTAGCTGAAGGACATCATGTAGAATGCCAGGGCGACAATGGAATGAGCGAGCAGTCCACCGCCTCAGTGGTGAAATTCCTGGCAATGGAAACCCCATTTTATCTCTCAAGAAAATATAGCACTTTCTTGACATTGTACCCAGAGTAATGGCTTTACAGATGTCTTCCCTTTCCCATTTTACACATTTCTTACCTTTTATTAAACAACGGATCTGATTTGCAGTGAAGAGTTTTGTTAAAACTTTCCTTACTTCAGTTTCTAACTCCGTGTCAAATTTTTTCAAGTATTTCTGATAACGTCGTCGAGTTGTTACAAGCTGACTGTGAAGGTACTTGTTTCTTACTCTCATCTGAATGCACGCTGTGTTTAGCCTTTGGTTTTCTTCCTCCAATTTCTTTATTCTTTTCTCCATTGTTTTTATATCACTCAGCATGCACTGTGTTTCTTGTTTTTTTTTTTTTTTTTTTTGATTGGAGGTTTAACGACCACCGTGAGCAACTCAATGGGCTATAAGCAGTCGCCCGTCCCTAATTTAGGGTCACTGGCTCCAGGGAAGGGAGAGAGCCAGTGCCTTAAGACAAACACAACATCCATGCCTCACCGGGATTCGAACCCGGACCCCTTACGGACGAATGATCAGAGACCAGCGCCTTAGACCACTGCGCCACCGGGGCGGCCTGTGTTTCTTGATCAGTTCCCATCGGTTTCTCTACATTCCTCTTCTTTGGTGATAGATTATCAAGGGTTTCCAATGCACGTTTCCGAAGTCCACGGTCATGACATCTAAGTGCAGTAGGCGTTGCAGTCTCAGGTCCTGAAATGTCAGCACTGGCTCTCGAACTTACCTTATTAATACCAGTATTATTGCTTGTGGGAAGGTTTAGTGCGGGTACTGCATCAGGCTTCAACACTTTCCTGTTAGTTAACCCAAGTAACTCTGCCTTTAAGTCACGCTGGTAGTCATCCTGTGTGAAATGTTGAGAACACACTCTTGCATTGGACACTTTGAAGGAATCCTGACGCTTACATTTCTGAATCCACAATTTTTGTAGTAATAAATCCTTCGGAAATACATGGTACATAATGTCAGTGTTCTTGGTTTTCCTATTGTACGTAGTACAACAAGCCACTGCACAACCCGGCAATTATTGCGTTTCTTACGAAACACAGAAGCAATGAATTTCAGTGATAAATACGTGTAAATATCAAAATAAACAAAACATAAACATAAAACTATACGATACAAACTTCAAGCGGTTGAAAATCAACTGCGTTTATAGAGAAAACTCCAGCACACTAATTGTAAACAAACAGGGATGCCAGAAGTCGAAAGACTGTGCGTCCACACCTACGTCATGGATGGTTTCAAAATAACCGCGTCTGATACTGCGCAGCCCAAGTGGGACCTTCCTGGATAGACAGCATAGTCAAACCCCTCATCGCGGCTAAGTGCAAAAACACGAAAAAGTTGCCGGTGAGATAAAAGCGTGGCGGTTATGTCAACAGTTTGAAAAAACTGTTGGAACACCGCCTATAAGGCGGCCTCCCCAAGTTCAATTGGATCGTCAGTGATCACACACCCTCTCTGGGATGTAGAAGGAGAACGTGAGCGAGATGAGGACCGGGAACGATGAACACGCGGGCAACCCCGCTTATCTGGGCAGCCGGGGTGCTTGAAAGCTCTACCCTTATCGCCACAGGAGTGAAACTCACTCCTAGAGTCTTCACTGAGAGACAGAGCATCGCCAGGATCGCTGACCACAACATCAGAAACAGTCGAAGGTGCAGGAGGAAAAGCACCAGATGAGGCAACTGGAGCAACTGCATCAGACGTAACAGCAGAAGACTCCATAGCCGAAAAACCATCGGTGAAAGCAGCCGGTGAATGCACTGGGGCAAAAAAACCACCCTCGTCTTCCAAGGGTGCAGACGGATCCGGAAGAGCCGAAGTTTCAGACACCTGAATCGGAGGGACTAGTTCCACAGAGAAAATCGTAGGAATCGAGGAAAAAGCACCGCAATCCAACTGAGATGCCGCCGTCTATAGAGAAACGTCCGAAGCCAAAGGCGCAGACGTCCGTCGAGCTAGCGATGGTGGAGTAGAAGCAAGAGCAGAGCACACCACTTTGTGATGTCCAAACACTGTGCAATGTTCACAGTGATGGGAGGTGAGGAAAGTGATGCGACGGATTTGTCCATCACACTTGACAGTCAATTTCGTAGGACAACCAGCAACATGGTCAGGGGAGGCGAAGACCATCTGAGCTGATCGTCGGGCGCTCAGGATTGAGCGATCTGCCATATCTCGTGGTGCTGCAGTAAAAGAGCTGATGCGACCGACAACTCTACCGACAGTGGAGAGGGCTGTATAGATCATAGAGTCCGTCACCTCTGGCGGAACGGGGTACAGCAAAAGAGCGGGAGTGCTCTGTGATACAGGTTCAGGTAAAAAAAGCTGATTCCGAATCATCAGTCTGGTTTGAAGAACAGAAAGAGCAAAGACAGCCTTGGTGAGGTACACGATCACCAACCGTGGACGAAGTGACATATGTAAGATAGCAGAGGAAGAGAACATTCGTTTCAGGGCAGGGGCATAAATCTTCAGAGGCGTGTTCGGCAAGACTTCGAAACTGACTCCTTGCGCGAGAATAGAGGAAAAAGAAGCCCCTGCAGAAGAGTCCGGCGGCAGATCGAGGGCAATCTCATCGTCGACACGTCGTAGAAAAGGCTGTAGAGACACAGCATCCGCATATACGGGGGACAATGATGCCCGAGAAGCAATGGCAGCAGTAACCGCAGAATAAGACGAAGACTGCTGTTGAGAAGCTGAGGATAGACGATGAACACTTTCAGAAGTATCCATGACGTCATCGTTCTTCACGAATGGAGAACTAGATGACGAGCAGGCAGTCTGAGGAACACCGGAAGCACAGCGTGATGACGCACTGGAGGAAGGTGGCGGAGCAACGGCGGAAGAAAAAGCTTCTCTGGCCAGCTCGACCAGAGGATAAACAAAGATGATATTGAATAAAATAACGTACTCACGGGCTTGTAAGTGGAACAGAACGATGCACGATAACTTTAAACACACAGGAACACAAAAATAGAACTCAAGAAGCATTTAGAACTACACTTTGAGCGCAAAAATTTGGAGCTAAAAGCAAGACGCTCGTGATGCCATAGCTCTTAAAGATGTGCGAGGCATGAAGTTGGCACTTTGCTTTGAATATTAATTAATTTGCCCTTCTTTATTATATAAATCGTTGATGTACTGTTCTTAAGGGAATTGCTAGTTAATTTATTAATGTTTAGCGCGTTACGGATCCTTCCAGGTATTTAGAATTTAGAAAACATTTCGGCTGGCTTCTGGGGGCATATAAAAGGGAAATATAAAATAAAAACTCACAACACCGTCTGACAAATAGCATTAAAGGTAAGATTACTGAAAGAAAACATGGAAGTTGAGTTCAGGAGCCAATGTGCTCTAACTATCCTGGAAAAACCCAGAAGAGTTCATGAGACCTTAGTACTACCAAAAAGTTAAAGAGATCATGCACTACAGTTTTGGTCCAAAAAAATTTCAACACCTTCAAAAATACCCCCTCCAATGGGCATTGGGCGGGGAAAGTCCTAGGTGCACCAAAGTGCTGACTGAACATGAAACGCTGCCCCGGTGGCGCAGTGGTCTAAGCGATGGCCTCTAATCATTCGTCCGAACGGGGTCCAGGTTCGAATCCCGGTGAGGCATGGATGTTGTGTTTGTCTTACGGCACTGGCTCTCTCCCTTCCCTGGAACCAGTGACCCTAAATTAGGGACGGGCGACTGCTTATAGCTCATTGAGTTGCTCACGGTGGTCGTTAAAACCTCCAATCAAAAAAAAATATGAAACAGTAAGCATAATAAATTTTACCAAACCTGAACGGGGAAATGGAAGTGATTCGTGTGATAACAATCAGTAGGAATAATAAAAGCCAAAAAACAGCAATAAATATTAAATAGTTTTTGATATAAAACTAGAAACGGGCAACCTCCTCTATGCCAACGCTGATCCCCAGAAACCACCGAAAGGTTTTCTAAATTCTAAATACCTAGAAGTAGCCGTAACGCCCTAAACGTTGATAAATGAACTAACAATTTCCTTAAGAACAGTATATCAACGATTAATGTAACAAAGAAGGGCAAATTGATTAATATTCAAAGCAAATTTCCAACTTCATGCCTCGTACAGCGTTAACAACTATTGCATAGTCTGTTCATGTCAGTCTTAAGATGTCTGCGGGCATCTCAGAGGCGTGGTTTCGCCGACTTCACGTGGATTGCATTGAGCCGACGGAGAGTGCTTTCTCCCCTTATTTCAACCTCTTTGCTAGAGCAGTGCAACTTTCCATGAAGCCTTCGACCATATATAGAGTTAGAGCGCACTCTGGTAATGGGTGCCAGTGGAACGCACTGGTCCCAAAATCAGAGGCCGCCCCGTTGGCGCAGTGGTCTAAGCGATGTCTTCTAATCATTTGTCCGAAAGGGGTCCGGGTTCGAATCCCGGTGAGGCAAGGATGTTGTGTTTGTCTTACGGCACTGTCTCTCTCCTTTCCCTGGAAACAGTGGCCGTAAATTAGGCACGGCTATAGCCGACTGCTTATAGCCGATTGAGTTGCTCACGGTGGTCGTTAAACCTCCAATCTAAAAAAAAAACGTCAGATCACGTTACATTAAGCAGGATTGGTTGTGTGCTCTTCAGTTTTAAGTGTTTCCTATGGCTTGCCATTCTACTTTCAAATATTAACATTTACAAAATCATACAAGTTAGAAATTTGCTTTTTAAGAATTGTGAAGATCCTTGTGCCGCCCCGGTGGCGCAGTGGTCTAAAGCGCTGACCTCTGATCATTCGTCCGTAAGGGGTCCGGGTTCGAATCCCGGTGAGGCATGGATGTTATGTTTGTCTTACGGCACTGGCTCTCTCCCTTCCCTGGAACCAGTGACCCTAAATTAGGGACGGGCGACTGCTTATAGCCCATTGAGTTGCTCACGGTGGTCGTTAAACCTCCAATTAAAAAAAAAAAAAAAGAAGATCCTTGCGGATGTGAGGCCTCTATAATACTTAAATATGATTTATATATTACATTGATGCATTATTAAAATTTGCCTTATAGTGTTGAATATGATATTGTTTTTTTTTTTTTTGATTGGAGTTTTTTTTTTTTTTTTTTTTTGATTGGAGGTTTAACGACCACCGTGAGCAACTCAATGGGCTATAAGCAGTCGCCCGTCCCTAATTTAGGGTCACTGGTTTCAGGGAAGGGAGACAGCCTGTGCCGTAAGACAAACAGAGCATCCATGCCTCACCGGGATTCGAACCCGGGCCCCGTTCGGACGAATGATCAGAGGCCATCGCTTAGACCACTGCGCCACCGGGGCGGCATATTGTTTTTTGTGCGTATGTGTTTGTGTTCAAATAACGGCAGTGTAAGATATATTGTAAAAGAATGGACAATTTATTCTTACAAACCCACTGCTGGACATTTTGTGAGACCTCCTAAAAGACGCAATTTTGCTAGAACTGTTAAGAGGGTTGTGATAAGTACATGGTGATCCCAGCAGTGCCGAAATACAATTTTTCAGTCGCTATGCGTTGTTTAAAAAATAACGTGGAAAGAGTGATTACATCGTCCATTTACATTATCTCCACGTATTTGATATATATTAAACATTTCTATCGCCCTTTGAATTTATCAGCTACAATTAAAATAGCTGTTGCGTTAAATGCCACCAGATGACGACATCTCAGTTGCTGAGACCATCAATACGCATTCGTATAGTCAGATGCTGACTGATAAACCACGCATTGCGCTGAGAATTGTTGGCGCTGTAGCGTAAATTCGAACGCACTCGACTAGTTATCGAGAGTTCTGGGGTTCGATCCCAGCAGTGCCGAAATACAATTTTTCAGTCGCTATGCGTTGTTTAAAAAATAACGTGGAAAGAGTGATTACATCGTCCATTTACATTATCTCCACGTATTTGATATATATTAAACATTTCTATCGCCCTTTGAATTTATCAGCTACAATTAAAATAGCTGTTGCGTTAAATGCCACCAGATGACGACATCTCAGTTGCTGAGACCATCAATACGCATTCGTATAGTCAGATGCTGACTGATAAACCACGCATTGCGCTGAGAATTGTTGGCGCTGTAGCGTAAATTCGAACGCACTCGACTAGTTATCGAGAGTTCTGGGGTTCGATCCCAGCAGTGCCGAAATACAATTTTTCAGTCGCTATGCGTTGTTTAAAAAATAACGTGGAAAGAGTGATTACATCGTCCATTTACATTATCTCCACGTATTTGATATATATTAAACATTTCTATCGCCCTTTGAATTTATCAGCTACAATTAAAATAGCTGTTGCGTTAAATGCCACCAGATGACGACATCTCAGTTGCTGAGACCATCAATACGCATTCGTATAGTCAGATGCTGACTGATAAACCACGCATTGCGCTGAGAATTGTTGGCGCTGTAGCGTAAATTCGAACGCACTCGACTAGTTATCGAGAGTTCTGGGGTTCGATCCCAGCAGTGCCGAAATATAATTTTTCAGTCGCTATGCGTTGTTTAAAAAATAACGTGGAAAGAGTGATTACATCGTCCATTTACATTATCTCCACGTATTTGATATATATTAAACATTTTTATCGCCCTTTGAATTTATCAGCTACAATTAAAATAGCTGTTGCGTTAAATGCCCCCAGATGAAGACATCTCAGTTTTCTTTGTTTTTTTGTTTTGATTGGAGGTTTAACGACCACCGTGAGCAACTCAATGGGCTATAAGCAGTCGCCCGTCCCTAATTTAGGGTCACTGGTTCCAGGGAAGGGAGAGAGCCAGTGCCGTAAGACAAAACAACATCCATGCCTGACCGGGATTCGAACCCGGACCCCTTACGGACGAATGATCAGAGGCCAACGCCTTAGACCACTGCGCCACCGGGGCGGCACATCTCAGTTGCTGAGACCATCAATATGCATTCGTATAGTCAGATGCTGACTGATAAACCACGCATTGCGCTGAGAATTGTTGGCGCTGTAGCGTAAATTCGAACGCACTCGACTAGTTATCGAGAGTTCTGGGGTTCGATCCCAGCAGTGCCGAAATACAATTTTTCAGTCGCTATGCGTTGTTTAAAAAATAACGTGGAAAGAGTGATTACATCGTCCATTTACATTATCTCCACCTATTTGATATATATTAATACATGGTGATGTTCTGTAGTCCTCTTTACATGCTTTTTTTTTTAATTGGAGGTTTAACGACCACCGTGAGCAACTCAATGGGCTATAAGCAGTCGCCCTCCCTAATTTAGAGTCACTGGTTCCAGGGAAGGGAGAGAGCCAGTGCCGTAAGACAAACACAATTGCATGCTTGGAGGCGGAACGAAAGGGACATTCGTTACAAGTTGTCAATGATGCGACCCCCAGAAACGTTTGAGTTGTTCACGGGGAGTGAGACAAGAAGGAGATTCGAAGTTGTTATAAAGAGGAGAAAGAGCTGTTTTTATGTTTGGCGGATGGTCAATCGCATGAACGTCAAAATGTAAATACTTCTGTAAATGGAATTGCTTCCCAAAATTCAATAAATGTTTGCAATCTGATCTGGTATTTTCCCTAATGGCTGGCTTCATGCAGTCTACTGCAAAAATCAAAACGAATCAATACAAAACCTGGAAACCACAGGCCCGCTAGCACATCACAGGAAAAATTCACCAAAATTCGTTAGGAGATTTTCATTTATAAGTTTAATTTCAACACTCTTGAAGTTACAGAATGAGTCGTTAGAACAAATGCCATTACTTTTGTGTGAATCATCGTCGTGTGTTTGTACCTGAAACTTTTCGCAAAATGTCGTTCTTACTCAGAGGCAACTTTAGATCTTTTGGGGTCCTAGTTGCTAAAAGATACCCCACCCCCAATCCCTCCTCATCGATTCAATAATTTTCATCAGTCAGAGGAAAAAAATAATGTCAAGAAGTTTTTACCCTTTCTAAAATATCATTCCACATGTAAGAAACAGTGCAATCACGTTGTCTGTCCGTGCCAAAGACCTTGGAGAAAATAGACTGACAAACCTAATGCTGCGCTTTGGAGGCAACGTACAGCAATTGAGATAGCAGCGCCATCTGTTATCGCGAGGAGTTGGTGAGAAATTCATAGCTATTGGAAAGGTACATACAGTGTTTGATTCAACGCATAATTTATCATATAAATTGCGCGGAAGGAATATTCAAATGTGAATGGGAACCAACAGATTCCTAGATCAAAATTTAATTAGCAAGTTCTCAATTTCGATGAAAATCAGCTATGAAATAGAAAATACGCAGCTACATACAACGAACACCTGATACGTGAAGTTTCAGCAATGCGAATTTAAATACATCGCATTATCGTTCCTTCATATTACCCTTAATCACCCAATTTTGTTCCTCAAATTGTTTTATTGTAAAATATTTTTACCACATGTGCTCATGAAAAATGAATATCGTATAAAACAAAAAAGGGGGTCTACAGATATCATGTTTACAAAACCATCACTGCTTTTCCACAGACATGCAGAGCTCTTTATATCTATTATTAATTGCAGTGCTGTGTTCATACTCGATAAACTAATTTCAAAAGCTATTCCTACGTATAATTTTTATTTTTTTTTATTGGAGATTTAACGACCACCGTGAGCAACTCAATGGGCTATAAGCAGTCGCCCGTCCCTAATTTAGGGTCACTGGTTCCAGGGAAGGGAGAGAACCAGTGTCGTAAGACAAACACAACATCCATGCCTCACCGGGATTCGAACCCGGACCCCTTACGGAGAATGATCAGAGGCCAGCGCCTTAGACCACTGCGCCACCAGGGCGGCATGTATAATTAGAAAGAATAACACGGGACTTTGTCATTTAATTCAAAATATGATTAAAATTTTTGAATCCATAATTCATAATAGTTTCCAACTGGTGTGTTTCAGCAAATTAAAAAAAAAGTAGGGTAATAATTTACATAATTTTTCCAAATGAGATGGAACATACAACAGATATTTACGCAGAGAGCCTTGGAGACTTTTCACCATGCTTTGGGCAATCTTATACAAAAAAAGGGATTAAAAATTTAAATTCATTGGTGAAAATAATTTCAAATATTGTTTTTCAGCAAATTAAAAAACGTGATGAGGCAATACAAATACTTCATCTTTCCACAGGGTAGGAACACACATAGCCACATGCATAGCTGTTTACGCAGAGAGCCTTGGAAGCAGTTCACCATGTTTTGGACAATCTTATTCAAAAAACGTGATTAAAAACTTAAATTCATACAAGAAAATAGTTTCACACTGATGATTTTCAGCAAATCAAAGAAATGTGAGGCAATAAATACATTTCTTCTTTCCACAGGGAAGGAACAGCAAGTCACTTTTTACAGGGGTGATTGTCGAGGAACTGTATTTGCACTTTTAGTGCTCCCAGGCCTAATTTAGAAATTCTGATGTGCCGCCCCGGTGGCGCAGTGGTCTAAGGCGCTGGCCTCTGATCATTCGTCCGTAAGGGGTCCGGGTTCGAATCCCGGTTAGGCATGGATGTTGTGTTTGTCTTACGGCACTGGCTCTCTCCCTTCCCTGGAACCAGTGACCCTAAATTAGGGACGGGCGACTGCTTATAGCCTATTGAGTTGCTCACGGTGGTCGATAAACCTCCAATAAAAAAAAAATTCTGATGTCTAAAAACACACAGTTTTGGAAATTTTTAGTATCCCATGTTCGAAAACCTCAATTGCAAAAAATCCTTAAGCCCCAAATGCGAGTATTTGGATGTTGAACATGTGTTTCAAGGTTTGATTTTTTGAACATTGAATACAAAAAATTGAAATGAACAAGAGAGGGTGCTCAAAAATTGTTAACAGTCGTATATTCAAACCCAAAAACATGGTTCTATAGATAATTATTACATTTTGAACATGGTGTAATATTCATATATTCCTAAAACATATATTCCTTCATACTGGGGAAAGCCTCATCTATGCAATTACTGCGCATTTTCAAACTCTCGTAATTTCATCTGTTGAGTGAGTGTTTTCGTGTTCTGAGTGGTTTTTTTGTCCCAGCCTTCAGGGGCTTCGTTTTGGTTTATTTCCCGAGCTGGTCAGTGATTATTTTGTGTTGTTTCTTCGTTTGTTTACGTTTTGACCGGACCGGTTGGCCCTGTCTGGGCGCCGTCATTAAAGATGGCGACTTCCGGAGGTGCAGACGAGTATTCCGAACTCACTTCCGGTGGTACTCGTTCCTCTTCTTCCATGCCCGGCTTCACTACGATGTCTTCCTTTTCTGGCGGAGTTTAGCTGCCTTCCGATTATGCTTCTTCTCGCTACCCCCTGCTGTGATATCACAGATCAGCTCGACTTCGCCGGCGCTTCTGAAGGATCCTGTTAACATGGACACTATTCTTGCTGCATCCCCTGGGCCTATAGCGTCGTGCCAAGCGGCTCCGCCTTCATATTCAGGTGCGACCACAAAATCTCGTTCTGCTGTTGCTGAGATGTACACTGATGCACCTAGTTTGAAATCACACCTTCAACGTGTTTGGAACTCTTTCCAATTAGACATTCCAGTAGCTTCACCAGAAGGACAAACCTTCACTACAATCCTGGATCGAGGAGTTTGTTTTGTCGCCTTGCCGAACACACCTCTCTATGTGTATGAAGACGCCCTAAAAGGTATGTTTCCATCTAATTGTGTTCAATTTATGGGGCGTGGTCCTACTATTGTAATTGTTTATTTCAAAAAAGCGGAATATGTCACGAAGTTATTTTGAAGGATCTCGCTATTCGAGATCAGCATTTGTACCCTGATCCCGTTGCTCATCATCCTGTGAGTGTATCCTTTTATCCAGTGCCACCAGAAGTGTCAGATTCCACGTTATTTGTTGTTGCTTCTAGTTTGGGTCGTGTTGTCGGCCCGATACACACTCATTCAGCAGCGCCCGCTAATCCGGTTGGCCAAGCGGTCACCCGTTCTATCCAAGGAGCTCGACGAGTTGCAAGGATTTTATTCTCTACACAAGATTCCATTGAAGCCTGTCCAACTCGGTACTATGTTAAATGTGGTGATCATATGAGACGTATTGACGTGCATACTCAATTTCACTTCGGAAAGTGCAAGAAATTTGGACATAATCAGACAGGGTGTAGATACGTCTCCTCTCGACCGCTTACTACTCTGGATCGTTTACCTCCTTCTCGGAACGCAGGGCCAGCTATCTCTGCACGTCCTTCCTCAGCATCTTCCACAACGTTGGATGCTGAGTAGGCAGTACCCCAACCACCACCTGTAACTGTTGCTCACTACCCTGATCTACCATCGACTGCACTTCTCTGCACCCCTGATGTTCCTGGACATTCAGATAGTGGCATCGGTGCTTCGGATGTTGAGGCTTCAAACGCAGATTCCGAGGATACCTTTTGCAGTGCTGGTGATCTGGCTTCCCGCAGTCGCGGCGCGAAGGCTAAACGCGGAAAGCCACCTGGTCACTCTCGTGCTTCAAGTAAGAAGAGTACTTGTCCTGCTGCGTTCAAAGATTATGATATGTCGATGGACATTGAGGTGTTCTCGGGTGTTCCTCCCTTTGATGATTTTGCACAACAGCTACGGCATTACAAAATATTAGAGCAACCTTTATCTCACCAGCAACTTTATAATTTGCTCTGCTTTGATGTAAAAAAGCCTGCAAGAAAAGCTCTTGTTCTTGAAGCGGGTGCGCTCATACCGTCTGTTCTTAAACAGCTCACCCATGTGGCAGTAGCTATTCAAAGTGTGGATGAAGGTTCTGGTGATTATGGCGAACTTGTTGTAACGATTCACCGCCAAGTAGAGAAGTTTAATGCTGTTTCTTCCACAATACATCAGCCGACAATGGATTTGAACATTCCAGATTACGACGTTTAATTGTAGTGGTTTTGCTACCAGGGAGGTTAACTCTCTTGTGTATGAGGATTTGGTTTATGCCCAGGCAGATCTTCTACTACTACAGTAGACTAACTGCGATGCACATACCCCTTACCATTTTAATCGTACATGGCCATATACCTTTTTCCTTGACTATCGTATTGGGAGACGAGGCGGTGTAGCAGTAGTTGTTCATCACCGTCTGTTGCATCGCTTATCGTCTTATGCAGTTCAATCTGTATCTCCAGGTAGACTACAATGCTTTCCGTGTACTATTGATAATGTTACCTTATCATGTGCTGAACGCACATTTCCCGCAGAATGAATCTCTGGTGACAAACTTTTGTGATTGTCTTCGTAACGCCCTTGCTGCTCTCCCCGCTCAGGATTTTGTTATCCTGGGAGGGGATTTAAACTATACTCTCAAGCCTTTCCTCGACAGGTGTTCATCAAGAGGAGAATACCGTCGTAATCTCACATCTTTGTTTTCACCTATCATTATGACTTTCAGCTTGTTGACGCTTTTCGGCATTTACGACCAATTGACATTTTCGACACGTGGCATGGTCCGGTAATATGTAGCTCTCCATTGGCACGACTTGATCGTGTGTATGTCTCGACGACGATGACTCCGTCCATTACAGCTGTGGTGCACCTTCCTACGGTTTCCTCCGACCACTGTGCAGTATGTCTCACTGACTGTGAGACTTCTACACCTCCTCGTACACGTCGCACGTGGACTTTTGATGATGAGCTTCTCACGGACTCTGAATTTTGTGCCGCAGTAAACCAATTCCTGGCCGATAGGTGATGTCTTTTAGACTCAACACCGAGTGCTCTGCATCTATAGTTGTAGGTTTAGAGTGATCTGCAGTTTTTTGTTCGCAATTACTCCTTTACTGCATGCACCGAACGTTTCCAGAAGATTGCCATTCTACAAGATCATCTGTCAATTCTGACTCCGACAAATCCTATGTACACCGTGTATCAAAGGGACTTCTCTGCACTTCATAAATCATCAGCACAGCAGGCTGTCCGGCGGATGCGCTGGCGTCATATCTCCTCGTCTACGCAGTCGTATGAATACTTTGCAAAAATGGAGTATAAGAAGCGTGACTCATCCTTCATACGACATCTCCGCCTCGCTGATTGTACCGTTACTGATGATCAGTCCATCGTGTGTTCCCATGTTCGGAATGTCTTTGTGGACAAGTACCTAGCGGTACAGCAGACTACTGATCTTTCTTCTTCTTCGCTTCTTTCTAATCTCCCTCAGGTCCCAGCTCACCTTTGCTCTTTCTTACAATCGGACTTTTCTCCTTCTGAACTCCGAGAGGCGTTCGCGTCTCTTAACCCGCATGCTTCTCCAGGACCTGACGGTCTTCCACTTTCCTTTTACCATGCTTTCTTTCCGTCCTTACTACCCTTTCTCTCCGCGTGTTTTTCTTGTGCTCTTCCTTCTTCTGCGTTACCGCCGGACTTCACTGTAGCATATATTACTCTCCTGCCTAAAAAGGGAAACCTCTTGGACTTGACGAATTGGTGCCCCATTTTAATTCTCAACTTAGATTATAAATTCTACACTAAATTACTTTCTCGCCGATTAAATACTGTCCTTCCTTTTCTTGTTTCTCCCGACCAGTCATACACCGTGCCTGGTCGATCCATTAATAATAATACCACTTTTCTAATTCTTCTTACCTTCCTTGCTCGTAAATTTTCTGAACCTTTGGCACTCCTTAATATCGATCAAAAATCTGCCTTTGATAACGTTTCTCACGATTATCTCTGTACTGTTCTTGCTTCTTTTGGTTTCCCTCCTCCCTTTGTTTCCATACTTCTCAGTCTCTAGCGGGGTGCCCGTCTTCACGTTCGGACGGCCTTCTTTTTGACGGCGGCTATGTCTTTCCAACGTGGGATCCGGCAGGGTTGTCCCCTTTCGGGACAACCCTTTGCCTTGGCCTCTGAGCCCTTTCTTCTTGCGCGAAACGATCCCTTCTCTCTGCTATGCCACCTACGGTCGCAAGCACTAGGCATCACTGCTATGTATATACTGCGTATGCCGATGATGCTACGTTCTGCTTGCGTTACGATAATCTCTTTGATGTTTTATATCAAGTTTATCGATCCTATGCGGTCTTGTCTGGTGCTACTCTTAATGCTGCAAAAAGCACCGGCTTATGGTGTGGGTCGTGGGTGGGCCGTACTGATGCCCCATGGGGTGCGGTGTGGTCCTCTTCGACTCAGAAAAGCCTTGGTACTTATATTGGGCATCCATTTACGGCAGCAGCTGATTCGTGGGATGCTTTACGCCTAAGTCTTCACCGTACGGTGGGATTCTGGAAATCAACGCACTTGTACACTTCCTACCATCAGAGTGCTGCCATTGGACATCGCTACCTATTGTCACTTTGTTTCTTTACCTGGTCTTCTACTGTACTGCCTACGTATCGTCTTGATCATGTCAAAGGTCTATGTACATCGATGATTTGGACCACAAAGCACTGGGTCGCAGCGCCGACGCCCAATCTTTCGCAGGAGCACGGAGGTATCAATTTACCGAATGTTCACATATATTTTCGTGCTCACCGACTTGTTTCTTTTCTTAGGATCTTGGTTCCTCTCACTCCGTCCCTTTCTTCTACCCTTGATGTTCTTCTCTCTCTTCACGATCCATCTTTCTCCTTTATCTCAAAATGGATTCCTTCTCTTCATCTTTCATTAATTTTCCTTCTGTTCTTTTTGAAGCTTTGACGTTCCTCCGCGCTCTTCCTCTTTCCCGGGCCTCTCCGACCTCCACCCTTGATCTCTTGGACGAACCTCTTTTCTTTTCAACCCTCGTCCATTCCTCACGACAGCCTTTTTTTCTCTTGCCTTTCTGGATTCGCTCCGGTATACTAACTGTTCGCACACTCATTAATCCCGACTTGACTTGGAAACCCCTTACCTCCTGATTTTCCGATCCTTCACCTTCCCATGCTACTGATTATGCTCTTCTTCGCTCTTCTCTAGGTTTTCTTTATCCATCTCTCGTCAATTCTCATGGCCTCGTCTCTGTCCTTGGTCCCAGTCTCCCTATTCCTTTTCTCTCTCTATTAGAGGTGTTTCTATCCCTATTCTTTCGGTTTCCACTGTTTCCTTTTACCGTTTGTTTCGTACACCTACCGCAGCTCCGCACCCAATTTCTGATGTTCCTTCTCCCCTCTCTCAGGCCATCTGGTCTGCCTCTTCTTCTCCTCTTTCTGCACCGTTGGAGTTTAGCATTCACTGGCGATATCACCACCGCCGGCTTCCTGTCCCTCTTCTTCTATCCCGTATGTCTCTCCTTTGTTCTTCCATTTGCCCATTTTGTGAGTCCATAGGAGATATCGACCATATGTACTGGCGTTGTTCAATCCTGATTCCTGTTTTGCATTGTGTATTTCGTTTCGTGAACCATAACACTTATCGCAATCTACCTTTTCTCGCCTATTCCTGGTTGCTTTTAACGAAGCACTCTCCATCTCGTTTGCCGGACGTTTGCGCCTTTCTTTTTGTTTTGGTGAAACAAGCAATATATATCTATCAACTTTATCTCCGGAATGCCGCAGACTCTGCTAATCCACTCATTGCGTGTGACACAATCCTCACCTACTTTCGCACCCGCCCGCCTCGAATATGCAGATGCACAATCAACTAATTTTTAGCACGGTTTCGTCAGGTCTGGGCGCAGGATACCGGTTGGTTCCGGATTGATTGTAACACCATTAGTCTATCGTTTTAACCACTCAGTGCTTCTTGCACGTTGGATCGTGAGGAGTTTTCCTTGTTCTGTAGCCTTTTGTTTGTTGTTTCTTCCTCGCATTGTCCTGATTATTGTGCTACATTTAAATTGCATTAAGAGGATAATTATTTTGGAGCTTGACTACTGCGCCCCTGTATCTTTCCTCCTGATACAGGTTATCCACAATGTGTTGCTCTATTATGGTGGTCTCCTCATGAGTTTGAGGACTCTTGTTTTTCGAATGCGTTGAACGACGTGCTCCAACCTTTTCATTGCTGTTTCTGTGTATGTGTTCTGTAGTATATTTTTGATGGAGCTGTAACCCACGAGCAATTTGTGTTGTATCTTGGTACTGTGCTGAACAATTGACTTTTTTTTTTTTTTGATTGGAGGTTTAACGACCACCGTGAGCAACTCAATGGGCTATAAGCAGTCGCCCGTCCCTAATTTAGGGTCACTGGTTCCAGGGAAGGGAGAGAGCCAGTGCCGTAAGACAAACACAACATCCATGCCTCACCGGGATTCGAACCCGGACCCCTTACGGACGAATGATCAGAAGCCAGCGCCTTAGACCACTGCGCCACCGGGGCGGCACAATTGACTTGCCTCAGTATTACTATGTTCTATTGTACCATGTGCTAATGAAGGAATTGTTATGTATATATGATTATTGTTTATAAATTGTGCATTTTCTGGATGAGTTGCTTGGTGCCATGGAAATCGGCTGACTCCTACGTTTCTCACTATTACATAACCCAGGTTTCGTTATGAGAATTTATTTGCTCCTTTCCTAGTCCTTCTGTCTTGTTGTTTGCCTCTACCGTATTGTTGCATTTTGATTATTTCTTTAGTGTTAACATTATTTTGTTTTTCATGTGCTGTTCCGCCGCCTTTTTGTTTTTCATTATGTTGTGTAATGTGCAAACTTTCAGTGCATTGTATAGCAGAGGTGTTTTCTTAGTATCCACATGTTTTATCTGTTAATCACTTGCATAGCTCCTTGCATGTGACAATATTTGATTTTTCTGGTGTTTAGAGATTTCCAAATGTGTTTCGCTTTTTATAGTGTACAAGTTTGTTGTGTTTCCCTCCCTGTGATTTTGCATTGCGTTTTTTATAAGTTGGTTACCTATGTCGACCACTATGTTTTCCTGTAACATTTGCACCACGTTTGGGTCTATTCATGAGAGATTGTTGGCAATGTATCGCCTCTTTAATCTTTTAACTTTATGTTTTTTTCCGGAGGCTAGTTTTTCTCCGACATATGTCGTTCTCATATATTGTTATCAAATTCCTCCTTGAGGCACCATATGTGTTCTTTTTCCTTTAGCTTAATGTTTTGATTTCTATGTGTACCGTTGTAGATACTGTGATAGTTTCTCACCCGTTTTAACTTTCTGGTTTATTTCTGGATGGGGGTCCTGCTCCGGCATTTGTAACTATTCATGTTTGTTCTCAAGTTATTTCTCATGTTTTATCAGCGTGTATGATTTTGTAATGCTTTTAGACCAACAAAGATTGTTTGAACTACAGCCAAAGGCATTATGAACAACAATGAGCATAACATTTAACTTACTTGTGAAAATACCCGTTTTTCATGTCGGCCGTTATGAAGTGTCCATGTCTAAAATAGTATCTGACCCAAAGCTAACAATATTCATTTTTTATGTGAACTATTTAAAGCATGATTCGCAACACTCACGCAACCAGCATATGCTCAGGAACAGCTTTCACTCCTCGCTAATGGCGGAACATCCGGTTTTCAAAAGCTCACGAAAGTAGCTAGGCATTTGCCAGTCTATTCTCTCCAAGGTCACATCGAACTTTTTTGTTTTCCGAGATATTTCAAAAATTATTTTTACTGCTAATAGGAAATCAAAGGATAATATGTTTGGTATTTTAAATGCCCCATGTACTTCACGATTTTTTTATTGGGGGGGGGTTACGACCACCGTGAGCAACTTAATGGACTATAAGCAGTCACCCCGTCCGTAATTTAGGGTAACTGGTTCCAGGGAACGGAGAGAGCCAGTGCCGTAAGACAAACACAACACCCATGCCTCACCGGGATTCGAACCCGGACCCCTTTCGGACGAATGATCAGAGGCCACAGTTTAGACCACTGCGCCACCGGTGTGGTCTTCCCGAATTTACCCGTAAAGGCTGTCTGTCAAAGTCAAAAATTCAAAAAATTTATGTTCTAAATAATAACGAGGAACTGTACACCAATCACACTTAAAATAGTATAACTATATTATTAATCTGAATTTCTTGGTGTAGAATACAAATCAAGGTTTCCAGGCTTTCGCACATCAACCAGATGGCTTTCTCAAGGAAGGTAGACAGCAAACTGAATAATAGAACGCTTCAACAATTTGAACGCGGTTACTTGACTTGACCTAAACGAGCAGACGCTAAGTAATTATTCATTCAAAGACTCGAGGCGCCATGCTCGTTAACACGTGGAATCATAGAAGAAAACAAAATGCATTCATTATTTGAAGAACTGGTTCCAAACTCGTGGCAACTCCAGCGAGAGGTTGTCATTGCATGATTTACTGTTGGTGATGATCTCTGAAGTTTCGCGAATGGCGGTAGATTTTGGGGTGGAGTAGGAGACTAATTTCTTTACGTCATCAAACATAGGAGTAGCGGACTTGAGCTGGACCTCTCTGGATAGGGCTGTTGTTACTTTACAGTTCTTTATGTCCCTTTTATGCTCGTTGATTCTAGTTCCAAACGAACGCTTAGTCATTCCAATGTAGTATCGCTTGGAGCCGTCCGGATATTGTAAAGGGATGGCATAAACACCTGCCTCATTAAAAAGCGGAGACTTGTCAGAGTTTCCCTGAAGCATGGCATATAAAGATGTCGGAGATCTGATGCTAACACCAAGGTTCATTTTCTTGAGCGCGTTCTTGAGCTGATAAGAAACATTTGGTATTTATGGAATTGAGCCCAGGTAGCGTAGTTGCGGCGTAGAAAGATTAGTATGACTGTTTCTGACTTTCTCGACATAGCTATGTACCAGGTCCGGGATGTATCCTGCCTCAGCGGCCAATTCGGTAACGTTCTTTAATTCACGTTGTCTGGAAAGAGCATCGGAAGATACTGCAAAGGCTCTTCTTATTCGAGAACGGAAGAAAGCTGTCTTGTAACTAGCAGGGCAGCATGAGCTGCGGAGCATCAAATTGGGGACGGATGTGGGTTTATAGTAAACTTGGGTGCGAAGGAGATTTTCAGGCATCTTGCTCAGTAATACATCTAGATAAGGAAAGGCACCATTGTGTTCGAGCTCCATAGTGAAACTGGTCGTGGAGTGAATATAATTAATTTTATTTAGGAAAAGCGGCAGAATTTGATGAAGAAACTAATCAACTAATAGGAAGGCTAAATTATTTTAACTGGTCCTTTCAAAACAAGCGCATCAATAAGAACTCGCAAATTTGGAGCATCAACAACAGCAATTGAAAATATGTTTCTAATATGAAGAAGCAAAATATCAACTCATAATACAAATAAAGTGGTCGCTTTAATGATTGATTTGTTTCGGGCCCTGAAAACCAGAGCAAAACTGGCGACCCAATTATACGTTTCCGGGACCCCCTAACGTTCTGGGGCCTTAGGCGCGCGCCTAGTTGGAGACCCGCCCCTTTCTTTTTTTTTTTTTTTTTTTGATTGGAGGTTTAACGACCACCGTGAGCAACTCAATGGGCTATAAGCAGTCGCCCGTCCCTAATTTAGGGTCACTGGTTCCAGGGAAGGGAGAGAGCCAGTGCCGTAAGACAAACACAACATCCATGCCTGACCGGGATTCGAACCCGGACCCCTTACGGACAAATGATCAGAGGCCAACGCCTTAGACCACTGCGCCACCGGGGCGGCCCCGCCCCTTTCTAATTAATAACTTATAAGTACAGAACTAATGTTTTTACTGGTGAAATAACTTTTTCGGGTCTTATAGGGGTTATTATTCAAAGTTGGTGGTCAAGTTTTCGAACTAAAGCCTAGTTCATCATCAGGACTACGTCACTGGAGCAGAACTACTCCAGTGACGTAGGATAGCAAACTACTCCAATGACGTAGTCCTAATGATGAACTAGGCTTTAGTTCGAAAATTTGACCACCAAATTTTCCGAATATAACCTCTATAAGACCCGTAAAAAAGTTATTTCCACAGTAAACTATGAATAGAAGTGCCATAAATTCATTTACAATTAGTGTTTTTAGTTCATTATAGTGCGGAAATTCCCGTTATACACAATAAAATAAAAATATACGTCAGTGACATGACCGTGCTGAAAATAAGCTTAGGCCGCCCCGGTGGCGCAGTTATCTAAGGCGATGGCCTCTGACCATTCGTCCGAAAGGGGTTCGGGTTAGAATCCCAAAGAGGCATGGATGTTGTGTTTGTCTTACGGCACCGGCTCTCTCCCTTCCCTGGAACCAGTTACCCTAAATTAGAGACGGGCGACTGCTTATAGCCCATTGAGTTGCTCACGGTGGCCGTTAAACCTCCAATCAAAAAAAAAAAAAAAAAAAGAAAAAGAAGCTTGCTTAAGATGTGTATGTGCACAAGTCGGGTTGTTTACAGGCAGTGATTAAAAATATTGTGTTGAATATTTGCAAAAAATTTAAAACATATACATTTGTGTGTGCGTGTGTGTGTCTGTGAATGACAGTACTATGTGATTTGTACATAGACACACGTTTCCAGATTGGAAATTGAATCTTAGTCTTTATTATTTCTGCCCGAACATGATGACAATACTGAGAAAACGGAAAACTGAGGTAGAATGATCATGCCTTGATTTGCCTTCTAACCATAATAAAAATTTACTGTGATTTGGAAACATGGAAGGAGCATAATTAGAGGATGGACCAAGGGGCTAGCCCCCCCCCCCACCTACCCCGAAAGTGTTTTAAAATCGGACCTACATTATTAAAAATGCTGTAATTTGATAAAAATGCATCAACTTACATTGTAAGAAAATGCTCTAATTTTTTCTTTCAATTTTTCATTAACATTTGTTTTGTTCTGGTGGAACTCAAAGAGTTCTATTTTTCGTCCTCCCCACCCGCTTGAAATTTTTTTATATACCCCACTGAATCACGACGATTCGATTCTTCTTCTACATCAAGACTTTTTACATCAACTTCGGATCATGGAAGACAAAAGCCAAAGCCTGAGTTGTCTGGCGTGAATGCGTGTAAAAGAATCAGAATCCGGGTTTTTATTTTACAATTGCGCTTTGTTTTTATGTGTTTGAAGCTGTTCGTCTCATTTGTTACGTCCAAAAAACTGATCAACAAATTTGCGCCAGATATTGTCAAAAAACTTCGTAAAACGTGCAAAGGCAAATACTTAAAGTTACAGAAAGTCTATGGGGAGGATTTTATGAGTGGTGCACACGTTTAAGATTGGAATAAACGTTTTAAAGATGGTCGTGAAAGAGTTGAGAGTGACTAACGGTCTGGAGGCCCGCCACTTTAGCAAAAGTGAAAGCAATGTCGAACTTGAGTACGCAGATATATAGGAAAATCGCCGAATCACTATTCGTGAGTTATCTCAAGATTTCAACCTCAGCTTCTGTTTAGTTCAGTCGATTGGCTATGAGACGCATCTCAGCCAAATGTATTCCAAACTTGCTCTCAGCCGAGCAAAAGTAGACCCGTGTTTCAGATGCTAGTGATCTGCTCAAGTACGTCGAAAACCTTTGAAAAACTATCATAACTAGTGATAATGGGTTTATGGGTATGGAACCGACGCTATATAAGACACAGTTATCCCAGGTCTCAGACTCTCTCAGATCCAGAAAGAAGCACGACAGTGAAGCATCAATGTTAAGACCATGCTGACTGGGATTTTTTTTTCAAGCATGAGGAAACTGTGCATGACGAGTACGCTCCATTAGGCCAAGTGTTTCTGCGTTTGAACGAGGCAGTTCGTTGGTAAAGACCGGAATTTCGTTAGAGTGGCAACTCCACCATCACAACTCGCCTGCCAATGCATCCCAAATTATGCAAGAGTTTCTTGCTGAACACCTCATAGCACAGGTCCCATAGCCACTCTATTCGCCAGCTCTCGCTCCTTGCGACCTTTTCCTTTTCCAAAAGATCAAATATCACTTCAAAGAGAAAACGATTTCAAGACAATGAGGTTATACAACAGAATGCAACAAAGCAACTGTGCGCTATTTCAGAAGATGATTTCAAAACTTTCTTCCAGCAGTGGAAACAACGCTGGGATAAGTGTTTCGTTTCGGAAAGGGGCCATTTCGAAGACGATTAAGTATCAAATCTGTAAGTACCGGGTGATCCAAAAGTCTTGCACATTTTGAAAACGTAATAACTCGCGGAGTTTTGAGAGTAGGGCAACGCGGTTTCCGTAGAAATGATCAGAATGACATCGGGTTTTTTATGAAATCACATAAATATTTACTCATTTTACTTACATTTTTCATCGCCAGATGGCGCAGAAACCACAGGTTGGAAGTGTCGAGAAAAACAGACACCTGATTGTACCAGATTAGACACCTCATTGTACCAGGTGTTCAATGTGATGGCCCTCATGTTCCAGCACTGCTTGCAGAAGAGAAAAAACACCATGGACGGCATTGAAGAGCATGTCCAGTGGTATAGCTGCCACATGGTGTCGAATGGCATCTTTCACCATGGCCAATGAAGTGGGGCGACACCAGTACACTTGTAATTTTGGTAACCCCAGAGCCAGAAATCGCAGGGTGTCAGGTCTGGTGACCGAGGAGGCCAGGCCTTCGGAAAGTGTCGGCTCAACACACGATTTGCGCCAAACGTCTTTTGCAGCAGTTGCTTAACGGAACGTGCGATGTGGGGTGGTGCTCCATCCTGCATAAATGTGCAGAGATTCACTGCATCCCGCTCTTGCAAGCTAGGGATAACGTACGTTCGTAACATGTTCGTATAACGTGCACCTGTCACTGAAACGGTATCGAAAGTGCCGCGGACCTCTTAAACAAAAAGGACCGATAATGAAGAAAGCCGTGAATTCACACCACACTGTCACTTTCGGGTGATGAAATGAGCTTCAACGACTGCTCGGTGATGTTCCATGGCCCAGATGCGGCAGTTGTGCGAGTTTACCTCTCCGTTTAGGGAAAAGTGTGCCTCATCAGTCCATAAAACGTTCATCAGCCAGTTTTCGTCGACATCTATTTGTCGAAAAAACCATGCTGCGAACTCCTGACGCTGCACCTAATCGCCAGCTTGCAGTTCGTGATGCCGTTGCAGTTTGTACGAGTATCTGTGAAAAATCCGTCGTAGTGTTCGCAATACAGTCCCGTATGGAATGCCTGTTTGCCGAGAAACATGGCGAGCACTGGAGTCGCCATGTGCGGATGACATTGCAATCACATCCATTTCCTGCGTAATCGTCTCTGCTGCAGCTGCACGTGTTCGTGGTCTACCGCTTCGTGGGCGTGCTGCCAAAGATTCTGTTTCCTCGAATTTCTTCACCATTCGCCGCAGCGCAGCACTTTTCATCGGTCTTTTCCCACTGCGATCACCTTTCAGTGACAGGAAGGCTCTCAACGCAGCACTCGCACATTCAGCGTTGCAATAGAACAATTTCACCAAGAGCACTTTTTCCAGCAATGGCAGCATACTGACACGGACCGCGGTGACTTGTGGTTGATCGTGATCATATGTAGAGGATTTTAGGAAGGGAGTGTCTGACCCCAGGTCTTAAACAACCCTTAGAAATAGGAAACTAGGAGATTTGGGAAAGAGCGCCAGATAGGAAAGTTACACGGAAGCGAAGTAGAAAGGGAAGCGATAGGAAAGTTACACGGAAGCGAAGTTGATTGGAGGTTTAACGACCACCGTGAGCAACTCAATGGGCTACAAGACGCCCGTATTTATAACCGGGGTGCCAGTACCCGGAGTTCGACGGCTTGACGTGCCCATCCGACGCACGGCGGATATTTAGTGGATCGAGCGTTCGTACCTGCCTGGGATCGAACCTGAGGCCCTTTCCGTGGCAGTCACGAACGTTGCTCACTAGGCCACCCGCGGCTGACTTGTGGTTGCTACCCAGCTGCTGCTTTTATACCCACTATCCTAGACCTGTTCACCTATGGCGCCATCTGGCGATGAAAAATATAAGTAAAATGAGTAAAAAAAATATTGATTTCATAAAAAACCCGATGTCAACGCGGTTTGCGTCGAAATGTCATTCTGATCATTTCGACGCAAACCGCGTTGCCCTACTCTCAAAACTCCGCGAGTTATTACGTTTTCAAAATGCGCAAGAATTTTGGATCACCCGGTATATATATAGCCCCCTCCAACAAGAATTCCTGCATGCGTCCCTGACCTCCAAAAGTAATGTTGCAAATCATTCTCTTTCCTTTCATGGTGAATAGACTTCTTCAGAACTTTTGCACTTCGCTTTCTCTTTTCATGGTGAGCTGGATCCTACAATTAATATTTTAAGTATTATTCATTTGGCAATTCTTCAGTATTAAACAATAAACCTAAATAGTGGTAAAGTGAATAATTATAAAAAAAGATTGCTCTTATTCATTTTGAACTAAATTATTACTTCTTGTAATATATCATAATGGACCCCTACATCCAGAACCCCTTCAAGGTTAAATAACAATTTTTTTCCATATGTATCAAGTAACGATAAAATTATCAGTTATTCCTTACTAAAGGCATTTATGTACTTCAGTCAAAACAGTTTAACCATTAAATCAAAAAATACTAAAAGTCTAATTAATCACATGCACACTCCACCTTAAAAAGTAAAACTACAAGATTATTCATGAACCTGGGAAAAAAACTGATTGACCTTGAAGATCATGTGCCGTTATACATAATAAGTTACATCTTAGATCTGATATGTCAAAATCTAGAATGATTTTTTCAATATCTATATACATATTTCTTCACGTTGCTGTGAAAATACGTGTTTATGTTTTGATGTAAAAGTAAAATTGAGTTTAAAAATGTGTTTTGTTAAAAGTTAATTCTACACCTGAAAGATAAAGTTTAATGAAACAGATAGAATAAATCGCACAACACAAAGTTTAGGGACAATCTATTTATTTTTAATTCAGTATTTATACTGCTCTTAGTGGAAATTTCAATACCAAGAAAATTTTGAACTACGGCAGTGAGGTTTATGTGGGGGGTGTAACTTATGATACAACCCATAAATGATTAGAATTACATACCTGTAAGTGATGAGGAAGACACAAAAATGTGTTTGTGTGTGTGTGTGTGTGTGTGTGTACACAATACAGTGTATTCATATATTTATTCATTATTTTTTTTTTTTATTGGAGGTTCAACGACCACCGTGAGCAACTCAATGGGCTATAAGCAGTAGCCCGTCCCTAATTTAGGGTCACTGGCTCCAGGGAAGGGAGAGAGCCAGTGCCGTAAGACAAACATAACATCCATGCCTCACCGGGATTCAAACCTGGACCCCTTTCGGACGAATGATCAGAGGCCAGCGCCTTAGACCACTGCGCCAACGGCATTATTTATTTACATTATGTACTCTCAATCATCAGAGCTAACAGAGATGGGAGTGCACAGTAATATATTTATTTTCCAAATACTAAAAGGTATTGGTTCACTATTTAATTATATGATCTATAAATTTCTTTCAAGAAATTTTGAAGGGTACTAGTGTCAGCTCAAAATTTTGGCGCCGCCAATAATCTAAATGTTCTCCGTTAACAGTTTGTCTTTTAAATTATTCATTAACTCAGGCATTTTGCTTGCTTCATCTTTAAAAGAGTGATTCCACCGTAACAAAAGCTTTTCACCTAATGTCGGAAGCTAAGTTTGTTGTGATCACGTGTCTGCTGAAGTTCCGCCCCTAAGCTTTTCAAAAGTCGGCTGTCATTGACCAATACTTTCACCTTACAATTATCGAGGTACGGAATTCTTATGTGGACCTGGGCCCCAGGAATCTGTCCCCTTTTTCTTACCCATGGTTAGGGACTGGTTATCAAGGTAAGAGGAGCCGTCACCAGTTATTAGGTAAGTTCTGACAGGAATGGCTAATTTTTTGTCTGGTGTGATTACTTGCCAAACCAATCAATTGCACATTGATAGCCGCCCTGGTGGCGCAGTGGTCTAAGCGATGGCCTCTGATCATTCGTCCGAACGGGGTCCGAGTTAGAATCCCGGTGAGGCATGGATGTTGTGTTTGTCTTACGGCACTGGCTCTCTCCCTTCCCTGGAACCAGTGACCCTAAATTAGGGACCGGCGACTACTTATAACCCATTGAGTTGCTCACGGTGGTCGTTAAACCTCCAATCCCAATCCCACATTGATAACATTAGCAACAGGGGGAGGATTGGGACGACCAAACTAGGGAGGGAAATATATTCTTGCGGCCCACTACGAAGACACACATAACTAATACCACATAAATTTCCTCATGAAAATATTCTGTTAGATCCCTGATGAAAGAGAACTGTTGAAATATGTATTGTAAAGCGAATTCAGTCGTGAATGAATTTTAACAATTTAGATTAAATCTGCTCGTGATTGGATATAGCACCAAACCATGCTCAGAAAATGGGGTATTCTATCAGACGTTCATTTTCCTTTCAAAAATTTGGTTTGACAAAAAAAAATGATGAGTCACTTAAAGATCCTACTTTCAAATAAAACATGAAAATCATACTATAAATTGAAATGTAGACATGTCACAAATCAATTATCCAACACAGTTAATTTTTATACTGCTCACATACTGTGCATTTGTATTGGTACCTTCTCCTTGAGTACATACCTCTTTTATGTCTTCCCTCTATTTTCACGTATGAACTTTTCCTTATGAACCAGTAAGGATAAAACGCTTTTTCTTTCAAGATAAATGTGGATGGGACACAGATTTCAAAGTGTCTCTTCAAGAGAAGCACATTTTGCTCTCTCTCAGTCTGTGAATAAGGGAGTGGAGATGATGGTCCATCACTAAAGGTACTACGGTATCCTTCAAGATTACCAAAGGGGAATAGGGCATACCAATGACCCTGGGCTCCAAGTCCAACGACATACCTCTAAGCATTATTGACTTTAGCTTAATTAATTTACAACAGTGTACGTAGTCTGGTGAAACTTTTCTCACATAAGTATGGAGAATTTTGATACATCAATTTTGATACACCAAAACTCGCGAATTTGGTGCCTGATGATGAACCTATAAGTCGTAGGTTCGGAAGATCTCGCAAGTTTTTAACATTAAACCTTTTTAAACCTCAATGGAATGAGTTATTTGTGTCGTCATGGTTTTAACTGTGTGTACTTTTGATACCGGTGATACGTCTTAGCTTCATTTGAGTGTTGTAATTGGTTTGAGCTAAAGTGTTCGTGCTTAGACAGCTATCTTCTTTATTTGTGTATCAATCAGCACGATAGTGTCTTCATCATATCTAAAGAACGTGATTTTTTTTTTTTTTTTTTTTTTTTTTTTTGATTGGAGGTTTAACGACCACCGTGAGCAACTCAATGGGCTATAAGCAGTCGCCCGTCCCTAATTTAGGGTCACTGGTTCCAGGGAAGGGAGAGAGCCAGTGCTGTAAGACAAACACAACATCCATGCCTGACCGGGATTTGAACCCGGACCCCTTACGGACGAATGATCAGAGGCCAACGCCTTAGACCACTGCGCCACCGGGGCGGCCTAAAGAACGTGATGCAGCATCTATTGGCAATCCATAAAGGTGACATAAAATACATCATGTTCAGTGGACAGACTGCTGGAACAAATAATTAGTGTCAGAAGGTGCCTATTCTGATGAGAATTTGGACATCAACATTACAGGTTACTTGATTTTGTTTTCCTGCCCCTAAGTTGGATGTTACTTGATCAGACCTTGTAAAACATCAAATTCACTTGGTTGAAAATCTGCTGAAATGAAGATATCATTGACACATATAGAAAAAAAAAAAAAAACCCAGAGATTTCTTTGGCAGTTTTTCATTTATATTTTGTTCAATTTGGTTCATTATCACTTCTGCAAAACTGTGAATGATAGGGATACCATGGGTCCTCCAGTTCTTTGCATCTAAAATTTTACTTTGATGAGTAATTGTTTTTAAAATATATATGGGAAAATCTCTTCCAATAGGTATACTTGTTTAGTATTTAAATATTGTAAATGTTTTAATTTTTGAATTAGAAAGTTTATTGAAATTAGAACTGGGGTGGAAGGACTTTGTGTCAAAACTACCAAGCGAACTGAATTAAATCTTGTTTTATATTTTTCTAATAACAGTTAACCTATTTTTAATTGAATATTTTTTCATGAATATAGGGAAAATCATATAATTTTTTTATTAAATTTATTAAAGGGGAAATTAATTGTGATACCGTAATTCTCATAGGTAAATCTATGGCTTTTTATTTTTTTTTTAAATGCCTGGTATTGAAGTAGCTATTGGTGGATTTGTATTCTTAAGAGGATATTATACAATGATTTCTGATATATGACAAATATTTCAACTGAGAGTGACCTCTGGACAATTTCACAGTTTGATTCTTGAAGTGCTATTTTTACTTTTGAATCATTATTTAGAACTATTAATATGTTTCACTTATTTGTTTTGCATATTTAAAAGAAAAACATTATTACTAAGCTCCGATAATTGGTACATTTCAAGTTTTTGAGTTTAAAGTTTACTGCATTATTTTATCTATGTCCTTTTAAAAGCATTCTGTATAGCTGAAAACAATTTTTTTTTTTTTTTTGCTTGCTGGCCTGGTATAGATTCAACAATAGTCTTTATTTTAGAAATATATTTTTATGTTGTAGATACATCTATACAGTCATTAAGTTGTTCTCTAAGATTCAGAGGTAAAATTTTTCATAAAAAATCTCATCTGCCAGATTAAAGATTAAAAGTGTGTATGTGTGATGGAACTAAATTTTACTTATGATTGATGTTCCAAATGTTTCCATTCACAGCGATTTCGACATACAACAGGACATTCACCAACATCCGTCATGTGTGTGCATATGTGTGTCTCTCACACAAGACCTTTTATACTTCATACTCATTATCTATTCCTCATGCAAATATTCTTGAATATGGTACACCCATGATTTCCTTGGCTGCTCTATTTCTCTCTCTCTCTCTCTCTGTCCTATTAACTGGGCTGAAATAACTATTTTAGTAAGCATCTCACCAGTCATTCTTTCACAACATGGTCAAACCATCTAAGAATATTGGTCTCCACCTTACTTACAACATTTTGATTCACATTACACACCTGCAACTCATTTTCAATCCTAATGTAATCTTAGAATGTATCTTTATACAAACCCCCAGTAAGTACAAACAACTCCTACGTCTCTTCTGCCGTACCCAGGTTTTACTGCCGTACATCAGATTAGGCCAGTCAGGACCCAGTGAAATCCTCCTAAAACAGTTATGGTTTTCAAAGAGGAGTTCACTCACCTAGTAATTTCACCATTTAATTTGCTTTCCCTATCAGACATGCTTTCTAAATACACAAATTCATTCACCCGGCCTATCTCTTTGCCATTTAGACCGATCTTGCATTCAGTACTGAAAGTTCCACACTCAAAACCCATAACTTTGTTTTTTTATTTGTTTACACTGTTTGAATTTCAAATAACTTCATACATCCAGCACAACATACTCTGCAACTCACTTTTTTTTTCTTTTTGGCTGAAGGTTTAATGACCACCATGAGCAACTCAGTGGAATAAAACCTGTCTCCCACCACTAAATTAGGGCCACTGGTTTCAGTGAAGGGAGAGAACCAATACTGTAAGAAAAACACAACATCCATGCCTCACGAGGATTCAAATTTTGACCCTTCTCGGAAGAATGGTCATACACCAGCGCTTTGACCACTGTGCTATGAAGTGGCCCAACTAACTTTTGCTCTCTGCCAACAGGAACAAGTGATCAGCATACAACAATTTGCACACATGAATATTATCAGTATTGTCTGTTTTGGCATCATGCATGCATGCATCCGTAAATATATTCCCCATTATCTAAATATTTTGGTACTATGCATAAATTTATTCATACATATATTAAACATTATATTCATATATTAAAATTTGGAAACAATTCAAGAGAACCTCACAGGAGTGAAATAAATGTGCTAAAAAGTCTACCTTAGCAATAGCAATGAAAGATAAGTTGCAAACCTATTTATAACAGAATTGGCTTACATGCAGAATTAAAATTATAAATAACACATTAATTTAACTTATGAAAATAGCCAAAATGAATACAAGTACAGCATAACCCTTTTATAAGGAGTAAAGGACTAACGAAAATCCTTGTCAAATATGGACACTCTAAATTTATTTTGGGGTGAAAAATGCCACCATGTAAAAATGTTTATATTATATATCCACATATTTACTGTATATCAAACAAAGATAATCGCTCTTTCCACGTTTATAATTGAGTCACGGAAAAATCCTCATTGGCCGCCACCGGGAGTCGAACCCAGGGTCTTCCAGTTCCGTGACTCAATTATAAATGTGAAAAGAGCGAATATCTTTGTTTGATGTTCCTGGTCCACGTTAAATGTCTGCATTAATTTACTGTATATCATAACATATGGCAAAAATTTTCTCCATTTTGTAGTTCTCCAATGATGGCGACTTTGTCATTTACAGAACACTATTCTCTTAGGCATTTTGTCACCAATGAATGTTTAGAATTTCCTGCTTGATGCAACGTGAAATTGGCTGCTGTTTAAATACACACATGATGTAAAAGAAGCATTGATCTTCCCAATGCAATGCACACTTGGAGGCTAAAAGGGTTAATAGATGCAATTCCAAAAATACTTTATCATGTTTCCCCTTAGGCTACACCCACATACCATTACTCCCCTATCCTTCTCTGCAATCATCACCCAGAAATCTACTTATGGCATGTGCATGAATCCCATCCATCCTCATTTTGCCTTGGACTAGGGCACATGTTTTCAATTTTGTTGACACAATACTTCCAAGGCATAGCCCATTGAAGTGGTGGTGGAGATTCTTTAGCAAAACCCAGCATTTCATGTGCACATTCCCATTGCTTTTCTATCAACATTCTACTATTAACACAGAGATTCCACTGTGATGTTATAATTTCGTCTTGTATTCCACCATATTTTTCCATCCATTCCAGGACAGCGTGCAGCAGATTTTCCCTGCCTCATTAAATATTTAACTTCATTAAATTTTGTCATTTGTTCAAAGTGATCATCATAGCATTTCTTTTAGTCATTAAATCCAGGCCTTTCATTCGTTAAAAATGATCAAATTAGCTTTGAATTAACATCAAACTAAACATCCTGTTTTGCTCAAAATCTGGATCTCACTAAATATGGGCTCATTATAGATCAGTTTTCCTTAAATTCTATTCAAAATAACTTTCAAGTCTTTGGGTAATCATTTAGAAGGTACACACACACAGTTGCTTTTATGAATTCTATATAACCTAGAACATTCATTTTGGTGCTTCAACATTCCTGAGAGAAGAAATAACATGTGACATGTTTCTGCATTCCTATAACTCTATTACAAAAATATGTTGAGCATACTCTGCAGGAGTGTAGACAGCCAGTTTCTTTACATCTAACTATGATAGCTATCACTTATTATTCATAATGACTGAAGGTGTAATACAACTGCCCAAAGGTCTGAAAAATATCTGATATTTTACTTTTTTGACTCGTTACCTTGCTTATTTACTGCACGAGTCTGTTATGCCCAGAAAGTCACAATGCTGCATTTTTTAGGAAATGCAGTTCTCACATTTTGAGTTACAAATGCCATGTGATGGTTTTCTAACTGCTCCCTTTTATATGATACTGTGCTTCCTCATCTCCATATGGGGCCGCAGATGGCCTAGTGGTCAATGTTCGTGACTGCTACGGGGAGATCTCAAGTTTGATCCCAGGCAGGTATGAATGCTCAAACCACTAAATACCCGCGGTGCATTGGGTGGGCATGTTAAGCTCTCTGACCCTGGGCACTGGCTCCCCATTACAAATAAGGGGGTCTCCCTCCCTTTCTACTTCACTTCCGTGTCACTTTCCTATCGGGCACTCTAGCCTAAATCTCCTAGCTTCTTAATTCTAAGGGTTGTTTAAGACCTGGGGTCAGACATTCCCTTCCTAAAATACTCTACAGATGATCTCTGATCTCTTCTTCATACGGGTGAGCAGAGCTATGCATTTTACATGCTGCCTAGTCCTCAGATGTAAACAAACTAGAATTAAGCTTTCTTGCACAGCATACTTAACATGGCTTTGATGAAATTATATGCATACAAAAACATGTGAAATACTAATACCACTGGCAGATATGTTGAGTAGCAAAACAAACTAGAATAGCAAAGTGGATGCACTGGGTTACTTAGAATTTGTGAAAAAGGAAATGTATCCATCTTTTAAAAGATTAACTAAATTTTGTTATTACATCCATGTATTGGTGTCATAAATTATTTACCTAAAAATTTTCAGAAAAAATTGTTTACATATTTTAATGTATGCAGTTTGATAGAAAATGGGGTAAAAATTATAGATTTACAACACATCTTACAGATTTTTTACCAAAAAATTTACCTGCAATTATGGAGATGTGAATAAAGGCTGCAGGAAGCCTCCCCCAGAACTGCTCTGACATCATCCAAGGCTTCTTCCCGGATGATGATCTTTGGATCGTGCTGCTCTTTGGACCATTTTGCGGGTGAAAATGATGAAGCAGAGTGAACATTTGCACATTGCACAGATATGCTTTGTTCTGCAAAAGAATTCTAAAATTTTCATTACTTTCTTTAGAAAGGACATTAAAACTCAGTTTCCAAGTACATTGCAAAAGCATAAAACTAAAACAAAAAAACACTTACGAAAAATGCAATTCATGAGGCAACCTTAAGGGTTGTCTTAGTTATAAACGTGCTTTTGATTAAAAATACATAATATCTAAGGTATTTTACCCGATATTGTCAAAGTATTTTGCACGTTGTTGCTCTGTGAGGCACGTGCTCCTGGCCCGAGAGGTCCCTTATGTTAGGAACCTTTGGTTAGTTATAACAAATTTTTTTTACAGAAATAAAACAGTTAAGTCATATATTTTCAGTTCCACATTCATTCACTCGCATAATCAAACGTTTAAAATTTACTATTAATTCAAAGATTTTAGTAGAAAGAGTAATACTCATTGGGTCAGGAGACGTCTCACAAGGGGTCCGTCGTTACAGGGAGCGCTCTCAGCGTGGCTTAACAACCATCTTCAAGCCTCTTCTTCTACACGAGGGTTCCTCGCGTGTGTGTAGTTTTGGAGTTGCATGTCGGGAATCGATGGGAAGGTTTGCTGCCTGTATGTGTTAGGTGATTTGTTTCTAATGTGTCGCCATCTATTGGATGAGTTGGTAGGTATCAGTCGTAAGTATAATTCTATTGTGTAGATATTTTTGGCCTATTATTATTTCTTCGTAGAAACAGGTGTATTATCTTTTTTTGTTCAATTATAACGCTTTCAGAAATCCTTAATTCTTTTTCGTTTGTGTGGGGAGTTAGTAATTTAATATTTTCAAAATCAAGGTATTGTTTATGTTTAACACAGTGTTGGATAAGTGCAGTTCTTTCTTCTTTTTCGTTCCAGTTTTTTATATGTTGATGTAATCTTTTTATTTATCTATTTTTTGTGCTGCCAATGTATGAAATATGGTCTTCAGAACTCTGTGAAACAATAGGAACTTCATATACGCCTGCTGATTGTAGTATATTATTGTTACTTTTTTCTTTACGATTAAGTCACCAATATTCTGAACTGCATGACCAAAAATAATGTTGTGTTTCTTCATTAATCTTTAAAAAATTTTCACTTAGTCCTCTAATAAAAGGGAAAGAACCTGAAAATTTGTATTTCTTTTTTGGGATGTTTTGTCTAGACTTTTAATTTCTTCTTGTATTCGAAAATCAACTTTTTAACAGTTTTTGTGTCATATCCATATTGTTTGGTTGTGTTAATAATCCATTGGATTTCTTCTTCTCTGTATTTTCTATTTGAGGAATGTGTGAAGGCTCCTTTTCCCCCAATTCCTAATACCATTTACTTTATGAGTTGTTGGGTGTTCAGATTGATATGGGATCATTATAGGTACATAGGTTGGTTTTCTAAAAACTCTGTATTCAAAATTTAAGACTTTTTTATTATTTCTATATCTAAGAAGGAAATTTTTTCATTTTGTTCAAATTCTAAAGTTAATTCAATCTCTGGGTAACAAGTGGTAAATTTATTCTTCAATATTTCAAGTTCTTCTTGTTTTAATTTAAATAAAATAAAAATGTCGTCTACGATAAATGATGGCTGGGATTGGTAGTTTTTTAATAATTTTGTTTTCTATATCACTCATGATTATTTCTGAAAATAAAGAAGATAATGGGGATCCCATTGGGGCTCCTACTTCTTGCCTATAGATATTTTTATCAAACTCAAAGTAATTGTTATTAGAAATATAGGATACAATGTTAAATAACTCTTGTAATTGTGTATTATTAAAGTGAGATTTGTTTTTTAACTCTTTAATGATAATGTCTATGGCTTTTGGTACAGGGGTACTTTGGGAATAATGATTTAACATCTAAACTTGCCATAAACATACCAGATAGTGGAACATTAATAAATTTTATTTTCTCAATGAATTCTAAATTGTTTTTTAAACAGTATTCATTATTCATGAAAAAGGGGGCCAAAAATTTGTATAATATCCTTTCTAGATTTATTAGTGGGGACATTGATTTTGGAACAATAACTCTAAATGGTCTATTGGGTATATGGGTTTTTATTTTCTCAAAAATACTTGGAACTACTGTACCTACTGGTGGATAGGCTCTGGTAATTTCTGAAGGTAGTGAACTATGATTTTTAATTTTTGCTAAAAAGTTTATCTGAGAGTCCACAGGGTCTTTTTTAACTATCTCACATTTTAATTCTTCAATAGCTGTGTTCATTTTAACGATATATTCACTTTTATCTAGTATTATTAACTGATTTGATTTATCTGCTTCACAAATTATAATAGTAGAGTCTTTTTTTAAGTCTAGTAGTTGTTGTCTTTCATATGTCATTTTTCCAAGTTTAATTTCATTTTTAGACTGCAGATGATATTCATCCAATATATTTCTATACAACTTAAAACTTAAAGTTGGTTTGTGTGAATATGGGACGCTTTGAATGATGGTCTCGATTTTCGGAATACACCTTTCCGTTGGGGGAATGGTCTGCGATTACGCAATTTTTTTACCCTTCTGTAATGCTGCCTGTTGTACTTCGGAGAGTTTGAGGTTAGAGAAATTTTGAAATGTAAGTAGAGAATTTTCATTGATTAATTTATTGGTGGGGATATTTTTATCGATTAGTCTATTTAATTTATCAGAACGCCTTTTTCTGATGATTTGGGCTTTGTTTTCTAATATTGTAAAAGTCTGTTTTAAAGTTTGGTCGATGACAGAATCAGTCCATTTTTTATTTAAATTTTCATATTTATTATTTTGTATCATATTCCATAATTTATAACAAGTGTTGTGTAATTTATATTCTGCCTTTCCTTTGGATACGATTTCTGTTCTTAATCGTTTAATTTCACATTGTTTCATAATATTTGTATCCTTGCTATTCAATGTGTAATTATTGAGTTGTAGGTATTTTGGTATCAAGTTTAAATCATGGCAGTTTACCAAAAATTTCCAACCGAATGCTGTTTTTTTGAAGGTCACTTCTTCCTTTTCTGAAGTTCTCTAATTCTCTCAACTCTTTAGGTTTTAACAGGTTTCGGCAATTCATGATCGTTTTTCTCCTTCTCGTTACCGACATTCCGTCCTATACTATGTAAATAATTACAAAAAATGCAATTCATGAAGAAACCTTAAGGGTTGTCATATGTAATAAACGTGATTTTGATTAAAATATACATAATCTAAGGTATTTTACCTGATATTGTCAAGGTATTTCGCACGTTGTTGCTCTGTGAGGCACGTGCTCCTGGCCCGAGAGGTCCCTTCGTTACAGACCTTTGGTTAGTTATAAAAAAATTTTGTTTTACAGAAATAAGACAGTTAGGTTATATATTCACTCGCATAATCAAACGTTTAAAATTTACTATTAATTAAAAGATTTTAGTGGAAAGAGTATACTCATCCGGTCAGGAGATTGATACGTCAACGACATTTTTATTTTATCTAAATTAAAACAAGAAGAACTTGAAATATTGAAGAATAAATTTACCACTTGTTACCCAGAGATTGAATTAATTTTAGAATATGAACAAAATGAAAAAAAAATCCTTCTTAGATATAGAAATAATAAAAAAAGTCTTAAATTTTGAATACAGAGTTTTTAGAAAACCAACCTATGTACCTATAATGATCCCATATCAATCTGAACACCCCAAAACTCATAAAGTAAATGGTATTAGGAATTGGGTAAAAAGAGCCTTCACACATTCCTCAAATAAAAAATACAGAGAAGAAGAAATCCAATGGATTATTAACACAACCAAACAATATGGATATGACACAAAAACTGTTAAAAAGTTGATTTTTGAATACAAGAAGAAATTAAAAGAGTCTAGACAAAACATCCCAAAAAAGGAATACAAATTTTCAGGTTCTTTCCCTTTTATTAGAGGACGAAGTGGAATTTTTTTAAGATTAATGAAGAAACACAACATTATTTTTGGTCATGCAGTTCAGAATATTGGTGACTTAATCGTATAGAAAAAAGTAACAATAATATACTACAATCAGCAGGCGTATATGGAGTTCCTATTGTTTCACAGAGTTCTGAAGACCATATTTCATACATTGGCAGTACAAAAAATAGAATAATGAAAAGATTACATCAACATATAAAAAACTGGAACGAAAAAGAAGAAAGAACTGCACTTATCCAACACTGTGTTAAACATACCCTGATTTTGAAAATATTAAATTACTAACCCCCACACAAACGAAAAAGAATTAAGGATTTCTGAAAGCATTATAATTGAACAAAAAAGGATAAAATATGCAACTTACAAGACCCCACCACACCAGACAAAGCCTGGAAATCACTTATAAAAAAAGAAAAAATCCATAAAAAAAGACAAAAAAAGAAGATTACAAAAAATCACACCGATAAATAAAGAACAAAAAAAAAAAAAAAAAAAGGATAATACACCTGTTTCTACGAACAAATAATAATAGGCTAAAAATATCTACACAATAGAATTATACTTATGACTGATACTTACCAACTCATCCAATAGATGGCGACACATTAGAAACAAATCACGTAACACATAGAGGCACACAATAGAATTACCGCCATCTTCGGCCCTCTACTTCTGCACGAGGGTTCCTCGCGTGTGTGTAGTTTTTGAGTTGCATGTCGGGAATTGATGGGAAGGTTTGTTGCCTGTATGAGTTATGTGATTTGTTTGTAATGTGTCGCCATCTATTGGATGAGTTGGTGGGTATCAGTCGTAAGTATAATTCTATTGTGTGCCTGTATGTGTTACGTGATTTGTTTCTAATGTGTCGCCATCTATTGGATGAGTTGGTAGGTATCAGTCATAAGTATAATTCTATTGTGTAGATATTTTTAGCCTATTATTATTTGTTCGTAGAAACAGGTGTATTATCCTTTTTTTTTTTTTTGTTCTTTATTTATCGGTGTGATTTTTTGTAATGTTCTTCTTTTTTTGTAATGAGTTGGTGGGTAATGTTCTTCTTTTTTTTTGCTTTCAGCGGTTAAGCACCGCTGAAAGCACTTGCTGCAACAGCGAACTCCTTGTGAGACGTCTCCTGACCCGATGAGTATAACTCTTTCTACTAAAATCTTTTAATTAATAGCAAATTTTAAATGTTTGATTATGCGAGTGAATGAATGTGGTACTGAAAATATATAACCTAACTGTTTTATTTCTGTAAAAAAATCTTTATGACTGACCAAAGGTTCGTAACATAAGGACCTCTCCGACCGAAATACTTTGACAATATCAGGTAAAATACCTTAGACGTTATGTATATTTTAAACAAAAAACACTATCACTGTTTTAGTGGACCCATTAAACAGCTGCCGCTGCCACCTTACATTATTGGCTGGACCTTGGATGACATTGTGGCAGAGCGAGGGCAGGCTTGCCACAGTATCAGTTCTCATCTCTGTGTTTACAGGTAAGTTTTACTGCAAAGGTCTGTCAAACGTGTCATGAAGCTGAAATTTTTTCATGTTCTTCATCAAATTATAAACTTTGAATTATGTATATAACATTTTATCAAAATTTTTAGCTGAATAATTGAGGACACTTGACAACACCTTCACCCATATATTAACTCCTAATATTAATAATTCAGATATCTTCTTGGTTCAAACAGATGACTTCAATCGCTAAAATAAAGTGTGGGTGTATGAAAGTCATATATCTCTCCGAGTATTTAATATCTCTCAATACTCGATATATTTATTAATGCCTATGCTGGGAGAAAAAAAAAGTTCCGAAAATATCTAGAAGCACATGTTATCCAGTTCTTGTTATTCACTTCTATGATGGAGCATATGCTTTGACACATGTTCTATAGGTGTATATGCCTTGAAGCATACACCACATTGAAGATATTTTTCACCAATGTAAACAAGCATCTGCCTTCAAAAATTGCCTTTGTGAATTCCACATTGGTGAGAATTTTCATGTTTGATGGAGCATATGCTTTGAAAGGCTACCTTTTACTGGGAACTGCTTGGAGGATATACCTCATTGATGAGGTTTGCTTGTGTGAAGCAGCATACGGTTTGGAAGGACACCTATGTGTGTGAATTGCTTAGAACACAAAACACTGATGGGGTTCTTCAATTACATGAAGGAGAATATGCCTGGAAAATGTATCTTTAAATGTGAATTGCTCACCATACTAAGGTTTTTCCATATTAAGGTATGAAGCCAGGGCCCAAAATTTTTCTATTCTTGTGTCCCACACATGCTACATTGGCAGCACTTCCCAACCCATCCCTCAGAGTATCCTCAAACATCGAAAAGCAGTTAAACAAACACTTAATAACAAGAGAACACCACCACAGTCATCATTAACACACTATTTGTAAAACCATCCTACTGCCACTCCAATGTAGAACCAAACCATCCGTTTAAGATGTCCACCATTTTCTAATAGAAAAGAATTATACATTTTAGAAAGCCTTGACATTTTCTCTTCTATTAATTTCAATATTAAATCCCCACAATATATTCACCAATGTTGGCAAGCTTTAACTACGTTTTTTTCAATAGTTTTATTTCTGCAAATGGCAACACCATAATTCTGATTGTGTGCATCTCTGTTAACCACAAACCGTGGGTTAACATTGAATGAATACTTTATTTAATTCTGAGTTCATGCTGCTTTGCGAGTTTCATAGAATTATTTTGTTTTGATCATTTCTACTATTGTTTTTCCACTTGCGTGTAGTGCGAGTAAAGTGAATAATACATATATGTATATATATATATATACATATATATATATACATATATATATCAGTAAGGGAAGAAAACAGATTATGGACTGAGAAAAGAAGATGGGTCTGTAACAAGAAATAGAGGCGAAATTTTGAAAAGAGTGAAAGATTTCTACTCCAAATTATATGAAAGGGATGATACATGTACTCCAGACATTATGAAAGGTACCATACCAGAGTTATTCCAGCAGAAGTTGCATATGCAATCAAGAACATGAAGCAGGGGAAAGCTCCAGGAGATGATGGAATTACTGTAGACATCATACAAGAAGCAAGTGCAGAAATCGAAACAGTACTCGCCCAAATTTTCACTTGATGCCTTAATGAAGGAAAGATTCCTGAGGATTGGGACAATGCTACAATGATCTTGCTACATAAAAAAGGTGATATTGAGGATCTCAGGAACTACAGACCTATCAGCCTCCTATCAGTGGTTTATAAAATCTTCACTAAAGTTCTTTCACACTGCTTGAAGGTGACACTGGACATGGCTCAACCGAGAGAACAAGCTGGATTCACGAGTGCCTACAGCACAATAGATCATATCCACGTACTGAGAGAACTAATTGAAAGAGCGAGGGAATATGAACTTCCATTGTGCATGGCTTTTATCGATTATGAAAAAGCCTTTGATTCGGTGAAACCATCAGCAGTTACAATGGCTCTGAAATCCTGCGGTATTGAAGATGCCTACATTAATATTATTAATAACATCTATGAAAATGCAAGTGCAAAGATTCGGCTGTTTGAAAACACAACACACATAAAAATTGGAAAAGGAGGGAGACAAGGTGACACCATATCTCAGAAGCTCTTTAATGCCACATTGGAAAATGTCTTTCAATCACTGAACTGGTAAAACAAAGGGATAAAGATTAATGGAGATTATCTAACCCACCTTCGATTTGCTGATGACGTAGTCATTTTTGCAACTATCCCATCAGAGCTGCAGAGTATGATCCAGGAACTTGCTGACAAGAGTAAAGAAGTGGGATTAAAAATGAACTTTCAGAAGACAAAAGTGATGTTCAATGCTTTTACAAGAAATGAAGATTTATCGATTGATGGAGAAAAGCTGGAGATAACAGACACATACGTTTATCTTGGACAGCAGATATCAAGTGAGGGTCACATTGATGAAGAAATTAATCGGCGTACAAAACTTGGCTGGAGAGCTTTTGGAAGAAACAGCATAATTTTCAAGAGCAATATGCCATTATGTCTTAAAAGAAAAGTGTTTGATCAATGCATCCTTCCAGTGCTTACGTATGGTGCAGAGACGTGGACCTTAACTAAAAGAGACATACAAAGGCTGCAGACAACTCAAAGCAACATGGAGAGGTGCATGCTTGGTGTAACCAGGAGAGATAAGAAGAGGAACTCGTGGATCCGAAAAATGACAAGAGTGGAAGACATCATGATCAGAGTTAAATCCCTGAAATGGCAATGGGCTGGACATACTGCCAGAAGGACAGACCATCGATGGACAGCCGAAATTTTAGATTACAATGGCTCAGAAATCCTGATGATGATATCATCATCATCATTGTCAACCATTATCAATCCACTGCTGGACGAAGGTCTCCTGAAGTTTCCTCCATGTCACTCCCGCATACTTTCGAATTTCATCCACCCATCTTCCATGTGGTCTTCTTCTGGGTCTTTTCCTGTCCTTTGGAATCCAATCTAAAATTTCGGCTGTCCATCGATGGTCTGTCCTTCTGGCAGTATGTCCAGCCCATTGCCATTTCAGGGATTTAACTCTGATCATGATGTCTTCCACTCTTGTCATTTTTTTATGATGATATATATATATATATATCATCATCATCATCATCATCATTGTCAACCATTATCAATCCACTGCTGGACGAAGGTCTCCCCAAGTTTCCTCCACAATGGTCTGTCTTGTGTCAGTCTCCTCCATGTAACTCCCGCATATTTTCGAATTTCATCCACCCATCTCCCATGTGGTCTTCTTATGGGTCTTTTCCTGTCCCTTGGAATCCAATCTAAAATTTCGTCTGTCCATCGATGGTCTGTCCTTCTGGCAGTATGTCCAGCCCATTGCCATTTCAGGGATTTAACTCTGATCATGATGTCTTCCACTCTCGTCATTTTTTGGATCCACGAGTTCCTCTTCTTATCTCTCACGGTTATACCAAGCATGCACCTCTCCATGCTGCTTTGAGTTGTCTGCAGCCTTTGTATGTCTCTTTTAGTTAAGGTCCACGTCTCTGCACCATACGTAAGCACTGGAAGGATGCATTGATCAAACACTTTTCTTTTAAGACATAATGGCATATTGCTCTTGAAAATTATGCCGTTTCTTCCAAAAGCTCTCCAGCCAAGTTTTGTACGCCGATTAATTTCTTCATCAATGTGACCCTCACTTGATATCTGCTGTATAAGATAAACATACGTATCTGTTATCTCCAGTTTTTCTCCATCAATCGATAAATCTTCATTTCTTGTAAAAGCAGTGAACATCACTTTTGTCTTCTCAAAGTTCATTTTTAATCCCACTTCTTTACTCTTGTCAGCAAGTTCCTGGATCATACTCTGCAGCTCTGATGGGGTAGTTGCAAAAATGACTACGTCATCAGCAAAACGAAGGTCGGTTAGATAATCTCCATTAATCTTTATCCCTTTGTTTTCCCAGTTCAGTGATTGAAAGACATTTTCCAATGTGGCATTAAAGAGCTTCTGAGATATGGTGTCACCTTGTCTCACTCCCTTTCCAATTTTTATGTGTGGTGTATTTTCAAACAGCCGAATCTTTGCACTTGCATTTTCATAGATGTTATTAATAATATTAATGTATGCATCTTCAATACCACAGGATTTCAGAGCCATTGTAACTGCTGATGGTTTCACCGAATCAAAGGCTTTTTCATAATCGATAAAAGCCATGCACAATGGAAGTTCATATTCCCTCGCTCTTTCAATTAGTTCTCTCAGTACGTGGATATGATCTATTGTGCTGTAGCCGCTCCTGAATCCAGCTTGTTCTCTCGGTTGAGCCATGTCCAGTGTTATGTTCAAGCGCTGTGAAAGAACTTTAGTGAAGATTTTATAAACCACTGAGAGGAGGCTGATAGGTCTGTAGTTCTTGAGATCCCCGATGTCACCTTTTTTATGTAGCATATATATATATATATAATATTTTGTGTTTCATATGATAATTTCCATCCACAAAAAATGAAACGTTTTTATCGATATCCTTCTGGACACTCCAAACAACTAAAGAAAACTCAAAATGAGGAGCAAAAAAAAAAAAAAAAAATGCAACAAGGAAGCATAAAAATTCTGTTTTACTGAAGAAAATGAGCAATCAGAAAATTTGCAGTCATCTAGCATTCAAAATTTTGGATCAAAAAGTAACACGTGTGAATCTGTAGTAGCTAGCTAGCACTTCAACTTCATTTGAGAGCAACCATGAAATGAAAGAAACTACATCTTCTGAAGTTAATAACTCTTCGTCTGGTAAATCAGAACTTGATCCTAGTTATTTTTTTGGTATTGAAAAAGACTGAATCTACCAGTTCTGAGTTTGTTGAAGATCCAGCACTTGGGAATGACATTTCTGACCAGGTAAGAGAATTTTTGTAACTCATCCACCTAGACAAAACGAAGAAAAGTCACATTTAACTGAAATAATAATTGGGAATATTAAAAGATTTATCACAGAAAAACATTTTTACCGTACAATAAAAAAAAGGTGAAAAACTTAAAAGAGAATGGCTTATTTTATCACCATCAAATTATTCAGTGTACTGTTATGTGTGTAAATTATTTTCAACATGCAATTCTGCTCTTGCAAACATCAGGTTTTTGTGATTGGAAAGATGTATCGGAGCACTTAGCTGAGCACGAGAACTCAATTTCTCATAGGAAAGCTGTGTGCACTATGGCATCGCGGATGAGTATTTCTGACAGAATTGATTCCTAGTTAGTTCTCCAGTACCAAACAGAATGCAAATATTGGCAAGCATTACTGACAAGAGTTGTTGCGGTTGTCAAGTTTTTGGCAAGGCGAGGTTTGCCTTTCTTTGGGGACAACAAAACACTTGGCTCACCCCCCCAACAGTAATTTCCTTGGATGTCTGGAGTTTGTTTTCGAATTCGATCCATTTCTGGCAAGACATTTGGAAAATTTTGGCAATTCAGATAAAGGTCATGTAAATTATTTGTCCTCATCTGTAGTAAATGAATTTGTTTCATTAATAGCTAAGAAAGTGTCAAATAAAATTATAAATCAGGTAAATTTATCTAAGTACTTTTTTATTATAATTGATTCTACACCAGACATGTCTCATGTTGGTCAGCTATCTTTTGTTGTATGATATGTAGACTCAAGTTTAAGACCCGTAGAACGATTTTTGACATTTATTCCTATCCAGTATCATGGTTCTGAATATTTAACAAAAACAACTTTTTCTACTGTATTGAAAATTATAAATTAGACATCATGAATATAAGAGGACAAAGTTATGACACTGCAAGTAATATGTCTGGCAAATATACTGGATTGCAGGCCAGGATTAAAGAAGTTAATCCTCTTGCTGAGTATGTATCTTGCTCTGCACAAACGTTAAATTTAGTGGCTGCGCACAGTGCCGAAAGCTGCACACATTTTGTAGTGTTTTTTCATTATTACAGAAGCTTTATAACTTTTTCTTCATCTACCCATCGTTGGAATATTTTGAAGGATGAGTGCAGTAAAAATAAATCCAGTATTTACCTTGAAGAGCCATTCACCCACTAGGTGGTGTGCTGATGCCACAAGATCATTAAGAACAAATTATAGAGAAGTTGTTTATGTGCTTAATATGTTATCAGAGAGCTCAGATGAACCTGCCTTTACTAGACACGAGGCTTCTTCTCTCTCATCGAAATGGCAAAAGTTGGAAACTGCAATAATTACAGTGGTATGGGATTCAATTTTACAGCACCTTAATAAAGTAAGCAAGCAACTTTAAAAGACTTCGGAAAATCTTGAATGTGTTTTGCCATTATTTGATTCATTAGTCTCTTTTGTGTACTATGTGAGAGAAAATTTTGATATGTATGAGCAGGGCTCGACAAATATGTTTTAAATCTAGAAGCCAGCTCCAAAATTTAGGCGCCAGGTGAAACGAAGTCAATAACGCATGAACAAAAAACATATTTGGTTATGATGCTGGAACGAAAGTGGTAAACCATATTTGTTGTCATTTATTTTTTATTTTTACCCAAATCACTTATTGCAAAATAAAGTTCAAATTTAATTGATTTTGGTTAGTAAAATAACCAAAAATAAAAATATGTGGTATTATATAATAGAATAATAGCTATACACTATACTCACTACTGTTTCACATGTTATATACGTTCTATGCGTTGTGTGCATATTTGCAGCAAAATCATCTTGGCATTTATATATCATATGACTAGGAATATTATTATAAGTTTCAATTATTATATCATCAAGGACTCACCTTGTATCAGTATTCCAAATTAGTAAGCTTCATCTTGTATCTTGAAATAAAATATGTATCTAGCATGTCATTAGCCACGTAGAATCATCGTATTGCAAATAGGCCCAATTGAAATTTGCGACCAGGGTTTAAATTCCAATAAAACACGACTATGGATATCATACAAAGAGAGTGTGAAAGAATTATATACAATGCAATTAAAAAACCTTTACCATCAACAGGTATCGTCAATCTTTAAAAGAAGGAATGGATATAATCAATGACATTACAAACAGACTTCAAATAAAATTTTCGTCAATTATTGAACAATGCCAGACAATCTCTGCAACACGCACACGACTCCACATAAACCACCGGACATGTTTCGGCACGACTAACTTTCGGCCATTATCAACGATATGCATCCTGGATCAATGTTCAAAGTTGTTATATATCTAGGTCACCTCGGCATCACCTCCGCTATAGTTGTTCCACGTCGACGTCTTTCGTCATCATTACATGTACGTGTATTCACGTGTGAGTCACATCCAGCCATCTATTGGGTTAATTCCGGAATTGCTGTCGCTGTTTTTATTTCGTAAGTATATGTTATTTCTTTTATTTTCCTTTTTGTTGTTGTATTAGATATTTCCACGGATACGGGATATCTTTCGGAGTAGACGTATTGCAATTGGATCTTTGTGTTTTCTCAATTGTTATAGCTTCAGACCACAAAATTTGATTCGTGATGTTTTTTCTTTTTTAATCCAATTATTATAGTGCTCATTCAACCTCGTTTTAAACCTTCTTAAAACGAGGTTGAATGAGCACTATAATAATTGGATTAAAAAGGAAGAAAAAACATCACTTATACAACATTGTATGATAAATGAATTAATACCTGATTGGGAAAATATTAAAATCTTAACTTCCCACAATAAACATAATCAAATTTTGTGGTCTGAAGCTATAACAATTGAGAAAACCCAAAGATCCAATTGCAATACGTCTACTCCGAAAGATATCCCGTATCCGTGGAAATATCTAATACAACAACAAAAAGGAAAATAAAAGAAATAACATATACTTACGAAATAAAAACAGCGACAGCAATTCCGGAATTAACCCAATAGATGGCGTGGATGTGACTCAAACGTGAATACACGTACATGTAATGATGACGGAAGACGTCGACGTGGAACAACTATAGCGGAGGTGATGCCGAGGTGACCTAGATATATAAAAACTTTGAACATTGATCAAGGATGCATACCGTTGATAATGGCCAAAAGTTAGTCGTGCCGAAACATGTCCGGTGGTTTATGTGGAGTCGTGTGCGTGTTGCAGAGATTGTCTGGCATTGTTCAATAATTGACGAAAATTTTATTTGAGGTCTGTTTGTAATGTCATTGATTATATCCATTCCTTCTTTTAAAGATTGACGATACCTGTTGATGGTAAAGGTTTTTTAATTGCATTGTATATAATTCTTTCACACTCTCTTTGTATGATATCCATAGTCGTGTTTTATTTGAATTTAAACCCTGGTCGCAAATTTCAATTGGGCCTATTTGCAATATGATGATTCTATGTGGCTAATGACATGCTAGATACATATTTTATTTCAAGATACAAGATGAAGCTTACTAATTTGGAATACCGATACAAGGTGAGTCCTTGATGATATAATAATTGAAACTTATAATAATATTCCTAGTCATATGATATATAAATGCCAAGATGATTTTGCTGCAAATATGCACACAACGTATAGAATGTATATAACATGGGAAATAGTAGTGAGTATAGTATATAGCTATTACTCTATTATTAAAGTTCAAATTTGCTGCATAATTTTCTTTTTCCATTCTTTCAGTACATGATCTCAAAAAAATTAAAATTAAACTATTTTAAATTTCAGATTTCGATTTTGTCAAAATCGAAATCTGATGTCATATTTTGTATATATAAATTCAAAGTACCATATTTTTTTCTTCATATAATCTAATAAAAAAAATTTTCTTCGTATACCATAAAATTCAGAAAAAAAATTCCTTTGTGAGATCTGCAAGGGCATATATTCCAAAGAGAAAAACATTTTTTTCCTTCGCATAATCTGCAGCTGCATGTCTCAGACCATTATATTTCAAAAAGGAAAAACAAAAACAAGTCCATATCTGCCAACATTGGCAATAGCCATGTTACTAATAACTGGTATTGCATGAAATACATAGACTATTTTATGAAATGATCCATCTCTTTGTAAAAAACAAATATGCACCCCAACAAAACGTTACAACAGACAAGGACTCTAATGAAACAAACTTAACACGTGCGAAAGACAAAGTTGATTCCCCGGCGAGGGCATGATTACGAGATTTAAGTTCGAAACTTCCCGCAGTTAAAATCAGTAAGATGCATTCAGAATTCCACAATGATTGACAGGCAGGAAATCCAAGCAAATAAATGTGCAGTGCATGAACATCCACTTACCATATGATCGTACTGCCTCTAAAATTGCAGTTTAAGACAAGATGAGACCAAAGAAGGGGAAGAAAAAGCTGAACATTTTAACTGGTGAAAAATTAAAATAGACAGCAAGAATGCAGACTACTGTCCGTTTGTCTTTTGTTGACTCTGCAACTGCACAGCACCAATGCTTAATTTCTTTCTACTGATATCATTCTCTGCCTACTTCTTCATTGTCGCTTTTCTTTCTTTTCTAGTTTTTTATGTTCTCTGATAAAAACCATCAGCCTGAGGACCGTGAGCACATGATATCAAAGCTTCAACTATTTTAGATAAATGGTGCAACTTTAGGAATATTAAAACTTTTCCACACCATGTATCAGTTTTTTCAAATTTTCCAAATTCATCATTTCCATTTTTGGGAATTTCCATCTTCCCTTATCAAGATTTAAGGGCAAAAACTTACAGGGTGGAGGATATTTAACAGTGCTGGAGAGTGGGAACATTGCGGTTTAGCTATTACGGGAAATACGTCCCACATCCGATTTCGGAAATTTTTCTCCTATTTTCAAGCTGAAATACAAAAATTTATGCAGTAAAATGATACTTAAAAATACTGAACAGAGGTGACATAGCGAGTAAAAAGAAATCACAATTACGGAAAAAATCTGAACTCCGTCGATTTCCATTTTCGAAAGTTTCGTGAAGATGGAATTCCGTCCTGCAATGAACTTCTACCCATAAAATTCTGTTTACTTGTGCATCGATCTCCTGAGTGGCCAAAAATAACGAAAAAGGGGGAATTTCGCGGAAGAATCTCATGATGTCTGAAGATTAGGAGGACATTTTCGCGGCGTTTAACTTCCGTTTCCGCAAATTCTTGCCTACAGTTCCAAGCTGAAATACGAACATATACGCCATAAAATGATATTTAACAAGAATACTACACACAAACGCAACATCGGGCGAGAGAAATTACGATTGGGGCAAATTCTTTTTACTCCATTTAACTACTGTTTTCGAAAGCTTTAAAACACGAAATACCGTCCCCAGACGGAAAATGACCCACCTCCCAAATTCTCTTCAGTTCTGCACAAATCTTGAGAGTGATCTAAATGATGACAAAAAAAAAAAAAAAAAAAACTGGAGAATTCCACAAATCCACTTAAGAATCTTATATATATCATAAAATAATAGCAAACTAATTTTTTTTTTTTAAGCAAAATGAAAATTCGTGGAATCTGTAGTTTTGAGAATGAGTTCCATAGTCAGACAACTAAATCCATAGAAACTATGGACATTCCGTAGTAATTGGCACATATGACAGTCTACACCTATCATGTTAATCTTGAATCGTAATTTCCGACAGAAAACGGCAATTCACAGGACTGACTCAGAAATCCAAAGATGTAAGAAAGAAATTATCGTCTTATTGAAAAAGTGTCATTTTGAGGTACTTTTGGGTTACTTTTAAGTAAATAAAGAACTAAAATCGCCAGCTGTTGCAGCATTATTATAGTTCATTAGTTACACTAAAAAATCCATTGAAATTACGGACAGTCCATAGCATTGTCTTATTTCTGAATACGTTTTAACTGAATACCGAAAGAAAACAAAATCCTTAACTAATACAATTACCGCAATAAAACTAGGCAAATGCGATTCGCGTTTCACTGATTTAATAAGGAAATTAAGTGCACAGTATTGGCCAATGCGATTGCAGAATGGTTACATGCTACGGAGTAATAGCTTTGCGGGATTTCCAAGAGTCATGGATTCTCACGGCACGTAGGCTTTCATACGCACAAATAGTTACGCCTTCCTTGCATCATATTTTCTGTCAAAATGCTTCTAAGTATAAAAAAATATATATGTATATATATTCTTACAATCTCTTTGAGGTCTTTTATCTCACTGTTACGTTACATTTTTTGTTACCACATTTTTAATACTTTCCCAGTAACAACTCTTGTGACAATTACCTTGCGGACTTTTTAAAATGCTGCACTGCTTTTTTACTTTACTGGTGTCCACAGTACTTAAATTTATAACTTTTTAATAGATAATCTATGGATTATATAACAGAAATTATGGTATTTACTGCAAATTACGAAATCTTAAGTAAGAAGAAAATTAGGCGCCACGGCCAGAATTTTAGGTACCTGGGTGACTGGCGTCCGGGATTTGTCGAGCCCTGCATATGAGAAGGAAGCAAAGTTAATTATAATTAATACAAATGCAAATTATGAAACTACAAGAAAGAAAAGAGTTCCAAAAAGCACGGTTCTTAATGATGGAGATATATCTTTCTCCTCAAGATAATTTTATATCTCTCTCTCCTCAAGATAATTTTCGAGTGACATGTCACTATGCCTTTTGTGATGCATTAATATCACAATTAACATCAAGGGAAGTTTCATATGAAAATATTGTAGACAAATTTTGTTTCTTAATAAACTGTGAAACAAGTGAAGCTTCTTGTAAAGCACATACTTTCCAGGAGCATTATAATGTTGATTTAGATGACGATTTTGCTGAAGAATATCAGTAGTTTTTACCCATTAAACAGAAAACTGAAAATATTATAGACACTTTGCAAAATTTACATAAACTAAATATGAGAGCAACATTTCGAAATGTTGAGACAGCTTTGAAAATATTTCTAACTTTACCTATTAGCAACTGTACAAGTGAACGAAGTTTTTCTCTTTTGAAAAGACTAAAATCTTCTTTAAGAACAACACTAGGTCAAGAAAAACTTTCTGCATTGGCAATACTTTCTTTTGAAAATGACATAACTTCCACTTTAGATTATAAGGACATAATTTGTGAATTTGCAGCTCAAAAGTAAGAAAGAAGTCATTTTAAAGATAACACAGGTGACAGACCAACAAAAAAAAGAATTTTTTTTTTTGTTGCCACAGATGTTTGAACGGTTTTAGGATATTTTGAAAGTCCTGGATAAATACTTTTTAGGGCTTTTTTATAACAGGGTGTTATACATATCCCTAGTGTTTACATTTTGACAAAGTTACCAATTTCATTTTGAATTCACATGGAGAAAAATAGATCGAACTGATACATGTTCTGCATATTTTTAGAAATAGCTAGGTAAACTAACCTTAACCATTTTAATTTTACTTTCAAACAGCCTTGACCAAGTGAATTTCAGTCAGATTGTTAATAATTTTTATTTCTGCACTTGAGAAATATTTGAATGCTATTTATAAACTCAACTAACTCTAAAAGAAACAAAATATATATTTTTAATTAAGAAAATCCAAAGTACTTTCATCTGTCACAGTTTTAAAATACACAGTTGTTCTGTTGTCGGATTTTTGTTTCTGTAAATTTCAGAAAAATTGATCAATTTTCTCGAAATTCTTTTTGTCAGTCTTGCAAGTTAATGATAAATTATTGAGTGAATCGAGTAAGATATTAAGTGCAGTGTGTTTGGTTTAAGGTCTAGAAGTTACTTTGCATCAGTAAATGCTAGTGTTCAGTGCAATGAGATTTTAAAGCAAATTTTCCTGGTAGTGTGGGATTGTTTACTATTGTAATTTTTGATTACCTATAATTTTTGCTCACTTGTAATTTTAAAATTAATCTAGGTGTGTTGAAATCTGGTTTGAGAGAGTTCGCTGCAGAGGTGTTTAAATTTTGAGAGGTTTGTGTTTGAAAGCGTTACATGTATTCTGTATTACATACAAAAATTAAGATCTAACATAATAACCGAGTGGAAGGAAATTACACTTCATCTGCCAAAACTTATCTCACCATGCGTACAATTTAAATTTTAAGGTGTCATTAGTCAAATATGTACTAAAAATCATGCAGTAAAAGAAATACCGTATATACTCGCGTATAAGTCGAGAAATTTGGGACAAAATGAGAGCTTCAAAGTAATGGGGTCGACTTATACGCAGGGTCTAAAAAAATCGTAAGTCCAAAAGTTCTTCCCGTGAGGCAAAAGGCAATCCCTCCCAAAAGAAATAAAAATGCCGATGCGGTATTAATTACGAAATCGCAACCCTCCGAAAGAAAGAAAGAAAAAACGCCGATGTGGTAGAATTACGAAATCGTGACCCTCCGAATTTCTCTGCGCTTTGAGAAGTCTCCTCTCTCCTGGCTTTGCGTATCCACAGTGCAGTCACAGCCGCGCATAGAAAGCTCCGCCCTTCCGACTACCAGTTGATTGCACTGACCTTCGACGTAACGGAGCCATGCGACAGCCAGTGTTAGGTATTGCTTGTTCTTAATCACACATGTTTTTCTTGTTCTTAATCGCACGTGTCTCGCTTTTCCTATTATGGGTGACACGGATTGTGTAAAGAAACGGATGTCCTATAACGCAGGATTCAAGTTGAAAGTGGTTTCTTTTGCAGAAAATACTAACAACTGTGCTGCTTCATGTCAATTTGGCATTAACGAAAAACTGATTCGAGATTGGCGTAAAAAAAACAAACAGACTTGGTGAAAATCCCAAAATCGCAAAAGGTGCTGCGTCGTGGAACGACATATTTCCCAGAGCTGGAAAGTGTCTTGAATGATTGGATTGTGAGCTGCAGACAAAATGGTTACATTGTAACGCGAACTGGTATACGTTTGCAAGCAATGAAGCTCGCAAAAGATGAAAAGTTTGCAGCCGCAAATAACACTTTTCGTGCCTCACCAGGTTGGTGCACAAGGTTCTTGAACCGCTATGGGTTGTGTCTACGCCAGTGCACCAAAATTGCACAAAAGTTACCTTGTGACCTCGAAGCAAAGATAATGGAATTTCAAAAGTATGTAATTCAAAAGAGAAAAGAGACTGCTTTTGAACTTTCCCAAATAGGGAACATGGATGAAACCGCCATGTGTTTCGACCTTCCTGGAAATAAGACGGTGAACCAAAAGGGCGAAAAATATATCTTGATCAAAATGACTGGCCACGAAAAATCCAGTTTCACGGTTGTTCTTTCCTGTTTGGCCGACGGCAGTAAGCTACCTCCGGTAATTATTTTCAAACGCAAAACTCTGCCAAAAAGTGTTGTCTTTCCGTCTGGTGTGCTCGTTCGTGCCCATGAAAAAGGATGGATGAACGAATCCGGAACAATTGACTGGTTAAAGAATGTGTGGAACAAAAGGCCAGGTGCACTTTTGAGGAAACCTTCTCTTTTGGTGTGGGATATGTTTGTTGCACACCGTTGTGCAGAAGTGAAAAAAACTGCAGAAAATTCATAAACAACCCTTGCTGTCATCCCAGGTGGGTTGACATCTGTTCTTCAACCACTAGATGTCTGCCTTAATAAGCCCTTCAAGGACAATGTGCGGAGGTATCGAGCAGATTGGATAAGTTCCGATTTGCCGACTGAAAAAAAGGGCGGAAATCTAAAGAAGCTGGATATCGTTTTGATTACGCGATGGGTCAAGGATGCGTGGGATGGGATACCTGCGGAAATGGTCGTGAAATAATTCAAGAAATGTTGCATTAGTAACAAACTTGATGGTACAGAGGATGATGAGATTTTTATGAGTGATGATGACAGATTGACAGTGATTCTGATGACACAGGCATAGATGGGAATACTGATGTTTATGATGACGCGCCGATGACGGAGAAAGACTTTTTTAACTGTTTGGCGAGTCTGACTCGTAATCGGATTTCGAAGGGTTCCGATGAAGTTTTTGGGTATGCAAATTAAATTTAGTATTATATATATAATTTTTTTCGTTTTCAAATGTTTTTGAATAAATTCATTGAACTTTTTTTTTCTCATTCCGGGATCGACTTATACGCGAGTTTCCGATTTCTTACGATTTTTTCCTCTGAAAGTGGGGGGGTCGACTTATACGTGAAGTCAACTTATATGCGAGTATATACGGTATGTCTTTAAGCACCTGAAAGGGACTGAATTTAAATTCTACTTCATATTGGCAAGTGTTGTGCCAGGTGGCTGCCTTTTTTTTTAGTATTAGTTAGACTTTAATTTGAGAGTGAAAACACCTTGTGGTCCCTGTGGACACAATTTTATTCGAATGTTGAAGTACATGAGCTAATCTTCTTTTATAGAGCCTAATGACCAACGTTAGGAATGTGAAAAATGATTTGATTGTTCGGGTGGCATTTAATTTGATTGTCCATTCTTTTTTTTTTTTTTTTATTGGAGCTTTAACGACCACCGTGAGCAACTCAATGGGCTATAAGCAGTCGCCCGTCCCTAATTTAGGGTCACTGGTTCCAGGGAAGGGAGAGAGCCAGTGCCGTAAGACAAACACAACATCCATGCCTCACCGGGATTCGAACCCGGACCCCTTTGGACGAATGATCAGAGGCCAACGCCTTAGACCACTGCGCCACCGGGGCGGCTGTCCATTCTTTGGAAGTTGTTCAGCGACATAATGAAATCTTTTTTTTTTTTTTTTTTTTATATGGTTAAATTTACATAAATAAATGCATGCCAAGTGGCCTTTCAAAAATCCAAAATTTTGTGCAGTGACAATTTTGAATATAGAGACTGAATTTTATCACTTTGCCTCATGTTATCCACTTTAGCTTGACTAAGGAGAAGATAAGAACCTTGATGGGTTTTTTTAATGCAATCACAATCGTGTCCTTGGAATAACCGCTATATTGATTCACTGCTGATATCTATTTACACGTGTAAAATGATACCATGAATATTGTAGTGATACATTTTGGTACACATGTAAACAATATCACTTCTTTTCAAAACTTTCAGGTTTTCATCTCTTCAATCATAAACAATGCAAACAATAGTATTTTGGTTTTGGGAAGCAGTGGTGAATAATTTTTATTTATCATGGCCTTAGAAAATTTTCAGTTTCATATTTCATCCACCCATCTCCCAAATTTCAATTTTCGACCAATTTTCAATATTTACCTAATTTTAATGTTTTTATTTTAAATTCTAAAATAACCCATAATCAAGCAAGTTATTAAACCCCACCATAACAATTGTTTTCTTTTATGTTATCACAACATTAATGAAGTAAAAGCCATTTCGACAGTTGTGCACAAAATTATTTTTGCTATCTACCTATCCAGATACTATGTACACATGCGTACAAAAATCCCTCAGTTTCATGTACTGCAGTATATTTATACACGGAGTGGCCACTTTATTATGACCACCTCACAGTGCTTGATGGGTTCCATTTCAAGTCAGGCTGAGTCTCAGATTTCTCTAAAAAAATTAAGGGGTGTTCCTTGACTAAAATAAGGAGACCCATATTTTTTCTTTCGGCAAGAAAAAATTTTCCCTTCGAGATAGAGGGTTTCAAATCTTGCCCCGTCAAACAAGCTTTCTAGAAAACGGTTATTTTTCCTAACTTCAGAGAGTCATTGCAGCAGAGTTAAAAAAGTTATCGTATTCTTGTATTTTTTTTTACATTGTGTGTATAACATATAATAATATATGGTGCTAATATTTGCTACACATCGTATGATTAAAATTTTAAAAAATCGTAAACTTTGTGACTTAAAAAAAATTGAATTTTTTAAGTTTTTTTTAACAGGTTTGGATGAAGTTTTTCCATATTCGTTTTTTCGTTAAAGACATACAAATGTGCACTTTATTTGCACTTTTTTGTGTGTCTGTGAAACTGCTAGTTTCTGCGTTTCGGCAGTGTTAAAAACAGCCGATTTTGAAAAATCTCTAACTTTGCCAACGATTTTCACAAAAAGGCCATTTTTTAAAATTCTGAAAATTAAATCCCTGTTTTATTATCAACAGGAGAATGTCTGGGCAAATTTTCACGGACCTGAAAACGCCCGTTTCCGAGTTAGACGTGTTTGAATTCGGTTTGAAAGCCTACGATTTTCGGTGTACTAAAGGCGCCATTTTGGAAAAATCTCTGGCGCAAAGTACGTATTCTCTTACCCGAATCAAAGCATTAGATATTCTTTGCCCGAATGATGGAATGAGAGCATTGGGTCAGCTGGCCCTGGTTGAATACGTCCACCTCACCCTTCCATGAGTGATGACATGCCTATAAAACTGTTGGGGGGTATTAACAAATACATAAAGTAAATTCTTGCTGCTCCACTAACAAAGTTGAGTTGCGAAAGACAGCAGCAGTTGTTTGTTTGTTTGTTTACGTATATACTTACACATCGCATAAGAAAAGACTATGAAAGAGTAGAAAACTGTTGTGAAATAATTTTAAGAAAAAGAGTGCAGGCACGTGTACTGTAAGTTAATTTTCGATGGCTAAACACCCTCGAGTTTTTCTGGGAGTTGCTAATTGTAGGCTACTGTCAGAAGAGCAGTTGCTGCCTTGTTATAGTTGCTAAAATTAACTTCTCAGTTTTTCGTAATAGTAAAATATTCGCTCAGGAGAGTTTTGTCCTCTGCGAACGGGGGAGAAGGTGCAATGCTCTTGACCTCGCTGCTGGGTTGATAGCGCTGGTCGCTACCCAAACTCTGCATACCTCCTCTCCGAAACGTAATGGCAATTGTCTAATCTACTAAATAAATAACAATTAACACACACGCGTGCATGCTTATTCATAAAATGTAAGTTGAGTATATTTCCTGTTCAATCAGCTGATTTTACAAGTAAAATACATATACAACTTATGTGCTTATAATGGTGTAAATATTTTTATCTATTTAAAACATATTCAAAGATTTCAATTTTTTTAAAGAGGGGGGGGGGGATTGTGTTCGTAGTGATTTCCACCTGGGCCACGATAAACCATGCACTGCCCATGTCTTCTGTTTCCTTAGAAGATAATCCTGAATCGATGGGAGACCAAACAGCGGAGTTTTGACCCCCCTCTCCCACCTCACGTGGTGGTGAGGTGTCTCAAAGCTAGGTAGCTTTCAAAAATGTTTCAACTTAGTTGGCTGGTAACAATAGAGGCATTCCATTTCAACTCTGGCAGGGTCGTACCATCACGGTCTCAGATTTCTCTAAAGAAATTTAATTAAAGGGCTGTTCCTTGATTAAAATAAGGAGACCCATATTTTTTCTTTCGGCAAGAAAAAATTTTCCCTTCAAGACGGAGGGTTTCAAATCTTCCACCGTCAAACAAGCTCTCTAAAAAACGGTTATTTTTCCTAACTTCAGCGAGTCATTGCAGCAGAATTAAAAGAGATATTTTGTTTTGGTATTTTATTTACATTGTGTGTGTAACGTATAATAATATTTGATGCTAATATTTTTTACACATCATATGATTAAAATTTTAAAAAATCGTAAACTTTGATTTTTTTTAAATTGAAATTTTTGAGATTTTTTTAACTGGTTCAAATGGAAGTTTTTTTTTCTATACTGGTTTTTTTCTTAAAGACATACAAATGTGCACTTTATTTGCAATTTTTTATGTGTCTGTGAAACTGCTAGTTTACGCAACGATAAAAACAGCCGATTTTGAAAAATCTCCAACTTTGCCAACGATTTTCTCAAAAAAGCCCTTTTTTAAAATTCTGAAAATTAAATCCCTGTTTTATTATCAACAAGAGAATATCTGTGTAAATTTTCACGGACCTAAAAGCGCCCGTTTCTGAGTTAGACGTGTTTATATTTGGTTGGAAATCCTACGATTTCTCCGTGTTCTAAAGGCGCAATTTTGGAAAAATCTCTGGCGCAAAGTACGTATTTTCTTACTCGAATGCAAGTCTTGGATCTGTCCACATCACCCTACCCTGAGCGATAACATGCCTAAAAAACGGTCTTGGAAAAAAATAACAAATCTATATATATAGAGAATTGAATGTATGTCAATTTAGAACCACCAAATTTGGAATACTATAGCATGGTACCCTAACTTAGACCGCACACTGTTTTTGGAAGGGGTCGGAGCCCTGGGTCAAAGGGCCCCCACACAAAATTTCCGTAAAATATACTTTTATATTATAGTGCCCTAACTGAGACCGTAGATGGTTTTTGGAAGGGGGAGGCAGAGCCCTGGGTGGGTAGGAGCCCAGGTGAAAGGGCTCCACGCAAAATTTCCGTAAAATCTAGTTTTCAATTTAGAACCATCAGATTTGAAGTTTTTTTCTTGGCACCCTAACTTTGACTACACGGTTTTGGGAAGGGGTCGGAAACCGGGGTCAAGCCCCCACCCCTACAAAATTTTCGTAAAATATTTTACAAAGTTAGGGTGCCAAGAAAAAGTATACCAAATTTGATGGTTCTAAATTGAAAACTAGATTTTACGGAAATTTTGCGTGGGGCCCTTGACCCCAGGCTCCCACCCATCCAGGGCTCTCTGCCCCCCCCCCTTCCAAAACCATCTACGGTCTCAGTTAGGGCACTATAGTATAAAAGTATATTTTGCGGAAATTTTGTGTGGGGGCCCTTTGACCCAGGGCTCCGACCCCTTCCAAAAACAGTCTGCGGTCTAAGTTAGGGTACCATGCTCTAGTATTCCAAATTTGGCGGTTCTAAATTGAAAACTGTAGATTTTATGGAAGTTTTGTGTGGGGCCCCTTGACTCCGACCCCTTCCAAAAACGGTCTAAGTTAGGGTACCATGAGATAGTATACTACGTTTGGTGGTACTAAATTGAAAACTGTAAATTTGTTTAGCAAACATACATTCAATTCTATATATATAGATTTGTTATTTTTTTTTCCAAGACCGTTTTTTAAGCATGTTATCGCTCAGGGCAGGGTGAGGTGAACGGATCCAACGCTCTCATTCGGGTAAGAGAATACGTACTTTGCGCCTGAGATTTTTCCAAAATTGCGCCTTTAGAACACGGAGAAATCGTAGGTTTTCAAACCAAATTCGAACGTGTCTAACTCGGAAACGGGCGTTTTTAGGTCCGTGAAAATTTACACAGATGTTTTCCTGTTGATAATAAAACAGGGATTTAATTTTCAGAATTTAAAAAAAGGGCTTTTTGAGAAAATCGTTGGCAAATTTGGAGATTTTTCAAAATCGGCTGTTTTTAACGCTGCAGAAACTAGCAGTTTCACAGACACATAAAAAATTGCAAAAAAAGTGCACAATTTTATGTCTTTAACAAAAAAACGAGTATAGAAAAAAACTCCATTTGAACCAGTTAAAAAAAATCTCAAAAATTTCAATTTAAAAAAAAAATCAAAGTTTCCGATTTTTTAAAATTTTAATCATACGATGTGTAAAAAATATTAGCATCAAATATTATTATACGTTACACACACAATGTAATAAAAAATACCAGGACAAAATATCCTTTTTAATTCTGCTGCAATGACTCGCTGAAGTTAGGAAAAAAAAAACGTTTTTTAGAGAGCTTGTTTGACAATGGAAGATTTGAAGCACTCTGTCTCGAAGGAAAAATTTTTTCTTGCCAAAAGAAAAATATGGGTCTCCTTATTTCAATCAAGGAACACCCCTTAATTAAATTTTTTAGAGAAATCTGAGACCGTGATGGTACGAACCTGCCAGAGTTGAAATGGAACCCCTCTCTTGTTACCAGCCAACTAAGTTGAAACATTTTTGAAAGCTACCTAGCTTTGAGACACCTCACCACCACGTGAGGTGGGAGGGGGGGTCAAAACTCCGCTGTTTGGTCTCCCATCGATCCAGGATTATCTTCTAAGGGAACAGAAGACATGGGCAGTGCATGGTTTATCGTGGCCCAGGTGGAAATCACTACAAACACAATCCCCCCTCCCCCTCTTTAAAAAAATTGAAATCTTTGAATATGTTTTAAATAGATAAAAATATTTACACCATTATAAGCGCATAAGTTGTATATGTGTTCTACTTGTAAAATCAGCTGATTGAACAGGAAATATACTCAACTTACATTTTATGAATAAGCATGCACGCGTGTGTGTTAATTGTTATTTATTTAGTAGATTAGACAATTGCCATTACGTTTCGAAGAGGAGGTATGCAGAGTTTGGGTAGCGACCAGCGCTATCAACCCAGCAGCGAGGTCAAGAGCATTGCACCTTCTCCCCCGTTCGCAGAGGACAAAACTCTCCTGAGCGAATATTTTACTATTACGAAAAACTGAGAAGTTAATTTTAGCAACTATAACAAAACAGCAACTGCTCTTTTGACAGTAGCCTACAATTAGCAACTCCCAGAAAAACTCGAGGGTGTTTAGCCATCGAAAATTAACTTACAGTACACGTACCTGCACTCTTTTTCTTAAAATTATTTCACAACAGTTTTCTACTCTTTCATAGTCTTTTCTTATGCGATGTGTAAGTATATACGTAAACAAACAAACAAACAACTGCTGCTGTCTTTCGCAACTCAACTTTGTTAGTGGAGCAGCAAGAATTTTCTTTAAGTATTTGTTAACCCCCCTCCCCCGACACTTTTATAGGCATGCCATCACTCGGGGAAGGGTGAGGTGGACGTATCCAACCAGGGCCAGCTGACCCAATGCTCTCATTCTATCATTCGGGCAAAGAATATCTAACACTTTGATTCGGGTAAGAGAATACGTACTTCGCGCCAGAGATTTTTCCAAAATGGCGCCTTTAGAACACCGAAAATCGTAGGCTTTCAAACTGAATTCAAACACATCTAACTTGGAAACGGGCGTTTTTAGGTCCGTGAAAATTTGCACAGACATTCTCCTGTTGTAATAAAACAGGGATTTAATTTTCAGAATTAAAAAAAAATGGCTTTTTTGAGAAAATCGTTGGCAAAGTTAGAGATTTTTCAAAATCGGCTGTTTTTAACGCTGCCGAAACGCAGAAACTAGCAGTTTCACAGACACACAAAAAATTACAAATAAAGTGCACATTTGTATGTCTTTAATGGAAAAAACGAATATAGAAAAAAACTCCATCCAAATCTGTTTAAAAAAAACTTAAAAATTCAATTTTTTTTAAAATCACTAAGTTTACGATTTTTTTTAATTTTAGTCATACTATGTGTAACAAATATTAGCACCATATATTATTATATGTTATACACACAATGTAAAAAAAATACAAGAACACGATATATTTTTTAACTCTGCTGCAATGACTCGCTGAAGTTAGGAAAAAATGACCGTTTTCTAGAGAGCTTGTTTGACGGTGCAAGATTTGAAACCCTCTATCTCGAAGGGAAAATTTTTTCTTGCCGAAAGAAAAATATGGGTCTCCTTATTTTAGTCAAGGAACACCCCTTAATTTTTTTAGAGAAATCTGAGACCATGATGGTACGACCCTGCCTGAGTTGAAATGGAACCCATCGCTTGCGACAGTAGTAGAAGTGATTTTTGGGTGACGAGATGGGTAAAAAATGCGATTTGACAGACTTTCAACATGGGATGATTGTAGGAGCTCGGAGCCGTGGAGCGAGTATCACAAAATCCGCCACATTCATGAAATGTTCCAGAGCAGCTGTTGTTAAAGTGTTTAAAGACTGGACTTTCAGCCAAAAAACTGGGTCTCTATGTGCAACGTGTGGTCATCATCGACTAGTGACTGCTTGGGAGGAGCAGAGAGTGTCCAGACTGGTAACAGACAACAGAAGGGCAACAGTGCAGCATCTTAATCAAGGATCCCCTGAAATGATCTCTGCACGCACTGTTCACCGTACACTGCATCGGATGGGATATGGCAGCCATAGGCCTGTGTGAACACCTTTGCTGTCTGCAGTAAACAAGAGAAAACATCTCCAGTTCGCACAGGAGCACAAGGATCGGACAGTCGATAATTGGAAACAAATTATGTAATCCGATGAATCACGTTTTCAGTTGCACCATGCCGATGGCCGAGTGAGAATTTGGCGGAAACAGCAGGAAAGCATGGACCCTAAATGCATTGCTACAACCCTTCAAGCTGATGGAGGCAACGTTATGGTTTGGGGAATGTTTTCCTGGCATGCTTTGGACCCTTTAATTCGTGTTGATCAACGTCTGACCGGCACATCATTTCTAAACATCGCTGCAGACCAAGTGCATCCTGTCATGTGGATGGTTTATCCCAATGGCGATGGCTACTTTCAACAAGATAATGCATCCTGCCATAGTGCTCATATTGTACAGGATTGGTTTCAGGAACATGTGGGTGAGTTTACTTTGCTTAGGGGGCCCCCACAATCTCCAGATGTCAACCCCATTGAGAATTTGTGGGATGAAGTTGAACGAGCCATCAGACAGCTGGATCCACAACCCTGCAATCTCACACTCCTGGAAAGTGCTATTCATTAAGCATGGTCTCAGATTCCACAAACCACCTATCAATATCTCGTGGAGTTCATGCCATGAAAAATCGACGCAGTATTAAAGGCAAAAGGTGGTCCAACGAAGTACTGAGGGGGTGGTCATAATAAAGTGACCACTCAGTGTATATAGTATAGTAAGGCCACATGCAACATGTTTGTGCAGTTATTCTATATTTTCAAAATAAATATGAATGTATTACTCTTTTGCTTCCCACTCCTCATAGAAAGATCTGGGATTGGGGCCAAATTTTTTTTATTGCCTTGGGCCCAAAATTGTTATGATCGGGCCCTGTATGAAACATCATACGCTTGAAAAGGTAACTTTTCACTGTGAATTGAATAAAGCACACATCACACTGATGAAGCTTTTCACCTGTATGACAGAGCATATGCAGGGTGTTTTAAATAAATTAATACAAATAAGCAGGGGTGGGAAATTACGCTCACCCACTCGTCATCGGCGAGTGGATTTTAGACCTCTTAAAAATAGCAGCTTATAAAATATATAAAATAATAATATTGTAGGCTTTCACTATTTTTTTTTACACCTTAAGCTTCTTCATTTATAAGACGGACAAGTATATTATAATCCAAAACCCGAACTCTGAAGTCATATCTCACTAGGCAGAAAAGCATTCTATTTTTTAGACTGACCCCGGTGTTCATTCGCACGAAACAGTGGAGCTGACATCACGGATGCTTAGCAGTCGCTCAAGGCCAAGCTGAGTCGCTCCTGCTGCTGGTGGAATAAACCGGTTTTCCCCACTGCAGAATGCTGTGTAACCGCCAGTAAGGGCGCACGGGATTAATCGTTGCCGACGTCCCGCCTGTTCGATCACGTGGTAGTCAATACATCACGTAAGTTTTCACAGAGATTTAGTGGCCTTTTCAAACATGAAACTTTTAAATTCCACGATAAATCTGTGCAGCATAGAAAAACTGTTGATTTTATCACAGCTTCTTGTTAGCACCCCATTGGCCAAATGCATTAAAAAGATGGATGAAAAAATATTTAAGCAGCTTGAAGTATTATTCGATCTGAGCTACTGTATTGCAAAAAACAATAAGCTATTTTCTGACATTGAATCACTAGTCATGTTATCCAGAAAGTTAGAGGTTGATGTACAAAACCAGTATGCAAACAGAAATGCTTGCAGGGAATTTATTTCTTGCATATCAGAATTTATAACAAATTATGTATTGAAGGAACTAAAGCAGTCCCAGTTCATTAGCATTATTTTAGATGCCTCTACAGACAAGGGCACAATAGAGGAATTGATGACGAATGAAAGATATTTGAAGAGTGGTAAAATTGAAGAATGTTTTTTGGAGCTTTTAGAATTAGAAAATAGCACATCTGGGTCCTGTTTTTCTGCTATTGAGAAACAGTTTGCTTCTCTTGGTGTACATTTCAAGAAAAATTCTTGGATTGTTGGTATACTATAGTAACAGATGGGGCAGCCAACATGGTTGGTGAAGTATCTGTTTTATGTGCCAAATTTAAAGAATTTTTACCACATATATTGTCTGTGCATTGTGTTGCTCACCGATTGCAGTTAAGCATACTTTAGACTCTGAAGAACGTATTGTATTTAGTAACATTTGACTATATTCCTATTTTAATTTATAAATTTTATGGACATTCGATTAAAAAATTCAAGCACTTGGAAAAAATAGCCAACTTATTAGCACAAAATTTTTTAAAAGACTTGTCCCTCGTTTTCCAAAAACAGCATTGCTTTTATGTCAAGTCAACAACAAAGTTTTGAAAGCAAAACAGAAATTAGAAAATTTGCAGAAAGAGGAAAATATGAAGAACAATTTTTTAGCTTCTATAATGGAGAAACTTTTTTTTTTTTTTTTTTTGATTGGAGGTTTAACGACCACCGTGAGCAACTCAATGGGCTATAAGCAGTCGCCCGTCCCTAATTTAGGGTCACTGGTTCCAGGGAAGGGAGAGAGCCAGTGCCGTAAGACAAACACAACATCCATGCCCGACCGGGATACGAACCCGGACCCCTTACAGACGAATGATCAGAGGCCAGCGCCTTAGACCACTGCGCCACCGGGGCGGCGGAGAAACTTACCAAAGATGTAGTTTTGACAAATGTTGCAAATGGGAAGAAGTTCTTCAAATCTGACAGAAATACTATGATAAACTTTGCAAAAAATTATTTATTGGAAAAATTTTGTGACATTAATTCCCCTGTAATCACTTGAACATATGTTTTTGACACATTCACTGGCCCACTGGAAAAGATTTGAGTGATTTTGGAGACAATGAAATCAAAATTATCTTGCATCATTTTATGGAAGTAATCAAACATAAAAACAATGAGAAATATATGAAAAAAAGTGTGGTAGACAAATGGTTTGATTTCAAAATAAGTAGCCAGAATTTGAAAGTTGATGAACTACTTTTAAAGATTACTGAACATAAAGGATAAGTTTTTTTACATAAGCCAGTTGTTTTCACTTCTTTGTGTAATACCATCATCAACATCAACCTGTGAACGAGGCTTCAGCCAGATGAATCTTATCAAAAATCACTTGAGGACCTCATTAGTCAACAGAAGTATGAACAGTCTCCTAAATAAAGGCAATAATGGGACATAATTAGAAAACTTTGATCCAGCAGTCTCTATAGATAAGTGGTACTTTGGAGGTGGAACAAAGCATGTACAAGGACATAAAAGAAAATTTTGTGATGCTGAATAATTGATGTAAAAATTTAAAGGAAACAAAGCTGAACAATCACTATTAATTAGGTATGAATTATTTAATTATAAAATAATAATAAATTGGTGTCATACATCTCCGTTATAAATCAAAGGTTTCATGGGGATTTTTTTTTTTAATCTGGTATAGCGTATATATGTATTTGTATTACACAGGGGCAGAAATTCAAAATTTGTGTCATATCCCATCTCTGTACACTGTTATTGTAATGTGCCTATATCGCGTCTTCTTGGCTAGTGGTAAAAATCACTGGCTGGTAAGATTTTCCCTGAATTCCCCAAACCTGCAAATAAGTTAATAAAATATTCAGTCAATGAAAAAAACTCACATTGAAGAACAGGAGCTCAACTTTTCAGCTGCAAATGAAAGAACTTATTCTCACTGTGGCAAAACAATATGAAGCAGTGAGTGTGAAAATCTTGTGACAAAACAATAAGTACAACTCAAAATTTGGAGTGCTAATGTCCTTCTGTTAAAACTGCCGACCCTTAATTGTTGACATATGCAGGGAGAGGACACCTTTCTGTGTGAATTCCTTGGAGCTTGTATCACACTGAGGAAGTTTTTACCAGTATGAAGGAGCATATGTTTTGAAAGGGCACATTTGTGTGTGAATTTCTTGCTACACACATCACACTGATGAGGTTTTTCACCAGTATGAAGGAACATATGTTGGGAAAGGTGACTTTTCAGTGTGAATTGCTTGGAACACACATCACACTGATGAGGTTTTTCGCCTGTATGAAGGAGCATATGCCGGGAAAGGGTAATTTTGTGTGTGAATTGCTTGGAACACACATCACACTGATGAGGTTTTTCACCTGTATGAAGGAGCATATGCTGGGAAAGGGCACCTTTATGTGTGAATTGCTTAGAACACACATCACACTGATGTGGTTTTTCACCTGTATGAAGGAGCATATGCCGGGAAAGGTAACTTTTTATGGTAAACTGCTTGGAACACACATCACACTGATGAGGTTTTTCACCTGTATGAAGGAGCATATGCTGGGAAAGAGTACTTTTGTGTGTGAATTGCTTGGAACACACATCACACTGATGAAATTTTTCATCTGTATGAAGGAACATATGCCGGGTAAGGTGACTTCTTGTGGTAAACTGTTTGGAACACACATCACACTGATGAGGTTTTTCACCTGTATGAAGGAGCATATGCTGTGAAAGGGTACTTTTGCGTGTGAATTGCTTGGAACACACATCACACTGATGAGGTTTCCCATTTGTATGAAGGAGCATATGTTGGGAAAGGGTGCTTTTGTGTGTGAATTGTGTGGAACACACATCACACTGATGTGGTTTTTCACCTGTATGAAGGAGCATATGCCAGGAAAGGGTACCTTTGTGTGTGAATTGCTTCGAACACACATCACACTGATGAGGTTTTTCATCTGTATGAAGGAACATATGCCGGGTAAGGCCACCTTTCTGTGTGAATTGCTTGGAACACACATCACACTGATGAGGTTTTTCACCTCTATGAAGAAGCATATGCTGGGAAAGGGCACCTTTCTGTGTGAATTTCTTGGAACACACATCACACTGAAAAGGTTGAGGTTTTTCACGTGTATGGAGGATCATATGCCGGACAAGGGTATTTTTGTGTGTGAATTTCCTGGAACATACATCACACTGATGTGGCTTTTTACCTGTATGAAGGAGCATATGCTGGGAAAGGTGCCCTTTTTGTGTGAATTGCTTGGAACACACAACACATTGATGAAGTTTTTCACCTGTATGAAGGAGCATATGCACGGAAAGGGCACTTTTCTGTGTGAATTGTTTGGAACACACATCGCACTGATGAGGTTTTTCACCTGTATGAAGGAGCATATGCTGGGAAAGGTTGCTTTTGCGTGTGAATTGCTTGGAACACACATCACACTGATGAGGTTTTTGGCCTGTATGAAGGAGCATATGTTGGGAAAGGGTACTTTTGTGTGTGAATTGCTTGGAACACACATCACACTGATGTGGGTTTTCACCTGTATGAAGGAGCATATGCTGGGAATGGTTACTTCTAGTAAACTGCTTCGAACATGCATCACATTGATAATCTTTTCTCCGAGTATAATCCAGCAAATGATTTGAAAGGTGACCTTCTTTTACAAATTGCTTTGAGCACACATCACACTTATGCATTTTTGAAGCTGTATGCAGAAGGGTGTGCCTGGAGAGATAATTTTTATCTCTTACTTTCTTTGAACATTGATGAAGTTTTTTATCTGTATGAAGGAGTGTATGGTCAGAAATCCCACTTTTCCATGTTATTCGCTCAGAACATGCATCAAGTGTATCAGGTTCATCAAGGATCATATCTCTTGAAATTTTATCTTCCATCATGAATTTCCTGCAGCACACAAAACATTGAATGAAATTTTAAGTCCTATCAGACTGCATATGTCGAGCAAAACTAGATTTTTTTTGTGTGGAAGCAGACTTAATGCTGTTGAAGATCATCCCTTATACTAGGGAGTGTCTGGGATGATATGTGAAATTTGTTTTTCACCTTCTTTGTAATCAAGTCTTAAGTGGTTTCTTCCCCTGAAGGATATATTGTCATGGAGTCCAATTTGGGAAACAATTAGATTTTATTTTTTGGCTTCACAATAATTTCAAAACAATTTGTTTTGGTAACATTTACTGCAAATAATCATGAACCAAACACAGAATGCCATTGGTACTTATCTGCATATCCCAAGCATCATCCTATCCTGTGTATTTCACAAGTAAGAGGACATGAAGAACACTTTATTTTTCTTTGGGAGTTTAATGACCACTGTGAGCAATGAAAAGAACACTTTATATGAACTCAGTAATTACAAATTAAAAAAAAGGAAAGGAGCATGCTCCATGATCTCAAAACATGCTTTATAAAATTTCTAACAGTATGTCACCAGCATTTAGAATAAACAGCAACATTTTTTTCTGATTTAATGATTTTGTAAAGTACACAATATAATGGCTGGCAATTTATTTGGTGGGAAAAAAATAAGGTGAACGAGCACTCACACACTGCAGAAACTAATCTTGGAGAAATATATCACAGATATATTAGAGAATTAAAAATTTCTAAAGGATGAATGACATGAATATTTATAGAGGATATCAAATGGGGTATACTACTCACATCTCATGAACAAGAAAAAAGTTATTCCTTTGTCCTTTTCTCTGGGAAAAAGGAATTTTATCTCAATCTCATTTTACTGGGGAAAAGAACATGCATAATTTTTTTAAATCTTGTTTTAAAAGCAATTCAATCCAGTAATCTTTGATGTCCTCAAATGAAACTACAGAAATATTTCAACAATTTAGAAACAATGGAAGGACAATTTCTGCAAAATGACCGCCAGAATTAGCAAACAAGGAGAATAGCATATTTTAAATTGATCTAAAAATTTTGTAAACAACAATTGGTGCATTTCTTTCAATGCTAAGACATTTTCTGCTCTATCAGTTTTCTTTATGAGATATCCCTCTCATCCAGCTTATGAACCCACACCATCAGCAACGCACACAATGGCACAGCATTTTACATTTCGCGGTTGCAGATATATATTAATTAGAAAGAAAAGCAAAAATAACAGAAGCTAATATTGTTCGCTAAACATGGTAAGGGTCAATTTAGGACTTCATTTTTTTATTTAAACATTAACGACCACGGTGAGCAACTCAATTGGCTATAACCTATAAGCGGTCGCTTGCCCCAGATTTAAGGCCACAGTTTCCCGGGAGGGAAAAGAGACATTGCCGTGGTATCACTGACGGAAAAAGGGAGGGACGGTCTCAGCAAGGAGGTTAGAACAAAGACCTTTAAGATGTATCTTAAAGGTCTTTGGGTTAGAATAACATATCTGCAGTTTTTCTTGTCATTAGATCAGAACAACTTTGCGTGAAGCCTTGGATGATACGAATCAGATGCACTGGTCCCAACCAAGCCGTCTTAACTTCGTAGCAGTAAGATCACGTGACAGTAAGCAGAAATAGTTGTGCGCAAAGACTTTCGAGCAGAGTAGACTTGAGTCTACTCTGCTGGCAAAAGTGCTGCTCGCTGCCCCTTCCGAGGAACCTCCAATAAAAAAAAAACAAAAAAAAACGAGCAACAGTTGAGGTAGCAGCGGCATCTGTAACCACAAGGAATTAGTGGGAAATATATAGCACATTGTTTGATTCAAAGCATAATATATCGTATAAATAGCGCAGAAGGAATATTCGGGTGGAAATGCGAACCAACAAATCCTAGATCAAAATTT